>CAWUFW010001624.1:0-2698968 GCA_963921515.1 Calotriton arnoldi | reverse complement strand
GATATACCCACTCCTTGTGGGATTCGGTGGCGACTGTTTTGCCCCAGTGTTCTGAGGAGGTCCAGACACTGCTTTCCCGCGCCATTGCGGAAGGAAGGGATGCGGCCAAATACACAATACGATGTGGCCTTGATACCGCCGACTCGCTGGGCAGGTCTATTGCAACGACGGTGGCGCTGCGTCGCCACGCCTGGCTGAGAACCACTGGTTTTTCAGGGGATGTCCAGAATACTCTCATGGACATGCCCTTTGATGGAGTCGGTCTTTTTGGGTCCAAAGCAGACCATGCGTTGGAGCGCTTTAAGGACTCACGGGCTACTGCCAAGTCCCTGGGCCTTTATGCTACACGCCCTCCGCTAACTTCTGCTTTTCGCCCCTATCGTGGCCACGGAAGGGGCGCCCAGTCACGTCAGCAGCCCAGCCACCGGCCCGCGCAGCAGGCGTCTTCGCGTGGCCGAGGACGTGGATACCGCCGTGGCGGTTCGGGCAACCAGCGTGCGGGTCAGGCCACCACCTCCAACCCGTCCGCGGCCTCCAAGCCCTCCTAGTCCCTCTCCTTTCAGGTGCACAGCACGCCAGTAGGGGGCAGGGTCCGACATCACCTTCACCACTGGCGTCCCATCACCTCGGACAGGTGGGTCTTGGACATTGTCCGAAGGGGCTACTCCCTCCCCTTCGAGACCACCCCCCCAGCCATGCCACCTCAATTCCACCGCATGTCAGGGGATCACTTGGTACTTCTGCAGAAGGAAGTCACGGCCCTCTTGGCCAAGAGGGCCATCGAGCATGTTCCGACCCCAGAAGTAGGGCGTGGTTGCTACTCCCACTACTTTCTAGTGCCCAAAAGGGACAAGGAGGACATGCGTCCTATCTTGGACCTCCGGAACGTCAATCGCTTCCTCCGGAAGGAGAAGTTCAAGATGCTCACCCTAGCTCAGGTCTTGACTGCCCTCGACCCTGGAGACTGGTTGGTAGCGTTGGACTTGCAGGACGCCTATTTCCACATCCTCGTCCTGCCGGCCCACCGGCGTTACCTTCGGGTTCACGGTAGGCCTCGAGCATTTTCAGTTCACCGTGCTCCCCTTTGGCCTTACCAGTGCCCCTCGGGTGTTCACGAAAGTGATGGCGGTGGTCGCAGCTCATCTGCGCCGGGCAGGGGTTTCAGTCTTCCCCTACCTCGACGACTGGCTGCTGAAGGCGGGCTCGTCCCAGGCAGTCGTCTCCCACCTCCAGACTACGGCCGAACTCCTGCACTCGCTGGGGTTCTCCATCAATGTGCCGAAGTCGCATCTGATTCCTTCTCCACAGCTCCTTTTCATCGGAGCAGTTCTGGACACGACGCAGTTTCGGGCCTATCCTCCCGAACGGCGAGTCCGGGATATTCAGGCTATGATTCCGATCTTTCAGCCTTTATCCTGGGTTTCGGTACGGATGACCCTGAGGCTGCTGGGCCTCATGGCCTCCTGCATCCTGCTGGTCAATCATGCCAGATGGCATATGCGGGCTCTGCAGTGGGACCTGAAGTTCCAGTGGGCGCAGCACCAGGGCAACCTGTCTGATCACGTCCAGATCTCGGAGGGGACTGCAAAACAGTTGCAGTGGTGGCTCTCGAACCGGCAATGGGGCATGGGCAGATCCCTCTCCCTTCCCCAGCCAGAGCACACAGTTGTGACGGACGCGTCCCTTCTGGGATGGGGCGGTCACATGGGAGAGGCGGAGATCAGAGGCCTCTGGTCTCCGGCGGAGTCCCGGCTCCATATCAACCTTCTGGAGCTCCGGGCGATCCGACTTGCACTCAAGGCATTCCTTCCCTCTGTCAAAGGGAAGGTAGTGCAGGTGTTCACAGACAACACCACCGCCATGTGGTACTGCAACAAACAAGGCGGGGTGGGGTCTTGGACCCTTTGTCAGGAGGCTCTGCGCCTCTGGACATGGCTGGAACATCAGGGCATGTTCCTGATGGTTCAACACCTGGCAGGTTCCCTGAACGCCAGGGCGGACGAACTCAGCCGCAGGTGCATGATGGATCACGAATGGCGTCTTCACTCGGAAGTGGCGCAAGGACTCTTTCTACAGTGGGGAGAGCCTTGGTTAGATCTATTCGCCACCGAAGAAACGCGCAATGTCATCAGTTCTGCGCGTTGGAATTTCCAAGGCGGCACTCGCTCGGCGACGCTTTTCGTCACGAGTGGAGTTGCGGTCTATTGTACGCCTTTCCGTCTATACCACTTCTACCCAGAGTGTTGAAGAAGATTCGGCACGACCGGGCCCAAGTCATTCTTGTGGCTCCGGACTGGGCTCGAAGAGTTTGGTATCCCGAGCTACTCAATATGAGCGTAGATCCCCCGATCCGTCTGCCTCTTCGGGAGGATCTTCTGTCGCAGCAGCAGGGGACGGTCCTCCACCCGAACCTGTCCAGTCTACACCTGCTTGCGTGGAGATTGAGCGGCAGCAGTTGATTCCTTTCGACTTGCCTCCCGAAGTTTGTGATGTGATTCTGGCAGCCAGGCGTCCCTCCACTAAGGTGGTATACGCCTGCAGGTGGAACAAATTTGTGGCATGGTGCACAGCAAAGGCTGTGAATCCCTTTCTGCCCCTCTTTCTGAGGTCCTTCTGTTCCTTCTCTCTCTGGCCCAACAGGGTTCTGCCCTGGGTACCATCAAGGGTTATCTTTGTGCTATCTCGGCCTTCCTCAGGCTCCTGATCAGCCCTCCCTTTTCAAGTCCCCTGTTGTTAACAGGTTCTTAAAAGGCATTACTCACCTCTTCCCTCCTGTTCCGTTTGTGATGCCTCAGTGGGACTTGAACTTGGTTCTTACCTTTTTAATGTGCGCTCCCTTTGAGCCTCTACATAACTGTCCTCTTCGTCTTCTGACTCTGAAGACAGCCTTTCTGGTGGCCATCACCTCCGCTCGGCGGGTGAGTGAGCTCCAGGCTCTATCTTGCAAACCTCCCTTTCTGTCCATCCAGACAAGGTTGTTCTTCGGACGCGTCCGTCCTTCTTGCCAAAGGTGGTTACTGCTTTCCACATTGGGCAGACCATCACTTTGCCCACCTTCTTTCCGCCTCCGCATCCTTCCAGAGAGGAAGGGAGGCTCCACCGTCTGGACCCAAAACGTGCGCTCTCCTTCTATATCGACCGCACAAAACACTTCCGGGTGGATGACCAGCTCTTTGTTGGCTACGTGGGCGCCAAAAAAAGGTCGGACGGTGCACAAGAGGACCATCTCCCGCTGGGTTACCTTGTGCATCAAGACCTGCTATTCTTTGGCTAAGAAGGAGCCTCCTGTTGGGCTGCGTGCCCATTCCACCAGGGCAACGGCTGCTACCACGGCCTTGGGCCGCGGTGTTCCGCTGCCGGTTATCTGTCAGGCAGCTACGTGGGCCTCGCTGCACACGTTTACAAAGCATTACTGCCTTGACAGTCAGGTCCGGAGGGACGGCTTGTTTGGCCGTTCTGTCCTCCAGGACTTCCTTGTCTGATCTTTGTTCGCAGACCCACCACCGGGGTTGGTATTGCTGGGGTATCTATTCTAAGGTAAGGAATCTGTCACTAACGTGTCTCTTTCAGATGCACAAGTTACTAACTTGTGTAACGATATATCTGTAAGAGACAGTAGTTAGTGACAGCTTCCTTACCGCCCCACCCATCCTCCCCGTTCTGCGAACTGATTTCTAGGGTTAAGGACATCCCTTTCAGGGCCCTAGTATTTTCCAGACACCTATGTCAGCTTCTTGCATGGCTTCATGCGTTCCTGGCGCGGAAAGTCGTGTACAGAACTGACGTCAGCGCTCAGGGCGGCGTCTAAGTACTGCCCGCGACGTCATCCCGGCGATCACGACGACGGACGCGGAGCCGCACGACGCCGCCTACCGACGCGCAAGGGTACTGCTACGCAAAAACTTTCCGGATCCAGCCTGACGCCTGGGGATATTCTAAGGTAAGGAATCTGTCACTAACTACTGTCTCTTACAGATATATCGTTACACAAGTTAGTAACTTGTGCTCCACCAGGGGAAAGGCTGTGACTACAGCCTTGGCTCGGGGTGTCCCAGTCCTGGAAATCTACCAGGTCTGCAGGGATAGGCATTTTGCCCGTTCGGTCCTGCAGGACTTCCTAGTGTAAGGTATTGGTCTGCAACCCACCGCCGGGATGGTATGGCTTGGGTATCTAATTCAAAGGTAAGGAATCTGCAGCTAGAAGTCTCTCAGATGAATAAGTTACCTTCGGTAACGCATTATCTGGTAGAGACACTATCTAGCTGCAGATTCCTTACAGCTCCACCCATGCCTCCCCGCTTTGCGGACTGATTTTGTTAGGGCTAAAGTTATTCCCCTTTTCAGGGCGCTAGTTTTGCACACGACTACGTCAGTTACTTCGTGGCTCTGCGCTTCTGGCCTGGAAAAAATGAAAAGTACCGATGTCCGCACGCCTGGGTAGCACCTATATAGGTGACCGCGATGTCATAACCGATGCTACCGACGCCGTCACGCGGAGCCGAATGGAGCCACCTGGCGCGCACGCAAGGGGTATTGCTCAGTAAAAGTTTCCAGATCCAGCCTGACGCCTGGGACATTCAAAGGTAAGGAATCTGCAGCTAGATAGTCTCTACCAGATAATGAGTTACCGAAGGTAAGTAACTTGTTTGTTATCCCCCTGGCCCTGCCCCCAAGACTCCGGGAAACAAAATAAAACGATAATAAGCCTGGGCTTATCGTTTATTGGGGGTTTTTTTACCCGTTTGAGGGGGGAGGGGGGAGCAGGGGGTGTGGGAACTGACTCTGCTCTTAAGACCTCATGCCTGGATGCACTCTACCGGGTTCTCACTTGATGTCCAGGCAAATCTTATGAACATGTCCTTTGATGGAGCTCACTTTTTGTGTGAGAAAGCTGATTCAGCCCGGGAGCACTTTAAGCAAGGTTGAGGCATGGCCCAGATCTTGACACTGGCTTCCCTTGCACACCAGTAACACCGGAATACCGCAAGTTCAGATGTTACTTGGGCTTGCTCAGCAACCCAAGTTTTTTTTCCAAGGGCATCAGCAACTCTGATTTCCCTGCTCCTCCCATGCCACCAAACCACTTTTGCTCACTGTAAGGAAGTGGGTTTCTGTTGCAGTAACCCCACCACTTTTTGCCAGACCACTGATGCAACTTGACTTGATGTGCCCTGGGTCCCTGCCAATCAGGTTCCCAGGGCCTGTGTTCTTTCCCCAAAACTGTACCCAATTGGCATCTCTGGCCACAGGTCAGCCCCTGGTAAATGGTACCACAGGTACCCAGGGCACTGTGACCAGGGAAGACCTCTAAGGGCTGCAGCACTTATTGTGCCACCCTTAGAGGCCCTGTACCTTTACACACACACACTGCCTTTGCAGGCTGCATGTTTTGGCGCAGAACAAAGTGAAGAGTCGACATGGCACACACCTCTGTGGGCCATGCCTACAACCCACTGCCCTGGCATAGGTCAGTCACCCCTCTAGCTGGGTGCACTATACCAGTGGTGAGGGTACAGGTGCATGAGCCCTGTACCCCTACAGTGTCTAAGTCCATTCTTAGACGTAAGTGCAGAGCTGCCATTAAGAGTATATGGTGCTGGGAGTTTGTCATTACGAACTCCACAGCACCATAATGGCTGCACTGAAAACTGAGAAGTTTGGTATCAAACTTCTCAGCACATTAAACCCACACTGATGCCAGTGTGGGATTTAATGAAAAATGCACACAGAGGGCATCCTTGAGATGCCCCCTGAAAAACGACCAGCCTCTGGTGAGTTCCCTGACTGGTACACACCAGCCTGCCACCACGAGACATGTTTCTGGACCCCTAGGGTGGGAGCCTACGCTCCCTGAGCCCAGAAACAAAGCTTTTCCTGGGCGGAGGTGTACACACCTCCCCAGGCCAGAAGAGCCATCTGTGGCAGGGGAGCTTCAAAGGCCTGGCAGCCTTTGTAATGCGACCTCCCCAGCCTCTCCTGCTATCGGGAGCAGGCCCCTTCCTGTCTCCCTCCCTTTCGGCGGGAAGACAGGCGGGAAAACTAGCTAGCCCAGGAGGTGTGCCCACCTCTGCCAACTCCACCCCTCAGGTGGGGGAGGCGAGGTGAAGCCCACTCTCCAGTGCTCGCCATCTTGCAGATGGCAGGCACTCCCAATCAGGACTAGGGATTGTGCTCACTCCCCCACGTGGGGTGAGCACACCAAGGGTGTAGTCACCCTAAGGTCAGTAGCCCATTGGCTACTGACCTCAAGACCCCTAAAACGCCCCTAAATACAGTATTTAGGGGGCAGCCCTGAACCAGGAAGGCAGATCCAGCAACAACAAGAAAAGGAAGAAGGACGAGAAGCCGTGCAGAGCTAACAATAGGAC
The DNA here is from genome assembly GCA_963921515.1 of Calotriton arnoldi. NCBI lineage: Eukaryota > Metazoa > Chordata > Amphibia > Caudata > Salamandridae > Calotriton > Calotriton arnoldi. Next base: position 2,692,600 of record CAWUFW010001624.1, on the reverse strand, counting down.
GACGCCCACTGACTTGGCCCCAGCCCTACAGGCCTGTCTCCCTCGAACCTGCTCCTGCAAAACCCCGGCGTGTCCAGCGGCCAGCAACCTCAAAAACCCCGGAGGACCTGCCTGCCTTCACTTTCAAAGCTGTTTCTCCCGTGAACACCGGACATGTTTGACCTGCAGCTTTGGTGCCAGCCAGGAACCGCGAATCCTGCGCACACTGCACCCGCCGAATCCGGCCCGATCTCGAGTGGGCAAATACCCAGAGGAGGTCCCCCCGGCGATCCTGACCCGAGATCCGGCGACCCCTGACCTGCCTCAAGCCTCCTGACGACGCCTGCAGCCTCAATCCAGAGGACCCCCCCTACCGCGACCAGAGCGGGTAAGAAAATCCAACGTCCCAAGGCACCCCTGCACCCGACGCCCCACGGCCTTGTGTGCCCCAACCAATGGTGCCTAACCAACCCTCTACATCCCAACTTACCCCTCGAAGTGGTGGTTGCTCCTGGAAGGTCCTCGTCCCCGAGCCTGCAGTGTTTCTTTGTCCCGGAGAATCTCCATTGAAATCAACAGGGCACCCGACCTCAAAACAGCACCCTGCACCCGGCCGCCCTAGTGCCGCTGAGGGTGCCCCTTTGGTGCTAACTTGGTCCCCAACGTGCCCTGAGCTTAACCCTAGGAGCTTTGCTCCCACAACCCCGTGGCCTGCTTGCCAGCAGCCACCAACCGGAGTCCCCCTATCCTCCATAGGATAACATTGGGCCTCAACACTCTGCACCCGGCCGCCCTAGTGCTGCTGAGGTTGCAACAACAGTGCATCACTGACCCTGGGAGACCCCCGAGTCTAGCCCCAGAACCCTAACTCAAAAGACCGATTACTTACCTCGAAACCGATAACTCGTTTTTCCTCATAGGATAACATTGACACTTTTTCTCCCCAAAAGTTTGTCGACTTTTGAAAACTAAGAATATTCCTTAAAAATCGCACAAATAACCTAACCGAATTTTCTCAACTGTTTGCAGGAAAGGTCCCAGTGCTGAACCTAGGTGTCCAGCACTGAGTAAGAAAAGTTACTAAAAAGTAACTTACCTGTGAATTGAATTTCCTTCCATAGGATAACATTGGTGGTTCTTTGTGAAAAAGTTTCTAAGTCTCAACTTTTGAAATACAAGAATATTCTTTAAAAATCGTACAAACTACAAAAACGTAATTACTTACCTGTTTTAAGTAAATGTCCCAGTGCTGAATCTAGGAGTCCAGCACTGGATTACAAAAGTAACGTTAAAGTAACTTACCTGTGAATTGAAATTCCTTCAATAGGATAACATTGGTGATTCTATGTGAAAAAGTTTCTAAGTGTCAACTTTTGAAATACAATAATATTCTTTAAAAATCGTACCTTTTACCAAAACGCATTTACTCACCTGTTTTCAGGAAATGTCCCAGTGCTGAATCTAGGATCCAGTCCTGTGTTAGCAAAAGTAATCTGAAAAGTAATTAACTGCATTTTACTTAAAAAGACCATTCAATTGAATGTACTATACCTGCAATGTGTTGCAAACTGCTTACTTAAAACTGTAACCAAAACCAGTACAAGTTGCACTGCAATTTTGAACTGTGTTCATACAAGTAATTTACTACTGAAAAGTATTTTTATGCTTACCTGTGCCAGGCTTGCTTGGTTTTAAAAATAAAACAACAGTATATATTTTTATATACAAAACAATTTGCCTAGAGTTCAGTTCTTGAGTGTGTGAGACCATTTGCTGACTGAGTGTGTACAACAAATGCTTTACATTGTCCTCTGATACTGCCTTACTGCTCGACCAAGCTTCCACTTTAGAGAGTAAGGTTATATCTAGCTTTAGCCTCTGCCAAACCTCTGGGGACTGTGGACTCTGTGCACACTGAACCTTACTTTGGTTCAGTATATACAGAGCCACTTCCTTACACTCACATTTAAGGGTGCGCATGTAGCCTCTAGCAGGGTGGGTGTCATTTTGCTTTGCACACTGGCAGAACACAACCATGGGCCATTTGGCCCTGCTGATTGTCAAATGAATCTACTTCCTTCCCTCTCTGGACTCCGATTACTATGAACCCTTCTGTCACCAACCTTGCCTGCATTGTGCAGGAGGAGGTTCTCGATGTTCAGCAAGGGGCCATAGAATTGGAAGTCAACACACCTGCCCATTATTTTTCCATGAAAGCTCTGTTTTCGTCACCTACTGGATCTTTAGTATCCTGAACTCCTTCCTTTGCAACGGGAAATTCAGGATGCTTTAGCTTGTGCATGTCTTTTTGGCTCTGGAGCTGGAAGACTGTATGGTGTCCATCGACTTGCAGGACACATTTTTACACACCAGAGGAGGTACCTGTTTTTTGTAGTGGCTCCGTCCACTGTCAATTTAGTCCTTCATTTCAGGCTAACGTCCACCCTGGTGTCTTCACAAAGGTCATTGCAGTGGTTGCTGCCTTCTTCGCAAGTTGGGGGTTTCTGTCTTCTAATTCCTTGATGATTGGCTTTTGACGAAGGGTTCTCATCGCAGCTGCAGTCTGGCCACCTCAGACCACGATTTTCCTGCTGTTCCACATGGGGTTTTCAGTCAATCCCCAAAGGTCTCACCTTCAGCCCACTTAGCATATTTTCTTTATTGGGGCTGAGCTGGACCCTCCCTCAGGGCCTTCCCAGTGAGTTTGTTACATTCGGGCTATGATCCTGATGTTTCGGGAGGGTACAGTCCTGTCTCTTTTTGGTCTGCACACTACATGCATCTTGCTGGTTTCCCAAGTTCTGTGTCACATGCATGCTGTTCAGTGGTGCCTCTGTTTTCAGTGGGATAAGCTTTGGGCTGTCCTGACAGACAACATTTGGATCTCTCAAGAGGGATCCACAGGACCTGCGGTGAATGTTAGTGACTGAACAGCTCATTTTCTGGAAGCCCTTCTGCCCTCCAACAGCAGTGGTCATGATCTGAAAGAGACACGTTAGTGATAGATTCCTTACCTTAGAATATCCCCAGGCGTCAGGCTGGATCCGGAAAGTTTTGCGTAGCAGTACCCTTGCGCGTCGGTAGGCGGCGTCGTGCGGCTCCGCGTCCGTCGCCGGGCGTCGTGATCGCCGGGATGACGTCGCGGGCAGTACTTAGGCGCCGCCCTGCGCGCTGACGTCAGTTCTTCTTTTTCCGCGCCAGTAAGCGCAGATCCGGAAGAGCAGTGCCCTGGTCAATTTTTGACCATACTTTTTGGTGATTTTTCACTGTTTTTTTCCAGCCTTCAGGTGTCGTAGGGATGCCCGGCTTCAAGCGATGCGGCGCCTGTGCGCGGATGATGTCCGTCACCGACCCGCATTGGGAGTGTCTCTTCTGCCTCGGCCGAGGCCACGACCACCGAGTCTTGTCCCGAATGCCAGGCCCTCAACCCGAAGGCTTTGCGAGAGCGGTCTCGAAAGCTCCTCGAGGCCCGGCATTCGGCTCCGCGGAAGCCCCGGTCGCGTGAGAGGTCCAGGGGTCGCTCGCGGAGTGCACACCGGCCGCCGGCGTCGAAGTCTTCTTCGTCCGGTAAGTTCTCGACACAAGAAGTCCAAGAAGCATCGTCGCTCTCGGACTTCGCCCGCCGGTCTCGCGACTCGGCTGAGGCCCCTCCCGGCACCGTCCCCGCCCGCGGCCCCGGACTTGCCTGTGGAGTCGCCCCCGTCATACCCGCCCTTCCCGGGTTCGGGGGCGGATCCGGCCAAGGTACAGGAGTTCCTGTCGGCCATGGCCCGCCTCTTCGGGCCTTCAGGCCCCTCCGGTGCGCCTTCGGGCCCCGCGGGCCCTGATGGGGCTGATCCGGCGCCGCCGGCGGCTCCGGCCCCGGCGGCCGCCCGAGCCTCCAGCCTCGATCCCGGCTCCGGCTCCGGCCCCGGCCTCGATCCCGGCTCCACAACCCCATCGACGCCGGTCGACCTCACGACACCTCCGCCGGCGCCGATGTCTCCGGTGCCGTTCTCGACGCCGCCCTGGGCTCCGGGCGGCGTCGTCCCCCAGTTCCTTCCGGCTCCGGACTTGGACCCGGAGCGACGTCGCTCGACGCCGGCTCCGGCGCCCGATGGGACCTTGGGTCCCAAATGTCCCTCCTCCTCCTTATTTTGAACCAGAGGAGGACCAGGAGGACTGGGAGGGGTCTGATGACCCTCTGACACGCAACTGTCAGTATGATGAGGACTGGACAGAGAGTCTAGGGGAGGCCAGTGGTCTGGATACTTCTCCTGACACTGGCATGCTGTCTCCTCCCGTGGCTACGGAGGAGGGGGCCAATCTTGGTACGGTGTTGCGTAGGGCTGCTGGGGCCTTACGTCTCCAGCTCCCTACTTTGACGGTCAAGCCTAACATCTTGACAGAGGTGCTCAGCCGGCAGCCTCCTCTGCGGAGACTGTGCTGCCGCTTAACGACGCCCTCACGGACGTTCTTTGGGCGCCTGGTCCAAGCCCAACACAGGGGCTCCTGTGGATCGGAACGTGTCACGACGCCATCGCCCCGCTCCGGGCGACCCCTGTTTCTTTCTGTCCACCCCACTCCTGAGAGCTTGGCTGTCCAAGCCTCCGCTTCCCAAACCGCCTTCCCTACCGCTCCTCCGGATAGGGAATCCAAACGCCTGGATCAGTTTGGGAAGAAAGGTTTTTCTTCCTCCAGTGCTGGCTTGCGGTCCGTTAACACCGCTTGTCTTTTGGGCCGATATACCCACTCTCTGTGGGATTCGTTGGCGGATGTTTTGCCCCAGTGCCCTGAGGAGGTCCAGGCACTGCTTTCCCGCGCCATTGCGGAAGGAAGGGATGCGGCCAAATACACTATCCGTTGTGGCCTTGACACCGCCGACTCGCTGGGCAGGTCGATTGCAACGACAGTGGCGCTCCGACGCCACGCCTGGCTAAGAACCACTGGTTTTCAGGGGATGTCCAGAATACTCTCATGGACATGCCCTTTGATGGAGTCGGTCCTTTTGGGTCCAAAGCAGACCATGCGTTGGAGCGCTTTAAGGACTCACGGGCTACTGCCAAGTCCCTGGGCCTTTCTGCTACACGCCCTCCGCTGCCTTCTGCTTTTCGCCCCTATCGTGGCCACGGTAGGGGCGCCCTTCACGTCAGCAGCCCAGCCACCGGCCCGCGCAGCAGGCGTCTTCGCGTGGCCGAGGACGTGGATTCCGCCGTGGCGGATCGGGCAACCAGCGTGCGGGTCAGGCCACCACCTCCAACCCGTCCGCGGCCTCCAAGCCCTCCTAGTCCCTCCTTTCAGGTGCACGGCACGCCAGTAGGGGGCAGGGTCCGCCATCACCTTCCCCACTGGCGCACCATCACCTCGGACAGGTGGGTCTTGGACATTGTCCGAAGGGGCTACTCCTCCCCTTCGAGACCACCCCCCAGCCATGCCACCTCAATTCCACCGCATGTCAGGGGATCACTTGGTGCTTCTACAGAAGGAAGTCACGGCCCTCTTGACCAAGAGGGCCATCGAGCATGTTCCGACCCCAGAAGTAGGGCGTGGTTGCTACTCCCACTACTTTCTGGTGCCCAAAAGGACAAGGAGGACATGCGTCCTATCTTGGACCTCCGGAACGTCAATCGCTTCCTCCGGAAGGAGAAGTTCAAGATGCTCACCCTAGCTCAGGTCTTGACTGCCCTCGACCCTGGAGACTGGTTGGTAGCGTTGGACTTGCAGGACGCGTATTTCCACATCCCCGTCCTGCCGGCCCACCGGCGTTACCTTCGGTTCACGGTAGGCCCCGAGCATTTTCAGTTCACCGTGCTCCCCTTGGCCTTACCAGTGCCCCTCGGGTGTTCACGAAAGTGATGGCGGTGGTCGCAGCTCATCTGCGCCGGGCAGGGGTTTCAGTCTTCCCCTACCTCGACGACTGGCTGCTGAAGGCGTGGCTCTGCCCCAGGCAGTCGTCTCCCACCTCCAGACTACGGCCGAACTCCTGCACTCGCTGGGGTTCTCCATCAATGTGCCGAAGTCGCATCTGATTCCTTCTCCACAGCTCCTTTTCATCGGAGCAGTTCTGGACACGACGCGGTTTCGGGCTCTATCCTCCCGAACGGCGAGTCCGGGATATTCAGGCCATGATTCCGATCTTTCGGCCTTTATCCTGGGTTTCGGTAAGGATGACCCTGAGGCTGCTGGGCCTCATGGCCTCCTGCATCCTGCTGGTCAATCATGCCAGATGGCATATGCGGGCTCTGCAGTGGGACCTGAAGTTCCAGTGGGCGCAGCACCAGGGCAACCTGTCCGATCACGTCCAGATCTCGGAGGGGACTGCAAAACAGTTGCAGTGGTGGCTCTCGAACCGGCAATGGGTCATGGGCAGATCCCTCTCCCTTCCCCAGCCAGAGCATACACTTGTGACGGACGCGTCCCTTCTGGGATGGGGCGGTCACATGGGAGAGGCGGAGATCAGAGGCCTCTGGTCTCCGGCGGAGTCCCGGCTCCATATCAACCTTCTGGAGCTCCGGGCGATCCGGCTTGCACTCAAGGCATTCCTTCCCTCTGTCAAAGGGAAGGTAGTGCAGGTGTTCACAGACAACACCACCGCCATGTGGTACTGCAACAAACAGGGCGGGGTGGGGTCTTGGACCCTTTGTCAGGAGGCTCTGCGCCTCTGGACATGGCTGGAACATCAGGGCATGTTCCTGATGGTTCAACACCTGGCAGGTTCTCTGAACGCCAGGGCGGACGAACCTGCAGCCGCAGGTGCATGATGGATCACGAATGGCGTCTTCACTCGGAAGTGGCGCAAGGACTCTTTCTACAGTGGGGAGAGCCTTGGTTAGATCTATTCGCCACCGAAGAGAACGCGCAATGTCATCAGTTCTGCGCGTTGGAATTTCCAAGGCGGCACTCGCTCGGCGACGCTTTTCGTCGCGAGTGGAGTTGCGGTCTGTTGCACGCCTTTCCGCCTATACCACTTCTACCCAGAGTGTTGAAGAAGATTCGGCACGACCGGGCCCAAGTCATTCTTGTGGCTCCGGACTGGGCTCGAAGAGTTTGGTATCCCGAGCTCCTCAATATGAGCATAGATCCCCCGATCCGTCTGCCTCTTCGGGAGGATCTTCTGTCGCAGCAGCAGGGGACGGTCCTCCACCCGAACCTGTCCAGTCTACACCTGCTTGCGTGGAGATTGAGCGGCGGCAGTTGATTCCTTTCGACTTGCCTCCCGAAGTTTGTGATGTGATTCTGGCAGCCAGGCGTCCCTCCACTAAGGTGGTATACGCCTGCAGGTGGAACAAATTTGTGGCATGGTGCACAGCAAAGGCTGTGGATCCCCTTTCTGCCCCTCTTTCTGAGGTCCTTCTGTTCCTTCTCTCTCTGGCCCAACAGGGTTCTGCCCTGGGTACCATCAAGGGTTATCTTTGTGCTATCTCGGCCTTCCTCAGGCTCCCTGATCAGCCCTCCCTTTTCAAGTCCCCTGTTGTTAACAGGTTCTTAAAAGGCATTACTCACCTCTTCCCTCCTGTTCCGTTTGTAATGCCTCAGTGGGACTTGAACTTGGTTCTTACCTTTTTAATGTGCGCTCCCTTTGAGCCTCTGCATAACTGTCCTCTTCGTCTTCTGACTCTAAAGGCAGCCTTTCTGGTGGCCATCACCTCCGCTCGGCGGGTGAGTGAGCTCCAGGCTCTTTCTTGCAAACCTCCCTTTCTGTCTGTTCATCCAGACAAGGTTGTTCTTCGGACGCGTCCGTCCTTCTTGCCAAAGGTGGTTACTGCTTTCCACATTGGGCAGACCATCACTTTGCCCACCTTCTTTCCGCCTCCGCATCCTTCCAGAGAGGAAGAGAGGCTCCACCGTCTGGACCCAAAACGTGCGCTCTCCTTCTATATCGACCGCACGAAACACTTCCGGGTGGATGACCAGCTCTTTGTTGGCTACGTGGGCGCCAAAAAGGTCGGGCGGTGCACAAGAGGACCATCTCCCGCTGGGTTACCTTGTGCATCAAGACCTGCTATTCTTTGGCTAAGAAGGAGCCTCCTGTTGGGCTGCGTGCCCATTCCACCAGGGCAACGGCTGCTACCACGGCCTTGGGCCGCGGTGTTCCGCTGCCGGTTATCTGTCAGGCAGCTACGTGGGCCTCGCTGCACACGTTTACTAAGCATTACTGCCTTGACAGTCAGGTCCGGAGGGACGGCTTCTTGGCCGTTCTGTCCTCCAGGACTTCCTTGTCTGATCTTTGTTCGCAGACCCACCACCGGGTTGGTATTGCTGGGGTATCTATTCTAAGGTAAGGAATCTATCACTAACGTGTCTCTTTCAGATGCACAAGTTACTAACTTGTGTAACGATATATCTGTAAGAGACAGTAGTTAGTGATAGATTCCTCACCGCTCCACCCATCCTCCCCGTTCTGCGAACTGATTTCTAGGGTTAAGGACATCCCTTTCAGGGCCCTAGTATTTTTCAGACACCTGTGTCAGCTTCTTGCATGGCTCTGCGTTCCTGGCGCGGAAAGTCGTGTACAGAACTGACGTCAGCGCGCAGGGGCGGCGCCTAAGCACTGCCCGCGACGTCATCCCGGCGATCACGACGCCGACGACGGACGCGGAGCCGCACGACGCCGCCTACCGACGCGCAAGGGTACTGCCACGCAAAACTTTTCCGGATCCAGCCTGACGCCTGGGGATATTCTAAGGTAAGGAATCTATCACTAACTACTGTCTCTTACAGATATATCGTTACACAAGTTAGTAACTCAGTGCATAGACTGACACCACCTCCCTTGGTTTTGGTGGTCATCTCAGTATTTTGTATATCGGAGGCTTATGGTCTCCCCTGGAGTGACAGTCCCACATCAGTCTGATCTAGCTTTCGGGCGATCAGCCTGGTGTTCCTGCCTTCCATCCATGGCCGGTCAGTTCATATCTTGACATTATTGCAATGCTGTACGCCAACAAGCAGGCTGGCAGAGGCTCGCATCCCCTGTGCCTGGAGGCCTTCAAGCTGTGGTCATGGGCTCAGTTTCATGGTGTCCTGCTGGTCATACATCGTGCGGGCAAACTTACTCAATCAGTGTCATCTTTCAGTTTATGAATGGATCAGTTCATCACAGCCATCTGGGGTATCCCTTCTGTCAACCTGTTTGTGACTAAAGAATGCTCACACTGCCTTATGTTCAACTCTCTCTCTCCAGTTTCTGCTTACAGTTGCTCTAGGATACTTATTCCACCAGCTTTACTATGAATTCCTGCATGTACCTCTGATTCTTGGGAAGCTGCATCAGGACTGTGGGCTGGTGATCTTGATCTCACTGGACTGGCAGAGGGTATGGTATTTGGTTCTTACTCCGTCTATTCCTGGGTTCTTTCGCGGCAGACCTTCTTTCGCAATGGGAAAGGTAGGTTCTACATCCGAACCTCAAGACCCTTCAGGGCTAAAAAATCAGCAAGTCAAACAGTTATGTTGATTTGCCTGCAGAGATGGTGGATTAAGTTTTGTCAGTTTGTCGCCCTTTTAAATCTTTTTTCAAGACCTTGGTCATGCTTTGTTTCTTTCTGTTTTGAGTAGGATGACTTACCTCCCACCCCCTGGGTGCTTTTGTCTGTTGTGTTGCACTGTCCATGCCCCAGCAAGGCTTTGTTGTAGGTCCATTAAAGGTTATTTTTTGGCCTTTTTGGTTTTTCATTGTTAGTAGGATCATCTGTCCTTCAAGTCTTCAGTTATGCGCTTTTTGGCAGGGTTAGCGATTTGCTTCCCCCAATCTGTTTGTCGTGCCACAGTAGGACCTTAATCTGGTGTACACTATCCTGATGGCTTCGCCTTTTAAACCCATGCACAGTTGCTACATGTGGCTACTTACTCTGAAGACTGTTTTTCTGATTGCTTTAACCTCCACTATTCGTGAAATACATGCTTTGTCTTTATATTATTTATTTGGTTTAAAAATAAAAGCACATAACATGCAAATACAAACAATTAAAAGACATGTATATAATAACTGGAGTAAAAATCACATTATCAATGGCGGCTCCGATTCATAAACCAGAAGCAGTACTTGTAGGAGGCTGGCTTAGTATCTGGTGCACACTTATTTAAGTGAAGCACCCTGCACTAATCCAGACAACCCTCATGGTGATTTTAGTGGTCTTAGACAACCATAGAAAGCTCTCTAAATGGTAGCTGTGGAGAGCAGCCTTCAGGCTCAGTCCAGAAGGAGTGTTAAGCAGCTTGTTTTACCAGTACTAATCATGTAGTGTAGGTTAAACGAAAAAGAACCACTCAGTGTAGTTATAAAAATAGTAATTTATTATACACACTCACTAACACATTGTTATATCTCCTATCCAAAGATATAAACACAATACACACAATATTTGAAAAGTAGAACAGGTAAGTAGCGCAAATACACAGTGGTCTCCAGGGGGAGACCAAACCATATACTAATAAAGTGGAATGCGAACTGCGACAGAAGTCGAGACTTGACCCAGAAGACTTAGAAGAGCTGGGGACCCAAGGAACCACACGAGGTGAGTACTCGGGGAACCCCACGGAGGCTGTGTGCAGAGTGGAAATACAGCCGCGTACTCAATGCAAGTCAATGGGAAAGTTGCAGTTTTCAAGAAGGACCCATCCCAGTGGACCCTGTGGAAGACCGAAGGTTTGAGAGTCTCCCCACCCGTGGATACCCCAGGAACCAGGATACCTAAACCAGGGAAGCCGGGTGCATAGGTGCTAAGTGATGTCGGAAACCGCCTTAGACCACAATGGAGGACATCAGTAAAGATGCCGCTGGCGAAGAAGGTGAAAAAGTCCGGAGGAAACCAAGGGTGGATTCTTGAAGAGGAGTGCCTGCAAGCAGAGGGGACAGAGTCTATGCTACTCGGGAGTGACCAGGAGGCACAGAAGACCAATGACCACCGATGACGGAAGATGCAGGGGAGTTGGCGGTGACCTTGCAGCTGTGAGGACCAGGCGACTCTGTGGAAGACCAGGAGCCGTTCATGAGCTGTCCCACGTCGGAAGTCGAGAACCAGGGGGTCTGTGTCCAGCACGAGCACCAACAAGCCTTGGCTGCAGCAACAGACTGGTAAAACGCAGAAGGTGCAGTGTCGGGAACAGCAAGGTCCAAGGACTCCCCAAGTGCAGGAGAGTCAGAGTAGGCCCGAGCAAGCAGGGGAACCCACTGGAGCAAAAGAAGACCCTCAAGAGGACCCACAGGCCAAAGGCACAGAAGTCGCAAGAGGACCTTGAGCAGCTCACCAAGAATGCAGGCCCAAGGTGCAGAGGATGCGGTGAGGATGAAGATCTTGGTAGCAAGAGATGCTGGAGCTTCTTGGAGCCCGAAGATCTCTGGACAAGTCCACAAGCCTTGGCAACGGCAAGTCTATGCGGTGCACAGGGTTGCTGTTCCAGGAGTTCCGACAAGGGATCCTGGCCTCAAACTCGGCGAGAAGACCGTGCAGGCCTCGAGGGAGTTGCAGAACCACCACCTGTGTTGCTGGGCCTTTCGAAGTCCGGAGGACGTCAGGAGCAGCAGACCAGCCAGCTTAGTTGCGGTGCCTGCAGATGCAAGGGAGTGACTTCTTCACTCCAAGGGAGAGTCCTTAGGGTGTCTTTGATACCCACAGGCCTGGAGAAGAATCTGGATGAAAGTACAGGCACAGACGACGCAGAAGACTGGCAGGACGAGACCAGGAGCAGCATGAGTCTTCCCAGATTCAGTCTCGGTTCCCAAAGCTAAGAACAACGAAGTCCAAAGTGCCCAGACTGTAGAAGTTGAAGTGGTTTCGGATCTAAATCTTGTCCCACGACGAATCTGAAGAACCACCCACAGGTAAGCCCTTAGGTACCCAAAGGAAAGGTTTGGGACGATTCAGGGTCCCTCCCAGAGGAGGGCCTGGATAGAGGGGAGGATACTCCCATGTCCTTTGTGCAGTTCTGCGCCAGAGCAGGAGTCAACGGCTCCCTGAACTTGTTTCAACTGGAGTATGCAAGAAGGGCACCAAATGGGCCCTTCAAAGCAGTCTGGTGGCGTTGGCAAGCGCCCCCACCCCAGCCCAATACACTGTCATGTCTGAGAGCTGGTTACACCACCCTGTGATAGGAAACCTATTGTTCTACCTTCCCCTGTTAGAGCCTGGCTCAGCAGCAGGAGAGCAGAATCGTGTCTGTGGTCAGCAGAAGCACTAGCTTGCTGTTGGACCCTGAAAGGTTGGTACCGGGAATACAGGGGGGCTTCCTAGGGGAGCCCCCCAGTACATGGGATCCTACATCTAACACTGGAATCGGTGTTACTGTAGGATTCCAACATGTTTGATACCAAACATGACCAGTTTTGGTGCAGCCAGTATATAGTTTGACATATTGTAATTGACTTGATGTCTGCTATATGTATAAAATGGCTAACCAAACTTGCAAAGCCTGGAGAATCGACCCCTGTGAGTGGTGGTAGCACCAGCTCACACAGGCTGCAATGGCAGGCATGTAGTCACATTTTGAGTGGTCTCCCATGGGTGGCATAATGCATGCTGCAGCCCATGGGTGACCCCTAGTGTACCTGTGCCCTTGGTACCTTAGTACCATAGACTAGGGGCTTAGAATGGTACACCAGTAGTCAGTTAGGAAGGTACCAAAGTACTTACCATAGTCCAATTTAGGGAGAGAGCACAGTCCGACTCGTCAGAAAACAGAATGACACCAGCAAAGACTGGGGGTAACCATGAAAGCAGATCCTACATTCCTACAGATTCAGACAGGTCACAGTGAGGACGGTAATGCGCCTGCTAAGAATGATGGACTTCTGCATCGCCATTTTTCTGCACGCAAGGAATGCTTAACGCAGCAGTGTTCTCAAAAGGAGGGTCATTGGGAATATCTGGTGTTGCTCAGCCTCGCACTCATCACTCTTCGCAGTGGTGGAACACCAGCAAGTTGCTACAGGGGCAGCCCTTTCTCGACCCAGTTCCACAGATCACTGTCAGAACAGACGCATCCCTCAGTAGGTTGGGGGGAGGGGGGTGCACTTACAAAATCTGACTGTCCAGGACCAGAGAGGTCCTACTCGGAGAGACCTCCACATCATCTATCTGGAGCTGCTAGTGCTCCGTCCAGCCCTCGAGGCCTTCCTTCCCCACATAGTCGGCATGGTAGTCCTTGTACGGACAGACCGCATGACAGCCATGTACTACATTCAGAAGCATGGGGGCATCCGCTCCCCTCAGCTTTCTCTGTTAGCTCAGTCCATCTGGCAGTGGGCTCTCCACCACAGGAGGTCCCTGTTGGTGGATCTCCTCCTGGGAGTGGACAACAATTTTGCCGACTTTCTCAGCAGGATGCAGCAACAAATCCAGGAGTGGGTACTTAACGTGGCAGTCCTTCTTCTCTACTTCCAGCGATGGGGGTTTCCGGACGTGGACCTCTTCGCCAGAGCAGAAAACGCAAAGTGCCCAAACATCGCCTCCAGATTCCCACATCCCACGGGCAATGCACTATGGATGAATTGGTCAGGGATATTTACCTATACTTCTCCACCTCTCTCCCTCATTCCATTCTTTGTTTGGAAGCTGAGGCAGACCTCCCTCATCCTAAAGGGCGAGACAATCATGGTTCACCCCTCTCCTCAAGCTTTCGGTGGTTTTGCATGGGAGGCTCCCCAGCAGGCCGGACCTTCTCACACACACAACCATGGAGAAATCCAAGAGAAACTCCAAGAGTCTCAACCTTGTGATTTGGCTCCTGAGGTCTTAGAATTTGGCTATCTCAATCTACCCCCAGAAAGCATGAACTTTCTTAAAGAAGCATGCAGGCCAACTACTCGTGCCTGCTATGCTGCCAAATGGAAGAGATTTGTCTGTACTGCCTCTCAAACCATATTGACCCTCTGGCAGCTACAGTACAGAACATAATTTGTTACCTTCACCTCCAAACGTGTGGTCTAGCTTTCACCTCCATTCGGCTACACGTAGCTTCATATCTCCAAAATAGGCAACATGTGTCGCTATTCAAAATTCCAGTCATCAAAGCTTTTTACGGAGGGACTCGAGTCATTCCTCCCCAGGTACCTCCAACCCCTGTGTGGAACCTTTATATTGTCTTCGCAACACTTATGGGTCCCCCGTTTGAGTCTCTTCAGTCATGTCTCTTACAGTTTCTTTTTTGGAAGGTAGCTTTTCTAGTAGCCATCACATCATTAAGACGTGTTAGTGAGCTCCCGGCTTTAACATTAGCAGAACCTTTCTTTCAGGTTCACAGAGATAGGGTGGTCCTTCGTACCAACCCTAAATTTCTTCTAAAGTTGGTTTCTCTTTTCCACCTTAACCAGGCTATAGAATTTCCAGTCTTCTTTCCACAACCTGACTCCATTGTACAAAGGGCTCTTCATACCTTGCGTCAAACGAGCTCTAATGTACTATATAGATGGAGCAAAACCATTTTTTTTTTTTTAAACTAGGCGACTGTTGCTTTTTCTGAGCCGCAAAAAGGAAAGGCCTTATCAAAATTGGGCATAGCCAGATGGATAGTCAAATGTATCCAGACCTGTTATGCAAAAGCTAAAAGTTTTGCCTGTTCTCCCTAGAGCTCATTCCACCAGAAAGAAAGGGGCCTATATGGCCTTCCTTGAAAACATTCCAATAACTGACATTTGTAAAGCGGCTACTTTGTCTACACCACAAACTTTTACAAAGCCCTACTGTGTAGCTGTATTAGCCCGCCAACAAACAAATGTTAGCCAGGCTGTACTACGTACCATTTTTCAGTCTTCTGCAACATCCACAGGCTAGCCACCGCTCATGGAAGGACTGCTTTTCAATCTATGCACAGCATGTGTATCTGCAACCACACGTTACCCTGTAAGCATCTGTTCGTAGCATGTAGTGCTGTAGATTCACCTTTGCCCACCCTCCTCTCCAGATGCCTTTGGCTGTTGCAGTTGCTATTACTTACTGCTTCCCTTGCATGGGCATCTCTCTATTTCTCTCTTTCCTGTGTCGCTCTGCTCCAGTCATCCTCACCTTTCGTGCGGAAAAACAATCTGACAATGGAGCTGATGACCATGCTCATTGCAAGCAAGAGGTAAAGTCACACTACCTTGTGACTCAAGAAGAATTCTTTGAAGAAGAAAAACTTGCACACATTCGAGCCCAACACTAGATGGCAGGAGAATGCACAACATGTAAATCTACAGCACTACATGCCAGAAACAGATGCTTACAGGGTAAGTAAAATGTGCCTTTAGATGGATTCACAATTTCCCACAGATTCCTTACAATCTCCCTACCTCCCCTCTGAAGGACTTTACTTCTTATTTTTTCCTTATTTTGTTTGGACTCCGTCCTTGGATGTACAGTACTTCTGCGGGGCTCAACAGTATCAGAACTGACTTTATTGGGGCTTGTGGGCCATGTATTCACACTAGAGATCGCTTCCCGCACTGTCTAAGGAAGCTGCTCAGGACTTATATATATGTGCTGCATAGTGTCAGTGACTAGGAAAGGCTGAATAAAAATTGTGAATTCGGTGCAAAGGTTGATCCAATGAATCTACAGGCGCTTCCATATCCAAAAGAAAGAATACTAATAGATAATTCTGCCATTCCTACCCATGGGTCCCATGCTCTCCATGCCGTTGGAGTCAAGCTAGCCTTGCTGATGAGGGGTAAAACCCTGAAATTGGTCCTAGGATGCTTGTTTCCAGTCCAGGGAGGACCTGGCCTGGCAGTTCGGGCTGGACTGTTCCCATGGGGAACAGGGTCAAGACTGGTTTGCATATGGCTGGGTTTAATCTGGAATGGCATAACGATGGATTTAAGCCCAGATCTCTGTACTGGGGTGAATGTTTGACATTGTTTAACATTCTGTCCATCAATTGTACTTTTTATATGGGAAAGATGAGGCGAAGTTCACAGTAAGATGTGGACTGGACACCACCGACTCACTAGGCAGAGCGGTTTAGTCGACGGTGGCTTTATGGCACTACGCCTGGTTGAGAACGACTGGCTTTTCTGAGGATGCCCAATTATCTCTTATGGACATGCCCTTTGATGGCTCCCATCTCTTTGGAGACAAAGCGGATTCGGCGCTAGAGCGCTTTGATGACAGTATGGCTACGGCCAGGTTCTTGGGCCTCTCCAAGGCCCGCCGTCACCCACAATCTGCCTTTCGTGGCTACAGAAGGGGCTTCCAGCCGCACCTCTACCCTCCCAGCCGTGCATGCTTTCCAGCCTCTTCTTGGCCGAGAGCATGGTACCCACAGATCCTGTGGGTCGGGCAGCCACTCCCCTAATATGCCTTTGTACCATCATGGGCACCCAGTTGGCAGCAGGATTGGTCATCAGCTGCCACGCTGGCGGTCCATATCATCGGACAGGTGGGTTCATGACTACCTTCCCCCACCCCCCATGCCACCATCTAATGACCGGCTGACGGAGGATCATCTATCTCTTCACCACCACGAAGTCACAGCTCTCTTGGCCAGCAGTGCCGATGCCAGAAGTAGGTCGTGGTTGCTATTCCATCTACTTCTTAGTGCAGAAAAAAGGCAGAGGCCTTCGTTCTGTCCTAGACCTATGCCGTCTCAGTTGCTTCCTCAAGAAGAAGTTCCAAATGCTCACCCTGGCTCAGGTCCTGTCTACCCAGGAGATTGGATGGTAGCGTTGGACTTGCAGGACATATTTCCGTCCTGCCAGGCCACAGGCGTTACTTGAGAGTCACGGTTGGCCATGAGTATTTTGAGTCCACTGTGCTTCCCTTTGGCCTTACCAATGCCCCTCGGGTGTTCACCAAGGTGATGGCGGTGCTTGCAGCTCTTCTGAGGAGATATGGGGTGCCAGTCTTCTCCTATCTTGATGACTGGCTGTTGAAGGCAGGCTCGCCACAGGCTGTCGTCTCTCCCATCCAGACTACAGGGGACCTTTTACATTCGTTGGGGTTCACTATCAACGTGCTGAAGTCACACCTCCCTCCCTCTCAGGTGCCTCCTTTCATCGGAGCTGTTCTAGACACGGTGTAGTTTTGGGTCTATCCTCTCGAACGGCGAGTCCAGTATATTTAGGCTATAATACTGTTTCAGCTTCTATCCTGAATTTTAGTGAGACTGACTCTGAGGCTTCTGGGACCCATTGACACATGCCCGTTGGCATATGTGGGCTCTGCAGTTGGACCTGAAGTTTCAGTGGGCGCAGCATATGGGGAATCTCTCCGACATAGTCCAGATCTCGGAAGGAACTGCAGAAGATCTGAGTGGTGGCTAACGAACAGCAAGTGGGTCAGTGTCACACCCCTCTCCCTTCCCCAACCAGATCTGACAGTGGTTACAGATGCGTCACTCCTGGTGTGGGGCAGCCAACCAGCAGAGGTGGAGATCAGAGGACTCTGGCCTCTGGTTGAATCCGACTCCACATCAACCTGTTGGAGCTCCGGTCGATTCGAATGGCATTGAAAGCCTTTCTACCCTCCATCAAGGGAAGGCTATTGAATATTACAATTCTAGACACTATTACTTCAGACCATCTAGAACTTTGCATTTTTAAACTTGATAACTTACCCAATGGAACCTGGAGAGGAGCCTTAATCTATCGTCCCCCTGGCCCCAGAGGTGATTTCTCTGACACGCTATTAGAGACCCTTGTGCCCCATGTATTGGCCTCCGATAATTTCCTACTTATTGGAGATATCTGAAAGAGACACGTTAGTGACAGATTCCTTACCTTAGAATATCCCCAGGCGTCAGGCTGGATCCGGAAAGTTTTTGCGTAGCAGTACCCTTGCGCTTCGGTAGGCGGCGTCGTGCGGCTCCGCGTCCGTCGTCGGCGTCGTGATCGCCGGGATGACGTCGCGGGCAGTACTTAGGCGCCGCCCCTGCGCGCTGACGTCAGTTCTTCTTTTTCCGCGCCAGCAAGCGCAGATCCGGGAAGAGCAGTGCCCTAGTCATTTTTTGACTAACTTTTTGGGTGAATTTTTTTCACTGTTTTTCTTCGAATCGACTTCAAGGTGTCTTAGAGATGCCCGGTTTTAAACGTTGCGGCGCCTGTGCTCGGATGATGTCCATCACAGACCCGCATCGGGAGTGTCTCTTCTGCCTCGGCCGAGGCCACGACACGGAGTCGTGTTCCGACTGCCGGGCCCTCAACCCGAAAGCTTTGCGAGAGCGGTCTCGAAAGCTCCTCGAGGCCCGGCATTCGGCTCCGCGCAAGCCCCGGTCGCGTGAGAGGTCCAGGGGTCGATCGCGGAGTCCTCACCGGTCGTCGGCATCGAAGTCTTCTTCGTCCGGTAAGTCCAAGCACAAAAAGTCCAAAAAGCATCGTCGCTCTAGGACTTCGCCTCGCCGGTCTCGCGACTCGGCTGAGGCCCCTCCCGGCACCGTCCCCGCGGCCCCGGTCATGCCTGTGGAGTCGCCCCCGCAATACCCCGTCCTTCCCGGGTTCGGGGCGGATCCGGCCCAGACTACAGGAATTCCTGTCGGCCATGGCCCGCCTCTTCGGGCCTCAAGGTCCCTCCGGTGCGCCTTCGGGCCCCGCGGGCCCTGATGGGGTTGCTCCGGCGCCGCCGACGGCTCCGGCCCCGGCGTCGCCCGTGCCTCCAGCCTCGATCCCGGCTCCGGCCCCGGCCTCGATCCCGGCTCCGCAACCCCCATCGACGCCGGTCGTCCTAACGACACCTACGCCGATGTCTCCGGTGCCGTTTTCGACGCCGCCTGGGGCTCCGGGCGGCGTCGTTCCCCAGTTCCTTCCGGCTCCGGACATGGACCCGGACCGACGTCGCTCGACGCCCGGTTCCGGCGCCGATGGGACCTTGGGTCCCAAATGTCCCTCCTCCCCCTTATTTTGAACCAGAGGAGGACCAGGAGGACTGGGAGGGGTCTGATGACCCTCTGACACAACAGTGTCAGTACGATGAGGACTGGACAGAGGGTCTAGGGGATGCCAGTGGTCTGGATACTTCCCTGACACTGGCATGCTGTCTCCTCCCGTGGCTACGGAGGAGGGAGCCAATTTTGCAACGGTGTTGCGTAGGGCGGCTGGGGCCTTACGTCTCCAACTCCCTACTGTGGCGGTCAAGACTAATATCTTGACAGAGGTGCTTCAGCCGGCAGCCTCCTCTACGGAGACTGTGCTGCCGTTTAACGATGCCCTCACTGACGTTCTTTTGGGCGCCTGGTCCAAGCCCAACACAGGGGCTCCTGTGGATAGGAACGTGTCCCAACGCCATCGCCCAGCTCCGGGCGACCCCTGTTTCTCTCTGTCCACCCCACTCCTGAGAGCTTGGTTGTCCAAGCCTCCGCTTCCCAAACCGCCTTCCCTACCGCCCCTCCGGATAGGGAATCCAAACGCCTGGATCAATTTGGGAAGAAGGGTTTTCTTCCTCCAGTGCTGGCTTGCGGTCCATCAACACCGCTTGTCTTTTGGGCCGATATACCCACTCCTTGTGGGATTCGGTGGCGACTGTTTTGCCCCAGTGTTCTGAGGAGGTCCAGACACTGCTTTCCCGCGCCATTGCGGAAGGAAGGGATGCGGCCAAATACACGATACGATGTGGCCTTGATACCGCCGACTCGCTGGGCAGGTCTATTGCAACGACGGTGGCGCTGCGACGCCACGCCTGGCTGAGAACCACTGGTTTTTCAGGGGATGTCCAGAATACTCTCATGGACATGCCCTTTGATGGAGTCGGTCTTTTTGGGTCCAAAGCAGACCATGCGTTGGAGCGCTTTGAGGACTCACGGGCTACTGCCAAGTCCCTGGGCCTTTCTGCTACACGCCCTCCGCTGACTTCTGCTTTTCGCCCCTATCGTGGCCACGGAAGGGGCGCCCCGTCACGTCAGCAGCCCAGCCACCGGCCCGCGCAGCAGGCGTCTTCGCGAGGACGTGGATTCCGCCGTGGCGGATCGGGCAACCAGCGTGCGGGTCAGGCCACCACCTCCAACCCGTCCGCGGTCTCCAAGCCCTCCTAGTCCCTCCTTTCAGGTGCACAGCACGCCAGTAGGGGGCAGGGTCCGCCATCACCTTCCCCACTGGCGTACCATCACCTCGGACAGGTGGGTCTTGGACATTGTCCGAAGGGGCTACTCCCTCCCCTTTGAGACCACCCCCCCAGCCATGCCACCTCAATTCCACCGCATGTCAGGGGATCACTTGGTACTTCTGCCAGAAGGAAGTCACGGCCCTCTTGACCAAGAGGGCCATCGAGCGTGTTCCGACCCCAGAAGTAGGGCGTGGTTGCTACTCCCACTACTTCCTGGTGCCCAAAAGGACAAGGAGGACATGCGTCCTATCTTGGACCTCCGGAACGTCAATCGCTTTCCTCCGGAAGGAGAAGTTCAAGATGCTCACCCTAGCTCAGTGTCTTGACTGCCCTCGACCCTGGAGACTGGTTGGTAGCGTTGGACTTGCAGGACGCATATTTCCACATCCCCGTCCCTGCCGGCCCACCGGCGTTACCTTCGGTTCACGGTAGGCCCCGAGCATTTTCAGTTCACTGTGCTCCCCTTTGGCCTTACCAGTGCCCCTCGGGTGTTCACGAAAGTGATGGCAGTGGTCGCAGCTCATCTGCGCCGGGCAGGCGTTTCAGTCTTCCCCTACCTCGACGACTGGCTGCTGAAGGCGGGCTCGTCCCAGGCAGTCGTCTCCCACCTCCAGACTACGGCCGAACTCCTGCACTCGCTGGGGTTCTCCATCAATGTGCCGAGTCGCATCTGATTCCTTCTCCACAGCTCCTTTTCATCGGAGCAGTTCTGGACACGACGCAGTTTCGGGCCTATCCTACCGAACGGCGAGTCCGGGATATTCAGGCTATGATTCCGATCTTTCAGCCTTTATCCTGGGTTTCGGTACGGATGACCCTGAGGCTGCTGGGCCTCATGGCCTCCTGCATCCTGCTGGTCAATCATGCCAGATGGCATATGCGGGCTCTGCAGTTGGACCTGAAGTTCCAGTGGGCGCAGCACCAGGGCAACCTGTCCGATCACGTCCAGATCTCGGAGGGGACTGCAAAACAGTTGCAGTGGTGGCTCTCGAACCGGCAATGGGTCATGGGCCGATCCCTCTCCCTTCCCCAGCCAGAGCACACAGTTGTGACGGACGCGTCCCTTCTGGGATGGGGCGGTCACATGGGAGAGGCGGAGATCAGAGGCCTCTGGTCTCCGGTGGAGTCCCGGCTTCATATCAACCTTCTGGAGCTCCGGGCGATCCGACTTGCACTCAAGGCATTCCTTCCCTCTGTCAAAGGGAAGGTAGTGCAGGTGTTCACAGACAACACCACCGCCATGTGGTACTGCAACAAACAAGGCGGGGTGGGGTCTTGGACCCTTTGTCAGGAGGCTCTGCGCCTCTGGACATGGCTGGAACATCAGGGCATGTTCCTGATGGTTCAACACCTGGCAGGTTCCCTGAACGCCAGGGCGGACGAACTCAGCCGCAGGTGCATGATGGATCACGAATGGCGTCTTCACTCGGAAGTGGCGCAAGGACTCTTTCTACAGTGGGGAGAGCCTTGGTTAGATCTATTCGCCACCGAAGAGAACGCGCAATGTCATCAGTTCTGCGTGTTGGAATTTCCAAGGCGGCACTCGCTCGGCGACGCTTTTCGTCGCGAGCGGAGTTGCGGTCTGTTGTACGCCTTCCCGCCTATACCACTTCTACCCAGAGTGTTGAAGAAGATTCGGCACGACCGGGCCCAAGTCATTCTTGTGGCTCCGGACTGGGCTCGAAGAGTTTGGTATCCCGTGCTACTCAATATGAGCGTAGATCCCCCGATCCGTCTGCCTCTTCGGGAGGATCTTCTGTCGCAGCAGCAGGGGACGGTCCTCCACCCGAACCTGTCCAGTCTACACCTGCTTGCGTGGAGATTGAGCGGCGGCAGTTGATTCCTTTCGACTTGCCTCCCGAAGTTTGTGATGTGATTCTGGCAGCCAGGCGTCCCTCCACTAAGGTGGTATACGCCTGCAGGTGGAACAAATTTGTGGCATGGTGCACAGCAAAGGCTGTGAATCCCCTTTCTGCCCCTCTTTCTGAGGTCCTTCTGTTCCTTCTCTCTCTGGCCCAACAGGGTTCTGCCCTGGGTACCATCAAGGGTTATCTTTGTGCTATCTCGGCCTTCCTCAGGCTCCCTGATCAGCCCTCCCTTTTCAAGTCCCCTGTTGTTAACAGGTTCTTAAAAGGCATTACACACCTCTTCCCTCCTGTTCCGTTTGTGATGCCTCAGTGGGACTTGAACTTGGTTCTTACCTTTTTAATGTGTGCTCCCTTTGAGCCTCACATAACTGTCCTCTTCGTCTTCTGACTCTGAAGACAGCCTTTCTGGTGGCCATCACCTCCGCTCGGCGGGTGAGTGAGCTCCAGGCTCTATCTTGCAAACCACCCTTTCTGTCTGTTCATCAAGACAAGGTTGTTCTTCGGACGCGTCCGTCCTTTTTGCCAAAGGTGGTTACTGCTTTCCACATTGGGCAGACCATCACTTTGCCCACTTTCTTTCCACCTCCGCATCCTTCCAGAGAGGAAGAGAGGCTCCACCGTCTGGACCCAAAACGTGCGCTCTCCTTCTATATCGACCGCACAAAACACTTCCGGGTGGATGACCAGCTCTTTGTTGGCTACGTGGGCGCCAAAAAAAGGTCGGACGGTGCACAAGAGGACCATCTCCCGCTGGGTTACCTTGTGCATCAAGACCTGCTATTCTTTGGCTAAGAAGGAGCCTCCTGTTGGGCTGCGTGCCCATTCCACCAGGGCAACGGCTGCTACCACGGCCTTGGGCCGCGGTGTTCCGCTGCCGGTTATCTGTCAGGCAGCTACGTGGGCCTCGCTGCACACGTTTACAAAGCATTACTGCCTTGACAGTCAGGTCCTGAGGGACGGCTTCTTTGGCCGTTCTGTCCTCCAGGACTTCCTTGTCTGATCTTTGTTCGCAGACCCACCACCGGGGTTGGTATTGCTGGGGTATCTATTCTAAGGTAGAGGAATCTGTCACTAACGTGTCTCTTTCAGATGCTCAAGTTACTAACTTGTGTAACGACATATATGTAAGAGACAGTAGTTAGTGACAGATTCCTTACCGCCCCACCCATCCTCCCCGTTCTGCGAACTGATTTCTAGGGTTAAGGACATCCCTTTCAGAACCCTAGTATTTTTCAGACACCTATGTCAGCTTCTTGCATGGCTCTGCGTTCCTGGCGCGGAAAGTCGTGTACAGAACTGACGTCAGCGCGCAGGGGCGCCGTCTAAGTACTGCCCGCGACGTCATCCCGGCGACCACGACGCCGACGACGGACCCGGAGCCGCACGACGCCGCCTACCGACGCGCAAGGGTACTGCTACGCAAAAAACTTTCCGGATCCAGCCTGGCGCCTGGGGATATTCTAAGGTAAGGAATCTGTCACTAACTACTGTCTCTTACAGATATATCGTTACACAAGTTAGTAACTTGTGCGTTAGCACTTCTGCACACTGGAATTTCCAAGCCGGCTCTCGCTCGGAGATGCTTTTCGTCGAAAGTGGAGCACCGTCCTCCTGTACGTCTTTCCACCCGTACCGCTCCTGCCCTGAGCTCTCAAGAAGATCAGGAACAACTGGGCCCAAGTCATCCTTGCAGCTCCAGACTAGGCACGGAAAGTCTGGTATCCTGAGGTATTGAGCATGACCATCGGTCCTCCGATCAGACTGCCCCTTCGGGAGGATCTTCTGTCGTGCAAGCAGGGGAGGGTCCTCCACCCGAACCTGTCAACTCATTACCTTCTTGTGTTGAGATTGACCAGTGGCAGTTGACAGCTTTCGACCTTCTGCTCGAAGTATGTAATGTTATTCTGGCAGCCAGATGTCCCGCCACCAAAGCCAGTATATGCCTGCCGTTGGGGTAAGTTTGTGGCATGATGTGCAGAAAAGCAGATTGACCCCCATTTCTGCTCCCTTTTCTTAGGTTCCTCTCTTTATTCTTTCCCTTGCCTGGCAGCGATCTACTCTGGGCGCCTTAAAGGGTTACCTTTCTGCTATTTCAACCCTTTCTGCAGTTGCCTGACCAGCCATCCCTCTTCAAATCCCCTATTGTAAATAGGTTCTAGAAAGGTTTGCAACATGCTTCTTCCTTCTCCCTTTCTCATTCCTCAGTGGGACCTTAAGCTAGTTCTGACGTTTTTCATGTGCGCTTCCTTTGAACCCTTGCACAATTGTCCTCTCAGGCTCCTTACCATCAAGACGGCCTTCCTGGTGACTATAGCATCTGACCGGAGAGTCAGTGAGCTTCATTCTTTGTCATCCAAGCCTCTGTACTTGAACATCTACCCAAATAAGCTGGCTCTTCAAACTAAAGTTTACTTGCTGCCAAAAGTTGTCACTCCCTTTCATGTAGGCCAGTCCATCACCCCTCCTACTTTTTATGCTCTGCCACATCCCTCTAAGAAGGAGGACCGACTCCACAGACGGGACCCCAAAAAAGCTGATCTGAAAGGGACAATTAGTTATGGATTCCTCACCTTAGAATTACCCCCAGCCGTCAGACTGGATCCGGAGAATTTTTCTTCAGCAGTACCCCTGCGCGTCGGTAGGTGGTGTCGGTCAACTCTGCGTTCGTCGTTGGCGTCGTGGTCGCCGGAATGACGTCGCGGTATCTACTTAGACGCCGCACCTGTGCGCTGACGTCAGTTCTTTCTTTTTCCGCGCCAGCCAGCGCAGATCCGGAGAGAGCGGTACCTCCAGTCACTTTTTGACTCTATTTTTGCGACTTTTTGTCGACATCTTTTTGAGTCGTTACAACTCCTGGTGCACAGTGATGTCATCTCGGCGGACAGGCTCCTGCCACAAGCTGATGTCGGTTACCGACCCCCTTCTGGTGTGCCTTTGGTGACTGGAGCGCGACCACGACCCAAAGTCGTGCTCCGACTGCCGGGCCATGGCCCGAAGTCTTTGCGGTAGCGGTCCAGAAAGCTTCTGGAGGCCCGGCAGTCGGCTTCGCGCTGCTAGAGGTCCCGGTCGAGAGGGAGGTCGCGGAGCCATCACCACCGTTCCTCGTCGAAGTCTTCGTCTTCTGGTAAGGCAAAGAAGCACCGTCCCTCTTCGCGTTCTCCCCGTCCGTCGGCCGACGCGGGATGCGGATGGTTGTTCTTTCCGGGAACCGGAGCGACCCCTGCCCAACTTCGTGGGTTTTACGAAGCCCTCCATTCTGTTTTTGGGCAGCCCAACTCCGCCGGCGCACCTTCGGGCCCCGCGGACTCGGCTGGGGGCTCTAGGACTTCGATGCCGGCGGCTTCGGCACCGCAGGGCCCCCAGGGATCCAGGCCTGGATCTGGATAGGCGCCGGTCGACCTCGTGACACCTCCTCCGAATCCATTGGCGACACCTCCGCCCCCCCTCCGTCGGTTGTGTCCCCAACCAACGTCGGAGCCGGACCGACGTCGCCCGACGTCTGGACCAGCGCCAACCGGTACTTTTGTACCCCTGTCCTCCCCTGGTGTTCCCTATCGCCCTGAGTGGCTACCAGAGGAGGGTGAGGAGGACTGGGAGGGGTCTGTGGACCCTCTGGCAGACCAGTTGGAAGAACCGGACTGGAGAGAGGAGTTGGGTGAGACTAGTGGTCTGGACACTTCTCCAGACCTTGGTATGCTTTCTCCCCCCTACCGTGGCTACGGAGGAGGGTGCATCATACGCAGTGGTGTTGCGTAGGGCGGCTGAGGCCCTTAAACCTCGAGCTTCCTACAGTGGCGGTTAGGACTAGCCTCCTGACCGAGGTGCTTTAACCGGCAGCGGCCTCTTCGGAGCCCCTGCTGCCGTTCAATGAGGCCCTCACGGACATCCTTTTGGGCACTTGATTCAAGCCCAACACAGGGGCTCCTGTGGATAGGATTATTGCCCGATGCCACCTCCCGGCCCTGGGCGACCCCATTTTCCTCTCCCAACCCCTGAGAGCTTGGTGGTCCAAGCCTCAACTTCCAAGGGCGCATTTCCTACCGCACCACCTGATAGGGAATCCAGGAAGCTGGCCCATCTTGGGAAGAAAACGTTTTCTTCCTCCAGCTTAGGACTGTGGTCGGTGAACACTGCATGTCTCTTGGGCTGTTACTCCCATTCTCTGTGGGACACGGTCGCACAGGTGCTGCCACAGTGCCCGGAGGAGGCCCGGGCTGTGCTCTCCCGTGCAGTGGCCGAAGGGAGAGACGCAGCAAAGTTTGCCATACGGTGTGGGCTGGACACCGCCAACTCTCTTGGCAGGACGATTTCAACGTCGGAGGTCCACTGGCTTTTCGGGAGATGTCCAAGCTACTCTTTTGGACATGCCCTTTGTAGGAAGCTGGCTCCGTATATACTATACCATAGTGAGGTATAGTGTGCACAGAGTCCAGTGGAACCCCAAAGGTAGGCAGAGGTAAAGTTAGATAGAACCTCACTCTCTATTTGTGGTAGTGTGGTCGAGCAGTAAGGCAGTATCAGAGGACAGTGTTAAGCATTTGTTGTACACCCTCAGTCAGCAAATGAATTCACACACTCAAAGACTGAACTTCAGACCAATTGTTTTTGTATAAAAATATTCTTTGTTATTTTATTTTCTAGAACCAAGCAAGCCTGGCACAGGTAAGCAATAAGTACTTTACAGTAGTAATGCAATTGAAATACAGTTTGAATGATAATTGTATATGCACTTTGATTTGATTTACAGTATGGGTGCAGAGAAATGCAATACTTAGTAAATACAGTACATAGACTTGAATAGGCTTTTTAGTAAAATAGCAGGTAAGTAACTTTTGAGATTACTAGGCTTACACAGAGAAGTATAACTAGATACTACTCTGGGACATTTCCTGAAAACAGGTAAGTAAAATTGTTTTTGTTAGATTATGCAATTTTAAACAATTTCTTTAGAATGTCAAACTCCTCACTTAAAAACTTTTCACAGAAAAACAGTCAATGTTATCCTATGGAGGAAAATAGTGTTATCGGTTTTGAGGTAAGTATTTGGTAGTGGGAGTTGAGGTTCTGGGGGTAGACTCAGGGGTCCCCCAGGGTTAAGGATGCACTCTAGTTACACCCTCAGCGGCACTAGGGCGGCTGGGTGCAGAGTGCTGAGACCCAATGTTATCCAATGGGGGATAGGGGGCCTCCGGTTGGTGGCTGCTGGCAAGCAGGCCACTAGGTTGTGGGAGCAAAGCTCCTGGACTTTAGCTCAGGGCAAATGGGGAAACAAAGTAGCACCAAAGGTGCACCCTCAGCGGCACTAGGGCGGCTGGGTGCAGAGTGCTGAGACCCAATGTTATCCAATGGGGGATAGGGGGCCTCCGGTTGGTGGCTGCTGGCAAGCAGGCCACTAGGTTGTGGGAGCAAAGCTCCTGGACTTTAGCTCAGGGCAAATGGGGAAACAAAGTAGCACCAAAGGTGCACCCTCAGCGGCACTAGGGCGGCCGGGTGCAGAGTGCGGTTTCGACGTCATTCGCCCTGTTTTCAATGGAGAACCTCCGGTTTGGAAAGACACTGCAGGCTTGGGGACGAAGGTCTTCTGGGTGCGACCACCACATCTGAAAGAGACACGTTAGTGATAGATTCCTCACCTTAGAATATCCCCAGGCGTCAGGCTGGATCCGGAAAGTTTTGCGTAGCAGTACCCTTGCGCGTCGGTAGGCGGCGTCGTGCGGCTCCGCGTCCGTCGTCGGCGTCGTGATCGCCGGGATGACGTCGCGGGCAGTACTTAGACGCCGCCCCTGCGCGCTGACGTCAGTTCTTCTTTTTCCGCGCCAGCAAGCGCAGATCCGGGAAGAGCAGTGCCCTGGTCAATTTTTGACCATACTTTTTGGTGATTTTTTCACTGTTTTTTCCATCTTTAAGGTGTCGTAGGGATGCCCGGCTTCAAGCGATGCGGCGCCTGTGCGCGGATGATGTCCGTCACCGACCCGCATTGGGAGTGTCTCTTCTGCCTCGGCCGAGGCCACGACACCGAGTCTTGTCCCGAATGCCAGGCCCTCAACCCGAAAGCTTTGCGAGAGCGGTCTCGAAAGCTCCTCGAGGCCCGGCATTCGGCTCCACGGAGGCCCCGGTCGCGTGAGAGGTCCAGGGGTCGCTCGCGGAGTGCACACCGGTCGTCGGCGTCGAAGTCTTCTTCGTCCGGTAAGTCTAAGCACAAGAAGTCCAAGAAGCATCGTCGCTCTCGGACTTCGCCCGCCGGTCTCGCGACTCGGCTGAGGCCCCTCCCGGCACCGTCCCGCCCCGCGGCCCCGGACTTGCCTGTGGAGTCGCCCCCGTCATACCCGCCCTTCCCGGGTTCGGGGGCGGATCCGGCCAAGGTACAGGAGTTCCTGTCGGCCATGGCCCGCCTCTTCGGGCCTTCAGGCCCCTCCGGTGCGCCTTCGGGCCCCGCGGGCCCTGATGGGGTTGCTCCGGCGTCGCCGGCGGCTCCGGCCCCGGCGTCGCCCGGGACTCCAGCCTCGATCCCGGCTCCGGCTTCGGCCCCGGCCTCGATCCCGGCTCCACAACCCCCATCGACGCCGGTCGACCTCACGACACCTCCGCCGGCGCCGATGTCTCCGGTGCCGTTCTCGACGCCGCCCTGGGCTCCGGGCGGCGTCGTCCCCCAGTTCCTTCCGGCTCCGGACATGGACCCGGAGCGACGTCGCTCGACGCCGGCTCCGGCGCCGATGGGCCCTTGGGTCCCAAATGTCCCTCCTCCTCCTTATTTTGAACCAGAGGAGGACCAGGAGGACTGGGAGGGGTCTGATGACCCTCTGACTCGCAACTGTCAGTATGATGAGGACTGGACAGAGAGTCTAGGGAGGCCAGTGGTCTGGATACTTCTCCTGACACTGGCATGCTGTCTCCTCCCGTGGCTACGGAGGAGGGGGCCAATTTTGGTACGGTGTTGCGTAGGGCTGCTGGGGCCTTACGTCTCCAGCTCCCTACTTTGACGGTCAAGCCTAACATCTTGACAGAGGTGCTTCAGCCGGCAGCCTCCTCTGCGGAGACTGTGCTGCCGTTTAACGACGCCCTCACAGACGTTCTCTTGGGCGCCTGGTCCAAGCCCAACACAGGGGCTCCTGTGGATCGGAACGTGTCACGACGCCATCGCCCCGCTCCGGGCGACCCCCTGTTTCTTTCTGTCCACCCCACTCCTGAGAGCTTGGTTGTCCAAGCCTCCGCTTCCCAAACCGCCTTCCCTACCGCTCCTCCGGATAGGGAATCCAAACGCCTGGATCAGTTTGGGAAGAAAGGTTTTCTTCCTCCAGTGCTGGCTTGCGGTCCGTTAACACCGCTTGTCTTTTGGGCCGCTATACCCACTCTCTGTGGGATTCGGTGGCGGATGTTTTGCCCCAGTGCCCTGAGGAGGTCCAGGCACTGCTTTCCCGCGCCATTGCGGAAGGAAGGGATGCGGCCAAATACACTATCCGTTGTGGCCTTGACACCGCCGACTCGCTGGGCAGGTCGATTGCAACGACGGTGGCGCTCCGCCGCCACGCCTGGCTGAGAACCACTGGTTTTTCAGGGATGTCCAGAATACTCTCATGGACATGCCCTTTGATGGAGTCGGTCTTTTTGGGTCCAAAGCAGACCATGCGTTGGAGCGCTTTAAGGACTCACGGGCTACTGCCAAGTCCCTGGGCCTTTCTGCTACACGCCCTCCGCTGCCTTCTGCTTTTCGCCCCTATCGTGGCCACGGTAGGGGCGCCCTTCACGTCAGCAGCCCAGCCACCGGCCCGCGCAGCAGGCGTCTCGCGTGGCCGAGGACGTGGATTCCGCCGTGGCGGATCGGGCAAAGAGCGTGCGGGTCAGGCCACCACCTCCAACCCGTCCGCGGCCTCCAAGCCCTCCTAGTCCCTCCTTTCAGGTGCACGGCACGCCAGTAGGGGGCAGGGTCCGCCATCACCTTCCCCACTGGCGCACCATCACCTCGGACAGGTGGGTCTTGGACATTGTCCGAAGGGGCTACTCCCTCCCCTTCGAGACCACCCCCCAGCCATGCCACCTCAACTCCACCGCATGTCAGGGGATCACTTGGTGCTTCTACAGTAGGAAGTCACGGCCCTCTTGACCAAGAGGGCCATCGAGCATGTTCCGACCCCAGAAGTAGGGCGTGGTTGCTACTCCCACTACTTTCTGGTGCCCAAAAGGGACAAGGAGGACATGCGTCCTATCTTGGACCTCCGGAACGTCAATCGCTTCCTCCGGAAGGAGAAGTTCAAGATGCTCACCCTAGCTCAGGTCTTGACTGCCCTCGACCCTGGAGACTGGTTGGTAGCGTTGGACTTGCAGGACGCATATTTCCACATCCCCGTCCTGCCGGCCCACCGGCGTTACCTTCGGTTCACGGTAGGCCACGAGCATTTTCAGTTCACCGTGCTCCCCTTTGGCCTTACAAGTGCCCCTCGGGTGTTCACGAAAGTGATGGCGGTGGTCGCGGCTCATCTGCGCCGGGCAGGGGTTTCAGTCTTCCCCTACCTCGACGACTGGCTGCTGAAGGCGGGCTCGTCCCAGGCAGTCGTCTCCCACCTCCAGACTACGGCCGAACTCCTGCACTCGCTGGGGTTCTCCATCAATGTGCCGAAGTCGCATCTGATTCCTTCTCCACAGCTCCTTTTCATCGGAGCAGTTCTGGACACGACGCAGTTTCGGGCCTATCCTCCCGAACGGCGAGTCCGGGGATATTCAGGCTATGATTCCGATCTTTCGGCCTTTATCCTGGGTTTCGGTAAGGATGACCCTGAGGCTGCTGGGCCTCATGGCCTCCTGCATCCTGCTGGTCAATCATGCCAGATGGCATATGCGGGCTCTGCAGTGGGACCTGAAGTTCCAGTGGGCGCAGCACCAGGGCAACCTGTCCGATCACGTCCAGATCTCGGAGGGGACTGCAAAACAGTTGCAGTGGTGGCTCTCGAACCGGCAATGGGTCATGGGCAGATCCCTCTCCCTTCCCCAGCCAGAGCATACAGTTGTGACGGACGCGTCCCTTCTGGGATGGGGCGGTCACTTGGGAGAGGGCGGAGATCAGAGGCCTCTGGTCTCCGGCGGAGTCCCGGCTCCATATCAACCTTCTGGAGCTCCGGGCGATCCGGCTTGCACTCAAGGCATTCCTTCCCTCTGTCAAAGGGAAGGTAGTGCAGGTGTTCACAGACAACACCACCGCCATGTGGTACTGCAACAAACAGGGCGGGGTGGGGTCTTGGACCCTTTGTCAGGAGGCTCTGCGCCTCTGGACATGGCTGGAACATCAGGGCATGTTCCTGATGGTTCAACACCTGGCAGGTTCTCTGAACGCCAGGGCGGACGAACTCAGCCGCAGGTGCATGATGGATCACGAATGGCGTCTTCACTCGGAAGTGGCGCAAGGACTCTTTCTACAGTGGGGAGAGCCTTGGTTAGATCTATTCGCCACCGAAGAGAACGCGCAATGTCATCAGTTCTGCGCGTTGGAATTTCCAAGGCGGCACTCGCTCGGCGACGCTTTTCGTCGCGAGTGGAGTTGGCGGTCTGTTGTACGCCTTTCCGCCTATACCACTTCTACCCAGAGTGTTGAAGAAGATTCGGCACGACCGGGCCCAAGTCATTCTTGTGGCTCCGGACTGGGCTCGAAGAGTTTGGTATCCCGAGCTACTCAATATGAGCATAGATCCCCCGATCCGTCTGCCTCTTCGGGAGGATCTTCTGTCGCAGCAGCAGGGGACGGTCCTCCACCCGAACCTGTCCAGTCTACACCTGCTTGCGTGGAGATTGAGCGGCGGCAGTTGATTCCTTTCGACTTGCCTCCCGAAGTTTGTGATGTGATTCTGGCAGCCAGGCGTCCCTCCACTAAGGTGGTATACGCCTGCAGGTGGAACAAATTTGTGGCATGGTGCACAGCAAAGGCTGTGGATCCCCTTTCTGCCCCTCTTTCTGAGGTCCTTCTGTTCCTTCTCTCTCTGGCCCAACAGGGTTCTGCCCTGGGTACCATCAAGGGTTATCTTTGTGCTATCTCGGCCTTCCTCAGGCTCCCTGATCAGCCCTCCTTTTCAAGTCCCCTGTTGTTAACAGGTTCTTAAAAGGCATTACTCACCTCTTCCCTCCTGTTCCGTTTGTAATGCCTCAGTGGGACTTGAACTTGGTTCTTACCTTTTTAATGTGCGCTCCCTTTGAGCCTCTGCATAACTGTCCTCTTCGTCTTCTGACTCTAAAGGCAGCCTTTCTGGTGGCCATCACCTCCGCTCGGCGGGTGAGTGAGCTCCAGGCTCTTTCTTGCAAACCTCCCTTTCTGTCTGTTCATCCAGACAAGGTTGTTCTTCGGACGCGTCCGTCCTTCTTGCCAAAGGTGGTTACTGCTTTCCACATTGGGCAGACCATCACTTTGCCCACCTTCTTTCCGCCTCCGCATCCTTCCAGAGAGGAAGAGAGGCTCCACCGTCTGGACCCAAAACGTGCGCTCTCCTTCTATATCGACCGCACAAAACACTTCCGGGTGGATGACCAGCTCTTTGTTGGCTACGTGGGCGCCAAAAAGGTCGGGCGGTGCACAAGAGGACCATCTCCCGCTGGGTTACCTTGTGCATCAAGACCTGCTATTCTTTGGCTAAGAAGGAGCCTCCTGTTGGGCTGCGTGCCCATTCCACCAGGGCAACGGCTGCTACCACGGCCTTGGGCCGCGGTGTTCCGCTGCCGGTTATCTGTCAGGCAGCTACGTGGGCCTCGCTGCACACGGTTACTAAGCATTACTGCCTTGACGGTCAGGTCCGGAGGGACGGCTTCTTTGGCCGTTCTGTCCTCCAGGACTTCCTTGTCTGATCTTTGTTCGCAGACCCACCACCGGGGTTGGTATTGCTGGGGTATCTATTCTAAGGTGAGGAATCTATCACTAACGTGTCTCTTTCAGATGCACAAGTTACTAACTTGTGTAACGATATATCTGTAAGAGACAGTAGTTAGTGATAGATTCCTACCGCCCCACCCATCCTCCCCGTTCTGCGAACTGATTTCTAGGGTTAAGGACATCCCTTTCAGGGCCCTAGTATTTTTCAGACACCTGTGTCAGCTTCTTGCATGGCTCTGCGTTCCTGGCGCGGAAAGTCGTGTACAGAACTGACGTCAGCGCGCAGGGGCGGCGTCTAGGTACTGCCCGCGACGCTCATCCCGGCGATCACGACGCCGACGACGGACGCGGAGCCGCACGACGCCGCCTACCGACGCGCAAGGGTACTGCTACGCAAAACTTTCCGGATCCAGCCTGACGCCTGGGGATATTCTAAGGTGAGGAATCTATCACTAACTACTGTCTCTTACAGATATATCGTTACACAAGTTAGTAACTTGTGCTTCAAGAGGTAAGTTGGGAAGTTAGGGGTTGGTTAGGCACCGTCGGTTTGGGCACACAAGGCCGTCGGGCGTGGGGTGCCTTTTGGGGTCGGATCTACTTACCAGCTCCTGGTCGCGGTTAGGGGGGCCTTCTGGATTTAGGCTGCAGGCGTCGGCTGGAGGCTTGAGGCAGGTCAGGGGTCGCCGGATCTCGGGTCAGGATCGCCGGGGTGACCTCCTCGTGGTGTTTGCCCACTCGAGCTCGGGCCGTGGACGGCGGGTGCAGAGTGGGGCGGATTCGCTGTGTCCGGCCGGAGCCAGAGGGTGCAGGTGAACAAATCCGGTGTTCACGGGAGACAAAGTCTTTGTGCTTGAAGGCAGGCAGGTCCTCCGGGGTTTTCGAGGTTGCTGGCTGCAGGACACACCGGGATTTCGCAGGAGCAGGTTCGAGGTGGAGACAGCCAGGTAGGGCTGGGGCCAAGTCGGTGGGTGTCTTTCTCTTGTTAACTGCTGCACTGCTGTTCGGTCCTTCTTCTTGTTGCAGGTTCTTGTCTGAGGAAGCAAGGTTCAGGGATGCCCCTAAATACTAGATTTAGGGGCGTTACAGGTAGGTAAAAGGCAGGGACCAATGGGTCCCTTCCCTGGGGTGGGTACACCCCCTATTATGCCACCCTCCAGTGGTAGGGGGGCATGAGCCTGTCCCTGGTTGGCTGAGTCCCCCTATCTTCAAGATGGCGTGGACTGAGAGTTGTGCTTCACCTCGCCTCCCCCACCTGAGGGGTGGAGTTGTCAGAGGTGGGCACACCTCTCTTCCTCACTTGTTGTTCCCGCCGGTTCTCCCGCCCAAAGTGGGGGTCAGAACCAGTGGGGACCAGTTGCTGAGAGCAGCAAGTGGCCTGGGGAAGCTCACAAAGGCGGCAAGCCTTTGAAGCTTCCCCTTCGTGAACCCTGCCCATCCTGGAGGGAGGAGGCTTGACACCTCGTCCCAGGATGTGCATTGTTTCAGGCCCCAGAGAGCAGCAGGCTCTCGACCCAGGGGTCCAGAAACATGTCTGGTGGTGGCAGCTGAAAGCAGCCACTCAGCCTGGACACTAGAGGTGGGTTAGTTTTCAGGGGCATCTCTAAGATGCCCTCTGTGTGCATTTTTCATTAAATCCCACACTGGCATCAGTGTGGGTTTAATGTGCTGAGAAGTTTAATTCCAAACTTCTCAGTTTTCAGTGTAGCCATTATGGTGCTGTGGAGTTCGTAATGACAAACTCCCAGCACCATATACTCTTAATGGCAGCACTGCACTTACAGTGTCTAAGAATGGACTTAGACACTGTAGGGGTACAGGGCTCATGCACCTGTACCCTCACCACTGGTATAGTGCACCCAGCTAGAGGGGTGACTGATCTATGCCAGGGCAGTGGTTTGTAGGCATGGCACACAGGGATGTGTGCCATGTCGACTCTTCGCTTTGTTCTGCGCCAAAACACGCAGCCTGCAAAGGCAGTGTGTGTGTGTAAGGGTACAGGACCTCTAAGGGTGGCACAATACGTGCTGCAGCCCTTAGAGGCCTTCTCTGGTCACAGTGCCCTGGGTACCTGTGGTACCATTTACCAGGGGCTGACCTGTGGCCAGAGATGCCAATTGGGTTTAGGCTTCAATGCAGTTTTAGGGAAAGAACATAGGCCCTGGGTACCTGATTAGCAGGAGCCCAGGGCACACTCTGTCAAAGCACATCAGCAATTCAGCAAAAAGTGTGGGCAACCATGCAGAAAGAGGGCACTTTCTCACACCCTTTGATGGCCGTCGCTTGTTTGGCGACAAAGCAGACAACATGCTCTAGTGCTTTAAGGACTTCAGGGCTACGGCCAGGTCCTTGGGCCCCGCTTCCACCTGTTGCCCCGCGCAGTCTGCTTTTCGCCCTTTTCATGCCTACGGAAGGGGTGCCCGCCATGTTTCGTCCAGAGCCACAGGCCTGCGCAAGCTGTCCAGCCTCTGCGCGGCCAGGGACGTGGGACCCACCGTTGTGGGTCTGGGGGCCAGCGGGCGGGCCAGTCCACCAGCGCCCCCCCTGCAGCAGTCTCCAAGCCCTGCTAGTCCGACCTTTCAGGGCCACCATTCGCCAGTGGGCAGCAGGATTCGCCATCACCTCCCCCACTGGCTCACCATCACGTCGGACAGGTGGGTTTTGCAGATAGTCCGAAGGGGTTACTCCCTCCCCTTCGAGACTACCCCTCTATCTGTGCCACCTCAATCCCATCGCATGTCAGAGGATCACTTGGCCCTTCTCCAACAGGAAGCTACGGCTCTCTTGGCCAAGGGAGCCATCGAGCGAGTTCCTGCCCCAGAAGTAGGTCGTGGTTGTTATTCCCACTACTTTCTGGTGCCCAAGAAGGACAAGGGCCTGCATCCTATCTTGGATCTCAGGAACGTCAACCGCTTCCTCCGGAAGGAGATGTTCAAAATGTTGACACTGGCTCAGGTCCTGTCTGCCCTCGATCCTGGAGACTGGATGGTAGCGTTGGACTTGCAGGACGCTTATTTTCACATCCCCGTCCTGCCGGCCCATCGGCGTTAGCTGCGGTTCACGGTAGGCCGCGAGCACTTTCAGTTTACCATGCTCCCCTTTGGCCTTACCAGCACCCCTCGGGTGTTCACGAAAGTGATGGCGGTGATCGCATCTCATCTACGCAGATCAGGGGTTCCAGTCTTCCCCTATCTCGACGACTGGCTGTTGAAGGCAAGCTCGCCCCAGGCTGTCGTCTCCCACCTCCAGACTACGGCTGACCATCTGCATTCGCTGGGGTTCACCATCCACGTGCCGAAGTCACACCTGATTCCCTCTCAGAAGCCCCTTTTCATCAAAGCGGTTCTGGACACAGCGCAGTTTCGGGCTTATCCTCCTGAGCAGCGAGTCCGGGATATTCATGCTATGATTCCGATCTTTCAGTCTCTATCCTGGGTTTCGGTCAGAATGACCCTGAGGCTACTGGGCCTCATGGCCTCTTGCATCCTGCTGGTGGACTATGCCAGGTGGCATATGCAGTCTCTTCAGTGGGACCTGAAGTTTCAGTGGGCACAGTATCAGGGGAATCTTTCTGACTGCGTCTAGATCTCGGAGGGCACTGCACACCAATTGCAGTGGTGGCTAACGAACCAGGATTGGGTCAACGGCAGATCCCTCTCCCTTCCCCAACCCGAGTTCACAGTGGTGACAGATGCATCACTTCTGGGGTGGGGCGGCCACATGGGAGAGGTGGAGATCAGAGGCCTCTGGTCTCCGGTGGAGTCCGGGCTCCACATCAACGTTCTGGAGCTTCGGGCGATCCGTCTTGCACTGAAGGCATTCCTTCTGTCAAAGGGAGAATAGTGCAGGTGTTCACGGACAACACCACCGCCATGTGGTACTGCAACAAACAGGGCGGGGTGGGGTCGTGGACCCTATGTCAGGAGGCACTTCGTCTCTGGAAGTGGCTGGAACATCAGGGCATGTCCCTGGTGATTCAACACCTGGCAGGTTCCCTGAACGCCAGGGCGGACGAACTCAGCCACCGGTGCATGATGGATCACGATTGGAGTCTTCACTAGGAGGTGGTGCAAGGTCTTTCAGCGGTGGGGAGAGCCTTGGTTAGATCTATTTGCCACCGAAGAGAATGCGCAATGTCAGCAGTTCTGCACGTTGGAATTTCCAAGGCGACACTCGCTAGGCGACGCTTTTCGTCGCGAGTGGAGTTGCGGTCTTCTATACGCCTTTCCGCCTATACCACTTCTACCCAGAGTGCTGAAGAAGATCAAGCGCGACCGGGCCCAAGTCATTCTTGTGGCCCCGGACTGGGCACAAAGAGTCTGGTATCCCGAGCTCTTGCACATGGCCATCGATCCTCCGATCAGACTGCCCCTTCGGGAGGATCTTCTGTCGCAGCAGCAGGGGACGGTCCTCCACCCAAACCTGTCCAGCCTCCACCTCCTTGCGTGGGGATTGAGCGGCGACAGTTGACAGCTTTTCACCTTCCTGCCGAAGTCTGTATTGTTCTCTTGGCAGCCAGGCGTCCCTCCACCAAAACGGTATACACCTGTAGATGGAACAAGTTTGTGGCATGGTGCGCAGCAAAGGCTGTGGATCCCCTTTCTGCTCCCCTTTTAGAGGTTCTCCTCTTCATTCTTTCTTTGGCCCAGCAGGGCTCTGCTCTGAGCACTCTAAAATGCTATATTTCGGCCTTTCTTCGGCTTCCTGACCAGCCTTCTCTTTTCAAGTCCCTTATTGTAAATTGCTTCCTTAAGGGCATTACTCACTTGTACCCTCCAATTCCCTTCGTAATGCCTCAGTGGGACTTGAACCTGGTTCTGAACTATCTTATGTGAGCTCCTTTCGAGCCGCTACATAACTGTCCTCTCAGACTTCTGACACTTAAAACTGCCTTTCTGGTCGCCATCACCTCTGCTCGCAGGGTGAGTGAGCTTCAGGCTCTTTCTTCAAAACCTCCTTTCCTGGCTGTTCATCCGGACAAAGTTGTCTTTCGCACTAGGCCTTCTTTCCTTCCCAAAGTGGTTACCTCTTTCCACATAGGACAGACCATCACTTTGCCCACCTTCTTTCCGCCCCTGCATCCTTCTAAAGAGGAGAGGCTTCACCACCTGGATGCAAAACGTGCGCTTTCATTCTATCTGGATCACACAAAACAATTCCGGGTGGATGACCAGCTCTTTGTTGGCTATGTGGGCGTCAAGAAAGGCCGGGCCGTGCAGAAACGAACCATCTCTCGATGGGTCGTTCTTTGCATCAAAATCTGCTACTCCTTTGTGAAAAAGGAACCTCCAGTGGGGTTGAGTGCCCATTCCACCAGGGCGACTGCAGCCACTACTGCTTTGGGATGTGGAGTCCCCCTTCATGACATCTGCCAGGCAGCTACGTGGGCTTCATTGCACACGTTTACCAAACGCTACTGCCTAGACGGCCAAGTCTGGAGAGACGGCTTCTTTGGCCGTTCAGTTCTCCAGGACTTTCTGGTGTGAACTTAGTTTGCAGACCCACCTCCAGGGTTGGTATTGCTGGGGTATCTATTCTAAGGTGAGGAATCCATAACTAATTGTCTCTTTCAGATGAACAAGTTACTTACCTTCGGTAATGATATATCTGTAAGAGACATAGATTAGTTATGGATTCCTTACCGCCCCACCCATCCTCCCCGTTCTGCGAGCTGATTTCTAGGGTTAAGGACACCCTTTCAG
Organism: Calotriton arnoldi; assembly: GCA_963921515.1. Lineage (NCBI taxonomy): Eukaryota > Metazoa > Chordata > Amphibia > Caudata > Salamandridae > Calotriton > Calotriton arnoldi. The sequence goes on along the minus strand of CAWUFW010001624.1, from coordinate 2,654,217 downwards.
GGCTCTAGTTTTGTGCACCAGTGGTCAGTGTCTTGCATGGCTCTGCGCTTCTGGCGTGGAATGTCGTGTAAAGAACTGACGTCAGCGCGCAGGGGCGGCGTCTAAATAGATACCGCGACGTCATCCGGCTACCACGATGCCAACGACTAACGCGGAGTCGACCAACGCGCAGGTGTACTGCTGAAGAAAAATTCTCTGGATCCAGTCTCACGCCTGGGAGTAATTCTAAGGTGAGAAATCCATAACTAATCTAGATCTCTTACAGATATATTGTTACCGAAGGTAAGTAACTTGTTCTTTTGTTCTAACTTTACCGCACAAAAGAGTTCTGGGTGAACAACCAACTTTTTGTGGGGCATATCAGAGTGAAGGGAAAGGCTGTGCAGAAGCGGACCATCTCTCGATGGATTATGCTCTGCATTAAGATCTGATATGCATTGGCCAAGAAGCAACCCCCGGAGGGCTTGCATTCTCATTCCACCTAAGACGGGACCCCTGTGTTAGCAGGCGGAGTACTGGTCCTGGACATCTGCCAGGCAGCACACATTCAGCAGGCACTTTTTTTTTTTGCCCACTCGATCTGCAGGACTTTTTGGTTTTAAATTATTTCGCAGACCCACCTCCAGGATGGTATTGATTGGGTATCTATTCTAAGGTAAGGAATCTGCGGTTAGAATAATCTTATCAGATGAACAAGTTACTTACCTTCGTTAAAGCCTTATCTGGTAGAGACTCTATCTAGCCGCAGATTCCTTACTGATCCTCCCCACTCTGCGACTGGATTTCTAGGAACAAGGCTGTTGAAGGGCCTAGTTTTCCGCACCAGTGGTCAGTGTTCGTCGTGTCTCTGCGCACCTGACGTGGAAAGTTGTGAAAAGTAACTGACGTTAGCGCACTTGGGTGTCGCCTGTATGGGCACCATGCACGTCACTTCCAGCGCGGCCGACGGTAGGCGGAGCCAATCGACGCCACTTACTGGCACAGGGGTACTGCTCACGAAAAACTACCGGATCCAGTCTGACGCCTGGGGATAATTCTAAGGTAAGGAATCTGCGACTAGATAGACTCTACCAGATAAAGTGTTACCGAAGGCAAGTAACTTGTTATACTGATCACCTTTTAGGCTACTTTTTCCTCGAGCGGGAAAAACTATCTTCTAACAATTGCTGCAGTTAAAAAGCCACAATAAAGTATTGTTATGTCTATTTTTCCAACTGTCTTCTCTCTCAGCCTTTTATGCATTTTGAATGTATTTGTTATATTCATTTTGACATACCTTAATGAAGCATTTCCAAGTAATTTTGCCTGTTCATTAAATGCAGTGTTTTATTACAGGTTTGATCATTCCTGCAAATTGTGTATCTGCCCTTATAAGCCTCCTTTCAACTTCGGATCAGTCTCAGCAACTGGCAGTGCAACAGCAGCATATCTGGCAACAACATCACCCTCAGAGCATCACCAACTTCAGTAATGCATAGAATATTATCGCTTAAGTGGACTTCAAGTGATTCAGAAAGTGCTCTGGTAGCATATCATTTTCCTACAAATCAGGGGGCAGATTCCAAAGATAAAAACTTATCACTTCAGTTCTGGGATAGCTTTGGGATTTGAAGTTTATTTAAAAGATAAACTGAAAGCCAGTGGTTGCTTTTACTGGTTCATCTGTCCTTCTACAGTTCTGTATTGCTTCCTATTTGCTTGCACTTTGGCTGGTTAAACTTGTGCTGTTAACCACAATTTGTTTAAATATGATTGAACGTTCTTACACTTTAAAAAAACATTTTGTCATACATTGCTCAGGGTTTAACACAGTAAGTTATTGCCATATCTTTGAGAGTGATCCTTGAATGCATATATTTTAAAGGACGTACATGTTTAAATGTATTTTTCTTTTGGAGCTGGAAACTAGTTCCCTTACAAGAGTAGGAATTCTTATCAGTGCACACTATGCATTCAGGGCTCCTCCCTTGTATTTTTTGTTTCATAATGCATGTCACTGCATACATGCACTAGCAAGCAAACAAGTCTCAAAAATACAATCTTCGCTGCACAGCAATGGATATTTCATATATATTGATATATGTTTAGATGGATGTATCCTGATATGTAAATATCTTGATAGATCTATATATACATTTGTGTATATATATATATATAGGTGTCTATATCCCATTATTAAATTATTTTTTGGTTTATTTTATAAGGTGTTTATACTTGAGTCTCCAATATGTTTTCTCAAAGAATTTGAAAAAAGCATCATAAAAAAACAATGTTTTAATGTATTAATGCTGTTTCTAAGGTGTGCTCCAAATATGATTAATTGCCATCTTTTTCACCTATTGAAGCATTCTTAATCAGAGAAGGATATGTAAATTTCTGTGGAAATCCAATTCCTTTTCGTATACAACCCTTTTTTTTTTTTTTTTTTAATACTTCATGTAGTTGAAGAACAGTCTCATTTGTAAGAATGATGACTCCACTTGTATACAATGGGAAAAACACAAAGCTTCTGCTGTATGCTCTTTGTTACTTAGTAATTTGAATAGCATTTAATCTATTGTAAAACCTTGTAGAGTTTATCTTGACCTGTTAAAAATGTATTGTACAAATGTGAATAGCCACTTATCTATAATATGGGTAAGTTTTGTTTCGCCTATAATGGTAGATGTTAATAAGAAAGTGAAGGACAATGTTTGTCAGATCTTAATTGCACAGGTTGCACTATTGAGAAGTTGAGATTGTATAAACCTGTCTAAAGACATACAATACACACAACCTGTAAGATATCAATATCTTGTGGTTAAAATTATTGTAATAGAGGATTCTTTGAGGCAGCTGCTGTGTTCCGATACGTTCTATAAGAAACTGTTGCTCTGCTTCCATTTCTTTTCCACCTGCATGCTTTAGGAATTTTCTCTTTTGGGTCCAAAACCAAACAGTCCTGTAATTTGGTAGTATAGCCCTGGACCTCTTTTTGAATTTATTGCATCCATTGACTTTGTATAGTGGGGAGTGTCATGGCTGATCTTGGCTTGAGAAAACTGTGGAAATGCTCAAGATGTCAGGACCAGAGTTAGCATTGCACCTGAATAGATTAGCACTAAATTGTTTTCCATTAACTGTGTCAGCCCTATGATAATGAATCATACAGTAACAAAATTGACCAATAGACTATATATGTTTTTAATGGTTGGTAATGGTTCTTTGATCTGACACCATAATATTTAATTTTATCCCAAATTGGCTGTGCTACCCACATAAGATGTCTTGAGAGAGCCATAACATTTAAAATGACAGCATTACCTCTTTATTTACTATTGACCTCCTACCTAGCACACCACTTGGGAGCTCATTTTGTAACCATAATCCTGAGAAACTGACTGTTTTTACAATTACAGGTACTTGAAGTCAGAGTAAATTGCCAAGGAATTGAACTTCGCGCCAAAAGAGGTTTTGGAGTGAGTTTTTGTTTCAATATGGTCAGCTTTCATACATCCTAGGTCAAATATTGATACAGTAGGAATGTTACTACATGCCTTCATCCCCAAAATGTGGTTACAGCTGCTAACATTCTGTATGACTGCACTGATCAGTCAAACGTAATCTGCTGACAACTTCTTGAAGATTTATCCGCATGCTGCTCCTTTTTTTGTTTAAATTCAATCTAATAAGGGTAATTCCTGACCAAGTCTTCTGACAAAATAAAAATGTTTTCAAGACAAAGTTGAATCCTAACCTTTTTTTATCCTTGCAAACAAATCTGAAACATTACACTTCAGCACTGAAAAGCAAATTGCAAAATACTTTCAAAACCACTAAACTTGTGCGCAGTCAAGTTCTCATGAATCCTTTGTGTGAAACTAAATGATAGGAATGTCTTTTGTAAGGAACAGAACCTTTAAAAATGTGGATGGTTTCAGGAAAAGTCATTGTTCTCTAAAATCTTGCTGTACATAAGGTTATTTTCAGAATTCTTTTTTCCTTTCTATGCACAGACTGCACATGAATGAGAACTTATTACATGGTTTGTGATCTCTGAATAGTCATTAAAACAGCAGTACTATACAAAATAATTACAATTGTGATTCATCCCCTTCTCTTTGTGTATATATGTATATGTTTGTATTTTTACAAACTTAAAACAAATTTTTCTTCAAATGCAGTAGCACTTGTAGACTATCAACAGTTGCTATTTTGTCACCCTCATTGACTGTTAATTTATTTTCATAGAACTGCTGCTTTAAACTACCATACTTTAAAATGTTGTTAAAATATATATTTGAGAAAATAGTTTTTCCAATTCTTGAATAATGACAACACATTTTTACCCATAGAATTCTGGCAATTTATCACTGATTATACAGTGGGTCTGCTTTTACAATGAGGGGTTTCCTTTTGTACTATGATTTATGTTCCTTATCGTATTTTGTAATAAAATATTTTCCTTCTAAAATACAACGGCACATTCGTTAAGACAATCCATTATTTCATCCTTTGCTTCATTGTTGTATGTGTGCAGATACTTTGCAAAAAAAAAGTATTTTTGTTTAAAGAAGTACTCTACCATGTTGTAAACATTATTCAGACTGTCATTTTGTATTTGTTGTGTTTTTAGAAAGTAATTATTGAAGTCAAGGTTTTCAGTTGAGCAATTCAGAAGCTGTTTAACATAGTTATTACTACCTGCTGATTCCTGACCTGCTGAATATCCCCAGGCGTCAGACTGAATCTGGGAACTTTCATAGCTCTGATGCATTGGTAAGGCGACTCCTGATTCCAATCACTTCGCCAGAAACAATGCCTTACTGACTTCACAGGATTCAGTAAAGCGCCCACACCGGCACATTGATGCCAGTTCATTTTTTCCATGCATAGTGATATAAATTCTGTACACTCTCTTCTCGTCTTCAAATGTTATCCGCAGAAAATTTCCTTCAAATATCAGCATATTGCGTAGAGATGTCAGCCCCTAAAAAAAAAACAGGTTACAAGCTTTGTTTTGACAGCCAAATTCTGATTATTGACCCACTCAAGATTTTTCTTTGTGGTGCCTGCTCAAGGCATGACTCGAGGTCCAGTGATGTTTGTCAGTATGAATTCCCAGGACCATAGAGAAGGTCAAAGCTAAGATGTTGGTTGATCGCAACAAGTGTCTGGTTTGATACCATTTGCATTCTAGGTCCAGATCTGTCCAGGTATTCTTCAAAGCCTTCAAGAAAAAAGAAAGCTTAAGAAATAGCGATGTGAAGAATTGTCTCCAAAAAGTTGCTCTCATTCGAGAAGCAATTCACCCTCAACGGTCTCAGCTTGAAGTGGAGTAGTCTTGTGAACCAGAATAAGTAGATGTGAGGAAATGGGGTGTATTATATGGTGGTGTTATGTGGCCTCACCACTGTAATACACTACCAACCCATTTGGGACCAGATAGCTTTTGTTTCTTAAACCTTAGCTCAACCCTGGCTAGGTGTTGCTCTGAGCAGTCAGGCTTACATGAAAGTGTAAAGCATTTAAACCGCACCAAACCAGTTGAACACAACTCTCAAGAAATCTGACACCAATTCAGAGAAAGAGCATATTTTTCTGAATGCTTTCAGTACTTGCAGATGCAGGGGGATGGTTCCTCCAACCCAAGGGAGATGCTGCTTGGTTGTTGAAATTGCTGGACGGTCCTCCTCAGCTTTGGGAGGTGTTCAACATTTGGACAAGTTGGGTCAGTGCTATTGTCGAGGTTCCAGCAGCAAGGCAGAGTTTGGCACCAAATAGTGGTAAAGTCCTCAGTTCTCGTGGTGACTGCGCTTCTTTGTCCTTCCTTCGGTGCCCAGTAAACAAATCTGAGTTCCTGGTGTCAGGAGAGCCCTAAATGCTCACTTTAGGGGTGTTAAGAGGAGTATAGGGTAGTAGCCAATGGGCTACTTACCTCTGGAGTGACTACACCCCCTATATGCCAACTTCCTGGGGAGAGTGGGCATAAACCTGACCCAGAATTCCTAGTTTCACCAAATCCAATATGGTGAAACCCTTCTTTTGTCGTTCACATCAGGTAGCCCACCTTAGGGGTGTGACTAACCTGTAAGTCAACACGCCTTCTGAATTTCTAATTTTCCCGCCTGCTCTGGTGCCAAATGGGCTGCAGGGGGTGGCATTCCCAGGTCTGGGGGGAAGCCGGGGTCGCATATCAAAGGCGGCAGAGGCTTTGAAGCCTCTGGCCTTGATATGCTAAATTCGCTAGCCATCCAGTTGGAGGAGGTGTGATCACCTTCCTCCGGACAGGCCTTGTTTCTGACCTCCGAGAGCACGGGCTCTCTCCTGCAGGGGTCAAAAACTCATCTGTGGTGGTCAGCCAGCACACTGAAAGACTAGTAGGATTTAGGGGTCACCTCTAAGGTGTCCTCTGGGTGCATATTATAATGCTAGTACTGGCATCAGTACAGATTTAAGATAAGATGTTTGATACCAAAACACCATTATTTTCATTGAAGCCATTATGTAGCTGGGTAACGATAAATTACCAGTGGCCAGTACATATATGCTTAAGATCGCTTCCTGATCACTTGCGGTGTTATTACAATGAATCCAGACATCAGTGACATGTCTGCTCATGCAGATAAGCCCTCGCATACAATATAATGCACCCTGCCTTAGGGCTTGAAGGCCTGTTGTAGGGGTGACTTACATATAGTATGTGCAGTGCACAGGGCCATGGCATACAGTGAGTGTGCCATGTCATGTTTTCAGAATGGTTTGCACCATTTCATGCAGCTTGCAATGGCAATCTGCATGCAATTTGTATGTGGGTCCCTTAGGTTGGCATAATACATGTTGCAGCCCTGGGGGACCCTCTTAAGTACCAAGCCCTAGGCACCACTTACTAGAGACTTAAAGTGCTGCGAAAGTCCTTGCCAATTGGGTTACAATTGAACACATGTAGCTTTAGAGAAAGAGCACTAGCACTGGGGCCTGTTTAGCAGGGTTCCAGTGCACATTCAGTCACGTTTTTGGTGAAAATAGACTTCTGCGTCAGGGTTACACCCACTCCCCACAGGAAGTGGTCATATAGGGGTTGTAGTCGCCCTAGTGGTAGGTAGCCCTTTGGCTTTTACCATATAATCCCCTAAACGCCCCTACATTGAGTATTTTGTCTATCTGTCCGACACCAGACAGATTAAACTTCCTGGGAACTGAAGGAGGACAAAGAAGAGACAACACCACGTGAACCAAGGATTTGCACAGAAACTAGCGCCAAGCCCTGCCTTGCTCCTTAACAATTGAAAATGTCGTCCTCCTTCCTGCGGCTGTGCATCCTCCCCAACACTTAGAGGACTGTGCAGCACTTCAACAGCCAGCTATCATCTCCCTTGGGATGGAGGAGCCTTCCCCCTGCATTCGCAGGCACTGACCACATCTGCCCGGGTTCACCGTGTTGGCCATCGGGCCCACTTATGGAGCAACACTTCAGGAGGAGGTTTTTGTGACTCTAGAAGGTCAGCCCTGTCTCTCTGCTAGTTTTGAGAAGCTAGACCCTCCAGGAGCTCCCCTGCACCAATATATACCCTGAGTACCGGGGCACTTGCACCAGCCAAGGCTTGTCCTTCATCCAGCCCGGACACCACCGACTTGGAAGCCTTCCTGCTCATCGAGGGACTTCAGGACAAGTGAGATCCACGATCTGCTCCGCTGTTTTGTTTTCTTGCCCTCTGCAGAACCGACCGACCAACCGTGAGAGCCTCGAACTTCAGTGGCCAGCCAGCCAAAACCCTCTGCACCCGAGCTTCATAGCCCGGGGCCGTGACTCCTGACTGCATTCCCTTTGCCAAGGGGTCCTCATGACGTGAGCCTCCCTTTGGGTTCATCTGAACTTGCCTTTAAATCCCCCCTTGCAGCCTGTTTCAGGTCCCCATTGACTTATACAGTGTAGCACTCGAGGCTACCATCCTGACCAGCACCTCTGCATCCGGACGCCCCAAAGCAGGTAACAGGAAACTGCTGGTGGTTCTTTGGACCTTATGTCCCAAAGAGCACCTCTGAACTCTGACAGCAAGTACCGTTTTGCTACATGTGTTTTTCCGCCCATAGGTTAACATTGTGGCGTTTTAGGCTCATGCCCCAAAACTGTTGTTCAAGTTATTTTACTGTTTACTTCTAAAATAGATATCTCCAAATGTACTTAAGATATTCTAAAGATCTTGGTGTCTAAATTCACATAAAAATCTACTTTATTTTTATTAATTGGTCTCGGATTTCTTATTGTGTGGGTCAACCATTTTTGACTGTGTGTGTGTACAACAAATGCTTAACACTTCTCTATGATAAGCCTAAGCTGTTCAACCCACTGCAACAAATGGAGTACTTGGGATTATTAAAGTAAGCCCTGTAAACATGTAAACCACATGAGGGTCGTCTGGACTTTTTGCAATGTGTGCCCTTATATTGGCAACACTACATAAAAAGCCAACTTCATACATTTGGTGGATCAGCGGTGGGATACAAGTCATGCATCTGCTGACACCACTGGGTCATTAGTGTGTTCTCACTAAGAAATCATCAATGGACATTAGTTCAAAACTATTTTAGCAATTTGTCGATTTTAGAATGTTTGCTAAATTTTCTTATTGGCGCTGTCAGGGCCTTTTGTTAGGTCCCCCATTCCATTGCCTTAGAAATTTTAAAAAGAGTACTAGTGAATCTGAAAGAAACAATCTGAAAGAGACACGTTAGTGACAGATTCCTTACCTTAGAATATCCCCAAGCGTCAGGCTGGATCCGGAAAGTTTTTGCGTAGCAGTACCCTTGCGCGTCGGTAGGCGGCGTCGTGCGGCTCCGCGTCCGTCGTCGGCGTCGTGATCGCCGGGATGACGTCGCGGGCAGTACTTAGGCGCCGCCCCTGCGCGCTGACGTCAGTTCTTCTTTTTCCGCGCCAGCAAGCGCAGATCCGGGAAGAGCAGTGCCCTGGTCATTTTTTGACCATACTTTTTGGTGAATTTTTCACTGTTTTTCTCAATCGACTTCAAGGTGTCGTAGGGATGCCCGGGTTTAAACGTTGCGGCGCCTGTGCTCGGATGATGTCCGTCACAGACCCGCATTGGGAGTGTCTCTTCTGCCTCGGCCGAGGCCACGACACGGAGTCTTGTACCGACTGCCAGGCCCTCAACCCGAAAGCTTTGCGAGAGCGGTCTCGAAAGCTCCTCGAGGCCCGGCATTCGGCTCCGCGGAAGCCCCGGTCGCGTGAGAGGTCCAGGGGTCGATCGCGGAGTCCACACCGGTCGTCGGCATCGAAGTCTTCTTCGTCCGGTAAGTCGAAACACAAAAGTACCAAAAGCATCATCGCTCTAGGACTTCGCCTCGCCGGTCTCGCGACTCGGCTGAGGCCCCTCCCGGCACCGTCCCGCCCGCGGCCCCGGACATGCCTGTGGAGTCGCCCCGCAATACCCGCCCTTCCCGGGTTCGGGGGCGGATCCGGCCCAAGTGCAGGAATTCCTGTCGGCCATGGCCCGCCTCTTCGGGCCTCCAGGTCCCTCCGGTGCGCCTTCGGGCCCCGCGGGCCCTGATGGGGTTGCTCCGGCGTCGCCGACGGCCCGGCCCCGGCGTCGCACGTGCCTCCAGCCTCGATCCCGGCTTCGGCCCCGGCCTCGATCCCGGCTCCGCAACCCCCATCGACGCCGGTCGACCTAACGACACCTCCGCCGGCGCCGATGTCTCCGGTGCCGTTCTCGACGCCGCCTGGGGCTCCGGGCGGCGTCGTTCCCCAGTTCCTTCCGGCTCCGGACATGGACCCGGACCGACGCCGCTCGACGCCGGTTCCGGCGCCGATGAGACCTTGGGTCCCAAATGTCCCTCCTCCCCCTTATTTTGAACCTGAGGAGGACCAGGAGGACTGGGAGGGGTCTGATGACCCTCTGACACAACAGTGTCAGTACGATGAGGACTGGACAGAGGGTCTAGGGGATGCCAGTGGTCTAGATACTTCCCCTGACACTGGCATGCTGTCTCCTCCCGTGGCTACGGAGGAGGGAGCCAATTTTGCAACGGTGTTGCGTAGGGCGGCTGGAGCCTTACATCTCCAACTCCCTGCTGTGGCGGTCAAGGTTAATCTCTTGACAGAGGTGCTTCAGCCGGCAGCCTCCTCTACGGAGACTGTGCTGCCGTTTAACGACGCCTCACTGACGTTCTTTTGGGCGCCTGGTCCAAGCCCAACACAGGGGCTCCTGTGGATAGGAACGTGTCCCGACGCCATCGCCCAGCTCCGGGCGACCCCCTGTTTCTCTCTGTCCACCCCACCCCTGAGAGCTTGGTTGTCCAAGCCTCCGCTTCCCAAACCGCCTTCCCTACCGCCCTCCGGATAGGGAATCCAAACGCCTGGATCAATTTGGGAAGAAGGGTTTTTCTTCCTCCAGTGCTGGCTTGCGGTCCATCAACACCGCTTGCCTTTTGGGCCGATATACCCACTCCTTGTGGGATTCGGTGGCGAATGTTTTGCCCCAGTGTTCTGAGGAGGTCCAGACACTGCTTTCCCGCGCCATTGCGGAAGGAAGGGATGCGGCCAAATACACAATCCGATGTGGCCTTGATACCGCCGACTCGCTGGGCAGGTCTATTGCAACGACGGTGGCGCTACGACGCCACGCCTGGCTGAGAACCACTGGTTTTTCAGGGGATGTCCAGAATACTCTCATGGACATGCCCTTTGATGGAGTCGGTCTTTTGGGTCCAAAGCAGACCATGCGTTGGAGCGCTTTAAGGACTCACGGGCTACTGCAAAGTCCCTGGGCCTTTCTGCTACACGCCCTCCGCTGACTTCTGCTTTTCGCCCCTATCGTGGCCACGGTAGGGGCGCCCTTCACGTCAGCAGCCCAGCCACCGGCCCGCGCAGCAGGCGTCTTTGCGTGGCCGAGGACGTGGATTCCGCCGTGGCGGATCGGGCAACCAGCGTGCGGGTCAGGCCACCACCTCCAACCCGTCCGCGGCCTCCAAACCCTCCTAGTCCCTCCTTTCAGGTGCACAGCACGCCAGTAGGGGCAGGGTCCGCCATCACCTTCCCCACTGGCGTACCATCACCTCGGACAGGTGGGTCTTGGACATTGTCCGAAGGGGCTACTCCCTCCCCTTCGAGTCCACCCCCCAGCCATGCCACCTCAATTCCACCGCATGTCAGGGGATCACTTGGTACTTCTGCAGAAGGAAGTCACGGCCCTCTTGGCCAAGAGGGCCATCGAGCATGTTCCGACCCCAGAAGTAGGGCGTGGTTGCTACTCCCACTACTTCCTGGTGCCCAAAAAGGACAAGGAGGACATGCGTCCTATCTTGGACCTCCGGAACGTCAATCGCTTCCTCCGGAAGGAGAAGTTCAAGATGCTCACCCTAGCTCAGGTCTTGACTGCCCTCGACCCTGGAGACTGGTTGGTAGCGTTGGACTTGCAGGACGCATATTTCCACATCCCCGTCCTGCCGGCCCACCGGCGTTACCTTCGGTTCACGGTAGGCCTCGAGCATTTTCAGTTCACCGTGCTCCCTTTGGCCTTACCAGTGCCCCTCGGGTGTTCACGAAAGTGATGGCGGTGGTCGCAGCTCATCTGCGCCGGGCAGGTGTTTCAGTCTTCCCCTACCTCGACGACTGGCTGCTGAAGGCGGGCTCGTCCCAGGCAGTCGTCTCCCACCTCCAGACTACGGCCGAACTCCTGCACTTGCTGGGGTTCTCCATCAATGTGCCGAAGTCGCATCTGATTCCTTCTCCACAGCTCCTTTTCATCGGAGCAGTTCTGGACACGACGCAGTTTCGGGCCTATCCTCCCGAACGGCGAGTCCGGGATATTCAGGCTATGATTCCGATCTTTCAGCCTTTATCCTGGGTTTCGGTACGGATGACCCTGAGGCTGCTGGGCCTCATGGCCTCCTGCATCCTGCTGGTCAATCATGCCAGATGGCATATGCGGGCTCTGCAGTGGGACCTGAAGTTCCAGTGGGCGCAGCACCAGGGCAACCTGTCCGATCACGTCCAGATCTCGGAGGGGACTGCAAAACAGTTGCAGTGGTGGCTCTCGAACCGGCAATGGGTCATGGGCAGATCCCTCTCCCTTCCCCAGCCAGAGCACACAGTTGTGACGGACGCGTCCCTTCTGGGATGGGGCGGTCACATGGGAGAGGCGGAGATCAGAGGCCTCTGGTCTCCGGCGGAGTCCCGGCTCCATATCAACCTTCTGGAGCTCCAGGCGATCCGACTTGCACTCAAGGCATTCCTTCCCTCTGTCAAAGGGAAGGTAGTGCAGGTGTTCACAGACAACACCACCGCCATGTGGTACTGCAACAAACAAGGCGGGGTGGGGTCGTGGACCCTTTGTCAGGAGGCTCTGCGCCTCTGGACATGGCTGGAACATCAGGGCATGTTCCTGATGGTTCAACACCTGGCAGGTTCCCTGAACGCCAGGGCGGACGAACTCAGCCGCAGGTGCATGATGGATCACGAATGGCGTCTTCACTCGGAAGTGGCGCAAGGACTCTTTCTACAGTGGGGAGAGCCTTGGTTAGATCTATTCGCCACCGAAGAGAACGCGCAATGTCATCAGTTCTGCGCGTTGGAATTTCAAGGCGGCACTCGCTCGGCGACGCTTTTCGTCACGAGTGGAGTTGCGGTCTATTGTACGCCTTTCCGCCTATACCACTTCTACCCAGAGTGTTGAAGAAAATTCGGCACGACCGGGCCCAAGTCATTCTTGTGGCTCCGGACTGGGCTCGAAGAGTTTGGTATCCCGAGCTACTCAATATGAGCGTAGATCCCCCGATCCGTCTGCCTCTTCGGGAGGATCTTCTGTCGCAGCAGCAGGGGACGGTCCTCCACCCGAACCTGTCCAGTCTACACCTGCTTGCGTGGAGATTGAGCGGCGGCAGATGATTCCTTTCGACTTGCCTCCCGAAGTTTGTGATGTGATTCTGGCAGCCAGGCGTCCCTCCACTAAGGTGGTATACGCCTGCAGGTGGAACAAATTTGTGGCATGGTGCACAGCAAAGGCTGTGAGTCCCCTTTCTGCCCCTCTTTCTGAGGTCCTTCTGTTCCTTCTCTCTCTGGCCCAACAGGGTTCTGCCCTGGGTACCATCAAGGGTGATCTTTGTGCTATCTCGGCCTTCCTCAGGCTCCCTGATCAGCCCTCCCTTTTCAAGTCCCCTGTTGTTAACAGGTTCTTAAAAGGCATTACTCACCTCTTTCCTCCTGTTCCGTTTGTGATGCCTCAGTGGGACTTGAACTTGGTTCTTACCTTTTTAATGTGCGCTCCCTTTGAGCCTCTACATAACTGTCCTCTTCGTCTTCTGACTCTGAAGACAGCCTTTCTGGTGGCCATCACCTCCGCTCGGCGGGTCAGTGAGCTCCAGGCTCTATCTTGCAAACCTCCCTTTCTGTCTGTTCATCCAGACAAGGTTGTTCTTCGGACGCGTCCGTCCTTCTTGCCAAAGGTGGTTACTGCTTTCCACATTGGGCAGACCATCACTTTGCCCACCTTCTTCCGCCTCCGCATCCTTCCAGAGAGGAAGAGAGGCTCCACCGTCTGGACCCAAAACGTGCGCTCTCCTTCTATATTGACCGCACAAAACACTTCCGGGTGGATGACCAGCTCTTTGTTGGCTACGTGGGCGCCAAAAAGGTCGGGCGGTGCACAAGAGGACCATCTCCCGCTGGGTTACCTTGTGCATCAAGACCTGCTATTCTTTGGCGAAGAAGGAGCCTCCTGTTGGGCTGCGTGCCCATTCCACCAGGGCAACGGCTGCTACCACGGCCTTGGGCCGCGGTGTTCCGCTGCCGGTTATCTGTCAGGCAGCTACGTGGGCCTCGCTGCACACGTCTACAAAGCATTACTGCCTTGACAGTCAGGTCCGGAGGGACGGCTTCTTTGGCCGTTCTGTCCTCCAGGACTTCCTTGTCTGATCTTTGTTCGCAGACCCACCACCGGGGTTGGTATTGCTGGGGTATCTATTCTAAGGTAAGGAATCTGTCACTAACGTGTCTCTTTCAGATGCACAAGTTACTAACTTGTGTAACGATATATCTGTAGGAGACAGTAGTTAGTGACAGATTCCTACCGCCCCACCCATCCTCCCCGTTCTGCGAACTGATTTCTAGGGTTAAGGACATCCCTTTCAGGGCCCTAGTATTTTTCAGACACCTATGTCAGCTTCTTGCATGGCTCTGCGCTTCCTGGCGCGGAAAGTCGTGTACAGAACTGACGTCAGCGCGCAGGGGCGGCGCCTAAGTACTGCCCGCGACGTCATCCCGGCGATCACGACGCCGACGACGGACGCGGAGCCGCACGACGCCGCCTACCGACGCGCAAGGGTACTGCTACGCAAAAACTTTCCGGATCCAGCCTGACGCCTGGGGATATTCTAAGGTAAGAAATCTGTCACTAACTACTGTCTCTTACAGATATATCGTTACTACAAGTTAGTAACTTGTGCTTCAGGGCCCTAGTATTTTTCAGACACCTATGTCAGCTTCATGTATGGCTCTGCGTTCCTGGCGCGGAAAGTCGTGTACAGAACTGACGTCAGCGCGCAGGGGCGGCGCCAAGTACTGCCCGCGACGTCATCCCGGCGATCACGACGACGGACGCGGAGCCGCACGACGCCGCCATCGACGCGCAAGGGTACTGCTACTGCTAAGCTTTCGGGATCCAGCCTGACGCCTAGGGATATTCTAAGGTAAGGAATCTGTCACTAACTACTGTCTCTTACAGATATATCGTTACACAAGTTAGTAACTTGTGCGTTAGTTATAGATTCCTTACCTTAGAATTACCCCCAGGCGTCAGACTGGATCCGGAAAGTTTTTCGTCAGCAGTACCCCTGCGCGTTGGAAGGTGACGTCGGTCGACTTCGTAGTCGGCGTCGTGGTCGCCGGGATGACGTTGCGGTAGCTACATAGACACCGCCCTCGTGCGCTGACGTCAGTTCTTTCTTTTTCCGTGCCAGCAAGCGCAGATCCGGAGAGAGCGGTACCCCCAGTCATTTTTTGACAGCTTTTTCTCGACTTTTGTCGACTTCGTTGTTTTTTGAGTCCATCGACTCCTGGTGCACGAGGGAAGGCTTGCAGTTCCTGTAACCGACTGATGTCTGTGACTGATCCACACCGCGTGTCTCTCTACTGCCTGGAGCGCGATCACAACCCCAAGTCGTGCTCCAACTGTCGTACCATGGCCCCGGAGTCTTTGCGGGAGCGGTCCCGAAAGCTACTCGAGGCCCGGCAGTCTGCTCTGCGTCGCTCGAGGTCCCGGTCGCGTAGGAGGTCGAGGGACCGGTCGCGGAGCCAACACCATTCTTCCTCTAAGTCTTAGCCCTCGGGGTCAGGTAAATCGAAGCACAAAAAAGTCGAAGAAGCATCGTCGCTCTTCGACTTCTCCCCGTCCGTCGGCCGACGGGATGCAGGTGGTGCCCCTCCCGCGACTCCGAGTGCGGAGCCCGTAGGTTCGGCTCCGGGTTTCCCCCCCTTCCCGGGACCGGGAGCGACCCCTGCCCAGCTTCGTCAGTTCTACGAAGCGATGCACGCCATCTTTGGGCAGCCCGACTCCGCCGGCGCGCCTTCGGGCTCCGCGGACTTGGTTGGGGACCCTGGGCCGTCGGCGGCCTCGGCGCCGCAGGGTCCCCCTGGATCCAGGCCTGGATCCAGATCAGCGGCGGTCGACCTTGTTACGCCTCCCCCGTCGCCGATTCCACCAGCACCACGTCCGCCACCAGCGTCGGCTGTGTCCCCAGCCGACGTCGACCCCGGCCTCCACCTCGAGGTAGACACGGAGTCGACACCGGATCCGACGCCGACTGGTACTTTTGTGCCCCTGTTCTACCCTGGCTCTTTGAGACCAGATTGGCAGCCAGAGGAGGGTGAGAAGGACTGGGAGGGGCCTGGGGACCCATTAACTGACCAGTTGGTGTATGCAAAACACACAAGATGATGGACGGAATGTTGCACATTGGCAAACATTCACCCCCAGTTACAGATCTGGGTTTAATCCATCGTTATTTTGCTTCACCACGCCACCCCAGTTCAGTCCTTAGCCATATGCAAATCAGTCTTGACCCTGTGCCTCATGGAAACAGTCCAGACCGAACTGCCAAGCCATGTCTTCCCTGGACCGGAATCAAGCATCCTAGGACCGGTTTCGGGCTTTCAGCACAGGGTCAAGACTGATTTGCATATGGCTATGTCTGAACTGGGGTGGCGTGATGAAGCAAAATAACGATGGATTAAACCCAGATCTGTGACTGGGGGTGAATGTTTGCCAATGTGCAGCATTCCGTCCATCATCTTGTGTGTTTTGCATTTCGCCCCTAAGTGGGAAGGGTATGCCCAGACGTGGGTCCCGTGCTCACTACGCCACTGGAGTCAAGCTATCCTGGCTGATGAAGGCTGATAGCCTGAAACCGGTCCTAGGATGCTTGATTCCGGTCCAGGGAAGACCTGGCTTGGCAGTTCGGTCTGGACTGTTCCCATGAGGCACAGGGTCAAGACTGATTTGCATATGGCTATGTCTGAACTGGGGTGGCTTGGTGAAGCAAAATAACGATGGATTAAACCCAGATCTGTGACTGGGGTGAATGTTTGCCAATGTGCAGCATTCCGTCCATCATCTTGTGTGTTTTGCATTTCGCCCTAAGTGGGAAGGGTATGCCCAGACGTGGGTCCCGTACTCACTACGCCACTGGAGTCAAGCTATCCTGGCTGATGAAGGCTGATAGCCTGAAACCGGTCCTAGGATGCTTGATTCCGGTCCAGGGAAGACATGGCTTGGCAGTTCGGTCTGGACTGTTCCCATGAGGCACAGGGTCAAGACTGATTTGCATATGGCTATGTCTGAACTGGGGTGGCGTGGTGAAGCAAAATAACGATGGATTAAACCCAGATCTGTGACTGGGGGTGAATGTTTGCCAATGTGCAGCATTCCGTCCATCATCTTGTGTGTTTTGCAGTTGGTGTATGAACAGGACTGGAGAGAGGAACTGGGGGAAGCCAGTGGTCTGGATACCTCACCAGACCTTGGCATGTTGTCTCCTCCTACCGTGGCTACGGAGGAGGGAGCGTCATACGCAGTGGTGTTGCGGCCGAGGCTCTCCACCTCGAGCTACCTACGGTGGCAGTCAGGTCTAACCTCCTGACAGAGGTCCTTCAACCGGCAGCGAGCTCTTCGGAGCCCCTGCTGCCGTTTAATGAAGCCCTCACGGACATCCTTTTGGGCACGTGGTCCAGGCCCAACACAGGGCTCCTGTGGACAGGATGATTGCCCGACGCCACCGCCTGTCCCCGGGCGACCCCACTTTCCTCTCCCAACACCCCACCCCTGAGAGCTTGGTAGTCCAAGCCTCCACGTCCAAGGGCGCCTTCCCTACCGCACCACCGGATAGGGAATCCAAAAAGCTGGACACCTTGGGAAGAAAATGTTTTCTTCCGCCAGCTTGGGACTGCGGTCGGTAAACACCGCATGTCTGTTGGGCCATTACACCCACTCTGTGTGGGATACGGTGGCGCAGGTGCTGCTCCAGTGCCCGGAGGAGGCCCGGGCCGTGCTCTCCTGTGCAGTTGCCGAGGGGAGAGACGCAGTGAAGTTTACCATCCGCTGTGGGCTGGATACCGCCGACGCACTTGGCAGGACGATTTCCACGCCAGTAGCCCTTCGACGCTACACCTGGTTGGCGCTCGACTGGTTTTTCCTGGGAATGTCCAATCCACCCTTGCTGGACATGCCCTTAGATGGCCGTCGCCTTTTCGGTGACAAGGCAGACAACGCGCTAGAGCGCTTTAAGGACTCTGGAGCTACGGCCAGGTCCTTGGGCCTCTCCACCACCTGCCCTGAACAGTCTGCCTTTCGCCCCTTTCGTGGCTACGGAAGGGGTGTCCCGCTACGTCCCGCCCAGAGCCACAGGCCGGCGCAAGCTGTAAAGCCCCAGCGCGGCCGGGGACGTGGGAACCACCGCCGTGGTTCTGGGTGCCAGCGGGCGGGCCAGTCCACCACAGCCCCCTCTGCAGCCTCCAAACCTTCCTAGTCCGACCTTTCAGGGCCACCAAACGCCAGTGCGCGGCAGGATCCGCCATCACCTCCCCCATTTGTGCACCATCACGTCGGACAGGTGAGTTTTGCAAATAGTCCGGAGGGGCTACTCCCTCCCCTTCGAGACTACCCCTCCATCCATTCCACCTCAGTACCATCGCATGTCGGAGGATCACCTAGCCCTTCTCCAACAGGAAGTTTTGGCACTCTTGGCCAAGGGAGCCATCGAGCGCGTTCCTCTCCCAGAAGTAGGTTGTGGTTGCTATTCCCACTACTTTCTGGTGCCCAAGAAGGACAAAGGCCTGCCTCCTATCTTGGATCTCAGGAACGTCAACCGCTTCCTCCGGAAGGAGAAGTTCAAAATGTTGATGCTCGCTCAGGTCTTGTCTGCCCTCGACCCTGGAGACTGGATGGTAGCATTTGACTTGCAGGACTCTTATTTTCACATCCCCGTTCTGCCGGGCCACCGACGTTACCTGCGGTTCACGGTAGGCCACGAGCGCTTTTTTTACCCTGCTCCCCTTTGGCCTTACCAGCGCCCCTCAGGTGTTCACGAAAGCGATGGCGGTGGTCGCAGCTCAACTGCGCAGATCAGGGGTTCCAGTCTTCCCCTATCTCGACGACTGGCTGTTGAAGATAGGCTCGCCCCAGACTGTCGTCTCCCACCTCCAGATTACGGCCGACCTCCTGCATTCGCTGGGGTTCTCCCATCAACGTGCCGAAGTCACACCTGACTCCCTCTCAGAAGCTCCTCTTCATCGGAGCGGTTCTGGACACGACGCAGATCTGAAAGAGACACGTTAGTGACAGATTCCTTACCTTAGAATATCCCCAGGCGTCAGGCTGGATCCGGAAAGTTTTTGCGTAGCAGCACTCCTTGCGCTGGTCGGGTAGTCGGCGTCGTGATCGCCGGGATGACGCCGCGGGCAGTACTTAGGCGCCGCCCCTGCGCGCTGACGTCAGTTCTTTTTTTCCGCGCCAGTAAGCGCAGATCCGGGAAGAGCAGTGCCCTGGTCACTTTTTGACTATACTTTTGTGAAATTTTTCACTGTATTCTTCAACGAGTCTTCACGATCCTAAGGTGTCGTAGGGATGCCCGGCTTTAAGCGCTGCGAGGAATGTGCGTCGGATGATGTCCATCACGGACCCCCACCTCGAGTGTCTCTTCTGTCTCGGCCGAGACCACGACATCGAAGTCGTGTCCCTGACTGCCGGAAACTCCATCCGAAGGCTTTGCGAGAGCGGTCTCGAAAGCTCCTTGAGGTCAGGCAGTCGGCCCGCGCGCACCAAGCCCCGGTCCAGGGAGAGGTCGAGGGGCCGGACGCGGAGTCCCCACCGGCTCGCCGGAATCCAAGTCTTCGCGCTCGTCCGGTAAGTCGAGCACAAGAAGTCCAAGCGGCGTCATCGCTCTAAGACTTCGCCTCGCCGGTCGCGCGACTCGGCTGAGGTCCCTCGTCGGCACTCCCGTCCCCGCGGCCCCGGACGTGCCTGTCGAGTTGCCCCCGCATACCCGCCCTACCCGGGTTCGGGGGCGACTCCGGCCGAAGTACAGGAATTCCTGTCGGCCATGGCCCGCCTCTTCGGGCCTCAAGGCCCCTCCGGTGCGCCTTCGGGCCCCGCGGGCCCTGGATGGGGTTGCTCCGGCGCCGCCGGCGACTCCGGTCCCGGCGTCGCCCGTGCCCACCAGCCTTCGATCCCGGCCTCGGCTCCGGCCCCGGCCTCGATCCCGGTTCCGTGGTGCCGCAACTCCCATCGACGCCGGTTGACCTCAACCACGCCTCCGCCGACGCCGATGTCCCCGGTGCCGCTTTCGACGCCGTCCTGGGCTCCGGGCGGCGTCGCTCCCAGTTCCTCCCGGCTCCGGACATGGAGCCGGATCGGCGCCGCCCGACGCCGGTTCCGGCGCCGATGAGACCTTGGGTCCCTTATGTCCCTCCTCCTCCATATTTTCAACCTGAGGAGGACCAGGAGAGACTGGGAGGGGTCTGACGACCCTCTCACACAACAGTGCGAGTTTGACCCGGACTGGGTTGAGGAATTTGGGGATGCCAGTGGGCTGGATACTTCTCCTGACTCTGGCATGCTGTCTCCTCCCGTGGCAACGGAGGAGGGGGCTAATTTTGCAACGGTGTTGCGTAGGGCTGCTGGAGCCTTAAATCTCCAGTTGCCTACAGTGGCCGGTCAAGACTAACATCCTGACAGAGGTGCTTCAGCCGGCAGCCTCCTCTGCGGAGCCTGTGCTGCCGCTCAACGATGCACTCACGGACGTTCTTTGGGTGCCTGGTCCAAATCCAACACAGGGGCTCCTGTGGATAGGAACGTGGCCCGACGCCATCGCCCGGCTCCGGGCGACCCCCTGTTTCTTCTCCCAACACCCCACCCCTGAGAACTTGGTTGTCCAAGCCTCTGCCTCCCAAACAGCCTTCCCTACCGCTCCTCCGGATAGGGAATCCAAGCGCCTGGATCACTTTGGGAAGAAGGCTTTCTCTTCCTCCAGTGCTGGCTTGCGGTCTGTTAACACCGCTTGTCTCTTGGGCCGATACACCCACTCCCTGTGGGATTCGGTGGCTGATGTTTTGCCGCAGTGTTCTGAGGAGGTCCAGACACTGCTTACCCGCGCCATTGCGGAAGGAGCGGATGCGGCCAAATACACCATCCGCTGTGGCCTTGATACCGCCGACTCGCTGGGCAGATCGCATTGCAACGACGGTGGCGCTGCGGCGCCACGCCTGGCTGAGAACCACTGGTTTTTCAGGGGATGTCCAGAATACTCTCATGGACATGCCCTTTGATGGAGTCGGTCTTTTGGGTCCAAGGCAGACCATGCGCTGGAGCGCTTCAAGGACTCACGGGCTACTGCTAAGTCCCTGGGCCTTGCTGTTGTGCGCCCTCCGCAAACGTCTGCTTTTCGCCCCTTTCGTGGCCACGGAAGGGGCGCCCAGTCACGTCCAGCAGCCCGGCCAACGGCCCGCGCAGCAAGCGCCTTCGCGTGGCCGAGGACGTGGATACCGCCGTGGCGGTTCGGGCAACCAGCGTGCGGGTCAGGCCACCACCTCCAACCCGTCCGCGGCCTCCAAGCCCTCCTAGTCCCTCCTTTCAGGTGCACAGCACGCCAGTCGGGGGCAGGGTCCGCCATCACCTTCCACCACTGGCGCCCCATCACCTCGGACAAGTGGGTCTTGGACATTGTCCGAAGGGGCTACTCCCTCCCCTTCGAGACCACCCCCAGCCATGCCACCTCAATTCCACCGCATGTCAGGGGATCACTTGGTGCTTCTACAGAAGGAAGTCACGGCCCTCTTGGCCAAGAGGGCCATCGAGCATGTTCCGACCCCAGAAGTAGGGCGTGGTTGCTACTCCCACTACTTTCTGGTGCCCAAAAGGGACAAGGAGGACATGCGTCCTATCTTGGACCTCCGGAACGTCAATCGCTTCCTCCGGAAGGAGAAGTTCAAGATGCTCACCCTAGCTCAGGTCTTGACTGCCCTCGACCCAGGAGACTGGTTGGTAGCGTTGGACTTGCAGGACGCGTATTTCCACATCCCCGTCCTGCCGGCCCACCGGCGTTACCTTCGGTTCACGGTAGGCCTCGAGCATTTTCAGTTCACCGTGCTCCCCTTTGGCCTTACAAGTGCCCCTCGGGTGTTCACGAAAGTGATGGCGGTGGTCGCAGCTCATCTGCGCCGGGCAGGGGTCTCAGTCTTCCCCTACCTCGACGACTGGCTGCTGAAGGCGGGCTCGCCCCAGGCAGTCGTCTCCCACCTCCAGACTACGGCCGGACTCCTGCACTCGCTGGGGTTCTCCATCAATGTGCCGAAGTCGCATCTGATTCCTTCTCCACAGCTCCTTTTCATCGGAGCAGTTCTGGACACGACGCAGTTTCGGGCCTATCCTCCCGAACGGCAAGTCCGGGATATTCAGGCTATGATTCCGATCTTTCAGCCTTTATCCTGGGTTTCGGCACGGATGACCCTGAGGCTGCTGGGCCTCATGGCCTCCTGCATCCTGCTGGTCAATCATGCCAGATGGCATATGCGGGCTCTGCAGTGGGACCTGAAGTTCCAGTGGGCGCAGCACCAGGGCAACCTGTCCGATCACGTCCAGATCTCGGAGGGGACTGCAAGACAGTTGCAGTGGTGGCTCTCGAACCGGCAATGGGTCATGGGCAGATCCCTCTCCTTCCCCAGCCAGAGCATACAGTTGTGACGGACGCGTCCCTTCTGGGATGGGGCGGTCACATGGGAGAGGCGGAGATCAGAGGCCTCTGGTCTCCGGCGGAGTCCCGGCTCCATATCAACTTTCTGGAGCTCCGGGCGATCCGACTTGCACTCAAGGCATTCCTTCCCTCTGTCAAAGGGAAGGTGGTGCAGGTGTTCACAGACAACACCACCGCCATGTGGTACTGCAACAAACAGGGCGGGGTGGGGTCTTGGACCCTTTGTCAGGAGGCTCTGCGCCTCTGGACATGGCTGGAACATCAGGGCATGTTCCTGATGGTTCAACACCTGGCAGGTTCTCTGAACGCCAGGGCGGACGAACTCAGCCGCAGGTGCATGATGGATCACGAATGGCGTCTTCACTCGGAAGTGGCGCAAGGACTCTTTCTACAGTGGGGAGAGCCTTGGTTAGATCTATTCGCCATCGAAGAGAACGCGCAATGTCATCAGTTCTGCGCGTTGGAATTTCCAAGGCGGCACTCGCTCGGCGACGCTTTCGTCGCGAGTGGAGTTGCGGTCTGTTGTACGCCTTTCCGCCTATACCACTTCTACCCAGAGTGTTGAAGAAGATTCGGCACGACCGGGCCCAAGTCATTCTTGTGGCTCCGGACTGGGCTCGAAGAGTTTGGTATCCCGAGCTACTCAATATGAGCATAGATCCCCCGATCCGTCTGCCTCTTCGGGAGGATCTTCTGTCGCAGCAGCAGGGGACGGTCCTCCACCCGAACCTGTCCAGTCTACACCTGCTTGCGTGGAGATTGAGCGGCGGCAGTTGATTCCTTTCGACTTGCCTCCCGAAGTTTGTGATGTGATTCTGGCAGCCAGGCGTCCCTCCACTAAGGTGGTATACGCCTGCAGGTGGAACAAATTTGTGGCATGGTGCACAGCAAAGGCTGTGGATCCCCTTTCTGCCCCTCTGTCTGAGGTCCTTCTGTTCCTTCTCTCTCTGGCCCAACAGGGTTCTGCCCTGGGTACCATCAAGGGTTATCTTTGTGCTATCTCGGCCTTCCTCAGGCTCCCTGATCAGCCCTCCCTGTTCAAGTCCCCTGTTGTTACAAGGTTCTTAAAAGGCATTACTCACCTCTTCCCTCCTGTTCCGTTTGTAATGCCTCAGTGGGACTTGAACTTGGTTCTTACCTTTTTAATGTGCGCTCCCTTTGAGCCTCTGCATAACTGTCCTCTTCGTCTTCTGACTCTGAAGACAGCCTTTCTGGTGGCCATCACCTCCGCTCGGCGGGTGAGTGAGCTCCAGGCTCTATCTTGCAAGCCTCCCTTTCTGTCTGTTCATCCAGACAAGGTTGTTCTTCGGACGCGTCCGTCCTTCTTGCCAAAGGTGGTTACTGCTTTCCACATTGGGCAGACCATCACTTTGCCCACCTTCTTTCCGCCTCCGCATCCTTCCAGAGAGGAAGAGAGGCTCCACCGTCTGGACCCAAAACGTGCGCTCTCCTTCTATATCGACCGCACAAAACACTTCCGGGTGGGTGACCAGCTCTTTGTTGGCTACGTGGGCGCCAAAAAGGTCGGGCGGTGCACAAGAGGACCATCTCCCGCTGGGTTACCTTGTGCATCAAGACCTGCTATTCTTTGGCCAAGAAGGAGCCTCCTGTTGGGCTGCGTGCCCATTCCACTAGGGCAACGGCTGCTACCACGGCCTTGGGCCGCGGTGTTCCGCTGCCGGTTATCTGTCAGGCAGCTACGTGGGCCTCGCTGCACACGTTTACTAAGCATTACTGCCTTGACAGTCAGGTCCGGAGGGACGGCTTCTTTGGCCGTTCTGTCCTCCAGGACTTCCTTGTCTGATCTTTGTTCGCAGACCCACCACCGGGTTTGGTATTGCTGGGGTATCTATTCTAAGGTAAGGAATCTATCACTAACGTGTCTCTTTCAGATGCACAAGTTACTAACTTGTGTAACGATATATCTGTAAGAGACAGTAGTTAGTGATAGATTCCTTACCGCCCACCCATCCTCCCCGTTCTGCGAACTGATTTCTAGGGTTAAGGACATCCCTTTCAGGGCCCTAGTATTTTTCAGACACCTGTGTCAGCTTCTTGCATGGCTCTGCGTTCCTGGCGCGGAAAGTCGTGTACAGAACTGACGTCAGCGCGCAGGGGCGGCGTCTAAGTACTGCCCGCGACGTCATCCCGGCGATCACGACGCCGACGACGGACGCGGAGCCGCACGACGCCGCCTACCGACGCGCAGAGGGTACTGCTACGCAAGGCTTTCCGGATCCAGCCTGACGCCTGGGGATATTCTAAGGTAAGGAATCTATCACTAACTACTGTCTCTTACAGATATATCGTTACACAAGTTAGTAACTTGTGCGTTAGTTATAGATTCCTTACCTTAGAAGTACCCCCAGGCGTCAGACTGGATCTGGAATTTTTTTTCGTCAGCAGTAACTCTGCGCGTCGGAAGGTGGCGTCGGCAGGGCCGGACTGGCCATAGCTGGCACCGGGAGTTTCCCCGGTAGGCCGCTAGGGTGGGGGCCGGTTTTGGGCCCCTAGGGGGCTGTTTTTGTTACCGGGGTCGGCAATATCGGCCCCCGGTAACAAAATCGTCCGAAACCGGCCCTCGCAAACTGCTCGGCTGCACTCCCCCTCACCCCAGGGGGTGCCGGCTGAGCAGTTTGCCAGGGCCGGTTTCTGTTCCCAGTCCGGCCCTGGGCGTCGGTCGGCTCCGTGTCCGTCGTTGTCGTCGTGGTCACCGGGATGACATCGCGGTAGCTACTTAGACGACTCCCTCGCGCGCTGACGTCAGTTCCTTCTTTTTCCGCGCCAGCCAGCGCAGATCCGGGAAGAGCGGTACCTCCAGTCACTTTTTGACTGACTTTTTTCTCGACTTTTGTTGACTTCTTTTTCGAGTCTTCGACTCCTGGTGCACGAGGGATGCCCGGCTTCAAGCCATGCGGTTCCTGTCATCGGATGAAGTCGTTGATGGATCCGCACCGCGTGTGTCTCTTAACTGGAGTGCGACCATGACCCCAAGTCGTGCTCCGACTGCCGGTTGATGGCGCCGAAGGCTTTGCGGGAGCGGTCCGGAAAGCTGCTTGAGCACCAACAGTCGGCTCCGCGCCGTTCGAGGTCGCGGGACTGGTCGCGGAGCCACCACCATTCGTCCAAGTCTTCGAAGTCTTCGGGGTCGGGTAAGTCGAAGCATAAGAAGAAGTCGAAGAAGCATCGTCGCTCTTTGACTTCTCGTCGGTCGGCCACCCGACAAGGGACACGGGTGGTCCCCCTCCCGCGGCTCCGCGCGCGCAGCCAGAAGAGTCGACTCCGCGTTTCCCTCCCTTTCCGGGACCCGGAGCGACTCTCGCCCAGCTTTGTACGTTCTACGAGGCGATGCATGCCATCTTTGGGCGGCCCGACCCCGCCGGCGCGCCTTCGGGCCCCGCAGACTCGGTTGGGGGCCTAGGCCTTCTCCGTCGACGGCTCCGGCGCCGCAGGCCCCCCTTGGATCGAGGCCTGGATCCGGATCGGCGCCGGTTGTCCTGATTACGCCGCCACCGGCGCCACTTCCTCCAGCACCACTACCGCATTCGATGCCAGTCGGCCCCCCGGCCGGCGTCGACCCCGGCCTCCTTCCCGACGTGGAGCCGGACTGGCGTCGCCCAACTCCGGTGCCGAGTGGAGTTTTTGTGCCCCTGTTCACTCATGGGGTCCCTTTTCGACCAGAATGGCACCCAGAGGATGAGGAGGAGGACTGGGAGGGGTCAGGTGACCCTCTGACTGACCAGTTGGACAGTAACAGGACTGGAGAGAGGAACTGAGGGATGCCAGTGGTTTGGACACCTCCCCTGACCTTGGCATGTTGTCTCCTTCTACCGTGGCTACGGAGGAGGGAACGTCATACGCAGTGCTGAAGAAGATCCGGCGCGACCGGGCCCAAGTCATTCTTGTGGCTCCGGATTGGGCACGAAGAGTCTGGTATCCCGAGCTGCTCAACATGGCCATCGATCCTCCGATCAGACTGCCTCTTCGGGAGGATCTTCTGTCGCAGCAGCAGGGGACGGTCCTCCACCCGAACCTGTCCAGTCTCCACCTCCTTGCGTGAAGATTGAGCGGCGGCAGTTGACTTCTTTCGACCTGCCTCCTGAAGTCTGTGATGTAATCTTGGCAGCCAGGCGTCCCTCCACTAAGACGGTATACGCCTGCTGGTGGAACAAGTTTGTGGCATGGTGCACAGCAAAGGCTGTGGATCCCCTTTCTGCCCCTCTTTCTGAAGTTCTCTTGTTTCTTCTTTCTCTAGCCCAGCAGGGCTCTGCTCTGGGCACTATCAAGGGCTATCTTTCGGCCATCTCTGCCTTCCAGATCAGCCTTCCCTTTTCAAGTCCCCGGTTGTAAGTCGCTTCTTGAAAGGCATCCCTCATCTCTTTCCTCCTATTCCCTTCGTTATGCCTCAGTGGGATTTGAACCTGGTTTTAACTTATTTAATGTGTGCTCCCTTTGAGCCGCTTCACAACTGTCCTTTACGGCTCTTGACTCTCAAAACTGCGTTCCTGGTGGCCATCACATCCGCCAGACGAGTGAGTGAGTTCCAGGCGCTTTCTTCTAAGCCTCCTTTTCTCTCTGTACATCCGGACAAAGCTGTCCTTAGAACTCGTCCATCCTTCCTGCCCAAGGTTGTCACTGCCTTCCACATCGGGCAGGCTATCACTTTGCCCACCTTCTTTCTGCCTCCGCATCCTTCGAAAGAGGAAGAGAGGCTCCACCGTCTGGACCCAAAACGTGCGCTTTCTTTCTATCTGGATCGCACAAAACAGTTCCGGGTGGATGACCAACTCTTTGTTGGCTACGTGGGTGCCAAGAAAGGTCGGGCTGTAGACAAGCAAACCATTTCTCGATGGGTCGTTTTGTGTATAAAAGCATGCTATTCTCTGGTTAAAAAGGAGCCTCCAGTGGGGCTACGCGCCCATTCCACCAGGGTGAAAGCAGCCACTACTGCCTTGGGAAGAGGAGTTCCTCTGAATGACATCTGTCGGGCAGCTACGTGGGCATCGCTGCACACGTTTATGAAACACTACTGCCTGGACAGCCAAGTCCGGAGAGACGGCTTCTTTGGCCGTTCTGTTCTCCAGGACTTTCTGGTGTGATCTTGGTTCGCAGACTCACCACCGGGGTTGGTATTGCTGGGGTATCTATTCTAAGGTAAGGAATCTATAACTAACGTGTTTCTTTCAGATGAACAAGTTACTTACCTTCGGTAACGATATATCTGTAAGAAACGTTAGTTATAGATTCCTTACCGCCCCACCCATCCTCCCCGTTCTGCGAACTGATTTCTAGAGTTAAGGACATCCTTTCAGGACCCTAGTTTTGTGCACCAGTAGTCAGTGTCTTGCATGGCTCTGCGTTTCTGGTGCGGAAAGTCGTGTACAGAACTGACAGCGCGCGAGGGCAGCGTCTAAGTAGCTACCGCGACGTCATCTCGGCGACCACGACGCCAACGACGGACGCGGAGCCGACCGACGCCACCTTCCGACGCGCAGAGGTACTGCTGATGGAAAAAACTTTCCGGATCCAGTCTGACACCTGGGGGTAATTCTAAGGTAAGGAATCTATAACTAACTAATGTTTCTTACAGATATATCGTTACCGAAGGTAAGTAATTTGTTCATTCGGGCTGTGATTCTGATCTTTCAGCCTCTATCCCGGGTTTCGGTCAGGATGACCCCCAGGCTGCTGGGTCTGATGGCCTCCTGCCTCCTGCATCCTGCTGGTAGATCATGCCAGGTGGCACATGCGGGCTCTGCAGTGGGACCTGAAGTTCCAGTGGGCGCAGCATCAGGGGAATCTGTTCGATTGCGTCCAGATCTCTGAGGGCACTGCACGACAATCGCAGTGGTGGCTAACGAACCAGGATTGGGTCAACGGCAGATACCTCTCCTTTCCCCAACCAGACCACACAGTGGTGACAGACGCATCCCTTCTAGGATGGGGCGGCCACATGGGAGAGGCGGAGATCAGAGACCTCTGGTCTCCGGCGGAGTCCGGGCTCCACATCAATCTTCTGGAGCTTCGGGCGATCTGTCTTGCACTCAAAGCATTCTTTCCCTCTGTCCGGGGAAGAGTAGTGCAGGTGTTCACGGACAACACCACCGCCATGTGGTACTGCAACAAACAGGGCGGGGTGGGGTCGTGGACCCTATGTCAAGAGGCCCTCCGCCTCTGGACATGGCTGGAACATCAGGGAATATCCCTGGTGGTTCAAAACCTGGCAGGTTCACTGAACGCCAGGGCGGACGAACTCGGCCGCAGGTGCATGATGGATCACGAATGGCGTCTTCACTGAGGTGGTGCAAGGTCTCTTTCAGCAGTGGGGAGAGCCTTGGTTTGATCTATTCGCCACCAAAGAGAATGCGCAATGTCTGCAATTCTGCGTGTTGGAATTTCCAAGGCGGCACTAGCTAGGCGACGCTTTTCGTCGCGGGTGGAGTTGCGGTCTTCTATACGCTTTTCCGCCTATACCACTTCTGCCCAGAGTGCTGAAGAAGATCAAGCGTGACCGGGCCCAAGTCCTTCTTGTGGCTCCAGATTGGGCACGAAGAGTCTGGTATCCCGAGCTGCCCAACATGGCCATCGATCTTCCGATCAGACTGCCTCTTCGGGAGGATCTTCTGTCGCAGCAGCAGGGGACGGTCCTCCACTCGAACCTGTCCAGCCTCCACCTCCTTGCGTGGAGATTGAGCGGCGGCAGTTGACGTCGTTTGACCTGCCTCCCGAAGTCTGCGATGTTATCTTGGCAGCCAGGCGTCCCTCCACTAAGACGGTATACGCCTGCAGATGGAACAAATTTGTGGCATGGTGCGCAGCAAAGGCTGTGAATCCCCTTTCCGCCCCTCTTTCTGAGGTTCTCTTGTTCCTCCTTTCTTTGGCCCAGCAGGGCTCTGCTCTGGGCACTCTAAAGGGCTACCTCTCTGCCATTTCAGCCTTCCTTAGGCTTCCTGATCAGCCTTCTCTTTTTAAGTCCCCAGTTGTAAATAGTTTCCTTAAGGGCATTACTCATCTTTTTCCTCCTGTTCCCTTCGTAATGCCTCAGTGGAACTTGAACTTGGTTCTTACCTACCTCATGTGCGCTCCCTTTGAGCCGCTACATAACTGTCCTCTCAGACTTCTCACTTTGAAAACTGCCTTTCTGGTGGCCATCACCTCTGCACGGTGAGTGAGCTGCAAGCTCTTTCTTCTAAGCCTCCCTTTCTGGCTGTCCATCCGGAGAAGGGCGTCCTGAGAACTAGACCTTCCTTTCTTCCCAAGGTGGTTACTTCTTTCCACACTGGCCAAACCATCACTTTGCCCACCTTCTTTCCGCCTCCGCATCCTTCAAAAGAGGAAGAGAGGCTCCACCGTCTGGATCCAAAACGTGTGCTTTCCTTCTATTTGGATCGCACCAAACTATTCCGGGTGGACGACCAGCTCTTTGTTGGTTACGTGGGCGCTAAGAAATGTAGGGCCGTGCACAAACGAACCATTTCCAGGTGGGTCGTTCTGTGCATCAAAGCCTGCTACTCTTTGGCAAAGAAGGAGCCTCCAGTGGGGCTGCGCACCCATTCCACCAGGGCGACGGCAGCTACTACTGCGTTGGGACGAGGAGTCCCCCTGAATGACATCTGTCAGGCAGCTACGTGGACATCGCTGAACACATTCACCAAATACTACTGCCTAGACAGCCAAGTCCGGAGAGACGGCTTCTTTGGCCGTTCTGTTCTCCAGGACTTTCTGATGTGAACTTGGTTCGCAGACCCACCTCCTGGGTTGGTATTGCTGGGGTATCTATTCTAAGGTAAGGAATCTATAACGTGTTTCTTTCAGATGAACAAGTTACTTACCTTCGGTAACGATATATCTGTAAGAAACATAGGTTAGTTATTGATTCCTTACCGCCCCACCCATCTTCTCGGTTCTGCGAACTGACTTCTAGGGTTAAGGTCTTCCTTTCAGGGCCCTAGTTTTGTGCACCAGTGGTCAGTGTCTTGCATGGGTCTGCGCTTCTGGCATGAAAAGTCGTGTACAGAACTGACGTCAGCGTGCGAGGGCAGCGTCTATGTAGCTACCGCGACGTCATCCCGGCGACCACGACGACGAACGCGGAGTCGACCGACGCCACCTTCCGACGTGCAGGGGTACTGCTGACAAAAAACTTTCCGTATCCAGTCTGACGCCTGGGGGTAATTCTAAGGTAAGGAATCTATAACTAACCTATGTTTCTTACAGATATATCGTTACCGAATGTAAGTAACTTGTTCGTTAGGCCGTTAAAGTATTTTTGAACATTTTGCGGGATTTTCTAAAGTCCCTGTAGGAAGCTGGCTTGTTATGTAGTAAACCAAAACGAGGTATACTATGTAGAAAGTCCAGACAACCCTTATTGGTTTATAGGGCTTAAAATAATAATCCCAAATGCTCTCTTTTGTGGTAGTGTGGCCGAGCCATTAAGGCTTATCAGAGGGTAGTGTTAATGCATTTGTTGAACACACAGAGTCAATAAATGAGACACACACTCGAAGAAACTCAAGACCAATTTAGAAAAATGTGTTTTTATATTTATTTCGACACTAAGAACTTCCGGATCTGAAAGAGACACGTTAGTGACAGATTCCTTACCTTAGAATATCCCCAGGAGTCAGGCTGGATCCGGAAAGTTTTTGCGTAGCAGTACCCTTGCGCGTCGGTAGGCGGCGTCGTGCGGCTCCGCGTCCGTCGTCGGCGTCGTGATCGCCGGGATGACGTCGCGGGCAGTACTTAGGCGCCGCCCCTGCGCGCTGACGTCAGTTCTTTTTTTTTCCGCGCCAGCAAGCGCAGATCCGGGAAGAGCAGTGCCCTGGTCAATTTTTGACCATACTTTTTGGTGATTTTTTCACTGTTTTTTCCAACTTTAAGGTGTCGTAGGGATGCCCGGCTTCAAGCGATGCGGCGCCTGTGCGCGGATGATGTCCGTCACCGACCCGCATTGGGAGTGTCTCTTCTGCCTCGGCCGAGGCCACGACACCAAGTCTTGTCCCGAATGCCAGGCCCTCAACCCGAAAGCTTTGCGAGAGCGGTCTCGAAAGCTCCTCGAGGCCCGGCATTCGGCTCCACGGAGGCCCCGGTCGCGTGAGAGGTCCAGGGGTCGCTCGCGGAGTGCACACCGGTCGTCGGCGTCGAAGTCTTCTTCGTCCGGTAAGTCTAAGCACAAGAAGTCCAAGAATCATCGTCGCTCTCGGACTTCGCCTCGCCGGTCTCGCGACTCGGCTGAGGCCCCTCCCGGCACCGTCCCCGCCCCCGCGGCCCCGGACTTGCCTGTGGAGTCGCCCCCGTCATACCCGCCCTTCCCGGGTTCGGGGGCGGATCCGGCCAAGGTACAGGAGTTCCTGTCGGCCATGGCCCGCCTCTTCGGGCCTTCAGGCCCCTCCGGTGCGCCTTTGGGCCCCGCGGGCCCTGATGGGGTTGCTCCGGCGACGCCGACGGCGCCGGCCCCGGCGTCGCCCGTGCCTCCAGCCTCGATCCCGGCTTCGGCCCCGGCCTCGATCCCGGCTCCACAACCCCCATCGACGCCGGTCGACCTCACAACACCTCCGCCGGCGCCGATGTCTCCGGTGCCGTTCTCGACGCCGCCCTGGGCTCCGGGCGGCGTCGTCCCCCTGTTCCTTCCGGCTCCGGACATGGACCCGGAGCGACGTCGCTCGACGCCGGCTCCGGCGCCGATGGGACCTTGGGTCCCAACTGTCCCTCCTCCTCCTTATTTTGAACCTGAGGAGGACCAGTTGGACTGGGAGGGGTCTGATGACCCTCTGACACGCAACTGTCAGTATGATGAGGACTGGACAGAGAGTCTAGGGGAGGCCAGTGGTCTGGATACATCCCCTGACACTGGCATGCTGTCTCCTCCCATGGCTACGGAGGAGGGGGCCAATTTTGGTACATTGTTGCGTAGGGCTGCTGGGGCTTTACGTCTCCAGCTCCCTACTTTGACGGTCAAGCCTAACATCTTGACAGAGGTGCTTCAGCCGGCAGCCTCCTCTGCGGAGACTGTGCTGCCGTTTAACGACGCCCTCACTGACGTTCTTTTGGGCCCCTGGTCCAAGCCCAACACAGGGGCTCCTGTGGATCGGAACGTGTCACGACGCCATCGCCCTGCTCCGGGCGACCCCCTGTTTCTTTCTGTCCACCCCACTCCTGAGAGCTTGGTTGTCCAAGCCTCCGCTTCCCAAACCGCCTTCCCTACCGCTCCTCCGGATAGGGAATCCAAACGCCTGGATCAGTTTGGGAAGAAAGGTTTTTCTTCCTCCAGTGCTGGCTTGCGGTCCGTTAACACCGCTTGTCTTTTGGGCCGATATACCCACTCCCTGTGGGATTCGGTGGCGGATGTTTTGCCCCAGTGCCCTGAGGAGGTCCAGGCACTGCTTTCCCGCGCCATTGCGGAAGGAAGGGATGCGGCCAAATACACTATCCGTTGTGGCCTTGACACCGCCGACTCGCTGGGCAGGTCGATTGCAACGACGGTGGCGCTCCGACGCCACGCCTGGCTGAGAACCACTGGTTTTTCAGGGGATGTCCAGAATACTCTCATGGACATGCCCTTTGATGGAGTCGGTCTTTTTGGGTCCAAAGCAGACCATGCGTTGGAGCGCTTTAAGGACTCACGGGCTACTGCCAAGTCCCTGGGCCTTTCTGCTACACGCCCTCCGCTGACTTCTGCTTTTCGCCCCTATCGTGGCCACGGTAGGGGCGCCCTTCACGTCAGCAGCCCAGCCACCGGCCCGCGCAGCAGGCGTCTTCGCGTGGCCGAGGACGTGGATTCCGCCGTGGCGGATCGGGCAACCAGCGTGCGGGTCAGGCCACCACCTCCAACCCGTCCGCGGCCTCCAAGCCCTCCTGATCCCTCCTTTCAGGTGCACGGCACGCCAGTAGGGGGCAGGGTCCGCCATCACCTTCCCCACTGGCGCACCATCACCTCGGACAGGTGGGTCTTGGACATTGTCCGAAGGGGCTACTCCCTCCCCTTCGAGACCACCCCCCAGCCATGCCACCTCAATTCCACCGCATGTCAGGGGATCACTTGGTGCTTCTACAGAAGGAAGTCACGGCCCTCTTGACCAAGAGGGCCATCGAGCATGTTCCGACCCCAGAAGTAGGGCGTGGTTGCTACTCCCACTACTTTCTGGTGCCCAAAAGGGACAAGGAGGACATGCGTCCTATCTTGGACCTCCGGAACGTCAATCGCTTCCTCCGGAAGGAGAAGTTCAAGATGCTCACCCTAGCTCAGGTCTTGACTGCCCTCGACCCTGGAGACTGGTTGGTAGCGTTGGACTTGCAGGACGCGTATTTCCACATCCCCGTCCTGCCGGCCCACCGGCGTTACCTTCGGTTCACGGTAGGCCCGAGCATTTTCAGTTCACCGTGCTCCCCTTTGGCCTTACCAGTGCCCCTCGGGTGTTCACGAAAGTGATGGCGGTGGTCGCAGCTCATCTGCGCCGGGCAGGGGTTTCAGTCTTCCCCTACCTCGACGACTGGATGCTGAAGGCGGGCTCGTCCCAGGCAGTCGTCTCCCACCTCCAGACTACGGCCGAACTCCTGCACTCGCTGGGGTTCTCCATCAATGTGCCGAAGTCGCATCTGATTCCTTCTCCACAGCTCCTTTTCATCGGAGCGGTTCTGGACACGACGCAGTTTCGGGCCTATCCTCCCGAACGGCGAGTCCGGGATATTCAGGCTATGATTCCGATCTTTCAGCCTTTATCCTGGGTTTCGGTATGGATGACCCTGAGGCTGCTGGGCCTCATGGCCTCCTGCATCCTGCTGGTCAATCATGCCAGATGGCATATGCGGGCTCTGCAGTGGGACCTGAAGTTCCAGTGGGCGCAGCACCAGGGCAACCTGTCCGATCACGTCCAGATCTCGGAGGGGACTGCAAAACAGTTGCAGTGGTGGCTCTCGAACCGGCAATGGGTCATGGGCAGATCCCTCTCCCTTCCCCAGCCAGAGCATACAGTTGTGACGGACGCGTCCCTTCTGGGATGGGGCGGTCACATGGGAGAGGCGGAGATCAGAGGCCTCTGGTCTCCGGCGGAGTCCCGGCTCCATATCAACATTCTGGAGCTCCGGGCGATCCGACTTGCACTCAAGGCATTCCTTCCCTCTGTCAAAGGGAAGGTAGTGCAGGTGTTCACAGACAACACCACCGCCATGTGGTACTGCAACAAACAGGGCGGGGTGGGGTTTTGGACCCTTTGTCAGGAGGCTCTGCGCCTCTGGACATGGCTGGAACATCAGGGCATGTTCCTGATGGTTCAACACCTGGCAGGTTCCCTGAACGCCAGGGCGGACGAACTCAGCCGCAGGTGCATGATGGATCACGAATGGCGTCTTCACTCGGAAGTGGCGCAAGGACTCTTTCTACAATGGGGAGAGCCTTGGTTAGATCTATTCGCCACCGAAGAGAACGCGCAATGTCATCAGTTCTGCGCGTTGGAATTTCCAAGGCGGCACTCGCTCGGCGACGCTTTCGTCGCGAGTGGAGTTGCGGTCTGTTGTACGCCTTTCCGCCTATACCACTTCTACCCAGAGTGTTGAAGAAGATTCGGCACGACCGGGCCCAAGTTATTCTTGTGGCTCCGGACTGGGCTCGAAGAGTTTGGTATCCCGAGCTACTCAATATGAGCGTAGATCCCCCGATCCGTCTGCCTCTTCGGGAGGATCTTCTGTCGCAGCAGCAGGGGACGGTCCTCCACCCGAACCTGTCCAGTCTACACCTGCTTGCGTGGAGATTGAGCGGCGGCAGTTGATTCCTTTCGACTTGCCTCCCGAAGTTTGTGATGTGATTCTGGCAGCCAGGCGTCCCTCCACTAAGGTGGTATACGCCTGCAGGTGGAACAAATTTGTGGCATGGTGCACAGCAAAGGCTGTGAATCCCCTTTCTGCCCCTCTTTCTGAGGTCCTTCTGTTCCTTCTCTCCCTGGCCCAACAGGGTTCTGCCCTGGGTACCATCAAGGGTTATCTTTGTGCTATCTCGGCCTTCCTCAGGCTCCTGATCAGCCCTCCCTTTTCAAGTCCCCTGTTGTAAACAGGTTCTTAAAAGGCATTACTCACCTCTTCCCTCCTGTTCCGTTTGTGATGCCTCAGTGGGACTTGAACTTGGTTCTTACCTTTTAATGTGCGCTCCCTTTGAGCCTCTGCATAACTGTCCTCTTCGTCTTCTGACTCTGAAGACAGCCTTTCTGGTGGCCATCACCTCCGCTCGGCGGGTGAGTGAGCTCCAGGCTCTATCTTGC
Organism: Calotriton arnoldi; assembly: GCA_963921515.1. Lineage (NCBI taxonomy): Eukaryota > Metazoa > Chordata > Amphibia > Caudata > Salamandridae > Calotriton > Calotriton arnoldi. Next base: position 2,618,728 of record CAWUFW010001624.1, on the reverse strand, counting down.
AAACCTCCCTTTCTGTCTGTTCATCCAGACAAGGTTGTTCTTCGGACGCGTCCGTCCTTCTTGCCAAAGGTGGTTACTGCTTTCCACATTGGGCAGACCATCACTTTGCCCACCTTCTTTCCGCCTCCGCATCCTTCCAGAGAGGAAGAGAGGCTCCACCGTCTGGACCCAAAACGTGCGCTCTCCTTCTATATCGACCGCACAAAACACTTCCGGGTGGATGACCAGCTCTTTGTTGGCTACGTGGGCGCCAAAAAGGTCGGGCGGTGCACAAGAGGACCATCTCCCGCTGGGTTACCTTGTGCATCAAGACCTGCTATTCTTTGGCCAAGAAGGAGCCTCCTGTTGGGCTGCGTGCCCATTCCACCAGGGCAACGGCTGCTACCACGGCCTTGGGCCGCGGTGTTCCGCTGCCGGTTATCTGTCAGGCAGCTACGTGGGCCTCGCTGCACACGTTTACAAAGCATTACTGCCTTGACAGTCAGGTCCGGAGGGACGGCTTCTTTGGCCGTTCTGTCCTCCAGGACTTCCTTGTCTGATCTTTGTTCTCAGACCCACCACCGGGGTTGGTATTGCTGGGGTATCTATTCTAAGGTAAGGAATCTGTCACTAACGTGTCTCTTTCAGATGCACAAGTTACTAACTTGTGTAACGATATATCTGAAAGAGACACGTTAGTGACAGATTCCTTACCTTAGAATATCCCCAGGCGTCAGGCTGGATCCGGAAAGTTTTTTGCGTAGCAGTACCCTTGCGCGTCGGTAGGCGGCGTCGTGCGGCTCCGCGTCCGTCGTCGGCGTCGTGATCGCCGGGATGACGTCGCCGGCAGTACTTAGGCGCCGCCCCTGCGCGCTGACGTCAGTTCTTCTTTTTCCGCGCCAGTAAGCGCAGATCCGGGAAGAGCAGTGCCCTAGTCACTTTTTGACTATCTTTTTGTGAAATTTTTCACTGTTCTCTTCAACGAGTCTTCACGACTCCTAAGGTGTCGTAGGGATGCCCGGCTTTAAGCCCTGCGAGGAATGTGGTCGTATGATGTCCATCACGGACCCCCACCTCGAGTGTCTCTTCTGTCTCGGCCGAGGCCACGACACGAAGTCGTGCCCTGACTGCCGGAAACTTCATCCGAAGGCTTTGCGAGAGCGGTCTCGAAAGCTCCTTGAAGTCCGGCAGTCGGCTCCGCGCCGCACCAAGCCCCGGTCCCGGGAGAGGTCGAGGGGCCGGACGCGGAGTCCCCGCCGTTCGTCGGAATCCAAGTCTTTGCGCTCCTCCGGTAAGTCGAAGCACAAGAAGTCTAAGCGGCGTCATCGCTCTAAGACTTCGCCTCGCCGGTCGCGCGACTCGGCTGAGGTCCCTGTCGGCACCGTCCCCCGCGGCCCCGGACGTGCCTGTCGAGTTGCCCCCGCATTACCCGTCCTACCCGGGTTCGGGGGCGACTCCGGCCGAAATACAGAAATTCCTGTCGGCCATGGCCCGCCTCTTCGGGCCTCAAGGTCCCTCCGGTGCGCCTTCGGGCCCCGCGGGCCCTGATGGGGTTGCTCCGGCGTCGCCGTCGACTCCGGTCCCGGCGTCGCCTGTCCCACCAGCCTTCGTCCCGGCCTCGGCTCCGGCCCCGGCCTCGACCCCGGTTCCGGTGGTGCCGCAACCCCCATCGACGCCGGTTGACCTAACCACGCCTCCGCCGACGCCGATGTCCCCGGTGCCGTTTCCGACGCCGTCCGGGGCTCCGGGCGGCGTCGTTCCCCGGTTCTCCCCGGGTCCGGACATGGAGCCGGACCGGCGTCGCCCGACGCCGGTTCCGGTGCCGATGAGGCCTTGGGTCCCTTATGTCCCTCCTCCTCCATCTTTTCAACCTGAGGAGGACCAGGAGAGCTGGGAGGGGTCTGACGACCCTCTCACACAACAGTGCGAGTTTGACCCGGACTGGGTTGAGGAACTTGGGGATGCCAGTGGGCTGGATACCTCCCCCGACTCTGGCATGCTGTCTCCTCCCGTGGCAACGGAGGAGGGGGCTAATTTTGCAACGGTGTTGCGTAGAGCTGCTGGAGCCTTAAATCTCCAGTTGCCTACAGTGGCCGTCAGGACTAACCTCCTGACTGAAGTGCTTCAGCCGGCGGCCTCCTCTTCGGAGCCTGTGCTGCCGTTCAACGATGCACTCACTGACGTTCTTTTGGGTGCCTGGTCCAAACCCACCACAGGGGCTCCTGTGGATAGGAACGTGGCCCGACGCCATCGCCCGGCTCCGGGCGACCCCCTGTTTCTCTCCCAACACCCCACCCCTGAGAGCTTGGTTGTCCAAGCCTCTGCCTCCCAAACAGCCTTCCCTACCGCCCTCCGGATAGGGAATCCAAGCGCCTGGATCACTTTGGGAAGAAGGCTTTCTCTTCCTCCAGTGCTGGCTTGCGGTCTGTTAATACCGCTTGCCTCTTGGGCCGATACACCCACTCCCTGTGGGATTCGGTGGCTGATGTTTTGCCGCAGTGTTCTGAGGAGGTCCAGACACTGCTTACCCGCGCTATTGCGGAAGGGCGTGATGCGGCTAAATATACCATCCGCTGTGGCCTTGATACCGCCGACTCGCTCGGCAGATCGCTTGCAACGACGGTGGCGCTGCGTCGCCACGCCTGGCTGAGAACCACTGGTTTTTCAGGGGATGTCCAGAATACTCTCATGGACATGCCCTTTGATGGAGTCGGTCTTTTTGGTTCGAAGGCAGACCATGCGCTGGAGCGTTTCAAGGACTCACGGGCTACTGCTAAGTCCCTGGGCCTTGCTGTTGTGCGCCCTCCGCAAACGTCTGCTTTTCGCCCCTTTCGTGGCCACGGAAGGGGCGCCCAGTCACGTCCACAGCCCGGCCAACGGCCCGCGCAGCAAGCGCCTTCGCGTGGCCGAGGACGTGGATACCGCCGTGGCGGTTCGGGCAACCAGCGTGCGGGTCAGGCCACCACCTCCAACCCGTCCGCGGCCTCCAAGCCCTCCTAGTCCCTCCTTTCAGGTGCACAGCACGCCAGTCGGGGGCAGGGTCCGCCATCACCTTCACCACTGGCGTCCCATCACCTCGGACAAGTGGGTCTTGGACATTGTCCGAAGGGGCTACTCCCTCCCCTTCGAGACCACCCCCCAGCCATGCCACCTCAATTCCACCGCATGTCAGGGGATCACTTGGTGCTTCTACAGAAGGAAGTCACGGCCCTCTTGGCCAAGAGGGCCATCGAGCATGTTCCGACCCCAGAAGTAGGGCGTGGTTGCTACTCCCACTACTTTCTGGTGCCCAAAAAGGACAAGGAGGACATGCGTCCTATCTTGGACCTCCGGAACGTCAATCGCTTCCTCCGGAAGGAGAAGTTCAAGATGCTCACCCTAGCTCAGGTCTTGACTGCCCTCGACCCCGGAGACTGGTTGGTAGCGTTGGACTTGCAGGACGCCTATTTCCACATCCTCGTCCTGCCGGCCCACCGGCGTTACCTTTGGTTCACGGTAGGCCTCGAGCATTTTCAGTTCACCGTGCTCCCTTTGGCCTTACCAGTGCCCCTCGGGTGTTCACGAAAGTGATGGCGGTGGTCGCAGCTCATCTGCGCCGGGCAGGGGTTTCAGTCTTCCCCTACCTCGACGACTGGCTGCTGAAGGCGGGCTCGTCCCAGGCAGTTGTCTCCCACCTCCAGACTACGGCCGAACTCCTGCACTCGCTGGGGTTCTCCATCAATGTGCCAAAGTCGCATCTGATTCCTTCTCCACAGCTCCTTTTCATCGGAGCAGTTCTGGACACGACGCAGTTTCGGGCCTATCCTCCCGAACGGCGAGTCCGGGATATTCAGGCTATGATTCCGATCTTTCAGCCCTTATCCTGGGTTTCGGTACGGATGACCCTGAGGCTGCTGGGCCTCATGGCCTCCTGCATCCTGCTGGTCACTCATGCCAGATGGCATATGCGGGCTCTGCAGTGGGACCTGAAGTTCCAGTGGGCGCAGCACCAGGGCGACCTGTCCGATCACGTCCAGATCTCGGAGGGGACTGCAAAACAGTTGCAGTGGTGGCTCTCGAACCGGCAATGGGTCATGGGCAGATCCCTCTCCCTTCCCCAGCCAGAGCACACAGTTGTGACGGACGCGTCCCTTCTGGGATGGGGCGGTTACATGGGAGAGGCGGAGATCAGAGGCCTCTGGTCTCCGGCGGAGTCCCGGCTCCATATCAACCTTCTGGAGCTCCGGGCGATCCGACTTGCACTCAAGGCATTCCTTCCCTCTGTCAAAGGGAAGGTAGTGCAGGTGTTCACAGACAACACCACCGCCATGTGGTACTGCAACAAACAAGGCGGGGTGGGGTCGTGGACCCTTTGTCAGGAGGCTCTGCGCCTCTGGACATGGCTGGAACATCAGGGCATGTTCCTGGTGGTTCAACACCTGGCAGGTTCCCTGAACGCCAGGGCGGACGAACCTCAGCCGCAGGTGCATGATGGATCACGAATGGCGTCTTCACTCGGAAGTGGCGCAAGGACTCTTTCTACAGTGGGGAGAGCCTTGGTTAGATCTATTCGCCACCGAAGAGAACGCGCAATGTCATCAGTTCTGCGCGTTGGAATTTCCAAGGCGGCACTCGCTCGGCGACGCTTTTCGTCACGAGTGGAGTTGCGGTCTATTGTACGCCTTTCCGCCTATACCACTTCTACCCAGAGTGTTGAAGAAGATTCGGCACGACCGGGCCCAAGTCATTCTTGTGGCTCCGGACTGGGCTCGAAGAGTTTGGTATCCCGAGCTACTCAATATGAGCGTAGATCCCCCGATCCGTCTGCCTCTTCGGGAGGATCTTCTGTCGCAGCAGCGGGGGACGGTCCTCCACCCGAACCTGTCCAGTCTACACCTGCTTGCGTGGAGATTGAGCGGCGGCAGTTGATTCCTTTCGACTTGCCTCCCGAAGTTTGTGATGTGATTCTGGCAGCCAGGCGTCCCTCCACTAAGGTGGTATACGCCTGCAGGTGGAACAAATTTGTGGCATGGTGCACAGCAAAGGCTGTGAATCCCCTTTCTGCCCCTCTTTCTGAGGTCCTTCTGTTCCTTCTCTCTTTGGCCCAACAGGGTTCTGCCCTGGGTACCATCAAGGGTTATCTTTGTGCTATCTCGGCCTTCCTCAGGCTCCCTGATCAGCCCTCCCTTTTCAAGTCCCCTGTTGTTAACAGGTTCTTAAAAGGCATTACTCACCTCTTCCCTCCTGTTCCGTTTGTGATGCCTCAGTGGGACTTGAACTTGGTTCTTACCTTTTTAATGTGCGCTCCCTTTGAGCCTCTACATAACTGTCCTCTTCGTCTTCTGACTCTGAAGACAGCCTTTCTGGTGGCCATCACCTCCGCTCGGCGGGTGAGTGAGCTCCAGGCTCTATCTTGCAAACCTCCCTTTCTGTCTGTTCATCCAGACAAGGTTGTTCTTCGGACGCGTCCGTCCTTCTTGCCAAAGGTGGTTACTGCTTTCCACATTGGGCAGACCATCACTTTGCCCACCTTCTTTCCGCCTCCGCATCCTTCCAGAGAGGAAGAGAGGCTCCACCGTCTGGACCCAAAACGTGCGCTCTCTTTCTATATTGACCGCACAAAACACTTCCGGGTGGATGACCAGCTCTTTGTTGGCTACGTGGGCGCCAAAAAGGTCGGGCGGTGCACAAGAGGACCATCTCCCGCTGGGTTACCTTGTGCATCAAGACCTGCTATTCTTTGGCTAAGAAGGAGCCTCCTGTTGGGCTGCGTGCCCATTCCACCAGGGCAACGGCTGCTACCACGGCCTTGGGCCGCGGTGTTCCGCTGCCGGTTATCTGTCAGGCAGCTACGTGGGCCTCGCTGCACACGTTTACAAAGCATTACTGCCTTGACAGTCAGGTCCGGAGGGACGGCTTCTTTGGCCGTTCTGTCCTCCAGGACTTCCTTGTCTGATCTTTGTTCGCAGACCCACCACCGGGGTTGGTATTGCTGGGGTATCTATTCTAAGGTAAGGAATCTGTCACTAACGTGTCTCTTTCAGATGCACAAGTTACTAACTTGTGTAACGATATATCTGTAAGAGACAGTAGTTAGTGACAGATTCCTTACCGCCCACCCATCCTCCCCGTTCTGCGAACTGATTTCTAGGGTTAAGGACATCCCTTTCAGGGCCCTAGTATTTTTCAGACACCTATGTCAGCTTCTTGCATGGCTCTGCGTTCCTGGCGCGGAAAGTCGTGTACAGAACTGACGTCAGCGCGCAGGGGCGGCGCCTAAGTACTGCCCGCGACGTCATCCCGGCGATCACGACGCCGACGACGGACGCGGAGCCGCACGACGCCGCCTACCGACGCGCAAGGGTACTGCTACGCAAAAACTTTTCCGGATCCAGCCTGACGCCTGGGGATATTCTAAGGTAAGGAATCTGTCACTAACTACTGTCTCTTACAGATATATCGTTACACAAGTTAGTAACTTGTGCATCTGTAAGAGACAGTAGTTAGTGACAGATTCCTTACCGCCCACCCATCCTCCCCGTTCTGCGAACTGATTTCTAGGGTTAAGGACATCCCTTTCAGGGCCCTAGTATTTTTCAGACACCTGTGTCAGCTTCTTGCATGGCTCTGCGTTCCTGGCGCGGAAAGTCGTGTACAGAACTGACGTCAGCGCGCAGGGGCGGCGCCTAAGTACTGCCCGCGACGTCATCCCGGCGATCACGACGCCGACGACGGACGCGGAGCCGCACGACGCCGCCTACCGACGCGCAAGGGTACTGCTACGCAAAACTTTCCGGATCCAGCCTGACGCCTGGGGATATTCTAAGGTAAGGAATCTGTCACTAACTACTGTCTCTTACAGATATATCGTTACACAAGTTAGTAACTTGTGCATTGGGTAAGTACTTTTCATAATAGCAGTTTTTACAGGTAAGTAAAAATATGCACTGAAATGGGTTTTTTCGTGGTAATGCTTTCCTATGGAGACAAAGGCACGTACTGCATACGGCTATTTTCAAACAATTCTCAGGGGTCCCTTTAACCCCTAAGCTGCTAGATCTTCCTCCCTGTGCGAAGCCTGTTTTTGGGCTACTTGGGGTAGTTCCCGCTAAGGCCTTTTTAACCTTTTGTCCACATAAGGTATTCACGCCAAATTTGTGTCCTTTTTTTTCCAACACCCTGGGGATTCTAAAGGTACCCAGGGTTTGTGTATTCCCCTGTAGGGACCAAGAAATTAGCCAAAATACAGCTAAATTTGGGGTTTTATTGGAAAAAAGTGTTGCAGAAGAAAGTGTCTGTTTTTCCTGCAAAAGGCATCAACGAAGGGTGTGCGGTGCTAAAATCACCAGCTTTCAGGAACAGGCAGACTTGAATTAGAATACTGGGAGATAGACCATTTTTCCTATTTTTGTGCTTTAAACCTCCTTACAGTTAGTGGTGGAAACATGTGTGAAACCCATGGTGGATCCCACAAACCTATACATTTCTGAAAGGTAGACAAAATTCTGAATTCAGCAAACTGTTACTTGTTTGGATCCTTCAAGGTTTTCCTTTAAAAAGTAACAATTGAAAAAACCAAAATTGAGAATGAGTTGAAAATGCAGCCATTTGTGTCTACGTTTTCATCTGGAATGTATAACTATGGCAGATTTTCAAAGGCAATATACCATTATGTCCGCTGGACCCTTCTGGTTGTGGGGATATATCTGAAGACCTGGAGGAACGCTGGGTGGTAGGAAATTTGTGCCGGCCCCATGATCCCACAACTTTCCCATACAGAAATGTGAGGAAAAGGTAACTTTTTAGCTCGATTTGAGGTTTGCGGGGGATTCTGGGTAGCAAACCGCTGGGGGATCCATGCAAGCCACACCTCCCTGAACTCCCCTGGGAGTCTAGTTTTCAGAAATGTCTGGGGTTGTTAGATTTGCCTAGATAGCTGCTGAGTCCAGGACCAAAAATGCTGGTGCTCCCATAGCAAAACCAGGTCTTTTTCTAATAGATAATTTTGATGTCTCCACAATACATTTTGGGCCCTTCCCTGTCATAGGCACTTGGCCACCCACACAAGTGAGATAGCGTTTTTATCCGAATACCTGAGGAAACACTGGGTGGGAGGAAATTTGTGCCTGCCCGGTGATCCCACAATTTTGCAACACAGAAATGTGAGGAAACCATGTTTTTTCAATAATCAAATTTACAAGGGCTTCTGGGTAGGTAAACCTGGTGTGATCCACATAAAACGCACAACATATCTGAAAGAGACACGTTAGTGACAGATTCCTTACCTTAGAATATCCCCAGGCGTCAGGCTGGATCCGGAAAGTTTTTGCGTAGCAGTACCCTTGCGCGTCGGTAGGCGGCGTCGTTCGGCTCCGCGTCCGTCGTCGGCGTCGTGATCGCCGGGATGACGTCGCGGGCAGTACTTAGACGCCGCCCCTGCGCGCTGACGTCAGTTCTTCTTTTTCCGCGCCAGTAGGCGCAGTTCCGGGAAGAGCAGTGCCCTAGACAATTTTTGACTAAATTTTGGGTGATTTTTTCACTGTTTCTTTTCGAGTCATCTCGACTCCTAGGTGTCGGTAGGGATGCCCGGCTTCAAGCCATGCGACGTCTGTGGTCGAATGATGTCGATCACAGACCCTCACTTAGAGTGTCTCTACTGTCTCGGCCGAGACCACGACACGAAGTCGTGCCCTGACTGCCGGGCCTTACACCCGAAGGCTTTGCGAGAGCGGTCTCGAAAGCTCCTCGAGGTCCGGCAGTCGGCTCCGCGCCGCACCAAGCCCCGGTCCCGTGAGAGGTCGAGGGGCCGGTCGCGGAGCCCCCGCCGGTCGTCGGAGTCCAAGTCTTCGCACTCCTCGGGTAAATCGAAGCAAAAAAAGTCTAAGAAGCATCATCGCTTAAGACTTCGCCTCGCCGGTCTCGCGACTCGGCTGAGGCCCCTGTCGGCACCGTCCCCGCGGCCCCGGACGTGCCTGTGGAGCCGCCCCCGCATTACCCGTCCTTTCCGGGTTCGGGGCGACTCCGGCCCAAATACAGGAATTCCTGTCGGCCATGGCCCGCCTCTTCGGGCCTCAAGGTCCCTCCGGTGCGCCTTCGGGCCCCGCGGGCCCTGATGGGGTTGCTCCGGCGCCGCCGACGACTCCGGTCCCGGCGTCGCCCGTCCTGCCAGCCTTGATCCCGGCCTCGGCTCCGGCCCCGGCCTCGATCCCGGCTCCGGTGGTACCGCAACCCCGATCGACGCCGGTTGACCTAACCACGCCTCCGCCGGCGCCGATGTCCCCGGTGCCGTTCCTGACGCCGCCCGGGGCTCCGGGCGGCGTCGCTTCCCGGTTCTCTCCGGTTTTGGACATGGAGCCGGACCGACGCCGCTCGACGCCGGCTCCGGCGCCGATGAGACCTTGGGTCCCAGATGTCCCTCCTCCTCCATATTTTGAACCAGAGGAGGACCAGGAGAGCTGGGAGGGGTCGGAAGACCCTCTCACACAGCAGTGTGAGTATGATCAGGACTGGGCAGAGGAACTTGGGGATGCCAGTGGTCTGGACACTTCTCCTGACTCTGGCATGCTGTCTCCTCCTTCCGTGGCTACGGAGGAGGGAGCAAATTTCGCAACGGTGTTGCGTAGAGCAGCTGGAACCTTGCACCTCCAATTGCCTACTGTGGCTGTCAGGACTAACCTCCTGACAGAAGTGCTTCAGCCGGCAGCTACCTCCTCGGAGCCATTGCTGCCGTTTAATGATGCACTGTCTGACGTTCTTTTGGGCACCTGGTCCAAGCCCACCACAGGGGCTCCTGTGGATAGGAACGTGGCCCGACGCCATCGCCCTGCTCCGGGCGACCCCTTGTTTCTCTCTCAACATCCCACCCCCGAGAGCTTGGTTGTCCAAGCCTCTGCCTCACAAACCACCTTCCCTACCGCCCCTCCGGATAGGGAATCCAAACGCCTCGACCAATTTGGGAAGAAGGCCTTTTCTTCCTCCAGTGCTGGCTTGCGGTCAGTCAACACCGCTTGCCTTTTGGGCCGATATTCCCACTCTCTGTGGGATTCGGTGGCGGCTGTTTTGGCCCAGTGTTCTGAGGAGGTCCAGACACTGCTTACCCGCACCATTGCGGAAGGTAGGGATTCGGCAAAGTACACCATACGTTGTGGCCTTGATACCGCCGACTCGCTGGGCAGATCGCTTGCAACGACGGTGGCGCTGCGTCGCCACGCCTGGCTGAGAACTGGTTTCTCGGGTGATGTCCAGAATACACTCATGGACATGCCCTTTGATGGAGTCGGTCTTTTTGGTTCCAAAGCAGACCATGCGCTGGAGCGTTTTAAGGACTCACGGGCGACTGCCAAGTCCCTGGGCCTTTCTGTTGTGCGCCCTCCGCTAACCTCTGCTTTTCGCCCCTTTCGTGGCCACGGAAGGGGCGCCCAGTCACGTCCGCTGCCCAGCCACCGGCCCGCGCAGCAGGCGTCTTCGCGTGGCCGAGGACGTGGCTACCGCCGTGGCGGGTCGGGCAACCAGCGTGCGGGTCAGGCCACCAACTCCGCCCCGTCCGCGGCCTCCAAGCCCTCCTAGTCCTTCCTTTCAGGTGCACAGCACGCCAGCAGGGGGCAGGGTCCGCCATCACCTTCACCACTGGCGTGCCATCACCTCGGACAGGTGGGTCTTGGACATTGTCCGAAGGGGCTACTCCCTCCCCTTCGAGACCACCCCCCCCAGCCATGCCACCTCAATTCCACCGCATGTCAGGGGATCACTTGGTGCTTCTGCAAAAGGAAGTCACGGCCCTCTTGGCCAAGAGGGCCATCGAGCATGTTCCGACCCCAGAAGTAGGACGTGGTTGCTACTCCCACTACTTTCTGGTGCCCAAAAATGACAAGGAGGACATGCGTCCTATCTTAGACCTCCGGAACGTCAATCGCTTCCTCCGGAAGGAGAAGTTCAAGATGCTCACCCTAGCTCAGGTCTTGACTGCCCTCGACCCTGGAGACTGGTTGGTAGCGTTGGACTTGCAGGACGCTTATTTTCACATCCCCGTCCTGCCGGCCCACTGGCGTTACCTGCGGTTCACGGTAGGCCTCGAGCATTATCAGTTCACCGTGCTCCTCTTTGGCCTTACAAGTGCCCCTCGGGTGTTCACGAAAGTGATGGCGGTGGTCGCAGCTCATCTGCGCCGGGCAGGGGTTCCAGTCTTCCCCCTACCTCGACGACTGGCTCCTGAAGGCTGGCTCGTCCCAGGCAGTCGTCTCCCACCTCCAGACTACGGCCGAACTCCTGCACTCGCTGGGGTTCTCCATCAATGTGCCGAAGTCTCATCTGATTCCTTCTCCACAGCTCCTTTTCATCGGAGCAGTTCTGGACACGATGCAGTTTCGGGCCTATCCTCCCGAACGGCGAGTCCGGGATATTCAGGCTATGATTCCGATCTTTCAGCCTTTATCCTGGGTTTCGGCACGGATGACCCTGAGGCTGCTGGGCCTCATGGCCTCCTGCATCCTGCTGGTCGATCATGCCAGATGGCATATGCGGGCTCTGCAGTGGGACCTGAAGTTCCAGTGGGCGCAGCACCAGGGCAACCTGTCCGATCACGTCCAGATCTCGGAGGTGACTGCAAAACAGTTGCAGTGGTGGCTCTCGAACCGGCAATGGGTCATGGGCAGATCCCTCTCCCTTCCCCAGCCAGAGCACACAGTTGTGACGGACGCGTCCCTTCTGGGATGGGGCGGTCACATGGGAGAGGCGGAGATCAGAGGCCTCTGGTCTCCGGCGGAGTCCCGGCTCCATATCAACCTTCTGGAGCTCCGGGCGATCCGACTTGCACTCAAGGCATTCCTTCCCTCTGTCAAAGGGAAGGTAGTGCAGGTGTTCACAGACAACACCACCGCCATGTGGTACTGCAACAAACATGGCGGGGTGGGGTCATGGACCCTCTGTCAGGAGGCTCTGCGCCTCTGGACATGGCTGGAACATCAGGGCATGTTCCTGATGGTTCAACACCTGGCAGGTTCCCTGAACGCCAGGGCGGACGAACTCAGCCGCAGGTGCATGATGGATCACGAATGGCGTCTTCACTCGGAAGTGGCGCACGGACTCTTTCTGCAGTGGGGAGAGCCTTGGTTAGATCTATTCGCCACCGACGAGAACGCGCAATGTCATCAGTTCTGCGCGTTGGAATTTCCAAGTCGGCGACGCTTTTCGTCGCGAGTGGAGTTGCGGTCTGTTGTACGCCTTTCCACCTATACCACTTCTACCCAGAGTGTTGAAGAAGTTTCGGTGCGACCGGGCCCAAGTCATCCTTGTGGCTCCGGACTGGGCTCGAAGAGTTTGGTATCCCGAGCTACTCAGTATGAGCGTCGATCCCCCGATCCGTCTGCCTCTTCGGGAGGATCTTCTGTCGCAGCAGCAGGGGACGGTCCTCCACATGAACCTGTCCAGCCTCCACCTGCTTGCGTGGAGATTGAGCGGCGGCAGTTGATTCCTTTCGACTTGTCTCCCGAAGTTTGTGATGTAATTCTGGCAGCCAGGCGTCCCTCCACTAAGGTGGTATACGCCTGCAGGTGGAACAAGTTTGTGGCATGGTGCACAGCAAAGGCTGTGAATCCCCTCTCTGCCCCTCTTTCTGAGGTTCTTCTGTTCCTTCTTTCCCTGGCCCAACAGGGCCCTGGGTACCATCAAGGGCTATCTTTGTGCCATCTCGGCCTTCCTCAGGCTTCCTGATCAGCCCTCCCTTTTCAAGTCCCCTGTTGTTAACAGGTTTCTAAAAGGCATTACACACCTCTTCCCTCCTGTTCCGTTTGTAATGCCTCAGTGGGACTTGAACTTGGTTCTTACCTTTTTAATGTGCGCTCCCTTTGAGCCTCTCCATAACTGTCCTCTTCGTCTTCTGACTCTGAAGACAGCCTTTCTGGTGGCCATCACCTCCGCTCGGCGGGTGAGTGAGCTCCAGGCTCTATCATGCAAACCTCCCTTTCTGTCTGTCCATCCAGACAAGGTTGTTCTTAGGACGCATCCGTCCTTCTTGCCAAAGGTGGTTACTGCCTTTCACATTGGGCAGACCATCACTTTGCCCACCTTCTTTCCGCCTCCGCATCCTTCCAGAGAGGAAGAGAGGCTCCACCGTCTGGACCCAAAACGTGCGCTTTCCTTTTATATCAACCGCACACAACACTTCCGGGTGGATGACCAGCTCTTTGTTGGCTACGTGGGCGCCAAAAAGGTCGGGCGGTGCACAAGAGAACCATCTCCCGCTGGGTAACCTTGTGTATCAAAGCCTGCTATTCTTTGGCTAAGAAGGAGCCTCCTGTTGGGCTGCGTGCCCATTCCACCAGGGCAACGGCTGCTACCACGGCTTTAGGCTGCGGTGTTCCGCTGCAGGATATCTGTCAGGCAGCTACGTGGGCCTCGCTGCACACATTTACAAAGCATTACTGCCTTGACAGTCAGGTCCGGAGGGACGGCTTCTTTGGCCGTTCTGTCCTCCGGGACTTCCTTGTCTGATCTTTGTTCGCAGACCCACCACCGGGGTTGGTATTGCTGGGGTATCTATTCTAAGGTAAGGAATCTGTCACTAACGTGTCTCTTTCAGATGCACAAGTTACTAACTTGTGTAACGATATATCTGTAAGAGACAGTAGTTAGTGACAGATTCCTTACCGCCCCACCCATCCTCCCCGTTCTGCGAACTGATTTCTAGGGTTAAGGACATCCCTTTCAGGGCCCTAGTATTTTTCAGACACCTATGTCAGCTTCTTGCATGGCTCTGCGTTCCTGGCGCGGAAAGTCGTGTACAGAACTGACGTCAGCGCGTAGGGGCGGCGTCTAAGTACTGCCCGCGACGTCATCCCGGCGATCATGATGCCGACGACGGACGCGGAGCCGCACGACGCCGCCTACCGACGCGCAAGGGTACTGCTACGCAAAACCTTTCCGGATCCAGCCTGACGCCTGGGGATATTCTAAGGTAAGGAATCTGTCACTAACTACTGTCTCTTACAGATATATCGTTACACAAGTTAGTAACTTGTGCATTATTCTTAGTCACCAGTTTCCAAAAAGCTGTGAGGGCAGAAGGTGTTGACTACAGAGAGAATATGCATTGATGGTAAAAAGCAAAAAACACCAAAACATTATTGCACACCCATCCTCTAGTCAATCACAGGCATACTGGTTGGATTTGGCACGAGGGTAAGTAAATGGTTCATTAAAAAAACTTTCATCAATGACTACGAAATAAAATCTGCAAAAGTAATTGTTAATAATTTCAACATTAGATCAAAGAACCACTGACTTACAGCTAGTGAGCTGTAAAGCCATGTCGAGGCACCAACCGCTTTACAGTCCACACGCCTTTCATGCGTCAGACACAAAAAAAACATTCACACTGCCAGCTGTAGGCCCTATACCATACAACACTTACATTTACAAAGCACGCCATTCAAGGACCCATCACTCTCATATGTCAACAGGACTAACACCATTCACCACAAAGCACCCAAACGTTAGAAAACTGACAAACACACCTCAAGCAAGTCAATACACATACTGGCTACCAGCCACCAACACACCGCCAGTCCACACACCGCCAGCTAAGCGCCATTCCATGAACACCTCCCTCCAAACGCCAGTCCATGCACACCGCCCACCAAGCGCTAGTCCATGCACACTACCAGGCAAGCGCCAGTCTATGCACACCGCCAACCAAGCACCAGTTTACACACACTGCCAGCCAAGCGCCAGTCCACACGCACTGCCAGCCAAGCGCCAGTCCACCAGCACTACCAGCCAAGCGCCAGTCCACAGGCACTACCAGTCAAGGGCCAGTCTACGGTGCCAGCAAACCGCCAGTCCACACGTACTGCCAGCCAAGCACCAGTCCACATGTCCTGCCAGCCAAGCGCCAGTCCACAAGCCCCGCCAACCAAGCGCCAGTCTACACACACCGCCAGCCAAACGCCAGTACCTGCAGACCGTCCGCTGAACTCCAGTTCACACTCAAACTTTCCCTGGTGTCTAGTGGTTTTCTCTCCCCCTTGGGAGCAGATGGGTCTAACAATTTGGCCAATCTGCCCCGGAGGGCGGGGTCGGGCTGAGGGCAGAAAACAGCCAAAATATTGCCCCAAGTAAGGAGAGCAACCCTTGCAGTAGGGGCTGCTCCCCGACATATAAATGTAAAAATCCCGGTTGCCTAGTGGCTTTCTGCCCCCAGGTCTACAAATATGGACACTGCCCCCAGGGGAGGCAGAAAACAGCCAAAATATTGCCCGAAAAAAAGGCGTGCAACCCTTGCCAAAGGGTTCGTTCCCAAATTTGCAAAAGCAAAATATCCCTGGTGTCTAGTGGGTTTCTGCTCTCCATGGGGGCAGATCGACCTAAAAATATGGCCGATCTGCCAACAAAGATTGCAGAAACTCCCAAAATATGTAGCCAAATAAAAGGGGAGCAACCCTTGCCAAAGGGGCCACTCCCCTTATTGCGCAAACCATTACCCCTGGTGTCCAGTGGGTTTCTGCCCTCCTTGGGGGCAGATCGAGGTAAATAAATATGGCAGATCAGCCAACGGCCAAAATATGTGGCCAAATAAAAGGGGAGCGACTCTTGCCAAAGAGGCCACTCCCCTTATTGCGCAAACAATTATCCCTGGTGTCTAGTGGGTTTCTGCCCCCCTTAGGGGAAGATCGGTCTAAAAATATGGCCGATGGGGGGCAGAAATGGCCAAAATATTTGGCAGAATAAAAGTGGAGTAACCCTTGCCTAAGTTGCCGCTCCCGAATTGCAACAACAATTATCCCTGATATCTAGCGGGTTTCTGCCCCCCTAGGTGGCAGATCGGACTAAAAATATGGCCAGGGGTGTTGAAATGGCCAAAATATTTTCCCTAAAAAGAGTGCGAGACCCTTGTCTAAGTGGCCACACCGACATGCCAAAACATGCATCACTGGTGTCTGGTGGCTTTTGGGGCAGATCGGCCCAAAAATATGGCTGATCTGCCCCCAAGGGAGGCAGAAACGTCCAAAATTTGCCAACACATAGAGAGGAGCGACCCTTGCTCAAGGGGCCGCTCCCGAATTGCAACAACAATTATCCCTGATATCTAGCGGGTTTCTGCCCCCCCTAGGTGGCAGATCGGACTAAAAATATGGCCAGGGGTGTTGAAATGGCCAAAATATTTTCCCTAAAAAGAGTGCGAGACCCTTGTCTAAGTGGCCACTCACCGACATGCCAAAACATGCATCACTGGTGTCTGGTGTCTAGTGGCTTTTGGGGCAGATCGGCCAAAAAATATGGCTGATCTGCCCCCAAGGGAGGCAGAAACGTCCAAAATTTGCCAACACATAGAGAGGAGCGACCCTTGCTCAAGGGGCCGCTCCCCCCCAAAAAAAAAAATCCCTGGTAGCCTAGTGGATGTATTCCTGCTGCACAACGCGGCCCGAACGCACAGCAGGAATGTACTGCAAAGAGGCACCGGGGAAAGGAAAAACTTTCCTTCCCCCCGGTGCGCCTCTGCCCTCCCTACACCCACCCCGGAGAAGAAACTTACTTGTTTCTCCGACACGCTGGAAGCAAATGGCTTCCAGCGCATCCTGGCATGTTTTGATGACGTTGGCGCGCACCGTCATCATATTCCCGGGGAGGTCAGGAGTGGCAGCGGAAGCGCTTCTGCTGCTACCCCCGGGATGGCATATTGCGCTTCCGCAGCTACCCCTGGGGTGGCATATTGCGGGCTGGCCTATGGGGGGAGCGCCAGTGCTTCCCCTGTGGGTGGGTGCGAGCACAGCTTGGAGCCATCTTCCACACACGCCCACTTTGTGCGCGCTCGGCTTTGGGCCATCCTTTGCACCCAAGGGGTTAAGAACTTCAGGTGCTAGGGAGCCAAGTTCCAAAGTACCACCAGCAGTTCCAGATTACATGCCCTGGAGTGTCCAGGTGGAGAGGTGCTGGACGGGTCGGTAGCCTTGCGGGCTACACCTTAGGCAAAGAGGGGGGGAGCACCTAGAAACAGGCTGCACAGGGGGCTTGGCGTTAAGTCTGGTAGCTCCCAACGGGGGGCTCAGTTCGTGGGAGAAGGAGTACCGTCGGTTGTCGTGTACCCGGGCCGGGTTGCTCCGGGGGAGCTCAGGTGCAGAGGGTTTTGGTCGGCTGGTGTCCATGTGTCAGACACCTGCGGTTCTCAGACCTTCAAAGGAGGACAAATCAGTATAGGTGGGCCACTTGTTGCTGGCCTCTGCAATGCTTACGTCCCTCATCAGCTGCTCAGTCTATGCGGCATTGGAGTCCGGATTAGACTCAAACAAGCATTGGTTGCTGTAGGTGTCCGGTACCCCAGGTATTGGTGCAGGGTGGCTCCGGTTGGTCCTGGCTTCGTCTTACTTGGCGGGGAGACAGATCTGACCTCCTGGAGCACGGTAACCTCTTCCTGGGCGGTTGATGCTTCTGTGGACCCGGTGAACCGGACGTTGCGGTCAGTGGCTGCAGTGAAGTGGCTCCTTCACTACAAGGGAGATGCGGATGGCTTGGTGAAGTGCTAAAGGCTCTCCACGGCTTGTGGAGGATGCACAGCTGCAGGATGAGTCGGGTTGTCACAATTGTTGGGACTGGAGCAGGCAGGCAGGGTTTGGCGCCAAAGTCCACCAGCAGTCCGCA
This sequence comes from Calotriton arnoldi, assembly GCA_963921515.1. Classification (NCBI taxonomy): domain Eukaryota; kingdom Metazoa; phylum Chordata; class Amphibia; order Caudata; family Salamandridae; genus Calotriton; species Calotriton arnoldi. Next base: position 2,601,139 of record CAWUFW010001624.1, on the reverse strand, counting down.
GTTCGTGCTTCTTCGTCTCTTCTTTGTCCTCTTCTTTCTTTAGTCGGACGAATCTACATTCCTGCTGTCAGGGGGCCACCTAAATACTCAATTTAGGGGCATTAAGGGGAATGAAGGGTAGTAGCCACTGGCCTACTTACTCTTTGGGTCACTACGCCCCCTATATGACTGCTTCCTGTGGGGAGTGGGCATAACCCCGTCCCAGAATTCCCTTTTCCACCAAAATCGAAATGGTGGAACCCTTCTTTCGGGGGCACATCAGACAGCCACCTTAGAGGTGTGACTGGTCCGGTAGTGCACCACACCTCCTAGTATAGCTAATTTCCCACCTGTCCTGGTGCCAAGTGGACCTCAGGGCAGGTGGTGGCTTCTCCCTGGTCTGGGGGAAGCCAGGATTGCATAGCAAAGGCGGCAGGGGCTTTGAAGTTCCTGGCATTGGTATACAGATTCATGAGCTATCCTGCTAGAGCAGGCATTGTTTCTGACCTCAGAGCGCGTGGGCCCTGACCTGCGGGGGGTCAGAAACATGTCTGTGGTGGCAGGCTGGACGGTACTAGTCAGACAGCACGCTAAGAGGCTGGTAGATTTTCAAGAGGCACCTCTAAGGTGTCCTCTGGGTACATATCTTAATAAATCCATTACTGGCATCAGTATGTATTTATCTGATAGAGACATCTAGCCGCAGATTCCTTAACTTAGAATATCCCCAGGCGTCAGACTGGATCCGGAAAATTTTGCGCAGCAGTACCTCTGCGCGCCGGGGGGCGGCGCCGCCTGGCTCCGCCCTGACGTCGTCCCCGGACATGACGTCAGTGGAGCCATATAGGACCCTCCCGGCGCGCTGACGTCAGTTTCCTTCTTTTCCGCGTTACAACGCGGATCCGGGATTCAGCTGTTCCTCTGGCCTGTTTTTATTCAGGCCCTTTTTTCGACGTCGTTGGCGTCGGGGAACAGTGTGTGCGATGCCTTCGGGCTTTAAATTGTGCGGGACTTGTTCGCGTCAGATGTCGGCGTCGGACCCGCACGCCATTTGCATGTGGTGTCTTGGGTCGCACCACGACTCCGAGGAGTGTGACGCCTGCCGGCAGATGCGTCCGAAGTCCCTACGGGAGCGGCGGATGAAGCTCTTGGCCGCCCGGTTGACCCGCCCGGCATCTCCCCGACGTTCTCCCCGACGTCCTCCAGTGGGTTCGTCTCTCCGCGCCCGCTCCTGGAGTCGATCCCGCGAACGTCGATCTGCAGGTAAGCACAAGTCACGGAAGTCGAAGTCCTCGCTTCCACGTGACGGTGGGGGCCATGGTTCCCGCTCCTTCGCGGAGCCGTGCCCCCCGGAGTCGGCCTCCTTTTACCCACCCTTTCCGGGTACTGGTGCGACTCGGCCCCAGATGGAAGCCTATTACCAGGCTCTGCACTCCATCTTTGGGTCACCTCCACTCCCTGGTGCGCCTTCGGGTCCCACAGTGGAGGTAGGCATTCAGGTCGGGTCTCCGCCGGCGGGTTCGCCCTCGGCGCCGGCCGAATGCCTCGACTCCGACTTCGGCTCCGGAGTCGTGCCGGCGTCGGTTCCGACCGATGGGCGTTCCAGCCCCACGCCGAGCCATTCTGCCTTGTCCCCGCATAGCCCCTGGCGGCTCCCTGCGTCGACATCGGCACCGGCGGCACTCTGCCTGTCGTCTCCTGGACCTCAGGCACTTTCTCCGCACCTCTCGGTGGTGGAGACGTTGCCGCCCACTCGTCCAGCCGAGTCGCCCCTCATGGGGCTCGACGTCGCTTCGGCGCCGGATCGGTGTCGCTCGACGCCGGATCGGCATCGGTCGACGCCGGAAGGGTCGCCGGTACCTCTTGGCTCTCCGCTTCCAGAGGACACGGAACCGCTGTGCTTGGGCTTGTCTCCTTTTTTTATGTAAATATCGCAATGTCATCCGCATATGCGGCTACTTTAAGTTGATACGCACCGTTATTGAATGGGGTGATATCTACATTTTGATTCAATGTTTCGATGAAAGGCTCGATATAAAGAGCAAAAAGTAGAGGAGAAAGTGGACACCCTTGTCTCGTACCACGTTGTATGCAGAATATCTTAGAATTCAGATTAGCATATATTAGCTTAGCCTGCAGGTTAGTATATAGTGCCTTAATCCAGTTCATAAACCGATCTGGTATTGCATTATTACGTAGTATCTGCCATAATGCATCCCATACCACCCGCTCGAATGCTTTCTCAGCATCTAATAGAATCATCCCCATGGTACTCGATGTTTTATGAGCGATATCAAATGCAGTTATAGCCCTGTTAACATGTGCGGTAGTATCCCTGCCTGAAATAAATCCGTGTTAGTGTTCAGATACCAGATCTGGCATATATGATGCCAGACGATTTGCCAATACTTTAGAGAATATTTTAGCATCAGTATTTATAAGGGATATTGGTCGATAAGACCCACATTCATCTGCGCTCTTCCCTTTTTTAAGAAAAAAACCAATATTAATCATATCCCAAGAATCAGGAACTTGCTTGCACTCAGCTATCTGGTGCATCACTTCTTGGAACAGTGGGAGAATTAAAGTTTTAAAAGTTTTATAAAACTCCAGTGGTAGGGCGTCGTCTCCGGCTGCTTTGCCTAAAGGCAGCGCAGCTATAGCAGTTGCGATTTCATCTTCTGATATATCAAGTTGTAGGTGTTCTATAGCCTCTGGATCAAGAACAGAGGGCCTCAATGATTGTAAATATTCTTCAGCCACCACTGAAACATAATTTTCTGACAGAGCATATAGTTCCAAGTAGAATTGATAAAATTGCTCCAAAATTAGATTAGTCGAGTTGTATATAATACCATCTTTGCCTTTAATTGAGTCTATCCTGGTTTTAGCTTTCTTATCTGCTACCTGATAAGCCAATAAGCGACCGACTTGATCCCCGTATTCATAACTATTCATTCGACTTTTATTATAAGCAGCAGCCACTTTCTCTTTAAATCGCCGGGTCATAAGTGCCCTTGTACTTATTAATTCAGAATATATAGCTTCTTTATTTAATCCTTTCGCCATAATCTCTTGAGGCTGTAGCAGCTCCAATTTTGTTAGATTATTACATAACTCCTTCTCCCTCCCTTGAATAGCTTTATTCAATTGATAAATATATTGCTGTGTAGATCCTCGAATCACAGCTTTCATTGTATCCCATATTATAAAAGAAGAAGCAGTGCCTATGTTGTGTTGTAAATAGTCAGTAAGAACCCCTGTAGTACGAGAGATATATTCGGGATCGCATAGCAAATGCCTAGGAAATGAAAAAGAGCGAGAACACTTGTCCTCTAAGGAAAATTGCAAGTATATTAATAGAGGGTTGTGATCAGATGTTATTCGTGGGCATACTTCGATATCTATTCTCCCTAAAAGGGAGCAATTCACCAGGATTAGATCAATTCTAGAGTAATGTTGATGAGATCTAGAGTAATACGTGAAGCCAGGTTTAGTTGGGTATAATGTAAGCCATACATCAGCCATCCCATGAAGTCGGGCCATTTCCAAAATTGACCTTCTAACTCTATTCATTCTTGGAGAAGCATAACGATTAGATGAATCCATAGAGTAATTTAAGGTACAGTTAAAATCCCCTAAGATTATGATTTCCCCTGCCAATCCAAAAGCTCCATCATTAGTTTCTCGAAGATAGTAGGATCATCTTGGTTTGGACCGTATAGTGCACATAGGACTAACTTCTTTTTGTTAATCTCCAATTGTAGAATTACCCATCTACCACCTGGGTCAGAGGCTTTTTCAAGTTTTTTGCATATAAAATGTTTGTCTTTAAGGATGGCTACGCCTCTGATTGTTGCACCCAGTGAGGTACACTCAAGCATTTCTAATCCAAGCTGTTTAAACAAACCCCTATCTTTGTATGCTAAATGTGTCTCTACTAAGACCACCAGATGTGGTTTATGTATCTTTAGCTCCTCCCTCACCAAGCACCGTTTACTAAATGAGTTTAGCCCAGCCACATTCCAGCTTATACACCTGATTAACCCCATTGCATGTATTTGAAAGATTTCGGGCACACATTAAGTTTTCCTAAAAAAAAAGTTTTTAAATTTAGTTTTAAAGAAAGCATCTTTTCAAGTGATTGGATAGCCAATTTAAATAAGTTATTCTTATCTTTACGGATTCTGCAGTTTATATCAATGTTAATCATATATTTTGATTTAGTCTGTACACCCCTTAATTTACACCCCCAGCTCCATTGTTTGCCGACACAAAGTCCCTTAATCATCAGTAATCCTTGCCCTACCCTTCCCCCTCCCCAACCTTTCCTCAACCTATGAGGAGTAACCCCCTCCCCACCCCGTATCCTGAAAAAGGAATCACCCCCACCATCTTGCTGTCGTTCACAGACAGCTAAGGAGGCAGCGCCACTGTGAGTTTCTCCCAACAATATTTAGTAAAATATAAATTGTAAACAAAAACAATAAGAATTAGGAACCAATTTTAGCCATATGTCCATATATCCATAGTCACTGTTCCGATTCATCCTAATTATAATTACTCCCAGATCTAGATCTTATAGTCTGAGACCCCAAATCCCAGAGAGGGAGTACAAAGAAAAAGATATTTATATTCTACTTCCTTATTTCAGATTCCAAAGTGGTTATTTGGAGCCTTGTTGAGCTTGTTGAGCTTTGGTGAGTGCCAATTTTGCCTCCTGATCTGAGAAATAAAGCTGCGATCTACCATCCTTAATAATCTTCAATCGAGCTGGCTCTTGCAGATAGACCAAGGCTCCGAGAGCTTTCCAAGAGTCGATAAGTTGTCTCATTCTCCACCTTTTGTCCATTGTTATTTTACATAAGTCCGACCTTGCGACAATAGAGAATGACTCAACTATGATTGGTGTAGAGGGTCGAGCTTTGATTGCGATTGCCTGACGTAGCAAAAATTGCCTATGTTGATAAGTATTGGTCTTGGACGTCGTGGGTTAAGCTGTGCGTCTTGGTTTAAGAATATAGGTAATCTATGAGCTCGTTGAATTTGGGAGTCCCAGTCCCAATCTGATAGGTCAGGGAAAGCCTTCTGAAAGATTCGAACTATGAACTCACGTGAGTCTGACCCTTCGCTTCCCTCCGGAATCCCAAATATTCGCAGATTATTCCGGCGCTGCCGATTCTCAAGGTCCTCGACCTTTAACTGAAGAGCGTTAACTTGTGTATCATGCTCTTGAAGTAGTTTAGTTGAATGTGAGACTGCATCCTCATTATCCGATATCCTTTGCTGAAGGTTAGTCATCTCAATTGTAATTGCTGCCATCTTATCAGTTACTGCCACCATAGCCTGCTGTATATTAACGTTGTCTGCCCTAAGCTGAGTAAAGTGTTCTTGTGCTTCAGCTCTTTGAGTTAATAATGCTTGCATAATTGATGCTAATGATGGTTCTAGTACTTCTGATGAGCCTGATATATTTGTGGTGGCTAAAGAAGTCGTTGGGCCAGGGCGTCTCTCATAAGATGCATAATGCCAGTATTAAATAATCCAGTGGTATCAGAGTTCTCACTGGCGCTACTAATCCCAATAGTATCACCTGATATATCATGCCCCATCTGCTGAGGAAGTGGAAGGTATTGAGTGCCGGTAGTTGCCAGATTTTCCCCCAAAACCGGGCCAGAGCCAGATAGTCTCGATATAATTGCTTTTACTTCCCCTTTTGAGGTCACCCATTTGCGCAGAGGACTGTGTTGATTCCTAGTTTTGGCTCTTACATGTATTGCAGATGTTGTTCTTGCTTGTTTCTGGGTGATATGGCTGTTGCAGTTTGATTCAGAAAGATTTCGACTGAGTTTGCCTTGTTTATTTGTTTTAGCATTGCATTTCTTTTTTACCGACTGCACTAGCTGAGCTGGCTGTAGTGTTAATGCTGATTGCAGGACATTAATCTCATTTTCTGAATATATTGATATATCATTGTTAGTTATTGAGATTGGAGATGAGGATATCTCATCAATAGCAGCATCTGAGGGCAATTCAGCACTTTCCTTGCTCTGTTGAGTTATTAGATCAGCTGTGGGCATCTCAGAAATTTCCCCTTCCCTTTGTGCTTTAAAAAGTTCTCTTGTCCCTCCTTCTCCCTGCATTGGTTCCAAGTCTGAGCTTGCTACAGCTGGAGTGTCTTTCTCATATCGAGGAATAGCTTCGTCATTTCTAGTTGACGCATTTTGCCCATTATCAAAGATAGATTCTGCAGTTATTTCCGCCACTGCTGCCGATTGATCTATTAGCAGTGCGAGTGCCGGCATAGCCACAGGCGAGATTAAACCAGCTAAAACAGCTGACTTAACACCATCCACGCCATCCATAGATATAGAGCTAAGGGAGCCCTCTATAACAGCGCTATGATCGTTAGGATTCAAAAAACAATATTCGCTTTCATTACCGGTTACTTTCTGCGGTATAAGCGCCAGAGTTCCATTCTCCCTGGCGTCCTCAGATCGCATCTCCAGCGCCTGTGCTGCCTCTCCGAAAGCGTCCATCGTCGCTGCTCCCTTCGTTGATTCCCGCCTTGATTCAGGTGAGCCCTGTAATCCGCGATGCACCATCTCCAGCACCGCCTCAGCCATAGCGGATCCCGGTGTAGTCATACCGAGCTCTTTGGCTTTTCCGGAATGAAGCAGCTTCATTACCGGTCTTCCCACACGGATAGTTCCTTTTTTATTATATTTTCGTTCTTCTCAGCACTCGCATTACCTGCGGCAGCAGCCGCTGCACAAGTGCGCGTTACACGTCCAGTCCGCACAGTATTCAGCTTAGATGGAGCCATAGACAGTGAAGCGGATAAACCGGGGCTGTAGGTCACCAGACAGCACTGACCCCTCCGACGCCGATGCAAACAGCTCCGGGTATCGCCAAAAAGGATTGATTGCCAGGATTCAAACCGGAACATTTAAATCGCTAAAAGCTGTCGTTTTTTAACAAGAGTCTTTTATGTTAGCGTTCGGTAGTCAACATTGTCGGGAGAGCTCTTTGAACGCTGCCTCTCACGGCGGAATCAATCCGCCATCTTCCTTTTTCCACAAGCCACGCGGTTAGCTTGGGCTTGTCTCCACGCCCGTTGGGTCCGCCGCCATGGAGGCAGTGGCCCCTTCTTCCTCCTGCTGGGGGACGTGTTAGTTTGCAACCGTCCTCTACAGATGGGCTCTTGTCACCCCCCCCAGACGCCCACTGAAGCTGGTGCTTCATTTTTACGGGGTGTTCGCAGGGCGGCAGCTGTTTTGCACTTGCACCCTCCTTCTGTCCTCTTGTCCTCTGATCCATTGTTGGATCTCCTCCACCAAGGTGCGGTGGATCTTGAGCCCTTGCTGCCCTTTAGCGGCTTGTTGTTCGACGCCCTTCTCGGGACTTGGGCGCGTCCCTCTTCAGGAGATGCTGTCGACAGGGCCGTTGCGCATCGGCATCGTCCGGCCCTTGGGGGCTCATCCTGTTTGTCTCTTCAGCCTACTGCTCACGGTCTCGTGGTGCAGGTGTCTTTCGCCATGCAGCCTTCTTCTCCGCCTCTACTGCAGCCTCCTACTAGGGAGTCTCGTTGGCTGGAGACATGTGGACGCGGCATTTTTGCGTCCGCTAGTTCTGCATTACGTGCTCTCAACACAGTTTGCATTTTTGCCAGGGCTTCTTCTGCCCTTTGGGACTCGGTGGAGTGTCTTTTGCCTGCCCTCCCTGAGTGTCCTCGAGCTGATATGGCTCGTCTCATTCACGAAGGCAGAGAGATGGCGCGGTTTTCGATTCGGTCCGCCGTTGATTCTACCGATTCGGTGGGTAGGACAATGGCGCGGTCCGTTGCCTTGCGCCGCCATGCCTGGCTGCGCGACGGGGGTTTCCCGACAATGTCCGTGACAGTCTCCGGGATTTGCCTTTTGATGGTGTGTCCCTGTTTGACGCACATGCGGACTCTGCGGTTCGCCGCCTTCTGTCTCACCTTTCGTAGTTTTTGTTCCGGTTGAGGTCCTTGTCCTCACCCTGCTCTGTTGTCTTGACTCAAGTTGGGCCGGGTTCATGCTGTACTGCCTGAACGGCCTGGGCGGCTCCTCGCCGTATTTTCTTTCATTTATGCAGCAGTTTTGCTGCTTATCCTTCTCAGTTCCTATAGCCTGGTGGTTCAGGTTGCACCCTTCCTCCACGGGTTATGTGTTCGGAGCCTGTGGTTTCGAAGTTCCACTTTTACGTCCTCTGTCTTGAGCTTCCGCTCCAGAGGAGCCCCTGGTTGGGGTTGATACTTACCCTATGTGGGGTATTTGTTTGCTATTGTATAGCTGCCTTCCTTCGACAGTTGCCTTGTTCGCTTCTGTGGGGTCCTTTTCACTCGGTCCTCCTGCGGCTGTGCCTGTGTGTTTTGCACGCTGCTGCTGCGGGCCCTTCAGGGGCCTTCTTGCGTGCCATTGGTGGGGTGTCGGCTGCTGGCCTGCATTTTCCCAATACCTTTCTTCAGGACGGAAGGGCTTTCTGCTCCTTCCCGTCCCCTCATGGTTCTTCGCTGCGGCTGTTCCATCTGTGGCCGCCCTGTCGGAAGGCCCTGTCGTTGTCCCCGAGCATTCCTACTTAGCTCGGCACTCTCCCTCTGTGTTCTATCGGCGTACCATGCCTGCTCCTTAGTGTCTCCGGCTGGTACGTTCTTCTCTGGTGCCTTCTGTTGCCTCGTTCTACTCTGCTATATCCATGCTGCGTAGCCCCTTCCCGGTGGACTTCGCTCTCCATGGTGGCGTTCTGGCTCCAGACGTGGTTGATCTTCCTTGTCTTGTGCCTTGCCTTTGGCACTTCCTCTGCCACCGTTTCTCATGCCCCTGTTGCGTTCCACGCAGGGTTGGCGTGCTTTCCTTCGGGCTGCGGTTGCTGCTCTCAGCGGGGGTGGTCTCCTCAGAGCATTGTTCTCTCATGGGGCGTGTTGAGGGAGCTGATGTGGTCTCCTGGCTAGATGCTGACTTTCGAGCTGGAGCGCGAGGTTCAGGTCTCGGGGTCGACTCTACATCCTGTGATTCTGGACACATCACGGCTGGCCTGGCCTCCTTGCCTCTCTCACGATAGCCAATGGGTCTGCTCCACCGTCGGTGGCTGTTGCTCTCGCTCTGGGCATTGTTCTGCCCAGTGCCGCTGCTGCGTGGCTGTTGCGACTCTGGTGTTTTTTCTTTCTCACCAGTGTGCTACCCACACATACGCCTCCCACATGCTTACTACTCCGGGTAGTCGCCGAGGTCTGGTCCCTCACTTTCGTGAGCGCCGTTCACACAATGCGCCTGGTCTTGCGCCTCTTGTCTTTTGCGTAACGGGTGCATTGGCAGGTCTTGTGTTTCTTGTAACACTAACTCATCTTGGGCGTAGTCAGCATCTTCCCGCTGCTGTTCCCACTCTCACAGTGTTTCTTTCACTGTCGTGCATGGCCCTCGGACTCGGTTCGTCCTTGTGCCCTAGTTAAACCTTCCTCTTTCAACGGTCCATCGGATCCTGGGGGTTCCTCACATCCTGCATTTGTGCCTCTCCGGCTACGGCAGGTGTCCACTCTTATTCCACATCCCCCCCTTTTTGGGTTTGTGCTCATTTTCTCCGCTGTTGACCAACAGGGATTTCCTGCCGCCCTCGGCAGTCTTTGATGCCTTTTGCCTCTCTATGTTGGCCACTTCCTCCGGAGTATCCTGGTCTGGTGTTGGCCTTTCTGGCAGCGCTGTCCCCACTGTGTTTAGTCAGCTGGTTGACACTTCTGTTCCCTTGGGAACTTAGTGGGGTTCTGTCGCAGACCCGCCTCCAATGGGGTATGGTTTGGTATCTATTCTAAGTTAAGGAATCTGCGGCTAGATGCCTCTATCAGATGTACGAGTTACTTACCTTCGGTAACAATGTATCTGGTAGAGACGTTGTCTAGCCGCAGATTCCTTAACGCCCACCCATCCTCCCCGATCTGCGAGGACCTTTTCAGGTGGGGTTTTCGGCTTTCGCCTCCTTTGGGGTGGCTTGTCCTTCTGCGGGGCGGCGTTTTTTCGCCTTGCTCCCCGTTGGCCTCTTCCTTTGGTTTACTTGTCCCCCCCCCCCCCATTTTCATGCTGGGGCGGTGGATTCAGGTGTCCTTCTGCGTTTTTACGCATCAGTTTCTTCCAGTATGGTGCCTACTGGTGTTCTCTACCCTCCCACCCGCCTTCTCTGTTGACGCTCCTGCAGTCAATTAGTGTTCCGGTCTCTTTTGGGCCGGTTCCCTATGACCGATAATTCTCTCACAGGGGACACGGTCTCCCTATTTCTTTCTTCTTTTCTTAATCCTATGGGTGGGTGCTTTTTTGCCTGTCGCTCTCGGCTCATTCTTTCCGTCTTGCCTCAGGAGTGGGCACTCTCTCGCTTTTGCGGGGTTGCTTCTCAGTTTACTGTTCTGCCCTCTTCATTTCCTTTCATCCGGTGCAGACTTTCTGTCGTCTGCCTCGTTCTTCTTTTTGTAGGTCGATTTCCCTCAGGGGTGACATTCACTTCGCTCTTGCGAATTGGCTTCTCAGAGTATTGCTCTGCTCTTTCCTTTTCGACACCTTTCAGTCGACAGTGCTTCTCACTTTCGTTCATGGTGCTTTCTCACCAATTCTCTTTTTATTCGCACACTGTTCCCATACTCTCACAGTTTTGCTGGGGCTCCGCGTTGTAGCGCGGAAAAGTTCCTCCGAAGAAAACTGACGTCAGCGCGCCGGGAGGGTCCTATATGGCTCCACTGACGTCATGTCCGGGGACGACGTCAGGGCGGAGCCAGGCGGCGCCGCCCCCCGGCGCGCAGAGGTACTGCTGCGCAAAAGTTTCCGGATCCAGTCTGACGCCTGGGGATATTCTAAGTTAAGGAATCTGCGGATAGACAACGTCTCTACCAGATACATCGTTACCGAAGGTAAGTAACTCGTACATTAAGACAAGGTGTTTGATACCAAACACCATGGGTGTCAGAGATGCCTTCATGTAGCTGGCAAACTCGTAAGGAGCAGTACCCAGAACATATACTTAAGATGGCTTTCCTGTTCACTTGTACCATCTAGCAGTTGAACTAGACCGCACAGGGGATGCAGCTATGTCCTCACATATGATTTAATGCACACTGCCTTAGGGTTATAAGGCCTGCTGTAGGGACAACTTACATATATTGCATGCAGTGTCTGTAAGGCATGGCATACAGGGTGTGTGCCATGTCTCGTTTTCACTTTTGTCTTTACCATTTCACGCAGCCTGCAATGGCAGCCTGCATGAGTTTGGTGGTGGGTCCCTTAGGGTAGCACAATGCATGCTGCAGCCCTTAGGGACCCTCTTTAGAACGCATGCCCTAAATACCAGGGGTACCATTTCCTAGGGACTTACATGGGTGCTGAAGGTCTTGCCAATTGGGGACTAATTGCTCAGTTACTTTGTTGTGGGGAAGGAGCACTGGGGACCTGGTTAGAAGGAATCCAGTGCACTTCAGTCAAAATTGCATCAAATACCAGGTAAAAAGTGGGGATGACTATGTCAAAAAGGGGCACTTTGCTACAGTCAGAACTGTACTTAACATGTCTGGCCCAGAGGAGACAGTGTAATTACTCAACCTGACCCCTTATCTGCAGCTTAGTATGCAGCAGTTAAGGATCCTCTGGAAAGCCAATAAAATTGCTGCTGGCTCAAACCCTACAAAGCCAAAGCTCCAAGAGGCTCTTGTAGACTTTGATGCAGCCCAGTTGGCAAAGTACCCTGTCCCCACTGAGGAGGAGAATGACTGACAATGGGACTGTAGTCAGTTCCCAAGGGGGTAGCCCCCCCCCAACTTAATCAGAGAGGGTGAGGACTCAAACCAGAACCTCTACCATATCACTTCCTCGAGGCACCTCAAGGAACAGAGATATAGAAGAATTAGATGAGGAAGATGTATTCCTTGAAAGACTAGCCAAAAGAGCAGTCCTTGAAGCCAAAATCCTGGCTATAGAAAGAGAAAAGGCTACAATGGGTCTAGAAACCATGAGTGGTGGCAGAAACAAAATAAATAGGGATGAGGAGGAAACTTTTGATCCCAAAAGGGATTGTCCCTAAATATGTTGAGGGTGATGACACCACAACGTGGTTTACAGCCTTTAAGAGGGCTTGTAAAATGAGAACGTTACACCAGAGACACTGGGGCTCTCTACTGTGGGAGTTGTTCTCAGGAAAGTGAAGGGATAGACTCCTGACACTTGATGAGGAAGAAGCAGAGTCCTACAACCTCATGAAGAATACCCTGATCGAGGACTTTGGTCTCACAACTGAAGAGTACAGGGTTAAGTTCAGGGAGTCTCAAAAAAACCTCAAGTCAATCCTGGGTAGACTTTGTTGACTTCTCAGTCAAAACACTAGGTGGTTGGTTGAAGGGCAGTAAGGTGCAAGATTCTGATGGGCTCAATAATTTGATTATGAAAGAGCATCTGTTGAATACTGTACATTTGAAAACCTGCATCATTACCTAGTGGACTCTTCAAGAGCTGGGAAAGAAGACCTGGCCATTGGGTCAAAACAAGAGTGTCCAGAAAGACCCAGGATGGGGGTGACAAAAAGAAAGGGGTTACTGCTCTCTCTGTCTAACACTTCCATTGGTTGCGCCACCGGACGTAGATGCTTTACTGGACCCGTTAAAGGCCCATGTACTGCTGTGTCAGCGTATTCCCATGTTGATGTCTGCATTCTTAGAGCCACCACGGGATGCTTCAGCTCCTGTTGGAACGGAGACCGGCTCCTCTACAGGCACACAAGCCTTGGACATCGTACAGGCTTCCCCAGCATCGGCTTGGGCACTACAGAAGATCATCTGTGCTCGATTGACCTGATCTGTGAGGTGTTGCAGGGATCGTCGTCTGCGATGGCAAGCAGCAGTGATGTTGCGTCTCCCACACAGGACACACAAAAATTTGGCTCATCATGTACTGGGAAAAATTTGGCCTTTTTCAAAAACAACCAAACTTTGGAATATTAAAACAAAAACACTCTTTTTTATGCTTCTCTTGCTGAACAGTATGGCTTTCAGGCATAGTTGTTTGGACCATATATACGTACATATTTTAATAGACTTCTACAGCTCATGCTAGAAGTTTATCATTTTTTACGCATTTTTTAATGGACTTATTGTTTGCTTATTTTAGTAGTACATTTAGTCTTTTAGTATGTTGTCCAGTCGGATGAGGAGTGGGTGTTATGTTTCTTACAGATACCCCGATATAGGCTCAGGTAGTAGCTAAACCTTTCACCTATATTTCCCCTGCCATTACACTACATAACGGTTCTTGTTACTGACCTTTTACCTAGTTATGGTACTGCCTAAAGGACGTGGGGTTTTCTCCGAAAACTAGCCTCATTCATTATGCATGAGGATTCTTGGAATCTCAGCAGGACTACCATCTCCTGCATAATAACCATGTATAAGAGTCATTCCTTCCGTCATCCTAGTACGACATATAACTATGTATAAGGGTCATTCCTTCCGTCATCCTAGTCCGACATGACACAGCAAGGTAGATCCCCTGAGGGTCCCACTTTGGGTATATAAACAACATATCTTTGCTGAGGCAGAGAGAGTAGAAGAAGGACTTCCATGCTGACACACTGACGCTGTGGTTCCTGCACGCAGATACTCCGGCTCGCAGTGGTCTGACACCCCTCGCGGGGTGTCCATCTCGAGACCAAGACGGGGTCCCACAGTCTCTCACTTCAGGTAATGGGGTTGGCTTTATCCTGGGGGATACTTCTCTACACCTACATACATGTTAGGTACACCTAGGTACATCTAGTTAGGGTCTCATCGTAGGAGTACGCATTATTACTGTCATGTATTTTTATACTTGCCTGTATTCATTGTTTAAGCACTATGGTAGGAATCTACCATCCTTTTACTCCATTGGTGCTTACTATCATTTATATCGGTTTCTGTCTTATGGTTGTTTCAGCACACCTATTTTACATAAGAATGACGATGGTTCAATAAATGCTTATTGGAAAACGTCCCCACCATTTATTCTGAGTATTTCTCTAAGACAAAGTGAGCACGAGTGACTGAGCAAAAAGTACTGTACTGTTTCCACGATCCCTGACGGGACAGAGTTGTCATGTTCGATAGTTGTGAAGAACTATTCTCTCCTTGGTAAGAGGGGTTTATAGTGGCAAAGTGAGCTAGCTGGTATACAGGCTAACATACCCGTTGGGCGTGTCTGGAATCAGTTTGGACCCAATCCCGCAGTGTACGTTGTCTAAACGCGCAGAACCTATATAGGTTTATAGGAACTGCACGACATGGCGCCGCCAACGTTGGTTTGGTACTTATTTAACAGTCAAATCTGAGTAGTTCAGAGAGACCCCTACTCACATTTTTCCATAAATGTCTGGAGTGGGAAGGCAACAATCCGCCACAGCTGAGTAGGCATATCCTATGTATTGGCTGTAGGTTTATCAAGCTTGAAGGACAAATAGTTACCTGTTGTGCATAAAACCTTATCTCCTTGAAACTTCTCCTTTTTCAATAATAGCTGACGAAGACGCCACTGCGCCAGCACAACCTGCGACTGCAGCAAGGGAGGAAGAACAAGAAGGTGAAATAAATATTTCAGAAAATGTCAGAACTGCCCTTACTTTAAAACTAGCAGACTATGGAGTCACAGCTAGGGGTGTGACAGTAACTTTCGTATCTCAAAGAGACTATTAGTTATAGATTCCTTACCTTAGAATTACCATCAGGCGTCAGACTGGATCCGGAGAAATTTTTTCTCAGCAGTACACCTTCTCGTCGGTAGGTGGCGTTGGTCGACTCCGTGTCCGTCGTCGTGGTCGCCTGGATGACGTTGCGGTGTCTACTTAGACGCCGCCCCTGCGCGCTGACGTCAGTTTTCTTTTTCCGCGCCAGCCAGCGCAGATCCGGAGAGAGCTTGCCCCTTAGTCACTTGTTGACTAACTTTTTTCGACGTCTTTTGAGTCTTTGACACCTGGTGCATGAGGGATGTCCAGCCGTAGGCCCGGTTTCAAGCCCTGTGACTCCTGTCACAAGTTGATGTCGGTTACCGATCCGCACCTCGTGTGCCTTTGGTGCCTGGAGCGCGACCACGACCCGAGGTCGTGCTCCGACTGCCGAGCCCTGAACCCGAAGTCTTTGCAGGAGCAGTCCCGAAAGCTTTTGGAGGCCCAGCAGTCTGCTCCGCGCCGCTCGAGGTCCCGGTCGAGGGGAAGGTCGCGAAGCCATCACCACTCGTCATCGAAGTCTTCGCACTCTTCGGGTAAGTCGAAGCACAAGAAGAAGGCGAAGAAGTATCGTCGCTCTTCGCCCTCTCCCCATCCGTTGGCCGATGCGACGCGGGACCCTGAGCGTCGTCGATCTACAGCTCCTTCTTCGGAGCCCACTGGGATGGCTTGGCGCTTCGCTCCCTTTCCCGGAGCCGGAGCGTCCCCTGCCCAGCTTTGTCAATTTTACGAAGCCCTGCACAGCATCTTTGGGCAGCCCGACTCCATAGGCGTGCCTTCGGACCCCACAGTCTCCGCTGGGGGCCCTGGGCCTTCGACGCCCGCGGCTCCGGCCCCAGCACCGCAGGGTCCCCAAGGATCCAGGCCTGGATCTGGATCGGTGCCGGTCAACCTCACGGTACCTTCCCTGGTGCCGATTCCAGTGGTGACGCCCCCAACGCCGGTTGTGCCTCCAGCCGGCATCGACCCTAGCCTCACCCCCGACGTGGACACGGTGCCGGACCAACGTAGGTACCGGCGCCGGAGGGTACTTTTGTACCGCTGTGCATCCCTGGCGTTCCCTACCGCCCTGAGTGGCATCCAGAGAAGGACTGGGAGGGGTCTATTGACCCTCTAGCAGACCAACTTGAGGAGCTGAACTGGCGAGGAGTTGGGTGATGCCAGTGGTTTGGATACCTCCCCAGACCTTGGTATGCTTTCTCCCCTACCGTGACTACGAAGGAGGGAGCCTCCTACACTGTGGTGTTGCGTAGGGCGACTGAGGCCTTGGGCCTCGAGCTTCCTACGGTGGCTGTCAGGACTAACCTCCTGACCGAGGTGCTTCAGCCAGCAGCAGCCTCTTCGGAGCCCCTGCTGCCTTTTAATGAGGCCCTCACTGACATCCTTCTGGGCACTTGGTCCAAGCCCAGCACAAGGGCTCCTGTGGACAGGATGATTGCCCGACGCCACCGCCGGGCCCCGTCGACCCACTTTTCTTCTCCCAACACCCTACCCCTGAGAGCTTAGTGGTCCAAGCCTCATCCTCAAAGGGCGCATTCCCTACTTCTCCCTCAGATAGGGAATCCAAGAAGCTGGACCATCTTGGGAAGATGTTTTCTTCCGCCAGCTTAGTACTGCGGACGGTGAACACCCCATGTCTCTTGGGCCGATACACACACGGTGTGGGATACGGTTGCGCAAGTGCTGCCGCAGTGCCCGGAGGAGGCCCGGGCCATGCTCACCCGCGTTGTTGCTGAGGGTCGAGACGCAGCAAAGTAAACCATCCGGTGTGGGCTGGATACTGCCGACTCGCTGGGTAGAACGGTTTCCATGTCGGTAGCCCTGGGGCGCTAAGCCTGGCTGAGAACGTCTGGCTTCTCTGGGGATGTCCAATCTACCCTTTTGGACTTGCCCTTTGATGGCCGTCGCCTGTTTGGTGACAAGGCGAACAGCGCGCTCGAGCGTTTCAAGGACTCGAGGGCTACGGCCAGATCCTTGGGCCTCGGGGCAACTTCTCGCCCCATGCAGACAGCCTTTCGCGGCTACGGAAGGGGTGCCCCACCACGTTCCACCCAGAGCCACGGGGCTGTGCAAGCTACCCAGCCTCTGCATGGCCGGGGACGCGGGGCCCAGCGACGTGGGTCTGGGGGCCAGCTGGCGGGCCAGCCCACCAAAGCCCCCCTGCAGCAGCCTCCAAACCTTCCTAGTCTGACCTTTCAGGCCCACCAGTTGCCAGTGGGCGGCAGGATCTGCCATCACCTCCCCCACTGGCACAACATCACATCAGACAGGTGGGTTTTGCAGATGGTTCGAAGGGGCTATTCCCTCCCCTTCGAGACTACCCCTCCCTCCATGCCACCAACACTCCATCGCATGTCGGAGGATCATTTGGCCCTTCTCCGCCAGGAAGTTACTGCTCTCTTGGCCAAGGGAGCTATTGAACGCGTCCCTGTGCCAGAAGTAGGTCGTGGTTGCTACTCCCACTACTTCTTGGTACCCAAGAAGGACAAAGGCCTGCGTCCTATCTTAGACCTCAGGGACGTCAACCGCTTCCTCCGGAATGAGAAGTGCAAGATGTTTACTTTGGCTCAGGTCTTGTCTGCCCTCGACCCTGAAGACTGGATGGTACAATTGGACTTGCAGGACGCTTACTTTCACATCCCCGTTACCTACGGTTCACGGTAGGCCACGAGCATTTTCAGTTTACCGTGCTCCCCTTTGGCCTTACCAGCGCCCCTCGGGTGTTCACGAAAGTGATGGCGGTGGTCGCAGCTCATCTGCGCAGATCAGGGGTTCCAGTCTTCCCCTATCTCGACGACTGGCTGTTGAAGGCGGGCTCCCCCCAGGCTGTCGTCTCCCACCTCCATACTACGGTGAACCTCCTGCATTCGCTGGGGTTCACAGTCAATGTGCCAAAGTCGCACTTGATTCCCTCCCAGAAGCGCCTTTTCATCGGAGCGGTTCTGGACACAGTGCAGTTTCTGGTTTATCCTCCCGAGCAGCGAGTCTGGGATATTCGGGCTATGATACCGATGTTTCAGCCTCTATCCCAGATTTCGGTGAGAATGACCCTGAGGCTGCTGGGCCTCATGGCCTCCTGCATCCTGCTGGTGGATCATGCCAGATGGCATATGCAGTGTCTGCAGTGGGACCTGAAGTTCCAGTGGGCGTGGCACCAGGGGAATCTTTCCGATGTCGTCCAGATCTCGGAGGGGACTGCAAGTCAGTTGCTGTGGTGGCTCACAAACCAGGATTGGGTCAATGGCAGATCCCTCTCCCTTTCCCAACCAGAGTTCACAGTAGTGACGGATGCATCACTCCTGGGATAGGGTGGACATATGGGAGAGGCGGAGATCAGCGGCCTCTGGTCTCCGGCGGAGTCCGAGCTCCACATCAACCTTCTGGAGCTCCGGGCGATTCGTCTTGCACTGAAGCCAGTCCTTCCTTCTGTCAAAGGAAGGGTAGTGCAGGTGTTCACGGACAACACCACCGCCATGTGGTACTGCAACAAACGGGGCGGGGTGGGGTCGTGGACCCTATGTCAAGAGGCTCTTCGCCTTTGGACATGGCTAGAACATCAGGGCATATCTCTGATGGTTCAACACCTGGCAAGTTCCCTGAACGCCAGGGCGGACAAACGCAGCTGCCGGTGCATGATGGATCACGAATGGCGTCTTCACTTGGAGGTGGTGCAAGGTCTCTTTCAGCAGTGGGGAGAGCCTTGGTTCGATCTGTTCACCACCGAAGAGAACGCGCAATGTCAGCAGTTCTGCGCGTTGGAGTTTCCAAGGCGGCTCTCACTCGCCTACACTTTTCGTCGCAAGTGGAGTTGCAGCCTCCTGTACGGCTTTCCGCCTGTACCACTTCTGCCCAGAGTGCTGAAGATCAAGCGCGACTGGACCCAAGTCATTCTTGTGACACCTCGCCTGGGCACAAAGAGTCTGGTACCCCAAGCTCTTGAGCATGGCCATCAATCCTACGATCAGACTGCCTCTTCGGGAGGATCTTCTGTCGCAGCAGCAGGGGACAGTCCTCCACCCGAACCTGTCCAGTCTCCACCTCCTTGCGTGGAGATTGTGCGGCGACAGTTGACAGCTTTCAACCTTCCTCCCGAAGTCTGTAATGTCATCTTGGCAGCCAGGTGTCCCTCCACTAAAATGGTATAAGCCTGTAGATGGAACAAGTTTGTGGCATGGTGCACAGCAAAGGCTGTGGATCCCCTTTCTGCCCCTCTTTCAGAGTTTCTCCTCTTCATTCTTTCTTTGGCCCAGCAGGGCTCTGCTCTGGGCACCCTCAAAGGCTATCTTTCGGCCATTTCGGCCTTTCTTCGGCTTCCTGACCAGCCTTCTCTTTTCAAGTCCCCTATTGTTAACAGATTTCTGAAGGGCATTACTCATCTCTTTCCTCCTTCTCCTTTCGTAATGCCCCAGTGGGACTTGAATTTTGTCCTCACTTATCTTAATTGTGCTCCTTTTGAGCCACTACATAATTGTCCTCTTCGTCTCCTTGCTTTGAAGACTGCTTTCTTGCTTGCCATCACATCTGCTCGCAGGATGAGTGAGCTTCAGGCTTTATCTTCCAAACCTCACTTTCTTGCTGTCCATCCGTACAAAGTGGTTCTTCGTACTAGGCCCTCTTCTCTGCCCAAAGTGGTTACCTCTTTCCACATAAGTCAGACCATCACATTGCCCACCTTCTTCCCACCTCTGCACCCTTCCAAAGAGGAGGAGGACTTCACCGTCTGGACCCAAAACGTGCGCTGTCCTTCTACCTTGACCGCACTAAGGACTTCCGGGTGGACGATCAACTCTTCGTGGGTTATGTGGGCGCCAAGAAAGGTCAGGCAGTGCACAAACGTACCATCTCTCGATGGGTTGTCCTATGCATTAAGATCTGCTATTCTTTGGCTAAAAAGGAACTTCCAGTAGGACTGCGCGCCCCCTCTACCAGGGTGACGGCAGCCACTACTGCTTTGGGACGTGGAGTTCCACTGATTGACATCTGCCAGGCAGCCACATGGGCATCTTTGCACACATTTACAAAGCATTACTGCCTGGACAGCCAAGTCCGGAGAGACTGCTTCGCGGCCGTTCAGTTCTCCGGGACTTCCTGGTGTGAACTTAGTTCTCAGACCCACCTCCGGGGTTGGTATTGCTGGGGTATCTATTCTAAGGTAAGGAATCTATAACTAATAGTCTGTTTTAGACGAGCTAGTTACTTACCTTCGGTAACGATGTATCTGTAAGACACATATTAGTTATAGATTCCTTACCGCTCCACCCATCCTCCCCGTTCTGCGAACAGACTTCTAGGGACAGGGACTCCCTTACAGGGCCCTAGTTTGGTGCACCAGTGGTCAGTGTCTTGCATGGCTCTGCGCTTCTGGCATGGAAAGTCGTGCCAGAACTGATGTCAGCGCGCAGGGGCGGCATTTAAGTAGACACCGCAACGTCATCCCGGCGACCACGACGCCGACAACGGACGCGGAGTCGACAGACGCGCAGGGGTACTGCTGAGAAAAAATTTGTCTGGATCCAGTCTGACGCCTGGGGGTATTTCTAAGGTAAGGAATCTATAACTAATATATGTCTCTTACAAATACATCATTACCGAAGGTAAGTAACTTGTTGGATCGAGGCACACGAGTCATACAGAACAGAGGTATTCTATTCATGGGTTAAATTGTCAGCAGCGGATGCATGTACAAATACATTTCAATCTTACACTGAAAATGAAATAGAAGACGAATATCGTCCATACGAGGACATTGAAGTTCAGCTTACCTACCAGGAGCATATAAACTGGTTTAAAGGCGCCCGCCCACACACAAAAGAAAAGGTAAGACTTGGTCCGCTCAGAAGAGATGGAGCAACTTGGCCAGTCCTAGCGGCTTACACACCGGATCCATTGACTCAATGCCAGTAGCAGATTTACGTCCACTTCATAAAGAAATAATAAAACTTTACAGAAACCTGACACAATTCTTGATGAGAACACTCACACTTCAGCCAACAAGGGCAACACCTACAGGACAAATTCAGGGATCTACAACTAAAATTACTCCACAAACTCTACACGCAGTTATGGGTAAAATGCCCACTAGACGTGTGCAAATGCCATTCTGGGTAGCTCAGACAATTCACACAGTTAGAGGCAGTGTTTCCACACACAAGCCCTCAAGAAAAACACAGATTGCTAACAATCTGCTTGCCAATCGGGATAGCTCCCCAGATAGAGGATTGTACCTCTTGGGGTACAGTTCGCTGCCATATATACCAGAACTCATGGTATCCCTTCAATAGCAGTAATACCAGATGTATTAATACAAATACAGAATGAGTATGGTGCAGAACCTGCTCTGAACGTAGGGATGAAATTGTTAGGAAATTTTGCCCAGGTATCAATTATTATATTAGCAAACATAAAAGGGGAGGCAGCAGCAGTGGCAATACGCCAACGCCTGAGGGATTTCACTCCTTTACAACAGGAGCGTGAATTACCTTAAATTATTGAAGACACCTATGCCGAATTAAGTAGAGCTAGTTTGGGAGCTAGAGCAACAAAACCTCAACTCATGGGTGGTCCTAAAAAGATAACACCTAGCAAGCACCTGATTCTTCCAAGAAGTGGGATAATAATAATAAAAAACAACAGAATAGAGAAAATAGGTCACAATCCAGGGGTGGTTCTCCTCAACAGGAGCACTCCGAAAGGAGGTACAACCTTAGGAATCATGATAACATTAAAAAACATGACCGGTATCAGGATACTGATACACGTTCCTCTTGTTCCTTTCAGGGTTCATCAAAAAACTCCAAGAGGGAAGAACGGTCAGAACATAGACAAGAAGAGCGTACAAAGTCCAGAGACACGCAACGCGCTTCAGACTATACTTCCAAATAGAAGAGCAACCAAAATCAAAACCTCAATTTAGAAAGAAGCAAGTAGCAGGTCTTAAAGTTACACATGCCCAGAATTCTGAGAACTCAACTTCTGAACGGGGAATGGGCTCTGACGATGCTAGACAGCGCAGCAGAAGTAACAATAGCTCGCTAGAACCTGATGGAATTTCTGGTGACAGCGGAGTTGAATGAACATATCACGGTGGAGACACCGGATACAAGGGTAAGTGTCCCACATAGGTTACATGAAATAACTCTCCAAATGGAGGGAGACAAATCCAGAAAAATCAAAGGTCTCTTTTGGGAGAACCCGACTCATGGATATGACATCCTTTTAGCTGAAAAACATTGGCCGCCTGAAATTGTTATGGAGTGCCCAAAGGGAGTAACGGTAATTTTACCGGCTTTTTCCGACCTCGTTCCAGTATACTTAATACATTCATACGCGCAGGAGTGGGCGATAGCACTTGCTCCAGCATTATATCACAACCATGTTGGGTGGGATGCTGAGTCACCTCACCATGAAATCCCAGTAAAAACTACTTCAACTCCACAGAGACAGTACCCAATTAAACAAGGGAAAAAACAGGTCAGGGAGATCTTAGATCAACTTGAATACCAGGGTGTATTAGAAACTTGCACCTCTTCAATTAATAATCCTTTGTTTCCTGTGATGAAACCCGATAATTCATATCGTCTAGTTTTAGACTACAGACATCTGAACACATGCACTAAAACATTTGCAATACAGAATGCACACAGTGCCGCATTAATGAATAACATTGTGCGGAAAAAATACAAAACATTAGAGATCGCAAATGGATTTTTCTGCCAAAATATACCGCCTGAAAACAGATATTTGACAGCATTCTCAGCGCTAGGTTCTCAGTGTCAATTCTGTCGACTCCCCAAGGGTATAAGAATAGCTCTTGGTTGTTCTCAGCTAGGGTAACAGTTACTTCAGAATTTGGAAGAAGAGGCATTGTCCTATGTAGATGATATTTATCTGACTGATGATGATTTAATGGATCACTTGACCAGGGTGAGCAACATAATTTTGGGGTTCGCCTCTGAGGGCTACAAATTCAACTTTAAAAAATCGAAAATAGCCCACCTCAACGTCCTATTTTTGGGGTATGAGCTTTCAAGTGAAGGGAAAAGCCTGGCAGCTAACTTTTCAGAAAAGTGCGCGCTGCTCCAACCTAATAAATCTTTGAACAATTTCAAATCCATATTGGGATTCTTACATTTTGGCAGAAATTACATTTTAGATTACGCAGAATAAGTGAAACCTTTCTACGACCTAATAAGACCTGATTTTTCAGTTAGGCATTGGACACAAGAACCCACAGATATCCTTCGTTCCTTACAAGCTGACATGATCGCTTCCAAACACCTACGTATAAACACCACAAATTTGGTGATACGTGTTATAGCGGGTCAATCTGGGTACACTTACCTAACCTTCAATGAAGGCGAAACATTACCTATAGCATATAAATCACACTTGTACACAAACGCGAAAATGCGTTTTGCTTCTACAGAAAAAATTCTGACAGCAGTACAGACTGCTGTAGTGAGAGAAAGAGCACTGGCTTAGGAGAAACTAATAATTGTCGTAACTCCAGTAGCAGCCTTCGAGGCTGTCACAAAGGCAAGCGTTCCAAATGCTAAAGCTTTACATCCAAGATGGATACAATGGGCTAATTCTCTCACTGCAACAGATGTAGATTACAAATTTGACTCTAGACTTAAAACGCTTGCATTCCTACAATAAGAACAAGAATATCCTCTCCCGAATGAAATAATGACTCTAGATCAGTATGAATATATTATTTATACTGACGGATCTGCTCGGCCGGCCATAGGAAGTAAACAACAATACAGTGCCGCATGTGCGATTGTGAAGGGCATCGTTTGCAGGAAGGCAAGTTCCATCCTAGCATTACGAAACGACAGTCTCTAGGAGACTGCACGGCACAGCTGGCAGAATTAAAAGCATTGTTATTGGCACTAATAAATATGGATCGAGAATTCCCCACACTGATCGTGTGCGATTCATTTTACTGTGTCCAGTCATTCAATGAATATCTTCACTACTGGGGTCAGAATGGGTTCAAAGACTCAAAAGGTTGGACAATCAAGCATAAATCGCTATGGGAACAGGTACTTGAGTTGAAAAACGAACTACCAAGAGCTCATGTAATATACACGCTGAGTCATCAATGTAATGGCGTTCACGTTGAAGGGAATTCATTGGCTGATGAAGCTGCAAAAAGGGCAGTACGAACTGCTGCTGCAGCTGCAATCACTCGTTCTAGAACGAGAATAGATGCAGACATAATGGTAGCTGTCATTGCTTCACGCAACAACTCAGCTGTACCAAAGAAATTTCCACTCAAGTACTCCTACAAGTTAGATGCAAATACCATTCAGTATGTTCAAATTCCATGAGTGAGGGATAGAGTAATACCAAACCTGGATCGCAGATTAGGTTTAATACTAGCTGCACACGAGGATCTGGGTTCTGCACATGCAGGAGTTACCGCAACAGTTTCTTTATTGAAACAACGCTATTGGTGGCCAGGATTAGCTAAACAGACAAGGAATTTTGTCTTAAAGTGTGACATTTGTCAGCAGATGAAGGGTTTCACCGTTGCACGTCCAGCGCAGACACCATTATTGATATCAGACAGACCACTCGCTTGTGTCTATTTGGACCACTGCGGCCTCCTACAATCAGATGGGGCTTACAAGTATATCTTGGTGGCAGTGGATCGATGCTCTAGATTCCTGTGGGTTTGGCCTCAGCGCTCAGCTAACGCTCGAACTGAGCGAAATTCAGTCGTGGAGAGGAAAAACCGGGACTTAAAGCAATCTTTAACAGCGAGGGTATTGGTTTCGGATGGTATAGGTTCGGGTGGTAGTTGGGTCAATCACCTGTCACGTGGCCGATAGGGACCTTGTTGACATCGCTAAGTTAGCATGAGCCCAGCAGCCATGATGCTGCTTTTGCGCACGTTACTACATGGCTTTATTTTTGCAAGACTCTGTTTATGCCTTTCACATGAGAACCGTCTGCTTTGTTCGTTCTCTGCCTGTTCCTGGAGTTTAGTCTGAACACTGTGAGCAAGGTCGATAAACAATGCCCCTTGTTATTCTGTTCTGGTCAGTCCCTAGCACCTAGACAAAACATGCTAATGCAGCTGCTGCTGGAAACTCGTACTTTGATATTATGGGGATGCATGTTTAGGTAACACACACTTGGAGAAGGAGCTTTCCAGGGAGAAGAGCAATGCGGTTCCTATGATGTAGATATACCATCTGTGCACTAAGGTATGGGGTCTGCTGACAAAGCCCAGAGATCTTCTAATATATATTAATACTTCTTACCAAGGGGAGGGAGGTTAGGCATTATAGTCCTTTCTCCATTGACTTTATATGATGACATCTTGTTATATTCCATATAGGTACCATAATATAGGACCAGGTAACTTCATAACCCTTCACCTATATTCTTCCCTACATTGCACTTATAACGGTTTACAGGGACTGACCTTTTACCTAGATACGACACTGCATTCAGAACGCGGGTTTTCCCTAGTTCAAAATCTCATACATTATGCATGAGGATTCTCGGAAGCACAGCAGGACTACCATCTCCTGTATAATATCTATGTATAAAGTTCATGCCCGACGTCATCCTTAGTCCGACACAGTAATACAGCAAGGTAGGACCCCTGGGGAGACCTATGGGTATATATGCATCACATCTTGCTAAGATAGACAGAGGAGATCAGGACTTCCCGGCAGACACACTGACCAGAGACGCTGAGGTTCCTGCATGCAGACACTCCAGCTCGCAGTGGTCTAACATCTCTCGCGGGGTGTCCAACTCGAGACCAAGATGGGGTCCCACAGTCTCTCACTTCAGGTAATGGGGTTGACTTTATCCTAGAGGGATTCTTGGCTTGACCCCTACACACATGCTAGGTACACTTGGGTATATCTAGTTAGGGAGGCATCATAGGAGTACGCATCTTTTTATTTTCGTGTATTTACTGCAAGATGGTAGAGCTTTACCATTCGTTTACTTTCATAGTGCTTCTAATTCTATATATCTGCTACTGTCTAACGGTTGTTGCAGCTCATCTATTTTACACCAGAATAACAACTGTTCAATAAATACTTATTGAAAACGCCCAGGCTGTTTATTCTGTGTACCTCTCTTAAGACAAACTAAGTAAGCACGAGTTACTGAGCGAAAAGTAGTATATTGTTTCCACAGTCCTGAGGGGTCAGTGTTGTCATGTTCGATGGTTGCCAGGAACTATTCTCTCCTTGGTAAGAGGAGAATCTGAAAGAGACACGTTAGTGATAGATTCCTTACCTTAGAATATCCCCAGGCGTCAGGCTGGATCCGGAAAGTTTTGCGTAGCAGTACCCTTGCGCGTCGGTAGGCGGCGTCGTGCGGCTCCGCGTCCGTCGTCGGCGTCGTGATCGCCGGGATGACGTCGCGGGCAGTACTTAGGCGCCGCCCCTGCGCGCTGACGTCAGTTCTTCTTTTTCCGCGCCAGCAAGCGCAGATCCGGGAAGAGCAGTGCCCTGGTCAATTTTTGACCATACTTTTTGGTGATTTTTCACTGTTTTTTTCCAAATAAAGGTGTTGTAGGGATGCCCGGCTTCAAGCGATGCGGCGCCTGTGCGCGGATGATGTCCGTCACCGACCCGCATTGGGAGTGTCTCTTCTGCCTCGGCCGAGGCCACGACACCGAATCTTGTCCCGAATGCCAGGCCCTCAACCCGAAAGCTTTGCGAGAGCGGTCTCGAAAGCTCCTCGAGGCCCGGCATTCGGCTCCACGGAGGCCCCGGTCGCGTGAGAGGTCCAGGGGTCGCTCGCGGAGTGCACACCGGTCGTCGGCGTCGAAGTCTTCTTCGTCCGGTAAGTCTAAGCACAAGAAGTCCAAGAAGCATCGTCGCTCTCGGACTTCGCCTCGCCGGTCTCGCGACTCGGCTGAGGCCCCTCCCGGCACCGTCCCCGCGGCCCCGGACTTGCCTGTGGAGTCGCCCCCGCCATACCCGCCCTTCCCGGGTTCGGGGGCGGATCCGGCCAAGGTACAGGAGTTCCTGTCGGCCATGGCCCGCCTCTTCGGGCCTTCAGGCCCCTCCGGTGCGCCTTCGGGCCCCGCGGGCCCTGATGGGGTTGCTCCGGCGTCGCCGGCGGCTCCGGCCCCGGCGTCGCCCGTGCCTCCAGCCTCGATCCCGGCTCCGGCTCGGCCCCGGCCTCGATCCCGGCTCCACAACCCCCATCGACGCCGGTCGACCTCACGACACCTCCGCCGGCGCCGATGTCTCCGGTGCCGTTCTCGACGCCGCCCTGGGCTCCGGGCGGCGTCGTCCCCAGTTCCTTCCGGCTCCGGACATGGACCCGGAGCGACGTCGCTCGACGCCGGCTCCGGCGCCGATGGGACCTTGGGTCCCAAATGTCCCTCCTCCTCCTTATTTTGAACCAGAGGAGGACCAGGAGGACTGGGAGGGGTCTGATGACCCTCTGACACGCAACTGTCAGTATGATGAGGACTGGACAGAGAGTCTAGGGGAGGCCAGTGGTCTGGATACTTCCCCTGACACTGGCATGCTGTCTCCTCCCGTGGCTACGGAGGAGGGGGCCAATTTTGGTACGGTGTTGCGTAGGGCTGCTGGGGCCTTACGTCTCCAGCTCCCTACTTTGACGGTCAAGCCTAACATCTTGACAGAGGTGCTTCAGCCGGCAGCCTCCTCTGCGGAGACTGTGCTGCCGTTTAACGACGCCCTCACTGACGTTCTTTTGGGCGCCTGGTTCAAGCCCAACACAGGGGCTCCTGTGGATCGGAACCTGTCACGACGCCATCGCCCCGCTCCGGGCGACCCCCTGTTTCTTTCTGTCCACCCCACTCCTGAGAGCTTGGTTGTCCAAGCCTCCGCTTCCCAAACCGCCTTCCCTACCGCTCCTCCGGATAGGGAATCCAAACGCCTGGATCAGTTTGGGAAGAAAGGTTTTTCTTCCTCCAGTGCTGGCTTGCGGTCCGTTAACACCGCTTGTCTTTTGGGCCGATATACCCACTCCCTGTGGGATTCGGTGGCGGATGTTTTGCCCCAGTGCCCTGAGGAGGTCCAGGCACTGCTTTCCCGCGCCATTGCGGAAGGAAGGGATGCGGCCAAATACACTATCCGTTGTGGCCTTGACACCGCCGACTCGCTGGGCCGGTCGATTGCAACGACGGTGGCGCTCCGACGCCACGCCTGGCTGAGAACCACTGGTTTTCCAGGGGATGTCCAGAATACTCTCATGGACATGCCCTTTGATGGAGTCGGTCTTTTTGGGTCCAAAGCAGACCATGCGTTGGAGCGCTTTAAGGACTCACGGGCTACTGCCAAGTCCCTGGGCCTTTCTGCTACACGCCCTCCGCTGACTTCTGCTTTTCGCCCCTATCGTGGCCACGGTAGGGGCGCCCTTCACGTCAGCAGCCCAGCCACCGGCCCGCGCAGCAGGCGTCTTCGCGTGGCCGAGGACGTGGATTCCGCCGTGGCGGATCGGGCAACCAGCGTGCGGGTCAGGCCACCACCTCCAACCCGTCCGCGGCCTCCAAGCCCTCCTAGTCCCTCCTTTCAGGTGCACGGCACGCCAGTAGGGGGCAGGGTCCGCCATCACCTTCCCCACTGGCGCACCATCACCTCGGACAGGTGGGTCTTGGACATTGTCCGAAGGGGCTACTCCCTCCCCTTCGAGACCACCCCCAGCCATGCCACCTCAATTCCACCGCATGTCAGGGGATCACTTGGTGCTTCTACAGAAGGAAGTCACGGCCCTCTTGACCAAGAGGGCCATCGAGCATGTTCCGACCCCAGAAGTAGGGCGTGGTTGCTACTCCCACTACTTTCTGGTGCCCAAAAAGGACAAGGAGGACATGCGTCCTATCTTGGACCTCCGGAACGTCAATCGCTTCCTCCGGAAGGAGAAGTTCAAGATGCTCACCCTAGCTCAGGTCTTGACTGCCCTCGACCCAGGAGACTGGTTGGTAGCGTTGGACTTGCAGGACGCGTATTTCCACATCCCCGTCCTGCCGGCCCACCGGCGTTACCTTCGGTTCACGGTAGGCCCCGAGCATTTTCAGTTCACCGTGCTCCCTTTGGCCTTACCAGTGCCCCTCGGGTGTTCACGAAAGTGATGGCGGTGGTCGCAGCTCATCTGCGCCGGGCAGGGGTTTCAGTCTTCCCCTACCTCGACGACTGGCTGCTGAAGGCGGGCTCGTCCCAGGCAGTCGTCTCCCACCTCCAGACTACGGCCGAACTCCTGCACTCGCTGGGGTTCTCCATCAATGTGCCGAAGTCGCATCTGATTCCTTCTCCACAGCTCCTTTTCATCGGAGCAGTTCTGGACACGACGCAGTTTCGGGCTTATCCTCCCGAACGGCGAGTCCGGGATATTCAGGCTATGATTCCGATCTTTCGGCCTTTATCCTGGGTTTCGGTACGGATGACCCTGAGGCTGCTGGGCCTCATGGCCTCCTGCATCCTGCTGGTCAATCATGCCAGATGGCATATGCGGGCTCTGCAGTGGGACCTGAAGTTCCAGTGGGCGCAGCACCAGGGCAACCTGTCCGATCACGTCCAGATCTCGGAGGGGACTGCAAAACAGTTGCAGTGGTGGCTCTCGAACCGGCAATGGGTCATGGGCAGATCCCTCTCCCTTCCCCAGCCAGAGCATACAGTTGTGACGGACGCGTCCCTTCTGGGATGGGGCGGTCACATGGGAGAGGCGGAGATCAGGGGCCTCTGGTCTCCGGCGGAGTCCCGGCTCCATATCAACCTTCTGGAGCTCCGGGCGATCCGGCTTGCACTCAAGGCATTCCTTCCCTCTGTCAAAGGGAAGGTAGTGCAGGTGTTCACAGACAACACCACTGCCATGTGGTACTGCAACAAACAGGGCGGGGTGGGGTCTTGGACCCTTTGTCAGGAGGCTCTGCGCCTCTGGACATGGCTGGAACATCAGGGCATGTTCCTGATGGTTCAACACCTGGCAGGTTCTCTGAACGCCAGGGCGGACGAACTCAGCCGCAGGTGCATGATGGATCACGAATGGCGTCTTCACTCGGAAGTGGCGCAAGGACTCTTTCTACAGTGGGGAGAGCCTTGGTTAGATCTATTCGCCACCGAAGAGAACGCGCAATGTCATCAGTTCTGCGCGTTGGAATTTCCAAGGCGGCACTCGCTCGGCGACGCTTTTCGTCGCGAGTGGAGTTGCAGTCTGTTGTACGCCTTTCCGCCTATACCACTTCTACCCAGAGTGTTGAAGAAGATTCGGCACGACCGGGCCCAAGTCATTCTTGTGGCTCCGGACTGGGCTCGAAGAGTTTGGTATCCCGAGCTACTCAATATGAGCATAGATCCCCCGATCCGTCTGCCTCTTCGGGAGGATCTTCTGTCGCAGCAGCAGGGGACGGTCCTCCACCCGAACCTGTCCAGTCTACACCTGCTTGCGTGGAGATTGAGCGGCGGCAGTTGATTCCTTTCGACTTGCCTCCCGAAGTTTGTGATGTGATTCTGGCAGCCAGGCGTCCCTCCACTAAGGTGGTATACGCCTGCAGGTGGAACAAATTTGTGGCATGGTGCACAGCAAAGGCTGTGGATCCCCTTTCTGCCCCTCTTTCTGAGGTCCTTCTGTTCCTTCTCTCTCTGGCCCAACAGGGTTCTGCCCTGGGTACCATCAAGGGTTATCTTTGTGCTATCTCGGCCTTCCTCAGGCTCCCTGATCAGCCCTCCCTGTTCAAGTCCCCTGTTGTTAACAGGTTCTTAAAAGGCATTACTCACCTCTTCCCTCCTGTTCCGTTTGTAATGCCTCAGTGGGACTTGAACTTGGTTCTTACCTTTTAATGTGCGCTCCCTTTGAGCCTCTGCATAACTGTCCTCTTCGTCTTCTGACTCTGAAGACAGCCTTTCTGGTGGCCATCACCTCCGCTCGGCGGGTGAGTGAGCTCCAGGCTCTATCTTGCAAGCCTCCCTTTCTGTCTGTTCATCCAGACAAGGTTGTTCTTCGGACGCGTCCGTCCTTCTTGCCAAAGGTGGTTACTGCTTTCCACATTGGGCAGACCATCACTTTGCCCACCTTCTTTCCGCCTCCGCATCCTTCCAGAGAGGAAGAGAGGCTCCACCGTCTGGACCCAAAACGTGCGCTCTCCTATATCGACCGCACAAAACACTTCCGGGTGGATGACCAGCTCTTTGTTGGCTACGTGGGCGCCAAAAGGTCGGGCGGTGCACAAGAGGACCATCTCCCGCTGGGTTACCTTGTGCATCAAGACCTGCTATTCTTTGGCCAAGAAGGAGCCTCCTGTTGGGCTGCGTGCCCATTCCACCAGGGCAACGGCTGCTACCACGGCCTTGGGCCGCGGTGTTCCGCTGCCGGTTATCTGTCAGGCAGCTACGTGGGCCTCGCTGCACACGTTTACTAAGCATTACTGCCTTGACAGTCAGGTCCGGAGGGACGGCTTCTTTGGCCGTTCTGTCCTCCAGGACTTCCTTGTCTGATCTTTGTTCGCAGACCCACCACCGGGGTTGGTATTGCTGGGGTATCTATTCTAAGGTAAGGAATCTATCACTAACGTGTCTCTTTCAGATGCACAAGTTACTAACTTGTGTAACGATATATCTGTAAGAGACAGTAGTTAGTGATAGATTCCTTACCGCCCACCATCCTCCCCGTTCTGCGAACTGATTTCTAGGGTTAAGGACATCCCTTTCAGGGCCCTAGTATTTTTCAGACACCTGTGTCAGCTTCTTGCATGGCTCTGCGTTCCTGGCGCGGAAAGTCGTGTACAGAACTGACGTCAGCGCGCAGGGCGGCGCCTAAGTACTGCCCGCGACGTCATCCCGGCGATCACGACGCCGACGACGGACGCGGAGCCGCACGACGCCGCCTACCGACGCGCAAGGGTACTGCTACGCAAAACTTTCCGGATCCAGCCTGACGCCTGGGGATATTCTAAGGTAAGGAATCTATCACCAACTACTGTCTCTTACAGATATATCGTTACACAAGTTAGTAACTTGTGCTTCTAGTGGCACTGTGAGCTAGCTGGTACCAAAGGCCAACATACCCGGTGGGGGTGTTCAGAATCAGTCCAACACCAATCCTACAGTGTATGCTGTCGGAACGCGCAGATCCTGTATAGGTTTTTATAGGAACTACACAACATGGCACCGCCGACGTTGGATGGGTACTTATTTAACAGTAGAATCTGAGTAGTTCAGTCATGCTAGTCTCAGAGACCCCTACACTCAACTCCCCAGAGACGTCTGGAGTGGGTGGGCACAAACTCCGCCACAGCTGAGTAGGCAAAATCCTATTTGGCTGTTGGTTAATCAAGCTTGAAGGACACTTTGTTCCTAAATTGTGCAAAACACCTTATCTTAGTTCCCTTGAAAAGCTCTTCTTCCCTAAAAACAATGACTGAAGAAATAGGAAACCTGGATAGAGTTACGCATGAACTAAATCTCTCAGCAGACGAAGAAGACGCAGATGCAATTTCAATTGCAGAATATGTTAGAAATGCCGTTACCATAAAACTAGGTGCACATGGTCTAACATCCAGGGGTGGACCAGTAGCTTTCGTGATTGAGGCACACGAATCATTTAAAACAGAGGTATTCTATTCATGGGTTACATTCCCAGTTGCAAATGCAAGAACAAAAACATTTCACTTCTACACAGAAAGTGGAATACTGGAAGAATATTGTCCCTATGAGGACATTGAAGTTCCACTAGCCTACCAGGAACATTTATACTG
Source organism: Calotriton arnoldi (assembly GCA_963921515.1). NCBI lineage: Eukaryota > Metazoa > Chordata > Amphibia > Caudata > Salamandridae > Calotriton > Calotriton arnoldi. Next base: position 2,568,717 of record CAWUFW010001624.1, on the reverse strand, counting down.
GTTTAAAGGTGCCCTCCCCCATACAAGAAATAAGGTAACACTCGGTCCGCTCGGAAGAGAAGGAGCGACATGGCCAGTATTCGCAGCCTACACACCACATCCTGACATTGAAACAATGCCAGGAGGAGACTTACTTATACTTCACAAAGAACTGATAAAACTTTACAGAAACATGACACAGTTCGTCATGAGGGCACTTGCGGTCCAGCCGGCAATGGTTACAACAAATACAGGTCAAAATACAGCAACTAAAATCACACCACAAACTTTACACGCAGTAATGGGTAAAATGCCCGCGAAACGTGAACAAATGCCATTCTGGGTAGCTCAAAAAATAACACAGCTAGAAGCAGTATTCCCGAATACTAGCCCGTATGAAAAATACAGAATGCTGACAATCTGCTTGCCCATGGGGATAACACCACAGATAGAGGATTGTACCTCTTGGGGTACAGTTTTTGCTGCCATATATACCAGAACGCATGGTATCCCGTCGTTAGCAGTAATACCAGATGTATTAAGACAAATACAAAATGAGTACGGAGCAGAACTGGCTCTGAATTTAGGGATGAAATTACTAGGTAATTATGCCCAGGTATCGGCCATAATATTAGCAAATATTAAAGGGGAAGCAGCATCAGTGGCAATCCGTCAACGCCTAAGGGACTTCAGTCCTTTACAACAGGAACATGAATTACCAAAAATAATTGAGACTGCGTATGCCGAATTGCGCAAAGGCAGTTTGGGTGGGAAAGTATTAAAACCCCAACTGATGGGTAGTCCCGAGAAGGACACCGGTAAGCAGACACCTGCTTCTTCGAAAAAGAAGTGGGAAAATAAAAAACAGAAAAATAAAGAAAACAGATTTCAATCCAGAGGTAGATCTCCTCCACAGGAGTCCTCCGAAAGGAGGTATAACCTTAGGAATAGGGACAATATTAGGAAGCCTGACCGGTATCAGGATACTGATGCACGTTCCTCTCGTTCCTTTCAGGGTTCGATGAAAAACTCAGAGAGGGAAGGACGGTCAGAAAGACAAGAGCGTACAAAGTCCAGAGACAAGCAGCACGCTCAAGACTATACTTCCAAAAAAGAAGATAAAGCCAAACCAAAACCTCAGTTCAAAAAGAAGAAGGTTGCAGGTCTAAAGATCAGACATGCCCAGAATTCGGAGGTCTCAACTACTGAACGGGGAATGGGCTCTGACGATGCTAGACAGTGCGGCAGAAGTAACAATAGCTCGCCAGAACCTGATGGAATTTCTGGGAGACAGCGGACTTGAATGATTATATCATGGTGGAAAAACCTGATACTAGGGTAAGTGTCCCACATAAGTTATATGAAATAACACTCCAAATGGAGGGGGACAAACCCAGGAAAGTTAGAGGTCTCTTTTGGGAGAACCTGACGTTTGGTTATGACATTTTATTAGCTGAACAAGATTGGCCGCCAGCATTCGTCATGGACTGCCCTAGGGGAGAAACAGTAATCTTACCAGCCTTTTCCCAAATATCTAAAATATACATATGCACGGGAGTGGGCGGTAGCCATTGCCCTGGCATTATATAAAAACCATGTTGGGTGAGATGAGGATTCAACCCACCACATAATTCCATTAAGAAATACTCCGACTCCACAGAGGCAGTATCCAATAAAGCAGGAAGCTAAAAAACAGGTCCTAAATCAACTTTAATATCAAGGGGTGATTGAAACTTGCACCTCTCAAATTAATAATCCTTTGTTTCCCGTAATGAAACCTGACAACTCATATCGTCTAGTTTTAGCTTACAGACATTTAAACACTTGCACAAAGACATTTGCAGTACAAAATGCGCACAGTGCCGCACTAATGAATAACATTGTGCGGAAAAAATAAAAAACGACACTAGATATCTCTAATGGATTTTTTTGCCAAAATATAGCGCCTGAAAGCAGGTATTTAACCGCATTTTCCGCGTTAGGTTCCCAGCCTCAATTTTGTAGACTCCCCCAGGGGTATAAGAACAGCCCGGGGTTATTTTCGGCCAGAGTAACTGAATTACTTCAAAATCTGGATGAAGAGGCATTGTCCTACGTAGATGATATTTATCTTACGGATGATGACCTGGAGGAACACTTGAACAGAATAAATACCATAATATTGGGATATGCATCTGAGGGCTACAAATTTAATTTTAAGAAATCAAAGATAGCCCACCTCAATGTCCTTTTCTGGGATATGAGCTTTCAAGTGAAGGGAAAAGCTTAGCAGCTAACTTTTTGGAAAAGTGTGCACGCTACAACCTCCAAAATCATTAAAAAATTTACAATCAATACTGGGATTCCTGAACTTTGGCAGAACATACATTTTGGATTACGCAGAAAGAGTTAAACCTTTCTACGATTTAATAAAACCTGACTTTTCAGTTAGACAATGGACACAGGAACACACAGATATCCTTTTTTCCCTACATGCCGATATGATAGCTTCAAAACACTTACAGACACGCGTAAATGTACGCAACCTAGTGATCCGTATAGTTGCGGGTCAATCAGGATACACCTACCTAACATATAATGAAGATGAAACAGTACCAATAGCGTACAAATCACATTTGTACACAAATGCTGAGATGCGCTTTGCATCAACAGAAAAGATTCTTACAGCAGTACAGACTGATGTAGTGAGAGAAAGAGCACTGGCTCAGGGAAAGCGAATAATTGTCGTAACCCCAGTACCGGCCTTAGAGGCGGCTACAAAGGCTAGCGTTCCGAACACTAAAGCCTTACATCCGAGATAGATACAATGGGCTAATTCTCTTACTACAACAGATGTAGAATACAGGTATGACCCAAGTCTAAAAACACAAGCATTCCTGCAATACGAACAAGAATATCCTCTCCCTAATGAAATATTGCCTCTAGATCAGTATGAATATATAATTTACCCTGACGGATCTGCTCAGCCGGCCATTGGGAGTAAACAGCAATACAGTGCCGCCTGCGCAATTGTTAAAGGTCGCTTGCAGGATGGAAAGTTTCATCCGAGTTGTACAAAAACCCAGTCTCTAGGAGACTGCACAGCACAGCTGGCAGAATTAAAAGCTCTGTTACTGGTAAATACGGATCGAGAATTCCCCACACTAATCGTGTGTGATTCCTTTTACTGTGTACAGTCATACAATGAATACTTACACCACTGGGGACAAAATGGGTTCAAAGATGCAAAAGGTGGCACAATTAAGCACAAAATGCCATGGGAACAGGTAGTTGAGTTGAAAAACGAACTACCAAGGGCTCACGTGATACACACGCTGAGTCATCAGCGTGATGGCGTTCACGTTGAAGGGAATTCATTGGCTGACGAAGCCGTGAAGGGGGCTGTATGCAAGGCTTCCGTAGCTGCAGTCACTCGTTCAAAAACGAGAATAGACGGTGAGATTATGGTTGCAATCATTGCTACACGCAATAAAACTGCACTGCCGAAAAGATTTCGTCTCAAGTACTCCTACAAGTTAGATGCAAAAAACGTTCCATTTGCTCAGATTCCTGGAGTGGGGGATAGAGTAATACCGAATATGGATCGCAGATTAGGCTTAATTCTAGCAGCACACGAGGGTATAGGTTCTGCACACGCAGGAGTTAAGGCGTCTGTTTCCTTATTGAAACAACGCTACTGGTGGCCAGGATTAACAAAGCAGACTAAGGACTATGTCTTGAAATGCGACATCTGTCAGCAGATGAAAGGCTCCACAGTAACACGTCCAGCGCAGACACCATTGCTAATATCAGACAAACCACTCGTGTGTGTTTATTTGGACCACTGCGGCCCCTTACAAACGGATGGGGCTTACAGGTATATCATGGTTGCAGTGGATTCCTGCTCTAGATTCCTATGGGTGTGGCCCCAGCGCTCGGCTGATGCTCGAACTGTTATAAAAGACTTGCGAGTCTTTATAGGGACATACGCAATTGGCACATTACATTCTGACAGTGGCCCCGCGTTTAACTCTAGGGCTTACAAGGAAGCCATGGGAGGTTTGGGTGTAGCATTGCGGTACTCCTCTCCGTACCATCCAGAGGGAAATTCGGTAGTGGAAAGGAAAAACCGAGACTTAAAGCAGTCTTTAACAGCTAGAGTATTAGGCTCGGGTGAGAGTTGGGTAAAACATTTGTATGGAGTTCAATGAGCATTGAATAACATGCCAAGAAGTTCTCTAGGGTGTGTCACTCCTTATGAGGTCCTATTTGGGACGAGAATGTGGCTACCTGATCTTGATTGTGAAGGCACAGTGGCGGATGATAAACATTTTGACATCCATAAACGTTTGGCTGTTTTACAGGATCTGAATGAATCCAGGGCACTACAAAGCAATGTCCAGGTAAAGCGGACCGCCACTGGGGAAGTCAAGTCAGTTACGGCAAGGCCCGTCTGGGTCCCTAAAGTTGGGGATCTGGTCAGAGAGAAAATTGCGGACAAAAAAGAATTCGGGTCATCATACAGAAAGCCTGTACCTGTCCTGGCCGTTGAAGGAACAAAAACTGTACTTCTGCCGCCTCTTGCCGGAAAAAAGGAGAAAAGATTTGTCTCAATCAACTTAATCAAACCACACTATGTGGCCGATACTGAATAGTAGGCATCGTGGACTCCTGAGTAGCTGACGTCCTCCTCTCGCTACCATATAAGAAGTTCAAACAGAAAGACTCATCACGTTTGAAGAGTCCCCTGTACGGAATGATGGACTTTGCAATAATGCCATGGTACTCGTTCCTCTCGAAACTGAAGTTATCAATCAGAATCAGAATCAAAATCAAAATCAAAATGAAAGACAAATTTAAACTTGACCAAACACAGATATCTACATCAACATGCCTCAACAAGAGCAAGCTTCAGTATCCACAAGACCTGTGGAAATACCGAAAATAGATAGAACTGCATCTGGCTATTTCATCGACTTTGATACCTTTTCATTGGATCCAAGTGAACCTGAAACAATGCCAGCCCAAAGAACACGTAACCAGCAAATTAAAAACTTTCTGAACTTTCTTAGAAACACTTACCTGGTATCACCTTGGGTAGAACTCTGGGTAATTACTGGGACACTTTTGTTTCTTTTCTGGATAAGCTTAGTAGTTGTTTTTAGCATGCTTATAAATGGAACTTACCTTCGACAAAGCTCTGCAGCACAAAAAGTTAACCTGTTTCTGAAACCTTACCTATCATCACATCGTGAACAAAGAGACTTGTCATCAGTGAACATTACAGCAGTTCCTATACCTGATGGTATAGTATGGGACAAAGTTGATTACGATATATTTGGTCCGACCGAACTTTTAAAAATTCCACATTTATTTAAAATATCACTGAGTGATATCATTACCTCCAGTACATTTTCCGATGATTGGGATTATGAAACTGTAAATAATATGTTGTCTGATTTAGAAAAATCTGCTGCCTTTTCTGATAGTGACATGTTGGAAGACACATCAGATTTTGAAACAATGTATTGCTAGCAACATTATGGTCATCAATTTCTGCATAAATCTGCTAATCCCAGAAATGTTTTTATCTACCACCAATGGGAACATTGCCCTACACCGCAGAAAAGCAGTTCGAAGACATTTGCACAGAAATTTCCATATTTTTCAGGATTTAACACATCAGACCCAGCCTCATATTACTATAAGGTTACACCAACATCAGCACAGAAAAATATGCTAACAAACACCAAACAGATTTATTCTGCTTCTTTTATTGCCCAGTTGTCTGAACAAGGTTTCGACTTATGGAAAGACCCTATAGACTTAACATCTGTCTGGGGTACTAGAGACTGGCAGGTCCAGTGAACTGAAGCACTATTTCGAGCATGCCTCATTCCTCAACAAATCATGTTTTTGAATGAAACTGTTCAACTAACTACCTGTGTTGGAATAGCCAAGAACAAAGACTTGAATACACCTCGGATGCCCATACCATCACACACCGAGGGTAACATAACATCACAAGAAGGGATTACGTCAGATAAGATCATGCAATACAATAGATCAGACCCCGATTGGAAGGGATGGTTGGTTTGGCCCACAGACACCAATAGATGTCAGGAAAGATTCATGGGTAAAACCAAAGGGTTTAAGATCAACAGACCAGATCCACGCTATGTACAGAGAGAACATCCAGGGGTAGTGACATCATACAGTGTTGGGAAGATGCTGCCTCGATTGGCTAAGAACCTCGACACTGTCACAAGTGAAACAACACTTATCCTTACTTACAAAGGATGTGGATCTACGGGATTTTTTATTAGGTCCTAGAAAGCCACGTCACAAATGTTTCTAATATGCTGTCTATAATGAAATCTGGAAAATATCCTAATAAGAGGCCGCGGAGAGACTACGTGAAATAGATCGATTAAACTTAGAGAAAGCTCTAGCCGTGGTTGACAATGGTTTAACTACACTAACATCCAGGATATATTCACTGGGCAACATTGTATCTTCTGCGATAGATATATTAGAACAAGATTTGTCCATATTACAACACGGGCAATCGCAATTGTGTTCTATTATATTGTTAAGCTGGACGCTGCAATCTTTGCATGGAGGCTATATGCCTTGGCTTTTCATCAACAGTACATCTCTGTTTTCCTCATATAACCCAACAGACAAACAGAGATGGCACAAAGGGGTGAAAAATATACATTGCTGCGTATTGAAAAACTGGATAGATTAGCCTTTACAGTGGCAGAATCTCCGTCCACAGAATGGTTAATCCATGGCCACATAACTCTACCGGTCACTACTTTTTAATTTCAATATTGCCTTGAACAAAATCAGGCGGGCAGATATGAAGAAATGGGTAGGGAATTCATCAAGGAATCTTGGGAATTACCGTACAGATTTCGATGCCGGAGTGGGGATAGAGAAGTGTTTTTAAGCGGTACGAACTGTGACAACACTTTAAGTGGATCACTCATATGTCAGGATATAATGCTGCATGGGGCATGTAACGGTTCAGTAGCTAATTTGTCCTGTCACTTAAGGGGTACCCCAGCTGCCGTGATTACTCCAGTGTTCAGGCTACTTTCGAATGGGAGTTATTTGATGCTGAATGGTCAAGGTTGCTGTGGGATGCTTCCGGGCATTGCATATCTGGTAACCGTGACCTCCAGGGTTACTTGCTGTATGCAAGTATTGTTTCCACCAACACATACAGTCAGGGAGGCGCCGTTATGGCCTTCGCTAAATGTTTCATTAATACGGTTTGATGCTTTGAACAGAATGAGAGCCATGCTTTTACAGAAGTCTGTGCCCTTAACCTCCGCTCGAGAGACTTTTGATCTCCAGATCGCAAGGTCTTCAGCAGAGATACAGGCGCTCATACGTACGAATTGCCCCTTCCATTTTGCAGAAATGGTAAATCGTATCTTTAAAATGTCTGATACGACAGGCATTGTCCACCTATTTAAGACCATAGGTTCTGGACTATTAAGCACCTTTCAGACGGTCCTCGGAGTTATACCAAACTTTATACACTCTGTATTTGGAAGCATTTTTGGAGGACTTCCGCTGATCCTGTTTTTAATAGCAGGTATCCTGATCGTAATTTTTCTGCTATGCAATGGACGGCTCAGTCACCAAGGAGATGGAAACAGTACTCCTGGAGCGAAAATACCGTGATCGCATGGTACAACATCTAGGCACACCTCGCCTAAGAGAACTAAGTGCATCTTGGTTCTTGTCATTTAGACCAGTCTAGATGGACTGCATCTTACCTGTCCTCCGATGCCTGTTTTGCGGAGAAGAATGCGTGTTGGATCTCTGTCTGACACTCCCATCATGTGCGCAACCGGATGTTGATGCTTTACTGGACCCAATAACGACCCATGTTCTGCAGTGTCCCCAGCGTATTCCAATATTGATGGCGGCATTCCTAGAGCCTCCACAGGTAGTCACGGCTCCTGTTGGAATGGACACCGGCTCCTCCTCTGACACCCAGGCCTTGGACGGCGCACAGGCTGCCCCAGCGTCGGCTGTGGACAGCACGGAAAATCATCTGTGCTCAATTGACATAATCTGCAAGGTGTTACAGGGACCGTCGTCTGCGGAAGCAGGCGACGATAATGTTGCATCTACCAGCCAAGACACATAAACATTTGACTCATTTGGCCCGTCATGTGCTGGGAGAAATCCGACTTTTTGAAAAACAAAATGAAAATTGGAACTCCATAACAAAATTGACATTCTTTTGTGCATACATGGCTTTCAAATGCTTGTAGTAGTTCGAACTATACCTACGGACACAGAGCTATGGCTTGAGTGACAAATTTCCTTTTTAAAGATTTTTTAGAACCTTTTAATTATTTTTAAGCGAAAACTAATGTTTTTTTTTTTTTTTTTTTTACAACTATTAGCGTAACAGTGTCTAGTCAACTTAGTAGTACGTTGAGAATTTAACTATGTCGTCCTTTCAGAAGAGGAGTGGGTGTTATATTCCATATAGGTACCATAATATAGGCCCAGGAACTTCATAACCCTTCACCTATATTCTTCCCTACATTGCACTTATAACGGTTTACAGGGACTGACCTTTTACCTAGATACGACACTGCATTCAGAACGCGGGTTTTCCCTAGTTCGAAATCTCATACATTATGCATGAGGATTCTCGGAAGCACAGCAGGACTACCATCTCCTGTATAATATCTATGTATAAAGTTCATGCCTGACGTCCTCCTTAGTCCGACAAAGTAATGCAGCGAGGTAGGACCCCTGGGGAGACCTATGGATATATATACATCACATCTTGGTAAGATAGACAGAGGAGATCAGGACTTCCCGGCAGACACACTGACCAGAGACGCTGAGGTTCCTGCATGCAGACACTCCAGCTCGCAGTGGTCTAACATCCCTCGCGGGGTCTCCAACTCGTGACCAAGACGGGGTCCCACAGTCTCTCACTTCAGGTAATGGGGTTGACTTTATCCTAGAGGGATTCTTGGCTTAACACCTACACACATGCTAGGTACACTTGGGTACATCTAGTTAGGGAGGCATCGTAGGAGTACGCATCTTTTTATTTTCGTGTATTTTATGTACTTGTATGTATTCATGATTACTGCAAGATGGTAGAGCTTTACCATCCATTTACTTTCATAGTGCTTCTAATCCTATATATCTGCTACTGTCTAACGGTTGTTGCAGCTCATCTATTTTACACCAGAATAACAACTGTTCAATAAATACTTATTGAAAACGCCCAGCCTGTTTATTCTGTGTACCTCTCGATGACAAACTAAGTAAGCACGAGTTACTGAGCGAAAAGTAGTATATTGTTTCCATGGTCCTGAGGGATCAGGGTTGTCATGTTCGATGGTTGCGAAGAACTATTCTCTCCTAAGTAAGAGGAGATTCTAGTGGCACTGTGAGCTAGCTGGAACAAAAGGCCAACAAACCCGGTGGGGGTGTTCAGAATCAGTCCAACACCAATCCTACAGTGTATGCTGTCCGAATGTGCAGATCCTGTATAGGTTTTTATAGGAACTACACGACAATCTCCCTTTATGATATATGGACTAGCTGCAATGCTAACTGTATTAGTTTTATGCATTTTCTGCTGGTTGTGGCCTGTATACTGCATGTTAAAGCACGATAGTTAAAATAAACATTTTAAACTTTATTCGTGTCACCGTCAGTACTTATTGTATACAGGTACGAGAGTGTGAGCGAAAAGGTGTGTCTTGTTACCGCGATTCCTGAGAGATCCGGGAGTGTTGTGTTCTGGGGTGTCTAATCATTTGCTTCTTCGTGAGTGTGTAGGAGAGCGAGTGAGACACTACAGCTAGTCGGTCCTGGGCTCGAGGGCACTAAGTTGATGGGAAGGCTTAGCCTCTATACACCGAGGTCCCATAATCCTGCGCATAGTTCTGTATATGTGCAGAATCCCTACAACATGGCGCAACCAACGTTTGGTCTGGTAGTTATACACGAGACCCCTGAGTAGCGCTTGTGCTTGTCCACAATACCCTCTCACCTGTTTTGGAGACGTCCGTGGTGCGAGGGATTAACCTCCTATATTTGAGATTTATAGGTTTTTTCAAGCTTGAATTTTAAAAGGTTTAGTTTGTTTTGTTCTTCACCCAGTGTTGCGCTACCGTTTTTCTTGTTTAATTTCCAGTGTCTGTAATAGCACAACCAATTAACATTGCTGCGCCTAACTGCGCCGCAGTTACTGCTCATTTGACTCAACATGGAGTCCCGGTTGCGGGAGCAGATCTTATATTTGTAGTAGAGGCGGACGCAGCTTTCCGCTTCAAAGTTTTTTACTCCTGGGTTAAGTTTCCGGCTGTTGACGGAAACAATCACTTCTTTCATGAATATGAACGTGGTGCAGTTCCACAAATTTACCGTCCGCATCGTTTACTTGAAGTTCCGTTGTCAGCTTTGGAGCATACCATATGGTTTAATGGCGCCCTTCCTCACTCTGTTTCAGTGGTCCGTCTCAGCCCCTTATCAGTCGACGGGGCCACATGGCCTGTTTTGGCGGGATTTACACCACATCCAAATTATCTTGGTGTTTCACACGCAGAGCTACGAGCTTTACACACTTCGTTAATTCATATACACAGAAGTGTCATTCAATATTTGTCACTAATGTACCGGTGGCTCCGGCTGGTGCCGCTCAGCCACCAGGGCATGGTGGTGGCGTGGTTATTAGTCCTGTCATGATTAATTCAGTGATGGAGAGGCGTCTTCAGAATAGGGATGATTTTCCCTTCTGGTTGGCTGAAAAATTTGAGCAACTTTGAAGCTGTTTTTCCACATACATCTCCTGTGTATAAACCAGGATACTTACGATGAGCTTACCTAAAGGCCTTATTCCCAATCTGGCTGATTGCACCACTTGGGGGAAGGTGTTTGCGGCGGTTTATTCGCTGTGTTTTGGCACCCCCTCCATGATCGTGCTTCCGACGGTTCTTAAGAAGGTTCAAGATGAACACGGGGCGGAGGCTGCCCTGAAGTTGGGGATGAGATTGGTGGAAGTCTTCCCCATTGTCTCCGACATGATCCTTGCTAACGTCAAGGGGGAAGCAGTTAGCTTACAGGTGAGTCAGAGCCTAGAGGCGGTTGCTGATGTGGATAAACAGCGTGAATTGCCAAAGATGATTGCGAACTTATATAAATCCTTGGGGCGCAATAATCTGGGAATTAGACCTTTTACTCAAACGCAGAACAAGCCATCTCCTGAGAAGGAGGGGCATCCAGTCTTTCCTAAAAAGACTTGGAATAGAAATCAGCGGCAGCAACAGCAGAAGCAAGGTTCGCGTGCGGGTTCACCGACACCTGATGCTTCTGAACGTAGATATGATTTGCGTGACCGCTCTAAAATTAAGACACCAGAGAGTTTCAGGTTCCTGATCCGCGCTCTCCTCGTTCCTTTCAGGAATCATCGGATCCACAGTTCGGTGGCGAAGAGCGACAGGATTGCAGACAAGGCGAGACCACTCAGCAACGACGTGATCCGCCACGCCAGTTTGACGTAAAACCCAAACCGGAGGGACTACCTCCTTTTCGAGCCCCTTTTCAGAAGAAGAAAGTTGATGCTTTAATAGCGCAGTATGTCTCAGTGAGAACCCTGCTCCTCGATTGGAGATGGGCGGTGACACTCCTCGACAGCGCGGCGGAAGTTACCATAGTGTGGGAGGCACTCCATCCTTGTCTGGAGGCGAGAGCAACTGATAATTTCATTACGGTGGAAACAGCAGATACACGAGTTGCACACCCTATCTGAAAGAGACAATTAGTTATGAATTCCTCACCTTAGAATTACCCCCAGGCGTCAGACTGGATCCGGAGAATTGTTTCCTCAGCAGTACCCCTGCGCGTTCGTCGTTGGCGTCGTGGTCGCCAGAATAACGTCTGGGAGAGGAGTTGGCCTAACGGCTAGGGCGGTCGACCTCGAATCTGGGGAACTGGGTTCGAGTCTCGGCAATGACGCTGAACATCCTGTGATTCTGGACAAATCACTTAATCTCCCCGTGCCTAACAAAAATGATTGTGTCCTCATGTAACGCAACTGGTGCTATGTAAAGCGCTCTGATACCCGATACCTTCGGGTCAAGATCGCGCTATATAAAACTCTGTAATCTACGGTATCTACTTATACGCCGCCCTCGCGCGCTGATGTCAGTTCTTTCTTTTTCTGCGCCAGCCAGCGCAGATCCGGAGAGAGCGGTACCTCAAGTCACTTTTTGACTCCGTTTTTGCGACTTTTGTCAACATCTTTTTTGAGTCGTTCGACTCCTGGTGCACGGAGGGATGTCACGTCGGACCGGCTTCAAGGCTTGTAACTCCTGTCACAAATTGATGTCAGTCACGGATCCGCACCTCGTGTGCCTTTGGTGCTTGGAGCGCGACCATGACCCGAAGTCGTGCTCCGACTGCCGGGCCATGAACCTGAAGTCTTTGCCGGAGTGGTCCCGAAAGCTTCTCGAGGCCCGGCAGTCCGCTCCGTGCCGTTCGAGGTCCTGGTCGAGAGGGGAGTCACGGGACCGGTCCCGGAGCCACCATCTTTGAATAAGTCGAAGCACAAGAAGAAGGCGAAGAAGCATCGTCGCTCTTCGCGTTCTCCCCATCCGTCGGCCGACGCGGGAAGCGGAAGGTAGTCATCCGTCTCCGCCCACGGATCCTGTTGGGTCGACTCAGGCCTTCCCTCCCTTTCCGGGAGCCGGAGCGACCCCTGCCCAGCTTCACAGCTTTTACGAAGCCTTGCATTCCATCTTTGGGCAGCCCGACTCTGCCGGCCTCCCCCTCGATGAGAACACGGAGCCGGACCGACGTTGTCAGACGTCGGGACCGGCGCCCACCGGTACTTTTGTACCCCTGTTCTCCCCTGATGTTTCCTACCGCTCTGAGTGGCTACCAGGAGAGGGTGAGGAGGACTGGGAGGGGTCTGTGGACCCTCTTGCAGACCAGTTAGAGGAACCGGATTGGAGAGAGGAGTTGGCTGATGCCAGTGGTCTGGACACCTCCCCAGACCTTGGCATGCTTTCTCCCCCTACCGTGCCTACGGAGGAGGGTGCATCTTACGCAGTGGTGTTGTGTAGGGCAGCCGAGGCCTTAAACCTCGAGCTTCCTACAGTGGTGGTCATGACTAACCTCCTGACCGAGGTGCTTCAGCCGGCAACGGCCTCTTCGGAGCCCCTGCTGCCGTTCAATGAGGCCCTCACAGACATCCTTTTGGGCACTTGGTCCAAGCCCAACACAGGGGCTCCTGTGGATAGGATGATTGCCCGACGCCACCGCCCTGCCAAGGGTGACCTCATTTTCCTCTCTCACCACCCCACTCCTGAGAACTTGGTAGTCCAAGCCTCGACTTCCAAGGGTGCATTCCCCAACGCACCACCTGATAGGGAATCCAAGAAGCTGGACCACCTTGGAAAGAAGATGTTTTCTTCCTCCAGCTTGGGACTGCGGTCGGTGAACACCTCATGTCTCTTGGGCCGTTACTCCCACTCGGTGTGGGACACGGTTGCATAGGTGCTGCCCTGGCCGTGCTCTCCCTTGCAGTTGCCGAAGGGAGAGAGACAGCAAAGTTCGCCATCCGATGTGGGCTGGACACCGCCGACTCACTAGGCAGGACGATTTCCACGTCGGTAGCCCTTAGACCCTACGCCTGGTTGAGGTCTACTCGCTTTTCAGGTGATGTTTAAGCTACGCTTTTGGACATGCCCTTTGATGGCCGTTGCTTGTTTGACGACAAGGCGGACAACGCGCTTGAGCGTTTTAAGGACTCCAGGGCTACGGCCAGGTCCTTGGTCCTCGCATCCACCTCCCGCCCAGCGCAGTCTGCCTTTCATGGCTACGGAAGGGGTGCCCCATCACGTTCCGCCCAGAGCCACAGGCCTGCGCAAGCTGTCCAGCCTCTGCGTGGCCGGGGACGTGGGACCCACCGACGTGAGTCTGGGGGCCAGCAGGCGGGCCAGTACACCAGCACCCCCGCTGCAGCAGCCTCCAAGCCCTCCTAGTCCGACCTTTCAGGGCCACCTTTTGCCAGTGGGCGGCAGGATTCGCCATCACCTCCCCCACTGGCTCAACATCACGTCGGACAGGTGGGTTTTTCAGATAGTCTGAAGGGGCTACTCCCTACCCTTCGAGACTACCCCTCCATCCATGCCACCTCAGACCCATTGCATGTCGGAGGATAACTTGGCCCTTCTCCAACAGGAAGTAACGGATCTCTTGGCCAAGGGAGCCATCGAGCGCGTTCCTGCCCCATAAGTAGGTCATGGTTGTTATTCCCACTACTTTCTGGTGCCGAAGAAGGACGAGGGCCTGCGTCCTATCTTGGATCTCCGAAGCGTCAATTGCTTCCTCCGGAAGGAGAAGTTCAAAATGTTGACTCTGGCTCAGGTGCTGTCTGCCTTCGACCCTGGAGACTGGATGGTACCGTTGGACTTGGAGGACGCTTACTTTCACATCCCCGTCCTGCCGGCCCATCGGCGTTACCTACAGTTCACGGTAGGCCACGAGCACTTTCAGTTTACCGTGCTCCCCTTCGGCCTTACCAGCGCCCCTCAGGTGTTCACGAAAGTGATGGCGGTGGTCGCAGCTCATCTGCGCAGATCAGGGGTTCCAGTCTTCCCCTATCTCGACGACTGGCTGTTGAAGGCGGGCTCGCCCCAGGCTGTCGTCTCCCACCTCCAGACTACGGCCGACCTCCTGCACTCGCTGGGGTTCACCATCAATGTGCCGAAGTCACACCTGATTCCCTCTCAGAAGCTCCTTTTCATCGGAGCAGTTCTGGACACAGCGCAGTTTCGGGCTGATCCTCCCGAGCAGCGAGTCCGGATATTCGGGCTATGATTCCGATCTTCCAGCCTCTATCCTGGGTTTCAGTCAGAATGACCCTGAGGCTACTGGGCCTCATGGCCTCCTGCATCCTGCTGGTGGACTATGCCAGGTGGCATATGCGGGCTCTCCAGTGGGATCTGAAGTTCCAGTGGGCCCAGCATCAGGGGAATCTTTCCGATTGGGTCCAGATCTCGGAGGGCACTGCACGCCAATTGCAGTGGTGGCTAACGAACCTGGATTGGGTCAACGGCAGATCCCTCTCCCTTCCCCATCCAGAGTTCACAGTGGTGACAGATGCGGGCCACTTGGGAGAGGCAGAGATCAGAGGCCTCTGGTCTCCGGCGGAGTCTGGGCTCCATATCAACCTCCGCCTTTAGACATGGCTGGAACATCAGGGCATATCCCTGGTGGCTCACCACCTGGCAGGTTCTCTGAACGCCAGGGCGGATGAACTCAGCCGCAGGTGCATGATGGATCACGAATGGTGTCTTCACTCGGAGGTGGTGCAAGGTCTCTTTCGGCAGTGGGGCGAGCCTTGGTTAGATCTTTTCGCCACCGAAGAGAACGCACAATGTCAGCAGTTCTGCGCATTGGAATTTCCAAGGCGGCACTCGCTAGGCGACGCTTTTCATCGCGAGTGGAGTTGCGGTCTTCTGTACGCCTTTCCGCCTATACCACTTCTGCCAAGAGTGCTGAAGAAGATCAAGCCCGACCGGGCCCAAGTCATTCTTGTGGCCCCGGATTGGGCATGAAAAGTCTGGTATCCCGAGCTCTTACACATGGCCATCGATCCTCCAATCAGACTGCCTCTTCGGGAGGATCTTCTGTCGCAGCAGCAGGGGACGGTCCTCCACCCGAACCTGTCCAGCCTCCACCTCCTTGCGTGGAGATTGAGCGGCGACAGTTGACAGCTTTCGACCTTCCTCCCGAAGTCTGTAATGTTATCTTGGCAGCCAGGCGTCCCTCCACCAAAACAGTATACACCTGTAGATGGAACAAGTTTGTGGCATGGTGCGCAGCAAAGGCTGCGGATCCCCTTTCTGCCCCCCCTTTCAGAGGTTCTCCTCTTCATTCTTTCTTTGGCCCAGCAGGTCTCTGCTCTGGGCACTCTCAAAGGCTATCTTTTGGCCATTTCAGCTTTCCTTCGGCTGCCTGACCAACCTTCTTTCTTCAAGTCCCCTATTGTAAATCGCTTCCTTAAGGGCATTACTCACTTGTTTCCTCCAACTCTTTTTGTGATGCCTCAGTGGGACTTGAACCTGGTTCTTACTTATCTTATGTGACACATGGATTAGTTATGGATTCCTCACCGCCCCACCCATCCTCCCCCTTCTGCGAACTGACTTCTAGGGTAAGGGACTTCCCTTTCAGGGCCCTAGTTTTTGTGCACCAGTGGTCAGTGTCTTGCATGGCTCTGCGCTTCTGGCGTGGAATGTCGTGTAAAGATCTGACCTCAGCGTGCGAGGGCGGCATCTAAGTAGATACCGCAACGTCATTCCGGCGACCACGACGCCAACGATGAATGCGGAGTCGACCGACGCCACCTATCGACGCGCAGGGGTACTGCTGAGGAAAAAATTCTCCGGATCCAGTCTGATGCCTGAGGTTAATTCTAAGGTGAGAAATCCATAACTAATCCATGTCTCTTACAGATATATCGTTACTGAAGGTAAGTAACTTGTTCGATAGGCTTTATGAGATAGTCCTCCAAATTGAAGGTGATATAAAATGGACAATTAAGGCTGTCTTTTGGGACAACCTTACCTCTTTTTATGACATTTTGTTGGCGGAGGCGGATTGGCCACCTCCATTCGTTTTGGCTATTTCCCGAGGGGAGAATGTGATACTCCCGAGTTTTTCCCGTTACGTCTCTGAAGAGGCTAAACAAGCTTACGTGTCGGAATGGGCATTAGCCCTAGCGCCGGCTGTATACCGTAATCAGGTGGGCTGGGATAAAGATTCACCAGCACTTGAAATTCCTTTATGATCTATGCCACAGCCACAATATCCGATTAAACGTGAAGCAAAAACATCCGTAAGTGACATTTTGACCCAGTTGGAATATCCGGGTGTCATTGAACACTGTGCTTCATCCATGAATAATCCTCTTTTTCCAATATTGAAACCCGACGGTTCATATTGTATAGTTTTGGATTATAGACATTTAAACAGTCACGTTCGTACATTTGCAGTACAAAAGACACACAGCTCTGCATTAGTGAATAATATTGTTCGAAAAAAATACAAAACAACACTGGATATTTCCAATGGATTTTATAGTCACAATTTGGCTCCTGGTAGCCGTGACTTGACCGCATTTTCCGCAGTCGGCAATCAGAAGCGAGTTACGTGTCTGCTTATGGTCTATAAGAACAGTCCTGGGGCTTTTGCTGTGCGTGTTGTGTCTCTTTTGCACGACATAGACCCTGATGCTTTCTCATACATCGATGACATTTATTTGACAGATGACGAGTTAATACCGCATCTGGTACGTGTGGATCGCATCATACTCTCTTTTGCCGACTTGGGGTACAAATTTAATTTTGCTAAGTCACACATCGCCTATTTGGCGGAACTTTTCTTGGGCTCCGAGCTCAATAATGAAGGTAGGGGTTTGGCCCCCCACTTTCTGGAGAAATGTGCTCAATTGCAACCTCCATCTACATTGAAAAAACTGCAATCCTTGCTGGGATTTTTAAACTTCGGGAGGACATACATTCCTGATTATGCCCAGTGTATCAAGCCGCTTTATGCGTTGATACAACCCTCTTTTTTCATCTTCCAGCTGGCTTCCGGAACATACCATGATTCTTCGGTCTTTGCAGTCTGATCTGCTTGCGACCAACTTCTTGTTAACACGTGACAATTCTACGAACTTGGTCATAAGAATTGTGCCAGGGACTGTAGGTTTCACATATTTGACGTTCAATGAAGGTAACAGTACCAATTGCTTATAAATCGCATTTGTACACACCAGCGGAAATGCGATTTTCCACAGTTGAAAAAATGTTGACAGCGGTCCAGATGGCGATTCTGAAGGAACGCTCTCTGGCGCAGGGAAAACGCATTCTCATGGTTACGCCTGTACCTGCTTTAGATGCAGTAACAAAGGCGAGTGTTCCAAATTCTACTTTTCTTAAATATCTTTATTTTAGACATCATACAAGGGAGACAAAGCATATCATACTTTACATAAAACAGATATCGATGACCAAATTTTTGAGTTTTTATCCCCTCCACTCACTGAGAACCCCGACCCCTCCTGCGCTACCCCACCCCTCCCTCTTGATCCAAAAGACATTAAATTATACATTACTTTACTGCCAGTTAACCTTTAACCTTTAACAGAGTATCAATAAAAAAAAAATATATATAACTTGCCACCGGGCTGTATGACTAGCCTATCTGGTCATAATTCATTTAATCAGCATCCTCATTAATCCATCTAGTTATAGGCTCCCAGATTTCAAGACCTCTTTTTTTGCTCTGTGTCCCCTTCTTTTGTATATCGCAGTCTCCCACCTATATGTAGCTAACAATTTCCCTAGCCAACAGTGTATTGAGGGAGGATCTTGGTCTAACCAAGCACTGGCCAAACATAGCCTAAACAACGCCATAGCTGTGAATAGCAAAATCCGGTTTAGTTCATCCATTTCCTGGTTACTTACCCCCAAAACTATTACCTGGGGGGTGAGCTCCACCATATATTCCAGCATATTACTAAGACGTTGGCCTATCTCAGTAAGCAGAGGGGCAAGTTTAGGGCATGTGGCAAACATATGTACACTATCCGCGGCTAACACTCCGCATCGAGAGCAGTGTATACCTGAAGTCCCACCCCATCTAAAAATCCGTGCTGGTGTGATATATAGATTGAGCCAAGTTTTAAAACACTGTACTTGAAGACTTGCCGAGATAAATGCTGTCTGGCTTAACAAAAGGGAATCTTCGCATTCTCCTACCCCTGCTTGTAAAAGCTCCTGCCACCGGTTTGTATGTTTAACTAAATCATCCCCCATTTCCTTGTTGATTAATTTATATATTGTGGACAATGTTGGGCGAGCCCCAAACACCATATCTAATAACGGGATTTTACTTCAGCTGACTATCTTCTTAGTCAAGAAGTCCCTTAACTGTAAATATTTAAAAAAATGATTATTCCCTATCCCGAATTTCTCCTTAATTGTGTCAAACAAAAAAATTTCCTTATCTTCCATTAAATCTCCCAAATGCTGTACACCTTTTTCAGCCCAGGTTTTCATATATCCATCATGAAATATGGCTGGGAGTAAATCATTATTAGCTAAGGGAGAATATCTGTGGATTCTGCCGATATTCAGTTTTTTTCGAACTGCAGTCCAGACCTTGAATGCGCCCAATAATACCTTAAATTTAACCCTTTTAAAATAAGCGAAATTAATATGTCGCATGAGACAGCCTTTAGCCTCCACCCCATATATTAGCTCATAAATGGAGATATTAGATGCTTCCCTTATATCTCCACAGTCACTTTTCAACAGATCGGCCATCTGTTTCATAGCTGCTGCCCAATAGTATACTTGAAAATTTGGGACTGACCAGCCCCCACGATCTCTGGGTAGAGTCATATACTTTAAAGCTCTTCGGGGACGCTGTCCCGCCCACAGAAACCTAGAGATCAGTTGGTTCATTGCTAAAAACCAAGATTTACTTATTTCCAGTGTGATAGCTCTTAAAAAATATAAAATCTTTGGGAGAAATAACATTTTAATTACGTTACTCCTACCAACCAATGTAAGATGCAAATTATTCATCCTATTAAAATCTATCTTAGATTTCTGCATCAATGGCTCCAAATTAATATCAACAATTTCATCCACATTAGCACTGATCTCTACCCCTAGATATCTAGTATTCCGAACTACTCGAACGTCATCCAGATTTATTCTATCGTTCTTGACAATTAGCGTTTTACTTTCATTGAGATGATAGCCTGAGAACTTGCCGAAGTGGCTAGCTACTTTCTCTATCTCCATGAGGGCATCCAGAGGGTTAGGCGTAACTATTGCCAGGTCATCCGCATAGGCTAGGATCTTGGTGTTTCCTCCTCTGGTATAAATAGCTTGAATCTTTTGGTTCTCCTCCATTTTCCTGATTAAGGGATCAATGTAAATAGCAAACAGAGGAGAACAGGGGCACCCTTGCCTCGTGCCTCTTGTGATCTTAATTATACCAGATGTGGAACCCATCAAGGCTATTCTAGCAATAGGCTCCCGATACATACTTTTTATAGCCCTTATAAACCCTTTACCCAAGCCTGTTCTTTCCATAATTGCCCACAAAAAGGACCAGGAGACCCTATCGAATGCCTTTTCTGCATCTAAAAGTATTAAAGCCATAGGGTCTCCCGTTACCTTAGTGTAGTCAAATAGGGCGATAGTCCGGCGGATATGTTCGGTTGTTCCCCGGCCAGGAACAAATCCGTGTTGATAGGGAGAGACTAATTTCTTGATCACCAAGGCCAACCTATTAGCAAGAATTTTAGCATAAATTTTTGTGTCACTGTTAATCAACGTGATAGGTTGGTATGACCCCAGTTCGTTTATAGGTTTACCTTTTTTCGGGAATACAACAATATTAGCTGATTTCCAAGTTTCGGGTGGGACCTCACCGGATTGGGCTCTGCGGAAAATCTCTAACATCGTAACCATTAGCTGTGCCCTGAATTTTTTATAAAATCCCCCTGGTATTAGGTCCGTACCCACAGCTTTACCTAGTGGCAGAGAATCAATCGCCGCTCTCACTTTCTCGATTTTGATTGGTGATTCTAACATTTCTTTCTCTTCAGGGGAAACCTGTTTGAGAGTTATTCCGTTAAGATATTCCTCGATCTCACAGTCTTCTATCCGAATGTCCTCTGTATATAGTTTTTGATAAAATTTCTGGAACGCAGATAGAATAACTTCTGGGTCATTAACCAGACCGGCATTAGGATCGATAATTTCGGTGATTCGGGTTTGTACCACTTTTTCTCTGGTGCGGACTGCGAGCATGTGACCCACCCTTTCATTGCTCTCGTAAACCCTGCTCCGCCAAGCCATATATCTGCCTGCCGATTTCTTGATCGAGATTTCTGTAATTGCTGACCTAGCAATTATGATCCTTGATTGAGCTATCTCTGAATCACCCCCCTCAGAAAGAACCTCTATCAGGTGGGCTTCGGCCTTTCCCAATTCATCATACAGTGTATGTAACAGATTCCTTTCTTTCTTTTGTGTCTCCCAACCATACTTAGATGTTTCCCCCCTGATGCCAGCCTTTAAAGTATCCCAGACTACCTGTATGCTTGTACTGCCAAGATTCTCTTCGATAAACCTGGGGATCCACCTCTCCATATGCTGAACATAACCTTCATCACTGAGCAGAGCCCTATTAAATGTCCAACGAGCTAATTGTGATTTCTTCTGGATATTAATTTCAAGGACCAAAGGGTTATGATCTGACATAACTCTAGGATATTTAGTTATTTTACTACCATGTACCAACTCCTGTGACACAAACAAATAATCTAGTCTGACGTGTTTGATGAGGGGCAGAAAAATACGTAAAACCAGGATCATTCGTTACTTGCTTAGCCCAGACATCCGACAACCCGTGCAGTGATCTCAGTTGTAGCAAGGATTTATACACTTTGGGTTTACGCCCTTGATACGTCGTCCCCAGATGGTTAGAGGCCGAACAACTCATATTTATGTTAAAATCCCCGCAAACAAGCGGGAGGGGCCACCCAACTAACTCCACATTCAGCCAATCGAACAGTGCTGAATCGTTAAGCACTGATCCATAGACCAAGCATAGTGTAAACATACTATTGCCTACACAGCACTGCTTAATTACCCATTTTATCAGCAGTGCATCATGGAAAGCTAGCTAAACCCCTCTGAGCTAATATTGCCACCCCTCTTGTCCTTACATCCTGCGTAGTGCTAGAGATCAGTTGATAACCATCCAGTTCCATTACCCTCCTTCTACAAGCTTCAGTATGTGTTTCCTGATGGCAGACAATGTCAGCCTTCAGGAATTGTATGTCCAGACCGACTCTTCGTCTCTTTACGGGATTGTTTAGACCACAGATATTAATTGAGGCAATTCTAAGCTTCCCCATTAATAATTAAATAAGATTCGGACACCCCGTGGCATATCCATATCGGGTCTTGAGAGCAACCACAGAAATACATGCAACCTTCCCCTTGATTTCTTTTGGATCCCCCCCCTCTCACCCTCCCCCACCCACTCAATAAGGCAAAAAAGGTCCAGAGACCCTTGCGATGCCTCCTGCATTCTACTGTGCTCCCTAGTCACTCCCCTGCCCGAAATAAATAAGAAAAGCAAAAGAACCCCAAACAAAGAAACAGAAAAGAAAAATAAAAGAAATCAAGATAAGAGGAAAAAATATTCTTCTAGCGGAATTTGACCCGTCACACTATATACAAAAGACAGAATAAAGAAAGCATTATTAGCCCATGTATTGTTCTTTTATCCGCTTGTAAGTTCCTGCAAATATTCCTGGGCCTGGATCTCTGAGGTGAATACTCTGATATTTCCTTTGTAGATAACTTTGAGTCGTGCCGGGTTCATTAAGAACACCTCACAGCCTCGTTTCTGGAATGGATTGATCAGCTGCCGAAGCCTCCATCTTCTTTCCACCGTTGTATGACAAAAGTCCGGACGAACAAAGAAAGAATGCCCCTCTACTGCTTGCTTTGCATCAGGTCTAGCTTTCTCAACTATTGCCTGCCGTAGGAGGAAATTTCCAAAGAAAATGAGAATAGCTCTGGGTTTCTCATTTTGACCTGTTTTGTTCTTTTTCATCATCAGTGGGAACCTGTGCACCCTCTGCACCTCGGCTTCCCAGTTCCAATGCGCGAACTCTGGAAAGGCACCTTTGAGAAGTTTTAGCACAAACCCGCGTATG
Source organism: Calotriton arnoldi (assembly GCA_963921515.1). Classification (NCBI taxonomy): domain Eukaryota; kingdom Metazoa; phylum Chordata; class Amphibia; order Caudata; family Salamandridae; genus Calotriton; species Calotriton arnoldi. Next base: position 2,545,934 of record CAWUFW010001624.1, on the reverse strand, counting down.
TCATTGCCTTCGGCTTTTTCCTCTATGCCTAGCAGTCGTAAGTTATTTCTCCGCTGCCTGTTTTCAAAATCCTCCAGTTTCCAGAGTACATCGCTCATTCTGGCTTCATTTGCTACGATTTTTTGATCGGTGCTCTCCACCCCAGCTTCCAGCCCCACCACACGTTCCTCTAAGGCAGTAGTGCGCTCCGCAATTTCTGAGCAAACTTTTGTTACTTTGCGGATCGCCCCCTGGAGTTTTTTATTTGCTAACTGTGCCCTCTTGTGTTCTTGGCGGGGTTCTGCCTGCATCTATTTGAGCGTAGAATATATTAATCCCATAGAAGGGGGAGTTTCTGTCTTGCTCGCAGTAGCTTTAGAGTCCTTGAGCGGGAATTCATTTATATTTTCTTTGTCGGTTTCTATCCCGAACTGGATAGCAGAGTAGTCCCATTGTAGTTGGCCTGCTTGACTGTTATCAGAGTTTGAGCCTCTGTCTTTCACTATTCCCTTAATGCTCCTTCTCTTGGTTCGATTTGGTGCCCTCCTTTGAGTATCCAGTCTTGGGTGGGGACTGCCACTGTCCTCCCCTGTAGCTTCGGGCTCCGTGTCCTCGAGATCACTGGCATTAATGTGCTCCAACTCATCCGTCAAGGAGAAAAATGTATCTCCATCTGGAGTTCCTGCATTTTTGCTGACAAGATTGGTGGAAACAGCACCGTTACAATCATTGAAGTCAATCCCTCCTTGTACTTCTAAAATATTAACTTACGAGCTATCTTTGTGCTGTTCTCTCCTTTCTTATCTCTTCCTTAGGCTCTATGTTGGAAGTGTTTGTGTTAGTCAAATCTATAGCGGGAACTTCTGATACAACTGTCTCGTGAGGGAATTTAGATGTCATATTTAGTTTGTCAGACAAGCCTCCATCAGATGACTCTAAGCCTATACCGCCATCCGATATCTTGCTAGCAGTTTTGCCTCTAGTTGAGGGTTTTACCTGTATTTCACTTGTTCCCCGTCCGGAGAACATCCCAGGCACCGTCTGTTGTTTGGGCCTCGTTGCTGGGTCGACGCTGCTCACCGCTGGGCATCCTGCCGTCAATTTCCACCCCCTCCTGGCTGAGCGTGTGAGCAACGTCCCCGCCTCTCAGAGCCACCGTCTTCCGAGCTGCCGGGATCGCCTTCATTCCGGCCGTGGTGCCGTCCTTCACTGGAGGTTTTACTTTGGGGTGCATCTCAAGCCTGCTTGATCTTCCTGAGTTCCTCTGTGCACCGGTAAGAGTCCGAAGAGCCCTTTTGGGCCAGAGGTACGCTCTATGTTTCAGTTTCTGCACGCCGATGCAAAGCACTTTTACTGTCCGTGTAAGCAGATCTCCGATACTCCGCACTGTGCTCATCCGGAGACTCGAATAGCTCTCCAGAGTGCCTTTATGATGTACCCGATCAGCACATCGACTTTGGATTCCGTTTTTAAACCACTTTATCTCTATATTGGAGTTCTTCTGCAATCAGTTCAGTTCATGGCAAGGGAGCGACTCCCACAGCGGTCACACAGCCGCCATCTTGCCCGTCCGATCTCTGGTTCCAAATTCTAAAGCTTTGCATCCACGTTGGATATAATGGGCAAGTTCTTTGACATCGGCTGATGTCACTTTTATCTTTGATCCCTCTTTGCAGACACAGGAGTTTTTACAATATGAACATGTTCATCCTCCTCTGTTGTCTTTGCTTCCTCTAGATCAGTACAAATGTATCATCTATACCGACGGATCTGCTCAGCCAGCCGTCGGGTCAATGCATGCTTATTCGGCGGCTTGCGCTATAGTGGCTGGCTCAATTGTAAATGGTGAATTTGTCATCCATAGTCCATACACAGGCACTTGGGGACTGTACAGCTCAATTGGCGGAGCTGAGTGCTTTGATTTTAGCTCTAGAATTTGCTGATCCTGATATGAACACTCTTGTTCTGTGCGATCCCTACTACTGTGTGCAAGCTTTCAATGACAACTTATTCTTTTGGTCTCAGAATGACTACCGAGACTCTAAAGGTAGCGCAATAAAGCATAAAACGCTTTGGGTCAGAACTTAAGGAACGTTTGCCACTCACACATGTTATTCATACTCTTGGCCATCATCATGTGGGAGCACATGCTGTTGGTAATTCTTTGGCTGATGAGGCAGCCAAATCTGCAGTGGTCACATGTTCTGTAGCAGCAGTTACTAGGTCCATGACTAAAATTGATAATGATATTCTAGCGGCAATTGCTGCTACAAAGGGTGGGACGGAGTTCCCGCAAGGTTTCCCTTCGAAATATTCCTATCATTTGTCACCTGAGCAAGTCCCATTTGCTAGGATACCATCTGTTGGGGATCGGCTGATTCCCAACGAGGACCGCAGACTTCCTTTGATCATAGCCGCACATGAAGGCATGGCTTCTACACATGCCGGAGTTTCTGCGACTGTTTCTCTTTTACAGCAACGTTATTGGTGGCGTGGTCTATACAAACAAACCCGTAATTATGTACTGTCTTGTGACATTTGTCAACAGATTAAACCGTCTACGGCTGCACGTCCACCACATACACAGCTATACATTTCTAATCAACTGTTTGGTTGTATTTATCTTGATCACTGCGGTCCTTTGACATCTGACACTGCATATAAACATATTTTAATTACAGTTGATTCGTGCACTAGATTCCTTTGGGTTTGGCCACAACGCAGTGCTGATGCTCGAAATGTCATTAGAGATTTGCGTGTCTTTGTCTGGACTTTTGCCTGTGGCACCTTCCATTCTGACCAAGGTCCTGTGTTTGCCTCTAAGGCTTACAAGGATGCAATGAGGTCTCTGGGGGTTCTGGTGCAGTTTTCGTCTCCATACAAGCCTGAGGGCAATTCTATAATGGAGCGAATGAACTGTGACTTAAAGCAATCTTTGACAGCTAGAGTCTTAGGTACTGGCAGGGGTTGGCTGACTCATTTGTATGGGTTCAACGTGCATTAAATAATCTCCCAAGAAGATCTCTGGGTGGGCGGACCCCATACAAAATGCTCTTTGGCATTAAAATGTTTGTCCCAGACCTTGATGGTCTAGACGTTGTGGCGACTGCCGCAACATTTGACATAGATAACCATTCTACTATGTTGCAGGAACTACAAAAGACCCGTGACACACTGGCTAAAGATCATTCGCCCTCGTCCACTGAAGCAGCATTGCTGATTTCCTGTTACCGGCTGGCTTCCTAAAGTTGGTGATCTGGTACGGGAATAGCTGGAGAACAAAAAAGAATTTGGTCCCTCTTATCGTGTACCTGTCCCAGTTCTTGGATTGAAGGGTACTCTTACAGTGATTTTGCCTCCTTTGCCAGTCCGCAAGGAAAACAGATTTATTTCAATTGACAATGTCAAGCTACACCATATGGCCGATACTGAATAGTATGACTCCAAGTATTCCAAGCCGAGATCTTTCACTGAATCCGATGGCGTCAGCCTCCTCGACTACTCCCCGCGTAATGGAGGGGGAGTTGGAGACTTCTACTTTTTTCTTGCCTGTTGTAACTTCTACTTCCACTAATGCAGACATCGAGTATGATTCTCCTCCAATTGAGGTTGTCATTGACATTCTTGACAGTACCATACATAACCCATCTGATGCTGCACAGCCTCCATTGTTTCGTTTGGGAGCGAGTGGATATTATATGGATCGTACCAGTTTTTCGTTAGACTCATCATCTTCTTCCTCATCTGTGCCGTCCCCTCTGACTCGTACACGTCTTTCATTGCCTGGTTCAAGAAGACTTACCTGGTCCCACCCTGGACTTACATCTGGACGGTGCTCCACGCTTATATTCCTTTTCATGTGGATTGGGTTTGTGACAGTGTTCTTCCTGCTCATCAATGGTCATTATTTGCCTGAACGCTCTGCTGTGAAATTTGTTGATGGAGTTCTAGCTCCCCATACATCATCCCATATAATGAAGAGATCAAGCCCTCGTGAACATTTCGGCCTTCCCTGTTGCTGATGGCATCGTTTGGGATAAAGTTGCGTTCGAAATTCATGGTCCGACAGAGGTCCTGAACATTCCATACGTGTTCCGCGTTTCATTAGGAGATGTGGTATCACCGGACATACACTCAGACAACTGGGATGTTCAGGCCGTTCATTCATTGTTTTCTGATTTAAAATATTATGCTGCTTTTGATGCTGAAGATTTGTATTTGAATTCAGCCAATTATGCAGATTTATTCTGTTACCAACATTATGGCCTTCATTACTTGCATAAAATGAATACGTTAAGACCGATTTTTAATTTTACTCAGTGGGAACATTGTCCGACTTCTTTACAGGGGAGTTCTATTACTCAACGGAGTAAGTTCACATACTTTTCCGGTTATAATGCGTCCCATCCAGAGTCCTATTTCTATAAGTTAAAATTGCCTTTTCACTCTAAATTCATATTGACTCACACTAAATTGATTTATTCTAATTACTTTAGGACTGTTTTGGCCTTACATGGTTACGATCATTGGAAAGACACCATCGATTTAAAATCCATTTGGGGTACTAAACATTGGCAGGTGCAAGGCACTGAAGCTCTGCATCGTGCATGTCTAATTCTGACTAAAATTTTGTTTTTAAATGACACGGTGCAACAAACTACTTGTTTTTGTTTGGCCACAGACAAAAATTTGAATGTTCCTTCCATTCCCTCATTAGCTGAGTATGATGCGTGGCATACACACACCAATCATACGCAACTTACACGTTGTTACATATAGAACAATTAGAACAGTTACCTTTTTCTGTAGCAGAGACTGATTCAGCTGTGTGGTTAATACATGGCGTTATTTCACTGCCCTTCTCACTATTTCAGTTTACATCTTGCATGAAACACTTCCCGGTTGGGCGCTTTGTGCCCCTCGGAAGTGCTTTTATTCATGAATTGTGGTCATTACCTTTCACCTACAGATGTCAGCGTGCGGAAAAGGAAGCTTTCCTAACAGGGGAGGATTGAGATTCCACAGTAGGACATTCCCTAGTTTGCAAAGAAGTTAAATTGAACGGCGCCTGTAACGTGTCGGCACCTAATCTGGCTTGTTTTTTAAAAGGTACGCCCATCCCAACTATTATTCCCGCACTCACGTTACTTTCAAATGGCAGTTATCTTATTTTGAATAACCATGACTGCTGTGGCTTACGGGCCGGCATCCCGTATATAGTAACGGTTTCGCAACGTGTTACTTGTTGCAGCAATGTCCTTTTTTTCACCCCGCATGGGATTGTAGATAGTTCGCTTTGGCCTTCCATTCCAACTTTGAAAACAGATTTCAATAAACTAAGCAGACTCAAAGCGCTATTGTTTCAACAAGAAGTGGCTCTCACAACAGCACGAGAGACCTTTGAATTGCAGGTGGCGAGAACCGCAAGTGAGATACACTTGCTACTGAACACAAATCTCCCACTCCATTTTGGAGAGTTTATACACCAAATATTTAATGCGTCTGATCCTGAAGGCTTTGCTCATTTTTTTAAACTTGTGCGATCCAGCCTTGTTTCCTCTTTTCAGACGATTTTGGGAGTAATACCGGCCTTTATTCATTCGATTTTTTTCCAGCGCCTTCAGTGGGTTTCTATTGATCCTCTTACTGGCGTGCTGTGTGCTGGTACATCTGCTCCTGTTACGCAATGGCTGTCCATCTTGTGGTACTGCACAGACCCAGCCAATTGCAACTGTACCGTGACCGAATGCAACAACTATTTGGATGTTTGCCATTAGTTATGGTCTTACCTTTCGCTTGGCCTACTTTACTTGCATGCAACCTGTGTTCTATTGCCGACGATGCCCTTTCTGTTGGGCCTTAGATATCTGCCTCTCCAATACATCCGGCGCTGACCTGGATTATGATCAGTTAATGGGTCCGTTACTGGCCCATGACCAGGCCTGTTCTGGGGACGGCCGTTTGATGCATGCGGCTGCACTTGGAGTGTTGGCAGGCTGGAATACCTGTGATGCTGCACAGTGCCTCTTGCAACGGAGTTTCATCGAGTATCACGCAAGTTGCCCGGAAATGCTCCTGGAGGCATCGGATTATGAGAAGCACATGTGTTCCTTCAAACTGCTCAACTGGATGGCATCCCTCTTTGCTATGAATGACAGGGATGATCTTTTGGAACAGCTTGCATTCCATGGTTCACATAATCTGGTGAATTTTCCGGACTCGCCTTAAATACATTTTAAATGAGACTTTTTGCATTTTTACGATTTGACCTTTTTTACAAGCTTTTTTGATTCTGCTTACCGTTGCATTCTGTTTTCCTATATGCTACAGCCTTACCAAGGGGAGGGTGTCATGTGGCCGATAGGGGCATTGTCGACATCGCTAAGTTAGCATGAGCCCAGCAGCCACGATGCCGCTTTTGCGCACGTTACTAGATGGCTTTATTTTTGCAAGACTCTGTTTATGCCTTTCACATGAGAACCGTCTGCTTTGTTTGTTCTCTGACTGTTCCTGGAGTTTAGTCTGAACACTGTAAGCAAGGTCGATAAACAATGCCCCTTGTTATTCTGTTCTGGTCAGTGCCTAGCACCTAGACAAAGCATGCTAATGCAGCTGCTGCTGGAAACTCGTACTTTGATATTATGGGGATGCATGTTTAGGTAACACACACTTGGAGAGGGAGCTTTCCAGGGAGAAGAGCAATGCGGTTCCTATGATGTAGATATACCATCTAGTACTAAGGTATGGGGTCTGCTGACAAAGCCCAGAGATCTTCTATTATATAATAATACTTCTTCTTACCAAGGGGAGGGAGGTTAGGCATTATTGTCCTTTCTCCATTGTCTTTATATGATGACATCTCCCTTTATGATATATGACCTAGCTGCAATGCTAACTGTATTAGTTTTATGCATTTTTCTGCTGGTTGTGGCCTGTATACTACATGTTAGAGCAGGATAGTTAAAAAAAACATTTTAGGGGGCGTGGCTTGAGCGCCGACGAAGATGGCGGCCAGCTGATACCGCTCCGGGCTGAGATCGGGGGAGCCGGTAAATTTCGACCGATGGAGTGGCCCCGCGGCAGGTCATGATTGAAGAATTTGCTAGCGGAACGTGTACCGCATCGGAAGATGCCTTTATTTTGCCGCGGTAAGCCCGCATTCTTTCTGAAGTCCGCTTTGACATGCAGCGCGCTCCGTGATTGGACCGCGACCGCCATCTTGTGTTCTTCCCAGCCTTCGACTCGCGCAGCGGTTTCTCATAAAAATGCCGCTCTGAATGGAACGTGTACTGCATTGGAAGACACCTCTTATTTTGCAGCGGTAAGCCCACATTCCTTCTGAAATCCACTTTGACATGCGGCGCGCCGCGTGAATGGACCGCGACCGCCATCTTGTGTTCCTCCCAGCGTTTGCTTCGCGCAGCGGTTTCTCCTCATAAAAACCGTTCTGAATGGAATGTGTGCTGCATTGGAAGACACCCCTTATTTTGCAGCGGTAAGCCCACATTGCTTCTAAAATCCGCTTTGACATGCGGTGCGCTCCGTGACTGGACCGCGACCGCCATCTTGTGATCTTCTCAGCGTTTGCCTCGTGCTGCGGTTTTTCCTCAGAAAAATGCCGCTCTGTATGGAAAAGTTTTATGTTTGACATCCTGGAAGAGGATTTTCCCTCCTATCTGTTGTTTATTTAATACCAGTCTCAACTCTGCTTCACTTCTTACACCTTGTGGTCAACAACAACTGTATCTCAAATGCTGGAAAATATCCCATAATCTGGCTACTAACTTTTAAATAGTGCTACTATTTCTATTCTGGTCGTTTTGATATATCTGCGCTTTTCATTGTGAATTTTCAACATTCTACCCTGCAGTTTCTTGTCTGCATTTTTCTCTCATGTCTATAGGGAGAACCAGAGGTGGACGAGGCAGTGTTTCATCCAATTTGTCTATTTCTCGCTCAAAATCTACCATACTGCCTACTTCTAACCCCTTTTCTGTCCTACAAGACGACATGGAGGACTCTACGCAAACCAGTATACTTCACCTTACCGAAACTTCGTCCAACATGCCCTCCCTTGTGCCCACTTCTGGATCTCCTTCCTCTCAAGTCAACGTTAAAAATACGCCTAAAGCAAATGCTTCGTCATTACTATCCTCCATCAAACGAGTCAAAAAGGACCCTCCTACACCTACTGTCTCTCCTCCACCTCCCTCAATAGAACTACTACTGGATGAAATACGTGCTCTTAAGCCGTACATGGAGGAAACGAATACTCGTCTGCAAGGCTTGGAGGATAATTGGTTTTCACTTCAAAGTAAAATTACTTCTGTGGAAGGTCAAATCAAGTCACTGCAAATCTCTTCACGGCAAATTCCCCCTATGAAGGCAGAAATCTTACAACTTCAGAAACAAGTTGAAAATCTTGAAAATCGTAGTAGACGTAACAATCTACGTATTTATGGTTTATCCGAAGGGTTGGAAGGATCCAACCCTTTAGCCTTCTTTCAGTCTTTTCTCCCACAATTGCTTGATATTCCAGAATCTCCTCCATTGAACATACAAAGAGCTCACAGATTAGGTCGTCCTCCCTCTACTTCTTTATCTCAGCTCAAACCAAGAGGTGTAATACTCTACTTCTTAGAATATACTGACTTGTTAAAAGTTTTGCAGGCAGTTAAAATCAAACGTCGTATTTCCTGGCAAGGTTCACAGCTATTTTTCTCACAAGATTACGCCAAGACCACTGAAGATAAAAGGAAAAGCTTTCTTGCAATGCGACCAGCACTACGAGATTTAAATGCCAGATTCGGTTTGATACACCCTTGCCTCTTCAAAGTAACTAATAAAAACAAAACTACCACATATGAAGATCCAGCTTTACTCCAACGTTTTCTTGAGAATTGCAGAGAAGAATCTATGGATATTGCAAGATCGTTTTCTTCCTGAGAACTCTATTATTTTTTCTATTTCAAATTTGTAGTCGTGTATTTATCTCATGTCTTCCTTGTTCATGACAAAATGAATTAATTTTTTCTTTTTTCACATGTCTTCCCTTTCAAGTGTCGTCTCCCTCCTGTTCTTATCCTCCATTGTTTAATATCGTCTAGACCATTTACTTCCTCGTGATCTCCCCCAGAGGTGTTATGCTGGTTTCGTCTTCTCGTCCTGTTGCCTCAACACCCTCCACCCATGTTTGAGTCTCTGGTATGTTTTGATGTTCTTTTTCTATCTTTGTTCTATATTTACTTCTTCTATTCTTCCTTTTCTCTCTTCTTTGATCCCCTTTCCTCTTTTCTTTACTTATCTCTATTTCAACATCATTTCCTTTTCGTCTTCAATATTCCTATTCAAGAGCTTGTTACTATACTTTTCTCTCTAATCATTACGAATTGTTTATTACATTTACGTTTTTGCTGTAATATTTTAAAAGTTCTACTTCATATGGTTGATTAATGACGTTGCGTGTTATCTCTTGGAATGTTAAAGGTTTGGGTACACCTATTAAAAGACAAAGAGTACTTTCCCACTTATCTAATCTTAAGTCAGATATTGTGTTCTTACAAGAATCCCATTTAATAGTTTCAGAAGTACTTAAACTTAAGAGACAATGGGTAGGACATGTTTTTTCTTCTCCAGGCACTAGTAAAAGAAATGGTACCGTAATTCTTATTCATAAAAAGCTTAAAGTTTCTCTTCTTTCTCAAGACTCAGATGATGATGATGATGGTCGATGGCTAATTGTTCACCTTAAAATCAATGATGTACCTATTACTTTATTTAATATATATGCACCTACTAAACCTGACAATACTTTCTGGCCACACATTTCTTCTCTTTTGATGTCCATTGATACACCATACGTTATTTTCGGTGGAGATTGTAATTTAATTGTCGACCCTTACATTGATCGTACATCTAAAACACCTTTTATTCCCTCACCAATGCACCAACACTTCACCAACCTCATCTCTCACAGATCCCTCGTTGATTCCTGGAGACTCTGCCACCCACAACTTCGTGAATACACTTTTTTCTCCCCCACTCGCCTTTCGCAATCACGCATAGATTATTTATTTGTCTCAAAGGCACTAACACAAACTATCTTACAAGCAGACATTGGATCCATTTTGATCTCTGATCACGCTCCTGTAATATTAGACCTAGAACTACTCCCAGTCACTAATTCTAATAAAAGATGGCGCTTTAATACTTCCTTATTAGCTGACCAATCTTTCACTTCCTCTTTTGAAGACTTCATTACTCACTTTTTTAAGCATAATTTATCCTCTGTTTCATCCTTTTCTATCGTTTGGGACTCCTTTAAAGCTTCAGCCAGAGATTTTATTATTTCTTATGTTGCTAAAAAGAAACGTCAAAACTCCCATAAAGCAAATGAAATTCTTAAATCTATTATATTATTAGAATCCCTTTATACATCAACTAATTCTGCAGCTGACCTTAATGTAATCAAAGAAAAATTTAAATATAATAAATTATCCACAGAAAATGCCTCTGCCTACCTTCTTCGAGGTAGTGCTCGTTACTATGGCGGTCAAAAAAAAGCGGGCAAACTCCTTGCTTCATATCTCAAAATTAAAAAGGATCGCTCCAATATTGATTATGTACTAAATTCTGCCTCTGTCCCAGTAACTAAACATCTTGAGATTTTAGAGGAATTCAAAAAATACTATACCTCCCTTTATACTCCTAAATTTTATCCAGATTCTATAGACATACAAAATTATCTTGCTTCCATACAAAGCAATTTCCCACAGATATTGATTTTTCTTCACTAGAACAAGATATCACCATAAAAGATATTTCTCAGGCTCTAAAACTTCTTAATACGGGAAAGCACCCGGCCCAGATGGATTCCCTGTGGAATTCTACTCCCATTTTCCAAAGCCCTTCTCCCTTATCTCCTCTCATTGTTTTTACATTTCATCTCTTCTAATGCATCCTCCGGCACCTTTCAAGATGCTCTCATTTGCCTAATCCCTAAAGAAGGGAAAGATCCTCATTTCTGTAAAAATTACAGACCGATATCATTAATCAATTCTGATTATAAAATATTTGCTAAAATTCTTGCTCTTCGATTAGAACCTTTCTCACAATCTATCATTTGTAAAGAACAATCTTGCTTTATTAAAGGACGGAATATCTCGGATAATACCCGGACCTTCTTTAATATATTACATAAATCTAATAAATATCCCCACTCACTTGCAGCCATCTCTTTAGATGCAGAGAAAGCTTTTGACCGTATGGATTGGTCTTTTATTTTTCATACTTTAGCTTGGTTCGGTTTTGGTCCCAAATTCATTTCTTATATTTCTTTATTATACACCTCACCCAAAGCCTTCATTTTTGCTAATGGTTCTTTTTCTAATTCCTTTATGTTACAGAGAGGAGTTCGCCAAGGCTGTCCCCTTTTCCCTCTCCTTTTCATTCTGGCACTAGAACCGTTTCTAGCTAAAATTAAACAAAATTCTAACATACATGGTTTTCAACATGATAAACTTCATGTTAAAATGAGTGTCTATGCAGATGACATTCTATTATTTTTATCCAAACCAGAACACTCCATTCTAGCCTTCACGGCAGAAGTCAATGCTTTCTCTTTACTTTGCGGTTACAAATTAAACCATGATAAATGCGAAATTCTACCCTTGAATATTTTTTGTTTTAAACAGGATTTTATTTCTACTAATTTCTCATGGAATCCCCAAAAAATTAAATATTTAGGTCTTTGGTGTGCTCCCTCTATTAATCAAACACTTTCACTAAATATGACCCATCTCTTTTCTACTTTATCTACTTCTACTTCCAAATGGCACCCTTTATACTTGTCCTGGTGGGGCAGACTTGACACCATTAAAATGATGCTTGCTCCCATCATTTTTTACATGATTTCGGCTATCCCTCTCAATCTTCCTGCATACTTTTTCCAAAAATTAATTCTATCTTATCAATATTTTTATGGAACAAGAAAAAACCACGTATGTCTTTAATTAAGCTAAAGTGTCCTAAATCACAGGGTGGAGTTAATTTTCCAGATTTTCAACTCTACCATAATGCCTTCCTTCTTAAGCAACTCTCTAAATCTTTAAATGATTCTACTCCAAACCCCTCCCCATTATGGAAAGATTTAGAACATTCCTTTTTATCTCCCTTTTCCCTTGATGAATCCCTCACTTTCACTCACAAGTCACGTTTTCTATCTTCACCTATACATAACACTACTCATAAACTATTTCACTCTTTTATGCTATCACACCTCTCAGCTAAAGACCGATTTCTTAACTCATCTATTTGGCATAATAACTTTCTTAAAATTAAAAATAAGCCCATTTTTTGGAAGGCTTGGAGAGACAGAGGTTTACTTTGGATCCATCAGTTATACTTAAACGACTCTTTTCTTACTTTTTCTGATGCACAATTACTTTATAAACTACCAAAATCTTTTTCTGTCAAATTCAAATTGTTGATCCAACATATAGCCGATTCTCTGCTTTTTATATCCTCTGCACCATCCTCCTCATTACCTCAACGCAACATTCTTCCCATTTTAAGTGCCCAAGCTAATGCCTCATCTATTTACAAATTCCTCAGCACACCCATTGAACACAGACCTAAAACTCACATTGAACTCCAGTGGGAATCTGAATTCCACTCTTCATGGCCTACTATACTTTGGGATAAAATATGGTTGAAACTCCGCAAGACCTCAAGAGCAGCCAGCACGACACAAACACTTTTCTTTATATACAATCGGCTTATGTTCACACCAATGTCCTTACATAAATTTCAACCCACACTTTCTTCAGTTTGCTGGTCTTGCAATGCTTCTCATGCAGATTTATTTCATATGCTCTTTTCTTGTCCTTTTACACATCAGTTCTGGTTGAAAGTATGGTCTCAAATTAATACCATCTGTCATACTGTTTCCCCTTCTCCCCCGAAGCTATATTTCTAGGTACATTATCTGATCATTGGCAAACCCTCTCTCATAACATGGACATTGTGGATTTATTACTTGCAATTGCTTTTCAACAAATAACAAAAAATTGGAAACATTCGAGGGGCGTGGCTTGGTGAGCCAGCATGGCGGATGTGTTCTAAGCCGGCTCCGTCCAGCCCGCCATATATCCGACGATTATCCTGACATCCCGGTCTGCTTGAGACAGTAGAGAGCGTGTCTGCGGCGCAGCACCGGCTCCTCTGTTGACTGGTGTAATTAAGGAGCTGGGGGCCGCTGTGGAGCCGCGGTTCAGCTGCGGCGGGGGAGAGGCCTGGCCGAGAGCGGAGGGCCCTGAGAGCTGGAAGCGGCGCCTCTGAGGAAGATCCGGGGCCGAGTGCGGGGCTAGGCCTGGCCGGCGGGCGCATCTGGTAGTGGAGTGCGGCCTGCTGCTGCTGCGGCGGGCGACCCGCCAATTGATTGGCCTGGGAGGAGTGGAGCAGGTGCCCGGAGAATCGGACGGGCCTGCCACGGAGAGACAGGAAGACCTGGCGGTTGGACCGGACCGCGGCGGTAAGGCGGAGTGCCTGCGGCGAAGGGAGCGGCCGATCCTAGGCCCTGCCGGGGGTGTCGGTGTGCGAGAGCAAAGGCGGCCGGCGATAGGGACGGTGGGCCTGCTCCTCGGAGTGCTCTCCTTCTGTGGCGCTGTGGTGGGGGCCGGCTGCACTATCGGGCCGCGCGGGGAGCTACTGGAGGACTGGTAGGCTGCCCCCCCCCCCCCATCAGTCGCACTTGGCAGTCTCCCTGTTATCCTGGTGCAGCAGCGGTGGTGGGCCCCCCCCCTCATTCAGTGACACAGTAGGGATTGGTGGCCGGGCCGGGTGGGGGGGCTGCCATAGCCGCGATTGGGGGGGCTGCCATAGCCGCGATTGTCCGTCCTGCCCCCCCTCATTTGAACATATTGATCCCTCTGGGGCCTCTGCGTAAAGACTTGACACACTCCTCTCCCGGCTGCATTGAAGGTCATAGCGGGAGAGTGACGGAGCTGTGGGACCGCGTGGCGAAAGGCCGGTGGCCCCGTCTGGTAGCCCCCACCTTAGTGGCACTATCCTGGGCCTGTTGGGTCTCTGGCGGTGGGAGGGAGGACCCGGCGCCTCACGAGGCCACCCCATAGAGCGGTGTGGACGGGGGGATCGGCGGCATTATCGGGCCGCGAGGCCGGGACCTGAGGGCTGGGTCTCCTACCTGCACCTTGTCATCACCCCCAGGAACTACTCTGTCCCTCAGTTATTCTAGGTAGTCCACAGACAGTGAGGACTTGGCCGCTGGGGGTGCCTGCCGCGGGCTGCGAGTGGAGTACGGGGGGTGAGCTTCGCCCGCTTGTCGGTGGAATCATCGCCCTGGGGGCCAGTTGAACAGTACACGCGGGGCCTGGTATGTGCTGGTGTACACGCGGCGGTCAGGTCGGGCCGCGGGAGCTGCTATCTCTTGTGTTAAGTGCATCACTCGGTCAGGGTTGGGACAGTCCAGAGGGCCGAGGGCACAATCATGACCAGGGACAAAGGAGGTGGCGGCTCGACCAAGCAGGGGCCGATTGACAAGTTTACTGGCCCGGGGACAACAACTGGGGCCTCTGGGGGCCAGACGGGGGTGGTGCCGGACAATGCGGCCCTCATGGCCGCTATCACCCAATCCAGGGATATGTTGGATGCAAAAATAGGGGCAGTTGGAGCGGACGTTATGTTGCTGCGGCAGGATCTACGCAACTCGGTGTCCCGTATCTCTGAGGCCGAGACCGGTATCTCTGGTGTGGAGGACGATGTTACGGAATTGAAACGAAAGGTGGCGGCAATGGACACCGTCCAAAAGGACCTCATGCTTAGAGCGGAAGATGCGGAAGGACGGGCCCGACGCAATAATCTCCGATTCGTTGGGTTTCCGGAGGGCTCACGACCTGGCTGGAGGGCTGGCTTCCTCCCGAGTCTCTATCCAAGTGCTTTGTAGTGGAACAAGCCCACCGGGCACTAATGCAGAGACCCCCGGTGGGGGCCCGCCCGCGGCCTGTCATCGCCAAATTGTTGAACTATCTGGCCCGTGTCAAAGAACCCTTGCTCTACAACAACACTCGTATCCTGATATTCCCTGACTACACGCGGCAAGTTCAGCAGCAGCGCCAGTCGTTCATGGCAGCCAAGGCACGGCTGAGATAGCTCAAACTTCCATATGCCCTGCTCTTTCCGGCCCGCCTTCGGGTGGTATTTCGCTCCCGCACTCATTTCTTTGACAGTCCAGAAGAGGTCTTCCGCTGGACGGATGAAACGGTGCGGGTGAGGCCCCATTCTCCACCGGGAAGGGAGTCTGACTCATCTACGAGCGACGCGGCTCGGGGAGGCCCCCGTAGTCAACGGCAGAGCGGTAACAGACGGTCAAGGTCCAGGCGGCGCTCACAGTCCTGCAGCGCTGCCTCCCGAGGGGGGCCGGCCCTGGGAGATCAGACATTGGAAACTTAGCGGAGGATGCCGGTGTGGGGCGGCGGAATTTCATTTGTTGAGTACCGGGATGTACTGAACTGGGCTTATTTTACCGTCCGGTGTGAGCGGGCGGGAGCCCTGTCAGAGGGATATGGGCTGTGAGTTGGGGATCCATTGGTTAGGGCGGTGCCTTGGGGATTGGGGGATCAGCCCGGCCGCGACAGATACTTCAGTGTTTGGGTTGAGGTATAGGGTGGGGGGTTTGTTGGGAAGGGGTTGTTGTTGTTTACAGGTCGCACTTCCATTACAGGTCCGAGACAGGCTACACACACGCCACTGAGGCTCAGTATTTGTGTTAAACAACGATGCAACCCCCAATGGGTAGAACGCCAGAGGGTGGGCATGGGACGCAGGGTGGTCTTCGTATCCTAAGCTGGAATGTTAGAGGGGCTCTAGACAAGGTCAAGCGGGGGGCCATACTTCAACACGCAAAGCGGGCGAAGGCGGATATTCTTATGTTACAAGAGACGCATCTTATGGGCATGAAGGCTCTTTGCCTGCAGAGGTACGGATTCCAGCAGGTTTTTCATGCCGGCTTTGTGAGGGCGTCCCGAGGCGTGGCCATCCTGATACATCGCAGGGTCCCGTACACGCACGAGCAGCAATGGACCGACATGCAGGGGCGCTATTTGTTTGTCCGGGGTAGGGTCGGGGACGACCCCCTGATCTTGGGTAGTGTATACGCCCCTCCCCCTTTGCAGTGGAATTTAATCAAGCGGCTGCGATCCCTGTGGGCCGATATGCCTGATGTAATGTCGGTGGTGGGCGGGGACTGGAACGATGTACTGAATGTGGCTCAGGACAGGATGGGGGTTGGGGATGGCCACAGGCGGGATACACAGACTAAACTGCATGCCCTGGTGATAGGAATGGATTGGGTCGACACATGGCGGCGTGCGCATGGCGCGGCTCGGGCTATACCTACCTCTCAGCAGTCCACAAATCCTTCTCTAGACTGGATTATATATTTGTTCCCCGGGCAATGGCAGGTAGGGTGGTGGCGGCGGAGATACTGCCTCGTGGTCTCTCGGATCACTCCCCCGTGCTCATAGAGTTGGATACCGGCAGGGGAAGGCAGCCGTTTCGGTGGCGTCTGGCGGTGTGGAATCTCCAGAATGCGGAATAATACCGCCCATATGGGAGAATCCATTGCTCAGTATCTGACTGGGAATGTGGGATCCGTGTCCAGTGCTGCCACTTTGTGGGAGGCGTTGAAGCCCACTCTGCGAGGGGTGGACATTTCTTGGTGTGCGGCGGCTCGCAGGCAGCATAGGGAGGAGCTGACACGCACTGAGGCGAACATAGAGATGCTTGAGCGACAGAACCGGGAGTCAGGGAGTGACCTGGGAGTGAGGCAGTTGCTCTTGGCCCAACAGGGGTGTGCAGCTCTGCTGATGGATGAGGCACGTCCGGTCTGGTTGGCAACGCGCAGCAGGGTGTATCAATGGGGGGACAAGTCGGGTAAGATGCTGCATCGCCTTTGTCAGGGCACCTTTCACGCCAAGGCCCTACCGGGAATTCTGGATCCGGCGGGGACTCCGATTACGGACCCTCCTGCTATTGCGGAGAGTTTTGCTACGTATTATGCGGACCTTTATGCCCCCCGGGAATGTCTGGCGGCGGACACAGTCGAGAAATTTATCACAGATTTGCCACCCAAGGCGCTCTCGGACGAGCAGCGGGACCAGCTGGAGGCCCCCTTGTCGGACGAGGAACTGGGAGCGGCACTGGGAGAATTAAATCCCGGGAAGGCGCCCGGACCCAACGGGTTTCCGAGCGAGTTTTTTCGTCGGTACAATGTGCAATTGGCCCAACATTACCGGGCTGTGGTGGAAGAGGCTCGGGACAAAGGTGTGCTTCCCCCGGACTGGAGACACGCGGAAGTGGTGGTGTTCCATAAGCCCGGGCGTCCCCCGGAGCACCACGCCTCTTATCGCCCCATCTCCCTCTTAAATGTGGAGGCCAAAATCCTGGCAAAGGCGCTGGCCAATCGACTGTTGCCTCATATCGCGTCGCTTGTGCAGAAGGCGGGATTTATGCCCCAGCGGGCTACCCGGCACAATATCAGAAGGGCGCAAGTGGCGGTTGCGGAGATTCAACGAACTGGGGAACCGGCGGCGTTACTATTGGCAGACATGGACAGGGCATTTGACTCCCTGAGCTGGGTCTACCTGTTTGCTCTGCTTCCTAGACTTAACCTGGGTCCGCGATTTCTTTCCTATGTGAAGCTCCTATATACGGGCCTGACAGCGTCGGTGCGAATTGCAGGCGCCGCCTCCTCCACCTTTGATATTCGGAGAGGCACGCGGCAGGGTTGTCCCCTGTCGCCGTATCTGTTCGCCTTGGCCATGGAGCCCCTGGCGGCTTGGGTACGCATGGACGCCCAGGTACGGGGTTTTGAATGGGCCTCGGGCCTCTCCGATAGAATAGCGTTGTATGCGGATGACGTTCTCTTCTTCCTGACGGCAGTAGACAGAACGGGGCCCCGGCTTCTGCGTACATGCTTCTTATCCACCTATTGTGGGGGGCTGGCATCCCCGGATCTTCTCTCGTATTATCAGGCCTCGCATCTTCTGGTCTTCAATGAGTGGTGGTATGGGAAAAGGGAGGACCCGACGTACGCACTGGAACGCTACCTGATGGGTCATCACACACTACACACGCTTTTGTATTCGGCGCAGCTGCGGAGCGCGCTGCCGTCAGTTACACGAGTGGTGTTCATGGTTTGGAGGCAGGCGCTGCGGCGCATGGGCTGGTGGGGCGTCCTGACCCGGGAGACTCCTCTGTGGAACAATGGGCGCCTACCCCACTTGGCGGCCCTCCCGGGGTTTCGGGGATGGGACGCCATTGGTATCTCCACCCTGGGCGATGTACTGAGGGGCACAACCCTTAAATCCTTTCGGGATCTCCAGGAGGAGTTCCATATGCCCCAGACACAATTCTATTGATACCTACAGCTGCGTCATGCGCTATCCCCTAGCCTGCAGGGTCTGGAGTCAATTCCTGAGTTTAGTCCCATCGAAGCTAAAATCTTTATGGGGGACTTAAAAGAAAAAAAGATATCGCGTATTTACCAGTCTTTGGTCACACATTGCTCCCCTACACTTCAGAAACTCCGTGGGGACTGGGAGGCAGATGTGGGTGGGCTGGAAGAGGAGGACTGGACGGAGGCCCTAGCAGCCCCGCGGGGGGCGGCCATAGCTGTGCGGCTTTGTCTAGTCCAATTCAAATACCTCCACAGGGTCTACTTTACTAGGACGCGATTGTGGCGGGCGGGGATGATCGCCTCCCGGAATGTCTGCGCTGTGGCCGGGCGGAGGGTACATTTATTCACACAGTTTGGCAGTGCACATCGCTGGATCGCTTCTGGAGGGGGTATTTGCTTGTCTTTCGGAGGTTCTGGGCTGGGAGCTCACCCGCACACCACAGCTGGCACTGCTGCATGTTATGGAGGGGGTGGGGGGCAATGCCTATAAACGACACCTTCTGCTCCTAGGCCTTACCCTGGCTAAACGAGACATCGCTAAAGCCTGGAAGGCAACAAGGGCTCCCTCGGTGGCAGCTTGGAAAAATGGCCTGGACTTTTGCATGGGTCTGGAGCAACCCATCTTTGTGGCCAGGGGGTGCCCGCGCAAACATTATAAAATATGGAACCGATGGGCGGAGTATCGGGGCCTCTGGCTGGAACCCCCGGTGATAGAGGAGTCTTTGCTGCCGGTTTAAGCCGAGGATTCCGTATAGGGGGAGGGAAGGGGCAAGGGGGTGGCGGGCTTGGATCAGGACCTGCGGAACATCTTCCTTTTAATGCTGTGACCGAGGTAGTATGGACTAGTGCGATCTTTGGGAGGGAGGGAGTGGGGGGGTAGTTGGGGTGGGGGCGATACTGTCCAATGCTCCTATGTCTTGTATGGTTGCTCATGGGGGGGAGATAAAACAACAGTCGTTAGCTGTCATTGATGTATTGGGTATGCTTTGGAAGTTGACTCTGGTGAGCAGAGCCCTGCATGACATATGTGAATTGACAAATAAAATTTGTTTAAAAAAAAAAAAATTGGAAACATTCCACACAACTCTCCTTCCAATCTTGGTGGTATAGTGTATGTTATAACCATCGACTGGATCGTGCCTATGTTTCTCCTATGTCTCTACTCCTAAAAAGAGAACACATATGGTCTCCTGTGACTATTTTCTTAGACACTACTTCTGCACAAAGATTTACCCAACATCATCCCTCATCGGAAGAAGTCCCCAAACCACCATGAAATGTTTATAATGATATATTGTTTGTTTATGTTTATAATTATATAACTTCTCTCTTTCTTTTCTTCTTAACTGTTATCATATTTTGGTTTACAGCAATTCTTCCTTATACTGTTCGATACCTTTTATAGAGTATTAAGCTTTTTTGCCTTCACATGTATCTATTCAATTACGTTACTAGTGTCACCTTTGCTCTTGTTTTCCTTTTTCCCTCCCCTCTTCTTTCATATGTTATTATAACAAAAGTTCTATATGCAACTACTTTCTATTTCTTACTTCTTGTTTCTACATTGCATAAGTTTCAGTTCACTCAATGTTTTTTAATTGTCTTCTGATACTTATTTGATTGCTTGTACTTGGTTGCATTTTTTCAAAAATAAAATCTGTGTTTAAAACTTTAAAAAAAACATTTTAAACTATATTCGTGTTTTGGTTAGTTCTTATTGTGAACAGGTATGAGAGTGTGAGTGAAAAGGTGTGTCTTGTTACTGCGATTCCTGAGAGATCCGGGAGTGTTGTTTTCTGGGGTGTCTAATCATTTGCTTCTTCGTGAGTGTGTAGGAGAGCGAGTGAGACACTATAGCTAGTCGGTCCTGGGCTCATAGGCACTAAGGTGGTGGGAAGGCTTAGCCCCTATACACTGAGGTCCCATAATCCTACGCATAGTTCTGTATATGTGCAGAATCCCTGCAACCCACCTATATGGGGTCCAGAGAGCTCTCAACAATATGCCAAGAAGTTCCCTAGGAGGTGTCACTCCTTTTGAAGTCCTATATGGGATGAGAATGTGGGTACCTGATCTCGGTTATGAAAGCACAGTGGCGGATGTAAAACCATTTGACATCAATAAAAGTTTTTCTGTTTTACAGGATCTCAATGAATTCTGGGCACTACAAAGCAACGTGCAAGTAAAATGAACTGCCACTGGGGAAGTCAAATCAGTCACGGCAAGACCTGCTTGGATCCCAAAAGTTGGGCATCTGGTCAGAGAAAAGATTGTGGACAAGAAGGAATTTGGGCCATCACACAGAAAGCCTAGCCCCTGTCCTGGCTGTTGAAGGAACAAGAATAGTACTTCTTCCGCCTCTTGCCGGCAAAAAAGAAAAGAGATTCGTCTCAATCGAGCTGATCAAACCACACTATGTGACTGATACTGAATAGTAGGCCTCGTGGGCTCCTGGGTAGCAGCAGCTCTCCTCTCACTACCATACAGGAAGTTCAGACAGAAAGACTCATAACATTTGAAGAGTCACCCATACAAAGTAATGAACTTTCCAACAATGAAATGGAATGCGTTCCTGTTGAAGCAGAACATCAAAACACAAATGGAAGACAAGTATCAATTCAGCCTACCACCGATATCTACATCAATATGCTTCTACAAGAGTCGTCTGCCAGTTCCACAAAACCTGCTGAGCTGCCAAAGATAGATCGAACTGCATCTGGCTATTTCATCGACTTTGATAACTTCTCTCTTGATCCCAGTGAGCCTGAATCAACGCCAGCTCCAGTTTCCCGTAAACAACAACTTCATGAATTCTATATTTTTCTGAAAAAGACTTACCTAGTCTCACCATGGCTACAGCTCCGGATAATAACTGGACTACTGTTTTTATATTCTGGATTGGTCTAGTGACTGTCTTTTGCTTACTCATGAACGGAAACTATCTCCCAGTACGCTCTGCAGTATACAATGTGAACTTGGTCCTGAAACCTCATACATCTTCTCATCGTGAACAAAGAGACCTGTCCTTCGTGAACATTTCAGCTGTTCCAATTCATGATGGTATAGTTTGGGACAGAGTTTCATATGATGTATTTGGTCCTACAGAACTTTTGAAAATACCTCATGTATTTAACATTTCCTAAATTATATCATTACCTCCAGTTTTCTGATGATTGGGATTTTGAAACTGTAAATAACATGCTGTCTGATTTAGAACAATCTGCTGCATTTTCAAGAATTGAAATGGTAGAGGACACAACTGATTACAACAAAATGTACTGTTACCAACATCATGGTCATCACTTTTTACATAAATCCAGTACCCCACGTAATGTTTTTACATACCACCAATGGGAACATTGCCCAACACCACCGAAAGGTAGTTCAAGAACGTTCGCACAGAAACTTTCTGATTTTTCAGGGTTTAACACTTCTGACTCGACCTCATATTACTATAAGATTGCTCCTACAACTGCACAGAAAAATATGCTAACAAACACCAAACAGATTTACTCTGCATCCTTTATTTCCCAACTGTCTGAACAGGGTTTCAACTTATGGAGAGACACCATAGACATAAAATCAGTCTGGGGTTCAAAGGAATGGCAAGTTCAGGTAACAGAAGCACTATTTTGAGCGTGCCTCATTCCACAGCAGATCATCTTTCTGAACGATACTGTGCAACAAACTTCCTGTCTTGGACTAGCCAAGAACAAGGATTTGAACACACCTCAGATTCCCTCACTATCACTCTTTGAGGGGTGGCAAAACTTTACGACACATGGTGGGGATACAGTTGATATCATACATACAGTTTCATACAATTCCAGCTCCAGGGTTACTTGTTGTATGCACGTATTGTTTCCACCGACCCACACAGTCAGGGAGGCACCGTTATGGCCTTTGTTGAATGTTTCCTTTATACGGTTTGATACTCTGAGCTGAATGAAAGCCATGCTTTTACAGAAAACCGTGCCCTTAACCTCCGCCGAAAGACTTTTGATCTTCAGGTCGCAAGGTCCTCAGCTGAGATACAGGCACTTGTACGAACAAACTGCCCTTTCCATTTCACAGAAATGGTTCAACGTATCTTTAACATGTCTGATACAAAGGGTATAGTACACCTAATTAAGACCATAGGTTCTGGACTGTTAAGCACCTTTCAGACAGTCTTCGGACTGATTCCCGCCTTTATACACTCCGTATTCGGAAGCATTTTTGGAGTACTTCCACTAATCCTGTTACTAATAGCAGGAATCCTGATTGTAATTTTTCTGCTACGCAATTGTCAGGGCGCACCAGCCCGGTTTACACTGACAGCCGGCAGCCGATTCAGAACGGAGCTGGGGGGCTGCGAGAACTACAGCTCCTGTCCTTCCTAGTTCTGACGTCTTGCGTGAACAAGACCTAACGTCAGGATACCGGATATAGCAGAGGGTCGTGTCCCAGGAGGTTGCCGATTATTTTGTGGATTCCAGTGCGGCTGCAGATTCCTTGGCAAACGGACAAGTATCGGTAAGGGTGCTTTAAGCAATATCATTTGTTTTCCCTTCCCGCTCGGATTGAGTGGAACCCCCAGCGGCTTACGTAAGGTCGTTCCTTTCTCTCCCGTTGGCGAGATCCGCATTAGCGGCGATCTCATGCGGGAGAGTGTGTTTGTAACTTTGACTATTTGGTGATGTTTCCTCCATGTTGGCGAGATGCGCATTTTCGGCGGTGTCATGCAGGGAAGAACAAAGTGACAATCTCCGTGTTGATTCTTCATTGGGCGCACCAGCTCTCATTTTTGGAAGAGTGGGGAGCGCGTTGCTTCATCTCAGTTGCCAATCATTAGAAGTAAGACTCAAGCGGGGATATTGCGAACTGTTTTGCCATCAGGAAAATTCTTATGATATATTGAGTTCTCGTCTTGGATGGTGGTGTCTATTTTCCTCAAAAGAGCTCAGTGGGCTAGGAGTACGTAAATTGCACAATATTCTATGTACATTGTCTTTTTTTTTTTTTTACCACAAGGAAGCAGAGTGATTAAACTTCCAGATATATTCTAAGTTGCTTTCAGTTGGATTATCATGTGGTACCCACTCCACTGGTTACAAAGATTATGACAAGACATTGAAGCCTCATTGTTTTGGAATTATTTCAAGGATTAGAAATTAAGCCAAGATCTTTCTCTTTGTGTGTTCTTACATATCATTACAGGGGAGGTTAGTAGGGGGTGTCCAGGAAGACGGCTGCTTTTGTCTTATGGAACCCTCCAACACTTAAAATGGGTAGGTGAGGTTGGGTCTCCTATGTTTCTTAGTAGGTGTTATAGCTATGAGAATGTTCTTACCTTGATTGTTATTTCTTCATGGCAGTATTCGTGTTGGTATCCTGAAACCACCCTCTCATCTCTCCTGGTATAGAACGACTTCTTTCCTTTACAGGTATCCTTTTCTCACAATCCAAATACTTCAATGATTGTTGATTATATGACCTGTAGAAATACCTTTTAGAGGGATAATATCGCTTACTGCTCTTTCTTGTCATTCACAGATCTCCCTCCCTGCAGTTCCTACCCTTTCCTTCCCTCGCTTGACTATCTCACTAGTCCGTGTTAAGATTATTATTCCGGACTTGGGGCAGTTGAGAGGTGGACCCCTCTGAGCATCAGTGCAACCCTGAGGATTTAACGGTGAACCTTGACTGAATAATCGGCCCACGAATTATTATCCTCCTGGTTGTGCTGATTCCAGAATGGCCACCCTGGATGATGTCCTTGCAGCTCTGGCTTTGTTACAAACAGAGCTTACTGCTTCACGAAATGAGACTGCAGCATTGCAGGCAAAAGTTGAGAGGATGCAGAGAAATCCCTTTGATGCTGGAGGGCCTTCACTCCCTGTGTCAACTCCAGGAATAGTAGAGGTACCTTCCCAAATTCCGTTAGCCCCTCCTGAGAGGTTTTATGGGGACATAAACAAGGTGCAGGTATTCCTGACCCAGGTACTGCTCCATTTTACATGTAAACCTAAAATGTTTGCCACTATTCAGGCCAGTGTGGCTTTTCTGATCTCTTATTTAGCAGGCGAGGCAGCACAATGGGCGGTACCTATAGTTAGAAGAGATGACCCTTTGCTCTATGACTGGGATGCCTTTAGGGAAGATTTTGAGAAAACCTTCGACCGCAGGGCAGAAACCTTCTCAGCTGATAGGGAGTTGTTGGAGCTCAAACAGGTTAGCAAAGACCTGATCGTTTATCTGAACACTTTCTGAAGACTCGTTGCTGAGACATACTGGCCGGAATCAAAACAAGCTGCCCTTTTCGATCAAGGACTCAAGGATGAATTGAAAGATATCATCGCGCAAGTAGATCCTCAGCCTCGGACTTGTACTGCCCTCATTGACTTGACCATGCGGTTGGATCATCGTTTGAGAGAACGGAAAGGAGATCACAAACGGAAGGAAAGGTTCTCCCCGTGTTATGACCGTTCTAAACCTTTGGAACCTGGAACCACTACGTCGGAGCCGATGGAAATTGGAACCGTGCGATCTTCCCTAACTCCTACTGAAAGAGACTATAGACGCAAACAAGGACTGTGTTTGTACTGTGGGAAAAAAGGACATTATCTGAGGGATTGTCCCATCAAACCTAGAAACAGTTGTTCCCGTTTTGGACAAGCGGCCACTGTCACAGCAGACAAGACTTCAGAAAACTCAAACGCTTGAGGGTCAAGGAAGGGGAACTTTCAAGCATTCATGTGATCCCTCCAGTGAAACAGGACTCCCTCGTGGATTCAAATCACTTTTTTATCTTGATGGACATCCAAATTAATCAAGATCTAAGAAGGTTCAAGGCAATGGTGGATTCAGGAGCAACAGGTTGCTTAATGGATGAGAATGAAGCTCTAAGACTCGGTGTGATCCTCATACCCAAAAGCACCCGTGAAATTGTATTCGCTTTGGATGGCAAGGAGTTGGAATCAGGACCCATCTGTTATACAACCCAAGAGTACGAACTTCGGTACAACGAAGATCATTACGAACAGCTATCCTTTAATATCATTCAGGCTCCACAATATGGAGTGATATGAGGCCTACCTTGGTTGCAAAGACATAATCCTACCATCGAATGGTTCACCAAGGTTTTGAGGATGGAATCTGATTATTGCCAAACCCACTGCATACGAACACCCACGATTCCTTCAAGGGCTTTAGCATTACGTCATCATATTGCTACCGCAGTGGAAAAAGATGTGGTATTACCTACTTGTTATCAGGAGTATGCAGACGTGTTTTGCGACAGCATGGCAGAAGAGCTAACCCCACATCGGGAATACGATTGCCGGATTGATCTTGTTCCTGGAGCAGTGGTACCATGCAGTTGGATTTATGCTCTTACTGAGCCGTAAAATCAACATCTGAAACTATACCTTGATAAATATCTCTCTTTGGGTTTTGTTCGTCCCTCCAGGTCTCCCGCTGCGTCTCCACTGTTTTTCATACCGAAAGCTAATGGAGTACTGAGAACATGCATTGACTTCAGGGCATTAAATGCAATCACTGTGAAGAACCAGTACCCGCTACCTTCGATACCTGTTCTATTGGAACAAGTGAAAGGAGCAGTGATTTATACCAAACTTGATCTTCGAGGGGCTTACCATTTGGTCCGCATGAGGGAAGGTGACGAATGGAAGACTGCCTTCAAAACCCGGTATGGGTTGAATGAATATCTCGTCATGCCTTTTGGGCTTTGCAACGCCCCTGCGGCCTTCCAATTTTTTTTGAATGACGTTCTCAGAGAGTTTTTGGACCATTTTGTCATAGTTTATATTGATGACATTCTTGTATTCTCATCCAAGGAAGAGGAACACACTGGACATGTGTGTATGGTTCTACACACCTTACAGAAACATCAATTATTCTGCAAAATCAGTAAATGTGAATTTCACGTTACCACAGTAGAATTTTTGGGGGTTATGCTCACCTCATCGGGACAAGTGATGGCCGAGAGGAAGATCAAGGCAATCTTAGAATGGCCACGTCCCCAAAACATTAAAGACATTCAATGTTTTTTTAGGTTTTGCCAATTTTTACAGGAGGTTCATAGATCAATTCTCCAATACGGTAGCTCCCATTACGAGATTACTGCGAAAGAAGACACCCTTTCTCTGGCCAGAAGAAGCTCAGACCGCCTTTGATTCGCTTAAGAGGGCGTTTTCTTCAGCGCCGGTGTTAGCTCATGCCAACCTGGAGATGCCTTTTGTAGTGGAAGTCGATGCTTCGGAAGTAGCAGTGGGAGTAGTGTTGTACCAAAGACATGAAACAACCGGTCAACTTCATCCAATCGCCTTCATGTCCAGAAAACTCAACAACGCCGAACAGAATTATACCATAGCCGAGAAAGAGCTCTTAGCAATCAAAGAGGCTTTTTCGGAATGGAGACATTGGTTAATGGGAGCCGAACACAGAGTAACTGTATATACCGATCATCGCAATTTACAGTTCATGAAATCTGCTCGGCAACTGACTCCACGCCAACTCTGCTGGATTTTATTCTTTGCTGAGTTTCATTTCCTTGTAACCTTTCGACCTGGCAGAGATAACAAGAAAGCGGATGCATTAACACGGAAAGATACACCCATAGATCAACCAGCAGCTCAAGAAAGAGCGATAATCGAACCATGTCAGGTTCTTTGTGCGGTTCAAACAGACAATTTCCTAAGGAAAGTGATTCAGGGAACTCATACCTTCACATGGAAAGATTGGCTGAAACGTCATCCTGAGTGGCAGTTACGTAATGGGATTCCGATGAAAGGCAAACAGATATTGATCCCTACCCAGGAATTGAGACAACTAGTGTTTTGGTGGTGTCATACTCTTCCTTCTGCTGGTCATCTTGGGGTAGAGAAGACTACAGAAAAGGTATTACGACAGTTTTGTTGCCAACACTACGACCAGACATCTCCTCGTGGGTACGGCGCTGTTCCACCTGTGCTCAGATGAAGGCGGATCACAGTAAAACTCAAGGTCTCTTACAACCTTTGCCTACTCCTGAAAACCCATGGGAACGGTTCTCAGTAGATTTCATTGTGGGGTTGCCCAAGAATCAGGGGTTTACCGCTATATTAGTGGTCATTGATTATTTAACAAAAATGGGTAATTTCATTGCCTGCAAACAGGTCCTATCTGCAGGTCAGTTAGCAAAACTACTACTAGTAAATGTGGTCAGGTTACATGGTCTCCCACGAGTGATAGTATCGGATAAGGGGCACAGTTTACCGCCCAGTTCTGGAAAATGTGGTGTTCCGAGTTACAGATATCTTCCGCACTGTCCACCAGTTTCCACCCCCAAACTGATGGCCAAACAGAAAGACAAAATCAAACACTGAAACAGTTTTTGAGATGTTATGTAAACAACAATACAGAGGCGTGGGTGGAATGATTATGGTTAGCTGAAATAGCATACAACAGTGCCACACATAGCTCCACTAAACACACACCGTTCTATAGTACTTATGGTTTTCATCCCCGTTTTATTCCTTTTTTGACTCCTTGCCACAATACGAAACTCCCCCGAGGTACATAAGAGAATGGTTCATATACAGAAAACCTTGAATGATGCACAGAAAAACCTTCAACACGCTAAAGATCTGTATAAGAAACAGGGAGACAGACAGACACCGGAGACCTAACCCAAAATATAAGAAAGGAAAGTTGGTATGGTTGTCCACAAAAAGCATAAGATTCAAGAGACATAGTATCTTTAACCCAAAATTCATTGGCTCTTACAAAGTGATAAGGCATGTAAACCCTGTGGCAGTAAAATTGCGAATACCAGCACATTTCCGTATACACCCTGTTTTTCATGTTTCCCTTTTGAAACCATCCTATAGCCCCGTCAAGAGGCGACCCATTCCAATATGGGTACAACAGGACTCTGAATATGAGGTTAAGGGAATCATGGATTCAAGAATTACGAGACGAAATTGTGGTATCTTGTGTCACGGAAAGGGTATGGTCCTGAGGAAGACTCTTGGGAACCTGCAGGGGCGGTGCATGCGTCCCGTTTGGTGGCTGCGTTTCATAAAAGGTTCCCAGACAAACCATGCGTCAGTCAGTGTTCTCCGGGAGAAGGATGTACTGTCAGGGTGCACCAGCCCGCTGTACACTGACAGCCGTACAAAAGGGGATGATGGACGGAACGTCTGAGCCAATCAAACACTCACCCCCAGTCAACTGATCTGGGTTTAATCCATCATCATTCTTTAGCTCACTCCACCACCCCAGTTCAGACATGGCCATATGCAAATCAGTCTGACCCTGTGCCTCATGGGAACAGTCCAGCCCGAACTGCCAAGCCATGTCTTCCCTGGACCGGAAACAAGCATCCTAGGACCGGTTTCTGGCATTCCAGCCGTCATCAGCCAGGCTTGCTTGAATCCAGTGGCAAAGTGAGCAAGGGACCCACGTCTGGGCATACCCCCGCCAACTTAGGCGAACAAAGCGATACAAAAGGGGATGATGGACGGAACGTCTGAGCCAATCAAACACTCACCCCCAGTCAACTGATCTGGGTTTAATCCATCATCATTCTTTAGCTCACTCCACCACCCCAGTTCAGACATGGCCATATGCAAATCAGTCTGACCCTGTGCCTCATGGGAACAGTCCAGCCCGAACTGCCAAGCCATGTCTTCCCTGGACCGGAAACAAGCATCCTAGGACCGGTTTCTGGCATTCCAGCCGTCATCAGCCAGGCTTGCTTGAATCCAGTGGCAAAGTGAGCAAGGGACCCACGTCTGGGCATACCCCCGCCAACTTAGGGCGAACAAAGCGATACAAAAGGGGATGATGGACGGAACGTCTGAGCCAATCAAACACTCACCCCCAGTCAACTGATCTGGGTTTAATCCATCATCATTCTTTAGCTCACTCCACCACCCCAGTTCAGACATGGCCATATGCAAATCAGTCTGACCCTGTGCCTCATGGGAACAGTCCAGCCCGAACTGCCAAGCCATGTCTTCCCTGGACCCGGAAACAAGCATCCTAGGACCGGTTTCTGGCATTCCAGCCGTCATCAGCCAGGCTTGCTTGAATCCAGTGGCAAAGTGAGCAAGGGACCCACGTCTGGGCATACCCCCGCCAACTTAGGGCGAACAAAGCGATACAAAAGGGGATGATGGACGGAACGTCTGAGCCAATCAAACACTCACCCCCAGTCAACTGATCTGGGTTTAATCCATCATCATTCTTTAGCTCACTCCACCACCCCAGTTCAGACATGGCCATATGCAAATCAGTCTGACCCTGTGCCTCATGGGAACAGTCCAGCCCGAACTGCCAAGCCATGTCTTCCCTGGACCGGAAACAAGCATCCTAGGACCGGTTTCTGGCATTCCAGCCGTCATCAGCCAGGCTTGCTTGAATCCAGTGGCAAAGTGAGCAAGGGACCCACGTCTGGGCATACCCCCGCCAACTTAGGGGCGAACAAAGCGATACAAAAGGGGATGATGGACGGAACGTCTGAGCCAATCAAACACTCACCCCCAGTCAACTGATCTGGGTTTAATCCATCATCATTCTTTAGCTCACTCCACCACCCCAGTTCAGACATGGCCATATGCAAATCAGTCTGACCCTGTGCCTCATGGGAACAGTCCAGCCCGAACTGCCAAGCCATGTCTTCCCTGGACCGGAAACAAGCATCCTAGGACCGGTTTCTGGCATTCCAGCCGTCATCAGCCAGGCTTGCTTGAATCCAGTGGCAAAGTGAGCAAGGGACCCACGTCTGGGCATACCCCGCCAACTTAGGGCGAACAAAGCGATACAAAAGGGGATGATGGACGGAACGTCTGAGCCAATCAAACACTCACCCCCAGTCAACTGATCTGGGTTTAATCCATCATCATTCTTTAGCTCACTCCACCACCCCAGTTCAGACATGGCCATATGCAAATCAGTCTGACCCTGTGCCTCATGGGAACAGTCCAGCCCGAACTGCCAAGCCATGTCTTCCCTGGACCGGAAACAAGCATCCTAGGACCGGTTTCTGGCATTCCAGCCGTCATCAGCCAGGCTTGCTTGAATCCAGTGGCAAAGTGAGCAAGGGACCCACGTCTGGGCATACCCCCGCCAACTTAGGGGCGAACAAAGCGATACAAAAGGGGATGATGGACGGAACGTCTGAGCCAATCAAACACTCACCCCCAGTCAACTGATCTGGGTTTAATCCATCATCATTCTTTAGCTCACTCCACCACCCCAGTTCAGACATGGCCATATGCAAATCAGTCTGACCCTGTGCCTCATGGGAACAGTCCAGCCCGAACTGCCAAGCCATGTCTTCCCTGGACCGGAAACAAGCATCCTAGGACCGGTTTCTGGCATTCCAGCCGTCATCAGCCAGGCTTGCTTGAATCCAGTGGCAAAGTGAGCAAGGGACCCACGTCTGGGCATACCCCCGCCAACTTAGGGCGAAGAAACCGGTCCTAGGATGCTTGTTTCTGGTCCAGGGAAGACATGGCTTGGCAGTTCGGGCCATCATCCCCTTTTGTATCGCTTTGTTCGCCCTAAGTTGGCGGGGGCATGCCCAGACGTGGGTCCCTTGCTCACTTTGCCACTGGATTCAAGCAAGCCTGGCTGATGACGGCTGGAATGCCAGAAACCGGTCCTAGGATGCTTGTTTCTGGTCCAGGGAAGACATGGCTTGGCAGTTCGGGCTGGACTGTTCCCATGAGGCACAGGGTCAGACTGATTGCATATGGCCATGTCTGAACTGGGGTGGTGGAGTGAGCTAAAGAATGATGATGGATTAAACCCAGATCAGTTGACTGGGGGTGAGTGTTTGATTGGCTCAAACGTTCCGTCCATCATCCCCTTTTGTATCGCTTTGTTCGCCCTAAGTTGGCGGGGGTATGCCCAGACGTGGGTCCCTTGCTCACTTTGCCACTGCATTCAAGCAAGCCTGGCTGATGACGGCTGGAATGCCAGAAACCGGTCCTAGGATGCTTGTTTCTGGTCCAGGGAAGACATGGCTTGGCAGTTCGGGCTGGACTGTTCCCATGAGGCACAGGGTCAGACTGATTTGCATATGGCCATGTCTGAACTGGGGTGGTGGAGTGAGCTAAAGAATGATGATGGATTAAACCCAGATCAGTTGACTGGGGTGAGTGTTTGATTGGCTCAAACGTTCCGTCCATCATCCCCTTTTGTATCGCTTGTTCGCCCTAAGTTGGCGGGGGTATGCCCAGACGTGGGTCCCTTGCTCACTTTGCCACTGGATTCAAGCAAGCCTGGCTGATGACGGCTGGAATGCCAGAAACCGGTCCTAGGATGCTTGTTTCTGGTCCAGGGAAGACATGGCTTGGCAGTTCGGGCTGGACTGTTCCCATGAGGCACAGGGTCAGACTGATTTGCATATGGCCATGTCTGAACTGGGGTGGTGGAGTGAGCTAAAGAATGATGATGGATTAAACCCAGATCAGTTGACTGGGGGTGAGTGTTTGATTGGCTCAAACGTTCCGTCCATCATCCCCTTTTGTATCGCTTTGTACACTGACAGCCGGCAGCCGATTCAGAACGGAGCTGGGTGCTGCGAGAACTACAGCTCCCATCATCCTTCTGTTATATTCCATATAGGTACCCTATATAGGCGCAGGTAACATTGCAACCTTTCACCTATATTCTTCCCTACATTACATACATAACGGTTCTTAGGGACTGACCTTTTACCTAGATACGACACTGCATTCAGAACGCGGGTTTCCCCCTAGTTCAAATCTCATACATTATGCATGAGGCTTCTTGGAAGCACAGCAGGACGGACATCTCCTGTATAATATCTCTGTATAAAGTTCAGGCCCGACGTCATGCTTTAGGCCGACACAGTAACACAGCAAGGTAGGACCCCTGGGGAGACCTATGGGTATATATACATCACATCTTGCTTAGAAGGACAGAGGAGACCGAGACTTCCCGGCTGACACACTGACCAGAGACGCTGAGGTTCCAGCATGCAGACACTCCAGCTCGCAGTGGTCTAACATCCCTCGCGGGTTGTCCAACTCGAGACCAGGACGGGGTCCCATATTCTCTCATTCTCAGGTAATGGGGTTGACTAGATCCTAGAGGGATTCTTGGCATAACACCTACACAGGTTCTAGGTACATTTAGGTACATCTAGTTAGGGAGGCATCGTAGGAGTACGCACTTTTTATCATGTGTTTTATGTACTTGTATATATTCATGATTTCTGCACGATGGTAGAACTATACCATCCCTTTACGTTCGTAGTACTGCTAATCATATATCTCTGCTACTGTCTAATGGTTGTTGCAGCTCATCTATTCTACACTAGAATAACAACTGTTCAATAAATACTTATTGAAAACGCCCAGACTGTTTATTCTGTGTATCTCTCTGAGACAAACTAAGAGAGCACGAGTGACTGAGCGAAAGGTAGTATATTGTTTCCACGATTCTGAGGGATCAGGGTTGTCATGTTCTGAGGTTGCCAGAATCTATTCTCTTCTTGGTAAGAGGAGATTATAGTGGCACTGTGAGCTAGCTAATACAGATAGGCTAACGTATCCGGTGGGGGTGCACGGAATCAGTCTGCCACCAATCCCACAGTTTGTTATCCAAACGCGCAGATCCTGTATAGGTTATATAGGAACTACACGACATGGCGCCGCCAACATTGGTTGGGTACTTATTTAACAGTAGAATCTGAGTAGTTCAGTCGTGCTATTCTCAGAGACCCCTACTCACAAAACACCAGAAACGTCTGGAGTGGTAGAGCACAAACTCCGCCACAGCTGAGTAGGCTAAAAAATCCTATTTATTGGCTGTTGGTTAATCAAGCTTGAAGGACACAGTGTTCCTAAAATTGTGCAAAAACACCTTATCTTGGTTCCCTTGAAAAACTGCTTAGTGTTCTAAGAACAATGACTAACCAGGTCTTAGACCCACTGCAACAAGCACTGCCCCTCTCAGACGAGGAGGAAGATGCAGACGCAATACACATTGCACCAAATTTTAGAAATACAGTCACCCTGAAACTGCTAGAGCATGGTTTAACACCTAGGGGTGGCATAGTAGTATTCGTGATTGAGGCACACAAATCAAACAGAACAGAGGTATTTTATTCGTGGGTTACATTCCCAGCAGCAAATGCAAGAACAAAAACATTTCACTCCTACATAGAAGGAGATGCACCAGCGGAATATTGTCCGTTTGAGGACATTGAGGTTCGGCTCACGTACAAGGAACACTTATACTGGTTTAAAGGCGCCCTACCCCATATAAGAAGAAGAGCAAGACTCGGCCCGCTCGGAAGAGAAGGGGCAACATGGCCAATATTAGCGGCCTTCACACCACATCCTGACATTGAAACAATGCCACCAGGAGACTTACTCACACAACACAAAGAATTAATAGAAATTTACAGAAACTTGACGCAATTCGTCATGAGGACACTTACAGTCCAACCAGCAATGGTTGCAATAAATGGAACTCAAACTCAGGGTACAGCAACTAAAATCACACCACGAACATTACACGCGGTGATGGGTAAAATGCCCACAAAACGTGAACAAATACCATTCTGGGTAGCTCAGAAAATAACACAGCTAGAGGCAGTATTCCCGAATACTACCCCGTATGAAAAACACAGAATGCTAACAATCTGCTTGCCCATGGGGATAACACCACAATTAGAGGATTGTACCACTTGGGGTACAGTCTTTGCTGCCATTTATACCAGAACTCATGGTATCCCGTCATTAGCAGTAGTACCGGATGTATTGAGACAAATACAAAACGAGTACGGAGCAGAGCCTACTCTGAACTTAGGGATGAAGTTACTAGATAATTATGCCCAGGTATCAGCCATAATACTAGCTAATATTAAGAGGGAAGCAGCTTCAGTGGCTATCTGCCAACGCCTAAGGGAGTTCAGTCCTTTAGAACAACAACACGAACTACCGAAAATAATTGAAACTGCATATGCAGAATTAGGCAGAGACAGTTTGGGTGGGAAAGCTTTAAAACCACAACTGATGGGCGGTCCTGAAAAAGACACTTCTAAGCAGACACCTGCTTCAACAAAAAAGAAGTGGGACAATAAAAAACAACAAAACTTTAAAGGAAACAGATCTCAATCCAGAGGTAGATCTCCTCCACAGGAGCCCTCCGAAAAGAGGTATAACCTTAGGAATAGGGATAATATTAGGAAACCTGACAGGTATCAGGATACTGATACACGTTCCTCTTGTTCCTTTCAGGGTTCATCGAAAAACTCCGAGAGGGAAGGACGGTCAGACAGACAAGAAGAGCGTACAAAGTCCAGAGACAAGCAGCACGCTCAGGATTACACTTCTAAAAAAGAAGAGAAACCAGAGCAAAAGCCACAGTTCAAAAAGAAGAAGGTTGCAGGTCTAAAGATCAGACATGCCCAGAATTCTGAGGACTCAACTACTGAACGGGAAATGGGCTCTGACGATGCTAGACCGTGCGGCAGAAGTAACAATAGCTCGCCAGAACCTTTTGGAATTTCTGGTGACAGCGAACTTGAATGATTATATCACGGTGGAAACACCTGATACTAGGGTAAGTGTCCCACATAAGTTATATGAAATAACACTCCAAATGGAGGGGGACAAATGTAGGACAGTTAAAGGTCGCTTTTGGGAGAACCTGACATTTGGCTATGATATTTTATTAGCTGAACAAGATTGGCCGCCAGCATTCGTCATGGATTGCCCTACAGGAGAAACGGTAATTTTACCAGCATTCTGAGACCATATTCCCAGGCACCTACAACATACATATGCGCAGGAGTGGGCGGTAGCCCAAACACCTGCATTATACAAAAACCATGTTGGATGGGATGAGGATTCGACCCACCACATAGTTCCTTTAATAAATACTCCGACTGCACAGAGGCAGTATCCAATACAGCAAGAAGCTAAAAAACAGGTCAGGGAGATCTTAGATCAACTTGAATACCAAGGGGTGATCGAAAATTGCACCTCATCAATGAACAATCCTTTGTTCCCGGTCATGAAACCTGACAATTCATATCCTCTAGTTTTAGATTATAGACATTTAAACACGTGCACTAAGACATTTGCAGTCCAAAATGCACACAGTGCCGCATTAATGAATAACATTGTGCGGAAAAAATATAAAACGACACTTGATATCTCAAATTGATTTTTTTGCCAAAATATAGTGCCTGAAAGCAGATATTTAACAGCATTCTCAGCGCTAGGGTCCCAGCGTCAATTTTGCCGACTCCCCCAGGGGTATAAGAACAGCCCGGGGTTGTTTTCGGCTAGAGTAACTGAGTTACTTCAAAATTTGGATGAGGAGGCATTGTCCTATGTGGATGATATTTATCTAATGGACGATGACCTAGAGGAGCACTTGAACAGAGTAAATACCATAATTTTGGGATTTGCATCTGAGGGCTACAAATTCAACTTTAAAAAATAAAAATTGCCCATCTCAGTGTCCTGTTTCTAGGATGAGCTTTCAAGTGAAGGAAAAAGCCTGGCAGCCAATTTTTTAGAAAAATGCGCGCTGCTCCAACCTCCAAAATCATTAAAAAATTTACAATCAATCCTGGGATTCCTAAATTTTGGTAGAACTTACATTTTAGATTACGCAGAAAGAGTAAAACCTTTCTACGATTTAATAAAACCTGATTTTTAGTAAAACGATGGACACAGGAACATACGGATACACTTAGTTCCTTACAAGCTGACATGATAGCTTCCACACATTTACAGACACGCGTAAATGTACGCAACCTGGTGATCCGTATAGTTGCGGGTCAATCTGGGTACACCTATCTAACACATAATGAAGGTGAGACAGTACCAATTGCATACAAATCACATTTCTACACAAATGCTGAGATGCGCTTCACATTTACAGAAAAGATTCTGACAGCAGTACAGACTGCTGTAGTGAGAGAAAGAGCACTGGCTCAGGGGAAACGAATAATAGTAGTGACTCCGGTTCCAGCCTTAGAGGCTGCGACAAAGGCAAGCGTTCCTAACGCTAAAGCCTTACATCCAAGATGGATACAATGGGCTAATTCTCTCACTGCAACAGATGTAGAATACAGGTACGACCCAAATTTGAAGACACAAGCATTTCTGCAATACGAACAAGAATATCATCTACCAAACAAAATAGTGCCTCTGGATCAGTATGAATATATAATCTACATTGACGGATCTGCTCAACCGGCCATAGGAAGCAAGCAACAATATAGCGCAGCATGCGCAATCGTTAAATGTCGCATGCGGGATGGAAGGTTCCACCCGAGTTGCACAAAAACGCAGTCTCTAGGGGAGAGTTGCAGAGTTAAAAGCATTGATACTGGCACTGGTGAATACGGATCGAGAATTCCCCACACTAATTGTGTGTGATTCCTTTTACTGTGTACAGTCATATAATGAATATTTGCAGCACTGGGTTCAAAACGGGTTCAAAGATGCAAAAGGTGGCACAATTCAGCATAAAATGCTATGAGAACAGGTAGTGGAGTTGAAAACCGAACTACCGAGAGCTCACGTGATACATATACTGAGTCATCAGCGTGATGGCGTTCACGTTGAAAGGAATTCATTGGCTGATGAAGCCGCAAAGGGGGCTGTACCCCAGGCTTCCGTAGCTGCAATCACTCGTTCTAAAACGAGAATAGACGGTGAGATTATGGTAGCTATCAATGTTTGTTGCAAAAACAGCGGAGCAGTACCAAAAAGGTTTCCACTTAAGTACTCCTACAAGTTAGATGCCAATAACATTCCATTTGCTCAGATTCCTGGAGTGGGGGATAGAGTAATTCCAAACATGGATTGTAGGTTAGATTTAATTCTAGCAGCACACGAAGGGATAGGTTCTGCACATGCAGGAGTTACGGCGACTGTTTCTTTGTTGAAACAACGCTATTGGTGGCCTGGATTAACAAAGCAGACTAAAGACTATGTCTTAAAGTGCGACATCTGCCAACAGATGAAAGGTTCCACCGTAACACGTCCAGCACAGACATCATTATTAATATCTGTCAAACCACTAGCGTGTGTTTACTTGGACCACTGCGGCCCCTCATAAAGAGATAGGGCTTACAGGTATATCATGGTTGCAGTGGATTCCTGCTCAAGATTCCAATGGGTGTGGCCCCAACGCTCGGCTGACGCTCAAACTGTTATAAAAGATTCGCGAGTCTTTATAGGGACATACGCAATTAGCACATTACATTCTGACCAGGGCCCTGCATTTAGCTCTGGGACTTACAAGGAGGCCATGCAAGGATTGGGTGTAGCACTGCGGTACTCCTCTCCATACCATCCCGATGGAAATTCGGTCGTGGAGAGGAAAAACCGAGACTTAAAGCAGTCTTTAACAGCTAGAGTATTAGGCACGGGTGAGAGCTGGGTAAAACATCTATATGGAGTGCAGCGAGCATTGAACAACATGCCAAGAAGTTCTCTAGGGGGGGTCACTCCATATGAGGTCCTATTTGGGACAAGAATGTGGGTACCTGATCTTGATTGTGAAAGCGCAGTGGCGAATGAAAAGCCTTTTGACATCCATGATCGTTTGGCTGTTTTACAGGATCTAAATGAGTCCAGGACACGACAGAGTAATGTCCATGTGAAGCAGACCGCCACTGGGGAAGTCAAATCAGTCACGGCAAGACCTGTCTGGATCCCAAAAGTTGGGGATCTGGTCAGAGAGAAAATAGCGGACAAGAAAGAATTTGGGCCATCATACAGGAAGCCTGTACAGGTCCTAGCAGTTCAGGGAACAAGAACTGTACTACTGCCGCCTCTTGCCGGAAAAAAGGAGAAAAGATTTGTCTCAATCGACCTAATCAAACCACACTATGTGGCCGATACTGAGTAGTAGGCCACGTGGACTCCAAAGTAGCAGACGCCCTCCTCTCGCTACAATTCAAGAAGTTCAAACGGAAAGACTCATCACGTTCGAAGAGTCCCCTGCACGGAATGATGGACTAAGCAACATTGCTATGGAACTTGTTCCCCTTGAACCTGAAGTTCAAATTCAGAATCAAAATGACAGACAAATTTCAATTAGACCAAATACAGATGTTTACATCACCATGCCTCAACGAGAGCAAACTACGATTTCCACAAATCCTGATGCAATACCAACAATTCTGGCTACTTCATAAACTTTGATACGCTTTCTTTGGATCCAAGCGAACCGGAAACGACGCCAGCCAAAAAATCACACAAGCAGCAAGTAAAAGACTTTATGAACTTTCTTAAAAAGACTTACCTGGTGTCACCTTGGGTAGAACTATGGGTAATCACTGGGATACTTTTCTTTCTTTTCAGGGTAGGTTTAGTAATAGTTTTTAGCATGCTTGTTAATGGAAGATACCTTCGACAAAGCTGTGCAGCCCAAAAGGTGAACTTACTTTTAAAACCACACCAATCATCTCATCGAGAACAAAGAGACTTGTCATCAGTGAACATTACAGCAGTTCCTATACCTGATGGTATAGTTTGGGACAAGGTTGATTTCGATATATTTGGTCCGACCGAACTTTTAAGAATTCCTCATTTATTTAAAATATCGTTGAGTGACATCATTACCTCAAGTACATTTTCTGATGATTGGGATTTTGAAACTGTGAATAACATGTTTCTGATTTGGAAAAATCTGCTGCATTTTCTAATAGTGAAACATTGGAAAGCACATCAGATTTCAAAACAATGTATTGTTATCAACACTATGGTCATCACTTTTTACATAAATCTGCTAATCCTAGAAATGTGTTCACATACCACCAGTGGGAACATTGTCCAACACCGCCGAAAGGCAGTTCAAAAACATTTACACAAAAGTTTCCATATTTTTCAGGGTTTAATATGTCTGACCCAGCCTCATATTACTATAGGGTGGCACCAACATCAGCACAGAAAAATATGTTGACAAACACCAAACAGATTTACTCTGCTTCCTTTATTGCCCAGTTGTCTGAACAAGGTTTCGACTTATGGAAAGACACCATAGACTTAAAATCAGTCTGGGGTACTAGAGAATGGCAAGTTCAGGGAACAGAAGCTTTGTTTAGAGCATGCCTTATCCCTCAACAAATCATGTTTTTGAACAAGACCGTGCAACAGACGTCTTGCCTTGGACTAGCCAAGAAAAAAGACTTGAACACACCTCGGCTGCCGACTCCATCACACACCGAGGGTAACATAACATCACAGGAAGAGATTACAGTAGATCACATCATACAATACAACAGATCAGACCCCGATTGGAAAAAATGGTTGATTTGGCCCACAGACACTAATAGTTGTCAGGCAAGATTCATGGGTAAAGCCGAAGGGTTTAGTATCCATAGGCCAGATCCACATTATGTACAGAGACAACATCCATGGGTAGTGACATCCTACAGTGTTGGGAAGTTGTGCCTTGATTGGCTAAAAACCTCAACACTCACAAAGGTGAAACAACACTTATCCTTACTGTCACAGGATGTGGATCTCAGGGATTTTTACTAGGTCCCAGGAAGCCACGTCAGAAACGTTTCTATTATGCGGTC
This sequence comes from Calotriton arnoldi, assembly GCA_963921515.1. Classification (NCBI taxonomy): domain Eukaryota; kingdom Metazoa; phylum Chordata; class Amphibia; order Caudata; family Salamandridae; genus Calotriton; species Calotriton arnoldi. The sequence continues at coordinate 2,505,900 of CAWUFW010001624.1, read as the reverse complement.
TACAATGAAATATGGAAAATATCCCAACAAGAGGACGCAGAGAGGTTACGTGAGATAGACCGTATAAATCTAGAAAAATCTCTAGCAGTGGTAGACAATGGGTTAACTACATTGACCTCCAGGATATATTCCTTAGGCAACATTGTATCTTCTGCGATAGACATACTAGAACAAGATTTGGCCATATTACAACACGGGCAATCTCAATTACGTTCTATTATGTTATTAGGCTGGACGCTGCAATTTTTGCGTGCAGGCTACGTGCCTTGGCGTTATATCAACAGTATGTCTCTGTTTTCGGAATACAATCTGGCAGATAAACAGATAGAAATGGCACAAAGGGGAGCAAAGTATACAATGCTGCGTATCGAAAAACTGGATAGATAAGCATTTATAGTGGCTGAATCACCGTCCACAGAATGGCTAATCCATGGCCACATAACTCTACCGGTCACTACTTTTCAGTTTCAGTATTGCCTTGAACAAAAGCAGGTAGGCAGATATGAAGAAATGGGTAAGGAATACATTAAGGAATCATGGGTATTACCATACAGATTTCGATGCCGGAGTGGGGATCGAGAAGTGTTTCTGAGCGGTACAAACTGTGAGAACGCTTTAAGTGGATCACTCATATGCCACGATATAATGCTGCACGGGGCTTGTAATGGTTCTGTAGTGAACCTATCCTGCCATTTGAGGGGTGCCCCAGCTGCAGTGATTACTCCAGCATTCAGGCTACTTTCAAATGGGAGTTACTTGATGCTGAACAGTCAAGGCTGCTGCGGAATGCTCCCGGGCATCGCATATCTGGTAACCGTGAGCTCCAGGGTTACTTGTTGTATGCAAGTATTGTTTCCACCGACACATACAGTCAGGGAGGCGCCGTTATGGCCTTCACTGAATGTTTCTATAATACGGTTTGATACTCTAAACAGAATAAAAGCCTTGCTTCTACAGAAGTCCGTGCCCTTAACCTCCGCTCGAGAGACTTTTGATCTCCAGATCGCAAGGTCTTCGGCAGAGATACAGGTGCTTATTCATACAAACTGCCCTTTCCATTTCGCAGAAATGGTAAATCGTATCTTTAACATGTCTGATACGACAGGCATTGTCCACCTATTTAAGACCATAGGTTCTGGACTTCTGAGCACCTTTCAGATGGTACTTGGAGTTATCCCAAACTTCATACACTCCGTATTTGGAAGCATCTTTGGAGGGCTTCCGCTCATCCTGTTTCTAGCAGCAGGTATCCGGATTGTTTTATATTTGCTACGCAATGGACGTCCCAGTCACCAAGGAGATGGAAAGAGCACTCCTGGAGCGTAAATACCGTGACCGCATGGTACAACATCTAGGCATGCCTCGCCTAAGAGAACTAAGTGCATCTTGGTTCTTGTCATTTCGACCAGTCTGGATGGACTGCATCTTACCTGTCCTCCGATGCCTGTTTTGCAGAGAAGAATGCGTGTTAGACCTTTGTTTGACACTCCCATCATGTGCGCAACCGGACGTGAATGCTTTACTGGACCTGATAACGGCCCATGTTCTGCAGTGTCCTCAGCGTATTCCGATGTTGATGGCTGCATTCCTTGAGCCCTCACAGGTAGTAACAGCACCTGTTGGTATGGACACCGGCTCATCCTCTGACACCCAGGCTTTGGACGGTGCACAATCTGCCCCAGCACCGGCTGCGGACAGTATGGAACATCATCTGTGCTTGATTGACGTACTCTGCGTGGTGCTACAGGGGCCATCTACTGTGGAAGCAAGCAACGAAAATGTTGCGTCTACCAGCCAGGACACATAAACATTTGACTCATTTGGCTCGTCGTGTGCTGGAAGAAATTCGCCCTTTTTCAAAACAAAGCTCAAATTTGGATCTCAAAACAAAAATTGACATTCCTTTCATTTATTGGGCATACATGGCTTTCTAATGCTTATAGTGCTTCGGACTATAACTAAGGACACTTTAGAGCTATGGCTTGCAAAAAATGTTTTTAGCCAGTTTTAAGTTTTTTAGAATTTTAAACATGTTTAGCTACACAGATGTTTTTAAACTTTGTGCGTACCAATATCTAGTTCGGCTAATAGTACGGTAATAAGTTACATATGTCGTCCAGTCGGAAGAGGAGTGGGTGTTTTATTCCATATAGGTTCCCTATATAGGCGCAGGTACATTTCAACCTTTCACCTATATTCTTCCCTACATTACATACATAACGGTTCTTAGGGACTGACCTTTTACCTAGATACGACACTGCATTCAGAACGCGGGTTTCCCCCTAGTTCGAATCTCATACATTATGCATAAGGCTTCTTGGAAGCACAGCAGGACGGACATCTCCTGTATAATATCTCTGTATAAAGTTCAGGCCCGACGTCATCCTTTAGGCCGACACAGTAACACAGCAAGGTAGGACCCCTGGGGAGACCTATGGGTATATATACATCACATCTTGCTTAGAAGGACAGAGGAGACCGAGACTTCCCGGCTGACACACTGACCAGAGACGCTGAGGTTCCTGCATGCAGACACTCCAGCTCGCAGTGGTCTAACATCCCTCGCGGGGTGTCCAACTCGAGACCAGGACAGGGTCCTATATTCTCTCATTCTCAGGTAATGGGGTTGACTAGATCCTAGAGGGATTCTTGGCATAACACCTACACAGATGCTAGGTACATTTATGTACATCTAGTTAGGGAGGCATCGTAGGAATACGCACTTTTTATCATGTGTTTTATGTACTTGTATATATTCATGATTTCTGCAAGATGGTAGAACTATACCATCCCTTTACTTTTGTAGTACTGCTAATCATATATCTCTGCTACTGTCTAATGGTTGTTGCAGCTCATCTATTCTACACTAGAATAACAACTGTTCAATAAATACTTATTAAAAACGCCCAGACTGTTTATTCTGTGTATCTCTCTGAGACAAACTAAGTGAGCACGAGTGACTGAGCGAAAGGTAGTATATTATTTCCACGATTCTGAGGGCTCAGGGTTGTCATGTTCTGAGGTTGCCAGAATCTATTCTCTCCTTGGTAAGAGGAGATTATAGTGGCACTGCGCGCTAGCTAATACAGATAGGCTAACGTATCCGGTGGGGGTGCACGGAATCAGTCTGCCACCAATCCCACAGTTTATGTTATCCAAACGTGCAGATCCTGTATAGGTTATATAGGAACTACACAACACTTCCTGGTTCTGACGTCTTGCGTGAACAAGACGTAACGTCAGGATACCAGATATAGCAGAGGGTCGTGTCCCAGGAGGTTGCCGATTATTTTGTAGATTCCAGTGCGGCTGCAGATTCCTTGGCAAACGGACAAGTATTGGTAAGGGTGCTTTAAGCACCATCATTTGTTTTCCCTTCCCGCTCGGATTGAGTGGGACCCCAGCGGCTTACGTAAGGTTGTTCCTTTTTCTCCCGTTGGCGAGATCCGCATTAGTGGCGGTCTCATGCGGGAGAGAGTATTTGTAACTTTGCCTATTTGGTGTCGTTTCCTCCCTGTTGGCGAGACACGCATTTTCGGCGGTCTCATGCATAGAAGAACAAAGCGACAATCTCTGTGTTGATTCTTCATTGGGTGCACCCGCTCTCGTTTTTGGAAGAGTGGGGAGCGCGTTGCTTCATCTAAGTTGCCAATCATTAGAAGTAAGACTCAAGGGGGGATATTGCGAACTGTTTTGCCATCAGGAAAATTCTTATGATATATTGAGTTCTCGTCTTGGATGGTGGTGTCTATTTTCCTCAAAAGAGCTCGGTAGGCTTGGAGTACCTAAATTGCAAAATATTCTATGTACATTGTCTTTTTTTTAACCACAAGGAAGCGGAGTGATTAAACTTCCAGATATATTCTAAGTTGCTTTCAGTTGGATTATCATGTGGTACCCACTCCACTGGTTACAAAGATTATGACAAGACATTGAAGTCTCATTGTTTTGGAATTATTTCAAGGATGAGATATTAAGCCAAGAACTTTCTCTTTGTGTGTTCTTACATATCATTACAGGGGAGGTTAGTAGGGGGTGTCCAGGAAGACGGCTGCTTTTGTCTTATGGAACCCTCCAACACTTAAAATGGGTAGGTGAGGTTGGGTCTCCTATGTTTCTTAGAAGGTGTTATAGCTATGAGAATGTTCTTATCTTGATTGTTATTTCTTCATGGCAGTATTCGTGTTGGTATCCTGAAACCACCCTCTCATCTCTCATGGTATAGAACTACTTCTTTCCTTTACAAGTATCCTTTTCTCACAATCCAAATACTTCAATGATTGTTGATTATATGACCTGTAGAAACACCTTTTAGAGGGATAATATCGCTTACTGCTCTTTCTTGTCATTCACAGATCTCCCTCCCTGCAGTTCCTACCCTTTCCTTCCCTCGCTTGACTATCTCACTAGTCCGTGTTAAGATTATTATTCTGGACTTGGGGCAGTTGAGAGGTGGACCCCTCTGAGCATCAGCGCAACCCTGAGGATTTAACGGTGAACCTTGACAGCAATGGACATCCCAGTCACCAAGGAGATGGAAAAAATGCTCTTGGAGCGCCGATACCGGGATCGCATGGTACTCCATCTGGGCACACCTCGCCTTCGGGAACTAAGCGAGTCTTGGTTCCTATCATTTCGACCAGTTTGGATTGACTGTGTTCTGCCTGTCCTACGATGCCTGTTCTGCGGACAAGAATGCGTGTTGGATCTCTGTCTAACACTTCCATCGGTTGCGCCACCGGACGTAGATGCTTTACTGGACCCGTTAAAGGCCCATGTACTGCTGTGTCCTCAGCGTATTCCCATGTTGATGTCTGCATTCTTTGAGCCACCACGGGATGCTTCAGCTCCTGTTGGAACGGAGACCGGCTCCTCTACAGGCACACAAGCCTTGGACATCGTACAGGCTTCCCCGGCATCGGCTTGGGCACTACAGAAGATCATCTGTGCTCAATTGACCTGATCTGTGAGGTGTTGCATGGATCGTCATCTGCGATGGGAAGCAGCAGTGATGTTGCGTCTCCTACACAGGACACACAAACATTTGGCTCATCATGTACTGGGAAAAATTTGGCCTTTTTCAAAAACAACCAAACTTTGGAATTTTAAAACAAAAACACTCTTTTTTATGCTTCTCTTGCTGAACTGTATGGCTTTCAGGCACTCATAGTTGTTCGGACCATATTATACGAACATATTTTAATAGACTTCAACAGCTCATGCAAGAAGTTTATCATTTTTTACGCATTTTTTTATGGACTTATTGTTTGCGTATTTTAGTAGTACATTTAGTCTTTTAGTATGTTGTCCTGTCGGATGAGGAGTGGGTGTTATCTTTCATACAGGTACCCCGATATAGGCTCAGGTAGTAGCTAAACCTTTCACCTACATTTCCGCTGCCATTACACTACATAACGGTTCTTGGTACTGACCTTTTACCTAGTTACGGTACTGCCTAAAGGACGTGGGGTTTTCCCCGAAAACTAGCCTCATTCATTATGCATGAGGATTCTTGGAATCTCAGCAGGACTACCATCTCCTGCATAATAACCATGTATAAGAGTCATTCCTTCCGTCATCCTAGTCCGACATATAACTATGTATAAGGGTCATTCCTTCAGTCATCCTAGTCCGACATGACACAGCAAGGTAGATCCCCTGAGGGTACCACTTTGGGTATATAAACACCATATCTTTGCTGAGGCAGAGACAGGAGAAGAAGAACTTCCATGCTGACACACTGACGCGAGACGCTGTGGTTCCTGCACGCAGACACTCCAGCTCGCAGTGGTCTGACATCTCTCGCGGGGTGTCCATCTCGAGACCAAGACGGGGTCCCACAGTCTCTCACTTCAAGTAATGGGGTTGGCTTTATCCTAGGGGGATTCTTGGCTCTACACCTACATACATGCTAGGTACGCTTAGGTACATCTAGTTAGGTTCGCATCGTAGGAGTACGCATTATTACTGTCATGTATTTTTATACTTGCCTGTATTCATTGTTTTAGCACTATGGTAGGAATCTACCATCCTTTTACTCTATTGGTGCTTACAATCATTTATATCTGTTTCTGTCTTATGGTTGTTTCAGCACACCTATTTTACATTAGAATGACGATGGTTCAATAAATGCTTATTGGAAAATGTCCCCACCGTTTATTCTGAGTATTTCTCTAAGACTAAGTGAGCACGAGTCACTGAGCAAAAAGTACTGTATTGTTTCCACGATCCCTGACGGGACAGAGTTGTCATGTTCGATAGTTGCCAAGAACTATTCTCTTCTTGGTAAGAGGGGTTTATAGTGGCGCTGTGAGCTAGCTAGTATACAGGCTAACATACCCGGTGGGGGTGTCTGGAATCAGTTCAGACACCAATCCCTCAGCGTACGTTGTCTAAACACGCAGATCCTATATAGGTTTATAGGAACTACACGACACCTCCCAGGGGAAAGATGTGGGACAGCAAAAAGAAAAATCAAGCGTCTTCTGAAGGCACCCAAAAACCTGTTCAGGAGGATGTGCCCGAAATCTTCCCAAAGAGTGGGTACCAGGGTAAAAACTGGAATTTCAAAAAGGCTTCGTGCTATCTCTGTATACAGAATGGATACCGAACTGGGGACTCTACCTACCCCAAAGGTTCCCCCTAGTGCAGTGCCTTCAGGGGTTGCTAGTCTACAGATGGGATCCCTGGTGTCCCTGACCAAGTCAGAGAACACACTAAAGCTATTGTAGTCTCAGAGGGTGGGGTGGATATGGCTACCCCAGCTGTCTGACCCACTAACCTGGAGAAACACAGACAGAAGCCACTCAATAATGGGATTGAGGTAGAAGCACTGAGGGATACAGGTGCAAGTGTCACCATGGTGACTAAAAAACCGATATCCTCAGAATAGTACTTAATTGGACCTACCTATCCAGTTCTCATTGCTGACAAAATCACCAAGGGTCATCCCATGGTTATGGTGACCTTGGAATGGGGAAGGGTTACTAGCCAGAAGAGGGTGGTCCTGTCCTCTGCCATACCAGTTGAATGTCTGCTAGGGAATGATCTGGAGACCTCGTCATGGGCTGATGTAGAGATGAAAACCCATGACAGCCATCTTGACAATACCTGAGTGGGTTTGTGTAGAAACAAGAGCACCGAGGAAAGCCCAGGGTGAAAAAGAAGTCTTGGAGTCTGGAATAATGGCCCCGGAAACCCCCAAGAGAAAAAAAAGGAAGGCCGGGAAACCAACTTTCATACAGACACAAGCTCCGGTCTGCTTTCCCCATGGAGAAGACCTGTCGGCCCGTGAGGGAATTGAACCTCATGAACTTGGGCCTTACATTGCAGAGCTACTAGGTCCAGGTGACCCTCTAGAGAAGATCTATACCAGGGGCAAAAAACCTGTCCCACTCTTGAAAGCCTGAGACAGCAAGTATCTGCACAGGAAACTGAAGATGTCACTGGTCCCCACAGGACCTTTTGGGAGAAAGGACTCCTGACAAAGAGGTCAGAGATCCCAAACCTGGTGCCACTAGGAGAGTGGTAGTGCCTCAAATGTACAGAGAGTTTCTACTCACTTTGGCCCATGACATCCCCCTAGCAGGCATCATGGCCAGACCGAAATTTGGAGTAGGTTGGTTACCCACTTCTACATGCCAAACATGTCCCAGAAAGGGAAGGAGTTCTGTAACTCCTATGTTACCTGCCGGGCCATTGGCAAGACAGGTAGCAAACCAAAGGCCCCTTTAATTCCACTTCCAGTGGTTGGGGTTCCCTTTGAAATGGTAGGTGTTGACATTGTTGGCCCCCTTGACCCTCAAACAGCTTCTGGCAACAGGTTTATTCTGGTGGTAGTAGATCAGGCCACCAGGAATTCTGAGGCTGTTCCCCTTAGGACTGTCACTGCTACTGTAGTTGCCAGGGCCCTCTTAAGTATTTTTACTAGAGTGGGTTTCCCTGAGGAGGTGGTTTCAGACAGAGGTAGTAGCTTCATGTCTGCTTACTTGAAAACAATGTGGACTGAGTGTTGGTGTGACCTATAAGCTCACCACCCCATGTCGCCTCCCAAACAAATTACCTTGTTAAAAGGTATGAATATGGGACTCCCTGAAAAACTCAGGAGATGGGATGTCCTGTTACCATGCCTGTTTTTTTGCCTACAGAGAGGTGCCACAGAAAGGAGTGGGCTTTAGTCCCTTTGAACTTCTGTTTGGCCTTCCTGTTAGGAGTCCTCTGAGTCTGGTGTGGGAAGACTGGGAGAAGCCTCTCAAAGAGCCCAAACTAGACATAGTGGACTATGTGCTTGTCCTTCGTTCCAGGATGGCTGAGTACATGGAGAAAGCAAACCACAACCTTGAGGCAAGCCTGGTGCTCCAGAAGCAATTACTTGACTAAAAGGCTGCACTGGTTGAATGTCAACCAGGGCAAAAGGTATGGGTTTGGAGCCTGTGGCACATAGGACTCACCAGGACAAATGGAGTTGACCCTACCCTACCCTATCCTTGAAAGAAAAGGGAGGTCACCTACTTGGGAGACCTAGGCACTACTAGGAGCCCCCACAGGGTCATCCATGCGAACCACCCAAAACACTTTTATGACAGGGCTGATGTGACTATGCTCATGGTCACTGGTGAGGGACATGAAGAAGAGAATGCACCTCCTCTCTAACAACCTGAAAGATGGGTCTGTTCAGGGAGTTATCTTGTCACTGCCCAACAGCAAACTGACTGCAGGAAAGTCCTGGGGCAATGTGCTGATCTCTTTTCCATATACCCTGGTCAGACAACCTGGCGCATACATGGTGTGGACACTGGGGACAGCCATTCTGTCAAAAATAACATTTACAGGCAATCTGACCAAGGAAAGCATCAGGGCCAAGGTCAGCAAGATGCTGGAGCTAGGGGTGATTTAACCCTCTGACAGTCTCTGGGCCAGCCCTGTGGTCTTAGTCCACAAACTGATTCCAAGGGAGGTAAACCAGAGCTGAGGTTCTGTGCGGACTACAGGGGTCTCAATGCAGTCACAAAGACTGATGCTTACCCTATTCCAAGAGACGATAAACTTATTGGCAGGCTGGGTGCAGCAAAGTTTCTCAGTACCTTTGAATTAACATCAGGGTACTGGCTAATTGGTCTATCCCCCCCCCCCCCGGAGCCAAAGAAAAATCAGCATTCTTGACCCCAGACAGTTTATTGTAATGCCATTTGGTCTAAAGAATGCCCCTGCAACCTTCCAGAGGCTGGTGAACAAAGTCCTGTCTGGGCTGGAGTCTTTTAGTGCAGCATATATAGATAGTATTGCTGTCTATAGCTCCACTTGGCAGGATCACCTGATCACCATGGGAAGGTCCTTGAGGCTCTGCAGAAGGCAGGACACAAGGCTGGCAAGTGCCAGATAGGGTAGCGATCAGCTGTATACTTAGGTCACCTTCTAGGTGGAGGCCAAATTCAACTTACAACCAAAGATCCAGACAGCTGTAGACTGGATGGCTCCATCAACCCAGACTCAACTCAGGACATTCCTTGGCTTGATTGGGTGCTACAAGAGGTTTGTGAAGAGGTATGGTACTATTGTGGCACCCCTCACAGAACTGACCTCTAAGAAACAACCAAAGGAGGTTAACTGGACAGCGAGCTGTCAACAGGCTTTTGACACTCTGAAAGAAGCAATGTGCTCAGCACAAATACTCATAGCTCCAGATTCTTCTTTTTTTTTTTTTTTTAACATTCTTTTTATTGAACAGTCGCTTAGTACACCATAACAGATAATGCAGAGACAGGGTACAGTATGACGGCAATGGACAGAGAAAATTAATACATTAAGTAGCTGCCAGTCTTTGAAAATAAAATCTTACAGTGTCTTACCCCTGCATCTTGGGGCCCCAATCCCCAGCTGTTCCAATACATCCTTACAAATTACATAATTAGGTTCTGTATTCCTCCCAAGGGGTCCAAATCTTTTCCTATTTTTTGAGACATCCCATTGTCTGGTAAACTACTTTCTCTGCCTGCTGGCACCAGTCCAGATCATGTTTCCAGTCCCTACTCCTAGGGGGATCGGCAGCCCCCCATGCCCTCGCAATGTTCCTCTTTGCCACTCCAGAGGCAATCATGAGCCAAGTTTTGGTGTGCCTGGGCCAATTCTCCCAGGAGGTGCCATCTTGCCTCCACTGAGACCTGAAGACCCACGACATTCATCATAACCCGAGCCACCCTGGCCTAGTAGTGCTGAATTTTGGGACGGGCTCAGATAATGTGAAAAAAGGTGCCCACCTCCCTGTAGCCCCTAGTGCACCGATTCGAGTCACGATGACCCCATCGATGTTGGATTGTTGGCATATGACCTGTGTAGGATCCGGAGTTGGATCAATCTAAAACGTGCTCGTATGGCAATCTCCCTGGGGCTCTGTAACACTTCAGCCCAATCCTCATCCTCAAATGGCCCTAAGTCTGCTCCCCACGCCTCTCTCAAGGGGCCCATGGTGTCCGGGGAATTATTCATGAGCTCCCGATAGGTGAGAGAAACGTCCTTATTCACCATCGGGTCGAGGAGTATTCGGGTAACAGTTCTCTCTCCGGCACATGGCACCGCATGGCATGTCTTAACTGCAGGTAGCGGAACCGCTCCCCATCGGCCATTTGATATTCTTTCTGTAGGTCATCAAATTTAATCATGGCCCCATTCCGCCAGACATCTTAAGGCAATTCATCCCGATGAGGCTCCACTTCCGAAAACCCTGCAGGCGCCCCACCTCACTCAGCAGGTCACAATACCAAAGTGGGGTTTGCTCCTTCAGTTTGGCCTCCCACCCCGGAAATTTCATGGTCTCTCGCCATGCCTGTACCACTGCCCGCGTGTGTGAAGGGAGAAGTTTCTCACGGCCCCTTCTATATAGCGCTGCCAGGTAGCCCCCGACTCCCGTGGCGGTCCCCCCCGATACGCTGGTTCAGTGTGGGGTGTAAAAACCCAGTAATTTATATTAATGAAGCTCCAGATTACTCTAAGCAGTTCATTGTGCAGACTGATTCCTCAGAGCATGGGATAGGGGCATTCCTATCCCTGAGCAATGATGAAGGCTAGGGCAAGCCTGTTGCTTTTATTAGCAGGAGGTTACTCCCCAGAGACCAGCGTTGGAGTGCCATAGAGAGGGAAGCCTTTGCTGTGAATTTGTCACTGAAGAAGCTCAGACCATACATCTTTGGTACTCACATGTTTGTTCAAACTGACCTTAGGCCTCTCAGGTTGTTAATGAAAGGTGAAAATCCCAAACTGTTGAGGTGGTCCATCTCCCTACAGGGAATGGACTTTACAGTGGAACACAGACCTGAGACTGACCATGCCAATGCTGATGGCCTTTCCAGGTTTTTCCACTTAGAACATAAAGACTCCTTTGGGAAAGGGTAGGCTCATTCTCTTTTGTTTGGGGGTGGGGAAGAGAAGAAGGGAGGTGTATAAGAAAGTTCCTCTTTTAGACCGGGTCACCCCAAATGTTTCCCCACTGGTACTGATGCTCTTGATTGGAAGTGCATTGGGTCCCTTCTAACCAGGCCCCAGTGCCAGTGCTCATTCCCTAAAAAGTACACAAATGTTAATTGTAACCCAATTGGCAAGGACTTTAGCACCCTTGTATGACCCTGGTAAATGGATCCCCTGGTACCTAGGGCATTGGTACTAAAGAGGGTCCCTAAGGGCTGCAGCATGTATTCTGCCACCCAAAGGACCCACACTCAAACTGCATGCAGATTGCTATTGCAGGATGCATGAAATGCTGCAAACCATTCCAAAAACAGGACATGGCCCACTCCCTGTTTGCAATGTCCACACACACTGCATGTACTATATGTAAGTCACCCCTACAGCAGGCCTTAGAGCCCTAAGGCAAGGTACATTATAGTACCTATAAGGCACATCTGCATGAGCAGATAGGACCCTGTGATGCCTTGTTCCATTGCTAGACATTGAAAGTGTTCAGGAAGCCATTTTGAAGACGTACTGGGCACTAGTCATTATGAGTTACCCAGCTACCTAATAGCTTCCTACACCTTGTCTTAATAAATCTGTGCTGATGCCAGTATCAGATTTATGAAGACATGCACCCAGAGGGCACCTTAGAGGTTCCCCCTGTAATCCTACTAACTCCTTAGTGTGTTGGCTGACTGGTATATCTATTACTAGAGACATAGGTCCCTACCAAAAGAGGATGAGGCATAAAGACAGAACCACAAATCAGTGCTGTGTTGATTTATCCAAATGGAAAAGATTGTGTTCATACAACATACATAAAAAAGAGCAGTACTTTAACAATCTAGTGGGTAGCGTAGCAGGGTATGGAAATCAGCAGATTTCCAGACCTCAAGCATTTACTTATAAAAGTGACATTAGCAATACATTTTCAAGGTAGTCACAATGAGAAAGGACAACTCGTGCTCCACATAATTTGTTATACATTCGGAGTCACGGTGTGGGTGTCGACGTTTCGATCCCTGCTGAAAGGTAAGGGGACTGGAATATCTAGCCTGCCACAACAGGCGAGTTTCAGACACTCTGCAAGGGAGAGCCCATGCTCACAGAGGTCAGGAACTATGCCTGCTCGGCAGAAGGTGTTCTCACATCATACAGCAGGATGGCTAGTGTTTTAGCATATCAAGGCTAGAGGCTTCGAAGACTATGCTGCCTTTGATAGGCGACCCCAGCTTCCCCCCAGACATGGGGAATGTCTTTTTGGTGACAGGGACTTCTGGGTCACATTTATGCCCACTCCCCCCCAGGAAGTGAGCATATAGGGGGCGTAGTTGCCCTAGTGGCAGGTAGCTCATTGGCTACTACCACATACTCCCCTAAATGGCCCTAAATTGAGTATTTAGGAGTCCCCCTGACATCAGCTCTTCAGATTCGACTACCTGGGAACTGAAAAAGGACATAGGAGAGACGACACAGCGAGAACCAAGGACCTGCACAGAAACTGGCGCCAAACCCTGCCTTGCTGCCTGCTACTTAAAGACTGCAAAGACCCAACTTGTCCTGCGGCTGTGCATCCTCCCCAACACATGGAGGACTGTCCAGCACTTCGACAACCATCTAGCGTCTCCCTTGGGGTGGAGGAGCCATCCACCTGCATCTGCAGGCACCGACCGCATCTGCCTGGTTCACCGTGTTGTTGGCCATTGGGCCTACTGAGAGAGCAACACTTCAGGAGGAGGTTTTTGTGGCTCTAGGAGGTCATCCCCATCTCTTTGCCGAGTTTCAAGACACTAGACCCTCGCATGGCCCCCCTGCACCAATATCCTGAGTACCGGGGCACTTAGCACCAGCCAAGGTTTGTTCTTCGTCCAGCCCGGACACCACTGCCTTGGAAGCCTTCCTGCATGTTGAGGAACTTCAGGACAGATGAGAACCATGACCAGAGAGGCCCAACTGTTTTGTTTTTCCTTCCCACTGCTGATCTATCGACAACCGTGTGAGCTTCAAACCCAAGAGATGTTATGTTTCCCAACCTAGGCCTAAGTAGCAAAAGGACCTTTTACCTACATTTGTCCTAACTTGCTCTGCATAACGGTTCTAACAATGACCTTTTACCCAGTTATGTGCTGAATAAATGTCGATTGGTTTCCTTGAAACTAGCCCCATTCATTATGCATGAGGATTCTTAGCATCATATCTTAATCACCTGCACATGACGTACATAACAGGATTAACATACTCTGTACAAAAGTCATCGCTATCTTCATCCTCGGGCGACAGGGCTGCTTTGCATAGTTACAATTATTGAATCTGAAAGAAACAGTTAGTTATAGATTCCTTACCTTAGAATCTCCCCCAGGCGTCAGACTGGATCCGGAAAGTTTTTTCGTCAGCAGTACCCCTGCGCGTCTGAAGGTGGCGTCAGTCGACTCCACGTCCGTCGTTGGCGTCATGGTCGCCGGGATGACGTCGCGGTAGCTACATAGACGCCGCCCTCGCGTGCTGACGTCAGTTCTTTCTTTTTCCGCGCCAGCAAGTGCAGATCCGGGAAGACCGGTACCCCCAGTCACTTTTTGACTGAGGTTTTCTGCGACTTTTGTCGACTTCGTTTTTGAGTCTTATCTGACTCCTGGTGCACGAGGGATGCCCGGTTTCAAGGCATGCAGTTCCTGTAGCTGACTGATGTTGGTGACGGATCCGCACCGTGTGTGCCTCTTCTGCCTGGAGCACGACCATGACCCCAAGTCGTGCTCCGACTGTCGTGCCATGGCCTCGAAGTCTTTGCGGGAGCGGTCCTGAAAGCTCCTCAAGGCCCGGCAGTCGGCTCCGCGTTGCACAAGGTCCCGGTCACGTGGGAGGTCGAGGGACCGATCGCGGAGTCATCATCACTCCTCTTCTAAGTCTTCGCACTCGGGGTCAGGTAAGTCGAAGCACAAGAAGAAGTCGAAGAAGCATCGTTGCTCTTCGACTTCCCCTCGTCCGTCGGCTGACACGACGCAGGGTGCGGGTGGTGCCCTTCCCGCAGCTCCGCGTGCGGAGCCTTCAGGGTCGACTCCGGCGTTCCCTCCCTTCCCGGGACCGGGAGCGACCCCTGCCCAGCTTCGTCAATTTTACGAAGCGGTGCACGCCATCTTTGGGCAGTCCGACTCTGCCGGCGCGCCTTCGGGCCCCGTGGACTCGGCTGGGGGCCCTAGGCCTTCGACGCCGGTGGCTTCGGCCTCGGCACCGCAGGGCCCCCTTGGATCCAGGCCTGGATCCAGATCGGCGCTGGTCGACCTCGTTACACCGGCGCCGACTCCACCGGCACCACGTCCGCAGCCGACGCCGGCTGGACCCCAAGCCGGCGTCGACCCCAGCTTCCGCCCCGATGTGAACACGGAGCCGGACCGGCGTCGGCCGACGCCGGATCCGATGCCGATGGGTACTTTTGTCCCTGTGTTCCACCCTGGCCATTTTCAGCCAGATTGGCAGCCAGAGGAGGGTAAGGAAGACTGGGAGAGGTCTGGTGACCCTTTGACAGACCAGTTGGAATACGATCCGGACTGGAGAGAGGAACTGGGGGATGCCAGTGGTCTGGATACCTCCCCAGATCTAGGCATGTTGTTTCCTCCTACCGTGGCTACGGAGGAGGGAGCGTCATACGCAGTGGTGTTGCGTAGGGCGGCCGAGGCTCTCAACCTCGAGCTTCCAACAGTGGCAGTCAGGACTAACCTCCTGACAGGGGTGCTTCAGCCGGCAGCGAGCTCTTCGGAGCCCCAGCTTCCGTTTAATGAAGCCCTCACTGGCATCCTTTTGGGCACTTGGTCCAGGCCCAACACAGGGGCTCCTGTGGACAGGATGATTGCCCGATGCCACCGCCAGGCTCCGGGCGACCCCACTTTCCTCTCCCAACACCCCACCCCTGAGAGCTTGGTGGTCCAAGCCTCCACTTCCAAAGGCGCCTTCCCTACCGCACCACCGGAGAGGGAATCCAAAAAGCTGGACCACCTTGGGAAGAAAATGTTTTCTTCCGCCAGCTTGGGACTGCGGTCGGTAAACACCGCATGTCTGTTGGGGCGTTACACCCACTCTGTGTGGGATACAGTGGCGCAGGTGCTGCCTCAGTGCCCGGAGGAGGCCCGGGCCATACTCTCCCGTGCACTTGCAGAGGGGAGAGACGCAGCGAAGTTTACCATCCACTGTGGGCTGGATACCGCTGACGCACTTGGCAGGACGATTTCAACGTCAGTAGCCCTTTGACGCTACGCCTGGTTGCGGTTGACTGTTTTTTCCGGGGATGTCCAATCCACCCTTATGGACATGCCCTTTGCTGGCCGTCGCCTTTTCGGCGACAAAGCAGACAACGCCCTAGAGCGCTTTAAGGACTCTCGGGCTACGGCCAGGTCCTTGGGCCTCTTCACCACCCGCCCTGCGCAGTCTGCCTTTCGCCCCTTTAGTGGCTACGGAAGGGGTGCCCCGCTTCATCCTGCCCAGAGCCACAGGCCGGCGCAAGCTGCTCAGTCACAGCGCGGCTGGGGATGTGGGAAACACTGACGTGGTTCTGGGGGCCAGCGGACGGGCTAGTCCACCACAGCCCCCTCTGCAGCAGCCTCCAAACCTTCCTAGTCCGACCTTTCAGGGCCATCAAACGCCAGTGGGCGGCAGGATCTGCCATCACCTCCCCCACTGGCGCACCATCACGTCGGACAGGTGGATTTTGCAAATAGTCCGAAGGGGCTACTCCCTCCCCTTCGAGACTACCCCTCCCTCCATGCCACCTCAGTACCATCGCATGTCGGAGGATCACCTGGCCCTTCTCCAACAGGAAGTTTCGGCACTCTTGGCCAAGGGTGCAATCGAGCGCGTTCCTGCCCTAGAAGTAGGTCGTGGTTGCTATTCCCACTACTTTCTGGTGCCCAAGAAGGACAAAGGCCTGCGTCCTATCTTGGATCGCAGGAACGTCAACCGCTTCCTCCGGAAGGAGAAGTTCAAGATGTTGACGCTTGCTCAGGTCTTGTCTGCACTCGAGACTGGATGGTACCGTTGGACTTGTAGGACGCTTACTTTCACATTCCCGTCTTGCCGGCCCACCGGCGTATCCTGCGGTTTACGGTAGGCCACGAGCACTTTCAGTTTACCGTGCTCCCCTTTGGCCTTACCAGCGCCCCTCGGGTGTTCACGAAAGTGATGGCGGTGGTTGCAGCTCATCTGCGCAGATCAGGGGTTCCAGCCTTCCCCTATCTTGACGACTGGCTGTTGAAGGCGGGCTCGCCCCAGGCTGTCGTCTCCTACCTCCAGACTACGGCCGACCTCCTGCATTCGCTGGGGTTCTCCATCAACGTGCCGAGGTCACACCTGACCCCCTCTCAGAAGCTCCTCTTCATCGGAGCGGTTCTGGACTCGACGCAGTTTCGGGTTTATCCTCCAAAACAGCGAGTCCGGGATATTCGGGCTATGATCCGATCTTTCAGCCTCTATCCCGGGTTTCGGTCAGGATGACCCTGAGGCTGCTGGGCCTCATGGCCTCCTGCATCCTGCTGGTAGATCATGCCAGGTGGCATATGCGGGCTCTGCAGTGGGACCTGAAGTTCCAGTGGGCGTAGCATCAGGGGAATCTGTCCGATTGCGTCCAGATCTCAGAGGGCACTGCACACCAATTGCAGTGGTGGCTAACGAACCAGGATTGGGTTGCCGGCAGATCACTCTCCCTTCCCCAACCAGAGTTCACAGTGGTGACCGATGCATCACTTCTGGGATGGGGCGGCCACATGGGGGAGGCGGAGATCAGAGGCCTCTGGTCTCCGGCGGAGTCCGGGCTCCACATCAACCTTCTGCAGCTTCGGGCGATTCGTCTTGCACTCAAAGCATTCCTTCCCTCTGTCCGGGGAAGAGTAGTGCAGGTGCTCACGGACAACACCACCGCCATGTGGTACTGCAACAAACAAGGCGGGGTGCGGTCGTGGACCCTATGTCAGGAGGCTCTCCGCCTCTGGACATGGCTGGAACATCAGGGCATTTCCCTGGTGGTTCAACACCTGACAGGTTCCTTGAACGCCAGGGCGGACGAACTCAGCCGCAGGTGCATGATGGATCACGAATGGCGTCTTCACTCGGAGGTGGTGCAAGGTCTCTTTCAGCAGTGGGGAGAGCCTTGGTTAGATCTATTCGCCACCGAAGAGAACGCGCAATGTCAGCAGTTCTGCGCGTTGGAATTTCCAAGGCGGCACTCGCTAGGCGACGCTTTTCGTCGCGAGTGGAGTTGCGGTCTTCTATACGCCTTTCCGCCTACACCACTTCTGCCCAGAGTGCTGAAGAAGATCAAGCGCGACCGGGCCCAAGTCATTCTTGTGGCTCCGGATTGGGCACGAAGAGTCTGGTATCCCGAGCTGCTCAACATGGCCATCGATCCGACTGCCTCTTTGGGAGGATCTTCTGTCGCAGTAGCAGGGGACGGTCCTCCACCCGAGCCTGTCCAGCCTCCACCTCCTTGCGTGGAGATTGAGCGGCGGCAGTTGACGTCGTTTGACCTGCCTCCCGAAGTCTGTGATGTAATCTTGGCAGCCAGGCGTCCCTCCACTAAGACGGTATACGCCTGCCAATGGAACAAATTTGTGGCATGGTGCACAGCAAAGGCTGTGGATCCCCTTTCCGCCCCTCTTTCTGAGGTCCTCTTGTTCCTCCTTTCTTTGGCCCAGCAGGGCTCTGCTCTGGGCACTATCAAGGGCTACCTCTCGGCTATTTCAGCCTTTTCTCAGGCTTCCTGATCAGCCTTCTCTTTTCAAGTCCCCTGTTGTAAATAGATTCCTTAAGGGCATTACTCATCTTTTTCCTCCTGTTCCCTTCGTAATGCCCCAGTGGGACTTGAACTTGGTTCTTACATATCTTATGTGAGCTCCCTTTGAGCCGCTTCATAATTGCCCTCTCAGGCTTCTGACTCTGAAAACTGCATTTCTGGTGGCCATCACCTCTGCTCGCAGGGTGAGTGAGCTACAAGCTCTTTCTTCTATGCCTCCCTTTCTGGCTATCCATCCGGACAAGGTCGTCCTGAGAACTCGACCTTCCTTCCTTCCCAAGGTGGTTACTTCTTTCCACATTGGTCAAACCATCACTTTGCCCACCTTCTTTCCGCCTCCGCATCCTTCGAGAGAAGAAGAGAGGCTCCACCGTCTGGATCCAAAACGTGCGCTTTCTTTCTACTTGGATCGCACAAAAGAATTCCGGGTGGATGACCAGCTCTTTGTTGGGTACGTGGGCGCTAAGAAATGTCAGGCCGTGCACAAACGGACCATCTCCAGGTGGGTCATTCTGTGTATCAAAGCTTGCTATTCTTTGGCTAAGAAGGAGCCTCCAGTGGGGCAGCGCACCCATTCCACCAGGGCGACGGCAGCTACTACTGCCTTGGGATGGGGAGTCCCCCTGAATGACATCTGTCAGGCAGCTAGGTGGGCATCGTTGCACACGTTTACAAGACACTACTGCCTGGACACTCAAGTCCGGAGAGACGGCTTCTTTGGCCGTTCTCTTCTCCAGGACTTTCTGGTGTGAACTTGGTTCGCAGACCCACCTCCGGGGTTGGTATTGCTGGGGTATCTATTCTAAGGTAAGGAATCTATAACTAACTCTTTGTTTCAGATGAACAAGTTACTTACCTTCGGTAACGCTATATCTGTAAGAAACATAGGTTAGTTATAGATTCCTTACCGCCCCACCCATCCTCCCCATTCTGCAACTGACTTCTAGGGTTAAGGACATCCTTTCAGGGCCCTAGTTTTGTGCACCAGTGGTCAGTGTCTTGCATGGCTCTGCGCTTCTGGCGTGGAAAGTTGCGTGCAGAACTGACGTCAGCGCGCGAGGGCGGCGTGTATGTAGCTACCGCAATGTCATCCCGGCGACCACGACGCCGATGACAGACGCGGAGTCGACCGAAGCCACCTTCAGACGCGCAGGGGTACTGCTGACGAAAAAACTTTCCGGATCCAGTCTGACGCCTGGGGGAGAATCTAAGGTAAGGAATCTATAACTAACCTATGTTTCTTACAGATATATCGTTACCGAAGTTAAGTAACTTGTTCTTTAGGCTCATCTACATAATCATACTCACAACATATCTATTGTGGTAGAACCCCTGAGGCTACCTTTTTGGTATAAAAGAACCGTACCTTCACCAGGTAAAGAGAGGAGCCACTTCTACACTGACACGGAGGTCCCTGCATGCTGAGGCTTCAACACGCAGCGGTCTGACATCCCTTGCGTGGTGTCCAACTCTTGACCAAGGCGGGGTCATTCATTTTCTCCCATCAGGTAATGGGGTTGGCTCTTTCCTAGGGGATTCTTGGCTTTACACCCACATACTTGCTAAGTACACTTAGGTAGGGTCTGCATTGTATGAGTACACTTGATTACTGTGATGTTGCCCTGACACCGGAACACGGGGGCTCACGGTTCGATCGCCGGCGACAGGTTAGCCCAGCACCTTGTGACTCTGGGCAATAGCTCGCTTAATCTTCCCGACGGCCCCCAGCGCCGGGACACCTCTCCGGAGGTAGCTGTGCGCTTTACAAATGCTGAAATGTATTTATTTATTTATATTCACTGTTTTAGCACCATGGTAGAATTCTACCTTCGCTTTACTCTTAGTGCTTGTAATCTCTTACATTAGCTTCTGTCTATTGATTGTCGCAGCAAACGTGTTTTATACTACAATGATGCTGGTTCAATAAATGCTTATTAAAAATGTCCCCAACGTTTATTCTGTGTAGCTCTCTGAGACTAAGTGCACAATATTGACGGAGCGAAAAGTAATGTACTGTTTCCACGATCCCTGAAGGGTCAAGGGTTGTCATGTTCAATGGTTGCCAGAAACTATTTTCTCCTTGGTAAGGTTCGGGGGCTTAAAGTGGCACTGTGAGCTAGCTGGTCTGTAGGCTGACATATCCTGTGGGGATGTCCAGAATCAAGTCTGGGCACCAATCCCTTAGTTTATGTAATCCAACAAACACGCAGATCCTATGTATTTTTAGGAACTACACAACAGTGGCCATCCAGCCTAGCACCTCTGTACCCGAGCACCCCAGCCCAGGTTCACGACTGACTGTGCCCCCAAGACCTAGGGGCCCCCATGACCTGAGCCCCCCTTTGGGTTCAGCCAGACTTTTCCCAAAGTCCCCTATTGCAGCCTCTTTGTTTCAGATCCCCTTGACTTTACCGGTGTAGCGCTCGAGGCTACTATCCCGACCAGCACCTCTGCACCCAGACACACCAGGGTAGGTAAAGTGAAACTGCTGGTGGTACATTGGACCATGGCCCCCTAGCAACTTAAGTCCCAAAGGGCTCCTCTGAACTACGACAGCAAGTACCGTTTAGCTACATGTGTTTTTGCTTCCATAGGTTAACATTTAGCGTTCTAGGCTCATGCCTCAAAACTGTTATTAATTATTTTACTGTTTACCTCTAAAATCGATATCGCCAAATGTACTAAATTTATTCTAAAAGATATTGGTGTCTCGGATTTCTTATTGAGTGTGTGAAACATTTATTGACTATGTGTGTACAACAAATACTAAACACTCTTCTATGATAAGCCTAAGCTTCTCGACCCCACTACCACAAATAGAGCACTTGGTATTATTAAAGTAAGCCCATCCAGACTTTTTGCATAGTGTGCCCTGACATTGGCATCACTATATTAAAAGCCAGCTTCCTACAATCATGTTAGCTCATTATGTGAGTGAACTGCAGGCCCTCTCTGTCCAGCTGCGTCACAGGACATTCTTGACACACAAGCTGGCGTTGAGAAATCAAGCTGCATTTCTGCCAAAGATAGTAACACCTTCTCACGTCTGACAGCCTATTAGCCTTCTGACTTTCTTTACCCCTCCTCACCCTTCAAAAGAGGAAGAGGGGCGCCATCATTTAGACCAAGAGAGAGTCCTCAGTTTCTAATTTGGTTGTAGTAAGGGCCATGGAAAGGATGATCAACTCTTTGCAGGTTTCTAAGGGGCAAAGGAGGTCATGGCAGTGCAAAAGAGAACCATCTTATCGATAGTCCTCTTTATTAAAATCTTCTATGTGCTAGCTAAGAAGCAGTCACTTGGAGCATTGAGGGCTCATTCCACTCAAGCCAAGGCTGCTACTACTGCTTGAGCAAATGTATTGCCTGTCCTGGATATCTGTCAGGCAGCTACATGAGCATAAGTGCACGCATTTGCAAAGCACTATTGCTTTGACAGTCACATTTTGCAGAGTGAAACTTTTCTGGATTCACGCTGTGCATTATTCTGCCATCTAGTGGTTGGGTCTGGAAGTGTTGTATTTGTCCGTGTTTTTGTTTGTTTTTTTTTCTTGTTAGTGGGCGTAGACATACCACCATTTGGTGTCCTCTTGTGACGTCGACATCTTGGTCGCCATGTTCAGATTCTTTTTTTCCGCCGTTGGGTCTGGATCGATATGGAAGGAGCTCCAAGAAAAATAGGGTAAAAACTTCAAGAGCGACGATTCAAGGTACCGGTCTTTGAATCGAGGTGCCAGACGGCACCGAGACTGGAAACGACAACCTCGTGGATGATTAAAAGGATAATGCACGTACAGGGGGCTCCCTGTGCATGGTAATGGACAAAACACCATTCAAGTTTTGCCAAAATTGTCATCACAAGTACGCCCAGAAGGACCAACATCCAGTCTGCAACCTCTGCTTACCAGTGGATCACTTAAGTGAAGATTGCAACGCATGTTCGGCGTTCACCCCGAAAACATTGAGGGTAAGAGCGAGGCAGAGAAGAGCCAACTACAACATGCAGGGCCAGAGCACAGCACCATCGCTACGCGACCTGGGCCTCTCCAGCGAGGAAGAGGACAATGTCGCAGAAGGTCCAGAAGGAAACACAGACATGGACATCAAAGTCGTCGAGGTAGAAAAGAAAACTTCGAGAGAGGTAAGGGAACCGTCGTCCTCGAAGAAAGTAGACTAGTCCAGAAAAATGGTCTCTAGGGCCTCGAAGGGAGCATTGGCGTTGAAGCACTCGACGTCCGCAGTTGCGTCCCAAAAGAAACACTCCGTAGGAACCTTAGACAAGGACTCCGAAATGGCTAAGACCCAGTAAAAACCCAAGATGTCGAAAGACAGTCAAGGAAAGGACGCATCGACGTCGAGACAAGAGAGGTCAAAACCCGAAAAACATGGCACGGCGCCCGCGTCGGCGGAACAGGCGCTGTCGACCGCGAAGAGAAGGGCAGAAAGTCTCGATGCTGAAACGCACGCTTCGGAGATCGAGAAGTTAAAGAAGAGACTGGAGTCAGAAATGGCCAGTATTTTGCAATGCAAAAAGGAGTTCGACGACAGCTTGAAGCAATTCAAGATACCGCCGAAAAGCTCGACGGAAAAAGAAAAAATCGTCGAAGATTTAGAGCCTCTGGTGACGCCCAAACCTTTAGTGGAAAAAGAAGAAGAGTTCTTTTTCGAAGAAGAGGGAGAACAAACCTACCTGGGATCTGAAACCTCCGAGGTTCAAGAACTACAATGGTAAGACAGCAACACAGACTCCCCAGAGGAAGCTGTCGACACCTATCCTTCGAGGCCTTCCCCATCAGGCGACATTAGTATGTTCAACCAGGTCATCAAGAAGGCAGCAGAAACCTATGGAGTGCAGCTGGAAAAAGAAAAGCCACATTGATGTTTTTACTCAAGACTTTAATGCCTACACAATCAAGGTTTCAATTCCTTTCAATGCTCTCAAGTGTGCTAGACCAGGGAAAGGAGGCATTTAAGGAGCCGGGTACATATAAGGCAGTCACGACTAGGAGAGAGAAAAAATATAAACACTACTCCAAAGACCCTATTTACATCAAGGGGTCGGTGGCAGTTGACTCCATCATAATAGCCACGGCCAGAAAAGGGCTAATGTACCTACCACTACTGGCCCGCCACCAGACAAGTAAAGCAAGAGAATGGACCTTATGGGGAGAAAGGTCAAGAGAAGTGCGGCAAACCAATAGCGCATCGCCAATTCCAATGCCTTGCTTAACAGACATGCATACCAACACTGGGAAGAGGTAGGGGATCTACTGAAACACCTACCGGAACAATACCAAAAGAGAGCAAGCTACTTGGTAGAGGAGGGGAAAAATATAGCAAATACATGCTTAAAATCTGCCCTAGATGCCGCGGGAACATCAAGCAGACAAATGATGATCGGCATCACAGAAAGAAGACACACGTGGCTGCGGATCTCAGGATTCAAGCCAGAGGTGCAGTACAACATACTGAATGCACCGTTCAATGGGTAACAGCTCTTTGGAACCGTTGTGGACGACACGCTGAAACAATTAAAGAAAGACAACGAAACAGCAAGATCTATGGGGGCTCTACAATTCAGAGGAGGCATGCATAGAGAAACCACCCCATCAAGGAGGCCAGCGGGTAAAGGGAACCATCACCCCACAACTTCGAACATCAAACATACCAGCAAGGTTACCAAGGGGGAAACCAAGGGCAACAACAAGGACAGCAACAAAATTGGCATTACCCACAAGGAAGACAATCCTTTCGAGGACGCCCCGTGGAAGAGGCCTTCCACAAAGAGGGGGGCCCACAGCATCTAAAGGTCTGCATTCCAAACATAACACACACTCCAGAAACATCACAGAGTGTGCACGCAGAGACAAAGACATCAAAAAACAAACAGTTCCTCCAACATTCTACACCAGTAGGGGGCAGACTAAAGAACTTCCTCCAAAAATGGAAAGAGATCACTTCAGACAGATGGATCTTAAACATAATACAGTACGGTTACTGCATAGAACTAGTCAAAACGCCT
This sequence comes from Calotriton arnoldi, assembly GCA_963921515.1. Taxonomy (NCBI): domain Eukaryota; kingdom Metazoa; phylum Chordata; class Amphibia; order Caudata; family Salamandridae; genus Calotriton; species Calotriton arnoldi. The sequence goes on along the minus strand of CAWUFW010001624.1, from coordinate 2,481,664 downwards.
CCAATCAAAAGCCCAAGGAGAAAAGTACATTCCAAAGGAGAAACTACTCTGTTACTCCAAGAAGTACAAGAACTACAAGCGAAAGAAGCTATAGAACACGTACCACACCGGGAAAGAAACGAGGGAAATTACTCTGCGTACTTCCTAATTCCGAAGAAAGGCGGAACACTGCGTCCTATCTTAGATCTCAGATTCCTCAACAAGTTCATACTCAAAGTTCAAGATGACGACCCTGCAAGAGGTAATACCTCAGTTGCAAAAAGGGGACTACATGGCTACTATAGACTTAAAGGATGCCTATTTGCACATCCCCATGAACAACAAACACAAAAGGCTTGTTGTCAACGACACGCACTACCAATTCAAAGTGCTAGCATTCGGTCTAAAGTCAGCACCAAGAGTGTTCACAAAGTGTCTAGCAGCAGTAGCCACACACTTAAGAAGACAGGGAATCCATGTATACCCGTACTTAGACGACTGGTTAGTAAGGGCAAACTCGTACAGAGTATGAAAACAGCATATACACCAAGTAATAGATACACTACTCTAGCTTGGTTTTTCCACACACTGGGGGAAATCTTCACCAGAGCCAGAACAAGAAAAACTGTTCTTGGGGGCGAGAATAAATGCAGTAGTGGGGAAAGTGTTCCCAAGCGAGAAACGAACAATAGCCCTACTGAAAGAGACACAGCCATACCGGAAGGGGCAAGCTCTGACAGTCAGGACAGTGGGGAAGCTACTAGGGATGATGGCTTCATGCAGTCACTTAATCCCAAACATTCGCCTACACATGAGACCCTTCCCTAGAATGGCTTCAAACACAATGATCACAAGCAACAGGTATTTGGGAGGATCTAGTGTTTGTCACACACACAATACAGGAGGAAATAGCATGGTGGAAATAAGAACATTTCACAAGGGAGACCTTTCACGCAACCAACTCCAACAGTGACCTTAATGACAGATGCCTCACAGATGGGATGGGGAGCTCACATGAACAACCTCAAAGTGAGGAGACTGTGGACACAGCAGAAAGCTCTACAGCACATCAACATCCTAGATTTAAAGACAGTGTTCCTAGCCTTAAAAGCCTTTCAAAAAGAGCTATACGGGAAAACAATTCTAATACAAACTGACAACACAACCACCATGTTTTCCATAAACAAGGAGGAAAGCATTCAGTGGCACTTTCGACTCTAGCTCAGCAAATATGGACGTGGGCAATCCCACAGAACATAAACATAATAGCAATCCACCTGCCAGGAAAGGACAATGTAGAAGCAGACAGACTGAGCAGACAAGCTTTGTCATCCCATGAGTGGGAAATGAATCAATAAAAACACAACAAGATTTTTCACAAAAGGGAAACTCCAGAGGTCGCCCTCTTTGCCACACCCCACAATGCAAAATGGCAACGCTTCGCATCCAGGCAACCTTGCAATCAGTCCCTAGGGAATGCGCTATGGATAAACTGGTCAGGGATGTATGTATGCATGTAGGTGATTTATAAAGCGTGGCTGTTACTGCGAAGAGTGTCCTGGCGCTATAGCGAAGGAGCTCTCTAAAGGCAGGAAGAGAGAAGAGCCTAAGCTGAGGAGAGGAGCCAAGTCTTAAGTTTTTTCCGGAAGATTGATATTTCCTTTATGGCCCTGAATGTCAATGGCAGCTTATTCCAGAGAGAGGGGCCTAGAAATGAGAAGGATCTGCCTCCCGCCCTCGCCTTCTTAATCCGAGGGACTATGGCCAGACAGAGATTTCCGGAGCGAAGGTTCCTCTGGGGAGAGTAGGGCTTGATTTTATCTTGAAGATACCCAGGACCTGTACCGTAAAGTGCTTTCTGGGTTAAAAGCAATATTTTAAAAGTGATCCTCTTCCTAACTTGAAGCCAGTGTAGGCTATGAAGGAGGCCGGAGACATGTGAGTGGTGTGGGAGCCAAAGACGGTACGTGTTGCTGCATTCTGAACTAACTTCAGCCTGTCTATCAGGTATTTGGGCAGCCCTGCGTACAGGCTATTTCCATAGTCCAGTCTTGAGGTAATCAAGGCCTGGGTCACCTGTTGTCTAGCCTGAAAAGAGAGGAGAGCAAAAAACATTCGTAAGGACACGAAGGAGGGCAAAGCTCATACCCACCACGTAGTTGTTTTGAGTGTGAAAAGAGAGTTGTTCATCGAATTTAAAGCCCAGGTTTTTTACCGCATGACTTGTTAATAGAGGAGGGGGTGCATCCTTTGGCCAGAAAGTTTCCCAAGATGTCTTGGCCTCCGGGCCAAAAAAAGGAGATTGGTCTTACCCTCGTTACATTTGAGTTGGTTATTTGATAACCAACTAAATGTTGCATTCAGGCACTCGTGGATTTTCTCACCCGGGAAGGCCTCATCCTTACCCCAGGAGAAAAGGAGTTGGGTGTCATCAGCATATGACACTATTTTTGCACCCCAGAGAGTACCATCAAGGGGGCCAAGGGAGAAGGGTAGATATTAAATACAGTCGGGCTCAGAACTGAGCCATGTGGCACTCCAACCTTAAGCCTGCAGGAGGTGGCGGCACCAGACCTATTGACCTCTGGCTTCTAAAAAAGAGACAAGCCACTGCCACGCCGACCCTGTGATCCCCATTGCCTGTATACGAGCTATGAGGATGGAGTGAGATATAGTGTTGAACGCTGCGGATAGGTCGAGTAACACCAGCAGCGCTCTGTCACCTCTGTCAGTACAAAGGCGGATGGAATGGAGTACTTCCAGTAGCGCTGACTCAGTACTATGGTCAGGTCGGAAGCCAGATTGACTTGAATGCAACAGATTATTGCTTTCTAAATGTTCCGAGATCTGATGATTAACATGTTTTTCAAGTACTTTCGCTAGGGCTGGGAGAAGGGAGATGGGTCAATAGTTTATAGGATCATTTGGATCTGCCTGTGGTTTTTTCAGCAGTGGTAAAATGTTAGCTTGTTTTCAAACCAAGGGCATCTTAGCTGATGTCAGGGACATATTAAACAACTGATGCACTAGTGGGGTGATAGCTTTTGCCCCATGAGCTAAAAGAGAGGCAGGGCCTGGGTCTGAGGGGTAGCCAGATTTTAGGTGACTTATGGCTAGAAAAGTGTCTTCCACTGAAATGAGCGTGAAAGAGTCTAAACAGCTGACTGGGTTTCTGAGGGTAGGCATTGGAGGAATCTGGTCTATCTCCTTGCTCTCCCTAATGCCTGTGAGTTCCTTCGTACTGTCTTTATGTAGGCAATTGTAAGATTTTGGAGGAGGGAGGCTAAGTTGAATGGAGGTTATTCTATCATGAAAGGTGCTAGCGAGTTGTTCGCACCCTTTTTGTGTAGATGGTATAGATTTAGTCTCTACTTCAGGCGTAGTGAAGGATTTGACTATTTTAAAGATCTCCTTGGAGCAGTTGCCAGCAGTTGAGATTTTAGCCTCAAAGTATGCTTTTTTTGCTATTTTAATCTCCTTATGAAAATTTTATGAGACTTTCTTTATAATCAGATTTTTTTAATGGAGAGTAAGAAAATCTCCATTGCCTTTCTAGAAGTTTGCATTCTAGCTTTAGACTTTTTAGCGCCTGGGTGTACCAGGGACTGGTCTTTTTAAGGCGATATTGCTGAGACCTCCTTACTGGGGCAAGAGCTAGAATTGTGGTCTCTAGCCAACTATTTATTCGACTGGTGTCCACCTCCAGATTCCCTGATAAGTTGGGTATGTCTGCTTCCGCTTTTCCCCCGATACCACTACTCCACAAGGTGATCAACAAATGCAAGATCAGCCACATGAGAATGATTCTCATTGCCCCACAATGGGTGAGGCAGACCTGGTTCTCAGAGATAATAGTTATCTCAAGGGTCAATTCACAAATTGCCAAACAGACAAGACTTACTAACCATGCAAGAGGGAAGAGTGCTCCACCCAGAACCGGAAAGCCAGAGCCTCGCTGCATGGCTCTTGATCACATAGAATTTGCGCACCTAAAACTACCAGAAAGCACAATGGCAGTCCTAAGGGAAGCGAGAAAGCCGACCACTAGGAAATGTTTAACGGCAAAATTAAAAAGATACTCTCTATGGTGCCTCAAAGAAGGTCTTTCCCAAAAAATCACAAAGGAAAAGACAGTTCTAGTACTTAACATGTCTACTGCAAGGTAAACTAACCTACTCATCGCTGAAAGTTCACTTATCAGCAATTGTAGCATATACAAGAGGACACACAGGGAAGAGCTTCTTCACTTCTCACATGGTCAAAAGGTTCCTAGAAGGAGCAAAAAGAATCGCCCCCCCAAAGACTCACCCACATGGAACCTAAATATAGTACTCGCTCAGCTGATAAAAGCACCATTTGAGCCACTGTACAAGGCGACGCCACAAATGCTCACACTAAAGACAGCCTTTTTAGTAGCAATAACATCACTACGTAGAGTTAGTGAGTTGCAGGCACTAACATTACACAAACCCTACTTTCAAATACATAACGACAGAATCGTCATGAGAACAGATCCACATTTCATGCCAAAGGTGGTATCACGATTCCACATAAACCAATCCATACAAATACCAAGTTTCTTCCCGAATCCAAAGACACAAGCAGAAAAGGCATTGCACACTCGACGCTAGAAGAGCAGTCATGTATTACATTGAAAAGACAAAGGAATACAGAAAGATACAACAACTCTTTGTATCTTTTGCAAACAGTTTCTTGGGAAGACCAGTAACCAAGAACACAATTGCAAGATGGATTGCACAAGCCATACAATTGTGCCACAAACAAGCAGGACAAACATTACAAGGAGCTCCACTGGCTCACTCAGCAAGAAAGAAAGGGGCAACGATCGCCTTTCTAGCCGATACTCCAATACAAGACATTTGCATGGCAGCAACATGGTCTTCAGTGCACACGTTCACAAAGCACTACTGTGTGGACATCCAAGTGAATAAAGAAGAACAAGTAGGACAAAAAGTCTTGCAACATCTATTCACAAACCAACGCTCATCTTCCACCCAGCCACTACAGAACTAACAAACCGCTACAAAATCTATGCACAGCATCTGAATCCAGAAAAGATTCACACTGCAAAACGTATAGTTTCTTACCTGTCGGTGTAGTTTTGCAGCTTGAAGAATTTTCTGGATTCACTAGCGAACCCACCCTCCTCTACCAAGGAAGATAAGACAGAGGGGAGGAGGGAGTGGGGGGTAGGGGGAGAATCCGAAAATGGTGACCAAAGGTGGGAGCTTCCGGAGGAAGCACGTCGACGTCGGAAGAGGACACCAAATGATGGTATGTCGACGCCCCCTAACAAGAAAAAATAAAAGGACAAATGCAACAATTCCGGACCCAACCACCAGATGGTGGAATAATGCACAGCATGTGAACCCAGAAAATTCTTCAAGCTGCAAAACTACATGGACAGGTAAGAAACTCTACGTTTTTTGGCATGGGCATTTTGCCCGTTCGGTTCTGTTGGATATTTTGGTTTCAGCCATTTCACTGGCAGAGGTACTGCTTTGGAATCATTCACAAAGTGAGAAACCTGCTTTTAGAAGTCTCTATTGGTAACACTCTTTCTGGTGGATACTGTTGGAAGCTGTCTCTGTATATACTGTACCAAACAAAGGTATATTGTGCACAGAGTCCAGGGAGTCCCCTAGATGTATAGCAAAGGCTAAATTAGGGAAGTACTACCAGCTCTCTTTGGGGTAGTGTGGACGAGCAGTTAGGCTCATCCAGAGGGTGTGTTAAGCATTTATTGTATTCACTCAATCAAGACTGATGGCACACACTCAGAGGCAGAATCCAGACCAATTGAGTAAGCATAAAAAAGGTATACTTGTTATAGAACCAAGGAGGACTTGGTACAGGTAGGTAAAATATACTTTCAATGGTAAACATTTACACAGAAATGCAATTGGGAATGAATTTGAAGTTGTTACAGGTTGGTTTGACTTAAAAAAGCAGTTTGAATTACACAGTAATTACTTTTAGGATACTTCTTGATTACTTTTAGATTACATAGAGTACTGGGGGTGGTATGCCTAGACACCACTCCTAAGGATCTCACAATACACGGTAAGTAAGACTTTTCTTGGCTTGAGTTATAGCTACTTTTTTCCCATACAAAACAACAGTTCAACACTTAACCATTTTTCTCCCATAGGAACCCATGTTATGAGATTTTGGGCCAAAAATGTTCCATCGGTTTCACAGGTAAGTAAACGTCTTGCAAGTGGGAGTTCTGGGGGTTAGGACCAAGGTTCCCCAAGATCTAAGTAGGCACTCTAGTTACACCACCAGCGTCACTAGGGCGCCCGGATGCAGAGTGCAGGGGCCCAATGTTAGCCAATGGGGCTGAGGTGGCCATCGGTTAGGGCTGCTTACAAGCAGGCCACTCTGGTGTGAGAGCAGAGCTCCTAGGGTTAAGGGCAGCATTGCAGGGGCCAACAATCAGCACAGGAGCTGCACCACCACTAGCAGCACTGGGGCAGCTGGCAGCAGGGTGCCAAGCAGACGTCAGGAGCCTGTACTTCTCAATGGAGACTTTCGGTTTGGCAAAGTTGCTCCAGGCTCGGGTAGGCAGACTTCATGAAGGCGAGCACCAGCTAGAGAGGTAAGTTGGGTTCTTGGGGGATGCCTTGACACAGTCGGTTGGGCCACCCAAGGCCATGGGGCATTGGGTGCAGAGGTGCCTTCTGGTGTCGTTTTTTTTTACCAGCTCCGGTCGTGGGGACCCTTTAGGTTGAGGCTGCAGGCATCGCCTTGAGGGAGTTCGGGGATCACCAGATCCCAGGTCAGGATTGCTGGGGAGACCTCCTCGTGGTGTTGCGCCACTCAAGCTGTAGGCGTCGGGTGCAGAGTGGTGCAGAATCTCAAAGTCGCCGGAATCCGGATTCTGGTCTTGGAGTTTTTGCTGGACAAATCCGGTGCTCACGGGAGTCTGTAAGGTGAGTGCAGGGCAGGTCCTCCTGGCTCTGTGAGGCTTCTGGACACACTGGTTTCTTTGCTGTAGGTAGGTCGAAGTCAGGACAGGCTGGTAGAGCTGGGGCCAAAGCAGTAAGTGTCCTCTTCTTCCTGGGCCAGCACAGCTCTTCGGTCCGTGTTCTTTCTTCCTCTACTCTGAGGAGGCAAGGTTCAGGCACTGGTTACATCTAGATTGGACTATGGCAATGCTCTTTATTTGGGTATACCGGAATATCTTATGGACAAACTGCAGTTGATCCAGAATGCTGCGGCAGCTCGCCTACTGCTGAATATTCCAAAACGACAACACACTAGTTGTCATTTGCGGGGACTTCACTGGTTGCCCATTGGGGAGAGGATTAAATTTAAGGCTCTGATACTGGTACATGACGCTCTGTATCAAATGGGCACTGATTACCTTAGAGCTAGATTTAGATTCTACAACCCAGCCAGACTTTTATGCTCTACCAATAAATTGCTAGCTGTGGTCCCAAAGTACCAGCGCCAAAGGTCTGGAGGCAGATCATTAGCTTTTCTGGGCACCTCTGCATGGAACTAGCTCCTGCTGGAGCTACGCTCGGTTGATAACTCATTGCTGTTCAGGAAGAAACTTAAAACTTGTCTTTTTGTGCAAATCTAACCTCCACCCGCCCAACCTCTCTATGTTTGCGCCGGGACACTCTTGGGAGTAGCTGTGCGCATTATAAATTAGCTATCATATCAGGGTGGCCCCTAAATACTAAATGTTTGGGGCGTTTAAATAGTTGTGCAGGTCGGTACCAATGGGTCCCTTCCTTGGGTTGGGTGCACCCCCTATTATGCCACCGTCCAATGGGAGGGGGGCATGAGCCTCTTCCTAATTGGCTGGGCGCCTTCATCTTCAAGATGGAGGGGACTGAGGGGTGGGGTTGGCAAAGGTGGGCACACCTCTTTTCCTAGCTTGGTTTTCCTGAAGATTCTCCCGCCGAAAGTGGAGGCCAGAACCAGTGGGAGCCAGTTGCTGGGGGCAGCAAAAGGAAGTGACAGCTTCCAAAGGTGGCAGTTTCCCATTCGTGGACCCAGCCCATCCTGGGGGAGGAGGCATGACACCTCTGCCCAGGATGGGCTATGTTTCTGGACCCAGAGAGCGGAGGCTCTCTACCCAGGGGTCCAGAAACCTGTTTGGTGGTGGTAAATGGCGGGCAGCCATTCAGGAACCACACCTGGGCTGGTCGGTTTTTCAGGGGGCATCTTTAAGATGCCCTCTGAGTGAATTTTACATAAAATCCCACAATGGCATCAGTGTGGGTTTAATGTGCTGAGAGGTTTGCTACCAAACTTCCCAGTGTTTAATAACGCCATTATGGAGCTGTGTAGTTCGTAATGACCAACTCCCAGACCATGTACTCTTTATGGCTTTTCTACACTTACAATGTCTAAGAATGGACGTAGACACTGTAGGGGCACAGGGCTCATGCCACTGTACCCTCACCTGAGGGCTAGTGCACTCTGCTAGAGGGGTGACTTACCTAGGCACCAGGCGGTGGGTTGCAGGCATGGCGCACAGGGATGTGTGCCATGTCGACTCTTCACTTTTCTCTGCACCAATGGCAGTATAGGAGGCTGACTTAGTATATGTAGCACCCTGCACTAATCCAGACAACCCTTATGGAGGTTTTAGTGGTCTTAGACAACCATAAAAAGCTCTCTAAGAGGTAGCTATGGAGAGCAGCCTTCAGGCTTAGTCCAGAAGGAGTGTTAAGCAGCTTGTTTTACCATTACTAATCCTATAGTGTAGGTTAAACGAAAAAGAACCACACAGTTTACTTATAAAAATAGGTATATTTATTATGCACACTCACTAACACATTGTTATGTCTCCTCCCCAGAGATATCAACACAATACACACAATATTTCAAATGTAAACAGGTAAGTAAGCACAAATACACAGTGGTCTCCAGGGGGAGACCAAATTATATACTAAAGAAGTGGAATGCGAACTGCGAACGAAGTCGGGACTTGGACTAGAAGACTTAGAGGAGCTGGGGACACAAGGAACCACTTGAGATAAGTACCCAGGAACCCCACGAAGGCTGTGTGCAGAGTGGTCACACAGCTGCGTACTCAATATAAGTCAATGGGAAAGTCGCGGTTGCAATTTTCAAGAGGAAGGACACTTCCCAGTGGACCCTGAAGAAACCCAGTGGAAGACAGAAGGTTGGAGAGTCAGCCCACCCGTGGATACCCCAGGACAGGAACCAGGATACCTACACCAAGGAAGCTGGGTGCATAGGTGTGAAGTGACGTCGGAAACCGCTGTAGACCACAATGGAGGACTTCAGGAAAGATGCCGCTGGCGAAGAAGGTGAAAGAGTCCGGTAGAATCCAAGGATGGATTCTTGAAGAGGAGTATCTGCAAGCAGAGGGTTCAGAGTCTATGCCACTCGGAGGTGACCAGGAGGCACAGAAGAACAACGATCACCGATGACGGAAGATGCAGGAGTGATAACGGCGACCTTGTCGCTGCAGCTATGAGGACCAGGTGATGCTGTGGAAGACCAGGAGCCGTTCACGAGCTGTCCTATGTCGGACGTCAAGAACCAGGGGTCAGTGTCCAGAGGGAGCACCAACAAGCCTTGGCAGCGGCAACAGGTAAACAAAGAAGGTGGTGAACGAAGAAGGTGCAACGTTGGGACCAGCAAGGTCCAAGGGACTCACCAATTGCAGGAGAGTCAGAGCAGGCCCCGAGCAAGCAGGGGAGCCCGCTGAAGCCAAAGAAGACCCTCAAGAGGACCCACAGGCTGAAGGCACAGGAGTCGCAAGAGGACCTTGAGCAGATCACCAAAGATACAGGCCCACTGTGCAGAGGATGCGGTGAGGACGAAGATCTTGGTAGGAAGAGAGGCTGGAGCTTCTTGTAGCCTGAAGATCTCTGGAGGACAGAGTCAATAAGCCTTGGCAAGGGCAAGTTGACGCAGTGCACAGGGGTTCGGCTCCAGCGGTTCTGATGAGGGATACTGGCCTCAAACCTGTTGAGAGGAAAGGTCAGGCCTCAAGGGAGTTGCAGAACCACCACTTGTGTTGCTGAGCCTTTCGTAGTCCGTAGGACGTCAGGAGCAGCAGACCAGTCACCTTTTTTGCAGTGCATGCAGATGCAGGGGAGTGACTGCTTCATTCCAAGGGAGATTACTTTGGGTGTCTTTGATGCCCAAAGGCCTGGAGAGGAACCTGGATGAAGCACAGACACAGACGACAAAGAAGAGAACAGCGAGACCTGGATTAGGAGGAGTCTTCTTTGGTGCAGTCTCGGTCGAAGTTGAAGTGGTTTCGGGTTTGAATCTTGTCCCATGACGAGTCTGAAGAGCCACCCACAGGTAAGCCCTTAAGTACCCTAGGGAAAGGGTTGGAACGATTCAGGGTCCCTCCCAGAGGATGGGCTGGACAGAGGGTAGGATACTCCCATGTCCTTTGTCCAGTTTCGTGTCAGAGCGGGAGCCAAGGGTTCCCTGAACTGGCTCAAACTGGAGTGTGCAAGGAGGGCACCAAATGTGCCCTTCAAAGCAATCTGGTGGTGCTGAAAAGCACCCCCAACCCTGCCCAATACACTAAGTTCTGTCTGCGAGGTGGTCACACCTCCCTGTGACAAGAAACCTATTGTTCTACCTTCTCCTGCTCGAGCTCAGCTCAGCAGCAGGGGGGCAGGATCATGTCTGGTGTCAGCAGCAGCACTAGCTTGCTGGCAGACCCTGGAAGGCTGGTATCAGGAGCACTGGGGGCTTCCGGAGGAGCCATCCGGTGCATGGAATCATACCTCCAACACCGGTAACCAAACATGCCCAGGTTCGGCACAGCCAATATATAGTTAGGGGAAACTTCAGTCCTGCTAGCAGCACCGGGAAACGTTTACGGGGAGAGAGCCACGCACAGCGGGTCCGCTGGACTCCATCTCCCAGGCTCCCCCGCACCGTAATCGGCACCAGCGAGCGCACGGAGGCGCTCTTAAGGTACCCAAGGCTTCCGCAGCGCGGGAAACTTCAGTCCTGCCAGCAGCACCGGGAAACGTTTACGGGGAGAGAGCCACGCACAGCGGGTCCGCTGGACTCCATCTCCCAGGCTCCCCCGCACCGTAATCGGCACCAGCGAGCGCACGGAGGCGCTCTTAAGCAACCCAAGGCTCCCGCAGCGCGGAAACTTCAGTCCTGCCAGCAGCACCGGGAAACGTTTACGGGGAGAGAGCCACGCACAGCGGGTCCGCTGGACTCCATCTCCCAGGCTCCCCCGCACCGTAATCGGCACCAGCGAGCGCACGGAGGCGCTCTTAAGCAACCCAAGGCTCCCGCAGCGCGGGAAACTTCAGTCCTGCCAGCAGCACCGGGAAACGTTTACGGGGAGAGAGCCACACACAGCGGGTCCGCTGGACTCCATCTCCCAGGCTCCCCCGCACCGTAATCGGCACCAGCGAGCGCACGGAGGCGCTCTTAAGCAAACCAAGGCTCCCGCAGCACGGGACGTGCGCGGGCTCACCCGGGCGAAGCCCGGGCCAAGGGAGGGCCCGTCCGCGCCCGTCAAAGCCCGGATAAGGCTGGGCTGGGCCTATCTTCTTTAAATTACTTTGTTTTTTCTTTGTTTGGCTTATAGTCTACTATCTGTCGCATTCTGGTTCTGCATGCTCTTAACTCTTTGAAACCTGGAGGATACTGGTTACCGGTCGGTGCTACGTAAGGACATTTTATCTTTACTCCTGTTTTTATTTATTTTTTTGATAACTGAATTTTGTAAATTTTTGTTTTATGGCTAAAGTAAAGCAGCCTGGTGAGAGGGAGAGTGCTTTAGGCACTCTAAATTCCCCTAGGCCTATGATGAATACAACATTGGATAGTTTTCTGACGCGTGCCGCGAAGGCCATAGATAAAGAAATACTTGTGGTTCAGCGTCGTCTTTCCATAGAAGGGGGTTCTGCTCCAAATCAGGACATAATTTTGGAGGGGGATAGATTGACCACCGTTGTGGGATACCTTACTGTAGACCAACCAATAACATCTGTGGCCAGTCTTGACACGCACATAAGCCATTCACAGTCACCAACAATAGCCAGTCCCCCAGTAAAAAGAAAGAGGAAATTTAGGAATCAGGAGTCTGAATCTATAGTATTCACCAGGTCAAAGAGAAAAGCGAAACAGGTTCCCACCCATGTTACTAATAAGTCTACAGATGTCGAACAGGAAGAAAAAAGTTCTCATTCTTCGGTATATCCATCTTTACTTCTATCCCCTCAAGATAGTAAGCTTTTACTTGATGGCTTCGATGGAATTATGCAAACTAGATTACAGCCAATCCTGAATAGGCTTGATACCCTAGAGAATAACATGGTAATTATAACTCAATTATTGATGCGGTATTCAAGGGAACCTTCTAACTGTAGCCTGCTAAGTTCTGGCCCTGGGACACAATTAGACATTGATAAAAGGAGTGAAGGAAGTAGCAAAGGGGAGAAAGCTAGTGGAGCTGACTCTAGTAAGACAACAAGGAACCAGGGAAACATATTCCAACCTTTAGATAAGGCCAGGGATCAAATGAGTGATCAATTAGGTTCAAAAGAATTTATTGGGGGCAACAATAGTCAACGAGAAAACGATGGCAAAAGAACCCCCCTTAGAACTAATATGAAGCAGGATAGGAGAAATCAGGGAGCTATTCAGCTGGAAAATATATTAATGAAGGAAGTACCATCGTGTGAGGGCAGTGATAGTAAGGTGACTTTGCACCTCCCCCCTGAGTGCTGTCCCTATGTTGTGATCCTATCTAATGTTCCCCCTCTTGGGGACGAGAAAAAGGAATCCTTTGCCCAATTAAAAAATAAGGTGTGTTATTGGCTTACACACAACACTGATTTCTCTAGCCATAGTTTCCATGACATCATGTTTACTCGTAGAACGCACTGGGTTGGACCCCTCCAGAAAACAGTAAAGGGAGACTGTATAGTGATCACTTGCAGATCACCAGCACTGGCATGTCATCTTCTTGCTAGTTGGCGGAAACCCGCGGGCTATGAGGCACAACATAATATTAATCTAATGCCCCTTGGTTTCTATTATAGGCATCCTAATCACCTGAGGTTTCACACTCAACACTTGGCCCCAGCACCTAAAACTCTAGCAATTAGGCAAACATCCCCCCTCTGGTACTTAGTAACAGATTTGAAACCCTCTCTAATCTAGATGATCTCGACTGACTGAATTTAGTGGAAAGAGATTTGGTGGATAACCTAGCTTTAACCACTACAGGAGAGGATAATTTAGTTTGTAAAATTCCAGTGGATAATGATAAAAGTATTATTCCTTCTATAAGGCTAGAGGTCCTTGAAAAACCCTGCACGTCTACTGACGCGACTAGAGACTTGGAGGATAATGTTGTCTCAACCATTACAACCAAGGATAATTTAGCCCGCAAAATTATAGAGGGTAAGAGTATAAGTAATACTCCATCTATAGGGTCAAAGGCCCATGGAATACATTGCATACCCACCGATTTGAATCCTGTTTCAAGTTCATGCCAATGTCAAAGTAAAAATACTAATCAGGTTACACAGATTCTATCTTGGAATTTAGCTGGTATTAGATCCAAGCTAAACGATCCGGAATGGGGCAGTTTAGTTGATAACCATCATATATGCTTATTCCAAGAGACATGGGCAACTGAGCAGGTCCATAGGGTGGGGTTTTGCACATTTAGTATTGAAGCCAGACCATCTAGGGTGGGCCGACCGGCGGGAGGGTTGTTAATATGGGTTAAGTTATCACTGAATTGCAAGGTTAAAATTCTGAAGGTTGATTCACAGGAGATTCTTGGCATTGAATTGTCTTGGCCAAAAAAGAGTGTGCAAGTCAGATTGTTTAATATTTATAATAGGTTTACTAGTAAACACAGGCCCTCAGAAACAATAGTAACATTGACTGATTATCTTGATAAAAATAGTGGGGGCCCACCAATTATTTTGGCCGGAGACTTCAATGTAACGTATGAGCCAGTCGAATTTTTTCATGATTTAGTGCAGGAAGAGGAGACTGCTAGGGGCATTAAGAAGTTATCCAACTCCCCCATCAAGAGATTAACTAAGGTGGGACAACAGGTTTTGTCTCTGACCCTTGTACATGGGTTAAGGGCTTGTAATGGGCGAACGAAATCAGATGAAACGGCAGAATTTACCTTTAAGAGGGGCAGATTAAAAAGTAGGATTGATTATATTATGGTGGACCTTGGCATGTGGCCCCTTGTACAGGATATGACTGTACTATTACGTGAGGATAGTGACCACAATGCCCTAAGTATGGATTTATTTGGTCTACCAATTCTTGAGAGCTCACTTATCAAAAGTCAGGGCCCTATTATAACAACCAATAATAATAGACGCATTAAATGGTCCTGCCTGTTAGTGAATGGTCAATCGATCCCAAGAATTTATGAAGAAGTGGCTCAGACATTAGTGACAGTAGGTGCTGCACATTATATTGAGGTGGACATTATTTTAGGAAGTTTCTTGAAATTGATTAGCAGCATAACAATATTTTAATAAATCGATTAATTTTGATACTTTTAAGCGAAATAATGCCCCATGGTACAATGAAGATTGTAAACTAGCAAAGGCTAACCTTGTGGAAGCTGTAAAACAGGGAGACCAAGGGGTTATCTCCAACAGTAGGAAGTTGTATAAGAGGGCGCAGGTTGCAGCTATAAGGCTATGGGAGACTTGCATTTGGCATACCTTGGCTGAAGCGTCTAAACAAAAAGACAGCCAAATGTTTTGGCATCTATTAGCTAAAGGGTCAATTAAGCAGGCCAGCGAGGAGGATTTTTTTATTCAGCCCCATGGTGTGGGAAGACTATTTTAAAAAGCTTTATGCTAGTGCAGCCATCTCGGCTCTAGCAGTGGGAACTAAGGAACCCCTTTTGGAAGGTATCACTGAGGCGATACAGGGGTCGGCTGATTTATTCTCTTTAAAAGAAACCATTGTAGCGATCAATCAGCTTCAAGCAGGAAAAGCCCCAGGTCTTGATAGACTCCCTGGAGATTTGTATAGAGCTGAGCCGAACATCTGGGGCCCTCTGCTCCAAAAGGTTTTTAACGCTATTCATTTAGGTGGCGAAATTCCATCAACCTGGAAAGGAGCAGAAATAATACCCATTTATAAAAAGGGTAATAAAGGGGATCCTGCTAATTACAGACCAATAAGCCTTATAGATGTCTCACAGAAATTGTTCTGCAAGATGATTCTGCTTCGTATCCAGAGCTGGATTGAAGCAAATAATGTAATTTCGCACCTTCAGGCAGGATTTAGGTCAAGCACAAGCACTTTAGACCAAGTTTTTAAATTCCTATTGCTTTTATGGAAAGAGGTGAAGATCTGGAAGGGCCATTTATATGTTGTTTTTGTAGACCTCAAGACAGCCTTTGATTCTATAGATCGTAATAAATTGTGGGCTGTCTTGAGGGAACTTGGTTTACCGAAGGATCTTCTCCAGCTATTGGTCCGCTTGCATGATGCTAATTACGCCAAGATTAGGTGGAAGTCAGATGGCAGCCTTACAAATAGCATCCCAATTTCTAAAGGGTGCGCCAGGGTTGTGTATTAGTGCCAACTTTATTCACCCTGTATATAAATGGGTTGATTGCGGAACTATATGACTGTGATGGTGATCCCCCAAGACTGGCTGGAAGTCCCCTGCCGGCCCTACTTTTTGCAGACGATACACTTCTTATTTCTAAAACACCGAAGGGGATCCAAAACATTGTGAATAAATTTGCAGAAGCATGTAAGGACCGAGATTTGGAAATTAATTGTTCCAAAACTAAATATATGATTTTTAATCCTTATAAATGCTCTAAAAGCAAGTTGACATTGGGTACTCAACAACTGGAACAGGTTAATGTTTTTGATTATCTTGGCGTTAGAATAAGTGATAACCTTGCTTGGTCTTCCCAAATTTTAAAGAGTGAATTATCACTACAGATGGTGGATTGTGCCATAGCGAGGAGACTAAGAGGTTCATCCTATCGCCCCATTTCCCCTGTATTAGAGATACATAGGGCTAAAGGTCATGGTGCAGCCTTATATGGCGCTGAATTATGGGGTATGGAGTGCACTAAAAAACTTGAGATAGCAGAAAATAAATTCCTTAGAGCTATACTCAATGTTCCAATAAATACCCCAATTTTACCCTTGCGTCTTGATTTGGGAGTTAAATCCATTTCGTATTATGCTGTCCTCAGAGCCTTGATGTTCTGGATAAGGATATGGGTTAACATCACAGAGATTAATGTAAAAGATGGAGTGGTGGAACTCCTAAATCTACAAAAACAGAAAGGCGCTCTTCACTGGTTTAAAAAGGTTAAAGAATGGCTGTATCGTCTGGGTTTGGAATCTTTGTGGGAGAACCCGGGTTCCGTAACAAAAATATGGTTCCTTTTTTAAAAAGAGATTCTGGGTTTACATTAATTCTCTTAACATTGAAAGTACAACTTATGGAATTTTAACGATGCAATTTTTAGATGTCAAGTTTTGTTTTAATTTCGAATTATTTATGAATGAAATTGAACCCCCACAGGCAAGAGCACTCTACATCCAGTTTAGACTTGGAACATTACCGCTGAATGCATGGAAACATAAATGGACAAATGCTCGAACCTTGCCAATGTGCCCAACATGTCTCAATGCTGAAGAGACTATTGATCATTTTCTCTTTTTCTGCCCTGCTTATAGTGCCATTAGGAAATCATGGATTATTTCAGCTTGTCGATTGCTTTCATTTGCTACGCCCACAGAAGCAATACGTATTTTTCGATCCGATTCCACACAATGGCTTGTTTTTGCTATTTCACGATATTTGTTGTATGCATGGTGGCTGAGATCAAAAACTTTGACTTGAACTATTTTTGGGGTTGTTTATAGCTTCGATTTCTTGATTTCTTTTATATCTTTTAGATGACAAATATTATAAAATTTTCCATTTTTATTGAACATGAGATAGGGCCTTAAAAAGGGATATTAAATTGTTATTGGAATATCTTACTTTTTAAAATTTTGTAGTATTGTTAATTATGATTGTATGTATGCTGTTATGATCATGCGATTGATCGACAATAAAATCTATCTATCTATATAGTTAGCCATCGCGTAATGACGCGAGGCCACTATATGTATCAAATTGGCTGACCGCACTTTCAGAGCCTGGAGAATCGACTCCGGGGTTTGTAGGAGGTGTCCTGCTTGTGCAGGGCACCCGGACACTTCGAATCTAGCACCCTGCCTTCAGGATTGAAAAGGCCTACCTTAGGGGTGACTTATATGTTTTAAGTGCAGTGACCTCAGAAAAAAGTAAGTTTATGTCTATCATAAGTGGTGCTAGCACCAACTTGCACAGGCTGCAATGGCAGGCCTGTAGTTCCAGTTTGAGTGGTCTCTCATGGGTGGCACAATACATGCTGCAGCCCATGGGAGAGCCCTGGTGTACCTATACCCTGGGTACCTTAGTACCATATACTATGGACTGAATTTGTGTACACCAGTAGCTAATTGGGAAGGTTCCAAATTACTTACTACAGTCCAATTTAGGGAGAAAGCACAGTGACTGGGGTCCTGATTAGCAGGATCCCAGTCAGACTAGTCAAAAAACATACTGACACCTGGCAAAAAGTGGGGGTAACCATGCTAGAAGGATCCTACCTTCGTACAGTTTGTCACAGAATATCCAACTGCAAGGCTCACACAGGACCACAAATAGGATGAGATAGAAGTTGCTCTGACAGCTCCAGACATGGAAAGGGCTGGGACATGATGGGGTACCAATGGAATGTTTCAAGCAAATGAAGCGGTGGTTAGCACACCCATGCTAAAAATGTTTGAGGAAGCAAGAGGCACAGGGCTACTGCCCCAAGATCCATGTATGACTGTGATAGCTTGAATATATAGGACTTGGAAAATGAGAGAAGTGCTCATTCTTGTTGCACCATATCATTGGTGAATTGCGAGACAAAGGTATTAGCAAAACGTTTGGTGAATGGAATGACCCAAATCATCTCTGAATTTATAAACCTGGTTCCAGGTTTATGCCACAAAGGTCACTGAGATTGAAATCTAGGTAGATTACCAACTACCTGACATATACTGTAAGAACAAACAGCCCTAGCCCTCTGGTGTCAATAGACACCGACAAGTCGATCAACTCTATTGAATGGCCTTTCCAATTAGTGGCTGTGGATCAAATGTTTCAACCATATTTTCTCTTGTGGATGGACATGGTGATGTATGGATAAACCAAACCCAGTCTGAGATGGATGAGAAGGTATGGGGACTAGGCAAGGTTGTCATGTGCCCCTCCTCCTTGTTCACGTTAGAGGTAGACCTGTTGGCAGAGTGGATAAGGAGAGGTCCATTAAATCAGTGCTGAAAGTGGGGCAGAGCCTGGAATGAGCATACTGGATTATATGTGGACGTTATCTCTATATATTGCCAAACCTGTCCATCTATTAACAAAATCAATGTTTTTAATTAATGTGAAAACACTCTTTCATTTGAGTAAACTGGAACAAACTATTGCTGTTCCCTCTCCACAAGTGGAACCCAATGATGGATATCCCAATGACCTTAGGATCGAGAAAAATCCCTTCAAATACCTGTGAATTTGGTTATCACATAACATACAGTTCCTGTATAGACAATTTGCCCCCCTTGCTGGATGGAGTGGTGACAGGAACTAGGCACTGGAGCAAGCTGCCACTGTCCCCACTGGGCAGAGTAGCACTGTAAAAAAACCATAGCACTGTCCCAATTCCTATATATTCTACAAAACACTCCCTACAAAATACCAGACCAATTTTTGCAAGATTTGACTGACTCTTAAGATCCTTACCAGAGTAGAATAGGGCCCTCACCACAGTGCAAAGGTGTATTTGAGGGTGGGATAGCATTACTAAATGTCAGACCATGCTATAAAGCAGCCCAGCTAGTAATAGTGAATGACGGGGCCTTCGCCCCCACACACTGACCCTGTGATGAGAATATATAGGCTTGCCTTGGGTAGGATAGGATACCAATGTATAGTATTTGAGAGTCAACAAGTGAAGGCAGTTCCCCCAGCGACACCAGTGGAGTTGGGATTATGGCATAAACGCACAAACGAATGGGATGGAGAAAGACACAGTGCAAGCGGGACAAACTGGGCTGAATGATCTGCAGAGGTTTCAAGTTTCGGACACCATAGGCATTGCTACTTTGGGGGATATATTGGACGTAGTGGGTATTCTATCATTCTCGACAATACAAAAGGGCCACAAGTTGGAAAGTTTGCCGATATTTCACTAGATGTATATTTTGATGGATTCTTCTAACCACAATTTCCCTGCCTTTACAATATCCGCAGGCGCAAGACTGGATCTGGGAGATTTAAAGCGTCACTGCTCCCATGCGCCAGTAGGTGGTGTCATGTGGCACGTCACTGCTTCCATGCGCCAGTAGGTGGTGTCATGTGGATAAAAAATTTGCTAGCATTCGCGCCAAGAATTTTCAATTCTACTAAGGACACGGAGGCGAGGATTATGCTTCTCTTTCGTTTTATTGCCACTCACAGCAGCCAATGAAAAACGTTTTATTAAACAAATAAACTACATTTCCCATGATGCTTACTACATCACATCCGGTCTGACCCTATAAGAGCCACCACTTCCTTCTCCTGAGCCTCTTTCTTTGCTCGAATGTCTTTGAACAATATAACATAAAATTAAGTCCAAACTGTCATCCTCCAACGTGGAAGAACCATAACCAAACTGGAACGTTATACATCTTCAACCAGAAGCACATCTATTCCGTCTTCTTCTCGGAACCTGGAATGAATGAAACATAGGAAAAAACCCGTAACTTCTACTAAACAGAGTGTAAAATACATACGGGTGGGCATACATTACATTGTAATATAACCGGGTGGGATAATCCTCGCCTCTGTGTCCTTAATAGAATTGAAAATTCTTGGCGCGAATGCTAGCAAATTGTTTATTCTATTACAGGACCAGAGGCTTCGGATTATGCTTGTTTAACGCTTATCAAAAACCACAGTAGTTATATCACCCACCGGTTTATAATAAAATTGTTTAAACACAGATTCAGATGACCAATCAGCAGATCTCACGATATCTTGAATGGTTGAACCCAACATAAAGGTTTTAGACGCCATAGCGCCACGCACAGAATGCGCTCCAAACACCTGGGTGTCCACCCCAGCCTCTTTCATAACTATTTTTAACCATCTCGCTATTGTCGCCGTAGATACTGGCTTAAATGGCTTTTGCAAGGCTATCAATAACTGTTTAGAACCTTCTGGTCTCACAGACCGCGTATTCTCCTCATATGCTTTTAAACGTTGTACCACACATCATTTTTCATTATTAGGAAAAGCATTATACTCAATAGAACTTGACATTGTTTTCGTCCTGCCTGTAATGGTAAATGAAACTCCCACAGGAGTATAAACTCTACCTGTTATGTCCAGAGCTTTCCCGTCAGAAGAACGTCTGCAAGCAGAAAGACACAATAGCATAGCTAGTTTGATCGATAATTGCTTTCGAGATAACAGAGTTACTAGGCCATTTATCAAATAGATTTAGTACTAGCGATACATCCCATAAACATGAATATTTTGGTTTTAGAGGGTTAGCTACTGTAATACCCTTAAGCAGTTTACACACGACTGGGTGCATTCCTACTGGTTTACCATCCACCTGCGTATGTCCCGCGGATATGGCGGACCGGAAGTTGTTAATGGAACGATATGCCAAGCCCTCTGAGGCTTTTTCAGATAGAAAATTCACAATCTGGGATAACTCTGCCCCCACGGGATCCATGTGCTGTCCCACGCACCAACATACCCAGCATTTCCAAGCTGAAGAATATCTCTTTCGAGTGGAAGGGGCCCAGGCTTGTCTAATGAATTCAGAAGCCTTGTCCGAAATTCCCGGCATTTCCCACTGTTGCTGGAAAGCCTCCATGCCATCAGGGACAACTGCCCCGACGTTACCAACGGGTGTAGTTCCCCGTGAGGACCCTGGAGCAACGTCGGAGACCAAGGGAGCATTCTGGGAAGATCGCAACTCATTTCCAACAGAATTGGGAACCAAGGTTGCGCTTTCCAAAGCGGCGTTATTAATATCACCTCCGCTTGTTGTCGGGCTATGTGTGAGGTCACTCGGGGAATTAAGATGAAAGGGGGAAAGGCGTAATTCAGATTCCGTGTCCAATTCTGGGAGAAGGCGTCCGTCGCTTTCGCTAACGGGTCTGGTCTCCAACTGAAGAATGTTTGCAGTTGCCGATTCAGTCTGGATGCGAAGAGATCTATCTCGCAAGTACCCCATACTTGCTGTAACCATTGGAACAGCTGAGGCTGGAGTTGCCAGTCGCTGTAATCCTTCAGATACCTAGAATTCCAGAACGCGACAGTGTTCGACTGTCCCGGAATGTATTCCGCAATCACCGATATCTGATGTTTCAGGCAATAGTGCCAGAAATCCTTCGCTATTTCCACAAGTAGAGACGACCTCGTACCTCCCAACTTATTGATATATCTCACTGCTGAGATATTGTCCATCCTGAGGAGGATGCAACAAGACACTTGTTTGGGGGAGAGTGTCCGTATTGCGAACGACCCTGCTAACAGTTCTAGACAGTTGATGTGAAGTGCTAGCTCCTGAAGAGACCAACGACCTCCTGTGGAGATATCTCCGCAAGGCGCTCCCCAGCCCTATCGGCTGGCGTCTGACTCGATAACCACCTCTGGTTGCGCGCCGAATATGGCTCTGCCATTCCAGGCCTCTACGTGACCTAACCACCATTGCATTTCGTCCCTGGCTTCCTGCGTTAGGGGAACTAGGTCTGTGTATGACAGTCCTTTGCGTGGGTGTTGGATCTTTAATCTCTAAAGGGCTCGATAATGTAGTGGACCTGGAAATATCGCCTGTATGAAGGATGCCAGTAGTCCCACTATCCTTGCAAGTGTTCGTAGAGATACCTCCTGTTTGGATAGGATCGAGGTGATCTCTTTTTTGAGGTCCCGTAACTTTGACTTGGGAAGACTCAGCTGAGCTGTCTGAGAATCTATGACAAATCCCAGAAAATCCACCGTCTGAGAGGGACAAAGGGATGACTTGGGTTCGTTGATCACAAAAACCAATTTTTGTAAAAGGGACATGGTCATCTGTAAGTGTTGCGTGACTAGGGATTGTGTCTGTGCCATGATGAGTATATCGTCCAGATATACAATCATGTGGATGCCCTGTTCTCGTAGATGAGCCATCACCGGTTTCATTTCCTTGGTGAAACACCATGGCGCCGAGGAAAGCCCGAAAGGAAGGACCAAATATTCCAACCATCGGTTCCGCCAGCGATATTGCAGGAAGCGACAATGGGGAGGGAAAATAGGAATCGTCAGATAGGCATCCTTCAAGTCTAGCCTGACCATCCAATCCCCTTTCTTCAGTAAATCTGTCAAAAGATGGATACGCTCCATCTTGAAGTGTTTGTAAGTCATAAACTGATTGAACTCTCTCAGATTTAATACTAATCTGTGACCTCCACCCTTTTTCTGGACCAGAAAGACATTGCCGCAGAAACCGCGAGGCCCGTCATCGCAATACGCAATTGCGCGCTTCTGCAGCAATGCCTCTATTTCTGCGTCTATAAAAGCACACTCTTGTTGGGAAAAACTGAGTTGTCTCAGTTGAGTGTCCTTGAAAGGTGTTTGATAGAATTCTAGGTGAAACCCCTGAACAGTCTGCAAAATCCATGCATCTTGAGACAACATTCCCCAATTGTGACTGAAGAATTGGGTACGGCCCCCAAGGGTAAGTGAGAGGTTTCGATAACTCTTACCTGCAGAGGCTTGGGCTTGAAACCCAGCTCAGTGTCCACCCCTGTTGAAGCGGCGTCTGTTGAATCGTTGTCTCGTGGGATAGAATGTTCCACCTCTGGTGGAGTCCCAATCACCCCTACCACGGCCGTAATCGCCTCTGGGAGGACCTTGATAGTATTGGCGGCCTGGCGAGCGTCCTCTGCCTGTTAAAAAGGGCTCTTTTTATTCCGGCCTGTGCCTTGTCCAGAGAAGTAAAATTGCTCACATATTTCGAAACGTCTTTGACGAACCTATCCCCAAAGAGGTTACCGTCCGCCAGAGTGCCCGGTTCGGCCGATGCCAATTCCGTGAGATTTGAGTCCATTCGCATCAATAGAGATTTGCGTCTCTCTGTGGAGATGGCGCAATTGGCATTTCCTAACAGGCATATCGCCCTCTGTGTCCAGCCTGCTAAGATGTCTGGGTCCACCGAAGTGGCAGACTCTTTTGCCATTAGGGCCATTTCAAGTATTTTGGCCAATGGCCCTGCTACGTCCAGAAGTTTGTCCTGGCATCCCCGCCAGGCGCGGTCGATCCCTTTTTTGGGATCCTTCGCAAATTTCTTAAGGAAAGTAAGACGGCTGGCATCGATATCAGGAGTTTCCGCTACCTTATCTGGGATGTCAGGTCGAGGACACTCAGAATCCAACCTATTGCGCACTTCTTTATCAAATCCCTTTCTAAGGTTGTCGTGCAGATAGTCTGCCACTTCTGGGGCTGGGGCCCAGTCCGATGACCGAGGATGTACGATATCGGTTGGGTTGAAAGTGAAGGGTGTGAACGAAGTTGCGGGGTCATGTCAGGTGCTGCACCGCCTGAACCTCTAGCTCTTTTCTCGGGAGGTGCCTCCTCATCAGTTGTATCTGTACTTGTAGTATCAGTGTCTGTATGCACTCTCTCCTTGCGTTTTGCTTTCCCACCGGTTTTAGGTGGAACGGAGTAACCATGGTCAGGCGCGTTCCCCTTGGGCATCGTTGCTAGCGCGTCAGCGTGGGGCCATGGCCCGGCTTTTGGTTGGATGGTGGTGTCATCAGTTTGAGGAACAGGTGGTGTTTTAAACCCCTGGCGCTTCGCAAACCTCTCTAGTTGCTTGGTGATGGGCTTTAATGCGGCCGCCAAGGCTTGCTGCACCGTGGTAGGGACTGCTTTCTCTATGGCCCTGTTGACTGACTCTTGGACGGAGGCGTCCAGAGCATCAACAATATTATCTTCCAGGGTAGTTTCCTGTAATTCCTCTTGATAGGGTTCATACTCCTCATATCTCACCCACTCTTCCATTGCACACTTTATTATATACTATCCTGTAGTGCAAGGAAATTATCAGTGGAGTTTAGGGGGGAGCCAACCCACATGCACACCAGAAATTGTCCAAAAGTACCTAGCTCCTCAGCAGATGCTGTGATCCAGATTATTGCAGCCCTAGCAGGGCGTAAGAGCCAATAATTGTTTCCTTTGGAGCGTGTGCTCACTCCAGGGCCTGACTAATTATTTACAGCCAGTCAGGCGTCCGTAATTAAATTGCTGCACTGCTCCGTGAAAACTTCCCGGCTTCTGAGCCTTGGAGCAAGCAGGGGGCGTGTGCGACGTGCGTAGCCCAAAAAAACGCCCAAAAGTAGCCCAATTGGGCTACGCACGTCGGACCGATGATGGCTCACTACTGCACCGGCTTATGAGGGGGGGGGCCTTAAGTGGTGAAGCGCACGGAGCGCGAATGCCCAATTAGCATGAAAACGCTGCCGATGACAGCGCGGTACTTTTACTCCCAGCGGGAGTTTCCTTAAGCCTAGTCCGCTCGCGCGAACACTCCGGGAAGCGCTACTAAGGTGCGCACACTCCGTACCAATAAATGAACTCAGGAGCGGTAGTGACCGCAACAGACAACACAGAGCAAGCTCTCGAGTGCGTGCATGCACAAAACAACGACCATGCAATCACCAGTTAATCATGTAATTATCATAATGAGCACTTATCTTCTTCGTGAGCAGCAAAGAAAGAGGCTCAGGAGAAGGAAGTGGTGGCTCTTATAGGGTCAGACCGGATGTGATGTAGTAAGCATCATGGGAAATATAGTTTATTTGTTTAATAAAACGTTTTTCATTGGCTGCTGTGAGTGGCAATAAAACGAAAGAGAAGCATAATCCGAAGCCTCCGGTCCTGTAATAGAATTCGTGTTGACTTAATTCCACTCCGGACGTGACGAATGGACAGCTAGACGTTACCCACCCCGCCTTTGTACAAGGATACGAAGCTTGCTCCCAACTTTTTCCCTTTTTTTTTTCCTTAAGTCTCCTTTTACTAGTATGCAAGGGAACAATGATTCCTCCTAAAACCACATGTTTGGGGGGGTGTCCACAGCGGGGACCCCTGAGCACGCGTCCTCTCTGAGCTCTGGGGTCGGTGGGCCCTCAACAAACGGAAACTGCTCTTTTAACTCTTCCCCCACAGACCTTCGCAAATGTCAGTGGAGGGAGGGGGAGCTGCTGCTTGGTGAACCGGGCAGTGCTCTGACCTCGGAGACGTGTGGTGCATGAAACAAAAGCCTCTGGACAGACTCCTCCCCCTCCACCCCCCCCACAGCCACTGCTGAAGTGACAAGATGGCAGCCACGGGCAGGGATTCCAGTGCTGGGGCTCAGAGCCGATGGCGGCCTGCTGATCACCAGTGCTGTGGATATGGCGGTGACAAGCTGAGGCAGCCTCGTCAGTGCATCTGCGCAAAAGAAGAGTGCATGAGGCGCTGGTAGTTTGCCCGGCCGCCACGTGCCCTTAAGGAAGATAGGCCGCCGAGAAGGTCCACAAGCTGTGGCTGTTGTTGACCGTGCCCGGGGGGGCATTGGAATTGGACAGGGGGCCAACCACATATAGGGGTGCCTTTTCCCCCCAGCGGGCATCCGTGGCTTCCTCACTAAGGCAGGACAGTGGAAGCGGAGGGTCATAGTGTCTTTTTCCATGAAGACCGTGCCGGGGTAATGCAGGAGGCCTGAGAAGATTGGTGGAGTGGTGGTGCCCACTAGGAGCCTGGAGGAGACCGTAGGGGGTAGGACGATAGTGTGGAGCCTCAGACTGGAAGAGAACTTGGAGGAACGGCCTCCTCAGCACTACACATAGAGTTCAGGGCTTTGTGGGGGACCCCTGGTTGCCGTGGTGGAGCCTGGTGACTTCTACAAGCCTTGTCCACACGCTTTGGCCCGGACCCGCAATGGCAAGCACTTGTACTAAAGAACAAAAAGGACACTTCATCAAGGACCTATAGGGAATATGCGATGTTACATCGCATGCGGTACAACGCATGCGATTACAACGCTGTCGTTACAACGACCTTCGTTGTTACAACACATACCATTACATCGCAAGTCGTTTCTATGACTTGCTGTAGGGGGCGCGCTGGACTTAGGAATAGTATAATTTACTATTCCAACTCCAACCTGCGCAACAGTAGGGAAGGTGTTTGAATAGTAAATTATACTATTCCTTAGTTTAGAGCGCCCTCTACAGCAAGTCGTAGAAACGACTTGCGTTGTAATGGTTAGCGTTGTAACAACGCGGTTGATGTAACGACCGCGTTGTAATTGCATGCGTTGTACCGCATGCGATGTAAACGCTGCTTCCCCCCCTAGGAGGTCCCCAACAAGCCATTGAGTACTTGCCGCTTCCAGCTGGTGATGCTGCACCTTGCTGTGACATGGGGGGAACATGGCCTTTGCGAAGGAAATTAACCTCCTGAGACCGGACTTTTTAAAATCTCTGAACTGGATCATGTGGTGCAAAGACTAGCTACTCCGGTCGATCAGCTGGAGGTGGCGACGGTGGAGGGCACACATGAGAGATTAGATTGACGCATGGGTGGCTGAGCTCGAGCGGCGATAGCAGTAGCTTACAGATAAAGTGGAGGATGGAGAAATTCGGTCCAGGAGAAATAATATCTGGATTAGGGGTATTTCAGAAGTGATACCAGACCCCTATAGAATCTGCCATCAAGGTAGACCTCACTGACAGGGTGTTTAATGCTTTCCAGTCCAAGAATAAGCTCATACTGCGTGTCCACACCAGGGTCCATCATTTTCAGAAGAAGGATAAGATCATGAGGACAGCTAGACAGAGGAAGCTGATAGTCTTGCGGTGGTCCACCCTAATGCTATTTTAAGATGTGTCTAGCCAGACTCTCACAAAACGCATATCTTTGAAAATAGCGACTGACTTTGTGCGAGCTCCTACAGGTGGTGGTTTCTGGTCTGTCTCCTCTTCCGATACAAAGATCGACCGCTCTTGCTCTCCACCAGACAGGAGGCCCTGGACCTCTTCCAGCTGAGTGATGACCAAAACACCGAGGGTGACTGCCCTGAATCTCTGCAGTTAAAGTGGCAGCCATAACAAACTTGGCAATCCAGACACAAGGAGGTGTGCCGAATGGCTTGAGAACAGCAAGGTTTCCCTGGAGCACGTCCCTGCAAGATGAGCCCTGATGTTGTGGTGGGACTGAGAGAGAGAAGCCCCCTGGATGGTCCCTCCATTGCAGGTTGGGCGAACTGGTGGTGACTTGTGGCCGGTGTGGTGCGGCCTCTAGGGCCACTGGAAGCTGGGGGCCAAGTCCAACCAGCTTAGAAACATTTGCCAGGACAATGGCTGTGGTGAGGTCGGGGTATACCTTTTTTGGCTCAGGGAGGGGAAAACAACTTGCAACATTTGAGTTATTTTGTGGTTTGAGGTTTTATTGGGGGTCTGGGAAGAGGGACTAAAAGAGTAATGAAACAGGCCTGTTAGCCTACGAAGAGTTAGGGGGGGGGGAGAGATCTTTGACATCCTCAGGACATGCAGAGTCGCTATAAGGGGCTTGTTCTGTTGGGTTCCCTCCCAGATGGGCCTTTCTCATTCTGTTTTGGGTTGATGTTAATTTATTCAATGTTTCATTTGGCCTAACAGCTGCACAACGAGGGGCAATACCCTTTAGAGAGCGAATCTTGGGAGTGCATGCCACACTGGGACATTTATGGGTCGATCACAGAGCTTTTATAGAGCCACCCCAGACTCAATGCAGGATAAGGGAAGGGTTTTGACGGTGGCTACACTGAATGTCCAGGAAATAAACTTGCCAGTAAGGCAAACATCCTTACTACATTGGTTACACGCAAAGCAGATGTGGCGTTCCTGCAGGAGACGCTTTTTTGGCGGGTGACGTTAGGAGTTCTCAGTCTTGCTAATTCTCCCAATAGTTCCACTCTAATGCACGTACGAAGTCCAGTGGGGTGGCTATCTTTGTGGGTCACATGACATTCTTGCGGCTGGACACAATTAAATGAGACTCTGAGGTTGGGTGCTACTGGTCCATAGGACAATAATGAACAGAACTATCACTTTGATGTCGGTATACAGTCCAAATGACCACAAGGACCACTTTTATTCTTGGCTGTTCGCCTTTCTGTCAGCTCATTCTGGAACTCATATACTCATTGGGGGTGACTTTAATGTAGCTCTTTATCCTGAGATGGACCATCCCACACTACATGGCAGATGCTTCGCCCCCGTCATCCATGACACAGGACCTCGCTGATCTACAGCTGGTTGATGTTTGGAGCTCCCGTCATGAGACTGATAAATACTTTACATTCAATTCTCATGTCCTTAAGTCCCATTCCCGGATTGATTATTTTTTGCTACACAGTTGCTTTACTGTAGGGTGGAGTCCTCTGAGAGAGGGACTTGAGTGCTGTTCGACCATGCCCTGGTCTACGTTACCCTGTCCTTTCATCCTTTGGGCCTGCCTCCTACTTGGATGTGGCGAATGAATGAAATAGCCTTTCGAGACCCGGTCCTTCGGGACAATGTTTAGGAAGGCCTGGAAAATTATTTCAAGGAGAATGAATGGGACAGAGTTATGTCTGCGACTCTTTGGGATGCTGCAAAAGCGGTGATTAGGGGTAAATTCATAAGCCACACAACTGCATTCCTCAGACTTGCTAGGGCTAGGCGCCTAGAGCTGGAGGCCACAATACGGAACCTAGAACGTGAATTTAAGCGTTTTGGCAGTAGAGAAGACCTAGAGAGCTCTGCGCATAGCTAGGGGGGAGTTGGAAGCCATTCTAGCTAAGCATGTGGCCCATAAACTCTTGGCAACAAACTAGCTGTACTTTCAGCGGGGGATAAAGCCGATAGGCTACTTGCCTACAAGCTGCGTATACAGAGTTCCTGAAACACATCTCCTCAATACGGGATGGAGAGGGGCGGAGTTTCACGGAAACGCAGGACATTCTGCAAGTCTTCACAGACTATGCTGTGTTATATAGAGGTAAGGCTAGAGATACCACTCTACAGGACCCCTACCTCGCCGAGGTGTGCTTCCCAGATATAGACGCCTCGGTTTGTGAAGACCTCGACTGGCGTATTACTGAGGGGGAGATCCTGCAAGCTATAAAAAACAACAAGGCGCCAGGGCCTGATGAGAAAGCCTTTGCGGACCTCTTGGCCCTGTATCTTACAAAGATCATTATTTCCTTTTTGACTACTCGCGAAGTCACCCCTTCCATGATGGATTCTACTTTGACCTTAATTGCGAAACCCGGTAAGGATCCACAGGACTGTGGGTCTTACCGCCTGTAGGAAACTGGAATTTTGTTGCAGTAATCCCCCCACTTTTTGCCTGATATTTAATGCTACTTTGACAGAAGAGCACTGGGTTCCTGCTAAACAGGTCGCCAGTGTTCCTTCCCCACAACGAGACAACTGGTCACTTGATCCTCAAGTGACCAGGCCTTTAGCACCTCTGTAAGTCCCTAGTAAGTGGTACCTAGGGCATAGGTACTAAAGAGGGTCCCTAAGAGCTGCAGCATATATTGTGCCACTCTAAGCGACTCAACACCAAACTCATAGAGACTGCCCCCGCAGGCTGAGAGACAAGGTGCTCTAAAAAGTGAAAACACAACATGAGACACACTTGTGTGCCATGTCCCCTAACACTGAATGTAATATTTGTAAGTCACCCCTACAGCAGGCCTTACAGCCCTATGGCAGGGTGCATTATATTACATATGTGGACATATCTGCATGAGCAGATATGCCTGTGTGCTGGCCAGTTCAATTACTGCTAGTACAAGTGAACAGGGAAGCCATTGTAAATATATGTGCTGGACAGTGATCAAAAACAGGTTCCCCTGCTACATGATGGCTCCACTGAAACTAGAGATGTTTGGTATCAAACATCTTGTATCAATATACCCACACTGATTCTAGTGATGGATTTATTAATGCATGTACCTTAGAGGTGTCCCCTGAAAACCTACCAACTACTAGTGTGCTGACTGACTGGTCCTAGCCAGCATGCCACCACAGATGAGTTTCTGACACCCAGGGGTGAGGGCCTTTGCTCTCAGGAGGTCGGGAAAAAAGCCTGCTCAGGCAGAGAGTGTTTACATCCCCTTCCACAGGAAGACCTGTAAATTAGCATTCCTAGGCAGGGAGCTTCAAAGAGACCCCCTCCTTTGGAATGTGAATCTGGCTTTGCCCACAGGAGAGGATATCAACCCCCTGATTCTCCCCCCCCACCCCCACGTCCAAGGCCCATTTGGCACCTGGACAGGCAGGAAAATTAGTAGTCAGAGAGGAGTGTTCACCTTCAGGCTAGTTCCACCCCTAAGGTGGGCTACCTGAAGTGAATGGCAAACTTAGGAACTCTGGGACAGGGTTATACCCACTTCCCACAGTAAGTGGTCACATTGGGGGCGTAGTGACCCCAGGGGTAAATAGCCCATTGGCTACTACCCTACACTCCCCTAAATCTAGTAGTTAGGGGAGCCCCTGGCACCAGGAAATCAGACCCTGATAACCTAACAGAAGAACTGAAGAGCCACGAAAAGCAAGAACTGTGGAAGGAGCAACTGACTTGGCGCCAACCCTGACTGCCTGTTCGCTGTTCCCGACAATTGCGCCAAAGTTGATTCACCCTGTAAGCTGCTGTGCCTCCAAAAGCCTGGGAGGACCGCCAACACTTCTGCCAAGACTCAAACTCTCGTGGAGCAGCGGAGCTGCTTCCCTGCAGGTACCAAAGAAAGAACTGTGAGGACTCTGGACCACGTACACAAGACACCGACCAGCACCACTGCACCCGTCTCTCTAAGCCTGAGTGGGAGTGGGCCAACAGTGCCAGCATGGTCCCCCAGACCTTCAGATAAGAAGCACACTTTGGGTTTGCCAGAAGGGGACTTCTCAACGCCCCTGCAGGCTCTGCATGCAGCCCCCCTCGACGGCGAGTAACTTGGCTGTGAAAAACCCAACGCCTCAAGACACCTCTGCACCCGTCGCCCCTTGCCCGAGTGGAAGTGGACAAAAGGTGTCCCCACGTTCCAGAGCATCGTGAGACCTGAGCCTCCTTGTTGGTTCAATCTGACTGGTTTCCCAGTCCAAGCCTGCAGCCTCTTTTCAACCAGACCGATCCCCATTGACTAACATTGGGCACCCGACGCTGAAAAGCACCTCTGCACATGGCCGCCCCAGTGCCACCCAAGGTGACCTGTTGGTGCTGCCTTGGACCTTGCCCGATACGTACCTTAAGTCCAGGAGATTGGTCCCATAATTCCCTTTGAAGTGCCTGAATGCAGGACATGTTTTTCCCCCGTAGGATAACATTGAGCATCCGATGCTGAAAAGCACCTGTGCACCCAGCTGCCCGAGGTGACCTGCTGGTAGAGCCTTGGATCTTGCCCCATAAGTACCTTAAGTCCAGGAGATTGGTCCCGTAAGTCACTGTAAAGTGCCCGGATGTAGTACATGTTTTCCCCCGATTGGATAACACTGGACACCCCAACGCTAAAAAGCGCCTCTGCACCCGGCTGCCCCAATGCCGCCTGAGGTGACCTGTTGGTGCTGCCTTGGACCTTGCCCCATACTTACCTTAAGTTCAAGAGATTGGTCCCGTAAGTCGCTGTGAATGCAGTGTATGTCTTTCCTCTATAGGATAACATTACAGCTTCAGAAATTTTACTGTGCTGATTTTGCAAACCCGTAAAAATTCATAACTGGAAACGTGCTTATCTGATTTTGATGATCTTGGTGGCAAAAAGTATATACAGATAAGGGCTATTTTCATAAATTGGTGTGGATCTCCTTATTGAGTCGTGTGCATCATTTATTAACTGTGTGTGTATTGCAGATATCTAACACTCTCTCTGATAAACCTAAGGCTGCTCGACCACACTACCCCTAGAAGAGCACCTTATGATTGCTAGAGTAAGCCTCTGACCACACATAAGGGATACCTGAACTCTTTGCACAGAATATCATTTTTGGTATACTATATAAAAAGCCAGCTTCCTACACTGCCCTATAGCTCTCCTTAATAGTGACGTTAAAATCTACGTCAAGCTCTTGTCCCAGAGATTTAGAGGGTATGGTGGGAGCTGATTCTTCTGTTCCAGTCGGGTTTCATTTGTAGCTGCCAGGCGGTGGACAATAGGCACTTGGTGATCAATGTAATAGACCAAGCAGAGGCCACGGCGACCCAGATCCTCCTCTCGCTGGGGGCAGAGAAGGCATTCCATCAGGTCGACTGGTCCATTTTATCAAAATGTTTAGATAGAACAATGTTGGACCCTTGGATAACAACTTACGTTTTAGCTAAGTACGTGAGGCCATCTATGGAGATACGGATACACTCCATGCGTTCCCTGTCGATACCATTGACCCGAGGTCTCCTCAGGGTTGCCCCCTCTCGCCCATGGTTTTTGCACTGACGCTAGAACCTATACAGGCCAACCCGAATATCACAGGCCAGCATACAAAAAGGGTCAGGTAAAGATGACCTTATTTGCGGATTATATTTTGTGTTTTTTGACTAATCCGGCAACCTCTCTTACCACATTGGTTGAGGAGTTGGAACATTTTCATCAGGTTACTGACTTCAAGCTTAATCATTACAAATCTACAGAGATGGGGTGGGTCAGAATCAAAGTGATAGTGAAGCAATCACCTTGAGATACCATCTGAAGGTCTCTTAGACTGAGATAGAGTACCTAGGGGTGGTAATTCCTCCAAGGGACAGAGACCTTTATTGTTGCAATGTGCCCCCCCCACCCCCTTTGATACATTGTTTAAGGATCTTTATCAGCAGGCTGTTTAGAGATCTCTTGGATGGAACGAATCAACAGTGTAAAGATGAACGTCTTGCCACGGTTACTATACCTTTGCTGTTGCCTTTGTTTAGGGATTCTCCCAGATGTTTTGAGAACAGTACAGTCCAAAATGTGGGCTTGTATATGGAATAAAACGCCCTAGATTGCTAGAGCGCTCATGATACGAAGCCCATTAGAGGGGGATTGGGAGCCCCGGACTTGAAGCGCTACATCCTAGCAGGGCAACTTACACCAACCCTTACTTGGTATTCTCTGTGTCACGTGGTCCAGATGGGCATTGTCGTCTTTCCTATGTTAGCATGAGCACATTGTTGACTGTCCGCTGCTTTGCGCACGTTACTACATGAGTTTATTGTGCTTGTGCCACATTGCAACTTTCACATAAGAACTTACTATTGTTTTTACACTTTGCTCATTCCTGGGATTTAGTCTGAACATTGTGAACAAGGTCGAACAACAATGCCCCTTGTTATTCTGTTCTGGTCAGACCCTAGCACCTAGACAAAACATGCAGATGCTGTTTGGGAACACGTTATGTTATGTTAGCAGGTATTTATTAAGCGCACGGCTACTCCCGGGAGTGTCCCGGCGCTCAAGGCAAAGACCCGCACCACTGAGCCAAAGCACTCCAATCTAAGTACACGTAATTTGGTCATATGGGGGTACACGGATAGGCGGCACACACTTGGAGAGGGACCTTTCCAGGGAGAAGAGCATGACAGCACCTGTGATGTAGATCTACCATCTATAAACTGAGGTACGGGGTCTGCTGATAACACCCAGAGATCTTCTAATATATAATCATCTTGCTTCTATACAAGGGGAAGGAGGTTAGGCTATTTGATCATTCATTATGACAGCTCCTTTTATGATTTACGGACTACTTGCTATGCTGACCGTATTTGTGTTAGGCATTTTTCTACTGATTGTGGCACGTATACTGCATACTAGAGCACGTTAGTTAAAATAAATATTTTAAACTTGTTCGTGTCTCTGTCAGATCTTATAGTGGATGAGTACAAGAGCGTGAGCGAAAGGTTGTGTCTTGCAACCGCAATTCCTGAGAGAGTCGGGAGTGTTGTGTTCTGGGGTGTTTACTCACTTGTTCCTCTGTGAGTGAGTAGGAGAGTAAGTGAGACACTATAGCTAGTCGGTCCCGGGCTCATGGGTACTAAGGTGGTAGGGTAACTCAGTCCTTGCCTACTAAAGTCCCATAATCCCACGTATAGTTCTGTGATTTTGCAGAATCCCTGCAACGTGACGCCACCAACGTTTGGTCTAGTACTTATTAGCGAGACCCCTGAGTAGCGGTTTCGGAGACGTCCGTGGTGGGAGGGCTTTGCCTCCTCAGTTTGTAGGGTTCACCTATTGCTGTATGTTTTTCAAGCTTGAATTCTAAACGTTTTTGACCCGTTTTGTGCTACCATTTTGTCCTATGTTTGCTATATACAATGGCACAACTGATCGTGATTCCGGCACGTAGCCGCTCAGGTGTTATTGAGCCCTGCATCTCTTCGATGAATAATCCTCTTTTTCCGATATTGAAACCGGACGGTTCATATCGTATTGTTTTGGATTACAGATATTTGAATAGTCATGTCCGAACCTTTGTGGTACAGAACACACACAGTACAGCAGTAGTTAATAATATTGTACGTAAAAAAATGTTAAAACTACTTTAGACATCTCGAAATGTTTTTTTCAGTCACACATTAGCTCTGGGAGCCGTGACTTGACCGCATTTAGCGCTCTCGGCAATCAAATGCACTATGCGAGATTGCCTATGGTGTATAAGAATAGCCCGGGGTATTTGCGGCACGTATAGTGTCGATTTTAAATGAAACTGACCCTGATGCATTTTCATATGTCAATGACATTTACCTGAGAAACGATGAATTAAATCCTCATCTTGCACGTGTGGATCGCATTGTCACGCGTTTTGCCTCTTTAGGTTACAAATTCAATTTTGCTAAATCTCATATTGCATTTTTTTTAACAACAAATTTTATTGCATTTATAACATCGAGTGGGCAAAACCCCGTAAACAGCATATAGGCATATGACAGAATATATGAACATGAGATACTGGAGAGAGCCCCACCAGGAGATCTGTGAAACATTCGATCCAACATCTCACCCCTCCCGCCAACCCTGCACCGCACATCCCATAAGGAACACAAAATACATGTACAATAAAGAGAGTAGGTCCACAGCTACAGCCCGTTAACACATTAGATCGGTGAGTCATTGATGACCAATCGTTCGATAGGGTCTTGGGTTGCTGGCTGTAAAAGGAGGGACAGGTCAATACCCCTGTGTTTTGCCCACCTGGCCCAGATCTTTCCATGCTTTTGCGTGCACCCCTGTGCCTGAAACACCGCCACTTCAGCCGCCATACAATTATCTAAGGCTGTTTTCCATGCCGCCACCCCATGGGGAGATGAGGATTTCCAATGCTGCGCAATATCGCGCTTGGCTAAAGTGAGACCCAGGAACAGGAGGTGCCTCTTATATCTATTCCCCCCGATGCCTTCTGTGCTGTGAAGAAGTATCAGTCTAGGGTCCGCCGGAACGTCCCACCCCAATACCTGCCCCAGGCAGGACATCACACCTGACCAAAAATGTTGTAGTGCACCGCAACTCCAGACCGTGTGAAGAAATGACCCCTCTTCAGAGTTACAGCGGAGGCATGTAGGGGACTGAATAGCCCCCATCTTCCAGAGGCGGAGGCGGGTGTAATATATTCTGTGAAGGTATTTGAACTGGATCAACCGGTGCCTAGAGGAAACAGCAGCATACCTAGGGCTGGCAAGGGCCTCCGTCCAGTCGTCATCCGTCAGGGCCGGCAGGTCCGCCTCCCACGCCGCCCGGGTCCGCAGTATGTTCGTCTTGGAGTGTGTGGTCAAAGTTTGATAAATTTGGCGGGTTTTATGGGCCCCTAGATCCCCCATTAACAGTCTGCCCTCCATGGGGTGGAATTCAGGTAAGGACTGGAGATGCCTTATCAGGGGAAACAGGGCATGCCGGAGCTGTAAATACTTATGGAACTGGGATTTGTGAAGGCCAAACTCCTCCTGCATCCTCTGAAAGGATTTAAGCGTGGGCCCACGCATCACATCTCCTAGTGTAGATATTCCTATGTCATCCCATCTGCGGAACCCGGTCAGGGCGGAGACGGACCGGAGGTGCGTGCCTCGCCAAAGGGGGGTTGTGCCTGTCAGCATGCCCCACCAGCCCATGGACCGGGACACATGTCTCCAGATCCGAATCACCGTACTGCAGGCCGGGGGGAGCGCCGCCAAGGACGAATTGCTGTATAGGAGACCAAGTAATGGGTGTTCCGCCAGGAAGAGTCTTTCCACCGCATAGGCCGGATCATCTCGAGAATTGTACCACCATTCATTAATTACCAAGAGCTGAGATGCCCAATAATACGCCCGCACGTCCGCTGCCGCAATTCTGCCACAGTAGGTGGATTGGATACATGTCGCCAGGGCTACCCGGATCGCCCCTCCCCCCCAGAGGAATCTGTTTAGTAGCGCGTTAATTTGGAGAAACCACGACGGGGGGATGGGATACGGGAAATTCTGCAGCCTATAGAGCAAGCGTGGCAGGGACACCATTTTGAAAATGGCTGACCGGCCATATAGTGATAGGGGAAGATGGGACCACACGGTCGTCTCCTCACGTACCGCCGGAAGCAAGGGGGCTATGTTGCGCGACCACGCCACAGTGGGACATCTAGTGATATGGACACCGAGGTACTTAAAACCCTCGTCAGCAATGATCAGCTGTGCGGCCCACGTTGTACTCCCCTGTTCGCCGCATATGGGGAAAAGAACCGACTTGGACGGGTTGGCATATAGTCCTGTCGTTTCGCCGAACACCCGCAAAATCTGAAGCACCCTCGGCCCCGTGTCCCAAGGGTCGGAAAAGAAGAATAACGCGTCATCAGCATACAGTGCTATCCTGTCCGAGCACTCAGGCGACCAATCCAAGCCCCGATAGACCGCATCTCTGCGCACCCACGAAGCCAAAGGCTCTATTGCTAAGGCAAAGAGGAGCGGGGAGAGGGGGCAACCCTGCCTGGTCCCCCTGCGGATGGGAAAGGGGACAGAATGGTGGCCGGCCACGCGAACCGTGGCCGTAAGGTCGGTATACAGCAATTTTACATAGGCACGATAACGGGGCCCTAGGTTCACCGCTTCTAGAAGTTTAAAAAGATAGGTCCAGCTCAATGAGTCGAACGCCTTGTCAATATCCGCTAGGAGGACTGCCGCAGGGCGTCCTAGGCGGTGAGCCTCAGCTACGGCAGTATGTGCGTGCCTGATGTTGTGCCTAGTAGAGCGTTGGGGCATAAAGCCAGATTGATCTGGATGCACTAAGTCCAAAATGCAGGTGTGGAGGCGGTCTGCCAGAACCTTCCCCAATAATTTCGGCTCGAAGTTTAATAGAGATATGGGGCGGTACGAGCCTGGATCCTCCGGAGGGCGACCCGGTTTGAGAAAAACGACTATTTCGGCATGGCGCCAGTCTGGGGGCAAGATCCTCTGCTCTGCTGCCTGGTGCAATGCTTTAAGAAGGTGGGGACCAGTGGTCCCTACAAGGGGGCGCATAAAATCGCAGGGGAACCCGTTTGGACCCGGCGCACGACCTGGGTGTGTATTGGTGAGGGCCGCCCGCAGCTCATCCAGAGAAATGGGCTGATCTAGGGCATTCCGTTGCTCGTCCGAAAGGCGCCTGGGGGGACATCTGAAAGAAAGGCATCTATAAGCGGTTCGGCGAGTCCCTCTCGGTCGCTGTATAAGGTAGCATAGAAATCGGCAAAGGCCTGCACCACTGCCCCCGGGGAAGTACATCTGTCACCTGCAAGGGATCTCAAGAGGGGGACCTGCGTCGGGGAGGCCCTTGCTTGACATAGTCTGTGGAGCATCTGACTAGATTTATCACCCCATTGATATATCCTATATTGAGTTGCCAGCCAGGCTTCTTTAGCATTATCCGTGAGCAGCTGATGTAGCTGCTGTTGAACCTGGAGCAAGTTACGGCGAGAACCGGCATCAGAGCCTTCCACCAACGAGGTTTGAAGAGCAAGTTGTCTATCTTCTAGGTCTTGGACCTGTGCCATGCGGCGCCGCTTCTCTCCAGTGCAATAGCTGATATCGGCACCTCGAATGGTAGGTTTAAAGGCTTCCCATAAAATAATCGGGGACTGAGTGGACTCGGTGTTGAAACTAAAGTACTCGGCAGTGGCCCGGTGTAGCATCTCCTGATACCCGGAATCCCTAAGCAACCAGGGGGACATGCGCCATCGGTATGGGGCACGGCTGGTCTGCAGGCAGAGCTTAAGCTGGATTGGTGAATGATCGGACAAGCCGCGTGGCAGAATAGAGGCATGCGATACTCTATGAATATAGCTACGTGGGAGGAACAAATAATCTAGGCGTGAGAGGGTGGGGTGTACTGATGATGCATATGTGAATCCGGCCTCTGAAGGATGCAAAGCCCGCCAGGTGTCCACCCAACCCAATGTATGCGTCAGTATGTTGAGTTTAGACCTGGAAGGAGGGGTGACTGGAGGTCGGGCTCGCCACCTATCTGAGGGAGCCATGGTGTCGTTCCAGTCTCCACCGAGGATAGTCAGGCCGTCAGGGAGATCACCCCATAGTTGCGTTAGTCTGTCTATGAATGTCTGGCCGAGCGGGGTCGGGGCGTATATACTCCCAATTGAGATCCGTTCCCCAGCCAGAGTACCGGAAATGACCGTAAAGCGGCCACCTGGGTCAGACCAGTGTTGAGTCACTTGGAATGGGACTCTGCGATGAATAAGTATGGCTGTACCGCGTGCCCCCCTGGAGAAGCCGGAGTGGTATACTGTGGCATATCCATAGCGAGAAAGACATGGGGCCTTGTTGCCTAGCATATGGGTTTCTTGCAGCAGCAAGACATCAGCTGAGTAACGCTTCGCCATGTGGAGTACCGCCCCCCGCTTGACCTTATTCAATAGGCCCCGTACATTCCAGGAAACGATGTTAAGATCTCCTAGTGGAGTGGCACCTGCTGTGGGTGTCATGACCCGTCCTTAAGGTGTAGTGTGAAGGATGATGTGAAAAATATGGGACTCTGTGCTGTGTGCATCGTGCAGAAAACTATTAACCAAACAAGAAATTCCCCACCCCAACCCCTCCCGCCTCCCCCAAACTCCTATACTTCCTAAAACATGGAGTACCTGTCGCGGAGGTATCTCGTCCTGGCCCCCGAACGTGAAGACCCTGGCGGAACCCCCAATGGATCCCCCCCCTCCCAACATCACCCATAATAACTCAGAACAGTGGAGGCGTGGAAGGTCTCGCACCTTCCAGGGAAATAGCATAGGCCCCAGTACCTAAGGGCGAGATATCTCGGCATGTGACCGCAGCCAGCGGCCCCTTCAGGCAAATGAGAAAAGAAAAGGCCAATATAATAAAGTTTGTCCGAACCCCAGGGCTACCTCAGTCTTCGGTATCTTTCTTGTTCTGGGAACGCCAGTTGGAACGGGATCGATGTCGCCGATGAGTTGCGTCCCCGCCTTGTCGGCCGTTCCTATGCGAGCCCTGGGAAGAGTCAGAATCTAAAGGGAGTGGAGAGTGCGGCTTGAGGGCTCGTCGCTCATCCGTCCATGTAAACACCTCCTCTGGGGTATCGAAGAAATACGTTTTCGAATTGTATATGACCTTCAAACGGGCCGGGAACAGGAGTGCATACGTTATGTTCAGTTCACGTAGCCGCCGCTTGGCCGCAACAAAGGATTGACGCTGCTGCTGAACTATCCGGGTGTAGTCCGGGAAGACCATGATGGGATGTCTTTGTGTCCTGGGAAAACGAAGGATGGCATCGCGGTCCGCGTAGTTAAGAAGTCGGGTAATAACCGGCCGCGGACGTTCCCCCGGCCGCGGCCTTTTGGTCAGGGCGCGGTGAGCCCTCTCAATCATGAAGCAGGAAGAGATGTCTTCAGCAGGTAACAACGTCTTGAGCCAGCCCGAAAGGAAGCCATCCATCGAGGATCCCTCGCAACCCTCTGGAAAACCCACCAGGCGGATGTTGTTGCGGCGGGCCCGTCCTTCTGCATCCTCGACCCGCGCCACCAATTCCTGGGAAGCCATGGCCATCTTGTCAACCTTCTTCTGGAGGGCGGAAACTGTGTCCTCCACAGTAGAAACCCTCGTCTCCGCCTCAGTGATGCGGTCGACCGCCTTCCGGAGATCTTGGCGGAGGAACGACACTTCCGAACCTACTGCCCCAATCTGGGCCTCGAGGGCGGTCCTTGATTGATTAATGGCTTCTAGGAGCGTCGCCGTGTCCGGGGAGATGCCCTCCGTGGCTCCCCTACCTGCCGGGGCGGTTGTAGTGTACTGGTCCATGGTAGGTTGTTTGGGTGCCGCCGCACCAGTATTGCCTTTGCCCATGATAGTGTGGGGCGCTCCTCAGAGGGTCCACTCCAGATCTGTCTGCGCTACTGCCAGAGGTGAGGGTGAATGAGGAGCTGTAGGGTATGCCACCCACCTCAGGGCCAGGTGGGGGGCACTGTGACCGTGTCCCCAGCCCCGAGCGCACCCGATCCCAACTGATGTGGGCAGGAAGCCCCTCAACGATCTCCCGGGGCCCCCAGTGCGGCAGGAAGGTCAGAATGGTCGACGTGGCCTCCGAAGGGGAAGAGACTAGGCGGCACGGACCAACTCACTGTCCAGGTCCGCGGCCAGGGAGGCCCCGATCTCCGGATCGCTCTCCCCTCAGGTGGGGGTCTGGTGCATGGGGCAACAGCAAGTGGATGCCGGGTGTGCCGCTGGTGGGTCCGATCCGGCGGGTCTCCCGGAGTGCCCGCTGCGGCGGGGCAGCGCAGCCACCCGCTCGGGGTCCGACCCCCAGCGCACCCCCCGCCCGGCTCACCGGAATGATGAAGTCCACAGCAGGGACCGCTCCAGATCAGTCTGCACTACAGCCAGAGGTGAGGGTGAATGAGGAGCAGCAGGGTACGCCACTCACCTCAGGGCCAGGCGGGGGGCACTGCGACCACGCCCCCAGCCCCGAGCGCACCCAGTCCCAACTGATGTGAGCAGGAAGCCCCTCAAAGATCTCCCGGGG
Organism: Calotriton arnoldi; assembly: GCA_963921515.1. Lineage (NCBI taxonomy): Eukaryota > Metazoa > Chordata > Amphibia > Caudata > Salamandridae > Calotriton > Calotriton arnoldi. The sequence goes on along the minus strand of CAWUFW010001624.1, from coordinate 2,440,565 downwards.
CCTCCAGTGCGGCCGGAAGGTCAGGATGGTCAACGTGGCCCCCCCGTAAATCCGCCACTCCAGAGGGAAAGAGACTAGACGGCACGGACCGACTCACTGTCCAGATCCGCGGCCAGGAAGGTCCCGATCTCCAGATCGCTCTCCCCTCAGCTGCGGGTCAGGCGCGTGGGGCAACAGCAAGTGGACGCCGGGTGTGCCTCGCCGCAATGAGAAAGTACACAGTAGCTTGCAGGCAGAGCGGCGGTCTCCGGCAGCGGGCCGGCCCTCCAGACCCCGCTGGCAAAATCCCGGCCCTGGGTAGGCCTCTCCAGGCCCAGAGTCTCCGCGTGTAGGGCCCGATGCGAGTAAAGCTGGGGGAGGGGCACCACAATGGTGTCGCTGAAGAGACGCGATCTCCGCCGACGGATCGCACCCTCCGCCGCCCTTATAGACCGGGACACAATCCGTGCCACTGAGGCGGGGCCCCTAGACAAGGCGGCGTCAGGTACGGTCAAGTTGCCTGTGATATGTGGCCGCCGCAGCACGGCCGCTGCTGCCCTCCGGTGCGCGTGAGGTCTCCTCCGGCCAGCCGGTCCGCGGGTAAATCGAGCTCTCCGTCCCGCCGAATTACCACATCGGGATCGCTGCGTGCCTATGAGTGTGTAGCTCACACCGACAAGCACTGGAATCCAGGATTATGGCGGATAATGACCCTGGAAGGGAGGGAACAGCGGAGCTCTAAGAAGACGCGTCCGCCATGTTCGGCTCCTAAGCCACGCCCCTCATATTGCATTTTTGGCCGTTCTCTTTCCTGGTTATGAGTTGACCAATGAGGGTAGGGGGTTAGCATCCCACGTTTTGGAGAAGTGTGCTCAATTGCAACCTCCATCTACCCTCAAGAAATTACAATCATTTCTGGGTTTCTTGAATTTCACCGGAACCTACATTCCAGATTATGCTCAGATTATCAAACCGCTATGCGCTTTGATACATCTTTACTTTTCGTCTTCCAGATGGCTCACGGAACACACTGCTGTACTGCGCTCTTTGCAGACTGATTTGTTTGCAACTCAATACTTACAAACTAGAGTAAATACTACCAATTTGGTCATATGGATTGTACCAGGAGCAATTGGGTTCACTTACATTACTTTTAATGAGGTGGGCACGGTTCTCATTGCATATAAATCGCATCTATATACACTGGCAGAGTTGCGTTTTTAATTCCACTGAAAAAATATTAACAGCTGTGCGAATGGCGATTCTGAAGGAACGTCCTCTGGCTCAAGGTAAACGCATTTTTGTCATTTCACCGGTGCCTGCCTTAGAGGCAGTCACAAAGGCAAGTGTACCAAATTCTAAAGCTCTGCATCCACGATGGATACAATGCGCTGCTTCCTGGACATCGGCTGATGTCAATTTTGTTTTTGATCCTTCTTTACAAACACAAGAATTTCTTCAGTTTGAACATGTTCATCCTCTTCCATCTTCGGTTCTTCCTCTTGATCAGTATAAATGTATCATTTACACTGATGGTTCAGCACAGCCACCCATTGGTTCTAAATAAGCTTATTCTGCAGCATGTGCAATTGTAGCAGGTACGATTGTGAATGGTGAATTTCAGTCTTCGTTGGTTCATATGCAGACCCTTGGAGATTGCACGGCACAATTGGCAGAGTTACAAGCTTTACTTTTAGCTCTGGAATTTGATGATCCTGAGTTGCCTACACTTGTTGTATGCGACTCATTTTATTGTGTACAGTCTTTTAATGACACTTTGTTCTTTTGGAAACAAAATGATTTTCGAGATTCTAAAGGTAGCGCAACTAAGCATAAAGCGCTTTGGGTACCGTGGCCGCTCTTAAAGACCGTTTGCCATTTACACATGTTATTTATACGCTAGAACATCAGCATGCGGGAGCGCACGCTGTTGGTAATTCTATGGCTGATGAAGCAGCCAAATCTGCAGTAGCCACAGTTTTACAGTAGCAGCTATTACGGGGTCCATGACTAAAATTGACGATGATATTTTGCCATCGATAGCCGCGACGAGGGAGGATACACCATTTCCGCAGGGTTTCCCTTCACATTATACTTATCAGATGACTACTGACAAAGTACCCTTTGTAACTATTCCTCCAGTTGGTAATCGCTGGATTCCCAACGATGACCGCAGACTTTCACTTATTGTGGCTGCCCATGAAGGCATGGCTTCTGCTCATGCGGGAGTGTCAGCTACAGTTTCTCTTTTACAGCAACGCTATTGGTGGTGTGGTTTATACCAACAGACTCGCAAATATGTGCTTTCATGTGACATTTGTCAACAAATCAAGAGTTTCACTGTGTCGCGACCACCACAGACTCATCTCTTCATTTTTAATCATCCATTTGGGTGCATTTATCTTGATCATTGCGGTCCCTTAACATCCGATAATGCTTTCAAATACATTTTGGTTGCAGTGGATTCATGCACTAGTTCCTCTGGGTTTGGCCACAATGCTCTTCTGACGCTTGTACTGTTATAAAATATTTGCATGTTTTTGTAGGGGCTTATGCCTGTGGCACCTTCCATTCAGAATAAGGTCCGGCTTTTGCCTCTAAGGCTTACCGTGATTCGATGAAGTCCATGGGGGTGCAGGTGCATTTCTCGTCTCCATATATGCCCGAGGGCAATTTTGTTGTGGAGCGGATGATCTGTAACTTAAAGCAGTCTTTGACAGCAAGGGTATTAGGTACGGGTCATGGCTGGTTAACTCATCTATAAGGGGTTCAACGTGCTCTCAATAATCTCCCTCGAAGATCTCTGGGTGGGCGGACCCCGTACGAAATGCTCTTTGGCATTAAGATGTTTGTGCCAGACCTTGACGGTGTAGATGTTGTAGCGGCTGCTGCAACATTTGACGTAGATATCCACTGTGCTATATTACAGGAACTACAAAAGACTCGAGACACTCTGACGAAAGCCCATTTGCCCTCACCTACGGATTCAGCTGTGCTGATTCCTGTTGCTGGCTGGCTACCGAAAATTGGTGATCTGGTCCGGGAGAAAGTGCCACAGGAAAGAATTCAGTACCTCATACCATGCTCCGATCCTGGTCCTTGGCCTTAAGGGCACCAGAACTGTGATTTTACCTCCACTACCTGGAATAATCGCTTTATTTCAATTGAGCATGTCAAGTTACACCATATGGCCTATTCTCGATAGTATGCCTACAAATATCCCACGTCAGGATGTTTCATTAAAGCTTATGAACTCTGTTAGTACTGATTCTCCCAGGCTTCCAGTAGGAGAGACCGAGTCTTTGATTGATCAGTTATCGGTTTTACCTTCGACATATTCTGCCATGGAACTTACTTATGCATCACCGCCTGTTGAATCCCCAGTGGCAGAAACAGATACAACTTCAAATCATGAACAGCCCCCGTTGTTTCAACTGAGTTCCAGCGGTTATTATATCGATCAAAATAATTTTTCTTCGGACACTTCTTCGTTGTCTTCAGTTATCTCACCCCCGCCTGCACTAATTTGTGTTTTCATCACCTGGTTAAAGCGAAGTTATCTGGTACCACCCTGGACTTACATCTGGATCGTTTTCTCTATGGTGTTCCTCTTAATGTGGATTGGATTTGTGACTGTGTTTTTCCTGATGATTAATGGCCACTACCTACCTGAACGCTCTGAAGTGGAACTAGTATTGGCTCCACATTCTTCCTCCCATAAAATGAAAAGAGACCAAGCCCTTGTGAGCATTTCAGTGGTCCCAATTGCTGATGGCATTGTTTGGGATAAAGTGCCATTCGATGTATATGGTCCAACGGAGACCCTACAGATACCATAGTGTCTTCCGTGTTTCTTTGGGTGATGTTGTTATACCAGGATTGCATTCAGATTATTGGGATGTTAATGAGTAGATTCTTTGTTTTCTGATTTACAATATTACACTGTCTTTGATACAGATGATTTATATATGAATTCTGCAAATTACGCTGATTCATTTTGTTACCAGCATTATGGGCATCACTTTCTTCATAAAACAAGCACTCAGTGTCCACTCCATCCAAGGGGAGTTCTAAAATACAAAAACACAAGTATACATATTTTACTGGTTATAACCTTTCGGATCCAGCCTCGTATTTCTTTAAATTGGCTGTCCCGACATCAAACAAATACATGCTTGCACAGACTAAGATAGTTTATTCCTCATCCTTTATTACCGATTTGGCCCTGAAGGGTTATGATTATTGGAAGGAGAATGTCGAGTTGAAATCCATATGGGGCACTAGGTTTTGGCAAGTGCAGGGTACTGAGTCCTTGCACGGTGCATGTCTGATACCAACTCAAATGATATTTCTGAATCAGACGGTCCAACAAACTACTTGTTTGGGATTGGTACAATTAAAAACTTGAATACTCCCACTATTTAATCCCTGACACTTTATGAACAATGGCTGACAACTACACTGCCGATCAACTAAATTGTATGATAAAGAATGGTACTTTTAATTCCTTCATGGTAAATCCTGAGGGATGGGTATTATGGCCCACTGACACAAATGCTTGTCATTCGCGTTTTATGAATACTATGAGTGGGTTTACACAACATAGACCAGATCCCCGCTACCCACATTCGAATACAGTTACCACTTATTCAGTTGGTAAATTGTGCCAACAATGGTTGGAACATTCCACACTGTCTTCTGTAAAACACCATCTTTCCCTTTTATCAAGCTTTATAATCCTTTCTGACTTCCTTCTGGGCCCAAGGACCCCTCGTGCTAAACATTTTGTTTATGCAGCCTATAATGAATTCTGGAAATTATCTCAAATGGAGGCTGCTGTACGCTTTCGCCAAAAAGATCAAGAAAATTTGGAAAAGGCTCTTGCAGTTGTCGATAACAGTATTAACACATTATCATCTTGTATATGGACTTTAGATAACATTGTGTCTTCTGTTATTGATATTGTTCAGAATGAAATGTCTACTTTGTATCATGGTCAGAATCAACTTTGATTTGTTATACAATTTGGGTGGACACTCCAAACACTTAAAAACGGGAGAGTACCATGGGATTACCTGAATGTATCAGCATTGTTTTAACTTTTAATTTGACGGACAAACAAAAATTAATGGCCATGAAAGACGCTAGATACACTATGTTACATATTGAGAAACTAGATTAGTTACCATTCACTGTGGCAGAGACAGATTCATCAGTATGGTTGAAACATGGAGTTATTTCATTACTCATTTCGCTGTTCTAGTTCACAGCTTGCATGAAACATTATCTGGTGGGTAGATATTAACCGCTTGGGAGCAGTTACATACATGAGCTATGGTCCTTGCCATTCACGTTTCGTTGTCAACGCGCAGAGAAAGAGGTTTTTCTTACAGGGGAGGATTGTGATTCCACTGTCGGCCATTCCCTTGTGTGCCGGCAAGTAAAACTTCACGGTGCTGGCAATGTTTCTGCACTTAATTTGGAGTGTTTTTTAAAGGCACCCCTGTTCCAGCTATTATTCCAACTCTTACTTTACTTTCCAATGGCAGCTATCTCATCCTTAATAATCAGAACTGCTGCGGTTTGTGGGCAGGCATCCCATACATTGTAACTGTTTTACTTGTTGCAGCAACGTCCTGTTCCCCCATCCCCCCACATGGGAGTGTAGATAGTTCCCTGTGGCCTTCGATTCCAACTTTGAAAACAGATTTCAATAAGCTAAGCAGACACAAAGCGCTATTGTTTCAACAAGAAGTGGCTCTCATGTCAGCTCGTGAGACCTTCGAATTGCAGGTGGTGAAAACATCAAGTGAAATACAATCATTATTAAACACGAATCTCCCCCTACACTTTGGAGAATTAATACACCAAATATTTAATGCGTCTTATATGGCAGACCAGGCACATTTTTTCAAACTTGTGGGATCCAGCCTTGTCCTCTTTTCAAACAATTTTGGGAGTAATCCCTGCCTTTATTCATTCTATTTTTTTCAGCGTATTTTAAGGGTTCCCTCTACTGCTCCTCCTGGTTTGTGGCATTCTTGTTCTGATACTACTGTTCCGCAATGGCTGCTTGATCCACCAGGCCTGGAACAGCTGCAGTTGTACCGTGATCGGATCCGACAGCTCTTTGGTTTGATGGCATTGGAAGCTCTAGACGTCGATTTTTGGCTAACCTTCCATTATGCTTACTTCACCTGTGTGCAACCTGTGTTTTACTGCATCCGGTGCGCCTTTCAGTGGGCCATGGACGTCTACCTGGCTACCACGTCACATGCTGCCCTGGATTTTGAACTGTTGATGGGTCCGTTGATGTCCCATAACCAGGACTGTGCCTTGGGTATGCAGCTTGTGTACAATCCATCACTGGGGTCACCGACCGAAGAGAGTCCCTGTGCCCGTGCACAGCGCCTCTTGGATCTGAGTTTTATTGAAATCGACATAGGTTGTCCAGGAATGCTCCTAACAACATCTGGATATGAGGAGCATGCCTGTTCGTTTGAATTGCTTAATTGGATGGCAACACTTTTCACTATGGAAGGCTCCGACGCCGTGTTGGTGCTTATGGCATTCCATTTGGCGAGCTACATATTGGGCCCTGAGGCTATGCTGTAATTGGGTATATTTGGGTACAATTTTTTTTTTCTCCCTGTCTTTTCCATTATGTCTTTTGACCGCGTTTTTTGAATCTGGACATTCAATAGAGACGCATTGAGCCTGCTTACCTCAGACTTCTGTATCTGATTAGTGCTACCGTCCTGACCAAAGGGGGGGGTGTCACGTGGCCCAGATGGGCATTGGCGTCTTCCCTATGTTAGCATGAGCATATTGCTGACTGTCTGCTGCTTTGCGCACGTTACTACACAAGTTTATTTTACTTGTGCCCCATTGCAACTCTCACATAAGAACTTACTGTTGTTTTTACACTTTGCTCGTTCCTGGTATTTTGTCTGAACATTGTGAACAAGGTCGAAGAACAATGCCCTTTGTTATTCTGTTCTGGTCAGACCTTAGCACCTAAACAAAACATGCAGATGCAGCTATTGTTTGGGAACACGTACTTTGGTCATATGAGGGTACACGGATAGGTGGCGCACACTTGGAGAGGGACCTTTCCAGGGAGAAGAGCATGACAGGACCTGTGATGTAGATCTACCATCTATAGACTGAGGGTACGGGGTCTGCTGATAACACCCAGAGATCTTCTAATATATAATCATCTTGCTTCTATACAAGGGGAAGGAGGTTAGGCTATTTCGTCATACTTATAACAGCTCCTTTTATGATTTACGGACTACTTGCTATGCTGACCGCATTTGTGTTAGGCCTTTTTCTACTGATTGTGGCACGTATACTGCATACTAGAGCATGTTAGTTAAAATAAATATTTTAAACTTGTCTCTGTCAGATCTTATTGTGGATGAGTACAAAAGCGTGAGCGAAAGGGTGTGTCTTGCAACCGCAATTCCTGAGAGAGTCGGAAGTGTTGTGTTCTGGGGTGTCTAATCACTTGTTCCTCTGTGAGTGAGCACGAGGGCAAGTGAGACATTATAGCTATTCGGTTCCGGGCTCATGGGTACTAAAGTGGTAGGGTAACTCAGTCCCTGCCTACTAAGGTCCCATAATCCCATGCATAGTTCTGTGATTTCGCAGAATCCCTGCAACAGCTTGAGGCAGATAAAGCCTGGTACCACCTAGAGCACGACCAATCTCAGCTCCCATTGTATCATTTGCTATGGTTGTCCCCTCAGACACGCCGCTCCTGGAGGTCCAGGGCCTGGGCGACAGAAGTGACCCTGTGCCACTGGAACAAGGCAGTTAGGACACAACCAGTTACCAAATATCCCTCCCCTCTGACACCGTTGCTGGGGAATCCTGATTTTCCCCCGGGGATGACTGATGGGGGATATCAGAGTTGGTAGGGGAGTGACCCACTATGCCTTGGCTAGTTATATTCCGATTGGACCCCCAAGACAAGAGACAAGTGCCTAATGATTTTAATCTATGGCCCGCAGACCTATATCAAATCATACAATTGTCCTGGAAGTGTAGCCCATGGATGAGGGCAGGGGGGACGAGGAAGACGACTGGGGTTGAAGATATGATGACAGACGGTGACATGTATAAAGCTCTCTCTCGACTGTATTGAGGCCTGGATAGACTTACTGCTCTAACGGATAGGTCGTAGGTGGGACATTGGTCCCAAGATCTTACTCTCACATTGATTTGGGAGAGGGCAGCGAAGTCCTCCCGCTGCCTTCAATATAAGGTCAACACCTTTAAGCTTATGATATGGCGGTATCTAACCCCTGTCTGCCTAAAAGCAATGTATACACCTGACGATTGTTGGAGGGGGTGTGGTGCAAGAGGGGGGTCATAATCCACATGTGGTGCGAAAGCCCTCAGGTGTGGTCGTTCTGGGATCAGGTGTTTATGTGCGTACAGAGAATCACTAACATCAGCTTACCTCGATTGCCCTAGGCTGCGCTTTTAGGGCACATGGATGCAGAGGACCTGCCATCCCCTTCCTGGGCAGAAGAAAAGTTGTTAATGCCTCTCCTCATGGTGGCTCGCCTATTGTTAGCCCAGAGGTGGTGGAGGGTTGTATTGCCTAAACTAGACCAGTGGTGGGTGAAGGTCTGGTCCATATATGCGATGGAACGGCTGACAGCCATCGTGAGGGACACAGTCTTCAAGTTCGAAAAAATATGGACACCATTCCTAACATATGACAAACAAAACAGAGATCAGACACAGCCACCTCCTTTGATTCAGCAAGCTGGAGATGGGGCGCTGGACAATGGCGCTGATCAGGAAGCAGATTGTGTGAACTGATTGCTATTGTTATTTTAGAATCATGCCTTGTGTATGCTCATATGTATCTGAACATGGTTTCTAAATATTTTGCTGTGGCCATTTCAGGGTTTCAAAGTTTAAATAAAGTTGGTGAAAAAAAATGCCATGGTTTAAACCTTTTAGGGACTGCGGCAAACAAATATCTTCAATAGATCCACATAAAGTTTGACGTTGGTGTTTAGGTTCAGAGCACAACCCCAAGTCCTGCGAGGAGTGTGCCCTTATGAATCCAAAGGTGATCTGGGAACACGAAGCTGTATGTCATCAAACAATGAAAATTCTTGGAAGTCCCACTCTGAGTTGAGGGCATGGACCCGTTACTGCTATCCGGCCCATTCCCACGACAGGTTCTCATCAAGGTCCAAGTTATCTGGTAAGTCAAAGCGGAAACACAAGAAGGCTAAGTGGGACTCAGCCCAATCCTGCCACTCTTAGCCTGAGAAGTTGCCAGTATGTCAAGGTGCTTCTCAGTCTCGCTTCCTGTCTCCTGCCAAGGAGCTGATTCTGCTACTGATTCTGATGCACCCTGGGTTTCTGGAGCCATCAGCGACATCGCAACAGATTAAGGCCTTTAGACAGGTTATGTTGAAAATCGTTGGCACTTTTTCAGCTCCCTTTAGCATGCCTTTGGGCCCCCTAGGATACATATGGGGCTCCAGTTGGGTTACCCTCGGAGTGTCCTCCCTCGGCGCTATATGTGCCTCCTGAAGCCACCTCAGGTTCTGCTGAGATATCAGAGCCGACTTCCAATGCAGCACCAAAATCCAAAACTGTCCCTTTGACATTGACGCAGGGCCAATAACGTCTCGGGAGACGAAGACTCTGTTCTTATAGTCCTGTGCTTTTCTAAGCCGTATTCATCTCATGCCTAGAAGCTGTACCGCAGAACCTAGTCCCTGTTCAATCTGACTCAGATAGAACCATGCCTTTGCCTCAGAGCTACACCACAGCACTCCAACAACTATTCGGTTCAGACTCTGATCAGAGTCAATTAACCTTTGGAGATGACAATGGAGTTAATGGGGATTATTTTTCTCAACACCATGATGATGATAATGTGTACAGGGACTTGCAGGAGGCCATTGGGTTGGGCACCTCCCAGGATACTGGGTTGTGTTCTCCCCCTGGGTAATCAATGGAAGAGAGTGTCTTCTTTGGTCAGGGGTGTAGCTTCAGGAGGGGAGTTTGGGGTGTTACACCCCCCTAATAAATGTATTTTGTGATAAATAGTTGTATGCAGGTGCTTTCAGTCAGGTATGAGGAGGTGTCTGTCAGATTTCACCAGGAATTTTTACACACACAGACAACAAAGCACACACATTACCCGCCTCTCTCTGGAAGGAATTAAAAAAGGTTGGTTATTTCACAAAATAATGTGCTTTCTCTCACTTAGTACCCCTAGCAATCCGCTTTCCTCTCCCTTTCCGCTGCCCCTTAAGCGCCTCTCGTATGCCCTACTTGTCCTGTAATGTATGTAATAACATTGTGCGCCAGCGTGATTTTGGGAAATATTAAGCTTGCACCCACTCCAATCTTACTGACCAAGCTACGGCCCTGCCTTTGCTGTGATGATAAGAAGGGCTGTAGCGATAATAGATTTACAGAAGTTTTGAAGCTTGGACAGACATTCTCTGAGCCTCTGTTACCATTTAAAGAAGTCCTGATGGACACCCTAATGGGCACCTGGTCTAAGCCTTGTTCCTGTCCACCCGTGAACAGGCAGGTTTCCAAGCACCCCAACCAACACCAGGTGACCCTGACTTCTTGAAACAGCACCCTACACCACAAGGTCTGGTGGTGCAAGCTTCCAACAACAGGGTGAACCCCAATTCATTCCCTGCTACTCCCCTGAACAGAGTCAAAAAGAATCTGAGCATTCGGGAAGTGGATGTTTCCTCAGCCAGCCTAGCTGTCCTTTCAGTCAATGCCAGCTGTTTGCTGGGTAGAATTATCATGCTTTACAGGACATGGTTGGAGGGATCTTTCCTGCAGTCCCTTATTAATTTCTGGCTAACCTAACTCCAATCATCTAGGATGGTCTGGATGTGGCCAAATATATCATCCGCTCTGGACACTACCAACTGTTTGGACAGATCAGCCAGCACTAGTGTGGTGGTTTGGTGTCACACTTGTATACGATGCATGGGCCTCTCTGGTAACGTTCAGGCCTCTTTGATGGATGGGCCATTTGACAGATCCTGCCTGTTTTGTGAGAAGGCTGATTAAGAGATGGACTGCTTCAGAGAAAGCCAGGCCACAGTGCGCTCCTCTGGCCTTTCCATTCCAGTGAAACAGCACCCTCAAATTTTGCCCCTATCTGATAGACATCTAGCTGCAGTTTCCTTACTTTAGAATCCTCCCCAGGCGCGAGACTAAATATGGAAATTTTTCCATAGCGCGTCCGTGTGCCGGCAGAGGGCATTGTGCGACTCCATATCGACATCGTCCACCGGATGTGATGTCAACGGAGTCCATATAACCCCCTTGCCTATGTCAGTTCCTTCTTTTCCACGCTTGCAATGCGGATCTGGAGTGGTTAGGGGCCGTTTTTTCAGGCCCATCTTGACGTCTTGTTGAGAGAACAGTGTGCTTTTTTCAAGTGATGTTGTCTGGGTTTAAACCCTGCGGATCTTGTGATAGACCAATGTCGATCAGGGATCCGCAAACTGTTAGTTTGTGGTGCCTCCGGGAATATAACTACTCCGAAGACTGTGGTTCCTGCCAGCGGCTTCGGCCAAAGGCATTGAAAGAGCGCTGTATGAAACTCCTGGTGGCGTGTTTTTCTGAAAAACCACAGCGTCATTCTTCACTGAAGTCTAGGGACCGATCGAGGAGTCGCCTCCGTCGACGTCAAGGAAGGCTCAGAGAACCCAACGGTCAAAATGTAAGTCTGACGCTGTCTCCCAACCATTGGTTGACGAGTGGTTGCAGGAGGCTACCCTGCGCCTCCCTAAATATCTTGGAGCCTGGGTGACTCTAGCCCAAATGCGGGAACATTATTTTTCCCTGCAAAAGGTTTTTGGGCATCAGTCTCCCTCTGGTGTGCCCTCTGGCCCCAAGGAGGTAGGAGGTACCCTGGCTGGATCCTCACAGGCGGGCTCATCTTTGGTGACAGTTGGGCTCTCTGACTTTGCTATTGGATTCAAGACCACGCCAATTTACAGCCCTTCGAGGTTCATACCTTCGGCGTTCATTCAGCCTTTGAAGTCGGCGGTGCTAGTCGGCGTCGAACCCGGGGCTTCGGAGTCTACACAACCAGTGACATCGGCAGCGCTGATGGACGTCGATCCCATTCCTATTTCCGACATTGAGACGATGCCGCAATGGCGTCAGATGGTGTTGGGTGCGGCGTCAACAGTTCCGTCTCTTTGGATGACTCTCCACCTGCTGTTATTCGGCCCTTGGGAGAGAATATTGAAGGTCAAGACCCGTTACATGCTGTACAACCTTCTGTGGAGGGAAATTGGCTGACTGAACTGGGGGAGATTAGTGGCCGCCCCAGTTTCAGATTTACTTTCTCCACTTGGTATGGCAATTGAGGAAAGTTCTTCTTTGGCTGAAGTATTGAAGAGGGCAGCTGTGGTGCTGGAGTGCCAATTTCCCTCAGTGGAATTATCCACGGATCCCTTGGTGAATATTCTTCATCAAGGTGAGACGGGAGTGGAGCCTGTGTTCCCTTTTAATTAGTCCCTGTTTGACCTGCTTTTAGGAGCTTGGGCAAAACCTGTGACGGGCGGTCCAGTTGACCGGGCTGTGAGCCATAGGCATCGACCCGCACCCGAGGACCCTCTTTGTCTTCTAAGACATCCCACTACAAAAGGGCTGGTGGTTCAAACTGCTACAGCTTCTTCGGACCCTAATGCCCTTCCTTTGGTTCCATCAGGTAAAGAATCCAGATAGTTACAATGTTGTGGGATGAATATATTTTCTCCTGTAAGTTTGGTTTGAGGTCTCTAAACACTACATGTGCTATGGTCCGGTTTTCTCATGCTTTATGGGAATCTGTGGTGCAGGCGCTGTAGTGTAGTTCCTATTTCCCTAATAGGCTCTGCGCATTGGAATAATATAACCTATAGGTTTGACATAGGACTAAGGTCGGTATGTCCCTATCGATTATATTAAACTTAATTACCTGTGCCAGCTAGCTCAGAGGCCACTAGAAACTCCTTGAGAACAAGAAGGGAGTAGTTTCTGGCAACCGAAAAACATGACAACTTTGTTTCCCTTTAGAATCGGAACATATCTCAGAATCGTGGAAACAATAGATAACAGTTTCACTCATTCAATCGTGCATGCTTAGTTTCTGCAGAGTTACACAGAAAGGAAAGACGGGCGTTTCAATAAAAAGGGTTTTATTGAACAGTCTTGTTTCTCGTGTAAGAGATATGTGCTGTTATGATCACAAGACAGTATGCAAGATAAATAATGTACAGCGTAAGCAGTAGAAATAAATAATACTGCTCTAGCATTATCTTTTAGTATATATTCACGTACATAAATAACATGAGCTAAAAATGCGAGTACTCATACGATGCGTCTCTAAGCTAGTTCTACCCCAGTGTACCTAACCTAGACTAAGTGTAGGGAAGAGTAGAAGTAGGTGGAGTATTCTCTAGTATGGTAGACTAAGAGTGTGTTGAGTCTAGTATGCCAAGAGTCCCTCTAGGATCTAGTCAGCTCCATACCTTGAGAATGAGAGAGGTGGGAATCTCCTGCCGGATCTTGGAACTCTAACACCCTGCGAAGGGAGTCAGAACACTGGAAGCTGGATTCGTCTGCGTGCAGGAATGACAGCGTCTTCTCAGTGCGTCAGGCCGGGCTTCGGGCTCCTCTGAAGTCGAGGTCTCCTCTAACTTGCTTGGGCAAGGGAAGGTATATTTATACCTGGTAGGTGTCGAGGAATGTTAGCATTGACGTGAAGTCGGACATAGGAAGACGTCAGGAATGAACCCTTAAGGTATAACGGTTCATACATAATAGATGAGTTCTTGGAGAAATCAATAGTCCTGTGCTAGGGGAACTCCCGAAGCTTAAGGGTTTGGTTTCTAAGAACTCGTTGTGACGTTAGGGTGGACGGATGTCGGTGACCATGCCTGTATTTGGAGTGCACGGTTATTGCCTAAATCAGGACAGGGATTCTATGCCTATACAAGGACAGGGCGAATTGTGCCTATATAAGGACATGATTCAGGAAAACCTATATACGGACCCCTAAAGCGGAATACAACAGCGCTACCTTCTCTGTTGGAGGTAGCCAGAAATTAGTTATTGCAGGTGGTGCAAGATGGCCGGGAGGCAGGAAGATTTTCCATCAATATAGCATGGACACCACTGATTCTGTGGGTAGAGCTATGGCTCAGTCAGTTGCTCTGCGCAGGCATGCATGGCTGCGGCAGTCTGGGTTTTCAGAGCCTGTGCAGGATAGTCTCAAAGATATGCCATATGTCCATTTATTTGGTGAACAGGCTGATTCAGCCTTAATGCGATTCAAAGCTGGTCGGACTGATAAGTCCATTTGAGCTATTTTATAAGCATATGTTTGGTGTTTGAGTTGGTGTGGAGAAGTATCTACATGACTGAATAGTGGTTGCTTAATGCAAAGATTTATTGATACCTACTGTTTTACCCCCGACAGTGGGGATTACAGAAATTGTGTTCCACGATAATTGTTTTTCTTGGTTATTCTGCTAACTGCAGAAGTACTGGACTCTGTTGATGGCAGTTTTCAGTTCTCTAATTTGTGCTATGTTGTTTATCTGAGACCTGTTCTAGGGAGCTCACATTTTGATTTACTCTGGAGAAGAGTTGAGGCTCAAGAGTTATACCATTATGGTGTATATACTATACTGTATGTGGGGTATTGTTTGTATGCTGATGTAAGCATTTTTTGTAAATGTGCATATATATATATATATATTCACTGAAAAAACCATAGGTTTCAGGGACGTAATAGTGAGAAATTAGCATTTAAAAAACCTTAGAAATTCACTGAAAAAACCACAGGTTTCAGGGACGTTATAGTTAGTTGGACATTTCACTCGTACAAAACCAGAGAAATTCAGCCGTTATAGTTAGTAGAGATAACTATAACTCACGCCCCCGCAATGCACTGCTGATGACGTCACATATTACATCACTCATGACATGGTCAGTGACATCACTGATGACATCACTCATGACATCACTGATGACATCATCCAGTGAATGTGTGTTTCTTTAAAGTTTAAATATGTTTTTTATATATATATATATATATATATATATATATATATATATATATATATATATATATATATATATATATATATGCCAAGGTGTATTGAAGAATGAGTGGGTGTATAAGTGTCTGAATGGATGATTTAGTAGGTGCGTGACTGATTGTATAAGTGACTGATTAAGCGTATCTTACTGAATGCATGGGTTACTGAGTAAACTGTGTAAATGTCTGTATCAGTCTGTCAGTTGGTGTATTAGTGGCTGTATGGGTTGGTGAGTAGCTACATGACTGTCTATATGGGTTATTGATTGGTTGTCTGAGTATCTCTATGGGTGCCTGAGTGTCTGTGTGAGTGGGTGGGGGGTGGGTGACTCTGTGCATAGATGTGTGAGTGGGTGATTCACTGGGTGTATGGGTTCAAGAGTGCATCTGTGAAGGGCTGTATGGGTGGGTGAGTGTGTGTATGGGTGTGTTGGTGAGTGAATGGATGTCTCAGTGGAATATGTGTGAGTAACTACATATGTGAAAGGCAGTATATGTGGGTGTTGGAGTATATAAATGACTATACGTGAGAGTGAGTGATTGTGAGAGTGGCTGTATGGATGAGTGTGTGCTTGTATCAGTGATTGTATAAGAGAGTAAGTATGTGTTAGTATTTGTATAAATAAGTGAGGTGGTCTGTGTATAACTGTATAGGTGAGTAAATGGGTGTGATTGATTCTTTGCATGACTGAGTAGGTGTGTGAGTAAGTCTATGGATGAGTGGCGGTGTGTGAGTGTATGTATAGGTGTATGAGTGCATATGATAGTGCTGTATTGATGAGTGACTGCATGTATGAGTTACTGTATGGATGAATGAGTGGATGTGTGTGTGTAGACCTAGGAATCACTGAGCGGGTATGAAACTAACTGCTATTGGTCTGTCTATGGTTTCGATATTGGTAGTCTGTATTTTAGAGTGGGTGTATAAAAGGTTTTATTAGGGTGTGAGGAGGTGCATCAGATTATCACATGGATGATGTCATCAGTGATGTCATTTGAGATGTCATGAGTGATGTCACTGACCATGTCATGAGTGATGTAATATGTGACCTCATCAGCAGTGCATTGCGGGGGCACGAGTTATAGTTATCTCTACTAACTATAAATGCCGAATTTCTCTGGTTTTGTACGAGTGAAATGTCCAACTAACTATAACGTCCCTGAAACCTGTGGTTTTTTCAGTGAATTTCTAAGGTTTTTTAAATGCTAATTTCTAACTATAACGTCCCTGAAACCTATGGTTTTTTCAGTGAATTTCAAAGGTTTTTTAAAAGCTAATTACTAACTATAACATAGCAGTCAGAGTGGTGGTGAAAGGTGAGCGTGGCCTCCGAACACCTCTTAGCAATCCCACTGTGTGAGATTTACTGGAGGTAACAAGAGGGGTAGTTAGCCCCCAACGTCAACCCTGGGTGGCCAACTACCCTTCCTATTACCTCCAGTAAGTCCCACACAGCAGGATTGCTAACATGTTATGTCAGGCCCGCCCCCTCCCTGCACCACTGTGCAAACGCGCCCCCTGGCGCGTTGTAAGTTGGGGGATTAAGTCCCCTTGAATCCTGAGGGTCCCTGGGGGCCAACTAGCCCACCAGGTACCTCCAGTAAGCGCCACAGAGCCTCGTTGCAGAGAGGTGTTCTGAGGCCACGCCCCTTTTTACACCAGCTGCAAACGCGGCTTCTGGCGCACTGCTGCTTGGAGGATGAAGTCCACTTGTGTCCTGAGGTACTCAGGACACAAGAGGACCTCATCGCCCCACCACCAGTGCACCAGAAGCCGCCATCACACGTGTCACCGGTCAAGTGACCCTGCTAATAAAAGGGGCTGGGCGCACGTGCCCTGGGCCAGCTCCAGACACCGTAACTATGTGTCCGTAGCATTTATACAACTATATGTGGGCTTGGGCCCTAACCCTTACAGAGGGGTGCGTGCAGTGGTTTATAGTCTACACATGCCCCCCACTCCCCCCCCCCCCCCTAGAAAAACACTCCCGGTAAAATAGCCGCTGTACTTCATGATACAACACACTCTCAGTCGCGGCCTCGCCTCCAGGCCGGGCCTTCCAAGCTGCCGTCCGCGAACTCGAGTTTAAAGGCAATTATAAACAAATGCCCTTATGAACGGTGCCGAGGGGAGGTGCACCGGAGGTGAGAACAGCAGGCGACCCTCAAGTGGTGGAGAGGGAATGGGCCAGCAGTTAGGGGGGCTGTGGCGCAAGCAGTGCGCAGTGTTGCAGGCAGGTGTCAGGGGTGCAAACCTGCACGAACCTAGCGCTCTCTGGTGCCACCAGGGAGGTGCTGGCGGGATGGATTTAGGAGGTTTGGATTGGAGCATCAGGTTATTATTTGCTCGGCCAGCGGTGGGGGCAGGGACCGTGGTGTAAGAAGGGCTTACTGGTGCAGATGCCTCTGGCACGTTGAAGTTCGTGTGGCGATAGGTCCCGTGTCGTTCTAGCCTCTTGTGTATTGGTAAAATTAGCAGGTCTAGGGCAGACAGACCAGCCCATGCACAGACACATTTAATTACGGGATTTCTACTTAACGCTATAATGCCCAGGAGTTAACTATGGGCACCTCGCGCACAATGGCGCAGCACACCTGCTCGGAAAATGACTGACCGCTGTGCACGGTGAGGGGGGCGGGCCATGTGCTGTGCTTGTGACCAGTGCCTGTATGCCCAAGAGTCTGGGGGTTGGGGGTTGTAGGTGTGCTCTCTGAGCGGGGTGAGCCGCGGTGTGCAGGGGAGCAGCGTCGGTGTGGTTGGGACTCGGATGGGACTAGAGGCCGAGTGACCTGCGCAGGTGAGGTGGTCCGTGCCTGCGTCTTCAGGCAGGGGCATCTGGCGAGCCGTGTACCGGGACGAGTGGCAACGGGTTTTAAGAGTAGCGGGGAATTTGGACTATCATCCGACGCCTTGTACAGCCACAAGTGCCTATGGCCTCTCCCTCCAACCCCACTGCCCAAAGGATGGTCTTACAGCATCCCCTTGATGAGGGGGTGCTATGAGTGGGAGATCGTTGACAGCCACCTCACACTGAAGCCCTCCAGAACGCCCTTTACACCACTGCTCCTCTAATCAGGGGTTTTGGGAAGTTTGGCAGAATCCCCCCACACCTACCCTCCTCAATGACTGGTATTACGCATGAAGCGGTAAATTCGAGCACTCCTCGCACGTTTGGGGAGATTTCAGTGAGCTACATGCCACTCACAGGAGTAACACCAAGAAGCCGAAGACCAAAAAATGCAGGGAAAATGACACCACGTGTGCTCTTCTTACACTGGGATCAGCAACTCTATCGTCACCCACACCCGGGAAGCTCCCTCCCTCACTGCTGCACCTCAGAAGCAGCGAAACTACGTCCCTCTTCAAGCAACACCTTACCCCACCCAACCCTCTGGTGATGGAGCCCAGCGGCTAACCCCCTTGTCCAGCCTGCAAGCCCTCCTCCCCGCTCCCTACACGTGCTCTTATGCCCTGCTTTCAAAAGACCCACACACATACACACGCACAGGCAAGCATGCACACACACTCTAAAGACGTCACACTTTCGAATCCGAAGTTGAGGGCATTTTTCTCACAATCTGGCAGACAGAAAACACACAATTTGATAGATGTGGGCGTATTGCATACCCTAGTGTCAGACACCGTGGGTCATATTAAAGATATTAAAATCACGACAGAGGTGGGGTTATTACAGGCCTCATTGTGGGTGAAAGAGGTCCTATCACATTACAGACATCACACTGAACGATCGGCGGAGGTTATATTGCAGACACCGTACTGTGTGTGTCACGGACGAAACAGTGGAGACGAGATGGTCTGATAGTCGGCGACATATATTACAGGGCCCAACCGTCTGATACACGGGTACATTTTACGCTGTGCTTGCTGTTTGTTGTACCGCGGATATTTCAGACACCTCGTGTACGGGGAAGATCGTAGACATCGCATTTCCTGATGTACAGTGACATGTTCAAAATCGCACGCTAATAGTCAGGACAAACAGACGCCATACTGTTTGATGTCCGGGGCATATTACAGACACCTTGCTGTGATGTTAGGAGCATGTTCCAGACAACACACTGTCCGGTGTCAAGGGCATATTACAGGCATCATACTGTCTGATGTACGGGGCACCAAACCACATACTGTGTGATGTACGTATGATGTTGCATTGAAAGGAAGGGGGCGGGGATTGTAATTCAGACATCGGCTTTGCAGAATGGGGCCTGCTATGGACATGTGCCCTGTCCATCAGACACGGATATTACAGCCTTCACGTGACCTGGTTGTGAGGTAATATAGTGCCGACATCACCCTGCCTGGTGCACGGAGATCCACTGTAGACGCACTTGCAGGCACCCCATGGACAGGTAGACAGGCAGCAATCACCTTGTGGGCATGGAGACATGCTACAGGCATACTGTGGCCAACACATTCCTGCTGGTGGAGGGGCCGGTGACGGGGGAGGGGCATATCTGTTCACCCGGAAGGCTCCGCAAGGGCGGTGCAGTATTGAAATTGGCCTGGAGTTGTCTTGAATAGAGCAGATTTTAACAGAAAAAAATGGTTTTAGCTCAAACGGTTCAAAAGCTACTAAGAACGCAGTGGCAAGTGTCAGTGGGAGACCCTTTGCAAAGTTTCACTGGGCACCTTTCTGTTGATTATTGCTATGTTTGGGGGTTAAACTGGTACTAAGAGGTGCAAACAGTGCCCAGACAGTGTTAACAAGTGTACAGATGACAAAATAATAAAGTAATATTATAAAAAAATGATGATGAAACGTGATTTGTTCAGCGCACAGCAACTCCAAGGAGTGTCCCGGTGCTCAACACATAGGAACGTCCCCTAATTCCGAACAAAAAGCCATGTTTTCAACTTCTTTTAAAAAAAGGAGATAGATTCATCTGAGTGGAGAACATGAGGGAACTTATTCCAAGCTAACGGCCCCAAATAGGAAAATGTGCCATATTATGCTGCATAATCAGCCTTTTCTTGCTGCATAATTTACACAACCCCCCCCATACTTTGGTCCTCCCCTGCTGCATAATTCCAGTGGCCCTGGTCTGCGGGTGTCTCCTTGAATGAACCAACTTTACCCAGTCCTCTCAAGTGGGTTGTCTCATGGAAGGGAAGGATGTCTCGGGCAAGCACCTATCCTACAGTTGGGTTATGAGCTGGATACCTGTCCTCAGACAGCTTAAGATGTCTCCTGGACCTGTTCTCTGGTGTGTTGTGATGTCTCAGGGATCTGGCCTAAGGTGGAGCAGGCTGTATCCACAGAGACGCATTAAGGAATGGGCAGAGTGGGCAATTGCCCAGCGCCCACACCCCCCAAGGGGCCCTGGCAAAGTAAATTAACTTTCTAACTAGAACCGGTGTATTTCGCCATCACAAACTTTAATTTATTATTCAATATTGTTTGTCATCATGAGGTTTGAATTAGCAGAAAGTGAGCAATATAATACAAAGTTGTTTCTAACGGAGACCCTTGGAGTACGTGTTACCCATGGCCCCCATAATCCTTCAAACAACCCTTTGTCTCGTAGACATGTCCTATTGTGGTTTGAGCTGTCTCAAAGACGTCCTAAGGTTGTTGGGCCAGGGTGTTTCAAAGACCTGTTCTACTCTGGGTCACTCTATTTCAAAGATCTGTTGTGTAGCTGGTCAGGATGTCTCGGGAATATGCCTTATAGGTTGTCTGAAAGACCTGTCTGATACGAGTCAGGATGTCTCAGACCTGTCCTACTTTTGGCAAGGCTGCTTCGGGGAGCTGTAATATGATTGTGGGGGAATCTCAAAGACCTGTCCAGCAGTGGGTCAGGCAGTCTCAAAGACCCGTTTTTAGGTGTCTCGTGATGGCCCAGGGACCAGTCCTCTGGTGGGTGAGTCAAAATGTCTCGGGGACCTGACTTGAGGTGGGTCTCGGTCTCTCAAGTTCCTGTCCTACGGGGGGCCGGACTGCCTCGGAAATGATGCCAAGGGGCAGTGTGCAGAAAGGGGTCATCCGGATGGGCGTGGTGCTGGCGAAAGAGACACATTTGTTTCAATGTAAGGAAGAAGCTAAGTGCAGGGCTTTAAGTGGGATGAAAAAACTGGGGGGTCTCTCAAAGGGGCGTGGTCAATGTAATTAAGGGCGTGGCTTAAAAACACGTAAGCTAAAAATCTGTTTTTAGCACAGTGTGCCGCCCGACTTGTATTTTGCTGTTCCTGTCATTGCGTCCAGATATATGATACAACAAGTCACATCATACCTACAAGTCAGGACTATTGGCTTTGTCAATGGTTCTTAGTTGCGTACAGTAGCGGCTCGTGGAGGGAGTGCTGCGGGGCGGGGGAGGAGCAGGGTGGGGGGTAGTAAACTACGGCATACGGCCGAACAGAGGTAAGTAAACAAATAAATAAAAGGAATTTCGTTGCGCGCGCTGCATCGCATTTGGCAATGCAGCGCGCGCAATGAAATTCGTTTTATTTATTTATTTGTTTACTTACCTCTGTTCGGCCGTATGCCGTAGTTTACTACCCTCCACCCTGCTCCTCCCCGCCCCACCTCCCCACAGCACTCCCTCCACGAGCCGCTACTGGTTGCATAAGATAAATAAGCAGCAACTATGGCTTGTATATAATATTGAAAAAACTTCCACTTAAAGCCCTGGTGACACCACGACAATGTTGCTGCTCCTGAGTTTCAAAAAGAGAAGGGAAATCCAGAGAGAAAATGACTCTCTTTAAAGGATTTCCCTTCCTCTACAACGTTCACCACGCGCACATCGATGTGCCGCTGTCACTGCAGTCCGGAAAAAAAAAACGAACCGCCTGTGCCAGGGCACAAAACAGAGCCCGATAGAGACCCGTTTCGAGGCCCCCTTAAAAAAACTGCCGGTGCTCAGACCCGGTGAGACCCGGCCCACTTAAAGCCCTGGCTAAGTGTAAGGCGAGATGGGTCTGTCGCCTCTCGCTCTCTTTTTGTTTGCTGGATGAACGTAGGGTGTAAAGAGAGAGCAGCGTCTTTGAATTAAGTCGGACCTGAGCGAGTGAGGTTAAACTGACCCAGATGTCTCATAGACTGCTCCGAATTGGGGGGGGGGTGGAGCGAGTACGGATTGAGCAGACTTTAAAGGGACGGTGCTGACTGATGTACTGGCGCCACTGTCTTAAAATACAATTACAGTAGACTGTCTGAGACCAGTGTAAGTCGGGGGCAGTCTAATAAGAAATACGCTGTCTCGCCGTGTGCATGAATGGTGGGCTCTAAAGGGATAAGTTAACCGCACTGAAGAGCCAGTGTCTAGAGAGACGGGGCACAGTCCCTGATTGCTGTCTCTTCTCGTTGGTGACAGCACTCAGTGACTATGCCTTGGTCCTCTCCCTTACATGGGAATGTGACCTATGACGCTCAAGCGCCTTGTAGCCGCCATCAAACGCATGCAGCGCTACAGAAAAATTCAAGGCAATCAGTCGAATGGGCCCTCTCGCTTTCTACAGCCCCCAGTCCACGCCCGGGCTCTCTCTGCCCAGCCCCCCCACGCCTCCCGTCACCGGACTCCCCCGCCCGCCAGTGTCCCCAGATGCCCTCCGCTCTGCTGCGCCTTCTCTCGTCACTGGTGGAGGCTGTGTACAAGTCATCCTCTCAAGTATACGGGTCCTCAGAAAACCGCCCATTCAAGCACCCCTCTCCCCCCAACACACTGCTTCTCACGGCTCTCTTTGTGTACTGTCCCTCGGAGCAGCGCTGTTGTATATACAGGGCTCGAGTCGGGGTACCACGCGGGTGGACGGCGTCCCCCCACTTATTTTACCGGGAGCTCGATAACTGGAGCAAATGGAGTCACACATTCACTCTTTGGCCTCTCTGGGGCGAGATCGGAGCTCATTCAGAACGCTGCTCACGCGCTGGCTTCTCTGATGCAATCGCATCTAAGGGGTGAGCGAGGGGAGGCAATGAGTCTGATGGTGCAAGCCACCTTTCGTGACGTCACTTCCTGTCGTGACGTCAGCGTCCTCCCACTTCTTTTTTTAGGACTTGTGCCCTGTGTATATATAGTATACATCGCGAGCCCGCTACAATACCGCCTCTATATATACCGCTCCTCACTGCACTGCTTCTTGCTATATCTCGCATCACTGCCCTGCCCTCTTAAACCGCGCCTCATTACACTCGTTACTACACACTCCCTCACTATACGGCCTTTAGTATAGCGCCTCCCGTTATACTCGTAACGTACCGCCCTGAGAATACAACACTGACTATACTCTGTGTGGCACCATCCCACCCTCTGAGTATACCACCTCCCAACATACAACCCTTTATTACACCAGCTCTCAGTATACCGCCTCGAAAGACGCAGTCCCTTCGTATACTGTCTAATGCTTAATGCGATGCGGTGTATTACGTGCATAATGAGATGTGCCGTAGCATATCATTATACATTTTCACCGCATCTTGGCATACCGCTTTTCAATAGGTATGTTTTTAGTATAGCGCCCAGAGCACTCGCTCCTCCTACGTATATGTTGGTCTTTGCTCCTACACTTTCCAGCCTGCCAAGCTGTTGCACTTGTCTTTGAGGCAGGACAGCTGCCCCCTTCCCCTCCGTGTGCAGCCCTCATTGAACGACTTTCAGCAACAAAAACTCAGCACACGGCCGCAGAACAGTCCCCCTTGAAGTAGGAACTCTCAGCATGTTAACCCTCCGTATCCCGGCCCATCCATATATCCCTTCATGTCACGGCCTCTCCATACACATCTCCATGTCACGGCCCCCTATGCACACCGCCCCCCGCAAATTAAAGCCACACTGCCCCCGGGACCTGGCCCACCCGGGGGCCTCATTAAAATGAAGCGCGGGAGCCCGCGCTTCATTTATTTTGTCATTTTCGGCGGGATTCGCGACCCCAACGCGAATTCCGCCGAAAGTATTTTAAAAAAATGCTTTTTTTGGCCCTGGGGGTCCTTGTGGGACCCCCTGAGCAGGCCTAGGGGGTCAGGGTGTTTCTACCCTGCCCCCTTTTCTTGTTTTTTATCTTTGTTTTACTGTTTTGTTGTGACTCGGTTCTACCGAGTCACAAGATGGCTGCCAACACTTCCTGGTTTGGAGTGTTGGCAGCCAATCAAAGTGAAGATCCTGCCCGGGCGGGTTCGCGAACCCTCCTCGGTCACAGGTATCGAAACTTTTTCTTTTTCTAATTTCTCAGGAACTACTGAACAGATTTACACCATTTAAAAACAAGCATTTGCAATGCAATAGGTCTCGCATTTGCGAGAGTTTGAGCTGTTGGCATTGTAAATGACAATGTCTTTTATTTACGTGTTGGTTTTTAAAACATAAATAAAAGGCATTGTCATTTACAATGCAAATAGCTTAAACTCTCGCAAATGTGAGACCTATTGCATTGCAGGGTGGAGAGCTGGAAGAAAGGATGGATGGATGGGTGAAAGGATGGATGGATGGGTGAAAGGTTGGATGGATGAGTGACTGGGTGGATGGATGAGTAAGTGAAAGGATGGCTGGATGGGTGAAACGGTAAATGATTGGATGGGTGGAATAGTGGATGGGTGAGTGAAAGGATGAATTGGGTGAAAGGGTGGATGGATGATGGATGGATGGATGAGTGAAAGAATGGATGAAGGGATGGAGGAGTGAAATGATGGATGGAAGAATAGATGATGGATAGGTGTGCAAATGGTTGAAAAGGTTTGGATATGGATGGGCACACAGATGGAAGGACAGAATGAATGGTGAAAGACTGAATGATGGATGAAAGAATTAATAGATTACTTTTTGAGTGACACCCAACTGCTACTTGAATGTTACACTAGTAATTGTAAATGTTTGCATGTTTTGTTTTAGGTGTAAGGTTTTAGGGAGAGCCTCATAGTGCCATGAGCTGTGCTTGAGATGTATATTGTGTTTGTAGCAATAGGCAAGACGTCAAAAATGAACTATGTAATAGTGTATCGACAGTGCATTCTTTAAGAAAGCTGCAGGGAAAAGCACCTTTGTGATTTCCGGCAGTTGTGCAACTCTCTGCGAAGCCCCTATAAGCAAAGTCAGATTCCATATTTTAAGTTCCACTGGCTGAAACACCCATAATGTGTTCCCTATAGTGCGTTCATCACAGCAATCCGCCATTTAGTTCACCTACACGTGCCGCTTTACATCTCACAATAGCATCTCACAAAAACTCAGATTTGAGATGCTAGTAACAAAGTCTATCCGAGCAGTTCTTCCTGACCACTTCTCTCACCAAACATGCCTGCTCAGGACAATGAGTTGTAAACAAAATATCAGACTGGACAACAGAGTGCAGTAACCATATAAATACATTATTGTCATATGAAATACCACAAAAAGACCTCATAGCAAACAAGAACTCTGTCACAAAAGTTAATATCCAGTTTGAGAGAAAGAGAACACAACTAATGTACATTACTTATAATGTAGACACCACTTTACACTCAATCTTACAGAATCAAAATATAAACCAATAATTCTTGGAAGTCAATTCACGCAAAGCAGAGCCAGTATCATCCATCCTTTTCCTATGAATGACATTACAGAATGGTCCTTGTCCCGCCATTTCCCCATCAAAAGCTTCATGCTGCTGAGACGCCAAGCGAAGGCCTAGTGCAATCTACACACAGTAAACATGGCTCATTTGGTTCTGTCTCCTTTCTTTTCCTTCCTATGCCTCTCTGCGATTATGGGTAACAAGGCAAGATAAATAGCAAGTTAGGGGCAGCAGCTGCTACCCCCCTCTGACGTCCATGACACACACGCATCTGCTTCCAGTAACTGTGAGCAAGCTTACATTATGTCAGCGGCTTCGTGTTTGGTAAATAGGGTAGTCTATTGAACACATGTTCTTGCTGTACTAAAATATTAGACAACTAAAGTCAGGTGGAACTAAATCGAAAATTACAATGAACGCAGACTGCTTAAGTTCACGTGTAAAAAAAAAAAACAGCCTCACTCTTCCCACAAAGCTCAGGAGCGTGTGTTGTTTACATGGGCGCCTTGGAACAATCTGCTAGGTCACTTCTCACACAACCAAAGAATTTGCAGGCCCAGTGAGTGACTGAATAGTCACGTTAAAAGCGAACAATTCGCAACTCTCTTCCTTACTAGTTCCTAACAGTCATAGGGAAGGTGCACACTTACCGCCAGGGCTTCCAGTGCTCAAGAATCGATGCGCCTCTTAAATTCACACCAGTGGTGGTTAAAATAAAAGACGAGTGCTTCCTGTCAAGTATGCCTTCCAGCTTAAAAAAAAGTGAAAGCACACACCGTCAGTCAGCATATTTATACCATGAATGTACGTGTAAATCGGAAACTTGTATCCAGCTTAAAGAGCTTACTTATCTGGCAAAGTATATTTGCAAGATTTGAACACGGAAAAAAGGAAAGACTGTTCTGCGTTTTTGCAAGAACGTTTTTGCAACGTGTTTTTCTTGCAATGCTCAGGATATGTAGCCCAGAGCGATAATAAAACAAGCATCGATCTCTTGTCTTTATGGGGCCATGTGTTTCTAATTAGAAACACATGGCCCCATAAAGATAAGAAAGTGCTTTGCGACAGCAGCAAAGCTGGCCACCGAGTCTGGATCGGAGGCCAAAGGGCGTGAACCAAAAACCCTAATTTCCAATGGCAGGCCACCGTTTAGCATAAACGGTGACGCCAGCCAATGGAAATGAGGGGCGGGCTTAAAGCCCTCTTCTGAAAGTCCTTGTTAACAATAAATCTCGCTGAGCGCGCAGCGCATGCGCTGCAATGCTAGGCGAGACCTAAAAAGGGCTCTTTCTGAACCAAGGGCTATCTTTTTGCCAAATTTGGTGTAATTCCGTTCAGCAGTTCGGGCTGTAGCTTTGTCTAAAGTTTCCTATGGAAATTAACATGGGAAAAATGCGTTTTGGGACCCCCCTTTTTTCTCGGCCCCCGCTTGACGAATCACCCCGAAACTTTGAAGACAGGAGCTGACAGGAGCGCCCCACTAGTTTTGAAAATTTCGCGAAGATTCGTCAAACGACGCCAAAGTTATTGGGAAAACAAAAAACGCTTTTTGAATAGAAACGAGGTCCTAACTATAACTACCTACTGGCGACCGCCAGTAGGTAATATAGATAGATATATGTATATATATATATATATATATATATATATATATATATATATATATATATATATATATATATATATATATATATGGATCGGGAGAAGTTTATTCAGCTTATGCATTATTTGTCTCATGTTTTAGTAGATTGAGTTCTACTCTATGTGTAGGATAAGTGTGCTGTGATACTTTTGAATTTGTACCCCATTGGAGCCATGGGGTATATGATTTGCCCATTAATTAAAGTTTTAGGTGCAAAGACCTCTGAATAAGCATGTTAAGTGTCTATTATGATTTTGTAGGGTACGGCACTAAGGTGTTTAACCCAAAATGTTTTCTTACATTTTCACAGAAGGTTTCTGGTAGCCTACATTATTATTGATGTCGCTTCAGCTTTTGTCTGGTGCTTGCCTTCCGTTTATGTGGTAGATGAAGTTCTCTACGTCTGCTGAAGTAGAACATTATTAGTCAAGTGCTTGTTCTCTGTACCTTTATGACATTATATTGTTATTCAAGTTCTGTCTTATGGCCAATGATATTGAGCATGTTCATATTTTCTCACCATTCCTTCTATTGGATAAGGTGGTTGCTGGCTTTCCTGATATTATATCATGCTATTTTAGATCTTAAAGAAGTTCTAGTATCTTAAGGAATTCCATTCCTTCTACTGGAAAAGGTTATTAATAGTTTGTCCTTTTCAGGATTGTCATAACGCTGTGCATTATTACTGAACATTGTTTCTTTGTTCTTGAAGAACATTCTCCTCTGATGCTGTACCACGTCTTCTCTGCGAAGAATTAATGTAAGTTGATCCTTAAGGTGGAGAGGCATGGGCCTCAAGGTTTCTACTCTTTATAGAAAACTTTTATTCCTGACTTCGCGATCTTTGTTCTCTTAAGGGTCAATTCCTTTTAGTATGTATCTGTTTATAGTTGCTGGTAGGCAACTTTTTTCCTGATTTCTTTCCTCTAGGTGCTGTAAGTTGGGACACACATTGTAAAGTGTGGTTCCTAGAGGGTTAGACAAAGTAATGTTTCACACTCGTCAGATTCTTTTATTTTAGAATCCCTTTTAAAAATTTTTAGATTTTGGTCTTTTTCCAGACCGTCTTGTTCTGACCTTTGTTTTAGTTAGGTTATCAGGATTTCTTTTTATTCCTCATCTTATTCAATATTATGCTACCGTTATTTTAATGGTGGTCTTTTAGGCAACTTGCATTACCCGGAGGGGATGGATGCCATTGTTTGTCTATGGATATCATTCCGCTATAGTCACATTCTGTTATGTCGCTGTTACCTGCATATTATGGTGTCTATTTTCTATCTTTAAAAAAACAACACATTTTTCTTGCTGGATACATGGGCTTTGATCATGTTACTCCTATATTTTCATATAGGCATATGTTATTTTGTATCTATGGGATATTCCAGATGGCCTTGTCCATCCCTAGTTCTTCTTACTATATTCTGAAGGTTCTTATACATCTCTAGTTTTTTTTTTTCTGTGGAAGTACTGCTTCTTTGTCAACAGGGGCTAATGTTACCTTTGACTTCGTTCTTATATAAACATTTGTTTTCTCCAGGGAGGATGGATTTTCTCTGTGTGGTTTGCAGAGCAGTCCTGACATTCTGTGGTTTACAGGTGTTGTTCAGTGGCTCGGACAGCTGGTCTGGGTTCACAAGTTTGGACATGATGTTCGGACTTGAGTATATAACCAAATTGTTAAAGTCTTATTGCCACAGGTAATACCTTTCCC
This sequence comes from Calotriton arnoldi, assembly GCA_963921515.1. NCBI lineage: Eukaryota > Metazoa > Chordata > Amphibia > Caudata > Salamandridae > Calotriton > Calotriton arnoldi. Next base: position 2,411,605 of record CAWUFW010001624.1, on the reverse strand, counting down.
ATGATTTTATTGTCTTATCATTTTTGTTACTGTGGTTATGTCCACAGTTATTGTGAGGTGAGAGCTTCTTTAGCTGTTTGGTCTCCCTGACATGGGTAGTTTATTTCCCATGGTTTAAATGTTATTTACTTATGACTCCTTCTAGTGACTTCATATGGTTAGAGGTATGTTTATGCTCACCTACATTATTATGAATTTCCGGTCTATTCTCTTCTTCTGGACCGGGTTAGTCTTAATAAGAGACCTTTTATGGTTACAGTTCACAGACCCTCCTCCTGGGATGGTATGTCTTTGGTATTTGATTCTAAAGTAAGGAATATGCGGCTAGATGTCTCGATCAGATGAACAAGTAACGCATTATCTGGTAGAGACAAGATCTAGCCGCAGATTCCTTAACGAACCTCCCAAATTCCCCGATTTGCGAACTGGGTCCTGTTTGGTCTCAATTGTTTTGTCTTCATCTTTGGTAAAAAAAAAAAAATGAAAAGAAAGAAAAAAGAAGATAAGGAGAATCCAGTGATAATGGGCGTAGGAATTCCCTTTCATCTCAAGATTTTTTATTGAGATATTCATATATTGAATTTTTGGTTAGGAATTCGGTATTTATTTGACACATGAGTATCTTTTGTTTAAGCACTCTGATCAATAGGCAGTTTCATTTTGTGGCTCCGCGTTTCAAGTGCCGAAAATAGTCATGGAAGAAACTGATGTCGGCGAGGGGGTTATATGGACTCCGTTGACGTCACATCCGGTGGACGACATCAATATGGAGTCGCACGACGCCCTCTGCCGGTGCACCAACATGCTATCGAAAAATGTCCGGATCCAGTCTCGCGCTTGGGGAGGATTCTAATGTAAGGAATCTGAGTCTAGATCCTGTCTCTACCAGATAATGCGTTACCGAAGGTAAGTAACTTGTTCTTCATGGCTATACAAGAGATTTGGTATACCGGCAAAGTCAAGGACCGCGGCCTCCATAACAGGCACACCATCGGGATTTGGGGGCAGAGATCAAGCAGACAATGTCCAGGCCACCTTAGGGTAACAAACTTCCCAGTCCTTCGCTTCTGCGGAATCAGCCTCCAAGGCACTTTAATTGTCCTTAGTGGTGCAAGACGACCCTGTTGTGAGGCGGGGTCAGACGTTTCCTCGATAGGTTGCAAAATAGAACATCCAACAGATGGATTCTTCAGATCGTTCAACAAGACTATGTGCTGCCATTCTTTTTTTGACCCAATTCATTTCAACTCACATCAGAGTGTATTTCAGAGGAGCACCTATCTATCTTGCTGAAGGAATGGAAGGCTGTTTTGATCAAAGGAGCCAAAGAGAGGGTTGTGGCCCTGGAAATAGGCACCTGCTATTGCTCCCACTATTTTCTCTTGCTGAAGGACAGAGGCCTTTATCCTATTTTAAATCTCTACCTTTTCAACAACACCTTGTGGAAGAGTAAATTGAAGATACTCAAGTTGGCGTAGGTTCTGTCTGTCCTGGAACCAAGCGACTGGATGGTAACTTTGGATCTGCAGGATGCCTACTCTCATGTACCAGTCCTGATGTCCGCAGACTCTGTTTGCGGTTCAGGGTGAACCAGGAGCATTTTCAATTTGCCATTCTTCCCTTTGGCCTCACCAGTGCACCTCAGGTGTTCAATAAAGTGATGGCCGCGATGTGGCCAAGACAAAGGTGGCATAGGACGCTTGTTTTGGAACTCCTGCTGCTGATCCTTGCGCTGGCCATTTTATCCTGAATGATCGACTCTCGTGCAGTCTCCTGGGGAGATCGCTAGGAGCCATTTGGGACTGCTGCGGACCGTTGGACCCCGGGTGGGTAGTGGGTCACAGGTTCTTCTGTGGGTCCGCTGGCGACGATGGGGTTGCCAGCCACCAAGATGGCAGAGAGATGTGGCTTGATGGCAGCCTGCTGAAGGTGAGGCGAGGCTGCGGACCGGCCAGGAGAGATGAGGAATGCAGCATAACTCCTCCGGGCCGAGATCATGCCTGTTTGGGGCCCACAACAGAGCGTGCTCTGTTGTGGCTGCTCCTGGGGGACTGGATTGCCGGGGGCCCAGAGCGGGCTGCATTACGAAGGACTGTGCTCGTCGCAGTGCCTGGGGGAAAGCCGGACTGCCTGGGCTCCAGTCGAGGCTGTGGTTGAACCCACATGCCTGGCTCCAGGAGGCATCGTGGCTGGAGTGGCCTGGTCACCTATCCCATACAGGCCTCGGAGGCCTGCCTTTCATTGCCATGTGCCGCTGGTGGGCCCTGCAGGGGAATGACATGGCCGCAGGGCACTGCAGAGGATCGAACCCGCCTAATTGGGATCAGGAGTCTGCCTGTGACTTACAGAGCCGGCGCCAGGACTGAGAACCAGGATGGATGTAGGGGCGCACACATGCATGGCTCTGCAGAGGAAAGCAACAGCCTAGGGAGGTGAAGACTGAGGCACCCTAGCCCATGACGCTATGGTGAAATCCAAGCAAGATAAGACCTCTGTGGTGCAAGGACACTTGGACCAGAGACATGGTAGGACAGAGGAAGGGGATCCTACACTCGGGTCCATGGGGTATGCCCTGGCAAGTCAAGCTGATCAACTGGGCAAGATACTGGGCACCATTGGGAACTTGAACACCTCTCTGAAGGTCAAGATGGATGGTGTGGGACTAGATCTAGGGCTGCTTAGGATGGATCATCGGAGTTAGCCTCCAGGGTCATGGAGGTGGAGGAGGTGGTGGGCCTGGCTGATTCAGAGCTTGGCAAAATGAAGGCCCAACGGCGGGAGCCAGCCCTGCGGTGGAAGGACTTCAACAGCGAGCAGAGGAGGCAGAGGGCTGCTCCCGCCGTAATAATATAAGGGTGACCAGCCTACCCGAACGGGTTGTAGGGACAATCAGCAAACTCTTATCTATAGCAATGGTTCATAGACAATATTTACAATGGAGCCCCCCACCCTTGTTCTCGGTTGAAAGAGCGCACCATGTCCCGGGGCACCTCCGCAGCCGTTGGTGGTCCAGCTGCTCAACTGTAGAGACAGGGAACAGGTTCTGTAGATTGGCCAGATCATACTGGCCCTGAACAGTGGACGGCAGTAAACTCCTCCTCTTCCCTGACTTTATGCTGCAGGTCCAGAAGAGGACCAGCTCCTTTCTGGAGGTGAAGGCGAAACTGCGACAGATGGGTCTATTGTATGTCCTCCTGTACCTGGCCAAGGTCTGGGTAGGAACAACTGCACGTTGTTCTTCAAGGCCCCTGGGCATGTCTGGAAGTGGCTGGAGCAGGAGGGAGAGTTAATGGTAGGATCTGAGGCCTGGCAAACAGGGCACAAAAGTCTCCCCTCGTCCTCACAGGCCAGGATAGAAAGGGCCAGGGTGGTGGAATCGATAAACAACTCTCTGGACTCAGCGACGAGCCTGGGCCCCTCGCTTGTTGTATCTGACAAGGAGGCGGACTTTGTGTTGGATCCTCTTGGGCCTGGACTGAGGTGACCCCAGTGACGGTTGAAGGCATTCTCTGACCTGTATTGACTGGCCTGTCATGAGCTGGGGAGGCGCCAGGACCTGGGACTACTTGTTGGAGGAGCTGATTTGTATACTGTTTTACTTCTTGGGGTCGGTGGACACAGGCCAATGCTGGAGGGTTACATATACAACACTACTCTTCCTGCTACTAGGCCCTCCATGGGTGACACAACCGTTCTCAATATTCTTTTACGTTAAAGTTAGTTCTAGAGTTTATGGGGGTGGACAACAGACCTTTCCAGCATTGGGATAAGCATGTTTTTTGCTTCTTGAAAGGAAATGTTGGGGGGGAGTTAGGGTAGTTGGGCCAGGTTACGTTGTTGGACATATACTCATGGGGATGATATGGATGAAGGTGACAGGTGAGCGGAAAGGGATAGACTACATGATTCAGGATCATCAGTTGGGGAGAGAGGGTGTCCCTGACCACCTTAAAATCCTTTCCTGGAATGTAAATGGCCTAGGGGGACAAGATATAGAGAGGGGTGGTGGCCCAGTATCAAAAGTACAGGCCCTGATATAGTCTTCTTGCAGTAGACACACCTCTTGCGCTCTGCGTACAACTTTCTGGGACAAGGTCGATATGTTCCACTAGGCTACGCTGGGTTCACAAGTGGCTCATGCGGGGTTGCAATCCTGGTGTAGAAGAATCTCCTGTGCTTGGTCATGAGGAAACGGGTTAACCCAGATGGAATGGTACTGGGGATACAGGGGTATGCAAGGTTATACACTCATAAATGTCTATGCTCTGCCTCGCCTCCAGTGGGTTGCAATGGATAAGATAGGACCCATGCTGTTAAAAGCAGGCCCTACTATCCCCATGGTCAGGGGAGACTGGAATGACGTCCTGCTTCTGGAGATGGATAGGTTTCAGCAGGGTTCAGATAGACCGAACCCTCACACGTGTCTGGCAAAGTGCACCCAGGTGCTGGAGTTGAGGGATGTTTGGAGGCTGATGCACCCAAGAGAGGTGGCCTACTCATTACTTTAGGGCACACTGGACATTCTCCCGACTGGACTCCTTGTTTATCCTGATGGGGTTGATGCCTCCACTTGAGAGGATGGAGTATCTGGCAAGGGGTATCTCAGACCACTCACCCCTACTGATTACTCTGGGAGCTGCCAGGTGGTCGGGCAGCCCTCTGTGGCATTGTAACGCCTGGGAGCTGCAAGACCCAGCCACAGTAACTCAAATCAGAGCAGATACTACAGTGTATTTTGATGAGAATAAGGATTCAGTAGACTCACCTGGGGTGGTGTGGGAGGCCCACAAAGTGGTCCTCCGAGACGGGTACAGACTATAATAGCTCATAAGAAACAAGGCATAAGCAGTACAATTTTGGAGCTAGAAGTGAAGGTGCAGGTCCTGGTGCAGCAGCCGGAGGAATCGACGTGCCAACTCCTACATGTGGCTCAAACTGCGTACCGCAATATGCTGGAGGAGGCGGCCTGCCGCCACTACCTGGCGGTGCAATGCAAGATTTATAGGTTGGAGATGAGGATGGTCATCTCCTGGCATTGTTGAGCTGCAGGAAGCCAGATGGGTGGGGGAGATAGTCTCGAGCACAGAGTTTGGCTGACCCAAACAGGGTCTTGGCTGACCCAAACAGATGAGATAGTCCTGGAGTTTGCATAATACTACCGGGCCCTCTATGCACCCCAGCAGCACCAGACAGACACAGAAATAGTGTACTTCCTGGGTGGGTTGGCTCTACTGACCCTGGATAGAAAGATTACACAAACCCTGTATGGAAAACTTACTTAGCGGAGCGTACTGCAGCGTTGCAGGTCATAAATAGCGGGAGAACCCCTGGCCCCAGCGGGTTGCCAGCAGAGTTGCTCAAGAGAATGGGAGCCCTGGTGGGCCCTCACCTCACCTCCTGGCAATGTTTGAGGATTCCTGTGCCCAGGGAGTACTGCCACTGGATCTCAGACATACTCTGATTACAGTGATCTACAAGGAAGGCAAGCCCAGGGTGGACTGCAGCTCCTATCGACCCCATCTCCCTGCTGAATGTGTAGACTAAGCGCCTGGCCACTTTCCTGGCACCCAGGTTGAACGACGTGATCCCTGCCCTGGTCCCCCGTGATCAGACGGGTTTCATACTGGGTCGGTCCACAAGATAGTACATTCAATGCCTACATAACTGGCTGGACGCTGTGTGGGATGTACCCCATCCCCTGGCGGTTATCTTCATTGATGTAGAAAAGGCATTCAACTCAATCAACTGGCCCTTTTGTAGCTGGGTTGCCCTCCTGCACGTTGGACCCACGGAGGCAGTGAGAATTAATGGTATGACCTCTGAGCCATTTCCACTGGGGCGGGGTACCAGGCAGGGCTGTCCACTGATCCCCTTGTTATTTGCATTGTGTATGAAGCCTCTGACCTATTGGGGCAGGGAGTTTGTGATAGGCGAGGGCCCGGTGCCGTGGCAAGCTTATTGCTGTGTATGCGGATGATGTCCTTTTATATGTGCTCGAAACCGAGGAGTCCTTGACTTCTCTAGTAGATGGGGTGGAGCAGTTTGGCGATTACTCTGGCTGCAGGGTGAATTGGGGTAAGTCAGTCCTCTTCAAAACAGGACTGTGGGATCAAGACATATTACTCTCTGCCGCCCTGCGAGTGAACACTGAGGGCTCCAGGTACTTGGGTATATATATTGCACCGGGCTCTGAACACTTCCAGGAGAGGAACCTGGACATGCAGTTGGTGCAGCTGCAGGAGGATGTGGCCAGGTGGAGGAAATTCCCCCTGACACTGTTTTATAGGGCGGCCATTCTTAAGATGATCACCCTTCCCAAACTCCTCTATGTCCTGCAGAATACACCACTCCCACTACCCAATTCATTTTACAGTCGGTTGGACTGGGAGGTCCGGCGGCTGTTGTGGGATGGGGGGAGGCCTGCGGATATCATTGTCACCTCTCTGCCATTCGGTGTACAATGGAGGGATTGCCCTCATATTCTTTTGCGCATACCACTATGTCTCCCAAATCCAGGTAATTAAAGACTGTGCATGTGCCCCGAAGGAGGACCCAGGGGTGCTCCTGGACCTATGTTCCATAACGGACCCCCCCGGAGGTATAATATGCATGATGAGAAGGACAGCTTGAGCCTTATGATGCTGACGCGGGTGACACTATCCGCATGGGACAGGATGAAGTCCCAGGTGGGGTGGAAGGGGAGAATGGCTAAATCCACCCCACGTTGGGTAGGGAGGGGGAGACACGCTGCGTGAAGTGAGTAAACTGCAGGTTTTTGGATTGTGGGAAATGAGCGGTATAGTCTGCCTAAGGGGTGTGATGGTGAACAGACAGTTCAAGTCATTTGAGTGCCTACAAGAATATGGTCTCTCACATGCGCAGTATTATAAATATACCCAACTTCGCCACGCATTGTAGGTGGAGGTGATAGACTGGACTTCACTCCCGGACGCATCTCTTTTAGAGACCCACCTCATGACTGGACCCTAGGGGAGATGGGCAGTATCCTCGACATAAAGGGTACTCATTAACAACTGCCCGACGGCCTGGTTGGCCTCAGATGACGTTAGGAACGGGATCTGGGTGAAATGGAGGATGAGGACTGGGAGGCGGCTCTGATGCACCCATGGGAAGTAACCATTAGGGCATGCTTCCGTCTGATACAGCTTCAGATCCTGCACAGAGTCTATATAGCGCAGGACAGGTTACAAAAGATGGGAAGGATCCCACTACCCACATGTATACGCTGTAAAATTCAATACTACACACTATGGCAATGTACGGAGATACAGTTATTCTGAAGGAACTGGGGACATACTGGGGAAAGAGATACTACTTAACCACCAATTTGTGCTCTTGGGCATGCAGGGGGATGTCGACATGCCCCACCAGAAATTGTTGTTCTGCTCATTGGGATTGGTAGTAGCAAAAAGAGACATGGCACAGGTCTGGGAGGGGGGTACAGGAGGTCCCCACGAAGGAACAATTGATTGCATGGAGGCCGAAAGAGTGATCTAAAAGAGACTTCTATCCCCCCTGATCTCCTACACGAGACAGACTTTAGTCTCCTATTCTTCTTTATTGTCCCAAGCTTTCGTAGAGTATCTGTTGGTCTTTCCGTAGGCCACTCACGATTACTGTCCTCCTTTGGGACTATGCCCGGTCGGGCTGGACATTTCACGTTGTGTTCTTGTTGGGGTTTTTGTCTTTTTTTGGGGGGGATCTTCCGTATCACATATAGGGACTATTGCCACCCCGTAAGGGCCCACGCATGCACCAACCCCCCTCCTGCGCAACGTTCCCGGCGTACTAGAAGACCAGCAAGCATGTTCCCCACCAGTACCGATGCCTAGGGACCTGAAAATTATCAGCCTTAATGTCCGAGGCCTGAACCACCCCACGAAGCGCGCTGCGATTCTTTCACTCCTCGAGCAGACCGAGGGCGATATCTGTATGCTTCAGGAGACCCATCTACTTGCTAAAGATACTCCTCGCATGCGCTCCCGACGCTTTCCACGCCAATTCTGCTCCTCTGGGGTGACAAAAAAGAATGGGGTGGCCATACTACTCGGGGCTAAATTTGAGGGCAAGGTCCTATCTACCTTCTATGAGTCCAAAGGGAGGGCTTTAGCACTTAGGATTCAATGGGGCTCCATTCACCCTTCTCAACGTATATGCCCCCAATACACAGCAGGAGGCTTTCCTCCGCAGGCACTTAACGGAAGGTCTGGCCTCTCCTGACCCAGCATTAGTAGTAGGGGGGGACTTCAACCTAGTACTGGATAACGAGAAGGACCGATCAGGGCAATGCCATACACAGATAGGAGCCCTATCCCCCGAAGGGAAGCGCTGGCTAGCAGAGAATGGCCTGCATGATGTCTGGCGCCTGCGCCATGCAGACACGCGCGACTACTCCCATTATTCGGCTGCACATAAAACCTACGCGCGACTGGATATGTTTTTGGTTTCGAATGCGCTTCTCCCGAGGGTACAGGACGCTTCAATAGCAGTGCGCTCCCTATCGGACCATGCACATGTCTCACTCTCCCTGCGCTCTGATGGGCTTGGGCACGCTCCTTCTAGACGGCGGCTGCGCGTAGGCCTTTTACACTCCCCTGCTGTTGTGAAGGAAGTGCGCGACAAGATCACGACTTACCTCCAAATCAATGATAATGGTGAAACTTCCTTGGCTGCGGTGTGGGATGCGCTCAAAGTGGTCCTGAGAGGAGAGTTTATGGCCATCTCCTCTGCGGAGGCCCGTAGACGGAGAGAAGCCCGCGTGGCTCTGGAGCAGGAGGTGGCGGAACTAGAGGCGATACACAAACGCACAGGGGCCCCACGGGTGTGGCGCACGCTGGAAAAGAAACGGACACTCCTCAAACGTTTAGACCTTGACAGGGCCGAATACTCCTTGGTTCGCCTGCGACACAAGTTCTATTTGGGAGGTGACAAATGCGGGAAAGTGCTGGCGCAGAGGCTGCGTGCCAGAGCTATAGCGGGGTCCATCTTTTTCCTCAGAAACTCTGCTGGAGAGGAACTTCATCAGGGCTCCCAGATTGTCGAGGAATTTCGATCTTTCTATTGTGCTCTCTACAGCCCCGACCAGCACGACACCCCCGAGACTAGGGATTACCTAGCGACTAGCAAATTCACCCGTCTCCCGAAGGCGGAAGCAGACTCTTTAGAAAACCCTATTCTAGTAGAGGAGGTTATCTCCGCCATCGCTAAACTGAAGCTAGATAAATCGCCTGGGCCCGACGGCTACCCAGCCCTTTTTTATAAAACTTTTTGTCACGAACTGGCCCCCCTCCTCACGCGTCTATTCAACTCCTTCCAAGACAGTAGAGCGATGACAGAATCGATGGGAGAGGCAGTGATCTCTGTCATCCTTAAGCCCAACAAAGACCCAAGCCATTGCAGTTCGTACCACCCAATCTCGCTACTCAACATCGACGCGAAACTGTTCATGGGCATCCTAGCGGCGCAGCTGAATCCCCTCATGGCAGGTCTCATTGATCCTGACCAGGCGGGATTCATCCCCACCCGGCAGGGGAGCGACAACACCAAACACCTTCTACACCTCATTGATAGTGTCCATCGCTCTCGGATGGGTGCAGTGCTTTTCTCGGTCGACGCGGAGAAGACGTTCGACAGAGTTTGCTGGCCATACTTGTTCGACGTCCTCCGAAGCTTTGGGTTCCGCCGTCGTTTTCTCACTTGGGTACAATGCATATACCAAGCCCCTTGCGCGTTTGTCAGAGCTAATGGGGTATCCTCAGCTCTTTTTAAGATTGCTCGGGGCACCAGGCAAGGGTGCCCTCTTTCGCCCCTTTTATTTGCTCTATATATGGAACCCCTTGCACAGAAAACCCGGGACCATCCAGACATCCAGGGCCTCAAATTTGGGGGCGACTACCATAAGGTTAGCCTCTATGCCGATGACATCATTCTCTCTCTCGCGCAGCCACTTACCTCCCTTCCCGCGCTGGTAGACGAGCTTGAGACTTTTGGCCGGATATCGGGCTTTAAAGTGAACATTAACAAGTCTCAGGTCCTAAACCTATCCCTACCGCAACCACAGGCCGAGGCCCTTCAACAGTCTCTTCCTCTGCACTGGTCCCGCGACCCTATTCCTTACCTGGGCATCCTGCTGACCCCCTCACTTCCACGCACCCTGGAGGTGAACTACTCGGCTCTGGTGGCACAGACGCGAAGAGCCCTAGATGGGTGGACTAAACACACTCTGTCGTGGTTCGGACGCATTGCGGCGGTTAAGATGATGGTCTTACCATGCATTCTGTATCTATTCCAGACCCTCCCGTTAACGCCGCCGCCCGGCACTGTGCGGTCATTGCAATTAGCGTTGAATAACTTTATCTGGGGAAACAAGAGGGCACGCCTCTCGGTGGCACAACTCTCGCGCTCCAGAGATGACGGCGGGGTGAGGCTACCCCATATTCATAGGTACTTACAGGCGGCACATCTACGATACGTGCTAGAGTGGAATCACCCACTATCGGAGAAGCATTGGACCTTCATGGACCAAGCGGTGGCGAGCGCGAACATTTGGCGTGAACTCTGGCTCCCTTGCCGCCTTCGCGCCTGGGGCCTATATTCTTCTCCGGTCACGGCGGCCACCATGAAAGTCTGGGACAAAGTAGCACTGGCGAAAGGCCTCACTACATTCCCCTCACCGATGAGGCCCCTCGTAGACAACCCGGACTTCCCTCCAGGTGTCAAGTCCGTTGTCGCACAGAGATGGAGAGAAGCGGGCTGCAAGCGATTAGGCCATCCTTTCGATCTCAAGGGCATCATTCCGTTTAGCCGTATACGCCTCGATCTTGACCTTCCCCGCTCAGATGAATATTACTATTTACAACTGCGACACTGGGCCACCTCTCGGGCCTACCTCCCGCAGGCCTCTCGCACTCTTACCCCTTTTGAACAGTGGGTGGCGAAGAAAACAGACGACAAACACCTCATAACGGAATTGTATACGCTTCTTACGCCACGCCAGACAGGGACTCGCACTCGGGGGCAACTCAGATGGGAGGCGGAACTAGGTAGGGCCCTCACAGACAAGGAATGGGATAACATCTACTACAGAACGCATCACACAGCCTATAATACGGCAGGGACTGAATCCGCGTTTAAAGTTGCGGCTTACTGGTATCTCACTCCGGCTAAGATACACCAATGGAACAAAAACCACACCGAGGAGTGCTGGCGCGGCTGCGGGATGTCAGGCTCCCTAGCGCATCTACTCTGGCACTGCCCGAGGCTGGAGCGCTTCTGGGAATTGGTTCTAAATGATATTGATGAGGCTTTCGACACTGAGATTCCCCGCTTTCCAGCTTACACCCTACTAGGTCTATCAAACCCTATCACCTTCCCTCTGCGGTCACTGCGCAGTAGGCAGATAGCACTGGCTCTTCTTGCAGCGCGTCAGGCGATCCTATTACACTGGGGTACTGCCACGGTTCCAGATCATTCGGCCTGGCTCCATAGGCTTTGGATGACCTTGGCTATGGAACGGCTCTCATTAATCCAAACTCAGAAAAGCGAGAAGTATGCTGAACTTTGGGCTCTGTTCATTTTACTACTATCGAAAGATCTCCGGGAGGTCACCTGCCCCAAACTTTTGCAAGTACTTCATTTGATACCCCCTACTGAGAACTGCACTGATCCCAGATAGGAGGAGCGGACGCGGGTGGGCAGGCGGATTAGGGTCCCTCTACAGCCCCTGACACTTAGATACGGAATCCCCCCCCCTTCTTTTTTTTGTTGTTTTTTTTGTTGTTGTTCTTTCTCGGTTATGGGGGGGGGGAGGGAGGGGTTCTTTTCATTGTTGTTTCTTCCGGCATGCAGAATATTGTTGTGTGCCACCCGGATTCTCAGAAGGTACAGGCCGCTTGGACTCACTAGCCTTGATTCTACTGGTTGCCTGACTTCGGGATGTTGGCCTTATTGCAGCACCTCTTGTACACCTTTGAAAGCATTGTGTGTAGCCGCTGGCCCCTGTGGTTGTAGGCAGAAGTCTGTGTACAACTAAAGAGTCGCTTTTCAAATGTCTAATAAAATAGATTTGTTCCATAAAAGAGACTTCTAGCTCCAGATTCCTCACCTCAGAATTATCCCAAGGTTTCAGCCCAGATCTGGAAATTTTTCTTCAGCAGTACCCCTGTGCGCCAGCAGGGGGCATCGTTTGGCATCCTCTGCACTGGAAGTGACATGCGAGGTGCCTATATAGGCGCCACCCCAGCGCGCTGACGGTAGTTTTTTTTCTTTCCGTGCCATTCAGCGCAGATCTGGGATGAGCTACCCCCTAGTCTGTTTTTGACTAACTTGTTTCGATGTTGTGTTGAGGTTTTTTCCTCCTGGTGTAGTAGGACTGTCATCAAAGAAGGCTGGCTTCAAGTCCTGTGGCACCTGTCACCCCTCGATGTCGGTGACAGACTAGCAGCATATTTGCCTTTGGTGCCTCGAGCACGACCTTGACCCAAAAGCCTGCTTTGATTGCCGTGCTATGAACCTGAAAATTTTGAGGGAGCGATCCTTCAAGTTCCTGGTGGCTCGACGTGCAATGCTGCAACGATCCAGATCCAGGTCAAGAGGAAGGTCCCGGGAGCGGTCACAGAGTCCGAGATCCTCATTGCACTTGAAGTCGTCTGGCCACTCGGGTAATTCCCGCTCCCACAAGAAGAAGTTGAAGCATGCTTCACCTCGTCTGACGAGATGATGGAGAGTCAACACTCGAGGCCCGGCTCCGTGGTAAATCCAGCACCTGGGCCATCTCTGTGCCTCCCTGAGTTTCCAGGAGCTGGAGTGACCCCTGCCCAACTACAAGAGTTCTATGACGCATTGCGCCTCATATTTGGGCGGCCCGGTACCTCCGGCGCACCTTTGGGCCCTGCAGGTTTGGAAGGGGCCCCTACAGGATCCATGCCGATGGCTCTGGCACCAGCCGGGCCCTGGGGATCCACAGATGGATCCAGAACAGCGCCGGTCGTGACATCTTGACCTTCCTCATCACTGGTCCCGAGGCTAACGCACCCGGCGGCACGTCCCTATTTATATCCCGACTCTGACATGGAGCCGGAGGGGCGTCCCCCACGCCGACTCAAACACTGGCTGGAACCATGCTTTCCGTGCCAGAGCCTGAGCCCTAATCTAATGGCCTACGACTTGGGGAGGAATGGGATAGGTCACTGCACCCTGAAGAATACCAGCCATATGATACCAACATGGACTGGTGTGAGGATTTGACAGATGACAGTGGACTGATACCCCTTCAGATACTGGCAAGCTTTCTCCCCCTACCATGGCTGTAGGAGGCTGGCTTCGTATATGGTAGCTGTGAAGACCCGCTTTGAGGCTTGTCTTGAAGGAGTGTTAAGCAGCTTGTTTTACCAGTTTAATCACGTAGTGTAGGTTAAACGAAAAAGAACCACACAGTGTATATATAAAAATGTCTATTTAATACACAACACTCACTAGCACATTGGTATATCTCCTACCCGGAGATATCAACCCAAATACACAACAATACTTCAATTGCAATAAGGTAAGTAGCACAAAAAACAGTGGTCTCCAGCAGGAGACCAAACCATATATTAAGAAAGTGGAATGCGAACTGTGACCGATGTCGGGACTTAGACCATGAGACTCAGAGGAGCTGGGGACACAAGAAACCACCCAAGCTAAGTACCCAGGAACCCCACAGGGGCTGTGTGCAGAGTGGAAACACAGCCGTGTGTCCAATAGATGTCAACGGGGAAGTCACGGTTGCAGTTTTTAAGAAGGACCCATCCCAGTGGGCCCCGAAGAAGCCCAGTGGAAGACAGAAGGTTGGAGAGTCACCCCACCCGTGGATACCCCAGGAAGCAGGGTACCTACACCAGGGAAGCGGCGTGCATAGGTGTGAAGTGACGTCGAAAACTGCCGTAGACCACAATGGAGGACTTCAAAGAAGATGCTGCTGGAGAAGACTGTGCAAGAGTCCAATGGAATCCAATGGTGGATTCTTGAAGAGGAGAACATGTAAGCAGAGGGGAAAGATTCTATGCCACTCGGAGGTGCCCAGGAGGCACTGAAGAGCAATGCTCACCGATGTCGGACGGGTCAGAAGTGTGAGGACCAGGCAATGCAGAGGAAGACCAGGAGCCGTACAAGAGCTGTCCCACGTCAGAAGTCAAGAACCAGGAGGTCGGTGTCCGGAGGGAGCACCAACAAGCCCTGGCAGTTGCAACTGGGGTGGATAATGGAGAAGGAGCAACGTTGGGACCAACAAGGAACTCACCACAAGCAGGAGAGTCAGAGCAGGCCCTGAGCAAGCAGGGGATCCCACTGAAGCAGGAGAAGACCCTCAGGAGGAGCCACAGGCCGAAGGCACAAGAGTCACAGGAGGATCTCGAGTAACTCACCAAGAAAGAAGACCCACGGTGCAGAGAATGCAGTGAGGATGCCGTACTTGGCAGGAAGAGATGCTGGAGGCTGGCGCTTCTTGTTGCCCGAAGATCTCTGGAGTGCAGAGCCAACAGGCATTGGCAACGGCAAGTTGACGCTGTGCCCAGGGGTTTGGTCCCAGCGGTTCCGAAGAGGGATACTGGCCTAAAAATTGCAGAGAGGACAGGTCAGGCCTTGAGGGAGTTGCAGAACCACCACCTGTGTTGCTGAGCCTTTCGAAGTCAGTCGGACGTCAGGAGCAGCAGACCGGTCAGCTTCGGTGCGGTGCCTGCAGATGCAGGGGAGTGACTCCTTCACTCCAAGTGAGATTACTTTGGGTGTCCTTGATGTCCACAGGTCTGTTGAAGATCCTGGAAGAAGCACAGACACAGATGACGAAGAATACTTGCAGAACAGCGAGACCAGGAGAAGCAGGAGTCTTCCTTGATGAAGTCTCGGTTCCAGGCGAAGTCCAGCAAAGTCCAAGTGTTCAGACGGTCGAAGAGTGACGTGCTTTCAGGCCTGAGACTTATCCCTCAATGAATCTGAAGAGCCACCCACAAGTAAGCCCTTTAAGTACCCTAGGGAAAGGGTTAGAACGACTCAGGGGTCCCTCCCAGTGGAGGGGCTGGACAGAGGGGAGGATATTCCCATGTCCTTTGTCCAGTTTTGCACCAGAATGGGAACCAAGGGCTCTCTGAACTGGCTCAAGCTGAAGTTTGCAAGGAGGGCACCAAATGTGCCCTTCAAAGGAGTCTGGTGGCGCTGGCAAGCGCCCACACCCCAGCCCAATACACTAAGTCCTGTCTGGGAGGTGGTCACACCTCCCTGCAACAGGAAACCTATTGTTCTGCCTTCCCCTGCTCGATCCTGGCTCAGCAGCAAGAGGGCAGAATCGTGTCTGGTCGGCAGCAGCACTAGCTGGCTTTTAGTCCCTGAAAGGCTTTGACCGGTAGCACACGGGGTAGCCCAAGGGAGCCCCCCAGCATGGGAATCATACCTTCAACACTGGAATCGGTGTTGGGGTATGATTCCAACATGTTTGATACCAAACATGACCTGGTTCGGTGCAGCCACTATATAGTTAGACATCTCGTAATGACTACTGTCCACTATATGTATTAAAATGGCTGACTGAACTTACAAAGCCTGGAGGATCAACTCTGGGGTTTGTAGGGGTGTCCTCCTCATGCAGGGGCACCCTCACAGTTATAACCAAGCACCCTGCCCTTAGGACTGAAGAGCCTGCCATAGGGGTGACGTATAGGTTTTAAGTGCAGTGACCTCAGATATAAGGAAACATATCTGTCGTGAGAGGTGCAAGCACCAATTCACGCAATGGCAGGCCGTAAGTGGACTCCCACGGGTGGCACAATACATGCTGCAGTCCATGGGAGACCCCCTGGTTTACCTATGGCCTGGGTACCTTAGTACCATATACTAGGGACTTACAAGGGTACACCAGTAGCCAATTGTGGAGGTACAGAAGTACTTACCAAGTTCAATTTAGGGAGAAAGCACATTGACTGGGAATCAGATTAGCAGGATCCCAGGCAGACTAGTCAAAAACATACTGACACCAGGCAAAAAGTGGGGGTAACCATGCTAGAAGGATCCAACCTTCCTACCGTGGCTATGGAGGAGAGAGCTTCCTTCACATTGGTGGTAAGGCGGGCGGCCGAGGTCCTGGGCCTTAGCTTGCCCTCGTAGCAGTCAAGAAGTGCTTCAGCTGGGAGTGTCCCCTTCAGAACTGCTTCTGCCATTTAACAATGCTCTTACTGATGTCCTGCTTGGGACAAAGGGGCTCCACTGCCACCACCCTGCTCTAGGGGACCCCAGATTCCTTGCAGAATACCCTACTTCGGAGAGCTTGGTAGTCCAATCCTTCACTTCCCATGTAAATCCTGGCACATTCCCAACTGCACCACTGGATTGGGAATCCAAGAGGTTGGACAACCTAGGCAAGAAAATGTTTTCTTCCACTAGCCTGGCATTGTGGTCCGTGAACACCGCATGCCTTTTAGGCTGCTATTCCCACGCTCTGTGGGCTACAGTTGCGTAGGTGCTGCCAACGGTTCGGGAGGAGGCCCGGGCTGTGCTTTCCCAGGCGGTTGCTGACGGGACAGATGCAGCTAAGTTCACTATTAAATGTGGACTGGGCACCACTGACTCACTAGGCAGAGTGGATTCATCAACTGTGGCCCTACGGCGCCATGCCTTTTTGAGGACTACTGGCTTTTCTGAGGCTGTCCAAATATCACTTATGGACATGCCCTTTTATGGATCCTTTCTCTTTGGAGACAAGGCGGATTCCCCGCTGAAGTGCTTTAAGGACAGCAGGGCTACACCCAGGTCCTTGGGCCTTTCCATGACCTCTCGTTACCACCAATCCACCTTTTGCTCCTTTCGTGTCCATGGAAGGGGCTTCCAGCCGCATCTTTACCCACCCAGCCACCGCGGGCACAGGCGTCTTAGTCTCTGCGTGGCCAAGGATACAGTACCCACAGATCCCGTGGATCGGGCAGCCAGAGGTAGGGCCAGTCCACCCCTCCCCCGGCAAGCGCAGCCTCCAAATCCTTATAGTCTGCCCTCTTACCATCGGCACCCAGTGGTGGGCAGGATCCGCTATAACTTGCCCCAGTGGCGGTCTATAACATCGGACCGGTGGGTTTTGCAGCCCCTGAAGGGGCTACTCCCTCCCCTTAAAGACTACTCCTCCCTTCAAGCTACCTACATACCACAGGCTGACAGAGTACCACATATCTCTTCTCTGCAAGGAAGTAACAACTGTCTTGGCCAAGGAAGCCATAAAGAGAGTGCTGATACCGAAAGTAGGTTGTGGTTGCTATTCCTGCTACTTCTGGTGCCCAAGAAGGATGGAGGTCTTCGTCCTATCCTCGACCTGTGCTCTCTTAATTTCTTCCTCAAAAAGGATAAGTTCAAAATGCTCACTCAGGTCCTGTCTGCCAGGGACCCAGGAGACTGGAGGGTAGCGCTGGACTTGCAGGATGCATACTTTCACATCCCTGTCCTGCCCGCCACAAATGTTACCTCTGGTTCACGGTAGGTCACAAGCATTTTCATTTCTGGGTGCTCCACCTTTGGCCTTACCAGCGCTCCTCGGGTGTTCACCAAGGTGATGGCAGTGGTTGCAGCTCATCTGTGAAGATCAGGGGTACCAGTCTTACTCTATCTCAACAAATGGCTGTTAAAGGCAAGCTCGCCCACGTTCTGTCGTTTCCCACCTTCAGACTATGGTGGATCTCCTGCATTCGCTGGGGTTCACTATCAACAATCAGAAGTCACACCTGGCTCCCTCTCAGATGCTCCCTTTCATCAAAGCTGTCCTGGACATGGTGCAGTTTCTGGCCTATCCACCCAAACGGTGAGTCCAGGATATTCAGACTATGATACCAATGTTTCAGCCTCTATCCTGGATTTTGGTGAGAATGAGTCTGAGGCGGCTGGGTTCCATGGCCTCCTACATCCTGTTAGTGCCCATTGGCAAATGCGGGCTCTGCAATGGGACCTGAAGTTCCAGTGGGCGGAGCATTAGGGAAATCTCTCTGACATGGTCCAGATCAAAGAGGGAACTGCATAAGATCTGCAGTGATGGCTAACAAACCGCGATTGGGTCAGTGGCAGAACCCATTCCCTTCCCCAAACATTTCTGACAGTGGTGACAGACACATTAGTCCTGGGGTGGCCATTTGGGAGAGGTGGAGATCAAAGGCCTCTGGTCTCCATCAGAATCCGGACTCCACATCAACCTGTTGGTGCTCCCGCCGAACCGGCTGGCACTGAAAGCCTTTCTACACTCCATCAAGGGAAGGCTTGTGCAGGTGTTCACGGACAACACCACCACTATGTGGTACTGCAACAAACAGGGTGGGGTGGGGTCGGTGACCCTTTGTCAAGAGACCCCGACTCTCTGGACATGGCTGGAATGGCATGGCATATCCCTGGTGGTTGAACATCAGTCGGGCTCTCAGATTCCCAGAGCAGATTAACTCAGCCGAAAATTCCTAGTGAGTCATTAATGCAGTCTCCATCCGGCGATGGTGCAAGGACTCTTACAGTACTGGGGAGAGTCTTGGTTAGATCTGTTCACCACCGCCAAGCATGTGCAATGTCAGCAGTTCTGCGCGCTGGAGTTTCCAAGGCAACTCTCACTCGGAGACTCTTTTTTTCTCAAGTGGAGATCAGGCTTCCTGTATGCCTTTCCGCCCATACCACCCCTGCCCATGGTTCTCAGGAAGATCAGGATCGACCAGGCTCAAGTCATTCTTGTGGCTCCAGACTGGGATCGGAGAGTTTGGTATCTCGAGCTGTTGAGCATGGCCATTTGTCCCCCAATTAGGCTGCCCCTTTCGGAGGATCTTCTGTTGCAGCAGCAAGGTAGGGTACTCCCTCTAAACCTGTCAACACTCCGTCTTCATGCGTGGAGAATGAGTGGCGACAGTAGACAGCTTTCGACCTTCCGGCCGAACTCTGCAAAGTTATCTTGACAGCCAGGCGTCCCTTTACCAAAACGGTATACGCCTGCCATTGGAGTAAGTTTGTGGCATGGTGTGCAGAGAAACATATTGACTCCCCTCTCTGCTCCCCTCTCTCAGGGCTTTCTCTTAATTTTCTCTCTCGCCCAGCAGGGCTCTGCTCTGGGTACGCTTAAGGGCTATCTTTCTGCTATTTCAGCCTTCCTGGGAATGCCTAATCAGCTATTGCTCTTCAAATCCTCTGTTGTTAACAGATTCTCGAAAGTGTTACAACACATGTTCCCCCTTCACCTTTCATCATGACTCAGTGGGACCTTAATCTTGTGCTTACTTTGCTCTTCTGCGCTCCATTTGAGCCATTACATAATTGTCCCTTTAGGCTTCTTACCATCATGACGGCCTTCCCCGGAGGGTCAGTGAGCTTCAGGCCTTATCATCAAAGTCTCCATATTTGAGCACCTATCTAGACAGGCTGGTTCTGCATACTAGGGCCTCTTTTCTACCGAATGTTGTCCCCACATTTCATGTAACTCAAACTATCACTTTGCCTACTTTTTCACTGCGCCACATCCCTCCAAGGAAGAGGAACAACTTCACAGTCTGGACCCAAAAATAGCATTGTCTTTCTACCTTGACTGCACAAAAGAGTTCTGGGTGGATGACCAACTCTTCTTGGGATATGTCAGAGTGAAGAAGGTAAAGGCTGTGCAGCAATGGACCATCTCCCATTGGATCGTGCTCAGCATAAAGATCTGCTATGCGTTGGCAAAAAAGCAACCACCAGAGGGTTTGCATGCTCATTCCACTGTGTTAGCACACAGAGTTCCAGTCCTCGACATATGCTACGCAGCAACCAGCTCTTCTTCTGAAGAAGCTTGCTCATTCATAGCCGTTGTGCATAAAGAAGGGATGCGCTTGAATTGAACATCTTGTCAGCCGAACCCAAATTCAGAATTGTTGAAGAAATCCTACAACTGTCTTTGCAGCTCTTTTCTGCCATTCTACAAGGCCCTGCTTCAGCTAGTACTGGCTGCAAGGGAGAAAAATTTTTCAATGTTGACATAGTACCTGGTGCCACTGGCCCATGCTGTCCTTATGGAATTCTTAACAATGCGCCTTTCTCTGGAGAACCTGGTAATTCAACCATCTTCAATAAAACTGAACCCCAGTGCCTTCCCTAAAGCTTGACTCCATGGTGTGCTAAGTTTCTTGTGCACGGTGGTGCCATGTATCTTCTTGGACAGTGCACCAACGCCTTGTGCTAAATGGTGAAGCTGGCCATAAATACTCTTCCAGACCCTATGAAAGGTCCATCGTCTTAGTTGGCTAATGGTGGCCTTGACACTTCCAAGAAAATTCTGAAATGCAAAATAGCCTCCGCTAACCTTATGGCTACTTCAGTTAGCTCATGCAGATCAGCCTGGATGAGCTCCACAGAACTTTGCGGGGACCTCCAGGCTATGATAATGGATATGCCATTGGATGGTTAGAGGCTTTTCAATAAAAAAATCTAACTCCTCCTTGGAGCACATCCCAAGCAGCCATACTGCTGCAGGCTCCCTGGAACAGGCCTTCCTGCCTAAACCATTTGATAAGCAGTGCTGCTTTTATAGCATTTTAAGTAGCCGTCCTTCCTAGTCACATCACTCTGAGCTGGGACAAGCTAGGCAGCAATTTGTCTGCTCCTTTTTGCAGCCACATTGTGTTCTGATTTGCCTTTCCTTCTCCTTCAAGTTTTTGTTTGGAGGAAGATTTGCACCTTTTCAGACCTAACTGGAGTTCATCACCAGAGGCTGCTAGGTGTTCCAGTTGATCCTCAACAAATACACCCTTCCCTTTATGGCTACTTTTCTGAAACATCCATCAACAGTCAGGAAGTGCTCCTCAATCTGTGCCTCTATCTTAGAAGTGGAAGCCCTGGCCTTTTTGAAGAAGGGCCAATGAAGTGGTGCCCATAGAGGACAGGGGAGTATGAATTTGCTTCCCTCTACCTTCTACTTCCCAAGAAGGACGGGGACATCAGGCCCATTCTGTTGAATGGCTGTTGAACCTCTTTGTCTACTCAGACAAGTCCAAGATGCTGTTCTTAATCAGGTGAATTTGCCTGTCTGGGTTTCAGACCATCCAGTGCACACTGTGACCCTACTGCATAATCTGGAGATTGCCATCCATCAGTGGAAGTGGCGCCTCATCCCAACTTAGTGGCTGTCCTACATTAGTGCCATCCCGGATGCTACTTACACAAGAGCTTTTCCTCCACCTTGGAGGTTCTCTGACTACAGAGAAATGATCCCTATGTTTCAGACTCCAGTGTTGATTCTAGGTCTGAAGGCCGAGTGTAGGATGTGGTCCCTCAGACACCAATGATTCCAAAATCAAGTGAGTCTTTGTGATTACGTGGAGATCTGCAGTTCAGTCCTTCCAGCAAACAAATGATGGACGGAATGCTGACAATGCAAACATTCTCCCCCAGTCAAAAGATCTGGGTTAAATCCATCGTTCTTTTCCCCACTACGCCACCCCAGTTTGGACCCAGCCATATGCAAATCAGTCTTGACCCTGTGCCCCATGGGAACAGTCCAGACCGAACTGCCAGGCCAGGTCCTCCCTGGACCGGAAACAAGCATCCTGGGACCGGTTTCTGGGTATGTCACCCTTCTTCAGCCAGGCTAGCTTGAATCCAGTGGCACAGTGAGCAAGGGACCCACGTCTGGGCATACCCATCCCACTTAGGGCGAAAAGTGTTACAGCAAACAAATGATGGACGGAATGCTGACAATGCAAACATTCTCCCCCAGTCAAAAGATCTGGATTAAATCCATCGTTCTTTTGCCCACTATGCCACCCCAGTTTTGACCCAGCAATATGCAAATCAGTCTTGACCCTGTGCCCCATGGGAACAGTCCAGACCAAACTGCCAGGCCAGGTCCTCCCTGGACCGGAAACAAGCATCCTGGGACCGGTTTCAGGGTATGTCACCCTTCTTCAGCCAGGCTAGCTTGAATCCAGTGGCACAGTGAGCAAGGGACCCACGTCTGGGCATACCCATCCCACTTAGGGCGAAAAGTGTTACAGCAAACAAATGATGGACGGAATGCTGACAATGCAAACATTCTCCCCCAGTCAAAAGATCTGGGTTAAATCCATCGTTCTTTTGCCCACTACGCCGCCCCAGTTTGGACCCAGCCATATGCAAATCAGTCTTGACCCTGTGCCCCATGGGAACAGTCCAGACCGAACTGCCAAAAAAAACGATGGATTAAGGCCCAGATCTCTGTACTGGGGAGAATGTATGACATTGTTCTGCATTCTGTCCATCAATTGTTGTTTTTGCATTTGTCACCCCGAGTGGGACAGGTATGCCCAAACGTGGGTCCCGTGCTCTCCATGCCACTGGAGTCAAGCTATCCTGGCTGATGAGGGCTGAAAGCCCCAAACCAGTCCTAGGATGCTTGTTTCCAGTCCAGGGAGGACTTGGCCTGGCAGTTCGGGCTGGACTGTTCCCATTGGGCGCAGGGTCAAGACTGATTTGCACATGGCTGGGTCCAAACTGGAATGGCATGGTGAGCAAAAAAACGATGGATTAAGGCCCAGATCTCTGTACTGGGGAGAATGTATGACATTGTTCTGCATTCTGTCCATCAATTGTTGTTTTTGCATTTGTTCAGTCCTTCCAGGCATCAATTGCTGGATGTGCCCCTCTAATCCCTTGGTGGGTCATCTCTTCAGTCTTCTGTAGTGTCAAGCCACCATGGATACAGATGCCGCCTTGTTGGACTTGGCCTTGTTTCTAGGATGTTGCGAGGCCTTTAGTCCATGGCAGAGCAACAAAGGCACATCAATGCGCTGGAGCTGCAGGCTGCCTGTCTAGCCCAGCTGTTTCTTCCCTTTTTCTTGTGCTGTGTTCTGCAGGTTCTCCCAGACAACACTGTCACCATTCACTACCATACCAGACAGGGCCACATGCATTCCTGGACTATGAACTTGTAGTGGTGGGCTCTGAATCAGGGAATTTTCCCATTGGCATCACACTTGGCCGCACTTTATATACAAGTGCAGATGCCAAGAGTTGCCTGTCCTTGAAGGTTCAGTCCATCAAGATGTGATACATGTGGTCTTCCATCTGGGTGTTCCATTTATCGACCCCTTTGCTACAATTCCAAACAAGTAGTGCCCTCTGTTCTATGCTTTACACTTCCCTCCACATAGTACTCTGTGGAACTTCTTCTGTGGAGGCCTATTTTATGCACTTCCTCTGATTCCGTTCATCTAGAGGGATCTGCAGAAAGTGTGAGAGAATGCTATGCAATTGATTCTCATCACCCCAGACTGGGTGAGGAGAATTTGGTACACCCATCTGTAGAAATTCCATATTCGGCCTCCCCTCCAGACAGTGCAGATCTGCTTCTGCAGCAGAATGCTCGAGTCTTCCATCCATTTTCTCGGAAGCTTTGTCTACATGTGTGGAGATAGAGTGGTGCTGTTTAGAGGATTTTAGCCTCCTGCCAAAAGTAAACAATGTCATTATGGCTTCGTGGAAACCGGCCAATAAATCTATGTAGGCTAGGACAAGTTTGTCTCTTGGTGCCACGCTGCAGTCCTAATAAACCCTTTCAAGGCTCATCTTTCATATGTTCTGTGATTTGTGCTTTACCTCAGTCAACCAGGTTTAGTGGTTTCTGCTGTAAAGGAATACTTGGATGTACTGTCTGCCTTTATATGCCTCCTGGAGCAACCTTCCTTGCTCAGGGTGGCCCTAGAGGTTCATTTCTTGAAAGGTTTGCTGTGTATGTTATTGCCATGTCCTTTTTTGTTCCCTAGGGCGATTTAAATTTGGTTCTGACATTCCTCATGGCATCCTTGTTTCAATTGATATTACTCATCTTTTGTCTTGCAAAACTGTCCTTCTGGTGGAAATTACTGTCGCCTATCGGGTTGTGGAGAGATCTGTTCAGGTTGGCTAAAAAAGAACCAGGGCCCGGGTAGAGTCTACCACCCTGTCCATGGGCATCCCAGTGGCTATTTGCTGGCCCACCACTTGCTCTTCATTACATATCTTTGCCAAACATTATTGCTTGGCCGCTCAGACGCTGAGTATTCAATTATTTGTTAGAGCTGTGCTGCATGATTTCATTGGTTGATTGGCACTACTCGGTCCTGATCTCTGGTGGACACTGCTTCAGACTCATTCATAAGACGAGGAATCTTTTTGGAAGAAGTATCCCTCAGAAGAAATAGTTACCTTCAGTAACAATGTTTCTGGGTGGATGCTTTATCTTCCTGTCGATTCATCATCCCTCTGCCCCATCCACACACAAGGTAGTGCCTGACATAATGAGGCCCCAAGATATCTAACTTGTTATTTCTGTTATTCTATGATATGTTTTTGTTAAGTTTTTTCACTCACTCTCTGTACGCCTTGCTTGGGCGCAAAGAAAAAGTTAGAAAAAGATGGCAGCGAACCAGGCGATGTTGCACACAGGCTGCTATCATCACTTCTGGTTCAGCCAAGCTTTGACTTGGGTGATGTGATGCCACCTGATGGTGGTGGAGAGCTACCACTAGGGAAAATGTTTCTGGTCACAGTCTGGAGCCTGGGGATGTTCATAAGATGAGGATTCTGTAGTTAAATATAGTATAGCAATTAAAAGTTACTTGAAGGGTACATATTGGTGGAATGCCACTGCCAGGTGAAACAAAGGAATGTTATGTTATGTGTATTTGTATAGAGCACTAGCATCTGCAAAGGTATCCTGGTGCTGAGCAGTTGTGTATGCCTTGCCCTGCCCATGAAAGGTTGGTTAACTCAAAAAGCTATGTCTTCAGCTTCTTGTGGGATTCAAGAAGAGAGGAGGAGGCTCTGATGTGGCGTGGGAGGTCGTTCCACACTATAGGAGTGATGTAAGAGAACACTAGTCCTCCTGATCAGGTTCTGTATATGCGTGGGATGTGTGCGAGTAGGAGTCCTGCAGAGGTGTCTGGGCAGTTGGTGGAAGGAGATGCAACTGTTCAGGTAGGTGGGGCCTAAGTTGTGTAGTGCCTTGTATGTCTGTGTGAGGAGTTTGAATTGAGCGCGTTTGTGTATTGGGAGCCAGTGTGGGCTTACATTTAGCGCGCGTCCGTGCTGCAGCTGACATTAAATAGATCCTGGGAGGAGCGCAGTGTACCATGGATAGGAAACCAGTGATGTCACTTCCTGTGCAGATGGATGAATCGAAATTCAGTGATGCCACTGCCTGTGCAGGTGGGCAATGGGAACTGAAATCCTCTTGCTTGGCTTCTTCTTTTAAAGACGGTTTTGGCGTGAAACCAGTGATGTCACTTCCTGTGCAGATGATGGGCAATCCAGTGATGTCACTTCCTGTGCAAATGGGGATGCACCAAAAATGCTAAGGATTATGCCTGGGAAGCTGCAATTGATGCAGGTTTTCAAAACATGCATGGAAATGTTTTGTGAATTTCAGAAAGGCAAAAATCTATATCTATCCAATATATTAGATCTGCGGATATACATTGCTGACAATCTTATGTGACTGGGGTCCTCTGTTTGGGTGTGTTGCTAAACTGAGGGCCTCCTTGAATAACGAGGAACTGTATGGTTGAATCTATTCCTGATGTGGAATCCCTCCTTAAAGCTCAAGGCGTGCTGCAGAGAAGTCTGCCAGTGTACGGAGCATTTGTCCTGGGTAAAGAAGAAATCTGTCTGCCAGTTGATGCTGCATTGAGCATCTTTTCAGGAGAAAAAGGTGCTCCATAGTTGAGTGGGTACACACCCACCCACACACACGCACGCATGCGCACACACACACTCTCTCTCACTACATACATACCCACATATAAATATCTCGCTAGCCATCGGTAGAACTGGGCTACAGAGGTGAGAATTGGGGTTGAAGGATCTAGTGGAAAAGAAGCCTTGAAATTAGGGTAGCCGCCTGCTTTTTTTTTATTATAAAAAAAAGGCATGACAGGTATTTTATTGTCCTTGGGTTCAAGAACTGGGAGAAGTACCTAAAGGCTGTATATTTCTCCTTATCAGGACATACCTTAAAAAGTAAATATAAAAAGAAAGCACTTTAAAAAGTGATATGGAGCTGCCTTGATGACCGCTGACTGCTAAATTGAACAAATTTTGAAAGACCATGTTAAAAATAAATAAAACAATTTTCTATAACGTTCTCTTTCGGTATTAAGTGTGGTCTTTTGCAAGATTTTAAAACGCGAGCAAATGGCTGGTATTTTTCTTTGGGAAAGGTGGCAACCCTATAATCGAAATAAAAATGCAACAAAAGAAAATAGGAAGTCTCGGTCGCTATTGCTTCCATGGGCTTCCCTCCAAATGAGTAAGTTGAGAGTTCTGGGTTTCCTGGGAAGGGGTGTGGAAATTTGTGAACGGCTAGCTAGCTCCAAGTCACACAGTGCCCGTGCCAAGGAAGGAAGGTAGTGTGAGGGGAGTCAAACGTGCCCAACCGCCCTGGGAGAGAAGGACTCCGCTTAATCGTTGTTGCGGGAGTGGGGAGAGGAAGAGGGGAGGAGCACGTGCCCTTTCCGCATTGTTGCCTGAGGCACGTCTTCTGTTTCTGCAGCACTTCCATTGATGACTATAAACTGGGCTCCGTGGCAGGAAGCAGATGACATCTGTTGATTCCTTGTTGGCTGTGCTAAACCTTCACAAGTCCAAATTTACCATAACCAGAAGAATTGTTCATCGAATATTTTATGCACACACATTTGATTGAGGAAGGCCCTCGCCCTCCAGAAAGGTTTCTGCAGGGAAGAGGATTATTTCATTTATACTGCAGTGGAAGGTTCAAGCTGTCCCGATTTTGTGAAAGCTGTGCCTCTTGGCATGTTGCTTTCTGCTGGATCCTCAAGAATAAAGAAGGATAAAGATGTGCCTTGTGTTGCAGGTTGTTTATGTTGTGGGTGGGACATGTGTATCAAAAAATATTGGGGCAGATTTTCTAGCATTTCAGGCAATGCATGTTGCGTGAAAGGGAGAGAGCAGAACGGTGTTAGAGGTACTATTAAATGGCGCTGTTTTCCTTTCGCCCTGTCCTGCCCACTTTAGGCTGCCATGCACCAACCAACACACCCTTCCACCATTGTGCAAGGCATAGGTGCTGGAAGTAGGGGTGCTAAGGGTACTGGAGCACCCCCAAAAATAACCATGCTGGAGTTGAGCAGGTGAATGAGCTATAAAGATGCCTTTAACTTTTTTGTTTATCTTGTCACATTTGCTTCACATTCAAAGACAAAGGTCAAATATGTAGCGTCTTCCCCAGCCCAGGAGCATGCAGATGAATTACGCCACATGGAAGCTGCGATCAAGCATTACTTTATTCTTCAGCATACACTCATGCACTGCTCATTACCTCATACTTCCTATTAACCGCACCCCTAACACCTCCCAGCATATTACGTATTTCCTGTTCAGAGTCCGCCCAGAACCCCAAGAGTCCTAGTGCGTATAACATCAATATGCTGCATCTCCCCTTTGTTAAATAAAAAGTGGCAGACATTACTAAAATCACATTTTCTCAGTTAGTCGGCGAGGCGCTCGCACTTGTCTGCTGGCTCGGTTGATCCAAGGTGATTCAGGTCCACCCTGATCGGGCGACATAGGCTCAGGTGCTTGAGCCTGACCTGCTGGCGTGGTCACTGCATGTGTGGTTTTAGGACTCTACAAGTGTCTTGGTAGGTGTTTAAAATGTGATGTGTCCCAAGTGATGGATTGTTCAGGATGATGTGTAGTCACCATGTGTCCCTTGCACGTCACAACCTGTAAAGGATCAGCAGCAGTGTCCATTTTCCGTTTCTGTCTCTGTTTAACCAGTACCCAGTCTCCTTTGTCAAAGACTGGCTCCTGGGCATGGCAACACTGATCTGCTTATGTTTTCATTTTCCTTTTCTGAGTCGCATCGGTGTCTCAAACTTCATCGATATTCACGGATCAGTCCGGGGTCCAATGAGGTAGTTTTGTTCTGATGGTCGTACCAAATAGCAAAGTGGCTGGACTCTCACCATTTGTGGAGTTAGGAGTTGATCGATAGGCTCGGAGGGCCTGGCACATGGCTTGGTTCAGTTCGATTCCCTCCATGGACGCTCGTTGAGTGCCCCTCTTGAGGGTGCCCATGAATTGTTCAACTACACCATTGGCTTGAGGCGAGAGGGGTGTACTCTTTTGGTGTTTGACGTTGAGTTCGACAAGAAATTCTTTGAACTCTTTGCTGTTAAAGGTCAGGCCATTATCAGATTTGAGGATTTCGGTGATGCCCCACGTTGCAAAGCTGTCATCAAGTCGTTCTATGACTTTGTCACGGGTTGTCCAAGATAGGTCTTCCACCAAAGGAAAACATGAATATTCAACTGTGACTACCACGAGATGGTGTCCATTTCCTAAAGGCCCGAAAAAGTCAACTGCAACCCTCTCCCATGTCTGGGCAGGAAGGTCAGACATTGTCATTGGGTGCTGCATCACCTTGAGGGACAAACAATTCCAAATGTGGCACACCTTCAGCTCCTTCTCGACTCGCTCATCTAGCCAAGAGAACCACACTCGATCTATTAAGGTTCTTTGGTGGCTATGATACCTACCACGGTGTCCTTCATGGGCTAACTCAATGACCCCCTGTATTAGGCTTCCAGGTATGACGATTCTCTAGCCTCGCAGTATTATGCCTTCTTGGGTGACTGTAACTCAACCTGTACATTTTTGAACTTTTGAAATTCAACATCATCGGCAAGGAGCCGGGTACTTCTCCTCCATGATTGCATGGTAATAAGTTCTATGATTATGGTCATGCCTTTATCTGCATTAGTGGCAGCAATGATGTGGTCCACAGATAGAGCTGCTGCTGTGCTGGATCTCACAATAAAGTTAAAATATGCTTCAACTGGGTTTTGATCCTTTCCCGGTTTGTGAACGAACTCATAGTCGTACTCTTGCAGTCTTAACCCCCATCTCTCGATGTGAGGGGGCATCTTAGCCTTCGGGTATCCAAAAATTGTAAGGAACATCCGGTGATCCATGATGACAGTGAATCATTTTCCGTAGAGGAATACATGAAAATATTTGCAGGACCACACCACAGCCACTCTCCTTCTCCAGCTGTGAGTAGGCACTTTCTGTTTCAGACAGGCTTCGTCTGGCATAGGCTGCAATGTGTCTCTGAGCATTCGGATGGCCATTGTGGTGAGCAAGGATTGCCCTTAGCCCTACCCGTCTCGCATGTACCATTATTTCAGTATGTAACTTGGGGTCGAAGTAGGCCATTTCAGTTGCATTCGCAATCGCATGTTTAATGTCTTTGAAAATCTGGTCGCATTCAGGGGCCCACTGAAACGGGACATTTCATTTTGTCAAGTCTTTTAATGGGGCACTCACTGTAGCAAAGTTGTGAATGTATCTTGAGCAATAACTGGCCATGCCTAGAAAGGACCACAGCATGGTAACATCCTAGGCAAGGGGCAAGTGGATGACAGTGCGTGCACCCTTTCTGGGTCTGGAGTCATTCCCCCATCAGAGAATATGTGCCCAAAAAACTTGAGTTTGGTTTTGTGAAACTCACACTTTGCTGAGTTCAGATTGACACCTGCATCAGCAAATAACTGGCACACTTGGGTAAGGGCTTTGTTTTGTTTTTCCTTTGTTCTCCAAAAAAACAGTATCTCATCACTGTAATTGAAAGCATGTGTAACAGGTTGAATTACTTGGCAAATAACATCCTGAAAAATCTCAGCAGCCGAATATACTCCAAAATGCAGTCTACTATATCTTAACGAGCCAACGTAAGTCAAAAAGGTAGTGATGTACCTGCAGTTCTCTTCCAACTCTAGTTGATGGTATCCTTTATTCAGGTCAAGACAGGACAACACTTTGGCTCCATTCAATTGCATGATCATGTCCACTATGTGTGGACCAGTGTGTCTCCCTCTCAATTGCTTTGTTTGCCTGGCGTATTTCAGCACAAATGCGCACTGCTCGACTAATGTCCTTTTTCGGTACTACTATTATGCAGTGGCGACCCCCATAAACAAAGGGTGGTGAGGCGGGTGGGGTTGCGCGAGAGGCTTCGCGTGGTGGGGGGGTGGAAAATACAATATATATTTTTTTAAACGTACCTTTTTCTGCCGGCCGCCTCCAGCATCGCGTCTCGTCGCACCGCCTCTCCTCTTCCTGTCTGTTCCCAGCAGTCACTGGGACAGACTTCCTGTCCAATGCCCGCGCTGCAGAGCAGTGTGGGGATTAGTCTGAGCGGGCAGGAAAGACGCCCTGCTCAGACAAGGGAGTCTGGCGTTTCTCCAATCCGGCTGCTCAATGCAGCTGGGCTGGAGAAAATCTAAGTGCGCATGTGTGTTTTGGTCTGCCTGAGTCGGCCGGCCAAACACACATAAGCACTTAGGGAGTGGAGTGCACTAGCACTTCTCCTCCCCCCTCCCATGCCCCGGCCCTGCCCCTCCCAACACCGCTGGCTAGGAGCCGGCAAATGTAAAATAAAACAATGCAAGAACATTGTTTTATTGTACATTTGCTGGCTCTGAGCCAGGCAGTGGGGCGACGCTCCTCCACCATTGCGGAAGAGCCGTAACTGCTATTATGGTCCAAACTCATGGTGTGGGGTCTGTGGAGAGTTCAATGATGTCTTGTTTTTCTCTACAACTTCTTGTAGATGAAAAGCAGCGTTATGGTGCCACTGAGCAATAGGGCGAATGGCTTAATTGATATGAAGCTGCACTTTAATTTTCTTGAGTTTTCCCAGGCCATGGAACAACGACTGGAATCGGCTCATGATCTATTAACCCCATGTCAGCAGTGGTGGCAAAACTGAGCAAACATGCACCCGACGAAGTCCCTTGTAGAACATGAATGGTGGCTCGCACGAATGTCTTTTTGTGACCCACTTTTACTGTGAACAACTCTTGGCTTTGAAATGGCTCAGAAGTGGCCCGGGTATCTACCTTTGTGCCTCACAGAGTGAGGTAAGGCACAGTGGATAGGCTGATAAACCTTTCCACTGGCATATTAATCGGCGCACCACTGTCTATGATGAAAGATATTGGGTGATCGTTCACTTTCAATGTAATTTTGGGACAGTGCCTAAATGAAGTTTGTCGCTTTGTTGGGTGAGTTTTCTTTGAACTGTGATCTTCTTTACAGGCAGCTAATCCCACATGTGCGCTCTGTCCTTTGGTAGATATCATCAACGCACACCTATCTTCTTCACTGGTACTCGATAGTGGCGTCGAAGAACCTTTGTATGATGAGCTGGATGATGATGGAATTTACCTGGTTTCTACTTGTCGTAGCTTTTTTATTTTAGGGGCATGGCGAGAATGCTTCTGGAACGTTCTCACGTCCAACTTTTCTTGCCGTCGTGACGCACTTGATTTTTCTTTAGTTCTGCACAGTTATGAAATGGTTCTCTTTCCCACAACCTTTGCAGACTTGTCACATGGCTGGTCATTTACCTTCATGGGGACACGAAAATCCACATCGGAAGCATAGCTTTGTTTTCTTTGAAGACGTCAACTTACGTGTGTCTTGTTTATGCTTCTACTTGCTTTTCACAGTCAATGCTGATTCATTGTGTGCTCTTCCTGCTTCCATGTCAGCAGCTTGTTGGTCTGCTCATTCTTCTGCTCCCGCAGCCATCAGTATTTTCTCTGGACTCTGTATTCCTCTCAGCGTGCACTCTAAACGAATCTGAAAGACAGCCATCAATGACTCTGCGGTACATGGATTCTTCGTTGGTGAAGTCACAGAACTTGCACTGTGCATCAAGTCTTTCAACAAACCCGTCCGTTGTTTTACCAACCTGTTGTCGTGCTTAGTTGAAGATATACCTTTCATAATTGACATTCGGCATTGGATTGAACTTGGCCTCCAATGCTTCTTTTACTTTTTGGTATAATTTTACATCAATCTGTGAGATTTTCTTTAGCACTTCTTTCATTCAATTACCTGCAAGGTTTTTCAAATATTTGATGATCTTCTTGTTATCATCTTCCTCTAGTGCATCTATGAAGTCATCGAATGTTTCGATCCACGCAGCCCACCTGGCACCAATGTTCTGCTTAGTAGAAGAGTTGGAAGGTGGGGTGACTTCATGAACAAGGCAGCATTATATTTTGTGCTCCCTTCTGCCACCATTGGGTTGGCATGTGCCATTCAGGCGATCGTGATGCATGCTGGCACCGACAACTCCTGCAAGCAGAAGTTGCCTTTGAAGCATGCGTAGCAGTATGCTTTAATTGCCCGTGACCATGAGCAAGTTCTCTGTTTCTCGTACCTTGCTGACGTGATTGTTAATTCTTCCTTCGTCTGATTAGCTACTCTTTATTTGGGGCGTGGCACAGTGCCTCAGTCGACCACCTCGTCGGCGGGTTTGACAGGCGTTTTGAATATGCTCCTCTGTAGGGCCTTCAATTTCTTCTGTGGCTGTGTATGGGCTGAAGGACGGCTTTGACTCCACATGTACCAGTCGCAGATTGCTCTGCATCAATTCTGGGCACATGTGACACGCGCAAGCAGTTTGCCATATTGTTGCAAACTCTCAGGGAGAACTGTCTTGTCTTCTCGGGCACGTATCCCCTACTCATCACCAGTTGTAGCGTCTTCCCCAGCCCAGCAGCATACAGATGACTTATGCCACACGGGATCTGCGGTTAAATCAAGCATTACTTTATTCTTCAGCATACACTCATGCACTTCGCATTACATCATGCTACCCATTAACCCCACCCTAACACCTCCCAGCATACTACATATTTCCTGTTCAGAGTCGGCCCAGAACCACAAGGGTCTTACATCAATATGCTACAAAATGTAAGCAATGTCTTCCGACAAATTGCTCCTTATTCTGAAACTGGTGTTTATTTTTATTTCTCTGACTGCAAAGAGAGAGGACCTTGGTGACAATCTTGCTGGGTCACAGGAAGTGAAATGAAAGACTGAGGATGTCAGTTCAGTTTTTTTTCCTAACACACGACAACATTTAAATACATGTAAATGAACTATGCACCTAGTTCAGAATATATCAGCAATTAGGAAATAACAAATGAAGCCCATTTATTGTAAATCTGAAGTGTGATGGTAAGAAAGATTTTTATGGGATCAAAACAAATCAAGACACTTTACTTGGTGATTCGCAAATGCCAAATACATGATAAATATTAGCTGAAACCCAATTTCCAGATATTGTCGTTTAGCGCAAACATAGTTTTACCATTAAAACTATATGTCTATTCAAATGTAATGGCCCTTTCGACTGAAAATGTGCTATAAATGACAGTGCACTACCACACCAGTGCTCGAAAATGCACCAACAGCTACATACTACACCCATACCACTGTCCTACTGAATGAGTGTGGCACATTTGCTACACTTTTTTTTGTCTAACACTTGGGTTTTTCATAATTCCTATGACTTCAGCGATATAACATTAATGACAGCACCCCCACTCTGAAAATTGTTCCAGCACCACCGGTGCAAGGGTGTGTGCATTCTGTTTCTAGTACAAAAGCTATGTTTTAATACTTTAGCCACTGGGCATCTGTGCTGCGCAGCGCAGAACACATGCAAAGTTGCAAAAGTTTAGAGAAAACAAAACTTCTCAAATTTTAGCCCTGCCTCAAAGAGGCATACGTTTTTGGCGCAAAGTCCTGTCTAAATGTTTTAGTATGTAGGACTTTGCATCAAAACCCATGCATCTCTGCATGGTAACACCCATGACTCGCCCATTGGACGCCCCTTGACACCAAGTAGTAGTTGGAAAGTAAATCCCAACACTTTGCACAGGGTTTGCATCACCTTTGTGATTCAAAAGTGGCGCAAAGTGTTAGTAAATTTCCCCGGCATGTTGGTTTCGAGGGGACAGTCTG
The DNA here is from genome assembly GCA_963921515.1 of Calotriton arnoldi. Classification (NCBI taxonomy): domain Eukaryota; kingdom Metazoa; phylum Chordata; class Amphibia; order Caudata; family Salamandridae; genus Calotriton; species Calotriton arnoldi. The sequence continues at coordinate 2,377,780 of CAWUFW010001624.1, read as the reverse complement.
ATATGTCCGGGCACAAGGCTTGCAGATGAGCAGACTAAGGGCCAGATGTACGACGGTTTTTGCATGCGCAAACGGGTTTGCGAAACCGTTTGCAAAAACCAATAGGGGTATGTACCATTCCAAAATAGCGAGTCGCAATTTATTTGCTACTCGCTATTTTGGAATTGCGAGTCGCTATTAGGAAGGGGTCTTCCCTTCCTAATAGCGAGCGCAACCCCCTTTACAAATGTTTTGCGACCGCAATTGCGGTCGCAAAACACTCGCAAATTACCACCCTCTTTAAGAGGGTGGTAATGCTGTCGCAAAAGGGAAGGGGTCCCTAGGGGGGACCCCTTCCCCTTTGCAAATGCAGGGGAGGATATTTTTTAAGGGCAGGCAGTGGTCCTAGGGACCACTGCCTGCCCTTAAAAATGAAACGAAACGTTTCATTTTTTTAAATGCATCCCGTTTTCCTTTAAGGAAAACGGGATGCATTTAAAAAAAAAGCTGCTTTATTTAAAAGCAGTCCCAGACATGGTGGTCTGCTGAGCCCAGCAGGCCACCATCCCTGGGAGGGCTGGCATTCCCACTGGGTCGCAATTGCAGAGGCTCATTAATATTAATGAGCCTCGCAATTTGCGACCCCATTGGGAATCGCAAAACAGTGTAATAACGCTGTTGTACATTCATTTAGCGCCACGCAATTTGCGACTCGCAATGAGTCGCAAATTGCGAGGCGCTAAATGAAGGGGTCGTACATCTTGCCCTATGTTCATGACGGATGAGTTGAACAAGCAGGGGTGTAAATCTAGGCAACTTGTATGTGTTAGTTCTTTTAACGGAGAGTGGTTTTTGATACTCACCAGAGCTGAGAGAAATGGGGATACTGTTGTCAGCTTTCTTTCTTCAAGTACAAGGCAGGTGTTGCCGCTGACCAACAACACTACTGTGCATTCTGTCATCCACAAACAAAAATATCTGAAACTGTGTAGAGCTGCTATGACGTTGGGTCATTGAATGATTTCTAGGGGCTGCTCATTTGGCTTGGAAGAGCAATGTCCAAGTGGTTGCTCTTAGAAGGATTCAGATGAGTGGAGCCTTCATTCAGACATATAATCAGACGCTTATGTTGTTTGGATCAGAGAGGCGTAGGACCCACAGGTGGCCCTAATTGCAAGGCAACTGAACACAAAGTGCCCCTTGTTTAGTTCTCAGGTGTTTCCGAAGTGGAGCACTTTGGGAGATCTGATGCTAGCCTATAACTCCCCCCCTATTTCTAGTTATTAGAATAGCTCACAACAGCCTAGAGGTTTCAGCTAACAATGGTCCTGCTGATTCTTGATCTGCCCACAATGATTTTTAGTAGTACAGGAAGGGCAAATTGGTCAGATTTCCAATCTTTGCATCCTTATTGTCTCAAGATGGAATATTGCATATGGATCGAACAGGCTCCATAAGCATCTGAGTTAGATGGAAGCGCACTAGATGTAGGTGGTTGAGATTCTGCAGATGTGATCAGTGTCACGCAGATCCGTCCCAGTCAGTCAGATCGTGAACAACGTTCTGAGTAGCAAGGCTTTTTGGCTCTATCCTATGCTCTGATTGGACTGGTTGGTTGCCTGGCATTAGGTGATATGACCTCAGTGGTGCAAGTGCGGCTTGGGTGCACTAGCATTCCACCCCTTTTTTAAGGCGGCTGTGGGGAAACTTTTTTCAGTTTCTGCAAGTATTATTCACAATAAATATAGGGGCATATTCATCAAAGAGCTGAGTCGCCCTTGCGCAACCCTGCGTGGGCCTGAGTGGCTTGATAAATCTAGAGTAATTCAATGCAGAGCAAATCACTGCCATGCGTTACTCCGCCCCAGGGAGGCGTTCCATGGGTGGAGTGTGGGTGTTCTCATGCATCCACCCATGGATTTTGAAGTATTCCCAGAGTTACCAATACTGGTAAACCTGGGAATGCATCAAAATGCTACACCTCACCAGGTGAGGCGTAAAGAGGAGAAATATCTTTATTTCTCCTAATTTTTTCTTCTTTCTACATAGAAAGAGGAAAACGCCTCAGGGGATTGTTATTGTACAGGAAGGTGTCCCTTCCAGCACAAAAACAATCCTGCTTACAATGCAGTCACCCTTGCACCAGTGTGCAAGGGTGCCTGCATTGGCACTAGGCAGCACATTGTGCGCCACCGCAGGGAAAAGACAGGAAATTGCCATATAATGTTAAATACGGCGCATTCCTGCTCTTTCCCAATCATGCAGCGCTACATGATTTTTTTAATAAATATGCCACATAATGTCCAAGCAGCGTTATTTTATTTTTAAAAGAAAACTTTATTTACATTAAGGAAATGTGTTTAGTAAAATGTAAGACGTTTTAAGGCATAAACCACTAATCTGGTATTTGTTTACCCTATTTTGTACTCCTTTCATATTCTGAATGCATTTACGCCAAAGGTGCTGGTAACTCCCTCCCCAATGTGCAGTGTCAGGTCATGCAATGCACAGTCTGGTTCTATGAATGCCACCCATGATTCTCATCAGGTGGCATTGGAAAAGGAGTAGTGTGGGCACCATCTGTGGTGAAAGTTTTTCTTTCCTCCCTCTCAGACATGAAAAAACAGATGTCTCTCTTGTCTGAGATAGGGGACACAGGAAGGTTGTGTCAATGTTATTAGTGCACGGACAAGCAAGTGAGGTTGTGCCATAGGGTGGGCCGCAGAGTTAATTGTGTGTCATTAGTGCATGTGTACTTGTGTAGGGCATTGTTCAGTGGTAAAAGTAGTAATTATGGGGTCCTCATGGGTTCTTTCAGCCCAACTGAAACCAGAGAGGCAGGAAGTGCTGAGTGAAATAGGCCCTCACAGTCTGTCAGTGCCTTTCAACAGGGAAAACACAGGTGGTTGAAAAGGCACACAGGTCCTCACACTCTGGCAGTACTGCTAAGTGGGTTCTTGGTCAGGCTGGGGAGTCATCACCGGCCTCTAGTCTTTGTGGGCTGATTTAGAGTTTGCCGGAGAGGATATTCTGTTGTAATTGAGTACCCTTTCTGCTAAACTCATGGTCCGCCCAACGATGTAGAGGAGAGTGGACCTTAAGTATGTGGACGATGTACTCTTCCAACAGCTCAATTTACAGTGGGTGATTAGACTGCTTTTTTTTTTGCTGTCCGTCACCTGGCAGTAGGGTATAGTAAAAAAAAAAAATATATACATATATATATATATATATATATATATATATATATATATATATATATATTCTTTGGTGAATCTATCTGTTTGAGTCACTTCTTTCTTGGATATATATATATATATATTCACACAAAGGACTGGCACTCAGGAGTGAAGATAGTTCAAATGAGTTTATTGCACAACTCAACCAACGCGTTTCAGCCCTCTCACGGCTTTGCTCACGGTTGAGAGGGCTGAAACGCGTTGGTTGAGTTGTGCAATAAACTCATTTGAACTATCTTCACTCCTGAGTGCCGCGTCCTTTGTGTGAAATAATTGAATTTGGGGCCAGGATCCGGCCCCCACGCTGAGCACCCGCTGCACGAGCGCACAGATCAAAGGGATCACATTGTGGACATATATATATATATATATATATATGATCCACCAAATTAATCCTTCAGCGGGGGGCGCTTATTCAGCTGGTGCTCACGGCGAGAGAAGGACTGCTCTCGCAAATTATTTTCCATCAATTTGAAAAAATATACGTGGCACTCTCCTTGGATGATTAAACTGTTTATTCATGCCATCACCCTCCTCCTCCTACGCGTTTCGACCAACAAGGTCTTGATCACGGTAGTAAACACAGTCCTTTTTTACTTTCCACTATTTATACTGAATCACCACTCCACCCATAATGAGGCATTGTGGGATCAGTAGTTTAACTTATAAAATTCAATTAAAACTTCATTGAATTGCACATTTTTGATGGGTTTGTGTGATACATTGCAATACCCCAGTGGTTGCCGAGACATGGTGTGATGTCGCTGCCACATACATATATACTCTAGTATCTGTCTACATTATATCCTTCTAACCTATCGGTCACCACATGATTTTACATTAAGTATGTTGTTATTACAGGTAATGTTTAGTAACTACTACCCGATAACCAAGAATGTTTAGTTTCAGATCTTTTTGTCTGTGGACTCGTATAATTGACATTTAACATGTTTCTATGCGGCAAGTCATGACTAAGTGTCCTACATTATTTTGTTTGGCTTAGTGCCTAAGTTTACTGACAATCACTTTATACATCAACACTCTACTCTTAGGCATATTGCAGAGATCACCTATCCACATCAAAATATATTACTACTGTTACTCATATGATCAGAATAAATTGAATTGAAGACAATGTTAGCATTGGTGTTTATCAAAAAGGGGGGGACAGAGGGCTTAATCAAGAGGTCCAGCGTACTTGCCCTATCAGAGTGAACGCAAAAAGAGGTACGCAGTTCCTCAGTATGCAGGTAGTGTCCCAGGCACCCAAAAAAGGAGGGGAATTCCTCCTTTTGGAACTGAGGCTCCTCACACACCCAGCAAGCTAGGTGTCATGCTTCATCATATGGGTCTGCTCCTCGCCGGGTCGGCGCTGCAACACCCGACGGGCACCCATAGAGGGGCTCTTTGCCGGAGATCTTTGTTCCTGCCGTAAGGGTGCCGTGGGTGTAAGGGACCTAGTGTGAGTGTAGATGTGCTGGAAGTGAATATAAAACAAGAGGGGATTCCTATGAGAGCAAATTTTATTCTAAATGGATCCCTACTTGATTAAAAATAGTGAGGAGAGGCGACTAACAAGCTACCAGGGTTCATGAGGCGCTCTACTCCTTGATGGTCGACATGTTTCACGCCTGTGGCGTTTCTTCAGGACCGTGAGAAATGACTATCTACAGTGAAATGGGGTGTGCAACATGCCCCATAGCTAAAAATAAAACTTGTAATAGTGTGAGGATATTGCCTACTACTATAAGGATAAACAGGGTACTACCTGTTAGTACTGGGACAAACCTAATAAGTATCAGAATGACGCCCCATCTGTTACAGCACTAAATACAGACATCTGTAGTAGGATGTCCGCTTCCACTAGAAGCCGCGCTAAACACCTACCCCTTCGTGCTGCAACCGGGATGGGCATTGGGTCATTGCTATAAATATTCGATTCTGTTACACATGTTACTGTCACTCTGGTGACTATAACGTTGTTCTTTCTCTTAGAGATGAGTATACATCTCTTCGTCCCCGTTAAGTCCTTGCGGGATCTTGGTTTTAAATCTTATGATCAGTCTCGATTCCAGGCGTCTTAATTTCAAGGTCCTGTTTCCTCCCCTCTCATGTGGTGGTACAGTGATCAGACCTGAGTATTTCATGTCCATCCATGTCTTACCTTCGTGTGTTTGCATATGTTTAGCGATTGCATATGTCAAGTCATGATTTTGTGTTGCCCTTATGTGCTCCAGGATTCGCTTTTTAAGTGGGCATATAGTGCTCCCTATGTACCTCTTCCCACCGAAGCACTCGATTAGATATACCACATATGTGGAGTCACATGTGATTGCCTCATTGATGTTGAACATTATGCCCCGTGGATCCTGGACTGACTTTAGATTTCTTCCAATCTTACACGCCTTACAGCTGTTGCATTTCCCAAAGCCTTTTTGGCGGCTCTGTAGCCACGTTTCCTGTTTTCTAACTTCGAAATGGCTGTTCACCAATGTGTCCGATAACGATGGCGCCTTCCTGTAAGATATTAATGGGCGATCTCCTATTGTTGTCCCAATGTCCGGATCTTTCTTCAGGACAGTCCAGAATTTGGTTAGAATTCTCTGAATCTTATAGCTCTCTTTGCTATATGTTATTATCAGTCGCGGTGTTCCTTCCTGTGGTTGTGTTTCTCTCTTTTTATCCTGTTTCCTATTCTCTATTAGCGTCTGTGCCCTTGTCCTTCCTCTTGCTTTTTCCTCACCTCGTTGAATATCACTATGTTTGTAGCCTCTCTTTAAAAATCGTTGTTTCGTTTCTGCGAATTTCCTTTCCATTTCCTTCACCTCTGAGCAATTTCTCTTCATTCTTATGAATTCCCCATAGGGGATGCTTTTTTTGAGGGATTGAGGATGGAAGCTTGAGCCATGCAACACGGCGTTAGTAGCAGTGCTTTTTCTGAAGACTGTAGTTTGTATTTTGTTTGCCTTGATGTAAACCTTAGTATCTAAGAAGTCTATGTCTAACATTCTTGGTTATCGGGTAGTAGTTACTAAACATTACCTGTAATAACAACATACTTAATGTAAAATCATGTGGTGACCGATAGGTTAGAAGGATATAATGTAGACAGATACTAGAGTATACATGTATGTGGCAGCGACATCACACCATGTCTCGGCAACCACTGGGGTATTGCAATGTATCACACGAACCCATCAAAATGTGCAATTCAATGAAGTTTTAATTGAATTTTATAAGTTAAACTACTGATCCCACAATGCCTCATTATGGGTGGAGTGGTGATTCAGTATAAATAGTGGAAAGTAAAAAAGGACTGTGTTTACTACCGTGATCAAGACCTTGTTGGTCAAAACGCGTAGGAGGAGGAGGGTGATGGCATGAATAAACAGTTTAATCATCCAAGGAGAGTGCCACGTATATTTTTTCAAATTGATGGAATATATATATATATATATATATATATATATATATATATATATATATATATATTGACCCCCGCACCATGGGGGGGAACAGCCGGGGGTCATCAATTTTCCATTTTTCGAAAACAAACTCCTGCTATGAAACTCTGTGTGGCAAAAATGAGAAACTGTGTAAAAATGTAACGGGCAGCCGTCCTGTTTGACAGAGTCATCCATCACCTTTTTACAACATTGGTAGGAACCACCATGATAGCAGTTCCTGTCCATGTTAAGAGGGCTAGCAGACAACTCCAGAGTTGGCGGATGGAGGTTGTTATACCTGCTGCTCAGCCAGTATGAGTGTGTTGTGTGAAATGTTGGTGCATGGTGATGCATTGGAATGTTAGGGTGCCTGTGAGTGTCAGTTGGTGTATGGGCTGAGCAGCAGGGAGGCTGCTCCTGGTGGGGCTTACAATAGAGCTCATCTTTGAAGCTTACTATTGGAACTTATTACTTACCTGCAACCAAGATAATAAACCATCTTATGGAAAATACACCTCGGCTATCAGACTTCGTTTATTACAACATTTTGGTGATGATTTTAAAGAAGAACCTACGTGTGCAAGCTGAATGGAAGAAGATATCTTACAGAGAGAGACTGAGAAACCAAGATTAGAAGAAATTAAAGCCTGAAGAAACTACAGATGAATTTTCTTTAAAGGAATCCTAAGCAAACTTAAATACAGAGAGAAACAGAAAGTTCTGCAGCCCCACCAGTGTCCTCAATATCGGACGGCCTTAGCCAGAGCGTGCACCTGTTCATCACATGATCAGGTATTCATGTGGATGAGGACTACAGTATTTTGAAGTTTACCAGCAACACTGTGTTTTAAGGATACTGTCAGCGCTTGAATGAATGGAACTGGCAACATAAAGACTTAAGATTTTGTGGATTGTTCAAGGGGAACTGCCAGGTACCGGGGTCCTTGGAAATTAACTGTGAGACCAGTGACTCTATGCTGGTAAGCTACATATTGCATGTGTTTTCCTCAATTGGTGTTGAGTAGGCCCTTGCTGGTACCGTTGTACGGCATTTGAACTGACCACGTGGCTGTGCTGTTACTGTTGTGCGGCATTTGAGTGAACCCGCGAGACCACATGCGGTGGTGTGCGTGATCAGGCCGCTGCGGAACGCTGACGAGCGCGTGTTCACTTACTGGTTTGATGTGACATTTCCTGCGATGGTGCGTGTGTTCCTTGGCCGTGCCAGAGGGGTCACATGAAGTTGCTGCAAGGAGATCGGCGGCGCCCCAGCTGGTGTTCTGGAATGTGAAGTTTAGCAGCACGCACACTCCTGGAGCCACACGGCACGGTTCATCCCTATGTGCTGCCATCTTTGTTTTTGACGCCGGACAGCAGGCTGCGTCTCATGCCGTTCCACACAGGCCGCTGTCTAACCCACTCGGCCAGCCCGCGAGCAGCGTGGGTAAGGGAGGCCAGAGTCTTGAACCAACCTCAGCTGCAGCAGCATCCCATGGTACAGCAGCTCAGTGAACCAGTAAGTGGAGATGTAAGTGGAAGCTGGTGATACAAAGGTCCCTCCACTAGAGATCCAGTTACCAACTGTAGCGTAGCCGTGTCTGAGGGTCACAATAATACGGGAAAAGACATAGAAGAGGACACAAGTTGATGTTCAGAAGCAACTTGTTAGAGTGTTTCAGCAGATTTAGTGTCTGCCTTGCTTGCTGCCCTGAAGAGTTATAATGACGGTAGCGGACACTGAGAAAATGCTGGATCTTCTGTCCATCAATTGTGTGTCTTTTGCTTTCTCGCCCTATGTGCACCGGGTATGCCTAGACGTGGGTCCCGGGCTCACTGTGCCACTGGATTCAAGCTATCCTGGCTGATGAGGGGTGAAACCCCTAAACCGGTCCTAGGATGCTTGTTTCCGGTCCAGGGAGGACCTGGCTTGGCAGTTCGGGCTGGACTGTTCCCATGAGGCACAGGGTCAAGACTGATTTGCATACGGCCAGGTCTGAACTGGGGTGGCATGGTGAGCAAAAGAATGATGGATTTAACCCAGATCTCTTGACTGGTGGTGAATGTTTTGATTTGTTCTACATTCTGTCCATCAATTGTGTGTCTTTTGCGGATCTTGGTCTAAGGCATCATCTAACCTTTGGAGGCTTGTGTGACTTTCAGTAAAGCTGAAGTATTTAAATTTTGAGAAGCACTTTCTCGACAATGGGTTTAAGTTTGGGTCTTCTACATTTTAAGGTCATGTTTTATTGGTGGTGTCATTTTAAGTGCTGCTTAATTCTCAGTGGTTTTCCTTTTAAGGGCTAAGTCACCCATAGTTTTCATTCTCTGTTGTATACTGCCTATTTTCATGTTGGGATGACTGTTAAAGGGTAAGTCACCCATAGTGTTTCATACAGTTGATGTTTCTTTGAGGGATGACTGCGCGGGGTTGTCACCCAGTCAGTCAGATAAGCTTTATTCGAATTCACATGTGAATCATAAAAGCTACATAAAAGCATTCATAAGATGGTTAAACAAGCATTGGCATAGCCAATAGGTCTCGCCTTTGGGACTGTATAAGTGTTTAGCCATGCAACAGTTGATGTTGTTGCACCAAGGATATTATGCTGCATAACTAAATACTCATAAGGTCCCAAAGGCGAGACCTATTGGCTATGCTCCCAGTATGGGTGAAATGTGACTCCTAAGGCTTGTGGCCCTCATCATCTTATGAAACATTTCCTACACATTGATTTACGCATTCATTGTCTCTGTATGTGTGTGTGATGTAAAGCGCTCCGACACCCTACATTGGTATGAGTAGCACTATAAAAGAAATTAAATAAATGTGAGAGAGGGTCTAAGGAGACATGAGGGGGTACCATTGGAGGGTGGTAGAGAGGGAATGCATGAAGAAGGATGTCACAGGGGCTGGAGGGGGTGAGGGGCAACAAAGATTATCATACTAGGCTCCACCAACGCTAATTCCGACCCGTAACTTGCCCTCATTTCATCCCCATCTGCTGGATGTAGTTCCCTGCATTCTCTACGTGCCCTTTGGTATGTTCTGCACACAGATCCCGGGTTCATTCCATGGCACTGGTTCTAGGGTAACTCTTGTTCTAAAGTACTTCAGTGTGTTAATCTCCCTACTGTAGAGATATTTCCCCCTCTAGTTTCACCTGGGCATTGTAGTTGCTTTCAGAAGCTGAAATCCCCGGGTGCAATGTACCAACTCCATGGAGATGTAAATTCCTGATGGGGCCGGTAACTGTCTTTATATTATGAATTCTCTGGCTCGGTTTTTACTCTGCCCAGTCATCAGCTTTGGCCTCGTCTCCAGCCGTGTCTGGGCTCTTGCACTATGCTCATCCCCCCTTGCCCCTGTTTGTGGCGGAGCGCCAAGAATGTCAATCTCTCTGCCGATGGCGCTGTGCCCAGAACCAAAGAAAGAACGAATATTCAAGGTGAGGTGCAGCCCTCCGTACCCCCCTCTGCCTCGCCCTCAAGGCATGAGAGCAGCGCCGAGGTGGGCCCAGGTGATTCCACCTCCGAGACCCGCCCTCTTTTGTGTTCTGGAGATGAAGAAGGAGCCCTTCTGGGCAGAAGGGTGGGGGCTACTGAGGCTGGGGGGTTAGGGGGGATGCGCATGCGCTGCCCCTTCCTGCCGTCATCAAGGGGAATGCAGACTCTAAATGTGGATTCGAAGCTGCATTCCCCGTTCCGGCCCGTTTCCTGTATTCAAGGGACAGGAAGGGATCTGATGAGCTGGGGTCACACACGCCCTCTGGACTGCTGTGGCAGCGCCTGTTATAAACGGAGCTGTGCGCAGAGCAGGGCAGAAGTTCACACCGTCCCGGTGTCCGTGTTAAAATAGAACTGCCTAAGCGGATGAAAAGATATCGTCGGAGCGTGCACCTTCAACCATGGCCCTACTTTATTTAGCTTCACGTGCACTCTGGGAGTTGTAGTCTGTTGTTCCCCCAAGTGGCTGGTTTACCTAAAAATGATCTTTAAGAAGTTCACTGCCGGGCCTTATGCAAAAATAAAAAAACACTAGACCTGCTACTCCGTTAAGGTGACCCGAACAGTGCAGAGGTCACACCGGGGTCATGATGTCATGCTGCATGCGGTGCCCTGCTATGAACTTGATCTGGTCACCTTTCTGGACTCCGCAAAGGAAGTATGGCATCAGAGGCGTGAGGAATTCTGCACCAGTGCGAGAGGTGCATTCATGTGCGGGCTACAGGAGGGAGGGGCTGGGGGCGCAGAAGCACAGACCTTGTGTTACCTGCCGTGAGCGGCCAGGCTTCGACCTTCTTTACAAGACACCCCTGTGACTGGCCAGGTGTGAGCGGTAAGAGAGACCAGCAGGAACAAGCGCTGAAAGACAACCGCGGCCCCGCGGCCACAAAAGTTAAAGCGACGCGGGAGCGAGCAGAGGGCATGTACAGCGCTTACCTTGCGGGAGCGAGCAGCGGCAGGCGTGATAATTGCTAACAGATGGCGCCGCTGCTCGCTCCCGCAAGGCAAACGCCGCACATGCACGAGGGCCCATTGGAAACAGTGCAGAACATGCACGAGTTTCCACAAAAGCCCGGAGCGATTTCAAGAGGTCACTCCAAAGCAGCGCTTGCGCGCTGCGTAGGCAAGACCTAAAAACAGTATAAAATTTAAAGAGGTTAAAAAAGAAGTAAAAACTACAGTACGTAAATACAAGTGCAAGTGCGATCATCAAAAGCACACTCAGTGCATGTCCAGGTTTCACTATAGCATCTGCCTAGTATTAACAACGTCCCATAAGAATCGAGCCATGACAGTACATATATAAATGGTAGGTAACATTTGCAGATGCAAAAAAGCTGGTCGGCATTGCACAAAGCCCAGTTGTCTTAACATGGGTTTAACATATTTTCTTCTGGCCTCAGAGAAATGCTTACAAAACAAAACAGTATGCATAGTGCTCTGCAGAGAGATTTCATCACAGGTACATTTCCCCATATCAGTCGACCTGTAATTAATAGTGGGAAAGCTGATTAAATGATGGAAGATGTCCAAACAGAACCGAGTCAGAACAAACCTGTGGCGTGCATTAAAAACATTGGCTAAGTAAAACTGAATATTAAAACTGGTCAAAAGCATCTGGTTCCTCTGAACAGACGGTTTCAGTATTTCAGATGCTAGTCTCCTTTCCTCTAATACAGTTAAACATTTCATTTTGAGTACTTTTCTTGGAACGAGGGCCAGATTCTCGGGGTGATTAATATATTCAGGGTGACCAATATCTGCTAAAAAGTTATGTAAGAATTTAAGCCAGGGAATTTTAATGGCTGATGTGGATCTTAGGCAATCGATAATAATCGATCGGTTTAATGTAGTGTGTTCAGAAGACCACATTTTGTGCCATAATAACACTGGCTGTATCCTTATCAGATCAACAATATAGAGGACTCCTAGTTCTGTGTGACAGACATAAGTTGCAGTGCTTTTTGGACCCAATCCTACCGCAGCCCCCTCCCTCTAACGTTAGGTTTACCAACTCTTGCAAGACCCCTCGACCCTCAGATTAGGCTCTGAAGCACTGTGCCACGATCCCCTACTTCCCCGGCCGGGACCCCCCCTAGCATTGCCCTAGCCGCCCCCTGATTTTCGCCGCTGGGTCAGACGGGTATTTCCGGAGCTGGGGGGGTCCCGTCGGGGCGGAGGAGCACGTAGGTGGCAGTTGAAGGCTCGCTCTGTCCCGGATGGACGTGGATTCTGGCCAGGACTGTTTATTTATTTATTTATTTATTTGTAGAGCGCAGCATTCATCCCAAGGGATATCAAGGCGCTAGTCACAACAGTGCTTGGCTGCTGGTATAAAGGAATTAATGATTGTTAATTTTTAGGGAACAGATGGGTTTTAAGTTTTTTCCGGAATGTCAAGTAGTCGGATGTAAGACGAAGATCCAAGGGGAGTTTATTCCATCTCTGAGCTGCTAGTATGAGAAGGACCTTCCACCGGTCCTTACTTTCTTAATGCGTTTAGTTCTGGCTAGTGCTTGATGGAGTGATCGAAGGCTCCTTGTAGGGACATAGAACTCAATTCTCCCCTGGAGAATTCTGGGTCCATTTAGATGTAGTACTTTATGTGGCATGACAGAGCAGTTTAAATACTGCTCTTTGTCGTATTGGAAGCCAATGCAGGTGTTTCATACACGCTGATGCGGAACTTAGTCTGCTTTTATTGCATACCAGTTTGGCTGCGGCGTTTTGGAGCACCTGAAGCCGCGTGAAAAGGAGCTCATTCATGCCCACAAATAGAGCGTTTCCATAATCAAGCTGACTTATGAGCAGTGCCTGAGTGACTATTTTTCTGCATTCCAATGGAATCCAAGGAAAAAGTCTAGTTAATAATTTCAGAGTCGCAAAGCCTTTTCCGCAGAGGGCCCGCACATGGTCCTTCATGGATAGGGTGGTATCGATAATGATGCCCAAGTTTCTTGCGCTCTGTTTGGGGGTTGGGGCAGCACCAAGGGTTTGTGGCCACCAAGACGCGTCCCAAATTAGGTTGGCACCCCCAAAAAGCAGGATTTCTGATTTTCCTGCATTTAGTTTTAAATAATGCTCAGACATCCATTGTGCCATCTCTGAGAGGCAATTATGCAGTTTTGTTTTAGTAATTTCAGATCTTTCCTCAAGGGCCACCATCAGTTGGGTGTCATCCGCGTAAGAGCAAATGCCAATTCCCCATTTTGTACCGATTTTCGCCAGGGATGAAACATAGGCGTTAAATAGGGTTGGGCTTAGCGATGCCCCCTGCGGGACACCACAGCTGATGGCGCTGGGTTGAGATCGGAAGTGCCCTAACTGAATCGTTTGAGTACGATTGCTTAAGAACGATCTGAACCATTCCAAGGCTTTGGAATGGATTCCTTTTTCATAGAGGGTTTCTAGCAATCTGTTGTGTGAGACTGTGTCGAACGCTGCAGACAGATCTAATAGTATCAAGGCAACAGCTCCTCCCTGGTCAGTGCACATTCTGATATTATCCAATACTGCCAGTAGTGTAGCCTCGGTACTATTGGTAGCCCTAAAGCCAGTCTGAGAGGGGTCCAATAGATTGTTGATTTCCAGGAAATTTGAAAGTTGTTTATTTATTAACCTATCCAGAACTTTGGAGAGGTAAGGCAGTTGGGAGATTGGCCGATAATTTTCAGGATTAAGGACGTTTGTTCCTGCTTTTTTTAGTAAAGGAATTACAACTGCCTGTTTCCAAATGTCAGGAAATGCAGCTGAGTTAAGAGAGTTGTTAAAGAGCTGCGTGACATAAGGACACAGAGTTGAGGCAATTTGAGAAAAAATGAAATGAGGACAAGGGTCTAAAGGTGATCCAGCCTTAACTTCGCCCATAGCTTTTAGAACCTCAATCTCTGAGAGGGGAGAGAAGTCGCTCAATGCTGATGAGGCTTCTGGGTGAGGGGTCCAGAATCTCAAATTGGTTGTTTCTGTAATCGTAGTCGAGCTAAAAGTGGAGTATATTTTGTTTATTTTCTCCGAGAAGAAATTACTAATTCTTTCACAAGCTTCTATTGAGGGGGGTAGGCATTGAGACATGCTGGTTGGTTTACTCAGTTCTTTAACTATTTTGTATAGTTCCCTAGCTGAGTTGCAGTTTTCGTTGATTCGTTGGGCAAAATATGCCCTCTTTGTATTTCTAGTCGCCTGGTTGTAAGATTTAAGTTCAGACTTGTACCGTAGTTTGTCTGTTTCCAGTTTGGTGTTCGATATTTTGGCACTTTCTTTTCAGTGCCTTGAGTTGGGGAGTATACCACTTTTCCGTGGTGGATCTTTGTGCTCGTTTGGGTTTTAGCTTAGGTGCAAATTGGTCCAGTGTCGTGCTAATTTCCATCTCAAGGGTGACTGCTTCCATATTCACTGGGAGATCACCCAGACTCTGAGTGTTATGGGGGAGAAAGTGCGTTTGGAACGATGTTTCGGTAACTAGTCTCCAGGCTCTATTAGTTGTCTGCTGAGGTTTCAAGGGTTCTATAGATTTAGCCGGTAGACCTAGTGAGAATGATATGAGCGAATGATCAGTCCATAATATCGGTTTAATCTCATGAATATAGGTGGATTCAATGTTGGAAAAAAGTAGGTCAAGGGTGTGCCCTGCTGTGTGAGTGGGCCCCTTAATCCATTGTTTCAGTTGTAGGATCTGCATATCGCTCTCCAGTTGCAAGGCAACCGGATTATCAGTTTTCTCAAAATGAACATTAAAATCTCCTATAACTAAAATTTTTTTGTTTTTCAGACATACCGGGAGGAGTTGGGTAAGTAGCCTCGTACCAAGTTCCATTTGGTGACCTGGGGGGTTATAGATTACAGCACCGGCCAATATAATAAGGCCGTCATGGAGAATTTGGAAAGATAGTGTTTCGAGTTCGTCCTGGGGGCCACTTGAACGGGCTGGCAAGTCAGGTGGTCCTTGAATAGTATCGCTACCCCCTCCCTTTCGGCCCTTCCTGTCATGTTTGACTATTTTGTAGTTAGCTGGTAGGGCATTCGCAACATCAGGGGAATTCTTATCACCCAGCCAAGTTTCAGTAATGAAAACAAGGTCGGGATTCTTCTCGTTAAGAATGTCCCAAATATCGAAGGAGTGTTTTGGGACAGATCTGGCATAAATGCAAGACAGTTTGCCAGTGTCTAATTCTACCTGACCACTTATCTGACAAGGTTTTAGACTATCCCATCTGCAACCAAGGCAGGTGAACGGGCCGTACATGTGACCCGGATAGGCTTTTGAGCACCGAGTATTGATATTACTGGCTCTGTGTGAGAGGGCTAATAGCGCATCTCTTGAATATCTAAAGGTAGAGCATGGCGCTAAGTTGTCACAGGTAGGGGAAATAGGCCCTAGCCCCGACCGGCCGCGGACAGGCGCAGACAGGCTTGCCTTAGGCGCGCCCGCTGCGAGCGTCCGCTGCGCGTCCTCAGGCACATTGGTTTGATATCGTGCCGAGCGCGGGAGTCTAGCCCCGCCCTCCCTCGGACCGGAGGTGCCCAGCAATTGGTTCTGCTGCTTCCTGTAACGCCCTCCACTCAAACGGCACACAGCCGTGGTGGACCGGGGCGGGGAAGCCAGCAGGGAAGCAGCGCGGCGAGCAGCAAGCAACCGTGACTGTACCAGGTGAGCAGAGATTAAAGAAAGTGTAGATAGTTAAAATACAATTTTAAAATACCATAGAACAAGTGTAAAAAAGACCAGCAGCCTTACAGGAGTGACTGTTGTCACCCATTTCTGATTTAGATGTTTTGTGTGAGGGATGACTGCGCAGGGTAAAGTCACCCATTTCTGATTCAGATGTTTTGTGTGAATGACTGCGCGAGGTTAAGTAACCTGTTTTCGCTTCAAATGTTGTGTGTGGGATCACTGCGCAAGGTTACGTCACCCGCTTCAGATGTTGTGTGTGGGATGACTGCGTGGGGTTAAGCTATCCGCTATAGATCTTTTGTGTGGGATGACTGCGGGTGGTTAGCCACCCTCTTTAGATGTTTTTTGTGGGATGACTGTGACATGTTAAGTCACCCGTTTTGGCTTCGGATGTGTTGAGTGGGATGACTGTGCACGGTTAAGTCACTATTTGCTTATTGTATGCTTGCTTACTGGTTCCCCTTTCTTTTAGGGATAAAGTGTGGGGTGGTTTGTACCCATTCTTTGCTGTTGTATACTTTATGTTTTGGTGTGAGAGTTATTGGGTGTGTGATTGAGTGGGGTACTGCTTTGTTGGTGTGTGAGTTCTTGTTTATGTTATGCTCTGTATTGTTGTCTGCCGCGCCACTTTTGTGTTGGTTTCCTCAGTGTGCTGCTTTTCATACTAGTCTAGCCAGCTGGTATGTTTCGTGGTGTAACTGAGGTTCCTTGGTTTTTCTTGTGGGGTTAGGTATGCGGTGTATGGGAGCGGTAGAATGTGTGATTTTCTTCTTATGTTTTGAAAAGGGAGGAGATGTGGGTTACATTTTTATTTAATGCTTTTACATGCATGGTCTTTTATCATCTTGTCTTCTTGTTTTTTTTGTCAGATTGCGATATGTCCATCTGTTATTCGCATCATTGTCGCTCTTTTATATATTGCTTTTACATGCATAGTCTCTTATGTATATGTGATTTCATATCGCCCTTACATCTCATTTGTTTTCATGCATGTTTCTTTTCTCTCTCTATACAATTGCGAGATGTTCATCTGGTAGTCTCAATGTAGTTCTTGTGTTCTGTAAAAAGGGAAGATGTGTTATACCTGCTGCTCAGCCAGTATGAGTGTGCTGTGTGGAATGTTGGTGCATGGTGATCATATTTGGAATGTTGGGGTACCTGTGAGTGTCAGTTGGTGTATGGGCTGAGCAGCAGGGAGGCTGCTACTGGTGGGGCTTACAATAGAACTCATCTTTGAAGCCTACTATTGGAACTTACTACTTACCTGGAACCAAGATAATAAACCATCTTATGGCAAATACACCTCGGCTTTCATACATTGTTTATTACAAAAGAGGTCCCACGGGATGGTGGGGGCAATGACCTCCGCCATCCCAATGGAGTACCCTCCATCTGCCGAAGTCTAAATCAGCCCCTTGGTATCCTCAACTCAACAAGGCATAGTTCAGGATCACTGGACTCAATCAATGCCCCAAGTCAAGGCAGATTCTCTCCGCACAAACATTCCATCTTCTCTCTCCTTTTTATGTTCCAGCAGTAGAATATTTTACTCAGTCCTGGGGTATGTTGTGTACTCCTCTTGGGGAGACAGCCACGGTTTCACTGAAATGCAGGTAACAGGTCTGTACCCATGGCTATTATTCAGCCAACATTAATCTTTAGCAGTGTCACGAGTTATCTAGGATACAATAAAATTCACCCTTGAACTCTCTAACAAAAACAAATCATCTACAAAAGGAGCTCATGGAGAGCCTACTTTGCAACACTTGTTGCTGGCTAGAAACAAACTTCTATGATGAAGCATGCCACTCATTTCTGGTAGGGGGTTTGCATCATTTTTTATTATAAAATAAACTTGTGATACAGGTCAAGGCAACAGCACAAATCTAATGCAAAGTCCCTCTGTGACTTGTATTATTCCCTACATGAGGCAGGATAATAGTACAGTTTATTGGATTCTCTCCGATGACCTTCGAACGTATACCAAAGAAAGAGCACAAGACCGGACACATACTAATCACAGGGCCACTTAACAGGTGTATATCGTAGGACACATCTTAGATAGTATTGCTTCAAGATGTAATCCCCACTATAAAAAATGTTTAAAATGTACCTATGGAGTCCTATTTCTAATGAATACCACTCCTTCTGCAGATTCTTTATCTTGAAAATATCCCAGCGACCGGCTAGAAACCCGGTAATGTTTACTGCAGGGGACAGAAGTGAACCATTTCCTCAGATTGGGATGTAACATTTATTAGGTAAGTGTTAAACCTTGGTATGGTCTTCCCCCAATCACTTTGCTTTCTCCCCTCCTGGTGCCTGAATTTCACTTTTGTTGGCATTAGACTGTGCACTTTACCACTGCTAACCAGTGCTATAGTGCTTGTGTGCCCTCCTTTAAATATGGTAACATTTGCTTACTCCCAATCGGCACATTTAATTTACTTATAAGTCCCTAGTAAAGTGGTGCTACATATATCGAGGGCCTGTAAATGTAATGCCACTGTTCTTTTTGCATTTGTCACCCCGAGTGGGACGGGTATGCTCAGACGTGGGTCCCGTGCTCTCCATGCCACTGGAGTCAAGCTATCCTAGCTGATGAGGGGTGAAACCCCGAAACCGGTCCTAGGATGCTTGTTTCCAGTCCAGGGAGGACCTGGCCTAGCAGTTCGGGCTGGACTGTTCCCATTGGGCACAGGGTCAAGACTGATTTGCATATGGCTGGGTTCAAACTGTAATGGCATGGTGAGCAAAAAAACGATGGATTTAGGCCCAGATCTCTGTACCGGGGTGAATGTATGAAATTGTTCTGCAATCTGTCCATCAACTGTTCTTTTTGCATTTGTCACCCCAAGTGGGACGGGTATGCTCAGACGTGGGTCCTGTGCTCTCCATGCCACTTGAGTCAAGCTATCCTGGCTGATGAGGGGTGAAACCCCAAAACCGGTCCTAGGATGCTTGTTTCCAGTCCAGGGAGGACCTGGCCTGGCAGTTCGGGCTGGACTGTTCCCCTCGGGCACTGGGTCAAGACTGATTTGCATATGGCTGGGTTCAAACTGGAATGGCATGGTGAGCAAATAATGAATGGATTTAGGCCCAGATCTCTGTACTGGGGTGAATGTATGACATTGTTCTGCATTCTGTCCATCAACTGTTCTTTTTGCATTTGTCACCCCAATTGGGAGGGGTATGCTCAGACGTGGGTCCCGTGCTCTCCATGCCACTGGAGTCAAGCTATCCTGGCTGATAAGGGGTGAAACCCCGAAACCGGTCCTAGGATGCTTGTTTCCAGTCCAGGGAGGACCTGGCCTGGCAGTTCGGGCTGGACTGTTCCCATTGGGCATAGGGTCAAGACTGATTTGCATATGGCTGGGTTCAAACTGGAATGGCATGGTGAGCAAAAAAACGATGGATTTAGGCCCAGATCTATGTATTGGGGTGAATGTATGACATTGTTCTGCATTCTGTCCATCAACTGTTCTTTTTGCACTAGTGTGCCTGCAGCACGTATTGTGCCACCCACTAAAATAGCCCTTCAAAAATGTCTCAGGCCTGCTATTGCAGCCTGCAGTGCAATTTTAAACTGCCAATTTGACCTGGCATAATAACCTTTTTGCACAACCAAGTTCATCACTGAATGAATCCAATAAATCGAAATTTATTTATTTAATCTTAGCTTTTATCCCAGTTTACTCCTTTACTTTTCTCCTTGTTTTGTTCATATGTACTCGATTCATTTTACTCATTTCCGTTTTGGTACAAAATTCTCCATAAAAACACAGGAACAAAGTCCGTTTCCACATGTCACGTCTTTATTTAAAAAGTTACCCAATGCATTTCGGGACACTTCCCTTCATCAGGGGTATCATAAATAAGGAGTTCAACCCCCAAACAACATCCTTTAATGTCCTAGTTGGAGCCCAGCCAGTGCCATCGATCGAATGTTCTCGCAGCAAGCTTAGACAGATGTCTCCCGTCTCTGTGATATTTGGATGCCAAATTCTGGTTGAGCACTTCACCTTTGGAGGCACCATATTGTAAGATTCTGGAACTTCAATTTCAAACTGAAATTTCCCACTTTGGTAATAGCCCTCATCTGGGCTGACTATTAGATGAAAGTAGTGGAGCTTGTTTGGGTCTGGGAAATCAACTTTACATGTACCAGGTAAGTTTGCCTCGAGTTCTGCCACTTCTTTCACAAGAAGTTTATCTCTAATAGACACTCTGCGGGTAGAATCAGAAGCTGGGCTGGATGCATGAGTCCCTTTGACACCATCTTCCCGCTTCAGTTTGCTGGCCATCTTGGCAAGATCAATAACGGACAGCGGAGATTAGGCTGAATTTACGGACAGTCCGTAGCAAAGTCAGAGAACCAAAAGAAGTTCAGAATGACAAATAATCTCAATCGACGTACATTCAAGATGCTATGTCTTTCTCCAACATCCTATTTTGTGAGGACGTTAATCTTGACAACGTAACTGACAACAGGTGAAGCAGTAATGCTAATGCTGGCCAGCAAACTGAAGCGGGAACATTAGGTTACCTTATTACATTTAGTAAGTTCTAATGTTTGATTGGGAACCGGTAGAAATGTCATGGTTGATATCAAATTAATTGTAATGTAAAACCCTCTTTAATGGTAAAGTCGGATTTTAAGTCACAATTCTGAAAATGCCACTTTTAGAAAGTTCAATAACAGGTGATAGGATGCACACCGTTTTTTGACAATTAATCCATCTTTATCCAAAATCATCCGAAAGTGCATGCGTGCTCACTGGACTTGTGCCATGCCCCGGTGGCACAAAATTAATAAACCATGTTATGTGGAGCAACATTCCACCTCAAAATCCAGTCGCACTGCCCAATTGTAGGTTCACTATAATACTTAATTTCATCACTCATTTTACTCCATTTTCTCAATATTTTACTCCAGTTTTTCCAGTTTCTTAGTTTTTCCGTAATTTAATCCACATGTAGGGAGTCATGTCATGTTCTCTTAAAAGCTTCAAATGCTCAAGATGTGCCCATCCAGGCCTCTATCAAGAACACGAAAAGAAACACATGATTTATCCAAAGCAGTGTTCTTTATTTAAACCCAATGCATTCCGGGCTTCACAAGCCCTTCTTCAGGGGTAACTGCAAATATCAAAAAAGTCGACATTACTTCATTGAACATGTAAAATAATACATAGAGTAATCCATACTGTGCATATTATGATAAATTAGCCCGAATCACATACTGAAAATAAAATCAAAATGTAGCCTTTTGTTCTCTCATCGTTATTAATATTAACAACTTCAACTCATCCAAACAAAATGTGCAGCCCCCAGGTGCCCCACTATTTACATTTTATGCCATCTCAACCCCATAATTTGTTCCCCATCCCAACTTCCCTCCTACTATCATACTTCATACTTTCAACTAAAAACTCCCAAGTCTCACCCCTCATTCTTTCAACCACCTTTCCAAATCCTCCCCGACACCATACACCAAAATACCATCTTGCTCGCACTCTTCACACTACATACCCCTATCACCCCACCAACCTCTGCACACAAAAAACACACAACACACCAATTGCACCCCTCCTCCTTAACCTTAGTTAATTCTCCCCGCTATCACACTCCATTCACCTTACCGCAATCATGCTCACGCTGCTAACACTTCTTTCACCCTCGCTCATCTTTCGCTCCCGGATTCAATCGACTCCTGATTACCCGCTCGAAAGTTGGCATTTTCTTGTCCTAACCATTTGCTGCCTGTGTCCTGGTTGATCCCCAAGAGGTGCCTCCCAAGGTCCTGGACCCTTGGCTGGCATGAGGGAGAACTCCTCTTGGTGCAACTGAAGGTTCTATCAAATCCGACGCGTAGCCCTGCAAAGCCTCACTGCACAGCTGAAAGCTTCATCGGAACTGATGCTGAGCGATGCAAAGCCTCACCGGACAGCCTCATCGGAACGGATGACACAAAAAATCTCAAAGCAATGCCATGCAGACCTCGCAACAAGGACATAAGGTACAATCCTCAGTAGGCCAAACTTTGTCCTGTGGTCGGCCTGCACTCCATCTCCGTCAACCTGAACTTGTGACTTGTCCCCATCCAGCATGACCAGATTCCCACAGTTAGCTCCTCGTTGGGCCGGCGCTTCAATGCCCAGTAGGCCCCTCAGTGCGGCTCTTTTCCGAAGTTCTTTTTGTTGCCGACGTGAAGAGTGAGGCCAGAGATGAATGCAATGGTCCACGTTTGCTCTAAAAATTAAGTGGAGGTCAACATGTTTCTTGCCTTTCTAATGTCAATACTGATCATGGCAATTCTTCAGGAACAAATAAAGGCTAGACTACACAGGGGCGGGTCAGTCAGTGTATGTAGTATTTCAAGAGCCATACGCTACACCGTTCACACAAAGTATATATTATACCTTAGTACAATCAGTCAATAAACCAACCATCGAGGGGAGGACTAAGCCCGTCGTCAGTAGCAGGTTCCTGCTCAATGGCGCAGGGCCACAGTTGGTCTCGTACGCAGCTCTGCCAGAGTCACGGGTAGGTCGTGCGCCAACTGCGTACGCGACAAACTGTGGTCCGACGCTATTGAGCAGGACCCTGCTACAGACGACGTGGTCTTAGTCCTCCCTTTGATGGTCAGTTTATTAACTGATTGTTCTAAGGTATAATATATACTTTGTGTGACGTCGTAGGGTACGGCTCTTGAAATACCACATACACTGACCGACCCACCCCTGAGTAGTCTAGCCTTTATTTGGTCCTGAAGAACTTCTGTGATCAGTATTGACATTAGAAAGGCAAGAAACATGTCGACCTCCACTTAATTTTTAGAGTCGACATGGACCATTGCATTCATCTCTGGCTATCATTTGTTTTTAGCATAACAAAGTGATCAAGACATTAAATTTACTTTTGGATTCACCTTAGTTATTTTTAACTCACTCCACTGAAACCCACTTACTTCATCACACCCACACAGCACCTCACTCTTCACGTCGGCAACAAAAAGAACTCTGGCAAAGAGCCCCCTGAGGGGCCCGTTGGGCATTGCAGCGCCGGCCCAACGAGGAGCTGCCCAATGATGAAGCATGACACCCCTTGGGGTGTGTGGGGGCTCTTGCTCCTGATGGATCAGATCCCCTGATCTGATTTCTCAGGGGCTCCCGACCTGTCCCCCTCTTTTTAGGAACTGCATACCTTTGACAGTACTTGCATTTTGGGGTGTGTATGCTGGACCTTCATTCGCCCTCTGTCCCTCTCTTAATGGACAATTTTAAGTAAACCTTTAAAATTCAATATCTCAGGTTCTACTGATTGGCAGTTTTGTCATTTTGGTCTCTCAAGAATGTGTCGAATTTCAGCTCCTTGAAATTGTGCAGGTCAAGAAAAATACTCTGGCATTACACAAGCTCCAGAAGCTTCCATGTTAAGACTGTTAATTCGGATGGGGAAGGTAATATTCTGGTGGACGTTCCAAGGACTGGAGTCCAAATATGGTAGCAAAATGTTGACGTGATGATATTCACAGATGGAGCTCCTTATAAGTTACCGGAAAGAAAACCACGAATTGTTCTGCTTTCAGGACTTTCAGAGGTAGTTAGTAGCCCTAGAACCTTTTCTGCCATGATAGTCTCTTGATATGGGTGCGCACTGTTGCTTTTGTTGTGTTTGGAGTCTTCATCATACAAAACAGAACAGTTCTACCTTTCTATTTGTCAGCACCTGGTAAACCAACTGTCAAGTGGTGAAAGTGGAAAAAAGTGTTTTCTCACTATTCCAAAGTCCGTGGCACAAATTTGACTCCCAAAAGGAAGACCTCTGCCTTATGAGAATAGTAGGGGAAGAGGCGTTTGATAATTTGCCTGAGTTAAATTATGAGGATGAATCACTGAAAAAATATGACACTTGCATAAATAAGTTAGACAAGAACGATCTTCCCAAAGTTAGTTTTGGTGAGGTATTATTTTGAAATATGGTCACAAAAAATGGAGACTATGTTGAAGAGTTTGTTACAACCTTGAGGAAGTTAGCTTCAACTAAGTTTAGAGGAAACGTAGAAGAGAGAATATGAGATTAGTTTATACTATAATGCAAATATGAAAACATTAGGGAAGTGCTCTGGCTTACACAAAATCTCAACTTTAACAAGAATATAGCATTTACTAAAAGGTTGGGGCACTTTTCAAGTTGCGTGGAAGAGATCAATAGAGAGAATGAAAGGAAGTCATATTTACAAGCAGGGATGTGAAACATGAAGAGAAGTAAATAAGTCTTCATTTGGGCAGTGTTACAGATGTAGAAGTGTGTCACATGGCCAACAAGGACTGTCCTCCAAGTTGAATGGTGCACAAAAGTTGCATTTTGAAAGGCAATTGTTCAAAGTGCCGTACGAGTGTGAGGAGTGACTGTAAAGTGAATTAAGTGAAGAATTTTAAAGAAATTATGCTGCAAACGTTTGGGGTGGGAGAAGAACTAATGCTGCTAATACTGGGAAGGTTGATGGAGTAGAAGTGGATATGATGATGGCTTCTGGAGAATGTCTAACTCTGATCTCGGATGTTGAGTTTGAGGAAACATTTGCTGACAAGCTAAAGTTGAAAGAGCAGATGTGAAACCTGTAGGCCATGTGGGCAAACAGATAAAGCAGAGCTGCTATGTTAATTCAGAAATTGAGTTCATAGGAAGGCGAGCAGATGGTAAGTTTTATGTCCCTGTTAAAGGAGACAATGTATTGAGGTGGCTGCATCAGATGTTGATGGGCATCTCTTTAACTGTGTGAAAATGACAATTATAATGCTGTGTTGCTGTGGAGACTGTGTGGCGAGGTAAGAGGTGGCACCAACGTGCTTCAATAATTTCCAAAAGCTTTCAGGATAGTATATGAAGGGTTCCGTGCATAGAATAAGATTCAAAATAACTCCAGAGCAGTCGTAAGCAAAGTAAGGAGCATTCCAATAAGTGTGAGGGATAATCCAAGATATTTTCACCAGCCTAAACATGGGCAGCATGGTTGCCAGATAAGGAGGTTTCAGAGCTATTGTCATTGGTAAATATTTCATGAGGAAACAATTTTGTAGTTCTGCATGGTGTACTCCTAAGTATGAAAAGTGCCAGAGGCAAGGCCTCAGGCCACTTGATGCCAGTGTCCTGTGTGGCATTTGCTAACCCCTCCTTTGTGCCATTCATGCATTCCACTTGGCCTGAAATGGGTGGATGAAAGGGTGTGTAACTGCTATTTGATCCCTAATTTTCTACAAATGTTTTCAAAAAGAGAGTTCACAAAATGTTTCTCACAGTCACTATTTATGCATTCTTGGAAGCCCAAACCTTGGAATAATATTCTTCATTAAGCATTTCACTACCTTTGTGGCATCATTCTTCATCGTGGGGAATGCTTCCACCTATTTTGAGAACATGTCTACACACACTAGCATATATTTGTAACCATGTTTGGATCCATGTGGACAAAAATCAATTTGCATTTTAGTGGATGGACCATGGAGTATTGGTAAATGGTCATGAGTCGCTGGTGTTTTCCCTTGTTATTTTGAGCACGTGTAAGACAACATGGACAAAATTGATCAGTGAATGTTGTGAAGCCCATGGCAAACCAATGCGTTCTAATGATACTATTCATTCTACTCTTTCCTACGTGAATGGCCCCATGGGCCATACTTGCCAAAGGTAGGACGATACTGCGGGGTGCTACAGGCCTACCGTCAGGCTGAGTCCTTAGTCTCTCATCTTCCAGGGATGCGGCCTGCATCTACTCACAACTCTTCTTGTCTGCTGGATCTGCTGACTCCTGAGCTTCAATAATGGCCCTGATTATGAGGGTAGGTGCTATTTAGTGCACCTAATAAATAAGGTAGACAGCCATTACAACGACTGAGTTAAGGGAGGGGAGGGAGGGAGGGAGGGGGGGAGGGGGCGCGAACGTTTTGAAAAAAGCTCTACTGTAATTTTTACCTTCTCAGGTCTCTCAGTACAAGCATAATAATGTTAAGTAGCCCACTCGAGGCCATAAATGTACAACTCAGACTGTTCGCAATAGCTAGCAAGACTGTAATCGATGTGCAAAATGCCTGGTACATTGTCTGAGAAACCAAAAAGACGCACTTGCACTTGATGGTCTGAAGAGGCCTGATGAATACCAAATATATGCTTGATTCTCCTTTATGTATGATGCAAAAGTTGGAAAATTAATAAAATATGTTTAAAAAAACCCAGCCATTACAACGAGTTTTTTTCACCGCATACCATTACAACGCATGCATTACCACGCATGCGTTGTACAACGCGTAGTCATTACTACGCATTTTTTTACAAAGCATGTGCATTTACCACGCATGCCTTTCCAACGAATTTCCTTGTAAAGGTATGTATGGTAAATGCACATGCCTTGTAAAAAAAAATATAGGCGATCCACGTCGTTGTGAGGAAACAGAAGTTCTTCCGTTTCCTCACAACGACGTGCACCGTGCACCACCCCTCACAGACGACGTGAAGCAGGAACCAGGAGGAGAGAGGAACCACGAGGAGGGTAGTGTTGGGGGGTCGTGCGGGGTAGTGTTTGAGTGTAGGGACTGGACTGGGGGTCGGGGGAGGGTTGTGCTGGGGGTAGTGTTTTAGGGTTTAGGGTAGTGTTGTGGTGTTTGTGTAGGGTAGTGTTTTAGGGTTTAGGGTAGTGTCGGGGGGTCGTGCAGGGTAGTGTTTGAGTGTAGGGACCGGACTGGGGGTCGGGGGAGGGTTGTGCTGGGGGTAGTGTTTTAGGGTTTAGGGTAGTGTTGTGGTGTTTGTGTAGTGTAGGGTAGTGTTTTAGGGTTTAGGGTAGTGTCGGGAGGTCGTGCAGGGTAGTGTTAGGATTGGGGGTTGGGGGAGTGTCATGCAGGGATACTAAAATAGGGTTTAGGGCAGGGCAGGGAGTGTCACTTACCTTTCATACTTTTACCATGAGTATACCTTTACCACACATGCCTTTGCGTTGTAATGGCATGCGTGGTAAAGGCATATTCGTGGTAAAAGTATGCAATGTAATGGTAGGTCGTTGTAATTGACAACGCGTAGTAATACTCGCGTTGTATTAGTACGCGTTGTAATGAGTCAAATAAATAAATAAATAACAATACCATGGGTTATGTTATTTATCAGGTGCGATATATATAGCACCTATGACAAGTTTGTGGGGAATAACATGCAAATTTTGGTGTTTAACTCACCAAAATCTACAAGGTATGGTAAATAACTTACATATTTTGCCTGTTAAATTTGGCAGGGTTGACCTGTTGAAATTTAACGAATCTTGAGGTATTTTACGCATCCAATAATTATCAGATATATTAAATACCCTCTAACTCGTAATTCCGACCTATTCCGACTCACAAAAAAGTGACAAGTGAATTGCTTTCATTAATCTCTGCCACCGGTAAACATCTGGGCCACAATCCAGTCCATCATTTTTTTTTTTTTTGCCCACCAGGCAACCTCAGTGTAGTAACAAGGTCCAGACATGTTGATGTAGTTCAGGATGATTTATTGTAGTAGGTTACATGTCCTGTAGATCAGTCCCACCAGGAGCAGCCAGCATGCTGCTCAGCCCAATATCAACCATAAGAGAGGTGAAAAGAGAGAGCCATGAATGAGGAAAGAAAAAGAGAAATACAGAAACAGCAAAAACGGTGCAAAGAAAGGAACAACAAGGAGGGAACATGAAGATAATAGGAGTAGAAAAAGAGGAAACAACAAATGAGAAAACAGATAAAATTAACCCATCCTCCCTTCTATAAAAAACAAATGAAGAGAATAAAAAGACATAGCATGAATGCACCAATGACTACCCCCCAGACACACCAACTGGCCAGGAAGGCGAGCGAGAAGGCAAGGCATAGCACAACACAACAAAACACCCACACAGTGGAGAAGGAAGAGAAACTTCAAGTGCAAGAAAGGACAAAACAAAAGCACCACGATAAGAGAAAGACAGAAGACAAAGAAAGATTGACAACAAGGATAAAGTCCAGAATCCACAGATGACGAGAATAAAAGACGTCACGAGGAAAACTGAACACGCGAAAGAAACAGGGAAGATGAGACGAAAATACAATAAGATCCCTCATCCAAACCCCATTACCATATTGACAAAGTAAATTTAATATGAACATAACATTACAAAATTGACAATGTAATATATAACAAAAATATTACTTTGAGAAAATAACACAAATGGGACTGAAACCCATGAAACACACCCTATGTAAGGGTAAAGTTGTACGCAACGTATGTGTGAATGAGACAACCTCGTGAAGAGGTAACATGCTGTGCACTGTAGTAGTGGGACTATAACCCATATGACACACCCTATGTGAGGTAACAGTATAAACAGTCTGCGTAAGGACAACCTCGCGTAGAGGTCACATAACGTGCACTGTAGTAATGGGACTATAACCCATACGACACACCCTGTGTGGGGTAACAATATAAATAGTCCGTGTAAGGACAACCTCGTGTAGAGGACACATACCGTGTACTGTAGTAATGGGACTGTAACCCATACGACACACCCTGTGTGGGGTAACAGTATAAGAGAAGACTAAACCTGAACCTATTACTTACCCCGAAACGTAAGGGAGATTAGCTATGGTCAGGTACAGTATATGGGTCTGAACCCATGACTTATTCCAACACAAAGGAAGTAAGCTATTGTTAACTAGAGTATATGGGTGTGAACCCATGACTTGTCTCTAAGAATGAAGTGTGTAAGTAATGCAAATAGGACTAACACCTATGCATAAATGCCCTGGGAACAGTAAGTAGCCCATGAAGGCGAGTGTATAGTGTGCAGATGGGACTAGAACCCATTGCTATCCCTAAATAGGGAAGAATAGAACGTAGACTGCATGCATGTAAAATAAAATAATGAAATCTTGACGGTGTGTACCTAGCCTTTATGTACGTAAAAAAAACATAATACAATCCTATGAAGGATAAAAGTGGAGAAAAACAGAAACTTCATGAAATGTGCTACAACCCATGGTAAAATACAACCACTATAAACAGGCTTAAATTACAATTGACATTAACATTTCATTTGCAGACAGTTACAACTATGTGTGTATCGATGTGACACACAGCAGCTTTGAACGAACACACTTAGAAACAATAGTCCGGAGCAGACTATAACAAATGAGTTTCTTGTGTATAGAAAGATAAATGTGGCTAAACACAAATCCATAGTAAAGTGAACAAAAACAAGAATATAAGCTACGAAATAATAGCCAAGTAAACAATGGGCATTGGTACTGAAACGCATAAACATTTCAATTGCTAACTAGGCGGCACATTACGATGGCGGTGCCTGCCACCTTGTGCATTCAAATGTAGGAGGGTACCATAGATACCCCCCATGTGCACCCTCCACCCCCCACAAATCCTGTGGGCCCGCAACGGGCCCCCAGAAGCAAAGACCACATGCCTTTCCATGGCGGCAACACCGCCATGGAAAGGCTGCTTTCCGCCAACATCCTAATATGGATGGCGGTGTCTTGCAGACACCGCCACCATATTAGGGTCCTTTACCGTCCGGTCCCCTGTGGGACCGGCGGAAAACCGGCGGACGGTCTTTCCGTCCGCCGGGCTCCCCCCCGCCATCGTAATATGGTGGGGGGAAATGGCATGCGGGCGGTGGGAAATGGCATGCGGGCGGTGGGAAATGGTGGGTGGATCGCCACCGCCATACGGGCGGTGGCGATCCGCCCGTCATTGTAATGACCCCCAAGGTCTTTAGTTTTTAACAACACTGTAACCACATCATGACGGACCCAGCCCTCATGTGAGAAATGTTCCACGATTTCTTAACGTAGAGTATTTTTAAATACACGATAAAAAAACTTTACTTTAGTGTTCACATGTGTCAAGAAGTAACGGTGGGTTTTCAAGTGCAAAAGAAATAACAATGAAATAGGCACTGAACACAATCCTCTGAAAGCACAAAGACTGAAGAAATTCATGTTGACACAAAACGAGATTAGTTGCCATCTAAACAACTACAGGTCACATAGGTTACGTTGAAGAAAAAAAAAGAACACTGCTGTGCCAAAGTACCTTGTAACTCCTACAAAACATGTAGAGCGTGTCTTCTACATCCAACTTGACTGTAAGTAGCAGGAAAGAGTCCAACGACGAGACAAGCGAATCCCAACAACAAGAATTCCTCATCTTGTTCCCCAACGCCAGCAGCATACAGTTGGACATGGCGACAGTCCAACGTAGATCCCCCCAAAAAAAACACATGTAAGCCACACGCACGGGTGGCAAAACAAGCAGGAATCACCAGAAGAAGACCGGCAACCACAAGATGGAGGCACGCCACATACACCGCGCCGGGTGGTTCACAGCGAAGTAGTGCTTCTAGACGTACCTCTTGAGAACAGGGCTGCAATGAACAATCGACGTGGAGAAAAGGGAATCCGAGATGTTAAGAGGTTCCACGCGACCCCCTCAGGCGTGAGTAAGCTCGCACGTGTAGAAATGGTTCGTGCCATACTTTTTTTTAAAAAACAATGCGCAGCGGTTGAACAATGATTAACAGCAAAACTCTTGGCAGGTCTCAGAGGTAGAGATTAATTATAGGTAGAAAATGTCTCACCTCTGATGGTAAGTTTCATCCGCTGGTACCAAGGCTCCACAACCAACAAGAGCAGTGAGTCAAATATACATGTGTACACGCCAAGATGACTAAATAAGTTCCCACACGTCACGAAAGTGAAGTGAAATAAATCATTTTGTGATCCCCATCACTATGCAGACTGTTAAAAAATTGCTTGAGTTCAGTGTGATATGCGCAAATGTAGAATTCCGCAAGGTCCTCCAAGAAACATTTTCTAACATAAGCAGACAAACATGTTGAATAGACAGGTGCCAGTAAGTTGAAGTGGGAGTACAGAAGACAGATATGGAAAATCCAAATACCTTTTAAGGATGTCGATGAGCGCAGCACGCTTAGACTGGGGCTGTCTGATGGAAAGACACTGGTGGGGCTGCTGTGCGTTGCGCTTCATTTTAACTTGTTTCTTGTTGACATCTATGTTCTGACAGAAACATCTTGGTATCTTCTTGTCATCCTTGTTGTACTGTGAAGAACATCTTGGTTTTTCGCTTATGGTTTTCTGTGGATACCTCATCTTGTACTTTGTGTTGCCTGTGACTGTCCCTTCTGGAGTTAGTTTCATCTTTTGGTCCTCTGATGATTTGCAGCTCCCAGAGATCCACATGTAGCACATAGGTAGTCACTGAGTCGTCGCCATAAAAAATGTAGTAACGAGGTCCAGACATGTTGATGTAGTTCAGGATGATTTATTGTAGTAGGTTACATGTCCTGTAGATCAGCCCCACCAGGAGCAGCCAGCATGCTGCTCAGCCCAATATCAACTGTGGCTTTTCTTAACAGACTCCCAACATTCCGTAATACATCATCACAGTAACATTCCACTGGCTGAGCATGTGGTGGAAAATGGCATACATAAACATGGACAGGAAACTAGGATACTACATATCCCCCTTTCTTGTATAACAAAAACAAATGATTTATTGTAGTAGGTTACATGTCCGGTAGATCAGCCCTACCAGGAGCACCCAGCATGCTGCTCAGCCCAATATCAACTGTGGCTTTTCTTAATAGACTCCCAACATTCCGTAATACATCATCACAGTAACATTCCACTCGCTGAGCATGTGGTGGAAAAAGGCATACATAAACATGGACAGGAAACTAGGATACTACACTCAGACAGGAACTGACCATATGCAAATCTGATGAATCCTGGGCTTTTGGCGAGAAGACTGATATAGCCTTGCAGAAATTTAAATACAGAGCTATGACATGCTCATTGGAGTTTATTTCCCCTGCTCACCATTTCCATCAATATACAGGAAGTTCAGAGGATTCTTGAGGAGTCTAGTGTATCACCAGTGGCAACTCTCCCAGCCTATACAGCAACCCATGCAGACTGTTCCTGGTGGCACAGGTAGGGGGGTTTCCAATGGGCAAGGCCAACAACAGCCAGAACGCTCCTCATCCTCCTCCTCGCTCAGTACTGCAATACTTCCTGGTGCATAGTCCACTCCTTAGACCTACCTCCTTGGAGGGGGCATTGCTTTGGTATCAAGTCACAGAGTGAGGAATCTGCAGCTGGAAGTATCCACCAGAAAAAAAATATCTTTCTAACCTTCTGATAGATACTTTATTCAACCAAAGCTTCCTCACTGCCCTGTTCTATGGAGTGGAGTTCTGGCTATAAAAAGGTCCCAAATTAGCTTTCATACACTGCCAGTGAAAGATCAATTCTGTTGGCAATGCTTTGCATTCTTGGACATGAAATGTCTGTTTATTAAACTGATGTCAGTGGCTGGGGTGGTCTTGTGTCGACGGAGTCACAATGGAGGACTTTGATGCCTCCTCTCGGTTTGCAGGAGCTATTGCAAGAGTTTACGGTTGCAGTCTGGAGTCTGGGGAGATGCACAAGGTGAGGAATCTGTTAGTTCCGAGGGTACGAGGCCTACGGTAGCTCTTGGACGGGCCGAACATAACGCGGTTCCCTGAATAAAGAGGCCCATCGCAATGTCACCGGCAGCCAGGGTGGGAACGGCGCGCGAAAGATGAGGTGCCACAGTGAGTAGCATCGCATCGACACTGCCGAGATTGCTGATACCACGAGGCCGGTGCTGATACGCCGGGGCCGCCCGCCCGCTGTGTGGAGCCGCTATTACACTGCAGGACACACACAGATACACGGGAGACGGGCAAGTAGATGGGCCGAACGGCAATAATTGGTGTTGGCAGTATGAGGGAGCTGTGATGCTGTGGTAGGAACACTGGGCGAGACGCTGTGGAGGTAGATAGGAGACCCAGGGGAAACACACAGTAAACCCACACCCACCCTACGCAAGAGACCTGTTGCTGGATTGGTTTGCCAGATGGGGCGTAAGGGTGTGAAATAGCAGGACCAAGGCGGGCAGGACTACGTCCCGGATACGGTGGATCCTGCGAGCAATAAGAATGGAACAGAGTGCACTCCACTGACGGAAGCACCCACACCTGTGGATAAGCTGGATCTCATACTACAGGAAGTGCGCGAATCCAGAAAGGCGATAGAAATACAAGTAGGGACTCTGACTACTGGCCTCAACTTGCTTCGGGCGGACCACGCTAAGCTTGCGGACAAGGTGAAAGAAAATGCTGCGACGCTGGAGGAAGTAATCCCATGGCAATCACAGACTGACACCAAGGTTGCGCAGCTGCAAGAACAAGTAGCTATCCTGCTGGGTAGGGTGGAGGATGCAGAGGGAGGGCCCGGCGCAATAATATTCGCGTCATTGGACTGCCCGAAAAGAGTGAGGGAACTGATACGACGAGATATATGGAGCAATGGTTCCAGGATCATGTCACCAATGAAGGACTTTCCAAACAATATTGTATAGAGCGAGCACATAGGATACCTACTGGTCGCCCAAAACCCGGAGCTCCACCTCGTCCTCTAATAGTGAGACTACTGAACTTCCGTGACAGAGACATTCTCCTGCAAAAAGCCCGTGAATCATCCCCAATAACCTTCGAAAACACGAAAATCTCACTATACCCGGATTACACAATGTTGGTGCAGAAGCAGCGTTCTTCCTTCATGGCAGTTAAGAAGCAGCTCAGAGACTTAAACCTGAAATATGCACTGATCTTCCCGGCGCGCTTAAAAATCTTATACAACCAAAAATCCTATTTCTTCGAAAGCCCCGGAGATGTGGAAGACTGGCTTGAAGTGATGGAACTAACGAATGCCGCAACGGCTAACTCTCAACTCATGGCGAAGAGCAGGACCAGCACTGGGATCTCCGCTGGGCGAGGAAGCCGAAGAATGCGCCGGACTCCTGCTCGGCAATATATCACTAAGCAGCAGATACAACAGACTAAAACGAAGGCACTTATAGCGGCGGCCACTTTCACGCACACCTCGGGGGTGAAGGCTAAGTCTTCCTCGGAAGAAGAAGAAGTAACGCATGAATCAGACTCTGAAGGCAGTGTGGCCCTGTTTCCATCTGCGACCCCGCAAGTCATTAAAGAATTATATGGCTGACTGTATCCGCAAGTATACGTTACGCAACTGTAAAATGAGCTCTTGTAACATGTCCGCGGCAATGGCGAATTTATTCACAATTTACATTATTAATTAGGCCCGGGTTCCGTAGAAGCTTAGCTGTATTGTTGTGCAAAGAGTACACCACATGTGGAGCGCTAGCGATGTCCCCCGCACGGCGAAGGCACTATGCACGACCATTGAGTTCTTGTTGTTTCAGTTAAGTTGTGTGGTCCGGTATAGTTGGATGACCAGAACGAGTATTGGGTTGTTCAGAGGGTGGGAAGGTCTTACGGTACGGAAACGGATAGGTAGGCTCCTCTACTTGCGCATCACATTAAATCCCACACCGCTTCAAATGCTATGCGATGACTGCACAGGGTAACTACACCATAATAACGTGGAATATACGGGGCATGGGAACAATACAGAAGAGGCATAGGATACATGCGCAGCTACAGCGCCGCAAAGCACAAATAGTATATTTACAAGAATCTCACATGATAGACAGCGAAGCGGCGCAGCTGCGCAGGAGGTGGAGGGGACAAATCTTCTCCACCTCCTACTCCAGCTATGCGAGGGGGACCACTATATGGGTAAGGCATGGAGTACCATTTAAAGCTCTAGAACAACGGGTGGACAAGCTGGGACGATACATATTTGTAAAGGGTACGCTAGATGGACAACCTGTAATACTGGGCACGGTATACGCTCCGAACTTGGAACAAGATAAGTACTGGGACATAGTGAGTGGGGCGCTAGCGGGATGGGAAACGCAACCATGGATACTGGGAGGGGACTGCAATGCGGTAATGGACATGGCTCTAGATAGGTCACACCCGCCATTACACGGAGCAGGTGTGTTTAAACAAGCTGAAGCACTGGTTAGATGGGCAAAAGGGTGGGAGCTCTGTGATGTCTGGAGGATGAGGAACCCCATGCACAGAGAGTACTCTTACTATTCTGCAGTACATGACTTACACACCAGAATAGACAGACTATACTGCTCAACCAGGATAGCAATGCAAACGCTTCACGCCACTTGCCTACCAAAAACCTTCTCAGACCACAACCCACTGGAGATTAGTATGGCATGGGGGAGGGTGCCCACGCCGGTTCCCACATGGCGATTGTGGCCACAGATGCTGGAGGATTCAGTATTCCGTAGTGACCTCTCAGGGACCATTGAACATTATTTTGCAGAAAATAGCAACACGGCAACAAGCACGCTGGTAGAATGGGATGCTTTCAAAGCAGTGATAAGGGGGAAGGCGATAAGTACGACAGTGGACGTAAGACAGGAAATACATAGGGCTTTGAAAGAAGTGGAAGATAATATGGGCAAGTTAGAACAAGAGGCTGCCACACATACTGACCAAAAGGGCCCACTGCAAGAAGCGAGAATAAAGCATGCAGAACTTCTAGAGACACTGCGGGTCATTGACTACTAAGCATATACGAGGAAAGCCCACGCTGAAGCGGATAGAGCAGGAGCATTACTGGCCAAGTTAATCCAGGATGCCCCCCCTGCGGTGGTTATACATGAGATTGAAACGGTAGGAGGGGCTATGGCCCACACACAGGCAGATATTAATGCAGCCTTCCGACATTATTACGCCACACTATACAGTGCAACAGATCAAAACACGGAGACCCAAACGGGGGCCTTTCTCTCTAATGTGACATACCCAAGACTCACAGCTGCAGCCCAGAAAGACCTCATTGGACCTATTACCCAATCTGAGATCAGAATAGCTATGAAGGGACTTCCGTGAAATAAAACCCCTGGCATGGACGGGCTCCCAATAGAATTCTACAGCACATATGCAGACTCACTAGTGCCTAAACTGGAATTGCTATATAAAACCGCATGGGAGAAGGGAGCTTTACCACACACAACGGCACAAGCGTTAGTTATATCACTCCCGAAAGCAGGGAGAGACCCCAAAGATATGGCCAACTACCGACCGCTGTCCCTACTAAACACCGAATACAAGATCTTAAGTAAAGTACTGGCTAACAGGTTGTTGCCCTCCCTGTCTAAGCTAATTCACATCGACCAAACGGGATTTTTACCGTCACGCAGCACGTCACTAAATATTAGGAAATTACACCATTTGATGACGGAAGCCCCGAGCAGATACCCACATGCGGGCTGTCTTTTGTTAGATCTCAGACAAGCCTTTGACTCCATAAATTGGGAGTATATGTTCCAGGCCCTGGAGAAATTCGGGATTCCAGAGGGATATATTGCTTGGCTACGCCTTCTATATAAGGCCCCTACAGCACGTGCCCGCACTGGTGGTCACATCTCGGAGGAATACTCCATACATAAGGGGACTAGGCAAGGATGCCCCCTGTCGCCACTTATCTTTATACTGGCATTGGAACCATTGGCCATCACAATACGAAAGGAGTTCACAGACCGGGGTATATTGCTAGGAAACACATTGCACCTGTTCTCGGCATATGCAGACGACATCATTTTATATCTGCATGACTTACACATGCCTCTAGCCCCAATACATGCTACGTTCCGTCGCTTTAAATATGTGTCTGGGTTAGCCATTAACATAATGAAATCGCACGCCTTCTTCTTTGCAGAGAATGCAGAAACTGCAAGTTTAAATTTTGGAGACGCTCAACTAACGGTGGCCCCGGATACCTTTAAGTACTTAGGTATACAAATTTACAGGACACATGCAGACATGCTTGATGGTAACCTGCACAAAGCAATCCGAGCTTTGCGTTCCAGTATCGTTTTCTGGACGGCACTGCCACTATCTGTGATGGGGAGGGCGGCCCTGGCAAAAATGGTGGTTCTGCCGAGACTTTTGTATTATTTCACTAATTTACCACTAATCGTACCGCAAACCACATTTAAATTATTGAACACGATGCTCACCGACCTTATCTGGGGCACTGGTAGACGCCGTATAAGCCTGAAGAAACTGCAAGTAGGTACACGCATGGGCGGACTGGGTGTCCCAGACATGCGAGCATATTATTATGCATGTCAATTACAGTGGTTATCATATTGGATTGCGGGACGTAACTTGCAGGAAATAGGATACACGGAGGCAGATATGGACAATGGTGCACTGCATACTCTATTGCTGCCCGGCAGCAGACCCCCGAGAGACCTTCCCCTGCTGCTGGCCATAGCGCTTCAATGCTGGAAGGCGGCGTTACATTATACACAAGCACCCCCGGCATAGGCAGGTAACATTCCTTTGATGGGGATTCCATTAGCGGGAGGCAGACTCACGAAGCGGAAACTGGCACCTTGGTCGGATGCAGGGATTCACACAGTGTCAGACCTATTTGGGGACGGGATACTGCTGGACCATGATACATTTATTGCTGAAACCGGGGCCCCAGCACAATTATATTTACTACACGCTGCACTGTTACAATACATAAAAACACACTGGGCCCCGCAAAGGCGGGAACCCCCTACTAATGACCTAGTCAAGATGGTACATTACATGGGAAGAGGCAGACACCTTATCAGATGGCTATATACAGGCATCAGTTCGCACACCAAAGCCACTCTAGGCACGCTGAGAACAGCATGGGAGGGAGACATAGATAGGGATCTAACAGACAAAGAATGGACGAAGGTACTGGAACACCCAAGGAAGACATCGAGGAACACGAAGCTCAAATTTATACAGACTATGGTGTTACACCGAGCCTACCTCACTCCACATAGGTTAGACAGAATGTTCCCCCAAACACAACATTATTGCCCGAGATGCCGGCTGGAGGGTGCGGACCTACTTCATATGTTATGGACCTGTCCCAAAGTGCGGGGATACTGGGACACTGTCAGGCACAGAACGGGGGAAGCAGTAAACCATGAAATACAGAACACGATGGAGGAGTGCGTTCTAGGGCTGCATGAGCAAACATCCAAACACAAAGTGCAATACCGGTTTATAGATCTAGCACTTATATTAGCTATACAAAACATTACTATGAGATGGAAATCGCGGAAACCCCCGGAAGCAATAACCTGGCACACGGAATTACTGCGTTGGGGTACTGCGGAGAGCGCCGCACTACACAGAGAAGAGCTCAAGGGTTTACGGAAAATACCAATAACACTAGAGTGGGATGGGATGCTAGAAGCTATAAAGACAATGGATGATGTTTAAGACCCGGTAGAAGACATACACCTGAATGTGCAGAGGGGTAACCATGTACTGTAACCGGAGCAACAGCAAGGACATTTAAGAGGCGTACACATGACTGTGTCGCAAGCCTACACCGAATACTACACATACAAGGGAATAAGAGTACGCGTGAGACCGGGGTGGGACGGGAGGGGGGAGTTGGGGATAGTTAGTTGTATTAATATGTTGTAATACGAACATCAGCAGAGGTTCAACAATCGAAGAAAAATGTGGACTGTTATAATCGTTACATAGTTTACTGTGTATGTATAAGTTAAAACAAGAATACGAAGTGAACATGTACATACTTATTAAGACATCTATGTTGATACAAGATGTGTAACATGCTGGTATGATATATAAATTTAATAAAAGCCAATAAAATATGTTTAAAAAAAAAAAAAGACATCTCCAATGAGACATCACATGGGCATGGAAGCACATACATCACTACCATTTTAATCTCATCATCCACTTCTGCGACTCTCTACCAGCTAACATCTTCAATGAGATCAAAACTTCTTTACTCCCTCTCTGGACTAAGATAGTGAATGCTTCACTACTCCAAGGGGCTTTACCAGACTGCCTAAAATCAGGGCAGGTAACCCCCATTCTAAAAAAACCCACAGCAGATCCTACAAACCCAGATAACTTCCGTCCCATCTCCACCATTCCCTCTCTGGCAAAGCTCCTTGAGAAATGCATACATACCCAACTATGCAATCACATCGATCAGTTCCTCCTAATTGACCAATTCCAATCCGGTTTCCATCAGGGTCACAGCACGGAAACAGTCCTTACACACATAGTTGATGACGCACTTAAAATGCTAGATGAGAACAAATCTTGCCTCCTAATTCTCCTAGACCTATCCTCGGCCTTCAACACGGTCAAACATGACAGCCTCCTTGAATTACTTGAACAAAGAATGGGACTAGCAGGGGTTGTCCTAGATTGGTTCACCTCATTTCTACACAACAAAACTCAAAGAATTAAGGTTAACCAATCCTTGTCCACTACCACTCCTGTCACTTTAGGGGTCCCTCAGGGGTCCACCTTATCACCTACTCTCTTTAACCTGTTCATGGAGCCTCTAACAGAAATTCTGAAATTTTCCAATGTACAATACCACATGTATGCAGATGACACCCAACTATACCTGAAAATCTCCTCCCCTGAGGATATCCGTCTACTCAACACAACTCTCCAAAAAAACCAAAACTGGCTAACCAGAAACCACCAACTCAACTCGCTCAACTCAAAACAGAATTCCTCTTAATTGCCCCACCAAAATGATCCCTCGACATCGAAAATTGGATGAAACACTTAACAGCCTTCAACTGCCTTCCACACATTAGAGATTCCACAAGATCACTAGGAATTACAATTGACAAGAATCTCAACATGCAGGAACACATCAGCTCAGCCACCAAAGGAGCAAACTTTCAAATGAGCATTCTAAGAAAATTAAAACCCTTCCTCCCCTTCGACGACCTTAAATCAGCAGTGCAAGCGCTAGTGATCCCCAGATTAGACTATGGGAGTGCTACACTATGTGGTCTGCCGAGAAACAAGTTGGCTCCACTAAGGGCATAAAATCACAAATAGAGAGACTAGGGAGAGAAAAACCTCCTCTGACTCCCCTACCATCAATGAAAACTCACTTAACAGAGAAGGACTATAACCAAAACCACTTTTGTCTTCTCGTAGACATTTAAAATAATTGCGCTCCGTCTTTGGTGTTGGTCTGCACCAAGACGTCAGATGCGGCCCTATGATGAAGCATGACACTGCAAAGTGTGTGAGGGCAGTATTAAGACAAGTGTTGTCTTTCCCTGTTTGTTTTCCTTCTTATGTATTTCATCCTCTGGTTGTTATTTTGTAATATTGATAGTAAAAACGCTGTCTATATCGCCGCTCTCACAGTTGTAGCATAAGGAGGGGTTTTGGTTATAGTCCTTCTCTGTTAAGTGAGTTTCCACTAAGGGCATCCCTTAACTCTGCTGCAAGGCTTGTCACTTGATCGAAAAGGTACAACCACATCACTCCAGATCTGAAGGCACTAAACTGGTTCCCTTATGAGGCAAGGATTCAGATGAAAATTGCTTGCATGACCCACAAAGCCCTACACTTCAACACACCGAAGTACCTAGCTGACAAACTGGAACTGTCCGGCGGTGGCAGATCATCCAGAAGCACCAGCACCTTACTGTTGAAACCTCAAAAATTTCGGAAAAAGAAAACCTATAACCGAGCCTTCTCTGGATTGGCCCCTAGAATCTGGAACTCCCTGCCCCCTGATATCAGACTGATCCCTTTAATCACTTCATCCAAAAAAGAAGTCAAACTGCTTTTAATGAACAAGTCTCTGAACTAAACCCACTGACTCTTTCTCTGGACACTTATATGACGCAGTTCTCCAACCAGGGCTTGCACATGCCGTCTGAGTCCTGGTTTATAACTCACTGTCTCACTCTTGATTTGCAACAGACAATGTCAGCGTTTATGTTTCTTGGTTATCTATTTTCTACTTATTGAACTATTTGTAAAGCGCTCTGATGCCCTTCTAGGGTCAAGTTCGCGCTATATAAAACTTGATAAATAAAATAAATAAAAAATAAAAATTGACACCTTCCTCTTGTTATCCAATCAAGAAAAAGACAAGAGAACCCACAATTCCCAGTGCAGGTAAATGGAGAAGACTGTCGTGCTCCTTCAAAAGTTATAAAAACATTTGGGTGTAGATGTCAACATTATAGCACCAATAAAAGATAATAAATGTTTAAGTTGGTTTGAAGAGGAAGCAGAGGGATTGAAATATTTCTTCTATTCTATCAAAAATGAAAATGTGATATCGTCTGAAGCTTTACATAGGAAACATGAATTACAATCCCACAATTGCACAAATATTTACAATTTATGTCTTACTTACAGCCATTGCTAAGAGATGGCTGCTGGAATATCAACTACAGAAATGCAATATTGACAAGTAGATGGGCCTTAATTTACAAACATTTTGCATTGGGCTTGCATTACTTTTTAATGCAGACCCAACGCAAAGTGTTGGGTTGGTGTATACAATCCAATGCAAATTCTGATTTGCGTTGAATTGTAACCCAAAGTAATACAAGGCAGCACAAAGAGCTGTCATGGGTCACTTTGCGTCAAGGAGGCTTTCTAGTGGTGGTGCATGGGCATTCCCCATGTATCCACCCATGGATATAGACACAAATCTCTATCTACAAAGAATTGTAGACATGGATTTGCGCCAAATTCCTGCACCTCCCTGAGGCTGGCGTAACTGAGGAGAAAAATGTTTTTTTGTTTTTTCCTCTTTGTATGTGTGCTGCAGTCTTCAGCACACGTACAAAGAAGAAATTGCCTTTCAGCATATTTTTTTTGTGCAGTGGGATTCCTTCCTGCACAAAACTATGCTAACCACAACGCAGACACCCTTGCTCTAGGGTGCAAGGATGTTTATAGTTCAGTGAATTCATTTTGCATGACTGTTAACTTACATGGCATGCAATTTCAATTCAGCTGTATATTATGGAAAATATTCACGAAGGCATTTTGGAGCACATAGAGTGATACTTCTATAGTACCCTTCTTACTCTTACATCACTTTGCTTATTGGCTCCAAAATATCTAAAATGGGAAAGAGATGGGAATATTCAGGAAATATTCATATACTATTAGTAGAAATAGGAAGGACTATGCCCTCTTTTTACTTTTACTAATAGGGCATTGGACCTTTTGAAGACAATTTACTAAATCATGTACGAGAACTTAAAAGAGAACTCCTGTAGTCTTTCTTTCCGTACTCATAAATGATTCGGTGAATCGACACCC
Source organism: Calotriton arnoldi (assembly GCA_963921515.1). Classification (NCBI taxonomy): domain Eukaryota; kingdom Metazoa; phylum Chordata; class Amphibia; order Caudata; family Salamandridae; genus Calotriton; species Calotriton arnoldi. The sequence continues at coordinate 2,335,780 of CAWUFW010001624.1, read as the reverse complement.
ACGTTACAATTTAATTACTAAAAAGCAAGCACTGATAGCATCATAGATCTCTAGCAAATTAAGAAACACAACACAAATAAAATACGGGAAACAGGTCTTACCTCTGTGCCTTTAAAAAACAGGACTTTCTTTTAATGGCTGTCTATGAAAATTTGCATTATGAAAAAGGTCTTATCAGATTGCTTCAAAATGATCTAATTTTTGGATCTGAAAGTGCAATCACTCACTATGCCCACAGAATCAAACCTTTCCTGGTATCTAGGCAGCCTCATAAAGTAAATGTCTGAAGAAGCACGATGATTAATGAAACTGTGCTGTCTATATTATAATATTGTTATTTGCGAGGTAGTAGTTTTCATTGGTTCTTTGTAGTATTTTGACGCTGTGAAATTTAGCTTCACACAAGTGCATATGGAGGATACCCTCAATATTGAGTGAATATGGGAATTTGAGGAGCTTTTTCTAAATCACTCTCGCCACAACAGCCTTTTTCTTGTGTCTAAAATGGTTTCGCCCATCCAAGAAGTGGCAGGGACCATGCAGTGTCTTTTGTAAAACCCTTTTATTCCTCTCTCTCCAAAAGCACTCTCCATTAAAACCCCAGGAAGTTTCAATTGTTAGAAGTATAGGACTACCACTGTTTATTTATTGGGTATGTTAAACTAAGCCTAAACATAGATCTATTAGCAAAAAACATTGACATGAAAAATCCACCCACCTTATTGGAGGTCTTTGTTGTCTTATGAATCTTTCCGTTTTGGTTTGGAGTGAAAGCGTACATTAATTCATGAAATATACAAGCATTAACATAATGAAATCTCGGTTTATAGAACAGTGACAAAAAAACAGTGTCTATTCTACTAGATGCTACAAGGTTTTACAGAAATGAAGCATGTTAGACCCTGTTCTGGGGGGCTACAAGGCAGACAAGGGCTACTGGGCAGCAACCTAGGTGGCTGATGTCGTTTGACTTTGGGGTCCATCCTACTGTGACTTTGCAAACTGGGTCAAGTACAACTCCTTTCGCACTCGACTCATTGGCTGGTGATGGTGAGCTGTCAGAAGCTTCTCCGGGATGTAGTGTGGAGAACTGAGACTCAGAACTCAAACAGTCAAATTACAGACACAATTATTTACTGTCCAGCCCAGTGTCACATATAAAGCGAGGAAATGTCACTTATTAGCAGTCTAACTACAATGCTGTATCCTACTTCTTTGTCCCCCCCAATATCTACAGTGATTTATCAGCGATACGGCCATTGGCAAAGATTAGGCACACGTGCAAATTTACTAAGTGATTACCATCTGGGGTAATTCGTTGGTCAGTTCAATTATTTCTTGAGCCAAAGAGTTCACACTGGCAAATGGTAACTTAATAATGGTGGATTTATCTTTGTGCTTTCAAGAGACAGTCTCTCTGCCTTTTGCTCTTAGGTCCTGTGTTACCTGGTCAGCCGAGGCGTGGCTTGACCCAGTGATAGATGGTCCACTCGGTGGGATTGCATCAACAGCATGTTCCACAGTGGCACAGGACCGCGGACAGTGACGTCTCTTCTCACTTGTGATGCTAGGATGAAGAGTGCAGGTCTTCCGCTAGTGCAGTGATGATGGCTCTCGCAGGGTAGGCCACTCATCGACCAGCGGCAGCCCAAGTCCTTCTCCCATGCTGCAGGGAAGCTGGATGGCATGTGTGATTCGGACTTGTAGTTTCTTCATGTAGTTCACCACATGAAATGCACAGGGAGACATCAATGGCTTGGATTGGTGCCAGCTTCTCTCCCAGTGTTAGTTGGCTTCTTCTAGGTACTCCACCTGCCAGGAACCTGGCTGAGCCTTTCCTCATGGACAGTCTCTCCTCCTGCAGGTCAAGACACTCTCATTCCCTCTCTGAGTAGGCAGGAGTCTAGGCACTAGGCAGACCCACTGTTTCTACAGCAAGTTTTACAAACTTCAGATGGTGTCCTCCCATCTGTGAGAGACTTGCTGCTATGAAGGCACCAGCCCTGCTAGCCCAGCAGCTCTGTTGAGTATTCTGCAGAGCACTTCCTTCCTTGGTCAAGAGCAGTGATACTCAAAGTACTGCCTGGGGGCCGCATGTGGTCCTCCTGACCTTTACACGCGGCCCCCTGGTCAACAGCAGCACCTGGTTGCTGTTTTCTCGACTCAGCACTAAAATTGAGAAGGATGTTAAATATAGCAGTACGCATTTATTTAAAGGTTAACTTAAGTTAAAGAAGACAAGTAACTAAGGTGTCCTGCACCACTTAACTTTAGGAACACCTTCATTTATAAAGATATCTTGCAACAAACATGTAAATATATGATAAAGTCTCTTCAAAATTCAAAAAAGTGTATTTCTTGAACATGCAGAAGTGTTTCACCTTAGTATTCAGATTATCAGTGCATTGAGAAGTATTTTCTTTTAAAGTGATAGTTTGCAAACATAAATTTAGAAACATTCATGCTTCCCCCTACACTTACAACAATGCAAGTAGTTAACTATGGGGCAAGTCAGTTGTTATGTGCACACTCTGTGTGGCCTGGGTTGCTATTATACATAAACAATATAGATTATTAAATAAAATACAAGAGAATGTGTTGTATAGTGCACATCCTCAAGTCATGTATTTTAAGGTCCTCTTGTTTGTGATAATGAAGAAAAAGGAGATAAAGTAAAATAAAACAATAGACTAGGATCACAAATTTTGTCAAAAGCAAGCCAGGACTGATCATAGGTTTTCTGGTTTCACATTGTGCAATTCAGCCTTTAGCTGTACATGCTTCGCTTCCCCTATGCCCAGCTTACACCACTTCCGCCCCGCCCTAACCTGCTGGCATCAGGGTGGCCCTCGGTCACACCACAGGTCAAACCTTTTGGCCCCCTCAAAAGTGTTTGCGAGTACCCTTTGTCAAGAAGAATTTGGATATAGAAAAAGGTAGGATTGTTTAGACCCCATCTCTATAATCATTTTCCAAAGAGGGGAAGTGGATTCACTGTCTAAGGTGTTGGAACCAATTTGGGTTGTTTCCCTTTCAAATGCCACAACCTTTGTGCAAGGTGTTATCTCTCACAGCAGGTAGAGGTGATGCTGCCTCCGAGCAGGAGTATCCAAAATGTGGGCACAATGAAATGTGAAGTCTCTGCATCCAGTTGTCATCAGCCTTCCTGAAGTACAAATTAGGTCAAGACAAAAGGGCAGAACCTGCCTAGAAACTTCTGACCTCTAACAATAGAATCTGCTGAATCAAACTACCCTCCCCCCACCATGCACCAAATAACAGTGATCAGGAAGGACTAATCAACAATCCCTTGCTAAAGGGTCATCATAGAATTCTCATGCCAAACCAGGGGTGATCCGAAATGGACCCCACTAGCCCCAGCAATCATAATCTTACCAAATCCACAATCCACACATGCTCTTGGACTGTCAGAGCAAGGGTCTGGGTGTTACATCTAGGGAGAACTTTACATGAGTGAAGCCAGCAGGCTGCACTCTCCCCTGAAGTAGGAAGAAAGTCTGCTCTGGTCTATTGATTGACAAAAATCGGTATGCTGCCACCACTTCATGTCAACAACCCAGGACATGGATAGTAGTCACGCTTGGTGCACCCCTCCAGGTTGTATAACAGGTTCTGGACCCTGGCTTTACCATGGACAGTCCTACGCCTTAGTGCACACACTAGATTAGTGTGTTTGTTGGGCCAAGGAGCATGGTATCCTGACTATTGAGCCCTCATTACAAGTTCCCCGGATTTAGGTGTAGGGATACTGGGAGGCCAGACTCAGAGCGGGGACGATTCAGGCTTGTGTTTCCACACACTCGTAATGAGGGCCTTATAGTCAGGATACCAGTTTCACATGCAGTAAGGTCACTCAGGGCATGGGTACACACACCTATCCCAACAAAACAAGTACTTCTAAATTAAAGAGTTAAAAAACTATAACTGTCTTCTCATTTTTGCAAAGTTCTATATACACATCAGAGAAAACTGACCCATTGCAATATCACTTCTACTGGATTTCTTCATCTTTAGAATAGGATCTAGCCCCAGGCCAGACTGAAAACATGCAGTACCTTTTAGGATGGGTAGCAGTAGGCGGCGGGAGGAGGTTTACTTTGTAGAGTGGAGCTTTCAACATGACTGGAAGTGATACCACAAATATATGGAAGTATTTTTCCTTTACCTGCTAAGGAGTTGAAATTATTTTAGGATTCTTTTTTAGTTTAATTTAAAAGCACTTTTGGTATTCTGACCTTCTTTGTACCGGTCACACATACTTACGCAACAAGATTTTATTGAGGAAAGAAAAAGAACCTTATTGACCCTCCTAAAAATGTAAACATTATTGACCCTCATCAATGTAATCCTTTCATGATAATAAAAATAAGACAAATTGATGTAAGGGGCATGGTCTTATGGTGGTTATTCATTGCATCTGCATGTCCATTGAACTTGTTCGTCTCGAATGATAACCAAACTCTTCGTCTTTATAGAAAGGTGAGGGCATCTGGAAATTATTAGTCAGTCAAAAGGGATAATCTTTTCTACTCTTTAAAGCTGAGGTTGAATTATGGCCCTGTGACTTGTTAAGGCTCTCATTACGAGAGGCCTGAAATTCCCAATTCAGCTGGTAAAATAAGTGATCAGCCAAACAACGGATTACATGTTTTACGTACAAACTGCTACTCCTAGTTTTTTTTCCTTGCACATTTCACCAGGAAAAATCTGTGGTGTCGATAATTTTGGGTCTGGGAATTCTGGTATTGTTTTTCCTTCTCACTCATAATGAGGGCTATTTTCACAGTAATTTAGTTCCAGCCATGAAAACTTGTTTATCAGATCAGTAATTCCGGGTGTGCAATTGCCAATGCAGTTCCCCTGTAGGTCTATGAAGAAGGGCTTCAGCATGGTAATGCTGTTGGTGACCTGTCCCAGTCTCCTGGAGATCAGCTGAGGTTGTTCTTATCTAACAGAACTGGTACAGAAATGTTCTATCCGTCATATCGCAACTGCCTTAGGAGACACAAGCTAAAATATTTGATATTGTGAATCTCATAGAGACTTCTAGCTGCAGATTCCTTACCTTTGAATTTACCCAGATGTCAGACTGGATCCGGAAACTTTTGCATGAGCGGTGCCCCTGGCCGCTGTTGGGTGGCTCCGTTCGGCTCCGCGTGACTTCGCCGGCATCGTTAGCATTGGTTTTGATGTCGCGGTCACCTATATAGGCGTCACCCAGGCATGACGTCAGTTCTTTTCTTTCCACATGAGTTAAGCGCTGATCCGGAGAACAGCTACACCTCTGTCTCTTTTTGATAGACTTTTTTTGACATTTTGTCAAGAGATTTTTTCTTGTGTGTCGAGGGATGACCTCTAGATGTACAGGGTTTAAGCCGTGTGGTACCTGTCACAGCACCATGTTGGTAACCAACCCTCATCTTGTCTGCTCATCTTTGTGGTTCAGGCTTCAACATCCCATAGGGCACTCCCTTCCGCTCCTCCAGATAGAGAATCCAAGAGGCTGGACACATTTGGGAAGAAGATGTTTTCTTCTACCAGCCTGACATTGCGGTCAGTGAACACTGCATGCTTATTGGGACATTTCTCACACACCCTTTGGGAAACGGTTGCGCAAATGCTGCCACAGGTCCCGGAGGAGGACTGGACCAACCTCTCCCAGGCAGTAAAAGATGGGAAAGATGCAGCAAAGTTCACCATCAGGTGTGACTTAGATACGACTGACTCGCTGGGTAGAGCGGTTTCGTCAAAGCTGGCCTTACGGGGCCATGCCTGGCTGAGAACATCTGGCATCTCGGGTGATGTCCAGGCAAAACTCATGGACATGCCCTTTGACGGGACTCTTCTTTTTGGTGAGAAAGCGGACTCTGCTTTAGAGCGCTTCAAGGAATCTCGTGCTATGGCCAGATCCTTGGGCCTCTCAGTTACACCTCGTGGCCAGTCTAGCTTTCACCCTTTTCATGGCAATGGAAGGGGTTTTCAACCGCGTCAGCCATATCTCTACCACTGTCCTGTGCAGACTCTCCAAGTTGTGCGAGGACATGGACGAGGTTCATTCTGACCTCGTGGGAATGGTAGCTAGAAGTTGTCTGCCACCCAGCCCCCGGCAGCTGCAGCCTCCAAGCATTCCTAGTTTGGTTCTGCAAGTCCATGCCATTCCAGTTTTGGAGGGAGAATTCAACATCATCTCCTCCGCTGGCGGTCCATAACATCGAACAAATGGGTCTTGCAGATCATTCAGGACGGCTATTCTCTTCCCTTTCTTTCTTTTCCTCCTCCTTAACCGTCAACTCAAGAACGGCTGCTGGAGGATCATTTAATATTACTCCGAGAGGAAGCTACAGCTCTCCTGGCCAAGGGAGCTATAGAAAAGGTTCCGGTTTCAGAAGTAGGCAGTGGTTGCTACTCCCACTACTTTCTGATACCAAAAAAGAACAAATGTTTGCGGCCCATTTTGGACCTTCAGAGTGTCAATCTCTTCCTCAAAAAGGAGAAATTCAGGATGCTCACATTGGCTCAAGTCTTGTCTGCCCTAGACCAAGGAGACTGGCTGGTAGTGTTGGACTTGCAGGATGCGTATTTTCACATCCCTATCCTACCTGCCCACGGGCGTTACCTACGGTTCAAGGTAGGCCACAAGCACTTTCAATTCACCGTACTTCCATTTGGTCTTACCAGCGCCCTCGGGTGTTCCCCAAGGTGATGGCGGTGGTGGCAGCTTATTTACGCAGATTAGGGGTGTCAGTCTTCCCCATCCCCTAAACGACTGGCTGTTGAAGGCATCTTCACCCCAGGCTGTCATCTCCCACCTCCAGACTACAGCGGACCTCCTGCATTTGCTGGGGTTCTCTATAAACGTGCCAAAGTCACACCTGACTCCTTCTCAGACACTCCCTTTCATCGGAGCTGTTCCGGACACAGTGCCGTTTCGGGCTTATCCTCCCGAGCAGCGAGTCAGGATATTCAGGCTATGATACCGATGTTTCAGCCTCTATCCTGGATTTTGGTGAGAATGACTCTGAGGCTGCTGGGAATCATGGCTTCCTACATCCTGTTGGTAAATCATGCCAGATGTCATGTGCGGGCTCTGCAGTGGGACCTGAAGTTCCAGTGGATGCAGCATTAGGGGAATCTCTCAGTTGTGGTCCAGATCTCTGAGGGAACTGCAAAAGACCTGCAGTGACGGTTGAGTGAGACGCAGACCCCTCTCCCTTCCCCAACCAGATCTCACTCCTGGGATGTAAGTAAGTAAATTTTATTATGCATCATTAATTAAAACCGTTGCATACACATGATAGTAAGATTCCATAATAATACAATAAATAAAACAGTGTTTAAAAGATCATCAATGTGCATTATGTTTAAAACTCGCACTCCTGGGATGGGGCGGCCATGTGGGAGAGGTTGAGCTCAGGGGACACTGGTCTCTGGCGGAGTCGGGGTTCCACATCAATTTGTTGGAGCTTTGGACGATCCGGCTAGCATTGAAAGCATTTCTTCCCTCTGTCAAGGGGAAGTTAGTGCAAGTGTTCACAGACAACACCACTGCCATGTGGTACTGCAACAAGCAGGGAGGGGTCGGGTCGTGGATTCTTTGACAAGAGGCCTGCGTCTCTGGACATGGCAGGAACAGCAGGGCATAATCCTGGTGGTTCAAATCCTGGGGGTTCTCTGAATGCCAGGGCGGATGAACTCAGCTGTCGATGCCTAGCAGATCACGAATGGCTCCAGTCGGAGGTGGTGCAAGGTCTCTTCAGCAGTGGGGAGAGCCTTGGTTAGATGTCAGCAGTGCAATGTCAGCAGTTTTGTGCACTGGAGTTTCCAAGGCAGCAATTGCGCAGAGACGCTTTTCATTGTGAGTGGAGCAAAGGCCTCCTGTACGCCTTTCCGCCCATACCACTTCTGCCCAGAGTTCTCAAGAAGATCAAGAATGACCGGACCCAAGTCATTCTTGTGGCTCCGGACAGGGCACGGAAAGTCTGGTATCCAGAGCTTCTTCGAATGAGCATCGATCGTCTGATCAGGCTGCCCCTTCGGGAGGATCTTCTGTCGCAGGGGAGGATCCTCCACCCGAACCTGTCTTCTCTCCACCTCCTTGCGTGGAGATTGAGCGGCGACAGTTGATAGCTTTCGACCATTCTCCCGAAGTATGTAATGTTTTTTTGGCGGCCCGACGGCCCTCCACTAAGACGGCATACGCCTTCCATTGGCAAAAATTTGTAGAATATTGTACAGAAAGGTCTATTGACCCTCTTTCTGCTTCTCTATCTAATATTTTACTTTTAATTCTTACCTTTTCCCAGCAGGGCTCTACTTTGGGTACTCTTGAGGGTTATCTTTCTGCTCTGTCTGCTTTCTTGCAACTGCCAGACCAACCCTCTTTGTTCAAATCCCCTATTGTAAATAGGTTCTTAAAAGGGCTTGTACATATGTTTCCTCCTACTCCCTTTATCATGCTGCAGTGGGACCTTAATTTGGTTCTGACATATCTTATGTGCGCTCCCTTTGAGCCTTTGCACAATTGCCCCCTCCAGCTGCTTACCATCAAGGGTAAGTAGACATAATATCGAAGTTTTAATATCGATATACATAAATATCGAGTTTAGTATATCGATAGTATTAAATATCGATGTTATGTATATCGATGTTAAAAATATCGATTTTAAGTGTTGTAAAAAATATCGAAGTTTGTAATGTCGAATGTAAAAATATCATTATGTTAAAATATCGTTATTGTACTATATTTTAATGTATTTAAAGTTTGTTTTGAGTATAAAAATAGTTAATGTTATAAAAAATAAAAATTGTATAATATTTTTTAGGAGTGGGATGTTGGGTTTATAGGGGATAAGGGTGGGGAGTGTTTTAAAATAATTAAATACATTTTTTTTAAATTTTAAATTTAAAAATATAATTTAGAAAATATATTTTCGAATTCAGAAAATATGGTTTTAGGAGCGGGATGTTGGGTTTATAGGCGATAAGGGTGGAGAGTGTTTTAAAATAATTTAATTAAATTATTAATACATTAAAAATTAAAAATTTTAATTTAGAATTTTTTTTTAGAATTTAGAAATTATTGTTTTAGAATTTGAAAGTTGTGTTTATAGGGTATAACTTTGGGTAGTGTTTTAGAAATATTGTTTAAATATTTAAAAATAAAAACATGTTAATAAAATAGTATAAAATATTTACAAAATAATATGTGTTTATAGTGTATATTTTGAGAAAAATATTATTTTAATTTAATTGTTTATTAGTAATAATTAAATATTAAAAGGTTAAATAATGTAATATTATTCATGTGAAATGTTAATTATTATATTATTTATGAAAATATGATATAAAAAATATACATATGTATTATTTTAAAACATTTAATAATAAATATATATTTATTAAATAATCAAAAAAATATTTTACTTTTAAGTTTTATGTATAGTATACAGATACAATATTATTTATATGTGAAATATAATATTTTTTAAAAATATTAGGGGCCCATTACGATAACCGGCGGTAAAAATACCGCCAACCGCCATAGCCTGAAAATACCGCCCGCCTGCAACATTGAAATACCGAATGAGCAATTATGATGACGCTAAGCAACCACCGCCCGCAGCGGAAAAAAATAACAGAATACCGCCCGTCCATGTCAGAGTCCAAGACAATCCGTCCGCCACGGGCGCAATACCGCCCGAAAAAGCCAAATACGACCGCGCGGACGGACTACACACCGGCCGTCAAATTATGATCCCCCCGACATGAGGGCGGGAAACCAACACATTTCCCGCCCGCAACGGTGAACAACTGAAATGAATAACAGACAAGGCGGAAGGCCTGGCGGCCACGTACGTGCACGGAAATCAGTGGCGGCACAACCAAATACACACAACACGGCCAACAAGTCCACAGAGTAAACGACGCAAAAATACCCAGACACATAACCCATCCCAAAGACACATCCCCCTGCCAAAATATAGAATTAGTATAAATCCCAGGACACCACGCCCAACACACCTGAAAACGATAGACCATCATGACACACCCACATAGGTGAGTACAAAAGCAGCCCCCTCACAGACCACAAACCCTTGCACCACGACTAAGCCAACACCACAGCAGAGAACACGGAGAGCCACAGAGGAAAGCAGTATACCACACGCACACACACATCACATCCATCACCACCACCACCACCTAAACACTGGCACCACAAACCCCCTGCACATCACACACCAAACACACCACACCAGCACCACAAACACTACACTACGCACCATGGCAACACAACGAATGCCCAAGTTCACTGCCACAGAGTTGACGGTCATGGTCGACGAGGTCATCAAGGTGTACCCACAAATCTATGGGAACCAGGTCCAACAGACACCAGTATCCACCAGAAACAGGATGTGGAAAAGGATCGTAGACCAGGTGAATGCAGTTGGGAACGTGCCACGCAACCGGGGGAAATAACCAAGAGGTGGCAGGACATGAAAAGCGTGGTCAGGAAGAAGGAGGCCAAGAACCGTGAGCTGGCTGACAGGACTGGCAGCGGAACTCCCGCGCCATTCAAGACCTTCAAGGCGTGGGAGGAGAAGGTGCGAGGCATACTACATCCGGAGAGTCTCATCGGAATACCAGGGGGAGTGGAGGCTGGTAAGTACAAACAAATGTATACCAGCACACCGCCATGTACAGACATGCACTAACACAATGCCATAGCTCCGAGGGCCGAACACCCCCATGTCCAGTACACAATTCACAAGACATCCCTCACATATGCAACAGACACTCACACACACTCAGCCCATAGGCACCAACAAAGAAAACCATGGGGGCATGTGTACAGTCAGCCAGCACCACAACTCCCACCAGGCCCCTCTGTACCCCAGATGTGCCGGAAGGAGCACTCCCCACACCCACACCCATGTGGCAGCCATAGCTGCACCAACCAACAAGTAACAGGTGAGCAGCCTTACCACAAGGCCCGTGTATCGGAGGCGGGACTGCAGAAGTACCCCCCCCCAGGCCCCCACTCCTACAGCACAGCAAGATGGAGCACTCCCCACACCCATGTGTCAGCCATTGCAGTGCACACCCACACCCGACAGGTAGATATGTTACCCTACATTGAGGGCTGTCTGTGGATGGTAAACCATCACCACGACTCACAACACGGCCCCCACACCCACAGACCAGCAAGATGGAGCACCCCTCCCTCTCATAACCATGTGGTAGCCATTGCATTTCACCTTCAAAACCAACAATTAGGTACACCACTGTACAGGGCGGGGTGTCCGTAGGCATGAGGACTGTACTACGACTAACATGTGGGACATGTCACTTAGCAGAGGAACAGGTAGCACTGCTCCCTGTCACAAACATGTGACCAATGTGCACCCGGACATCAATTACAGTCATAGCCCACATGAGCCATCTCAAATGCAGTAACACGTAACGAGTCACGTCAGCATGCACAAGTCTAACTGGAGCACTGACCCACATGGCGTGCACTGTGCCAGTCATCACACACATCAGCAACACCATCCAAGTCTTGTCCACGTAGTCGTGTCTGCTTCTACCCTTGACATAGTACAACATCACCCATGTAAGTCTATCTCGTCCAAATGAAACATAGTGGAACCCCAGTAATGTCACATACACCACTGGACCCATGAACCACACAGCTACACAATGCACATGCAAAATCTCATCCATCTCATCATCCAGCCCCAGTGTCATGAAAGGTATATCATCCAAACAGTTGCCCCATAGACAGTAGTACAGCAAAGGGTCCTGCCGATGACCAATAATGAGTATGCTGTGTCTGAAGCGCACGTCACACTGTGAGTAACAACAAACAAAATGTAGTCAACACCCCAAGAGCACTGCATTGCTGCACATGGGTGGAGAGTAGCACGCACACCAAGGAATTGTACCATCTGCAATACGTCGTGTGGCATACAACCATTACTCACTCACCACAATGCTTGCTGTGGAATGCCCATAAATGACAACAGTGAGCAGATATGCTGGCTAAGTCAGACATACACACACCTTCGTCTCTGTAGTGTCGTGTGGCCAAAACACATGTCCCCTTCGGCACCCATATGTCACAGTATGTACCACAGTACCATATTTCAACACCAAAGCGTTCATGGTGCAATACCCCGTTCCCACCAAAGCCACAAAATGTAGGGGTACTGCAACACACACCAATTGGCATGACAAATCCGTCCCATGCCAGATGCACCCATCACACTATTCCATTGCCTTGATCACGCACACACATTGTAGAGCCATACACACGCATCCGGGAAATCAGTGCGCAACTGTGCACAAACTATGCATGTCAGACATCTAACACAAACCTTGCAAGGTGCAACACAATAACTTTTCGTCTCCGCCCCACAGGTGACGAACAGCATGATGCTGCGGATGGAGACACCAGCCATCACAGCCAGTCCACAAGCCCCCCACACGGACTCACGGATGTGGAAAGCCTGGACACCTCTACGGACGAGGACTCCCAACCTGGCACATCTTGCGTGGCAGGGCGCAACAGCACACCAGGACCCCTCCTACCCACCAACCCATCTCCCAGGGCTGGTGACCAGTCCCAGGCCCCTGCTGCCACGGTCATTGCGGCCAACACCACCGCCGCAACCACCACCACCATCACAACCACCACCACCACCACCACCACCACCAGGGCCTCCCTGACCACTCAGCCATCCCAAGAGGTGGCACAAACCTCCACATCTACCCTGGGAGCCAGGAGGAGGCCCCGGGTGACCAATGTGGCGAGTGGGCAGGTCGGTGGCAGCAGTCCAGGTGGGAGGAGCAGGGTCAGGCCAAGGCCAACAGAGCCTGGGAGCCAAGCCCTGCCACAAATAGCCAGAGTCCTTGGGGCCTATGAAGAGGCCCAGGGACAATGGGCCAGGTCAGCTTCCGACACGAGGGAAGTCCTTGGGGTGTTGAGGTCCATGGACGCCCGTATGGGCCAATTCGTGATCCGTATGGGCCAACTTGTGGACCTCATGGGCCAGCTAGTGGTGGAGGTGAGGGCCCACTCAAGGCCAACCACAACACCTGCGCCACCACCTGCTGGGGCGCAGGGACATGCAACATCCAGTTCCCCTGCGTCCACAGCGAGTGGGCAATCCTCAGCCACCACCAGCAGCCCACAAACACAACCCCCTCCCCTCAAACGTGGAAGGGGCCGTCCAAAGAGGAAACAGATGTCCAGGGAGGACTTTGCACGCTCCAAACGCCAGTGAGTCAGCCAGCCATGGTGGCCACCCCCTGCATTCACTTGGACTACCATCCCACCCCACACTGCCAGTCGAGTGGCAAATGTCTGTTGGACTGCGGACCCAGGACAACATGGGTACACCTTGACCATCACGCGGACAGGACCGTCAACTCATTGTACAGCATGCACCAGCTTCTTGATCACCTTTTCCACAATCACATGTCACCTTTAAAATAAATACACCTGTATCACATCCTATGTCATCTGCTATGTTTATTATCAATGGTGCACAAACGTCTGCATATTCAGAAATTCATCTGTAGTTTGATAGGCCAGGAGAGGCAGTAGGGACCTAGGGGTGACAAACAGAACAAGAGTCCATTGACTGTGTGTGTCACACACATATCACACAGTACTTGTCATCAGGCCTAAGCAATGTACACACATGTCACAGAGCAACAGGGCACAATGTCACAGCCACTCTCAGTGGCATACTACCCTGGACATGGACCATTGCCACACAGCACTCAGTCAACAATAGGCCGCCCTGACAATGCACACATACACATACACAACTACAGCGACATCAGCCGTCGTATATGGTCACTCACCGTCAAGTGAAGTAGCGGGCGATGAGCTGCTGACGCTCATTCACTGCTTCCTCCTCTCCACTGTCCTTGTCACTGGACACGGCTTGGCCTGCAGGCGGGGGCCCCGGCTGATCACCGTCATCCACTATCAGGGGGATCCGCCTGCGAATAGCAAGGTTGTGCAGCATGCAGCATGCCACAACAATCTGGCACACCTTCTGTGGGGAGTATGCCAGTGCACCCCCGGTGCGGTCCAGGCACCTGAATCTGGACTTCAGGAGTCCAAATGTCCGCTCCACCACACGTCTGGTCCTCCCATGTGCCTCATTGTACCTGACATCAGCTGGTGTACGAGGATTGCGGAGTGGACTCAACAGCCAAGGCCCATTAGGATATGCAGAGTCACCAACAATCCATGCACGGTCCGGTTGCAGATTGGTCATCAGACGTGGGAGGATGCTGTGGCGCATGATGTGCGAGTCATGGGTGGAACCGGGAAACTTCACACACACGTGTGTGATTATCATGTCCGTCAGGCACACCACTTGCACATTCAGGGAGTGGAAATGTTTCCGGTTACGGAAGATGTGCTCCATGGCCTGTGGTGCAACAAGGCCAACATGGGTGCAATCAATTGCACCAACAACCTGGGGGATGCGTCCGAGTGCATAGAAAGCATCCTTCACCGCAGGCAAATCACGGGCCCTGGGGAATCGGATGTACCGGTTCCTGTACAGCATCAGAGCTGACAGGACATCCCGTAGCACCTTGCTGAACATGGGCTGGGACATCCCACCTCCACTGCCCACCGTGTGTTGGAATGAACCGGTAGCGAAGAAATGCAGTGCAGCCATCACCTTGGCCGTGGGGGTGAATGCAGTAGGATACACCCTGCGAGGACGAAGGTGGGGTTCCAACATGGCACATAGGCGATGCAGGGTGGGCCGGTCCAGACGGAACTGCCTTATGACCTCCACATCCTCCATGTCTGACAGCAATTGGTAGGGGCGATGTATGTCAGGTCTCCTCCTAGGACAGATGGAAGTGGACACATGTCAATGCAACACACAACATGGCATTTACACATACACAAAACAAAGATCACTGACAAAGCAATAGTATCAACGAACAGCTGACAAGTAGGGACAGCACAGCAACATTACTCTTACACAGGTCCCCTTACCAATAGCAAGGACCACTGACACATACCATTGCTATGAGCATGCACATGGGGATTAAGGCCATATTAGCTTGATAGGCATGATGATGGATTCAGACTGCATATGTGGGTAGCGGCAACACCACGGCAATATACCTAGCTGCTGTACCTGACACCGCTTCCGAGGCTGGGTGAGTATGGCACACACCAACAACACAACGTACACAGGCTGAGCGGTACACCAATCGCAGCAGCTTGGACACGCAGAAACAGCCCCAAGGGGGCTATATCAGTGTGGGAGGGTGACAGGCTTTACCACAGCTACCAGGGACTGCTGACTGCCACCCCTCAACAACACCTGCTGCAGCTGCCACCTGTCCACCTTAATGTCGACGACTCTGATGATATGTCCAGGTCCACTCACCGGCGAGGAGCTGCAGTTCCTGGCTTCCGAGCTCCACACACACTGCCCAAGGCGAATACCGGCAAAAGTCATGTGTGTGTAAGACAACTACAGTGTGTGTGGGAGTGCATGTGGGGGACACTCATGTCGTTCATCCGCAGCACTATGAGTCTGAGCCTGTGTGGTTCCAACATGCACCGCTTACCATGCTAACAACAGGTGGAAGGGGCATGTAGGCTCTCTGGTGTTTCCCCATGCATGTCCCTCCCGAGTGGTGGTACATGGCATCTACATGTCAGACACCCAGTGACGCAGACACTTGGCAATGCATGATTCTGGGCAGCTATTGCTTGTGTGAATGGCTGGCTGGCTCCCTGCTGGCCTTCTCAGTCTCGGCAGACCTGGGCTGCACATTGACCGCCCAATCCTAGAAGGAAACTACACTGACTGTACAGTGGGTTACATGTGTCATTATCTCACAACTGTCAGGGAATGCGCTAACTCAGCCCTGTCGATTGAACACTCCAGGCCTTTTGATAGGGATGTGTGTGAGAGATGGTGGCACTGAATGTGACCTCCATTGCGGGGTGAGCCATTCACAGGGCGAGTACATTGAGGGCTGCGCAGTGTTGGACACAGTGAGTCCACCCACAAAGATGTGTAGCCTTGTGAGCTATGTGTCGGTCTACATGACAATGGACAGTAGATGTGGGCAGACTACACATTGCTCAAAGTGCTGGCATCCTGAATAGAATGGGATGGACAGGTACTGTGTACACACTCCCACCAGCATGCATTCACGTGTGGTGTACACATGCTGTTATGCCATGTCCCATACCGTCTTGGCTCTGTTACACGTCTCTGATCATTTAGGATGGGTCAGCATCATGCCACTGTTATTGGTGGATGTGGGTGATGCTGAGAAGAGTATGTGTGATATTCCAACCCTCATGTGTACCATCCCTGCAGTTGGAAGTCCACCAGCCCAAGGCCTTGTGATGAGCCATTGCATCCAAGTTGATGCTTCTGTGTATGTGTAACCGACAGTGCAGCCAATCCCGCGAAGAGGGTGACGTCACCTGCCGGATGTGTGACCATGTTGCGGCGACTAATCGGGGGATGCTCCCTCGTATTGTCAGGTTGGCACGGCGCTGCATTTCACCACTAATGGTCTGCAATTGTTAGTCACACAGCCTGTGGCGGATGCACGTTTGTAGGGGCATCAGCTGCAGGCAGGTGTACAGTACTGTGGGATTGTGTCTTTTGCTGCGAGAGGCAGCATGTGTCCACAGCCTACCCATGTTCTGGGTAATGTGATGTTAGTTGTGTGATGCAGTGGGTTGTGAGTGTACTCTGTGCTGGGTGCATCTTACATGCATATGCGATTCCTGAGGGTCAAGATGTAATTTGGGCACTCTGCATAGTCAATGCGTTCAGAGTCGTAGGCCTCAGGGACAGCCTGTAGTCAGCTGGTGTGGCACTTCACATGTATGTTTGTGGCACTGTGCATACTCTGATTTCGTCCTAAACACATGTGTGCGATGCCTCACCTCATATTCCTGATACTTACACATCCGGCACACTGTGCAACAGTAGTTGTGCTCGTGCGATGGACAGTTGTCTGGCATGGGCCCATAACCATTGTGGACTGTCATGTTGCAGTCAGTGTGTGTGGTGACACATTCTGCTCCATGCAGGTATGTCCTTGGCCTAATTATGTAGTGGTCATCCTTAACACAATCAGGAGAGTGGGTGTGTACACAGCGATGAGTGGCTATGGCCGCAGGGTGACAGTCCGGGTGTTGTTCCATGTGCACAACACATGTGTCACTTATTGGCGGGTTCATTACCTGTACGCCAGCCATTACGTGTTGATTGTGGTTGCTGTATACATTTGCACAGGTATCATGCAACATGTGCACTTGGGAATGTTCTGTGCTGGCTCCCTTGCACATGTCTGTGGATTTGATGCCAAATGAGTGAGGCCACCTCGCTCTCCCTCATGTGTCATCTACCATGTGTGCTGAGGGACAGGGGACGGTCAACAGTGGTGAGGCATCGGATGGTGCAGCTGCACAGGAGCTGGGTGAGACTAATGTGACCGGCGCATTGGAGGGGGCAGACGTGTGCTGGATGACTCACAGGCCCATACGACAATTGCTGCGTCATCTGAGTACAGAGGTCATGTATCAAGTTAAAATCAAATGCAGGCAAAAGGAACGCATTTGGAGATCTGAATACAGCATGACACACAGGAAAGATTACTGTGTTGCCTTAGAAGAATATAAAAGTGCTATAACTCAGGCCAAAATAAAGTACTTTACCGCCAAAATTCAGGAGGCCACAAACTCCCCAAAAGAATTATTTAAAACTGTTTCCGCCTTGACGAGATGTCCTCGTGACACCACATTCACGCCAGATCAAAAGTTTGTGGACAAACTCGCCCATTTTTTTCAAAATAAGGTGGAGTCCGTATTTAATGAACTTTTGAAAATTGCTGAGGTGGCTGGGAGCAATCTTGTTGAGAAGCAGGAGGATAAGGTCTCCCATTGCAGCCTAACGCATTTTCCATTGTTGGGTGAGGAAACAGTGGCTGATCTCTTGCTGAAATCCAAGTCAGGGTCCCCCTTAGATCCTTGTCCGTCGCATATCTTACATTTAGTCCCTAAGGAGATTAGCGCTTTATTGACTCCAATATTAAACCAAATTGTAATCTCTGGGATCTTTCCGCTGACTTGGAAAAAGGCTTGTATTCGTCCTCTTTTAAAAAAACCTAAGTTGGACCCCCTGGAGGAGAAAAACTATCGTCCCATCTCCTGTCTGCCTCTACCTGCCAAAATTCTGGAGAAGGCTATGAATTCAGAACTGACAACATATTTGGAGTTAAATAACATTCTTGATTCTACCCAACATGGTTTTAGATCACTGCACTCCACTGAATCAGCCCTGATCATGGCAACTGAGGAAATTCGGAAGGTGTTGGATGGTGGTGGAAGGGCTGCCTTAATCTTGCTTGATCTGACAGCAGCCTTCGACACCGTAAATCATGCAGTACTAGTTCGAAGGCTGCAGGATGTTGGCATCAGTGGTAAAGCTTTAGCTCTTCTTACTTCTTTTCTATCATCCAGGGAACAATTGATCCTCAGGGATGGCCTTCAGTCTGAAGATTTCACTCTCCCTGGTGGAGTTTCACAGGGCTCGGCTTTATCCCCGACGTTGTTTAATATTTACGTTGCCCCTCTGGCTCGACTCATAAAAAGTTATGGCTTTAAGCTGGTGTCATATGCTGATGACACTCAGCTTGTAGTTTCCGTAGCACAAACCTTGGACGTAACTGCTGCCCAGTTTCGTAAATGTCTTTCTGCACTGATGTCCTGGATGAACTCTAACTTTTTAAAGCTTAATGCCGAAAAAACTGAGGTTGTGGAATTCGGACAGAATTCATCGGTCTGGAGCCAATTATGGTGGCCTACTGCTGCCGGTACCTGCCCGGTACCGGTAAATAAGGCAAGGAACCTTGGCTTTTTGATCGATAAAGACCTCACTTTGGCACCACAGATTAATCAGGTTTCGTCAGCCTGCTTTTTTACTTTAAAATGTTTAAGGAAGATACTCCCGTTCATCCCTTTCTCCTTGAGGAAAACTGTGGTAGGAGCCATGGTTTTATCGAGACTAGATTATTGCAATGCTCTTTACTTGGGAGCAGGTGCTGCCCAACTTTCTAAACTCCAATCAATTCAAAACGCGGCAGCGCGAGTATTGCTTAAACTTCCTAAACATCATCCTACATCCACTAGCATAAAGCAACTTCATTGGCTCCCAGTGAAACGACGGATTGATTTTAAGGCACTCTGCCTAGTACACAAAGCCTTATTTGGAGGAGGGGCTAAGGATGTGCAATCTTTGTTTGGTCGATATGTACCGTCGCGTCTTTTAAGATCCTCTTCTTCTGGATTGGTAGTCCTTCCAAAGATTAAAAAAGTAAGGTGTGGAGGTAAACGTTTCTCTTTCTTAGCGGCTAAACTGTGGAACTCCCTTCCGCCACATCTTAGACTTCAGCCCAGCAGGCTGGCGTTTAGGAAGGAACTAAAAACCTGGTTTTTCACCTATCCATGATCCCTGTTGGTTGCTGTCCCGGCACACCACTTAGCGCCAAGACGCCTCGGCATTAGTGCGCTCTACAAATATGTCTGTCAGTCAGTCAGTCAGTCAGTCAGTCAGTCATCCATGTTTGCTAGCACAGGGGACGTGCACTCTGGCTCCTCTGCAGCCACGCGGAGGCCAATGCCCGCCCTCCCAACTACTTCCACTGGTGCAACACGTGTCGGCACAAGGATGACGGATAGAGTGTCTTTCACACCAGGCACAGCTGCCCCTGCGACCCCTGCTGCACTCAGTGCCGGGTCTGTTGAGCATGTGCGGCATCTGTGCGTGGGTCAGACAGCTCTCCTCAATGGCTACATTGCCCATGCCAACACCTTTCCGCAGTTGACATAGTTCATGGAAGGCCTACATTAACGCGTGGGTGGGCTACACCAGTATGTCCAATAGTTGTCCCCCCAGTCAAGGTGGTCCTTGAACTGGGCCACTGTCAGGCTGACATTCCTGACCTTCCCCCACCCCCCGGAAAGTGGCGCATCTGACAACAGCAGGGCACGAGTCCTGACAGAAGAGGTGGTGGCACGCAGACGTCATGACAGGTAGTGACGTCACGGAAGATGGCTTGCACCATCAGACTCATTGCCTCCCCTCGCTCACCCCACTGATGCGATTGCATCATGGGAGCACGCGCGTGTGCAGCAGCTCCAATCTCTCCCCAGAGAGGCCAAATAGTGTATGTGTGGCTCCATTCGCTCCAGTCATCGAGCTCAATGTAAAATAGGTGGGGGGACGCCGTACAGCCGCATGGTACCCCGACTCGTGCCCTGGACAACAGTGACGAAGCATGGCTGTCTCCGGAGTCCGGATACACCACATGCAACACACAGTAGCTGTAGCTGCCCTAGCGGGCCATGCCGCAAACGCCATCCCAGACGACATGTCGACACACCCCGGCGCGCAATGTCATAGCATCCGCTGCCATTGGCAAGGGACCCATGGTGTGTGATATGGGCCTCCTGGTGAAGTGCCTCCGAGCCATCCACCCCCAACGGGTGTCATGCAACTCACACACTTCACTAAAACATTAGGTAGCTTTGCCTGCACACCAGGGCTCGAGTCCGGGTACCATGCGGGTGTACGGCGTCCCACCACTTATTTTACCGTGAGCTCGGTGACTGGAGCGAATGGAGCCACACATTCACTCTTTAGCCTCTCTGGGGTGAGAATGGAGCTGATGCTCACGCGCGTGCTCCTATGATGCAATCACATCAGTGGGGTGAGCGAGGGGAGGCAATGGGTCTGATGGTGCAAGCCATCTTCCGTGACGTCACTACCTGTCATGATGTCTGCGTCCCCCCACGTCTTGTTCGGGACTTGTGCCCTGCTGCACACTGAGAATGTATTGCCTGCGAGATGTGACCAGGAGCAGGGTGCCATGACCTCCCACCCAACAAGCTCCACTGCCATCCCATGCCCTGGGTAGCCTGTGCAGGTGGACGATGTAGGGGGTACACCTGAAGGCCAGGGGTGTAAATGTCTCGGCACGGGCCTGGCTGATGCACAGCAGTATCCAGCATGTCCCCAGAGGGAGGGCCAACGTCCACACCTGATGCAGCATAGGTCGTGTGCCCGCCTGTTGTGCACACACTAGTCCACATTCATCCCCAGACAGCTGGTCTTTCCACATACCCAGAACAGTGGTAATCTACCCCGCCGGGTTTGTCCCCACACAGTCTGTATCGACACTGCATGTGTGCACCCACCCGTGCCACAGACCCACCTGTGCCAAGGAGCCCTCCCGCTTCACATGCCACATGTGTGCATTCCACAGTTGTGCTTCTCTCTCAGGGGCGGACATCCAACTGTCCCGTAGCATACAGACTGCACCCAGTCGGACTGGCATCCTGTTTGTATGTTAGGCACCCTCACACAACTACCTGTGCCACAGTGGTGGCTGTGCTGGCTATCGTGACTGCCATGGCAGTGTTGCTGTCCATGGCAGGGTACACTCACACACAATGCATACGTAGCTTTTCGTATCAGTACTCTGCACATCGGACTGGCCACTGTACCTGGTGTTGTACATTGTTGCCGCCTGTCTATGTATTCTGTGACTGTATGCTGTTGTTCCTGTAGTGGGTTGTGTCTGTGCAGTTGCTGTTTGCAGTTGTTACTGTGTGTGCATAGTTAAGTGAGGCACATGCCGTGAATGGTACCTCAACAATTGCAATGTCTGGTCTCACATTCCTATGTGTATGATACGTGGCTGGGACTTCACTTCTTTCAGACTCTGCTACTTGTGTGTGTGATGAAGACGTGTGTCTGCAACACGGATTGTCTGCATGTATTTGGTGGTATTTGGGTGTTAATGTGTACGTGTCATGTTTGCGTGCATGCAAAGCACAGGGTGTGTGTCTTGCCACAGGATGACAGGTAGCATGTGCAGTGTGTGTGGGTATGTGTGAGCTTACTTTCTGGCTGGCCAGCAGTGTAGGTGTATGTGTATCTTGTGATGATCATCGAGCCAGGGCACATGGCTTACTTTCAATGTGTGCATTTGGGAGGTGTAGGTGTGTGTGGTGTGACTTTGGGGTAGTGTTAGTATGTGTGTGTGCGCTCTGGCAATGTCGACTACACACATGTGTTACCCAGGGGCATGGTGGGTGTTTGTATCCTTGTTCAGGTCTGTGAATGTGAGCACATGTGTGTATTGTCTGTTGCACAGTGTGCAGTGTGTGGGTGTGTCCTTGCAGTTCAGGATGACTCCTACTTGATATGTATTGGCCATTGTGGGTCTGCAGGGTGTGTGAATGTGAAGATTGTGCCTTGATCAATTGAGCATGTATGTACATTTCGGCGGTTCGTACTCACTGTGCAGCCCTGCCCACCCACACTGATATCGTGTGTGTTTTGTCATGCATTGATGTGGCGTGCAACTGGCATGGCTCCTATATTTGCTTGTTGAGTGTGATGTCAGACTGTGAAGGTGATTGTACACATATGTAGGACTGTGCTTTGTAGTGACCAGGCCGTCAGTGTTGATGTGATGATCTGTTGGGCCACGTCAGACTCTGACATGCCAAGGCCCACAACCTGTGGTATTTTACTGGGTCCACAGTGGCAGCAACTCATGTGCATTGACATCCAATGTCACTTGACTACATGGTAATCTCACGAGTCCCGTGTACTTCACACACTCTCATCCTCTCTCATTCGTACTTGTCTACGATCAATAATTCTCCAGAGTCAGATATTAGCTTTAAGGCATGTATTTGAGCTTACTTCCTCTGTGATGCAGGATGTGGACACTACTGGCAGCGTAATGCATGTGGAGGATATACTTAGCATGATTACACATACAAAAGGGGGTACAGGTAGATGTGATAAGTCGTTAATTGTGGAAATAAGGCTTCAGAGTTAAGAATGCCCTGCCCTTGCTATGCTACAGTACATTAGCTCATTACTGAGGTGCCCTAGGCTGTGACACAGACAGTATTGGTTTACCCTACCAGACAGCTTGACATCATGAGCACAGTACATCTAAGTCCCATGGTACAGGTTTACGACAATAGTGACTCCGACACACCTGCGTCAGAGGTGACATCAGAGCATGAGCCTACATGCATGCAGCATAGTCTCACATGTTGTTGCGATATGGTGGCTACTGTACATGACTCAATGCCCGGGGACATGTTGTAGGGTGTTGCATTTGTTGTCTATGCAAATGTCCTTGCACGGAAGTTCAGAAGAAGGTGAGATGACAGTTCTCAAGTTATTCAGCAGACAGATAAGCGTGCACTTACAGGAGCATGCGTTCAAGTGCGCGGCATGCATATTGTAGCAATGTGGTTCGTGCAATGTTGGCCATGTGGTCACTGTACACAGGTCCCATTCCTCAGCCTCCACGTGTTCATGCAGGGACACGGGATATGGTGATGGACAGGGTGCATGTCCCGGTAATGTCAGGTGTCATGACGGTGGAGTTGATGGTAAGGTGTTTGTTTCCGTGTGCATGGTATAGTTGTTGCACAGCTGACTGGCCACTGCGTGCAGACGGCAAGCATGGGTACGGTGTTGCACATGAATGTTCAATTGTGGGTATTGATTTGGGGACCCATGAATTGACAGGTTGTCAGGTATGCGATACCTTCCTGCAGGGCATCCCTCGCATTGGTGGTATTTGTGGTTGACATCCAATGAAGCGGATGGTGGGTTGCAACGTGTTCCTCGTAGGCTGTCCCTTGTAGAATCCTGATGGGACATGTCGGGTGACATTCGATGAAACTGTAATCCAGCATACGTTGTGCGGAGGCACACTGGTCCCATTGCAGTGTGTGTCCTATTGCAGCCACAAACGCCATGCCCCCATACACTGAACAGTTCCTGTCGTGGGCGTCCAGGGGTGAGAACAGGTGTACCAGGTCCCCAATTGGACATGCCGGGTTGGAGAGACATAAATCCACAGGCCAGTGGTACGGGCACCTCCGACAGTAGAAAACGGGGATGACGCAGCTGAACATTTCAATGCGGTAAGTTACTCGATAACTTACATTCAGCATAGCCAGATTTGCACAGCCCACTATCTGTATCAAGCTATTGCTGTACAGCTGCATCTGTCTGGCGTAGGTGTAGAGTACTGGTGCACCGTCCATTTTGCTGCAGGGTGCTGTGATGGCGTGCTCCGGCTGCCTGGGCTGTCTGCTGTGTGCAACCTCCGACGGTGCTGGGTGTTCTTGAATGGATGTTAGGCGGCAGGACTTTGTGTATGGCTTGGGAGGCGGCCACAGGCCCTCATCCCACATGCTCCTATGAATGGTCAAGGCCAGTGGTGTCTGACTCCTTCCTGATTACTTGCATTTGAGCCACAAGGAGCAGTGGTATAATTGTATTTTGTGGTTTTATCTTTCTTTCATGTTCGGCGTTATCTGCCAGTGGATGGTTGACTCAGCATGGCTATGTTTGGGTTGTGGTTGTTCCAATGGCTTCGTTCTCCTGCAGGATATGTTGCAATGTGATTTGGGTGTGGGAATGGAAGG
Organism: Calotriton arnoldi; assembly: GCA_963921515.1. Lineage (NCBI taxonomy): Eukaryota > Metazoa > Chordata > Amphibia > Caudata > Salamandridae > Calotriton > Calotriton arnoldi. The sequence goes on along the minus strand of CAWUFW010001624.1, from coordinate 2,311,212 downwards.
ACATTCACTGCTATCTGCTCTCCCGTGTGTGGGTGGGTCACTTCTTTCCCGCTGTACATTGGGACTTGTGTGTGGGCGTCGTGATTGTGAACACCTGTTCTCAGCCAGCAGGGTTTCTCTGTTTTGGACATTGCATGGCTTGTTATTGCGTACAGGATGGCATAGGTATTGTTTGTTGTGACTGGCGTGCTTTTTGCGGTCAATGTCCATTGTTTGTGCTGTTCTGTAGCAGCTGCCGTGTGCTTCTCCATGCTTGGCACACAGGTGTGTGTCCTCTTTCGACGTCACTTTGCTCCCCTGTTCGGCACACTTGTGTGACTACGTTTTGGCAACTGTGAGTTGTCGGTTGTGGGCATGATTGATGCAGGGTGACCACGTGACATGTGCCTTCAGGGTGGGGCTGGTGTGTGTGGTGTGTTGTTGTGACCCTGCGGTGTTTGTGTGCAGCCCATGCGTGGCGCTGTCGTTGGCCTCTGCGTTGTGCGCATGTGCGTCATCGCCGGGGCTCTGCGGTGCCGTGCCGGGTACGTCACCTCCTGGTCCGGGGTATTGGGTGCCCAGGATGTTGCGGGTTGATTATATTTTGCAGGTGGGATATGTGTGGGTACTGTGTTGGATGTGTCCTGTCCCCACAGGGTTGTCTAGGGGGCCCATGTACAGTTTTTCCGCCCTTGCATTGTGTGCGGTATTTGCATGCCCTTGTTGTGTGTCTGCCTACCTGCGTCGTCGTTGCGCGTTCACTCCTAGGTGCTGCATCAGGTACAGCATTGGGATGGCCTGGAGTGCAGGATTCATGTCGGAGTAGGCCGGGTTGGTGTTTCTGTGGTCGACAATGTGGTTTCCGCCTCCTGTTCTCGTGCGGTGTCTCTTTGCCGGTGAGGCTGTTTGGTTGTGTCATCGTAATTTGTACGCCGGGCGGTACGTCATTTCGTCGGACGGTGTGCCTCCGTTGGCTGGCGCCGCTACGTAAACGGGCACACTTTGATGGCAGGCGGCGTCGCTGGCTTGCGGGCGGTATTTGCCTGACTTTTCACATCCTAATTTGGCGGGAGGGCAGGCAGTTGCTGGCGGACGGTAACTAGCGGTTTTTACCTCCGACGGCACGGCGGTAGTGTTTCCGCCCGACATCGTATTGACCCCCTAAGTATTTAAAAAAACATTATAAATATAAACATATTAATTTTGTAACTTTTAAATTATTTTAAATAATTATAATATATAGTGTACTAAATTATTATAGGAATTATTAAATAACTAAATTTTAATGGGGAGTATACTTAGTGATATTATATTTTTTGTATTGTGAAAAGAAAATTAGATATGTATTGGGGCCGATTCCGATCTCGGCCGGTAGGGCTCCGAATCGGATTCGGCTTAACCGGATCCGATTCGGAGCCCTATTTCCCGACCGATTCGTATGCGCGTCCGGGCGAGCGAGTACGATGCGAATTCACCGACCGACTCGTCCGGGCGTCCCGACCGCTCCGACCGACTCGTTCCCGGGTCGAACCGCACCGACCGACTCGCTCGGACTCGACTCGCACCGCGCAATGGAGACGTTCCCCGGCTGGGTGAGTACGATGCGCGCCGCGAGCAGTCCGACCGAGCCGCGCACTCCGGCTCCAAAGTGCAGTCGTACTTTGGGGGTCCGTGTCGGACCCCCCTGTACGCGTAGCCGCGCGAGTCGCACACAGGGGGGACCCATGGGTCCCCCTACCTGTGCGTGTACGGCGCGAGTCGCTCGCCGCGTACACGCTGTAGGGGGCGCCTTGACCGCCTCGCACCCATTGATTCAATGGGAGCCCGCATACGCGTTATACGACTGGCTCCCATTGACTTCAATGGGAGTCCGACCGACTCGAGTCCGATGGCATACGTGCGCATCGTACTCGTTCGGTCGGGCTGCCAGAGTCCGGCTCGGTCGGAGAGATTTCCGGCCCGAATCGGAATCGGCCCCTTACTGTCTGGCAACTCCTTTGACTTTATATTAATTAGAGTGGGTATAGTAAATTAATTATCAATCAATCAATCAATCACGGCATTTATAGAGCGCGCTACTCACCCGGGAGGGTCTCAAGGCGCTGGGGGAGGGGGTAAGTTACTGCTCGAACAGCCAGGTCTTGAGCTGCTTCCTGAAGGCGAGATGGTCCTGGGTTCGCCGAAGGTGAGTGGGGAGGGAGTTCCAGGTCTTGGCCGCCAGGTAGGAGAAGGATCTTCCTCCGGCGGTGGTTCTGCGGATGCGTGGTACGGTGGCGAGGGCGTGGCTGGTTGATCGTAGCTGGCGTGTGGGCGTGTAGAAGGACATGCGGTCGTTGAGGTACTTTGGGCCCAGGTCGTGGAGGGCCTTGTGTGCGTGGGTGAGGAGTCTGAACGTGATTCTCTTGCTGACGGGGAGCCAGTGCAGGTCTTTCAGGTGTACGGTGATGTGGCTGTGTCGGGGGATGTCCAGGATGAGTCGTGCGGAGGCGTTCTGGATGCGCTGGAGTCTCTTTTGAAGTTTGGCTGTGGTTCCGGCGTAGAGGGTGTTCCCATAGTCCAGTCGGCTGGTGACGAGTGCCTGGGTGACGGTCTTCCTGGTTTCAGTGGGGATCCATCTGAAGATCTTGCGGAGCATGCGCAGGGTGTTGAAGCATGAAGATGAGACGGCGTTGACTTGTCTGGTCATCGACAGGGAGGAGTCCAGGATGAAGCCCAGGTTGCGTGCGTGGTCCGTTGGCTTGGGTGCGGTGCCCAGGGCCGGGGGCCACCAGGAGTCGTCCCAGGCGGAGGGTGATGAGCCCAGGATGAGGACTTCCGTCTTGTCTGAGTTCAGTTTAAGGCGGCTGTTCCTCATCCAGTCGGCGACGTCTCTCATCCCGTCGTGCAGGTTGGCTCTGGCGGTGGTGGGGTCGTTGGTGAGGGAGAGGATCAGCTGGGTGTCGTCGGCGTAGGAGATGATGTTGAGGTTGTGTCGGCGTGCGATGGCTGCGAGGGGGCTCATGTAGACGTTGAAGAGGGTCGGGCTGAGTGAGGATCCTTGTGGAACGCCGCAGATGACTTCGGTGGCTTCGGATCTGAACGGGGAGAGGCGGACTCTCTGGGTTCTTCCGGCGAGGAACGAGATGATCCATTCCAGTGCTTTCTCTCGGATTCCGATGTTGCTGAGGCGCTTCACTAGGGTGCGGTGGCAGACGGTGTCGAACGCCGCGGAGAGGTCCAGGAGGATGAGGGCAGCTGTTTCCCCGTTGTCGGTTAGGGTTCTGATGTCGTCGGTGGCTGCGATAAGGGCGGTCTCGGTGCTGTGGTTGGCCCGAAACCCGGACTGCGAGGGGTCGAGGGATCCATTCGTCTCGAGGAAGGCGGCAAGCTGTCTGTTGACGGTCTTCTCGATGACTTTGGCCGGAAACGGAAGGAGCGAGATGGGGCGGTAGTTCTTGAGGTCGGTGGGGTCCGCCGTTGGTTTCTTCAGGAGGGCGGTAAGCTCGGCGTGCTTCCAGCTCTCCGGGAAGGTGGCGGTGTGGAAGGAGGAGTTGATGATGTCCCGGAGATGGGGTGCGATGGTGGCGTCGGCTTTGTTGAAGACGTGGTGTGGGCAGGGGTCGGTTGGTGATCCGGAGTGGATGGAGTTCATCGTGCGGGTGGTGTCTTCGGTGTTGATCGGGGTCCAGTTGCAGAGGGTGGTGGTGGCGGGCATTGGTTCGGCGGTAGGGTGCGTTGTTTGTGCGTCGAAGCTGTTGTGTATGTCGGTGATCTTGCGGTGGAAGAACGCGGAGAGTGAGTTGCAGAGGTCTTGCGAGGGGGTGATGTCGTTGTTTCCGGCGCTGGGGTTGGAGAACTCTTTGACGATGCTGAAAAGTTCCTTGCTGTCATGGGCGTTGTTGTCCAGTCGTTCTTTGAGTGCCGACTTCTTGGTGGCACGGATCAGCTGGTGGTGTTTGCGGGTGGCGTGCTTGAGGGCGGTCCTGTTGTCTGTGGTCTGGACGAGTCGCCAGGTTTTCTCGAGAGTGCGGCAGTTCTTCTTGGATTCCTTGAGTTCGTTGGTGAACCAAGGGGTTTTCTTGCTTCCGGGTCTGCTGGGAGGGTTTTTAGTGGTGCGAGGTCGTCGGCGCAGGCGGTCAGCCACTTGGCGAGGTTGCTGGCTGCTTCGTTTGGGTCCGTTGTGTCGGTGGGTGTGTTCTGGCTGAGGGAGGCGGTGAGCTGCTCGGCGGTGATCTTGCTCCAGCTCCGGCGGGGAGCCTGTTGCGGGTGGTGGTGGGTCGCAGTCTTTCTGAAGCTGAAGTGGACGCAGCTGTGGTCGGTCCAGTGGAGTCCGGTGGCGTGGCTGAAGGAGATGTGCTTGCTGGACGAGAAGACGGGGTCAAGCGTGTGGCCGGCGTAGTGGGTGGGCGTGTTCACCAGTTGTTTGAGTCCGAGGTTGGCGAGGTTGTCCAGCAGGGCGGTGGTGTTTCTGTCGTTGTTGTTCTCCAGGTGGAAGTTGAGGTCCCCTAGGAGGATGTAGTCGGCGGAGGGCATGGCGTGCGGGCTGATGAAGTCTGCGATGTCTTCGCTGAATAGTGTGCGTGGTCCCGGGGGTCTGTAGATGAGGGTGCCTCGGAGGGTGGTCTTGGGGTCCGTGTGTATCTGGAAGTGTAGGTGTTCGGGCGGCGGTGAAGGTCTCGTCGGAGTTAGTCGAGATGCGGATGGTGTTCTTGTGTACGATGGCGATGCCTCCTCCCGTCTGGTTGACGCGGTCCCTCCGGGTGATCTTGTATCCATCCGGGATGGCTATGGCGATGTCAGGCGCTGAGGAGGCGTTCATCCAGGTTTCGGTGAGGAAGGCGATGTCCGGTGCTGTTGCGTCGAGCAGGTCCCAGAGTTCCACGGCGTGCCTGTGGACGGAGCGGGTGTTCAGCAGGATGCATTTCAGGTGGTTGCTGCTGTTGCTCGACTTGGCGGAGGTGGTGCACGTCAGGGGGCAGGTGAATCGGCAGGTTTGGCAGGTGAAGGGTCCGTGGGTGCGTCTCGGTGAGGCTCGGTAGCAGGCAGGGTTCCGGCCGGCATTGAGTGCGGTGAGTGTGGCGGCGTCGTAGGTCCGTCGAGTAGTGTTGCATCGGTGGGATCCAGGGGTTCTGGCGCTGGGCGCGGTCCAGTCGCGGACGGGCGCAGACGGGCTTGCCTTAGGCGCACCTTCGGCGCGCCAGCGGCGCGCCCGCTGCGCACGTCCGCTGCGCGGCCGTGCAGCGGCCGCCATTTATGGGGAGGTGGGAGGGAGGAGCAGCTGGGAGGCGGGAGGCAGGGGCAGCGAATGGGCAGTCAGGGGGCGGGGCCGCAGGGACGCAGCGGCGGGAATGGCGATAGGCAGCGAGGGGCACAGAAGGAAAAACGGGGGAGAGCAGGCAAATCACGGGCACAACAACAGTGGGGCAGCGAGGGGCACAGAAAGGAAAAAACGGGGGGAGAGCAGGCAAATCACGGGTAAACAACAGTGGGGCAGCGAGGGGCACAGAAGGAAAAACGGGGGAGAGCAGGCAAATCACGGGCACAACAACAGTGGGGCAGCGAGGGGCACAGAAAGGAAAAAACGGGGGAGAGCAGGCAAATCACGGGCACAACAACAGTGGGGCAGCGAGGGGCACAGAAAGTCAAAAACGGGGGAGAGCAGGCAAATCACGGGTAAACAACAGTGGGGCAGCGAGGGGCACAGAAGGAAAACGGGGGAGAGCAGGCAAATCACGGGCACAACAACAGTGGGGCAGCGAGGGGCACAGAAAGGAAAAGGGGAGACAAGCAGACAAAACTGGCACCGGGGCCACAAGCGGAGGGCGATCTTACCTACAGGAGCAGCGGGCAGACAGCACAGGCGGAGCTGTGTGGTGGGGAGCGACCTACCTGGCAAGGTCAAGGGTCGCTCTCCTCACCGTGCAGCGGCCGCCATTTATGGGGAGGTGGGAGGGAGGAGCAGCTGGGAGGCGGGAGGCAGGGGCAGCGAATGGGCAGTCAGGGGGCGGGGCCGCAGGGACGCAGCGGCGGGAATGGCGATAGGCAGCGAGGGGCACAGAAGGAAAAACGGGGGAGAGCAGGCAAATCACGGGCACAACAACAGTGGGGCAGCGAGGGGCACAGAAAGGAAAAACGGGGGGAGAGCAGGCAAATCACGGGTAAACAACAGTGGGGCAGCGAGGGGCACAGAAGGAAAAACGGGGGAGAGCAGGCAAATCACGGGCACAACAACAGTGGGGCAGCGAGGGGCACAGAAAGGAAAAACGGGGGAGAGCAGGCAAATCACGGGCACAACAACAGTGGGGCAGCGAGGGGCACAGAAAGTCAAAAACGGGGGAGAGCAGGCAAATCACGGGTAAACAACAGTGGGGCAGCGAGGGGCACAGAAGGAAAAACGGGGGAGAGCAGGCAAATCACGGGCACAACAACAGTGGGGCAGCGAGGGGCACAGAAAGGAAAAGGGGAGACAAGCAGACAAAACTGGCACCGGGGCCACAAGCGGAGGGCGATCTTACCTACAGGAGCAGCGGGCAGACAGCACAGGCGGAGCTGTGTGGTGGGGGAGCGACCTACCTGGCTAAATTATGTTTAGTGTCCAGCACCTACTTTTATTTAATGCTAACTGGAGTGGGAATAGTAAATTAATTAAGTTTAGTGTCCAGCACCTACCAAGAATTAATGGAAACTGTAGTGGGGATAGTAAATTAATTAAGTTTAGTGTCCAGCACCTACCCTGAATTAATGCTAACTGCAGTGGGAATAGTAAATTAATTAAGTTTAGTGTCCAGCACCAATTAATAATTAATGGAAACTGGAGTGGGAATAGTAAATTAATTAGGTTTAGTGTCCAGCACCTAGCCTGACTTAATGGTAACTGGAGTGGGAATAGTAAATTAATTAAGTTTAGTATCCAGCACCTACCCTGAATTAATGCTAACTGCAGTGGGACTAGTAAATTAATTAGGTTTAGTGTCCAGCACCATTTAATAATTAATGGAAACTGGAGTGGGAATAGTAAATTAATTAAGTTTAGTGTCCAGTACCTTCCCTCACTTAATAGTAACTGGAGTAGGAATAGTAAATTATTTAAGTTTAGTGTCTAGCACCTACCCTGACTTAATACTAACTGGAGTGGGAATAGTAAATTATTTAAGTTTAGTGTCCAGCACCTACCCTGAATTAATGCTAATTGTAGTGGGAATACTAAATTAATTAAGTTTAGTGCCCAAGACCTACCTAGAATTAATGCTAACTGGAGTGGGAATAGTAAATTAAATAAGTTTAGTATCCAGCACCTACCTAGAATTAATGTTATCTGTGGGAATAGTAAAATAATTTAGATTAGTGTCCAGCAGTTACTCTGACTTAATGCTATCTGCAGTGGGAATAGTAAATTAATTAAATTTAGTGTCCAGCATCTACCCTGAATTAATGGTAACTGGAGTGGGAATAGTAAATTAATTAAGTTTAGTGTCCAGCACTTTCCCTCACTTAATAGTAACTGGAGTAGGAATAGTAAATTATTTAAGTTTAGTGTCTAGCACCTACCCTGACTTAATACTAACTGTAGTGGGAATAGTGAATTATTTAAGTTTAGTGTCCAGCACCTACCCAGAATTAATACTAACTGGAGTGGGAATAGTAAATTAATTAAGTTTAGTGTACAGCACCTACCCTGACTTAATATTAACTGGAGTGGGAATAGTAAATTAATTAAGTTTAGTGTCCAGCACCTACCCTGACTTAATGGTAACTGGAGTGGGAACAGTAAATTAATTAAGTTTAGTGTCCAGCACCTACCCTGAATTAATGCTAACTGGAGTGGGAATAGTAAATTAATTAAGTTTAGTGTCCAGCACCAATCAAGAATTAATGGAAACTGGAGTGGGAATAGTAAATTAATTAAGTTTAGTGTCCAGCACCTACCCAGAATTAATGCTAACTGGAGTGGGAATAGTAAATTAAATAAGTTTAGTATCAGCACCTACCTAGAATTAATGTTAACTGGAGTGGGAATAGTAACATAATTTAGTTTAGTGTCCAGCACTTACTCTGACTTAATGCTAACTGCAGTGGTAATAGTAAATTAATTAAATTTAGTGTTCAGCACCTACCCTGAATTAATGGTAACTGGAGTGGGAATAGTAAATTAATTAAGTTTAGTGTCCAGCACCTTCCTTCACTTAGGGGGTTATTAGGATGGCGGGCGGATCGCCATCGCCAGGCCGGCGGTAGCGATCCGCCCGCCATCCCAACCCGATTTACCCCCGCCAAATTATAATGGCGGGGGTATCGCGGCGGACGCAAAGTGCGTCCACCGCTTTTCCGCCGGTCGGCAATCGTTCCGATTGCCGGCCGGGCGGAACAGGGGAACAATATGGTTGGGGTGCCTAGCAGGCACCGCCATCCATACTATGATGCAGGGAGTCAAAGGCCTTTCCATGGCGACGATGCCGCCATGGAAAGGCTGGTGGGGATGTGCTTTGGGGGCCCGTTGCGGGCCCCCAGGTGGGGCGGGGGGTGGGGGGTGCACTTGGGGGTTACCCATGGTACCCCCTCCATTTCCATGCACAAGGTGGCAGGCACCGCACGGTGCCTGCCACGTTGTGCATGGAAATGCACAACATGGCAATTTGGCATTGCGGCGGGTGCTGCTGTAAGCAGCACCCGCCGCAATGTCAAATATGCGGAATGCGACCGCCAGGGTGGCGGTCGCATCCTAATTAGCGGTGCGGGACCGCCGCACGTCTGGCGGCCATCCTAATAACCCCCTTAATAGTAACTGGAGTAGGAATAGTAAATTATTTAAGTTTAGTGTCCAGCACCTACCCTGAATTAATACTAATTGGAGTGGGAATAGTAAATTAATTAAGTTTAGTGGCCAGCACCTACCCTGACTTAATATTAACTGGAGTGGGAATAGTAAATTATATAAGTTTAGTGTCCAGCACCTACCCTGAATTTATACTAACTGGAGTGGGAATAGTAAAATAATTAAGTTTAGTGTCCAGCACCTACCCTGACTTTTTTTTTGTATATTTCTTTATTGGCATTTTATAACAATGTCATAAAAACAGAACAAAGAACAAGCCAGTAGCTGAATAATACATCTTGTGTTGTACCTCCATGGATGTCAATTTTTACAGTGAGAACTTCTGCTGTTCACCCCTCACCGCCTAGAACACATAGTATGTGGGTGGCTACCCCTACAACATACATTTGTGGATCAGTACATGCCAACATTTTTAAACAAGTCCCTCCAGTCAATGCACCTACCCTGACTTAATAATAACTGGTGTGGGAATAGTAAATTATTTAAGTTTAGTGTCCAGCACCTACCCTGAATTAATACTAACTGGAGTGGGAATAGAAAATTAATTAAGTTTAGTGTCCAGCACCTACCCTGTCTTAATATTAACTAGAGTGGGAATAGTAAATTATATAAGTTTAGTGTCCAGCACCTACCCTGAATTAATACTAACTGGAGTGGGAATAGTAAATTAATTAAGTTTAGTGTACAGCACCTACCCTGACTTAATACTAACTGGAGTGGGAATAGTAAATTATTTAAGTTTAGTGTCCAGCACCTACCCTGAATTAATACTAACTGGAGTGGGAATAGTAAATTAATTAAATTAAGTGTCCAGCACCTACCGTAAATTAATATTAACTGTAGTGGGAATAGTAATTTAAATATGTATGTATTAATTTGTAACGTTAAAAATTATTATAGTTTGTAGTAGTTATGTTTTTTATTTATAACCTAGTTATAAATGAAAATAAATAACATTATATATATAGTTAATTAAAACATATTATTTAATAGAGTATATTTAATAAAAACATAATTTTTAACATTAAATACAACATTAATAAAATGGTACACAAAAAAATAGACATTTTATTTTTTTATTGATGTTTATTTATTGTAAATGATTTGTAATGAACAAAAAATATTTCTTTTATTAAGTTTATATAATATAAATCGACATGTAGATAAAAAATCATATTTATTTTACAGACACAAAATATTTTGTACATATGTATATTTTTAAATTTAATAATTATGTAAACATTTTTTTTTACATTGGTACATTTTTTAATACAGTTATGTAAACTTTGTAATATCAAATAATGTAGTTTTACATTTGTTTAGAAACATTTGAGAGAAAAATATATTTATTAATAACAGTTTATTTCAGTTTTGTATTCTGAACATTTGTTATTTAGTTACATATACTGTTAAGTTTTTAATAATATAAGTTTTCACATTTTTCTAATACGTTTAATTTTATACTTTGTAACATTTTTTTAACAAATAATAATACATTTTAATTAATATTATTAATATATAAAATATTAATATTATTAATTATTACATGGTTTAATTTTTATACATTTTTTTATAAGGTTCACATTTTTTAAACATTAAATAAAATTATTATATGTTTTTTATAAACGTTGTACATAACTTGTAAATAAATGGAATTATAATAATAAATATTATATGTTTAATAATATTTATTATTATAATTTTACAATGCTGGAAAATGTTAAATAAATTTAAACATATAAGTTATAAATTGTAGTATTTTAATTTAAAATTTTAGTAATTTATATATAATGTAATAATATATTTTTAAACAAAATAGATGTATTTTATATGTTTAAAGCTGCCATATTTGTTTGGGGCTTGTATTTTGTAACCGCTCGTTTTTGATTTGGGTTATTTAGAAGGGGACAAGCTCGCGGTTGGGAGCTGCATTGCGTCGAGGAAGGTAAGATTACTTTTCTTTATTTTAACTATATTTTTAAGTAAATTTGAAGGTAGTTAGGTTGTAGTTAGTGTGTGTAGTGTTAGGTTTTTGAAGTTTTGGCGTTTTTTATGTGTAAGTTATGTTTTAGCGATTTATGTATCGTTATTTTTTGAGGCCTAGTTTAGAAAACTTAAAATATGTTAGAATATGTCTGAATATGGTGTGTATAATGTTTGTAATAGTGTTATATTGTGTATTATGTGTATATTTGTGTGGGTGGGAATTTTTGTGTTTTTTTACAGGTTTTGGTCGATAGAAGTGGCGGTTACAGAAAATTGCGTTTTTTTAATTAAGGAAGTGTATATTAGTTTAAGTAACTAATTATTATTTTACACTTCCTTGATTTTTCGGGTTTTCATGGAGCGTTTCTTTTTTTAAAACACTTTTTCGGGTTTTTTATGGTTTATCGTTTGTGGATTTACCGACGGAGGATTACTTATGGAACAGTTGGATTTTTACATTTTTTTGGGGGTACTTTTTCGTCTTATTTGGATTATGAGATACCTGGATTGTTTTACGATATTTGGGATTTTCTGTCTACAGCAACGGAAACGTGAAGTTAATTTAATTATTTATTGTAGGAGGGAAATGCTAAAAGAGTAAGGGGTCGATTCCGATTCGGGCCGGAAATTTCTCCGACCGAGCCGGACCCGGAGAGATTTCCGACCGAATCGGACCCGTGCAGTCCGACCGAACGAGTACGATGCGTCCGTATGTTATCGGACTCGAGTCGGTCGGACTCCCATTGATGTCAATGGGAGCCGGTCGTACAACGCGTACGCGGGCTCCCATTGACTCAATGGGTGCGAGTCGGACAAGGGCGCCCCCTACAGCGGGTACGCGGCGAAGCGATTCGTGCCGTACACGCACAGGTAGGGGGGACCCATGGGTCCCCCCTGTGTGCGACTCGCGCGGCTACGCATACAGGGGGTCCGACACGGACCCCCAAAGTACGGCTCCGACAGCTCTTACGAGCCGGAGTGCGCGGCTCGGTCGGACTGCTCGCGGCGCGCATCGTACTTACCCGGCCGGGAAACGTCTCCATTGCGCAGTGCGAGTCGAGTCCGAGCGAGTCGGTCGGAGCGGTTCGAGCCGGGAGCGAGTCGGTCGGAGCGGTCGGGACGCCCGGACGAGTCGGTCGGCGATTTCGCATCGTACTCGCTCGGCCGGACCCGCGTACGGTTCGGTCGGGAAACAGGGCTCCGAATCGGATCCGGTAAAGCCGAATCCGATTCGGAGCCCTACCGGCCGAGATCGGAATCGGCCCCTCAGTGTTATTGTTGTTTATATTTTCATATATTTAATTAATATGTCTATATATTTATTTTTTAATAAAAATATATTAGACAAATTAATTAATTTTGTAAAAATATAAAAATATTTGTATGCATTTTAATTATTTTTACAGAAAAGTATTATATATTTTAAACGGGATTGATAATTTAGAGTAGGCTTTTGGCAATTATCTTTAAGTATTCTAGGCCTCTTGTTGTTGGATATAGTCTGACTTGATGTTGTAGGTATTCAAACATTTGTTTAGTTTGTTTGGATAGTATAGGCCTGATTTGTGTTACAGATTGCTCCATTCATAGCTATTGGTAGCTCTGTTATTTTTGGAGGGAGAGTAGGAGTTTGTGTAGAGTAGGTGGACCTCGTCCTGTTGTTGCTTGGAAGGCATTATGCCAACCTTCAACAGCATTGTTTGTTTTTAAGCCTCTTGGTTTAGTGTGCTAAGGTATACATTCCACCATGGAATTTGGTATTTTGGTTGTCTTCTATGTCCTGATCTATGGAGTCTTCCCACCCAGGTATCTTCAAAATAGTCTAGGGGGGGACTTAATTTTTGTTTGTGTTGCTGGTAGTAAGGAATTTCTATTAATAGGTTGTAATGTTCGGCCACGTCAGTAACTGGGACGTAGGCCAGTGCAATAAGTTTTTTTATTTGGTATGCGAATGAACTGTTTGTCGCATATTCAACACTTAGGGGCTGATTACGATGGCGGTCGGAAAACCATCCCGACCGCCGCGGTAGCGGAAATGAACCGTCCGCAGGTACTGCGGGAAAACCAGCGGTCTGATTAGGATCAACCGCCAGAAAAATCCGACCGCAGCGGAACGATGCCACGAAAGACTGCCGGTAGCGGGCGGAGCAGGTGAAAATCCGTCTGCGGCGGTCGGATTCGTGGCGGAAAAACCCAAACCCGCCGCAAGGCCAGCGGAGTGACCGCACGCACAATTAGGATACCATTGAGGTGACAGCGGAATGAACCGCTGTTTCCGACCGCCGCGATCGCTAACAGTGATGAATGGGAGAGCAGGTGGAAGGGCCGTTGCATACCCACCGCCGCGGCCGCACCGGAACCATTATGGCGGTCGACTAAAAAAACACACAACAAGGCCACAAAGTATACACATCAAACTAGCTCAGCCCCCAAAAACACCTAACACACCCCAAGGACACCCCCCATGGCAACTTTAAAAATACAAATCCCAGGACAACACACACAACACACCTAACAGCAATACACCATTTTGACACACCCACATAGGTGAGTATAAAACCTGCCCCTTCCCTGACCAGAATCCTTTGCACTACTCCAGCCCTGAAGGAACTAAACCCTACAGCACATTGGATAGGCAAACCACCACACATCTCACCAGCACAACAACACACACACACACACACACCACCCACACCACCCTCACACCTGCACCTCAAACCATTTGCACATCACACACCATGGCACAAAAGAAAATGCCCAAATTCACTGACAATGTGTTGTCAGTCATGGCAGATGAGATAATCAGAGTAGAACCACAATTGTTTGGTAACCTGGTCCAACAGACACCATTAGCCACCAGAGCACAAATGTGGGGAAGGATAGTTGACAAGGTCAATGCAGTAGGGACCACCCCGCACACCAAGAAGCAGATCATGAAGCGGTGGCATGACCTCAAGAGGCAGGTGAAAGCAAAGAACTACAAGAACTGTCAGCTGGCTCAGATGACTGGCGGTGGCCCTCCCATTCCACCAAGAACATTCACTGCATGGGAGGAGAAGGTGCTTGCCATACTGCATCCAGAGAGTCTCACAGGAATATCCAGGGGAGTGGAGGCTGGTAAGTACAAACAAATGTCCACCATCACACTGCTATGTACTGTCTTGCACAACTACAAAGCTACACCTCCTAGGCCCAATTCCATTCATGTGCACCGCACTCTCCCCAACACATGTCTCACAGATCCAACATTCACTCCCTCTCATTCACCCCAAAGGTAGCTAGCAACATTCCCTGGGTTGCATGTGTACAGGCAGCCAGCACTACAACTCCCACCAGGCCCCTTGTCCCACAGCTGAGCAGGATGGAACACACCCCCAACCCAAGAGCCATGTGTAACCATTCCCTCCCTCTGCTCCACAGGGAGCCAGCCATCTTAACAGGGAGGGGTGTCTGTGGGTGGGAAGCCAGCACTCCAACTCCCAACAGGCCCCCTTGTCCCACAGCTCAGCAGGATGGAGCACACACCCCCACCCACAACCATGTGGCAGCCATTGAATCTCACTCATCAAACTCACAGGTAGGTAGCCATATTAACAGGGAGGGATGTGTGTGGCTGGGAGGCCAGCACTACAACTCCCACCAGGCCCCCTTGTCCCACCCCTGAGCAGGATGGAGCACTCCCCCCCACCCAGAAGTATGTGGCAGCCATTACATTGCCCTCATCAAACTAACGGGTAGGTAGCCATCTTCACAGGGAGGGGTGTGTGTGGCTGGGAGGCCAGCACTACAACTCCCACCAGGCCCCCTTGTCCCACAGCTCAGCAGGATGGAGCACTCCCCCCACCCACAACCATGTGGCAGCCATTGAATCTCACTCATCAAAGTCACAGGTAGGTAGGCATATTAACAGGGAGGGGTGTGTGTGAGTGGGAGGCCAGCACTACAACTCCCACCAGGCCCCCTTGTCCCACAGCTCAGCAGGATGGAGCACTCCCCCCACCCACAACCATGTGGCAGCCATTGAATCTCACTCATCAAACTTACAGGTAGGTAGCCATATTAACAGGGAGGGGTGTGTGTGAGTAGGAGGCCAGCACTACAACTCCCACCAGGCCCCCTTGTCCCACAGCTCAGCAGGATGGAGCACTCCCCCCACCCACAACCATGTGGCAGCCATTGAATCTCACTCATCAAACTCACAGGTAGGTAGCCATATTAACAGGGAGGGGTGTGTGAGTGGGAGGCCAGCACTACAACTCCCACCAGGCCCCCTTGTCCCACAGCTCAGCAGGATGGAGCACTCCCCCCCACCCACAACCATGTGGCAGCCATTGAATCTCACTCATCAAACTTACAGGTAGGTAGCCATATTAACAGGGAGGGGTGTGTATGAGTGGGAGGCCAGCACTACAACTCCCAACAGGCCCCCATGTCCCACAGCTCAGCAAGATGGAGCACTCCACCACCCACCCATGAAGCTGTGTCAGAAATTCCCCCCAAATATGCCACAGAACAGGTAAGTAGACAGTGCATGCACCCCGCCATTTCTCTCAAAAAGCATGGAGCCATATGACCACACCAGCCCTCACATCCCA
Source organism: Calotriton arnoldi (assembly GCA_963921515.1). Taxonomy (NCBI): domain Eukaryota; kingdom Metazoa; phylum Chordata; class Amphibia; order Caudata; family Salamandridae; genus Calotriton; species Calotriton arnoldi. Next base: position 2,295,840 of record CAWUFW010001624.1, on the reverse strand, counting down.
CCAAAATTGGCACAGATCCAATAGCCACTTACAGTGTGCAGACACCTAAGCGTATGTAACTGTCACAGAAACCAAAGTGTGACTCATCAAATAACACGTTGAAGAAATTCAGGGCACAATCATGCACAGCACTGAATGCTATCTGTAAGTGCCATGGGTGCAGAGCATCAAGGCCCATATGAAAACAAAACAAGCATGGTCTGTAGTAAAAAATAAAGCAAAGCACATGACATGGCAAAGGTATGCATGAGATTACAATGGCTAGTTCGTGCTCAGATGTAACGTCTTCCATGCAGAGTAATCAACAAAGATGCATCACATGAAGTTGTTGTGCTGCTAGTCGTTAGATGACAATATGTCCTTGTAATCTCAAAATCTGCACGTGGCGCATGGTATCTATTGACATGTGACACCATGGACAAGTAATGTATGTATCTCCACATCATGTCATGATGCACAGTACTGTGCAGACATACAATGTGATATCAATGTAAACTGTGTGGTGTATAAATTGTAAATAAAAAACATCTAACACCAAGCTTGAGAGGTGCACTTCAATGACCATTTCCCCTCTGTTCCACAGGTGATCAAGAACTGACAGCTGAAGATGACCACACCAACCTGCAGAGCCAGTCTCCACCCCCGGAACATGGACTCTCTGATGCAGACTCCCTAGATTTCTTGGATGCAGAGCCAGAAGCCGGCCCATCAGGCATGCCAGGGCGCAACATGTCCCAGGACCCCACTGTCCCCACCGCCACCACCTCAGCAACAACAACTACGCTGACCCCTGCTGTAATGACCTGTGCGGCCTCCACCACCACCACCACCAGTGCTGCCTGCAACACTGTCCCTGCCTCAGAGGATGACCACCCCACCCCACAATCTGAGGAGGGCAGGGAGAGTACGCGGGTGCGTAGAGTGGTGACGCCACAGGTCCGGGACAGCAGGGCAGATGGGAGGGCAACTGGGCGTCAAACCCAAATAGGACACTGGGACCGAAGCCCTGGCCAACATCGCCAGAGTCCTTGGGGCCTATGAACGAGCCCAGGGACACACGGGCCAGGCTCTTGAAGAGTCCTGTGAGCTCCGCCTGCTGCTGAGGTTCATAGACACCCGCATGGGCCAAATCGTGGACCTCTTGGGCCAGCTTGTGGGGGGTTCTGTGAAAGACCTGGCTCTTCTCTCAATGCTAACTCCTCGCCTGCTCCCCATTCCGTCTTGCTTTAGCGCTAGGACGCCTCATTGCCGAGGCAGCCATGCACTCTACAAATACTCTAATCTAACCAAATACTCTAATCTTCTGAGAGACAGGCCTGTGGCCCAAACAACAGCTCCACCTCCCTCCAGTGGCCCGCAGGATGACAGTTCCCCCACCTCCCCTGCCGCCACAGAGAGGGGTGGGTCCTCTGACCCCGCTGAGCCCGCAGCAGAGCCCTGCCAAACGATCAAGGGGCCGTCCAAAGAAATCCCATGGCAAAGCACCAGCCAAACACCAGTCAAGGAGCCAGCCATGATGGCACCCCTCTTCACCCTGCCATTGACTTTGTTGACTGTCCTTACCCACACTGCCAGGCTAATGGCATGCGTCTGTTGGACTGGGTCACCACATCAATGTGGTGACTACTCTATTGCCTCATCTACCATTACTGACAACCCATTGATTCCCTTTTCACCATTTTGTAAATATTCACTTCCCTGTCACATATACCCATTGTAAATAAACACTCCTTACACACCTATGTTTTCGTGTCAGCTCCATGTTTATCACAGGATGTACAATGTTGACTCTGTTTACAATGTACCAGGAGCACTGATTGTCTGGACTCATTGAGAGGCTGAAGGGACCTAGGAAAACACAAGAGAACAATATTCACTTGTCAGGTGATGGCATCACAGCCATTACACAACACTTGTCATCAAGGTACTCAAATCTGCACACATTACAATGAGCAACAGTACCAACATAGACATCCTGTAGCTGTGCATGACTACCCTGTCCCAGAAACATTAGCAGCCAGCACAGAGCCAACAACAGGCAGCAGTCACAAAGCTCACCTAGGCCTTTTCACCAACAACAAAATCAGCAGACAATGCCACCGTTGCATGTTTTCACTCACCTTCAAGGGAAGTAGCGTTTGATGAGCTGTTGACACAGGTCGACACCTTCCTCCTCTCCACTATCCTCGTCACTGGACATGTGTGGGTTTGCAGGCAGGGGCCTCGGCTGCACATCATCATCCAGGAGCAGGGGGATCTCCTTGCGCAAGGCCAGGTTGTGGAGCATGCAGCATGCAACTACGATCTGACACACCTTTTAGGGAGAGTACATCAGTGCACCTCCGGTCTTGTCCAGGCAGCGAAATCGTGACTTAAGTAGACCAAAAGTACGCTCCACCACACGACGTGTCCTGCCATGGGCATCATTGTAGCGGACATCACCCGGGGTCCTGGGATTTCTCAGTGGGCTCAGCAACCAAGGCCGGTTGGGATATGCAGAGTCACCTAGGTGTGAGATACACAGACCAATTTTGTCATATAAACAGTAGCTGAGAACAGCATGTCACACATACAGCACACTACTTGACTCTGCGTACTCACCCACAATCCATGCACGCTCTGAATGCAGATTTGCCATCAGCTGTGGTATGATGCTGTTACGCAGGATGTAGGAGTCGTGGGCTGATCCAGGAAATTTGGCACAGACATGTGAGATTATCATATCCGCCTGGCATACCACTTGCACATTAATGGAATGGAAATGCTTCCTGTTCCTGTAGATGTGCTCACGTGCCTGTGGTGGAACCAGGCCAACATGTGTGCAGTCAATGGCACCAACAACATTAGGGATGTGGCCAAGGGCATAAAAATCACCCTTCACAGCCGCCAATTCATGCCTCCTGGGGAAATGGATGCATCTGTCCTTGTAGGTCATCATAGCGGACAGGACATCACGTAGCACCATGCTGAACATAGGTTGCGACATCCCACCTGCGCTGGACACCGTGTACTGGAACGCACCAGTTGCAAAGAAATGCAGGGCCGCCATCACCTTACACGTTGGTGTCAAAGCAGTCGGATAGGTTGCGAGGCCTCAGATGGGGCTCCAACAGAGCACATAGGCCTTGAAGGGTAGGTCGATCCAGACGGAATTTCCGTATGATGTCCTCATCCTCCATGTCCGCCAGCACTGTGAATGGACGATGCACATTTGGTCGCCTCCTAGGTGAGATGAAAGGGCACCATTGTCAATTAAATCCCCCTATTTGATGTGTCCAACATCTTACGTGTTGACTGAGACAGCGCCAACAATGACTGGCAAAAACACTTCAGCTTACTGCACAACTCACATGTAGGGACACTTTGACCTAAACTAGTCGCACACCTGTCCAGTATTCACACAGAGATGTCCCCCAAAACAGATTCAGACTAGGTGAATTCAAAAAGGTACATTCCAACATCTTGTGCCACCAGCCCTGAGAGTAATTGACACAGCACATGTGTGAGACAGCAACACTGCTAGCTTCTACGTAGCTGCTGTACCTGCCACATCTTCTTGCTTAATTCGGACATGGCACACATTAACAGCACAATGTGCACAGTGTGTTCACAAAGATCAAGCATTAACATGAGTTCAGCAATCTACACAGTGAAATAGGCACAATATGTGGTCAGACCTTCATTACTGTGTGTCGCTTAAACATCTCACACATTGAAATGTGTACACATGTGAGAGTCCATCACACCACAGATCTGTGTACATGCACAACAATTACATAAGTGACATGTGAGCGAGTACATGCCCGTGCATGTAATCCTGTGCACTGACATGGCATGTGTAGTCATCAGTGGGCTAAATGTCACACTAGCATTGGTTAGCACTATCTGGTGGCATGATTCATGTGTCTACTGTACAATGTTGAGAACTGGCCATTGACACTGCCACAGCATGATGTGTACATAGGTGGCATAAGCGTGCACCGCCACCACAATCAAGGCCATGGGCACCAATATCAGGCGGCCAAATCACGGTAGCAACCGCCTGGCCCCTGCGGTGTGGCACCGCCAATGCCCACCGCAATCGCGGTAGTGATATACACATTGTAAAATGGCGGTTGGTGTGCTCTGCAACCACAATCACGGCCATGGGCACCAATATCAGGCGGCCAAATCACGGTAGCAACCGCTTGGCCCCTGCGGTGTGGCACCGCCAATGCCCACCGCAATCGCGGTAGTGATATACACATTGTAAAATGGCAGTTGGTGTGCTCTGCAACCACAATCACGGCCATGGGCACTAATATCAGGCGGCCAAATCACGGTAGCAACCGCCTGGCCCCTGCGGTGTGGCACCGCCAATGCCCACCGCAATCGCGGTAGTGATATACACATTGTAAAATGGCGGTTGGTGTGCTCCGCAACCACAATCACGGCCATGGGCACCAATATCAGGCGGCCAAATCACGGTAGCAACCGCCTGGCCCCTGCGGTGTGGCACAGCCAATGCCCATGCCCTTACAGCCAATGGGAAGCGCAATCGCGGTAGCCAAATGCAATTTTGAAAATTGCGGTAGGCGTGCTCCGCTACCGCGGGGCCGGTCATTGGATGCAATTGTAAGATGCACCATCGCGATAGCAACCGCCTGGCCCCTGCGGTGTGGCACCGCCAATGCCCATGCCCTTACAGCCAATGGGAAGCGCAATCGCGGTAGCCAAATGCAATTTTGAAAATCGTGGTAGGCGTGCACCGCTACCGCGGGGCCGGTCATTGGATGCAATTGTAAGATGCACCATTGCGGTAGCAACCGCCTGGCCCCTGCGGTGTGGCACAGCCAATGCCCATGCCCTTACAGCCAATGGGAAGCGCAATCGCGGTAGCCAAATGCAATTTTGAAAATCGCGGTAGGCGTGCTCCGCTACCGTGGGGCGGGTCATTGGATGCATTTGAAAAAAGCTGACCTTGAACAACAATTGCAGCAGCTTAGTACCACTGAAACAACCCCAGGGGGCTATATATGTGTGGGAGAGAGGCACACATTTCCACTGCTTCCAGACACTGCTGCCTGACACACTTCACCACCAACTGCTGCTGTTCCTGTCTCCTGGACCCAGTGATGGCGAGGACTGAGAACATCAGGGCCCGTCCCTTCACCACAGAGGAGCTGGAGTTCCTGGTGGACGAGGTGCTCACACAGTATGGGAGGCTATATGGTGCTCCTGATGTCATGGTAAGTGTTTCAGAGTGAAAGTAGGGGAGTGCAGGGAGTGCACGAATGAAGTTGATCTGCTGCAGTATGTGCCTGAGAGTGAGGGTTTGTGTGATACACTGCCTAGCATGCGGACTTCAGGGGAAAGGGGTTTGTAGCCTATTTTACACATTTCCCTGGCTGCATATCAGGATGGGAGGGACATGCAGTGTTTTTGCAGCCATACAGTGACACTGCAAGTTTGTTAAGTGGGAGTCAGGACAGAAATTGCCTGTGCTAATGGATGTTTGGGTCCATGAGGTTCTTCACAGGCTCATCTGTGACATTACAAAGAGTTTCCGTCCAGAGGGTACTGATGGAAGTGGGTTTGACTTTATATTGCCACCATGGATATGTCAGCATTATGCACAAGAGTGAAATGGCTGAGGGTGACACTCTTGGTGGAAATTCACCTATGACACAGCAGATTGTTGTACTTTTGAAACATCCCCCTTCCATTTTCATCATAATGTGTACTTACTCGCATGTGTAGGCAGATGTTTTCCCTCCCATATTGTACATGCATGTGACAGTTCGGATGGCCCACGTTAGACCGACGTGTGAGCCCCCCTGGCCTGCACAGTTACTGCCCAGTTTGGCAGGGACCCATCACTGAATGGACAGAGTGAGACATATGGGTTGTCTGCTACCCTATTCCTCAATGAGCTATCTTACGCCTGTGGATTGCACAAGACAGACCTTGTGATAAGGGTGTGAGATTGTAAGATCTTGTCCCTATATGTGACCTCCATAACACAGGTAGCCATTCACATGCCAAGGACATTGAGGGGTGTGCAGTGTTGGACACAGTGAGTCTGCCCAAAAACATCATTTGCAATGTAATGTATGTCTTGCTCCCTCACATACTGCATTGCAGATGTGGGTCATCTTCCCCTTGCTTTCTGTGCTGGGCATTCTGCATGTGTATGAGATGGCCAGGTACTGTGTCCATCCTTATACCTGCATGCATTTCTATACAATTATCTCATGCTAATGTACTACGTGTCATGCTGTATTGTCTCTGCTAAACATATCTGAGTAGCTGTGCTGAGTGTGTGCATGCTCCTGTACTGAGACACAGTGGTACATAACCCAGTGTAACTGAAATTTGCTCTCCTTGTCTCCCATGCCTGCAGCTCAAAGTCCACCAGCGTAAGGCCGTATGGAGGGCCATTGCACGCAAGGTGCGGGCTCTGGGTGTGTCCAACCGACGGCACACACACTGTCACAAGAGGTGGGATGACATCAGCCGGCTGAGCAAAAACGTGGCAGAGATGACGCTGGGGCTGCTCCCTCGGACTGGCAGGTTGGCCCGCAGGAGCATGACACCACTAATGGCCCGTATCTTGGCTGTGACACAGCCAGAGCTGGATGAACGTTTGAGGCCCATCAGCAGCAAGCTGGGGGTGAGTATTCTGGGAAGGGTGACTTTGGTTGTGAGTGACTGCATGTATTCCAACCCTGAGCCAGTGCTGAGCTCTGTGATGTTGCTCGTGTGATGCAATGGCTTGTAAGTGGCCTCTCTGTTGGGTGCAGCTGTCATGCATTTTCGCTACAAGTACTTTCTCATGTCATTGATGTAATGGCCCTTGACGTTGCATTCTGAGTTGTAGCCTTGTGGCATCGGCTGCATTAGGGGAGTCAGGGACATCCAATGGCAGTGAACGGCACTGTGTCTCATCTGAGTGTGCTTTCGTCAATGTGTGCAGTGCCTGAGCTCGAAATTGTGAGAACTACACATCTGACACCAATGTGCAACTGTAGTTGTGCACAAAAGCATGACATGGTGGATGGCAGTAGCTCATGGCCATTGCGAAATGACATTTTGGAGTCTGTATCTGTGTTGTCCCCTTATGTTGACTCCATATGTGACTGTAACAACATCTTGGTTTGTACATCTTTTTCACCCACAGGGACCTAGGTATCTCACAGGGATCTGTATGTCAGGTTACACGGAGGCACGGGCAAGCTATTTGGCTGTGTGGACATCACATGGCTCAATAATGCCAAGTGTGCATGTTACCATACATCTTTTGCGTTTTGAATTAAGGTTGCACAATGTGACTGCACAGGGTGGTGTGCAACTTGGGGGTATCATCATCTTGTTTTGTGCTTTGCTTGCATATGATGTTTGTGTGTATGGCACTAAACTGAACCTACGTCTCTGTCTCTTGCAGCATCTGCCGAGGGCACAGAGGGACAGGGGACGGACACCAGTGGTGAGGCATCTTGCACGACTGCTACACATGAGCCCACTGACACTGATGTGACCAGCGCCTCGGAGGGGGACAGGAGTGTCCTTGAGGAATCATGCCCAGAAACACCAACCTCTACGTCATCTGACGACAGCGGTGACTCCTCGATGTTGGCGGGCACAGGGAGTGGGAAATCCGCCTCCTCTTCCACCACACATCGTCCAGTGCCCACCCTCCCAGCTACTTCCACTAGTGCTGCACGTGCTCGCACCAGTAAGAAGGGAAGAGTGTCCTTCCCCCCAGGCACCGCTGCCCCTGTCTCCCCTGTGTGGGTCAGACAACTCTCCTGAATGCCTTCCAAGACCATGACAAGAAGTTGGCCCAGGTAGTTGCCTTCATAGAGGGGATTCATTCAGACGTGGGTGGGCTACACAGGACTGTCCATTCTTTGTCCTCCACAGTGACGGCAGCCATTCAGCTGTCACAGGCTCAGAGTCCAGCTCCAGTCCCTTTGGCAACCCTCCTGCCAGTGGCTACATCTGACGACCACACACCACAGCCCACAGGCTCCAGGTACACCACACGCAGCACACGACAGCAGCACCCCAAGCGGCCCAGAGCGCAGACACCATCCCCCAAACAAACTAAAGTGACACAGGAGCGCAAAGGCAAAAGCCCTTCAGGTGACACTCAGGGGCATCAAGCCAAGAAGCAGGCCTCAGGCTCACATGCCTCAAAATCTGCCCCATCCAAGGACACTCCCGTCCCAAATGCGTCTCCCAAAGACAGGCAGCCAGTTGCCGTGCCTGCTGTGAAGCTGGTCCGCAGAAAAAGCCCTCTAAGGCAGATTCACCCACAACCTCAACTCCCACCCACACCCCTGTGAAGCTGGGTAAGGAGGGCACTGTAGGGGGTTCACCTGGGCAACAGGGGATGGAGGGGAAAAGGCAAGGCCAGGCCAAGCGTACCGCCTGATCCAGCAGATCCCCAGAGGGAGGGCCACCACCTGCACCTGTGGTGGGGAGTGAGTCTGTTGTGCCCGCCCCACTTCCCACTCCTACCAAGACAATTATTCCCTACAGAATCCCCAAGAAGTAGAAAGGCAGCCCTCCACATTCTCCCTCACACACTGTGTCTCACGGCAGCATGTCTCCGCCTCCACGTGTCACCACACCACCCGGTCCAAGAAGCCCTCCGGCTCCCAAAGCCACTGATGCCTCTACCTCAGCTGCTCCTCTCTCTCCCAGGTCCAGTCCTACAACTGGCCCGGACAGTCAGCCACCTCCCAGTCCGACTGACAGCCAAGTCTGAGTCTAAGTCCCCCTCCCACACCTATCTCTCCCACAGCGGTGCCTGGACTGCCCATTGTTATCCCCCTAGCTGTGTTGCTTCCCATGGCAGTGTACGGTGTCACCCATTCCCTGTGCAGGTTCTCATGCACACATGTGCCTACTTTGAACTATGGACTGGCCACTAGCCTTGCTGTTTGTCACTTTGTTTGTCCATTCCCTGTGCAGGTTCTCATGCACACATGTGCCTACTTTGAACTATGGACTGGCCACTGGCCTTGCTGTTTGTCACTTTGTTTGCCCATTCCCTGTGCAGGTTCTCATGCACACATGTCCCTCCTTTGAACTATGGACTGGCCACTGGCCTTGCTGTTTGTCACTTTGTTTGCCCATTCCCTGTGCAGGTTCTCATGCACACATGTGCCTACTTTGAACTATGGACTGGCCACTGGCCTTGCTGTTTGTCACTTTGTTTGCCCATTCCCTGTGCAGGTTCTCATGCACACATGTGCCTACTTTGAACTATGGACTGGCCACTGGCCTTGCCTTTGTCTACTTTTGATGCCTATCTGGGTAATATGTAATAAAGACAGTTACTCCTGTTGTCTGCTTTGTCAGTGTCCTTGCTTAATAAAATCTTTCTGTATGGGTATGGTTTCATGTGACACATGCTCTGTATGCCACTTTAACATTGCCAATTGCTTGTTTCAGTTTTTCATAGTTTGCCAGAGGTGACAGGCACTTCAGTTCTTCTTGACTCTGAGGCTTGGGGGGGCAATGCTGGTTGTTTGTGATGATCTACTGTTATCCTGATCATTCTTTGGTGAAGTTTGCTAAATTGTACACATGTCTTGTTAGGATGAACTACCAGCACAGAGGGGATTTCTACCCATAGGATTACAGGCAGGCTGGCCAGGGTCCATCATGTGTATGTGATCTTTCTGGATGTGTGAACAGCAGTTTTTATGTATGGTCATCTTGTGAGGGCCTGTCTTCCTAGTCACATGGGTACATTTGAATGTGTGCACTTGAGTGGTCATGAAGTGTGAAAGGGGTGACTTGGTCAGTAGTGTTGATGTGTGTGTGCCCCTGCAATGCCAACTGCACACATGTATGACCCAGGAGCTGAGTGCCTGTTTGTTTGAATTGTCAGCCCTGTGCTTGTGATTGTGGGCACATGTAGGAGTTGTAGGTTGTGCACTGTGTAGTGTGTTGGTGTGTCCTTGCACTCCTGGGGGACACCTACTACTTGTTGTTGCTGCCAGCTGTGAGTATGCAGAGTGTGTGACAGCCAAGTCTGTGTTGTGTTTTGTTGATCAGCCATGTGTCTTGTTACTGTTTGTGCTCACTGTGCAGACCTGCTCAGCCACACTGACATTGTTGGTGAGTTTCCTCATGCATTGCTGTCACTTGAGCCATTTTTGGCTCCAGTATGGTATGTGGTCTGTGGAGTCATACCATCCCCTATCTGTGCTTCTGATGCCTGCCCATTGGGAGTGACTCCTCTATGTGTTTGTGTACAGTACACTCCTGACCTGTCCACTACTGACGTACACACCACTTCAATCTCATGTCACCTACCCCTTGGGTTGCCAGTGTGTGAGCCTCCACAGGCTGTGCACAGGACCAAGGTGCCACTCAGGACAGTTTCCCAATTAGTTATGTGTGATTTTCTTGTACTGGTTTGCAGTCATGGTTGCTCATGTGCAGTGCAACTGTTTGGGCTGCACAGTCCTCTGGTCATGTTGTTTGCACCTGGGTGTCCCTGAGTTGTGCATCTGTGAGTGTTGGGTTAGCTGTATGTGTGTTTGCTGAGGTACTGCTACCCTTCCTGAGTGTGATGTTGTCTGTGTGCTGTGCTGATTTGTGTTGTGGGAGTACATGTTGTGGCACTGAGATGTGTGTGCTACTGATTTGGTTGGTGTGCACACACTGCTTGGCCTGCATGCAGTGCTGTCAGTGTATGTTGCCTTGTACTTGCCTGGTGTGCATCCCCCTGTTATCCAGCTGAGTTTGCAATGTGATGGATTGGCATGTGCATCTGTTGTGTTTTTGTTGTGGATGTATGCAGTGTTTGGCCTGTGTTGGCTCTTTCTGCTGACAGATGCTCTGTGTGTGATGTTCTATTTGCATGACATTGTGTGTGAGTAGTTTGGGCATTGTGATACATTCTGATGTGTGTTGCATGTGTAGTGTGCATTACTTGTGTGTCTGTCACATGCAGCAAGGTGTATTCTCGTTACTGGGCTTGTTTTGAGTGCACAATAGTGCTATGTCCTCCTATCTTTGACCTGTCACTTGTCAGGATTGGGCATGTGCATGCTTGTGGTACACTATGACACCATGTTGACTTGATGGGTGGTGTGGTGTCTCTGTCTGTGTTAGCTTATTGTCCCATTGATCCCAGTTTGTGTTCATGACTGTTTTGAGATGATGCAATTCTTGTTTGTGTTGGGTTATGGTGTCTGTGCATTGGTCCTGAGTGACAATGTTGTGTACTCCTGTTCTGTCTGGGGTCCCATTGCCTTTCCACTGTTTGGCTGGCCATATGTGGTGGTGTTGTACTTCTGTGTATGTTGTTTGTGAGGTTTGTGTTTGGCTATTGTTTTTTGTGTCAGCATTGGTTCAGGCATCCCTGAGTGTGTGTGTGATGTTTGTGGATGCACCCCAGGGAGTGTGATTGGTTGTCAGTGTACTCACAGGACATCATTTGCACCATTCTGTGTGTTTAACATTGGTGTTGAGTGCTGCAGGTGTGAGTTGGGTAGAGGAGGGGTATGTGTGAAGGTCCAACTTGGGTTTGACGGTCAGGGAGTGTGACAATGAGCCATGTGTGTTGTGCTGATGACATACACATGTCAAGTGAGTTGGGACAGTTGTCTGGCTGATCACTGTTTGACTTCAGACACTTCCTATAATTCCTGTGCCAATGCATGGCTTGCCTTGATGTCTCCCTGAGTTGTTGAACAGAGGTCACTTTGGTTTAATTCCACTCACTGTGCCACCCATGTCTGATTTGATGGCCTAAGGGTGGTGTGATATGTTCCTTATCTTGCATGTGATGTACACATGCTTTGTGGCTTGCTCCATGGCTTTCCATCACTGTACACTTCACTTTTGGCTAGCCCATTTATTGCCCTCCATTACTGCTGACATCTGGTCTGTGTATGTGGCTGTGTGTCTGTGTGGGGTGTGTCTGAGTGACTTGACAGGCAGTGTGGACAGTTCAGTGGATGTTCATATGCAGTGTGAGTCTTCATTTTGTGATTGGACTCAGTTTGCTTGACATGAGTGGAGGGTAGGTGGGAGGAGGAGGAATGCCCTGCCCCTGAGCTTCTGTGCAGGGTGTTCCTCTTCACCCCCACCTTCTAAGACAGGCTCCCTGGTTGTTTGGTGTGTGTGGTGCAGGGTCTGGCTACACCTAGCAGATGAATTGTGGGGTGGGGGCACAGGAGGAGCACACAGCATGTCCCCAAATGGGTGTGGGGGTCGTAGTGTGTGAAGGGTGGAGGTGGGGCCCTGTAAATCTTTGTGGACTGCCCATGCCTGGCGCTGGCCCTGCCTACTACATTGTGCGCAGGTTTTCCCGCTTCTGCACCGCTGCGGTGATGTCACCGGGACATTGCTGTGATTTCGCGGTTGATGGGTGACCCGGATGCGGAGGGGTGATTTTGTGACAGGTAGGACATGTGTGGGTACACTTGGGGATGTGTTCCTGTCCCCACCAGAGTGTCTGATGTGGACAGGAACCGTATATCAGCCCAGGAGTTGTGTGTTGTGTTTGTGTGCGGAGTTGTGTGATTGCGTACCTGCGGCGTTGTCCGCGACGGTCCATTATTTGCTGGTAGTGGATCAGGTACAGCATAGGAAAGGCTTGTAGAGCTCGACCCATTGCGGTAGAGACCGGGTGGAGGGGACCGGGAGTCTGGTTTTGCGCTCCGCTGTCGTGCTTCCGCCGTCTCAGGTTGGGTGGTTTCTCCGCTGCGGTGTGACGGGCTGTTTGGGGCATCGTGATTTGTACGTCGGACGGGACGTCATTCCGCAGGGCGGTGGGTCTCTATTGGCTCACACCGTCGCGGTGGTGGGCGCAAATTTGTGGCGGTTCATGTCGCACCGCGGCGGACGGGAAATGGGCTATGTTTGCCCATTGTAATATGGCGGACGAGAGGACCGCTGCTGGAGAGCGGAAAATGACATTTTCCGCCACCGCCAGCACCGCGGAGGTGCCTCTGCCCGCCATCCTAATGAGCCCCTTAGTGTTGATTTCTGAAGGTGTCTCCATATACATTGATTGAAATGATAGTAGCAACCCTGAATTGATCTGTGTGGGTAGGATTTTAGAATTGCATTTATCATTGCCTGCTCAAAATTTATAATTATTTTTTGTGGAAAATAATTATTTGTTTCTTGTTTAATTTTAGTTAGTACTTCCATATATGTGGAGTTTTGTTTATTGGGTAGCAAGGCGTACATAAAAGGGATGTTGGTGTTTTGATATAGGGCATGGACAGTGTATAATTGATAGAATGGTTTGGGACAAATTTTAAAAGTCCCGTTCATCATCCATGTTTCTGATTGTTGTAGTTTTATTAAATTGTTTGCGGTTGCAAACATAATTATTCTTTTCTCTTTGGATTTGTTGTCATAAAGAACAAAGGGTTCTTCGTTATGAGTTATAGATGGTTCTGGGGTAATTACTACCTCTTCAAATGTTTTTGGGGCAGGTGTGGTAGTTGTTGTGGCTTTTTTTGTTCGAGCTATAGTTCTTTTTAATGAAGAAATAGAGGGCATTTGCCCAGTAGCATGTTGGGGTACTTTGGGCAGCATCTCTTTAAGTATTTGGGTGGTAGATTTCTGTGTGCTAGTACTAGCTTCTCTTATGTCGTCTAGGGCATTCCTAACCTCTATTTCAGTCACATTTGGGGGGTGATTATGTTCCCTTACATACAAAACTGTTGTTTCTTTAGTTGTTGCCCTCCCATAACACTTATTTGAATTGTACTTGCTACATTTCCGATTTACTTTAAGTCCACTTTGCTTTTCCTGGGTATTAACATACCCCATGTAGCATAACAAAAACTTTCCTTTCTGGGAAGTGATAAATTGGGCGCCTTCTGTCATTGTGATGTTTTAAATGCTACGAAAAATGTATATAAAAATTAATAATACGAATATTGTACATGTTTTTTACTTAATACATACTAATTGTTATTAATATACTTACAATGTTGATTTTGAGCTGCTTTTAAATGGAGATGTTCTTTCTTTGTTGGTTGAATTCTGTTTTGTTGCTGATGTTTCTGTTGGTAGAGTAAAACATATTTTTAATTATTTTGTTCAATTGTGGGGTGGGGTTTTGGGATGAAGTTGGGGTTTGGTTGGGTGTTTTAGATAAATTTTTTAATGCATTTTGCTGAATACTTACTTTATTTGTTAGATGATTTTAGAAGCTTGTCTGTAATTGTTCACATGCTTTGAGAATTATCTGTAGAGGAGACATAGATTGAAAAAAGATATATATAAATTATTTGTGAATGATAAATAGTAGTTTTTGAAGATTAGCATTACTGTTATATTTTAAATGGTATTTTACTTACTTTTTGAAGTATGAAATCGATTTTTCTTTAATGAAGTCCTTGCTTCTGGTAGAAATCTGGCAGAGTTTCGTCTTTTTGATTTTTTTTAGTTTAAGGTGTAAAATAAGAATAATTTTTCGTTCTTTATATAGTGTTTAATTAATTGTTTGGTTAACGTGATTGGTTTATTTATATATTGTGTGTATTTTATTGGTAGATATTTATTGTTTTAATTGTTTTGGTAGTTGTTTTCCATATATGGAAAACGCTAATTAAGAGTCAGTTACTGCTTTTTTTTTTTAAACAGGTTCAATTATTTAAATGTGTATTATATTATAATGTGTATATTATTTAAATATAAAATTTTATTAGTTATTAATAGTGTATTTATGATTTAATGTTTTATAATATGTTTTACTATTTTCTAAATTTATTGTATTTGATTTATTTTGTATGCAGTGTATGTTTATTGATTTAAATATATTTATGGTGTTAAGTTTTGTTTGTTTTATCTGTTTTTAAGTTATCGATATTTTTAAAAAAACGATAATATTGCTATCTATATTATTGTGATCGATATTTTTGACATGTGGTATATTTTTAAACAATGTTCGATATTTTAAATAACGATATTAATGTGTTCGATAATACTGTTATCGATATTAATGTTTGACGATATTGTGGTGTCGATAATAGTGTATTTTTTAAATTAAGTATAGGGTATCGATATTAGTGTAATCGATATTTTTGTGTCGATAAAAATGTAGGTCGATATTGTGTCTGTCGATATTATGTCAGTGATTCACCATCAAGACAGCCTTTCCAGTGGCGATAACAGCCTCCTGAGGCCATACAGGCCCATTCTACCAGGGGAAAAGCTGCGACCACGGAATTCCCTTGTGGTGTCTCTGTCCTGGATATCTGCCAGGCAGCAACGTGGGTATCTCTGCACACATTTGCCAAGCACTACTGCCTGGACAGCCAGGACGCAGGGATGTGCATTTGGCCCGTTCGGACCTGCAGGACTTTTAGTCTAGCAAATCTGTCTGCAGCCCACCACCAGGATGGTATGGCTTGTGTATCTATTCAAAGGTAAGGAATCTGCAGCTAGAAGTCTTTATTATATGAACAAGTTACTTACCTTTGGTAAAGCATTATCTGGTAGAGACAATATCTAGTTGCAGATTCCTTCCTGACCAACCCATGCTTCCCCGCTCTGCTGGCTCATTTTATAGGGCTTGGGTTGCTCCTCTTTCAGGGCCCTAGTTGTGACACACAATAGTCAGTTCACTTCATGGCTCTGCACTTCTGGCATGGAAAAAGTGAAAAGGAACTGACGTCCGCGCACCTAGGTGGTGCCTATATAGGTGACCACGTCGTCACAACTGCAGCTAACAACGCCGGCGACATCACGCGGAGCCGAATGGAGCCACCCGACGGTGCGTAGGGGTACTGCTCTCGCAAAAGTTTCCAGATCCAGTCTGACGCCTGGGGAAATTCAAAGGTAAGGATCTGCAGCGAGATATTGTCTCTACTAGATAATGTGTTACCGAAGGTAAGTAACTTGTTCTATTGGATCACTTAAACACCTCCTACAACAGAAAAATGCAATGGTAAATCTTCAGTATTCATTTGTGATTTATGCCTAGTAGAGCAATGCCCTCATTTGTTTAATTTCTTCAAGGTCTATGTTGACTAAAGGTAATAATGCTGGATTACTAACGCATAATCTTGATTACTCTTCATCCCTTACTTATCAGTTGGACACTGCCACAAGGCAGCGAATTCCAGTATTATGTTCTGAGACAGACATCTCCATCCACCTGAAAGAGGTCCCATAAAGCGTGTTGGCATTGCTAGCATCCTCTTATTTTTTTTTTCCTGAATCCAGTGAAGTGGGTCTTCAATGTAGGTCCACCAGAGGAATTTGGCCTCTACTGCCACACCTTGATGTTCCCTTTGTCAGGCTTGGTTCTGATTTGTGAGTGTTTGAGGGAACTGCCCCATTCCATGAGAAATTACTTGTTATCTGAGAACTTAGGACCAGGAACACAAGTTAGAATCGGATGCACTCAGGAGGGCCACCTTTATGAGCCCCTATCAGCACTTTTGTGCCGCTGGAGCGTCACTGTTTTGAAGCTCCGGTGGCGCAATGTGCCACAGCATATTTACAAGGCCACGCAAAGCCACTTTTCATGGATTTTCATGGCCATGTAAATATGTGCCCCTTTCACGCAGAACACTGTACATCTTGTAGATACAGTGCATTCCTTCCCTCTTCTTTTGACACACAGCAGAGCAGCAGGTAGCCCTGCTGCGCTGCTGTGTGTCAAAAGTTTGTAAATGAGTCCCTCAGTCTGGCCTCCCATTAATCAAAAACCTGAGCTCGTAACAAAGGCCTCTTGGCCAATTGGCAGCGTAAAATAGCCCTTATAAAGTTGTATTTTGCTTCTTTTGTACCCATTGCACTCAGGTCACCAGATGACCATTTCATATCCTCAAATCTGCCAAGGAGGAGAAGGATGGAGGCCTGAAAAGGGAAACGCAGGTCTATTGACTGTAGGTACAGAGCATCAGAGAGGCATTTGGCGTTATTCTGAACTTCAAACACTCATTCTTGAGGTGGAGATGGAGCGGAAGAGAGTTTAGGCAGGACAAGCCCTGATGGCTCATGGATCCAGCCCTGAAACTATCATACTTCAGCTGGCACTTGGTCAGCAGGTTTTGTGAGGCTGGCCTTATGCGTCTGGTCAGCCTGTAAGTAGGAAGTATCATTGTGTCTGGCCATTGAAAGCTTTGTAGGTCAAGTAAAGGATCTTGGAGTCAACATGTATTTCCGGCGGCTACTATAAAGTTTTCATGGCTTCAATGATGTGGCCAGACCTCTTTAAGCCAAAGAGAGCTACAAGATTTTGGCCCTGCGGCAGGTTGTTCAGATTTTTGGAAGGGATTCCACTTTTTACAAGTATAAATTGATTAGTTGATTAATTAAAATCATTACAATCACTTAGAACATCATAATAAAAGGCCATGGTCTAAAACACTGTACGTTTCTGATACAACATGCATCTAGCATTGCTTATGGTCATACAGGAAGGCTTTTCAAATAGACCCAAGCAATATCCCAGTAGTAAAATGGGAGTCAGTTAAAAATAATGAACATTACATTGAGAACGAGAATATTACATACATGGAAAAGTGTGCAAAAATGCAAATGAATTGAATCAATAGATTCTAACTCATTACTTGGCTGGCGGAGCAATGCTAGATGTATGTCGTATCAGAAACGCACAGATTCCAGACCATTATATTATAATGTTCTAAATGATTGTAAAAATGGTTTTCATTATTCACACTTATTTATACCATACTGCTATCACGTTCTAAACCCTAACAGTAGTCAAGGTGGGACATTGTGACTGCGAGTACCAGTGCAATCCTTTGGAGCATTGGCAGGGATCAAAGGATTCAACAGAGCTACCACGCGAAGTAAAAAGAAGACATGGTTCTCAAACTCACTTGTGGCACGAGTACGGGTCAGCATCAAAGATTACTTCCAGATTGCGGGTATGATGCTCAGGAACTGTGGGCCAGCCAATGGAAGATGGCCATGAGAAAGGTGAGCGGTATGGGTAGAACCACTCTCGGAACATGACCTCTGTCTTAGACACATTCAACCTCAGTTTTCATCCAGGAAGCCGGCAGCAACCCTTGAACAACCATGAGCCCTCTCCTTTGGTTGGAGGTGCAGGAGAGTATCGTCGAGGTACATATGGGAGCCAATCTCACAACTCTTGAGCTCTTGTAATAGGAGGAACGTCTTGTTACGCCTTGCCGTGTTTTGCGCTTGAGTTCCCCTTGTTGTATTTTTAGGGGTCTCCTCTCCTTGCACTTGTCAGTGGTGACTTAGGCATGTATGCTCACTTGGAGTTTTCTTCACTCTAAAGCGAACCTTTATAGGTTTCTTGAGCACACCCCGCTTTGGGGCCGTGCTGTGTACTTGATGAGCAAGGTAAGACACCGCGGTTGACTGTATCGAAGGCTGTTGATTTGGCAGATCCGAGCCAGGCACAACTGTAATCCCAGCCTCTGGCCATACACAGCTGCGAATCCAAGTCCTACTGCTGCAATATGCTCAACGCAACGTTAATTCAATCTTTCATGAGCAAGATCTAATTGTATCCCAAACAAATCCATAGCTCCCTTTCAGTAAAAACACAAAATCAAGGTACAAACAAGTACTTTTTTATAGTTAAAAAAGATGTATTACTTTCCAGTTGCATTGCATAGGTTGCGCTATGTGATATCGGCTTTTCTATTTTAATATGACTGCAAAGAGCTATATTTGATTGCCCAGGATCACACATTTTGATCAGCCTGGTCCGAACCCCTATCTTCTGGCTCCTAAGTGGGCAGTTTAGGCAGAGACTACATAACCACCTGATGTTGCGGGAAAGCGAGGTGCACTCAAAGCCACGGCCATCTTAGTACAAGACCAAGAATCTATAGGCAGGGGAATTACACACTGCGACGTCACCTGCAGCTTCCTTGAAGAAAAGGGTAGCATGGCAACCCGGAAAAAAACACTGCATCACTTGGCATGATTATCGTTCTCTGCCTCGCGGAGGCCATATAAGGGCATTGTTAAGTCAGGAGTGCAGGACATAGGCAGATCTGCAAGGGGGGAAAGTGGTGTGATCCGGGGGCCCGGCCCACCCCGCCTGCGGCTATTTATAGCCAGACCTATCAGTCCCATTAACCGTAAAAACAGAACAATGAAGAAAATCCCGGGATGTCCCCGTGGTCCCACCCCTCCCCCGCCCTGCTCCTTGCGGTGGAGTGTATGACATGTTGAGTGCAGCAGCGGCGGCTCTGTGCTCAGGGAAGGGACTGCAGGCCTCTGCAAATTCCTTTCCAGTGATGTCAGAGCATTTAAGAGGACAGCCTTTGACACTGCAGCCTTTCTCTCAATACACTTGATTGAGTTCAGTTAAAGCGTTCTCAAAAGCCATATGCAGAATAGTTTTTTCTTTTTTAACTTTAAGTGGGGTGGGGTGCCTTTAACAGTGAGCCTCGTACACATTTCAATCATAGTTTTTTTTATATTTTCTATTATTCCTAATTATTATTATTAACAATAATATTGTTAATATTATTATGTTTTTTAATATTCTTTTATATTTTCCTGAGTTAGGATAGTGATAAGAGCCAGCTATTTGGTTCCCATTGACATTTTTGGGACCAGAGGTGACACCGCAGGAACACAACAGGAAAATATTGTTTCGTGCCCTGGTTTTGAAGTGGTGTCCTTCTAAAAGCAGAACAGTGCCCCACCCTGTCTCTTTGGAATCTAGGCCGGAGTGACTCAAGCCTCGAGACATAAAACGTTCCGCCCACATCATGACGCATTCGTTTGCAGATTCTGCCATATATTTTAAAAAAAAAAAAAACTGCTGTGCCTATTCCATTTGTCCCAGATGCTTACCTCAAGTGTAAACAAGCATTTTCAATGCAATAGGTCTCGCAATAGTGAAACTTTGAGCTATTGGCATTGCAAATGCTAATGTTTGTTATTTTATTGTTTTGGTTAAAAAACATAACAGCAGTAGCATAAGTACTAAAAGATATTCCACTGGGCAAGGAAAGGGTGCAGTACCATGGGCCGTTACTAGGTGTCCCCGTGGAGTTGCAAAGGTACCTCTATTAGCCACATAAGATACTGCACACTTAATGCAATTATAAAGAGAAAGATTGCACCTCAGCATATGTTTCCATTTGTTTTTATTGGAAGCAAGATATTTGTTAGCTTGCATTTTAAAAATGCACCATTGTTGTTTATTTAAATCTTTCTCTTTATAATTGCATTAAAAGTGCACTACCTTATGTGGCTAATAAAGGTCCCTTTGCAACTCCACAGGGAAACCTAGTAACAGCCTGTGGCACTGCACCCTTTCCTTGTTTAGTGGAATATTTTTTTTATTACTTATGCTACTGCTGGGATATTTTTTTAACAAAAACAAAAAATTGTATTTTCAACACCAATAGCTCAAAGTTTATCTAATGGGAGACCAATTGCATTGCAAATGCATTTTCCCTGCCCAGGGTGTGATACCACTCAGCGCACCCAAAACACTCGGCTCCATTGCCTAACTGCATTTCTTGACATTAAATCCTTTAGGGACTGGAAGAATTTACGTAGCCGATTCAGTGAGCTACATGAAAGAAGCTAAGTAAGCGCTAGATCACAGAAACATTTTTGGGAAAAGCTGCCAACAGACAAATGCGCCCCACCCCAGTGAAAGGCAGTAACCAGAGTGCCGAAACAAAATGGAACCAGGCCAAATACTTTCAAATTAAGCCTCAGGACCCAAGGGCACCGGGAAAGAATAGCAAGTTTGTGTATAGTTTAGTTGTCTTTCCTTTCGCATTTTATTTTTACAGAGTTTTATATAGCGCGTACTTGACCCGAATCGGGTATCAGAGCGCTTTCACATAGCACCAGTTGCATTACATGAGGACACATTCATTTTTGTTAGGCACGGGGAGATTAAGTGATTTGCCCAGAATCACAGGATGTTCAGCATCATTGCCGAGACTCGAACCCAGTTCCCCAGATTAGAGGTCGCCCTAGCCGTTAGGCCAACTCCTCTCCCGAAGGTTAAATGCACGGTTCACTGTATGTCCATGTGCAACATCTAAAAAGGAACCAAGTGGAGCGGTGACATCGGGGCCACCGTCAACCATTCCAGTCTTTTTTTATCCAACACACATCTGCGTCGCAGGCATGAAAGAACAAGTTACACAATCACAATTACGGCTGGTCAAAAAACTAACTTGCAAAAGGTATTTATAATGTTCTTGTTCTCCACAACTCTGCACTTGCTGAAAATGTCGCTGCAGAAACGGACGGCTTGTTCTTACTATCTTGTCGATGTCATTTAGGGTTTTGGTTAGTTTTCTTTACCCCTACGCTCAATAAGCATTTCCTCCTTCCCTACTTGTTGATTATTTTTAGTGAACACATTGAGTATTTGGGTTTAGAAGAATACCTACTAGCAAACTCTGCTGCTTAGTTTTAACATTCTAAAATAAATATATTTAACTTGACCCCACTCCCTTTCTTCTCGGCATCCTTATGAAGCGATTAACCCATTGCTAACCCTGCTTTGTGTGTCCTGTGTTTTTAATTGCTGCTCAGAGTGAACTACAGAGGAGACGCGGTTTGCTTTTCTTTTCCCAAAATGAAGAGAAACCGGTCTGTCATTG
Source organism: Calotriton arnoldi (assembly GCA_963921515.1). Taxonomy (NCBI): domain Eukaryota; kingdom Metazoa; phylum Chordata; class Amphibia; order Caudata; family Salamandridae; genus Calotriton; species Calotriton arnoldi. The sequence goes on along the minus strand of CAWUFW010001624.1, from coordinate 2,274,268 downwards.
ATCAAGCAGAAATGAATGTACCTTCAAAGATGTTTTCCTTTGTAGTTTATAAGATGCTCCATGGATGATAAGGCTGTACAAGCAGTGCTTGAAATGGAAAAACAGAAGTGTAGGTACTCTGTAGCAAAGTACCTGCTTGTTTCTGAGAAGTGCCGGTACTCGCCAATTAAAAGTATTAAGTGAAGTGGAGACAGCAGCCTGTAAGGCTGTGCAGGTCTCCCAACCTTCGACAGAGGGGGCGTGCAGAGTGAGGACACGGAGCAGCAGCTCCTCCCGAGGAAGCAGTGCCTAGTCACCAACGTCACCAGAGGGGGTGGGGAAGGGTGCTGCAACCCGACCCATGTCCAAACTGTGATTGCAAATACTGAAAGCAAGGGGGCTGGCCTGGAGGCGTCCTTGATTATTCCAGAGAGCCGCGGGGAGGGAACTGAGCGACTCCTCTCCAGATGCGCTGGCGCGTGCTGGCTTGAAACACACATTAAGTGAAGTGGACACAACAGCCTGTAAGGCTGTGCAGGTCTCCCAGCATTCCGACAGAGGGGGCATGCAGAGTGAGTACACAGCAGCAGCTCCTCCCGTGGATGCAGTGCGCAGTCACCAACATCACCACTTTATTTTCATAGTGAAAAACACCCCGCTTGTGTGCGCGGACATTGGTACACCTGACATGAAAAGGTACAGAGGCGGTTAAGGGCAGTGCCCCGCGAGTGGTGTGTGCGTCCGCTATTATGAAAGTGCAAATATGCTACCCGCTTCCCATGCACGCAGCAGCAACCCCAGGCGGAGGTTCTGTGCGCAGCGGCTGCAGGGGTGCTGGGAGATAATGTTTGGCCAACAAAACAAGCATGCCACACCCCAATAAAAAAAAAATGCAATCTCTGGGAATAGTTTAGATAAACAGAAGGAGTGTGCGCCTCGCTGCACATGCACACATGCAGCGGCTGCCATGATTTAATGAAATAAAAAACAAGCCAGCCACAAAGTGAACAAAACTGGGAAGGGTCTGCTCCACGAAGCGGGTCTTAATTTAAAAACTAAGACAAGCGGTACCAGGGTCTGCTCCACGAAGCGGGTCTTAATTTAAAGTAAGCGCGCCTCTTCGCACCTTGTGCAGCCGGAACAGCGAGCGCACCTCCGGCCAGCGTGCGTGTCCAGCCACCGATGGGGGAAGCAGCGCCGCTGCTGAGCAGTGTGCGCCTGAAACAAAATAGTGCTCACCGCCTACATATCGAGGACCGTGTAACGCCGCAAGTAAACGATCGAGTCCGGATGGTCCGTCCAAAAAGGAGACAGGGCGGTAACAAAGAAGCCTCATTTTCAATCGGAGGCCAGCGTTTACCATAGACGATGACGCCAGCCAATAAAAAAGATGGGCAGGGCTTCAACTCCACTTCTGAAATCTCCTCGATTACAAGATGCCTCGCAGAGCGAGCAGCGCATGCGCGCTGCAACGCTAGGCGAGACCTAAAAAGGAGGGTCAGTCAATACCTTAAACGTGAATGGACAAGTGGGTAATGAAATACATTTTACAAGTGTATATGTAGTAATAGTAGTATGGTACTGTGGCAGGTTTCTGATCATATAATGAAGAGAAATACCCATTTGCCTCTTTACTAGCAAAGCAATAAAATGTTACTTCTACAAGTGGGTCATAGAAGTTAGCGTACAGTAATTACTTGCACATCCCTAGCTTTCATTTTAATTCAACCTGATGACAATCCCCCCATGTCTTCCGCCATCTTGTTTCACCGTGTCCATACATGGCAGCATTTGGAAACAGCAAAGAGGGAGATTTAAAAATAAATAATCGGGGGCAATTTAGAGGGATATATTTCAAAAGTTCACGTTCGCTGCCAAACTGCTCCGCTATGGGGTCCCTCAGAGATCCACATTAAGCCCCAATCTATTCAACATCAATATGAAACCACTGACCAATCGAGTTCAAACATGGGGGTTGAAGGTGATTTCTTATGCGGATGACACCTAACTGCTTCTATCATTTCAGGAGGATAATTGTGACGCCTTGTCAATCTTTAAACAGTGCTTAAGTGATGTATCAAAGTGGATGGTCATGAATTCTCTTAAACTAAATACCGATAAGACTGAAATTCTATATTTTTGGCACAAAGAGCCCTCCTGAAGCTATGAAATGGTATCCTGATGAATTAGGGCCTGCACCAACGCCCTCTTCTCTTGTAAGAAACCTGCGTATTAAATTTAATACCAATTTATCATTCGCACCACAAATGCAAAATTTGTCATCGGTCTGTTTTACGAAACCTAAATCTTTTTAAAAAATGATTCAATTAGTTTTGGATAACACCTGGAACATCATTGTCCACTCCATAGTTACATCAAGGCTGCACTATGCCAACATCCTGTATTTGGGACTTCTAGCATATTTCATTTATAGACTCCAGATTATTCAAAATGCTGCTGCTAGACTAATTTTGATCATTCCTTTTCGGCAATTAGTTACTTTTCATTTGCAACAGCTGCATTGGCTTCTGGTGTCTAAAAGAATTGAATTCAAGGCGTTAGTCTTTGCTTATAGTGCTTTTTTTAAATCAAATTGGCATGTTCATATTAGGAACAGACGTAAGACCTATCATCAGTCTAGGTCGCTGAGATCTAATGGCCATCTGTAACTGCAAGTTCCAAAAATACGTAATAGGTGGCAGATCTTTTGCTTTTCTAACATCAAAACTGTGAAATAGCCTTCCTCTGGCCTTGCGGATGGCTCGGACGAAAGCTAAGTTTAGGAAGAAATGAAAAATCTTTCTTTTCCATTACGTTTTTATCAATTCTCTACTACCAGGTTACGATCTTACTAAACGCCGGGATGCTTCTCTGAAGCAGCTGTGAGCTTTACAAGTGGCTTATTATTATTATTAACGCAGGACAGCAAGCAAAGTTGCTGCGCTGCATTGCATGAACGGGAGAGAGCTGAAAAGCCCCTTAAATGTCAAGGGACTTTGGATTTAATGACATATTGCACCACATTATCATTAAATGTGAGATGAATTGAGGTAGTTCGACCCAAATCTACATTCCCAACAATGCATGGTGTATCCAAAATATTTTTTTCTCATATACAAACTTGGAAAGACAGACTTAGTTGTTGCAGCACCCAGTATACTTAAACTAAAAAGGTTAAGAGCTTGAACAATGTCAAATCGCCCAACAACTTCAGTGATTCACGTCTGTTTGGATGTGGTTAGCCCAGGACTAGTGATGTGTTGTACAGCGCAACCCTGGACATTAGCCAATACTATTGGGAAATCTTTTAAAAAAAACTTTGGGTGAAAAACTCCCCTTCCATAATTCAGTAACTTTTTTAAATGTCTTTTTATTACATTTTGTCATCTGGTGGTACAAGCCAAAAATTGTATACTTAGAGAGCAATACATCACAGAAAATCATATATTGGCAGATAATCGTCAAAGAGCACCTCAGACTGGCATTTTCCATTCCAGCGTTCTCCATAATAGCAGGTTCCTAAAGATATCAAAGGGCAACAATCTTTTAATAATCACAAAAATCCAGGAAAATCCCATAGCTAGTCGATCTTACTTCTTGAATTTTAATCTCTGCATAATTAAAGAAAGGACACCAGACCCTTTTAAATGCATCGTCTTCTGCTGGAGAAGAACTTCTCTATAGACCTTATCTTTCCAAAGCTTGTCTATCCAAGTGTTTACAGTAGAACTATCTGAAGACTGCCTTTGCTGTGTAATTGTTATTGTCACAGCTACCAACATCTGGGTCATTAGTCAACCATAAAGGAGCACCAGTAGATAGAATATCATCATCAAGCAGTTCTTGTAGAGCGCATAGCTACCCAGAATGGGCTTCCCGGCGCTGACAGTACAGGTGAGGGGATGTGCTGCTTTAAATGAAGAGATGAGTTTTCAATTGCTTCCTAAAACCTAGCAGGTTTTTGGTTGATCTCAGATGAACAGACAGGGAGTTCCAAAGCTTGGAAACCAAGTAGGCTGATGAACGACCCCCGCCTCTTGCTCTCTTGATTCTGGGAACAGCAACAAGGACGAGGTCGTTCGATGTCAGCTCTCTGCGGGCATTGTATGGGGTAATGAGGTGCCGAAGGGGATGTGGACCAGGCGAATGTTTTGTCCTATGGGCAATACTTAAGGCTTTGAATTCTATTCTTTTGTTAATAGGAAGCTAATGTAGACAGGCTAAAGACTGAGCCGCGTCATTCTGGGTGACCTGTACTTTCTAATAACATATGAGGGGTTTCCTAGGTAGAGAGAGTTGCCATAGTCGAGGCTGGAAAGTACCAAGCCTTGGACCACTGTCCATAGGGAGCCATTTGAGCATCTTCCTAAGAGATCTTAGGAGGCCAAAGCAGGTGCGTGCAACATTCTTTGTCTGAGAGCTCATAGTTAGATCTTTGTCCAGGATGACTCCAAGGCTCTTAACTTCTGGTCTGGGGAGGTGGGGCATGTTCCCAAGCACAGGGGCCAGGGGAACTGATCCCAAAGCAAGGGATTATTTCCAATCACCATAATCTCAGTTTTCTCCCCATTCAATTTAAGATAACTTATTCCCATCCAGCTGGGCACCTGCTTCCGACAAGTAGTGAGTCTTTCAAAGGTTGAGTCAGTGTTTGGTGAGAAGGAGACAACAATCTGGATGTCGTCCGCATATGACACCATAGTAAAACCTAAGGCACAGATGATGTCTGATAAGAGCCGGAATTGAAAAGTGTGGGACTCAGAGACGAACCCCATGGCACTCCACACTCAAGCTGATGCTTCTCCTACAAAAAGGGCCCCTCACTGACCTGGAAGCTCCTAATAGCTAGAAAGGAGGTTAGCCATTTTAGTGCCATAGCTGTTATTCCCATTTCTTCTAGCCTCTGACAGAGAATCGAGTGGGAAACTGTGTCAAAAGCTGCGCTCAAGTCCAAAAGAATGAGCGCAGCTGGCCCACCATGGTCCAGAGTCTTTTTAAGGTCCTGTGTGGCCAACAAGAGAGCGGTCACTGTATTGCACCTAGATCGAAAACAGGTCTGTGTCTGGTGCAGTAGGTTGTTAGAGTCCAAAAAATCAGAAAGGAATAGATAGCATAAGTTCTAGTCTTGGCATTGAGCAAGATAAATATTGAGTCAATTTACAGTGTCATATGTGTAATCCTTTTTCATAGTTGAAACCTTTCTTCAAAATGTCTGAAGCATCAGTCAACTCCCCTAAATATGGAATAAGTCATCAACTAAATAGCATCCATTCCAATACATATCTGTAGGTTTCTCTGCAGTCCATCAGGTGTGATATACCACCGATAACAACATTTATAATCATTTTCTTTTGCTTTACACACATATCAATGTCTTTGCTTCTGGGCACCATATGCCTTCACAAACCTCAGTCTTTTTTCTTTCTGAGTATCTTCTAATTTGCTGAAGAATGGAGGTTTTTCTTGAGGGCCTCCAAATTTAAATTATAAATAAGCAAGGAACGTAATGTGTCTGTGCTTCAAATTCATATAAGTATCCTGGGACTATTTTTAACATAGATCCTCTCTGCTTTCCCCTTTGAATACAAAGACCAGTGTAGCAATTGAATTTATTTAAATTTGTCCTTCTGTAATAATGTTAGACCCCATTCAGGTGGCCACAGGCTAGACTGAGCCTTTTAGGCTTAAAGCATGGTGGTTGAGGTCATTTGCCACTGGTGTCCTGAAGCCCATCCATTGATGGCTCTACAAACTGGGCCAGTTACAACCATTTCCACACTTGACTCTCAGGATAGCAAGGACAAACAGTCACAAGCTTCTAAGAGAGCTATTGCGGGGTGTCTGACCTCAGCCCTCAACAAACAACCAGCATACACAATACCTTTAATAGCCAGCTCATTGGTTGCCTTGTCAGGTGCAGCCTTAATTTGCAAGTTAAATGCATACTCAGTGTGATAGTCCCTTCCTCACTCTTCCAGAGTGGATGTGACAGCCTGCTGCACTCTTGCAGGCAGGGGCTGCAGTGAAAGAAGACTGTACCAGGTAGGCCAGGTGTCCTGGTACACGTGACTGCCTGCTGCAGCTCCATCGGTTAGCGGGTTAACAGACCCCACACGGGCCAATGCAGACAGTTGAAGCCCTATCAGGCCAGGCCAGAAATCATGGCAGCTGCAGCCCTGATCAGGGCGATTGCAGTAAACACTGCAGATGTAGCCCCAATCAGGCAGACAGAGTAACTGTGGCAGATGCAGCCCTGGCTGGGTCAATAAGCAGTTTCATCCCAATTGGGCTGATGCATTAACCACGGCAGATGCCGCCCCATCTGGGCTTATAGGCACAGGTACTTGAAGTGGTTCCTGCCAGGAACTAGTTATGAGAGACCAGGGAGACCCTCTGCAGTACAGGTCACTCCCAGCTCGCCCTGAGGAAGTCATCTCTCTCTGGATGTCCCTTAGTCCCTGGTACAGGCTGGGCCTCTCTCCTCTGGCATAGTCTCCCTTCCTGCAGGGGTCAGGCAGACTCCTTTTCTCTCACAGGAACAGGAAGACTTCAAGGCACTTTAGGCAGATTCTCAGCTCTTCCAGCAGAAAGTACAGACTTCACCTCTGGGAGACTAGCTGTCAGGCAGACACCAACCCTGGTCACGCAGCAGAGTTTGAGTAATCTGAAGAGCACTCCCTTCACACAAAGGACTTGGAACTGGAACAAAATAGGGTGCTCTGGGTCCCATTTTATACATAACCTCTTGACAGGGGATTTGGATCCAGTGTTTCATACTTCAGAAATGTTTTTGAGGTGGTTCTGTTTTCAAGTGTCCTTTTCAGGGTGTTTTCCGGGCACAGCCTTTGTGTAGGATGATGCTTCTACAGCAGGTAGTACTGGGGCTGTCTCCAGACTGGAGCACCCACAACACAGGCAGAATGAAGTGTTAAGTTTCTGCACCTGGCTGTCATCGGCCTATCTGAAGTGGCAATCTGGGGTAGACAAAAGGACAGGCCTGGCCTAGAAACTGCCTTGCCTAGTACAATAGAAACTGCAATCACACCCCTCAGCCCTACCTACTATCAACCAAATGACAATGCTCAGGAAGAACTAATCAGCAGCCACTTGCTAAAAAAAAGGACCTCATGGAATTTTTAAAGTTAGCCCTTTCTTTGTTTTCTTCTTTTCACTGTCTAGATCTCCAACTTCCAGTCACAGGAATGCAGGCAATGAACTTACACTGTCTGGGGAAGCTATCCCCTTAACCTCCATCTTGGTCATGTCAAGCCAGGAGCATCCAAAATGAATCCCACTTGCTTGAGTACTCAGGCTTACTCACACAAAGAGCCATACTACTGTATACGTGCTACATGAACACAACACACACACTCAACTTACACACAGGATGCCCGAGCAAGGTTTTGGGCGTACACATAATGGTGGAACTGCACACAAGAGGAGCCTGTAGGCCACACTCCCAGTAAAACAGATAAAAAGTTAGGTCAGATTATCAATTTCAGAAATACAGTTGGATGCCACTAAAGCTTTTCACACTAACCCAGGACAAGAACAGTTATTCTAAGTTCTCTTCCAGGTCACAGGACAGGTCGAGGACCTCACATAGTCAGAGACACGTGTAGGCCTCTTTGCACATGCTTAGGTTAGCATGATGGTATGACCAAAATAAAAGACAGCATATCCAAAACACATGCAGTTGGCCACTCAGGGAAGGGGGACGAGCCCATATACCCTGATGGAGACAGTTCCGTCCGAAGGAATAATACATTTTACTGAGTAATCTTCAAAAGCAAAATGGACACCGTTGATCCTTCGTCCACCTCCTTCACAGGGCTCAATCCTGGAGTTATCTCAACCAAGATAAAAGGCTTAGCCAGCTAGTACTTCCGTACCTGGCAGTCAGCCAATACTTTTGTACTTGATGATAGAAAGCTGGTTATTGTGTACAACTGTTTCACCCAGTTCCTGTCCCACAGGGCCTCATTAATTAAATAGGAGAAAGGGCCTACAGGCTGCCAGACACATGGACAGATTCAGAGTAGATTCCCCAGCAGGACATTCATTATAGCTTTGGAAAATGAGTACTGGTGATCCAGCTTTAGGACAGTGAACCCTCTAATTGTGAGGCAATGACATACCTATCTATATTCAAAACTCGTAGCCCTCGTTCTTTTGATTCTTGGGGGTATTTTCTGCTTTCTTTTTGGTTGTTTTGGATTTAAAATGAAGATCAAAATTATCTTTTGGATCTGCAGTATTAACTTGTTAGGAATCTTCACTGGAATAGCTCTTGTTGCACATGTTCACTGGAGAATTTGAACGTGATACTAGTAACTTTAGCAACACTTAAAGATGATGGACTGAATGCTGAACATTGTCAAACATTCACCCTCAGTACAGAGATCTGGGCCTAAAGCCATCGTTTTTTTGCTCACCATGCCATTTCAGTTGGGACCTAGCCATATGCAAATCAGTCTTAACTCTGCACCCTGTGGAAACAGTCTAGCCTGAACTGCCAGGCCAGGTCCTCCCTGAATTAGAAAACAAGCATCCTGGGACCGGTTTCAGGGTATCACCCATCATCAGCCAGGCTAGCTTGAATCCAGTGGCATAGTGAGCACGAGACCCAGGTCTGGGCATACCCTTCCCTCTTGGGGCGACTATAGTAACACAAAAAGATCATGGGCGGAATGCTGAACATTGTCAAACATTTACCTCCCATACAGAGATCTGGGCCTCAATCCATCATTTTTTTGCTCACCACGCTATTCCATGTTGTGTTTGCTATGTTCGCCCTAAGTGGCCAGTGGATCTCCTGCTCACTGTGCCACTGGATTCAACCTAGCCTGGCTGATATGGGGCCGATACCCCGATACCGTTCCCAGGATGCTTGTTTCACATGGATTCAACTTAGATCTCTTGACTGGGGGTGAGTGGTTGAAAAGGTTCAGCACTCTGTCCATCCTCTTCTTGTTTTTGTGATTCTAGTAACTTTGCCGATACCACAGTTTCTCCAGACTCACCCAGCGATCTAAATCTCATTATAGGGAGTCCAAAAGACTTGTTATGTCATGTCAATAGAGTGAAATATATTCTAAATGGTTTAGATTTTACAATTTAGTGACTTTTCAACATTCCATTGGGGCTGGCATGTTCTGTTGTTTTAGCCACTGTACGGCTTACCGTGGGTGCAATCACGTCCATTAGCTTGTGAATTCAAAACTATCCAAGCTCCCTCCAAACCCTCACAGGCTATATCTATTCCTTTCACAAGAAGTGTAACTATTCCTAATATTTATTGAGTGTTGGATGGTGTTGAGTCCCAAGGGCCATATTTATGACCCGGTTTGCGACGCTCTTGCACCATGCAATGTGGTGCAAGAGCGACGCAAACCTTAAGTCATATTTTTGAAGCCACTTTGCGTGGCTCCAAAAATATGGAGTAATGCAACGCAGCACAAATCGCTGCATTGCGCTACTCTGCCCTGGCTAGGCGTTCCATGGGCATTGCGTGGGTATTCCCACACAACTCCCATGGATTTTGACACATTCCCAGATTTACTTGTAAACCTGGGAACGTGCCAAAACGATACACCTCCCCAGGAGGGGTGTAACGAGGAGAAATATGTTTATTTCTCCAGGTTTTTCCCTATTTCTATGTGTGCTGCATTTCTGTGGGAAAGATCTCCCTTCCTGCACAAAAACAATCCTGCCTGCAACACAGGCACCCTTGTACCTTGGTGCAAGGGTACTTGCGTTGGTGCTAGACTGCCAAAACAGCATCGGCGCAACGGAAAAGGACAGAAATGCGTTGTATTGGATTAATATAGCACATTCATGCCCTTTCCCTGTGACGCAGGGCATCGCAACAAGGTGACTTGCTGTGCTGCCCTGCGCCACAAACCTTATAAATATGGCCCCAAGTGTTCTGCCATAGAAGCCCCAGTTGACTAGACAAAGCAAGTCAACCAACGACGGAGTGTACTTTAGGCACAAACTGGCTTATGCCAATGGTATGAACACGTGCTATCACCAATCCAATATTGTACAGTGCAGGCTTAAATAATGTATTCATTTGCTTGGTCGTTTCCGTACTATTCCCATGCGGCAGCACAGGTATTTCTTAGCACTGTACTTGTTATGACAAAGCAAAGATTAAAATGCCAAAGTTGTAGTTAATACGGCCGAACTTTAGGGCTTGGTGGTCCTAGCCCATATACCTGTCTGAAAAGTGAATGTTTTGTCCATAGTGTTATTTAAGAAGTCATTCTATTGAAAAAGGTGCCGTTGAAGGCCATTTCTGGGCTTGGAACATAGAGAGATCTTCCACTGCAGTGTTGGCATTGCAGGACATACAGCCAAAGTATGTTAGGCTGTTATGAGGTGGTTGGTGGCTTGTAGGCTGTGCTTAATTTGTAAAAGAATAAGTGGCGGGGCCCAAGGTTTTGCTTAGAAAGCTACGCATGGTGCTATGAAATGTCAAGGCAGCCTAATCTTAAATCCACCTCATGCCTCTTTAATCCATCAAACACTACCTGCATCTTTTTCTTTCTCTTGTAGGTTCTATTTCAACCCTATTTTCTACCCTTTTTACTGTTTTTCTGTCTTTCTGTCCCTCCTTCATTACCTCTTTTGTGTTTTTCTCCCTCTTGCTTGGATCAAAATCTACTGAAGAAAAATAATAGCCGTTGGTCCCCACCTGCAGGCACCAGCTCAGATTAAGCGCTGCTTATAGGGGTGAACAGGGGCGTAGCTTCAGGGGGGGTGTTTGGGGGTGTGACACCCCACAATAAAGGCATTCTAGGCCTGAGAGTTGGGTTTGGGCACCCTGATTCAGGTCTCCTATGCCTTTGTTGGTTTTTCTCTTTTTCCTTATTTGACTAAAATGTTTTAACTTGTTAATTTTTTTTAATCCAGAACTTGGACGGATGTCCACCTAATGCAAATCAGTATTAAACCTGCTCCTCGAGGGAAGAGTGTATCCCAAGTCTTGGTTAGCTCGCCCCTTCACCCTTCGGTATACTGTTTTTTTAGTCGGGAAATTTGCGATTCACACCCCCCTAATCTCACTGACCAAGCTACACCCCTGGGGGTGAAAGAGTTTGAAGCATTATCTTAGGTGGGACCTGCAAATGTCCTTGTCCAACAAACTGAATGCTCTATACTCAGTTCCTCCTCCATGGAGGGCCGGGGCTGGGCTTTCAAGGCAGGAGTGATGTGGTCACTTTTGTTTCATGTCGATGATACAGTTTGCAGCATGGTTTTGTGGTCGATTCTGCTTTTTCAGAGTCCTTGCAGGTGGACCTGGCTAGATACCATTACTTCCATCTTCTCTTTGACAGATGACACCCACCTCCTTATGTGTGCAGGTTGCATTAGAGCCAACATGTTCAGGGGAGGGCTATTGACCGAAATCACTATGGTCGATGTGCATGTTAGAGGCCGCTCTAGGGTACCCCCATTCTTCCCAGCATACACACTCAAGTGCCTTCACCTAGTTCTTTGGCCCATGAATTATATATACTATACGTGAATACAGTAATAAATACACTTACACAGTTGATTGAGTGACACACTCTAATTCTATACAGCTTAGTCCTGATACAGACGAGAGCCGCACTGGTCGTGTTGCTGGCGACAGGGAAAATCAATATATTTTCATAATCAGCGCCTGGATACCCCTAGGGGTGATAAGCCATGCTTTACAAATACTGGGGAATATTTACAAGGAGATAATGCCACAGCAGCATCATTTGTTTTATGCAGCGGTGGCGCAATCAGTGCTCCACACTGCTCCATATTTACAAACTGATGCACCTGGCACAATGCATCAGTTTTTAGAGGCCTCCGTCACATTATACCTGCGCCAGGTTTAATGTATGCAGGGTAGGTGTTCCCATGTTAAAAGCCACGTTGAACAGACGCAGTGAAATTTACAACTTTCACTGCGTCACTCTACAATTTGACTGCGTCAAAATCTCTACGCCTCATCAAACCAGGAGTAAGGATTGATTGGGACTCGCCTTTCTGACGCATTGCTGGAGTTGCATCAGTCTTACGACCAACTCCAGCAATGCGTCACTTTAGCGCTAAAAGATGCGTCAGAATTTCTGACGCATCCGTGAATCCTTGCGCCATAGAGCACTGTATTGTAAATACAGCGCATCCATGGCGTCATTAGGGCATTTGCGGCAGGTGCAAGAAATCTGACGCATCGATGCCGATGTGTTAGTTCTTGTAAATATGCCCCACTGTTTGATGATAATGGGAACCATGGTCGGGTAAGCGAATACAGTCACCTCTCACACAGGGTCATGAATGGTACAAAGATTTTCAGTGTCACTGCCAAAATTCATTTTTGCTGATTTCTTTCCCCCACGCCATAAAAAGGACTGTATTTGCACCTCTTAGTTGCAATCCTTGTACCCAAATTTCCCCTGCTGGTGGTGACAGTAACATCTAAAATGCACAGGAAGTGTCACATGCCACATGTTTATTCTATACCCAATGGCTCTGCATCACATGAGAATCTGCATCTGCTCCAGGGAATCACCTGAGGTCAAGAGGGCATCCAGGTACTTCCTGTGTTGATCTTAAGGTCTAACTATATATCAGAAATGAGGTCCCTCACCCCTGGACCATGAGCTGAGCCCAGTCTAACCTATCCCTGCCCACTCCTTGGATGGGTGGTACTAAATTTGTGACGGGTTGTAGACCCCTGATTTTCTGTCATACCAGATGGCCAATGAGTCTGGTTTCTTCCTGCAGCAAGGGTGAAGCAAGCAGCAGTCATCTGGGGGAAGGTGCCAGCCACTAGCTTCAGGTTCCTATACAACATTTGGGTGCCTACGGGTTTAGACCCACCACCCAAGCATCCTTTCCTACACCAAAGACAGTGAATAAGACAACATTCAATGTTACTCCCTTACTGAGACCTCGGGTCGGAGCCCTTTATAATGGATAAGCTCTTTCAGCGGCTTCTCATGCAGCCAACTCCTAGGATATATCTAGCTTGCACCAGCAATCACCCCTGTACAATCTCTACTCAGACTATGATCACACCCTCTGACCACCCCCACCTGTTCCCCCGGCATACCCTTCTATCACTCTCTGTAAGACACAGACACCCTTACAGAGTCACCTGCATGGAAGAGGTCCCTACTGTTATATTTCATATAGGTTCCCCGATATAGGTCTAGGTAACATCATAACCCTTCACCTACATTCTGTCCTAAACTACATATATAACGGATTTGAAGGACTGACCTTTTACCCAGTTACAATACTACACACAAGTACGTAGGGTTTTTCTCTGGACACTGGCCTCATAAATTATGCATGAGGATTCTTAGTTTCTTGGAATCACAGCAGGACCATCATCTCCTACATAATAACTGTGTATGAAGTTCATTCCCAACGTCATCCTAAGTCCGACACTGGCACAGCAAGGCAGAACCCCATGGGATACCTTAGGGTATATAAACACCACATCTTGCTGAGATAGAGAGAGGAGATCACAACTTCCATGCCAACACACTGACGCAAGACGCTGAGGTTCCTGCATGCAGATACTCCAGCTCGCAGTGGTCTGACAACCCTTGCGGGGTGTTCAGCTCGAGACCAGAACAAGTCCCACATCAGGTAAGGGGGTTGGCTTTATCCTAGAGGGATTCTTGGCTGTACACCTACTCACATGCTAGGTACACTTAGGTACATCTAGTTAGGGTACATCGTAGGAGTACGCATTTTTATTGCCATGTTTTTTATATACTTGCCTGCAGTTATGATTTTAGCAAAATGGTAGAAACCTACCATCTGTTTACTTTCTTAGTGCTGCTACTCATTTATATATGCTACTGTCTACTGGTGATTTCAGTGCACTTATTTTACGCTGGAATAACGACTGTTCAATAAATGCTTATTGAAAACGTCCCAACCGTTTATTCTGTGTATCTCTCTGAGAACAAGTGAGCACGAGTGACTGAGCGAAAAGTAAGTTACTGTTTCCACGGTCCTGAGGGATCAGGGTTGTCATGTTCGATAGTTGCCAAGAACTATTCTCTCCTTGGTAAGAGGAGGTTATAGTGGCATTGCGAGCTAGCTGGCACACAGGCCGACATACCCGGTCGGGGTGTCTGGAATCAGTCTGGACACCAGTCCCGCAGTGTATGTTGTCTAAATGCGCAGATCCTATATAGGTCTTATAGGAACTACACAACACTACCGTACCACTACAGTTGTCCGTAAGAGACATACGACTGCATGCACCTGTTCAGAGCGACGAATGAGCTTCAGCAATGCCAAAATCATCCAGTGGTGGAGCGAGAGGAAAAATGCGCTTCTCACAACAGCATTTGCCTTGGGTGCAAATTTGAATGATTGTGATGTGGGTGGGTTTAACTAGACGAGTATGTTTTGTCAGAATGAATACAATGCATTTTATGTCTCATGAAACCTTTCTTTGTTACACCTTATACACTTCGCCTCTGGGTGTCTTCAAATTGTGCTTTTCTTTATCTTTCAGGAAAGGGTTCCCGTTCTACTTCTGGACTGGTGACCTTCTGAAGGTACAATACCACAAAAGTCCAGGTAAGTATGAGCACCAGGGGGAATTCCCTAAATAAATAAAGCTTCCTATGCTTTGAGTCATGTCACTGTCCATGGTCATCCATTAGAGTCTGGTGTATGTTCGATTGTGGTGGGCTTCCAATCTAAGACACCAGGGGGCATATTTACAAGCCCCTATCGTCACAGGAACGTCACTTTTAGCGATGGGGGCTTTGCCTTATTTGCAAGGCGGCATGAAGCCACTTAACGTGGCTTAATGCCACCTTGTAAATAAGGCCCCCTTTCACGCTACACTTGCGTGAAAGGGGTGGGCAATGGGTATTGCAGTGGGCATTCTGCCGCAACACCCATTGATGTTGATGCTGCCTTCTATTTACAAGGGCAGCCTAAATAGGAGGCTGCGCCAAAATTAAGACCAGAAAAAACCTGGTCTTAACATGGCGAGACGAGGAGAAATGCTTTATTTCTCCTCGTTTTTGCTGTTTCTATGTGTGCTGCATTGTGGAGCACACATAGAAACAGCAAAACACCATGAATGATTGCTTATGTGCGGGAAAGTGTCCCTTCCTGCACATAAACAATCATTAAAAAACATGACGATTTGCAACTTTTATGTGTGCCACACAACGCAGCACACATAGAAGTTTCAAATCGCCATTTGTGATTGTTTATGTGCAGAAAGGGACACCTTCCTGCACATAAACAAGCATTCCCTCAACACAGACACCCTTGCACTAAGGTGCACGGGTGCCTGCGTTGGCGCTAGGCAGCTTAATTTAGCACCATAGCTAGGGAAAACGCAGGAATGTGCCGTATCTTTGTAAATACGGCTCATCCCTGCATTTTCAGAACGGAGGAGCGTGGCGTTAGCATTTTGTGATTAACGCCATACTCCGCCATTCCCTTGTAAATATGCCCCCAGCAGTCTACCTTTCTTCAGGGTATTCTTGGCCTTGCTCAAGACCAGAATCCTCGTTTCTCAGAGCAAACACTCTACGCCACACTATCTGAGAATAAGTGTGGATCTGTGGTTTCTTGTTGGTTTTACACTAGCCCCCTAGCATCGTCTTCGACCTCCATTGGTACCTGCAGATGAGCGTGAAATTGTCTGATAGGGATATAACCCTGTGCTGCACCTCAGTAACCAAGGATTGGGCCTTATATTGACAAAGATGAGCTCCAGTCTAGCGTTTGATGTATGGGGCCAGATCAGTCGGCTACTGAGCCCTCCAAGGGTTCAGCTGACCCATATCCACCCGCCACTGCCTGCAATGGATAGACATCATTGCAGTACCCACATACCTGTGCCCAGATCTGAAGGCCCCTTCCACACGAGATTCCAGTTGGCCCACCCTAGAAGTGGCTCAGAGGCAAAGGCCAGAATTTTGTGCAGACTCACCTTAAGAAATGTATTCTGATCTGTATTTGGCATTTACAGAGTCACAAGGGAGACATCCCTGACCCTCAGACTGCTGTTAAAGGCCAGTCACCTCCCCCTCTCTTGGCTGTTGATCCCTGGAACGAAACCCCACCTAGTGTATGGATGAATTTCTATCCCATCCTATTCGGGCTTGGCCAAAGAGAAGTGTTTCCCCATAAAATGTTTGGAACAAAGCCTCTGTGCATCTTTATGCAGCAGGTTGGTTTCCTATAGAAAATATATGTCTGTAGCCATCCGGCATAGCAATTGGTGCACACTTACCCTCACCTTAGCCATACCTGCTTCTTATTGTGAACGTGAATGGAAGGCATCTCCGAGCCCTGTGCCAAACTATACAGCCTGGAGTAATCTAGTATGCCTAAAACCAACAGGGAGAATATTTTGCACATACCTCTTCTCACCTCCCCTGAACTTGATGGAGCAAGGTAAATGAGAAAATTTTGAACCCCCTAATATTAACAATAACAATTAATACAATTGTTTGTTTCAGTGAAATAACCAACAACGTATGTCTTCCTTATAAGTGTTTTTGCTAACATGCAGTATCTGTGCAAACTAATTTACTTACAATTGTTAATGTAAATAACGATAACATAAAGATATGCGTATTAATTAGAATAATATTGCATGATTTGTGCTACGTAGAGAATTGTATGGTGGCAAAAGAAAGTGGTTGGTAAGTAAGAAATAGCTTTATATGTCGCTTTTGCTAGGTAACACCTAACTGGGGTAGGTAGAATGACGGGAGGGAAACGAAAAGGCTTATTTTCTTTATTCTTAACTATTTTCTGTTTATTTCTATGATAGTTCGCTCAGGCCTGCTAGGCCGTGCTGTAAAATTGGCTGCTGAGGCAAACAAGCTAGAATGCGCTTGCGCAAGATGGCTTCCAAGCGGAAGAAAAAGCTGTGAACGAATGTATCACATGGTTATTTCCAAAGCCTAGGATGGAAGAGAGATCAAGGTTGTGATGACCTTATTACCCGAGCGTGTGCCAAAGGGGGACTTGGTGAACAAGTGTGAGAACCAGCAGTGCATTCGTGAATGGACAATGAACTGTTTAAAATAAAGTATCTGAAAGAAGATACAAATAAAGACTGTCAATTGGATTGGTAATGTCCTGAACCCGTGAGAAAGGACAAAGTTATGAACATTCTTTGGAACTGGTTTGAGCAAGGAGGGTAATAATGAGATGTATGCCACCCCTCAAATGGACCAATTAGAGTGAATCTTGCCCCCAAAATGTAACATTTCTGTTTAGTAAGCTAGTATTAGGGTATAAGAGGACCTACTCTGAAGTAGGAGGAGCGCTGCTTTTTACATATTTTTATTGAGCACATGACGCTGACGCTGGAGAAGCCACTGCTATTTTCTTATAGGCCTTTATATTTTAATACGATTAATCTTTTACTCTTAAATTTGATTGAGAGAGAACGAGATTGTGGCAGAAAACCTGTATAGGTGGTCCGTCGAGGAGACCTGTTTAGCAGGACAGACAGTCAGTTTTTGGGAGTTCTATGCTGGGATCTGAATTTAACAGCTGTGACGAACTTTATTTTTCCATCTAAAAGGGTATGCATTGCAATTTCAATTTATTCTTATAATGATAATAAATGTATTGATTTGATTAATAAAACTGAATTTATTCATGCTTATAAAAATAAGATAAACTATATTATAATTAAATTTACGAGTCTGTGGTTCTTTAGCTCAATAATAATTGTAAATGTTTAATAAGAGTTTATAGTGATTGAGCTGGTCTTAATCACCATCAACTGATTCCTACTAGTTGGTCCATCGACCAATGAGCGGAATACCTTAGAAGTTTGAGAATTATCATGTTGATTTAAAAGGTATCCCGTCTCCTTCCAGCAACTCATTTTAACTTTTTCTCCTAAGTAAAGGCGGACGAGTTCCAGGGAATATATGAGTGAGTGAATGTTTATGCGGTGTTATGGGCCCCACCGTCATATTGGTATAGTTGTGAAGAAGAGTGTTTCCCAACCTGGACGTCAATGCCTAGAGGAGAAGAAATGTTATTGATAGCGCTGGATCAGATTTCTTGGTAGCAGAGTTATGGTTACTATAGATTAGTTTGGTGATTATTGATTATTTCATGTCTAACACTTTATGTTGAGTTGCGTTATGTTATATGTAAGTCGGAAATTTTGAAGCTTCCGGGAAGTAGGAAGTGGACACGTGTGGCAAGAGAAGTCACATGGAATAGTGCATTGTCTAGGTTTTCAAAATGGTGGTAACACAGGTTGTGTTATGATAGGGACAATTTCCGTATAAGAGGTGTGTGAATGAAATAGCAACCGGTGTTCTTGTGAAACTCTGGCCTTAATTCTCAGGAGCAGTGTAGTCTCCACATGTGTTTTATCCCCAGAGAAATGGTTTACCCCTTGCTTGAAAGAAGGGTAAGGTAGAGGGAAGTGCTACACTTATCGAATAAAACGGTATTCTTGTACAATAGAGTAAAACTATCACTTTTGTTTAGCGAAAACAGACAATGGAAATGTGTTTTATGTTGTAATTAATAAGATTTAGTCAAGAAAAAGAATTGCCGATAAAATTTGTAAAGGAGGGGTCAGGAGCAGAACTGACGTAGACAAAAGGCCGCGCTGGGATTGGCCAGTGCAATAGAAACACGGAAAACGCTCTAATTGGTGCGTTGGTGTGAGACGCGCTGGGATAGGTCTGAATAGCAGTGACGTAGAGGCTTCGGATTGGTGCGTTGGTGTGAGACGCGCTGGGATAGGTCTGAATAGCACATAAGGAACAGAGCAGAGTTACGAGCTTGCAGAAGGGAAAGAAATCGTGAAATATGGCTTATTATGAATGTTGTAGAGAGAAACCGTCATGGATGGCGAAAATTAAGAACTTCTTTAAGAAAGACAAGAAGGTAGTGACTAGAGAGGGACAGGTAATTCCTCCGCCGAAAACACCAGCTTCGCATATGATGCTGAAATATGGTTATCATACTTGCATTTGGTTAGAAAATTGGACTAAGTATACTCAAAATGATGGAGTATTAGCCTTTCCCGAGAATGGTTCATTTAGCGTAGCTGTACTTCGGAATTTAAGAGAGAAAATGACGAAGCTTGAGCCAAGACCTAGACCAACACAGTTTGAAGCGTTAAGTGAATGGGAAGATGAGATGTATGAACGAGAGAGATTCAGAGGAGTTAAGAATCATGAGTTTGTTCCTGGAAGACTGTGGGGAGTGAATCATGAGGACAGAATAAAGCGTTGGAGATATGCTAATATGACAGGAGGTTTGTTTCCAGCCTTTACAGTTGAAGAGGAAGCGAGAGGAAAGTGTACAGAGAAAAAGAAACATATAGCTACTGAAAGATACGGGTATGGTGGTAGCGAGACAGAGGATGAATTGCTCGAAGATATTTTAAATCGAAACCCACCTCCATACCAACAGAATTCTGCGGTGGTGACACCTAATGCACCGCCAATGGAAACTGGGAGGAATAAAAGTCCAGAACGAAGATACGAAATAAATAGGTCACAAGAACAGTTGAAAACCCCACAAAGCGAAAAGGTTGAAAGTGACAATACAACCGAATTAGCAAAAACCACGAGAGAATTGACTGAGAAAATAAGAGAATTAACAATGAATATGGAAGCCGTAACTGTACCAGTAACAATAGGTCCAGTAATACCAGTTTTTGAGAATCAGAAAATAGATGAACATTCTTTAGTCATTCCCATGAATTCAAATTTGCAAAGAAGGAAAGAAGGGATGGAACTAGAAAATGAAGGAGTGAGAAATTTGGTCAGCTCATATAGACCGAGCCCACCAACAAATTTGACGATAAATGAGAGCGAGTTTAGGAGGATTCCTATGGGAACTGAGTCAGCATCAGAAACACCAGAGAGGAGTAGAAATTGGGTAGAAATAAATAGTACACCTGTAGGTCCAACTCCCGATGAATTAAATGAATGGATGAAAACCCTGCAAAAGAAAGAGACAGAACCAAAACCACTAGATGTAATTAGGCTAAAAATAGACATGGAAGAGTTAATCTTAGGGACTATTGGTACAGAAAAATTAAAAACATATCAGGATGATGAGATTATGTTTTTGTGTAAAAGTATTACATGGAGAGCTAGAAATTTGCATGACAAATTAGAAGAGGTAGCGAATGAACTAGGAGTAGAATTTGTAAAGGTGAGGAGTTTGCAGAAACCATATAGGGTAGATTTTTGCGAGAAAGATATAGAAAACTTGAACACATCAGGACGGTTAACCCAAATAAAAGAATTGATTGTTTTGTTGAGAAAATGGGGTGATGTGGACAGATGGAGAAGCAGGTGGACTAAAAGGAATGAGAAAACGACCGATAAGGCGTCTTTGGCTTTTGCGGTGACAGACAAAGAACCAGTTGTAAGGGAGTATCCGATGAGAGAAACTCCAGGAGGTAGTTATGTGCATGTCCCTTGGTCCAGACAAGATATACTGTCATTTACTAATGACTTCCCAAAATTGAGAGAAAAGCCTGTAGAATGGTACAGACAAGTGGAAAGGTTTGTTAAGGTTTCGAAGGTGTTGTGGGTAGATTTGGATGGATTATTTGACATTGTAGTACCAGCTGATTTATGGACAGAGTGTAAGATTACCATTGATTGGCCAACTGTAGAATACCCAAGAGATGCAAAAACAGGAGCGCCAGGACCAGAAGTTATGAGGAAATACGACCAAGTTATTACCTTTTTGAAAAACAAAATTCCACCCAAAGAAACCGATTGGGTAAAAATTGATAGAACCACACAGGAAAGTAAGGAATCTGTACATGCCTATTACGAGAGGCTACTTCTGGTTTTCAAACAGTATAGTGGCTATGAGACTTTAAATGAGAAAGATATGAGTCATTTTGTATATAGATTTGTTTATGGGTTAAAACCAGAGATAAGTGAAATGATCAAACAGCATATGATCTGTTGGCAGAACAGCACAGTGGATGAAGTTTTGAGGTATGCTAAATATTGCAGTGATGACATTGAATGTAGACAACGTAAATTAAAAGAGAAAGCGATGTGGGCACAAGTGAAAGTTGCAGAGAAACAAGAAGCTCAACTGAATAATCAGGCTAATGAGGCAGGACAAACTAAATCCAAACCGAATATAGGTAAAGGAAAAGGCCAAATGAGTATAGAAGAGGCAAAGAAAAAGTGGCCATGCCACAATTGCGGAAAGTTAGGGCATTGGAGAAACGAGTGTAAATTCCCTCCAAAAGCTAATGCGGAAAATCAATCATTAAATCCACAGGTGCAGAGTGAGGTGAGTTACCAACAGCTGCAGCAACCGCAGGTAGTTACTCAGCAGAGTCAGGTGCCTCAACCACCACTTCCCAAGAGTGTAAATCCACAAAGATACAGTGCAGAGACAGGATTCTACGGAGGAGAGCAGGTAACACAATTGCCGCGCGCAGCTGCAATATCGCAGTATTGGTTACGACAGGATGGGAATGAGTCGGATGAAAGTTTATGACGGTGCCTAGGAGAGGAGGAAGAGTGCGTGCTTGGCGCAACTCTAGAGGTAGATCAAGCAGGTCCATTTGTGGATGGAGAAGTGAATGGTGCAAATGTAACATTCCTTGTGGACACTGGAGCTACCCGTTCTACTGTTAGATCAGTGGAAATTCCAAACCTTCCTCTCTCAGGTGAACATATCCAAGTCGTTGGTGTCTCAAATCAGCAGATTAAGGCGCCTCTTACCAAATTAGTAGAGGTAAAGATTGGACCATTCAGAGAAATGCATCGATTTGTGGTGTGTGATTGCAGTCCTGTGAACTTATTAGGACGCGATCTACTCTGCAAAATGAATTGCACCATCTATTGTACTCCAGATGGAATTGCATTTCAGACCCCCAATGAAGATGTACTGTATAAAATGACAATGGTGAATTTAGAGTCAGAAGTGAATGATTTATTTCCTGTGTTTGATGTAGAGAAAATCCCAATTGAACTAAAAGAAACAGTGAAACAAGAAGTGTGGGATTTTACGGGTGAAGATATAGGGTTAATGAAAGGAGTAGACCCTGTTAAAATTTCTGTTAAAGAAGGAACAAATTACCCAAATACTCCACAGTATAAATTGACGCCAGAAATAATTGAAGGAATAACACCTGTAATAAACAAAATGATTGAACAAGGAATTCTGAGAGAAATAATGAGCAGTCCATGTAATTCGCCTATAATGGGACTGAAAAAGCCGAACGGAACATATAGAATAGTGCAAGATTTGAGAAAGGTCAATAAAATCGTTGTTCCTTGTTGTCCAATTGTACCAAACCCTGCTGTAATTCTGTATCAGATTCCACGTGAAGCGGAATGGTACACTGTCATTGATTTGTGCCATGCATTTTTCTCTATCCCATTACATTCAGATAGCCAGCCATTATTTGCATTTAGGTTTGGAGAGCGTATTTTGGCATGGTGCCGAATTCCTCAGGGGTATACAGAAAGCCCCTCGATCTTTAATCAGATCCTAAAGAAATCATTGGAAGATTTGAAAATGCCCGAAAAATCTGTGATGGTTCAGTACATTGATGACCTATTGGTGGCATCAAAAACAAAGGAAGCATGTGTTACCGACACAATTGCTTTGCTGAACCATTTAGCAAAAGGAGGACATAAAGTGTCCCCATCAAAATTACAGTTTTGTCAACAGGAGGTTCAATACTTAGGTCATAAGATTGAAAAGGGAGTGCGAAAAGTAACGACCGAAAGAATAAAAATAATTCAAGGAATGAGAGCTCCAATGACACAAAGAGAGGTAAGAATGTTCCTGGGAATGGTTGGATATTGTCGACAATGGATAAGTGGATTTTCATTAATTGCAAAACCATTACAGCGTTTGACAAAAAAGGATGTTAAAGATCCATTTGAATTGAATGATGAAGAAATGAAGGCGTTTAAAGAATTAAAAACGAAACTATGTGAAGCTCCGGCACTGGGAATGCCTGACTATGAAAAAGATTTTGAGCTGTATTGTAGTGAGAGAGATGGGTGTGCATTTTCAGTCTTAGTGCAAAGACATGGAAACATGAAAAGACCTATTGCGCATTTTTCAGCTGTTTTAGACCCGGTAGCAAAAGCGTTGCCTGGATGTCTGAAAGCAGTAGCTGCTACTTGCGTGAGTCTGGAACAGAGTGAAGGCATTGTGATGGGTTATCCATTGAGAGTATATGTTCCTCATTCTGTGGAAATTCTTTTGACAAGGACCAAAACTCAATACATGACACATAGTCGGCTGACTAGATATGAAAAAGTGATTTTAAGTGCAGACAATGTAACCATTGACAGATGCACAAATGTAAATCCTTCGACATCATTGCCGGATGAGGAGAATATGATAGACATGGATGAAGTTGACCATGATTGCCTGAATGTACTCGAGTATTGTACAAAACCGCGACCTGATATTAAAGATGAGCCTTTAAAAGAATCAGATTATGTACTGTTTGTGGATGGCTCATGTTTGAGAACAAGTGAAGGAGTTTTGAGTGCAGCATATGCAGTATGTACAGTAGCTGCCGTAATGGAAGCATCTTGTTTGAGAGGAATACGTTCTGCCCAAGTGGCTGAACTAGTTGCTCTAATTCAGGCATGCAAGCTGGGAAGGAATGTCCGAATCACAGTGATCACGGATAGCCAATATGGCTTCGGAGTGGTTCATGATTTTGGGCAGATCTGGTCCCAGAGAGGTTTCTTGACATCTGCAGGAACTCCAATCAGAAATGGTGAGTTTGTGAAAAGGTTGCTTGAGGCGATACAGCTGCCTAAACAGATTGCAGTGGTGAAGTGCAATGCACACAAAAATGGGGAAGACTACATAACAGTGGGCAACAAGTTTGCCGATGAAATAGCTCAGTATTGTGCCAAAAATGTAGTCTCATTGAACCGAGGCAGGGAAAGAGAGCATGTTTCGTGTCCTTTGCTTTTTACTAACCCTGTCGAGACATGGGATGAGGTGAGACAATTACAGGAAGCAGCAGATGATGAAGAAAAAGATAGCTGGATAAAAGCAGGATGCAGGAAAAGGGAGGAAAATGATGTTTGGGTTTACAGAGACGAAAGACCAGTTATGCCTGATAGCATGATTTCTGACATGGCACGGATGTACCATGGACAAGCTCATATCGGAAGGGATGCAATGATCAGACTTTTCAGACAAACCTGGTATAACCCAAAATTCAGAGCCATAGCTGAGAGTCTTTGTCAAAGATGTCTAGTTTGTCAACAAATAAATCCAGGAAGGAAGACAGTCGTGAGTCTAGGAACAATAGGACGAGAAGGAGGTCCTTTCACGAGAATGCAGATGGACTTTATCGAAATGCCCCCAAGCAATAGACTAAGATATGTTCTTGTAGTCGTCTGTTTGTTTTCTCGTTGGGTGGAAGCCTACCCGACCAGAAGGAATGATGGAATTACAGTAGCAAAACTCATGCTGAGAGAATTCATTCCAAGGTATGGTTTTCCAGTAACGATTGAAACAGATAGAGGAACACATTTTCAGAACGAATTAATTCAATTGATATGTGAAGCACTTGGCATTAAACAGAAACTGCATTGTGCATACAGACCAGAGGCTTCTGGAGTAGTAGAACAAGTGAATGGAACAATAAAGAACAGGTTAGGGAAAATGTGTCAAGCCACAGGACTCAAATGGCCAGATGCTTTGCCATTGGTTTTAATGACTATCAGAAGCATACCTGAAAGAAAGACAGGTCTGAGTCCCCACGAAATAATCATGGGACGAGCAATGAGACAAGCACATGTACCTGTCAACAAACTGCTGACTATAACTGATGATCTCGTGTTGGATTATTGCAAAGGATTGGCTGATGTGGTACGTTCTGTGTTTCATCAGGTTGGACCGGATGCGACCACTCTCGAAAGAAAACCAGCTCATGATTTGAATCCAGGAGACTGGGTCCGCATAAAAGTCCACAGAAGAAGAAACTGTTTGGTTCCCCGTTGGGACAAACCACGACAAGTGATCCTGGTAACAACAACTGCAGTCAAATGTGCAGGAGTGAAACACTGGGTACATGCCAGCCACACCATCAGAGTCCCAGATCCTGAAATTCGACCTGTAAGTCGACATCTGGAAATATCTGATACCAGTTCAGCATCCGATGCAGAAGAAGAAACGAACAGGGTTCCAGAACTTGAAGATCGACCTGTAAGTCGACATCTGGAAGACCCAAGTACAAGTTCAACGACAGGAGGAGATAGTGAAATAGCAAAGGTTCCAGAACTTGAAGATCGACCTGTAAGTCGACATCTGGAAATATCAGACACCAGTTCAGCGTCTGATACAGATCACTCAGATTGTGATGAAAGTCTGAAAAAGGATTGGAAGACTGATATCATAAACGAAGAAACTGAGCAAAAAGACAGCAATAGTGAGCAACCAAGTACAAGTTATGGTAAAGATCCTTCAGAAATTATTCTAATAGATGAAGAAGGGATAGTTTCAACTAGAGAGATAGAAGAATCGGAAGAATCCCGAGGAGTAATAGGGACAGATCGGCGAAAAAAGGAACAGGGAAATATAGAAACAGATAGAGAGGTCGACGCGAATACGGAAGAACCTCGAGGAGGGACAGAAGTAGGTGAACAAAGAAGAAAAACACAAAGAGGATCAGAACTAGTTGAAAGGAGTGAAATAATAAAGTTCAAGATAAGAGACAATAAAGAAAGGTCTGAAACAGAATCAGAAGAGAGTGGAGAAGAAAGAAAACAGGCATTAGAAACAAGAAAGAGAACTTGGAGAGCAGAAAGAGAAGAAAAAGAAAGTGAACCGAAAAGGCCGAGAAAAGGAGATAATTGGCCCCACGAAGTTAGAAGATTGAGATACAAGATCATAAACTTAAATGGAAAGAATGCAGAACAAGTAAATGAAATAACAAGTCAAAAGGAACAAGAAAAACAAGGTGGAAAACACTTGCAGAAAACAAAAAGAGTGAAGAAAGCAAATCTGAAATATAAATCACCTGAATGGCTATACATTGCGTTGACTGATATCAAAGAAGAAGAAATCACTCACGAGAACCCTGAACAAAGCTACAACTTAATGGGTGAAGGTGAAGTGCAACAAGTTTAAAAGAAATTTGAAAGAAATTTCTACCGAACTGGACAAAACCCCGAATTTGACAGGAAAGAGTTCTGAAAAGAACTAAAGAAAGTACCAAAACGAGACAAAGTGAGAACGTAGGGTGGCTAAGACGTCATTTCTGAGGTGTGGTGACACATTTTCTGTATATATATATTTATAGACAATAGAACAAGATGGTAGATACCAAAAATAGAACATGTAGATGTGAGTTCTTACGTAGATGGTGTAAGATGTGCTTCTTTTGTACAGGATTATTAATGACCGTATGGTTTATTTTAGCAATCACTATTCCAATTAGATTAGCTGTAGAAGAAACGTCCATATCAGAGAATAACACAGAAAAGAAAAAGGAAGCTAACATGCAGAAAACAGCCCTATTAAAAGATAGTGTAGAGTTACATAAAGATAGATCAATAACTGATTTTTCTAAAAATGTTTTCACCAAATTATTATATGAATATGTAGAAACAATGGATGTGAGAGATTGCTATGTTTGTATGCAATTGCCTGCGTCTGTTGCAGAAGGTGTGACTTATCATCACCTAACCTTTGACGTATGGAAAAACATGTAGTGTTTTAGCTAGTCTATTTTATAGAACAGGAAGGCTAGAATATTATTATACCGATATAGATAAAAATTTTGCAAAGATTCCTATAGTATCTGAACTAAACAGGGTGAAAGAAGCAAGGACGTTTGGAGAGTTTTTCTTAGAAAATAAAGTTCTTTCGTTAGCTGACATAGTTAAACACAACCTTACCTGTGAGTTAAGAAAGGAGGAAAAAGAGTTTTTAGAAATGGTTGAAACCAGAAGGATAAAATTTCAGAGAAAAGTAATAGAGGAAGAAGAGACAAAAACACCTGTGTGGACATTTGAAGAAGAAAATAATGATAAGAAGAAGACAAATGTAGCTATGACTTTGGATTGGCCCCAACAGGGAAGGTTGTGCATTAGTAGAAATAAAACAAGGTATGACAACAATTTTGTGGGTTCCAGTAATTGTCAAGACAATTATAACATTTTAGGAGGTTGGGGATTCAAAGGGGGAAAAGATCCAATATTTCCTGGGATCTATTATATTTGCGGAAACAGAGCTTATTACAGGTTGCCGGACCATTGGTATGGGATGTGCTACTTAGGCCTGGTCTTTACAAAGATTTTTCATGTAGATAGAGAAGAAAAAAGAACACATGAGATGGGTAAAACATCCACGCGAAGAAAGAGGGAAAGTTTTTCAGAAATAGTTGGTGATATTTTTGGAGCATTGATACCAGCAGTGGGAATATCTTTGAATGCATTTAAAATTCGGAAATTATCCACAGTATTAGATCGTTTATCTACAGATACTGCTGGAGGGTTCTTGATGGTAAATACCAAGATGGTTGCCATGAGAGCTATGGTGATGCAAAATCGACTTGCCCTTGACATTCTTTTGGCAAAAGAGGGTGGAGTCTGTGGAATGCTGAAAGTTCAACATTGTTGCACTTACATTCCAGATAAGAGTGAAAATATACAAAAGTATATAAAGAATATTACAAATTTGCACAAAGAACTTGTTCCACTGGAGGTTGAAAATGCCTGGGAGAAACTTGGTAAGAGTTTTTCCTCTGTATCAAATTGGTTTACTAAAATAAGTAGTTTGATTATAGGGAAAGTTATGATAGCAGCGACAATAATAATATTAGTAGTATTATTCGTGAGATTTGTCATTATATGTATCAAAAGAAGAAAAAGACAAAACAAAATAGAAAGAGAAAATAAGATAAAGAAAGAAAGAGTGCGTGAAATAGGTGAAATAGCACTGGAAGAACTGAAAGAAAACATGTATAAGAAAACAAAAAGACAAGATGAAAGGGATACAGTTGTGTAAAACTAACAAAAAGCAAATGGACAAGAAATATGCTATCTGACAAATTGGTATGACATGGGTTTTTGTGGTGATATTAAAAATCACCAAAGGGGGGAGTTGATGCAGCAAGGTAAATGAGAAAATTTTGAACCCCCTAATATTAACAATAACAATTAATACAATTGTTTGTTTCAGTGATATAAACAACAACGTATGTCTTCCTTATAAGTGTTTTTGCTAACAAGCAGTATCTGTGCAAACTAATTTACTTACAATTGTTAATGTAAATAACGATAACATAAAGATATGCGTATTAATTAGAATAATATTGCATGATTTGTGCTACGTAGAGAATTGTATGGTGGCAAAAGAAAGTGGTTGGTAAGTAAGAAATAGCTTTATATGTCGCTTTTGCTAGGTAACACCTAACTGTGGTACGTAGAATGACGGGAGGGAAACGAAAAGGCTTATTTTCTTTATTCTTAACTATTTTCTGTTTATTTCTATGATAGTTCGCTCAGGCCTGCTAGGCCGTGCTGTAAAATTGGCTGCTGAGGCAAACAAGCTAGAATGCGCTTGCGCAAGATGGCTTCCAAGCGGAAGAAAAAGCTGTGAACGAATGCATCACGTGGTTATTTCCAAAGCCTAGGATGGAAGAGAGATCAAGGTTGTGATGACCTTATTACCCGAGCATGTGCCAAAGGGGGACTTGGTAAACAAGTGTGAGAACCAGCAGTGCATTCGTGAATGGACAATGAACTGTTTAAAATAAAGTATCTGAAAGAAGATACAAATAAAAACTGTCAATTGGATTGGTAATGTCCTGAACCCGTGAGAAAGGACAAAGTTATGAACATTCTTTGGAACTGGTTTGAGCAAGGAGGGTAATAATGAGATGTATGCCACCCCTCAAATGGACCAATTACAGTGAATCTTGCCCCCAAAATGTAACATTTCTGTTTAGTAAGCTAGTATTAGGGTATAAGAGGACCTACTCTGAAGTAGGAGGAGCGCTGCTTTTTACATATTTTTATTGAGCACAGGACGCTGACGCTGGAGAAGCCACTCCTATTTTCTTATAGGCCTTTATATTTTAATACGATTAATCTTTTACTCTTAAATTTGATTGAGAGAGAACGAGATTGTGGCAGAAAACCTGTATAGGTGGTCCGTCGAGGAGGCCTGTTTAGCAGGACAGACAGTCAGTTTTTGGGAGTTCTATGCTGGGATCTGAATTTAACAGCCGTGACGAACTTTATTTTTCCATCTAAAAGGGTATGCATTGCAATTTCAGTTTAATCTTATAATGATAATAAATGTATTGATTCGATTAATAAAACTGAATTTATTCATGGTTATAAAAATAAGATAAACTATATTATAATTAAATTTACGAGTCTGTGGTTCTTTAGCTCAATAATAATTGTAAATGTTTAAAAGGTTATAGTGATTGAGCTGGTCTTAATCACCATCAACTGATTCCTACTAGTTGGTCCATCAACCAATGAGCGGAATACCTTAGAAGTTTAAGAATTATCATGTTGATTTAAAAAGGTATCCCGTCTCCTTCCAGCAACTCATTTTAACTTTTTCTCCTAAGTAAAGGCGGACGAGTTCCAGGGAATATATGAGTGAGTGAATGTTTATGCGGTGTTATGGGCCCCACCGTCATATTGGTATAGTTGTGAAGAAGAGTGTTTCCCAACCTGGACGTCAATGCCTAGAGGAGAAGAAATTTTATTGATAGCGCTGGATCAAACTCAACCATCCCTGTTTTTTTCGGAACTAGACCTCACGCTCCTCATTTGTTCAACTGCTTTAGCCCTTTCAGCCCCCTTCAGCTGCTCCCCCAACAAGAGAAACCATAGAGCTGTCGCACTCATTATCTGTCAGCAGGGCCAAGGCTGATTTGCATATGGCTGGGTGCAATCTGAGGTGGCATGGTGGGCAAAAACACGATGGGATACGACCCTGAGTAATTAATTACCAGTGGCTTAGATTAACTCAAGCATTCCATCCATCACTTTCTGTATTTTTAAGTGTGATGCCATCAGTGCAACGGTTATGCCCAGAGGTGGATTCCGTGCTCACTGTGCCACTGAAACCAAACTGCACCCCAAGTAGGCTTAAAGTGGTCTTGGGGTGCTTGTGTTTTGGTTCAGAGAGGACCTGGCCTGGTAGTTTGGGCTTGACTGTTCCTATTGGAGCAAGGCCAAGGCTGATTTGCATATGGCTGGGTCTAATCTGAGGTGGTGTGGTGGGCAAAAAAACCGATGAACTGGGGTGCAGCCCTGAGTAATTACCAGTGGCTTCGATTAATTCAAGCATTCCATCCATCACTTTTTTGTACTTTTCATTATCTGACGGAGGCCGTGAAAACAGGACCCTGAATCTTAAAACCCTCTCCAGAGTAGTCAAGTACCAGGTAATGTTATCAAGACCCAAACTCCTCCCTTCACCCCATGGCCCTAAAAAGCCAGGGTGTAGCAATATACAAGCAATTAAGCAATCAGAACGACCCCCACTTCTTGCAGTGTGGTGGCCCTCGCTTCAGTTAACCCCTTCCATCCAAAGATTCTACCTTTTGTTACATTTCAGTTCCTATCCACTGACAAGTCATCTGGGGTACTCCAGCTTGAACAGTTCCCTGGTCAGACCACAAGCTGAAGTTGTTGCATCGCTGCCCGCCAGGCCCTCATAATTATTTCCGCGTTGGGTTTGGTGCTTCTTTGCCACTGCTTTGCTTTGTCGGCTAGAGCCTTTTGCCACCTCTCTTCATCGATAAATACAGAAACTTTATTGCTTCTGTTTCATCACAGACATGTGTCTCTGCCCATAGGAGATGAAACAAGAGAGGGAGTGCCTCCAGTCCCATTGTGTTTTGTTTGTATGTAGAGTCAGTGATCTGATCAAAAGCACTTTCTCTTTTGAAGTCCTGAAATAACTTTTCCACGCATTGTACATAAGGCTATCTCTCCAACTGGTTTCCAACAATATGGTTTCTTTCAGCTGGAAGTGGTGAATGCACAGGTTGTGGGAAGGCAGATTCTGTTGTGGGCCATCTGATGGATGCCGTGTCCAGTTCTTTCCATGATGAATCTTCTGGGCCCAAACAGCTCGCTTAGGAATACCTCTTCTGGAGTGACTCTCAAGATCCTCATGTTTTTCTGGCAGAGTAACAGTTTGCTTTTGAAAGACCACCGCCCCATTTTCCTCCATTTTGCTGTCTACGGTCGTTGCCTTACAAGAGTGGACTCCTTTGCCCAGATTGTCCACCTCGGTATGCCCTTCTGTCAGGTATCTCTTGAAGTTAGATTGTTGGAAGGAAACTCATCTTTTAACCCCTGGAAGAGAGACACCGTAAAGTCTTGTGCCACTGTTGCTGTTCAGGTCTGTTTTGCTTTCTATGAAGAGATGCTCGGCTTCTGTTGAGGTTGAGTGAACACTTCTCTAACCGAAGGGCCCTGCTTCCGTTTCCCATCTGTCGTAGCTACAAGATGCTCCATGAGGGCAGGCTTCTGGTTAAGTGCTTGAGTCTCTTCTTGCAGCCCTAAGTACATCATGTAGAAAAGGCCCAGGCCTCAATCACCTGGAGAAAATGTCCCTGTGATGAAACTGTGGCCCGAAATGCATTGCATGGGCCACTCCTTGCAATGCTAAAAGACCCGGCCTGGCGCCCACCACTTGGACCCAACATCAGGGCAATCATTTAAGACTAGATGTGACTGCTGCAATAGTGCCCTATGTTCATGCACCAGGGACCGCTTTACTCAATTTCAGGCTATCTTGAAGAGGCTAATCCCTCTCTTCAAGGACCCACTCTGTCCAGACTCAATCAATCCCTGTCCCTGGTATGCATTCCTTAGGGTGCACTGAGCAGGACTCCTGGTGCCCCAAGACTTGTTCCTCTGAACCAGGCTGCATTGTGGCTGAGTAACATTCATGCTGTTCAATGACCTTGTCCACTGAACCGTGTGGTGGGTTCTATCAAGTGTCCCTCTCAGGAGCCGGACTTGCCCAACAGTGCCGCTAGGTTCTCTTCTGCTTGTGGTGCCGGTGATGCCTCGAGGGTCCTCCTTACTCCCCTGCAGGTTCAATGTCTCTGAATCTCTCGCCTGCTGGATCATCACCAGGCTCTTCATCATCACTGGCTCTGGGTTCCAGGCCCTTTATTATTATTATTAGTGTTTTGTAAAGCTTGCAGCTACCCGCAGTGGATTTCCCGGCGCTATGCCTCCACATGGTTCTTTCTCAGAGAATGATGGGATAATTTATTCAAACAGCCAGGTTTTTAGATGGTCCCCTTATCAGTCTGATTCTGCATCTCGCCATCAGTCCCGACAGGCGGTCCTCCCGCACATCTCCCCTTGATCCCTTTCACTCCTCTACCCATGACGTCAGGTCCAGCAGACTATTGAAGACTTTAGGTAGCTGCCCTCTGAGGCTGTCAGCTCATCCAGGCGATGGAGGGGTCTACAGGACACCCAGGGGCTTCTGGGTTCCAGCTTGCTGGTTGAGGTCATTTCTCAATGGTATCCTGGAATCCATCTTACTATGGTTCTACAAATTGGCTAAGTACACCCTTTCTGCCCTTGACTGTCAGGCCGGGGTGGATGAGTAGTCAAAGGCTTCTCAGGGAGGTAGTATGGGGAACAGGAGCTCAGAATTCAACAATAATATAATTTAAATAAAAGAAAGTTCCTTAATCACAGAGCATTAATTAATATTAGTACTGCCCAATTGGATGAATGTGACATGAGGTTAAAATTCAGTCTGTGATCTTGAGGCACTAAACCCTTCGGTACCCATCCCCACATCGTCTTTAATCCCTGGTGTCTAATCTGGGATACAGCGCTTGTAAAGTACAGGAGAAGTTCAGCAGGTCAGCCATTCACTCCCAAACCATATATGCATCCAACAGTTCAGTTCACTTTTCTCTTTGTGTGATATTTGTAAAAAGTCTTAATTTGTGTGGCAGACCTTAGTTTGCTTTTGAATCTCTCGTTCTCACATAATTCTCAAGCCCCGTGGTTACATGCATCTAGCAGTTCCAGCCCGGGTGGGTGTACGTATGCAGTGGTTCAGCTCCTGCGGCAGCGGCTTCTGAACTGATGGGGCTGTGGCAGCGGCCTCGCTTGAGACTTGTGGACTTTAGGGGAGTTTGGTGCTGTGGATCCTGCGGCAGCTCTCGTCTTTGGCAGTTGCAGCTTCCCTAGACCGGAAGCAGAGGGAACATCAGTAATGCAGGTTCAGCCTCTGGGGTGATCTTCACTTTGTGGATAACTTCAGCAGTTGTGGCCTCTGGGCCTATCAGGGCATTCACCTCGCTGTCGACTGCCACCGAGGGTCAGATTTATGATAGTATTGCGCTACCTATGCGTCAAGCATGGTGTCACAAGGGCAACGCAACACTAAAGTCAGATTTACCAAGCAATACATGGCCTCCTTGCGTGGCCGTGCGGTGCTTGGTAAATCTGGAGTAACTCAAGGCAGTGCAAGTTACCGCCTTGCGTCATTCTACCCTGGTAAGGCATTCCCTAGGTGGAGACTGGGTGTTCCCACGCATCCACCCATAGATTTTGGTGCATTCCCAGATTTACCAAGACTGGTAGACCTGGGAATGCGTCAAAATGCACTGCCTTCCCAGGGAGGTGCAACGAGGAGAAATATCTGTATTTCTTCTTGTTGTGTCCTCTTTTTAAGTGTACTTCATTTTGGAGCACACTTAGAAAGCGGAAAAAGCCTCAAATGATTGTTTTGTGCAGAAAGGTATGCCTTTATGAGCAAAAACAATCCTGCCTGTGACGTGGGCACCCTTGCACCATGGCGCAAGGGTGCCTGTGTTGGGGCTTGGAAGCAGATTAAGTACCAGCGCAGGCAGAGAACAGGAATGCGCCATATGTTGGTAAATATGGTGCATTCCTGCCCTTTTCCTTTCACGCAGCGCAGCAAGTTGACTTGCTGCATTGCGTGAAAGATTGATAAATCTGGCCCCTGTGTTCCAATGACGGCAGTCTCATGGCAGCACCACTATCTTAGTCTCAGCAAACTGTTGATCACACTACATACTTGATTTCTGTAGGAGTCTTGATGCGGCTCACAACCAGAACTGTTTAGATTCCTGGGGACACCTTCCCCACACAGGTCACACCAGGCTTCTTTTGCTCTCTCTGGCTATTCCCCACGTCAAGAAAACACTTGGGGGCATATGTACAAGCCCCTATCGCCACCGCAGCGCCACTTTTTTGGACACTCCTGTGGCGTAGCACCATTTCCCATATTTACAAGGTGGCGCTAAGCCACTTGACTTGGCTTAACGCCACCTTGTAAATATGCCCCTTCCGCCGCAGTCCTCTGCGGCAAAGGGTGGTGCAATGGGTGTTGTGGTGGGCATTACACTGCAACACCCATTGCTTTTTGATGCGGCCCCCGATATACAAGGCTGAGGCCGCACCAAAAACAGCGCTATTCTAACACCATGGATTACCAGGCGACAGAATGGCGATACGAGGAGAAATCATTGATTTCTCCTCATGTTTTGCTCTTTCCATGTGTGTTGCATTCTGCAGCACACATAAAAAGAGCGAATCGGCATGAATGATTGTTTATGTGCAGGAAGGTGTCCCTTAAACAATTGCCCCTGAGGCGCAGGCACCCTTGCAAACTGTCAGCAGCGTGCCTGCGCTGGTGCTAGGCAGCTTTTTTTGTGCCAGCGCTAGGGTAAACACAGGGATTCGCCATATTCTTGTGAATACAGAGCATCCCTGCGTTTTAGAAATGTCGCAGAATGGCACTGCTGATATTGGCGCAGCTCCATGCACCAACATTTTTTTCTAAATATGGCTCAAGGTTTCTCCCACTGGACAGGGCACGGCACACTCTTTCCCTCTCTCTGCAGACAGACAGGCTTTTAGACCCTAGGCAAATCCTCAGCTCCTCCAGCATTACGTGCAGTGGGGTTGTTTGGATCCCACTTTTACATACATTTTCCTAACAGGGGATTTGGATCCATTTTGTAAAGTTTCATAACCAGTTTCGGTTGATTATATTTCAAATGTCTTTTCTGGCTGCTCCTCAGACACAGCCTTTGTGCAAGATGAGGCTCTCACATCAGGTAGCAATGATGCTGGTTCCAAGCAGGAGTATCCAAAACAAGGGCACGATAAAATGAGAGTTCTCTTCACCTCACTGTCATCAGACTTCCTGAATCAATAATCAGAGACATAAAAAAGTGCAGGCCCTGCCCAGAAACGTCCTCACCTTCAGAAACAGAAACTGCAGTCCCACCCCTTGCCTCTAACATCTATCAAATGGCAGTGCTCAAGAAGAACTCATCAGCAGACAAATAAGGTTCACATTGAATTTCTAAGGAGAGCCCTCTGTCCACCCTCCTTCACTGTCTGGATCTCCATCCTCCAGTTATAGGAAGGCAGTCAGTGCCGTCCCACTGTCTGGGTAAGCTGTAGCGGCCCTTCAACTTGTGCCAAGCTCAACCAGGGGCATCCAAAATGAATCACACTGGTTCCAGTATTCAAACCCTCACCACAGAGTCATGCTACCATACATGTGTCATAGGCACATAGTACTTTACATACACATAGAATGTCAGCTCAAAGATCTGTGGTACACATAACAGTGGAACTTCAAATGAGAGTGGTCAGTAGACCTCACTCTCCATGATGGATTAGAAAAGGCTCTGGTTGTGCTAATAATTCACAACAAATTGATACGCTGCCACCACCAATTTATGTGATTCATCCAATAAATGGCTAGTGCCCCATACCTGCAATGTGGGCATGCTTTGGGTGTCCCTCCATCTCACAGAAGAGGTTCACTATCTCGCATTACCACGGACGGGTCTAGGCCTCTGCACACATGCTAGTGTGACGCTAGGGCCAAACAAAAGGTTATGATACCAGTTTCCTATGTAGTTGGGAACTCAAGACAGGGGCCCATGCTTGTTTCCTATAGTGGGACATTTCTGACCCAATAGAGACTAATTACAGCCCCATTCTGACGCGATGAGGCATCTTCTTTTTTCTGCCACCACAGCTTTGTCACTTCTTCACTGGGACTCAACTCTTAGCCTCTGTACCACGTTCCTCCATGCAACTCTTCCTAAAATTGTTGAATGAAAAAATAATTTCTTCAGTGG
Organism: Calotriton arnoldi; assembly: GCA_963921515.1. NCBI lineage: Eukaryota > Metazoa > Chordata > Amphibia > Caudata > Salamandridae > Calotriton > Calotriton arnoldi. The sequence goes on along the minus strand of CAWUFW010001624.1, from coordinate 2,238,138 downwards.
CGAATGGGAGCATATTGTGGGGTCATGATTGGTTCTAGACGGATCAATCCTGTAGCCAGATGATTATCCATCATTAGGTTGGCACTCACTGGCTTATTGTGAGTTTCAGTCCAGGCAAATCCAGTCCATCCTTCATTCCTTTTGAGGATTAGAAAATTGCATATCATTCAATTGGATGCTGGTAACACCTGTTATTTTGTACAACACTCTGAAATGTCATAAGTCTGTTATGGAGCTCTGTTAATGCTTGTAGTGTGTACAGCTCCACAACTGTATTCCAGAAGAAGAACGTCTCATAATATAGTGCTTCTTAACACTCCCGTATTTCTAAGCACTGCATACAACAAGAGTCACTATTACACAATGTAATGGTTTTCAGTTTACCAACCTTGGAAGAGTGGGAGGCTGAGCTGGTCTTGACAGGATTCAAACTTGTGACCTACAGATCACTACAAATGTCAGCTATGAGTGTGTATCTCATTGGGCCAGGTATCACGCTTGTATTACCTCCTGGCAGTTACTGGTCCCTTTCCAAGCCATGGAGGGGATTAATGTTCTAACAGACTGTGACCCAGAAGAGGAAGGTCTTCTGGGTCATTTCCTCCAAATCCTTCTCAATAGTGGTTCCTTGAGAATGCAGGGATCAGGCCCCAAACCATTTGCACCTTGCCAGGGTGGAGCATTAGATGATTGTTAGAAACTGGTGTTGGACATCTCAGGGCAGATTTATCAACACTTTGTGCCAACAAAAAGCCTTGTTAAAAAAAAAGTTTGGCGCTGGTAAGTTGCCCTTTTTATAGCACAGATAGCTCTTTCACTAGACCTCGTAAAGGGGGCATCCTTGGGTGGTAGCTGGGTGTTCCATCTCGATCACCCATGTGTAGGAAGCTGGCTCTGTATATATTATACCAAAGTAAGGTATAGTGTGCACAGAGTCCAGTGGATCCCCAAAGACTTACAGAGGTTAAAGTAGATATTACCTTACTTTCTATTTGTGGTAGTATGGACGAGCAGTAAGGCTTTATCAGAGGGTAGTGTTAAGCATTTATTGTACACACTCAGGCAAGAAATGATTTCACACTCTCAAAGACTGAACTCTGACCAATTTGTTTTGTATAAAAATATTATTTAGTTGTATTTTATTTCTAGAACCAAGTAAGAAGGCCTGGCACAAGTAAGTGTAATAGTACTTTGCAAGAATAATGCAGTTGAATGCAATTGGTTTGGTTACAGGTAAGTCAAATGTTCATAAACAGTTGGAATTACTATACAGTTACTTTATAGTTACTTTGTGAGTAGTTGTTGGATTACTTTTCAGATTACTTTTCTTACTCAGTGTGAAGTACCTAGATACCACACTGGGACATTTCCTGGATAAAGGTAAGTAATGCAATTAGTTATAAAAACACACTTGTATGACTTTTCGCAGAATTTCCAACTCCACACAGAACTTTTTTCACAGAAAAGCAGTCAATGCAATTCTATGGGAGGAAATGAAGTTGTCGGTTTACAGGTAAGTACTTGGTTTTGGGAGTTGGGTTTAAGGGGTTAGAACAAGGGTTCCCCCAGGGTCAAGGATGAACTCCATGAGCACCCTCAGCGGCACTAGAGCGGCCGGGTGCAGAGCGCTGAGGCCCAATGTTATCCAATGGGGGATAGAGGGGCCTCCCGGTGGTGGCTGCTCATAAGCAGGCCACAATGTTGAGGGAGCAAAGCTCTTAGGGTTAAGCTCAGGGCAAAGGGGGTTCAAGTTAGCACATAAAGTGCACCCACTTCGGCACAGGGGCGGTCAGGTGCAGGGTGCTGTTTTGGCATCGGGTGCCCCGTTGTTTTCAATGGGGATTCTCCAGTTTCAATAAACACTGCAGGTTCAGGGACAAAGACATTCTGGAGGCGACCACCGGTTGGAGAGGTAAGTTGCGATGCTGCGGATTGCCTGAACACCGTCGGTTGGGCCACCCAAGGCCGTGGGGCATCTGGTGCAGGGGTGTCCTTTGGCATCGGGTTTTCTGACCAGCTCCTGGTTGCAGTCGGGGGGACCCTCCAGAAAGAGGCTGCAGGCGTTGGCTGGAAGCTTGAGGCAGGTCAGGGGTCACTAGATCTCGGGTCAGGATCACCGGGGAGACCTCCTCTGGGTGTTGGGCCATTCAAACTCGGGCCGTGGGCGTCGGGTGCAGCGTGGTGCAGACTCGCGGATTTGGTCGGAGCCAGAGTCTGTTTTCAGTGAAGGCAGGGCAGGTCCTACAGGTTCTGGGGGGCTGCTGGCTGCAGGACACGCCGCGATTCGGCTGGAGCAGTTTAGGGTCGGGACAGGCCGGTAGGGCTGGGGCCAAGTCAGTTGGTGTCCTCCTCCTCTTTCTTCAGCACGGCTCTTCGGTCCTTCTTCTTCTTCTCTCTTCTTGTCTGAGGAGGTTCGGGTTGCCCCTCAATACTAGATTTAGGGGCGTTTTCAGGTTGGTACAGGTTGGGACCAATGGGTCCCCTCCTTGGGGTAGGTACACCCCCTATTATGCCACCCTCCAGAGGGAGGAGGGCATAAGCCTCACTCTGGTTGGCTGGATCCCCCATCTTCACGATGGCGGGGACTGAGAGTTGGGCTTCACCTCGCCTGCCCAACCTGAGGGGTGGGGTTGGCAAAGGTGGGCACACCTCTACTCCTATCTTGGTTTTCCTGCAGATTCTCCCACCCAAAGTGGGGGTCAGAACCAGTGGGGGCCAGTTGCTGGGAGCAGCAAATGGCTGGGTCAGCTTACAAAGGCGGCAAGCCTTTGAAGCCTCCCCTTTGTGGACCCTGCCCATCCTGGGGGAGGAGGCTTGGCACTTCTGCCCAGGATATGCTTTGTTTCTAGATCCCGAATGAGGGAGGCTCTCGACCCAGGGGTCCAGAAACATATCTGGGGGTGGCAGCTGGCGAGCAGCCAGTCAGCCAGGACACTAGAGTTAGGTTGTTTTTCAGGGGGCATCTCCTAAGATGCCATCTGAGTTCATTTTTCATTAAATCCCACTCTGGCATCAGGGTGGGTTTAATGTGCTGAGAAGTTTGATATCAAATTTCCCAGATTTCAGTAAAGCCATTATGGTGCTGTGGAGTTCGGAATGACAAACTCCCAGACCATATACTCTTTATGGCTTTCCTGCACTTGCAATGTCTAAGATCAGACAGTAGACTCATGTACCTGTACCTTCACAAGTGGCATAGGGCACCCAGCTAGAGGGGTGGCTGATCTATGCCAGGGCAGTAGGTTGTAGGCATGGCACACAGGGATGTGTGCCATGTCAACTCTTCACTTTTCTCTGCACCACAACACCCAGCCTGCAATGGCAGTGTGTGTGAAGGTACAGGGCCTCTAAGGGTGGCACAATAAGTGCTGCAGCCCTTAGAGGCCTTCTCTGGTCACAGGGCCCTGGGTACCTAGGGTACCTTTTACAAGGGGCTGACATGTGGCCAGAGAGGTGCCAATTTGGGGGTACACAGTACAGTTTTAGGGAAAGAACATAGGCCCTGGGTACCTGGGTGGCAGGAACCCAGGGCATACTCAGTTAAGGAGCATCAACATCAGGCAAAAAGTGGGAGGCAGCCATGTAAAAAGGGGCACTTTCCTACACAATCCCCGCCCCCAAACGAAAGAGGATGAGACTATCCTTTCGCTAGAGAGTCTTCATTGTCTAAGTGGAAGAACCTGAAAAGTCCATCTGCATTGGCATGGGCAGTCCCAGGTCTATGTTCTACTGTAAAGTCCATTCCCTGTAGGGAGATGGACCACCTCAAAAGTTTGGGATTTTCACCTTTCATTTGCATTAGCCATTTGAGAGGTCTCTGGTCAGTTTGAACTGTGAAGTGAGTACCAAACAAGTATGATCTCAACTTTTTCAGGGACCAAACCACAGCAAAGGCCTCCCTCTCAATGGCACTTCAACGCTGCTCCCTGGGGAGTAACCTCCTGCTTATAAAAGCAACAGGCTTGTCTAGGCCTTCATCATTGGTCTGGGATAGGACCGCTCCTATCCCTAGCTCAGAGGCATCAGCCTGCACAATGAATTGCTTTTTGTAGTCTGGAGCTTTGAGAATTGGTGCTGAGCACATTGCCTCTTTCAGAGTGTTGAACGCCTTTTGAAAGCTAACTGTCCAGTTTACCATTTGGGCATTTTCTTGGAGGTGAGTTTTGTGAGGGGTGTCGCAATGGATCAATACCCTTTCACAAACCTCCTGTAGTACCCAGTCAAGCCAAGGAATGCCCTGACTTGGGTCTGGGTTGTTGGAGCCTCCCAGTCCAGGATAGCCTGGATCTTGGGCTGTAGGGGTTGCACTTGGCCTCCACCAACAAGGTGGCCTAAGTATACAACTATGCCCTATCTAGCATTTGGATGCCTTGATAGTAAGGCCTGCAGTTTGCAGGGCCTGTAAAACCTTCCCAAGGCGGACCAGGTGATCCTGCCAGGTGGAGCTAAAGACAGCAATATCATCAAGATATGCTGCGCTAAAGGCCTCCAATCCAGCAAGGACTTGATTCACAAACCTTTGGAAGGTGGCAGGGGCATTCTTTAAACCAAAGGGCATAACAGTAAACTGATAATGCCCATCAGGTGTTGAGAATACTGTTTTTACTTTGGCTCCTGGGGCCATGCCAATCTGCCTGTACCCTGCAGTTAAGTCAAAGGTACTAAGGAATTTGGCTGCACCTAATTTATCTATCAACTCATCCACCCTTGGTATGGGGTGAGCATCTGTCTTGGTGACAGAGTTGAGACCTCTGTAGTACACACAAAATCTAATTTCTCTCTTTCCACCCTGTGGATGAGGTTTGAGGACTAAGACCACTGGGCTGGGCCAGGGACTCTCAGAGGGTTCAATAACTCCTAACTCCAGCATCTTGCTGACCTCAGCTTTGATGCTCTCCTTAACTTGATCGGACTGTCAATAGATTTTGTTTTTGACAGGTACACTGTCCCCAGTGTCCACATCATGGGTACACCAGTGTGTCTGACCAGGGGTCAAGGAGAAGAGCTTAGCATACTTGTAGGAAGCTGGCTCTGTATATACTATACCAAAATGAGATATAGTGTGCACAGAGTCCAGTGGAACCCCAAAGGTAGGCAGAGGTCAAAGTAGATAGCACCTTACTCTCTATTTGTGGTATTGTGGGCGAGCAGTAAGGCTTTATCAGAGGGTAGTGTTAAGCATTTGCTGTGCACACTCAGCCAGCAAATGATGGCACACACTCAAAGACTGAACTCAGACCAATTTTGTTTGTATAAAAATATTATTGTTATTTTATTTCTAGAACCCAGCCTAGCCTGGCACAGGTAAATGAAATGCTTTGCACAGTATTATGCAGTGTTTACAAATTGAATGCAAGTTCAAATGCAGCGGTTTGAAATACAGGTAAGTGAAAGATTCAAAATTACTGAACAGATTACTTTTTAGTTACTCTTTAGATTACTTTTTAAGTTACTTTTTCTACTCAGTGTGATATGCCTAGATATCACACTGAGACATTTCCTAAAGAAGAAGTAAGTAAAATCAGTTTTGCACAGTTGTAGTTTTTCAGGTTTCTATACAAATCAACTCCACACTTAGAACATTTTTCAGAGAAAAACAGTCAATGTATTCCTATGGAGAGAAATGAAGTTATCGGTTACCAGGTATGTACTCGGTCTTTGGGGTTGAGTTTCTGAGGTTAGAACAAGGGTTCCCGCATAGTTAAAGATGCACTCTCAAAACACCCTCAGCGGCACTAAGGCGGCCGGGTGCAGAGTGCTGAGGCCCAATGTTATCCAATGGGGGATAGGGTGTCTCCGGTTGGTGGCTGCTTACGAGTAGGCCACTGGGTTGTGGGAGCGAAGCTCCTGGTGTTAGGCTCAGGGCAAAGGGGGATCCGGTTTAGCACACAAAGTGCACCCGCAGCGGCGCAGCGGCGGCGGGGTGCAGGGTGCCTGTTTGGCATCGGGTGCTCCGTTGTTTTTAATGGGGATTCTCCGGCTTCAACAAAGGCTGCAGGCTCGGGGATGAAGATCTTCTGGAGGTGACCACCGGTTGGAGAGGTATGTTGGTATGCCTGGGACACTGTCGGTTGGGCCACCCAAGGCAGTGGGGCTTTGGGTGCAGGGGTGTCTTTAGGCGTCGGGTTTTCCTTACCAGCTCCGGTCGCGGTCGGGGGGACCCTCCAGAAAGAGGCTGCAGGCATAGCTGGGAAATTCGAAGCAGGTCAGAGATCACCAGATCTTGGATCAGGATCGCTGGGGAGCCCTCCTCGTGGTGTTGGGCCACTCGAACTCGGGCCGTGGGCGTCGGGTGCAGAGTGGTGCAGACTCGCGGAGTTGGCTGGAACCAGAGTCTGTTGGTGAGCAAATCCAGTGCTCACCGGAGACAGAGTCTTTTCTGTGGAAGGCAGGGCAGGTCTTCTGGGTTCTTGAGGTTGCTGGTTGCAGGACACACCAGAGTTTCGCTTCTGCAGGTTCGAGGTGGGGACAGGCTGGTAGGGCTGGGGGCAAGTCAGTGGGAGTCCTCCTCTTCTTAGCTTTGGCATGGCTTCTTCGGTCCTTCTTCTTCTTTTCTTCGTAGTCTATTCTTGTCTGAGGAGGCATGGTTCAGGGGTGCCCCTAAATACTAAATTTAGGGACGTTACAGGTAAGTAAAAGGTTGGGACCAATGGGTCCCTTCCTTGGGGTGGGTACACCCCTATTATACCACCCTCTGGTGGGAGGGATGCATGTGCCTCGCTCTGGTTGGCTGGTCCCCCCATCTGCAAGATGGTGGGGACTGAGAGTTGTGCTTCACCTTGCCTCCCCCACCTGAGGGGTGGGGTTGGCAAAGGTGGGCACACCTCCCTTCCTCACTTGGTTTTCCCGCTGATTCTCCCGCCCAAAGTGGGGGTCAGAACCGGTGGGAGCCAGTTGCTGGAAGCAGCAAAAGGCTTGGGGAAGCTCACAAAGGCGGCAAGCCTTTGAAGCTTCCCCTTCGTGGACCCTGCCCATCCTGGGGGAAGCGGCTTGGCACCTCGTCCCAGGATGTTCATTGTTTCAGACCCCCAGAGCAGCAGGCTCTCGACCCAGGGGTCCAGAAACATGTCTGGTGGTGGCAGCTGGGGAGCAGCCACTCAGCCTGGACACTAGTGGTAGGTCATTTTTCTGGGGGCATCTCTAAGATGCCCTCTGAGTGCATTTTTCATTAAATCCCACACTGGCATCAGTGTGTTGTTTAATGTGCTGAGAAGTTTGATACGAAACTTCCCAGTTTTCAGTGTAGCCATTATGGTACTGTGGAGTTTGTAATGACAAACTCCCAGCACCATATACTCTTAATGGCATTAAGTGCTTACCCCCCCCCACCCCTCAGTGCCTTGAGACCCTCACGGTGAGTAGCGTGCTTTACGGTTCCCTGATTGATTGATTGATTACTGCACTTACAATTCTAAGAACTGGCTTAGACGCTGTAGGGGTACAGGGCTCATGCAACTGTACCGTCACCACTGGTATAGTGCACCCAGCTCGAGGGGTGACTGATCTATGCAGGGCAGTGGGTTGTAGGCATGGCAAACAGGGATGTGTGCCATGTCGACTCTTCACTTTGTTCTGCACCATAACACGCAGTCTGCAAAGGCAGTGTGTGAGTGTAATGGTACAGGGCCTCTAAGGGTGGCACAATAAGTGCTGCAGCCCTTAGAGGCCTTCCCTGGCCACAGTGCCCTTGGTACCTGTGGTACCATTTACCAGGGACTGACTTGTGGCCAGAGAGTGCCAATTGCGTTTTGTTTTCAATGCAGTTTTAAGGAAAGAACATAGGCCCTGGGTACCTGTTTGGCAGGAGCCCAGGGCACACTCAGTCAAAGCACATCAGCAGTTCAGCAAAAAGTGGGGGCAACCATGCAAAAAGAGGGCACTTTCTTACAATACTGCTGTAAGACTTGCTTACAGTCAGCCGGCTGTTCGGCAATAAGGGTGTCTGAATAGACAACTCCATCCACTGACCCATCTTTGGGGCTGTATGAGAGGAGGTCAGGGAGAGGTTCACTCTCTGTCTCCTGATCCTTATAAGTTACCATCAACATGGTTATGTCAGCCCTGTCATGGAACAGCTTTAGGCAGTTCACATGGATCACCCTTTTGGGTGTCCTGCTTGTGCCCAGGTCCACCAAGTAGGTGACCTCACTTTTCTTTTCTAAGATGGGATAAGGGCCCCTCCATTTGTCCTGGAGGGCCCTATGTGCCACAGGCTCCACAATCCACACCTTTTGCCCTGGTTGGAATTCCACCAGTGCAGCGTTTTGGTCATACCAGTGCTTCTGGAGCTCCTGGCTGGCCTCAAGATTCTTGGATGCTTTTTCCATGTACTCTGCCATTCTGGACCTTAGTCCTAGTACATATCTTGTTTGGGTTCTTGGAGAGGCTTTCCCCAACCCTCTTTAATAAGACAGAGTGGTCCCCTAACAGGGTGGCCAAACAGAAGCTCAAAGGGGGAAAACCCTACTCCCTTCTGACGCAACTCCCTGTAGGCAAAAAGCAAGCATGGCAAGAGGACATCCCATCTCCTTTTGAGTTTTTCAGGGAGCCCCATGATCATGCCTTTCAACGTCTTGTTGAACCTTTCAACAAGACCATTGGTTTATGGATGATAGGGTGTAGTAAACTTGTGCTGCACCCCACACTCATTCCACATGTATTTGAGGTATGCAGACATGACGTTTGACCCCCTGTCTGACACCACCTCCTTAGGAAACCCTACCCTGGTGAAGACACCAATGAGGGCCTTGCCTACTGTAGGAGCTGTAGTCATCCTATGGGGAATTGCTTCAGGATACCTAGTGGCATGATCCACTACCACCAGTATAAACTTGTTTCCTGAGGCTGTGGGAGGTTCAAGTGGACCCACTATGTCCACACCTACCCTTTCAAAGGGAACCCCAACCACTGGTAGTGGAATTAAGGGGGGCTTTGGGTGTCCACCTGTTTTGCCACTAGCTGGACAGGTGACACAGGAGCTGACAAACTCCTTTACTTTCTGGGACATCTGGGGCCAGTAAAAATGGCTAACTAACCTGTCCCAAGTGTTGGTCTGGCCAAGGTGTCCAGCTAGGGGGATGCCATGGGCCAAAGTGAGTAAAAACTCTCTGTACATCTGAGGCACTACCACTCTCCTAGTGGCACCAGGGTTGGGGTCTCTGGCCTCAGTATACAGGAGTCCCTCCTCCCAATAGGCTCTGTGAGTACCACTAACATCTCTCTTTTCCTGTGCAGCAGCTTGCTGCCTCAGGCCTTCAAGAGTTAGACAGGTCTGCTGTCCAAGGCACAGCTGTTCCCAAGTGGGTCCCCCTAGGCCTAAGACCTCAACCTGGTAAGGGTCAAATTCCATGGGCTCAGTCCCCTCTGGGGCTGACAAGTCCTCTCCCTGAGGAGAGGGGTCCTGAATCTTTTGCTGTACAGAAGCTGGTTCCCTAGTCTTCTTACCTTTTCTCTTGGAATGTTGGGCCATTCTTCCAGGCTCCAACACTTCTTTTTCACCCTGTGCTCGGCTCTATGCTCTAGTCTTGACACACAAAATCTCAGGGATTTCCAGCATTGCTGCATGGGTTTTCAATTCCACCTCAGCCCATACTGAGGTCTCCAGGTCGTTTCCAAGCAGACAGGCAGCTGGAAGTTTTGGAGAGACCACTACCTGTTTCAGGCCAGTAGCCCCCTCCCCCCCAGTCTAATGTCACCATAGCCATGGCATGGTTAGTAGTAACACTGTCAGCGTTGGTGACTGGATAAGATTTTCCAATCAGGTATTGCTCTGGGGAAACCAGTGTATCTCTCACCATAGTGACACTGGCACCTGTATCCCTCAGGGCCCCTATTCTACTCCCATTGATCCAGGGATATTGCAAATACTTCTTTAAGTTGGGAGGCCACACAACTAAAGTGGCAAACTCAACTTCACCCTCAGTGACTAGAACTGCTTCATTGTGGACCCTGATTTGCTCTGGGCACACTGTTGATCCCATCTGGTGATTGGCTACACCTGGAGGAGGACTAGGGGGCTTCTTGTTAGGAAAAGTAGCATCTCCAGTTAAGTGTCCCAACTTCTTACAGTTGAAACACCAGGCCTTCTGGGGATCAAGGTTTTTCCCTTTGTACCTACCATTGGACTGAGAAGAGTTTTGGGACCCACCCTCCTGAATAGGTTTTTGGGGCCCTTTTGAAGACTCTTGGGTTTTGTCTTTGGGGTTCTCACCCCCTTTTCCCTTGGGAAGGTTTGGTAACCCTTTTCTTTTGGTCACCCCCAGTGGCTGTTTTGTCATTAGTGCAATTACTCAAAATATGTTCTTTCATAAAAAGATTGTAAAGTCCATTGAAATCATGCACACTATTTCCAGTTAACCATCCATCTAGTGTCTTAACTGAGTAGTCAACGAAGTCAACCTAGGACTGGCTCTAGGTTTTGTGAGCCCCCCTGAATCTAATTCTATATTCCTCAGTTGTGAGTCCAAAGCCCTCAATCAGAGTATTCTTCATGAGGCCATAAGACCCAGCATCTGCCCCAGTAAGGGTCAGGAGTCTGGCCCTGCAGTTACCAGTGAACAGTTCCCAAAAGAGAGCCCACCCAGTGTGACTTCTTCACTTTTCTCATTTCACTAGTCCTCTCAAAGGCTGTGATCCATTTGGTGATGTCATCACCTTCCTCAAATTTGGGGACAATCCCTTTGGGGATTTTAGGATCTTAAGATTGCTCTCTGTCCTTACTATTTAAGTTGCTGCCACCATTGATGGGTGCTAGGCCCATCTCTGCCCTCTCTTTTTCTAGAGCCAGGAGTCTGGCCTCTAGGTCTAATCTTTTGGCCAACCTTACTAAAAGGTTGGTCTCCTCATTGAGGCCGTCCTCAAGTGGCTCAGAAGTACCTTACCCACCTGTGTGGGATCTAGATGCTGTGAGTTGTATTCTTGGAGTCAGGGGCACAGGGACCCTGTTCTCCCTAGGAAGCGAGGGGATTGGAAGTTATCCTCATCCCCTCCATCCTCTTCCCCATCTGAGAGGTCTTCACCTTGCTCGGAAAGGTGGTCCTTAGCATACCCTGCCAACAGCTCCTGGAGCTTTAGTTTGGAAGGATGGGACGCCATGGTAATGTTTTTAAGTTTACATAGAGACCTTAACTCCCTGAATTCCAGGTGGAGGTAAAGGGTGAGGTCGAGCTCCTCAACCATGTTCTCAATGTCATTTGGTAAGTTTTCACTAACAGTTGGGTTCTTGTTAAGCGACATTCTGAAAAAAATCTATACCCTCTTACCCCTAACTATGGTGAGTTTTTATTTTTCTAAAAGAGACTTAACCAAGGCCCTAACAAGACTTTTAGCAATTTGAAAAAAATATTGTCAATTCAAAAATTCAGAATTCTAAAAACCATTTAGGAGTTCTGTTGTATGGTCAGATGTTGATCAAGTCAGTCCAACATATGCAAAGTTGTAGATCCCACCGCTAATCCACCAATGTAGGAAGCTGGCTCTGTATATATTATACCAAAGTGAGGTATAGTGTGCACATAGTCCAGTGGATCCCCAAAGGCTTACGGAGGTTAAAGTAGATAATACCTTACTCTCTATTTGTGGTAGTGTGGGCGAGCAGTAAGGCTTTTACAGAGGGTAGTGTTAAGCATTTATTGTACACACTCAGGCAAAAAAATGATTTCACACACTCAAAGACTGAACTGTGACCAATTTGTTTTGTATAAAAATATTATTTAGTTGTATTTTATTTCTAGAACCAAGCAAGGCCTGGCACAGGTAAGTGTAATAGTACTTTGCAAGAATAATGCAGTTGAATACAGTTGAATGCAATTGGTTTGGTTACAGGTAACTCAAATGTTCATAAACAGTTGGAATTACTATACAGTTACTTTATAGTTACTTTGTGAGTAGTTGTTGGATTACTTTTCAGATTAATTTTCTTACTCAGTGTGGGATACCTAGATACCACACAGGGACATTTCCTTGATAAAGGTAAGTGATGCAGTTTGTTATAAAACCACACTTGTATGACTTTTCCTAGAATTTCCAACTCCACCCTTAGAACTTTATTCACAGAAAAGCAGTCAATGCAATCCTATTGGAAGAAGTGAAGTTATCAGTTTACAGGTAAGTACTAGGTTTTGGGAGTTGGGTTTCTGGGGTTAGAACAAGGGTTCTCCCAGGGTCAAGGATGCACTCCAAGAGCACCCTCAGCGGCACTAGGGTGGCCGGGTGCAGAGTGCTGAGGCCCAATGTTATCCAATGGTGGACAGGGGGGCCTTGGTTGGTGGCTACTTACAAGCAGGCCACAAGGTTGAGGGAGCAAAGCTCCAAGGGTTAAGCTCAGGGCAAAGGGGGGTTCAAGTTAGCACACAAAGTGCACCCACAGCGGCACAGGGGCGGCCGGGTGCAGGGTGCTGGTTTGGCGTCGGGTGCCCTGTTGTTTTCAATAGGGATTCTCTGGTTTCAACAAACACTGCAGGCTCGAGGACGAAGACTTTGTGGAGGCGACCACCAGTTGGAGAGGTGAGTTGGGATGCTGGGGGTTGTCTGGATACCGTCGGCTGGGCCACCCAAGGCCGTGGGGCGTCGGGTGCAGAGGGGTCCTTTGGCATCTGGTTTCTTTACCAGCTCTTGGTTGCTGGCGGGGGGACCCTCCAGATTGAGGCTGCAGGCGTCGGCTGGAAGCTTGAGGCAGGTATGGGGACACTGGATCTCAGGTCAGGGTCGCCGGGGAGACCTCCTCTGGGTGTTGGGCCACTCGGGCCGTGGGCGTCGGGTGCAGAGTGGTGTAGATTCGTGGATTTGGCTGGAGCCAGAGTCTGTTGGTGAGCAAATCCGGTGCTCACGGGAGACAAAGTCTTTTCAGTGAAGGCAGGGCAGGTCCTCCAGGTTCTGGGGGGCTGCTGGCTGCAGGACATGCCGGGATTCCGCTGGAGCAGTTCAAGGTCAGGACAGGCCGGTAGGGCTGGGGCCAAGTCAGTTGGTGTCCTCCTCTTCTTCCTTCAGAACGGCTCTTCGGTCCTTCTTCTTCTTCTCTCTTCTTGTCTGAGGAGGCAAGGTTCAGGGTTGCCCCTAAATACTAGATTTAGGGGTGTTTCGAGTAGGTTCAGGTTGGGACCAATGGGTCCCTTCTTTGGGTTGGGTGCACCCCCTATTATGCCACCCTCCAGTGGGAGGGGGGCATAAGCCTCACTCTGGTTGGCTGGGTCCCCCATCTTCAAGAAGGCAGGGATGAGTGTTGTGCTTCACCTCGCCTCCCCCACCTGAGAGGTGGGATTGGCAAAGGTGAGCACACCTCTCCACCTATCTTGGTTTTACCGCCGATTCTCCCGCCCAAAGTGGGGGTCAGAACCGGTGGGGGCCAGTTGCTGGGAGCAGCAAATGGCTGGGTCAGCTTACAAAGGTTGCAAGCCTTTGAAGCTTCCCCTTCGTGGACCACGCCCATCCTGGGGGAGGAGGCTTAGCACCCCTGCCCAGATTGTGCAATTTGTTATAAAAACACACTTGTTTGACTTTTCATAGAATTTCCAACTCCACACATAGAACTTTTTTCACAGAAAAGCAGTCAATGCAGTCCTATGGGAGGAAATGAAGTTATCGGTTTACAGGTAAGTACTTGGTTTTGGGAGTTGGTTTTCTGGGGCTAGAACAAGGGTTCCCCCAGGGTCAAAGATGCACTCCAAGAGCACCTTCAGCTGCACTAGGGCGGCCGGGTGCAGAGTACTGAGGCCCAATGTTATCTAATGGGGGACTAGGGGGCCTCCGGTTGGTGGCTGCTCACGAGAAGGCCACAAGGTTGAGGGAGCAAAGCTCCTAGGGTAAGCTCAGGGCAAAGCAGGGTTCAAGTTAGCACACAAAGTGCACTCACAGCGGCGGCCAGGTGCAGGGTGCTGTTTTGGCGTCGGGTGCCCTGTTGTTTTCAATGGGGATTCTCCGGTTTCAACAAACACTGCTGGCTCGGGGACAAAGACTTTCTGGAGGCGACCACCGGTTGGAGAGGTAAGTTGGGATGCTGTGGGTTGCCTGGACACTGTCGGTTGGGCCACCCAAGGCTGTGGGGCGTCAGGTGCAGGGGTGTCCTTTGGCATCGGGTTTCCTTACCAGCTCCTGGTTGCGGTCGGGGGGACCCTCCAGATGGAGGCTACTGGCATCGGCTGGAAGCTTGAGGCAGGTATGGGGTCACTGGATCTCGGGTCAGTATCGCAGAGGAGACCTCCTCTGGGTGGTGGCCCACTCGAACTTGGGCCGTGGGTGTCAGGTGCAGAGTGATTCAGACTTGCGGATTTGGCCGGAGCCAGAGTCTGTTGGTGAGCAAATCCGGTGCTTATGGGAGACAAAGTCTTTTCAGTGAAGGCAGGGCAGATCCTCCAGGTTCTGGGTGCCAGTTGATGGGAGCAGCAAATGGCTGGGTCAGCTTACAAAGGTGGCAAGCCTTTGAACCTTCCCCTTCGTGGACCCTGCCCATCCTGGGGGAGGAGGCTTGGCACCTCTGCCCAGGATGTGCTTTGTTTCCAGACCCCGATAGTGGGAGGCTCTCGACCCAGGGGTCCAGAAATATGTCTGGGGGCGAGCAGCCAGTCAGCCAGGACACTAGAGTTAGGTCGTTTTTCAGGGGCCATCTCTAAGATGCACTCTGAGTGCATTTTTCATTAAATCCCACATTGGCATTGGGGTGGGTTTAATGTGCTGAGTAGTTTCATACCAAACTTCCCAGATTTCAGTAAAGCCATTATGGCGCTATGGAGTTCGTAATGACAAACTCCCAGACCATATACTCTTTATGGCTTTACTGAACTTACAATGTCTAAGAATAGACTTAGGCACTGTAGGTGTACAGGGCTCATGCACCTGTACCCTCACCAGTGGCATATTGCACCCAGCTAGAGGGGAGGCTGACCTATGACATAGGCAGTGGGTTGTAGGCATGGCACACAGGGATGTGTGCCATGTCGACTCTTCACTTTTCTCTGCATCAAAACACGCAGCCTGCAATGGCAGTGTGTGTGTGTTAAGGTACAGGACCTCTAAGGGTGGCACAATAATGTGCTGCAGCCCTTAGAGGCCTTCTCTGGTCACGGGGCCCTTGGTACCTAGGGTACCTTTTAAAAGGGACTTACATGTGGCCAGAGAGGTGCCAATTTGGGGGTACACCGTACAGTTTTAGGGAAAGAACATAGGCCCTGGGTACCTGGTTGGCAGGAACCCAGGGCACACTCAGTCAAAGAGCATCAACATCAGGCAAAAAGTGGGGGGCAACCATGCAAAAAGGGGCACTTTCCTACACCATGGTTTTTGACACCATGCCAAATCTACAAAGAATGTCAGACCAGGTTTTGCGTCAAAAAATAACACCTCCTTGAGCCAGGAGCAAAATCTTATTTTTTTCCAACTTCACCTAACATTTAAAATATTGAATGTGTGCTGCACCATACAACACACATCCAGTGTGGTAAATGTTTAAAAAAGATATCCAAGCATACATTTTTGTACTGGAAGAATATCCCTCCAGTACAATACCTAAGCCAGACACCATGCATACACGTTTGCACTTTGGTGCAAAGGTAGGTGACTAGCGCTAGGCAACCTTAAAGAGCGCCATTACAGAGGAAGGGAGAGGAGTTGGCCTAACGGCTAGGGCGGTCGACCTTGAAGCTGGGGAACTGGGTTCGAGTCTCGGCAACGACGCTGAACATCCTGTGATTCTGGGCAAATCACTTAATCTCCCCGTGCCTAACAAAAAAATGAATGTGTCCTCATGTAACGGAACTGGTGCTCATGTAAAGCGCTCCGATACCCTTGGGTCAAGTTCGCGCTATATAAAACTCTGTAAAAAAAAAAAGGGAGCAGCAACAGGCCACATATAGTAAATATGGCTCTGCATAACTCATTATCCCTAGTACAATGCAGCACAGCAACTTTAGTTGCTGCGCTGCTTTGCACCATTTTATTTGTAGATCTGCTCCACAGTCAACACTGCTGTACATGGTACGATCCTTACCACCTTCTAATTTGTGTTACTGACCAATATTTGTGGCCCCTTCGCATTAATTTCTCTGGGGATATAGAAAAAACTATGCTTTTGGTAATTCAGATTTTCCTGATCTTGAAACATTTCTTTTCTATTCTCGTCAAGTGTTTTTGGGCCTGAACATATGAAATTTGCTTGCGTTTGCTGATTAAAGAACAACTTGAACAAATGCATCCCCATTACTTCTGTGCACTGTCTTATCCCATTTAAGGAAGCTTATAGGCTTTTCATAATTGAGACCTGGTCAAAAAGCTAACATTGCAGCTGCTGCAGTATTTCCAAGTGCAAATCCTTGTTCCCAAAATAAAACACAGAAGGGAAATGAACTACTTTCGAAGCAAAGCCAAACAATACATCCAAACAAGAGAAGCCTATAGAGCTTGCAGGGCTTCCTATCTATGTCAGGTGTGAGCTGATAGTCACTGAGCTTGAAAGCGGGAAAACACATCTACTAGCACCAGAGTGCAAAGGAAAAGACAGGACTGTGTGAACAACTCATATCTGAGGAAGCCATTGCAAGCATCTTGCACCTGAGCCAGCCTTTGTAACCACAAATCTGATAGTGCAATATTCTTTGTACAAACTACCTGTTCATGCTGTACATTTTCCAGCTGTTTTTTCCATCTCACCATGACATTGGTGAAGCACTGTAATGTGACCTCCTCGCTCTTATATGCAGCTCACCAAAGGACTTAGACGCAAATATGGTATGTAGTGTGTGCTATACAACAATAAAAAAGAATCATATACAGAAGTTTCTAAAGCCAATGTGGCTATACAAAGGAGTTCGGACAGTGAAAGAAGCAGCTTTGGTTCTATTCTCTTGCACCCTACCGACAGACTTGGCCAGATTTGGGAGATATATGGACGAGCTGCGCACCAGACTTACTGAAGAAGAAGGTCCTGACAACACCGGAGGAGTCTTGAACGGTATCAAGCCATTTCCTAGAAAATAGACTTGCTGCTGATTTGATTAAGGCACATTTTCAAATGATACATCAAATTCTGTCGCAATGCTGCTTATATAACTCTTTTCCTTTTAATATAAATAGTATTTTTCTCAGAATTGAAATCGGTTAGAATCTCATGTGAACTCTTTTTTAATGTTAGATGCACTGTGAAGGATTTTAAGTAATCATGTTTTTGTTTTAATTTCATTGATGTAAGTTATACTGCAAATGGTTTTAAGTAACTGGGCAATAAATGTTATTCCTCCTATACACCTGACTTGGGGCAACTTCAAGCCTTTATCCAAGACATTCCTTAATAGTATCTTGATCACTAAGAGTGGCAGTCCCAGGTTGATAGCCACATTCAGATTTGTGAATCTTTACCGGAGTTATAATAAATGCACTCCAATTGTTTTTGTTACTTAGTCGGTGAGGCAAATAGTTTGGGGCACGCCCACCCCAAGAAGCTCTCGCTTATGGCTTCAAGGATCACCGTCCACAGAAAGTTGCCCGTTCTAGACATAGCGGCAGGTGGGGAGTATAACTGGAACCGTACACCTGTCAAACAATAACTCAGGCATCCTAAACCATGCTCAGGAAGGACCAAAAACCTCATATGAAGCAGCACGGCAAAAGCCCGATTGATCTTGACTTTAGTGTCAATGCAGCCATCCTTCTGTCTATTGGTTGTTGGTTGAGACCTGCCAACTTGGAAACATTTTCACTGTGTATGTGTGTGTGAGAGGAGATCAGCCATTGCAAAGACGGAGCCTGTAGATGGGGTGGGGCTTTCTGGCCATAGCTGGACATTAGAGTGGGGCAGGGGCTGAAGAGGGGTGTGGTCACACCTCTCCTAGCCAAAAACACAAAAGTTTCTGAAACTCCCTTGTGTGTATGTCTGGGGGAAGTTGCAAAATTTGGAACCCATTCCGAATATGCAGAGCCTTCAACTATGAGGCGGAAACTCATTCTGACTATGGGGTTTCCATCTCACCTGGCGTTTGCCATGTGATATCGGCTCTTTGCCAGGTGACCATGTGAAGAGAGCCGACATCTTGTGACACACTGGGGTACCGTGTGAGTTGACAAGGAGGTGTCAGAAAAGTTACCACTGAGATAACTGACTTGTGGTGACTATGCGTCCAGAAGGATATTGTAGGAAAGTGGGTTTCTGTTGCAGTAACCCCCCCACTTTTTGCCTGATAACTGATGCACTTTTCCTTGGTGTGCCCTGGATCCCTGCCAATCAGGTACCCAGGGCCTGTGTTCCTTCCCTAAAAACTGTACTCAGCCTAAACCCAATTGGCATCTCTGGCCACAGGTAAGCCCCTGGTAAATGGTACCCTAGGTACCCAGGGCACTGTGACCAGAGAAGACCCCTAAGGGCTGCAGCACTTATTGTGCCACCCTTAGAGGCCCTGTACCCTGACACACACACACTGCCCTTGCAGGCTGAGTGTCTTGGTGCAGAACAAAACAGAGAGTCGACATGGCACACATCCCTGTGTGCCATGCCCACAAACACACTGCCCTGGCATACCTCAGTCACCCCTCTAGCTGGGTGCCCTATGCCAGTGGTGAGGGCACAGGTGCATGAGCCCTGTGCCCCTACAGTACCCAGGCCCATTCCTGGGCACTGTAAGTGCAGGGCTGCCATTCCGAGTATATGGTGCTGGGAGGTCGTCAGCACGTACTCCACAGCACCATGATGGCTGCACTGAAGACTGAGAAGTTTGGTATCAAACTCCTCAGCACAGTAAACCCACACTGATGCCAGTGTGGGATTTACTGTAAAATGCACGTCAGAGGGCAACTTAGAGTTACCCCCTGAACCTAACCTACAATCCACGTCTTGTCTGAGGGGCTGCCTAGGCTGCCACACAGCAGACATGTTGCTGGACCCCTGGGTAGAGAGCCATCCGCTCTCCCGGGCCTGCAACAATGCACGTCCTGGGTGAGGTGCTAGGCCCCCTCCCCCAGGATGGGCAGGGGGAAGCTTCAAAGGCATTCCGCCTTTGTGAGCTTCCCCAGACCACTTGCTGTACTCAGCAACTGGTCCCCACCGGTTCCTCCCCCATCCTGGTGGGAAGACTGGAGGGAAACACCAAGGGAGGAAAGGGGTGTGCCACCCTCTGCCAACCCCACCCCTCAGGTGGGGGAGGCGAGGTGAAGCACATCTCCGGGCTCTCGCCATCTTGAAGATGGGGAGCCCTGCCCAATCAGGACTAGGCTCCTGCCCCCTCCCACAGGAGAGTGGCAGGATAGGGGTGTACCCACCCCAGGGCAGGGACCCATTGGTCCCTGCCCTTTACCTACCTGTAACGCCCCTAAATCTAGTATTTAGGGGCACCCTGAACCTTCCTTCCTTAGATTCCCGCAACCTAAGAAGAAAAAGGACGAAAGAAGACGCCCAGCAGAGGAGACTGCAGAGAACAACTGACTTGGCCCCAGCCCTACCGGCCCGTCTGCAGTTTCCAGAGATCCTGCGCCAAAAATAGTCTTGTCCTGCAGCCAGCGACCTCCAGAACCCCAGGGAGGACTGACTGCCTTCAACAAAGACCGGATCTCCTGTGAACAGCAGCTCTGTTCAAAAGAAACACCAAACAAAGACTCCGAGCCTGCTGAGGAGAAAGAAACCCGACGCCTGGAACCACCACTGCACCCGTCGCCTACAGCCCGAGTTCAAGTGGCCCACCGGTCCCAGCGAGGTCCCCCAGCTCTCCAGAGTCCGAGTCCACCGTGGGTTGACCCCTCCAGGACTCCCCGACGTCGCCTGCAGCCTCTGCACGGAGAACCCCCAACCGCGAGTGGCCCGGTAAGGTGAAATCCGACCTCAAAAGACACCCCTGCATCCAGACGCCCTGCGCCCTGGAGAAAGGAACCCGAGGTGCACCTACGTCCCCGAGCCCTCCAACTTACCTGCCCAGCTGTTGGTTCCTCCTGGAAGTCTTCCTGGACCGAGCCTGCAGCTGAAAACCAAAACCGAAAATTTCCATTGAAATCAACAGGGCACCCGACCTCAAAACAGCACTCTGCACCCGGCCGCCCTAGTGCCGCTGAGGGTGCCTCTTTGGTGCTAACTTGGTCCCCAACGTGCCCTGAGCTTAACCCTAGGAGCTTTGCTCCCACAACCCCGTGGCCTGCTTGCCAGCCGCCACCAACCGGAGTCCCCCTATCCTCCATAGGATAACATTGGGCCTCAACACTCTGCACCCGGCCGCCCTAGTGCCGCTGAGGGTGCAACAACAGTGCATCACTGACCCTGGGAGACCCCTGAGTCTAACCCCAGAACCCTAACTCAAAAGACCGATTACTTACCTCGAGACCGATAACTCATTTTTCCTCATAGGATAACATGGACACTTTTTCTTCCAAAAAGTTTCTAAGTGTCGACTTTTGAAAACAAGAATATTCTTTAAAAATCGTACAGACTACCAAAACGTAATTACTTACCTGTTTTAAGTAAATGTCCCAGGGCTGAACCTAGGAGTCCAGCACTGGATTACAAAAGTAACGTTAAAAGTAACTTACCGGCGAATTGAATTTTCTTACATAGGGATCCATTGACTGGTTTTCTGTGAAATTTCTTCTAAGTGTCCACTTTTGAAATACCAAAATATTGCTTAAAAATCACAACAGTAACGAATTCCGAATTACTCACCTACTATCAGGAGAGACCTCAGTACTGCATCTTTTAGTCCAGTACCGACCATGAAAAGTAATTTTTACCGTACTTACCAGTAACTGGAAATTCCTCTCATAGGATATCATTGCCTGCTTTTTGTTGAAAAAGTTTCTAAGTGTCGATTTCTGAATCATACAAATATTCTTTAAAAATCGTACAAACTACAAAAACGTAATTACTTACCTGTTTTAAGTAAATGTCCCAGTGCTGAACCTAGGAGTCCAGCACTGGATTACAAAAGTAACGTAAACATACTTTGCTTGCAAACTGTATTTCCTTCCCTAGGATAACATTGGTAATTTTACCCAGAAAAGTTTCTAAGTGTCAACTTTTGAAATACAGTAATATTCCTCAAAAATCACTACCATAACCAAAACGCTTTTTCTCACCTGTTTACAGGAAGTGTCCCGGGACTGAATCCAAGATCCAGTCCCGTGGTTAGAAAAGTAATCCAAAAAGTAATCTATTGCATTTAACCAGAAATTTCCATTGAGCTCAATGTATAATTGTGTTTAAAATTGTGTTGCATATTGCAACAACTGTAACTATTGCATTCAAAAGTCTATTGCCAATTGAACAGTAGTTAACTAAAGCATCTCATTCTGAGAAAGTATATTTTGACACCCATTGTTGGTTCTAAAATAAAACAACTATATTTTTATATACAAACCATTGGCCTAGAGTTCAGTTCTTGAGTGTGTGGCTTCATTTGCTGACTGAGTGTGTACAACAAATGCTTTACACTGTCCTCTGATACTGCCTTACTGCTCGACCAAGCTACCACTTTAGAGAGTAAGGTTATATCTAACTTTAGCCTCTGCCAAACCTCTGGGGACTGTGGACTCTGTGCACACTGAACCTTACTTTGGTGCAGTATATACAGAGCCACTTTCTTACATTGGTGGATCAGCGGTGGGATACAAACTTGCATTGTTGGACTACTTGGTTACCATCTGATCACACGACAGAACTCTTAAATTGCCTTTAGAATTCTGATTTTTTCAAATTGGCATTTTTTACCAAATTACTAAAAGTCTTGTTAGGGCCTTGCTTAAGTCCCTTTAAAATTGTAGAAAATAAAAAGTCACTATAGTCAAGGGTAGAGGGGTTAGAACTTTTTGTTAGAATGTCTCAAGAAAACAACCCAGCTATTAGTGAAAATAATAATGACATACAGGACATGGTTGAGGAGCTCGACCTCACCCCTTATCTTCATTTGTCTTTCAAAGAGATAAGGTCCTTATGTAAACTTAAAAATATACCAATGGGCCAGCATCCAACCAAACAAGGGCTCCAGGAGCTCCTGGCTGAGTATGCTAAGGCCCACCCCTCTGAGCATGGTGATGACCACGCAGAGGAGGAAAGGAGTGAGGAGGATGGGGATGGTAACCCACCTCCACCACTTCCTAGGGAAGACAGGGTCACTGCACCCTTATTTCCAAGAGTAAACCTCTGGGGACCTAGGGGCCACCTAGGTGGTTCAGGTCCCAGAGAGGACACTGAGGATAGCCTTAGTGAGGAGGACCACCTTTTAGCAAGGTTGGCCAAAAGACTGGACCTAGAGACCAGACTCCTGGCTCTAGAGAAGGAAAGACAGGAGATGGGTTTAGCACCCATCAATGGTGGCAGCAATACTAAAACTAAGGATAGGGAGGAAACTTCTGATCCTAAAATCCCCAAAGGGATTGTCCCTAAATTTGAGGAAGGTGATGACATCACCAAATGGTTCACAGCCTTTGAGAGGGCTTGTGAAATAAGAAAAGTAAAGAAACCTCTCTGGGGGCACTCCTGTGGGAACTGTTCTCTGGTAACTGCAGAGACAGGCTTCTGACCCTCTCTGGGCCAGATGCAGGGTCCTATGACCTCATGAAGAATACTCTGATTGAGGGATTTGGGCTCACTACTGAGGAGTATAGAATTAGATTCAGGGGGGCTCACAAAACCCAGACCCAGTCCTGGATTGACTTCGTAGACTACTCAGTAAAGACACTGGATGGTTGGTTAGCTGGACATAATGTGCAGGATTTTCCTGGACTTTACAATTTGTTTATGAAGGAACACATACTAAGTAATTGCACAAACGAAAAGTTGCATCAGCATTTGGTAGACCTAGGTCTAATTTCTCCCCAAGAATTGGGAAAGAAGGCAGACCACTGGGTCAGAACAAGGGTAACTAGGACATCCACTGGGGGTGACCAAAAGAAAGGGGTCACAAAGCCTCCCCAGAAGAAAGATAGTGAACCCCTTAAGGATAAAAGTAAGGAGTCCCAGGCAGCCCCCCAAAAACCTGTCCAGGAGGGTGGGCCCAAAGACACCTCACAAACTAAACCAGGGTACCAAGGTAAGAATTGGGATCCCAACAGAATATGGTGTCACAACTGTCAGAAGTCAGGACACCACACCAAGGACCCTAGCTGTCCTAAAAACAAGATCCCTAGTACAGCCCCAGGGGTGACTAGTGTAGCCCCAGGAGTTGCCAGTGTAGCTCTGGAGGAAGGGTCCTCAGATGAGGAAGTCCTCCTAGCTTTCAACTGGAAAATGGGCCCAAGAGGTAAGCTGGAGATCCCAGAGGGGAGTAGACACTTCCACCGCCTACTGGTGAATGGAATCCCAGCCACTGCCCTGAGAGATACCTGTGCCAGTCACACTGTGGTGCATGACAGGTTGGTACTCCCACACCAGTATGTCCCAGGGGAATCAAGGAGAGTAAGGGCTGTCCCAGGGGGAGTCACTGTTAGGCCTGTGGCTGTAGTGCCCCTAGTCATAGCTGGGTCCCTTAGATGGAGAAAGGTGGTAGTCAGTAAAGACCTCCCCCTTGATTGTCTCCTGGGGAATGACCACTTAGAGGTGGACCTGAGCCAAAGAGAGGCACTGGCCCAATGCCAGGCCTCACCCAAGAAACCTGGGGGGCTCAACCTGCAGTCAGTGCAGCTGAGCCCCAAAAGAGTAAAAAGGAACAGGGTAGGAAAGGTGGGCAACTGTTAGCCACAGTCCCAGAGGGCCAGGGAGATTCTATCCCAGTGAGGGAAAACTCCAGAAGTGGCCCTGGTAAAGCCCCCCTAGCCAACAAGAAGACCTGACTAGTCAGGCAACTGTCCAGCCTGAGTTGGTGGCTCCTCAGCTGGCAGAACAAAGGGTGGAGGAAGGGTGCTCACTACAAAGTTTAGTGACCCCCCACCCTAAAGCAACAGGCAGACAGCCAGGACCCAAAGAGACCTGTAAGATAGCCCCTTCACTTGCCAGACAGGAGCTAAAGGTGTGGTTCTGGGCACTGACAGCTGTCAGCAGCCTCTGCTGGGTGTTAGCCTTCATGGCAGCCCTATCCTTGGCATGGTGGCCTAACCCCCTGCCAAATAACAAGCTAGGCCCCCTGACCCTATTGGTCATGGTGGGGTTGCTCAAACTGTGGGTGACCTCTGTGGGTAAGCTGGGCTTTGCCCTGGCTAAGTTAGACTTTGCAGAGGTGGGCACCTCTGAACCCAAACTTAAAAGATGGGGTGAAGACACTAAAGAGCAAGGAGAGGAGCTTTGGGAATTAGGTCCTGAAACTGATGAGGTAGGCCAGCTCCCCAAAGGGACTGACCTGGACAGAAGGATATAAGGCGGAGTAGGCCCTGCAACTTTCAAACCACTTCCCCAACTCTTCCTCGCCTGAAAGACTAGACAGGCTCTCCCAGCGTTGGCTGAGTCTCCTGGCCTTTGGGCTGGGGGGGCTTGTGTAGGAAAGTGGGTTTCTGTTGCAGTAACCCCCCACTTTTTGCCTGATAACTGATGCACTTTTCCTTGGTGTGCCCTGGATCCCTGCCAATCAGGTACCCAGGGCCTGTGTTCCTTCCCTAAAAACTGTACTCAGCCTAAACCCAATTGGCATCTCTGGCCACAGGTAAGCCCCTGGTAAATGGTACCCTAGGTACCCAGGGCACTGTGACCAGAGAAGACCCCTAAGGGCTGCAGCACTTATTGTGCCACCCTTAGAGGCCCTGTACCCTGACACACACACACTGCCCTTGCAGGCTGAGTGTCTTGGTGCAGAACAAAACAGAGAGTCGACATGGCACACATCCCTGTGTGCCATGCCCACAAACACACTGCCCTGGCATACCTCAGTCACCCCTCTAGCTGGGTGCCCTATGCCAGTGGTGAGGGCACAGGTGCATGAGCCCTGTGCCCCTACAGTACCCAGGCCCATTCCTGGGCACTGTAAGTGCAGGGCTGCCATTCCGAGTATATGGTGCTGGGAGGTCGTCAGCACGTACTCCACAGCACCATGATGGCTGCACTGAAGACTGAGAAGTTTGGTATCAAACTCCTCAGCACAGTAAACCCACACTGATGCCAGTGTGGGATTTACTGTAAAATGCACGTCAGAGGGCAACTTAGAGTTACCCCCTGAACCTAACCTACAATCCACGTCTTGTCTGAGGGGCTGCCTAGGCTGCCACACAGCAGACATGTTGCTGGACCCCTGGGTAGAGAGCCATCCGCTCTCCCGGGCCTGCAACAATGCACGTCCTGGGTGAGGTGCTAGGCCCCTCCCCCAGGATGGGCAGGGGGAAGCTTCAAAGGCATTCCGCCTTTGTGAGCTTCCCCAGACCACTTGCTGTACTCAGCAACTGGTCCCCACCGGTTCCTCCCCCATCCTGGTGGGAAGACTGGAGGGAAACACCAAGGGAGGAAAGGGGTGTGCCACCCTCTGCCAACCCCACCCCTCAGGTGGGGGAGGCGAGGTGAAGCACATCTCCGGGCTCTCGCCATCTTGAAGATGGGGAGCCCTGCCCAATCAGGACTAGGCTCCTGCCCCCTCCCACAGGAGAGTGGCAGGATAGGGGTGTACCCACCCCAGGGCAGGGACCCATTGGTCCCTGCCCTTTACCTACCTGTAACGCCCCTAAATCTAGTATTTAGGGGCACCCTGAACCTTCCTTCCTTAGATTCCCGCAACCTAAGAAGAAAAAGGACGAAAGAAGACGCCCAGCAGAGGAGACTGCAGAGAACAACTGACTTGGCCCCAGCCCTACCGGCCCGTCTGCAGTTTCCAGAGATCCTGCGCCAAAAATAGTCTTGTCCTGCAGCCAGCGACCTCCAGAACCCCAGGGAGGACTGACTGCCTTCAACAAAGACCGGATCTCCTGTGAACAGCAGCTCTGTTCAAAAGAAACACCAAACAAAGACTCCGAGCCTGCTGAGGAGAAAGAAACCCGACGCCTGGAACCACCACTGCACCCGTCGCCTACAGCCCGAGTTCAAGTGGCCCACCGGTCCCAGCGAGGTCCCCCAGCTCTCCAGAGTCCGAGTCCACCGTGGGTTGACCCCTCCAGGACTCCCCGACGTCGCCTGCAGCCTCTGCACGGAGAACCCCCAACCGCGAGTGGCCCGGTAAGGTGAAATCCGACCTCAAAAGACACCCCTGCATCCAGACGCCCTGCGCCCTGGAGAAAGGAACCCGAGGTGCACCTACGTCCCCGAGCCCTCCAACTTACCTGCCCAGCTGTTGGTTCCTCCTGGAAGTCTTCCTGGACCGAGCCTGCAGCTGAAAACCAAAACCGAAAATTTCCATTGAAATCAACAGGGCACCCGACCTCAAAACAGCACTCTGCACCCGGCCGCCCTAGTGCCGCTGAGGGTGCCTCTTTGGTGCTAACTTGGTCCCCAACGTGCCCTGAGCTTAACCCTAGGAGCTTTGCTCCCACAACCCCGTGGCCTGCTTGCCAGCCGCCACCAACCGGAGTCCCCCTATCCTCCATAGGATAACATTGGGCCTCAACACTCTGCACCCGGCCGCCCTAGTGCCGCTGAGGGTGCAACAACAGTGCATCACTGACCCTGGGAGACCCCTGAGTCTAACCCCAGAACCCTAACTCAAAAGACCGATTACTTACCTCGAGACCGATAACTCATTTTTCCTCATAGGATAACATGGACACTTTTTCTTCCAAAAAGTTTCTAAGTGTCGACTTTTGAAAACAAGAATATTCTTTAAAAATCGTACAGACTACCAAAACGTAATTACTTACCTGTTTTAAGTAAATGTCCCAGGGCTGAACCTAGGAGTCCAGCACTGGATTACAAAAGTAACGTTAAAAGTAACTTACCGGCGAATTGAATTTTCTTACATAGGGATCCATTGACTGGTTTTCTGTGAAATTTCTTCTAAGTGTCCACTTTTGAAATACCAAAATATTGCTTAAAAATCACAACAGTAACGAATTCCGAATTACTCACCTACTATCAGGAGAGACCTCAGTACTGCATCTTTTAGTCCAGTACCGACCATGAAAAGTAATTTTTACCGTACTTACCAGTAACTGGAAATTCCTCTCATAGGATATCATTGCCTGCTTTTTGTTGAAAAAGTTTCTAAGTGTCGATTTCTGAATCATACAAATATTCTTTAAAAATCGTACAAACTACAAAAACGTAATTACTTACCTGTTTTAAGTAAATGTCCCAGTGCTGAACCTAGGAGTCCAGCACTGGATTACAAAAGTAACGTAAACATACTTTGCTTGCAAACTGTATTTCCTTCCCTAGGATAACATTGGTAATTTTACCCAGAAAAGTTTCTAAGTGTCAACTTTTGAAATACAGTAATATTCCTCAAAAATCACTACCATAACCAAAACGCTTTTTCTCACCTGTTTACAGGAAGTGTCCCGGGACTGAATCCAAGATCCAGTCCCGTGGTTAGAAAAGTAATCCAAAAAGTAATCTATTGCATTTAACCAGAAATTTCCATTGAGCTCAATGTATAATTGTGTTTAAAATTGTGTTGCATATTGCAACAACTGTAACTATTGCATTCAAAAGTCTATTGCCAATTGAACAGTAGTTAACTAAAGCATCTCATTCTGAGAAAGTATATTTTGACACCCATTGTTGGTTCTAAAATAAAACAACTATATTTTTATATACAAACCATTGGCCTAGAGTTCAGTTCTTGAGTGTGTGGCTTCATTTGCTGACTGAGTGTGTACAACAAATGCTTTACACTGTCCTCTGATACTGCCTTACTGCTCGACCAAGCTACCACTTTAGAGAGTAAGGTTATATCTAACTTTAGCCTCTGCCAAACCTCTGGGGACTGTGGACTCTGTGCACACTGAACCTTACTTTGGTGCAGTATATACAGAGCCACTTTCTTACAGATATCCTTTAGTGTCTGCTCTTCCTATCAAAAATTAACTTTGAACTTGTAAATTGGAGCGCTTGTAATGCTAGACCTTTAGGAAGAGGTCAGTTTTGTTCACAATGATGTAAAAGGTAGCGGACAAAAGAGGACATTTCGTTTCCCGGTTGCCAGCCCCTTCCTCACTGCACATATAATATACTAATAAATGTAAAGTTACTGTCTGGATTATCACTTCAGTTACACTATTTTATGCTTACATGGAACCAAATTACCTTTACAGACTTGCCAAAATCAGCTGGAAGGAGGGGAGTAATCTTTATTTACACTTGTGTGCAGACAATAGGCTCTTGGGCATTTAAATGCATATTTCCCTTAATGAAACAATCAGACGCGAAGACACGTCGAAGAATCCTCAACAGCCGTGTAAAGCGTTAAAAATTGGACGATTTCAAAGAAAACGAGAGAAGTGCCCTAGTCCTTGAAAGAGGGGGCAGCTGGGGTGAGGGGGGAGGCAGTGAGACACAGCGCTCCATTGTGCTGCACTCGCCTCACCTTTACCACTGTCTCTGCATTTCTTAAAATGGCTACTGCTGTGAATTAGCCAAGGGCACAACATGGATAGCTCAGAATTGCTGCCACCTACGGGCACGCCCATTCCTTTCATTTCAAAGACATTTTCATGGCTTTCAGACCAGAACGAAAAAGAAAGAACGGCGTTTTTTTCCATGCCCTTGAAAAAGAATGCAGCGCGTTTTAACTGTACGTCCACGATAAACTAAAAAAAATTATATGGAATTAACAATATCCCGATCCCTTCCAGACAGAAGTAGTAGTGTCAGCGACGCCGGTCACTGAAAATACATATTTATGTGTAAGAAATTTCACATTTTTGCTCCCCTTCATAGGAGGGTCACTGGAGATCCTTGCACAAATATTTAGGCGATATGTGGGGCTGAATATTATGCATATTTAGTGCAAAATATCAGACACTAAACTTTGCAGTACTAGACCATGTTTGTAAAAAAAAAACTCAAAAACTCATGCTAAGCTATCCACGTGATTCCTTTATTTAATCTGTCCTTTTTCGAGAAAGAAACAACGCAGTCAAAGAAAAAAAAAATTGTCAAGTTATTTTTCCCTCTGCGTCTCACTTTTTATCCCCCCAGTAGGAATACTAACACACTGTAATTGATTTTAATTTTTAAAATGCTTTCAAAAAGTTTGCACTTTAAAAAAAACGCACCTGCTTCAAAAGAATCCCATACCATAAAATCACTTTTTTGAAACAAAAAAGAAAAAAAAAACAGGTCATATATTTTTTGGAGCGGTTGCTTGGATGCGAGATGTGATTTAATATTTTTTTTACGATGTCTGTAAAGTTTTTGGGATCTCTGGAGCCCCCCTTCCCCAGCCCCCCTTAATGATGTATAGATGATATATTGCATTGTGGGTGTCAATATAAAGTGACGGCCATATTTGCCGGTGCTGCCGCTGTAAACAAAAAGTGTCTGAGGGAGAGAGACAGAGACGCTTCACTGAATTTCAGGACATTTTTATTTCTGTAATTTATAATGTCTCTGGGAATGCCTTACAAGCCCAACTCGAACAGCCACATGCCTGTGGGCTCCATGAACCAGGGTAAGTGTGAATGGGGCTTGGAGGGGCAGTTTGGGGGGCTTTTGGGGGCCCCGACTCGGGGTGAGAGAGGAATACCTGGGGAAAGCCCCGGTCTGTAGTTTCTGTCCAGTTCTGTGTGCAGGGTCAGATCCTGAGAGCTGATTCACACATCCGCCATGATCACTTAACCCGTGGGGCTCTGGCGGCCCCGGGATGGGCCGCCAGGGCGGCCCAGGGACCCCCGCCCGCGGTGGGGGCTGCTCCGCCACCCCCGGCAGGTCGTTCCAGCGTGTAACATGTATCAGCCGGAGCCCTTTTGATCAGCCCCGGTTCCACCATGATTGCCTCCCTAGGGCTGCTGATTGATCAGGAACAGGGATGTACGCGTGTTTGTGTGGAGGCGGGCGGCCCCCAGTGGCCAAACGCGGCGCTGCAGCTCAGGCGGCTCCACCAGCAGCACTGTGGGTTTCACAAAGACAAAGGGGGAAGAGGAAGCAGATGGCAGCAATATCTTCATTGTGTCTTCATCGACAGGGTTCACGAGGCTGCTTTAAACCGTGCTTGGATCTCCTGCCGTGCTATTTTCCCTTGTTTTGCGATTTTATTTTTCGAGGATTGGCACTTTGTGGACTTTTGCTACGGTGTTTGGAATGTGTATCCAGGTTCCACACTGAAGGCCATGCCGAGGTTGCATCCTGTCCTTGCAAAGCCTCAAGACTTTATTTTGGAGTATTTCATGTTTTTTGAAGTGGCTATTTATTTTGTGCGGGGTGAGCGGTGGGGGAGGGGGTAAGTTTAATATTTAGTACATTTTGTGCATGCGCCAGTCCCTTTATCTTTTTTTTGCAGCTATGTTTACATTTTCTAAACACAAGCCCCGTGGTTGTTGTTGCGCTTTCGCTGAACTTTGAGGCAGATACCCTGTGTCTGAAATGTGTGTTTTTAATCACTCGTGGAATTTTAACGCGTTAGTGAAACGGGCACCCCAACCTTTCAGCGGTGTAGGTTGGGGGGGATTCCACCCTAGGGCAACGAATATCTGCGAGATATTGGAAACTCGGGGGCCCCTCTTCACCTTTTGTGGGGGGAGGGGCATCCTTTCACTTTACGCCACTGAATAGTTAGTGGTAGAGTCGTACGTGCACGTTATGTGTCTAGAAAGCGAAGAGCGATTGGGGGGGGGGGCGATGCTTGGAGGGGGTGCGGTGAAGCAGCGGGGATGCCTGCCGAGCCTTCCCTGAACCCCCTTCCTTGCGCTGAGGGAAGGGGGAGGGGTGGCAGCGAGCCCAGTGGATTTAGAACACAAAAGAGATGTAATGCAGCAGACCGGCCTTTTTATTACCTCGTTTAAATCGATTTGCACTTTGCTGAAAAGTGATTTCCGATAATACTAAGCACAGTATTCCAGTACTCTGCTTAAGGTCGCTGTACAGCGCCAAGTACTTCTACAATAGCTGGTAAGAAAAATACAACATTGCCCATTTCTTGTAGCGCCCACAACTAAGTTAATTGGCTCTTGGTGCTAAAATAGGTAGAGGGGACAAGCGGGCATCGATTTGGGCTCTGTGATACTGATATTTTAAGGTTGGCTGTGCAGCGTTTATTACATGTACTGCACTGGGTCATTTCTAATAGTAACAGCATGCCTACATATGACGTGGTATTTCATTTGATGTTAATTATAGCTTGCTGTACAGCACCGACGGTATACAACCCGGTTGATAAATAATAAAAACTAACTTAGTATCTATTGCGTTATAAGTGGCTTGTGACACAAGCCGGACGGGTGGACCCAGTAGGTTCACGTGCCTGTTAGAGATATGTTTAAACCAGAAGTGTGCATATTTGATTCCGTAAGGGCCCGGGGGTTGACTCCCCCACTCTAAAGTCAGTCTTCTGGGTGCCACTGAGGTGGGCAATAACACAGGCCACGTGCAGCGCCACACAGCCGAAAACGGGCTATCAAAAAGTAAGTTATTGTTTTATGTTAATCTTTGTACTGTGACCATTGAATAAGGCTGGCGCCGGCTGGAGTTGGCAATCATCGATTATTTTGGGACTGGGGAGTCTATCATTTTCTTGTCAACCGAGGAACTAGAACTGAATGCTGTTCTATTTTTTTGCCGAAGAGTGTATAGTGCCAAGATTTTAACACTGGCCATAGGTGTAATGAGGACAAGGGGCAAACCAAATGTAGCTTGGTGTGAGAGCGAGGTGAGTAACGAGTGATTTGAGTTGTGCTGCACCAGTGCTGTATCTGTGTCCGCGGCTAGTATTGGTTGGCCTGTAGGCCTCTCTGGTCGAGCAAGTGTGCTGCGTGCAGCGTCCTGGAACTCTGGGATGTGTAGTTCAGCAGGGCTCTTGGACTGTTTCCATTGGCTCATGCGGTGCATGCAGTTTTTGAGAAAGTGGAATGTAGGGAATCTTTATATCTATCTTACTGTCTATTGTAAAGCGCTCTGACACCTTCGGGTAAAGTCCGCGCTATATAAAAACGCATAAAATAAATAAATACTCTGCCATTTCTTTCCAAAGAAGTCTTCGCCATGGACTCCTAAGGTGCCCCTGTGCACGCTCACAGGGCAAGTTCGATGCCGCCTGTCATTTAAGTAGCTCAATACACCAGGGTTTCTCAAACTTTTCCTTTCCGCGACCCTCTTGCTTTAGCAATTCATGTTCTGCAGAATTCTAAACCTGCACTTCCGTTTTCAAAATGATTAACTTTGGCGAGACTTGTACAATCGAGATGGCCCCACCAGAAGACGTCATCACAACCTTCTGCAGACACCCACAGTCGCCACCGCGCCTTAAATCCTCGCTCACTCCGTGGTTGTAATGATATCCCATTGCCATGAGCATCTTTTAAATTCATAGACCATCATTAACAAACGAGGCCTAACCCCCCTTTTTGCCTCTCAACATAAACTGCTGTCAGCCAGTAAGACCAACATAACTTAGATGCACATTTGATAGTTGTTCCTTGAAGGCAGTAGCTTCAAAAATCACTCGTCTATACAGACAGTATGTTTTTTAACAAAGCAAATTGTGTTTACACGAAACCCCCAACCTCCGAATTACATAAGGAAACCTTGTTCCTCTTCTCTCTTTTTTTTTTTTTTAATTTTTTTTATTTATTTTTTTACTATAGACAACTGTGTTTCACCTGCTGGTTTTAACAAATATTTCCGTGTTTGAAGGAAACACCTTTTTCTTGCTAACTGTAGCAAAATAAAGCTGTAAAGTAAAAAAAGAAAATTACAAGTAAAACATGCAGAATGGCTCATTATTGACAACTTGCAGTTCAGGTGACATTTTCAAACCACTCGATCTTTGGATTACTACATCTCCAGAACCCCCAATCGTTATGAATCGTCTATACATGTATACTAAGGGTAATAATCAAGGGAAATACAGCAGGGTTAGATCACATGGTAGGTACGTGTAACTAGTGCTCAAATGGAAACTGAAAGCGTCAATCAATCTAGGATTTATATAGTGCTGCTTATCACCCGGTAGTGTATCCAGACGTTTGCAGGTCCCGAAGATTTTATTCGAACAGTCGGGTCTTGAGGGTCCTTCGGAACTCTGGAAGTGAGTTGATGGTCTGGAGCTGCATGGGGAGGCTGTTTCAGGTCTTTGCTGCAATGTAGAAGAAGGAAACGTCCTCCGCTTAGGCGGATGTGGGGCATGTGGGCCAGTGATAGGGAAGCAGAGTGTAATCAAAAGGTTGGTGGAAGTTGAGGCAGTGGTTTATGTAGGCGGGTCCTTGGTTGTGTAGGGCTTTGTGTTCATGGGTCAGCAGCTTGAATTAGCATCTCTTCTGTATTGGGAGCTAGTGGAGTTGCCTAAGATAGTGTGATGTGGGTTTGTCTGGGGAGGTCGCGAACAAGTCCGGCTGCGGCATTCTGGATGGTTTGAAGTATTTGTAGGAGGTGTGCGGTGATCCCTACTTAGAGAGCCTTGCCATAATCCAGTCGGCTTGTGATGAAGGCCTGTGTCACTGTGCATCTCGTGAGCGGGGGTAGCCATTTGAAGATTCTCCGAAGGATGCACAGTGTGAGGAAGCAGGCAGAGGAGACGGCATTGATCTATGATTTCGTGGTGAGCTTGTTATCAAGGATGATTCTAAGGTTTCTGGCGTGGGCCCGGGTCTGTGGGCCACCAGGAGACGTTCTAAGGGTTACAGCATGAAGGAAGGAAACAATATTACAGTTTAATTTGTTAGTTGCTCCACAAGGGGCTGCTGGGAAAAACAAAAGGTATACACCCAAAGTAGAGAACAAGGGCATTCTCAATCAAAACAGCTTTCATAACTTTCAGGTGTTTCCTAGCTGTAAAAGCCCCTTGAAAAGTGTTCGAGTATATGTGAAATTCAAGTGAGGTCCTTTGCAGCCCTTTAGAACACACCCACTGCAGAGCACCAGTCCAGCCTCAAACACAGTGGAAATTCTTACTCTAAAATCCTCAACATAGCCACAGAATCTAAGGGAAAAACTAGAATCATAAGAAACTAGCATACGCTACGCCTTTCCTCTTGGTCTCGTTTCCCATTGTTTTGGACCTTTTGTATGTCAAAATTGCCGATCATTGGCTTAACAGCCCATGTACTCTAGTCCAGTTGAATTATGGTCAATACAGTTTTTTTACGATATATTGCATTACCTCACATTTGGCTTCAATGCAGCTCATTTCTGCCATAGCAATTATTCATATGGTTATGTTATGTTAGTTGCATTTTTAGAGCACACGGTTACCCTCGGGTGTCCTGGCGCTAAGCACTGCTGCTGGAGAGAGTAATGGGATATTCTACTGATTAAAAAGCCATGTTTTCAAACCCTTCCTAAATGAGAGGAGGTCTGTGGAGTTCCTCAGATAGAAAGGTAGATCATTCCAAACCTTTGACGTGCAGGTGATAAAGCTCCTGCCTCCCCAATTGACTTTTTTAAATGAAGGGACAAGAGCTTGCTTTGCTCCCATTGAGCGAAGCGTTCTTCTGGGGACATACCACTGGATTTTTCGCCTCAGAAAGTCAGGTCCTACTCCATTGAGGGCCTTAAAAACGGTGCAAAGTGCTTTAAAGCGTACTCTTTGTTTGACGGGGAGCCAGTGGAGTTGTTTTAGTTCTTCCTTAACGGAAACAAATTTCAGAGTCCCTGACAGCATTCTGGCCGCTGCATTCTGAGCAATTTGAAGCCTGTTGATGTGTTGTTTTTGGGCATTCAAATATAGGCCATTGCAGTAGTCGAGACGTGACCTAATGAGGGCCGTGATCACTGTCTTGAGGCTGTTTTCGGTGAGAAAAAACTTAATTTTTCTGATAATTTTGAGTGCCAAAAAGCAGGCCGAGATTACCATACTTATTTGGTCACCCAGAGCAAGCTTGTTGTCCACCATCACCCCTAGATTCCTTGCTTTCTTAGTGGGTGTAGGACAGGTTCCCAAACCTTCAGGCCACCAGTCAGGTGTCCACACATGTGGATTGTTCCCAAACTTTATGACCTCGGTTTTACTTGAGTTTAGTTTTAAACAGTTAGCGGACATCCATCCAGAGATGGCAACCATGCAATCGTGGAAACGTGCCCCTGTTTCCTTTTCAGCCCCATCTCTCAGTGACAACACTATTTGAGTGTCGTCTGCATAGGAGGTGAGTTGGAAACCAAAGGATCTTATGGTAATAGAAAGTCTACACTGCAGTGACAAACCAGACAAAAAGCACTGGTTTGTCCTATTGTTATATGTTTTGGAATTCAATTGTGGCTTCTTAAGCAGGGTAGAGATGCCCCAGGGGAGAAGTTTCCTTGCAAAAAGGGCTATTTACCGAACAGGTACTGAGGCATTGTACTGTGAGAATGTAAGCTGTTTTCAGTGCCAAAACTCCCTGTGCTAAAATTCCTGCGCTGCTCATCTGCGCCATCTGTGTTGTTCAGGGCTTGGAAAATTAAATTAAATAAAAGGGTTTTTGCACTACCTAAATTATAAAATAAAAATATGCACACACCTAGAAAAAGATGCATCCGCCAACTTCTTATTGCCGTGTTTTTCAATTTGTTTCCTTTAACAATACAGGTATTTTGTAGAGCGCGCTTATCACCCATGAGGGTATCCAGGCTTTACCATGCTGCACAGGATCAAAGGTGCTGTACAGCATGGCTAAAAACCATTGGCACAGACAATAAGTCCCAAAGGCATGACCTGTTGGCTTTGCTAAGGCTTGTTTACATTTTCAAACCAGATGCTTCTTTCTGCATTTTTCTTCACCTTCGCATCTGCACTGGAGCTCATGAACAGAACACTGCTTGGAGAGAGATTTTTGTGAGGACTGGCACAGGCACAACCCTGTTGTAATGCAAATTTTCGAACACGTCCACTGCACAGTCACACAATGCTTTCTACAGACGCCTATAGGTAGAAATTAATTTGTGCTGCTGATTACAGGTTGTGGACACTGGCACTCATTTTTAGGTCGAGCATTAGAGACCTCTTTTATATACTTAAGTATATACTTCTCTTGTGGGCTTAATGCGCTCCTCCTGCTTTTCATTTGTTTGTTTCAGTATCCTTTAAAAATAGTTGCTTGCTAGTGGTCAGTCCTGCCTCTTTGTCCCTCCTTTTTTTTTTTCGTTCCTCCCACAGAGCAGGAACCAAGTACTGTATCATTACACTTTATCTGTTTTTTTTTTTTTTTAACTCCTTTCCTGCCCATGTTTGGTGTTGCCTGTTTTTTATTTGTCACTCGCTCTTTATTACCTCGTTGCATTTGCTGTATGCAATATCTGCCCCCTTAACAACACTTGTGCCTTTAACTCGTGCTCCTTTAATTTCCTTTGGCCGTAGCTGGAAAAGACCACCTGCTAGGCTCCAGTCAGAGTTGCTGCAACGGGGGTGCACTGCTGCTGTGTGATTGCAGGTGCACTCTCTCGTCGATCCCACTCGCCGCCTGGGTAGGTCCTCCTGACTTCTAGGGAGGGCCCTGGGGGGGTGAAATTCTCAGTGCTGACTCCATGCAAGTAAAACTTCGAGGAGGCCTCGGCTGAAGGGGAGTAGGGTATTTGGGAGCACAAGACAGGTGTCCAGGAGGGCAACCCATAGTAGTCTTGGAGCCCACCGCCACAGGTAGAATACAGCCTGACAGTGGCTGTGAGGTGGAAGAAGAGATGGGGTAGGCTGTGTTAAAAAGCAGCGCCACAAAATGTAAGGAAGCAGTGGGGGCTATTTCACTTATGTAGAGACTTGATGGGCTAGAACAGGCAACTGTCAAGCTGGAAGTCAGGAGCGAGAATACTGCCTCTCCCTTTCTTTGGTGCTCGTGCCCTGCCTCCTCTCGCCCCACCCCCTCTTGCCTTATCCATGTCGTCCTGCATTGTGTGGAACAGTACTTCATGACGCGCAGGCAGGAACTTTGATCAACCATGTGTCACTGTCTCTTCCTTCTTGCAAGTATTTCAATCACTCACTAACACACATACACCATCACTTCACCTTGTTATTTGCACCATGTCGCACATGTGATCTTTTACTAGCCACACACTTCACTCTAATATACCACACAATTCCTCGCTTACCGTCATATGCAATCATACTCAGTTGTGCAAGCGGTGGGAAGCTTGCACTGCTGCTGCGTGTGATGTATATGCGAGGAAACTTGGACTGCTGCTCTTTCTGATATGTGCGCTTGAGGAGGCATACTTTGCTGCTACATTTTCAGTAACCATTCTGTGTGTGGCAGGAAAACATGCACTAGTTCTGTGTGTATGTCTGTGCACATAATGGAAGCTTGCACTACTGCTACAGTTAAGCACTTGTTTTGTATGGATGAGGAAACTTGAACTGCTGCATTGACCTGTAGGTGTTCGTTCTGTTAGTGAAGCTTACGCTGCTGTAGACCACGCTGTACATGCGAGTATGATGCTTGGTGACAATATTTTTCACTGTGCACAAACCAGTATCATTTGCTTTGTCGCGGTTTGTTTGTCATCTTTTAACTAAAGCACTGTACCATTCACCACTCCACCCTCCCATTCACCACTCCTACCTGCCCTCCCGTTCACCACCCTCACCTGATTGCCAAAGGCAATAACTTGCCCATAAGCTAGACCTATTGGCTTTGCCAATGCTTGTTTTGAAGTTTAGCTTACAGGACTGTGCATGTGCTGTCTGTTGTGAAGCATAAGGTGACTTACCTGGAACATAGAGGGGGTAGGAGCCCACCTAT
The DNA here is from genome assembly GCA_963921515.1 of Calotriton arnoldi. Classification (NCBI taxonomy): domain Eukaryota; kingdom Metazoa; phylum Chordata; class Amphibia; order Caudata; family Salamandridae; genus Calotriton; species Calotriton arnoldi. The sequence continues at coordinate 2,200,536 of CAWUFW010001624.1, read as the reverse complement.
TGCTTACCATTGTTTGGCTTTCCTTGTCACTCATTTGCTTGCTTCTTATTTGTATCCCTGCTTGCCAAACTTGTGTTTATCGCTCCAGTGGAGAACTGACTTATTAAAATCTGTTTTATTGGCTGTTATCGCTGCTTCTACTGCTTGCTTTTCAAGCACTACTTTTTTAGGTCGAGCTAGGGCAGCGCATGCGCTGCTCTGTGAGGCATGCTGTATTCAGGTATGGACCTGCTGCTCCGCCCACTCTGCTCATCTTTTCAGTTGGCTACTGTGACTATCCTTTGTAAATGTTGGCTTTTGATTTGTTAATAGGCATATTAGTCCCCCCCCCTTAATACCTCCCTGTCTTCTGTTATAACCTCCTATCGGGACTGGACCTTTCACGTGTGTCCTTACTGTATAGCTTGCATTAGCCCTTCGAGAGAACTCTTTGCTTAATTAATCAAAACAGCACTGGTGGGATGCCAGCTTTAGCAATGGCGGGCACTTTTTTTTATATTTGCAGCGCGCTTTATACGCTTTCACTTTCACAATGGGGCCACACGCACCACTCGTGGGACAAGTCGCGCATCTCGCCCAAATCGTTTTTTAAAATATTTACGTTTGTCAACTTAAACAAATGTTTTTTTGTAAAAGCGCCCCCTACCACGCTTTCACTTTAATGGTGGCCACGCACCTTTCTATAGACGCGGGTCGTCTAAACAAAGGGCCGTGGCCGTTATTAAAGTGAAAACGCAGCATGGGGGCGCTTTTACACACAAGCATTTGTAATGCAGTAGGTCTCGCATTTGCGAGAGTTTAAGCTATTGGCATTGTAAATGACAATGCTTTTTATTTATGTTTTAAAAACCAACATATAAAAAAAAAAAGGCATTGTCATTTACAATGCGAATAGCTCAAACTCTTGTAAATGCGAGACCTATTGCATTTCAAATGCTTGTTCTTTTGTGTGAAGCACTACATTAGAGCGTGTATGTCTTCAAACATTCTCGCTTGTGCGCTGTCTCCCTGTGCAATCTGTGTTGCTCCCTGTTGGCTGTCCTGTTCGCATGCTCTTGACCGTGTGCTTCTCCCCATTTCTTACCCACACCGTGCTCTCTATGTTGCTTTCCCAATCTTGGTGTTGCTTCCCCCACCTCCACGGTTGCTTTCGCATCCACTCCAGCTCTCCTCCTGTTAGTTTGGCGTCCCTGCCTTTGTTGCTTTGGTGCCCCCCACTTCACCCCCCTATGTTGCTTTGCCCCACCCTCCCTGGTGTTGCTTCTGCTCTGACCCCTCCCCCTCCCCCCACCAAACAGATAAAAAAAAATAAACTCTTTTCACGTTTTATTTTCCTTTTAGTTATTGATCCAACTCTACAATTTTCCCAATCACGATGATACGAAAACAAGCACATATACACAGATGGCGTATTCTAAATATTATACTTTTTAGTGCATAGGCAGTCGTGGGTGTGTGGTGGCCCGATAGAGGAGGGTGGTGTGCTTGTGGTTTAAAGGCTGAAGGAGGTGTTGACCAGAGTCAGTTCTCACTGGCTGTCACGTGGTATGAGGTGACCTTTTAGCGGAACCTAAAATGCTGGTAGGGAGGTGGATGTCCGCAGGATGTCTTTGAATGAGTTGCAGTGTGGGGGATTTAGGATTATGTGAGGCTTTATTAATTTGATATAACTGAGTATTTAACATTTGGGCCCTCATTACAAGTAGTGCAGAGAAGTAATTTGGATTTCAGTAGTAATACAGCTCCACAGGTTAGAAATATTACCAGGTGTTGTATTGCCTCACCTGGGGATATTTTCATTTGTTTTCCATCAAGGAATTCCAACTGCGAAGAGCAGGTAGTATTTGTGAATTTGTAAATGACCAGGAATTAGTGAAAAGATGCAGTAAATGGTCTGGTAATCTAGGTTATTTCTCCATTCCTGGCCTCAAACCTGTAACAGGTGGTCAATGGGATGGTACTACCACAGGTACTGTCAATACCGGGGCTGGCACTATCACTCCATTTTACCGACCAAGCTGACAATCGAAATGGTACTGCCCACTTTGGCCTCAGTGAGTGACAGTGGTAGAGCTGCACCAGCGAGGGAAAGTTCAAATGGTGAGAGAGGGGCAGGGTAAGGCGTAATGACTTTGCCCTCAAACTCTCCACTAGAAGATGATAAAGACTGGTTCAGTTGCATGGTCCCTTCCCTTTTGATTGTTGAATTTAAGGAGCTACTCTCCACATCATTAATGAAAAGGTGACCTATGTGGAGGGCCAGCTTGAGGCCTTCTAGACCAGGTTGGGCCAAATGAGTGACCGGTGAAGGATATGTCTCTGCAGTTGGAGGCGGGGGCTTAGAGTCAGGCTATCTGAGCTCAGAACAGATAGATGTATTGCTTGTAATTTAAAGACTGTTTGATTACTACCCCAGTGCAGCTGGATACTAAAAGCGCAGGCTTGAGGACAAGACGGGGGCATCTTTTGGAGGACTTTGGGGTTCCCTGCAGTAATGGGAAGAGACAACCTCTGGAGGGTGCTACAGGAGTTCCTGGACTCTGAGGTACAGGATAGTGGTAAACCGAATTGATGTGCTCAGGGTAACAAGACTTGGTCCATCAAAGGGTGCTTGAGATCTGAAGGCACCCTACTGCTTGAATTGAGGAATGCGCAGAGATGCTGCAGAGAGACCCCTCTTTGTGAGACCAGCCTTTAGAAAGAAACGAGTTTCATTCCATGGAATCAGGGTTCTGATCTCCCCAGATCTTAACTGTGGTTCACCTCAAAGGACACTGGAGCTTCCAGTGGTTTGCAACAACCCATTGAGGCTGTGTGTAGAAGCACAAGTCTTGCAACAAGATGGACTGAGGGTGACTTACACTGGGAGGGTTGAAGATATGGGACCCCAGGCCAGGAGTGTGGTGCCTTGCAAATGTGGGTTGTCACATGTCCCGATTCTTCATTGCCCATTGGCGACGGGGTGTGTGCTACAATTTTGGGGGTTGATGAATGTTTCTTCAGCAAAGGGGCTAATATGTGTGCACCTAATTGCTGGGACAACCCCAGCTCCCCATCCTTGTGTCTTCTTCATCGTTTGGTTGGCTGGGACCTTGCAAAAACATTTTATGTTAGCACTGTTAAGAGTTTATACTTAATATGCAGTTGTTGAAACAGTATTTGTCCCCTTTTGGTGGTTTGGTATTAGGGAGTACTTTGTTGAATGTGCGTACAAATGCCCTGTATCCAAATACCCACCATTCAAACTACAAGTCGCAAAACTACAAGAAATGTTTTAGGTGCTTCTGGTGGTATTCTAAGTGATTCAGAAGATGGTCACCGATGCCTGGTTTAGAGGGTGCTGTCCAGGCAATGGAAACCAGTTAAGCACCCAAGAAGGACTTTGATTACAAACGTGGTAGGCTAATGACTGGTTCCCACTGTGTACCTCAGTTCCAGCCATGCAATATTTTATGGTTGAGTGGTAACACAGTGCTAGGGCACCTACAGCATTCACCAGGAAAAGATGCAAGCAGTTCTGCAATCCCAAGAAACTCCTCCAGCCAACAGAACCAGGCCGACACCTGGGGGGTGAAGACTAACTGTCTCCTGGTTCCACTGAAGCTGATGGGAGGAAAGTAGAGGCAGCGGGTGGGCATGTGGTAGATCTAGGGTAAAGCAGGTGCACCCTCCTTAGGTCTGAAAGAGCAGTTCCATGACCAACCGTAGGTCAGCTGGGCTGAGATGACTTTGTGGCACCCACCTGGGTAGGTCGTTCATCACGCTGTCCACTTGCAGGACATTCTTGGCAGCAGGGCCTTGTGCTATCTTCCTGTTGATCAGGTCACTCCTGGCAGGCGCAGTTCAGCTTCCCTCGCAGTCCGGCTGTACCTACTCTCCACAGGTCAAGCAGCAAGACAATTCTACAGGCACTGCCAGACTTGGGCTCAGCCTGATGGAGAATGGCAACCACACAGCAGTTCCATTCCTGTTTCTTGCAGTCTTCTTTCATGGGTTGATGCATAGGCCTCCTTTGTAATTAATCAATACGTTGAACAAAGCACTGGCAGGGGGTGGGGGAGGGCAACACTTGTACTCTTCTGGGAAAGGTGCCATGTGACAGCAGGGTCTGCAGATTATTTTAAGGACTCCTCTAATCCTGGCGGAGTATGTTTTAGCTTTTTCAGGTCACATTTGCAGACTTGGCTTTTTCAGGTCACATTTAAAGACTTCCTGTCCTAGTTACCATAAGGAGGTCAGTCTGGGCTGTTGCAGGTGGAAATGTGTGGAAGATGGCCATAACACATAGAAACATGTTGGAAATGGAGGAGGTGTTTCATTGCAGCAGGGGAACTTGAGCTAGATCTAGATTGGCTATCATCTTATCATCTACAAGGTACACCAGTTTTGGGGAGGAGGTCAGGGACGGTTTGTTTACATGCAGGCTGAGATACCCTCAAGGAACATTGTAGCCTAGACTACAGGAGACCACCATCTTGTGCAGCTTACGCACATGGAGTCCAATGGACCCAAGCTCTCATCATTCTAGATACATGCTTGATTTTTTCCCCCCCCCACTCCCCACAACCATCATACGTGTCTCAGACATGCTGATGACTCACGATCCTAGTTATAAGGGGACTGAACACACCTTGTACAGAAGGGAGCTGGAAAGCAGTCTCGCCACAGGGGATTCAGATAAAAAGACCAGTGTCCCTGACTGGAAACACTCTGCCTTCTCCCTCAGTCTCCACATAACCTGGTTAGAGAGTGCCGCAGTCTCTTGCATGAGGTATCTATAGGAATCCCCCTGACTGACATGGGAGCCTAGCTTTGGTGTCTCTAAAACATTTACACAAAGGGAGTATCTCCAATGGGCACTGTTAAGAGATGGTGGCACTGACTTGTGTAAAACGAAACAGGACGGTCCAGAAAATGCTCAAGGGTAGGGTAGCATGCCTTCCGAAAGCTATGCAGAGGCCTTTCGACCCAACAAGGTGCATAGGGGTTTATGATAGGAAAGATGTGCCTGGCAGATCACGGGTTTGTGGTGGGGGGGTTTAGTGGGAGATGATGATCTTGAGGTATGGAGTAAAAGCTGCATAGATTGACTTAAAGGTAAGTGTAACTAGTTTGCATAAACTCCATGTTGTTATTGGGTGGTGGGTGTCAACCCATGGAGGTTAAAGACTGTTTTCGTTGTGAAACATACAACCTTATGTATGGGTGCAACTGCATGTTTGGGTAAGCAGATTTGGTAATTGCTGTAATCAGTGTATTCCTTATTGGAACATTTATCATGCTGTTGGCCATGCAAATGGGGACATGCAGTGGATCTTACTTCTGTGGCAGCAATAAAGGTTTCTAGGCACGTAGTAGAGCTGAAAAGTATTCCAAGGAATTTGGTTGAAGGACATGGCATGAGCAAGAAAAGCCAAAAGGAGTCCGGGCCAGAGAGGGGACATGATGGAGTAGGTGCAGGAAAGTGGAGTAGCGCAGTCGTATTCAGCACCCGAGAATAATTCAGTGGCGGCTTGCCTCTAGGTCTGCATCCGTGCTGTAAGATCCTTGAAATGTGAATCATGGTTGACCTGGTGTTCTTGTACAAGTGACTTTCACTAGTTTAGAGTTCATGGAAAATAATGATCGATGTGAAGTGGGAGGCACCATTCCGCCACGTGGCTGGGGAAAAGGGTTGTAAAGGGACACTTCCGCTTTATTCCACCCTTTTTTGTACAAATTGAAATGCATATTTGTGTGGATGCATATCCCTAATGGGTACCCACAAATGCGGATTGTAAATGCTCATATTTATGTCAATAAATGTGGCTGTAGTCCAGTCTCGTGCACTATCCGTGATCTGTCAGTTCTGCAAAACTTTCAGCTTTTCTCCCCAATTGTTTTGGCCCGCCTTTATTTAAGGGGGCGGTAGTGGACTTCACTATACCAGTCCTGTAAATTTTCACCCAATATCTTTATTCCTCTTGGCATTTATGATCTTGGAGTCCAAATTGTCAAATTAACTTCAGTAGCTTCTTTTTTGTGTTCAGATATTTTTTATTTTATTCAAAACGGCAAAGAAAAAAATCAAAGAAACAAACATTACAAAGATAAGCAGTACACTAGTGGCAAGAGGGAAGAGAAAGGCAATTAAATTGATTGTGTGATATTACTGGTGAAAGTATGCAAGTAATCAACGGCATGCCATAGCATAACAAGTGCTCACTAAACGTCTCCTATCAGGGAATAAGCATGGCAGCAGTTATGTCGAGCGACTGGCAGGCCTAGCTAATGCTGATTACTTTTTTCTGTCCAGAGTGTATCGCAGAAGAGGTCCACTAGCTCATGAGGGGGGAGAAGGAGGAATAGAGGGAAGAGAAGGGTAGAAATAGAGGGAAAGGCGATGAGGGAACGGCTACACTAGGCGGGGACAAGAAATCTGACTGCAGGGGTAGGCAGACTGTAAGATAAAGTCCAGGTATTACCCCAAGCTGGGAGGTGATGTAAAAATGGAGTTTATGGAGGTTTGTTCTCCTGTAGGTATTTATCGAAGGCATCCCAAAGGCTCTCTGGGGCCAGAGGAGCCATGAGGCTAAAGCATAAAGTGTTATCAGCACCTCTGACGGAGTATAGTAAATTCCACCATTTGCCAATGGCACTGGGGGATGTGTCTTTCCAATCGGAGAAAACTGTTTTGGTGCCCAAGGAGAGGAGGAGGTCCACTAATGAGGTGTGTGGGTCGAGTTATGCAGCACTGTGGTTGACGTAGGCCCAAGATATTTGTTAGGAAGTCAATCTCTATTGTAACCCCTGTGCTCTGATGTAGCAGGTCTTGGATCTTTGTCCATAGTGTGAGTGTCATCTTGCATTTAAGAAACCTATGTTGGAGGTCCCCTGGACCCTCCCCACACTGCCTGCATGTGGTCGAGTCCCTCAGCTCCAGTTTGTGTAGTCTGGCTGGGGGCTAGTACATTTTGTGGATGGACCAAAATCTAGGCAGGGGTGATTTTGGCATCAAAGGGAGATTTCAATATCTTTTGCCATATTGTTTCATTAAGGTTTGAGACGCCTGCTGGTTGTTTATGGAGTTCCCATTTCCAATTAAATTATCTTGGTCTGTCCATTAGGTGTGTCAAGGAGTTTATACCATAACCATATGCCCAGGCATTTGATGGCTGTTGGTTGCCGCTTTAGACCAAGGTCACTGATTACAGCAGATGTATAGTGTACGTTTAGGGGGAATACCTCCGTTTAATCTTTATTCAAGGAATAGCCAGCTACTTGTGAATATTTTTCTATTTCTTTCATGATGATTGGCATCTCTTGTGGGGCATCCTCGGTGAATAACGATACGTCGTCTGCATAAGCAGCTACCATCTAATACCTGTGATCCCTGGGTTTTCCCAAAAGGCGGAGATTAACAGTTCACTGACTAGTAGGAAGAGAAGGGGTGAGAGTGGACACCCCTGGCGAGTACTTTGTGAGAGAATGAAGGGTTGGGATAAGTGGCCGTTGACTCGAAGCCTTGCTGTGGGGCCCGAGTAAATGTCCATAATCATGCAAATAAATTCCTCCACCAGGGGATATCTGTGTAATGTGGCATGTAAAAAGGCCAGGAGACCTTGTTGAATACCTTTTCTGCGTCTAGGGCCGCTGTTGAGTGGGATAGTTTGGCTCTTTCTAAGGCATGGCAGAATATCCGGATGTAGTCTGCCACGAGTCTGCCTTTAAGGAAACCCTTTTGTGAATTTTGTATCGGGTGTTAGCTGACCGACTCCAGTCTGCGGGCAGCAATATTTGTGTAAACCTTACAGTCGATATTGATGAGGGAGATCAGTCTGTAATTTTTGATGTTTAAATGGTCTTTCCCTTCCTTTTGTATCACTACAATAATAGCTTCAGTGGCTGAGCCAGTAATGTAGCCGGATGAGGCATACTGTTGGAAAACTGTATGAAGGGGACCTGTCACTTGGTTAGAAAGGTGGGAGCGTTGGAGTTGTAGAGTTCCACATAAAACAGTTTCAAGGACTTGAGTATGCCTTTTGTTTAAGTGGTGACCACCCATTATGGGCTTTATATGCGATATAAGGGATTTGCTTTTTGGGTAGTTGGCTAGCGATTTCCCAGCTTTGTTGTTATTGCAAAGTCTGCCCACATTGACAACATCAATCCATTTCTGAGCCCTCTGGCAAAGGATTTGGTTATATTAGTATTGTGCTGTGTGCAGTTTAGATAAGAGAGATGAATCTTTAGAGTGTCTAAGTTGGGTATTTAGAGTTTGGACAGTTCTAATTCCTTGAGGGGGTTGTATATGGGCTTGTTTTTGAGGGATGCAATGTGGATCAGTGTCCCTCTTGACGCGGCTTTGAGGGCATCTCATCGGATTGTAGGGGATGTGTCATTCGGGAGATTTTCTTTGAGTAAGTTTTCAGTGGCCGTCTCAATCTCCATCCTATTGATGCGGTCATCTAGGAGATCGTCATTCAAGCGCCACTGTCGAGGTGGTGGAGTAGGGTCATTGAGTGTTAGTTGGATTGACCCACAAGCATGATCGGAAACCACTATATGCATGATTTCAGTGATTGGGAAAGGTGGAGCAGGGAGTTGCTCACCATAATATAGTCTATTCATGAGAATGCGTGATGGTGCGAGGATTAGAAAGCGTAGCCACTCCCGGCAGGATTATGAAGACGCCAGACGTCTACTAAACTGTTATTATCACAGCAGATTTTCATTTGTTTGTGTGCTTTAATGCCTTTAAATTTGTGAGTTGTTGTTCTATCTAGGTTACCATCCATAGGCAAGTTAAAGTCACCACCTAAGATAATGCCTAGGTTGTCTGGAAGGTCCGAGAGCTGTTTGTTTAGATCCTTCCAGAAATCAGTAGCGTTTGGTGCGTTGATGTTTACAATAAAGAATTCTAGATCTCTTTTGTTCATCTTGGAGATGAGCCATCTGCCTGATTGGTCGTGAGTATGTGATATGACTGAGAGATCAGATTTTTTTATTTTAGTGTTACCACTCCATTCTTTTTTTTGGGGGCAGTGTGAGGAAGTGGTGGGGATCTACTCAGTGAATTGGGCGGGCCGTCGTGGGGCATTCATTGTAGGGGCGAAAGGACAAAATAATTGGTAAAGGTCGGCGTGGGTAACCTGTATGGTGGGCTCCATAAAATGGGTCTCGGCTCACACTTTATAAACTGGGTTAAACTGTTATATACAAACCCGCGGGCGAGAGTCCATACAGGGCGGTATGTTTCGGCAGCTATAGCCTTACAACGCGGCACTAGGCAGGGCTGCCCCCGTCTCCATTGTTTTTTGCTATAGCAATGGAGCCGCTCGCGTGTCAATTGAAATAGGCACTGCGGGGCTGAGGGATACGCATTGGCACAACTAGGCATATACTTTCACTCTATGCAGACAACGCTATGTTGTATCTCAAGTGACCAGGTGCTTCGGTCCCGCTATTGTTGAGTGAACTGACGGAGTTTTGGGGGGGCCTCTGGTCTCCGAATTAACACAGCAAAATCCCTTCTGTTCCCCTTGGGTTGACTTGCAGACAGCCCTCTAAATCTGCTACCACACGTCGAGCTGCCCTGGATAATAGATAAGGTTCGATATTTGGGGAATGATATAACCCACGAAGGAAAACGATTATATGACCTGATTATGGGTCAAGTGACAGAGGGATTACGTCGGTCCATTCAATTTTGAAATACTCTGTACTGTCGTTGATGGGCAAGACCGCCCTGATTAAGATGGTAGTGTTACCAAGATTTCTATATGTAATGCAGGGGACGTTCTATGAGCTACCCCGAAAAGTTTTTAAAGAGCTGGACTCACTCCTGGTCAAGCTTTTATGGAATGGCTAACGTTGTAGGGTTGGGCTTGATCCATTGCGAAGGGTGTGGGACCGAGGGGTACTGGAGGTCCCTGACCTGGAATTGTATTATTTGGCAACACAACTCCAACATACCATACATTGGCTGGATACTAAGTCCAATTGGGAAAGATCCCTATTGGCTGGCATCCACGACGGACATCAGTTAGGAACATTACTGATGCGAGGTAGGAATCTCCCACACACATTTCCACACTTTATCCGTTTGATGGCCAGACTGTGGGAGAGGACAGTTCAAACGCTAATACAACTGGCACCATATGCGCCGGAACTGGATGTATGGATTATACATCCTTTTGCCCAGCTCATACAGCTGATGTCTATAGAGAAATGGCAGGAAGGGGGCTGTTTGATGTTATCTGATCTGTATCCGAAGGGTAGATTCATAACGCTACAAAATGCAATGTAGACTTTTGCTCTGGGCCCGAGACAGTTCCATCAATACGCGAAGAATGCAGCCACTGCACGGAAGCTATGGCCTACATTTCCAGAGGCTCTTGAAGCTACCCACACGCTAGTTATCTATGGCAGATGGTCGTAGATTTGTGACTCACCTGTACCGAGCCCTACGCACAGATGGACAGATCAAACCTCTGTGGGTCCAGCAGAAATGGCAAACCCTCAGTGATTAACCTCTATCCTCTAGGGATTGGCTACATATTCATGCAGATGTCTGTAAGGTGTCGCTATGCGCAAGATTTAAATTCAGTTTAACTTCATACATATGACTTATCTGTCCCCCAAGAGACTACACACAATTGATAATACATGTGACCCACGATGCCTGAGATGTAAGGCCCATGAGGCTGATTTCTTACATATGGTCTGGTATTATTACCCATAGGTGACTTATTGGACAGAGGTGGTGGCCACTGGGTTGGGATATCCCACTGGCGATTACTAAATGTCTCTTGAGATTACTACCCAAGGACCCGAAACGAAAACTCAGCAGGCAGTTTCTGGTGCTCGGACTCCCCGTGGCAAAACGACGCATTGCGAATCATTCGATAAGCAGCAAACCACCAACCAGGGAGAAATAGGAGGGAGATATGAGAGAGTGGGCAGGGATAGAAGATAGATCGAAGAAGAACACGAGAAAGACATGGAAAGAATTGCCCGAGGTGCTGTTTGCCTGCGCGGGGGCGGGGGGGGGGGGTAATGCTACGTGACCTGCTCGACCCTACATCACACACGCAACCTGGAACAGATCATATGGAGGAACCGGTGCGGGAGGTGGGACTGGAGGAGGTAAGATGCTCACAGCATACCCCAGTCTGACAACCACTATGTTTATCGACCATCAGCCTCATTGTTCTAAAGTATACTCATTTGATATTGCCTATTGATATGACTTGATTGTTACATGGAAGCTACACAGGAGAGGAGGCCGAGGGGATAACGGGTGTTATATCATTGTTTTCTGGTTTGCAAATGACTACACGCATCTTTTGTTTTGGTGTATGACGATAAGTGGAATCAAACCTATCCTGTATGTGAATAATAATAAAAAAAGGCTCAATAAAGATATATGTAAAAAAAGAACAGAACATATGTGGTGGGGACATACGTCACTCCTGACAGATGTCCAAATGGTCATGAGGGGTGTGCCAGTTAATAGCCTATATAGACATAGGGCAATCACCTTTCGGCCAAAAACCTCAACAGTTTAAACAAGAAACATCAAGCATTATACTGTTAGACATGCATGCAGATCTTGCGTATCCGGCATTGTGTAACGAGGTACGGGTACATTACTGCAGATCCAACCAGGACAGACCAGGTTGGCCCACAGGTATCAAACCGGAAGTTTGTACTCGATAACTTCAACTTAGAGCAGGATAGCGTCCTCAGTGGGGGCTAGATGCTACCCTGCGGGGTAGTTCAGCATAGGCTTACGTTAGCCCACCAGACTAGGAAGTCATTTTGACGGACCAGGAAGTGTGAGTGAGGAACTGTGACCTTTCTGAATAGGATCTTGGCAGCTCCACATAAGAATAGTCATAGAGACTGGAGAGTCGGAAGACATTAGCAAGCCAGGTGGACATTAACTGCTAATTGTAGCTGGGACGGAAGAGTCCAAGAATGTTTGTAGTTCTGCTAGATCCTTGAAGAGCAGAGTTTTTCCATGGATGACGATCCCGAATTTCGAAGGGCCTGCGAATCTGTATGGAATGTTATGGTCTTTGAGAGACTGGCAGAGGTCCAAGAAGCTTTTTCTGATGTTCACTGTGTCCTTTGAATAGTCCTGTGCAATACTGATTCTGGCTCCGTTCCAGAAGATATGCTGAGCTTTTCCTGATTTGTTCGAGTATGTCATTTGCGTGGCGATATCGTAGTAGTCTAAATATCATGGCTCTAGGATGCGAGTTAGGAGGGTTAGAACTTGGCTTGCCCATCCGGACTCGATGAGTCCGTTCTATCTCAGTCTCTGTCAAATTTGATTCCAAGGGTGCGGGGTAGCCAGGGATCCAAAAATTCGACACAGAAGTTTGCGTCGTTTTCCACCGTTTCTGATAACCCGAATATGTGCAGATTACCTTTGCGATTCCGATCCTCCACGTCGAAGATGTCTTTCATCAGGCCCTTGATCTTGTTGGTGGCCGCGTCCACTCTTGTCTTCTCAGATGATGCAGAGTCCTGCAGTGTACCAATCCTTGTTTCTACTTCTGTGAGCCTGCCTGCCATATTTTGAAAGTCGTTCCTTAGGGCTTGAAAGTCGTGATGCATGGAATGTGTGTTTACTTTTGTTTCTTCGGCCAGGTTGTATAAGGCATATCCAGACTGACCCCGGAATCTGTTTTAGGTTTAATGGCGGAGTCTGGCAACGGAGGCTCCGTCTTGGCCCGTTTTAGTGTCGATTTGGTGTCTTTATTGTCCCTGGTGTCTTTGCCCCTGTGATCTGCCATCTTGGGAGCTGCTGCAAACTCAAGGGGATGTTATGTGGTTGCGTATCTGCACAAGCTGTTTACAGGAGCAGAGGAGTAGTTTAGCGGCGAAGGATTTTGTCTTCAGCAGTTCTCGTGAGTCAGGAAGTGTTTTGTTGGACAACTAATCTAGCAGGGTTATGTTGATCATGGCCACGCCGGACCCCAAGGCCTGTTTAAATTGTAGATGCAGGACTGGCGGTAGGGTCATGAGTGGCACTATATGTAAAGATCAGTCACCGCCCTCATAATCTCGATAGGCAATGCATTGGTATCCAACCTAGCATCTGGCTTCATTGATTCTTAATCTGGGGTAGGGCGCAAGCAAGGGCATGTCTGTCATTTTGTTTTCCCTCGTGGGGATGCTGCTAAAATTACATGGGATGTTGATAATCAAAGAGGTCTGCAGTGCGTGATGCTGAGTGTACCCACTAATAACGCTGGTCTATTGCTGCAAATTTCAACACAACACAACCCCCAATGGATAGTTTTCCTCTGTGGATTAGCCTCGGGCGTTTGATGGGCAGATTGCACACCGAAGCACTGGAAACCGCAGGGCAGAGTAAAGAGCAGTCATATTAGGCTACCATCTTGCTCGGGCTCAGGCCAGGCACCCCCAACTTCAGTAGCATCTTGAGGTTAAGTATAGGCTACGATATGGACAGGCAGCTTTCAACTATACCATAGAATAGGGTCAGTACTAGTTGCAGCCCACGATGACCTAAGGGACAGTAGCATCTTTCAGTCTCATGATGCTTTGAGATCCAGCCTTGGGGTTGATACCATAAACCTATCCTCCAAGATAGGTTCCAGGATGCTGAGAACATAGCTTTGTTTATTTGCTTCCTTTCTAGCCAAACTCCAAATGTATCTCTGGCACAATATACCTTGTATCCATGGGATTTCTAATCGTGGGTGAAATTGCAATTTAAAATACATTTCTGTGAAATGCACATGCTGGTATCATTTGTGAAAACCGAACACAAAGGCCCACCCATATTCCAAACTCATGGGAGATCCCAGCAGGAGACTGGCTGAAGAGAAACCCCTTGATTTCACTGTTCCTATGTGACATTTTCTGCTGCAACCAATGGCCGGTGAAAAGAACTTATTAGAAATCTCACAGTTGTCTAATTTCACAAAATTTGCCTCACAAGCAGTACTTAAATTTTGTGAGATTATTGTCGTAACAAATTTTGATAGAGGCTAATTGACTTCCCACAAAAGAAACCAAATATTTTCACCTTGCACTGGCATGCAAAAAAAGCTGGTGCCGGGAGTCGTATTTTATCAAGGCAAAAGTGCAAAATGTCTAGAATTGGCAACCATGGCACTTGGCTGGCACACAAAGCCTTCTGTAACAAAAAAAAGGATGGTCTGTCTGCAGGCAAAGTCACGTCCACTTCCAGCTCAATTTTTTGCCCTAGATTGTTCTGCAGAAATACCTGCCTCCCCTAAAGCGTGCAGTGTCCATCACCGCATACGTTCTTATTCTGCTCTGAAGAATGGCATCTTCCTCTGATGTGGATGTCTGGCTGTTGGCCACCCTCCAAGATGCAGAGTCCCTTAATTCCTGTTACCATGGCAACACGGGCCCTAATTCTTAGTCGGATGTGAACTGCAGGATTGTTGGGTTGGCACTTGTTAGGTTAGGAGGATGAAGCAGACGGTGAAAGCATCAAAAAGGGGCGAACAACTGGAGACCTGGGGTAGACGCTAGCGGCTGCCCCAAAATTAAGGAAAATGGCAGAGTCCTGTGGTGAGAAGAGCTAATCACGAATAGGGAAGTCCATAAAAAAATAGGGACATGACACATCATTACAGGCTTGAAACATTGGTCTAGCTTGACATGATGTCAGGACCATTTTACAGGCGGTGGGGGGGGGCGAGAGGGGAGGTTTGGTGGCATCGCCCACAAGGATTTACATGTAGTACAAATGGTTAGTTTAAAAGTACATTAAACTAAGCTTACTAGGATCCAAAGAACAATTTAAAAGGTCATGCGAGGGTTTTCTCACAAAGATTACCTTGGAAATATGTTACTGATTGCACATTATAAAATACATTGGTCATTCAACAGTGGTCAAAACATGATCAGAATTAATTTTACAAGGGGACGGGGATAATTCAGTAAACAGTGTAAAAACAAACGGTGCAAAATATTTCCTTTCAAAGCACAGTACTCAATGCAATTACACAAATTGACCAGGCCATATTAAAGGGGTATGGAGAGATGGACTCTGTAAAGAAGCTTAGTGGCAGATTGTGCATTTTAAAGCACAGAAATCCAAAAATGGTGAAACTAGATTGTGTTTACAAATCTATTCATAAGTCGACCTAACCTTAATACCCAAATGTTTTGTATTTGAGTTCCATGAATACAGCAAAACCCCACACAGGTCAATCAGACTGTGCCAGTACTCTGTGCCAATAGCAACACTGTCTGAGGCATTGTCCAGTATCCGCATATAACTGGACCCATTTTGAGCAGTCCTTGCCCCCCCCCCACTCGATTCAGAACTAGTCCTATTAGTAGACAACTACCCCATGCATTTAGTACACAACATACACCAGCACAAAACCGAGCATATTAACTTCAGTCCCCACATACCAGCCCATTACTAGCACAGAGTGCCTAGTCTGCACAATGCCACTGTTGCAAACATTTCTTTTTTTCCATAATGTCACAAAATGTTCAGTTTTTATAGACTGGCTTGACAGTGCAGCTGTCGCCAGACAATTATGTGAGCATCACTAGAGCGGGGCTTTGGTTTCTCATGTTGGGAGCCAGGAGTACATGTTTCGATTGGGCAGAAATTGTAATTACAATTACAGAAGTTGTGTGCTTCCACAAAAAAAAGTGCTTGCCCTCCACACAGCTGTGAAGGTTTTGTCTGTTTATCCAGCTGGCTGAGGTTGAACTTTCAGGGGTAATCACATGACACTGGAATGCTATCACAGTGGCTTAGATAACTAGATAATTTATGGTGTTTTTCTCTGGCAGCAGCACATATGGGAGTAGGGCAGCCATTAACCTACATGGATTTTTAGGTCTGGCTTGGCAGTACATTCTTAAGCATGACCTATTGGCATCGCAATGCTTATCAGCTGTGGCATAATGCAAAATGAGGGGAAGAGAGTTGTAGACATAGGACAAGTCGTATCACAAAGTTCTGAATTGAATAACCACAGTGAAATAGATGCTGCACTGACTACTGTGTGTAACGAGGGCATGTGCATAGCTGAGAACGGTGAGGCAATGACAGAGTTCTGGTGTTAGATGTATAGCGTCCTTCTTCTCATGAATCCTATTTATGCTTGGAAACTAATTCGCAATTGACAGTCCTGATTTTTATCATAGGTAGTGCTGGAGCCAGTGGGGAAAGGTGAGTAACAAGAATCTGGTCCTTCTGTGCACTACTCACAATCTTCATATACAGTGGTGTTTACCTTGAATGTGGCCAATGGCCTGTTTTGACAGAACTGGAAGCATTGCTGCGTAGGCGTTCAATGTTGCCAAAGGGGCATCAGAGACTCTCCACCCACAATCCTCCTGTTTCGCTGTAAACCATTCTGTATTGTTTCTCATAGCTCCCACGCGTTTTCGGCGCTATTAAGTTCCCTAGCAAGGACCGCACTATGCAAATCATTACACCTACATGCATCCAAACACATAGTCACTCTATTCATGAATGTGACAAACCTCATGTAGTTGAATTGTTTTTAGGTCGAGCCTGCCACACTGCTTAACAGTGTGATTGGACAAGACCTATTGTGGGCTTACCAAGAGCTTACAGTCGTCCATTACCTATCATTGGTTGGCTTTATTGTCACTCTCATTTGCTTGCTTCCTGTTCGATAGCTTTCCTGTCTCACCTTGCCCATTTTGTGTTTTTTCCTCCCTTAGAACATCTCCTCTTTTCCTTATCTGTGATTGGCTAGCTTCTTTCCTTCCACTTCTTTTAAGGAACTACTTTTTTCGTTTTGGCCTAGCACTGCATGAGAGTGCATGTGTTTTCCAGTTCTCTCCTTCTTATGCTTCTGCCCACCCAGGTAACCACGTCCCACTTCTGTCTCCCTCATGTGCTGCAATTTGAGTCATGTGCTTCTTCTCATCGACAAACCCTTTTGCTTCTTCTCCTCGTCAGACCCCTGTTCTTCATGTGGCTTTTTTACATCATGCGCTTCTCCCCCACCCTCAGTGTTGCTTCTCCCTGGTTTCCTCCTCACCCCAACTTCCATGTGGCTACCCCCCACTCCTCATTGATCCACCCCACATCTCCACCAACTTGGCCTTTTATTTTTTGGAGGGCCAGGCAGTATATTGCTACCAGACACTCTACTTTAAAAAGAACTTTAGCAGCACTACAATTTCATGTATATTTTTCTTTATTTACTGGTCCATCGTGGATCGGGAAAAAAATAAAAAATAGCACCTGTCATTTCGTAGGCATGCATGGTTGGTGACACGAGCACCTCCAAACTGACGTGGCCTGCCGTGTCCTTGTGGCTTTTATTTTTTTACCTTTGGCCAGGCTGCAAAGCAACAGGTCCCAAAGTGTAGACCTATTGACTTTGCCAATGCTGGTTGAGTACAGAGGCAGTGGAGGCCACAGAGGAGGGGAGTAAGAATTCAGATTTACATCATAACCGTTCAGCGATAGCTAGGTGTATTAGTTTGAGGAAAGCAAAAGGGGCAGATCCACCTTGGTGCTCACTACTAGTGATTCCAACTGTTTATCTTGTTTTTAAGATGTATCCCAAGTTTTTTTCACTGATTCTTTCAGTATTGTGGACAGAATTTTGAATAAAGAGGTGTAGCAAATAAGATTTTGGATTTTTTTTTCCTGATCTTTCAGGACCGACCTGTCAACAGGTGTTATAATCAGTTTGTTTTCGGTCAAAACCCCCAGCATGTTGTCTTTTTAGTAGAGACTTCTTAGTAAATTTGGGATATTGGTGACAGTACTGGCAACCTGATTAGTTATTTTTTCCCGTTGATTTGACCTTCTCTGGCGTTATCTCATATTCTTTTCCATTGCCTGGAAATGCTCCTCTCTGTGGTCCTAACACTGCTATTATTTTAATCTGTAAATTATGTTACTTGGTGCAGATCTCTTCTTCTGGAATTGTTCTAACATGAAAAGCTCAAATGAAGAAATAAGAGCCTTTCGAATTACACACCCTACTATTTTCATCGTGACACTACTTTTCATAAAGTAAATTGCATGCATGCCCTTGCTGGTTTCTAGCTGTAACTCCTAAAGATAAATTTATTAAAAGCCATTTTTAAACTAAAGAGCATTTTTAGAGTTGATGACCAAACATTAAAACTTTGCCTCTCTTATTTTTCTCAGCAGTTGCAAGTGTTCACTCTCCATCCACCAGTATAGCAACAACCGCACAGTATAGGCAACTTATAAATGACTACGGACCCCCGTCTTTAGGCTATACACAGGTAATGTAGGGCATTAATTCTACTTGTCTCATTGGCTTTAAACATTTTTAAAAGGATCTCATTTTGTTTGATATCATGTTATGTGTTACTTGTATAGCGTACATACACCAAAGGTTCATGGTGCTGTAGAGAAAAAAGTAACAAAAGGTTAAAAAGAAAAAAAAGTTAAACTTGCCAAAATGTTTGATTCCTAAATAATAACATTTTTGAGTTTCTTTCAAAATGACGCATTAGTAGTAAAGCGAGCAGAAGTTTGAAGCAGTTTGTTCCACTTTCTGGCAGCAGCTATATGGAAAGCTTTATCGTCAAAAGAAATATTTTCAGCATGGCGCAATGAGCACGGATTCTTGTGCAGTCGGAATTTGGAAGTCCGAAAAAACAAGATTAGAACAATGAATGAAACGATAGACGATTCCATAGACCTGGATTGAATTCTTGTTTTTACTGGCAACCAATGCAGGCACAGCAGAAGGGGAAACGTGATCACGTTGGTTAATACTGGTGATGGACAAGCAGCGGTGTTGTGTACCTGTTAATGCCATCTTGAAAGTTTTTCTGGGAGGCCTAGGTAACTTGAGTTACTATTGTCTAGTCTGGAGTGTACTAATGCGACCACCGCAGGAATGTGGTAGCCTGGTTAAACAAAAGCAAAAACAACAGTTGATGGACAGAATGCAGAACAATGTCATACATTCACCCCAGTACAGAGATCTGGGCCTAAATCCATCGTTTTTTTGCTCACCATGCCATTCCAGTTTGAACCCAGCCATATGCAAATCAGTCTTGACCCTGTGCCTCATGGGAACAGTCCAGCCCGAACTGCCAAGCCAGGTCCTCCCTGGACTGGAAACAAGCATCCTAGGACCGGTTTCGGGGTTTCACCCCTCTTCAGCCAGGATAGCTTGATTCCAGTGGCATGGAGAGCACAGGACCCACGTCTGGGCATACCCGTCCCACTCGGGGTGACAAATGCAAAAACAACAGTTGATGGACAGAATGCAGAACAATGTCATACATTCACCCCAGTACAGAGATCTGGGCCTAAATCCATCGTTTGTTTGCTCACCATGCCATTCCAGTTTGAACCCAGCCATATGCAAATCAGTCTTGACCCTGTGCCTCATGGGAACAGTCCAGCCCGAACTGCCAAGCCAGGTCCTCCCTGGACTGGAAACAAGCATCCTAGGACCGGTTTCGGGGTTTCACCCCTCTTCAGCCAGGATAGCTTGATTCCAGTGGCATGGAGAGCACGGGACCCGCGTCTGGGCATACCCGTCCCACTCGGGGTGACAAATGCAAAAACAGTTGATGGACAGAATACAGAACAATGTCATACATTCACCCCAGTACAGAGATCTGGGCCTAAATCCATCGTTTTTTTGCTCACCATGCCATTCCAGTTTGAACCCAGCCATATGCAAATCAGTCTTGACCCTGTGCCTCATGGGAACAGTCCAGCCCGAACTGCCAAGCCAGGTCCTCCCTGGACTGGAAACAAGCATCCTAGGACCGGTTTCGGGGTTTCACCCCTCTTCAGCCAGGATAGCTTGATTCCAGTGGCATGGAGAGCACAGGACCCACGTCTGGGCATACCCGTCCCACTCGGGGTGACAAATGCAAAAACAACAGTTGATGGACAGAATGCAGAACAATGTCATACATTCACCCCAGTACAGAGATCTGGGCCTAAATCCATCGTTTGTTTGCTCACCATGCCATTCCAGTTTGAACCCAGCCATATGCAAATCAGTCTTGACCCTGTGCCTCATGGGAACAGTCCAGCCCGAACTGCCAAGCCAGGTCCTCCCTGGACTGGAAACAAGCATCCTAGGACCGGTTTCGGGGTTTCACCCTCTTCAGCCAGGATAGCTTGATTCCAGTGGCATGGAGAGCACGGGACCCGCGTCTGGGCATACCCGTCCCACTCGGGGTGACAAATGCAAAAACAGTTGATGGACAGAATACAGAACAATGTCATACATTCACCCCAGTACAGAGATCTGGGCCTAAATCCATCGTTTTTTGCTCACCATGCCATTCCAGTTTGAACCCAGCCATATGCAAATCAGTCTTGACCCTGTGCCTCATGGGAACAGTCCAGCCCGAACTGCCAAGCCAGGTCCTCCCTGGACTGGAAACAAGCATCCTAGGACCGGTTTCGGGGTTTCACCCCTCTTCAGCCAGGATAGCTTGATTCCAGTAGCATGGAGAGCACTGGATCCACGTCTGGGCATACCCGTCCCACTCGGGGTGACAAATGCAAAAACAACAGTTGATGGACAGAATGCAGAACAATGTCATACATTCACCCCAGTACAGAGATCTGGGCCTAAATCCATCGTTTTTTTGCTCACCATGCCATTCCAGTTTGAACCCAGCCATATGCAAATCAGTCTTGACCCTGTGCCTCATGGGAACAGTCCAGCCCGAACTGCCAAGCCAGGTCCTCCCTGGACTGGAAACCAGCATCCTAGGACCGGTTTCGGGGTTTCACCCCTCTTCAGCCAGGATAGCTTGATTCCAGTGGCATGGAGAGCACGGGACCCACGTCTGGGCATACCCGTCCCACTCGGGTCCGTCCATCATCCCCTTTGGTATCGCTTTGTTCGCCCTAAGTTGGCAGGGTATGCCCAGACGTGGGTCCCTTGCTCACTTTGCCACTGGATTCAAGATAGCCTGGCTGATGAGGGTTTTTGAACCCGAAACCGGTCCCAGGATGCTTGTTTCCGGTCCAGGGAAGACATGGCTTGGCAGTTCGGGCTGGACTGTTCCCATGAGGCACAGGGTCAGACTGATTTGCATATGGCCATGTCTGAACTGGGGTGGTGGAGTGAGCTAAAGAATGATGATGGATTAAACCCAGATCAGTTGACTGGGGGTGAGTGTTTGATTTGCTCTAACGCTCCGTCCATCATCCCCTTTGGTATCGCTTTGTTCGCCCTAAGTTGGCAGGGTATGCCCAGACGTGGGTCCCTTGCTCACTTTGCCACTGGATTCAAGATAGCCTGGCTGATGAGGGTTTTTGAACCCGAAACCGGTCACAGGATGCTTGTTTCCGGTCCAGGGAAGACATGGCTTGGCAGTTCGGGCTGGACTGTTCCCATGAGACACAGGGTCAGACTGATTTGCATATCGCCATGTCTGAACTGGGGTGGTGGAGTGAGCTAAAGAATGATGATGGATTAAACCCAGATCAGTTGACTGGGGGTGAGTGTTTGATTTGCTCTAACGCTCCGTCCATCATCCCCTTTGGTATCGCTTGGTTAAACAAAAGGCAGGATTTATTTTCTTAAAAAGTTTAATATGCCATAAACAGGTAAGTGCTATTGTGGAAACCTTGCCGCTCAAGGGAGAGCATCATTGTAGACACCCAGGCTGTGAACAGTTTTGGAGGGCAATAGGAGCAAGCCCTTGATCGCAGGCCTAGAGGTGGGATTCCAGTTGTTAAAGAAATTCCTTGTGATAACAAAATGTGTTTTGGCCGATTCAATTTTAAGAAATTTGAAGCTATCCAACGGATAACAGTAAGTACCATCATGAGAGAGTTGTGTGCTGTAGCAGATGGGGCCTGACTGATGGATAATTTTAATATCAACTTGGTGCCTTCAGAGATCGCCTTTCACTGGGGAAGCAATCAGTCGCCAAAAGACGGCCTGGTTAACAAGTCTAACGTACTGCAATACTGCCATTGAGCAATATGCTAAGCTGCAGCCCCGACATCCAGGCCAAAGGACATGAAAGATATAATATGGAGAGAAAAGCGCTCGGAGATTTTGTTAACCCTATAAGGCTTGCCCACAGCTTTGGGGAAAAAGTTGAGGGGCCACATGGCTAGTGGTGACCGGGTGCAGACAGGCACAAAGGGCTAGTCTTTGGCACGCCTTCGGTGCACTGCCTGTACATGCCCTCTGCATGTACGTACAGTTGTAACCTCTTAAAAAGCAACAGAGATGTGACGCATAAGACTGGAGTGCTGTCATATGGTCAATGACATCTACATCAGGAGAAGTTAAAACTTTGTTGGAACTTCTGAGCCAGTAACGACAAAGGTGAGGTTTAAGCTGATGTCCAGCGAGGTGATCTTCACTTGCTGTGAATAGGCACAAATGAGCTTGCCTCCAGTGCCTTTGGAATTGCTGTGACACAGATCTGCCACAACCAGCATTGAGATGAGGAAGATGGGGAGGGAAGCTGAAAAAGGGTGCACGACGTCACTCCCATAAACGAGCAAAGCAAAAAGACCTTCACAAAGAGAAAGGGAGAGTTGAAACGGGAAAAGGAAAGGCTGTCAATTGAAAATAGCTAGGTGCCATAACCAGAAAAATCTGCTTTATTAAATGGAATGGCAAATAAAGTTAGTAAAACAGAAGGGTGATCCATGATGCCAGTTCACATGGACTACAACTAGCATTCGAAAAAATTTAAAAAAGAGCCACGCATCTACAAGTACAGTAAACAACTGAGTACCACCAAAAGAAACCCTCAAATCCTTTAAAAAATACATATTAGATTACACGGTTGGCTTGGCATAATTTTTGTAAGGAGTATGAACGCTCATGTCAAATGATCCCTTAATATTCATTGCAGTCCAGTTTTAGGACTCTTGCAGGCTGTTGGTTGAGCCTTGGTTCTTAGGACTGGTGTCTTACTGAAGATGCACAGGTGGGCCACTCATTATCCAGATGATAAAAATAGTGTTTTGATTGAGGTGAAAAGCGCTCAGGGAGGCTGTTGCTGGCTGGAGGCTTTTATAAAATGTCACATAAATTTAGCTAAAATTGGAAATGAATATTGCTGCTGTGATGGGGAAGGGGCTGCAAAAGACAAAGGAGCACAGAAAACGCAAACGAACAAGTGAGTCAGATTAAATGGAAAAAATTTACTTATGAGTGCTGGACAAGATTTGACACCTATTTTAAGCTCAAGTACAGGCCCTGGGATATCCCCACTGCCCCCTCAGGAGAGCGCAAAAGAGAAGGTAAGTGTCAACGTACCGTTTGGTTCTTGTGGTACAGCTTGTACAAAGAAGTCCCCTACAAAAAATCACCAACCTGGCTGAAGCCACAGCAAGTGTATATGCCAGTGTGCAACGGGCTAGCCAGGTGGTGAAACTAAAATAGCAACACTGTCATTTTTTACCACCGAGTCCAACTGCAATTCTCCTTTGTTTCTGTACGAGGCATTGCAAATACAATTAAAACGAATTCCTAAAAATTGAGTGTTTCCTGAGGGCAACTGGGATACTCCTTTGAGTGCGATGGAATCTCCCTTTACCAATGTCTTCAAACGCGGAGTACAAGTATATTTAAACAAAAGACAGCTTTGTTTTTTCCCCTTTGTATGATCCTGTGTGAGACAGTGCCATATTGTTACCCGCTGGTACTAGGCCTGATTTTGCATGATGGTTACATGTGATTATACAGATTGAGCAAAGCCTAAGACCTTATACTAAGTGGCACAATATGATCAGTGTTATTACCACACCCTGCATTTACAAAGACAGCTGGGCGTGGATTTACCGGAATTAGTATTACAAACCCCTTCAGAGATCCGCAAGTCCGAATGAGGCATAACACGCATTTTCCTTTTTTTTTTTTTTCTTTCATGCCAACTCCATTTTGGCTTGAGTGAAAGTAGCAAGCAAGCACAACTCTCTCTCTGTGGGCTGGGAGAGGCAGAAATGGTCTCTAGCCAAGAAACTCTTTAAAAAAACATATTTAAGAAAAGAAATGGGACCAACAAATTAATTTTACATCACGATCTTCCAACTAAAGCAACTAAAAACACTTACGTTATACAGGATGCTAGGAAAAAAACAACCTAAAATATTCTAACATTTCAGTCTGGCACAACATCCAGGAGCATTATTTCTCTGCGGTGACTTTGATGAAATTGTGCGCTCCTCCATGTTTCGAGCTGAATAGGCTGGTGTTGGGATCTGGAATGTTGGTGTGGGTTGGAGCTCGTGCGGGTTCCTTCCCGGAATGTGGAGTGCAGGGGTATCGGCAGTTGCTGCCGGGAGTTGGTGGGCATCGGATGTAATAAAGTCATTGGCAACTTACCTGTGTGCTGTGTCCCACTTCATTTCAGCTGGACATTCATAACCGATGAGCCCAGAAAGCTTCCCCCTACCCCAACCAACCCGGGGTATTACTACTGTCTTATTTGGCCAATCCAGTGGTGCTCCGTGGTCTTCTGACTTTGGGTGTTTTTTTTTCATTAAATGATGAGTAACTATTAAATGAACAGTAAATATTGTCTTTAATTGTAATATATTTAATGAAATCCATATCTTGATTGTGTCTCTTCTGTGTTTCTGTCAGGGAATTTTTATCACTCCGCAGGGGACCAGCAGTAACCAAGTACCTCAGAGCAAATATGCAGAACTTCTCTCTATAATCGAGGAATTAGGAAAAGAGATTAGACCAACATACGCTGGAAGCAAGAGCGCCATGGAAAGGCTAAAAAGAGGTAACTATTCCCTAATAATATAACTCCAGACTCCTCTGTAAGCTCGTAAAATGTTCTTTGTAGGGTGCATGATTCACGGTTCTCCTGAAAACTCTGTGTGATGGCTCTCAACTCTGATATCATCTGGCCTTCTTAGTCTGTATTTAACAGAAAAGGTAGGAAAACTGTTTAGCTAGAGTTGAACGTTCTTTTCGGGAGCCTGCTTCAACACCAAGGAATTACAAAGTCCTTTTTAAACATCATACTCGCTGCGCAGCTGACCTAAGGCGCTGGCAGGCTCACTGCTGCTAGTGCTACAACAATGAATGTTCTTATCTATCACGAATTGTGACATTCCAGCCGCAGTGCCGCACGGCTCCGAGTCACACATCCTGACGTCACGAGGTAGTGCCCAATGGTTATCCAGCCGTGCCAAGTCAAGTTGTGTGATACGTAAGTCCGTGGCGACGCGGGGGTGACGTCACATCGTGCTGCCAGAGCGGGAAGTTTGGGGAAGGCGGCTGGCACTCTACTAGCTTGCGGGCTGCGCCGGCTGCAATGAAATCAGGACGTAGCGCGGCCTCTGCTGCTCGCACTTGCCTGGCCGGGCCGCCCGCGCCTTTGTGGCTGTCTTGACTGTAATATCTTGGCGGCTGCCCGCGGCAAATTCATTGATTGAAATGAATGCAGAGCCCAGGGTCAGGAGAGAGATCGGTTGCTTGCAGCGGCCCAGGCTATCGGGACAGACAGCAGGACTCACTGAGGACAGTCGGCAGCCTGCTGTGTGGCAAACCAAAATGATTGCCGGTGGGGGGTGGCTCCTCGCCTGAGCCTGCTGCCTTGCAGAGCCTCTGACGCCAGAGACACGCTGCCTGAAGTGCTGCAAAAGTTGAAGTAAGCACTAGTTACCAGGCACTGCCACCTGTGTGTCATGCTATTAAGAATTGGGAGGGAGGGGCGGGGGGGGGGGAGCAGACCACAAACTCATGATTGTGTGTAAAAGGCCGCTTTATTGAAACAGGTGCACATCACATATATATAATTCCTCGGCAAACGCCTTACAAAACTAAACCTCACTAATCAACCATATACCTGACCCTTGACCCCGCCCCAAAAATTATCTTGACCCCGCCCCCACCCTGACATTACAACAGTACAAACAAATACAAAGCAATGCATCCAAATATAACCCCCTCAATTCCACTTATCCGTTACACAATGTCCCCTGCCTGCTTCTTTACAACTGTCAATCCCCGAACATGTGTAACCGAACTAGAAATTAAACTGCCTACCCTTTCCCTGTCGATAACCCAAAACCAACAATAACCAAAAAACCTCTGTCAACCCTGTCAAACTTCCAACAACCCCCGCACTGCACCTGTTCCAAGCGACAATACATATAACCAGCCCCCTGCTCACCTGTTCCAACAAAAAAGCCTAAGCAAATACAAAAAGGGGGATATTTAGAAAAAACACCCAGTAATATCAAAAAGAGGGAGGGAGGGAGGGAAAAAACCAGCTGCCTAAACGCTCCCAGCCACCAGGTCACCAAACCTAAAATGGTGGCCGGGAGCAGGAGCCCAAATTATTTATAATTGGGCTCCATTTGGGCTACAAAAATAAGGAGCCCAAAACAAAATTTCTAACGGAGGCCTGATAAACCCCCCCCCACATAGCCCCTCACAAACAGCCCGGGGGGGGGACCTCCCTGCGGTCGTCCACCCCCCCAAGCCCCCCTTGGGAGGGAGGGGCGGGGGGGGGAGCAGACCACAAACTCATGATTGTGTGTAAAAGGCCGCTTTATTGAAACAGGTGCACATCACATATATAATTCCTCGGCAAACGCCTTACAAAACTAAACCTCACTAATCAACCATATACCTGACCCTTGACCCCGCCCCAGCCCCTAAAATTATCTTGACCCCGCCCCCACCCTTACATTACAACAGTACAAACAAATACAAAGCAATGCATCCAAATATAACCCCCTCAATTCCACTTATCCGTTACACAATGTCCCCTGCCTGCTTCTTTACAACTGTCAATCCCCGAACATGTGTAACCGAACTAGAAATTAAACTGCCTACCCTTTCCCTGTCGATAACCCAAAACCAACAATAACCAAAAAACCTCTGTCAACCCTGTCAAACTTCCAACAACCCCCGCCACCCAGAAAGGAGGGGGGGGGGAGCTAACTACCACCCCCCTTTCTGCCCCCCAAATAGGACCTCTGCTGTCCCTCTTAGTAAGAATGCGCCTGAACTTTCAAACACCTCGACAAAACTTCCCTAATCTCCAGGAGATAAAGGTCCATGCCCAGGCTAGAGAGATGTACTCCGTCATCTCTAAAAATTCTACTGCCTCAAAACGAATTTCCTTGTGAAAAACTCTCCCAAAACCCAGATGTCGACAAAACCTGGACATTTCCAAGTTCACCTTCCTCCTTGCCCTATCGATGGCCCTTGGGTTCACAGCACCCCTCCACACCCTACGCGGAACCAACTCAGTCCACAAAACGTGGCATCCAGACCAATGCTCCCTTAATCGAGCTAAGTCCTTTTTCATGGCCCTCATCAACACCACGCCCTTCACCCCACAAAGATCATTCTCGCCCAAGTGGATTAGCAAAACATCCGGGCACTGGCCCTTCACCATACATTTATTCAAATAGGGTATCAATTCCTTCCATCTCATCCCTCCCTTACCCCTCCAGACAATTTTAAACAGCCGGTCATTGAAACCCAACATTGCCCCAAAATAACCTCGGCACGCCTGGACTTGTGCCCATTTGATGAACGAGTGCCCCACTATCCATATGGTCAATTCCTTCGTTTGAGGCCCCGCCACCGAACCTGTAATGAGAAAACAAAATCAGACTCATAACAAGGAGGATGACGCCTGCGCCTCCTCCGCGGTCCTTCTCACATAGCGCTGAAAGCAATTTGATGACCAGCGCCCAAGCCTCATAATGTCCCCCTGCGACCAGCCCCTGTTGTGCGCCTCCGTTGCTGCCCCAATCCTGAAAGAATGCGTCCCATAGCGTGACCCATCCATCCCCAAACTCTGTAAAGCCTTTCGCAAAACCATGCGCAACTGGTAATCCGTCACCCGGGTTCCATTGTAATGCTGGAAAACCAAACAGTCCCCAGCAAATCCTGACAACGCCCCCCAACGACGGGCCCAATGTAACGGGCAAGTTGAAGCGGGAACGTCAGCTACCAACCACACTCCTTTCCCCCGACATCTCTGGTCCGTTTTAGAACCGGCCAGCCAGATATGAACCCCCCTTTCTTCTAAAAACACATCCTTCCACCTAACGCCCCTTCTTACCTTGGTGCCCAAGAGCTCCAAGACTCTGAAAGCCCCAAAGAACATCCACACCATAAGTGTAGAAAACAAACATGCTTCAAAACCATCTCTGCACACCGCAGGTAATGTTTCCAAAACCCGGGCCAGCAATTGCCATGAAAGTGGGCTACGTGCCAAAAGTTCCCCTCCCCGCTCCCTAGACCAACCTTCCAGCATCCTCCTCCCTACTTCCCCTGCGGAAGGGGTGTAACCCCAAAGGAATTTCCCCATAAATGCTATGCCCGCCAATTTCCCGGAAATGGTCACCCGCGACAGGCCTCTCTCAATGAGGTCTAGGATAAACTGAATAACATCCTCGGACCGCCGCCAGACCTCCTCCCGCCTACAGGCTCCAGATGCTAAAAATTCCCTCCAAGCCAGCCGATATGCCGTCCATGTAGCCGCAGACAAGGAACCTACCACCAGCTGTAGCACCCTACGTTGCCTACATACCAAAGATGCTCCGGCATTGGGGTCGGTGTCCTGTCCGCCTCCTTGGCCAGCCCACGGAATCTCCCCCACTGTGAACGAGACAGAGCATCAGCGATGTCATTGTCCACACCAGGTATGTGCAAAGCCCTAAAAGCAATGTCATGTCTGAGGCACCCCAGCACAAAGACCCTCAGCAACTTCAGAATCTGTTCATCTCTTGCGGACTGTCTATTGACAATCTCCACCACTGCCATGTTATCCACCCGAAACAAGACTCTCGTATGTGCCAACTCCTCCCCCCACAGTGTCAGTGCCACCAGTAACGGAAAGAGCTCCAAAAATGCTATGCTCCTCCCACCATCTTTCCACTGTGGAGGCCACTTCTCCGCACACCACCTACCCTGCCAGTACAGTCCAAATCCGTCGCTACCTGCTGCATCAGAAAAAATGTGCACGTCCCACTGGACGTCCTCCTCCCTGGCCAACGGTACACCATTAAAGTTATGCAAAAAAGCTGTCCACATACGCAAATCCTCCTTCACCCCTGCTGAGAGGCGAACATGGTGGTGAGGCAAATGATGTCCTGCCAATGCCCGCCCCAACCGCCTACAGAATGTCCTCCCTGCTCTGACCACCCTGCAGGCAAAGTTAAGATGGCCTAGTAACACTTGCACGTCCCTTACTGTCACCTTCTGCTTTGCTAACATCCTGTCCAACAATTCCAACATCTTCACTTTTTTGTCTACCGGCAAGCGAGCCCGCATTGCCACAGAATCAATTTCAATACCCAAAAACGCCAGAGCTATCTGGCACTCCGTGGAGCCCGGGGAACCGACAAAGAAGAAATCGTCCAAGTAGTGCGTCACCAATGTATGACCCGTGTGTTGTGTGAAATACCACTGCAGGAAAGTGCTAAAAGCTCAAATAAAGCACACGACATAGAGCAACCCATCGGTAATGCCTTGTCCACGTACCATTTTCCTTCGAAATGGATACCCAGAAGATCCCAATCATCTGGATGGACTGGAAGCAACCGAAATGCCGACTTTACGTCACATTTTGCCATCTCTGCAGTTGCGCCCGCGGTCACCACGAGGGACATGGCTACGTCAACTGAGGAATAAGTAACTGCTGTCGCCTCCTCATTGATGAAATCATTAACTGAAGCCCCCTCTGGCCATGATAGATGTTGAATCAATCTGTATTGCCCTTCCTCCTTCTTGGGAACAACACCAATCGGCGAGACAATTAAATTCTCTGTTGGCCAATCCTCAAAGGGGCCCGCCATCCTCCCTTCCCGCACCTCTTTGTCCAGTTTCTCCTGCACTACCAACCTGTGTTCTGCTGCTGATTTCAGGTTATCTGCCCACCTTCTCAGACGCGGCCCCCGGTAACCCAAAGAAAACCCCCACTTGAAACCCTCCACAAGCACCTGTTTTGCCCCCGTATCCCCATACCCCTGTAGGCCCTCCACCAGCTTTGCCAACTTAACTGGTGTAGGAGCCCTTGGGCCCAGAACCCTGCGGTCCCTTCCCGCCCCTGCTGCTCTGGAACTGCTGTGCAGCGCCGGGTGCACTGGCCCCGGACTGCTGCCATTGCTGGCCTCCCTGCGGCTTGACCCCCCAACAGTTAACCAGGGGGTGTCGCTTCCCACACTTGGAACACTCGTGCCGAAACTTGTAGTACTCCCTTGTGCAGAGACCTTTATTAAAATCCCAGCATGCTCCCGTCCCAGTTTGTGTCGTGGCAGTGCCTCCCACCCCCCCCCGGGTGGGTCTCCCCTGAAAGGGCCGGTATACCAAAGGCAAACCACTGGCTGTAAAAATAGTTTTACCTGCCGCTGCTGCCCCCATCGTATGCTGCCATAAATCAGTATCCAACTCCCCCCACTTCGCGTCAGTGTCCCATGCCATACGTGCCCGAAACTCCTCATCATATTGAGCCCATGCGTAACCACCCCCCGTGATCTGGGCTTTCCGGATTACATCCATGTACTTAAATATGGCCACGCAACGCTCGGGGAACTTTTCGCAGTACACACTAGCGTAAATCAAAAAGGCTGCCGTCCAATTTTCTATGGTTAACGGCACCTTAGGCCGCTTGGCCAACTCGTATTCTTCCTCCTTAGAGCCCTCCTTAGACCTCACCTCCCTGTGTAAAAGTTTCAACATCTCCACATAATCCCCTTTCCAAATACGCTCCTTGGTTGCCAGCATCAAATGCGCTCCCAGGGGCTTTGTTACCCCCATATATGGCAGTTTCTTAATTTTTAACTCCTTACTCTCCAAAGGGGCCTTATCCCCTGTATCTGTATTTGTTCCACTCACTGCTTTAGTATCCTGATCTATACCCCCTTCCCCGTTCCTACCCCCGTGTCTTTAACATATTTTCCTTTGTATAGTCTCCCTTCAATCACTACCCCACCCCCTTCCCCCCCCGTCCCCACAGACACCATTTTAGGTTTGGCCTGTGCTCTCCTATTCTCACCTGGCTCTAAGGAGGGTGCCCGGGCGGACGCCGACCGCCGTGCCGCTGACTCTGTGCGATCCACTGTCCGAGGAGCCCTCACCAAGGGGCCGCGCTCTCTCCTGGATTCCGCCGCTGATGCCCTCCTGAGTGGCTCCGCCACCGGTGCCTGCAAAATACTCGGAGAAATATGAGAAGGCCCCCCCTCCTCCTCCTCCAGCAATTCCCCTTCTTCGGGGCTGTCCTCATCATAATCTAAATCAATATGCTCCTCCCCCTGGAGCACCTCACTAGTCAAAACCACATCACGGGCCTTACCGGACCCGGTATGCCCCAAACTGGGCCTATGCATTCCTTGCGGGGGAGCCGACTGTACCCGCCGATACTCCCCATGCGCTGACCTCTCGCCGACTCCGTCTGTGTTGTCATGGCAGACCATCGTGCTCTGCTTGTCGTTGGGGCCAGCGAGGTCGCTCCTGACCTTCGTAAGCTGGCCGCGCCGGGATCCCCCGCCGGTACGGAATGCGCCGCGCAAGGCTCCACCCTCCCTTCACCTCGGTGCAAATGGGCCGCTCCCAGCCCTACCAAGTCAGCTGCGCTGCGACCTTCTGAAGCCTGTAAAGAAAAAGTTTGGACTGATGTGCTGGGATCCCTACGACTGCCCCTTGCCCCTGCTCCATGTAAAACCGGGGAGAAATCCCTGGCTCTTCTCCCTGTCTTCTGCCCCCCACGTTCAAAACTGGCTGTCCTTTCCGGAATGGGAGGGGAATCCTCCCCTTCATCCTCCCCACTCCACTCTAGCCTTGCCTGAAATAATGCAGAGTCTGGGCCCCCACCTATGACCCCAATCCCCGCGCCGCCTGACATCCCGAGCCCCCCCAAGGCACCACTCCTGTCCTTCACCCCCCCTCGATGCCCTTCCAAATTGTGCAAAACCACTTCCTGCTCTCGCGACCACCGACTGGCCCGCTGTGCGCCCTCACCGCGGCCCCGCACCCCTTCCGACCAAGACGGGAAAATGTCCAAACCCTCCCAGGCTGGGCCCCCCCCGGCCGGGTCTAAAACCGCTGGCCTTCCGCCCACCGACCCCATTCCGCCCCTCCAAACCCTCTCCGATTCCACAATATTGTGAGCCCCTGCCCCCCCCCAGCTTGGGGATAAAGCCTGCTGCTCCGCTCCCATACCCCAGCCAGAACAAACACCCTGATGGCGCCCCCACCCTCCTACCTGTGCCCACTCACCCTCCCCACACGAACTACCCCCCACCGAAAACTGGCTCCCCCCTGGCCGACCGCTGGGGGGAAAAAAGCAAAGGACTAGAAATGGCCCCCGGAAATTCCCCTGCCTCCCCCAAGCCAAAACCAGAAACTCCACCCTGCTGAGGGGAAAAAACCCCTGAAGAATTGAAAGCTCCCGGGGCCGCCAACAAATGAACAGGGCGGCCCCCAACATCCGACGAGCCCTGCACCTGACAAAGGGCGAAATACCGAACCGGGACATTCCCCGCCCGCCTCCCAGCTGATAAGACCTCCCGCTTCAGCCGCCACAAACAAATCAAGGCCCCCGGCCCGCCCGCACTCTGCCGCTGGCTCCAGCACCTTCTTTGCTGACAGGGAGGCCGAGCGACGCTTGCCGCCCCGGCCTCCCCCCCTCTTAACCATGCCAGCAGGCGCCGAGGATCCTCTAACTGCCTTCCCATTCGCCGGTAACATTTCCCGGGATACCGCCGGCAAACCACCCGGCCCCCCCCCGGATTTCCAACCACAAGCCCCGAGGTCCCAGGTTCCCCGGACGCTCCCCCGCGATGTACCCTCACAGCTGGGGCCGCCCTTCTCACTCGCGGGCGGCCCCGCTCACTTACCGGAGATGTCTTCCGGCGTTTAGGCGACTGGCAAGCGGCCACCGCCGCTGCTACACCTGCTGAGGCCTGCGCGTGGGACGCGCCGGCCCCAACCCCTCTCCAATCACCATGTCCATCCGGCCCGCTTCGCTCAGGAGCCGGAGGGCCTCGAGCACACGATAATCCTCACTCGACATCGCTACCAAACCTGAGAAGAAAAATTATATCTACTCTATACTACCTACAATTCCCTCACAAAAAACCAGCTGCCTAAACGCTCCCAGCCACCAGGTCACCAAACCTAAAATGGTGGCCGGGAGCAGGAGCCCAAATTATTTATAATTGGGCTCCATTTGGGCTACAAAAATAAGGAGCCCAAAACAAAATGTCTAACGGAGGCCTGATAAACCCCCCCCCCCCCCCACATAGCCCCTCACAAACAGCCCGGGGGGGGGACCTCCCTGCGGTCGTCCACCCCCCCAAGCCCCCCTTCTAACACAAATTACTTCCAATGGCAGTCTCAGTTAGTGGGTGAGCTAGTCAAGGTGAAGGAGACATACGTGGGTCATTCGCAACTAAACTGTTCATAATATTATTGGGGCCTCTCACATCCCTGATGTTGGACTGGGTAACGTCTCTCGCGTCACAGAGAGAGGCCCGAGTCCTGAGATGGGGCACTCCAGATATATTTTACTGGCATAGAGGGGGGCGGGGCGGGCTCCACATTGGCTGGCAATCTGTGTTTTGTTTTTCTGCCGACCGGTCGCCTGGCAACACTAGGCACGCACCACTATGTTGTTGGGGCCTCACACATCCTGTGTTGGGGCCAGTTCCCAGACCCACGTGGGGGAAGAGTCCCTGGAGTGATGCTAAGCAGCATCATTAATTGCGAGGAGGAGGCAGGGGGCCGAGTCACAAAGTCAAGGCTCAAATGGGTGTAATTTCTGATATTTCTATATTGCCCTCGTCTTCATTGCTCACGAGAAAGTGTCACTCATAGTCGGTGAAATGTCACTCATAATTACACTGAAATTATGAAAATGTCACACATAGCAATCTGAAACCTTGGCAGCTATGTCATATGGACTTGGAAAAATTGCATAGGCTCTAGTGAAGTAACTGGGGAAGGGACTTTCTTAATTTATTAAAAGCATAAACGATGCTTGCATTCTCCCTTTATGACCCTAATTACAAAGTTGAGGGTGAAGGGAGGGGTATTTACCACACCCAGTAAATAGCATTACCCTGGTGTGAGGCATCTACCATAAATAGCTCCTATGCAAGTCTTTCTTTCGAAAATTAGGCATAATCTGCAGAATTTATATTTAACTGAATACATTTCATTTGCCTTTTTTCTGTGTCTGTTCACCAATAAAGTTTGGCAGGCTTGAACTGTTATGGAAAAATAGTGAGAGCCCAATAAGTACTGCACAGCTCAGATTCGAATCCTTGTGCAAACTCCTGCTTGCACAGAGATCAGCTTTCACCTCCAGCTAGTAATCAGATCCTAGGTGCAATTGAAAGTCAGATTAAACAGCATGAGTAAAATAAGTGACTAAGGGGATGCAATACAAAGTCGAAAAAATATATTTCAAAATATTTGCCTATGAGGTGTTACTCTAAACCAGGGGTCTCCAACCTTTTCTGTTATAAGAGCCACTTATGATCAAAGAAAAGCATCCCGAGCTACTATTATTTGTGTTGCAATAGTGACCGTCCGACAAGATTACAGTAGTGGCCATCTCATGCATGATTGCCAGCAATGTGAAATGCCTCTGCATGAGTAATACATGACAGCCATAGCTGCAATACCCCTGGCCCAAGGTAATAATATTAATAACAAGTCTCTCCAAAGCTGCATGACTTTTCACTCAAATTATCGCTTTAAATATATTTTGAAAATCCATCTTTCCAGTTCTGAAACTAAATACATATTCATCTCAAATACACGCTTCTCAATTTTGGTACACATATTAATTCAACCAAGCAAAAGCTTCTATTTTAGTAGACTGGGCTACTTTTAGGAGCGCGACTTGCAGGTAGCTGGAGTGCTACCAGTAGCTCACAAGTTATTCGTTGAAGAAGCCTGCTCTAAACTCTTGTATTGTGTGTTTGTGTTTTTGTTTTTAATTCTAGGTATTATCCATGCTCGAGGACTAGTCCGGGAATGCTTGGCTGAAACTGAAAGGAATGCAAGATCATAGCGCGCACGCGACCCATCCAACAAGATTTGCCATCTCCTTATGAAGAAGACTAGAGATTTTTCTTTCGTGATTCCGAAACATTCACTTGAATGTTTCTTTTTGTTCTGAACGGCATTAAGTACTGTACAGTGATTTAAGAATCTAAAAAACGACAATTTTACAGTCAAACTGAGTTACAACTATCAGTGCAAGTTACTACACATATTCTTTTTCACAGGAAGCTGCATGCATATGAATGCTTAACATTTTGTTTACGTGCCTGTACATTTTTTTCCCCTTTGCTTACACCGACATCCTGAATTGCTGGACCTTACACCTTTTACATAAGCTATTCATTTTTGTTTGCTAATTAAAGCTAAAAAAGGAAATTTTACCAAATTTCCTTAGTAACACGAAGTCTGCCATACATCAGGATGAAAATGATTGTTTCGTGGTGCTTTGGGGACATTTACAAAGCATGATTTACTAATGTAACTTGACTTAGACGTACTGGAAACTGCAGATTTTATTAGTATGTTGTAAACAATATTATGAAACCTGCAAAAAGGACTTACTGAAACTGTTATTTGCATCTTTGTATGTATTTATTACTTTATGTAATAAAGCTTATTTTCACTAATGGCTTGTAAAAAAAAAACCTTATGTGATAGATGTTAAATGGGAGTGTATGTTGGAAAGGCGGTTCTAATTCAAACGTGGAGGTTCCAGACTGCTGGATGACTAACAGTGGACATTTTGTCAACATTTTCTCATTGAAAAGCTATCGGCATTGTAAGAAGAAATCCGCAGCGTCCTTTTGAGTTTGGCGGTGGTTGAAGTCCACCTTAGTTTGAGTTCTCCGGAAGGAGGAGCTGAGCTTTCACCACCACAGCGGCCATACCTGTTGCTGCAGAAACCACTGGTGGGCAAACGTTTTAATGGAAGCTTTTTAATGTCTGCCAATGTAGGTGGACTTTCACCAAGAAAAGGGGGGAACTGAGAAATATACTCCCCTTTCCCAAAGTGGCGATACTTTGTCAGGGCCAATCTGAGGTTCTGCATAAAAGCACCGTTAATGGCAATAGTTTAATAGCAATACCGTGTTGAAAATTGTGTGTAGAAAGTGGATTTTATGCCTCCTTTAGAATTCTCTCTGTGAGATGATTGTCTTTGTGGTAATTAGAACTAGGCGTTTTAAATGCTTATGTTAAAAACATATTTTCTTCACTAAATCATAAGGTACCTTCCTCATCCCTCTCATTGTTACTATTATGGTGTGCGTCCACTCTCAGGAGATGGGAAACAGCCTTAACAACGCTGGGCTGAGGCACGCATGCCGTTTCCCCGCAAGCCATACCACGCTTGCCTTATTAAGGCAATGCGCTGTCTAGTTGCTGCACGGAGGCACAGGAAGGGGAACTCCGGAAGAGGAAGGACTATCGGGAGAGGTCACAGTGAGGTAAGTGGGGCTGGTGCTTGGGGGTGGAGGGGGTAGTTTTTCAGGGTGGGGGTTGGTTTTTAAGACTCAGGAGGGAGTCAGGTAGTTTTTAGGGTGGGGACAGTTTTTAGGGCTAAGGGCAGAGGAAAAAGGGACAGTTTACAGGGCAGGGAGCTGAATCGGTGTAGTTTAAGGATGTAGGGCATAGTTTTTAGGGGTCAGGGTAGTTTTTGGGGCGTGGGCTTAATTTTTAGGGCCCAGGGCAGGGGGAGAAGGGACCGTTTACAAGGCAGGGTCGGGGTAGTTTAGGGATGTAGGGGATAGTTTTTAGGGCTCAGGGCAGGGGACAGTTTTAGGCCTCAGGGCGGGTGGGAGGCTGGGTCGGGGTACTTCACAGAGGTAGGGAACAGTTTTTTAGGGCTCAGGTCAGCGGGGATGTGATCGGGGTAGTTTTTGGGGCGTGGGCTTAATTTTTAGGGCTCCGGGCAGGGGGAGAAGACAGTTTACAGGGCAGGGTCGGGGTAGTTTAGGGATGTAGGGGATAGTTTAGGGCTCAGGGCTGGGGTCGGGGTAGGTTTTGGGGTGTGGGTTTAATTTTTAGGGGGCAGGGGGGAAAAGGGACAGTTTACAGGGCAGGTGGCAGGGGTATGATCTTTAGCCCGCATACCCCTTTACCCATCATGTCTTTACCACGAAATTGCGCGGTAAAGGAATGCGTGGTAAAGGCATGCATGCTAATGACGCGGTCGTGGTAGAGACCGCGCGGTACAGGCATTCGTTGTACCATCATACAAACATGGGAAACGACTGGTATACTTACCAAAGACAAGTATTTTTACTTTTAAACTTCAATCCAAAAGTAGTCTGTCAACAAGAACACCTTAGTCCAGTTTTGTCCTGGTCCTGGCAGTCAGTCTGTTTTTGGTGCATGCTATAACTTACATTTTTCTGATCCTGTCTGTTGTGAGTGTGAGGTGTGCTAGTTACCCTGCCGGGATCAAGCTTTGGCTTCAGTTAAATGTGCATAGTCCTGGGGCACTTGGGCCTTGGAAACCCAGGACAACCCACTGTTTGCTCCTCCACAGTGGCCCCCTTTCCTTCTCATTTACTCATTCAGGTGGTTTTGCCGATGGCATAGAAGTTGAAAGACGAGGGGCCACGGCCATTTGGTCTCTGGCTACTTTGAAACAGAATTCCCAACAGTCCCCACTAAAGCCACTCATTGGTCTTCTTTTCACAAGTGGTGTGCAGTCAGAGGTGTTGATGCTCTTTATGTGGCTTTTTTTTCCAGGTTCTGCACTTTGTCCAGCAAAGTTTCGACAGGTTTAGCTGTCTTTTCCCTTAGTCTAGTGCTCAATTTAATTACTGGTAATGTTCATTACTTTGAGTCCTAGTCCACCTCATCCCAGTTCTCACTTCATCAGGCTCTGTCCCACACACACATGGACACATTCACCTATTATATACAACTACACGTATCTAAATTATTCCTCATGAATGGTTATAGAGGTGAGGAGTCCCAACCTCGCTCGTCACAACCTGGTAACATAAAAGAGGGACTAACACATTCATTATTTTTTGAATACCAAGCTGTAATCTAGATCAAGGGTCGGGGAAAGAAGGGTGGGAATTTGGACTGGGACATGGAGGGCTAAGACTTGTTGTAATGAAGAGTACTGGTAAGTAGTAAGAGCATAACCTCCTCATCCATCCTCCTTGTCCCAGTCCTTAATTCATGAGGAAGTAACCAAGCAAAAACCAAAAGTATTTTTGGACCACCAAATAAAAGCAAAGAACATGCTAAAAACCACAAATGCTGCGCTCCGTGATCTTTATTGACTTGAATCCAGCCACCATTTATTGTACTTCACTTAAAACTGAAAATACAAAAGAATTAGCAAGTACCTCCCTTGTTTGTCATCTGTAATGAGAAATAAAGGTATTGGGGAAAGGCCCTTGTGGTTGAACCACAAATGTATTGAATACAATCACCCTTGAAAGCTGCTTAGAGGGTAGAAATACTTCTTGTAAATTGAACCTGAAAAGGAAGCTCAACACCTGCTTTTTGATAGGCCAGTGAAATAGTTCATATGACCCAGCGGTTCATAGTAGCCAGAGGGAACGGAGACCTTAGTTGGCTAGTGCAAAAGTACCAAAGAGAAAATCACGCTGTCTAAAGGAGAAAGTTCTGCACAAATAGATAAGGCTGTATGCAGGTCTAGGGAATGCTAAAAGATCTCCTCAGCCAGAGGAGGATTAGGAAAGAAGAACTGGATCCTGAGAAATGTGAAAGGTGGAAAATACCTTTGTGAAAAAAAGCTGGATTGGGCCTAAATACCACATTGTCAGACAAAAGTCTGATAAATGGAGCATGACACCGTAATGTTCCAATCTATGACCTGAGGAAACCTTTAAGGTAAGTCCTTTTAAAGCAAGAGAATCAAAGGGTTCGAATGGATCCTCTTGAAGACTCTGTAGTACAAGAGGCTGGAACTCGAGAAATGTACTGCGCGTCTTAACGAAAAACATCTTAAAAGATTAGCAGCTTTGGAATCAAACTGATGGAGATCAGAACCTCTAATCACCTATATGGCTGCCCACTGACTTCTAAACATAGAGGCGGAAAGACACAACAGAAAGCAATATTTAAAGACATCTAGAACCCGAGCTCCCTCACACTCAGAGGTGAAGATTCCTAGATTTGCATCAAGAACTCAAATTCTTCCACTGTCTAGAGTAAAACTTTAGCGTACTCTGATGCCTGGACTGTTGGATCTAAAGACTTGAGTAGTTTCTCTTCTAAAGTTTCCTTTGCAGAGGGTAAATTATAAATGTTTATTATTACAAGTAAATGAAAGACGGACATCCAATATATTTACAGACTTGGATGGAACTGCCTCAAACTTGCAACCTAAGGTTAAACTCGCATGTAGAAAGTTTAGGATGTTGGCTCTGAATATACTATACCAAAGTGAGGTATAGTGTGCACAGTCCAGTGGATCCCCAGAGGCTTTACATAGGCTAAATTAGATAATCACTAACTGCTCTCTTTGTGGTAGTGTGGTCGAGCAGTTAGGCTTATCAGGAGGGTGTGTTAAGCATTTATTGTATTCACTGAATCAAGACTAAAGGCACACACTCAGAGACTGAATGCAGACCAATTAGGTAAGTATAAAAAGATATACTTATGGTTTATTTCTAGAACCAAACAGGACTTGTCACAGGTAGGTAGAATATACTTTCAAATGCAAAACATTACAAGGAAATGCAGTTGTGAATAGCATAGCAATCGCTACAGGTTTGTATTTGTTTTTAAAATAGTTTAAAATACATAGAAATTACATTTGACTACTTTTACGTTTGGATTACATCGACTACTCTGGGTGATACACCTAGATATCTCACCGTGGGTCCTACAAAACAAAGGTAAGTAAGACACTTTTTCAGGTTTGCAATATAGTTACTTTTCTTTCATACAAAAGTCAACTCGACACTTAGAACATTTTTAGGAACAAAACATCACAACATTGGTTCCTATGGGGAAAAGAAGGTTAACGACCTGCAAGAATAGTTTTTGGAGGTTAGAACTAAAGTTCAGTTAGACACTCAATTTGCACCACCAGCGGCACTAGGGTGGCCGGGTGCAGAGCGCAAGGTCCCAATGTTAGGCAATGGGGCTAAGGGGGCATTCGGTCAGGGGCTGCTTACGAGCAGGCCACTCTGGTGTGGGAGCAAAGCTCCTGGATTTATGATCAGCACTGCAGGGGCCAACAATCAGCACAGGAGCTGCACCACCAGCGGCCGGATGCAGAGTGCCAAGAAGAAGTCGGGAGCTCTGTGGTTTGCAAAGGAGTTCTCCGGTTTGAAGAAAAGGCTGCGGCTCGGGCAGGGAGGCTTACTGAAGGCGACCACCAGCAGGAGAGGTAAGTTGGGTTCTTGGGGGATGCCGGGACATCGTTGGTTGGGCCACCCTAGGCCATGGGGCATCAGGTGCAGGGGTCTTTTGGCATTTGGTCTTCTTAACGGCTGCGGTCGGGGGGACCCTTCAGGTTGAGACTGCAGGCGTTGGATTGAAGCTCGAGGTAGGTCGGGGATCACCAGATCCCAGGTCCGGATCGCTGAGGAGACCTCCTTGTGATGTTGGGCCACTCGAACTCGGGCCTTGGGCGTCGGGTGCAGAGTGGTGCAGAGCCGCTTGATTCCAGGTTCTGGATTGGTTCCGGAGTCTGAGATGTGCAGGGCAGGTCCTCCGGGTTCCCAGTGGGACTGCTGGCTGCACCAGGTTTTTCACTGTAGGCAGGTCTGAGTCGGGACAGGCGGGTACGACTGGGGCCAATGCAGTTGGTGTCCTCTTCTTCCTCGGTCAGCACGGCTCTTCGGTCGTCCTTCTTTCTTCCTCGAATCTGAGGAGGCAAGGTTCAGGGTAGCCCCATAATACTAAATTTAGGGATGTTTACAAGGGTGTGCAGGTCGGCACCAATAGGTCCCTTCCTTGGGGTGGGTACACCCCTTATTATGCCACCCTCCAGTGGGAGGGGGACCTGACCGTCTCCTTAATTGACTGGGTCCCCTCATCTTCAAGATGGAGGGGACTGAGATGTGTGCTTCCCCTCGTCTCCCCACCTGAGGAGTGGGGTTGGCAAAAGTGGGCACATCTCTCCTAACTTGGTTTTCCCACTGATTCTGCCACCCAAAGTGGGTGTCCAAACCGGTGGGAGCCAGTTGCTGGGGAGAGCAAATGGCAGGGTCAGCTTCAAAGGCGGCAAGCCTTTGAAGCTTCCCCTTCGTGGACCCATCACACCCTGGGGGAGGAGGCATGACACCTCTGCCCAGAATGGGCTTTGTTTCTGGACCCAGAGAGCAGAGGCCCTCTACCCAGGGGTCCAGAAACCTATCTGGTGGTGGCAAATGGCAGGCAGCCATTCATAAACCACACCAGAACTGGTCGTTTTTCAGGGGGCATCTCTAAGATGCCCTCTGGTAGCAAACTTCTCGGGACATAAAAAACCCACACTGATGCCAGTGTGGGATTTAATGTAAAATGCACTCAAATTTCCCAGGTTTCAGTAAAACCATTGTGGAGATTTGGAGTTCGTAATGACCAACTCCCAGACCATATACTCTTTATGGCTTTACTGCACTTACAATGTCTAAGAATGGACTTAGACACTGTAGGGGTACAGTGCTCATGCAACTGTACCCTCACTTGGGGGATAGTGCACCCTGCTAGAGCGGTGACTTCCCCAGGCAGTGGGTTGCAGGCATGACACACAGGGATGTGTTCCAGACAATGAAGAGGGGGAGGAGGGGAAACTCCTACCTCTATAAATAACTCAACACACAAAAAGAAGTAGGAGTGAAAAAAAAGAGGGATTGCTTAAAGAGTTATGTAAGGCAAAGTCAACATGTTTGAAAAACTGCCCTCACCCACACGAATGTGGCATGCTTCATCATTGGGCTGCTAAACACACCCCTGTGCTTACCAACGAATGGGGTGAAGCAATAGGGTGGGGGTGACAAAACAAACACAAAGAATAGTAGGGATCAAGAGAAAAATAAGTGCAGAAAATGATGTTAAAACTAGCTCAGGGATATCCCAATACCTATTTTATTCCAGGACTCCCTGGCCAGGGTTAAGAAGGTCTAACAACCTAGAGGATGATGGTGAACACGGTCAATTATGCACCGTTCGCCCCTCCTCTCTGCAGATAAGTCAACATGTTTCAGCCAGCTTTTGTGTCTCCCCCGGCTTTCTTCAGGACTGAAAGATCCCTGTAGTCCTGCCCTCCTTGCTACATAAGAGGGTCTAGGACTCACCCTTTACTCACGTATGGGTCTTGTATTCACACTTTGAATATGACCTGCAAGTAAAAAAATATATATCAAAGTGAAAGATATATGTGCAAAAAGGTCATTGATATGTGTTCGTGATTTCATAAAAACATGTTGCTCTGCCACTCAAAACTGAATCTGTGCGTACGGTTAATCACATTTCCATTTAATAACCGCATGTCTGGACAATATCTCCAGAAATTGTCTAATCAATTTGTTAAATTAGAATTCATCACCTAAATGCTCCGGATTCACCACCACGCCCTTATACTTCACAGGGCACATTTATTTGACACTGAAAAATCAAGTGAAACCAGTTTCACCGCAGTATGTGCTCGAAAGGGCGTCGGAGCGAGGGCAGTCCCTTGTAGTCACACACTGATATGGAATAAGGGGATAATGCATGAGACGTTCGAGACAACCACACAGTTTATATGCGATGGGTCAAATATGTAAGTTCTACATCCTCAAAACATTCACACATTAGTTGTTAACCCCCAGTATGAGGGGAAACATCAAAGGATCTGACCGTGCCTCATCGCACCCTGTCATATCTGATATTCATTAGTTACCCTGTCAAAAATGTCAGAGCTTCGAAATCCAATGGGGCCTGATAGTTGCCTTCGTTTTGGTCATAGCCCCCGTGTGATCCTCGCTTACTTCGTCAAGGTGAGCCTACCTCCGTCTGTGAATCACTCAGTTCGCCTTGAAGGTTCCGATCAACTTGTCAAAATCTCCTTTATTGGCGTTTCCTTTTTCCCACCACGTGATCCCTGTGGTGGTCACTGGGTTAGGAGCTGCTATTCAGAGGCTAAAACGCTGTGATCTTCCACATGAAGAAACGGGAACTCCCTACCTGGAGTCTTCGTTTCCCGTCACGTGATGTCGGTCACGGTCATGCGATGCGTGTCTGTCGTGTAGGAGCCTAGAGCGCTGATAACTACGTGAAGGGAGAGGGTAAAGACCTATCCCTTAGTGCGGATCATGCTGTCCCGGCCTATAAGTACGAACCATTCACTCATTTTAATGGGCGTGTATCCCTGTGATGTTAAATGGACTTAACCTCCAATGAAATCATGGTGATAATGGCGCTGCAAGCACAGGCAAGGAGAAACACCAAAACGGTGTAGTTATACTTGTGTTTAAACTCCGTGTCCGCCCCCAGGATGGAGGTATCAAGAGTGATTATAATGAATATCGGACCTACACCCTGTCAACATCAACTGTGTGGGGGGGGGGCATGGGTAAGTTGTGTAGCTGTTAA
Organism: Calotriton arnoldi; assembly: GCA_963921515.1. Classification (NCBI taxonomy): domain Eukaryota; kingdom Metazoa; phylum Chordata; class Amphibia; order Caudata; family Salamandridae; genus Calotriton; species Calotriton arnoldi. The sequence goes on along the minus strand of CAWUFW010001624.1, from coordinate 2,157,022 downwards.
CATACATCTTCACTCGAATATACGAATGGCTAACATCTGTAAGAGGATGTGTTTATTAAAGGGACGGATAGTAGTGTGGAAAATTAATTTGTATCGATAAACATTGTCTGCGCCATCTTGCCCTTTTTCCCAATGCCACACTTTCGTCGTCCGCGGCGGCCATTTTAGCTACCTTGATCAGACCCACTCTCTGCACACCGCTAATCCCCAGCGCGGCTCCACATCCTCGCAAGCCCCCCCCGCACTGGTCACCCTCTCTCTCTCTCTCTCATGCACGGGCCATTAACCCCCTCCAACTGCGCTGCACTTCCCTGGGAATCTCACCCCGGGCCTGCCCGACACCTCCCTTTCCTCCTATACACTATCACACCCTCTGACACCCCTCTTCCTCCGTATCCGATTGTCCAGGCCGGTCCCAGGCTATCACCTAGCCCTGCGGATACAGTTTATGGCCCCGACTGTAAGGAATCGCCCCTCTTCAAAGGAGTTACAGTAGATCAAGGCCCCCACCCCATGAGATCCGTCACACCACATGCATTCCGGGAACCGGCGGAATGCCCTGCTGATCCTGCCGTCTGATGACGATTCTGTATGGTGAATGGGGAGGGGATTCTCACTGTAAGGGTGCGTGGGAACGGGTCTGAAGCGGAAGATCCCAGGGATGTCTTTCATACTTCAAAGTATCTTTACTGTAATAAAGAATGTCTTCCTGCCATAAATGCGTGTATAAGAGGCCAGGCCTCAGAGATGCAGTAGAGCACCTCGTGAAGATTCCCTGTTGGTCTGATCTGACGTGTTCTCCTCCGGAGAGAATAAACCTTTGTTTCCTGCCTTCCAGTCTCCAGCGCCTGCCTCTTCATTGATTCATATTTTGGGGAATAGAGGCGACATCGCCGGGCAATACTTAAGGTTATTCCATTCGTCGATTGCCTTCCTGTTTTACAATTGGCGTCCCAAGCGTGGGGCCCATCAGCGACACGTGGATCCAGTGGGAGAGGTCCTGACGACAGAGTGAACGACTGCAACGATCGGGAGAGCTCCTGTCCGATAGACCCTCGTCTGACAGCCGATCATCCGAACTTCACTGGTTCCGAACAGACCTCTCTCGAGTGATCTACGGTCCTGACTGGGAACCATCAGGAGTGCCGCGATAGAAGATAGAGGACGATCGGGCGCTGGATTCGGAAGACAAGAAACAGCCCATGCGGTCCGGGTAAGGTCGTACAAAACGACAAATTGTGAAACGATAACGGTTCTTTGAGACATTTGCTGCTTACAAACGAGGAAGAGTACAAATACTCTATCTTCCTTTGTGAACAGTGAAGGGTGGGTAACGCGGACTTTTGTCCCCCTTTGTAATCTGTCGTACCTATCTTTTCTCCCCACTGATTGTTTGTTTGATTGATTGTCAAGGGTAGCTCCCTTTTTCTTTGAGTATCAGAGTAGCTCCTTTTTGAGGCATTCCCTGTCTACAAACGGCGAGGGATAGGAATATTCTCTCTCCCTTTACAGATAGTGAAGGATGGGTAACGCGGACCTTTGTCCCCCTTTGTAATCTGTCGTGCCTATCTTCTCCCCACTGATTATTTATTTGGATCTAGTTCTCTTGAAACATTCATTGTCTGCAAACAACCTGGAATAGCAATATTCTGCCTAGTCTTTTGCAGGTAGTGAAGGGTAGGTAACGCGGACTTTTGTCCCCCTTTGTAATCTGTCATGCCTATCTTCTCCCCACTGAGTGGTAGCTGGTTCAGCCCGGACCGCTTGTTAGAGGTGGATCATCCAGTCCCACTGGAAGGCACCCCTAACAAAGACATGTTCACAAAGCATGGACTAGTCGCTATAGCATATTGCAAATTATGGCACAGGTATACGAAGAAGGAACCCCAGAGTCAGTGGCCACTGATAGGATCCTTTGAAGAAAGCAAACTAGATGCACTAGATGAAGCCCTAAAAACTCGTAGAACGACACCGACCATGCTAGACAGCGTTGGCCTGTGGCGCAAAGAAACTGTACAGCGAAAGAAGAAAGAGGAAGCTAGGTTAGACAAAGAGCTACGTAAAGCAGCCCACCTAGCTGCAAAGAAACTAGAGGAAGAAATAAAGAAGAGAGAGGAGGCTAAGCGAAAACAAGAGATCGAAACACCGAGCCAGTGTCCTGTTAGAACACCCTCTGCGCTCTACCCTGAATTACCTTCGAAACAGCGAACCAACGATGATCTCTTATTAGGTCCTCCGATCATCTACATGCCCCCTCCATATGCCCCTTCCCAACCTTCAGCGCAACACTCGCGACCCCCAAGCACAGACGAGAGTAGCGCCAGGGCCTCGGCCCCCAAGGCCTCCGCACCGGCGGAATCCCTCGCACCAGATACAAAACAAGCAGCAATATTAGATGACCATGAGGCCCGAAACACAGAACCCACAAGGACGAACAGGTTGGGCAAAAACGAGCAAGAGAGGATTGACAAGGTAGTCAGGACACTAGTAGAACGAAAGGAGAAGGAGGAACACGTTATGGATATATTCAACTCATATGCGGGAAGCCACAGACGACACTTTGTCGTACGATTATGTTATCATGTCCTAAACGCTTATGAGGACCGATATCGAGATAGAGGTCCCGAGAGCCTAACGACTCTGTATAGAAAAATTGATATCGGGGATGAGGGCGAGTGTGACGTGACGGACCTCCTTGCGCGTACACTTAGGGTTTTCTGCCACCTCACTGAATCAGAGGTGGAAGCTAAACCTACGACATCCGTAGCGGCCGAACCACGAATAGAGCAACCTAGCACCATGATGCCGATAAGAGAGGCCGCCCCCTATTGGGTCCCCCCACGAGGTCAGGGAACACACGATGATGTTAACCATACGGATGCAAAAGGGAGGATAGTGTACAACTGGGTCTACCAACCATGGGATCGACAGGATATTCTGACGTTCCGAAAATCTCTGCCCGATTTACGAAAAAACCCCACCGCCTTCTACACTGAACTAGGTACAGCCTTAGGTTCCACTATCATGACCCTAACGGACCTCGATTTGTTCTTCGGGTTATGTCTGCCAGCTGATGTGTGGAAGCAGATCCGCAAGGTCGACCACCTTGAGCTGTTCGGACATACCTGGAAACAACTCGATGAGTTCGACAAGCAACGAGGAGCCGGGCAGAAACCCGTAACGGCCATCCTTGAACTCCCGGACAAGATCGTCCAGAAACTCAAGACCCTGATTCCCGAGAAGAAAATAGACTGGTCAATAGTGACGGCCTGTAGACAGAAACCACAAGAAGACGCTTCGGAATACTTCTCTAGGTTCGAAACGGTGTTCTCCGACTACAGCGGCCAAGATATGGCCACTGCAACCGGACACCACTTGTTCGTTCAGAATTTCGTGAAAGGCCTGGTGCAAGAAGTTTCTCAAAAATTGCAGGCGAGCGAAAGCAGCTGGGCAGCCTCTAAACCCACGGCTATCCTCCAGATGGCCCAATACTATGAACATCAGAAGAATGAGAATGATAGGGCATCCGAACGTAAAAAGAAGGAGTTGAAAGAGCGGGTCATGATAGCTCAACTGCAGGGGGTGACGATAGGTAGGGAACCCTCCAAGGGGAACTACCAGCCGACAGCCCCTAAAAATACACCCTCCAGAGAACGAATGCCCGTACCCTATACAAGCCGAAGGGACTTAGATGAAAACCAATGCGCGTTTTGTAAAGGATACGGTCACTGGAAGTCGCAGTGCCCGGTCCTTCATGAAGCAAACAAGAACCGAGAGGCTAGGGATGGGACAAACGGACAAAAGAACAGGGACCAGGGACGGGGACACACCAATGATGCTAACTATGACAGACCAAGCCGACCTAACACATTTGACCGCCCACGACAGAATCAGTATCAGCAGTCCGATTGCGAGAACGTCCGCGATTTCGCATAGGACAGCCAGGGACAAGGGAGGGATCCAGTCGAGCTTTGTGTTGACCAGCAAGGTCCTTATGTCACTGCTAAGGTCCTGGGTACGAAGTCCCCATTTTTGGTGGACACTGGGGCAACACGTAGTGCATTATCCAAACGACTGATTCCAAGGGCACCCTTGTCTGGCTCACACGTGACATCAATAGGCTTTGATGGAACGCCCTCTACTAATCCCTTATCTACACCGATTCCCTTTGACTTAGAGAACAACATCACGGACACGACCTTCCTGCTATCTTCCAACACCCCCGACGCCATTATGGGTCTTGACCTCCTGAAGCACTTTCGAGCCACCATTCGATGTTCCCCAGACGGAGTACGAGTCATACTGTACGATAACCAGAATCTGTTCAGACCTTGTCCCACCCGACGCATGTTTTCCATCACTGACGCTGACTTGTCCTTACTAGACACTTTACCCCCGTACCTTTGGGCCAAGACCGACTCAGACGTAGGACGCATGATGATAGACCCTGTGCACATCACTGTACGGTCAGACGCTATGCTCCCAAAGCTCCCACAGTATCGGATATCGCCCGAGGGCGAGAAGGCATTGGTAGGAATCATTCAGTCCTTAGTCGATGCAGGAGTGGTAGAGGAAGTAGTCAGTAATATCTGTAACAGCCCTATCCTACCCATTGTCAAGAAGCAAGGCGAGGGAGATGAGAAGGCTTATCGCTTCATCATTGACCTCCGCGAAGTAAACAAAGTAGTCGTACCTCAGTACCCAGTAGTCTCTGACATCACCACCATCTTGACCCTGATCCCCTCCACTGCCACTGTTTTCACCGTCATAGATCTCAAAAATGCTTTCTTTTCTATCCCCATCCATCCAGACAGCCGATACCTCTTCGGCTTCACCCTAAAAGCCCGTTCATATAGATTCTGTAGAGCACCCCAGGGCTACACTGAGAGCCCCAGCATCTACAGCCAGGCTCTCAAGAGACAGCTGGACGCAGTCCAGCTCCCGGACGGAGTGGTGTTAATCCAGTATGTCGACGACATTCTCCTGGCTGCCGACACTACGCCACTTGCCACCACAGCCACCATCCAACTCCTGCACTTCCTCGCGGAGAATGGTCACAAGGTCTCCAAGAAGAAGCTGCAGTTCTGCCAACCACAGGTGACATACTTAGGCCACCTCCTGTCCAAGGACGGGAGAAAGCTCACACCCGATCGGATCCGGACCATCCTAGAGACCCCCGTTCCCAAGACTCAAAAGCAGGTTCGCTCCTTAGTAGGCCTCACGTCCTTCTGTCGGCAGTGGTTGCCAAACCTTAGTCTCATAGTCAGACCTCTACTCTCTCTGTTAGCGAAAGACGTTCCCTTCCCACTCCCTTGGACCCCTGAATGCCAATCCTCCTTTCAAGAACTACGAGATGCCCTCTGCTCAGCCCCTGTTCTAGGAACCCCTGACTACACCAAGCCCTTCTCCCTCTTCACCCACGAGAGGGAGGGGTGCGCTTTGTCTGTCCTAACGCAACCCATAGGTCCCAAACAACGCCCTTGTGCCTACTTCTCTGCCACTCTTGACCCTGTAGCCAGAGCTCTGCCCGCCTGCCTTCGAGCGGTAGCTGCCGCTGCCGTCTCTATCCGACAAAGTGAGGGGATCGTACTTTCGAATTCCCTCACTGTGCTGGTCCCCCATGCTGTCGACACACTCCTGAACCAGACCAAGACTCAGCACCTGACTAGCGCACGACTGACTGGTTACGAGTTAACTCTGCTTACACCCCACATCACGTTGAAACGATGTACCACTCTGAACCCTGCCACTCTGTTGCCCCTCCCCGATGACGACCCCAATGTGTCCCCTATGCATGACTGTGTGACCCTCACGGACGAGCAAACTAGAAGTAGAGCTGACCTCCGTGACACTGCCATCCCAGACCCTGATGGAGAGCTATGGGTAGACGGCTCGTGCATTAAACTCCCCGACGGCACGACCTCGGCTGCCTATGCAGTCACCACAGCCCGGACGGTAGTTGAGACGGCCCGCATCACCCAACGGTCCGCACAAGCGGCAGAACTAATTGCCCTCACACGTGCATGCGTCCTAGCAACAGGCAAAGTCGCAAACATCTACACCGACAGCCAGTATGCCTTCGGGGTGGTTCATCATTTTGGGCTCTTATGGAAGGAAAGGGGATTCCTGACTTCGCATGGCACACCCATCCTTCACGGAGATCTAGTCTCTGCCTTGACCGAAGCAGTCCTCCTCCCCGAACGACTTGCAGTCATCAAATGCCAGGCACACAAGAAAGTGACAGACATCATTGGACAAGGAAATGCACTAGCCGACATCACTGCTCGAACCACAGCTGAGAATAGGACGACGACACGCATGTACGTGACTAGGTCACAGACGGAAAAATGGAAGGACGCTAGAGAGCACATTAGAGACATACAAATGGCCTGCTCCCCCCAAGAACTGACTGAATGGGCACGGGTGGGACTGAAAGATGATGAAGGCTGCTGGTTGACAAAAGACACGAACAAATGGCTGCTACCCAATTCCTACTTGATCCCCATACTGACTATGGCACACTCCCCAGCACACATAGGATCTGCCCCCATGATTGAACTCATCACCCGAGTCTGGCACAACGACAAGATTCCCGACTCTGCTAGACGCCTAGTTCAACAATGCTTAATCTGCTTGCAACACAACCCAGGGAAAGGAACTGTTGTCCCTCGGGGTGGGTTCGGGGTCCCCGACCATCCCTTTGAAGTCCTACAGATGGATTACATTCAGCTAGACCGTTGCCTGGGTTTGAAGTACGTCCTTGTTGTCGTGTGCGCCTTCAGCAAATGGGTGGAGGCCTATCCCACACGCGACAACACTGCCATGACCACTGCCAAAGTCCTGTTAAAAGAGTTTTTCCCCCGATATGGCCTTTGTCGGATTTTATGGAGTGACAACGGCCCCCACTTCATAGCTGAAGTCATCCAACTTATCTTAAAGGGATTGGGTGTAAAACAGAAATTTCACGCAGTCTTCCACCCCCAATCTGCAGGCCTGGTCGAGCGACACAACGCCACACTCAAGCTAAAAATCTCTAAGATTGTTGCCTCCACCGGACTGAAGTGGCCTGATGCCCTCCCATTGGCATTGCTATCAATGCGCTCCACCCCCACTAAGCACCACTTGACCCCTTACGAAGTAGTATTCGGGCGGCCAATGAATATTTGGGCCGCGCCTAGGCCAACTTCGATCCATGACGTCCCAGACGTCCTAATGTCTGACTATCTGTGCACCCTCACTAAAACCTTAACTGTCATCCATCAACAGGTGCTACAAGCCATCCCAGACGCTTCCAGGGGCCCAGGACACGACATTCACCCAGGGGATCACGTCTTGATCCGCAACTTCCAGCGTGCCAAAAGCTTGGAACCTCGGTGGACGGGCCCCTGGCAAGTCCTGATCACTACACGGACGGCCCTTCGAGTGGAAGGCAAGCGTCACTGGGTGCATGCGCACCATTGTAAACGCGCCCCCCAACTCTGACGACGGAAGAAGACATCGCGACTCAGGAAGAGCTCCTGACAAAAGACAAACCATCGTTGAGCTGTCACACCGACACAGAAACGCTCGAACTGGCAGAGTTTCCCGATCCCACCGTACCGTCCAGGGAAGGGTACAACCTACGTAAAAGGGAGGAGCTTCGGCAAAGCAGACCACTGACTGGGTAAAATCTCAGAACGGTAGCCTAACACACTCAAGGTTGCCCGAAGAGAAGTCAGAGAAAGTCGGTGGTTCTGCCCGCTACCGAGCACTCTGAAGATGATGGAAGCGCCCGACTCCCCAATGATGGAAGCAACTGGATATCCGAAGAGGACCTACCGAAACCCAAAGACTAACAAACTGCACAGCTCAAAGACTATAGCCGTTTTCATTACCCTTCTCTTTTGCCTCCTCCTCATGACAACCTTCTGGATCATCGAAGAAAGCACACCCGCTCACAAAACATTGCTCCCCACTGAACTGCCGATAACTACCAAGGAACACTTCCTGATTGCCCTTTCTCCACCGCTCCGAGAGAGACGCAGGGAGTTCTGGAATAACTCTTTTGTGCAACTGCTGCACCAACACAACCTTGCCGCTAATGCCACTAATTGCTGGATCTGCGGGCTGCTGCCCCATGCAGCCGGACACTCCATCCCGTTCATTCCTTCGCCCTTTTCCATCCACGGCTCCTGTCTTGCCTGGCTGATTCTTCTGCAAGAAAGCTTTAAAGACAATGCCACATCAGAAAGAACTGTTTCGCATTTCTACCACGAGGCATGGCTGAATAAGACTGGGCGAACCGCTACTCCTTTTTACCCTCTGACCTCTGGTACCTCTATTCACATGGACATCCCTGCCAAAGAACGAGTGGAAATGCAAGTTTTCCATAACCCAGCCAGACCCACTTTCTCCTACCTCCGGAAACGAACAGCCACCACTCTGACAGTGGCCTTGTCTGTTGTCAACGTCTCGGGCCTTGTGTGCATCGAAGGCCTGGGGACGCAACTGGTGGGCCGCAGCGCCTGCGTCATCACCAGAACACTGGATTCATCCGACCCTCCCTCCTTTGTTGCTTCTCCAAATATGTACTTTGTTTGTGGCACCAAAGCATACACCTGGCTCCCCAAAGGTTGGGGGGGCACATGCTACATTGCCTTCATCCTCCCACCTACGTATGTGGCCCCAGCAAGCCATCACCGGCAAAAGCGTGCAAGGGACATCGACCAGGCCGACTCGACAGGAGCACAGTTCTTGGATGCCGCGAAAGGACTTGTGCCATTCTGGGGTCCGATGACGAACAGCCGCGCCATCCGACACTTGACCCAGGCAGTTGAAACCACCATGAACATCACAGCTGGCATCTTGACCAATAACACCGCAGAGCTTCAGGCAGTCCGCCTGGTGGCTCTGCAGAACCGCCTTGTTCTAGACGTGGTTCTGGCAGACCGAGGAGGAGCATGCCGCATCATTGGGTCCAGCTGTTGCACCTACGTGCCAGACAATTCACCTTCTGTTTACAAAGCCATCGAACACCTCCATAGACTGTCCTCTGAAGTACACCAGGAGCAAGAAGGATGGTCGCTTGGGAGCTGGTTCTGGGACTTACTGAAAGCCTGGGGGTGGAGGTTGTTCACATTCATTCTGATTCCGATTGTGGTGCTATGCGGGTGTTGCTTAAGTATCCAATGTCTGCCTCCTCTGTGTTCATTATTTTCAAATTGCATTTGCCCAAAGACTTTGGACTTACAGGCTGAACACATGAAAACTTTGTATGAGACAGAAATACGTGGCATTATGGGGATCGACCCGAATTAACAAGTTGGCGAGAAATGTTAAAAGGGAGGACTGTGGAAAATTAATTTGTATCGATAAACATTGTCTGCGCCATCTTGCCCTTTTTCCCAATGCCACACTTTCGTCGTCCGCGGCGGCCATTTTAGCTACCTTGATCAGACCCACTCTCTGCACACCGCTAATCCCCAGCGCGGCTCCACATCCTCGCAAGCCCCCCCCCGCACTGGTCACCCTCTCTCTCTCTCTCTCATGCACGGGCCATTAACCCCCTCCAACTGCGCTGCACTTCCCTGGGAATCTCACCCCGGGCCTGCCCGACACCTCCCTTTCCTCCTATACACTATCACACCCTCTGACACCCCTCTTCCTCCGTATCCGATTGTCCAGGCCGGTCCCAGGCTATCACCTAGCCCTGCGGATACAGTTTATGGCCCCGACTGTAAGGAATCGCCCCTCTTCAAAGGAGTTACAGTAGATCAAGGCCCCCACCCCATGAGATCCGTCACACCACATGCATTCCGGGAACCGGCGGAATGCCCTGCTGATCCTGCCGTCTGATGACGATTCTGTATGGTGAATGGGGAGGGGATTCTCACTGTAAGGGTGCGTGGGAACGGGTCTGAAGCGGAAGATCCCAGGGATGTCTTTCATACTTCAAAGTATCTTTACTGTAATAAAGAATGTCTTCCTGCCATAAATGCGTGTATAAGAGGCCAGGCCTCAGAGATGCAGTAGAGCACCTCGTGAAGATTCCCTGTTGGTCTGATCTGACGTGTTCTCCTCCGGAGAGAATAAACCTTTGTTTCCTGCCTTCCAGTCTCCAGCGCCTGCCTCTTCATTGATTCATATTTTGGGGAATAGAGGCGACATCGCCGGGCAATACTTAAGGTTATTCCATTCGTCGATTGCCTTCCTGTTTTACAGTAGGGCAGAGAATATTAATCAATAGTAGGAGGAGGTACCCCGGCGGTGTAATATTCCTGAGACACTGTTCAGAGTCTACTAAGGGTACTCCAGGGAATACCATCGTTTAGTCCAAATTCATGGCTACGTATCCTGTAGACCCATTTCTGTTCCCTCAAGAATAGGATTTTCGGGGGCGTGGTTTCGGCGCCGAGGGAAATGGCGGCTTGCTGAGCGAGCTCCGTCCCTGAGGTCTCTAAAGAGCCTAATATCCGCACATTCCAGCCGGCCCTCAGCAAAGAAAACACCGGAGTATAACGGCGGAGTGCACCCACCTTGGTTTGCGGGCAGAAAATCGGCTCTCCGGGGGTCGGTGGAGCGGCTGAAGGGCGTGACGCAGCGGAGGACAGAGTCGGCTGCACGGCCTGGTGGAACAACGCAGGAGCCAGGGCGGGCCTCAGTAGGCGGTGTGCGGCACTGGGAGACAGACCGCAACACATGGTGGAAGGTGAGATAGTGACGCCGAAGGCAGCGCTGGAACAGCGGGGGTCACCCGGCACGAATCGGCGTCATTGGAGCCTCGAGCGGTGAATAAAGTTGTGGCCCGGGACTGGAAGGAGCGACCGGGGGGAGGAACTGGCGAGGACAGTGGAGGCTGACGGCGGCGACCGGCCCTGGGCAGCTCGTGACACTCTAGGCTCTCCTGGACACTGAGAGCTGTGCCTCTGGAGGGTTTCTGGGCTCCCCGGCGGCATATGTGTATACATAGTGGCGTGGACCAGTGTGCGAGGAGCGGCGGCATGTGCTGAGAGCGTCGGGGGGGCGAGCAGAGTAGTCTCCAGGGCGGCATGCGAGCACAGGGACAGCATCGGGGGCAAGCAGTATAGTCCACCAAGCATAGCGCATACCTACCCCGCACGAGAAAGTGAGGATCGGCCTGTTGGGTCGGAGGGCGCGGCAGAGACCAAGACTACTGAGCGAGCGAGTGTCCTGCACTTAAGGATCCGATATAGCGCCAGAAGTACTGGGAGGCGACGGTGCGCTGCTCTGGAGGACTACTCTTCGAATCCAAAGAGCAACACATACAGACAGTCTCCGGGTACCCAGGCACCCTGCCAGGATACGTGGCGTCGCTGGTTGGCCGCCAAGGAGGAGGAGCGGAGGGCACCAACGGGAGCGTAGTGGTTCACACCGGGTGGTGAAAGCGGGTGTGTGGAGCACTATACGGAGTAAACACCCCCCCCCCCCCTCAGTGAAGCAACAAGGTCAACTGCACCCAACAGGTGGGCAAGACGGGGACCGGAGTGACCGTTGCCCCTGAACCAGGAGAGGGCGAGTGCGGCGGAGGATCGCATAAGTTGAGGTCACCGACCAGGTACAACGTCTGCACCTACGAGACAGCACGGTAGGTGAGCCTACGGAGACGGCAGCTGCGGGACCGGAGAGGGAACAGTGGACCCAGTCGGGGACTCGGCCCAGACCTGGTCAGGAGGCGACGGCACCCACACCGTGGTGGCAGCACCGGGTGGGCCTGGACAAGATAGGAGGAAAAGCTAGAGATGCGTCCCTAGGGGCGTGCACGCCAGGGAGCGGAAGATCATCAACATGAAGCCCAAGGGCCCGGCCCCGACACAGACCAACAAAATGGATAAATACGCCATGCCGCTGGCAACAGCCTCAACCCAAATCGATCAGGCTGAAGAACAGAGCGAACCATCCCTGACGGCCGTCTTGGCGGCCATAGCGGATTTGAAAGGGACAATCGATCCCAAAATTGACGCAGTCACAGTGGATGTCAACCTGCTCCGCGCTGATTTCCGCAAAATGTCCGACAAAATGGCGGCCACTGAGACTAGGGTCACACACCTAGAAAACAGCACGCAGAGTCTGGAGGAAAGGGTGCAGGCCCTCACTAAACAGGAGCTTATGGCGGCCAAGCTGGAAGACCAGGAAGGGAGGGCCAGGAGGAATAATATCCGCGTGGTGGGGGTACCGGAAGGAACGGAGGGGCCAAGCATGGACCTGTTTCTGGAGGACCTAATCTTGAACCACCTGAAACCGAAACGCCTGTCAGTCCACTTTACGGTGGAACGAGCGCACCGTGCGCCCATTCCTAAACCCCGACCGGGGGCTCCACCGCGTACAATTATAGCACGAATTTTGAACTACCGAGACAGAGACGCTATCCTGCAGGCGGCGCGGCAGTCTGGGGACTTGCCTCACGAGAATGCGGTGATCCGTTTTTTCCCGGATTTCACACTCCGCGTGCAGCGCCAGAGACGCACCTTTGACGCAGTCAAAAAGGAGCTAAGGGCCAAGGCAATAAAGTACTCTATGATGTACCCGGCTAAGTTGAGGGTGGAGGCGGAGGGGAAGGCATGGTTTTTTACAACTCCTGAATCCGCAATGGCCTGGCTGGAAGGGTGGCACACTGTTGGCACTAACAACAAGACGGGAACCTGGCGAGAGCGGCAGAGACTGGCAGGAGCGGAGTCGGACTAGTCACAGTGAGGAAGACCCGTTTTCACGCAAGTAACTCGGTGCTGGGCATCAGCACGTAAAGCGGGACCACATGGGGACGATGGGCGGCGCAAGAGGCGCCAAGACTAATACGGTCCTATAATTGTATTGTACTAATGGTCCCTATATGACAGAGGCTGATGGGAAAGTAGTGGGTAAGGAGACCTGGGGGCGGGCAGCTCAGGCGTTGGGCGCCTACACCCCCCACAGTTGTTAGAATGTTTTGGGCGACAGGCACTCTGCGAGTTGGGGTGGGAAGAGTGGTTATGCTCTCCAGCAGGGTAGCAGGGAAGGGGCGGGGGGGATTTAGAGGGGGCTTGTTGATGTTGTGTATGTTTTATTGTTGAACGGTCAGCAGATTCATGGGGTCAGTGGAGATAGCAGCGACGTTCGGGCCGGTGGGCTTACAGTGGCACACGCACCGGAATAATGACTCGGAGTGAACAACCAACTAGTGCAGAACTCCCTCCAGAATCGCAGAGTGGGTCACAGGGGGGCACACAGGGCTCTGGTGCCCTGCGAATATTATCCTGGAATGTCAATGGGTTGGGGAGCCGGATCAAACTTGGTATAGTACTTCAGTATTTACACCGACACTCCCCCAGTGTTGTACTGATGTAAGAGACACATCTTAAGGGCCAGAGGTACCGAGCACTAGATCGCTATGGGTACAAACTGGTGGCACATGCAGGGTACACCTCGGGTGCCCGAGGGGTGGGAATCCTAGTTAAAAGGGCAACTCCATTAGTGATAAAAAAAAAGTGACACACGACCCACTGGTGAGATTTGTGGCTCTGACCGGTTGTTGCGAGGGACAGATGCTCAATATGGTCTCCTGTTACATACCACCCGCGACACGAACAGACGCATTTAAGGACTTGGGGGGCCTTTCTTGTAGCTCTCCCCCCCGGGGTATTGATACTAGGAGGGGATATGAATTCCGTTATGGATCCGGGACTTGACAGGGACTCTAGAGTGGCCCGTGTGAGGGGAACCGAGCTGTTATTAACATTCACGGAGGCACTGGGGTTGGTGGACCTCTGGAGGTTCCACAACGTAGGAGCCAGACAGTACACATTCTACTCAGCAGCACACGACAGCTACTCTCGGCTGGATTACTTACTGACGCTTCAGGGGAGTGTGGGATGGTTCTCCAATACCAAAATAGGGCCCCGAGGCATATCAGACCATTCTCCGGTTGAGATGTCGCTGAAGGGTACACCACGCCAATCCGTTCTGCCACCGAGGTTGAACGTATGGTTTTTCCAGAATAAAGATAACGCACAGAAAGTTAGGGAGAGAACGAAACTATACTTCCAAGAAAATGAAGGCACAGTTAAAGATTGTAGCACCCTATGGGAAGCGTACAAACCGGTGATACGGGGGTATGTCCAAGACTGCATAGGGGGGGGGGGGGAAAGAGAAGAAACTGCGCTGGGACCAATTGGAAACGACGGTGATAGACCTGGAGACATGGTATCTGGGAGGGGGGAGGAGAGACGAGGAACTGGCGCACTCACTAGCATTGCGGAAACGAGAACTGCAAGACATGGCGATGGCAACCGCCAGATCTGTGGCCCTGGCTACGCAGCGGAAGATTTATGATATCGGAGACAAGGCGAACAAAGTGATTGCCTGGCTCAAGAAGAGAGATAGGGAGAGAAGCTGGGTAGCTGTAATCCAAGATGACGCAGGGAACGTGCACACGACAGGGGAAGCGATCGCAGGGGCGTTTGCGGATTATTATGAGTCCATATATGACTCAAGCCCAGTGCGGACAGCGACGGATTGTCTTGAGCTCCTAGCCGAAATGCAACTCCCAACCCTAGGGGCGGAGGATAGAGACTCCATAGATGGGGACATCACAGTAGAAGAGATCGTGGGTGCCATACAGGACTTACAGGCGGGTAAAGCGCCGGGACCTAACGGCCTACCGGTAGAGCTTTTTAAATGCACTGCCGCCACGGTGGCCCCGCACCTCCTGGCCATGTTTAATGAAGCGAGGGAACACGGTTCATTACCACTAGACCAGCGCACGGCGACAATCGTCGTGATTCCCAAGGCAGGCAAACTGGCAGAGAACTGTGGGTCATATCGACCGATCTCCCTGCTCAACATGGAGGTAAAGATTCTGGCGAAGGTACTGGTGAACAGACTATTGGTGCCCATATTGACGTTGATTCACCCGGACCAATCCGGGTTTATGCCCGGTAGGAGTACTCGGCTTAACCTGCGCCGTCTATATGGGGTACAATACTTAGTCAGACGCGATCCCGAAACAGAGGCTGCGCTATTATCACTCGACGCCCGTATGGCGTTCGACAGTATTGAATGGAACTATTTGTTCGAAGTTTTGCGGAGGTTTGGATTTGGGCCAACTTTTATCGCATGGATCCAACTTTTGTACACGCACCCCATGGCTAGAGTCAAAGTCAACGACTCGGTGTCTCGTCCCTTTGTCTTGCGGAAGGGTACCAGGCAGGGGTGCCCCATCTCCCCACTTTTGTTTGCCCTGGCGCTAGAACCACTGGCGGTGTGGATTAGGGGTGATCCGGTAATTACGGGAATAAGGGGTGGCGATCGATGGGAAGAGAGAATATCCCTTTATGTGGATGATGTTCTCCTGTATGCAACGCGGCCGCGATTCACAATTAATAGGTTGCTACAAATTTTTAAACTATTCGAAGGGAACTCGGGGTATCAGATTAACTGGGATAAGTCCCTCCTGTTTATGTTGACGGATGGGCCGCCGCCAGACCTGGTGGTGGACTCCCGACTCCAGATTAAGACCAGCTTCAAATACCTAGGGGTACAGATCGAAAAGACGGACAGCGCCTTTCTCAGTGCGAACCTTAGCCCACTGTTAGAGCGTCTAAAAGGAGATGTTGCACACTGGAGAAAATTGCCGATCTCTTTAATGGGACGTGCTGTACTATTCAAAATGATGACCTTGCCTCGACTGCTATATGTACTTCAAAATACGCCATATTCCATACCGGTGAAATTCTTTAGTGAAGTGGATAGCCAACTGAGAACACTGCTCTGGGACGGTGGGAGCGTGCGAATAGCGCTCGCAAAACTCCAGACAGGGGTCTATGAGGGGGGGTTAGCGGTCCCCGATATTCAACAATATTACTGGGCATCCCACCTTATGGTAATAAATGACTGGGCCTTCGCAGATCGTAATGATCCAGCCTATAGGGTCGACCACTGGGCAATGGGTGGTGAGGGCTATCTGGCAGTCTTGTATGGACCGGAGAAGCAAGAGAACCTGCCCATGCATACAAAGATAGTTCAGGCGGCGTGGGTAAAAGCAACCAAGTTTTGGGCTGGGCGGGACGGTTGACAGAACAGACTCCCCTGTGGTCCAGTGTAATGCTCAGGGAGGTTGGGCGCCTGCAAGGTTTCGCGAGTTGGAAACTGATAGACATTATGCGACTGGGAGACGTGAGGAAACAGCAGGCAATGTTCTCATTCGCTGACCTACAGCGAGAATACCAACTTACATCCAGGGAACACTACAGATACATTCAACTGAAACATGCAATAGGTCGGCACGTTAAAGAAGGGGAACAGATTCCAGAATATAGTCCGTTAGAGGATAGATTAATACTAGACCCTATCCCGGAAAAAGCACTCTCAGCCACATACAAGAAAATAATGAATAACGCCCCTGACTTGTTGCTCAAGATCAGAGAGGCATGGGAATCGGACGTGGGGTTGCTGGAGGATGACGATTGGGCCGCAGCGATACAAAGTCCGAGGGAAGTAGCAATCAGGGCCAGGTTCCGATTGATACAATTACGGATCCTGCACAGATCCTATTATACCCGGGTATCATTGTCCCGAATGGGCAGGATAGTGACGGATGAGTGCAAGAGAGGGTGTGGCCAGAAGGGGACCTTTTTCCATACCCTGTGGGAATGCCCTGATATACAGCGGTACTGGGCCAGAATAGCGACAATTCTTTCGGAAGTCATTGAGCAACCGGTGCCGGTGGATGCCAGATGGCACCTGTTGTGTGTGTCGGGGGAACTGAGCTGGGCTAAATACTCCACGATATGGAGACGGGTAGCGGCGATGGTGGCCAAACGGAATGTGGCAAGGGCGTGGGGAGTGGCACAACCACCACTAGTCTCTCAGTGGAAGAAGGACATGGACTGGTGCTGTATGGCAGAAAGGATAGTCTGAGGGGCGTGGATGCCCCGCAAAATGGAATAAAGTTTGGAAGCAGTGGGTGGATTATAGGGGCCTAGGGATCGAATGAATGGAGAGGGAAGGGTGGGAGGGAGGGTTCTGTCTAAGTGCGATAGTGGCGTGGGCGTACCGGGAAATGAACATCAAATGAACATATGTACGTTATATTGACAATATGAAACTGACTGTGTAATGCTGACCTTGTTTGTTATTGAAAATAAAAACAGATTTTATAAAAAAAATAAAAAAAAGAATAGGGTTTTCTTGGCGTCTTGTGCGTTACTGGGAATGTATGGTTAGTCCAGTACAGTCCTGAACAAGTCCTCTACTGAGTGTCTTTTCTCTGCGTAGTGTGTGGTAAATCGCGTCATGGTCTTCTGGCACCTGATATTGCTCCTGTGTTCCATGATTCTAATCTTGACTTTTCGTGTCGTCATACCCACGTATAGCAGATCACATGGGCATTTGATAATATAAATTACATTTTCTGAGTTACAGTTTATGTGCCTGCGCTGTTCCCAAGGGTAGCCCAGACCCACATCAATGCTTTTGGTATTCTCTGTAAGTTTGCACACGTCACATGATCCACATTTAGTGTGACCAGTGACTGGGGGAAGGTTCCATAGTCTTTGTTGACCACTCCGTGTCTCTGGTCTTGGTCTAGTATGGACTAGGTGGTCCCTAATGTTCGAGCTTCTCTTAAAAGAGAAGAGAGGTTTGTCCAGGTGCAACCCGTTTGAATTCAAAATGCGCCAATTCTTTAGTATGATGCGCTTAATGTTGTTGGAAGCAGTATTGAAAGTTGTAACACAAATGGTGTTGGTGACCTGTGGTTTCTCCACACTCTCCAACAGGCCCCCCTGTTACAATTAAGTGCACTCTTCTGGGCTTTCTTGACGATTCTGTCTGGGTACTTCCTCTTTTGTAGTTTTTCTGCTAGTGTGTTGGACTCTGATTTGAAATCACCCACTGGTAGGTTTTGCCTCAGTGATTTTGGGTGAAAGCTCTCGAAGAGGAGAAGTCCATTCCTGTCTGTCAGTTTATGAAAGACTCGTGTCATGAGTTTCCCACCCCTCGGGATGATCTCCAGATCTAAAAAGGGGAGACTTTCCTTTGTAACAGTGGATGTAAAATGTAGAAGGGGGTTCTGGTTATTCAACCAAAGTAAGAACTCTGTGATTGATGATTCATCCCCCTCCCAGATGAGCAGCACGTCGTCAATGTACCGTCTCCATAGTTTGATGTTATTATTCCACTGTCTCTCAGGATCAAAGATGAATCGCTGTTCAAAAGAGGCTATATAAAGGCGAGATACAGAAGTTACCGAAAGGAGGGTGTGAGGCTGCCGCCCGTTAATCCTAATTATTATAGGACTGCTGTAAGAAGTTTCGTGATCCTTGCATCTCTACCATAAAGGGAAAATAGAATTTTGGAAGAACAATCCATTGATAGAAGGGTGAAAGTTGAGGATATTCTCCGCAGAATCATTATACTATGAACGTGAGGAGTATAGCGTCCGCTATCGACCGGATCTCTACACTACTTTAGCCCCAGATTTTATTTTTATGCTCTGGTGTTTTGGAAGATCTGAGAAAGATACATTCTTGGGTCAATTTACGGACCAGTAACTTCGAGAACAGGAGGTGTTTGCCCCTGAAGTCCAGAGATAATAATATACTGGTGTCCAAGAGACATACAAATATATCAATCAAAAACCTCTATTTTAAACGAGGTGATTTTAACTGTTCCTGTTTTTATCAGCTTGAGAGTCATTAAACGTTGGTCTTGATAAAGATGACATTATAATACTTTCATCGAAACGCGTCGACGACTGAGTTGTTAGGAACACAATCCGCATTATTACTGAGACGTTTGAGTGCCTATAGAGGGTATGGCACCTAGTCTCAGTCATTAAGGAACAATTACTACGGATGTGATCAGTTTAAGACAAAGTTTACTGGCCTATTACTTGTACTCTCGTATACATTTTAAATTCATGCTGCTATTTGTCTTTGAGTGTGTTTTCCGAATGAATCTATGGATTTTGTTCTGTTTTTTATATTTCATCATGCAATGTTATTAATTGTTTAGACTTGTTTTATTTGATTGTGTGTCTCGTGACGAATAAAATAATTTAAAATTTTCTTTTTTTAGTCTTGTATCTAATAGTAGTCTTGGGTATACAGACATATTCTCCTGTTCTGAGTGCAATGGATGTGATTGAGTGATGAAGTTGGAGACTTGGGTGCTGCAATAGACATTGCTGGGTGTGTATTGTTGTCCAAAGGAAACCTTGTTGATTATATATAAAGGCCTGCCACACTGGGGGCAAAGGCACTACCCATTGAAGTACCGTGGGTCTGCAAATAGTAGGTACCCTGGAACTCAAAAAAATTATTTGTAAGTGCAATTTCTGCCAGGTGTAGTATGAATGGTCTGGGGTGGAATATAACCACTCCTGTGCGTACAAAGTCTCCTCTACCGCCCTCAATGTTTCCATCTGGGGGATGTTAGTATAGAGGGACTCAATGTCCAAACCAGCCAAAAATTTTCTGCTGGGGTCAAAATCCATATCTTTGAGGTTCAGGACATCAGTAGTGTCTTTCAAGTAGGCCTTCATGTTCTGAACTAGTGGTTTAAGAAAAAAGTCGCAAAACTGCAAAAGCGGTTCCAAAATGGACCCAATGCTAGACACAATAGGTCTGCCTGGGGGTGGTCTGGTAGGTTTGTGAACCTTGGGGAGGGTGCAGAAATATGGAACACTAGGATTGGCTTTGCATAGAAAGTTCCCCTCTCGTTCTGTGATCCAGTCATTGCTGACTGCCTCCTCTACCAGTATGGCTATTGCAGACTCGATTTCTGGTGTGGGGTCCCTCGAGAGGACTTTGTAGTTCCTGTTGTCAGAGAGTAGTCTGACACATTCACTTTCATAGGCAGTTCTAGTTTGGAGGACAATGGCCCCTCCCTTGTCCGGCGGTTTTATTATGAGGTCAGGATTACCTTTCAGGTGGTCCAATGCCTCCTTCTCTTCCTTCGTGAGATTCCTATATGGGTGAAACTCTTTCCTGGCTAGTTCTTCCACATCGTGGATCACTGCCCGTTCGAAGGTAGCCACCTCTAAAGGGAGTGCTGAGGTCACTGGTGTAAAAGTAGATCTAGGGCGGAAGGTGCTGTCCCCTTTCCTATCCCCAGAGTACTCCTTCCCCTCAAAGAAGACCTTCAACCTGATTTCCTAAAGAAATCAGATAATTCATGCCTAAGTTTGAAACTATCTAGGGTTTTAGTGGGGACAAAGCCTAGTCCCCTATTCAATAGCCTTTCCTGTGGTTCTGTCAGTGGTATGTCTGTCAGGTTCATGACCATGGTCCCTGCTCGTCCCGGGTATGTGATCCCGCAACATGCTCCTTGTCACCCGTTAATTTAGGTCCTCCCACTGCACTCCCTGTGAGCCTCTTTGTTTTCCCCTCCCTCTCCCTAAAAAAGGATTGGGCAGTTGGGGGTACTGCGTATTGTGGGGCCCTTGCAGTGGTTGGAATGGTTGGAAGATGGAAGGCCAGCCAAAGTCCTGACCTGGAAAGCCCTGATACATAGGGGTAAACATTGGGCGAGGTCCTTGGTGGTTACCCCTCCCTCTGCCCCTCTATCCTGGTTTATTTTCATAATCGCTCCCATCACTGCTGGAGCTCATTGTGTCCCCACCTCTCCTGCCCCCCTGGGGTCCCTTCTTTATATCCTCAATCTTCATCTGGATGTATTCCTCTGTTATATATGGGTATACTCTTTCCCTAGAGAATTTCTTGAGGTCTTTCTGCAGTTTGTTGATTTTAGACTGCATGAGGTAGTCCTTGTATTCGCCTAGCTCATTGTTAGTTTCTTCCAGTTTTCCTTTATATGTTGCTAGCACAACACTTGCTTTTAAGCCTTGTTCATTCGCCTCGATTTGTATGTAAAGGGTGTCGGCTATCCTTTTCGCTGTTGTGATGATCAAGATCAGCCAATCCCTTGTACACTTCCAGGCTATTAGTGCCCAGTCCTTTCTGAAAGAGGTGTCTTCCAAAAAGATCAAGGGTTAGTTGTTTACTATTAAGCCTCGTGGGGCTGCATTAGCTCTGAGATACTCTGTAAGGATTGTTCCATGTAAGATTGCTTTCACATGTGATTTCTTTAATTCCATCAGTGTGTCCCACCCTTCACCCTGGGTCAGGACCTGATTGATAGTGGTTTCTCCGAGTAGTGAGGGCCCGGATAGGATCTGCATCACTGCATCCTCACCATAGGCCAGGCCCTGTTCTTCCGTCATGTTACCAGGGGATACAGTTGGAAATCCCAACCGGATTTTGCACGAAAATCTTCCCGGTAAAAACGATTAAAACCCCTGCGGCTCAGCGGCCGTGCTAATACGTTCCACACAATGAAGAGGGGGAGGAGGGAAACTCCTACTACGACCTCCTCTTTAAATAACTCAACACACAAAAAGAAGTAGGAGTGAAAAAAAGAGGTATTGCTTAAAGAGTTATGTAAGGCAAACCCAACATGTTTGAAAAACTGCCCTCACCCACACGAATGTGGCATGCTTCATCATTGGGCTGCTAAACACACCCCTGCGCAGACCAACGCATGGGGTGGAGCAATAGTGTGGGGGTGACAAAACAAACACAAAGAATAGTAGGGATCAAGTGAATAATAAGTGCAGAAAATGATGTTAAACCTAGCTCAGGGATGTCCCAATACCTATTTTATTCCTGGACTCTCTGGCCAGGGTTAAGAAGGTCTAACAACCTAGAGGATGATGGTGAACACGGTCAATTATGCACAGTTCACCCCTCCCCTCTGCAGATAAGTCAACATGTTTCAGCCAGCTTTTGTGTCTTCCCCAGCTTTCTTCAGGACTGAAAGATCCCTGTAGTCATGCCCTCCTTGCTACATAAGAGAGTCTAGGACTCACCCTGTACTCACGTATGGGTCTTGTATTCACACTTTGAATATGATTTGCAAGTAAAAAAATATATAACGAAGTGTAAGATATATGTGCAAAAAGGTCATTGATATGTGTTCGTGATTTCATAAAAACATGTTGCTCTGCCACTCTAAACTGAATCAGTGCGTACGGTTAATCACATTTCCATTTCATAACCGCATGTCTGGACAATATCTCCAGAAATTGTCTAATCAATTTGTTAAATTAGAATTCATCACCTAAATGCTCGGGATTCACCACCACGGCCCTATACTTCACAGGGCGTATTTATTTTACACTGAAAAATCAAGTGAAACTAGCCAATCTTACCGAGTTTCACCGCAGTATGTGCTCGAAAGGGAGTCAGAGTGAGGGTGGCTCCCTGTACTTGTAGGCCGGGACAGCATGATCCGTACTAAGGGATAGGTCTTTACCCTCTCCCTTCACGTAGTTATCATCAGCGCTCTAGGCTCCTACACGACAGGCACGCACCACATGACCGCGACCAAGATCACGTGACGGGAGTTCCCGTTTCTTTACGTGAAAGATCACAGCGTTCTAGCCTCCGAATAGCAGCTCCTAACCACGTGACCACCACAGGGATCACGTGGTGGAAAGCAGAAACGCCAATAAAGGAGATTTCAACAAGTTGATCGGAACCTTCACGGCGAACGGAGTGATTCACAGACGGAGGCAGGCTCACCTTGATGAAGTAAGCGGGGATCACACGGGTGGGCTAAGACCAAAACGAAGGCAACTATCAGGCCCCATTGGACTTCGAAGCTCTGACATTTTTGACTGGGTAACTAATGAATATCAGATTTGACAGGGTGCGATGAGGCACGGTCAGATTCTTTCATGTGTCCCCGCATACTGGGAGTTAACAACTAATGCGGGAATGTTTTGAGGATGTAGAACTTACATATTTGACCCATCGCATATATAACCATGTGGTTGTCTCTAAAGTCTCATGCATTATCCCCTTATTCCATATCAGTGTGTGACTACAGGGGGCCGCCCTCACTCCGATGCCCTTTCGAGCACATACTGCGGTGAAACACGGTAAGATTGGCTGGTTTCACTTGATTTTTCAGTGTAAAATAAATACGCCCTGTGAAGTATAAAGGCGTGGTGGTGAATCCCGAGCATTTAGGTGATGAATTCTAATTTAACAAATTGATTAGACAATTTCTGGAGATATTGTCCAGACATGCGGTTATTAAATGGAAATGTGATTAACCGTATGCACTGATTCGTTTAGAGTGGCAGAGCAACATGTTTTTATGAAATCACGAACACATATCAATGACCTTTTTGCACATATATCTTTCGCTTTGTTATATATTTTTTTACTTGCAAATCATATTCAAAGTGTGAATACAAGACCCATACATGAGTACAGGGTGAGTCCTAGACCCTCTTATGTAGCAAGGAGGGCAGGACTACAGGGATCTTTCAGTCCTGAAGAAAGCCGGGGGAGACACAAAAGCCGGCTGAAACATGTTGACTTATCTGCAGAGAGGAGGGGTGAACGGTGCATAGTTGACCGTGTTCACCATCATCCTCTAGGTTGTTAGACCTTCTTAACCCTAGCCAGGGAGTCCAGGAATAAAATGGGTATTGGGATATCCCTGAGCTAGTTTTAACATCATTTTCTGCTCTTATTATTCACTTGATCCCAACTATTCTTTGTGTTTGTTTTTTCTGCCCCACCCTATTGCTCCACCCCATGCGTTGGTCTTCGCAGGGGTGTATTTAGCAGCCCAATGATGAAGCATGCCACATTCATGTGGGTCAGGCCAGTTTTTCAAACATGTTGACTTTTCCTTACATAAATCTTTAAGAAATCCCTCTTTTTTTCACTCCTACTTCTTTTTGTGTGTTGACACAGGGATGTGTACCATGTCGACTCTTAACTTTTATCTGAACCAAATCACGCAGCCTGCAATGGCAGTGTGAAGGTGCAGGGTCTCTAAGGGTGGCACAATAGGTGCTGCAGCCCTTGGAGGCCTTCCCTGGTCACAGTGCCTTTAGTACTGATGGTACCTTTGACAAGGGGCTTACCCGTGGCCAGAAAGGTGCCAATTGTGGGTACAAAGGTTCAATTTTGGTAAAGAACAAAGGCCCTGGGAACCTGATTGGCAGGGACCCAGGGCACATCACGTCAAAGTGCATCAAATGTCAGGCAAAAAGTGGGGGGTAACCATGCAGAAAGGGGCACAAAGAAGCCTGCAAATCCATCAAGGCAAGCCTTCCCTAAGACACCCCAAGTCTCTTGGAGACCAATAATATGAGAGGGACTCAACATTTTAACCTCACAAGGATTATCAAAAACTGAGCTTATCCCTGCCACATTCCAGCTGACTAACCTAAGATGGCTTAAGGGGGAGGCTCCCAGGCTCTTTTATCGGCTATCCCTCCCACTGTCTCCAGAAGTCAATCCTGCTCAATGATTGAGGAGAGGGCTTCGAACCTAGTACTTAGCTGGATTCCAGCGGTGACCACCGGTTGAAGGGGGCCAACATGCTCTGCATTCTGTTTCATGCCCTCTACTGTGCGCCAACCCTACCTGAACTTTCTTAGCGGGTAGAAACACCCTAGTGGACATATTACAATCTCTGGCCCTGGTGATGTATCATTTGAGAGATTGAGTAAAATGTGCTCCTAAAATTGACCAAAATACAATCCCCAAACCCCTTTTCTCTTGTACTCCAACCCAACTCACTTTTTGAACCATTATAATCTCATTATACAACAAAGAATGTGGAAAGACCATTTGACATGAAACCAGTGAACATCCTTGTTTATCAACCCACTAGCGCACTCCTCAACACCATTATTCAATTAAGGCACGTTTTCCAAAACACTGGAACTCCATGTCTGGGATCAATTTGTTATTAAAGAAGACAGCCCCAGATATGCTAAAGTCCACCCTGGGACCACAGATGGAAGAGGGAGCAGATGCGTTCATGCATGTGGTGGGTTTGCGACCTCCAAGAATCTCTTTTCAGGAAAGTCTCGCTGCCAAACAGTATGCTCACCTATGATGCCCCTAGCTCCATTTGAATGTTGCTAGACTCGGTGAAAAGGTACAATGCTGTTGGATTGGTCTCGTATCAGGTCAGATTTACTATTACTCTATGGGGTTCTTCTCTGTTGGGTTGTATCTTGGCCCTAATCCTACATAGGTATAGGTGTAGAAGGCATTTCTCTCTTTGGGGGGGCTACCTCTTGGGACAAGTAAAGCCTTACTGCGTGTGGCATCACCGAACAGACATAACATGACTTGGCTGTTGTCTTGGAGCCCATGTCGGTTTAGTGCTCATACCACATGTTGTGTAAGAGGGCGCTGTATAGTGCATGTAGAATGCTGGTTTTGGGTTCGGTGTAGTTATAAGTGATGTGGAAGGGGTCCCTACACAAGCGCTGTGATAGCTTCGTGGTGAGCTCCATTAGATTAGGCATTATTTTGATGATGAATGGATGCAGAAACACCCATAGTAAACCGAGGATACATAGAGGTGCAACAATACATAACTTATTGAACATTGCAGGTCTTGGGATTGGATCCAGGGGAGATGTATTTAATCCTCTAGTAATTGGAGGTGTCTTTAGTTTACAAAGTTCGAGGCAAAGAAGTTCACGGTGCAGTTCATGGGGTTTCCAGCTGCACGTTGGAGAGGTAGACCCATGCAATTTTCCCTTCCACCTTGAGGGCGGTTGGTGTTGTGAAGACTACTCTGTAGAGCCCTTCAAACTTGGCTTGCTTGCACTTCCTTACAAAGTTGCGAATGTAGACTTCTTACCCAGGTTGAGGTGCTTGGTATGGTAGCTTGGCATTGGTGCACTTGGAAGTTCCGGTGGTGGATCTGCTTGGATAGGAATCTGGCGGTTTTGGTTAATTCAGAAAGATACACAAGCAATTTGTCCCCTAATGCTTGAGAGCTAGCCTTGGAGCTCAATTTGGTCCTGGTTTTTGGGATGGGCATCCCCATAACATATATGTAATCAAAAAGGACTGACTGAATGTGACTATTTGGAGACTCAGGACTGTATGAAGAAGAGAAGAAACATTTGGTTTCTTTATAAAGCCCTCACCCACCAACCTAGTTGGTGGCATGCTTCATCATCGGGCCCACCTAGTGACACCGAATGTGTCCCGGGTGTGCTACAACGCCTGTATTTACAGCGGAGCTGGTATATTTGCTGAGTGTGCTGTGAGAGTGATGTGAAAGTGAAAAATTTAAAAGCTATTCAGTGGTCCCAGTGCCCAGGAGGGCATGGCATTTAATATCTGGGCCTCTGTTAGCGTTAAAAGCAGGACAGTGGATGCTAGTGGAGCGAGAATTAAGCACTCCTACATCCAGGGTGTGGTCTACATGTTTCAGCCAGGTCTTTCATTAATTCTGGCTTTCCTCAGGACCGAAAAAAGTATATATGTGTGAGTGCATGTAGCACTTATGTGAATGTGATTTAAAATGTGTTGCACGCGCTAAGGTGCCTTATATGTGGGAGGGGGATTCCCTCTCCGAGCAATACTGAACGTACAACACATAACAAACAAACATACAGAGGAGAGTATAAGCATACTAGCATAAGTCACAGGGATATATCTTTGCCGATAGTAAAGTGCATAGTTGGCGGAAAAACACGGCAAAAGTGGAACCGTACTGGTGGTGCGGTTTAAAGTGAATTATTTCATTATGCGCTAAAACGTGTGGTGGACTAGGAGGCGGAAATACACATATGTGTAAAATGTGGTCACGCTCCAAATATAACCTCACGCTAGCGTTTTGTAGTATATGCCCCCGTAGAGAAATCCGGCAGAGATTCTGACCCTGTAATGATAAAGGGCAGGGCACAACGAGCCATGAGAAACCTGCAAGAGGAAAGCTTACCCGGTAATGGTGAGGTTTCAAGATTACTCACGCCTTTGTGGATCAGGACCTGTGGGAAACCTGTTCAGCTGTCGCGGATCTCCGTGAATGAAGGTCCTAGCCGTGTTGGGTATATAAAGACCTTTTCGGCGTGCTCAGGTGTAGCTAATTGAACCTGTGAGTAGCGTCCCTGAAAATAAAGGAAAAGGAAGAAGGACACGGGAGAAAGACAACACGCTCGCGGTGGGCGTTGGCATGGTAACAGTGCGCTGTGAGCCCTGTGTTCGTCCCGGTAGAGAAGAAAATAGCAAAGAAAGACTACATGCATGTAGTGAGCGTGTAGACATAATGAATATTCTCAATAAGATGTAAGAGAAGTTGTAAATGGTTGCGCAATGTTCTGAAAGTGCTGATGTAGATGAAACGGGTTTATTCCAAAGCGTGATCAGTTAGGAACATTAATGAACCGTATAGGAACTTAACAGAGGAGGCGCAAAAGGAAAGGCAATAGGTGTGCCGAATGGGAACTTAACAGAGGAGGCGCAAAGGAAGGCAATAGGTGTGCCTAGGCTGAGGTCCATTAGCGATATTAACTTCTCAGGGAGCACCACGGGATGGAATCGTTCAATCCCTGGTGTTGTGTAGACAAACGGTAAATCCATCGTTGTTCTTTAATCAGTAGGGTCTTTTCATTGTTATCTCGATTGAGATCGAATTGTTCGATCACTGTCCATGTCATATCATTGGGTGTATGACCATGCTGAAGGTAATGGTCAGTAAGTCTGCTGATGTTTTTTTGCATCGGATAGTGCTGCGGTGCTCGACCACTCTGGTTCTCACTTTTCGCGTCGTCATTCCTATGTAGCGGAGGCCACATGGGCATGTGATCATGTAAACGACGTTAGTAGAGTTACAATTCGTGTGGTGTGATTGTGTCCAGACTTTACTTGGTTCCAGGTTAAGTGTCTTGGAATGTTTTGTAAGGTGGCACACACTACAATTATTACAAGGATAGTGTCCTGTAACATTAGGGAGGCCCCAAGCATTTAGGACGGAGTTGTTGACTGGTCTCCGCGGAAGCCTAGTGCGTGTAGACACTAATTGGTCTTTAAGATTGTTCGCACGTTTATAGGCAAAAAGGGGTTCTTCCCATTCTCTGGGGCCTGAATTTATAATCCGCCAGTTTTTGCGGATGATGCTGGAGACCTGGTTAGAAACCGTGTTATACGTGGTAACACATGTCATGGGTGGCGCGCCAGGTTCCTTGGTTATTGTTTCAAGGATGGCCTCTCTGTTCTGGTTGCGTGCCCTCTTTTTTGATTTCTCAATGACTCGTGTTGGGTAGCCGCGTTCCTGTAATTTGGAGGCAAGGGCTGCTGATTGTTGTTTGTAATCTGTAATTTTGTTACAATTCCTGCGTATACGCAGGAATTGTCCGAAAGGGAGGTTTTCCCTTAAGGATCTCGGATGAAAACTGTTGAAATGTAATAAGGAATTTCGAGCAGTTGGTTTATAATAAGTTGTAGTCGTGAATGCTCCTTGCTCTGCTGTAATATTAAGATCAAGGAATGCCAGGGTAGTTGTACTTGATGTGCTAGTGAATCGAAGGTATGGATCACGCTCATTAAGCCAGATTAAGAATTGGCTTAAAGATTCAGTTGTG
The DNA here is from genome assembly GCA_963921515.1 of Calotriton arnoldi. Taxonomy (NCBI): domain Eukaryota; kingdom Metazoa; phylum Chordata; class Amphibia; order Caudata; family Salamandridae; genus Calotriton; species Calotriton arnoldi. The sequence goes on along the minus strand of CAWUFW010001624.1, from coordinate 2,128,629 downwards.
CCTTCCCAAATCATGAAGATGTCATCTATGTAGCGGCGCCACACTTTGATGTTTACTGAATGTGGGTTTGTGGTTGATGATATATGTCTCTGTTCAAAATGGTGTACATAGAGGCCTGCTACACTGGGGGCAAAAATGCTCCCCATAGATGTTCCGTTGGTTTGTAGGTAGAAGTCACCTTCATATTCAAAATAATTTTCTTTAAGCGCCAGTGTGGCACATTTGAGTATGAATTCTCTGGGGGTGTTGTATGACCACGGTGTGTGCTCCAATATATCGCGTAGTACTTGGAGTGTAGCATCCTGTGGTAAACTGGTATACAGACTCTCTATATCCAGTCCCACCATTAGTTGGGCCATGGGATTAAAATCCATATCTTTGATGATATTAAGAAGATGTTTTGTGTCCTTGATGTAGGTCGGTGTTTGTTGGACCAAGGGGTTGAGAAAATGGTCACAGTATCTTGACAGCGGTTCTAGGAGAGAGTTAATCCCAGAAACGATGGGCCTACCAGGAGGTGGCAAGGTTCCTTTGTGGACCTTGGGGCCAGTATAAAAATATGGAACTCTGGCATTTTTCGTGCACAGGAAATTGGCCTCTTGTTTGGATATGTGACAAGCTTCACTGGCAGCATCCACCAGAGTTTTGATGGTGGCTTGTAACGTCTTGGTGGGGTCATGTTTGAGTAATTTATAGTTGCGTGTGTCACTTAACAATCTGCGACATTCATTGTCGTAATCTTTTTTGTCTTGTAGGACAATGCCACCACCCTTGTCAGCTGGTTTGATGACGAGGGTGGGGTTGTCCTGTAGGTTTTGATAATCTTCCGGTCTTCTTCGGAGAGATTATTGAATGGTCTAGCTGGTTCAAGCTGCTCTATGTCATGGTAGACAGCTTGTTCGAAAGTGGTGATCTCCACGGGTACACTTGTAGGTGGAGGTACAAAGCTAGACTTCAGTTTCAAGCCCGTCTCATTGTTGCTCCCCGTGGGGTTATCATCAGTTGTGCTTGGTTTTTCAAAAAGGCCCTCAGTTTGAGTTTTCTGAAGAAATCTGCAAGCTCCACATGTAGTTTGAATTTGTCCAATCTAGTTGTTGGGACAAAGGATAGGCCCTTATCGAGTACTGCAGTGTCCTTGGATGATAGTGGTGTGCTGGACAGATTGAATACCAGAGTGGGAGGCGAGTCGTTGGTTACTGTTTGCTCGTGCCAGGTTGTGGTTCCCGTGTCCTGTTGCGGGTGTTTGCGCTCACAGGATTCTCCTCTTCTGCCCAGTGTACTGATTGGTTGTTTCTTCTTCTGCCGCGTGACCTCCGGCCCTGTCCTAAAAAGGGGGCCTAGGATTGCCTTGGAAGAATGGTGGAGGGGGCCTAACTGGTACATCTGTGGCCAGTTGAAGTATTGATGTTGTGGTTGTCCAAAAGGTGTTGGTCCATAGGTGGGTCCTTGTCGTGGTCCATGCCAGGGTTGTTGCCACCGTTGTTGGCGTCCTCTGCCTCGCTGTTTGGATGAGTCATTACTGGAGTCGCTGGAGATAGAGCTACTGTCTCCTGAGGTATCACCAGATCTTTCAGATTTGTTCGGGGGTACAAAATTGTCATCTGTATATGGGTATGTTTTGACATAGGAGAACTTCTTGAGATCTTTTTGAAATTTTGTTATTTTGGCTTGTGTTAGATATTCTTTATAATCCGCCATTTCTTTGTTCTGGTCATCAAGTTTTTTCTTGTATGATGTAATCGTCGTTTTGTAGTGGCTTTCTGTGGCTTGAATGTCAATTATCATTGCCTCCGATAGGCGTTTGGCAGTCTTGATGATAAGCACCAACCAATCTCTGGTGCAGTGCCAGGCTATCTGTGCCCAGTCTTTCCTAAAGATGGCATCTTCTAGGAAGATCCTGGGGGCATTTGTGACAAGGAGACCTCGGGGGCTGTGTTAGTCCGAAGGTATTCTGTCAATATAAGGCCATGTAAGATGGTTCTGATACGGTTGCGCTTCTTCTCTGTTAAGGTATCCCAGTCTGTAGTTTGGGCTATTGTGTTGGAGATGTTAAAGTCTGCCAGAAAGGAGGGGTCGGCAAGGATTTCATTAATATCACTTTCGTTGTATGTGAGACCATGGTGTTCTGCCATGGTAAAGAAAGTACGAGAAAAGGCTCTCGCAGCTTTGCGCTGCTCAATATATAGTTATCAAGGAGAGAGAGAGGACTAGATAGCCAGTCCGTATCCCCAGGTTATTTATATGTAATCAAAAAGGACTGACTGAATGTGACTATTTGGAGACTCAGGACTGTATGAAGAAGAGAAGAAACATTTGGTTTCTTTATAAAGCCCTCACCCACCAACCTAGTTGGTGGCATGCTTCATCATCGGGCCCACCTAGTGACACCGAATGTGTCCCGGGTGTGCTACAACGCCTGTATTTACAGCGGAGCTGGTATATTTGCTGAGTGTGCTGTGAGAGTGATGTGAAAGTGAAAAATTTAAAAGCTATTCAGTGGTCCCAGTGCCCAGGAGGGCATGGCATTTAATATCTGGGCCTCTGTTAGCGTTAAAAGCAGGACAGTGGATGCTGGTGGAGCGAGAATTAAGCACTCCTACATCCAGGGTGTGGTCTACATGTTTCAGCCAGGTCTTTCATTAATTCTGGCTTTCCTCAGGACCGAAAAAGTATATATGTGTGAGTGCATGTAGCACTTATGTGAATGTGATTTAAAATGTGTTGCACGCGCTAAGGTGCCTTATATGTGGGAGGGGGATTCCCTCTCCGAGCAATACTGAACGTACAACACATAACAAACAAACATACAGAGGAGAGTATAAGCATACTAGCATAAGTCACAGGGATATATCTTTGCCGATAGTAAAGTGCATAGTTGGCGGAAAAACACGGCAAAAGTGGAACCGTACTGGTGGTGCGGTTTAAAGTGAATTATTTCATTATGCGCTAAAACGTGTGGTGGACTAGGAGGCGGAAATACACATATGTGTAAAATGTGGTCACGCTCCAAATATAACCTCACGCTAGCGTTTTGTAGTATATGCCCCCGTAGAGAAATCCGGCAGAGATTCTGACCCTGTAATGATAAAGGGCAGGGCACAACGAGCCATGAGAAACCTGCAAGAGGAAAGCTTACCCGGTAATGGTGAGGTTTCAAGATTACTCACGCCTTTGTGGATCAGGACCTGTGGGAAACCTGTTCAGCTGTCGCGGATCTCCGTGAATGAAGGTCCTAGCCGTGTTGGGTATATAAAGACCTTTTCGGCGTGCTCAGGTGTAGCTAATTGAACCTGTGAGTAGCGTCCCTGAAAATAAAGGAAAAGGAAGAAGGACACGGGAGAAAGACAACACGCTCGCGGTGGGCGTTGGCATGGTAACAGTGCGCTGTGAGCCCTGTGTTCGTCCCGGTAGAGAAGAAAATAGCAAAGAAAGACTACATGCATGTAGTGAGCGTGTAGACATAATGAATATTCTCAATAAGATGTAAGAGAAGTTGTAAATGGTTGCGCAATGTTCTGAAAGTGCTGATGTAGATGAAACGGGTTTATTCCAAAGCGTGATCAGTTAGGAACATTAATGAACCGTATAGGAACTTAACAGAGGAGGCGCAAAAGGAAAGGCAATAGGTGTGCCGAATGGGAACTTAACAGAGGAGGCGCAAAGGAAGGCAATAGGTGTGCCTAGGCTGAAGTCCATTAGCGATATTAACTTCTCAGGGAGCACCACGGGATGGAATCGTTCAATCCCTGGTGTTGTGTAGACAAACGGTAAATCCATCGTTGTTCTTTAATCAGTAGGGTCTTTTCATTGTTATCTCGATTGAGATCGAATTGTTCGATCACTGTCCATGTCATATCATTGGGTGTATGACCATGCTGAAGGTAATGGTCAGTAAGTCTGCTGATGTTTTTTTGCATCGGATAGTGCTGCGGTGCTCGACCACTCTGGTTCTCACTTTTCGCGTCGTCATTCCTATGTAGCGGAGGCCACATGGGCATGTGATCATGTAAACGACGTTAGTAGAGTTACAATTCGTGTGGTGTGATTGTGTCCAGACTTTACTTGGTTCCAGGTTAAGTGTCTTGGAATGTTTTGTAAGGTGGCACACACTACAATTATTACAAGGATAGTGTCCTGTAACATTAGGGAGGCCCCAAGCATTTAGGACGGAGTTGTTGACTGGTCTCTGCGGAAGCCTAGTGCGTGTAGACACTAATTGGTCTTTAAGATTGTTCGCACGTTTATAGGCAAAAGGGGTTCTTCCCATTCTCTGGGGCCTGAATTTATAATCCGCCAGTTTTTGCGGATGATGCTGGAGACCTGGTTAGAAACCGTGTTATACGTGGTAACACATGTCATGGGTGGCGCGCCAGGTTCCTTGGTTATTGTTTCAAGGATGGCCTCTCTGTTCTGGTTGCGTGCCCTCTTTTTTGATTTCTCAATGACTCGTGTTGGGTAGCCGCGTTCCTGTAATTTGGAGGCAAGGGCTGCTGATTGTTGTTTGTAATCTGTAATTTTGTTACAATTCCTGCGTATACGCAGGAATTGTCCGAAAAGGAGGTTTTCCCTTAAGGATCTCGGATGAAAACTGTTGAAATGTAATAAGGAATTTCGAGCAGTTGGTTTATAATAAGTTGTAGTCGTGAATGCTCCTTGCTCTGCTGTAATATTAAGATCAAGGAATGCCAGGGTAGTTGTACTTGATGTGCTAGTGAATCGAAGGTATGGATCACGCTCATTAAGCCAGATTAAGAATTGGCTTAAAGATTCAGTTGTGCCTTCCCAAATCATGAAGATGTCATCTATGTAGCGGCGCCACACTTTGATGTTTACTGAATGTGGGTTTGTGGTTGATGATATATGTCTCTGTTCAAAATGGTGTACATAGAGGCCTGCTACACTGGGGGCAAAAATGCTCCCCATAGATGTTCCGTTGGTTTGTAGGTAGAAGTCACCTTCATATTCAAAATAATTTTCTTTAAGCGCCAGTGTGGCACATTTGAGTATGAATTCTCTGGGGGTGTTGTATGACCACGGTGTGTGCTCCAATATATCGCGTAGTACTTGGAGTGTAGCATCCTGTGGTAAACTGGTATACAGACTCTCTATATCCAGTCCCACCATTAGTTGGGCCATGGGATTAAAATCCATATCTTTGATGATATTAAGAAGATGTTTTGTGTCCTTGATGTAGGTCGGTGTTTGTTGGACCAAGGGGTTGAGAAAATGGTCACAGTATCTTGACAGCGGTTCTAGGAGAGAGTTAATCCCAGAAACGATGGGCCTACCAGGAGGTGGCAAGGTTCCTTTGTGGACCTTGGGGACAGTATAAAAATATGGAACTCTGGCATTTTTCGTGCACAGGAAATTGGCCTCTTGTTTGGATATGTGACAAGCTTCACTGGCAGCATCCACCAGAGTTTTGATGGTGGCTTGTAACGTCTTGGTGGGGTCATGTTTGAGTAATTTATAGTTGCGTGTGTCACTTAACAATCTGCGACATTCATTGTCGTAATCTTTTTTGTCTTGTAGGACAATGCCACCACCCTTGTCAGCTGGTTTGATGACGAGGGTGGGGTTGTCCTGTAGGTTTTGATAATCTTCCGGTCTTCTTCGGAGAGATTATTGAATGGTCTAGCTGGTTCAAGCTGCTCTATGTCATGGTAGACAGCTTGTTCGAAAGTGGTGATCTCCACGGGTACACTTGTAGGTGGAGGTACAAAGCTAGACTTCAGTTTCAAGCCCGTCTCATTGTTGCTCCCCGTGGGGTTATCATCAGTTGTGCTTGGTTTTTCAAAAAAGGCCCTCAGTTTGAGTTTTCTGAAGAAATCTGCAAGCTCCACATGTAGTTTGAATTTGTCCAATCTAGTTGTTGGGACAAAGGATAGGCCCTTATCGAGTACTGCAGTGTCCTTGGATGATAGTGGTGTGCTGGACAGATTGAATACCAGAGTGGGAGGCGAGTCGTTGGTTACTGTTTGCTCGTGCCAGGTTGTGGTTCCCGTGTCCTGTTGCGGGTGTTTGCGCTCACAGGATTCTCCTCTTCTGCCCAGTGTACTGATTGGTTGTTTCTTCTTCTGCCGCGTGACCTCCGGCCCTGTCCTAAAAAGGGGGCCTAGGATTGCCTTGGAAGAATGGTGGAGGGGGCCTAACTGGTACATCTGTGGCCAGTTGAAGTATTGATGTTGTGGTTGTCCAAAAGGTGTTGGTCCATAGGTGGGTCCTTGTCGTGGTCCATGCCAGGGTTGTTGCCACCGTTGTTGGCGTCCTCTGCCTCGCTGTTTGGATGAGTCATTACTGGAGTCGCTGGAGATAGAGCTACTGTCTCCTGAGGTATCACCAGATCTTTCAGATTTGTTCGGGGTACAAAATTGTCATCTGTATATGGGTATGTTTTGACATAGGAGAACTTCTTGAGATCTTTTTGAAATTTTGTTATTTTGGCTTGTGTTAGATATTCTTTATAATCCGCCATTTCTTTGTTCTGGTCATCAAGTTTTTTCTTGTATGATGTAATCGTCGTTTTGTAGTGGCTTTCTGTGGCTTGAATGTCAATTATCATTGCCTCCGATAGGCGTTTGGCAGTCTTGATGATAAGCACCAACCAATCTCTGGTGCAGTGCCAGGCTATCTGTGCCCAGTCTTTCCTAAAGATGGCATCTTCTAGGAAGATCCTGGGGGCATTTGTGACAAGGAGACCTCGGGGGGCTGTGTTAGTCCGAAGGTATTCTGTCAATATAAGGCCATGTAAGATGGTTCTGATACGGTTGCGCTTCTTCTCTGTTAAGGTATCCCAGTCTGTAGTTTGGGCTATTGTGTTGGAGATGTTAAAGTCTGCCAGAAAGGAGGGGTCGGCAAGGATTTCATTAATATCACTTTCGTTGTATGTGAGACCATGGTGTTCTGCCATGGTAAAGAAAGTACGAGAAAAGGCTCTCGCAGCTTTGCGCTGCTCAATATATAGTTATCAAGGAGAGAGAGAGGACTAGATAGCCAGTCCGTATCCCCAGGTTATTTATATGTAATCAAAAAGGACTGACTGAATGTGACTATTTGGAGACTCAGGACTGTATGAAGAAGAGAAGAAACATTTGGTTTCTTTATAAAGCCCTCACCCACCAACCTAGTTGGTGGCATGCTTCATCATCGGGCCCACCTAGTGACACCGAATGTGTCCCGGGTGTGCTACAACGCCTGTATTTACAGCGGAGCTGGTATATTTGCTGAGTGTGCTGTGAGAGTGATGTGAAAGTGAAAAATTTAAAAGCTATTCAGTGGTCCCAGTGCCCAGGAGGGCATGGCATTTAATATCTGGGCCTCTGTTAGCGTTAAAAGCAGGACAGTGGATGCTAGTGGAGCGAGAATTAAGCACTCCTACATCCAGGGTGTGGTCTACATGTTTCAGCCAGGTCTTTCATTAATTCTGGCTTTCCTCAGGACCGAAAAAAGTATATATGTGTGAGTGCATGTAGCACTTATGTGAATGTGATTTAAAATGTGTTGCACGCGCTAAGGTGCCTTATATGTGGGAGGGGGATTCCCTCTCCGAGCAATACTGAACGTACAACACATAACAAACAAACATACAGAGGAGAGTATAAGCATACTAGCATAAGTCACAGGGATATATCTTTGCCGATAGTAAAGTGCATAGTTGGCGGAAAAACACGGCAAAAGTGGAACCGTACTGGTGGTGCGGTTTAAAGTGAATTATTTCATTATGCGCTAAAACGTGTGGTGGACTAGGAGGCGGAAATACACATATGTGTAAAATGTGGTCACGCTCCAAATATAACCTCACGCTAGCGTTTTGTAGTATATGCCCCCGTAGAGAAATCCGGCAGAGATTCTGACCCTGTAATGATAAAGGGCAGGGCACAACGAGCCATGAGAAACCTGCAAGAGGAAAGCTTACCCGGTAATGGTGAGGTTTCAAGATTACTCACGCCTTTGTGGATCAGGACCTGTGGGAAACCTGTTCAGCTGTCGCGGATCTCCGTGAATGAAGGTCCTAGCCGTGTTGGGTATATAAAGACCTTTTCGGCGTGCTCAGGTGTAGCTAATTGAACCTGTGAGTAGCGTCCCTGAAAATAAAGGAAAAGGAAGAAGGACACGGGAGAAAGACAACACGCTCGCGGTGGGCGTTGGCATGGTAACAGTGCGCTGTGAGCCCTGTGTTCGTCCCGGTAGAGAAGAAAATAGCAAAGAAAGACTACATGCATGTAGTGAGCGTGTAGACATAATGAATATTCTCAATAAGATGTAAGAGAAGTTGTAAATGGTTGCGCAATGTTCTGAAAGTGCTGATGTAGATGAAACGGGTTTATTCCAAAGCGTGATCAGTTAGGAACATTAATGAACCGTATAGGAACTTAACAGAGGAGGCGCAAAAGGAAAGGCAATAGGTGTGCCGAATGGGAACTTAACAGAGGAGGCGCAAAAGGAAGGCAATAGGTGTGCCTAGGCTGAGGTCCATTAGCGATATTAACTTCTCAGGGAGCACCACGGGATGGAATCGTTCAATCCCTGGTGTTGTGTAGACAAACGGTAAATCCATCGTTGTTCTTTAATCAGTAGGGTCTTTTCATTGTTATCTCGATTGAGATCGAATTGTTCGATCACTGTCCATGTCATATCATTGGGTGTATGACCATGCTGAAGGTAATGGTCAGTAAGTCTGCTGATGTTTTTTTGCATCGGATAGTGCTGCGGTGCTCGACCACTCTGGTTCTCACTTTTCGCGTCGTCATTCCTATGTAGCGGAGGCCACATGGGCATGTGATCATGTAAACGACGTTAGTAGAGTTACAATTCGTGTGGTGTGATTGTGTCCAGACTTTACTTGGTTCCAGGTTAAGTGTCTTGGAATGTTTTGTAAGGTGGCACACACTACAATTATTACAAGGATAGTGTCCTGTAACATTAGGGAGGCCCCAAGCATTTAGGACGGAGTTGTTGACTGGTCTCTGCGGAAGCCTAGTGCGTGTAGACACTAATTGGTCTTTAAGATTGTTCGCACGTTTATAGGCAAAAGGGGTTCTTCCCATTCTCTGGGGCCTGAATTTATAATCCGCCAGTTTTTGCGGATGATGCTGGAGACCTGGTTAGAAACCGTGTTATACGTGGTAACACATGTCATGGGTGGCGCGCCAGGTTCCTTGGTTATTGTTTCAAGGATGGCCTCTCTGTTCTGGTTGCGTGCCCTCTTTTTTGATTTCTCAATGACTCGTGTTGGGTAGCCGCGTTCCTGTAATTTGGAGGCAAGGGCTGCTGATTGTTGTTTGTAATCTGTAATTTTGTTACAATTCCTGCGTATACGCAGGAATTGTCCGAAAGGAGGTTTTCCCTTAAGGATCTCGGATGAAAACTGTTGAAATGTAATAAGGAATTTCGAGCAGTTGGTTTATAATAAGTTGTAGTCGTGAATGCTCCTTGCTCTGCTGTAATATTAAGATCAAGGAATGCCAGGGTAGTTGTACTTGATGTGCTAGTGAATCGAAGGTATGGATCACGCTCATTAAGCCAGATTAAGAATTGGCTTAAAGATTCAGTTGTGCCTTCCCAAATCATGAAGATGTCATCTATGTAGCGGCGCCACACTTTGATGTTTACTGAATGTGGGTTTGTGGTTGATGATATATGTCTCTGTTCAAAATGGTGTACATAGAGGCCTGCTACACTGGGGGCAAAAATGCTCCCCATAGATGTTCCGTTGGTTTGTAGGTAGAAGTCACCTTCATATTCAAAATAATTTTCTTTAAGCGCCAGTGTGGCACATTTGAGTATGAATTCTCTGGGGGTGTTGTATGACCACGGTGTGTGCTCCAATATATCGCGTAGTACTTGGAGTGTAGCATCCTGTGGTAAACTGGTATACAGACTCTCTATATCCAGTCCCACCATTAGTTGGGCCATGGGATTAAAATCCATATCTTTGATGATATTAAGAAGATGTTTTGTGTCCTTGATGTAGGTCGGTGTTTGTTGGACCAAGGGGTTGAGAAAATGGTCACAGTATCTTGACAGCGGTTCTAGGAGAGAGTTAATCCCAGAAACGATGGGCCTACCAGGAGGTGGCAAGGTTCCTTTGTGGACCTTGGGGACAGTATAAAAATATGGAACTCTGGCATTTTTCGTGCACAGGAAATTGGCCTCTTGTTTGGATATGTGACAAGCTTCACTGGCAGCATCCACCAGAGTTTTGATGGTGGCTTGTAACGTCTTGGTGGGGTCATGTTTGAGTAATTTATAGTTGCGTGTGTCACTTAACAATCTGCGACATTCATTGTCGTAATCTTTTTTGTCTTGTAGGACAATGCCACCACCCTTGTCAGCTGGTTTGATGACGAGGGTGGGGTTGTCCTGTAGGTTTTTGATAATCTTCCGGTCTTCTTCGGAGAGATTATTGAATGGTCTAGCTGGTTCAAGCTGCTCTATGTCATGGTAGACAGCTTGTTCGAAAGTGGTGATCTCCACGGGTACACTTGTAGGTGGAGGTACAAAGCTAGACTTCAGTTTCAAGCCCGTCTCATTGTTGCTCCCCGTGGGGTTATCATCAGTTGTGCTTGGTTTTTCAAAAAGGCCCTCAGTTTGAGTTTTCTGAAGAAATCTGCAAGCTCCACATGTAGTTTGAATTTGTCCAATCTAGTTGTTGGGACAAAGGATAGGCCCTTATCGAGTACTGCAGTGTCCTTAGATGATAGTGGTGTGCTGGACAGATTGAATACCAGAGTGGGAGGCGAGTCGTTGGTTACTGTTTGCTCGTGCCAGGTTGTGGTTCCCGTGTCCTGTTGCGGGTGTTTGCGCTCACAGGATTCTCCTCTTCTGCCCAGTGTACTGATTGGTTGTTTCTTCTTCTGCCGCGTGACCTCCGGCCCTGTCCTAAAAAAGGGGGCCTAGGATTGCCTTGGAAGAATGGTGGAGGGGGGCCTAACTGGTACATCTGTGGCCAGTTGAAGTATTGATGTTGTGGTTGTCCGTTTTAGCGCATAATGAAATAATTCACTTTAAACCGCACCACCAGTACGGTTCCACTTTTGCCGTGTTTTTCCGCCAACTATGCACTTTACTATCGGCAAAGATATATCCCTGTGACTTATGCTAGTATGCTTATACTCTCCTCTGTATGTTTGTTTGTTTGTTATGTGTTGTACGTTCAGTATTGCTCGGAGAGGGAATCCCCCTCCCACATATAAGGCACCTTAGCGCGTGCAACACATTTTAAATCACATTCACATAAGTGCTACATGCACTCACACATATATACTTTTTCGGTCCTGAGGAAAGCCAGAATTAATGAAAGACCTGGCTGAAACATGTAGACCACACCCTGGATGTAGGAGTGCTTAATTCTCGCTCCACTAGCATCCACTGTCCTGCTTTTAACGCTAACAGAGGCCCAGATATTAAATGCCATGCCCTCCTGGGCACTGGGACCACTGAATAGCTTTTAAATTTTTCACTTTCACATCACTCTCACAGCACACTCAGCAAATATACCAGCTCCGCTGTAAATACAGGCGTTGTAGCACACCCGGGACACATTCGGTGTCACTAGGTGGGCCCGATGATGAAGCATGCCACCAACTAGGTTGGTGGGTGAGGGCTTTATAAAGAAACCAAATGTTTCTTCTCTTCTTCATACAGTCCTGAGTCTCCAAATAGTCACATTCAGTCAGTCCTTTTTGATTACATATAAATAACCTGGGGATACGGACTGGCTATCTAGTCCTCTCTCTCTCCTTGATAACTATATATTGAGCAGCGCAAAGCTGCGAGAGCCTTTTCTCGTACTTTCTTTACCATGGCAGAACACCATGGTCTCACATACAACGAAAGTGATATTAATGAAATCCTTGCCGACCCCTCCTTTCTGGCAGACTTTAACATCTCCAACACAATAGCCCAAACTACAGACTGGGATACCTTAACAGAGAAGAAGCGCAACCGTATCAGAACCATCTTACATGGCCTTATATTGACAGAATACCTTCGGACTAACACAGCCCCCGAGGTCTCCTTGTCACAAATGCCCCCAGGATCTTCCTAGAAGATGCCATCTTTAGGAAAGACTGGGCACAGATAGCCTGGCACTGCACCAGAGATTGGTTGGTGCTTATCATCAAGACTGCCAAACGCCTATCGGAGGCAATGATAATTGACATTCAAGCCACAGAAAGCCATTACAAAACGACGATTACATCATACAAGAAAAAACTTGATGACCAGAACAAAGAAATGGCGGATTATAAAGAATATCTAACACAAGCCAAAATAACAAAATTTCAAAAAGATCTCAAGAAGTTCTCCTATGTCAAAACATACCCATATACAGATGACAATTTTGTACCCCCGAACAAATCTGAAAGATCTGGTGATACCTCAGGAGACAGTAGCTCTATCTCCAGCGACTCCAGTAATGACTCATCCAAACAGCGAGGCAGAGGACGCCAACAACGGTGGCAACAACCCTGGCATGGACCACGACAAGGACCCACCTATGGACCAACACCTTTTGGACAACCACAACATCAATACTTCAACTGGCCACAGATGTACCAGTTAGGCCCCCCTCCACCATTCTTCCAAGGCAATCCTAGGCCCCCTTTTTTAGGACAGGGCCGGAGGTCACGCGGCAGAAGAAGAAACAACCAATCAGTACACTGGGCAGAAGAGGAGAATCCTGTGAGCGCAAACACCCGCAACAGGACACGGGAACCACAACCTGGCACGAGCAAACAGTAACCAACGACTCGCCTCCCAGTCTGGTATTCAATCTGTCCAGCACACCACTATCATCTAAGGACACTGCAGTACTCGATAAGGGCCTATCCTTTGTCCCAACAACTAGATTGGACAAATTCAAACTACATGTGGAGCTTGCAGATTTCTTCAGAAAACTCAAACTGAGGGCCTTTTTTGAAAAACCAAGCACAACTGATGATAACCCCACGGGGAGCAACAATGAGACGGGCTTGAAACTGAAGTCTAGCTTTGTACCTCCACCTACAAGTGTACCCGTGGAGATCACCACTTTCGAACAAGCTGTCTACCATGACATAGAGCAGCTTGAACCAGCTAGACCATTCAATAATCTCTCCGAAGAAGACCGGAAGATTATCAAAAACCTACAGGACAACCCCACCCTCGTCATCAAACCAGCTGACAAGGGTGGTGGCATTGTCCTACAAGACAACAATCTGCGACATTCATTGTCGTAATCTTTTTTAAGTGACACACGCAACTATAAATTACTCAAACATGACCCCACCAAGACGTTACAAGCCACCATCAAAACTCTGGTGGATGCTGCCAGTGAAGCTTGTCACATATCCAAACAAGAGGCCAATTTCCTGTGCACGAAAAATGCCAGAGTTCCATATTTTTATACTGTCCCCAAGGTCCACAAAGGAACCTTGCCACCTCCTGGTAGGCCCATCGTTTCTGGGATTAACTCTCTCCTAGAACCCTTGTCAAGATACTGTGACCATTTTCTCAACCCCTTGGTCCAACAAACACCGACCTACATCAAGGACACAAAACATCTTCTTAATATCATCAAAGATATGGATTTTAATCCCATGGCCCAACTAATGGTGGGACTGGATATAGAGAGTCTGTATACCAGTTTACCACAGGATGCTACACTCCAAGTACTACGCGATATATTGGAGCACACACCGTGGTCATACAACACCCCCAGAGAATTCATACTCAAATGTGCCACACTGGCGCTTAAAGAAAATTATTTTGAATATGAAGGTGACTTCTACCTACAAACCAACGGAACATCTATGGGGAGCATTTTTGCCCCCAGTGTAGCAGGCCTCTATGTACACCATTTTGAACAGAGACATATATCATCAACCACAAACCCACATTCAGTAAACATCAAAGTGTGGCGCCGCTACATAGATGACATCTTCATGATTTGGGAAGGCACAACTGAATCTTTAAGCCAATTCTTAATCTGGCTTAATGAGCGTGATCCATACCTTCGATTCACTAGCACATCAAGTACAACTACCCTGGCATTCCTTGATCTTAATATTACAGCAGAGCAAGGAGCATTCACGACTACAACTTATTATAAACCAACTGCTCGAAATTCCTTATTACATTTCAACAGTTTTCATCCGAGATCCTTAAGGGAAAACCTCCCTTTCGGACAATTCCTGCGTATACGCAGGAATTGTAACAAAATTACAGATTACAAACAACAATCAGCAGCCCTTGCCTCCAAATTACAGGAACGCGGCTACCCAACACGAGTCATTGAGAAATCAAAAAAGAGGGCACGCAACCAGAACAGAGAGGCCATCCTTGAAACAATAACCAAGGAACCTGGCGCGCCACCCATGACATGTGTTACCACGTATAACACGGTTTCTAACCAGGTCTCCAGCATCATCCGCAAAAACTGGCGGATTATAAATTCAGGCCCCAGAGAATGGGAAGAACCCCTTTTGCCTATAAACGTGCGAACAATCTTAAAGACCAATTAGTGTCTACACGCACTAGGCTTCCGCAGAGACCAGTCAACAACTCCGTCCTAAATGCTTGGGGCCTCCCTAATGTTACAGGACACTATCCTTGTAATAATTGTAGTGTGTGCCACCTTACAAAACATTCCAAGACACTTAACCTGGAACCAAGTAAAGTCTGGACACAATCACACCACACGAATTGTAACTCTACTAACGTCGTTTACATGATCACATGCCCATGTGGCCTCCGCTACATAGGAATGACGACGCGAAAAGTGAGAACCAGAGTGGTCGAGCACCGCAGCACTATCCGATGCAAAAAAAACATCAGCAGACTTACTGACCATTACCTTCAGCATGGTCATACACCCAATGATATGACATGGACAGTGATCGAACAATTCGATCTCAATCGAGATAACAATGAAAAGACCCTACTGATTAAAGAACAACGATGGATTTACCGTTTGTCTACACAACACCAGGGATTGAACGATTCCATCCCGTGGTGCTCCCTGAGAAGTTAATATCGCTAATGGACCTCAGCCTAGGCACACCTATTGCCTTCCTTTTGCGCCTCCTCTGTTAAGTTCCCATTCGGCACACCTATTGCCTTTCCTTTTGCGCCTCCTCTGTTAAGTTCCTATACGGTTCATTAATGTTCCTAACTGATCACGCTTTGGAATAAACCCGTTTCATCTACATCAGCACTTTCAGAACATTGCGCAACCATTTACAACTTCTCTTACATCTTATTGAGAATATTCATTATGTCTACACGCTCACTACATGCATGTAGTCTTTCTTTGCTATTTTCTTCTCTACCGGGACGAACACAGGGCTCACAGCGCACTGTTACCATGCCAACGCCCACCGCGAGCGTGTTGTCTTTCTCCCGTGTCCTTCTTCCTTTTCCTTTATTTTCAGGGACGCTACTCACAGGTTCAATTAGCTACACCTGAGCACGCCGAAAAGGTCTTTATATACCCAACACGGCTAGGACCTTCATTCACGGAGATCCGCGACAGCTGAACAGGTTTCCCACAGGTCCTGATCCACAAAGGCGTGAGTAATCTTGAAACCTCACCATTACCGGGTAAGCTTTCCTCTTGCAGGTTTCTCATGGCTCGTTGTGCCCTGCCCTTTATCATTACAGGGTCAGAATCTCTGCCGGATTTCTCTACGGGGGCATATACTACAAAACGCTAGCGTGAGGTTATATTTGGAGCGTGACCACATTTTACACATATGTGTATTTCCGCCTCCTAGTCCACCACACGTTTTAGCGCATAATGAAATAATTCACTTTAAACCGCACCACCAGTACGGTTCCACTTTTGCCGTGTTTTTCCGCCAACTATGCACTTTACTATCGGCAAAGATATATCCCTGTGACTTATGCTAGTATGCTTATACTCTCCTCTGTATGTTTGTTTGTTATGTGTTGTACGTTCAGTATTGCTCGGAGAGGGAATCCCCCTCCCACATATAAGGCACCTTAGCGCGTGCAACACATTTTAAATCACATTCACATAAGTGCTACATGCACTCACACATATATACTTTTTCGGTCCTGAGGAAAGCCAGAATTAATGAAAGACCTGGCTGAAACATGTAGACCACACCCTGGATGTAGGAGTGCTTAATTCTCGCTCCACTAGCATCCACTGTCCTGCTTTTAACGCTAACAGAGGCCCAGATATTAAATGCCATGCCCTCCTGGGCACTGGGACCACTGAATAGCTTTTAAATTTTTCACTTTCACATCACTCTCACAGCACACTCAGCAAATATACCAGCTCCGCTGTAAATACAGGCGTTGTAGCACACCCGGGACACATTCGGTGTCACTAGGTGGGCCCGATGATGAAGCATGCCACCAACTAGGTTGGTGGGTGAGGGCTTTATAAAGAAACCAAATGTTTCTTCTCTTCTTCATACAGTCCTGAGTCTCCAAATAGTCACATTCAGTCAGTCCTTTTTGATTACATATAAATAACCTGGGGATACGGACTGGCTATCTAGTCCTCTCTCTCTCTCCTTGATAACTATATATTGAGCAGCGCAAAGCTGCGAGAGCCTTTTCTCGTACTTTCTTTACCATGGCAGAACACCATGGTCTCACATACAACGAAAGTGATATTAATGAAATCCTTGCCGACCCCTCCTTTCTGGCAGACTTTAACATCTCCAACACAATAGCCCAAACTACAGACTGGGATACCTTAACAGAGAAGAAGCGCAACCGTATCAGAACCATCTTACATGGCCTTATATTGACAGAATACCTTCGGACTAACACAGCCCCCGAGGTCTCCTTGTCACAAATGCCCCCAGGATCTTCCTAGAAGATGCCATCTTTAGGAAAGACTGGGCACAGATAGCCTGGCACTGCACCAGAGATTGGTTGGTGCTTATCATCAAGACTGCCAAACGCCTATCGGAGGCAATGATAATTGACATTCAAGCCACAGAAAGCCATTACAAAACGACGATTACATCATACAAGAAAAAACTTGATGACCAGAACAAAGAAATGGCGGATTATAAAGAATATCTAACACAAGCCAAAATAACAAAATTTCAAAAAGATCTCAAGAAGTTCTCCTATGTCAAAACATACCCATATACAGATGACAATTTTGTACCCCCGAACAAATCTGAAAGATCTGGTGATACCTCAGGAGACAGTAGCTCTATCTCCAGCGACTCCAGTAATGACTCATCCAAACAGCGAGGCAGAGGACGCCAACAACGGTGGCAACAACCCTGGCATGGACCACGACAAGGACCCACCTATGGACCAACACCTTTTGGACAACCACAACATCAATACTTCAACTGGCCACAGATGTACCAGTTAGGCCCCCTCCACCATTCTTCCAAGGCAATCCTAGGCCCCCTTTTTTAGGACAGGGCCGGAGGTCACGTGGCAGAAGAAGAAACAACCAATCAGTACACTGGGCAGAAGAGGAGAATCCTGTGAGCGCAAACACCCGCAACAGGACACGGGAACCACAACCTGGCACGAGCAAACAGTAACCAACGACTCGCCTCCCACTCTGGTATTCAATCTGTCCAGCACACCACTATCATCTAAGGACACTGCAGTACTCGATAAGGGCCTATCCTTTGTCCCAACAACTAGATTGGACAAATTCAAACTACATGTGGAGCTTGCAGATTTCTTCAGAAAACTCAAACTGAGGGCCTTTTTTGAAAAACCAAGCACAACTGATGATAACCCCACGGGGAGCAACAATGAGACGGGCTTGAAACTGAAGTCTAGCTTTGTACCTCCACCTACAAGTGTACCCGTGGAGATCACCACTTTCGAACAAGCTGTCTACCATGACATAGAGCAGCTTGAACCAGCTAGACCATTCAATAATCTCTCCGAAGAAGACCGGAAGATTATCAAAAACCTACAGGACAACCCCACCCTCGTCATCAAACCAGCTGACAAGGGTGGTGGCATTGTCCTACAAGACAAAAAAGATTACGACAATGAATGTCGCAGATTGTTAAGTGACACACGCAACTATAAATTACTCAAACATGACCCCACCAAGACGTTACAAGCCACCATCAAAACTCTGGTGGATGCTGCCAGTGAAGCTTGTCACATATCCAAACAAGAGGCCAATTTCCTGTGCACGAAAAATGCCAGAGTTCCATATTTTTATACTGTCCCCAAGGTCCACAAAGGAACCTTGCCACCTCCTGGTAGGCCCATCGTTTCTGGGATTAACTCTCTCCTAGAACCGCTGTCAAGATACTGTGACCATTTTCTCAACCCCTTGGTCCAACAAACACCGACCTACATCAAGGACACAAAACATCTTCTTAATATCATCAAAGATATGGATTTTAATCCCATGGCCCAACTAATGGTGGGACTGGATATAGAGAGTCTGTATACCAGTTTACCACAGGATGCTACACTCCAAGTACTACGCGATATATTGGAGCACACACCGTGGTCATACAACACCCCCAGAGAATTCATACTCAAATGTGCCACACTGGCGCTTAAAGAAAATTATTTTGAATATGAAGGTGACTTCTACCTACAAACCAACGGAACATCTATGGGGAGCATTTTTGCCCCCAGTGTAGCAGGCCTCTATGTACACCATTTTGAACAGAGACATATATCATCAACCACAAACCCACATTCAGTAAACATCAAAGTGTGGCGCCGCTACATAGATGACATCTTCATGATTTGGGAAGGCACAACTGAATCTTTAAGCCAATTCTTAATCTGGCTTAATGAGCGTGATCCATACCTTCGATTCACTAGCACATCAAGTACAACTACCCTGGCATTCCTTGATCTTAATATTACAGCAGAGCAAGGAGCATTCACGACTACAACTTATTATAAACCAACTGCTCGAAATTCCTTATTACATTTCAACAGTTTTCATCCGAGATCCTTAAGGGAAAACCTCCCTTTCGGACAATTCCTGCGTATACGCAGGAATTGTAACAAAATTACAGATTACAAACAACAATCAGCAGCCCTTGCCTCCAAATTACAGGAACGCGGCTACCCAACACGAGTCATTGAGAAATCAAAAAAGAGGGCACGCAACCAGAACAGAGAGGCCATCCTTGAAACAATAACCAAGGAACCTGGCGCGCTACCCATGACATGTGTTACCACGTATAACACGGTTTCTAACCAGGTCTCCAGCATCATCCGCAAAAACTGGCGGATTATAAATTCAGGCCCCAGAGAATGGGAAGAACCCCTTTTTGCCTATAAACGTGCGAACAATCTTAAAGACCAATTAGTGTCTACACGCACAAGGCTTCCGCGGAGACCAGTCAACAACTCCGTCCTAAATGCTTGGGGCCTCCCTAATGTTACAGGACACTATCCTTGTAATAATTGTAGTGTGTGCCACCTTACAAAACATTCCAAGACACTTAACCTGGAACCAAGTAAAGTCTGGACACAATCACACCACACGAATTGTAACTCTACTAACGTCGTTTACATGATCACATGCCCATGTGGCCTCCGCTACATAGGAATGACGACGCGAAAAGTGAGAACCAGAGTGGTCGAGCACCGCAGCACTATCCGATGCAAAAAAAACATCAGCAGACTTACTGACCATTACCTTCAGCATGGTCATACACCCAATGATATGACATGGACAGTGATCGAACAATTCGATCTCAATCGAGATAACAATGAAAAGACCCTACTGATTAAAGAACAACGATGGATTTACCGTTTGTCTACACAACACCAGGGATTGAACGATTCCATCCCGTGGTGCTCCCTGAGAAGTTAATATCGCTAATGGACCTCAGCCTAGGCACACCTATTGCCTTCCTTTTGCGCCTCCTCTGTTAAGTTCCCATTCGGCACACCTATTGCCTTTCCTTTTGCGCCTCCTCTGTTAAGTTCCTATACGGTTCATTAATGTTCCTAACTGATCACGCTTTGGAATAAACCCGTTTCATCTACATCAGCACTTTCAGAACATTGCGCAACCATTTACAACTTCTCTTACATCTTATTGAGAATATTCATTATGTCTACACGCTCACTACATGCATGTAGTCTTTCTTTGCTATTTTCTTCTCTACCGGGACGAACACAGGGCTCACAGCGCACTGTTACCATGCCAACGCCCACCGCGAGCGTGTTGTCTTTCTCCCGTGTCCTTCTTCCTTTTCCTTTATTTTCAGGGACGCTACTCACAGGTTCAATTAGCTACACCTGAGCACGCCGAAAAGGTCTTTATATACCCAACACGGCTAGGACCTTCATTCACGGAGATCCGCGACAGCTGAACAGGTTTCCCACAGGTCCTGATCCACAAAGGCGTGAGTAATCTTGAAACCTCACCATTACCGGGTAAGCTTTCCTCTTGCAGGTTTCTCATGGCTCGTTGTGCCCTGCCCTTTATCATTACAGGGTCAGAATCTCTGCCGGATTTCTCTACGGGGGCATATACTACAAAACGCTAGCGTGAGGTTATATTTGGAGCGTGACCACATTTTACACATATGTGTATTTCCGCCTCCTAGTCCACCACACGTTTTAGCGCATAATGAAATAATTCACTTTAAACCGCACCACCAGTACGGTTCCACTTTTGCCGTGTTTTTCCGCCAACTATGCACTTTACTATCGGCAAAGATATATCCCTGTGACTTATGCTAGTATGCTTATACTCTCCTCTGTATGTTTGTTTGTTATGTGTTGTACGTTCAGTATTGCTCGGAGAGGGAATCCCCCTCCCACATATAAGGCACCTTAGCGCGTGCAACACATTTTAAATCACATTCACATAAGTGCTACATGCACTCACACATATATACTTTTTTCGGTCCTGAGGAAAGCCAGAATTAATGAAAGACCTGGCTGAAACATGTAGACCACACCCTGGATGTAGGAGTGCTTAATTCTCGCTCCACTAGCATCCACTGTCCTGCTTTTAACGCTAACAGAGGCCCAGATATTAAATGCCATGCCCTCCTGGGCACTGGGACCACTGAATAGCTTTTAAATTTTTCACTTTCACATCACTCTCACAGCACACTCAGCAAATATACCAGCTCCGCTGTAAATACAGGCGTTGTAGCACACCCGGGACACATTCGGTGTCACTAGGTGGGCCCGATGATGAAGCATGCCACCAACTAGGTTGGTGGGTGAGGGCTTTATAAAGAAACCAAATGTTTCTTCTCTTCTTCATACAGTCCTGAGTCTCCAAATAGTCACATTCAGTCAGTCCTTTTTGATTACATATAAATAACCTGGGGATACGGACTGGCTATCTAGTCCTCTCTCTCTCCTTGATAACTATACATCCCCATAACATAACATGTGTATTTGTAAAGTGCACGTTCACCCAAGGGTATCTTGGCGCTGAATAACAGATGTTTATTGTTACCCAACTCAATGGTACTCATTTTATCAACCTCAGAAGGATGAAAGGCTGAGTGGACCCGACGAGATTTGAACCTGTGACCATGAGGTTGAACACAGGTCTCTACAGTGGACTCATTAGTCCACTAAGCCACCAGACCCATCAATCTACTAGTTCCAATCTGGTGTGGTGTGAGGTGGTGTTTGCTGCTGGGCGTGTTTCTCAGCACAAACAAGGCTAGGGGCAGACAGTGGAGCCATTTCTTATTCAGGCTGGTGCAAATTTTGCTGATTTCATTTTTCAACAGGCTGTTGAGTCTCTCAATGACGCCGTTGCTTTGGAGGTGATACACGGAGACCAGTTTATGTGTTATTAAAGGGTGCAGATGTGATTGAACATGGAGTTAACAAAGTGTTTTCCGTTGTCTGACCGGATGATGTCTGGTATCCCTCATCTGGGTATTACTTCCCTGACAAGGAACGTCGCCACTGCCTTGGCGTCGCAGTGCATACAAGGACCGGCTTTGATCCACCTAGAGTAGGGGCAGACTACTACAATGAGGTATCTGTAGTTAGCACATCGATCGATCATGTCAATAAAGTCGATGTGTAACACCCTGAAAGGCCCCATTGGTCTCGGGATAGCTGATGACACGACCTTGAGTGTAGGTTTGGGAAAGTATAATTGGCAGACGGTGCAACCGTTTAAATACATTGTCACTGTTTCGGCAAGGTTGGGGATAAACCAGTCGTTTTGGAGTTCCGCTATCATGTTGTTTTTTGCTGTATGTGCTGGTAAGTGTAATTGGGGCAAAGCTATGTGGACTAGGCTCTGCGGCATGACGGGTTTCCCTGTGGGTGGGTGTCAGTATATGAGGTTGTGTGCAGTCTGAGTACAGCCTTCTGGTCAGGGAACGCAGTTTCCTGCAACTCCCTCAAGTACAACCCTGTTGTCTCTGTATAAGGCTTGTCCTGTGGGGGTTCCATCTCTGGTGCCTGTTGTGAAGGAAGCACATGTGTCTCTTTTGATCGTTCCATAATCTGCCCTTTTCGCAAACTGGTCGGCTAATGCATTCCCCCGGGATATGAAATCCTTGCCCCCAGTGTGGGTGGCGCACTTCACCACAGCCAAGTGTTTAGGTAGGGTTAGTGCGTAGTAATTCTAGGAGGTCCCCGTGCACAACTGATTTCAGAAACCCTCACCTTTTCGACCTTCCTATGCTAGAGTGCACTGTGGTGGGGACATAGGCTGAATCTGAGTAGATCGTTACTGTTTTCCCTGTGCTTTGGGTAAGGGCTTCGATTACTGCTGTCAGCTCTGGTGGGAAGGAGAGTAAGTTGCACAGTGACATGCAGTGTTTCTGAGGGCACGTGGCTACGGGCCATCACTACTGCTGCCCCCGTGTGTCTTACCCCAGTCTTTTGGTCGATCATGGAGGAACCGTCGATGAACAATACTTTGCTGTCCAGGATGGGATCTGCCTCTGCCTGGCTAATCCCATCGGGTTTATGTGGCACAGTCATGGATCTCCTCCCCCTCCTGAACTTCTTGAGCTAAGAAGGTGGCTTGGTTCCCTAGATGGCATCGTATTATTTTTAATGATGGCTTGGAGAGCACCTGCTCTTAACCCGAAACCCATTGTGTAGTCGGCGTGCTTTTGCTCTTTTGTATAACCACAAACACTGAGTGTTCTGCATACAGTGTCAGCAGTGCCCCCATCACAATGTAGGTGCTTTTTGGGGATGGCAAAGGCTGCTGTTGCCAGCGCCTGCTTGCATGGGAAATTACCCTGCATTACTGAGTCTAAGAGCCCGCTGTAGTACGCAAGGGGTTTGTGCCCCAGGGGATACTTCTGTGTCAGAACTGCTGACATGCCTTGCTGTGGCTGAATAAGAAGAATTACTTCCTATTGACGGGAGTTCCTAGCACAGGAGAGTGCGTTATTTCTGTTTAGAATTTGCGTAAGGCATAGCACATCTCAGGCGTCCACGCTAGCTCATCGTGGCCAGCTTTCGCCTTTTTAAAGGCCTCGAGTAAAGGGGCAACGAGCGTTCTGTAGTCCAAGACCCACAGAAAGACATAATTGCATAGTCCTAAATATTTTTGCATACCCTTTTTTGTTTTTGGGTGGTGGCATAGCCCTGATAGAATCTGCGCGTTCCGGCATGATCCGTCGACCGTCTGCTCAGATCAGTTGACCCAGATAACTAACCTCCTGTTGTACATACTGCATCTTCCCCTTCTCTACTTTGTACCCTCTCTCAGCAAGTGCAGTCAGGAGGGTTATCATGTCCTGCAGACATAGGTCCTCAGAGGGACTGCATATCAAGGTGTCATCAGCATACTGTATCAGTGTGCTGTTTGCTCGAAAGTTAGCGAGGTCCTTCCTCAGTATTTGACTGAAGATACTGGGAGACTCACAGTACCCTTGTGGTAGCCTCCAGTACCGCAGCTGAACCCCTCGGAAAATGAACACTGTCAGATATTGACTGTTGGGGTGCAGCAGAATGCTGAAGAACGCGTTCTTGATGTCTATCACGGAAAAATAGCGGGCATCTGCAGGTATGTTTGTTAGTATGATGGAGGGGTTTGGTACTACAGGAAATTCTGGTACCACGATGTCATTGAGGGGGTGCAAGACTTGCGCCAGGTCCCTCCCTTACTATTTTTGACCAGGAAGATGTGTATTGCAGGGGAAGACACCCACGTGGAGGACTTCCTGATCAACTAGTGCTTGGATTGTGAGGGTTATACTCTCATCAGCTTCTTTGGAGAGCAGGTACTGGTGCACAGGGAGTAAGATGGCCCCTTCTTGCAGTGTTATCCGTACCTGTTCGGCAGTATTGATGAGACTCACGTCATAGGGTCCCTTTGGCCATAACTGTGGTGGTACTGCTGACAAGTCTTGCTCCTGCCACGGTGTTAATACCGCTATGAGTGACGGTGCCCCATTTCCCAGTTCCACCCTAACCTTAATCGAGTCGGCAAAGACTATTTTTGAGGCCCCTGTTCACTCACTGAACAGCTGGTCATCGGTCGCCTTCCGTATACTAAAACCGGGCGTAATGAAGAGGATACTTGCCCACATTGCGATCAATTGGTCGGTGGCCTGTATTCGTGCTGCACCTCAATGGCCTCCAAGCAAAACAGCACCTCCTCTTGGGGTTCCATTTCATAGCGAGTCTCTCGGCGGAACACAAATTCGCAGGGCAGTCGTAGGTTCCGACCCAGCAGATCCGGTGCATTACCAATGATTATGAGGACAGCGTTATTGAAGGCCGTCAGGTCGGTGGGTGTCGCTCTTATCGACCTGTCTGTGCGATGTGGGCAAGTTAAAGATACGAGTCTTGAAGGGGTAACCCCTGGGGTTGAGTAGGTCATTGTCCCATCTTCTGAGAAATGAATGGTCATGTTTAGTTGGGCCATTAAGTCTTCTCCTAGGAGATGAGTTGGGGATGAGGGGTGATATAGCAGGTGTCCCTTTACGCGGCGCATCCCACGTTTATCTCCAGGACCCCCTGCATGCCCATGGAGTTTTTGGATAGGGGGACGATACCTTCCTTTAGACATGACTTTGTTGCCCCTTTGTCAATTAGAAAGGTGATAGGCGTGTTATTTACCAACACTGTTACGGTGGGTTCTTCTTTGGACCGTTGGGTCACTGGCAGCATGGGGCACGTGAGAGTGGGGGTATGTGTGTGTGTGTGTCATCCACCGGGTGCAGCACTGACCCATGTTGGTCCTGCAGCTCATCTAGTTCTGGCAGTGGAGGGGGGATTGCAACCTGGTCCCGGCTTTGGGAGTTCTCTGTACTACTTCTTCAAATCCTGCTACTACGTGCTTTATCCTTCTTTTCCCTTCCTTTGCAATGGCACCCTCATTGATGCCGCCGCCTTCTCCACCATTGCGGCCACAGCTGTTCTGACCTGGACTGCCTGCTCCCAGCTCAGGGATTTTGCAGTGGCATGGTGGTTCCATTCCAAACTCTTCCTATTTTCTCTCTTTTCCCTTCTTTCCTGAACTTGTCTTCTCTCCCACACTGCTGCATGTAGGAGAAATTCCTATTGGGATTTCCCTCCCGTACTTGATGCAATTCTCTGCCATAATGCCATAACCAGGTCCTCTGGCTCAAATGACCCTCCCCTAGGCCAGGACCGGTCAAACCGGTACCCCTCCTTACCCCAGTCTTCTAGCAAGCTGCAGAACTTCATCTCTCGCCACTATCTCCCTTGGGGTCAGCCTATAACTAATATGTGCTCAGGCCCGGCTGTCCCTACCCTTGTCATTAGATTCCAGAGGACTGGAACCCCTTTTCTCACCCCCCCCCCCCCAGTTGTATCATTGTCCAGAACCGCTATTAATCTCCCTATCACTCAGGTGTGTTCACCTGACCCGGTGGGGGTGCGTGTTCTTTGTGCTGCTGGGGTTCGATGGGCTGAACGCGACGGACGGGGGGATGGGAGGTTTGAACTTCGGGGAGCTCTAGCACTGGACTGGGGTGCTGCTGGGATTGCCCGTGCCTGCTGGCCGGTTAGATTCTTATGCCTGGACCTAACAGTTTGTTGTTCCGTAGGGGGCCCTCCGGCTCTTTCAACTGGCGGGTTGGTGTAGCCTAATGTGGGGAGAGCAGGAATCAGGGAGAGCACTTCCATATCTGCATAAGCAGGGACTGGGGGACCAGTCCGGTAGAACCCACAATGGTGCTCAAGTCTTGAGGGTCTTGGGCATGCAGAGACACCGTTGGTCCACTCGGGCCGGGGAGCTCGTGTGCAGTGAGGCTTTGTCCGGTGGGGTCGTGCAGGTTCCTGCAGAAAGAGGCTGCAACTAGGGGGAAGGGGAGAAGTCTGACCAAACCCAAGGGTGGGCTCAGCTCTTGAAGGTCTCAGGACCACGTTGGCACCGTTGCTTCCCTTGGACTCGGGCTGTGGGGCACGGGTGCAGGGGTGCTTTGAGGTGTCGGGTCGCGGTCTGTCAGAGACTTACTCTAAGTCTGGGTGACCTGATGAGGAGGGGAAACAGGGCAGCAGGGCCACTCTGTGCTGGCCTGGTAAGTCCTGATGTCTGTTGATGGTAGGTCTTGCTTGATGCTGTTGAAGTCCGGACTGGACCACCAACAAGCCTTGGTTGCTGCAACTGCTCTGGTACCCAGGGTATTGGTGCTGGGCTGCTCCTGGAGGTCCTGGCATCTCCAAACTTGGCAAGGAGACCGATCTGACCCCGTGGATCATGAAGACCTTTCTCCTATCGCGTTGGTCCTATGGTGAGCCAGATGGCTAGCAACACGGTGGCCCAGCAGTTGCTTTGCCGTTCCAGCAGACGCACTGGAGCAGCTCCTCTACTCCATTTGTTGAGGGGCCAGGCAGTTCTTCAAGGGTTTGGGGAGGGTGTCCAGCATTTGGTGAAGTTGTTCCAGAGATGGTCGAAGTGCAAGCAGCCTGGCAGGGTTTGGCGCCAATCTTTGGTGCAGGTCTTCGGTTGACACTCTCTTCGGTTCTTCTTCTTTGTTCCTCAGTTCCCAGTAGTTGAATCTGATATTCTGGTGCCAGGGGGCCAACTAAATATTCAATTTAGGGGCGTTAAGGGGAGTGAAGGGTACTAGCCAATGGGCTACTTACCCCTGGGACCACTACACCCCTTAGATGACCACTTCCTTTGGGGAGTGGGCATTACCCTGTCCCTGGGTTTCTAATTCTACCACAAACAAGACGGTGGAATTCCTATTTTCGAGTTCACTTCAGGCTGCCCACCTTAGAGGTGTGTCCAGCCTGGCAGTGGAACACACCTCCTACACAGCTAACATCCCACCTGTTGTGGTGCCAAATGGGCCTCAGGGCAGGGGGTGGCATTCTCCAGGTCTGGGGAAAGTCAGATTCACATATCAAATGCAATGTGCTCTTTGATGCTCCCTGCTTTGACATGCTAAATAGCCATCCTTTTTGGAGAAGGTGTAAACTCCGCCTCCCAGAGCAGGCATTGTTTCTGACCTCGGAGCAGGGCTCACACGTCCTAGGGGGTCAGAAACTTATCTGTGGTTGCAGTCTGTACATGACCATTCAGCCAGCACACTAGAGGACCAGTGGGGCTCAGAGGGTACCTCAAAGGTACCCTCTGAGTGCATGTATTAATAACTTCAACACTGGAATCATTGTGGGTTTATTAATACGAGGTGTTTGAAACCAAATACCATAGGTTTCAGTGAAGTCATTATGTAACTGGGAAACTAATTTTGACGCGTGCCCAGTACATACCTTAAGATAGCTTCCCTGCTCACTTGTAATATCCAGCAAGGGAGCTAGACATTACAGGGGCATATCTTCTCATGCAGATAGGTCCTTACATGTGCTATAATGCACCCTGCCTTAGGGTTCCAAAGCCTGCTATAGGGGTGACTTACATATAGCCCATGCAGTGTCTTTAGCATGACACACAAGAGTGTGTCATGTCATGTTTTCAAACATAGTTTGCACTATGTCACACAGTCTGCAATGGCAGTCTGTGTGGAATTTGTGTGTGGGTCCCTTAGGGTGCCATAAGATATGTTGCAGGCTTTAGGAACCCCACAGGGGCTAAGAATGTCCTCGGGATCCTGTATGGGCTATTTTGTAGGATATACAGCAACGGAGGGAGAGCGATCGTCTCAAACATTGCTGCCTTGCCCATGGGGAACAGCAGGGATTTCTTCCAGTTGAATGCAAAGCCGGAAAACTTGATGAATACCCGGAAGACACTGCGGAGGAGTGTTTGTTCCGTATAGCAGTGTATTATCCGTGTATAGCGATATTCTTTCCTCCCAACCAGAGTTTCTAGTCCACCCCGTACTCTCCATGCCACTGGAGTCAAGCTATCCTGGCTGGTGAGGGGTGAAACCCTGAAACCGGTCCTAGGATGCTTGTTTCCAGTCCAGGGAGGACCTGGCCTGGCAGTTCGGGCTGGACTGTTCCCAATGGGCACAGGGTCAAGACTGATTTGCATATGGCTAGGTTCAAACTGGAATGGCATGGTGAGCAAAAAAACGATGGATTTAGGCACAGATCTCTATACTGGGGTGAATGTATGACATTGTTCTGCATTCTGTCCATCAATTGTTCTTTTTGCACCCCCAAATCTGGGCATCTGTTCTCATCAGCTCTGCCAGGGGCTCCACCGCCAATACGACCAGCATTGGTGAGAGAGGGCAGCCCTGTTGAGTCCCTCTCCCGATAGTAAATGCTCTGGAGAGGCAGCTGTTGAGTTTGTCTAGCTTGTGGTCCCATATACAGCAGTTTAACCCACCTAATACAATGGGGTTCAAACCCCGTCCTCTCTAGCATTGCGAACAGGAAAGGCCACTCCCGTGATTCGAAGGCCTTACTGGCATCTAATGAGACGATAGCCTACAGCTCCTCATTCCCACCCATCTGAGTTATGTTGTGGGGCATGCACATCAAATTCAGCCTCGAACGGCATGGCTTGAACCCAGTTTGACTATCAAATCAAAAAAACAACTTCCTTTAGGGTCTGTTTAACCAATCACTCACTTCACGTTATGCGTTCATCACCGGTTTTATTGGGGTTTGAGTACCACACATATATTCAATATGATTATCACTTTATTGGCAAATCCTCAAATCTCATTAAAACAGCAACTCCTATAAATATCACAAATGCTCAAAGGTTTTTTTTATTTTTTTTATAAACACTGTCCTATTATACTAAAAGAAACCCCTTCTTTAAAACCATTATAAAATGTTATTCTTCCATGTCCTAGTTCACATTGAGAAACAATTCATTGCATGAAAACAAAAACATCAAACGTGAAAACAGGGATCAAAAAAACAACAATAGGGAGAATACACTCGACAATCAATGTGTCTTATTGAGTCACTAATCTGTTTTGGTTATTGCTCATTACACAGGGTATCATCAGATATATAGAATCCACTGTGTTCTTCACAGCCCATCAGATTTAGTGTAATAGGTACATAGTTTGGTGCGCTTGTACCAGACCTGTCACTACTGTGCGTAGCCTGTTATCCAGCACTTCTGCTAAGATGTTTGTGTCCACGTTAAGTAAAGAGATTGGTCTGTATGAGTCGCATTTGTCACGGGGTTTCCTCCTTTTGGGAATGAGGACGGCAGTCACCGTATGCAGGTCTTCCGGTAGGTCCCCAGTGCGTAATGCCTCTAAGAACAGCGAGAGCAAAGGTCCAGCCACTCTACTGGACATTTTGCAGAAAAACTGAACGAGCAACCCGTTTGGGCGCGGGGTTTTACCGGTCTGCATCTGTGTATTTGCATCTGTGTAAGTGCCAGTGAGAACTCGGACACAGTCAGCTCGGCTTCCAATGCGCGTCCTTGGTCTGGACTCAGGGGTCTCAAGGGACAGTCTCGCACAAAGTTTATAGAACGTAGAAAACACATTTTTTGCAGGGAAAACAATTACAAGTGAGTCAAAGTTTACTGCCAACTGTAATTAGTAGGTGCGAGAAAGTTTCCACATTCACAATATTCGTCAAGTACGTACCAGCAGGTCAAATCTGCCGATATATACCAGGTGAAAATGAAAGGTAAATATGGAACATGCAGATTGTGGTGCATAAAGCACTAAAATCTGCATGCTGTTCTACATTTCAAACAGGAAAACTCGTAAGTGGTGCTATTTAGTACAAAGCAAACACAAGGAGATGATGGACGGAGGGCTGAAACTCTTCAGACATTCACCCCCAGTCACGGATCTGGGTTGAATCCATCATCATTCTTTAGCTCACTTCGCCACCCCAGTTCAGACACAGCTATATGCAAATCAGTCTTGACCCTGTGCCTCATGGGAACAGTCCAGCCCGAACTGCCAAGCCATGTCTTCCCTGGACCAGAAACAAGCATCCTGGGCCCAGTTTTATTACACCTGTTAAATTCCGAACCGGGGAAATAGGATTTTAACCAGAGCAAATAAAGATATCACCTACGCCTCCAGGGCACTCATCACTCATATTCAAGGCCCAAGTTGCAGTTGGCTTTGTTAAGCTGTCCTTTAATATTAGCTCCATATTGAAGAAGCTTACCTGATTGTTGCACGTTGTCGCGGAGACCGGGCCAGGGGAAGGACTTTGTTTCCCAGACTCCCTGGTCTCCATCCACCTCACTTCCGCCCGGACGCGCTCTTTAACATCGCCGCGGCCTGGGAGAAGCTTACCTGATCGTTGCACGTTGTCGCGGAGACCGGGCCAGGGGAAGGACTTTGTTTCCCAGACTCCCTGGTCTCCATCCACCTCACTTCCGCCCAGAGGCGCTCATTAATATCGCTGCGGCCCCTGCCAAGGGCGGGCTAATCTGCGCCCGACCGAGGCTGGGCTGGGCCTCCCCTCTTGGCTTTTCTTTTTGGGACCTTCTGCTCAAAGAATCAAAGCACCACTCAAGGTAAGAGCATGGGAAAGAGGAATTTGGCGATGCCGGATAATAGAGAACGTCCACTGGCTGCAACTATAACTAGCTTTTTGACCACAGCAATGGGGGCAATCAACAGTGAGATTGTGTGTGTGGAGGAGAGGCTAGGGGCTACAAAGAAAGCCTTGCTTACTAAGTCTATGAGTGGAGACGCTGGTGTAGCATAGCCCCCGCATCAGGCTGACAGCGTTAGGAACACCGGGGACATTGGAAACCCATGTGTTTTTAAGGGTGACCTTATGATTGTGTCTAATGATGAACATTGTACACAGCTTGAATCTAGCGGTTCACCACCACTAAAAAAGGCAAAAGGCGAGGGGGCGTGGCCGAGCGGTCCAACATGGCGGACACGCTCTAGACGAGTTCCCGAGGCCCGCCGATAAATCCTGTTAATATCCTGTGCCATCAGCACTCATTTTACCGCAGACCTCCCTGCATTGTATCTACCCACCCCCGCGGTGACGCCTAGAGATAGTTTTGGCGGTGGTGGGGCCAGCTGGGGAGGCCGCTTTCAGACTGGGGCCCGCTGTTCGGGCCTTGGCTGCGCTGCGCTCTGGCCCCTCCGGCTTCTGGCTGCCGGATCACGCCTGGGATCAGCGGACGGGTGAGCTGAGATCCCGCAGAGCCGGCCTCTGCGGCCCCGGCGGCTGGGCCGCCCCTAATACTGCGAGGCGGGCGCCCCGGGGCTCCTGGGTCACCCGGCTGCCCTTTACAACGCGGCCGGGGGAGCCAGGGGCCTGTGTTCTGGTGCTCCCCACTGCTGGCTTGGCGCAGACTGCCGGAGCGAGGGCTACGATTGCAGCTGGGACCTTCGCCCGCTACCTCCTTGGATGCGGGCAGACTCCACCCGGGGCCGCACAGATCCAGGCCGGGCCGTGGCCGTGCAGCTGGTCTTGGCTGCCGTCGGAGGACGCCACTGCTGAAGACCGCGGTGGCTGCTGTCATCGGGCCTGGCTGCCCGCTGCTGCGGAACCGGAGCCTGTGCTGGGACACTCCCTGCGGCTGCAGAGGGCCTTATTCAGGATGGGTGAGTGAGGCCCCCCCCTTGCCCCAGATTCATCGTAGGGGTTCTGGCTGTTTCCTGGCGGGGCGGGCCCCCGCCTCCTTCACAGTCGAGGCCCCCCCTCCGTTCACTATCATCTGGCCTGGCAACCTCCCGTGGAACCCGAGGCCTCTCCCATAGCCCTGTGGGGCAGGAAAAGCAGCGTGGCAGACAATTGAATCGCGCTTTGCTTGGCACGCAGCCATTACCCAGCGGGGATCCGGTGAGGGGCTTGGAACCCCCCTATACATTGTGAGCGGTGCGGGGGGTGCTGCTGTTGGGGCGAGCCAGGGCCTACTGCACCCCCATCGCGCTCCTTGGGCACTACCCTCACCCACGAATTACGCTGCGCAGCTGAAACACAGCCCAGCGGTGGCACCCATTAAGGGGGTGGAAAGTCGCCTGCGTGCAGAAGCGGCCGGGCTAGGTCCCGGTGCGGGTCGGCTCCACACCTGCCTCTCTGTCAGTCTTGGAGTGACTGTTTGCTGCTGTGGAGCCCTCTCTCTCATCTCCCCCTCTTCCCCCCCCCCCCCCGACGCCCGTACCATCCTGGTTGGGGTTGGGGAGCAGATACGCCGCTTCTTAGTTTCTACTGCGCTCTGCGGGACCTATCTGTTGACACCCACCATGACCCGCGACAAACTGCAAAACGCCAAACCGGGCACGCTTGATCGCTATGCCACTGCTAGGGCGCAATCGGCGGATCCAACGAGTCAGAGCTCTGCTGGTCCAGACAATGCTGCATTGATGGCGGCAATAATGCAGTCACGGGACGCCCTTGAAGCCAAGATTGGGGCGGTGGGGTCGGATGTGATGTTGATCCGCCAGGACCTACGCAAGGTGGTTGACAGGATAACAGAGGCCGAAACCCGGATCTCAACCACAGAAGATACGGTTGCCTCCCTCCAAAAGAAGGTGTCCTCTCTAGAATCCATCACCAAGGGGCTCGCGCTCAGAGCGGAGGCGCCGAAGGCAGGGCCCGGAGGAACAATCTTCGCTTTGTGGGGTTTCCTGAGGGATGTGAAAATAATAGCGTGGAACGGTTCCTCACCACGTGGATAAAGAGCTGGATCCCTCAGTCGTCTCTCTCTTCATGCTTCATTATCGAGCGCGCTCACCGCGCGTTGATGCAGAAGCCTCCGCCGCTGGCCAGGCCTCGACCCATTATAGCCAGATTCTTAAACTTTCACAACCGAGACGCAGTCCTCACGCAGGCCAGATTGGCGGGCAAGCTCCAGCATGATTCTCACCACATCCTCATCTTTCCCGACTACATAAAAATGGTGCAGCAATGTCGACAGTCATTCACGGCTGCCAAGGCCCGGCTGCGAGATCTCAAACTCCAATATGCCCTGCTCTTTCCGGCCCGGCTGAGAGTCATCCATGTATCGCGTACTCTCTTCTTTGACACCCCTGAAGAGGTTTTTGCTTGGGCAGATGAACGACGGAAACTCAAGCCACACACCCCGCCACGCTTTGACTCAGAGTCGTCCTCTGGAGAAGCTGCACAGCGCCTTCCTAAGACTAAAAGGAGCACAAGCCGGAGACCACGGTCGAGGAGCCGCTCGAAATCTCAGGGCGCCTCCGGCTCCCGGGGTGATGGCGTATTCCGCGACTCCTCTCCGGCACCAAGGAGACTGAGGGCTGCAGGCAACGGCTTTACATGGATCGGACTGGCTGGTGAACGCTAACCCATTTTCTTTATTTTCTCTCTCTCTTTCAATTATACGACACTGATGTGGGGGTCTTGGATACTGTGATTTGTGTGTTTCTTACGCTAATGGCACTGTATATGGGCCTACGTGAGGCCTCCTCCCCAATCTTCTTCTCTCAGTATCTGAGACTCTAATATTTGTTTGGGGATAGTTCTATGGGGATCCATTGGTGTAGGGCTGTGCCTTGCCCCCGTTGGGGCGGCGGTACGATGCTCACCGAGACAGATACTTCTACTGTTTTGAGGTATAGGGTGGAATGGGTGGGGGAGGGACGGGATTTCTTGATTTGTTTCATGTTGTTTGCTATTTTCACTACATCTGCTGCTATGCGTACTTTCGAAATTGCCAATGCCATCCACGTTATTAGGTTCTGAACTATATGTCATCACCGTATTGTAGTGTAGCTCCTATTTCCCTAATAGGCTCTGCGCATTGGAATAATATCCCCTATAGGTTTGACATAGGACTAACGTCAGTATGTCCCTATCAAGTATATTAAACTTAATTACTTGTGCCAGCTAGCTCAGAGGCCACTAGAAACTCCTTGGATAACAAGAACGGAGTAGTTTCTGGCAGCCGCAAAACATGACCACTTTGTTTCCCTTTAGAATCAGAACGTGTCCCAGAGTCGTGGAAACAATAGATAACTATTTCACTCAGCTCAATCGTGCATGCTTAGTTTTCCTCAAAGTTACACAGAAAGAATAGACTGGTGTTTCAATAAAAGATTTAGTGAACAGTCTTGTTTCTCGTGTAAGTTAAATGTGCTGTTATGATCACAAGACAGTATGCAAGATAAATAATGTACAGCGTAAGCAGTAGAAATAAATAATACTGCGCTAGCATGATCTTTAGTAGATATTCATTTGCATAAATAACACAGACTAAAAATGCGAGTACTCATACGATGCGTTGCTAAGCTAGTTCTACCCCAATGTACCTAACCTAACCTAGGTGTAGGGAGAGGTATGAAGTAGGTGAAGTATTCCTTACTATGGTATACTAAGAGTATGTTAAGTCTAGTATGCCTAGTATGCCAAGAGTCCCTCTAGGTTCTAGTCAGCTCCATACCTTAAGAATGAGAGAGGTAGGAATCTCTTGCCAAATTCGAACTCCAACACCCCGCAAGGGAAGTCAGATCACTGGAAGCTGGACTCTCTGCGTGCAGGGATGACAGCGTCTTCTCAGTGCGTCAGGCCGGGAAACGGGCTCCTCTGAAGTCGAGGTCTCCTCTAGTTTACAAGGGCTAGGGAAGGTATATTTATACCTGAGAGGTACCTCAGAATGTTAGCATTGACGTGAATCGGACAGCGGAAGACATCATGAATGAACCCCTAAGGTATAATGGTTCATGCATAATAGAGGAGTCCTTGAAGAAATCAATAGTCCTGTGCTAGGGAAACTCCCGAAGCCTAAGGGTCTGTTCTTCAAGAACTCGTTGTGACGTTCGGGTGGACGGATGTCGGAGACCATGCCTGTATTTGGAGTGCACGGTTTAATGCCTAAATAAGGACTGGGATTTTATGCCTATATAAGGGCAGGGCGAATTATGCCTATATAAGGACATGATACAGGAAAGCCTGTGTATGGACACCCTAAGAGGAATACAACACCCACTCCACTTTCGTGTGTACGATAATACTAAAATGCTAAACATTTAAAATGCTAAACATTAAACGGAGTACCGCATATTGCTAAAATATTTCATAAAACCATTTAAAAGGCATTTAAAAAACCTATTAGAATGCAAAAGGTACTGTTCATTTGAAGCATTGCTTTTCATTTCAGGCATATATGTAAAATAAAATACAATATGAATGAAATTAGCAGTAATATTTACATTTGACAGAAAATGATCGGTAAGTTGTTCAAAAATCAAAGTCATTTCATGTCATGAAAATGAATGAACTTTTTAGACAAACAAGATGACTAAGTGTCTGTGGAAGTACCGCGAAGTCTGTACTATAAGGCTAATTCTACTTTAAGCAGATTGAAGTGCCATTTTAGTTCGAAAAATGGAAAAAAAGTTCAATTTTGGGAAGAGTTCCAAGTTTTGGAAGTATGAAGGCCAAATTGTTACTGCATCTCTGGAACACTGTGGGCTGAATCAGAGTCAGTTTACGGGTCTGGTGTAAACATGAGATCATCTATTTCCGTAGACAAAACATCGTCCACTGAAGTTGGTGTCAGTTGGAACACCTCGTGTAGTAGATTAATTGCACAGAGATGTGAAGCATCGCTTTCAGCATAGGTTGCCGCAGCAATGTTCGTGTCCGTTGTTACCTGTGTGCCTGTAGATCTTTCTCGTACCTCAGTAGCAGCCGGAAGCGTCTGTGAGATCTCAATGAATGCTGACATCAGGATTGGCAGCCTCTGGGGACAACACAGAGCATGGGCCGTTATCGGGACCAGCAGAGTATCGACATCCGTTGGCGTTGCTGATGGAAATGTTAGACGGGTGTCCAACACGCATTCTTCACCGCATAGCAGGCATCGTAGAACAGGTAAGATGCAATCTTGCCAGATTGGTCTGAATGACAGGAACCACGTGGTATTAAGGTCCCGTAGACGAGTCATGCCCAAAAGCTATACTATTCGCTCACGGCACTTTCGTTCAAGGAGAGCTTTCTCCATTTCGCTCGGAGTGATGTCTGCGAATAGGCTGGCCATAGCGTAATAGCAGGAAGAGAAATAGAATTCCGGCAACAAGTGCTAGAATTAACGGTATGCCACCAAACACCGAATGTGCAAAGTTCGGGATGATTCCGAGTATTGCCTGGAAAGGTGCTAACAGACCGGAACAGATGCTCTTAAATACATGTACAATTCCGTTTGTATCAGACATGTTAAAGATACGTCCTATCATTTCCACGAAATGTATAGGGCAGTTTGTACGTATTAAAATCTGTATCTCAGCCGAAGTCCTTGCTACTTGTAGATCATAGGTTTCTTTGGCCGAGGTCAAAGGCACTGTTTGCTGTAAAAGCATGGCTTTCATTCTGCTCAAAGTATCAAATCTTATAAAAAGAGACGTTCAGCGAAGGCCATAGAGGCGACTCCCTGACTGTGTCTATTGGGGCAAACAATACTTGCATACAGCAAGTGAGCCTGGAGTTGACCGTTACTAGATATGGGATGCCTGGCAACATGCCGCAGCAACTCTGATCATTCAACATGAGGTAACTCCCATTAGAAAGTTGTCCAAACGTTAGATTAATCACAGCAGCTGGTGTACCCTGCTGATGGCAAGACAAATTTGCCACAGAACCATTACAAGCCCCGTGTAAAGAAATGTCCTGACATATAAGTGAACCGCTCAGTGCACGTTTACAGGGTGTACCGCTCAAAAACACTTCACGATCCCCACTCCAACATCTATATGTATACGGTAAATCCCAAGATGTCTTAATGTATTCCTTACCCAACCTTTCATATTTGCCTGCTTGCATTTGTTTGAGGCAATACTGAAACTGAAAAGTAGTCACAGGTAATGTGATTTTGCCATGAATGAGCCATTCTGTCGCTGTTTTTCTGCCACTGTGAATGGTAACTTTTCCAGTTTTTCAATGCTCAGCACTGTATACTTTGCTCCTCTTTGTGCCAGTTCGATCTGTTTATCAGTTAGATTGTATTCTGCAAACAGAGCCGATGTGTTGATGAAACGCCAAGGCACATAGCCCGCACGCAAAGGTTGCAGCGTCCAGCTTAATAACACAATAGAACGTAATTGAGATTGGCCTTGCTGTAACATAGCCAAATCTTGTTCTAGTATGTCGATAGCAGAGGATACAATGCCATCCAATGAATATATTCTGGAGGACAAAGTTGTTAACCCATTGTCGACCACAGAGAGGGTTTTCTCTAAATTAATACGATCAAGTTCACTTATTCGTTCTGCGGCATCCATCTGTGACACTTTCCATGCTTCATTATAGACAGCATAAATGCCGGCATATATGAAACGTTTTTGACGCGGTTTTCTTGGTCCAAGCAAGAATTCCCTTATGTCTGCGTCTTCTTTAAGTAAGGATAAGTGTTGTTTCACATCCTGTAGTGTAGATTTCTGAAGCCAATCGAGGCATAATTTTCCTACACTGTATGTTGTTACTACCCCCGGATGCTGTCTTTGGACGTATCTTGGGTCTGGCCTATGAATAGTAAAGCCCTGAGTTTTATTCAGGAATCTTTCCTGACAGTTGTTTGTGTCTGTGGGCCAGATCAACCATTTTTTCCAATCGGGATTAGATCTGTTGAGTTGTAGTATATTGTCAACTGTCACCACTGCCTGTGTATTGTTATCACTGGCAGGTGTTGGTACAGAAGGTGTTTTCATCTCTTTGATCTTGGCTAGTCCAAGACAAGATGTTTGTTGGACAGTTTCATTCAAAAACATTATTTGTTCAGGGATGATGCAGGCTCTAAATAAAGCTTCTATCCCCTGCACTTGCCAATCTTTAGTACCCCAGACAGTTTTTGTGTCTATTGTGTCTTTCCAAAAGACGAAACCCTGTCTAGACAGTTGGGCAATAAATGGTGCAGAATAAATCTGTTTTGTATTTGTTAACATAATTTCCAGTCCTGTTTTGTTTACATTTTTATAGTAAAACGTTTCTGGATCAGATGTATTGTACCCTGAAAAATATGGAAACTTGTTAGCAAATGTTTTTGAACTACTGTGTGGTGGTGTAGGACAATGCTCCCATTGGTTAAACATAAACACATTTCTAGGGTATGCAGATTTATGCAAATAATGATGACCATAGTGGTTATAGCAATACAGCTTTTCATAGTCTGATGAACCCTCTAAATATTCATTTTTAGAAAATGCAGCAGATTTTTCTAGGTCAAACATTATGTCGTTAACAGTCTCAAAGTCCCAATCATCAGAATAGGTACTGGACGAAATGAGATCACTTAGTGAAATTTTAAACAAATGTGGAATGTTCAATTGTTCCGTCTGGCCGAAGATATCAAAATCTGTTTTGTCCCACACTATACCATCCTGTATAGGAACAGCTGTGATGTTCACTGATGACAAGTCTCTTGCTTCACGATGGGAAGATTTATGAGGTTTCAAAAGTACGTTCACGTCTTTTCCTTCAGTATTCACATGGATGTATCTGCCACTTATAAGCACGCTCACAGTTGTAACCAAAGCTAGCCAGAGCAGGAAAACAAAAAGTCCAGATGTAATCCAGAGTTCAATCCATGGAGAAACCAAATAAGTCTTTTTCAGAAAGTGAAGAAAGTCTTGTACTTGCTGCTTGAATTTCAATGATGCTGGCGTCGTTTCAGGTTCACTCGGATCTTCTGAGAACGTATCAAAGTTAATGAAATAGCCAGAAGCAGTTCTGTCAATTGTTGGAATTGCATCAGGATTTGTAGAAATCGCTGGAACCAGTTGATCACTCGCTACATTGGTGTAGACGGGTGTATTTGGATGAACTGTTACTTGGTTTTCAAGAGGGATGAGTTCCATTGCATTGTTGCTTAGTCCTTCATCTGTTACAGCTGAATTCTCGATTGTTATCAATCTTTCAGTCTGAACCTCTTGGATAGTAGCAAGAGGAGTGCGTCTGCTACTAGGTCGGAGTCCACGAGGCCTACTATTTAGTATTGGCCACATACTGTGGTTTGATGAGGTCGATGGACACAAATCTTTTCTCCTTTCTTCCAGCAAGGGGCGGCAGAAGTACTGTTCTTGTTCCTTGAACTGCTAGGACAGGTACTGGTTGTCTGTAAGAAGGTCCAAATTCCTTCTTGTCCGCAATTTTTTCTCTGACTAGATCCCCAACTTTTGGAATCCAGACAGGCCTTGCTGGGACCGCCGGTTTTTCCCCAGTGGTGGTTGGCTGTAGGAATACGTTGCTTTGTTTCGTTCTTAACTCATTCAGTTCCTGTAAAACAGCCAAACGATCTTTGATATCAAACGTTTTATTTTCCACCACTGTGCCTACGTGATCGAGATCTGGTACCCACATTCTTGTCCCAAATAGGACCTCATATGGAGTGACCCCCCCTAGAGAACTTCTTGGCAGGTTTTTCAATGAGCGTTGGACCCCATAAAGATGTTTGACCCACCCATCACCCGAACCTAATACCCTAGCTGTTATAGACTGCTTTATGTCCCGGTTTTTCCTTTCCACAACCGAATTTCCCTCAGGATGGAATGGAGAGGAGTACCGCAATGCAACGCCCAGACTGGCCATGGCTTCTTTGTAAGCCAGAGAGCTAAACGCAGGGCCCTGGTCAGAATGTAGCGTGCCTATTGCGTATGTGCCGATAAAGACTCGCAAATCTTTTATAACAGTTCGAGCGTTGGCCGTGCGCTGAGGCCATATCCATAGGAACCTAGATTCAGTATTTGTGAGATTGCACTTGTCCAGTAGGACGCAGGCACGTAGATAGTCTAATGCTGTCTAACAATGGTGTCTGTAATGGGCGGCTACATTCGTAACATGGTGCCTGGTGGCTTCCTTGCTGTAATTTACAGTCTAAGCAGTTATTGATGAATATGTGTATTTCTGTATTCATTCCAGGCCACCAGTACATCTCTTTTAACGTCAACATTGTTTTAGAGATTCCTTGATGTGACAGACCCTCCCCCAAATGTGTTTCATAAATCAAGGCTGCTCTACGTTCCATGTTTGGAATTACCCTATCCCCCACTCCAGGGATTCGAGCAAAAGGAACGTTGTTCGCATCAATTACATAAGAGTACTTGAGTGGAAACTTTTTTGGTAACGCTGCACTGCTGCCCTTGCTTGAAGCATTGACAGCCAACATTATCTCACCGTCTATTTTTGTTTTTGAACGAGTGATCGCAGCTACGGAAGCCGTCTGAACAGCCCCCTTTGCGGCTTCGTCAGCCAATGAATTCCCTGCAACGTGAACGCCATCACGTTGATGACTCAGTGTGTGGATCACGTGAGCCTTTGGTAGTTCGTTTTTTAACTGAACTACTTGTTCCCAAAGCATTTTGTGCTTTATTGTGCCACCTTTCGCATCTTTGAAACCATTTTCAAGCCAGTTTTGTATATATTCATTATACGACTGAACACAGTAAAAGGAATCGCACACTATCAGTGTGGGGAATTCTCGATCTGTACTTTCAAGTGCCAGTTTGAATGCTTGTAGTTCAGCTCGCTGAGCTGTACAATCTCCTAGAGATTGAGTTTTTGTGACCATAGGTCTGAAGATGCCATCTCGCATGCGACCTTTAACGATTGCACACGCTGCACTGTAAGCTTGCTTACTCCCTGTTGCGGGTTGTGCGGATCCGTCAGTGTAAATTATGAATTCGTACTGATCGAGAGGCAGAATTTCAGTGGGCAGAGGACATTCTTGTTCATATTGCAGGAATGCTTGTGTTTTTAAATCAGGATCAAAAACATATTCAACATCTGTTGCAGCAAGAGAATTAACCCATTGTATCCATCTTGGATGTAATGCTTTAGCATTTGGAATGCTTGCTTTTGTGACCGCTTCTAAAGCTGGTACTGGGGTTACGACAATAATGCGTTTCCCTTGGGCTAAGGCTCTTTCTTTTGCTACAGCGGTTTGAACTGCTGTTAGAATTTTTTCAGTTGAACTGAAGCGCATTTCCGCTTGTGTGTACAAATGAGATTTGTATGCAATTGGTATTTTCTCACCCTCATTGAAGGTTAAGTAGGTGAATCCGCATTGACCCGAAATTATTCGGATCACCAAATTGCGTTGACTTACGCGTGTTTGTAAGTGATTTGTTGCTAACATGTTAGCCTGGAGTGAACGCAAGATTTCTGTGTGTTCGTTTGTCCAATTTTTGATTGAAAAATCAGGTTTGATTAATGCGTAGA
Source organism: Calotriton arnoldi (assembly GCA_963921515.1). NCBI lineage: Eukaryota > Metazoa > Chordata > Amphibia > Caudata > Salamandridae > Calotriton > Calotriton arnoldi. The sequence continues at coordinate 2,087,226 of CAWUFW010001624.1, read as the reverse complement.
GAGGTTTAACCCTTTCTGCGTAATTTAGAATGTATGTTCTGCCAAAGTTTAGGAAACCCAGAATGGATTGTAAGTTTTTTAGCGTTTTTGGAGGTTGGAGCAGCGCACATTTCTCTAGAAAGTTAGCTGCCAAGCTCTTGCCTTCACTTGAAAGCTCATATCCTAGAAATAGGACATTGAGATGGGCAATTCGGGACTTTTTAAAGTTGAACTTGTAGCCCTCAGAGGCGAAGCCCAGTATAATGGTGCTCACCCTGTTCAAGTGTTTGTCCAGGTCATCGTCTGTCAGATAGATGTCATCGACATAGGACAATGCCTCATTGTCATAAATTTGTAGTAACTCCGTTACCCTCGCTGAGAATAAACCTGGGCTGTTCTTGAACCCTTGTGGGAGTCGACAAAAGTGACGCTGGGTCCCCATTATGGAGAATGCTGTTAAGTACCTGCTTTCAGGTGCTATGTTTTGACAAAAGAAACCATTTGAGATGTCTAATGTTGTTTTGTATTTTTTACGCACAATGTTATTCATTAATGCTGTGCTATGTGCATTTTGCACTGCAAAGGTTTTAGAACAAGTGTTTAGGTGTCTGTAATCCAAAACTAGACGATATGTATTGTCTGGTTTGGAGACAGGAAACAAAGGATTGTTCATTGAGGAGGTGCATGTTTCAATCACCCCTTGGTATTCAAGTTGATCTAAGATCTCCCTGACCTGTTTTTTAGCTTCTTGCTTTATTGGATACTGCCTTTGTGCAGTTGGTTCATGTTTCAGATGTATTTTATGGTGAGGTGAGTCCTCATCCCATCCTACATGATTTTTATATAATGCTGGGGCCTGGGCTACTGCCCATTTCCTGGCATATGTATATTTTAGGTGAATTGGAATATGGTTGGAGAAGGCAGGCATAATAATGTCCTCGCCGTGTGGGCACTCCCTGACAAATTGTGGTGGCCAGTCTTTTTCTGCTAGAAGTATGTCATAGCCCCTTGATAGTCTTTCCCAAAAAAGTGCTTTCACCTGTCTAGGTATGTCTCCCTCCATCCGGAGTGTTATTTCATATAACTTTTGTGGAGTACTAACCCTGGTGTCTACAGTCTCAACTGTAATGTACTCATTCAAGTCCACTATCTCCAGAAGTTCCTTCAGGTTCTGGCGAGCTATTGTGACTTCTGCTGCACTGTCCAGCATTGTCTGAGCCCATTCTCCGTTCTTGAGTTGTGTTCTCAGTATTCTCGGCATGTCTGATCTTCAGACCTGCTACTTTCTTTTGGAGAATTGAGGTTTTGTTTTGTTTTTCGTAGCGTGTTTTTCTTCTTTGGATTTTACGCGTTCTTCTCTATGTTCTGACCGTCCTCTTCTTTCCGAAGTCTGTGATGAGATCTGAAAGGGACGAGAGGAACGTGTATCAGTATCTTGATACCTGTCAGGTTTTCTCAAATTATCCCTATTCCTGAGGTTATACCTCCTTTCAGAGGGCTCCTTTTGAGGAGACCTACCTCGGGATTGAGAACGTTTCTCGTTTGAATTTTGTTTATTAGTCTCCCACTTCTTTTTAGAAGATGTAGGAGTTTGTTTAATTGAGTCCTTCTCAGGACTTTCAGATAGTTTCGGCTTCACTGGTCTTCCACCCAAACTATCTCTGCCTAATTCTGCATAAGATTGTTCAATTATTCTGGGTAGTTCAGTTTGATGTTCTGTAACATCGAATTCCCTTAATTTTTGGTGGATCGCCACTGCTGCTGCCTCCCCTTTAATATTAGATAATATTATTGTTGAGACCTGGTCGAAATTTTTCAGTAATTTCATACCTAAATTTAGAGCAGGCTCTGCCCCGTATTCGTTTTGAATTTGTTTCAGGACATCTGGGATTACCGCAATTGACGGAATACCATGTGTTTTAGTATAGATGGCAGCAAAGACTGAGCCCCAAGTGGTGCAGTCTTCCAGTTGTGGTGTGATCCCCATCGGTAAACTGATTGTTAGGATTCTGTGTTTCTCATACGGGCTAGTATTTGGAAATACTGCTTCGATTTGAGTAATTTTTTGAGCTATCCAGAATGGAATTTGCTCACGTTTTGTGGGCATTTTACCCATGACTGCGTAGAGAGTCTGTGGTGTAATTTTTAGTGTATTCCCCTGTTGGGGAGTTGGATTTGGAAGTGTCAGTGGTTGCTGGACTGTGAAAGTCCGCATGACATATTGGACCAGTTGTCTGTAGATTTTTATTATTTCTTGTAGTTGAACAAGTAGTTCCTCGTCTGACATTTCTTCAATGTCGGGATGAGGTGTATAGCCGGCTAGAATCGGCCATGTTGCTCCTGGTCTACCTAGTGGACCGAGCCTGGTAATGTTTCTGTGATGTTTTAGGGCGCCTTTAAACCAGAGCTGATGCTCTTGGTATGTTAATGGAATTTCTATATCCTCGAAAGGAATGTATTCCTCTGGTGGATCATCTTCTTTGTAGAAGTGAAACATGTGTGTTACTGGATTGGATTCAGGAAATATTACCCATGAATAGAATACCTCTGTCTGAAAGGATTTGTGTGCCTCTATCACGAAAACTGCTCTACCACCTCTTGGTGGCAGACCGTGTTTTATAAGTTTTAGAGTGATGGCTCTTCTTAAGTTTTGAGGGATGTCTATAACACCCTCCTCGGTTTCAATAAAACCTGTGATATTATAAGCTGTTGCAGCTGGCTGATCCGCAGCTCCACCGTTTCCGGTCTCAGTGTCGGAGCCAGGCATTTTGTTCTTTGAAAAAATGTAGAACAAGTTTCAAGGAAACAAAGATAAGGTGCACAATATTTTGGAACACTGTATCCTTCAACGTTGAGCAAACCAAACAGCTAATATATAGGGTGTTTCCCTATGTAGCCGTGGTGGATACTTAACCCTGCCCACTCCAGACGTCTTTTGGAGTATATGGGTAGGGGTCTCTGAGAGAAAAAGCACGGCTGAGTTACTCAGTATCTAGCGTTAAATTACCGCCTTACCAAACGTTGGGCGCCATGTAGTGTAGCTCCTATTTCCCTAATAGGCTCTGCGCATTGGAATAATATCCCCTATAGGTTTGACATAGGACTAAGGTCAGTATGTCCCTATCGAGTATATTAAACTTAATTACTTGTGCCAGCTAGCTCAGAGGCCACTAGAAACTCCTTGGATAACAAGAAGGGAGTAGTTTCTGGCAGCCGCAAAACATGACAACTTTGTTTCCCTTTAGAATCAGAACGTGTCCCAGAGTCGTGGAAACAATAGATAACTATATCACTCAGCTCAATCGTGCATGCTTAGTTTTCCTCAAAGTTACACAGAAAGAATAGACGGGCGTTTCAATAAAAGATTTATTGAACAGTCTTGTTTCTCGTGTAAGTTAAATGTGCTGTTATGATCACAGGACAGTATGCAAGATAAATAATGTACTGAGTAAGCAGTAGACATAAATAATACTGCGCTAGCATGATCTTTAGTAGATATTCATTTGCATAAATAACACAGACTAAAAATGCGAGTACTCATACGATGCGTTGCTAAGCTAGTTCTACCCCAATGTACCTAACCTAACCTAGGTGTAGGGAGAGGTATGAAGTAGGTGAAGTATTCCTTACTATGGTATACTAAGAGTATGTTAAGTCTAGTATGCCAAGAGTCCCTCTAGGTTCTAGTCAGCTCCATACCTTAAGAATGAGAGAGGTAGGAATCTCTTGCCAGATTCGAACTCCAACACCCCGCAAGGGAAGTCAGATCACTGGAAGCTGGACTCTCTGCGTGCAGGGATGACAGCGTCTTCTCAGTGCGTCAGGCCGGGAAACGGGCTCCTCTGAAGTCGAGGTCTCCTCTAGTTTACAAGGGCTAGGGAAGGTATATTTATACCTGAGAGGTACCTCAGAATGTTAGCATTGACGTGAATCGGACAGCGGAAGACGTCATGAATGAACCCCTAAGGTATAATGGTTCATGCATAATAGATGAGTCCTTGAAGAAATCAATAGTCCTGTGCTAGGGAAACTCCCGAAGCCTAAGGGTCTGTTCTTCAAGAACTCGTTGTGACGTTAGGGTGGACGGATGTCGGAGACCATGCCTGTATTTGGAGTGCACAGTTTAATGCCTAAATAAGGACTGGGATTTTATGCCTATATAAGGGCAGGGCGAATTGTGCCTATATAAGGACATGATACAGGAAAGCCCGTGTATGGACACCCTAAGAGGAATACAACAGTATATGCCGCAAGATTTAACCGGGGTCGGGAGTAGAGAGCTCCGAGTCCTTAGTTGGAATGTTACTGGCCTACTGGATAAGATTAAACGGGGGCTGTCCTGCGTCAAGCTAAGCGACATAGGGCGGGTGTTCTCTGCATTTGCAGGAGACTCACCTAGCGGGCACCAAGACACCTTGTCTGGGACGGTTCGGGTTTCCATACACTTACCATGCTGGCTTCACTAGAGGCTCCCGGGGAGTTGCAATCCTCATACACCGTAGTGTCCCCTTCGTTCATAGCCGCACGTGGTCAGATCCACAGGGTAGATTTATTGTGATATACGGGACACTATATGGAGAGCCCATTGTCTTAGGTAGTGTGTATGCCCCTCCCCCTCTCTCGTGGTCTCTGAATGAAAAGTTGACAGTGCTCTGGACAGACATCCCATCGGCGTTAACAATAGTTGGGGGGGAGGGGGGACTGGAATGATGTTATGTCCTCAATACAGGATAGATGGCGTGCCACGGCTCGAGTTGCAGAGCCTCCAGATTCCAAACTATTGCCCCTGGTCCGCGGTTTGGGGTCGGTCGATTCGTGGAGGACTATACACCCTGATACACTTGCATACACCTATTTCTCTAATGCTCATGATTCCTTTTCCCGCTTAGATTACATCTTCCTTTCGGAGCCACACACGCATAGATTGACTGAAGCTACAATTCTCCCTAGGGGGGTTATCAGACCATTCCCCGGTGTCCATTCTTTTATCCCTAGACCCCAGGCGTTCCCGATTTCGGTGGCGTTTGTCGCCATGGTCACTAAGGGATGAGAAGTATAGGGCACATATGCTTACATCTTTAACGGACTATCTAATACTCAATACCGACACAGTGGAGTCACCGGTCACCCTGTGGGAGGCTATGAAACCTCCTCTCCGGGGAGCGGACATTGCCTTCTGTACTGCCCAACGTAGGCTGCGACACGACAAACTGCTCAGAATTGAAGCCCAGCTACTTGATTTGGAGAGCGCTAGCAGGGACGTAGCGGGACAGGCTGCGCGCAGACAATTGCTGACGGTGCAGCAGACATACGCCAGTGAGCTCCTTAACGAAGCCCGCCTTTATTGGCTTGCCACCCGTAGCCGGATTTACCAGTGGGGCTACAAATCAAGTGCACTGCTGCATCACCTGTGTCAGCAGACATTGCGCCCCCAGACGCTCCCGAGTATACGTGGTCCTGATGGAACTGCGCCTATAGACCCGTCAGCCATTGCCGACAGTTTTACCGCTTACTTCGCGGACCTATATGCCCCCGTGAGGTATTGCCTGCGGCCATGGTGCAGAAATTTATTGACGACTTCCCTCCCCGCGCATTGTCTGATACAGCACGAGACGCGCTGGACGCTCCCCTGTCGGCAGGTGAACTCCTACCTGCATTATTGGCTATGCGAGTGGGAAAGGCACCAGGTCCAACTGGCTACCCTTGTGAGTTCTTTCAAAAATATCACGCCCAACTTTTAAAACCCTATCTAGCGGCCCTGGAGGCTTCCTGGGAGTGTGGAAACCTTCCGCCCGATTGGCGACACGCTGAGATTGTTGTGTTTTTGAAGCCGGGCCGCCCACCGGAACACTTCTCGTCCTATCGCCCGATTTCTCTACTTAACGTGGAGGCTAAGCTTCTAGCTAAAGTGATTGCAAATCGTCTAGTCCCGTACATTACGGAGCTGATTCATCCCGACCAGGCAGGATTTATGTCGCACCGCGCTACGCGACACAACATCAGACGTGCCCATAATGCCATCGCTGCGGTCGATCAGCTTGATACTCCTGCTGCGCTCCTTTTGGCAGACATGAACAAGGCTTTTGATTCCCTTAGCTGGACATATCTCTTTGCCTTGCTAAATCGCCTCAACATCGGCCCCCAGCTGCTTCGCTTTATTCGTTTGCTCTACACGGACATAACTGCCTCAGTCCGAGTTACTGATTCGGTCTCCGGAGGTTTCTCCGTCGGGCGCGGAACGCGCCAGGGCTGTCCGCTCTCTCCCTATCTTTTTGCTCTAGCTATGGAGCCGCTCGCGGCTTGGATACGGATAGATGCGCAGCTGCGCGGCTTCGAGTGGGCACCAGGCATCTCCAATCGCATTGCGCTCTATGCGGATGATGTCCTATTCTTTCTCACAGATCTAGATCGGACCGGTCCGCGTCTTCTCCGCATTATGCAGATCTTTGGCGAAACCTCTGGCCTCTAAATGAACCGGGGTAAATCCTTTCTATGGCCGCTGCGGGGGGAGATCGACTGGGCGACTGGTCACAGGAGGTGGTGCTGGCCCCGATGATTTTAAATACCTGGGAGTTTATCTCTCTTCGTCTCAGACCCTGGCGTGGAATAAGAACCTCGCCCCCCTCTGGACACAGGTGGGGGATCAGACACGAGTGTGGTCACACCTACCTCTGTCCTTGTTTGGTAGGTCCGCCATTTTTAAAATGATATACCTCCCTTGTCTCCTGTATCAGTTACAAAACCATCCCTATCCAATAAAACCTACATGGGTCCGCCAATTGAATGCAATTCTAGCACGCTTCCTCTGGGGGGGCGGTGCGTCACGGGTAGCTCGGAGGACCTGCTTTCAATCTACCTACACCGGCGGAGTGGCCACCCCAGATATCCAGGCATATTACATGGCCTCCCATTTGCTTGTCCTCAATGACTGGTGGTATGGCGACCGTCGGGACCCGGCGTATGCGGTTGAACGGTGCCTGCTGGGGGATAACGCCCTCCACATGGTCCTTTATTCATCAAAACTGCTTCGTGAGCTACCACCTGCACAATTTTTAAGATTTGGAAGGCGGCGCTCCGCCAGTAGGGTTGGTGGGGGAGACTTACTAGGGAAACTCCACTGTGGAACAATGACCAATTACATTTGTTTTGGATTGTCTGACCATAGTGCTGACAGAAAATACGTTCGAATTTGGTAACATCTTATTCAAACAAGTAAGAGGCGTCAGTATGGGAGCTACAGTAGCACCTTCGGTTGCGAACATTTACATGTCGCAATTTGAATGCAAGTTCATTTACAATGAGATAGCTCCGTTTTATGAATCAGTACATCACTGGTCGCGTTACATCGACGACATTCTGTTCGTCTGGTCTGACACAGATGAAACCTTGGACGAATTCTTGAAATGGCTCAATGTCACAGATGTAAACCTTAGATTTACAGCTCACATGAGCAAACATCAGGTCGAATTTTTAGACATTTTAATCAGGGAAAATGAAGAGCATCTGGAAGTAGATCTATTCACGAAACCAACTGCTAGAAATACTCTGCTTCATTTTGAAAGCTTTCATCCTAGAGCGCAGAGACAAAGTATCCCATTTGGCCAGTTTTTACGACTACGTCGTAACTGTACCCATCTTGCTGACTATGACTCTCAAGCTACAAAAATGAAAACGAAATTTCTAGATCGAGGGTACCCTCATCGACTAGTGCGCGATGCTTACAAGCGAGCCAGATTTTATGACAGGGATTGCTTGTTACAATCCGAAGAGTCAAAACAATCTGACCAACTAGTATGCATTACAAAACATTCAACTATGAACAATCAAGTGAAACAAATAATCAATGCAAACTGGCACATACTGAACAGCGATCGGGACCAATCTTTGAAACTAAAGAAGCCATTATTTGCACACAGAAGGAACAAAAACATCAAAGATACTGTAGTTCATTCCAGGTTTAATTCCAGTCCTTCCTTCATACAAAAAAACATTGATGGCAGCACACCAATAAGGGGCACTTTCAAATGTCTTCATTCTAACTGTAAAGCATGCGATGGTGCAATAGAAGGCCATACATTGACCTACAATGGATACATCATCACCTCCACCGTGATGAGCAATTGTAAAACAGAAAATATAGTGTATCTGATTGTCTGCCCTTGCAATCTAGGATACGTGGGCGAGACATCAAGAGCTGTGGCCACACGACTTACGGAACATCGTTCCTCCATTCGCACTATGAAACTCCACGCCCCCCTGATTAAACATTTTTCTGAATTTAAACATTCCCCAAATGACATCAAATGGCATATTCTAGAAAAAATCAAAAACTCTCATGACAATAGAAATGAAGAAATTCGTAAAAAAAGAGAGGTTTATTGGATATCTACTCTTAATACATTCAAAAAAGGTTTAAATAGCGAACTACCATGGGAGAACGCGATATTATTTAATAACTACTAGTAGAGTTAAATCCACCACAACTATTTAACTTAATTATAGTTTGTCCCCTATGTATACATCGACATAGCCCCATACATTCTATGTAGTTATGAAGTCTGTTTTCCACTTCCATTATCACGTTGTTTTTTGATCTATTATATCATGGGAGAACATGATATTATTCAATTATTATCAGTAGAGTTATACCCACAATAACTATTTAATTTTAGCCTGTCCCCATCTCATATATCGATACAGTTGTATATGCTCTATGTAGTTACGAAGTTTGTCTTCCATTTTTATTATTTGGCGCTTCTTTTTGACCAATCAGGTGATCCTTAGAGCGTCTAAGCATCACTTATCACTTGTAGTTATAGAGTCTGTCTTTTAGTTTCACTATTTTGACCTTTTAGCTATTAGACCGCGTGACCTTTGCCGGCTCTTTATAAACCTCTTCTGAGCCTGCCACGGGTTTTACGCGGTGCCGAGATTCAGTCGAGCAGTTCTGTTGCAAGGTAAGGATGCCCGGCAACCAGCGTTTGCGATCTTCGCCTTCACTCTAAATTGTTTTGTAGTTGCTGTTCATAACGAGGCGCTAAGCTCCATATCTTGTTCCTTTAGAGCATGGCGTCACCGCCCTCTTTGATAAGAATTACATTTATCGCCATAACCGATGTAAACAGGGACGACGATTGTTTTTAAGCTACTGACATCGTTTACACACAGTTGTTCAAGGGAACTACAGGTAATATAATTATACGATATCTGGCGATATCTTATGTGATTTTGAATTTCGCATCTAATGCTTTAGTTACACCTGGTAGCCATGTTTTTGAGTATTCCCACTCAGAACACGGCCCTATAAAATCTAACTGTGTTGATATCTAATCGAGTTCGTCGTTGCCATACAAATATATATGGACAACAACATCGGTTCTAGTAACCGTTTTCAATTATGTATATTATTTTAGGTTAATCATAAATATGATTACCAATAGTCGCATTTATTTAAAAATGCATCGGGTCAAACTTTCTTTAGTTTTATTTTACCTTGATGGCATTTTATGTAAATCTATTCCCTTCTACAGAGTTAAGGTGATATGGTCACGGACCATTCACCGGTACAATCGACTACATCATATTGACTTCGGTTGTGGCATCTAACAAGAAACAAGATTATATTGATGCAAGCTCATGCTCTTTGATAGAGAGTGCAACTTCTCTACTATATACAGTAAGCAGTTATTAATTGCCCTTTTAAAATTGAGAAAATATGACACAAATAGGGTGGAATTATCATTCATATTATGTTTTTGGTTATATCCCTTGTTGACTGTACATAGGTTGATCATCCAAGATTCTTTTAAGCGGAAGAATAGCAATAAATGCCCCTTATTTGCGCATTGTAAGTCTCTTTTTCCTAACCGTTTCTATTCTATCTCTGCTTTGTGTGTCTTTTTCTCACTCTTTTTCTTTTCTTTTTTCTCCTTTAAATTGTGGCTTCCTTCCTTTCTTTTCTCTCTTTTCCTTCTTCCTCTCTCGTTATCTTTGCTGATTCATTTTCAGCATCTTTGGTGGTCTATCACTAGATCTTCATTGGCTTTCACGGTGACCTATATTCTCAACCAACAACTTCTGACGACACCTGGCCATGGGTCTATATTGATTCACCTGTGGGTTCACTTGGCAATAGATGGTAAAATACAATATAAAGTGTGATCAAATACTCAGTGTGTGTTTTTTATGTTTTGTTTTATATTTGTATTTTTTAGGGCTTTTTTAAACCACATTGTAAGATAATACCGTGGCTCTCCTGATGAAGGCACTCCCAGTGCCGAAACGCGCGTTGAGAAGATCCAGTCTGTAGCCACATATACATATATATATATTATCTCCTTTTTTTTCATTTTCATCACATTTTGATATATCATTGATAGTTGTTTTTCCTTATATAGATTGGTTTCGTTTGAATGATATGAATCATGTCTTTGAAAAATTGTTAAATTATGTTTATGTATTAATTATGCATTATTTCTGATTGAAATTTATCTATATCTATGTAGGTAGCTAAATACCGGTCGGTAACGGCCGAAATTCGGTAAATCTCCTGTTACCGACCGGTATTTAGGCAATTGAGATGTAGGAGGCCGGATTTAAGGAATCGGTAATTTACCGATTCGTTATTTTAAGGAATCAGTAAATTACCGATTCCTTAAATCCTATGTAGGGAGCACTCAAGTGAGTGCATTTTTGGTTTTCAGGATTCGTTATTTACCACCAACTACAAGTTGGTGGTAAATACTGAATACCTTTTAAAAAGCAATTTTGTGCTTTTTTAAAAGTGCCATGTGGCAGACAAACATGCCCTTAGGGCATGTATGTGCGCCACATGTGCACACATGCACGATTCAGGGGTGCAACAGGGTGTCAATTTGACACCCTGCCACCCTTGAATATGCTCCCCCTATTACCGATTCGGTATTTACCGAATCGGTAATAGTGAATGGCTTCCCATTCATTCCTATGGGCCTCAGGCCCGTAGGAATGAATGGGAAGGTATTCCTTATTACCGATTCGGTAAATACCGAATCGGTAATACCGAATATTACCGAATCGGTAAAATTTACCGAATGTTTACCTACATTCTATTTACCGATTCTTAGATACCGAATCGGTAAAATTCGGTATTTAGGAATCGGTAAATAGAAATTACCTACATATGGCCCCTTGTCTTTTAAAATGTGTTAAATAAAAATCCATTATTGTTTTAAATATAGATCCATTTTATTCACACTGAGTCTTATATCTTACAGTTGCAAAATCATGATGAATTGTTAAATCACTTGAATATTCGACTGCCTAGGAACGTTATTTTCATTAGTATTATTGCCCAGTCCTAGGAGTACTAGTTTAAGTACAGGGGGTCCTTGTTATTTGCATTTACAATGACCAATTATTACAGCTAACACACCTGTCCGGGTTCCGGGGCTGGGAGGCCATTGGGATTGACACGGTGGGGGCAGTAGTGCGTGGATGCACCCTTAAGTCTTTTGTAGACATACAAACAGAATACGTTATGCTCCGTACGCAATTTTATCGGTATCTCCAATTCCGACATGCCTTTACCCCATACCTGTCTCACTTGACGGAAATCCCTGAATTTAACCCCATTGAAGCAAAGGTTTTTATGGGCGACCTAGGAGACCATAAAATTACTAAAATATATCGCACACTTATTAACAACACCCCTACCACACTGTCTAAAACCAGAGAGACATGGCAGACAGATCTGGGTCCCCTAGAGGAGGATGACTGGGTAGAGGCTCTGGAATCCCAGCGCAGCGTAGCAATTGCTGCTCGCCTGCGTCTCTTTCAGTTCAAATACTTGCATAGAGCCTACTATACCAGACATAGACTATGGCGTGCCGGACTGATCACCTCCCCACATTGCCTGCGCTGTAAATCCTTAGAGGGTACCTTCCTCCACACTGTGTGGTCATGCCCCGTATTATCAAAGTTCTGGAAGGGGGTGTTCACATGCATATCAGAGGTCTTGGGGTGGACCATTGCCTCCTCACCGAGACTTGCTCTACTACATATTACGGAAGACATAGGTGGGAATAAATATAAGCGCTGCCTCTTATTCTTGGGCCTTACACTGGCCAAACGAGATATTGCCCGGGTTTGGAAAGATGAATCCCCACCGTCACTTGGGGTGTGGAAGAAAGGTCTAGATTTTTGTATGGGACTGGAGCTCCCGGTCTTCAAGGCAAATCTGGAAAAGACGGGCCGACTATAGAGGCTTATATCTGGAGCCTCCTCCCCCGTCTGATGCTGAAGAACCACTACTATGATATTAATCGACTGGCATGTACGGAGTGTTTGTATTCACCTTGAATGTAGATGGCAGAAATTTTCTCTTTACCTGAGGCTATTATGTTTCCTAAAAGCAGGCAATGTGGCACAGATGTCCTTTTGTTTTTTCCTTCTTTCTCTTTTTTCCTTTTTCTTCCTGTTTTTCCCTTCTCTGTGGATATTAATCTTTCTGGCAATATATTCCTTGTGGAATCAATCCTTTATTATTGTTGAAAATGTTGCTTCATATGTTTGTCACCACTTGTATATGTACGGGGTGCTCTCTGAGGCCCCGGTATTGTATTGGATGTCAACAATAAAATTATGTTGTGAGAAAAAAAAGGCAGTAATAAGCCACCAACCAAGCGGAAGCTGCCCAATGCCGCACAGAAACTAACCCCTAGTAGGGGAAACAATGGGACACCACCCAGGACTGAGCCAGTTAATGAGGATGTACATGGAGGCCTGACACAAATTGAATTCTCAGAGATCCTGGATAAATCCTTAAAAACGTACCTTGACCCAGTGCTGGCTGTTCTTAATAGCATTGACACTTCTCTGACAATCTTAATGGGTTCGAGTTTAAGTACTCTGTCGAGTGATCTGAAAAATCCAGCGGAGCTCATTCACAGCTCACAGGCATACACCGCAAACACTGTAATTCCAAACCAGGGTGGGCCATATGAGGGCTTCCAACAAGATAATCCCAGGAAAAATAGTCTCAACTGTATTGCACAATTCAATCTGGCAGATGGCCCGTCCAGGACGCAATCAGGTTTTCATAGGAAGCCTGGCAGTGTGACCGTTTTACCATCAAATAAAGACCCACTCATTCCAGGTCAACAGGCAACCTGTTCCAGACCACAAAGAATTTTGCAACTCCCCCCCAGAGGCAATGCCTTTAGTAATTGTTTTAAAAAACGTTCCTTCCCACCCTCAAAGCGAAGATCATTGTCAACTAAAAAACAAGGTTGTCCACTGGTTTAAAAAATCTACAGATTGTTATAGCTGCGAGGAACTTTATGGGAGTATAAATAACATACAACGAATGTCCTGGGTTGGCCATCATCCAAAGGAGGACTCTGGTGACTGTATCGTGGTCAATTTCAGGAATAAGCACATGGCAGGCTGTCTCTTGGATAGAGTGTCCAGGCCCTTTTTTTATCAGGAGGAGGGATTCAGGCAGTGCCTCTGGGTTACTTTTATAGACCTTCCAAGCAACTCCCCCCAAAGCCGTTTTTCGTTAAAGGGGGTGTCCCGGAGCTACTTGCCATTCCAACGCACAACTGTTTCTCTCCTCTTGAGCAAATTGATAGCTTCTGATCAAGTTTGTGCTAAAGAGGTCGGGAGGACAAGAAAACAGGCACACGTGGTCTCTCCCCTGCCCTCGGTGACCACATGTATGGACATAGACAATATAAATATACCGAGAAAAGAAAAGGATAGTCAGGCATTATCCAGCTGTGGAAAAAGCGCTCCTGCCATAGAGTGGATTTATCACTCAAAAGGGCAACAGGTTTAATTGTTTGTTCTGGAATGTAGCTGGCCTTGCGTCCAGGGTGAGAAATGATGATTGGTTAGACTTCATAAAAGGCTACGATATTATTTGTCTCCATGAGACCTGGGCCCACGACAAGATATATGTAGATGGCTTTATATCCATTGATACACCAGCTGCTCTATCACGTGGAGGTCACGATCGCGGTAGCCTGCTTACTTTAATCAAAACAACTTTGGCTAACCACTTTCGCTTCTCTAACTTGGACTCCCTGCACTTTCAGTTTATTAATGTTATGTTTGATCTAAATGTCACACTCATCATTGTAAATTTTTATCATAATAATTTTATTTCTGTTAACACTGAAATAGCGGCCAGTCTTGAAACATCATTAAGTAAACACATCATGGAGCTGGAAACTGATTATATAATATTATGGGGCGGGGATTTTAATTGTAGACCTTGTACATTGTCACAGGTATCTTCATGTACTTGATGGAGCAGAGAAAAATAAAAAATTTTAACCCCTAACAAATTTTATAAATAATTAATAAAATGTTCGTTTAAATGTATTAATCAACACTGTATGTGTGGGAAGGGTAATACGCAAGTGTATGCGCTGAATAATCTATTAACGAATGTCCGTGTGTCTAATTATAACATAAAAATAAATGCGTACTAATTTAAAATAAATGCATGATTTTGTGCTTCATAGAATATAAGCGTGTCGTTGCAAAAACAATAGTGATGGTAAGTAAGGAACAGCTTAAATGTTGCTTTCTGCTAGGTAATAACTAATTGGGGTACGTAGATGACGGGAGGGAAACGAAAAGGCTATTTTTCTCTATTTTAATTATGTTTTGTTTATTTCAAAATAGTGCTTCTAAAGTATAACCGAGTGGCGATATAAAATGGCTGCCAGTTAATGAAGTGCGCAAGTGCGGGAAACACGTGACAAGGGAGAGAAGTCGGAGAAAAGCTAACCTCGTGATGTTGCTGAGAGGCTAGGATGCGAGAAATGGTCAAGGCTGATGTGACCTAATTGAACTGATAGTGTGCCGTGGTGATCAGCAAAGACCCGTGGGAAACCAGTTTAAGAGAAAGGACAATGCCTGCAGAGTTCTCGAATGTATCGAAAGAAGTTACAAATGTACTGATCGAAGCGGATGGAAACATGTCTTGAACTGTGAGAAAGGAAATGATCCAAGGACCATTGGAGCCAAGAGAACTTGATTAAAAGAATGAATAAGATGACATGCATGGACCAATGAAAGAAAAGCGTGTTATTAATGTTGCAACAATTAGTTAGCAAAGTTAGAATTAGGGTATAAGAGGGCCTACTCTTAGTGGGAGGGGGTCACAGTCAGGAGCGGAGTTGGAGAGTCATGTTGGTGGCTTCCAGTGCTGGGTGGTCCTGATCGATCCATTACTGAGCGGGAGATGCTGAAAGACTGTTAGATGAGACGGGTTGCAGGTAGCTGATGCTGACGAGCTGAAGTTTCTGTTGCTGTCTTAATTTTCCAGTTGAGTATGAGAATCAGGTTATTTCTAATTCTTAAACTTAGGTTAGAAATCATTAGACTAAATTAGGAAGGTAGGCAGGTAATTAGGGTTTTGCTTCATGACGAAAGTTTCCTTTCTGCAATAAATTGATTATGCTTAATAAATATTTGAATTAATAATGAATGAATAATTGACTAAAAGTTTAAATTCTTTCTCGTGCTTTTAAAATTATATAAAAAATTAAGATTCTTTAAATCAAATGACTCGGGTTATTTTCCTAAATGATTGTGACATCAGTAATTGGTTATTGTGATTCAGCTGGTCTTAATCACTATGAACTAATTTTTTACATGAATGATTCATCGACAAAACAATGAGCAGGAATATCTTAAGAAATAACTAAAAGAAAGCGATAAATTAAGGTAATAAGATATCCCGGCTCCTTCCAGCGGTACATAAATGGTGTTTTCCATTTAGTTCTCATGCTTCTCCTAGGAATACAGAATTTCGTAAAGGTGTAAAGGAAATCCAGGTGTGTGCGTGTGTGATAGGCGATGTTTATGGGCCCCATCGTCATGTGGATGTGAGAAAATATAGTTTGCCCCTGGATGACCTATAAGTGACCTAGGAGGAGAATAGTTTTTATTGTACGCGCTGCATCAGATTTCTTGGTAGCAGAGTTATGGTTTTCTATAGATTAGTTTAGTGATTATTGTTTATTGATTATTGATTAATTTTTGATGACTAACACTATATGTTGAGTCGCGTTATGTTATATGTGAGTTTTCACGCTTCTGGGATGTAGGAAGTGGAACACGTGTGGCAAGAGAAGTCACATGGAATTTGGTACATGGTCTGAATTCATTTTGGTAATAACACAGGTTGTGTTATGTTAGGGATTTTCTGTACGAAAGGTGTATAACTGAGATAGCAAATCACGTTTTCTTGTGAAACTTTGGCCTTAATTCTCAGGAGCCTAGTCTCCACATGTGTCTTATCCCCAGAGAAACGAGTAAATTGTTTGCTTGAAAGAAGGGTAAGGTAGAGGGAAGTGCTACTTTATCGGCGAGAGTAAATAATTCTGTGGTAGGGTAGAGGTAAGCGCTGCCTACTGGAAATTACAGGATTCTTGTGTAAAAGGACAAAGCTGTCACTTTTGTTTAGCGAATCAGACTATGGAATTGTTTTAATTGTTGTAACTAACGAAGAAACAGTGAAAAGAAAATTTGCCGATAATTTTTGTAAAGGAGGGGTAAAAGAGCAGGAGTGACATCGACAGTGCCGCGCTAGGATTGGATAGTGCGCTAGTCACGTGAACACAGAGTCAGGAGTGACGTAGAAAAGTGCCGCGCTAGGATTGGTTGGTTCGCGGACTAAGGGAATTGTTCTGATTGGTACGTTAGTGTGAGTCGCGCTGTAATTGGTTGAAGTTCCGTACACAGAACAGCGCTAGCGTAAAGAGAAAAACAAATAGAAAACATGCCGTATTACGAGTATGAAAGGGAGAGAACGTCATGGACGACAAAATTAAAGAATTTCTTTAAGAAAGACAAAAAGGTCGTGACTAGAGAGGGACAAGTAATTCCTCCGCCGAAATCCGCAGCTTCACATATGATGCTGAAATATGGATATCATACATGCATATGGTTGGAAAATTGGGCAAAGTATACGAAGAATGATGGTGCTTTAGCTTTCCCTGAGAATGGTTCGTTTAGTGTAGCGGTTTTGCGAAATTTGCGAGAAAAGATGACAAATCTAGAACCTAGACCTAGACCGACACAGTTTGAAGCGTTGACGGAATGGGAGGATGAGATGTATGAGCGAGAGAGATTCAGAGGTTTAAGGGATCATGAGTTTATGCCCGGAAGGATGTGGGGAATAAATCATGAAGATAGAATAAAACGATGGAGATGTGCTAACATGACAGGAGGTTTGTTTCCAGCTTTTACAGTTGAGGAAGGGACTAAGAAAAAACGGACTGAGAAAAAGAAACATATGGAGAGGGAGAAATATATGCATGAGAGCGAAACGGATGATGAATTGCTGGAAGATATTCTAAATAGAAATCCACCTCCGTATCAGCAGAGTTCTACAGTGGTGACACCAAATGCGCCGCTAATAGAGACTATGCGAAATAAAAGTCCGGAGAAAAGAATTGAAATAAATAGGTCACAAGATCAAATGAGAACTTCACAAAATGAAGGAATAGAAAGCGACAATGCAAGCGAATTAGCAAGGACAACCAAAGAACTAACTGAGAAGATTAGAGAATTAACGAAAAATATGGAAGCAGTTACTGTGCCTGTAACAATAGGTCCAGTAATACCAGTTTTTGAGAATCAGAAAATTGATGAAAGATCTTTGGTGATTCCTATGAGTTCACAATTTCAGAGAGAAAAAGAAAGAATGGAACAAAGTGCAAGTACAAGTAATTTGGCTAGTACTTACAGACCAAGTCCACCTACAAATTTGACTGTGAATGAGTGCAATGGTAGGAAAATGCATATGGTAACAGAATCTGCAACAGAAACTCCTGAAAAGAGTGGTAATTGGGTAGAACTAAATAATACACCCATAGGTCCGACTCCTGATGAATTAAATGAGTGGATGAAGGCATTTAAAATAAAAGAACCAGAAGAAAAACCATTAGATGTAATTAGGTTAAAAATTGATATGGAAGAATTAATTCTAGGAACGATTGGTACAGAAAAGATAAAAAATTACCAGGATGATGAAATAATGTTTCTGTGCAAAAGTATTACATGGAGAGCAAAGAATTTACATGACAAACTAGAAGAAGTAGCCAGTGAAATTGGAATAGACTTTGCGAAAGTGAAAACGTTGCAGAAACCATATAGAGTAGACTTTTGTGAAAAGGATATTGAAAATTTGAACACGGCAGGAAGGCTGACACAGATAAAAGAGTTAATTGTGTTGTTGAGAAAATGGGGTGATGTGGACAGATGGAAGGTTAGATGGACGAAGAAGAATGAGAAAACTACAGACAAAGCTTCTTTGGCTTTTATGATAACTGAAAAGGAACCTGTTGCCAGAGAATACCCTATGAGAGAAACTCCAGGTGGTAGTTATGTGCATGTTCCTTGGACTAGGCAGGACATACTGTCATTTACCAATGACTTTCCAAAGCTAAGAGAGAAACCAGTTGAGTGGTACCGACAAGTAGAGAGATTTGTAAAGGTTTCAAAAGTGTTGTGGATAGATTTAGATGGATTATTTGACATAGTGGTACCAACTGATTTGTGGTCAGAATGTAAGATTACAGTTGACTGGCCAACTACAGAATATCCAAGAGATCCTAAGACAGGAGCTCCAGGTCCTGATGTGATGAAGAAGTATGATAAGGTGATTACCTTTTTGAAGAATAAGATTCCTCCTAAAGAGACAGATTGGGTAAAAATCGATCGAACTACACAAGAAAGTAAGGAGTCTGTACATGCCTATTATGAGAGGTTGTTGTTGGTTTTCAAGCAGTATAGTGGATATGAGGAATTAAGTGAAAAAGATATGAGTCATTTTGTGTACAGATTTGTGTTTGGATTGAAACCAGAGATTAGTGAAATGATTAAACAGCATATGATTAATTGGCAGAATGGCACAGTCGATGATGTGCTGAGGTATGCTAAGTATTGCAGTGATGATATTGAGAGTAGACAGCGTAAATTGAAAGAGAAGGCAA
The DNA here is from genome assembly GCA_963921515.1 of Calotriton arnoldi. Taxonomy (NCBI): domain Eukaryota; kingdom Metazoa; phylum Chordata; class Amphibia; order Caudata; family Salamandridae; genus Calotriton; species Calotriton arnoldi. The sequence goes on along the minus strand of CAWUFW010001624.1, from coordinate 2,068,252 downwards.
TGTGGGCACAGGTGAAGGTGGCAGAAAAACAAGAAGCTCAATTGGACAATAATAATGGGAATGAAACAGGACAGAATAAAATGCGACCTAACATAGGTAAAGGGAAAGGTCAAGTGAGTCTAGAAGAGGCAAAGAAGAAATGGCCCTGTCATAATTGCGGAAAATTAGGGCATTGGAGAAACGAGTGTGAGTTCCCACCTAAACCTAATCCGGAAAATCAATCATTAACTCCACAGGTGCAGAATGAGGTAGTTGTTCAACAAAGTCAGGTGCCGCAACCACCACTTCCCAACACTGTTAACCAGCAAAGATACAGTACAGAAACAGGATTCTACGGAGGAGAGCAGGTAACACAGTTGCCGCGAGCAGCTAACATTTCTCAGTATTGGTTGCGTCAGAGTGAGGATGATCCGGATGAAAGGTTCTGACGGTGCCCAAGAGAGGGGAAAGAGTGCGTACTTGGCGCAACTCTAGAGGTAGATCAGTCTGGTCCCTTTGTGGATGGAGAAGTGAATGGTGCAAATGTAACATTCCTTGTCGATACTGGAGCTACCCGTTCTACTGTTAGATCAGTGGAAATTCCAAACCTTCCTCTCTCAGGTGAATGCATCCAAGTGGTAGGAGTAGCCAATCAGCAGATTAAAACTCCACTTACTGAATTAGTGGAAGTAAAAATTGGTTCTTTTAGCAAAATGCATAAATTTGTAGTGTGCGATTGTAGTCCTGTAAATCTTTTAGGTCGTGACCTCTTGTGCAAGATGAATTGCACAATTTATTGTACGCCAGATGGAATTGGATTTCAGACCTCAGATGAAGATGTCTTGTATAAAGTAACTTTGATGAATCAAGAACCTGAAATGAATGGTTTGTTTCCTGCATTTGATGCAGAAAAACTTCCAGAAGAACTAAAAATTGCAGTGAAGGAAAGTGTGTGGGATTTTACAGGAGAAGATATTGGATTAATGAAAGAAGTTGATCCCGTAAAAGTAACAGTAAAAGAAGGAACAACTTACCCGAATACGCCACAGTACAAATTAACTCCAGAAATAATTGAAGGAATAACTCCTGTAATAAATAAAATGATTGAACAGGGAATTCTAAAAGAAATAATGAGCAGTCCATGTAATTCACCTATTATGGGACTGAAAAAGCCAAATGGAACATATAGAATAGTACAGGATTTGAGAAAGATCAACAAAATAGTTGTGCCCTGTTGTCCAATAGTGCCAAACCCTGCAGTAATTCTATATCAAATTCCACACGAAGCTGAGTGGTACACTGTGATAGATTTGTGTCACGCATTTTTCTCTATTCCTTTGCATCCAGATAGCCAGCCATTATTTGCGTTCCGGTTCGGAGAGCGTATTTTGGCATGGTGCCGAATTCCTCAGGGGTATACAGAAAGCCCCTCAATCTTTAATCAAATTTTAAAGAAATCTCTGGAAGATTTGAAAATGCCAGAAAAGTCAGTGATGGTGCAGTATATCGATGACCTGTTGGTGGCATCGAAAACAAAAGAAGCATGTGTAAGTGATACAATTGCTTTACTGAACCATCTAGAGAAAAGAGGACATAAAGTGTCTCCTTCAAAATTGCAATTTTGCCAAAAAGAAGTTCAATATTTAGGGCATAAAATTGAGAAAGGAGTGCGAAAGATAGCGACAGAAAGAGTAAGAATGATTCAAGGAATGAGAGCACCAATGACGCAAAGAGAGGTAAGAATGTTTCTGGGAATGGTTGGATATTGCCGACAATGGATAAGTGGTTTCTCTTTGATTGCAAAACCATTACAAAAATTGACCAAGAAAGATGTAAAAGACCCTTTTGAGTTAAACAATGAAGAAATGAAATCTTTCAAAGAATTGAAAAAGAAATTGTGTGAGGCCCCTGCATTAGGCATGCCTGATTATGAGAAGGATTTTGAGTTGTACTGCAGTGAAAGAGATGGATGTGCGTTTTCAGTACTGGTACAAAAACATGGAACAATGAAAAGACCAATTGCTTATTTTTCAGCTGTTTTAGATCCTATAGCAAAAGCATTGCCCGGATGTCTGAAAGCAGTTGCTGCCACTTGTGTAAGTCTGGAACAAAGTGAAGGTATAGTGATGGGGTATCCACTGAGAGTATATGTTCCCCATTCAGTAGAAATTCTTTTGACAAGGACGAAAACACAGTACATGACACATAGTCGGCTGACTAAGTACGAAAAAGTCATCTTGAGTGCTGAAAATGTGACCATAGATAGATGCATGAATGTGAATCCTTCAACATCATTGCCAGATGAGGAGAGTATAATTGAACAAGACGAAGTAGATCATGATTGTCTGAACGTGCTGGAATATTGCACGAAACCAAGAGCTGACATAAAAGATGAACCGTTAAAGGAATCCGATTATGTCATGTTTGTAGATGGCTCATGTTTGAGAACAAAAGAAGGAGTTTTAAGCGCAGCTTACGCAGTGTGCACAGTGGCAACTGTGATGGAAGCGTCTTGTCTGAAAGGAATAAGGTCTGCACAAGTTGCGGAACTGATTGCTTTGATTCAAGCATGTAAATTAGGAAGAAATGTACGAGTCACGATTGTGACCGATAGCCAATATGGTTTCGGCATCGTACATGATTTTGGTCAGATTTGGTCACAAAGAGGTTTCTTGACGTCTGCAGGAACACCTATCAGAAATGGAGATTTTGTTAAAAAGCTGCTTGAGGCGATACAGTTGCCTAAACAAATAGCTGTAGTGAAGTGCAAGGCGCATAAGAAAAACGAAGATTACATAGCCGTTGGCAATAATTATGCTGACGAGATAGCCAAATATTGTGCAGAAAACATGGTGTCCATGAATAAAAATAGAGAAAGGGAGCATATCTCTTCTCCTTTGCTTTTTACTAATACTGTCGAGACATGGGATGAAGTAAGACAGTTACAAGAAGCTGCAAATGATGAGGAAAAAGATTACTGGATAAAAGCAGGATGTAGAAGACAGGAAAATAATGGTGTGTGGGTATACAGAGACGAAAGACCAGTTATGCCTGATAGCATGATTGCAGACATGGCACGGATGTACCATGGACAAGCTCATATTGGGAGAGATGCAATGATCAGACTTTTTAGACAAACCTGGTATAACCCAAAATTCAGAGCCATAGCTGAAAGTCTTTGTCAAAGATGTCTTATTTGTCAGCAGTTTAACCCAGGAAGAAAGACGGTAGTGAGTCTAGGAACAATAGGACGAGAAGGAGGTCCGTTCACTAGAATGCAGTTAGACTTTATAGAAATGCCCCCTAGTAACAGACTAAAATATGTTCTAGTGGTCGTCTGTTTGTTTTCTCGTTGGGTGGAGGCATACCCCACTAGAAGGAATGATGGAACAACGGTGGCAAAACTTATGCTGCGGGAGTTCATTCCAAGGTATGGTTTTCCAGTCACGGTTGAGACAGATAGAGGAACACATTTTCAAAATGAGTTGATCCAATTGATTTGCGAAGCATTGAGTATTAAACAAAAACTACATTGTGCTTACAGACCAGAGGCTTCTGGGGTAGTGGAGCAAATTAATGGAACAATTAAGAACAGATTAGGAAAAATGTGTCAAGCTACAGGACTCAAATGGCCAGATGCACTGCCTCTTGTTCTGATGACCATCAGAAGCATCCCTGAAAAGAAAAGTGGACTTAGTCCTCATGAGATGATCATGGGACGAGCAATGAGACAAGCACAAGTACCTGTCAACAAGTTATTGACTATAACTGATGATCTAGTACTGGATTATTGCAAGGGACTGGCTGATGTGGTACGTTCTGTGTTTCATCAGGTTGGACCGGATGCGACCACTCTTGAAAGAAAACCAGCCCACGACTTGAATCCAGGAGACTGGGTCCGTATAAAAATCCACAGGAGAAGAAACTGTCTAGTTCCTCGCTGGGACGAACCACGACAGGTAATCCTAGTGACAACGACTGCAGTCAAGTGTGCAGGAGTAAAGAACTGGGTCCATGCCAGCCACACAATCAGAGTTCAAGAACCTACTGATCGACATGTGAGTCGACGTCTGGAAGTGTGGGATAAAAGTTTAACGGCTGGGACAACAAGGATAAGAGAAAGGGTGCCAGAACTTGAAGATCGACCTGAAAGTCGACATCTGGAAACCCCAACTGCAAACACCTCTAGAGAAGAAGAGGAAGAAGAAGAAGAAAGAAATTCAGAAGTTCCAGAACCTGAAGATCGACCTGTAAGTCGACATCTGGAAACATCTGACACAAGTTCAGGATCTGATGATTCAGTTGCAAACTGTGAAGAATTCCGAAGGAGAACTTGGGGTTATAAACCAATTAGAGAAGAAAATGAGCAAGAAAATGATCTAGATGAACAACCAAGTACAAGTTATGGTGGAAATCCTTCAGAAATAATATTAATAGATGAAGTAGGGAAAGAAGTACACAAAAAGTTAGAGAATCGAGAAGAACCCCGAGGAGCAATAGGGACAGATAGAGAAACAGAAGAACAGGGAAATTTAGAAGTAGAAAGGGAGGAAAACACCAAATCGGAAGAACACCGAGGAGGGACAGTAATAAGGGAACACAAGAAGGAGAAGACAGATCCACCAGTAGGAGATGACGAGATCATAAGCTTCAAAATAAGAGACAATAGTGAAACAGTTGAAACAGAAACTGAAGAGAGTGGAGAGGAGGAGAAAGCAAAAACTGAATCAAGAAAAAGAAATTGGAAATCAGAAAGAGAAGAAAAAGAAGGTGAAGCCAAAAGGCCAAGAAAAGGAGATAATTGGCCCAACAGCTATATAAGAAAATTGAGATATAGAATAATAAGAGCTGGAGACGAAAGTGCTGAACAAGTGAATGAGATAACAAGTCAAAAGGGACAAGAAAAACCCAGTGGAAAAAGATTACAAAAGTCCAAAAGAACAAAGAAAGTGAATGCAAAGTATAAGTCACCTGAGTGGCTGTATATCGCACTGACGGATTACAAGGAAGAAGAAAACACTCACGAGAACCAGAGACTAAGAAGTCGAATGGGAAAAGGTGAGATGCAACAAACCTGAAGTGAAGACTTATAGTGCTTCTGCCGGACATGACAATTTTACTGGATGTGACAAATCACCGGATGTGACAACGAAAGAATTCTGGAAAGAATTAAAAGAAAGTACCAAGCAAAGACTTTTTTGAAAGCAGAGTGGCATCTAAGTCATTTCTGAGGTGTAGTGACACAATTTTCTGAAACTTAACAAATAAATAAAAGAAAAATGGAAAATACTAGGGATAGAAGAGATAAATGTGAGTTTATAAAAAGATGGTGTAAAATGTGCTGCTTTTGTACAGGGTTATTAATGACCATATGGATAGTTTTAGCAATCACAATTCCTATTAGTTTAGCTGTAATAGAAGCGAAGAATGATACTAAACCAGAAAAAGAAACTAATATTAAAGAACCAGTTATTTTAAGAAGTAGTGCAGAATTACATAAGGATAAGTCAGTAACAGACTTTTCTAAAAATGTTTTTACAAAATTGTTGTACGAATATGTAGAGACAATGGATGTGAGAGACTGTTATGTTTGTATGCAGTTGCCTGCATCAGTGTCAGAAGGTGTGACTTATCATCACCTACCTCTAACTTATGGAATAACATGTAGTGTAATAGCAAGTTTATTTTATAAAACAGGTAGATTAGAATCTTATTATACTGATATAGATAAGATTTTTGCAAACATTCCAGTAGTACCAGAACTTAACAAAGTAAAACCAGCAAAGGTTTTAGGAGAATTCTTTTTAGAACATAGAAAATTAACGTTAGAAGAAATAGTTAGTAACAACCTTACCTGTGAGTTAAAGAAAGAAGAAAAGGTATTTTTAGAAATGGTTGAAGAAAGAAGAATGAAATTTCAAAAAGAAGCAATAAAAGAGGAAGGAACACATCTATGGACGTTTGAGGAAGGAAATCATGAAGGGAAAAAGATAAATGCAGCAATGACATTAGATTGGCCGCAAACAGGAAAGTTGTGTATTAGGAGAAATAAGACAGTCTATGACAATTACTTTGTAGGTTCCAGTATCTGCCATGACAATTATCAAATTCTGGGAGGTTGGGGATTCAAAGGTGGAAAAGATCCAATATTTCCAGGTATCTATTATATTTGTGGGAATAGAGCTTATTACAGGTTACCGGACCATTGGTATGGAACTTGCTATGTAGGCCTGGTCTTTCCAAAAATCTTTCATATGGACAGAGAAGAAAAAGGAACATACAAGATGATTAATAGCTTTACACGTAGAAAGAGGGAAAGTTTTTCAGAAATTGTAGGTGATATTTTTGGAGCATTAATACCAGCAGTGGGAATATCTTTGAATGCATTTAAAATTCGGAAGTTATCCACAGTAGTAGATCGTTTGTCTACAGATACTGCGGGAGGGTTCTTAATGGTAAATACCGAAATGGTTGCCATGAGAGCTATGGTGATGCAAAATCGGCTTGCCCTTGATATTCTTTTGGCAAAGGAGGGTGGAGTCTGCGGAATGTTGAAAGTCCAACATTGTTGCACTTACATTCCTGATAAAAGTGAAAATATACAGAAGTATATTACGAATATTACAAATTTGCACAAAGAACTAGTTCCACTGGAGGTTGAAAGTGTCTTGGGAAAACTTGGTAGAGGGTTTTCTTCAGTAGCAAATTGGTTGACCAGAATGAGTAGACTAATGATAGGGAAAGTTATAATAATAGCAACTGTAGTAATACTGTTAGCCATGGTGTTGAAAATAGTAATAACGTGTATAAAAAGAAAAGTAAGACAAAATAAGATAAAAAGAAATAACAGAATAATGAAAGAGCAGAGAGAGAAATGGGTGAAATTGAGTTAGAGAAAATGAAAGAAAGCATGTATAAGGAGACAAGAAGACAAGATGAAAGAGAAACAGATGTGTAACTAACAAAAAGCAAAGGATGAAAGACATATACTGCCTGAAAAAGAAGTATAACTTGGGTTTTATGTGGTGATTTAAAAATCACCAAAGGGGGAGTTGATGGAGCAGAGAAAATAAAAATTTTTAACCCCTAACAAATTTTTATAAATAATTAATAAAATGTTCGTTTAAATGTATTAATCAACACTGTATGTGTGGGAAGGGTAATACGCAAGTGTATGCGCTGAATAATCTATTAACGAATGTCCGTGTGTCTAATTATAACATAAAAATAAATGCGTACTAATTTAAAATAAATGCATGATTTTGTGCTTCATAGAATATAAACGTGTCGTTGCAAAAACAATAGTGATGGTAAGTAAGGAACAGCTTAAATGTTGCTTTCTGCTAGGTAATAACTAATTGGGGTACGTAGATGACGGGAGGGAAACGAAAAGGCTATTTTTCTCTATTTTAATTATGTTTTGTTTATTTCAAAATAGTGCTTCTAAAGTATAACCGAGTGGCGATATAAAATGGCTGCCAGTTAATGAAGTGCGCAAGTGCGGGGAAACACGTGACAAGGGAGAGAAGTCGGAGAAAAGCTAACCTCGTGATGTTGCTGAGAGGCTAGGATGCGAGAAATGGTCAAGGCTGATGTGACCTAATTGAACTGATAGTGTGCCGTGGTGATCAGCAAAGACCCGTGGGAAACCAGTTTAAGAGAAAGGACAATGCCTGCAGAGTTCTCGAATGTATCGAAAGAAGTTACAAATGTACTGATCGAAGCGGATGGAAACATGTCTTGAACTGTGAGAAAGGAAATGATCCAAGGACCATTGGATCCAAGAGAACTTGATTAAAAGAATGAATAAGATGACATGCATGGACCAATGAAAGAAAAGCGTGTTATTAATGTTGCAACAATTAGTTAGCAAAGTTAGAATTAGGGTATAAGAGGGCCTACTCTTAGTGGGAGGGGTCACAGTCAGGAGCGGAGTTGGAGAGTCGTGTTGGTGTTGGTGGCTTCCAGTGCTGGGTGGTCCTGATCGATCCATTACTGAGCGGGAGATGCTGAAAGACTGTTAGATGAGACGGGTTGCAGGTAGCTGATGCTGACGAGCTGAAGTTTCTGTTGCTGTCTTAATTTTCCAGTTGAGTATGAGAATCCGGTTATTTCTAATTCTTAAACTTAGGTTAGAAATCATTAGACTAAATTAGGAAGGTAGGCAGGTAATTAGGGTTTTGCTTCATAACGAAAGTTTCCTTTCTGCAATAAATTGATTATGCTTAATAAATATTTGAATTAATAATGAATGAATAATTGACTAAAAGTTTAAATTCTTTCTCGTGCTTTTAAAATTATATAAAAATTAAGATTCTTTAAATCAAATGACTCAGTGGTTATTTTCCTAAATGATTGTGACATCAGTAATTGGTTATTGTGATTCAGCTGGTCTTAATCACTATGAACTAATTTTTTACATGAATGATTCATCGACAAAACAATGAGCAGGAATATCTTAAGAAATAACTAAAAGAAAGCGATAAGTTAAGGTAATAAGATATCCCGGCTCCTTCCAGCGGTACATAAATGGTGTTTTCCATTTAGTTCTCATGCTTCTCCTAGGAATACAGAATTTCGTAAAGGTGTAAAGGAAATCCAGGTGTGTGCGTGTGTGATAGGCGATGTTTATGGGCCCCATCGTCATGTGGATGTGAGAAAATATAGTTTGCCCCTGGATGACCTATAAGTGACCTAGGAGGAGAATAGTTTTATTGTACGCGCTGCATCATACTCACTTGGAAGAATCCCCTGAGGAGCAATGTCATTTTGAACATACCCCCTGTGGTAATGTTTTTAACTCTATATTATCTAAATTTTCCCTTTTTTTAACTATAGACCTGATTACTGGGGCAGGTCAGAGGGAGTTCACAAACACTAGTAGTATTCGGGGTAGTCTTATTGGTTTCATCGTACTCTCGGACTACTATAAACCTAAATCGGTATATTTTTCAATTTTAAAAATATTTTTTAGTGACCACTTTCCCTTAGAAATTCAGTTTGAAACACAAATTAAGAAAGTGATCTTAGCTGCCCTCCTTTAACCCATAATAGAAATAAGGGCCTCATGTGCAAATGGGCATCCATGAATACTGAGATAGTTTTGGAAAAATTACTGAACGTAAATAGGTCACAATTCCTGACATGCCTCGAAAGTGATCTAAACCCAAAGAGCATGTTAGAATCATTTACCGACATCACCATAACAATAAACGGAATTTTTAAAATTGATAGAGGGCATAATTCCCGTAAATGGTCTAAATGGTTTAATAGCGATTGCTCAAGGAGCCATAAAAAGCTTGTTGAGCCCCGAAATTTTTATTGCGAGGGAAAGAAGTAATTGCACTGGTTCTCACCAAACTTTTGAACATGTCCTTTAGTTCGGGGCGGGTTCCTAGCAATTGGAAACATGCTATGGTGGTACCACTGCTAAAGAAACCTTCCCTAGACCCTGCTCTTCCAGAAAACTTGAGACCTATATCCTTGCTACCCTATGTTGCTAAAATTGCAGAGAAACATTTAAATAGCCAATTGTCTTTGTTTTTGGAAGAAAGACAGGTTCTCCATGAAACCCAGTCTGGCTTTAGGCCGCTTCATAGTACCGAGTCGGCCCTCCTTCTAGCTTCGGAGGCCCTGAAAACCGCAGCCGATGAGGGAAGAACTACTGCACTGATCCTTCTGGATCTGAGTGCTGCGTTTGACACGGTCTCCCACGGCCTTCTGATGGAACGGCTGGGGGAGGCCGGGGTCGGTGGCGGGACATGGGAGTGGATTAAACATTTTTTGCAGAACAGATCCTTCCAGGTTGTACAACATCCTTTTAAATCCAGAGTTTGTCCTTTGTCTCAAGGGGTGCCTCAGGGTTCGGCCCTTAGCCCTACCCTATTTAATATCTACATGCGCCCCCTGGCAGATATTGTGTTGAGACATGGGTTGAAACTGGTGTCATATGCCGATGACACTTAGTTGATTGTTACCCTGGAACAAAAGGGGGCAGGAACGGCATCTGATTTCAAGGTCTGCTTGGGTGAGCTTGCCAACTGGATGAAGCTCAGCTGTCTGCAGCTGAATGCGGGAAAGATGGAGGTGATGGTAGTTGGCAAGCAGCCCTCTTTATGGTCACATTTGTGGTGGTCGGAGGAGTTGGGACCTACTCCGACCCCTAAGGCCAAAGTCAAGAATCTGGGGGTATGGTTCGATGACACCCTCTCCTATTCAGAGCAGCTATCAGCTGTGGCTGGAGCCTGCTTTGGCATTCTTAAAATGCTGCGAAAAATCCTGGACTTACTCCCACTAGATGCCAAACGAACCATTGTACAGGCCCTTGTTACGTCCCGTCTCGACTATTGCAACATCCTTTACTTAGGGGTGACCACAAGAAATCTGAACATCTTGCAGAAGGTTCAGAATGCTGCAGCTCGGCTAATTCTGAATATCCCTAGGCGGGCTTCGGTGGGGGAGGCCTTGAGAGAATTATATTGGCTCCCTATACAGGCTAGAGTCACCTTTAAGGCCTTGTGTTTTGGCCACAGGATCCTCAACGAGAAAGGGCCAAGATTTCTGTACCCCCTTCTCACTGCATATAGACCTGCTCACAACCTGAGGTCTTTGGGCACGGCAAAGATGATTGTGCCTAAGGTGCGGAAGGTACGGGTTGGAGGGAGCTCCTTTAGCTTCCTTGCGGCTAAGGCCTGGAATGACCTACCTGTTGATTTAAGGAGGTGCCCATCGGAGATTTTGTTCCGGAAAAAAACTAAAAACTTGGCTTTTACAGCACCCCCCGGGGGGCCGAAAGTAGGCCTTTTACTTGTTCTTCTTGGGTCATAGGCTAGAGGGAGGCCCAGGCCAGTTGCCGTGGTTTTGATGGTGTTCTAGCGCGGGTACACTCCATTGGAGTAACCAGGCGCTCTATAAGCTGAATAATAATAATAATAATAATAAAACAAAAGCTCAGAGACTCAGAAATGGTAAGAGGATGTAGGCGCCAGTATAACAAGACCCTAGCGGAAGTAGGGAGACTATCAGGTAGGAGGCATGGGAGAAGTTGTATGAAGCCAGTGTCACTAAAAACTGTAGTCTTTTTTGAAAGACCATCAATGCCCCTTTCTTCCAGGATAGTCATAATAACACCACTGATGTTACACTCCCCCCAAATTAATGGGTTGACCATTTCTCTGAAGTCTACAGGAGTGGTGGGGACTGTACTGACATCATAGACTATGACAATTATGCAATGGGGACTGTGATATGGTTAGATCCACCGACAATCCAGGAAGTCACAAAGGCACTCAGCTTGACTAAGAAAAATAAGGCAGCCTGTCCTGATGTCATACCGGTTGCAGTTACAGGTCCGCTAGAATCCTGGTCAACTTTAATAATTGCTCCAATTTTTAAAAAGGGAGATAGGTCGAACCCTAAATATTACCGCCCAATATCATTGATAGATACCACATGCAAGCTGATGGGCAGGGTTTTACTCGACCACTTTGAAACATGGATAGATGAAGCTCTATTATATGTAACAAGGAACTGGGGTTAACCCCTTTAGCAGATCGAATACAAATTGCCCCAATCATGTTGTGGCGCTCGATTTTGGCAAATGAAGAACCGGTCCTTAACCGAGCAATAATTCAGGATTGTTTAAAGTGTGACCACACACATAAAATACTGTGGCTTGGCTATGTTAAGACCCAGTTGGCCCTCTTGGGGAGGCAGAACTGTTTTACAAATCCTCATCTTATTACCGCCATCATGAAACCCCAATTAAAAAGAGAACTTTTAAACATTTTAATGGAGCGCAGAGAACATGTGGAGCTTAGTAAAAAGCATGTAGCCGACTATTTACCTCTGGTTACCACTGAAGGAATTGAGCCATATCTTCTGTACCCTTTTTGCCATTTAATTTTTTTTTATCTTATAAGATTTAGATTTGACATTGCTCATTTACTGGTTTCGTATCCCAGTAAAACATATCACAATGCTCATTTGGATCCCTGCCCCTGTGACTGTAAATCAAGTCTAAACATGCTGCATTTCCTTTTTTTTGTCAGCTATATGATAAACGACGCAGGGAACTCATTTTACCACTTTTGATGGTGTTGAATATTAGAAAATGCAGGTCGGCTCTATTCTACCTTCGGTTACTTCAAACAGAATATATTTGTGAAATGGTATATAGATTTATTTCTGCTGCAATTCGCTTAAGAAGGCTAGTTGGAAAATGATTGCTTTGTTTTTTAAGTTTTTGTACTGAACTTGATCTTCTTAATTTGTTTAGAATTAAATCAGTTTTTATTAGCAGAGCGTATAATGAAAACAATACACATCATACTGCCTACATCCCAGTGGGCCGGCTGCGTTAAGGGTCACCAAAGAAACGAAGCAAGTAACGATTGTATATGCTTATGTAAAATAAAAATACACAGCAAGCCGCCTACAACCCAACCTGGGCCGGCCGTGTCAACAGAAAAGCTGAGGGAGGCTAGCTACAACCCTCCATCGGTCATTAGAAAATCAGTCAACAATGCATGGTGCCCTCAGAGTACAAACCTTAGGCAAAAGAGGGTGTTGCTAGGCCAGTAGATCTGCCATTTCCAAACAAATGAACAACAAAAACCCTTAAACCCGCACAAAAAGAAACAACAAACCCCCCCTCCCACCCCACCTCTCTGACTGAGCCAAGAATCCAGGAAAAACAAGGGGGAGACCTCCTAGGGAAACAACCAGGCGGCACCACCCCCATGATTCTCACCCAGAAGCAGAGGCCTCACTCTCCCCCTGAGGGTCCGGTATCAATTCAAAATGCGCAGGTAGATGGGGCAGGTCAGCTCTCGAAATTCACAGGAGAGTATTGATATAAAGGGGGCCCAAATCTTCGTACAATCGGATTTATCCCGCCTGTTAGAGCGGACCCGCCTTGAGATCAGCGCTCTAGTTTGCCGCCCGGCCCCCTTTCCATCACTTCCTATAAAACACCGGATGCTGCGACCGCGCAGCCGTTAATGTGCTTTTGGGAACTGTGCTGATAAGAGCGCTGGGGAGATTTTACCCGTGTTTTTTTAAAAATTGGTATTTTACAGTGTTATATTGTGTGTGTTTTAAACTTGCAAGCCTCACCTTAATTGCTGCCATTCCGCTGACTGTGGTGCCCGCCTGTTAGAGCGGACCCGCCTTGAGATCAGCGCTCTAGTTTGCCGCCCGGCCCCCTTTCCATCACTTCCTATAAAACACCGGATGCTGCGACCGCGCAGCCGGTAATGTGCTTTTGGGAACTGCGCTGATAAGAGCGCTGGGGAGATTTTACCCGTGTTTTTTTAAAAATTGGTATTTTACAGTGTTATATTGTGTGTGTTTTAAACTTGCAAGCCTCACCTTAATTGCTGCCATTCCGCTGACTGCGGTGCCCGCCTGTTAGAGCGGACCCGCCTTGAGATCAGCGCTCTAGTTTGCCGCCCGGCCCCTTTCCATCACTTCCTATAAAACACTGGATGCTGCGTCCGCGCAACGGGCGCGCCAACTGCGCGCCAAAGGCAAGCCCGTCTGCGCCCGTCGGCGCCCGGAGCGCATCCAGCGCCAGAACCCCTGCCCCTGCCACGAGATACCTTTACTCGCAAAACGAACTTAGCCTCAATCTCGGTGAGTGCCCTCATCCTATACTAGAGCTGGACAATATGAATTACAGCCCTAGGCGATGCAACACATGTGGCCTGGTGGCCCTGAATCTATGTACAAAACACACAATCAGGGATAGGGAAGGTATTATGCCTTCCAAAAATAAGGACAACATTGCCTCCCAGGATAGTAGGGGTTCCCAATCTTTTGTTTCAATACAAGATACCTTTAATAAGAACCCCAAATTTATTAGTTGCATCCTTCTCAACACTAGGTCAATGATCAAACACAAGTACGACTTAGAGTGTTTTATTCAAGTAGAAAACCCAGACCTGGTTTTTCTTACGGAAACTTGGGCAAACGAAACCAATGAGCCGGACTGGAATGTTGCAGTACCGGCAGGTTACTCTGTTGCTAACATTGATAGGGTAGGGGCAAAAGGGGGTGAATAGCGTTAATTTTCCGATCCCATTATACGGTGAGAATCGTGCCAGAAACAACACTGGATGCTGAGGCAATGTCATTTAGTGTTAAAAAAAATAACCGTGAACTCTTCCCGGGGCTACTTATTTATAGACCTCCAGGGTCGAGATCCTCTTTTATCTCTTCCCTACAGACCTACCTGGAATCATGCTTAGACACCGACTCTTTTACGGTGTTAGGCGATTTTAACTTTCACTTAGAAGCTAATAATAATTTAGACACTTCATGCCTGACAGATAATTTAGCCAGTTTTGGGCTGAGTCAGATTGTCTTGGAGCCAACACACCAAGCAGGCCACACGCTGGATGGTATTTTTACTAACAATTAATTTACTGAAGTAAAAAGTGTACGACCATTACCTTGGTCAGACCACTCCGCAGTTCATTTCATTGTTAAGATTTCAGCTACCAACAGTTGTCGTAGGAATAGACCCCCCTTGGTCAAATCACGCTCTTGGAAATCAATCGGAAAAAATGAATTGGTTACAGCACTGATGGAGAAGCCCCCAATCTTGACAGATTCCAATGTGGCAGCAACTAATTTTGATAACTGGCTCAACCAGGCAGCAAATAAGCTCGCACCGGAATTGACTAAGCATTCCAGGAGAAGACAAGTCTCGTCTCCCTGGTACTCTGCTTAGCTCAAACAAATTAAAATCAAATGCAGACATAAGGAACGCATTTGGAGATCCGAATATAGTATGGTACATAGGAAAGACTACTGCTTAGCCTTAGAGGAATACAAGATTGCTATAAAACAAGCAAAAACAGCTTATTTTACCTCCAAAATCCAAGAGGCCACAAACTCCTCGAAGGAATTATTTAAAACTGTAACTGCTTTGTCGAGGTCTCTGCGAGATACTGTATTTGTACCAGACCAAAATTTTGTGGACAAATTGGCTGTTTTCTTCCAAAATAAAGTCCAGCTCGTCTACAATGATCTCCTGAACACAGCAGAAGTGCGTGGGAGGAACCGCCTGGAGGGACAGGAAGATAAGGTATCCCAATGTAGTCTACCTCGGTTCTCCGCATTGGGAGAAGAAAAAGTGGTAGACATACTGCTGCAGACTAAATCTGGGTCTCCACTGGATCCCTGCCCCCCACACATCTTACATCTGGCACCAGAGGAGAACAGCGCATCCCTGACCCCGTTATTAAATCAAATCACCAGCTCTGGGGTCTTTCCTCTGAGCTGGAAAAAGGCTTGTATCCGACCTTTACTAAAAAAAAACACGCTTGATCCCTTAGAGACTAAAAACTACCGCCCGATCTCCTGCCTACCTTTACCCTCCAAAATTTTGGAGAAAGCTATGAACTCTGAATTGACGGCATATCTGGATCTAAATAACATCCTTGACTCAACTCAGCATGGCTTTAGATCTCGGCACTCCACTGAGTCAGCCCTGGTCATGGCGACAGAAGAGATCCCCAAGGTGATGGACGGAGGTGGGAGGGCCGCCCTCATATTGCTTGACCTTACCGCAGCCTTCGACACCGTAAATCATGCGGTATTAGTACGAAGGCTGCAGGCTGCTGGTATTAGTGGTAAAACCTTAGCCCTACTAACATCATTTTTGTCATCCAGGGAACAATTAATTCACTGGGATGGACTTCAGTCTGAAATGTTCACGCTCCCAGGTGGAGTTCCCCAGGGTTCGGCCTTGTCCCCGACTATGTTTAACATATACGTTGCCCCGTTAGCCAGATTAATAAAAAGCCATGGTCTTATGCTTGTGTCGTACGCGGATGACACCCAGCTAGTGGTGTCCGTAACGCAAAGTGTGGACACGACAGCTGAACGGTTTCGCAACTGCCTCACAGCACTGATGTCCTGGATGAACATCAACTTTTTTAAACTCAATACGGAAAAAACTGAGGTTGTAGAGTTCAGTCAGAAACCATCGGTTTGGAGCCAATCATGGTGGCCTTCTGAAGCCGGAACATGCCCGGCTCTGGTGTCTAAGGCTAGGAACCTAGGCTTCATGATCGACAAAGATCTAACGCTTGCCCCTCAGATAAATCAAGTGTCCTCAGCCTGTTTTTTTACGCTGAAAGTCCTACGGAAGATCCTTCCTTTCATTCCTTTCTCTTTGAGGAAAACGGTGGTTGGAGCTTTAGTTCTATCGAGAGTAGACTATTGCAATGCTCTTTACCTGGGAGCAGGAGTAAGTCAGTTCTCTAAACTTCAGTCACTCCAAAATGCGGCAGCGCGAGTTTTGCTTAACTTACCCAAACACCATCCTACATCCGCTAGCATAAAGCAACTTCACTGGCTTCCAGTAAGACGGCGGGTGGATTTTAAGGCTCTTTGCTTAGTGCATAAAGCCCTATAGGGAGGAGGGGCAAAGGATTTACAATCTTTATTTCCTCGCTACTCACCATCACGCTGCCTAAGATCTACTGATACTGGACTGGTACACCTCCCCAAGATAAAAAGAGTAAGGTGGGGAGGAAAACGCTTCTCATTCCAAGCAGCGAAGTTATGGAAATTCCTGCCAGTACAACTACGACTTCAGTCCAGCAGGACGCTTTTCAGGAAAGATATAAAAACATGGCTTTTTACCCAACTCTAAATCTGTTAGCTGTTCCGGTTTTGTACATACCTCAGCACCAAGACGCCTCGGCAATAGTGCGCTTTACAAATACTCAGTCAGAGTGGCCATTGACAGTCTTTCCATGCCAAGAAGGGACCACAACTGGTGGAGCCACTGTGTGTGCTCTGGGATTCTATCAGATTTCCAACAAGACAAGAGCACCCGATGGGCGGCATTAAGTGCCAGGGCCATCTGTCTGCCTTTTATTGAGCGAAGAGGAAAGGTTAGTGCATTAGGCAAACCCAGTATTGTATAAGCAGGGAACCTAGGGATGTAAGTGTCAAAGGCCTTGTCTATTTCATCTAAAATTTTGTCCCAATATCTAGTGAGTTTTGGGCAGTTCCATAAAAGATGGAGGAGGTGCCAGGGCTACCACAACCCCGCCAGCATAGCCCGTCACACTGAGGATGCCACTTCATTATTCGGGAGGGAGTATAATACCAGTATGAAATAATTTTGTACGATGTTTCAGTATGTCCCATGATATGTGCAGTATGGTGTGTCCTATAAAAAATGTCCTCCCACTCTTTATCCGAGAGCGTCCGGCCAATTTCCGCCTCCCACCGCTTTTGACCAGCAGATTTGACCCTGCGCATGTTCCGGGAAAGAAACGAGTAAATTTCAGAGATGAGTTTCTTATCATCCTTCTTAAGGAATGACCCCTTTTAGAATGGGAACATCGGCCTGCTTACAAGGGGACTTGTGGACGCGCCCAACACCCAATGCAGCATCTGTGAGTGGAGAAATTGATCTAAGGTAGATAAGTTATAATCAGCCGCGAGTTGTGTGAATGGGTAGGGCCATTGTGATCAAAAAGACATCCCAGTCGTTTACACCCTCCCTTTACCCAGCGAACATCCACCCTCTTGGCCATACCAGGAGGAAAATCCAGATTCGAGAATATGAGGGACAGAGGCGACGGGAACGTTGTGAGGTTCGCAGAGGAGGCCACTCTATCCCAGACCTGGAAGGTCGGTCGCGTTACAGGAGAAGAGTAGAGCCGCAAGCTCGGAAAGACCTAGGCAATCACGCCTCCCTCCATATATGACGACCAGCAACCGTCTGGTCCATAAATACCCAATCTTTCTCGGTACACGGGCGATTCCATTCTACCAAATATCGCAAGAGTGTCGCCTGATAGTAGCAAGTCACGTTTGGCAACGCGAGGCCACCATCCCGTTTCGGCTGTTGCAACAAATGCTTCTGCAACCTAGGGGATACCGATCCCCAAATGAAACGCTCAATCTCCCTTTGGATTTTAGGAAGAACACCCGGGGCCCGGCAGTAGCGGAAGTGTCTGAAAAATATATAGTGCCCTGGGTAAGACATTCATCTTCACAGCAGTGAGCCTACCTAGCCACGACAACGAGAGCCGCTGCCATTGTGTCAGATCCTTGCGTATACGTGCAAGTCATTTGGAATAGTTTGCTTCGGCGGTTTTCGCCAGGCTCTTATTGAGGACCAGACCAAGATATGTTAGCTCCTCTGTGACCCAGTCAAAGTCAAACTGAGCGCGCAGATTTCCCACAGTATGCGGGGTAGAAGTCAAATTCAATATTTGTGACTTCTGCATTTTGATCTTAAAACCGGATGCCTGCCCAAAGGCCCACAAGTCTGCCACGATAGCTGGAAGAGAGGTCAAAGGGTGGGCGATGGAAAAGATAACGTCATCGGCGTAAAGACTGATCAAGTGCTGGTCGGCGCCAAACGGAATGCCCTTAGCGTTAGGGTTGTCCCAGAGTCGTTGTGCTAAGGGTTCCATGTAAAGGGCATAGAGCAACGGTAATAAGGGGCAACCCTTTCTAGTACCTCTGCTGATTGCGAAACCACAAGATCGTACTCCATTCACCCTGACCGACGCGCTAGGGCATCTATCTATGCTCGCAATCCAGTTACAAAATCGAGTGCCCAAACCGAAGCGCTCTAAGGTAGCGGACAAATAAGGCCAGTGCACCCGATCAAAGGCCTTCTCAGCATCTACCGCTAACAACAAGGCCTCTTCCCGGGACCGTTGTACCTTATCGATCAAATGACAAATCTGTTTAGTGTTGTCCCCGCATTGCCGACCGGGGATAAATCCAGCCTGGTCTGGCTCCACTAGCCTGGGCATTAGAGGGTTCAGACGCTGAGTTAGGATGCTGGCGAATAACTTCGCATCGATATTTAGCAGCGAGATCGGTCGATACGAGCTACAGAGCGTAGGGTCCTTACCGGGCTTGAGTATCACGGTAATCGAGGCTTGGAGCATCGTTGCGGTGAGCTTACCTGTATCAGCAAAGGAATTAAACAGGCGGGTGAGTAAGGGAGCTAACTCAGTGCAGAAAGTCTTATAAAAGGCTGCGCTGAACCCGTCAGGTCCCGGCACCTTCAGAGGCTGCAATCGGGCAATCACAGAAATCACTTCCTCGATACGTATAGGCGCATCGAGATCTTCAGCGTCGCTAGCGGGGAGGGGGGTGATAGCTGCAGCGTTTACGTAGGCATGTGGATCTGAAGAGATCGAGGAATCTGCAGAGCATAACTCTGAGTAATAGGCCTGGAAGGCGTCGGCGATTCCAAGGTCCTCAGTAGCCTCCACCCCCTGAGCCCCCTGAACCCTTTGAACTGCTTGTGCATGTTGCTTGCTGCGCAGGCAATGCGCCAGCATGCGTCCTCCCTTATTCGTCCCTACAAAATATTTGTGCTTCAATCGCGTGACAGCGTGTTCAGCCCTGTCCAAGTCAAGGCGCCGAAGGTGGAGCCGTTCCTTTTCAAGTTGCCTCCAGATCCGGGGTGCACCGGAGCGCTTGTGAATTGCCTCTAGTTCCTTCACTCTCAATTCAAGCTCCTCCCTCTTAGCCCTTCTTATCTTATTCTCGTGTGCGGCTTTAGCAATCAGAGCCCCCCGAGCAACCAATTTTAGTGCTTCCCACACCGAGGACAGGGCGGTGGAGCCGTCATCGTTAAGTGATAAGTAGTCCTGCAATGTGGTCCGTAGTACATTAACAATTGTCGGGGACGACAGCATCGAATCTCTCAGATGCCATTTGTGGTGGCGAAGATGAAGGGTGGGAAGTACGCATGGTCAATGTGATATGCGCATGATCAGAGAGCGAGCGGGCCTCGATAGTAGAGGTCTGGGTACGTTCCCAGGCGGCAAAGGTGACCAGAAAGTGGTCCAAACGAGCATAGGATTTATGTGCCGCAGAATAGTAGGTGTAATCCCGTTCTCCATGGTGCAAGTCACGCCATGCATCTCTCAACCCACATTCCTCAAGCCATTCGTGACCCGCTAATGACAGGGCTCCCGCCCCTCCCAACCTCTGACCTGAGCGATCTATCTCCGAGTCCATCACCAAATTCAAATCTCCACAACTGCAGGGTCAGGTGTGTGAAGCACCTTGGCGATAGCCTCCACCAAGAAAGCTTCTTGATGTTCTTTAGGGGAATAGATTGAAGCCACTGTGTAATGAAATACGCCCAATGCTAGCAGACGGCCCTTAATCTCGGCCACAGAGGCCAACACTGTGCCCTTAAAATGCTTGGAAAACAAGCTAGCCACTCCACCCTTCTTGCCCTTCCCGGAGGACCAGTACTGACATGGAAACCCTCTGGCCTGCATTCTGTGTGTGTCTTTTGAAAGTAGGTGAGTCTCCTGTAGAAGAAATACATCTCCCCCGGAATGCTCAAGTAGAGAAAGTATTGCTTTCCTCTTAACAGGGTTATTAAGACCGCGAACATTGAGGCTGAATATTTTAGTCTCCATAGACATGGTGGGGTTAGCAGGTCTGTGTAGGTTTGGCTATTGCACTGCTTCTTAATTTGTTTAAACAGATTATTTGCAACCTTTGGAGGTTTTTAAATTTTTCCTGTCACTTTCAAAAGGCACTATGCACCTTAAAATATGCCTGCCTCTAAGGTAGTATGTCATGTTTGAAAATTTTGTGACGTATTCATATATCTAGTTCAGCATTCCAGATAACCTGGAAATACTAGAGTGATTCTATTCTTTTTGAACTAGGATAATAGATCCCATTTGACTCAATTTTGTTCTGCACTTTAAGAATGTTCCATTTACAGGGCCGTGTGCTGTCTGAACACATTTCTTTAATTAGCTGAGTCTTGCTTCCCAGTAAGTTGGAATTACTTGAATGATTATCTTTTTACTATTCTATTTTTCGGCCCCTGTTAAAGGCGCACTGTGCACTTTAAAGAATGTTTACTTTCAGGGTTTTTTGTTGCGCCTGAAAATTTTTATCATGTCTTTTTTAACTCATATATTTAGATATAACTGAATGATTCTCGTCTTATTGTGTCTGAAGAAGGATAATGAACTTCAAATTTCTTGACCCAGACGGCCCTGATGTGTTTTCATGAATTTTAAATTTGCTTTCTTCCAACTTTTATGTTTTTTATGTATTCTTTGCATTTCTATGTGTGACTTTTATGGTTTGTTAAAACCGAATAAAGTATTATTGAATTGAATAGGTGCAATTTCAGCCTGTCATCAATCATGCTGAAAATGGAGGCTTTGTGGAGAAAAGGAAGGTAAGGGAAGAAGGCCACAACATTTCTGACACTCATCTCTCAATAGATTCCCCTGTTTTGCCCTAAACCTCCAACCAGGATCATCCACAATACTTTAGTTTCAGCCAAGTACGCAAAAGACCTACTCAAAATTTGCTTACTTGTGGTCTTTCGCTTCTAGACTACCTGATTTTAGCCCAGGTATTAAGCTCTTTATGGGCAGCTGATTCACTGGGCAGAGCTGGCAAGTTTTCAGATTGGTTATGTGTGACATTTTCATGGTTTCAGTTTACTTATGAGTGACATTCAACAACCAAATGTGTGACACTTAGAGTGACTCTTTTGCGTGGGTAAAACCAAGCAATGCAGCGCATGGAAAGACATAAGTATTAGAAATTACACCGTTTTGAGCAATCAGACGAAGACTGCTGCAAAGTATGTGAAATGGAAGTTTATCACCCTTCTGACCCATACTAAGATGATCGTTATTGGAGGTAAACTTAAACCAAAAAACACAGGGGCGCATTTTCAAATCTATTTCTTTAACTTGCGTTTCTCAGTTTATCTTTCAGGTTATTTTATATAGTTAACCTGCAGATAAAAGTCCAAGAAAAGAGTTAAAGAATAAGGTATGCTTTAAGCCAGTCACCCTTATTGCACGCCTCCTCAGTGAGTGCTCTGCTGCTAGACTTACCAGTGTCATGATCAGTAAATCCTCCTCTCTGCAGTACCAAGGTGAGCGAAGCCAGAGTCCTTGGCAGTGGCGGCTCCTCTGTTAAGGCGGAGCGTCGCCCCACTGCTATTTCAGCAGTGCAAAAAAGAAAATGATAATAACAGGACCTTGTGTTTGCACTCCTCTAAGTGCGCATGATGGTTTGGCCAGCTCTCTTGGGTCAGCCAAACCGTCATGCGCACTTAGCATGTTCTCCACGGTGCTGTGTTGTACAGCCCCGTGGAGAACATGCCCAGGCTCCCAGGTACTGCCTGAGTGGCGAACAGGCCGTTCAGACCAATCACAACGCTGCTCATGCAGCGTAGTGATTGGCTGGGAGACTACGGGAGCCTGAGTGCTTCCGGTGCTACCAGCCATCTGCTGCTCTTCATCTAAGAGGACGGAGGAAAGGTGGCGCGGCGGCGAAGGTAAGCTTATTTTTTTTATCCATCCACCCGCCGCACCACCCCTGTTCCGAGGCAGCCGCCACTGGTCTTGGCCCATAATCTGCAGGGGGCCAGTTACCTCACAGTGGCTGTGCTGCTGTAGAATTAGCTGCTGTTGGGGGCTGGCCGGAGTCTCCCAAAGGGATGGTGCTGACTGAGGCCTGACTTCACTTCGTTGCCTAGTTTTTTTTGCAGTCCTTACATAGCGCAAACTCGATGTGAAGGTATTGGAGCGCTTTACATGAGCACCAGTTACATTACACAAGGACACATTCATATTTTTTAGGTACAGGTGCTGCACTGTCACTGAAGCTGACCTCTGGCGCCGAACTACGGCTGTCTCGTAATAAGAGGCCCAGTGTGAGCTGTGTCTTACATCAGTCAGCCTCGGAGTATGACAGCTGCTTGTCATCTCATCCATCTGGGTTGGCAGACCAGCGCTGATGGCACTTTTTTTGTTTTGTTTTATATAGCGCAAACTCGACCTGAGGGTATCAGAGTACTTTACATGAGCACCAGTTGCATTACAGACGGACACATTCATTTTCGTTAGGTGCGGGGAGATTAAGTGATTTGCCCAGAATCACAGGATGTTGAGCGTCCCTGCCGAGACTCGAACCTGGTTCCCCAGCTTCGAGGTCGACGGCTCTAGCCGTTAGGACACATCCTCTTCCCACTTTTAAGTGTGCGCCTGTGCCTCAAATGCAGACGCCCCGGTCACACTGTACATATTCCCTGAGGTGAGAGCAAGCTAACTCGAAAGTTGTTGACACACTTCAGTCAACATAATTAATAAATGTGGACGGCAAATTTGAAGTGTCTTGGTTAGGTGGTGCTGGAGCCCAGGAGTGAGGGGAGGGATGCTATGTGAGATAGTGCTCCGACCCCGCTGGTGTCAAAAAACATCCTGCGGTGCGCCCCTGCAGTAGCGCAAACAAGTTTGTGGGAGCACCAGTCTATTTTGTTTTTTTATTTAACATGTAAACAAGTCGACATTACAGTTTACCAGAGAGGAATTATACATGTATCAATTGCTGTTTTGGACACAAGTTACACAGGTAGTACATAGTTGATTACAATGGTTACGGTGTGGGCGGGTCATCCAGTACGGGAACAACAGGAGGGATACAGATAATGCCTCGGTAGGCATTCCATTTATTCCATATGGAGGACCACTTACGGGGGCATCCCCTCGAGACATAAACGGTCTTCTCCCTGAGCATGCACCAGTCCATGTCTGTCTTCCATGACTCAACTTTGGGTGGATCTCCCGCTCCCCATAATTGCGCGATGTTTCTTTTTGCCACCATTAGCCCCAGTGTAACCCAGATCTTATCTTTACTGGTGAGGTCGGTGGGTTCCCAGACATTCAATAGGCATCTCCTAGCTTCTGGCTGTATAGCGACCCCGAGCGCCTCACTCATGCATTCATGTATCTTCAACCAGTAGGACTGTATAAGTACACATTCCCATATTATATGCATAAATGATCCCAACAGGCCGCATTTTCACCTACAATTGCCCTCATCTACTTTTCCCATTTTGACAAGAGTAGGACCAGAGATATATACCCTATGTAGGACCTTCAACTGAACTAGACGCAGCCTAGAAGAGATCGCCACCTCTCGCGGGGACGCGATTGCCTCTTGCCAGTCCTCATCATCTAGCTCGAGCCCATCCCCCTCCCAGCGTTGCCTTAATAGTGTCAGGGGGTCTGAGGTGTTGTTAATCAACTTCTTGTAAGTCAAGGATATCGCTCTGTCCAGCATATAGCCATCGAGTAACTTGTCCTCTACTGGCGAGGAGTCCGGAAGGGAGGTACCTCTGGCCAGATTCGATAGGAGTGCGTGTCTGATTTGTAGATATCGAAAATATTTCGAGTCAGCGAGTTCGTGACTCTGGCGTGGTGCGGAGAGTGAGACCACCCCTCCCCCCTCCCAGAGATCCCCGATCTTCGAGATCCCAATCAGGTCCCACTTATCAAATCCCTTTGTGGTGCCCAGGGTGCCCAGCTGTCCGTATCCCATAGAGGGGTGGCCAACGTGAGCTTCCTATCCCATCCCAAACTTTTGTTAGCGGTGTGCCAGATCTGCACTGAGTGCTTAGTGGGGCCTGTTAAGGGGAATCTGTGTGGTCTGGAGTACAAGGCCCTGCTGTAAGTGCCCCCCGGTAACAATCATTTATCCATTCTATAAGCAGGGTCATCATATTGGCGGTAGGTGCAGTGGTTTATCGCCGCCAGATGCGCGGCCCAGTAGTATCTTTTAATGTCAGGCAATGCAATACCCCCATCTTACCAACCCAGGCTTAATTTCTGTAGGGCAATACGGGGTCTCCCAAAGCAGGCTTCGATGCAGGCTCTCTACCTCCCGGAAGTATTTAGCTGGGACAGAGTCTAGGGCATTTTGTAATGCGTAGAGGAAACGTGGCAGTGACATAATTTTAAAAAGAGCTGCCCTCCCTAGGAGCGAGAGCGGGAGCGTCCTCCAGATTGCTGCATCTCGCCTAAGTCTCTGCAGTGAGGGAAGCAGGTTGTGCTCGTACCTGATTTTGGGTTCCGCCGCAGTAAAGATTCCCAGATAACGGAATCCCATCTCCACCATCTGTATAGGGCAGTCCCGGGGAGGGGGGGGTCTCCTTTGAGAACATACATTAGGGATTTACTCCAATTGATCTTATACCCGGAATATCTGCCAAAGACCGTGAAGATGTTGAGAGCTATATGGAGGGATTTTTTTGGGGAGGCTAGGTAAAGGAGGATTTCATCCTCATAGAGGGAGATGCGGTCTTCCAACCCCGCCGCCCATCTGAGTCCCCTTATTGCTGGGCTCCAACGGATCCACGCCGCCAATGGCTCCAGGGCAAGGGCAAAAAGGAGGGGCGACAGCGGACATTCCTGGCGGGTCCCACGTCCCAATTTGAAGACCTCTGATTTCTTGTTATTGACCACAACTTGGGCTAGTGGCTCTGTGTAGAGGAGCCGGACCCATCCTATGAAGTCAGGCCCAAATCCCAGTTTAATTAACACCGCAAAGAGGTATTGCCACTCTAGCGTGTCAAATGCCATTGTGGCATCGAGAGAGACCACTATCGCCGCTTCTTGAATCGTATCCAATCTGCCCAATACTCCATGCAGGCGTCTTAGATTCAACGCAGTGTTGCGATGGGGCATGAAGCCCGACTGGTCAGGGTGCACTAGTTTGCAAATCACTTGGGCCAGGCGATTCGCCAGTACTTTGGCTAAGATTTTGGGCTCTGCATTGAGCAGGGAGATAGGCCTATATGAGGAGCATTTGGACTTCGGTTTACCCTCCTTACATATGGCTACCAATGTGGCCACTCGTCACCAGTCTATTTTGGACGGTGAGCGTGGGCAAAAGAGCATGACGATAAACAATTTGAGCGCTGTCATCTGGCCAATCACTGCAGGACGTATATGGAAAAAGGCACCGGATCCACAGGAGATCGGGTCTGGCACTGGTGTCAGTTTAGTTTATTTTCCTGACATTCTTTCCCACGTGGCCCAGAGAGGCGGAGTCTGAGACCAACTCAGAATGTTTTTGGGGGTTTTTTTTGTAAAAAGGAAGCCGCCTTTGCAGCTGCTGGCGCAGTGGATAAACAATATATCAATAACTTTCTGGACGGTGAGCATAGCACCATAACTTTTCTGACTCCAGGCCCGACCCGCTGAAAAAAATTGACTGCAGTGGCTCTCTAAGGCGGCAGCAGCACGGCAGGCCAAGAAACGAGCAGATTGCACCCCCTCATTGCACAAAGTGAGTCCGAGGAGCTGTAATTATGCGGGACACCAGCACTAAAATGCTTTAGTCTAACCCCTTATGTGTGGTGCTTGGCAGGGCTGTCTGGGCCCAAACAGAATTATGATGCCTTCCTTGAGTATCACTTACTTTAGCCATTGGAACAGGGCTCATCCATTCTGTCTGTTTTATGTGCAAGCCCTAGGGCGGGACGGCGCATCCAGGAACAACACAACACAATTACTTAGTGTGAAAAAGGCCGATTTAATGAAACTGGTGCATAAACTCCAATCCAACAACTTTGGCTCTATGCCGTACAGACTAACCTTAAACCTGGCCTCTCTAGACATATTACAATCTAAACCCCCCCCCACCCTCAAGTAACCCTTAACATGTCCAAAACCCGAGCACAAACTCTCCTCACTCAAGCTTCATGCATCCAACCATCCTGTAGACACCACTGTTTCCTTCTTCTTGCTTTAAAACGCCCCCCTCTTTCCTTCCCCGCATCTCTCGACTGGGTCTCAAAGTGACCAACTTTCATTGCAATAGCTTTAAAACTTGTTTAACCAACTGGCACCAGAACAATCGTTAAGAGTTTTTCTGTCCCCCCAATCACTCTCCCTAAGGTCTCCTCAGCTCTTAACTCTTTCCGTGAGAAAACTGTACCAATTCTCACAAAATGCTCCTCAACTGTAGCAAGTATAATTCCATTCCAAAAACAGAAAGATGTACCTTGTCATTCCTAAAGAAATGAGCAATCTCGTATTTAATGTCCACATTTCCCAAAAAACATATTCCTTCGCATTTACAGAATCTCCTAATTTCTCAGTTCCATTTTCTCCTTGCCCTATCAATTGCTCCAGGCTGTTTTGCTGCTCTACATTCCCTACGAGGCAAGAACTCAGTCTACACAATTGTTGTATTGGACCACATCCGTTTCAACTCCTTCAAATCTTCCTTTATAACTTTTAATGACGCGGGGGCATGGCTTAGCGTGCAACTAAGATGGCCGCAGTTTCTTGAGCCCTGCTTTAACATCGGTGCGGACGCTCAAGTTATTATGCTTTTCGGGTGATTTTCGATCACCTTTGGTTGGCGTGATGCGGCGGAACAGCTGGTGAACCTTAGGGACGTCTTTGAAGGCATTTGGACTGCGCCTCCATTTGGTGGCACCGATTGAAGCTGGTTTGCACTCTGTTAGAGCTCGAAAATGGCGCCTGTTATGAAAGCTCTGACACGAAATGATGGGCAAGAAAGGAACCAGGCGCCTGTACTGCTCACCCGGGCTTATTCCCCTTCCAGGGCCTGAGGTATTGTTCCTATTAATTATACTGCGTTTCATGACAGGACCCGGGATTTATTCTCTTTTGCAAGAGATATCTCCTCCATTACGTCACTACCATTTACAAAATGGCGGCCGCTGACAAGATTTTTTCTGAAGAATATGTTTCCTATTTTTGGCTTTGATAACGTTGGCTGGATGTAGGTTAATGACGCTGATTTACCCCATGTGCAGCTTTGTGCCTGCTACTCGCTATTATTACTGAGTCATGGTGGATATATATTGGCATCAGCTGTTAACTTCCTCACGTTTCAACGTCCTGCGTGCTTCATCCTTTAAGGTCATTCCACTGCTTTTGGATTATTTCATTTTGAGTGTGGGATGTGTGAGGCTCTTACATTATTGAAGCTACAAATTGTCACTTGCCGTTGGGTCTCTCATGGTGTGACAGATTTATTTACGTAAGGAGCCTTTCTCAGTGCTTGATGAGTTTTTCACATATTTTATAGATGTGTTGGCCTTTGGTCTCTCAGGCATTATTACTTCGTTTTTCCTAAGTAGTTTATACATTACTCTGTGCTCTTCTGCTTAACGTAACATCTACGCACCTCAAGTCATTTTGTGTGATTACTGTGTTTGTTCCCGATGGCAGAAGGCATGGGTGTCACTTCTAAGGACAGAGATTCTAAGGGGAACCTGAAAAGGTCTAAACAAACTTCACCTACCCCGGATTTACCAGCTAAGGGTAATATTGACTCTGCTTCGACTTTAGACACCATGTTACTCAAACTTAATTCAGTCCATGATATAGCACAGAGTACCAAAACGAACACAGATTTGCTTCAAATTGAGGTGGTGGCAATTCGAACTGACCTCAAAAATCTTTCATTACGTGTCTCCAATGCCGAAACACGAATAAGTACTGTAGAAGACTTTACAAACAAACAAGCTAAACACATCCAAATTTTGGAGCGCTCCATGGCTTCATTAAGAAGGGACCTAACTGAACAGGAGGATAGAAATCGTAGAAGTAACCTTCGTATTTTTGGATTACCGGAAGATTGTGAGAAAACTGCTCCTTCAGTGTTGGACTTTTTATTTACTTGGATCCCAAAGGTTCTGAATATTTCATTCCACAAGGATTTTGAAATAGAACGTGCTCATAGAGTTCTGACTTTTAAGCCTAAAACGTTGTCTCCTCCAAGACCTTTGATCTTTAAACCTCTGCGCCATCAACATACTGAGGAAATTTTGGCTCAAATGAGGAAGATTAAAACAATATAATGGGAAGGTCACAGAATATAAATATCACAGGACTTTGCTAGAGACACTGTCATTCGTCGTAAAGGTTTCTTGAATTTACGCAGGAGACTCATGGATATGAATATTCCATTTTCCTTTGCAGATTCTTCAAGATTCAGAATAACTTTCAAAGGTCGTCCACAGATTTATTATGAACCTTCAGAGCTCTCGACATTCTTGGACAACCAATCTGAATCACAGATGGACTCAGACTCTCTTCCTGGCACTTCTCGTCTTTAACGATTTTCATCTGCTGACAGGATGGTTCCCTGCTTTTTGTGCCTTGCCACAATGTGTGTGGTTAATACTGCTTTTCTGTGTTTTTTCTTTGGAATGGTAACTATGCACTGTAAGATCGTTCGTATTATATTGGTTTTTCTCTGTTAACTGATTTTTCTTTTACTGGATAATACGGTTCATTATACTATTATGAATGTTTTATGAGTTTACATTCCTTGCAGGTTAGCTGTAGGTTGGTTGTTCTAATATGTTGGTGCTATTCTGGAGCTATTTTGTTAAATTATAGGCTGTCAATGTGTCTCTATTTCTCTTCTTTTCCCTATCTTTTTTATCTTCTTGTTTTACTTCTTTGGCTTATTCCACTTTCGTTCTTGCTTCCTACTCGGTTCCTCCTTCTTTCTGTGGTATTTTTAGACAGTATTCTCCTTTATTAGATTTCTATTTCATATCTTTTTTCGTCACCAACGCTATAATAGTTATGCATTTATCTTAGACCATATTGATGAAATCTTTTTGGTGTAATAACATTTTATATAAGTTGGTCTTTTCATTGCCTTTCTTTCTCACTATTCTTATAATAAAGTAAGTATCCCTTCTTCTATTTCCCATATTCTTTTTTCTTTTCTTTGCTCGATTATTCCTTCTGCACGTCCTTTCTACTTGGTTCGATTACTCTATTTTCTGCTTGACTTTTTATTATTGTTTCCTAGAATTCTACGTTGGCGATAATTTATGTGTGTTTACTATTTATCTGTACTTTTGTTCATTATTGTAATGTTAATTTATGATGTACATTTTTGTTTTATATGCACAATTTTTATTTATTTACTTATTTGTCAATTTGACTCTTTTTCTTTCATTGTATATTTATCCTAAATTATGAATTACATCTAATGTTGAATATTCTATCTACTTCTTAATTTCTAAAATACTCTAACTATGTAAATTTGTTCCTGACTTTCATCAATTTTGAAGTGACTAATAATTTTTTACATTACATATTTTGGGACTATTTTGTTTATAGGATATTTACATTAACTTGATAGACTAGTTTATAATCTCTTAGACTGAGATTTATAATGTTTTATATTGTTATTTATATTGCCTCAGATTGTTATTTATAACACCGCCTATTATTATTTATTATGCCTTAGATTGTTATTTATATTGCCTAATGTTGTTATTTATAACACCTTAATTTGATATTTATCTGATATTATAACCTCACTTTTCTATTTATGATATAATATATGTTTGTCACTGATCAAATATGTTATATTTTTTGGAATTTGCGTTATTTATTCTTATTGATGGATTATAGAGAGTATATTATACATTGGTATTTATGCATTTGTTTCGTCGCTTAATGAAATATTTATTGTTGAGCCGTCTGCATCTTGGTTGATGGCCTCTGTTGTTGCTCCTCCACGTTATTTCCCCCTTGCAATTTGTCTGTTACAGACATCCCCTGGTGGGGTTACTCTTTTTTAATGCTCCTTTTTTCTTTGGAGTACTTTTGTTCTTTCGTCTCTTCTTTCTAGTCTTTACTTCCTCCCTTCCTCTTTTTCCTAATCTTGGGACATCTGCTTCAGTGTATTTTAACTATTTCTTGGCTTTCCTTTTACCCCTTTACCTGATGTACTCAATCTTATGGTTCTATTCATGTCCATGAAGGGCCTAAATATAGTTTCACTTAATGTTCGGGGATTGAATCATTCAGTTAAAAGGAACAA
Source organism: Calotriton arnoldi (assembly GCA_963921515.1). Lineage (NCBI taxonomy): Eukaryota > Metazoa > Chordata > Amphibia > Caudata > Salamandridae > Calotriton > Calotriton arnoldi. The sequence goes on along the minus strand of CAWUFW010001624.1, from coordinate 2,037,604 downwards.
AATTTTAGACTACTGCAAAAGCTTATCTGGTGATGTGGTTTTACTTCAAGAGACGAAGATAGCATTTAAAGAGGCTCTACTTATGAGGAAGGATTGGGTTATTGATGTTACTTGTTCTGAGGCCTCTGAGGGGAAAAACCGGGGTGGTTAGTCTTATTTCCAAAGGTTCTGGTTTATCTATTGTGGCAGCTGAGCATGACACCAGTGGTAGATGGCTACTTACCCGTTTGACTAATGGTTCGGAAGATTTATATGTTATGAATTTATATGCTCCTAATATTGATGACCATCTTTTTTGGTGTAGCATACACAAAAAACTTTCTGATATTCCACAGAATTCTAGATAATTGGTGGTGGGGATTTTAATCTTCCCCTTGATCCTATTATGGATAGACACTCTGCGTTTAGATTTCGTCCCCCTAGATCACATTAACACTTACTCAATATGTGCTCTTCTCATCATTTGGTTGATGCATGGAGATTGCATAACCCTACGGGTAGTGATTTTACATTTTTCTCCTCGCCACACTCGAGCTTTTCTCGTATTGACTATCTTTTGGTAGATGCCTCTCTTTTGAAACATACTATAAATGTTACTATTCATCCAATAGTTGTTTCTGATCATGCGGCGGTGTCTTTAACTATTCTTAATCTCACAGATACGAGGGCCCCTCGTAATTGGCGTCTTAATACAGAAATCTTGGAAGATAATAATGAAGTTAGGGATCTTAGTGTGGACATTGATAATTTCTTTAAAGATAACGAATCTTCAGTAGACTCCCCAGTTGTTTTGTGGGATGCATTTAAATGTGCTATAAGGGGTCATGTTATTAAAAAAATGGGCAAATGAAATAGAGATATTAGAAGATCTCTTCAATCTATAGGGAGGAGATTAAATGTAAAGAGGAATTATTCAGACATTCAAACGATAAATTACTTCTGCAGGATATCAAACACTTGAAATATTCTTTTAACTCCATAGTCACTAAAAGCGCTTATATCGGTGTACATGCCCACAAATCTCGTCATTTATTGTTACGGAATAGAGCTGGTAAGCTCTTGGCTGCCACGTTAAAATATCAAAATTCAGGGGGCGTGGCTTGGTCAGCCAACATGGCGGACGCAGCTTGAATAAGCTCCGTGCATCCACCTCAGTAATCCGTCAAATATCCTACCCTATTCCACTTTGGTGCAGCTCATCTGAGGCCTCAAGGACGTGGAATCCGCTCGGCGTGACTGGTGCGGAGCCGGAGAAGGATCGCCGTCGTGGGACTGAGAGCGAGCACGAGAACTGCGTGGTGCGCACTGTGGACGGGGCCTGGTGCCCTTTGCCTGCCGCTGATCCAGACTGTTGTGGCCGGGCCCTGGGCTGGAACCGGGAGCCGGCCCTGAGGTGAGGAGAGAAGGGGCGCCGGGGGGGCTAGGCGGGGGCGACCGGCCTACTTGTACCATCGCCTCACCGGGGCCGCGTTGGGTGGCGGTCTCGACCTCCTGCCGGTGTTCGGGCAATAGGTGCGCCCTGTCGGCCCAGTCTGGTCTCCTGCTGTGGTCGCAGGCGTGTCCGGGCCCAGGCATCGGCCGGAGCGGGGGCTTGCTGCTCTGGGGCCTTGGGGGCGGGGGGGTGGCGCCGTGCACCATACCTGCAGGGCCCAGTCGGCGCCGTGTGAAGAGGAGCTCCCTCGGGGGGGGCTACCCGTGCACCTGGTGCTGAGATGCGGCCACCCGGCCTGCAGCGGTGACACGCTCCGCTTCCCGGAGCGTCGGAGCGGGATGCGGTGTCCGGTGGCAGGGTTGAGCCCAGCAGACTCCTGGCGAATGATTGGGGCCGGGGCCGGGGCCCCGGCGTTGATCGCACACGCGAGACGGCATTTTGGCCCCCTGTCTGCGGCCCCCGTGAGCGGGCTCTGGCTCAGTTTGGCCCCACCATCAATACTGCGCTACTGGCACGGGCTACGTGGCTGGAGTCCGGGACGTGGTGCGCTCCTGTGCGGTGCCCTGTGGACCTGGGGGACACACAGGGATATTGATCTCTACACGGCCATAGAGGACACAGCCCTGTGGTGCGAAGGGGACTGAGGGTATACCGTGTGCTGGTGGTCCGGCGAGCTAGGTTCCACTAGAGGGGCCTGCTTGGCTGTTATGCTGCTGGTTGCGGAGGCGGCTGGATTAGACCCAGTGCGGCTTGTGGCCATGCGGTGGACGGATTCCGAGAGGACCGGCCGCGGTGCGCTCCCTAGAGAGCCCCCAGGCGAGATAAATTGGCATTACTGTGACCTTGGGTGCCGCGTTGGGCCCGGACCTGCCCTTGGAGATAGCTGGAGAGAGCGATTTGCAGCACCACAATGGGGAAAGACAAACCCGGTGCCACTGGTCCGAAACAAAGCACTCTGGACCAATATGCAACGACTACGAGTGGGGGATCCCCGCCTGGCCCCACACCAGACAATGCGGCTTTATTAGCGTCCATTACAGAAGCAAAGGACACGCTGGAGGCCAAAATCGGTGCAGTGGGTACTGAAGTCTCCTTCCTGAGACAAGACCCGCGAAAAGCGGTTGACCGTATCACAGAAGCTGAGACGCGGGTGTCATCCGTGGAAGATAGTGTGACGACCCTCCAACAGCAGGTTAATAAATTAACGGTGATTTCTCAGGAACTTGCTTCCCGGGCTGAGGATGCGGAAGGCCGCGCAAGGCGCAACAACCTTCGTTTTGTCGGTTTTCCGGAGGGTTGCGAGGGCAATTCCATGAATCGCTTCCTTACTTCCTGGCTCAAGGACCTGCTGCCTGCAGACATGATCTCAGCGTGCTTTGTGGTCCAGAGGGCCCACCGGGCACTTACCAGAAAGCCGCCCCCTGGGGAGAATCCACGACCGGTCATCGCCAAGTTGCTAAATTATGCGGACAGAGATACAGTGTTACAGTACGCCCGGTCGTATAAATTTAAACTTGTCTTTGACTCCAGGCCCATTATGATTTTTCCGGACTACAGCCGTCTCATGCAACAACAAAGGCAGTTTTTTACGGCAGCAAAACGGAGGCTGCGAGAACTCAACATTTCATGCATGCTGCTTTATCCTGCCAGGCTCCGAGTAATATACAACTCTAAAACGTTCTTTTTCGATTCGCCTGTAGCAGTTTTCGCCTGGTCTGACGAAAGGGCCCGCTTGAAACCACACTCCCCACCACCAATGGAGTCCGACTCATCTAGCAGCTCGCAGCGGAACAGATCACGCAGGACGAAATCAAAACGGCGGCATCGCTCCGGCTCTGACCGACGCTCCTCCAGCCCTGAGCGAGCATCTTGATTGACTCATGGTCTTTGTTATTCCCGCAAGCACATATTTGTATGTCCATAGTTTGGATTTACCCCGCCTACTCTGCACCAAGCGGAGGTGGACACTATGCACGGTGGCTGACCTACACAGACACTCGTACCCCACGGTTAATGTTTTCTGGGGTGGTTGGGATCCATTGGAGGGGGGGCCTTGGGATCTCAGGTTGGGGTCCTGGAGCGCTCCTCGCCGCGACAGATGCTCCTAGTTCTTGGCAGTATCGGGAGGGGGGGGTACCTGGGATTTAGAGTTATGTTATCTGTTGTTTACACGCGCAGACACGCATCCCATTCATCATTAGGCAGACTATTACTCTCAGACCCAGACTAGATATATGGCCACTCAGGCAACGGTTTCCCATGTAGGTGACCTGACGGTGGTGACATGGAATGTCCGAGGGCTGCTCAACAAGGTCAAACGGGGGGCTGTCCTTAGGCAAGCTAAACAATACAGGGCCGACATTCTTCTCCTACAGGAGAAGCATCTCCTGGGCAATAAGGCTCCCTGCCTAGCTAGGTTCGGGTACCAACAGGTGTATCATGCGGGTTTCACTAGGGGGTCCCGTGGAACAGCTATCCTTATCCATGGCTGTGTTCCCTTCATTTATATCAAACACTGGGAAGATCCAAGGGGCAGATTTGTTCTCCTGTCGGGAACGCTCTATGGTGAACCACTCATTCTGGGCAGCGTGTACGCACCCCCACTTCTTGGGACCACACTTGTAGAAGGTATTACTCGATTGTGGGGCGAACTTCCAGAGGGTCTGTCCCTCCTGGGCGGCGACTGGAATGATACTATGACACCACTTGATAGGAGACGGGGATCGGGGGTAGACCCCCCTGTCGTTACCTCAAAACTATCGTCGCTTGCCGGGGCACTGGGATGGGCCAATTTATGGCGGGAATACCATCCCGCCGAGAGGGGCTACACATACCTGTCCACGGTCCATGGTTCCATGTCCCGCCTAGATTACTTGTTCACACCAAGGAGCTATGTACACAGGTTTGTCCAGGTCTCCCATCTCCCCAGAGTGTTGTCCGATCATTCCCCGGTCACGGTGACACTCCTCTTACACCTTCAGAAGCCCCCCTTTAGATGGCGGATGTCTCCATGGCATCTGCGTGATCCTGATTATCGGGAGTGTTTACACACAGCTGTTCAAGAATATCTAACCTTAAACTCCGACTCAGCACCTTCCAAAGAAACCCTGTGGGAGGCCCTGAAACCCACTATTAGAGGGGTGGACATTAGCTATAGGGCTAACGATAAACGTAAACGCTCCGCTCAGCGGACGGAGTTGGAGGCCCAGTGCATATCCTTAGAGACACAATACACGCTAGATCTTAATCCGACCCTTCAGAGAAACTTGTCCCTTGCGCAACAACAGTTACACCATCACCTTACAGAGGAGGCGAAAGAAATCTGGTTGGCGTCTCAATATCGAATATATCAGTGGGGGGACAAATCCAGTAAAATGCTACAGAGACTCTGTCAAGCCAAACAAGCCCCAGCCACGGTTCCAACTATCAGGGGTAGTGATGGTACCATACATACGTCCCCCGCGGAGGTGGTGGAGGAATTCGCACATCATTTCTCCACGCTATACACCTGGAGAGAAGAGCTCTCGGAGGATCTCATAGCAGAGTTCCTAAGGGATATTCCCCCTCAGCGGCTATCAGACCAGATGAGAGACCAATTAGACACCCCCATTACAATGGACAAATTAGCAGCTGCACTGACTGCGATGCGACCAGGTCGTGCTCCGGGTCCCAGTGGGTTCCCTATGGAGTTCCTTCGCTCCCATATGGCCTCACTGGGCCCGCACTTATTGGAAACAATACAGGAGGCCCTCGAGAAGCAGCTACTGCCTCAGGACTGGCGCCAAGCGGAAATTGTCCTCTTTTTAAAGCCCGGCCACCCACCAGAGGACCCGTCCTCCTACCGCCCTATCTCCCTAATCTATTTCGAATCCAAGCTACTGGGGAAAGTTCTTGCGGATCGCTTGCAGACCTGCATCCAAGATTTGGGCCATTTGGACCAATTTGGCTTTATGTCACATCGGGCCACTCGACATAACATTCGTAGGGTTCATAACGCCATGGCATTGGCCCCGGGGCTGGGTCGCCCCCGGCCATACTCCTGGCAGATATAGACAAGGCCTTCGACTCCCTTAGCTGGGAGTACCTATTCCAGCTCTTGGAGGCGATCAATTTTGGTCCACGCTTTCTAGCATACATGCGCCTACTCTATACGGAGCCTATGGCCTCGGTGCGTATTGCTGGTCATCGCTCTCCATTCTTTCCCATCAGTCGCGGCACACGACAGGCCTGCCCCTTGTCCCCTCTGCTTTTTGCCTTGGCGGGATAACCCCTAGCGGCATGGGTTCGTGGGGATCCGGTGCTCCGAGGCTTCGATTGGCCACAGTCACAGCCAGACCGTATTGCATTATATGCAGACGACGTCTTGTTTTTCATGACTGACCCATGGATCTCAGGCCCGCGCATTCTGCAGATCCTCCGGGTCTTTGGTCAGACCACTGGGCTCCACACAAACCCTGCTAAATCTGTACTGTTTTCAGTCTGCGGTCATCAGGGTAGAAGCGCGTGGGCGTCTCAACTCAAACACGCCACGGAAAGTTTCCGATATCTGGGAGTGTTTGTGTCTCCTTGTCCAAAGATCTCATGGGCACCCAACATAAATCCGCTTCTCGCCAGTCTCTGTGATGAGACTACTATATGGTCTTCCCTACCTCTCTCGCTCTATCGCCGTTCAGCCATTTTTAAAATGGTCTCTCTCCCCAGAGTGTTATACCAACTTCAAAATTTCCCATATCATATACCGTGTGCATGGTTCGCGCAAATCAACGCCATACACAATAATTTCTTATGGGGGGGAGGGGCGATTAGAGTAGCACTGCAGACATGTGCGCAATCCGCCTATTGCGGCGGCATCGCCGCTGCTGACGTTTACTCCTACTACGTGGCTGCTCACCTTTTAGTTATTAATGACTGGTGGTATAATTCACCTGCAGACCCGGCGTTTGCCCTAGAGCACGCTGCCATGGGGAGGACTCCCCTCTTACAGTTACTGTATAGTACACAGAATCTTGACTTTTTACCACACGCCAGTCGAACAACGATCCGATTATGGAATGGAATGGAATGGAAAGACATTTATAGAGCGCATGGCTACCCTTAGGCGTCCCAGCGCTATGAGACTGACACAGAGGAGAGCAGAGGACTATGGAAACAGTGCTGTCTTTAATTGTTTACGAAAAGCCAGATGGTTGGAGACTGTCCGAAGGTGTAGGGGCAAGGCATTCCAGAGTTTGGAGGCGTTATAAGAAAACAGCCGACCACCACTTCTGGACCTCTTGATCCTCGGGATCTCTGCTAAATACAGGTTATTTGACCGGAGGTTCCTGCTTACTTTATAAGGGCAAATCATAGTTGAATTAATGGTCGGCCCTATCCCCTGCATAGACTTGTGTGCCAGACATAGAGCTTTAAAACTAATACGTTCCTGTACTGGGAGCCAGTGGAGGGAACGAAGAGCGGGTTTTGCGGATTGTCTATTGTTAGTGCCAGTTAATAGTCTGGCAGCGCTGTTTTGGACCGATTGAAGTTTGGCAACTACTGAAATGGGGGCGCCTAAATACAAAACATTCCCATAGTCCAATCTAGACAGTATGAGTGATTGGACCAGTACTTTTTTGGCCTGGGGTTGGAGGAGGGGCAGAACCTTTCGAGCCATTCTAAGTAGGCCATAGCAAAGGCCTGCCGTCTTCCTAGCCTGCGTCCTAAAGCTCATGTCTTGGTCCAACCATATACCCAGGCTCTTAATTTCTGACATTGGATCCGGAGCTGGACCCATGCAGGTATACCGTCCGGCGAATGGGATGGCACATGCGGTTGACGCAGACGACGCCCCTATGGCATGGTAATCATCTCCGCCAGGTGGTCGCATTGAAGGGGTTCCGCCAGTGGGACCTGATTGGAATTTCCACATTAGGAGACGTTATGCAGGGCACCACCCTAAAATTCTTTCAGTTATTACAGGAGGAGTTTCATCTCCATAAAACCCAGTTCTACAGGTACCTCCAATTATGCCACGCTCTGAACCCCTCACTTGCAAATCTAGCCAACCTCCCTGAATTTCACCCGTTAGAAGGCCACCTTCTTATGGGCGACCTAGGCGCACACAAAATACGACAGATATACCAAACGCTAACAACATACTCCACCACGACTCTACATAAAACAAGGAAGGCGTGGCAGGATGACATTCCAGACCTGACAGACGATGATTGGGCGGAGGCGATAGCAAGTCCCCGGGGCGCCGCGGTAGCCTCAAGATATCGTCTTATCCAGTTTAAATATGTCCATCGTGTGTATTACACACGCCTTCATCTCTGGAAGATGGGAGTTGTTGCATCTCCTCAGTGCTTACGCTGCGACAGGGAGGAGGGGACATTTCTCCATACGGTATGGAGTTGCCCGGCATTACAGTCCTTCTGGCGTAGGGTGTCAGCCTGCCTTAAAGAGGTGTTGTCCTGGGATCTTCCACACAATCCTAGGCTGTTTCTGCTTCATAGCACAGAGGACATTGGTGGGAACCGATATAAACAACACTTACTCTTCCTTGCCCTCACAGTCCCCAAGCGTGATATCCCTCAGTTATGAAAGGGAACCTCTCCACCAACAATAGGAAAGTGGCGAAAAGAGCTTAACAAATGTATGGGCGCGGAGATGGCAGTATTTCAAGCGAGGGGTTGCCCCCAAAAACACAGAAAAATATGGTCTTGATGGGCTACATACCGGGGCATAGACCTACCTCCCCTTCCTTCTCAATCCCCGTAAAAGCAGCTCCATTGAATGTTTGTGGGCCGTAATGTATGACGTATTGTTTTATCATTCTGGGTATTCCAGTGTATCGAAATTTGCTAGCCAATGCGGGTGGGGTGGGAAAGTCTGCGTGAAGTTCTGGGTTTCTTTCGTTTTGTTATATATTCGAACTGTACCCATTGATATTTCCTTGTCTGGTAACATACCATTATTTTGTCTTCAATTGGATTATGTTGGGCGTTCGCCCAAATGGTACTATAAAAATTTAATAAAATATGTTTTTAAAAAAATATATCAAAATTCAAATGTTAATACGACTCGTATTTCTCATATTAATGATAGAGATGGTTCAAGGAAATTCCATACCCAAGAAATTCTTGGGGTCTTTCGTGATTTTTATGAAACATTATACACACACCTAAGAACCAATCTTCCAAGGTTACCTGTCAACAGTTTCTTCAATCAATTCCTACTAATACTATTTCTCATACTGACATGATTGAATTAGGGAAACCAATTGATACTGAGGAAATTATCCAGGCTATTAAGGCTACTCGCTCTGGTAAAGCTCCAGGACCGGATGGTTTTCCTATTGCTTTTTATAAAACTTTTACTCCCTCAATTATTAAATATCTTAAGAGGGTTTTTGATGATTATGTTGTTTCTGGTAAGGTTTCTGGCTCGGCTGATGAAGCTACTATTGTAGTTATACCAAAAGATGGTAAAGACCATGCTGATCCTAAAAATTATCGTCCAATTTCATTATTAAATATGGAAGCTAAAATCTTTGCAAAGATCTTAGCCAAGCGCTTGGAAGGTCACATTCCCAATCTCATACATGCTTCCCAGACAGGCTTTGTAAAAGGGAGACTTGCCAGAGCCAACATTCGGACCTTTTGTCATATATTGGAAGAAGCAAAACTTTCAGTATTGCCTTCGGCGGCGATCGCCCTTGACGCTGAAAAGGCTTTTGATAAAGTTTCTTGGCCTTTTTTACAAGCAGTACTAGAATCTCATAACCTTGGCGATTCCTTTATTAATATGATCATGTCTCTTTATGCGCAACCAAAAGCGAACATCAGAATCAATGGCGCTACATCTTTTTTTAATCTTTGTCAGGGCACTAGACAAGGGTGCCCTCTTTCGCCCCTTCTTTTTCTCCTCTCTATAGATCCGCTTCTTCGTCTACTTAATTTGAATCAGGGTATTAAGGGGTTTCAATTTGGTTCATGCACGCTTAAAATGGGCGCATATGCGGTTGACGTCCTTATTTTTTTAGAGGATATTGCAACAGCAATCCCCGTTATATCTAACATCATAAGTGATTTTTCGTCAGTCTCTGGATACACTTTCAATAAAGATAAGACGGAAATGTTACCTCTAAATGCATTGTGTTTTCCTGTTCACATGGGTGATTCTGGTTTTAAATGGCAATCGACTTGTATTAAACTCTTAGGAATTTAGTTTTGTGAGAACCTATCGGACACTATCTCCTTTAATGAATCTCAAATCTTATCCAAGGTTAAAGATCTTTTATCTTCCTGGTCTCCTAAATATATTTCTTGGTGGGTAAGATTGCAAACTCTCAAAATGATGATTACACTGATTATCAATTTTTTATCCTCCATGTTACCTATGAGGCTTTCTTCTACCTTCTTTCATGAGCTTGACTCAATGTCTTAAAAATTTTTATGGAGTGATAAAAGAGCTAGAATTGCCTTCAAATACCTTAGGAAACCTTCTGAGTTGGGGGGCTGTAATCTTCCAGATTGGAATTTATATCAGATCTCCTTTCTTGCATCTCAAGGGGCCCTTTGGTTCTTACCGGATTTGCATCTAGTACCCCCTTGGATTTATATTGAAAGGGAACTTTGCACTCCTTTCTCCACCCCTTCTCTCCTCACGGCATCTTGCCTTAATATAGACCATTCTCAACGTATTATATTAGACACGATTAATGCATTAAAATATGTTGATAAGAAAATATCTAAACCTATACATAAATCAAGATGGTCTTCTTTGTGGCATAATCCTAAACTTTCTACTGATATTAATCCGAACATAGCTTCTTTGTGGTCGACCAAGGGTATTAGATTGGTGAAGGATCTGTACGACTCCAATCATGATCCTCTTTCCTTTTCTTTTTTAGCCAAGAAATATCATCTTAGTAATATGGACTTTTAATCTTTCTTAAAGATAAAGGTTAAAATTGCTAAATTATCCCTGTCTACAGACTCAGGTATTGTTTCACTCCTTTCTACGTGGTTACGTTCCGGTCATACTGCGTCTAAAATTTATAAATTCTTATCCGCGCCAATCCCTTCACAATCTACGATTACTTATGATAAATGGGCTCACCATTTTGCAGATAACACTTTTAAACACATCTCACAAGCTACTTGGTATCTGATTGGGAAATTATCCCTACGCAATAAAATTGCTCCCTTGATTATCCAATCTAAATTTTTCTCATTAAATCTTCTACATTGGACTCCGGCTCGTTTATATAAACTGAAACTTTGTGATAGTGATCTATGTTGGAATTGTAATCTTGTTCCAGGTACCCATTCGCATATGTTCTTTGAATGTACGCTATTAAATTCCTTCTGGAGCTCGATACAGAAGCATTTATCATTGATTTTGAATACACATATAGAACTTTCTTTACCTTTGATTTTATTAGTTCCATGGGCTGCAGTTATTCCTTTACCCCTTGACAATTCGGATCTGGATTTACTAGATCTACTTTTATCTATAGCTGTTAAAATTGTAACTGAATGGAAATCTTTTCACTCTTTATCTTATCATACTTGGTGGGCTTGGGTCTCATACCTACGTGGAGCTCCTACTTTTATTGAGAAAAAACATTACTCACCTTCCATCTCCAGTAAGGTTTGGCGGTCTTTGGATAATTATGTGGATTTGTCTTCTCAGGGATTGATAGCTCAATATCCTTTTGATGCCCTTTCCTAGTTTATTTTCTCTCATTGGAGCAGATGTCCCCTCTCTTTTCTTTGATTCATCTCTTTGATTCCTTTCTTTCCTTTTTCTGACTTTCTTTCTCAAATCTTTTCTTTTTTTCTTCTTTTTCACTTTTCCTCGGCTGACTGTTTTAATTATGAAACAATACAACTAGTATATGTTTTTTCTTTTTTCTTGATTTTGATATATGCAGTTGTTTTGCTTGTTCTATTTTTCTGGGATTCATATTGTAATTCATGAATTTTATAACATTTATTATATACTATGTTACCTATTTACTTACCTTTTTTAAATAATGTTATGTTTTACCACCCTTTTTATCCCAGTCCAATGAATTTTCTTATGAAATCTTGTTATCCTCAAAACTTGTCTGAGCGAATATATTTAGATTTCACTTTGCACTGGTGTATTGTTAATGTATTACTATTGTATTTCTTCTTTAAAATGCAATAAAGATATTTGAACTAAAAAAAATTAAAAAAAATGTAATTACGCGGGTTCTTTCAGTTTTACAAGATCGTTCTCACCCAAATGGATGACTAACCCGTCCGGACATGTTCTGGCAGCAACTCATACCACCTGAATCCTCATTTACCAAACCACTTCAGCTACACTACCAGGCTGTCAAACCCCAATTGCTTTCCAAATTTCCTTGTTTCCACTTGGCAGGCTGTCCACTTGACGAAAGAGTGCCCACATATCCACACCTCTATGTGCTTGCACCCTGGACATGCAACATAATGTGTAACAAAACAAAATGAACGCAGTTCACTCCAAAGTTCATCTCAACCTCATGTATTTCAGGCAGCAATCTGATCTCCAGCTCCCCAAACGCTTGATGTCATCACCTATCCACCCCCTTACGTCCGCCTCCATAGCCATCCCAATATGGAAAGAATGAGTCCCAAAATCCTGCCCCGGAAGGCCCAGATCCTTCAGAGCCCTCCTGAAAACCCCAAGAACCTGCCATGCCGAGAACCATGTCCCATCAGCATGCCAGAAAACCGCATCTTGACCCACACCTTGCCCAATCAGTCTCCTTCATGATGTCAAAAGGCAAATGTGAAATGTGATCGTCCGAATATGCTCTCAAGGATACACAAATGCCCCTCCCTGATTGATCTTAGATAACCAAACCTGTACCGTCTTGTCACAAACCCGAACATCCTGCCACCTAATACCTTGCTTCATTCTGACTTCAACTACCTCTGCCACTCGGAACACCATGAAAAACAACCAAACCATTATTAATGGAAACTTCAAACTCTCATGGCCGTCCCCGCAAACAGGCGGAAGTCCAGAGATCTTTCCTTTCAAAATGCAAAGCGTCACAGGTCATCTCACTTTGCCCCTTTCCTCTTTCTATCGCCTATCCATCCAAAATTCTCTTCCCCATCTCCTCTCCCGATGGTTCGTAAACCCCATAACAGCTTACTAAAAGGCTAGCTCCGCCAACTTACTAGCTGTTGTGACTGCTGACAAACCTCTCTCAATCAATCCCTTCTGACAGCTACGCCCTCGCTGATGCGCCTTCTCTGCCACCGAAGCCAAAAACTCTACCCATGCCGGGCGTAGACTCCGACAGTGAACCGATGTTGAGCTGTATCTCCGTCTTCCTCTCATTCGCCACTGCGAATGAGCGAGAGCATCGGCAATTCCATTGTCAATCTTGCAATGTATTGTGCTCTGTAAATCACATGAGATCTCAGGCATTCCAGAACAAAAACCCACAACTAACAACTGCCAAACATTTGGATCTCTCACTAAGTGCTTGTTAGCTAGATTTACCACTGCCAAGTTAGCCACATTGAACAAAACATTCTTGTTTGTGAAATGCTGCTCCCATAGGGAGATTGCCACTACCAAGCGAAAAAAACTCCAAGAAGGCAATACTCTGACCCCATCATTTCCATTCCTCTGGCCACTCTTCTGCACACCACCGTCATTGCCAAAAAATGCCAAAACCGATGCCCGCTGCTGTGTCTGAAAACAACCTCTCCACCACGTCTCCCATCCCTGCCATGGGGATCCTGTTAAAATCCCTCAAGAATGTCTGCCACACCCTCAAATTTGCCTTTGCCCCTGCCTTCAAGTGCACTCTGTGGTGAGGCATTGGTGTTCCTGACAAAGCCAGTCCCAAACAGCAACAAAACGTTCACTCAGCACATACAGCTTTGCAAGCAATTGAGGTGCCCTGAATGTCCTGGACCTGCGCTTTGGATTTTGACAATATCCTGTCCAGTAACTCCAACAAACTCTGATTTTAATCAGTAGGCAGCCCGACTCCCGTGCACCTGGAGTCCAATTCAATTCCTAAAAAATGTAATCTCTTCAACTAGGCCAACTGTCTTCATGTGCCAACAGCATTCCCAAATTCTGCATTAGCTCCTGAAACGTAGTGCCGTATGGTTCCTACAAATTAAGTAGGACTGTGTACCTAGATAACATAAATGTCAGAATACGGGGACTAAGTCCACACATATCATCAGGAAATGTCTTAATTCCTAGCTAGCTCACAGTGCCCCATCTGAAACCCAAACCATAACAGGGTACCAGACTGTATCTTCAACCTTGAACATGAACTCCCGTATTCCCCAAGGAAATTGTGGAATCAGATCTACACTTTCGTTGTTACTTTTGCATGCCCAAAGTAGACACAAGAAAGATATGAATCTGGCTTTTTAAACATTTATTGAAACAATCGTATTCCTGTACAGAAAACGTGATGCAATTATTAGGCAAGTGAAACAAAGCATTATAACCAGCATTATGAAAATGGTGAAAAATATAAATAATTCAACCATGTTAACATTACTATGTGATTATAATTATACTTCTATCTGATAGTACCCATACTATCAAGAGCATAGTGGGAGTACTCTCTGCCAAATCCCTTGGTAGAGCCTAAACCCCCCCATACCGGAGTCTGATATACCAGGATGCCGGTCTGGGCAGAACAGGATATAGTCCTTTGCAGGATAAGGGTCAGAGTCAGTGTTGCCGGGATTCTGCTTTAGAACACAACTATGCTTGGAACCATAGAAAATCAGTATTGTAGGGACTGAGTCACCATACCACCTCAGTGTCTATAATTCCGTCAGACTAGCTATAGTGCCTCACTTGCCCTCCTAACCTTACCAGAGAAACAAGTGAATTGGCACCCCAGAACACAACACTCTCTACCCTCTCAGGGATCGTGGTAACAGGACACACCCTTTCGCTCTCTCAGTCGTACTTGTTCGCAATAAGATAACCAGGAGACACAAAGGATGTTTAGAATATTTATTTAAACTATTGTGCTCTAAAATGCAGTATACGTGCCACAATTAGAAAACAAATGCATACTAAAATTACTGTTAGCATGGTTAATAATCCATATATCATGTAAAGCCCTGTCATTTTGTAGGACAGCGTAACCTAAACTACCCTCCCTTGCTAATGAGGCTAAATGATTATATATCAAAGATCTCTGGGATTACTGGCAGACCCCGTACCTTAGCATTCACAGATGAACGTTCTACATCTCAGCAGACACAGTGCTCCTGTCTCAGAACTCTCTTTCCATGTATGTGTTTTTGGTCCATGTGCTCATCTATATGATAGGAGATGTATGCACATAAACAACAGCTGCATTCTCTTGTTATGTCTAGGTGCTAGTGCCTGACCAGAAAGAATAACAAGGGACATTGTTGTTTGACCTGGTCTATGGTGTTCAGACTAAATCCCAAGAAAAGAACATAACGCAAAAACATATGCAGGTTCCATGTCAAAGTACAATATGGCACAAAAGCAAGCGTGTTTATATAGTAACGTATGGAAAGGAAATTGAGGCATACAATGTGCACATTAGGCTAGCATGGTGAAAACTACAATAGGCCGTGCAGGAAACACGACACCCTCCCTTTGCTCAGGATAATAGCACTTAGAAAGATATTAAATACGATAAATGTAATCAGAAAGTAAGCACACTCAAAGCCTTGTTCTAGAGATGTGAATCATTATAGTTAATGAGGAAGAAAAGTCCATTTGGAAAAATAATCAAATCAAGGTGATTCGGAGGAATCTATAATGCCACTCGCAATTTCATAGGCCAAAGACTCCATGAAGGAATGTGACTCCACCCATAACGATTGGTCCACAGCCCAAATCAAGAGCTCCAAAGAACAAACATGCTCTTTGGTCTCAGCCGATGCAGAGACAATTACCGGGCAACCAGCATCCGTGTCAATAATGCGTGTATCTTATGATCCATGCGCCGTTGCACGTGTTTCCTTGTAGATCAAAGGCTCAAACCTCGCATTGTGAAGAAGTTGCAAGCCCAAAGAACAGTTCTGAAAATGGGTCGCTAAGGGACTCATCAGCAGTCCAAAGTCCAAGGCAGCTGGTGTTTGCGAAGACAGACATATATCCAGTGTACATTTTAAGGGACACCAGATGTAGTGGAACACGGGTTGCACGCAGGTAAACTAGGCAGGTCGGAATGTCAGAGACCAATCAAGATCTAGCTCTTGCAGCAGAAGCATTCCAAAGATATGATACATACACTCACGGTAATGCTGGAGCGATGCCAGTTCCAGAGCGACCACAAAATGAGCATCCATTGCGGAGAAGAAGAAATAGGACAAGAATGCCGCAAATGAGGAATAAAAGCAATGGGAATCCTTCGACTACACTAGAGAAAATGGAGTGGATAAAAGCCGGTATTACTCCAAAGATGGTCTGAAAAGAACTAACAAGGCCGGAGCCTACAACCTTAAAAAAGTGGGTGAAGTCGGCCGTACTAGAGGCATTAAAGATTTGATGCACTAATTCCCTGAAATGCAGGAGAAGGTTAGTGTTTAACAATGACTGTTTTTTACTACAAGTTCTAGTCACCTGCAATTCAAAGGTCTCACGAGCAGACGTAAGGGCTACTTCTTGCTGAAACAATAATGCTTTGAGTCTGCTTAGTTTGTTGAAATCTACCTTCAAAGTTGGAATGGAATGCCACAATGAGCTACCTACTATCCCATGCAGAGGGGGAAACGAGAAGTTGTTGCAACAAGTGACTAACTGGGAAATGGACAAAATATATACTAAGCATGAGATAACTCCCATTTTTTAAATTTTTTTATTTTCTTTATTGAAATTTGTAATATACAAAAATACATGAAAGTATCTATTGAGAATCCTGGTTTCAAATCTTTCTAAATTATGCAACAATAACCATAAATTTAACTCAAATGATAACACCAGGTACAGAGTGTTTCCTAATCATCCATAATAATTGTTTCAGCAAGCTAGTTCGACCTAACAGTTCATTTGACATTTCTCCATGCGTTGAAGTATATTCGTTTTCTGAATGATATTATGTGCTGCAATACAATATGCAAAGAGGGTGGTCGTGCAGGTGCACTGTGAATCTGAACGTATTTACAAACAAATGAATGTCCGATAGTAGATGTAGGAGAGTAGGATCTGCCTCTTATGTTGCCCCCACTTTTTTTCTGATGTTTACACTGGTTTCTGGCTATAGTCTGGCTGGCTCCTTGCTAATCAGGGCCCCAGCCTCTCTGTTCTCTCTAAACGACTTGGAGTGCACTCTAGGTGCACTAGTGATTGGATACTGTGGTACCTTATGAGTCCCTAGTATATGGTACCTTAGGTACTAAGGGCATAGGTACTTCACAGGCCTACCAGGGGCTGCAGCATGTATTATGCCACCCCTGGGAAGCAGACTAAATCTGACACCACAGGCCTGCTACTGCAGCCTGGGTGAGGTGGTGCTAGCACTCCTCACTGAGATATAGGTTCCCTATATCTCTCCTACACACACATATAAACCTATCAGTCACCCCTAAGGCAGGCCCTATCAATCCTGAGGGCAGGGTGCTTGGCTTCTATGTGAGGGGGTGCCTCTGCCTGAGCAGGGCCCCTCTGCAGCTCTCAGAGTCCATTCTCTGGTGCTGTTTGTGGATGCGGTTGAACCATATACTCTTAAGTGCATTATATCCTTGCGGTAAATTGCTAACTTTGGAATGGCTGCATCAAAACATGTCGTGTTTGGTGTCAAACATCTTGGAATACTACCCCCCGCCAGTCCTGGCGGCGGAGGTAGCATTCCACCCTTCTAGAGGGATAGACATGTACCTACTGTGGAAACGCGGTAGAATACTGCAGAGCCCTGGCATCACAAAATGGATGCCACCAGTCACAGACACGGGGCTGCCCTCCTGCTGATGACCAACACTCGCAGTGGAGGAAGCCCAACAATAGATATCCTGTCCCAAGGGGGTGGGACCACCTCCCAGACAGGGTTTAGTGTATTGGGGCTGGGTGGGTGCACTCTTAGAGTGCTTTGAAGTCCTGCACTGGGGGAGCAGAAGGCTCCTCTGTGCATACCCCAGTTCAAACCGGCTCAGGGGCTACCTGCCCCTGCTCTCGCTCGAAACTGGACAAAGGGAAGTGGGTGTAGCCACCCACTCCCCTGACCCTCCCATAGGTAGGGTCATAGAGCTAGTCCCTCCCTTTCTTTTAGTATAAGAGGGGGAACCTGTGCATTGCAAACTAGATTTCCCTGGACGACGCTCTGAAGAAGAATCCCGGACCTTCGACGTTCCACTACCTTTGGAAGACTGAAGAATCTCCCTTGGAGTCAAGGAGTGACTCCCCTGCTTGGCAGGCACCAAAAACTACAAACGATGGTCGCAAACTACTCCGCTCCCGCCGGAGTCCGAAGTCCCTGCAGCCCAAGAAGTGGATTTCCTGACTTCTCAAAGGCCATCGTGAGTCCCCAGCGAAGCTGAGGCCAGTGGACCCCACGAGTGACGAGGAACCGCGACCCCTGGGTACCGTGCACTATTGTCGAGTGCAACCCCTTCACAATGTTCTACGAACTTGTCCTT
The DNA here is from genome assembly GCA_963921515.1 of Calotriton arnoldi. Taxonomy (NCBI): domain Eukaryota; kingdom Metazoa; phylum Chordata; class Amphibia; order Caudata; family Salamandridae; genus Calotriton; species Calotriton arnoldi. The sequence goes on along the minus strand of CAWUFW010001624.1, from coordinate 2,019,562 downwards.
TGGACCACGTGTGGCCCTAGCCTCCAGCAGGAATCCCTCCGAAGATCAGAGGCCTACCACGTCCCGAGTGACCGTGGGCCCCTGTTGAGCGAATCCTCCCGAGGCGTCTTCGCGATCCCTTGCCAGCCGGCTTGTGGGTCCCCAGAAGACTTTCTAAAGAAACCAAAGGGCTCCCCTGGTTGCTCCAGGCCTGCACTGACTTACCCTCGCTGGGTGAGTCCCTCAGACCTTGCTGGTCTGCGCCATTGACTTTTTACACTTTCCCCGAGACTTGCTGTTACCAAGGCTTGTTGGCTCCAATCGAGTCGCCGACACCGCAGTAAGCTGCAGACATCGTGGGACACGCCGAATCCAGCTCCTGGTCATCGTCGACGCCTCCTGGACCTCGTGGCTGAAAAGTCAAGGCACCCGTGAACGACCCGAATCTTGCGACGACGGTGGGCATCCATCTTCCTTGCCCCGAGTCACTGCCAAGTGACTTTGAACACTGTCCCCTCTGCTTTCAGGTCGTCCATCTTCTGAATCCAGGCTTGGATTCCTCCGGACACTTCTCCTGTCGCCGCAAGCAGCAAGTCTTCACTGGCTCCCATTGAAAACGACGCCGCGACCCGACACCAAAGAACACCTATGCACCCGGCTCCCCTGGGTGAGGTAACTTCAGCACTACAGTGCTCCTGTGGGTGTGGGCCCTAGAACTACTTACCCTGTAAGTGACTTGCTTGTAGCTACCCTAGAAGTGCCCTAAAACTCTTACTTTCCAAGTGCGACTATCGCGCTGACTCGTACATGGTTCGCGTCTGTGTTAGACACACCCCGTCCAACTCCCTTGCAATTCTATCTGTAACCGCGTCCTTCGACTCGTACAAGGACCGATCGGTGTGTTCGCCTCGAACACGCAAGGGACCTTTAACATTGAAATCTCAATCGCGTCTGTTCGCATAGACTCGTACAGGACTCGCACCGGTGCCAGGACACCGCGTCCGTCCCCTGTGGGTCTCCTACAACTACCTGGGGTGGTTCTTGGGGGTCCCTCGATTCTAGATGCCCTAGACCTAGGTCTAGCCAAACTAAGATTGTGAAATTCGATTGTGCTAAACTTATTTTGATAACATTTGATTTGTACATATGTTCCTGACTTCTAATCTCATAAAGAGATTAGTAGAGAGTTGTTTATTAATAAATACATATATATTTGATATATATACCTGTGTGGTGTCTTTTCATTTGGTGATTCAAGAGATTGTGTGGTAAAACAAGCTGCTTTACATTCCTTCAAGACTTAGCCTGAAGGCTGCTCTCCACAGCTACCACTAGGATAGCTTTCTATAAAGGTTGTCTTAAACCTATCTACCATAAGAGTCGAATTGTTCTGGTGCAAGGTGTCCACTTTAATTAGTGAACAGCATATACCAGGCCAACTTCTCACATTGGTGGGCAGCGTGTGGGATTCCATCTTGCTATTGTTTTACCAGAAAATCTCTATTTGAATTACTAACTGAAAATCACTATAGGTACTCAAGGTACATATAAAGTCAAGCTTAGTATCAATAAGTTCTACTGAACTTAGAGCTGTGTGCCAAGGGATAGCACACCCTTTCTACAGCTCAAGCTAGTATCAGTAGGCCACAAACTAGTGTAGGTAGTACAACACTGCACAACACTAGAATGTCCTTAAAGGGTGGAACCAGTGGATCCACTCAGCCTCAGTATAAGGACATGGCTTTCTCTGACTTGAGAGCCATGTGTGTTGAAAGACACCTGAAGCTAGGACAGAGTCCCTCCACACTACACCTGATAGATCTGCTGACAGCAGATGATCTTAGATTGGCTCTAGGAGCTAATGGGTCTGAATCAGGGGGTGGGTCAATTACAGTGTCTGGGTCAGATGATGAAAATCAGAATGACCAAGACTCTGCGATTGAAGGGCCAGGCTCCAAGGGGCCTGAAAAGGACAGAGGACTTCTCCCTAAGAGAACTAACAGAGTGGATGAGAGGCATAGGTCCCCTTCCAGGGAATCTGACCACTCATCATCACTTTGGCAGAGAATTTGTCCAGCAGAGGAACTCATACTTTCCCATAAGAGAGAGCTCCTCTGACAGAATGTGCAAACTTCTGCAGTATGAGGAAGCAAGAGTTGCCCTCAGAACCAAGCAGTTGGCACTGGATAGAGAAGCCCTGGAGATCCAGAGAGCTTCTAGAAGAGAGGGGTTAGAACCCCTTGGTGGCAGCAACAGTGTCCCTAGAGGCAGAGAATCTATTCCAGACCATAGGAACCTGAGCAAGGTTGTTCCTCCATACCAGAGTGGGGATGATATCCACAAGTGGATAACTGCTATGGAGAGGGCCTGTAGAGTACAGCAGGTCCCCCACAAGCAGTGGGCAGCAATCTTGTGGCTCTCCTTTTCAGACAAAGGTAGAGACAAGCTCCTCACTGTTAGAGAAGAGGATGCTGATAATTATGAAGTCCTGAAGAGTGCACTGATAGATGGGTTTGGCTTAACCACTGAGCAGTACAGGTTGAAGTTCAGAGACACCCAGAAGGCACAGACTCAGGACTGGACTGACTTTGTAGATTGTGCAACCAAGGCTCTAGAGGGTTGGCTGGTTGGCAGTAGGGTTACTGATTTCAAGGGATTGTATAATCTGATGATGAGAGAACAGATCCTTAATAATTGCCAGAACCAGTTGTTGCATCAATACCTGGTGGACTCAGATCTGACCTCTCCCCAAGAATTGGGAAAGAAGGCAGACAAATGGGTCAGAACCAGGGTAAGGCAGAAACCCCAGAACCAAGGGGGTGACACCAAGAAGCAAGATCCTAAGGGCTCTGAGAAAGGTGGGGATAAGTCAAAAGACCAGAAGTCTTCACAAGGGCCCCAAAATCTGCATCTGGTGGGGAGTCACAATCCAACAAGGGAAAAGGCCAAAAGAAGCCCTGGTGCAAATTCTGTAAACAGAAAGGGCACTGGACTTCTGATTGTAACAAGTCCAAAGACCAAACCACCACCACTCCTGCCCCTAAGGCAACTGTTCCCCCTAGCTCAGCTACTGGTGGAGGTGGTACACAGAATAAGGGTGTAGTAGGGTTGACCCTGGGTTCTGAAGTGGACTCTGACCTAGTCAGAGTGCCCACTCAGGCAATGCTGATTTGTGATGGAGACCTTGATATGTCCTTCCTAGTAAGCCCCAGTAATCTGGGCAAATACAAACAGCAGCCTGTAATAAATGGCAAACAGGCTTTGGCATTTAGGGACACAGGTGCTAGTGTCACCATGGTGGCAGAGGATCTTGTGGACCCTGGACAGATCATCCTGGGCGAAATGTACCAGGTGACCAATGCAAGCAATGTCAGGACCAACCATAGTCTGGCAGTTGTGAATTTCTCCTGGGGAGGGGTAACTGGCCTCAAGAAGGTTGTAGTCAGTGCAGACCTCCCTGTCGAATGTCTATTGGGCAATGATCTAGAGACTTCAGCCTGGTCTGAAGTAGAGTTATGGACTCATGCTGAGATGTTGGGCATCCCTGAAGGTATTTGCTGTGACCAGGTCACAAGCAAGAATGCATGACACTGAACCAGCTCTGGATCCTGGAACAATGGACCAGATGCTTCCCAAGAGGAGGAGCAGTAGGGTAAAGGCAGTGCCTTCCCCTCTGTCTCAGATCACAGATTCACCCCCAGAGGGAGGTGAAGCAGATCCTGAAGAAGGAACTGCCCCAGAGGGACTTGAGCCTGATCAGGTTGAGTTCTTGGGGGCAGGGGGCCCTTCTAGGGAAGATCTGAGTAAGGAGTAACAGTGCTGCCCCTCTCTTGAACCCCTCAGACAGCAGGCTGCTGCTGAGGCTGCTGGGAGTGCTAGTGGGTCCCATAAAGTTTATTGGGATGAGGGACTCCTATATTCTGAGGGTAGAGATCCAGCCCCTGGAGCCACCAGGAGGATGGTAATACCTCAGAAGTTTAGGAGGTTCCTCTTGACCCTAGCACATGATATCCCTTTGGCAGGTCACTTGGGCCAAAACAAGACCTGGGACAGGCTTGTTCCACATTTTCATTGGCCACATATGTCAGAGGACACAAAGGAGTTTTGTCGCTCCTGTGTCACCTGCCAAGCCAGTGGTAAGGCAGGTGGCACAACAAAGGCCCCCCTGATACACTACCTGTGGTGGGGGTACCCTTTGAAAGGGTAGGGATTGACATTGTTGGTCCCCTTGACCTTCAGACTGCATCTGGGCACAGGTTTATCCTGGTGGTAGTGGATCATGCCACCAGGTACCCAGAAGCAATTCCCCTGAGGACCACCACAGCCCCTGTGGTGGCAAGAGCCCTCATTGGAGTTTTCTCCAGAGTAAGTTTCCCAAAGGAGGTCATTTCTGACAGAGGTACCAACTTCATGTCAGGATATTTGAAGGCAATGTGGAAGGAGTGTGGTGTAACTTATAAGTTCACCACCCCCTATCACCCACAATGCAATGGGCTAGATGAACGCTTCAACAAAACCCTGAAGGGAATGATTAAAGGACTCCCAGAGAAGCTTAGGCGGAAATGGGACCTTCTTCTTCCCTGCCTGTTGTTTGCATACAGAGAGGTTCCACAGAAGGGGGTTGGTTACAGCCCATTTGAGCTTCTGTTTGGGCATCTGTGAGAGGTCCATTGTGTTTGGTAAAAGAGGGCTGGGAGTTACCTCTCAAGCCCCCCAAACAAGATGTGATGGACTATGTACTTGGTCTCCGCTCCCGGATGGCTGAGTACATGAAAAAGGCAACCAAAAACCTGGAGGCCAGCCAAGAATTACAAAAAGCTTGGCAATGACCAAAAGGCTGTACTGACTGTATACCAGCCAGGCCAGAAAGTGTGGGTGTTGGAGCCTGTGGCCCCAGCAGCCCTCTAGGACAAGTGGAGTGGCCCCCATACAATAGTTGAACAGAAGGGAGAAGTCACCTACCTGGTGAATCTTGGAACTCCCAGGAGCCCCCTGAGGGTGCTCCATGTCAACAGATTAAAGCCATATGTTGACAGGGCTGACATGGGCTTGCTCATGGCAACTGATGAGGACCAGGAGGAGGAGAGTGACCCTCTCCCTGACCTGCTCTCTCAGAACCCTGATGATGGGTCAGTAGATGGTGTTGCTTTGGCAAGCAGCCTCACTGACCATCAGCAAACTGAGTGCAAACAAGTTCTGCAACAGTATAGACATATGTTTAGCCTGACCCCTAGTCAGACTACCTGGTGCACCCATGAGGTGGACACTGGGGACAGTCTGCCTGTCAAGAGTAAAATCTACAGGCAACCTGACCATGTCAGGGACTGTATCAGGACTGAAGTCCAGAAAATGTTGGAGCTAGGTGTAATTGAGCCTTCAGATAGCCCTTGGGCTAGCCCAGTAGTCCTGGTACCCAAGCCTCATACCCAGGGTGGTAAGAAAGAAATGAGGTTTTGTGTAGACTACAGAGGCCTCAATGCAGTCACTAGGACTGATGCCTATCCCATACCAAGGGCAGATGAGCTGATTGATACTTTGGCCTCAGCCAAGTATCTAAGTACATTTGACCTAACAGCTGGCTACTGGCAGATCAGATTAGCTGATGATGCAAAAGCCAAAACAGCATTTTCGACCCCTGGTGGGCACTACCACTTTGTGGTGATGCCCTTTGGATTGAAAAATGCACCTGCCACTTTTCAGAGGTTGGTGAATAAAGTTCTGGCCGGGATGGAAACTTATTGCTCAGCTTATCTAGATGATATTGCTGTCTTTAGTTCCTCCTGGCAGGATCACCTGGTCCACCTCAGAAATGTCTTGGAGGCTCTGCAGAAAGCAGGCCTCACTATCAAGGCCACTAAGTGCCAGAGAGGGCAGAGTCAGGTTGTGTACCTGGGCCACCTTGGAGGTGGAGGCCAGGTTCAGCCTTTGCAGAGCAAAATCCAAACCATAATGGAATGGGTTGCTCCAACCACCCAGACACAGGTGAGAGCCTTCTTAGGCCTGACTGGGTACTATAGGAGGTTTGTCAAGGGATATGGATCTATAGTGACCCCCTTGAATGATCTGACCTCAAAGAAAATGCCAAAAAGGTTCAGTGGACAGCTAGCTGTCAGAAGGCATTTGAAGACCTAAAGCAGGCCATGTGCACTGCCCCCATCTTACAGAGTCCAGACTACACCAAAAAGTTCATTGTCCAAACAGATGCTTCTGAGCTGGGTGTGGGAGCTGTACTGTCTCAACTGAATGATGAAGGTCAAGACCAGCCAGTCGCTTTTATTAGCAGAAGGCTAACCCCAGAGAGAAACGTTGGTCAGCTATAGAGAGGGAGGCCTTTGCTGAGGTGTGGGCCCTGAAGAAGCTGAGGCCATACTTGTTTGGCACTCACTTCATAGTTCAGACTGACCACAAGCCCCTCCTATGGCTTAAACAGATGAAAGGTGAAAACCCAAAACTTTTGAGGTGGTCCATTTCCCTACAGGGGATGGACTATACAGTGGAACATAGACCTGGGACCCAACATGCCAATGCAGATGGACTCTCAAGGTATTTCCACTTAGAACACGAAGACTCAACTGGTCAAGGTTAGTTTAGTGTCCCTGCGTTTGGGGGGTTGTGTAGGAGAGTAGGATCTGCCTCTTATGTTGCCCCCACTTTTTTCTGATGTTTACACTGGTTTCTGGCTATAGTCTGGCTGGGTCCCTGCTAATCAGGGCCCCAGCCTCTCTGTTCTCTCTAAGCGACTTGGAGTGCACTCTAGGTGCACTAGTGATTGGATACTGTGGTACCTTATGAGTCCCTAGTATATGGTACCTTAGGTACTAAGGGCATAGGTACTTCACAGGCCTACCAGGGGCTGCAGCATGTATTATGCCACCCCTGGGAAGCAGACTAAATCTGACACCACAGGCCTGCTACTGCAGCCTGGGTGAGGTGGTGCTAGCACTCCTCACTGAGATATAGGTTCCCTATATCTCTCCTACACACACATATAAACCTATCAGTCACCCCTAAGGCAGGCCCTATCAATCCTGAGGGCAGGGTGCTTGGCTTCTATGTGAGGGGGTGCCTCTGCCTGAGCAGGGCCCCTCTGCAGCTCTCAGAGTCCATTCTCTGGTGCTGTTTGTGGATGCGGTTAAACCATATACTTTTAAGTGCATTATATCCTCGCGGTAAAATGCTAACTTTGGAATGGCTGCATCAAAACATGTCGTGTTTGGTGTCAAACATCTTGGAATACTACACCCCGCCAGTCCTGGCAGCGGGGGTAGCATTCCACCCTTCTAGAGGGATAGACATGTACCTACTGTGGAAACGCAGTAGAATCCTGCAGAGCCCTGGCATCACAAAATGGATGCCACCAGTCACAGACACGGGGCTGCCCTCCTGCTGATGACCAACACTCGCAGTGGAGGAAGCCCAACAATAGATATCCTGTCCCAAGGGGGTGTGACCACCTCCCAGACAGGGTTTAGTGTATTGGGGCTGGGTGGGTGCACTCTTAGAGTGCTTTGAAGTCCTGCACTGGGGGAGCAGAAGGCTCCTCTGTGCATACCCCAGTTCAAACCGGCTCAGGGGCTACCTGCCCCTGCTCTGGCGCGAAACTGGACAACGGGAAGTGGGTGTAGCCACCCACTCCCCTGACCCTCCCATAGGTAGGGTCATAGAGCTAGTCCCTCCCTTTCTTTTAGTATAAGAGGGGAACCTGTGCATTGCAAACTAGATTTCCCTGGACGACGCTCTGAAGAAGAATCCCGGACCTTCGACGTTCCACTACCTTTGGAAGACTGAAGAATCTCCCTTGGAGTCAAGGAGTGACTCCCCTGCTTGGCAGGCACCAAAAACTACAAACGACGGTCGCAAACTACACCGCTCCCGCCGGAGTCCGAAGTCCCTGCAGCCCAAGAAGTGGATTTCCTGACTTCTCAAAGGTCATCGTGAGTCCCCAGCGAAGCTGAGGCCAGTGGACCCCACGAGTGACGAGGAACCGCAACCCCTGGGTACCGTGCACTATTGTCGAGTGCAACCCCTTCACAATGTTCTACGAACTTGTGCTTTGGACCACGTGTGGTCCTAGCCTCCAGCAGGAATCTCTCCGAAGATCAGAGGCCTACCACATCCCGAGTGACCGTGGGCCCCTGTTGAGCAAATCCTCCCGAGGCGTCTTCGCGATCCCTTGCCAGCCGGCTTGTGGGTCCCCAGAAGACTTTCTAAAGAAACCAAAGGGCTCCCCTGGTTGCTCCAGGCCCGCCCTGACTTACCCTCGCTGGGTGAGTCCCCCAGACCTTGCTGGTCTGCGCCATTGACTTTTTACACTTTCCCAGAGACTTGCTGTTACCAAGGCTTGTTGGCTCCAATCGAGTCGCCGACACCGCAGTAAACTGCAGACATCGTGGGACACGCCGAATCCAGCTCCTGGTCGTCGTCGACGCCTCCTGGACCTCGTGGCTGAAGAGTCAAGGCACCCGTGAACGACCCGAATCTTGCGACGACGGTGGGCATCCATCTTCCTTGCCCCGAGTCACTGACAAGTGACTTTGAACACTGTCCCCTCTGCTTTCAGGTCGTCCATCTTCTGAATCCAGGCTTGGATTCCTCCGGACACTTCTCCTGTCGCCGCAAGCAGCAAGTCTTCACTGGCTCCCATTGAAAACGACGCCGCGACCCGACACCAAAGAACACCTATGCACCCGGCTCCCCTGGGTGAGGTAGCTTCAGCACTACGGTGCTCCTGTGGGTGTGGGCCCTAGAACTACTTACCCTGTAAGTGACTTGCTTGTAGCTACCCTAGAAGTGCCCTAAAACTCTTACTTTCCAAGTGCGACTATCGCGCTGACTCGTACATGGTTCGCGTCTGTGTTAGACACACCGCGTCCAACTCCCTTGCAACTCTATCTGTAACCGCGTCCTTCGACTCGTACAAGGACCGATCTGTGTGTTCGCCTCGAACACGCAAGGGACCTTTAACATTGAAATCTCAATCGCGTCTGTTCGCATAGACTCGTACAGGACTCGCACCGGTGCCAGGACACCGCGTCCATCCCCTGTGGGTCTCCTACAACTACCTGGGGTGGTTCTTGGGGGTCCCTCGATTCTAGATGCCCTAGACCTAGGTCTAGCCAAAATAAGATTGTGAAATTCGATTGTGCTAAACTTATTTTGATAACATTTGATTTGTACATATGTTCCTGACTTCTAATCTCATAAAGAGATTAGTAGAGAGTTGTTTATTAATAAATACATATATATTTGATATATATACCTGTGTGGTGTCTTTTCATTTGGTGATTCAAGAGATTGTGTGGTAAAACAAGCTGCTTTACATTCCTTCAAGACTTAGCCTGAAGGCTGCTCTCCACAGCTACCACTAGGATAGCTTTCTATAAAGGTTGTCTTAAAACTATCTACCATAAGAGTCGAATTGTTCTGGTGCAAGGTGTCCACTTTAATTAGTGAACAGCATATACCAGGCCAACTTCTCACAGTAGAGTTGCATTCTTCACCAGTGATAAAAACTTCCTTGTCGCTACGTTCACAACTATAAGCAAAGGGTCAGTGACCATAAGTCATGTATGTAACTGCTACTTAAGGGTTCGTACCTACCTACAGGAAAATGTTTCATGCAAGCTGTGAATTGAAATGTCGATAAAGGCAGTGAAATAACTCCATGTATTAACCACTTCGCCAAAGGAGTTTCAGCTATGGTGAATGGGAGCTGTTCTAATTTTTCTAAATGAAGCATTGTATAGGTTGCGTCTTTCATGGCCCTCAATTGTTGTTTACGTGTTAGATTAAAAGGCAGAAACAAATCACTGCAATTCAAATAATTCCATGGAACGCGCCCAGCTAAACTGCAGAATAGATCTAAGTTGACTCTGCACGTGACAAAACGTTGACATGTCTTTCTGCACATTATCAATAACAGACGACACAATATTGTTCAAGTTGTAAATACGAGATGACAACTTATTAATCCTTTCGCTGCCCTGTGCTAAGCCTTTTTTTGGCTATTTGGGGTAAGTTTGCGCTCAGACCCCTGTAACTTTTTGTCCAGTTAAGGTATCCACGCAAAATTTGCGTCCTTTTCTTCCAACATCATGAGGATTTAAAATGTACCCAGGATTTGTGGATTCCCCTGGAAGGGACCCAGAAATTTGCCAAAATACAGCTAAATTTTGGTGTTTTTTTGAAAAATGGGGAAAAATTGCTGCAAAGGGTTTGTGGTGCTGAAATCACCATCTTCCCAGCTTTCAGGGACAGGCAGGCTTTTGTCAGAAAACCAACATTTTCTTCACAGTTTTGGCATTTTACTGGGACATAGCCTATTTTTGCTACTTTTTGTGCTTTCAACCTCCTTCCAGTTAGTGGTAGAAATGGGTGTGAAAGCAATAATGGATCTCGGAAAGCTATACATTTCTGAAAAGTAGGCAGAATTCTGAATTCAGTATGGGGTCATTTGTGTAGATCCTTCAAGGTTTTTTAATGAAAACAGTTGAAAATAAGAAATATTGAAAAGGAGTTGAAAAAAACAGCCATTTGTGCCAACGTTTTCACCTGTAACTTCTAAGTTTGACAGATGTTTGAAGGCAAAATACCGTTACATCCGCTGGACCCTTCTGGTTGTGGGGATATATAGGACTTGGAGGTTTACCAAGAATCGGAGGAACCCAGAGCCAATAACTGAGCTGCATCTTGCAATGGTTTTTCATTGTGTACCGGGTATATAGCAATTAATTTGGTAAAATATAAAGAGTGAAAAATGGGCATCAAGAACACCTATGTATTTCCGAAATGGGAACAAAATATAGAGTTTAGAAGCAGTAGTTATTTGCACATCTCTGAAATTGTGGGTACCCATACGAGCATGTGAATTATAGGACATTTTTCAAAGTGACTTCTTTTTTACACATTGTCTTACATTTGGAAGGCAGAAATGCATAGAAAGTCAATAGGTAATAACAGTTCCTCTACAATTCTGTGTTCCCCTAAGTCTCCTGATAAAAATGGTACCTCACTTGTGTGGGTAGGCCTAGTGCCTGTGACAAGAAAACGGCCCGAAACGCAATATGGACATTTCACATTTTTCTAGTGAAAACATACCCTTTTTCGCAATGAGCCTATCTGTGGATTGTGGACCCTAGCTCAGCCGGCACCTGGGGAAACCTAGCAAACCTGTACATTTTTGAAAACTAGACACCCAGGGGAATCCAGGATGGGGTGACTTGTGTGACTCTCACCAGGTTCTGTTACCCAGAATCCCTTGCAAACCCCAAACTTTGTAAAAAAAAAACACATTTTCCTCATATTTCTGTGATGGAAAGTTCTGGAATCTGTGTGGATCCACAAACTTCCATGCACCCCTCATTCCCCAAAGTCTCCTGATAAAAAATGGTACCTCACTTGTGTGGGTAGGCCTAGTGCCCGCCACAGGAAACGGCCCAAAACGCAAAGTGGACACATCACATTTTTACAGTGAAAACGAACCCTTTTTATGCAATGTGCCTAGCTGTGGATTTTGAACCCTAGCTCAGCCGGCACCTAGGGAAATCTAGCAAACCTATATATTTTTTTAAAGTAGACACCCAGGGGACTTGTGTGGCTCTCACCAGGTTCTGTTACCCAGAATCCCTTGCAAACCTCAATTTTGTAAAAGAAAAAAAAAACATTTTCCTAACATTTCTGTGATGGAAAGTTCTGGAATCTGTATGGATCCACAAACTTCCACCCATCCCGCATTCCCCAAAGTCTCCTGATAAAAATGTACCTCACTTGTGTGGGTGGGCCAAGTGCCCACGGCAGGGAAGGGCCCAAAACGTGGAGACATCAAAATTACCTATCACAAAATGACCTGGTTTTGCTAGGGGGGTCACCTGGGTTTTTGGCCCCGGGTTCCGCAGCCATCTAGGGAAACCTACCAAAGCCAGACATTTCTGAAAACTAGACACCCGGGGGAGTCCAGAGAGGTATAGCTCGCGTGGCTTCCCCGTTTTCCTAACCAGAATCCCCTGCAAACCTCAAATTTAGCTGAAAGAAAAATCACATTTTCCTCATATTTCTGTGATGGAAAGTTCTGGAATCTTGAAACAAGTGAGGTATCATTTTACTCGGGAGACTGAGGGGAACGCTGAGTGGTAGGACATTTGTTCCGGCAATGTGAGCCCAGCCAGAAATGTGAGGAAAATGTGATTTTTTTCAGCTAAATTTGAGGTTTACGGGGATTCTAGGTAGGAAAATGTTAGGGGGTCCACGCATGCCATATTTCCCTGACTCCCCGGGTGTCTAGTTTTCAGAAATGTCTGGGTTTGGTAGGTTTCCCTAGATGGCCGCTGAGGCCGGGACCAGAAACGCAGGTGACCCTCGCAAAACCAGTTTTTTTTGCAATCGATAATTTTGAAGTCTCCACAGTACGTTTCGGGCCATTTCCTGTTGCGTGCACTATGCCTACCCACACAAGTGAGGTACCATTTTTATCGGGAGACCTGGGGTTACGCTGGGTGGTAGGAAATTTGTGGCAGCCCGGTGATCCCACAACTTTCCCACACAGAAAAGTGAGGGAAATGTGATGTTTTTAGCTAAATTTAAGGTTTGCAGGGGATTCTGGGTAAGAGAATGTTGGGAGATCCATGCAATCCACACCTCCCTGGACTCCCCTGGGTGTCTAGTTTTCAGAAATGTCTGGGTTTGGTAGGTTTCCCCTTTCCAATGATACCTCTCCTGTTTTTCTACGTGCTCGGGGGCTGAGATAGCCCCACGAGCACGTAGAAAGTGAAACTGAAATGAGCCTATCGGCTCATTTCAGTTTTGATTTCACTGAAATGACGTTAGCGCGACGTGTGCACTGATCGTCATTTCAGGGAAACCAACTAAACAGCCTCAGGAGCTGGGGAAGCTCTTCGCCAGCTCCCGAGGTTGTTTAGGGGGAAAGGAAATCCCTCTGGTGCCCGCACCAGACGGATTTCCTGTGCCATGGCGTCGGATGTGCGGGAGCCGTCTGACGCACATGAGCACTTTTACGTCTGACAGCTCACGCGCGTCCGACGCATGGAAAGGGTTAATACTATTATCAACAACAGCTAGTACTTTTTTCAAATTATCCTGGTCAATTTGTCTTAAACATGCAGCAACTTTCATTAGGCATAATTTCTAAATTTCATTAAAGGTAGCATATATAGGATTTGGGACCCAAAAGAAAATCCGATAAATTCATGTCCTCGGACAGGAGAAATAGATGATGTTTTACTGCAGACAGTGTGGAATGATGCAACCTTTGTTGACATAACTTTCCCACCGAATAGTAACAACACCAGAATGTGTTGACTGAGAGTATCGGCGATCAGGTCTACTTGATTTATACCCCGGTGTGGAATTAAGAAAACGAGCATGACAACCATTTGTCTCTACTGGCCACAATAACTCATTCAGCACCAGGCTATTTAATTGTTCTTCTGTGTAATTTGTATAACTTTGCCAATTATCAAAGTGTGCAATGAAAGGAATGGTAGGGGCTTTTATTTCTTTAATTTTAGCCAATCCCAGACAAGTAGTCTGCTGAATTGTTTCATTTAGGCAGGTCGCCTGTGTGGGAATTAGACTCGATACATGGTTTACATGCCCTGAACCTGACACCACTTCGTACTCCAAATCAATTTGAAATCACTAGTATCCTTCCAATAATCATAACCTTTAAGGGCCAACTGATTAACAAACATTGTAGTATATATAAGCTTAGTTTCTTTTTTTTTAAACAAATTTTATTGTGTCAATAGTCACATACAGTTTGGGGCCCCCTCTAACCGAGGGTGACCGCCACCACATACCCCACCGAATATTGATGTTGACAACTCGTTTACATTCATCAAAAAACAAAATTATATAAAGCATAACAACATGAACGTAATAAACCCAAGCCCTTTGCGCTGTTCCACATCTACATCCCTTTTTACATAAGTTACATTGCCACCCTACTGGAGTCGCTTGCAATCCACCCACCCCCTTCACTTCCCGGTAACCCCCACAAGTAAGGATGACACAAGTGTTTCCGCCGGGGGCATGGGCTCCAGATAGATGCCCCTGTAGTCTGCCCATCTCTTCCAGATTTTGGGATGCTTTTGAGGGCAGCCCCTAGCCTTAAATATTGGTACCTCCATGCCCATACAAAAGTCCATTCCCTTTTTCCAGGCTGTCAACGATGGTGGGGTAGGCGCCTTCCACAGCCTCGCGATATCCCTTTTGGCCAGGGTAAGCCTCAGCAACAGTAAATGTCGCTTATAAATGTTACCCCCGATACCCTCCATGATATGTAGAAGGCCCAGTCTCGGTGAAATAGGGACCTCCCACCCCAGAACTTCTGAGAGGCATGCCATGACCCCCGCCAAAACTTTGCAAGCGCCGTACAGTGCCAAACTGTGTGCATGAGGGACACTTCCCCATGTCCACAACACAGACAGTCAGGAGAAGATATTAATCCCGCCCTCCATAACCGCTGTCTGGTGTAATAAACCTGGTGTAGAAACTTAAATTGGATAAGGCTTAGCCGGGTTGCTATTGCTGCACCCCGCGGGGATGCTAGCACCTCCGCCCAGTCCTCCCCCTTCAATTGGCCCAAGTCAAGTGCCCACGTCTCCCTCAGTTTGTCCAGTGTAGTGGAGCTATTGGTCACCAGGGATTGATATATTTTCGCAGTTTTGTGTTCGCTCAGTTACCCCATAAACACCTTTGCTTCAATGGGATTGAATTCAGGGAGGACATCCAGCCCCGAGATGCTTGGGGAAATGGCATGTCTAAGTTGGAGATACCTATAAAATTGGGTTCAGGGCATATTATATTCTTTTTGAAGATCTTGAAATGATTTCAAAGTTGAACCCCTCATAACATCCCCTAGTGTAGATATGCCTATGTTATCCCAACCACAGAAGCCAGCTAACGCGGCCAGTTGCGGTAGTCCACCATTATGCCACAGTGGAGTCTCCCCGGTCAGTCTACCCCACCACCCCATCTTGCGGAGAGCTTGTTTCCACAGTTGGAACACCACCTGCGTCGCAGGCGGCAGGGATCGGCGTCGAGACGCTGAGTATAGGATAGTGTGAAGTGTTGCGTCTCCCATCTGCCACCGCTCCACCGCGTATGCGGGGTCCAGCCTATCTCCGTACCACCATTCATTTAGTACTAATAGGTGCGAAGCGGCATAGTAGGATTGAACGTCCGCTGTCGCAAGGCCCCCACAATACGTTGACTGAAAGCAGGTTCGTAGGGCGACCCGGGACACTCCCCCACCCCACAAGAAGTGCCCCAGCACTGCATTAACCTGTCAAAACCAGGTGTGCGAGATCGGGTATGGGTGATTCTGCAATTGATAAAGCAGACGCGAAAGTGATACCATATAAGCTTAGTTTGAGTAAGCGTAGATTTCCTTGGTGGAATTGGGGTTAATTTAAAATAATATGACATGGGGTCTGAAGTGTCATATCCTGAAAAATATGTATATTTCTGTCTTTGCTTTTCAGAACTCTCTGGAGGGGGAGTTGGACAATGTTCCCATTGAGTATAGTTAAAATGGGGACACTGTCTACCAGTTCTATGTAGGAAATGGTGTCTATAATGACTGTAGCAGAACATCTCCGTGTAATTGGCAGAGTTAAGGTATAGATCTTCTGTTTCAAAAACAGTATAATACTCTAATTCAGAAAGCATAGAATTTACAGTATCAACATCCCAATCATCCGAATGCAACCCTGGTACTATTACATCACCCACAGAAACTTTGAACGCATATGGTTTTATCCCAAACAATTCCATCAGTCACTGGAATGGCTGAAATGTTAACGAGAGACAAGTCTCTTCATTTTACTCGATGAAGAATGGGGGGGCCAACACCACGTTGACCAGTTCTGTAGCAGATCATTCCGGGAGGTAATCGTTGTTAATTAGTAGGAAAAAAAGAGTCACAAATCCAATCCATATGAACAAGAAAACCAAGGAAAGTATGAGCTAGATATATATCCAAGGAGTGACTAAATAAGTGGGTTTTAACCATGAAATAATAACACAAATCCGTGCAGGAGTGTACAAAACAGAAGAACTATCAGAAGAAAAATTATCTTGATCCATATAGTATCCGGAGGTACTCAGCTGAAAAACAGGAGGTTGGGACTCAGCAGTAGGACTTGAAAAAGTCAACTCAGATGGACTCACCAACTGTGGATCATTATAAATGAAATCTGTTGTAGAAGATGCTATATTAGAAGCAGGTATTGTGTCAGAGAAATTGTCAGCGGAGGACTCAGCCTCCACTCCCTCAGGAGGAGGATCAGCATTGGTGGTGCTCACAGGCTGTAAAGAGAAGTCTTGCGAAAAAGAACTGCTATTTCATGGCATACTATGAAGTATCGGCCACATGGTGTAGTTTGACATGTTCAATGGTGACAAAGCGATTGTCCTTATACCCAGGGAGAGGTGGCAAAATCACAGTTCATGTACCTTGAAGGCCAAGGAGCGGAACAGGAGCACGGTACGACGGGCCAAATTCCTTTTTGATGGCCAACCTTCTCTCGAACCAGATCTCCAATTTTTGGAAGCCAGCTAGAAACTAGAATTTGATCTGAGGCAGTGGAAGAGGTAGACTCCGGCAAGTGTTTGCGAGATTGAGCATCACTGAACTTTTGTAGGTCCTGTAAGACAGCACAATGGTTACCTACGTCAAAGGATGCGGCAGCTGCCACAACATCTGGACCATCAAGGTCCGGAAGATACATCTTGATGCCAAAAAAGCACCTTGTACGGGGTCCGCCTACCCAGAGATCTTTTAGGGAGGTTATTTAATGCTCTTTGAACCCCATATAGATGGTTCAACCAACCACGCCCTGTACCTAATACTCTAGCCGTTAAGGACTACTTTAAGTCACGGGTTATTCTCTCCACAACAGAAGTTTCCTCAGGTCTATACAGAGAAGAAAAATGCACTTGTAGACCCATGGACTTCATCGAATCATGGTACGCTTTAGAAGTGAATGCTGGACCTTGGTTCGAATGGAATGTGCATCAGGCATATGTCCCGATAAAGACTTGCAAGTCTTTGATAACAGTTCGAGCGTCAGCCGAGCGCTGTGTTGGGAATCACACAATCACCAACTCCAGGAATAGTTACAAAAGGAATATTTTGACCATTTAAATAATAAGAACATTTTGAAGAAAAGCCCTTCACTAAAGGGTTGCCGCTTTTAAACGAATTCACAGCAGCCGAGATATCATAATATCTTAGAGCGGTTTACTGCTGCTATTTTAGCTGTGGCTACAACATTTTTGGCTGCTTCATCAGCCAGAGAATTCCCTATGGCATGTGTTCCCACACGTTGATGACTCAATGTATGTATAACATGAGCTAGTGGCAACTTATCCTTAAAATCTGCCACTTTACCCCAAAAGCATTTTGTGCTTTATTGTGCTACCCTTGGAATCCTTAAAATCATTTTGTCGCCAAAAACGTAAGTTGTCATTAAAAGAATGTACACAGTAATACGAATCACATACAATAAGGACGGGGGATTCAGGATACGTATTTTCAAGTGCAAGTAGTAAAGCCTTCAATTCAGCCAACTGCGCCGTAAAGTCCCCAAGTAACTGTGCGAGTAGTTTGTGGGTGAAAAATTTCATCTGAGATAAAGCCAATAACAATGGTGCATGCAGCAGAATATTTCTGCTTAGAACCAATAGCAGGTTGAGCAGAGCCATCAGTATAAATGACTGATAGATATTGATCAAGAGCCCGAATCGAAGAAGGCAAAGTATAAACAATGTTCATTTAGCAAAAATTCTTGTGTTTGCAAAGAAGGGTCAAAGGCGAAGACTACATCTACGGCTGGCAAGGATGTAGTCCATTGTATCCATTGGGGATTGATGGCTCTAGAGTTAGGGATGCTGGCTTTTGTGACTGCCTCTAGGGCAGGGAGGGGAGAGGAGATACAACAATAATGCATTTCCCTTGAGCAAGTGGCCTTTCCTTAAGGATGGCCATCTGTACAGCAGTTAGATTTTCCTCAGTAGAAGCTAAACGCATTTTCCGAGATGAATAGAAATGCGATTTATATGCAATGAGTACCGTTTCACCTTCATTAAAGGTTACGTATGTAAATCCAATTCCACCCAGTAAAACACGGATAACCAAGTTAGTGGTATTAACACATGTATGCAGGCTACATGTTTCAAGTAAATCAGACTGTAAAGATCTGAGTGTGGAAGTGTGGTACGACGTCCATTCGGAAGCGGAAAAATCAGGACGTATTAAGGCATAAAGCGGTTTAATACGTTGTGCATAATCAGGTATGTATGTCCTACCAGTACTGGGAGGCTGCAATTAAGCGCACTTCTCCAGAAAATGGGGGGAAAGACTTTTACCCTCATGAGTAAGTTTATATCCCATAAAAAGGACACTGAGAAAAGCTATACAAGACTTTTTAAAGTTAAACTTGTAACCTAGTACAGCAAATCACGAAATGATGTGATCAACTCTTGCTAAATGGGGGTTTAATTCATTGTCAGTTAGGTAGATGTCATCAACGTAGGAAAGCGCATCAGGGTTAATCTCATGAAGAATCGACACAATGCGTGCCACAAAGACTCCTGGGCTGTTCTTCTAGCCAATAGGAAGTCAGGCGTAGCACCTCTGAAAACCGAGGGCACTAAACGCGGACTAGCCACGGCTCTGTGGAGCCAAATTGGACATTTCCAACATTTTTTTCAGTCACAAAGTTGTGTTATATTTTTTTTTACAGATGATATGCAGGACTATGGGTATTTTGCACAGCAAAAGTGAGTATGACTATTCAAATGTCTGTAATCTAAGACAATGCAATAGGAATGATCAGGTTTCAGAACCCGAAAAAGAGGATTATTCATTTGAGAGACACAGGGTTCAATTACTCCATGGTACTCCAGTTGGGAAATAATTTCTTTAATGGGTGCCTTTGCATCCCGTTTAATAGGATACTATGGTTGTACCTGAGGTGTGGACAGTATAGGAATAACATGGTAAGAAGAATCCTTTTCCCAACCAGTATTGTTACGATAAAGAGCGGGGGCCAATGCAAGGGCCAAATCAGAGGTGTAAGCATGTTGAACCTCGTCTGGGACAAGGTGCGAGAAAGAAGGAAAAAGGATATCCGCACCCCGAGGACGTGCAAGAACAAAAGGTGGGGGTGAGTCCATCTCCGCCAAGAGAATGTCAGAAGACGTAGTTAAATTGCCCCAAAATATTACCTTAATTGTGCATTTAACGTCACCTTCAATTTGTATAGCCAAATGATACAGTCTGTCTGGAGGGACTACGCAGGTATACGAGGTTTCAACCGGAATAAATGTATCAGTTGCTCTCGTTACCAAAAATTGGTGGAGATTCCAGCGTACCATGGTTACTTCTGCCACGCTGTCAAGGAGAGTCACCGCCCAACTCCTGTTCATGAGGCATACTTTGCAGTTAATGCAGCAACTTTCTTTTTCTGAAAAGGGGGTTTGACATGGAGAAGGTCTATACTCCTTTTTTATCTTCACGTCAGACGAGCGTTGTGTCTCCCCCTTCGGTTGAACGTACTCTCCTTGGTCTGCGATCAGATCGCTCTCCTCTGTCGTATTGTTGACCAGACGATTCCTGAAAGGAACGAGGCGAACGTGTATCAGAGTGGAGAAACTCCATGTTGTCCAGTTTTTTGTTGCTGCTTAGAGTTATCCCATGGTTTTTTAGAAAACTCACAGGCAGGTCTGGCATCCTAGACCTAGGTTTGCCAAGTGGTGGTACAGAAGGTCTGGTCCCCAAACTATTACGTCCTAGAGACATGTGCACATTAGCAATAATGATAGGCAACTCACGTTTGCGTTCAGCTACTGTCCACCGTGGCAAGTCGTTGGCGTATAGCCAAAGACGCGGCTTCACCTTTAACATTAGAAAGAATCATTTTGGAGACAAAGGGCAAATTTCCCACAAGTTTCATCCCCAGATCGAGGGCAGGACCTGCCCCATGCTCAATCTGCATCTGTTTCAGGACATTAGGTAGAACAGCCATTGAGGGAGAGCCATGACAAAGTGTATAGTGTGGCAAAAATTGTCCCCCGGGTGTTGCAGTCAGGCAGACTGGGGACCAGTCCACTGGGTAAGCTCATGGTCAAAATACGGTGCTTATCTTATCCTGTAAGGGGAAACAAAGCTTCAAGTTGGTCTATTTTCTAGGCGATCCAAAATGCTATTTCTTTTTTTTTGACAATCAATTTTATTGAGTTTTGAATGTAACAACAAACAGCACCGTTCAATGCTACAGTATATAGTATCAGAGTAGGGAGAAGAACACATCACACTGACATTAAGCAACACAAGTGCAGCAATGGTCGTACAGCTGGCAAGCCCACCATTCCATTTCAATCGTCTAGTACCCCGACCCATTTACCCCACATGCGGCGAAATTTCCCAGGACATCCCCTGGCTACATATAGATTCCGTTCCTGTGCAGCGCACCAATCCACCCCCCTGCGCCAGCGCCCCAGAGTGGGTGGGGAAGTGTCCAGCCATTGAGAAGCAATGTCTCTTTTGGCAACTACCAATGCAGTATTAAGGAAGAGCTTCTCAGCCCTGGAGCCGTCCAATCCGTCAGTGATACCCAGCAGAACATGTATGGGATCAAGGGGCACCTCCCAGCCCAGGACCTCCGTCAGGTCTTGTGTTAGAGACTCCCAATACCCCTGTATCACGTAGCACAACCACACCATATGGTAAAAGTCGGCGTGAGGGTGGGAGCAGCGGGGGCAGCGGGCGTCCGACCGAAGCCCCGCGCGGTGAAGACGCAGGGGTGTAAGGTAGGCAGCATGCAAGAAGTAGACTTGGACCAGACGGAGCCTCGCTGATACCGCAATCATTCTAGGGGCCATCAGGGCGTCCCTCCAATCCGCATCCTCCAGAGCCCCAAGCCAGCCCTCCCTTTTTTCTCGGAGAAGGGAGTTAGGGGTATTGTTGATGAGTGAGCGGTATATCCGAGAGATCCCACCCTTCCCCAAATCACCGGTCAGGACTTGTGCCTCGGACGGGCTATATTCAGGCAGGGACGTGCCCTCCGGAATATAAGAATGAAGGGCGTGACGCAACTGCAAGTATCGAAAGAATTGAGAAGGATGGAGGGAGTGTCTAGCCTGCAAGTCTTGAAACGATCGGATATGGGTACCATTCCAGACGTCGCCCAGCAAGGTAACCCCGATGAGGTCCCACTGCCGGAACCCAGACAGGGAAGCAACTTCACGAAGCCTGGTGCCACACCACAAAGGAGTGTGTTGAGTCAGTCTCCCTGCCCATTGAGTATGGCGTAGTGACGCACGCCAGGCCAGGAACACTCCGCGTGTGACTTCGGGGAGAGCTCGAGGGACTACGTCTCCATAGAGCATCCCTTGGATAGAGGAGAAGCCTATGGTGTTAAGTTCCAAACGGTACGCCGGGTCGGACCAGCCGCCGTTAAACCAGTCATGGATCGTGAGGAGACGAGTCGCCAGATAGTAGAGGTAGAGGTTCGTCATTCCGAGACCTCCATTAAAAGGTGGGATTCGACAGTGGGTCAGGGCCAGCCTGGATCTCCGCCCCCCCCCAGAGGAACCTAGTGGCCAGACCATCCATATCTCGGAACCAAGACCTAGCAAAGGAGAGATGCGTGTTCTGGAGCATGTACAGGAAACGGGGTAAGATCATCATTTTATATAGGGCTATCCTGCCCAGAGGGTTCAGGGGCAACGTGCGCCATTTAAGAAGGTCGGCGCGGACCCGCCGAACCAGCGGGGTGACATTGAGCTCCCAGGCGAGGTCGGGAAGAAGGGAAACCCAGATCCCCAAGTACCTGAAAGACAACCGCCGCAGGGGAATCAACGACTGCCAGTCAAAGCACTCGCGTGATAAATGCAAGGGAACAAGGACAGACTTGGCCGGGTTAAGCCGTAGGCCGGAAACATGTTCAAAAAGGGCCAGTGCCCGAAGGCAGCGAGGTCCCGACCGGGCCGGGTCAGCCAGGAACAACAGTACATCGTCCGCGTATAACGCAATTTTATCCTCCGCTAGGCCGGGCCACCTCCATCCAGTCAGTGAGTGATCACTGCGGATCAGGCAAGCGAACGGTTCCATTGCCAGAGCAAAAAGAATCGGTGAAAGGGGGCAGCCCTGTCTCGCACCCCGCCCAATGGGGAAGGGGCGGGACAGAGCTCCGTTAACGAGGACCTGTGCCCGGGGACGGTGATAAAGTAGTCGCACCAAGTTGCGGAAAGGAGAACCAAAGCCCATCTGGTCCAGCACTGCATCTAAGTAGCTCCAATCAACAGAGTCGAAAGCCTTCTCAAAGTCAGTAAGGAGAAGGGACAAGTATGGAGTCAACAGGTGCCGGTTTGCGAGGGCAAGATGAAGGCGTCGGAGACAGTGCCTAGTTCCTCGGAGAGGCATAAAACCGCATTGGTGAGGATGGACGAGCTGGGCTAGATGTGGCCGTATGCGACTGGCCAATACGGAAGCGAAGATCTTAAGCTCCGTATTGATGAGCGAAATGGGACGGTAGTCTGTACAACTTTGTGAGGGGGTTGGGACTTTGGGATCACTACAATAGTAGCGAGATCCGTCTCCGGCCGGAATGAGCCGCAGCCCACCGCTTCTTTGTACATCTCTACAAGAGGTGGAAGCAGGGTGTCGCGGTAGGACGAATAAAACTCCTGGGGGAACCCGTCTGGTCCAGGAGTCTTACCAGCCGCCAAACGCGAAATGGCTTCAGACACCTCCTCAGGGGTGAGCGGAAGGTCCAGCGCAGCCGCGTCAGAGCCGCCCAGGCGTGGAAGAGAATTCTTCCCGCTCGAGGAGGTCGGAAAGGGAAAGATCAGGCGACCGCGCTGAGTAGAGGGTAGCATAATAGGAGGCAAAGCACTGGGCCACTGCCACCGGGGCGCGGTGGAGTGTGCCGTCTGCGTCCGCCATTTCCGGTATGATACGGTTAGCCATAGGGTAAGTGGCGAGGCGGTAAAGGAGCTTCCCATTTTTGTCTCCCCAGCCGTACACGCGGGCCACAGAGGAGCGCCAAAGAAGCTTGGCGGCTTCCAGAGAGGTCTGCCTGATCTCATCCCGTAGGAACGCCAGTCTCCGGACCTGGACTTCAGACCTATCCTCGGGGTTCAGCGTCTCAATCAGAGTGGCTTGCGCCTCCAAATGTGTGAGCTGGGAATCACGCGCCGCCCGAGTGAGTTTCAGCTGGCCCTTGGCGAATCCCCGAATGGTGGCCTTGCCAGCCTCCCATAGGGTGCGAGAGGAAGACACCGAGTCATGGTTAGTTGTAAAATAGGTACAGAGTTCGGCACCAATGCTGTCCTTGAACTCCTCATCCTGGAGGAACCAGGCGTTGAGTCGCCAAAGCGGTCGGGAGGATGAGGGAAGGGCCCCTACATGGAGTAACACCGGAGAGTGGTCTGACAGGCCCCTCGGTAGGATAGAGATTGCCTGGAGCGCTCGGCAGTCCTGAACCGGCAGGAAAGCGTAGTCTAGACGTGCATGGGTGTGATGAGAGGCCGAAGTGTGGGTGTAGTGCCTTGCGGTCGGGTACCACAATCTCCAGGCGTCCCCGAGGCCCAGGCTGGTTGCCCATGAGGAGAGGAGACCGGATTGAACAGTCCTGGAAGTAGAGGGAGGGGACGCAGTGTCAAGGCCGGGATCCATGACGGCGTTGAAGTCGCCCCCCACCACGGTCAGGCCAAGGGGCAAAGCCGCAATCAGCGGGGTAAGTCTGCGGAGTGTAGAGGCCAGCAAAGCAGGAGGGGAATAGACAGACAGGAGATTGATCGGGCGATCACCAAGGGTCCCTTCTAAGAGAATAAAACAGCCCTGAGGATCATGTGTCACCTTACGCGCCACTAGGGGAAGAGTACGACGCGCCAGGATCGCCACCCCTCTGGATCCCCTACGAAACCCGGAATGCCAGACAGTGCCATAGCCATAGCGGGCAAGGAAGGGACACTTTTGGCCTAGTAGGTGAGTTTCCTGAAGCAGGAGTATGTCTACCGCCTGGCGCTGGGCATAGCGCAGAACGGCTGCGCGTTTAATCTTGTCCAGTAGGCCATTAATGTTCCAGGACATAAGGCGGAGCGGTGAGAGCGCGTTAGATTCGCCGGTCAGGAGGAGGCCATGGGGGGAGTCGGGGCGCGCAGCAGCATAGCTGGGATTCTGGAAGCATGGTATCGCTCAGAGCTCGCAAATACGGTAGCATAGCAGTGTATGAGATGCGTTCATCCAGATGAAAGGAAACCGAGACGGTGCAAACAAAATAAAACCTGAAAAATAAAACGAACAGGAGCCGAAGCTCCAACCCTTCCCAACCCCCCACCCCACACTTCAGGAACGGAAGCATCTGTCGCCCAAACAATAACCAGGAACTGGAACACCAAGCTAAAAACGCTTGGAAACTGGGACAGATGTGGAGGACCCCTCCTCATTGCAGGATGTTCTTGTCTTATACCATCGATGAACAGTTAGTGACCAAATGGGTTACTGATCTCAGTCTCAGCCACTAGACTCGGACGGCCCCGACCAGGAACCCAGACAACAAAGAAAGGACAGGCATCACATGATGTGTTCAGGCCAGTCCGGTGAGAAGTGTTGGGCTACGGGAAAGATCCGTGTCCGGAAGATCTATCAAGGACTGTCGAGGCGAGGCCGAGCCGGGATCCGAACGGCCCAAGGAGCCAGATCGCCGCCTGGCTGGAGAAGTCTCGAGTGGATGGTCCCGGCGTGCGGCCCTTTGAGGGGCCCATTGGAGAGGCAGAGTGCGCCCGTCGCTGGCCCCTACGCCTCCTGGAGCGCCTGCGCCGCGGTCGAAGTACCGGCATGTCCCGCCGAGCGCCGCTAATGGTAGTGGGTTGAACCTGATCGTGGACGGGCATCCGCAGCGGGCGTTCTTCTGTCGCCCATGTCCATGCCTCCTCCGGAGTCTCAAAGAAGAGAGATTTGTCTTGAAAGACCACACGCAGTCGCGCCGGGAAGAGGAGCCTGTATTGAATGTTAAGCGAGCGCAGCTTCTGCTTGACCTCACCAAAGGAACGGCGTTGAGACTGGACCTCCCGGGAGTAGTCAGGGAAGACCATTATCGTCAGGTTGTCATGCTTAAGAGGTTGTTTCTTCCGGGATTCGGCCAAGATAGCGTCTCTGTCTCGATAGTTGAGAATTCGCAGGATGATTGGTCGCGGGGGGCACCCGGCTGCGGCCGGGGAGCGAGCGATCTGTGGGCCCTCTCAATCGTGAACCAAGGGGAGAGCGCTCCCTCGGGCATCCAAGAGCGTATCCAACGCTCTACAAAGTCCGCTACCCGCCCCTGTTCCATGCCCTCAGAAAATCCAATCAGGCGAAGGTTGTTGCGGCGGGCGCGATTTTCTGCATCTTCAGCCCGCCGGTGGAGCTCCTGTGTGTGAGACTGGAGCCGGTTCACCTGGATCTTGAGTTGCTGAACATCGTCTTCCACGGCAGACACACGGGATTCTGCCTCCTTAATCTGGGTGTTCGCATTGCGGAGGTCCTGTCGGATCAGCGTTATGTCTACTCGAGCCTCTGCAATCTTGCCTTCAACCGAGGATTGCGACGCCTGGATCGCCTGAAGGATAACGGAGAGGTCGGGCGCGGCCGGGGCCCCCGCAGCAGTAGGACCACCGGCGGCCCCAGCCTCAGTGGTGGTAAACCGATCCATCTTGGTCTGGGTAGCCGGAGTCTTGGGTACCTTATCTCGGCCCATGGCGGCCCCCCGGTAGGGTGAAGAGGGAGCGCCCCCCCCCCCCGGGCAGACCGGTCAGAGAGGCTGAAAGAAAGGAGTCCTCGGTGCAGCCAGGTCTAGCCGCCCACTCCACTCCAAGCGAATTCTGCGGGGGCTCCCGCGGACCACGGGACAATAGCGGACTCGTCGGGTCACGGGTCTACAATACAGGGGGTCTGCGGCCTCACCATGGCATGATCTAGATGACACGGGCGCCAGGAGCCGATGGAGGGCCCCCCGACCAGGATCCCCCGCCGCTCGAACCGTGCGGCCGACCCAAGACCCCAGGCCGCGGCTGCAGCTCGAATCAGGCGAGCCGGGTCAGGAGAGCAAGACCAGGCAGTCCGGGCCAGCGCCAGTCCCTCCTCCGACACCCGACCCGCAGGACCAACCACAGGCCCCCGCCGGTCAAGCCAAGCGCCACTGCCCGAGGCGGCAGTCGAGGAACCCCCAATCCTCCAGGACCCCAGGTGCGAGGGGAGGGGGGGAAGCCCAACGGGCCCGATTCAGGCCCAGGGGTGTCACACACCTCTCCCCCTTCCGCCCGATCGACGGCCGATCTCCCCCTCAGAAGACCGCACCACCCAACGCAGCTTGAACACCTCCTCACCTCGCAGCCACCATCACCAAAGGGAGAGGGGGGGGAGAAGGCAGGCAGCGGTCCGCAGGCACCTCCGCAGCACAGTCTAGGTTCCCAGGAGGGCCCAGCAGTCCCACCGCCTCCTCCAAGATCGGCCAGGCCGCCAACAGAGTCGCAGGCAGCCGCGCTCACCACCGCGTCCGGCCAGTAGTCTCAGCCTTTCAGGGCCCCCTCCCAGAGCAAGGCGGCGGCCCCCCCGGCGGGAAACCAGTCCGTTGGCACGCCGGGAGGCAACGAAAACACTCCAGGTCCAGCAGTCAGGTCCCGTGGGACGAAGCCAGGTAGGCCCCAGGGCTCCCAATAGTCAGTGGGAGCTCCCCGAAGCGGCGGGCCGCCTCACCGGCCCGGCCGCGTAGGCCGCCCCCGCACAGCAGAAGAGCAGGTCCGCAGTCTCGCCGGCCGGTTTCAGGAGGCCGGCGACTCAGCGCTCCGTATCGGCGCACTCAGGATGCAGGGCCGTGCAGTGAGCTGTCGGCCGCGGTGGCAGCCGCCATCTTGAACGGGGCCGTAAAAGGATCGGATCTTGAGAGCGTCCTCCACCTCAATGAGCACAAGGCAGCACTTCCACAAAGCCCTCCGTCCCTCCAGGTGACCGGGTCAGGGATTTCAGGGGTCACTCATGTCCTGATGGCGGGCGAATGCAGAGCGGATGACGGAGGGGTCCGGAGCACTCCTAAGGTGCGACCGCCATCTTGACGATCTTGGCCACCCTCGCCAAAATGCTATTTCTTAACGATTTGTGGGTCTTTTGCCCATAAATGAATGAACAATTACAGGACTAATTACAGGCCCCAACTGGTTGTTGGGCCAGTCCTTGTCTGCCAAGTATAGCTGGACCAGGTAGCAAGGCACGGGAAATACATTGGGTAAGACGTTGATATAGTACGACTAAAACATTATACAAAGCCCGCATTTCTACTAAATTAATATTCGCCATATAAGGATATGGAGTATGGCATGCTAATTCTGCCCATGTGGCCCCTTCAATACTTAAGAGACCCATTGTAACAGTCCCAAGGACGTGGGGGAGGGTGCCATTAAACCGCATCTGATGTTCCCAGCTGGTCAGAGGAATTTCAAGAAGCGCATATGGACGATATACATTAGATGCCTGTGGCACTTTATATTCATGAAAGGTATTATCATTAGAATCGACAGCCGGAAATGTGACCCAGGGATAGAAAACTTCAAAGCGGTATGCTGCGTCCGCCTCTACAACAAAAATTACAGGAGCACCCTCATTAGGGACTCCATGCTGCAACAAGTGTTGAGTAACTGCCGGACGACAGTTAACAGGAATAACTATGGGCTGTGCCATAACTAATTTAGAAAGAATTTGAGGCGTAGCACAAAGAGAATCACAAAACCTTTTAATTTTCAAGCTTGAAAAACCAAACAGAACTAGGTACTCCCTAATAACTGTGGAGAATAAATCCCTAGCACCACGGACGTCTCCAGGAAAAGGTGCGAGGGTATTGTGGACAAGCACTACTCAGGGTTCCCACAAGTAAGTACGAGACC
The DNA here is from genome assembly GCA_963921515.1 of Calotriton arnoldi. Classification (NCBI taxonomy): domain Eukaryota; kingdom Metazoa; phylum Chordata; class Amphibia; order Caudata; family Salamandridae; genus Calotriton; species Calotriton arnoldi. The sequence goes on along the minus strand of CAWUFW010001624.1, from coordinate 1,991,641 downwards.
AAACGTTGGCGGTGCCATGTTGCAGGGATTCTGCTTTAGAACAGAAATATGCTTGGAACCATAAAACATTAGTATTGTAGGGATGGAGTCACGATACCACCTCAGTGTCTGTGATTCAGAGTCCGACTAGCTTAAGTGCCTCACTTGCCCTCCTAACCTTACCAGAAAAACAAGTGAATTGGCACCCCAGAACACAACACTCTCGATCCTCTCAGGGATCGCGGTAACAGGACACACCCTTTCGCTCTCTCACTCGTACTTGTTGACAATAAGATAACCAGAAGACACGAAGGAAGTTTAGAATATTTGAACTATTGTGCTCTAAAATGCAGTGCCACAATTAGAAACAAATGCATACTAACAATACTGTTAGTATGGTTAATAATTCATATATCATGAAAAGCCCTGTCATATAGGACAACGTAACCTAAACCCCCCTCCCTTGCTAATGAGGCTAAATGATTATATATCAGTGATCCCTGGGATTACTGGCATACCCCGTACCTTAGAATTCACAGATGAACGTTCTACATCTCCGCAAACTCCGCGCTCTCGTCTCAGAACTCTTTCCAGGTGTGTGTTTTTGGTTTATGTGCTCATCTATATGATAGGACATGTATGCATTTTTATTTTTAAAGTTTTCTATAGCGCGAACATGACCACCGAGGGTATCAGAGCGCTTTACAGAATATAAGTCAGGAACAACAGCTGCATTCTCGTGATATGTCTAGGTGCTAGTGCCTGGCCAGAATGAATAACAAGGGACATTGTTGTTTGACCTTCTCTATGGTGTTCAGACTCAAGACCCAAGACAATTGAACGCGAAAACATATGCAGGTTCCGTGTGAAAGTACAATGTGGCACAAAAGCAAGCGTGTTTATATAGTAACGTGTGCAAAGAAAAATGAGGCCTACAACGTGTACAGTTAGGCTAACATAGGGAAAACTACAATGGGCCACGCAGGAAACACACATCAGCAGGGCTGCATCTCAGTCACAGTACACAGCGTTCCAGGATAATCCAAGCAGAAGTGCTCCTCTGCCGAATGTAGCAGAGAGGCAGTTTATATAATAAAAGAACCATTCTAATTGCACTGTGTCAAAGGCGCAGAGCTGATGTGTGGAAAGACCCTCACCATTTGGCCTCCAGGTGGAACATCCATTGCGGAGCAACAAAAATTTGACCAAAACAGCAACGACAAGGAATAACACAAGCAGTATGCCTCCACATACACTGGAAACCATAGAGTTTAAAAAGGACGAAATCACCCTGAATACAGTCTGGAATGTACTAACAAAGCCAGACCCAATCGCTTTAAAAAGCTTTGTTTTTGCCTCTTACTTTTCCTGCATGTGATCACCATTCTCACAGAGGGCTTAGCAGTCCCTTCCTGAAGGTGAGCTGACTCTGCAATCTTGACTGTTTTGCTAGGGAAGCTTCCCAGCAACTTTTCTCCGCTCTACAAGCTCACATTTTCAAACCTTGGTCACAGCTAAAGCCACTCCAGTTCCCTCTCCCAATTCTTCCACAATAGGCCAGCCAAGGTGCTTATGTCCACCATCTCATTCATCAACACGGTTCTGCTGAGACCACCAAATCCATATCTTCTCTGCTGATTGGCAGGCTGTGCAGCCCTGGAGTAACAATGTTCTAAATTTACGACAGTAAGTCTATTGTTTGAAAGGTGAGGCATCTTGAAAAACTATACCCTGAAGCATGTGACATGAATCTACAGCGCTGTTAATGTCCCTGACTGTTGATCCCGCGATGGGCCTGACTATTATATTATACACCTATCACTGAGCTACCACCGACATATACTACATGGAATGACTCACGGTCCGTACTATGGGGCAGCCCTAAGAATGTGCATAATTAATCTGAGTACGTGCGGCATGCCTGGGGGGTGGGGGGAAGATGGGAGTTGCGGGGGGAGTTACACGGGTGCAAACTGTGTTAGACCACGAGCCTTGAGGGGAGGCCTCAACGTACTGCAGTGACAATCGACTGGATTCAAGCAAGCCTGGCTGATGACGGCTGGAATGCCAGAAACCGGTCCTAGGATGCTTGTTTCTGGTCCAGGGAAGACATGGCTTGGCAGTTCGGGCTGGACTGTTCCCATGAGGCACAGGGTCAGACTGATTTGCATATGGCCATGTCTGAACTGGGGTGGTGGAGTGAGCTAAAGAATGATGATGGATTAAACCCAGATCAGTTGACTGGGGGTGAGTGTTTGATTGGCTCAAGCGTTCCGTCCATCATCCCCTTTGTATCGCTTTGTTCGCCCTAAGTTGGCGGGGGTATGCCCAGACGTGGGTCCCTTGCTCACTTTGCCACTGGATTCAAGCAAGCCTGGCTGATGACGGCTGGAATGCCAGAAACCGGTCCTAGGATGCTTGTTTCTGGTCCAGGGAAGACATGGCTTGGCAGTTCGGGCTGGACTGTTCCCATGAGGCACAGGGTCAGACTGATTTGCATATGGCCATGTCTGAACTGGGGTGGTGGAGTGAGCTAAAGAATGATGATGGATTAAACCCAGATCAGTTGACTGGGGGTGAGTGTTTGATTGGCTCAAACGTTCCGTCCATCATCCCCTTTGTATCGCTTTGTTCGCCCTAAGTTGGCGGGGTATGCCCAGACGTGGGTCCCTTGCTCACTTTGCCACTGGATTCAAGCAAGCCTGGCTGATGACGGCTGGAATGCCAGAAACCGGTCCTAGGATGCTTGTTTCTGGTCCAGGGAAGACATGGCTTGGCAGTTCGGGCTGGACTGTTCCCATGAGGCACAGGGTCAGACTGATTTGCATATGGCCATGTCTGAACTGGGGTGGTGGAGTGAGCTAAAGAATGATGATGGATTAAACCCAGATCAGTTGACTGGGGGTGAGTGTTTGATTGGCTCAAACGTTCCGTCCATCATCCCCTTTGTATCGCTTTGTTCGCCCTAAGTTGGCGGGGTATGCCCAGACGTGGGTCCCTTGCTCACTTTGCCACTGGATTCAAGCAAGCCTGGCTGATGACGGCTGGAATGCCAGAAACCGGTCCTAGGATGCTTGTTTCTGGTCCAGGGAAGACATGGCTTGGCAGTTCGGGCTGGACTGTTCCCATGAGGCACAGGGTCAGACTGATTTGCATATGGCCATGTCTGAACTGGGGTGGTGGAGTGAGCTAAAGAATGATGATGGATTAAACCCAGATCAGTTGACTGGGGGTGAGTGTTTGATTGGCTCAAACGTTCCGTCCATCATCCCCTTTGTATCGCTTTGTTCGCCCTAAGTTGGCGGGGGTATGCCCAGACGTGGGTCCCTTGCTCACTTTGCCACTGGATTCAAGCAAGCCTGGCTGATGACGGCTGGAATGCCAGAAACCGGTCCTAGGATGCTTGTTTCTGGTCCAGGGAAGACATGGCTTGGCAGTTCGGGCTGGACTGTTCCCATGAGGCACAGGGTCAGACTGATTTGCATATGGCCATGTCTGAACTGGGGTGGTGGAGTGAGCTAAAGAATGATGATGGATTAAACCCAGATCAGTTGACTGGGGGTGAGTGTTTGATTGGCTCAAACGTTCCGTCCATCATCCCCTTTGTATCGCTTTGTTCGCCCTAAGTTGGCGGGGTATGCCCAGACGTGGGTCCCTTGCTCACTTTGCCACTGGATTCAAGCAAGCCTGGCTGATGACGGCTGGAATGCCAGAAACCGGTCCTAGGATGCTTGTTTCTGGTCCAGGGAAGACATGGCTTGGCAGTTCGGGCTGGACTGTTCCCATGAGGCACAGGGTCAGACTGATTTGCATATGGCCATGTCTGAACTGGGGTGGTGGAGTGAGCTAAAGAATGATGATGGATTAAACCCAGATCAGTTGACTGGGGGTGAGTGTTTGATTGGCTCAAACGTTCCGTCCATCATCCCCTTTGTATCGCTTTGTTCGCCCTAAGTTGGCGGGGGTATGCCCAGACGTGGGTCCCTTGCTCACTTTGCCACTGGATTCAAGCAAGCCTGGCTGATGACGGCTGGAATGCCAGAAACCGGTCCTAGGATGCTTGTTTCTGGTCCAGGGAAGACATGGCTTGGCAGTTCGGGCTGGACTGTTCCCATGAGGCACAGGGTCAGACTGATTTGCATATGGCCATGTCTGAACTGGGGTGGTGGAGTGAGCTAAAGAATGATGATGGATTAAACCCAGATCAGTTGACTGGGGGTGAGTGTTTGATTGGCTCAAACGTTCAGGTCCATCATCCCCTTTGTATCGCTTTGTTCGCCCTAAGTTGGCGGGGGTATGCCCAGACGTGGGTCCCTTGCTCACTTTGCCACTGGATTCAAGCAAGCCTGGCTGATGACGGCTGGAATGCCAGAAACCGGTCCTAGGATGCTTGTTTCTGGTCCAGGGAAGACATGGCTTGGCAGTTCGGGCTGGACTGTTCCCATGAGGCACAGGGTCAGACTGATTTGCATATGGCCATGTCTGAACTGGGGTGGTGGAGTGAGCTAAAGAATGATGATGGATTAAACCCAGATCAGTTGACTGGGGGTGAGTGTTTGATTGGCTCAAACGTTCCGTCCATCATCCCCTTTGTATCGCTTTGTTCGCCCTAAGTTGGCGGGGGTATGCCCAGACGTGGGTCCCTTGCTCACTTTGCCACTGGATTCAAGCAAGCCTGGCTGATGACGGCTGGAATGCCAGAAACCGGTCCTAGGATGCTTGTTTCTGGTCCAGGGAAGACATGGCTTGGCAGTTCGGGCTGGACTGTTCCCATGAGGCACAGGGTCAGACTGATTTGCATATGGCCATGTCTGAACTGGGGTGGTGGAGTGAGCTAAAGAATGATGATGGATTAAACCCAGATCAGTTGACTGGGGGTGAGTGTTTGATTGGCTCAAACGTTCCGTCCATCATCCCCTTTGTATCGCTTTGTTCGCCCTAAGTTGGCGGGGGTATGCCCAGACGTGGGTCCCTTGCTCACTTTGCCACTGGATTCAAGCAAGCCTGGCTGATGACGGCTGGAATGCCAGAAACCGGTCCTAGGATGCTTGTTTCTGGTCCAGGGAAGACATGGCTTGGCAGTTCGGGCTGGACTGTTCCCATGAGGCACAGGGTCAGACTGATTTGCATATGGCCATGTCTGAACTGGGGTGGTGGAGTGAGCTAAAGAATGATGATGGATTAAACCCAGATCAGTTGACTGGGGGTGAGTGTTTGATTGGCTCAAGCGTTCCGTCCATCATCCCCTTTGTATCGCTTTGTTCGCCCTAAGTTGGCGGGGGTATGCCCAGACGTGGGTCCCTTGCTCACTTTGCCACTGGATTCAAGCAAGCCTGGCTGATGACGGCTGGAATGCCAGAAACCGGTCCTAGGATGCTTGTTTCTGGTCCAGGGAAGACATGGCTTGGCAGTTCGGGCTGGACTGTTCCCATGAGGCACAGGGTCAGACTGATTTGCATATGGCCATGTCTGAACTGGGGTGGTGGAGTGAGCTAAAGAATGATGATGGATTAAACCCAGATCAGTTGACTGGGGGTGAGTGTTTGATTGGCTCAAACGTTCCGTCCATCATCCCCTTTGTATCGCTTTGTTCGCCCTAAGTTGGCGGGGGTATGCCCAGACGTGGGTCCCTTGCTCACTTTGCCACTGGATTCAAGCAAGCCTGGCTGATGACGGCTGGAATGCCAGAAACCGGTCCTAGGATGCTTGTTTCTGGTCCAGGGAAGACATGGCTTGGCAGTTCGGGCTGGACTGTTCCCATGAGGCACAGGGTCAGACTGATTTGCATATGGCCATGTCTGAACTGGGGTGGTGGAGTGAGCTAAAGAATGATGATGGATTAAACCCAGATCAGTTGACTGGGGGTGAGTGTTTGATTGGCTCAAACGTTCCGTCCATCATCCCCTTTGTATCGCTTTGTTCGCCCTAAGTTGGCGGGGGTATGCCCAGACGTGGGTCCCTTGCTCACTTTGCCACTGGATTCAAGCAAGCCTGGCTGATGACGGCTGGAATGCCAGAAACCGGTCCTAGGATGCTTGTTTCTGGTCCAGGGAAGACATGGCTTGGCAGTTCGGGCTGGACTGTTCCCATGAGGCACAGGGTCAGACTGATTTGCATATGGCCATGTCTGAACTGGGGTGGTGGAGTGAGCTAAAGAATGATGATGGATTAAACCCAGATCAGTTGACTGGGGGTGAGTGTTTGATTGGCTCAAACGTTCCGTCCATCATCCCCTTTGTATCGCTTTGTTCGCCCTAAGTTGGCGGGGGTATGCCCAGACGTGGGTCCCTTGCTCACTTTGCCACTGGATTCAAGCAAGCCTGGCTGATGACGGCTGGAATGCCAGAAACCGGTCCTAGGATGCTTGTTTCTGGTCCAGGGAAGACATGGCTTGGCAGTTCGGGCTGGACTGTTCCCATGAGGCACAGGGTCAGACTGATTTGCATATGGCCATGTCTGAACTGGGGTGGTGGAGTGAGCTAAAGAATGATGATGGATTAAACCCAGATCAGTTGACTGGGGGTGAGTGTTTGATTGGCTCAAGCGTTCCGTCCATCATCCCCTTTGTATCGCTTTGTTCGCCCTAAGTTGGCGGGGGTATGCCCAGACGTGGGTCCCTTGCTCACTTTGCCACTGGATTCAAGCAAGCCTGGCTGATGACGGCTGGAATGCCAGAAACCGGTCCTAGGATGCTTGTTTCTGGTCCAGGGAAGACATGGCTTGGCAGTTCGGGCTGGACTGTTCCCATGAGGCACAGGGTCAGACTGATTTGCATATGGCCATGTCTGAACTGGGGTGGTGGAGTGAGCTAAAGAATGATGATGGATTAAACCCAGATCAGTTGACTGGGGGTGAGTGTTTGATTGGCTCAAACGTTCCGTCCATCATCCCCTTTGTATCGCTTTGTTCGCCCTAAGTTGGCGGGGGTATGCCCAGACGTGGGTCCCTTGCTCACTTTGCCACTGGATTCAAGCAAGCCTGGCTGATGACGGCTGGAATGCCAGAAACCGGTCCTAGGATGCTTGTTTCTGGTCCAGGGAAGACATGGCTTGGCAGTTCGGGCTGGACTGTTCCCATGAGGCACAGGGTCAGACTGATTTGCATATGGCCATGTCTGAACTGGGGTGGTGGAGTGAGCTAAAGAATGATGATGGATTAAACCCAGATCAGTTGACTGGGGGTGAGTGTTTGATTGGCTCAAACGTTCCGTCCATCATCCCCTTTGTATCGCTTTGTTCGCCCTAAGTTGGCGGGGGTATGCCCAGACGTGGGTCCCTTGCTCACTTTGCCACTGGATTCAAGCAAGCCTGGCTGATGACGGCTGGAATGCCAGAAACCGGTCCTAGGATGCTTGTTTCTGGTCCAGGGAAGACATGGCTTGGCAGTTCGGGCTGGACTGTTCCCATGAGGCACAGGGTCAGACTGATTTGCATATGGCCATGTCTGAACTGGGGTGGTGGAGTGAGCTAAAGAATGATGATGGATTAAACCCAGATCAGTTGACTGGGGGTGAGTGTTTGATTGGCTCAAGCGTTCCGTCCATCATCCCCTTTGTATCGCTTTGTTCGCCCTAAGTTGGCGGGGGTATGCCCAGACGTGGGTCCCTTGCTCACTTTGCCACTGGATTCAAGCAAGCCTGGCTGATGACGGCTGGAATGCCAGAAACCGGTCCTAGGATGCTTGTTTCTGGTCCAGGGAAGACATGGCTTGGCAGTTCGGGCTGGACTGTTCCCATGAGGCACAGGGTCAGACTGATTTGCATATGGCCATGTCTGAACTGGGGTGGTGGAGTGAGCTAAAGAATGATGATGGATTAAACCCAGATCAGTTGACTGGGGGTGAGTGTTTGATTGGCTCAAACGTTCCGTCCATCATCCCCTTTGTATCGCTTTGTTCGCCCTAAGTTGGCGGGGTATGCCCAGACGTGGGTCCCTTGCTCACTTTGCCACTGGATTCAAGCAAGCCTGGCTGATGACGGCTGGAATGCCAGAAACCGGTCCTAGGATGCTTGTTTCTGGTCCAGGGAAGACATGGCTTGGCAGTTCGGGCTGGACTGTTCCCATGAGGCACAGGGTCAGACTGATTTGCATATGGCCATGTCTGAACTGGGGTGGTGGAGTGAGCTAAAGAATGATGATGGATTAAACCCAGATCAGTTGACTGGGGGTGAGTGTTTGATTGGCTCAAACGTTCCGTCCATCATCCCCTTTGTATCGCTTTGTTCGCCCTAAGTTGGCGGGGTATGCCCAGACGTGGGTCCCTTGCTCACTTTGCCACTGGATTCAAGCAAGCCTGGCTGATGACGGCTGGAATGCCAGAAACCGGTCCTAGGATGCTTGTTTCTGGTCCAGGGAAGACATGGCTTGGCAGTTCGGGCTGGACTGTTCCCATGAGGCACAGGGTCAGACTGATTTGCATATGGCCATGTCTGAACTGGGGTGGTGGAGTGAGCTAAAGAATGATGATGGATTAAACCCAGATCAGTTGACTGGGGGTGAGTGTTTGATTGGCTCAAGCGTTCCGTCCATCATCCCCTTTGTATCGCTTTGTTCGCCCTAAGTTGGCGGGGGTATGCCCAGACGTGGGTCCCTTGCTCACTTTGCCACTGGATTCAAGCAAGCCTGGCTGATGACGGCTGGAATGCCAGAAACCGGTCCTAGGATGCTTGTTTCTGGTCCAGGGAAGACATGGCTTGGCAGTTCGGGCTGGACTGTTCCCATGAGGCACAGGGTCAGACTGATTTGCATATGGCCATGTCTGAACTGGGGTGGTGGAGTGAGCTAAAGAATGATGATGGATTAAACCCAGATCAGTTGACTGGGGGTGAGTGTTTGATTGGCTCAAGCGTTCCGTCCATCATCCCCTTTGTATCGCTTTGTTCGCCCTAAGTTGGCGGGGGTATGCCCAGACGTGGGTCCCTTGCTCACTTTGCCACTGGATTCAAGCAAGCCTGGCTGATGACGGCTGGAATGCCAGAAACCGGTCCTAGGATGCTTGTTTCTGGTCCAGGGAAGACATGGCTTGGCAGTTCGGGCTGGACTGTTCCCATGAGGCACAGGGTCAGACTGATTTGCATATGGCCATGTCTGAACTGGGGTGGTGGAGTGAGCTAAAGAATGATGATGGATTAAACCCAGATCAGTTGACTGGGGGTGAGTGTTTGATTGGCTCAAACGTTCCGTCCATCATCCCCTTTGTATCGCTTTGTTCGCCCTAAGTTGGCGGGGGTATGCCCAGACGTGGGTCCCTTGCTCACTTTGCCACTGGATTCAAGCAAGCCTGGCTGATGACGGCTGGAATGCCAGAAACCGGTCCTAGGATGCTTGTTTCTGGTCCAGGGAAGACATGGCTTGGCAGTTCGGGCTGGACTGTTCCCATGAGGCACAGGGTCAGACTGATTTGCATATGGCCATGTCTGAACTGGGGTGGTGGAGTGAGCTAAAGAATGATGATGGATTAAACCCAGATCAGTTGACTGGGGGTGAGTGTTTGATTGGCTCAAACGTTCCGTCCATCATCCCCTTTGTATCGCTTTGTTCGCCCTAAGTTGGCGGGGGTATGCCCAGACGTGGGTCCCTTGCTCACTTTGCCACTGGATTCAAGCAAGCCTGGCTGATGACGGCTGGAATGCCAGAAACCGGTCCTAGGATGCTTGTTTCTGGTCCAGGGAAGACATGGCTTGGCAGTTCGGGCTGGACTGTTCCCATGAGGCACAGGGTCAGACTGATTTGCATATGGCCATGTCTGAACTGGGGTGGTGGAGTGAGCTAAAGAATGATGATGGATTAAACCCAGATCAGTTGACTGGGGGTGAGTGTTTGATTGGCTCAAACGTTCCGTCCATCATCCCCTTTGTATCGAATCGACAGAAGGCAGCAGCCTAAAAGCGGAACCTGGGACTGCAATGACCATTACCCTTCTATCTTATAAGAGATACTGCGGGACAATTGCAGTTGAAAACGTGGGGTTATTGTATTAACCTGTTCCCTGGGGGTTCACGAATAATCTGAATGATACCGGAGATTTGTTTAACCATGTCATTTGAAAAAGCAATAAAATCTGTTTAAAAAAAAAAATGAATCTACAGCGCTGTTACAGACATTTATTTCCTCATGTGGCATTCAATGGCTGCTCAATAAATAACACTTAATTGTGCTTCTGCTATATTTGTAGCTTTTTAAAACTCCAAAATAATTTCTCAGATTAATTTTGTTCTTTGTCCAAATTATGTGCTAGCATTTCTTTGAACTGCTTCTTCTTTTCAAGGAGTTCATTTGCTTTTCTCCTCTTTTCTTGTTTTCTCTTTTCAGCTTCTACCTTTGATTTGCAGAGTTCACTTGTTTCACCTTTGTAAAATATGTCCACTTTTTCTTGAAGGATTTTTCTAGCTATTTTTCTGTTCTGTTCAAGCGATCGTGTTTGATGACACTGAAAAGAAAAGATACATTTTAATTATCAAACATATAACAAACTTCCAATTCACTTATTGCATTATCACCACACTTTTAATTGCTGAATAAGAACACGAAATTCACAATTTACAACATCAGTTGCAAAAAAAAGCTACTTTGTGTCACATTCAAAGACTATTACAGCCTCTTGAACCTGAGGGCCATAGTATTGTTATTTGATGTGTCTGGTTTCCCTAATTCTCCTTTAATCCCCCTCTGTGTCATGTCTGTGACTCAAGCCCTGTTATGTCATTCAACTCCGATGTAAGCTTAAACGTGAATGGTCTGGTACCTGGCCCTTGCTGACTGAAAGCTGCTGCTGATGTGCTGGTCTACCTGGCTCAGCTGGTCGCTGATAAACTTACTGCAAAAATCGTAAGAACCGTACTTTCGTTTCAATTTGCGGATGATCACTGACCCACAGAGGAACACAACCCCAGCATGCACTCAGATGTGCTCTTGTCTGCTCGTTCTGCTACTCAGCCTTGTATGCAGAAATTGTTGCTTGGGTGGAGGAGGAGGAACAGTTTCCCAGCATTTCTGGAAGACTGGCTAGGAGGGATCAATCGACAGGTTGTGCCAGCTGCTTTTGCCAACTGTTTAGTCCGAAGAAGTCGGAGATGCAGGCAGTGCCATATGGACTAACTTCGCCTGGGTTCCAGCCCAGGCCAAGTACAGCAGTGAGATCAGTTCCAATCAGTGCCTAGTACAGTACAACTGGACAAGCAACACCACCATTTTCCGCACGTCCACGCTCTGAGCTCAGAATGGCATGTTGTCAACATCCACCATCTTGGACAGAGGTGTCACTCGCCTGTCCTAAGCAAAACGGTGTGTTACAGGGGATGTGCACACCATTGGCTGCAAAGCTTATCTTTCCTGCAATGCACCTCTGCAATGGAGCTGTGTGTAACTGTGGAACACACACCATTTGGAGCACGAAGTGGCTAACTTTTGAATTTAGGGCTACTTTTACATTTTATGATGTGCACATATCTTCTCATTTATAGCAATTAGAAGCATTTCTGCTTTCTACTGGTATCTGGAGTAGATCTGCAACTGTATTTTTTTTTTTTGCTCTTTGTCTCTTAAATACAAAACTTTTATAAGCACTCTTCTTTTCTTCACCATTATTCCCATAGCTAATCGGTCACCGCTAATAAAACATTTGTAATTGTTACTGGAGAACACTGGGAACTTTACATATGGCTGGTGTGGAATTCTCCTGCTGTGTTCCTTGAGGCACTATGTAAACAACCTATCTGTTGGAAAGAATGGTACATAGCTCTTTGTCAAGGACCCATTGATGGACTCTGATGCTGCGGATAAAGAAAAAGACAATGCATCCTAGAACATTGTTTCAGAGTGAAGGGGCAGGGATTTTCTTTTTTAACTTCTTCCTATCTGCTCACCCCAAGATGGTCAACAACTTGATGAGGTACCAGGAGGCTGTACTGCAACTTAACCAGAAACGTATCCTTGTCAGAAGGTTTAAATGTCTTTACAAAGGGCACAAGCCTGGTAAGAGCACCAAATCCTAGCACCTCACTTAGAGTTCAGACTTATGCATGCGAGTTTGAAAACTTTACGGAATAGCTCATTAAAGGTCAACTGGTTGTTTATTGCTTCTACAAACAAATACAAGTAAGCTTGCTGTCTTGCACAAATGTAATGTTATCTGAGGGTGTAGACACTTCTAGTATTACACATAGAATCAAAGACTCTACAGAAGCCACAGAAAGACGATGTGTTTATTGAAGATTTAAGAGATCTCATCATTAAACTTTAATGAGGACAAAAAGGAAAGTGCCATATTTTTGCAACAATCAAAAGCACAAAGTAACTGTTACAGATGTGGGTGGATCTAGTCACCAGGTAGCTAGTTTTAAATTCTGTCCTTCTGCTGAGGAACCATGATGTTTATGTGGGACACTAGGGCACTTTGCCAGAGTGCTTGAGTGCAAAACACAGATCTACTGTTAAAGTGGCTACAGAGGAACAGAATGATTTGCAGAAAGGAATGAAACATTTTGTTTTAACTGTGGTAGACCCAACATTCATTTTATGTATGGGTCCAATTACAATTGTGATTGTTGGCGGCAATCCACTTGATTTACTTATAGATTGGGGAGCACCTATAACAATTATTTAGAATAAAAGCTATGCTGTTCATTGGAAGGATGAAGTTCTGCAAGAACCAGAAATAAAGACAGGAGTCGAGGGTAGTACAGAAATTGATTTTATTAATGTTTTTTTAATTCCACAATCAATTTCAGGGTTTCAGAAATATACAGGAAGGTCTATGTTGCTCTCAAAGGAAATTACACTTTAGGATGCTACCAACGGATATGTTGAGAATTGTACTATTACCTGACAGGAAGAAGCAGATGGTGTGTTTCCAGGAAATTGCTAGGAGAGTTTTTTTTTTTAAAGTGCTCTATTTCAGAAGAGAGGGGAGTGAACTTGTCTATGCTCTGGACATTGTGTTCAAAGTTCCAGACAACAGAAGGTTGGGAGATTGCCATAGTTTGAGCTCTGTGAATGGGATAGTTGACAAACATGAAACTGTATTTGCAGAAGGGTTGGGAATCTTGGAAGGCTCTGAACTTGGAATTAAGTTGAAGCATAACATAACGTGTATTTGTAAAGCGCATGTTCACTCAGAAGGGCATCTTGGAGCTGAATAAAAGATCTTTGTTGTTACCCAACTCAATGGTACTCATTTTATCAACCTCAGAAGGATGAAAGGCTGAGTGGAACCGCCAGAATTTGAACCTGTGACCATGAGGTCATATACAGACGCTTACAGTGGACGCATTAGTCACTAAGCCACCAGACCCAGCTAAAAGCAAGATGCCATTCCTATAAAATACAAAATGAGAGGGACACCTCTTATTGTCAGAAAGTATTAACAAAGGTAATAAATAATCTTTGGTCAGAGGGAGCTATTGCAGCTGTTGGCAGCTCACGCTGGTCATCTCTCTTACTGATAGTTCAAAAGAAAAAAAAAAGTTGAGTGTAGATTTACATTCCTTAAATTAATAAACTTGGGTTGAAGCCCATCTAATACCCAAAACAGAAGACCTGGTGACCCCTCTGGATGGTGCACGTGTTTAATAAATTTGATCTAGGCTCCCTGTGCCATTATGTTAATCTTTCTGTCGTATATCAGCACATACTGACAAGTATTTAAAGGAATTAATTACATCCTGGCTTTCCTGGATGACATTCTTGTCTTTGGAAAGGACTAAGCAGAGCACAATAGGAGGTTGGACACATTATACAAGTACTTGATGTAAGAAATTGGATTATTACAGGGGGGTTGGGGTGACTACTCACCTCAAGGAATAATCACAACCCTTGTCAGGGTGAACTTTCAAAGTCACCTAATTAACCAGAGCTCAACCTCCTGGAAGCTATGGCACAGAGCAGACAGGTTTAACGCTTTACTTAGGGCGAAGTGTAAAGCATTTATTCAGTACCAAGACAGTAGTAGCATCAAAACGCAAAACAGGAAAAATTACAAACTGAATTTGGAAAAACAGAGTCAGATTTAATAAACAACACATACACGTATCTACATGATCTTTATGGCGGCTCCAGACATTCTCCAGGTCTCATACATTCAGATACTCCCCCATGGAATTCCCGACCATGCTCCACTACTGCTTAAAATTGGAGACCCCGCCCCACACCGTCAACCGATGTGACGGCTTAACGCCTGGTATCTCCAGGATAAAAGGTACGTTCAGGCAGTGGGTAAGGAAATTCGGCAATATTTTCAGCTCAAGGCCGGGTCGGTGCAGTTGCCGGGTATCCTTTGGGGAGCATGTAATGCCACAGTTCGGGGTCAGGCCAAAAATATCCTCAGACGGACCGAATGACAGTGCCACCTTGGGGTGACCTAGCTGGAGACCGAGGCGCTTCACCTGGAAGAACATCTGGCCAGAGGTCCCGATGATGATACCAATAGACAGCTGGCGCTGATTCGCGAGGAAATTAAACTCCTTTCCATGGAAGTGGCAAGGCAGCTTTGGTGGGCGTACACTGCGCGGGTCTATGGGTGGGGGGACAAAAATGGGAAGCTACTATACTGGCTGGCATTAAGGCCCTTAGCAAGCAAGGTTATCCCGAAAATCATAGACTGTGGGGGCCGCACCCATCGAAACCCCTCCCCCAGCATTGCGCAATCTATTGCGGACTACTATTCGGCCCTCGTCCAGCTACCCCACGCCCTGCAGCTGAGACAGAGAAGCCTCTCCTGGATGATGTGCCGCTGCCGTGCCTGTCGCAGGATGAATGTCATGCACTGGATGAGCCCATTACACTGGAAGAAGTGGATGAGACTATATCCTCGTTTGCGGCAGGTAAAACACCCCGGCCAGATGGGTACCCTACTGAGTTTTACGCTAAATACAGAGATGTCCTTGTCCCCGCCTCCTGGATATGTACACGGAGGCTATAGAGGACAGTTCCTTTCCAAAGAAAGTTGACCGGGCTATGATTGTAGTCATCCCCAAGTCACATCCTCCTTCGCCTTCCTGTGCGGATTACCGCCCCATCTCCCTCATCAACGGGGAAGTTAAATTCTTTTTGCTCCCCATGCCATTCCAGTTTAAACCCAGCCATATTAAAATCAGTCTAGACTCTGCACCCCATGGGAATAGTCCAGCCCGAACTGCCAATGGCTGATGAGGGGTGATGCCCCGAAACTGGTCCCAGGATGCTGGTTTCTGGTCCAGGGAGGACCTGGCTTGGCAGTTCGAGCTGGACTTTTCCCATGAGGAACAGGGTCAAGACTGATTTGTATATGGCTGGGCCCAAACTGGGATGGCGTGGTGAGCAAAATAACAATGGATTAAACCCAGATCTTTGTGACTGTGGGTGAATGTTTGCACTGTTCAGCATTCCGTCCATCATTTGTTCCTTTGCTTTTGTTGCCCTAAGACGGAAGAGTATGCCCAGACGTGGGCCCCGTGCTCACTGCGCCACTAGATTCAAGCTAGCTTGGCTGAAGAGCGGTGATGCCCTGAAACTGGTCCCAGTATGCTTGTTTCTGGTCCAGGGAGGACCTGGCCTGACAGTTCAGGCTGGACTGTTCCCATGAGGAACAGGGTCAAGACTGATTTGCATGTGGCTGGGTCCAAACCGGGGTGGCGTGGTGAGCAAAAGAACAATGAATTAAATCCAAATCTTTGTGACTGTGGGTGAATGTTTGCACTGTTCAGCATTCCGTCCATCATTTGTTACTTTTGTTGCCCTAAGTGGGAAAGGTATGCCCAGACGTGGTCCCTGTGCTCACTGAGCCACTGGATTCAAACTAGCCTGGCTGAGGAGGGGTGATGCCCTGAAACTGGTCCCAGGATGCTTCTTTCTGGTCCAGGGAGGACCTGGCTTTGCAGTTCAGGCTGGACTGTTCCCATGAGGAACAGGGTCAAGACTGATTTGCATATGGCTGGGTCCAAACTGGGGTGGAGTGGTGCGCAAAAGAACGATGGATTAAACCAGGATCTTTGAGACTAAGGGTGAATGTTTGCATTGTTCAGCATTCTGTCCATCATTTGTTCATTTTGCTTTCGAGAGGAGCATGAGCCACTGCCTCAGACGTCTCCATGTAGCACTTGCGCACCGGCATCTCCTACCAAATCCTCTGGCTCTGCTCTTAGTTGACTTCAAGACAGCATTTGATACTGTCGAATGGGGGTACTTGGCGAAGGTGCTTGAAAGAGCAGGTTTTGGACCTCGGTTCCGCAATCTGGTAAAGATGGTTTATTTGGACCCCACTGCTAGAGTCCAGGTCAACGATGCGGTCTCTGAGGAGTTCCCCATACAGCAAGGGCCATTTAACCCCTGGTGAGACTTATAAGATGCGATGCGCAAATACAGGGGTGGGAATGGAGCAGAGGGCACAACGACCGCATTGCCCTATATGCAGAAGATGTTCTGCTATACTTGGCAGACTCGATGCAACTTTTTGCAGAAGCATCGGGGTTATCCATCAACGCAGCAAAATCAGTGCTGGTTCCACTGGTATTTTTGCGAGCCTGCTTGGACTGGCAGTCAACCATTCCTATCTGCCGCCTCAGTTTAAAGTACCTGGGCATTATGGTGGCTCCGAAGTCCCAATTAATGTGGTCTCTTAACATTACCTAGCTAGTGCGCAGATGCAGGGCTGATTTTCCGAGGTTGCAATTGCTCCCACTGAACGTAATGGGGAGGATTGCGTTGAACAAAATGATGATACTACCACGTTTCCTTTACCTTCTATCAAATTTTCTACACTCGATTCCCCGCCACTGGTTTTGTGAGATGGATTCGGTAACAATTTCATTCTTATGGCACAACTCACGGCCACGCTTGGCATTTAAGACCTGTTAGCGTAACCCCTGCGATGGCGGTTTAGGAGCATCCAATCTCTACCTCTATTACCTGGCATCGCACTTACTGGTGATCAATGATCGGATGAGTGGAGGCTGGTCTGACCCGGCCTACAGGTTGGAGCGGAATGAGATGGACTTTCCCAAGATTCTCTCGATGCTTTATGGGGACACAGTTTCCTCTACACTCCCTGCGATAACCCGGTTGGTATTTAATGGGTGGAGGGCAGCCCACAAACACACGGGGTGGTGGTCCAAGCTCATGCAACAAACTCCATTATGGCAGGGCAGGTGGCTGAGGGAGACAGTGTCTCTGGAGGTGTTCACCCATATAGATGTCATCGGTATCACGCTTCTGGGAGACGTCTGGAAGGGCTCTCACATGGCCTCTTTTCAGGATATTCAGCAAACTTACTCCCTCTCTAGGACACAGTTCCACAAATATCTAGAACTCCGACCTGCATTTAGGGTCCACATGCCTCCGGGCACGCAGATTCTAGAATTCGGCCCAGTGGAGGCAAAGACCATGATGTGAGCATTGGGTAAGGAAGGGGGGAGTCTCCCAGATATACTGCACACTTATCATTAATGCTTGAGCCTCAGAGCCTGTTGAGCGGGGAGGCTTGGGCTGGTGGAAGATGCAGACTGGAGAGGTGCACTGATAGGTAGTCGTCACGCCTGCACTTGGTGCAGACATATTATATACACTGTGCTTACTTGTCCCCCGACAGGCTATATCAGGTGAATTTGCTACCCAGCCCCTCATGCTTCTGTTGCTCTCAAGCACCCGCCGATTTTTTATATGATATGGTCTTGTGACGACATACAGAGGTACTGGAGGAGAATAGCCGCTGAGCTTTCTTGGGTGGTTTGTCTAGAACCTGAACTCTCCCCGTTGGTGGCATTGCTGGGGTGCTGGAAGGGGTTGGCGGGGGGGTGTGGGGGTCAGACCGGCTGTTAATGGGGACTGCCATGCTGGTGGCCAAGCGGAACATCGCAGCCCAATGGGAATCTACCAGGCCCCCTACGGTGGCGCAGTGGAGGAGGTGGACTGGTGTGCCCAACAAGAGAAGCCGGTTTATAAAGCATGGGGTTGCCCAGCAAAATATGTCAAAGTATGGAGCAGATGGTTTGAAGGGGTGGTTTGGGCCTACTCTAGCTGTACTTCTGAGAGAAGTGGTTTTGCATCACTGTATAGGACCATTTACACTGTCTTAATGCATACACTGTCTTTTACCCCTTTGGGGTTTTGTACTAACTGCACTGCAACTTCTTGTGATGAAAATAATAAAAACATGTTTATCCAAAAAAAGATTAATAAACAAAATGACAAAAATCCAATAAGGGGAACCGGAGATATGAATTTTTAAAGTTTTAATTAGGTATGGCGCCTAGAAGCATAAAGTGAGAGTCAATGGTACTGGTAGACTGGGACTTAGGCGCAATTTGATGCTGACCATGATGGATCGCGGATCAGATACAGCAACAAGGTTTGTTCTGAAGTGGGTGCCTGGGGGAACCACATTTAAGTCTATCATTAGCTAGGGGGTGAGAATGACTCCTGGGCATGCCCTAACCAATTGGATAAAAGTTCTTGAGGCAAACACTATTCACTTTGGACATTTTCAAGTTGGCAAAAGTCTTTGGCCACACTCAACCTCTGCTCTGAGGACTGGCTGTGCTTCTGGGGAGTGTACCAAGTTAATAGTAGTGTCCTCCCACATCCAACACTAAAATCCAGTTTGGCGCAGGTACTATATCCACAACAAACCCAGAGAGGGACGTCTGGTAGGACAATAGCAGAGTCCTCCAACAACATGACAGTGGGCATACAAGCATTGTCTTGGCATTCTTTTCTTTCCCTTTCAAGTGTGCCCCAAAGTTTATATGTACGCTCAGCAGACTTGATAAGCAGGCTTGGACACTGTAATTATCAAGAACAGTGGTCCCTAGACAAAAAGCAATGCAGTGGGGGCGATGAATATAGACCAAATCAGTGCTATATTTGTAAAACCTGTCCAGCCGGACGGAGGATCAATATTTAATATTTAGTATTTTAGTCACACAAATACAGAAAACAATTAAAGTGGG
The DNA here is from genome assembly GCA_963921515.1 of Calotriton arnoldi. NCBI lineage: Eukaryota > Metazoa > Chordata > Amphibia > Caudata > Salamandridae > Calotriton > Calotriton arnoldi. Next base: position 1,972,743 of record CAWUFW010001624.1, on the reverse strand, counting down.
ACACAAGCCTGCATCCTACTTAATCAGAAAAAACAAACATTAAAGAACAGAAAAAGGCTCAGGCAGAACTGTATATTTGTTAGAAACACAATATTAAATGTAACAAACAAATCACGAAAAGGACACCTTTACACAAAAAATGGAAAATTAGAGCAGTGTATAAGGTGCTTAGGGTATCGACGGCGTTTCGATCCATAAGAAACATAAATGGATCATCATCAGGACATTTAGAATTAGCATGCCTGTGTACAATTGCCTGTAATAACTAGTATCACATACGACGAATAGAAGGAACATATAAGGGAAGAAAGGGGGGGAAAAATAAAGCAGAATTAATAATAGGTACCAGTTAGGGTGTACACATGTTAAAAGTTGTCAGGCTAGTCTAAAATTGCAGTACCGTAAGTACAAAGAACCATATATTTAAGTGCAACCCAACATCAACCATATGTGATCGTAGATTTAAGAAACTGTGTGAATAGGGGTGATGGCGGGAAAGAAGGAACGCTAGTGTCCCGCTGCGTTTAACCGAAGGAAACAGTAGTCAGAGTGTGAAGGATACACGAATAGTAAGCGGACAGAATAGATAAGTAAAGACCTACGTGTGTTCAGAACACAGTCTTGGCTCCCTCGTGGTAAGGTTTTGCCCGCTCACTTTGTGACAGCCTACACATTATCCCACTCTTCCCACAGATATATATCTTTCTTTTTTCAGGCCAATATATCGCCATTGTGCCTCCTGTTGTTCTTTCAAATTAATTCCATTCATGCTGGATCTGACAACACGAAGGTCTTTACTTATCTATTCTGTCCGCTTACTATTCGTGTAAACCTCTGTGCGTACGATCGGTCAGTCACCCTCACACCTTCTCCGAGTATCCTTCAAACTCTGACTACTGTTTCCTTCGGTTAAACGCAGCGGGACACTAGCGTTCCTTCTTTCCCGCCATCACCCCTATTCACGCAGTTTCTTAAATCTACGATCACATATGGTTGATGTTGGGTTGCACTTAAATATATGGTTCTTTGTACTTACGGTACCGCAATTTTAGACTAGCCTGACAACTTTTTAACATGTGTACACCCTAACTGGTACCTATTATTAATTCTGCTTTATTTCCCCCCTTTCTTCCCTTATATGTTCCTTCTATTCGTCGTAAGTGATACTAGTTATTACAGGCAATTGTACACATACATGCTAATTCTAAATGTCCTCATGATGATCCATTTATGTTTCTTATGGATCGAAACGCCGTCGACACCCTAAGCACCTTATACACTGCTCTAATTTTCCATTTTTTGTGTAAAGGTGTCCTTTTCAGTGATTTGTTTGTTACATTTAATATTGTGTTTCTAACAAACATACAGTTCTGCCTGAGCCTTTTTCTGTTCTTTAATGTTTGTTTTTTCTGATTAAGTAGGATGCAGGCTTGTGTCCCACTTTAATTGTTTTCTGTATTTGTGTGACTAAAATACTAAATATTAAATATTGAACCTCCGTCCGGCTGGACAGGTTTTACAAATATAGCACTGATTGGGTCTATATTTATCGCCCCCACCGCATTGCTTTTTGTCTAGGGACCACTGTTCTTGATAATAGCTAATCTCCCTGGTTGACTTTGCTTGGGTTCCCTTGTTTTTTACAGAATGGACACTGTAATGTCAAAAGTAATGCTGACAGACTCCACCCTACATATTTTGGGAGGTTCGGAGGAGTTTACGTCAGCCTATTGTTATTCCTGGCAGGCATTTCAAAACCTTTTCCACACCTATTCAAATGCTAATTACTAGCTGACAGAAGTGGGAGAGCAAATGCAAATTTAGCTTCCAGGAACTTCAGGTAGGGTAAAGGTAACGCTGAAAGTTACTTTTCCTGAAAAATTTATTAAAAATCAGACTTTTCCATAGAATTGGATTTTCAATACTATTTAAAATAGTGGTTTGATTTTTTTCTAGGTAGTCCCATTCCCAAGATACAGTATTAGGATTTTAATCTGTACTCTGACTTTCTACATAGGACTGCTATGCCTTCCTCAGTAAAAAGAAAACAGCTTTTGGGTGTTAGTTATTGTAAGGACACATTATTATTAAATTTCACCATGTCCTACTTGTAAATACCATGCACAGTGCCTTGTGGACTACAAGGCCTACATAGGAGTGAAATTAATATTTAAAAGGAGGTTTTGACCAGTCAAAAGAGTTCATTTTGACAGGTCGATTTGCAGTTTTTACCACACTCAGGCTACAATGGTAGGCTTGAAGCCATGTTTTACACTGTCAGTGTAGCGGATGGCACAATAGGAGCAGCAGCCTACAAGTGATATTTAACTTACAGGCCTTGGGTACATTTTATACCATATACAACGGTCGGGGTGACAACGCAGCAAAGGCAGATTTCCTACAGTTGAGAATCGTGGTTTGCCTCTCAGACTGAACAACTGTGTTTTTGACGAAGCCATATCGAATACTTGGGGCACGCTAGTAATGCCGGCAGGGTAGACGGAGTCCAGGTCAGGTGAGAGCTGTGGCAGAAGCTACGGCTGTGACAGATAAAGAATAGGCACTCTCTTTTTTGGTGCTTTGTGATTTTTATTAAAAATGGATTCCAACTTTTGCTTTCATAACGGAACCTATTCTCATAGGAGCCTAAATGATGGGAAGAACAAAAGTGTGCCTTTTGAGAAAGTCATAAGGACATTGGTGAATTCACCACGTTTACAGTCTTATGTCCCAGATATACCAGTGTACGTCACTGCGAATGAGTGAGCATAGACTTGGTGCTGTTTTTTCACAGAACAAACAGAGCGTTGAATAATCTGTGACTTTTGTGTCCCACTCTTTGAAAGAAGTGGAATAACATTTTTCTGGAATTGAAAAAAATGCTAGTTTTCACCTGGGCTAGCAGAAATTTATATCGCATATGTGAGGAATCAAATGTATTCTCCACACTGATCACAAGCAACTACTCCACATTTTGTGCAGAACTAGTGTGCATTCCAGCAGAACCAAGCCACAAAAATTAGATTTCAGAAGAGTATAATTTTGTTGTAGAGTATATTCTCAACAACAGTAACAAAGGGACAGACAGTTTCTCTAAGTTTCTTGTGGATGATCGAACAGAGGATGGCTTTGAGGATTTGGAGTGCTTAGTGAGGCTCTGGATGCAAAATAGAGAATTGTATTAGAGTCAATAGAAACAAGCAATGGAAACTGATAACGTTTACAAAAGGCATGCAGTTTTTAAAGGAGGGTTGGTCATAAGAGTGATGATCATTTTTACATTTTCAAAGGTAGCTTGTAAATTGTCAAAAAGTAGTTCAGATGAAGATTGGTTTGGAACTTCGGCTGATGGGCACATGAATACTATCAGGGTTCTTCCAGAGTGTGTCCAAAGTGGGATTGCAAATTTGGAAGGGTATTGGAAATCTCTGCAGGTTAAGACACGTTCACGTTGGTCTAAAGATTATGCTTGATAGCCACTTTCTATTGGAATTATCCTTTGAGCTGGTTTCCAGTCAGGTTTGTATATAAAAGGGGGTGTAGTGTCTAGTGTTTCCCCTTTCCTCCTGTTCTGTGTCTTGCCTGTGACTCATGCCTTGCTGTGTCATGGAATGCAGATGTAAGCTTAAAAGTGAAATTTCTGTAACCGGGCAGTTGTTAATCAGAGCTGCTCCTGTTATGCTGGTCTCCCAGGCCCTATGGGTCATAAATTAAGTGACTATAGAAACCTGAAGGACTCTCATTTTTTATTCAGTATTTTACCTGTGTTAGGGGGTCTACATACAAATGTGTGTCACTGCCTCAATGTCTGTATCCTCGTGTCTGGTTGCCCTGGTTTTGAGCTCTGTCTGAAGTCTAGGGCCTGGCATCCGAGTCCCTGGTTCACCTATCCATCTCTCAGTGTCCGTGTCTTAATGTAATGTTCTTTGCAGTAATGGAATAAACAGCAATCCAAATCAGATGGGCCTATGTAAAATAACATTTCAAAACCATGCGTTCAGTTCAAATCCTTTTACGTCAGTATTGCTGTGTGTAGAAACGTCTCCCTTCTTTATTGATTTGTAGATGAGTTCTATTGTTGGTTTAGTCGTTTTGCTTCATATTAAAGCTTTTTCTGTTTCGGCAACCTTACATGGTGAGTGGGTTCTAGTTTTCATGATACACGAACATTAGCTACTCTTAGTGGTGTCATTGTTTTTTTATTTTACGGAGTTTTATATAGCGCGAACTTACTGTTACCCGAAGGTATCGGGTATAGAGCGCTTTACATAGCAGCAGTTGCGTTACATGAGCACACATTCATTTTTGTTAGGCACGGGGAGATTAAGTGATTTGCCCAGAATCACAGGATGTTCAGCATCATTGCCGAGACTCGAACCCAGTTCCCCAGATTCGAGGTCGACCGCCCTAGCAGTTAGGCCAACTCCTCTCCCCATTGTCTTGTGTCTATGCGACATCGATCTGGGTAGCCATTATTAGTCTTTGCAACAGGCTACATATAAGTGTGCAAAGGTGTGGATTAGACAGGGTGGCAGAGGTTCTTTAAAGGCATGGCCACAAAAAAACTCCTCTTCAAAACAAACTGAATTAAGGCCTGAAGACTCCTTTGCAACATGTTCACCCAGAGCAAGCTGAATCAATATGGGCTGCTGTTTTGGTAGACCTTCTTGCAAGAAGCATTGAAAAGCTCGCCTTCTTCTTTGAAGGAGTCATGTAAGAAGGACAATGCCATGCCCACGAGTGTTGAAGACCACTGCTATCTTCAATGGTGTTGGAGCCATTTTCAGAGGGAGGATAAAAACACCATTAGCTTCAACTGCAAAGTGGAATTTAGCCATCATGATCTTTAGGTACTTTAGGAATGGGTGTTAATGATTAATGAAGATTTATTTTGGGGCAGAGACTATAATTCTTAAACATTTGTTGTATTTGCAGCAACATGCTGAGGCGTCGGACGATATGGGCAAAACTGACATTGCTATGTGCATCGTCGAAATATTGTGTAAAAGGACTGAAATTGGGTAGACATCAGATGCCAGAAACGTCAGTTGAATGTTAACTGCCTACTTCAGGGACAATAGCTGCATCTTGAAATTTTGTGATCAAATGGTAAAGGATTAATTGGTTCACTAAACTGATAACAGCAAACCAAACCAAAAGTGTAGTTGGTCAAGAGCCCTTCACTTGGGAAAGCTGTGGTAGTCACAAAAATGAGGAAGAAACCAAAAAGCCTTTGAGAGAACTGACTGTTAAAAGGGAAGCCAAAGGGGCATGCAAATGGTGAAACCATGTGAGAAGAAGGCAAATGCGACGGAAGGAATGGCTTTGTGGTAGGCTGACAGCTCTCTTCCCTCAGACACTGTGCATCACTTCCCAACTTTGTAAGCTATGGAATCAGCAGCTGGAACTCTCTCCACTACATTATTTTCTCTGTTATATTGTGAAGTTTTTGTCTAGTGCTATACTGAGCAGTTCCTTCTCCGTTTGGTGCTTAAGTGTATCTCCACAAGTCGATTCTTGTTTGTGGATTGCAAGATGGCAAATAGAGGGGAGCAGATGTGGGAGATCACTCAAAGGCAAGATGTGGTGGACTGGAGGGGGCAAGAGGTGTTGCAACGTTCTTCAGAGCTCCATGAGTTCGTTTAGTGATTGTTGAGATTCAATCACTGTATGCATGTCAGGGACTGTCATGACAATGCAAGCGATCCGTTTGTTGGTTGTTAGTTTTCCCAAAGGCATAATGGGACTTTGTTGTGTGACTTTCCCACCTATCCCTAGTGAGTCTGCTTAGTGATTTTATGTCCTGTTACTGTGTGCATGTCAGTGTCACCCTGCCTTAATATACAGCCTTTACTGGTGGTTCTGGATTTTCTACATGTGGGGTGCTACGATGTGGGGGTCAAGTCCTGGAACAACGAAACCATGTGAGTGTGACTAATGTTTTGGTTATGGTGTGCATGGCAACCGCTTATGTGGGTTTTCCCCGGGTGTGAGCTCTGTAGAGGGGTGAATAAGGGATGCTGGGTTTGTTTTGGGGCAGGGAAAGGGAGGTATATTCTGTTTAGTGGTGGTGTATATATTCATTATACAAGAGGGAGTGTATTTCCAGTCTAGAGTCTGTGTATTCCTGTTTAAATGCCATAGCAATCACTGTCTTCGTATACTAGTGTTCCCTCTCTTTGGATATGTCCTAATGTAACCTTCTCATTATTTTACAATAGCAAGGAGGACCATCATTAGTTGTGAAATATTTCTTACAGTAGCAATCCAACTATTTTATAAACAGGAGCACAATCGACCATAACTGCTAACTGAAGTTCAGTTCCGTCTTGCAACTATACATTAGTAGTTTTATGAAACAATGTTATAAGTAATTCTCTGGTAGAGGCGAAAAGCATATATGCACCAAGTCACAGAATACAACACACAATAATTCAATTTTAGTAAATACACAAGCTACATGTTACAGAAAATGTTTCCAACTGCACAATGTCTCTTCAATTTCATTTACACTATCCCTAAGAGCATTTCTTCCCAATCTGTTCACTCTCATATATAATCAAACTAAGCATCATCACTCACAATTCCATTTCATGTTACAACAACCCAGTTATAACTTCAACATTCTTCATGAGCCAATGTAAATATTTTACATTTCACACCCATGATTGGATTTAAGTGTGTATGTGTACCCATTTCCCAGTATTTGCATCTTCCCTATTCCAATATTGGTGGAATGTTTAGCTGAAACACAGCTGGTGCACATCAAGTGGGTGGGCTGTTCCATTGCCCCGTGTGCTGCAGTCATGACCAAGTCTACATGTCTGCTTGCCTCCATGTATGTGCTATTCTGTCCCTGTATAAGGCAGTGGAGGCTGGTGATCCCTGAAAGTGGTGGGTGTAATACTTGCCATGGGTCACTTAATTGTTTTCAAAATTTGCCTTGTGTGCCCTCATACACAAATGTACCAATACATTCACACTCACAGTTTCTCATTCTCAAACACACTTTCACAATCACTGGCCATCACTCACAACTACTGCCGTACAGGGACCCTAATTTGAACAATACTTTCACTACTGGTGCTCAAGTGGAAACGCCAAACAACACCAAGAGTCCTCTTGTGTGTTTATTACTATCTGTGGTAACACTGAAGGGATCCAAAAGATATTGGAAAGATCCTTTCCAAGCCTGCTTCCAGCTACTTGATAGCACTGGAAGCACAGTCTATCAAAAGATGGGACAGTACTGGGGATCCTGCCCCTGCTGCTCTGTATTTATTAATTTTGAAAGTTTTATATAGATCGAACATGACTCTTGTGGGTATCAGAGCGCTTTACAATTGTTCAGAGACAAACAGCATCAATAATGTCACAGTCAAGAAAAATATAGGATATGGCAACACCCAGATAAGGGAGGGTCAGTGCTTAATTTGAGCTGGTGGTTTCCGGTGCTCTGCACCGGCACTTAATTGTCAACACTAGCACTTATGACAGCTGCCACATGGTGGCACCGTTTGTAAATTTAGAGATGAGCATTATAACAGTTGTTTAATAATTAAAAAGAACTAATACATGTCGCTCACACCATTATTATAGCTTTGGGGCCCTGAAACAGTCTGAATAGTCACACTTGTAGCAGTATGGGGGTTAGTAGTTGTGTAGGTACCGTCATTGGCAATGGGTGGTGCATGCTGCAGTGGCTTCTCGATGAGGGCCATGGCACTTATTTTTGTACAAACTAAGTACTGGGGAGGGTACAACACAATGTCAGGACCGATAGAACATAGCATACGTACATACATAGCAATCTCTTGCATCTACAGTGTCAATTACCAGGGTTTCAGTCTGAGATAGTGGTCATTCTCTTACTGAGCAGCATCTGTGGCCACACTTGGAAGGCACTAGGCAGGCTGGAAGACTGATTCTTCCATGTTTTCTGTAACTCATTTGTATACCTGTTCCGACTTGGCTGCACAGAGACAGTGTAGAAATGAGTCTTCCATAATTAAGCTGGGTTATATGACCCCTGGAAGACAGCAGCACACACCCACTGGGAGAGTATGACTAGACTGTTACTATTTTGTAACAAATGTACATGCGCCTCGTGTAGAACCAGCAGCAGCGGACTGTAAATGCACCTGGCAACAATGCCCTTATGCTTTCTGTATGCATGACTTTAAAAGTTAGGTGGGCCAAAAATTGCTCATTCCTTGCTTATTTTGATTTCAGCTCCAATCTTAAATACAGGTAACATTTAAAAGTGTATTTATTGTATTTCCATACCTGGTGTTTTCCTGCTGGAGCTCCTGTTGCCTTTTCTTGTCCATTAGGCTCAGAACAGTTCCCAGAGAAATCTTTTAAGCACAAGACAACCTGCTTACATAAAATCCATTTCAGAGCAGGCTTCCCAACTCTATGTCCCAATCGGCTTCCTTGCCCCTTTGTGGGGAAAGGAAATAATGTGTACACTGCCATGTGACTTAATCAGAAAAATTGTGCTGTTTCAGGCGATTAGCAGCAGTTCTTTACTTTCCCAGGTGCTAAATCTAAACAGAGCTGCAAACCCCGTTTTTTTAGGTCTCGCAGACCTGCGTTGCAGCGCGCAAGCGCTGCTCGCTGTGCGAGGCTTTTTGAAATCGAGTAGATTTCAGAAGGGGACTTGAAGCCCCGCCCATCATTCCTATTGGCTGGCGTCACCGTTTATGCTAAACGTTGGCTTCCCATTGAAAACGAGGCTTCTTTGTTACCGCCCTGTCTCCTTTTGGGATCGCCCATCCGGACTGGATCGTTTACTTGCGGCCTGACACTGTCTCCTTTAATTACTGGGTAAAGCACTTTTTTTTTTATTTGCGGAATGGCGACAGCTTGTTTCAGTTGCCTTTGGCAAGGGCGGCCGCATGTTTATTTTTGCATCGCAATTTCACTTAAAGTGAAAGCGCGATGCAAATATAAACAAACGGCTGCCTTTACGCAATGGCGAGAGCTTGTTTTATTTGCAGCACGGTCCTCTTTCACTTTGGGGACCGCGCTTGTTTATTTAATTAATTTGCCGCGCGCCGCTTTCACTTTTGCGGCCGCGCTTGTTTTTTTCTATCCCCCTCGACTCTGTGTCTGGGCGCTCAGCACAGTTAGAGTAGCTCCCTTTGCTCCGTCTTCTGACTTCTCCGTTTTCCAGTCCTGAAGGAACACCAACTTCAGCACCTTCAGGACAGGACTCGAACGCATGGCCGGGGGGAGGGGGAGGCGTTTTCTGCAGGTCTGCGGAGAGCAGGGACTGGTGCCAGTCTGTGGGCAGAGCTCTATCCTCTCGGAGGGAGGACGGGGGTCTGTGCAAGAATGGGGTTGTTTTTGCTGTCTGGTTCGGATATGCTCCGGGGTGGACAGCCGCTGTCCTTTGGGTGTCAGGAGTGAAAACTAGTGGCCTTGTTGCCAGTAGCCACTTAATGTTGATGGGGCCGGTAACGGCTGCTCCATGTCCCTTTGGAATTATAAGATCCGCTGCAGCACTGCGGATCTCTTTACTTTCAGCTGCAGCCAAAATTGCTGGGAAAGTCGGGGCCAAAATAAAGGATTACTAGCGTAATGAGAGCCAGAATTACAGAATCCTAATTACTCATTTCTTAGAGGATTCTGGAGGTCAAACTCGTAGTGCGAAGATTTTCCCCACCCATCGAAGGTAGTTACTCCGCTATCGATAACTCTGGGCATGGGGAGATGCCAAAAACAAAAATAAAACCCCTCTAATAAACTAGGCACAGAGTGAAATACGCATAGGGAGCTGCATTGACGCATAAAGCGCGGCAAAGTTTACCACATAAATAACTACATTCACCGTAATGCTTTGTGGCATGATAATGTGGGTTATTTAGCGTGCCATTACGATGTAGCATGAACTGTGAAATATTAATGTGCGCTTTTCACAATTCAGTGGGAAACCAAAATTGGAGAAATGTCTATTAGAGATCAAATGGACACTGGAGAGATGTTGATGCTGGTTTGTTGGGTTCCACAACCACACATTTTGGATTCTGCCTAGTGGTGTCCTTGAATGACCACCTATGCCCTGGAGTCCCCAGGGATTGGCCATCTATTGTCAGCGATTGGTCTTTTCTACCCTTGATTGCTCCTGGAGATTAGTGCTCCCTGTCCTCGGGTTGTTGTCTTGCAGAGGTGGTCTCCGTACTCTCTTGATTCATTGGTTATTTTCGTCCTCTGAAGTGTGTCCTAAGAAGTGAACACCTGTTTCCTTGAAAACCAGATGGCTCTGGTGTTAGAGTAGGGATATCTCTATCCCCGGTGTCCTCTGGAATAAACGTCCCTATACTTTGGGACTGGCTGTCTCGAGCCTCTGACTTTAGCAGAGTTAGATTGTCTGTCATCGGGTGCCGCTGTCTATGCATTGGGTGTGGTTAGTAGCGACCCCTAAATGATGTCCATGGGAGAGCGGAGTGGCCGGATACAAACGGCAAATTTGTGAAATCAGGTCCATGATTTTAAGATGTTACAATTAAGTGATGGTTGAGCAACACTTACGATGTCTGTGAAATTTACAGACAGGAATTGGGAGCAATGCTAGTCATGTTATGTCAAGGGTATCTTTATATGGTCAATTTACAAACAAACCCGTATAACATACTAAATTTACTCCACCTTTGAGTGGAATAATTGTTTTCTTTTACTTAGCTATGATACTGCAATTATAAGCTGACACACTATGGGGGAGTGGGTCTTTGGAAGTCTCCTGACAAGGGTTCAAAACCCCAATGGGGATGTTGACTTTTGATGTGTGATCATGGCTCTCATTGGCCTTGGGGACGCACCAAAGTGCTCCCTGACAGATGCATTTTAGCAGATATAGTGTGCTGCCCGAGACCTGCACAGTATTTCTGCTAAATAAATAGGCTTGTGCCTGTGTTAGGTGATCGTAGTTGAACTATGCCCCTCACATGAGCAATCCAGACATCCATCTACAGAATACGGTTTTTAAACAACATTCTGTTGATGGATCGTCCCTCAGCCCCCTCCTGGCGGTGAGGCAGAGAAGGCTGAACTGCGCAATTGCAGAGTTCATGTAAACACGAATGTTGTATATATGCATGAACACTGCTAAATTAAATTATTGAAAAGTGTGGGCAGATGCTCAGCGAACTATGCTCACAGGTGGCAGGGATAAGTCCTGAAGCCCCTGAAGAGGAGTCGCTCTGATATAAGGTCTTGAGCGTACCAGTGGCATGTAAGCTGTCTGTTTTGTTTTCAGTGCACTCCAGGGTAAGTGTATTGCTTGTCAAGATAGACTGAATGAATGTCAATAGGCAGAGTACGGTGACCACCTCTCTCAAGGTCATTACAGACACTGTTTTCAGTTCAGGACAATCGTGTGACAACCTAATGCATTCTGGGTGTTGTGATCTTGTTTTGCTTCCATTGAACAAGTTAGATCAGTAAACCTTAAAACAACGATTTGTAGGTAAAATGTTCAGGACTGGAAACAGTGTCCGTAATGACCTGGAGTGAGGTGACTACCCTATACTGAGGCAAGATACCAGGAGTTCTAGTGAATGAGTTGAATGGAATCAAGCACTATAACCTTCCACGGTCCAACAGAGTCAAACACAATCAGTGGGCACCTTCAGTTTGGATTGCTGGGCTGGACACCATAAGGAGGTTGCATAAAGGGAAACAATGTCAGGGGTGCCAGGATATGGTCCCTGTAAAGGGTCCATCAGATCCTTTGAGCCCTTTGTGGGTGATGTAGGATCGAACGTCCCGGACACAGTGGCCATGTGGCATAGTGTTCCTCATTTGCTCATTCTCCTGTGCAGAAGACTTCTATTACGAGTTTCCTGATATACATGCTACACAATTTTGTCTGTTGCTCACCAAGAGAGTGCTAGACTCTGTTGGAAGTCAAGGGTACCCCCAATTGGTACTCCTTTTGCCATGGGTGACTACTGTTCCCAAGACCAGGTTCGATAATCCGGAGTCGTGGGATACAAGAATCCCAGTAGGAAGACCTGGTTTGATTTTGGAATTTAAAGTGTGAGAACATCTTGCGAGTTTCTTGGCACTTTAAGGATACACAATGCCCAAACAGTGAGACTCGCAGAGATTCAATAGACAGACTTTAAGAGACGATTCCACAACTGAATTCCAAGGACCCAAAAGAAAAGACATCCCTGGCAAGCCCCACTGATCCTGGGAATACATAAATGTAGCTGATTTTCTGAGTGAAGTGCTCTATGGAGGACATACCGCTGAAGCAGCTGCGTCACACGTTACAGATCAGGTTAGCAGAAAGCTTTGTGAATGAGGCAGAGACATTTAAATTAAACCCTTTCTTCTATAGTTAGCCATTGACATTGTGTTGTAAAAAGTAAACATGATCACATTTCTTAAGTTAGAAAAGTCAGTCTATCAAAAGCAGGGCAAGAGAGCAGAATGGAGTAGGAGTCAATACTTGTTGAATTAGAACAAAGACCTTCTGATGGTGATGCACGCAATGAACAATGCAGTGACGACGATGCCTGGTAAATGAGCATCAATATGTGGGCAGGAATTGCCTCCCAAGAATGGATAATATCTGTTTGTATGCATTCATGAAATATAATTGTACTAGAACATATGTGTGCTGTGAGCAAAGTCAGGCTCTTGAAGGGTGTGGGTGGGCTGGGCTGCAGGTTGTTAGTGGTATTTTTGTTATTCTTGCTTAAACCAAAAGCAAAAAATACAGACAAAGAAAATCAGTTTAAAAGTTGCATTTTACTTCTCGCAGTAGCACTAGATGTAAACTGTTGCATTAGTTTAGCCTCGACATAACACAGGCAGAGGCACTTGATGCATTCATCTCCACAGGTAAAAAATCAAATTAAAAAAAGACAAAAGCCTTCTCAGAATGTGCAAAGATTAGTAACCTATGCTACAGATTGCAATAAATTGATGTTTTAATGAAAGATCCTCATCCATGATAAATCCTAATGATTAGACTTCTGAGAGAAAAGCAGGAGCCATAGCCATGTTTGTGGGCCAAATGGAGCCATGCCATTATTCCTTGTAAGTGTTGACCAGGGGGAGTTCTATGTTTTTGGCAATCAACGTAAGAAAATTGGGCACCATTCATTTCTGGACTGTGAAAAGGCAGTCATGCAAGTTGGAGATGATATGTGGGCGTGTGATACTTAAGATGGAAGATCAGCTGCTTTTTATCTGCATTAAGAGAAGGCAATGCAACCAAAATATCTAATACGTTTTGAAAGAAGGTGCACATATATAAGAAAAGGACGTGAGAGAGGCGATAACTACTAGAGATACCGCACACTCACAAACTATAGGAGGCTTATCTCACTACTTGAGTTTGATCTTCTAAACCGGATTTAATCCATTGCAACAGTACGCTACTGTTTCCCATTTATTTCACCGGTGAACCAGACTGGAATGGTCGACCATATCAAAAGCCACAGAGAGATCAAACAGGATCAAAACAGCTTAAATTCCTACATCAAAAGAGCCCCCAAGTTCTTTGATTACAAAGATCGTTGCTGTTTCCTTCCCGCTTCTTAGATGTAAGCCACTCTGCCAATCTTGTAAAATGTGGTCTACCTCCAGGAAAGAAGACAGCTGCTTGGCGACCACCTGCTCCAATGTTTACCCTAGAGTGGACAAGAGGGCCACAGGATGATAACTGTATACGTCGCTTGGCTCTAACAAATGTATTGTCTAGCAATGCAGAAACTACACCTCTCTTCCAAGGTTTGTGTCATCCCAATCGAAAGAAATAATTTAAAGCATTTTTGAATAGTAGACAAAATAACAGGGCTAAGTGCTTTCTAAACATGTGATGGACATAGGCAGAGGGGAGACCTTGACCTGATATTCTGCAAGAGGTGATCGACTTATTGAACATCAGAGATATTTAATCATGCCCCACCTCAATTATGTTCCACATGGAAAGACTTCTCAGCCGACAGACTGAGGAGAAATTGAGTATTGGCAATACCTGTATATATCCACATGATTTCAGAGTGGAAAAAAGGACAAATTGTTGTAGACTTCTTGAGAGGGATTACCTGTATTGCTTATACACAATAAATTCGCAAAGAATGTATGCACTATAAAAAATGTTTTGGAGCACTATCTCCTTTTGCTTTCTGCTCTTTCGAGAAATAGTTTCTGTTTTACTGATCAGTGCTTTAAAAACCTTGGATTGATTGTTTTGTAGTTCTAAATCCTTTGTGCTGTGAGGCTCGCCCCACTTCCATTCCAGTTGCTATGTTATAGGTTTATCTCTTTAAAGCTGGTCGTTAAGTCAGGGCTTTAAGTGGTGTGCAGACCAACACTTTCCCCACAAACTTTGGATGTACACTCTGAAGAGTGTCACATACAAAATTATTTAAGGAGTCAACATGTTGGTTAGTATCAATACCATGTTTAGCATCAATATGAACCAAGCAATCTAACTGTTGGCCTAATGCCAATGTTAAGCCTGCCCATTCTGTGTGTCTGTAGACTAACTTGAGTCCCACAATCGTTAGTGAGAATACCGGTAATGACTTGAAACCAAAGCAAAATATGGTCCTTCGATACCCATTAGGGTTGCCAATGGGATTTCAAATGCCTGTGGGGCCAAAGACCAAATCAAGTGTATGCTTAGCCTTGGGCGTGGCACCATAGACAAGCTGTAGAAGGTATAAGCAGTCCCAAATGAACAGCTGTTTCCATTAATACGATTGCCGAGTTATGACTGCAAATCGTCCACCTCAACCAATGGTACAATTACGATGGAAGATTTTAAAACTGTCCGGCAGAGAATTTGCTGAAGCCACTGGATTCAAGCTAGCCTGGCTGATGAGGGGTGTTACCCCAAAACCGGTCCCAGGATGCTTGTAAACGATGATGGATTCAGCACTCCGTCCATCATCTCCTTGTGTTTGCTTTGTTCGCCCTAAGTTGGCAGGGTATGCCCAGACGTGGGTGCCTTGCTCACTTTGCCACTGGATTCAAGCTAGCCTGGCTGATGAGGGGTGTTACCCCTAAACCGGTCCCAGGATGCTTGTTTCCGGTTCAGGGAAGACCTGGCTTGGCAGTTCGGGCTTGACTGTTCCCATGAGGCACAAGGTCAAGACTGATTTGCATATAGCTGGGTCTAAACTGAGGTGGTGAAGTGAGCTAAAGAACGATGATGGATTCAACCCAGATCTGTGACTAGGGGTGAGTGTCTGAAAAGGTTCAGCGCTCCGTCCATCATCTCCTAGTGCAGAAGCATCGGTTAGCCATGTTTCAGAGAGTGCAAGAACTACCTAGTGTTAGAAATTATTAATTTATGTGATTCTATTGATGTTTTACTAAGGTTCTGCAGTTTAATAATGATACTGTGAGACATTGATGAGTGAAGGGTGTGCCTTTACAGATTGGTTCTTTGCTCTCTCCAAATACACCGAGACTCAAATAGAGGTCTTGGAGCTGTGTGGCAAAGATTCCAAAGCATTTTAACTTATCAGATACCTTGCAATGTAAGGGGTAAGAGTGACTAAATAAACCCATTGTAATATCCTCATTAATTTGAGCTGAGCTACCACACTTTCTGAGAGACTCAGGATCCAGAGTCTACCTTCAGATGCATTGACAGGCAAAGACAGGCTTGCCACAGCACACATCAGCCCTGTTTAAATAGGCAAAGGCGGGATCAGCACATGACAGATGTAGTCAAATGCATGATGTGACGAGCTCACACACATGAAACCTAACATGAAGAATGAACTGTCCTATACAAGAATCAAATCATGTTCCATAAAAACAGGTAATTGTGCGAATCAGACAACGAATCCTACAGGCTCTGAGGGGCTGAGGTAAAGAGAAAGAAAGAGAGAGAGAGAGAGACAGAGACAGACAGTGAGATATGCTGGTGTACAAGGTAGGCAGTGATCCTGCTGTAGCCCTTAAATTTGTTCCATAGAGTTTAGAGACCGTAGGAGCTGTGGTCTCCCTTTTCCCTACATGTCCTTTTGTACTGCTCTCCTGGTATACCCTCTCTCAGATACCATTTTAAAGCCAAGTGTCTATATCAAGTTAGAAATCTTGTCAACTTGCCTGGATCACAAAGGTTATTTCATGTTATCCTTCCCTGGACCAAGCCAATTTCAGCAGGTCTGCTTCTGGCATGAGAGAACAATACCTGAACCAAAATAAGCCTGCGGCTGTCATATCTACAAAAGGACTCAAAGAGAATGCCCTTGACATTTTGTTATATGAGCTGCTGGAAAAGCAAGAGCCCAGGACAGCTCGATTTGATAGAATTCTTCCCCGTACACAACCTCTGAGCGACAGTCACCTTGCTAGCTAGTTGTCTTGACACTGTGTCACACCTAAAGGAAAAATGTTTCTGAACAACAGCTCCCTCCAGTTGTTTGGGGCCAACTTTGAACATGAGTCGCCAGTTGGATATAAGCGGATCTCTTTTGTTCTTACTGTGATCCCAAGTGTGAGGGCCTGCCTGCTTCCGCCATGGCATCTTTGATCTACACACATAAGATCCTGTAACATTCCCGAAACACAAGCAGAAGAGAGAGACTACTGCCCGACACACATAGTCTTCCCTCCTGAGACGGTCTGCCAAATAGACATTTGTGTGCTCCAACCGTTGGAAAGAAGATTAAGTGTGCAGCTGTATCCTGCAGAACCAGACAGTGTGTGCCTTGTTTTTGGGGTTCTGAAGTAGTCAGTCACTAAAGTAGCTGGTAGGGCTACTGTCATTTATCATTGGTGTCCCAAAACCACAATACACCAGTTCAATAACCAACTATTCTCTTTTAGCTCTCTGTTTCTCGGAATACACTAACACATTGGACAACATTTAATAAGATGAATGTCTACTAGCCAGCACTTTACTTAAAAAAAAAAGAAATGGTTTTTGATGAAAATATATTAAATAAAAATAAGACACTTAAAATTATGATGTTCAAAGAAAAACTGAAGGTTCAAGCACCTTTGGAGCACAAGTTACCATCGCAAACTGTTTACAGCCCCCTCTACAATCACCATTTTGGCGCAACATTGAGCCCTGTGGTCCCGGTTGAGTTCAGACGCACGTAAGTGTTGGCTCCAATCAACATATCCAAGGTGCCAGACAAAAAGATACAATGCATTATGTACCCGTCTCAATCAATAGCAGTTATTTCCTGTGAGAAATGTCCTCAGAGAAGTAATAAACCAGAGCCCCCAAACCACCTCCAAAATAAAACTGTTTCCACCATGGAAAATTTCGTTTTTCAGGTGTTCCAATGTATCACTGTGGTGGTGCATCTGGGTGACCTGGTATATGATCACAGAGGTTCAAAAAAGGACACCCTTCAACTATCTGGAGTTCAGATCCTGGTTATCCAACTGAAATTTATGTTGAGGACATAGGCCGACTAGTGGCTCTTCACTCATTAGATGTTCTTTCAGATGTTGGTTTAGGTACCGAACTGTAACTCAAGAAACACCTGTTGCAGTCAAGAATTTACAGTCAATGGGGATTCATAGGGCTGCTGCACCCTGAATACGAAATGCCGGGACCGGCCACTAATGGTAAGCTTGAAAGGGATCTTAATTGTTAGTTCATCTGGTGATAACAGCAGAACTAGCCACCTTGGGATATTTACACTAAGTGGGGTTGTTTTGAAAAACTGAACTTTGTCCCCAGCATCATTTGTCTACAAGGGTCTACCAGAGGTAAACAGGGGTGCAGTTAGGCAGTCCCTTAGTCTATAGAGGTTAACCTGGGTCAAGAAGCCTTTCCCACCAGACCACGGAAGAAAGAATTTGAGATACAGAGAATCTGCTGTAGGAGAAGATGCAAACAAAGAACCAGCACCTGAACCTTAAGTGAGTGCCACCAAAGAAGCACCTGGTTGTACTTGCCAGGGTACATCAGAGTACTAGATAAGGTTTCTATGGGAAAATAGGAACTACAAGTGGCCCAATCATAAAGGGTGTTACTTAGAAATATATAGAAAATAACAAAGGTCTACAGGGGGAACTTCTAATAACAATGATAGGAATATTTTCAGGTGTATCAAATGTCTTGCTGGTCTGACTCAAGTCTGAACAGGGTCATCATTTAAATCATTAAACTGCTACCCCTGGCAAGAAGGTGCTTGGCTTGCTGGCCTATAAAGAAACTGAGATTTTCCAACAGGTCACTACTTTTGAAAGGCTGGTAGTGAAGGCACAAAGTCAGTAACATGATCTTGTTTGACAAGTGCCTTAGTTTGCTTTTTCATATGGTTCAAGTCAGCCCCTTCCTAAAAGAGTTAGCAGAACGTCTTGAAGTACATTTGTAGCTGTTTTTTTAAATAACATTTTACTTTACTCCAACATTTTATTAGCATGCACCATCAAGCTGTTTCACATGACTAAGCCATGTGGAACATGGGCTAAGTGGTAGAACAGCTCAGTGTGGTTGAGATCGCGTTTCTGAGATTTAATCACGGTGGAGACTACTCTGTCTCCGCTGGGACAAATCCTCTCTGACAGCCCTGTGGAGTAAGGGCCGTCGGAGGCTGACCGGTCATTCCGCCCACCTAATTTAGATGGGCGGGTCACCACCAGGAAACCCATGGTAGTAATCGGCAGTGAAAACTGCTACTCGCCATGCAAGTCCCTGTTTCAGGATTTTAATTTTGAAAATAAAAAAGTGAACAGTTTGGTGCAGGGCTCCATCCCGCTGACAGAGCCCTACACCAAACAAGAAAATGCATTGACAGAATTTGCTGCTACGGCAGTTCATGCCAATGCTTTATAAATGACCTTTAGCTTGGTGGTCATTTATAAATTTGGTGGGGGGGAGAAGTCCTCCGCCAGGCCAACGGATGTTACTCCATCTGCCAACATCAAACTCGAGCCTTAAGATGCACTCTTTAACCAAAATGTTAACTCTCCTTATACTGGCATATAGTTCTCCTCATTTATCATGATTTATAACTCCCAATCCCTCTTCTAATTAAAGACTGGGACTACAATTGCCCGATTCACAAAATGCACTTTATAGTATGCTTTGTAGTACTAGAAAGTGCTATTCACAGCCTGCGTGGAGTTTATGCCTCCGCATTACCAACATTTATGTATGCCGAGTTCTACTCCCAAACTGCAGAGTCTCAACACAAGTAAGTTTATGTTTTTTTTTGTAAAAATGGGAGGGACTGGAGGGTGGGTGGATAAAGGGGAAGATGTACTACAAAAGGGGATGGGATTAGGGAGTATTAAGAGGTCTTTAGGGAGAGTCATGGACATCAACCACCCACACAAGAGTAAGCTAATTGCTTTACACAGGGGTATGGATATGTTACATACTCTTTTGTAGTAAATGTACACTCGGAGTTTGTGAATACCTAAAAGTAGTAAACTTCCTCTAAAGGGTAAATTACTCAAAGCGTAATTTTCGTTTGTGAATCCGAGAGGATGGCGAGGACAATAAACCATACAAGAGAACTGCAATTGAAGGAAATATCAAACACTTTTGTTTACCACCTCATACTGCAAGATCCCCCACTCCATAACCCATAACAATTACACACACATCTTTCAAACAAGCACCCTAATTCAATCATGATAAAACATCAATTTAAAGAAAGACCAAATTGATGAAAAACAACAGAACAAAAATAAAATATAAAAAAAATAGATCATCAAAAAAAGCCTTCCAAGTAAAAAAAAAAATTGAGCAAAATGAAAAAGAGCAGCAGGAAAACGGGAATAGACTGCAGAGATGTTATGGATGCAGTACTTTGTTTTCAACTTATACCGCTACTATAAACTGAAAGCAGAAAGGAACGCAGCGAACAAGCAGTACATTGACAGAACAAAACGAATAATGAGGGGAGGGAAAGCAAGAAGTGTGGAGGGAGCAGGATGAGGCATAGAAAAAGAGATGGCAAAAGTGACAAAGGGCGGGGGTACAAATGGAGCTGGAGACAACTAGGAAAAAATGCAAGATAGAGGAGGAGAAACCACAGAGGACTGGCCGAAGCATGAGAAATACAGATGCCATGAAAATAGAAAGCAGGAAAAAGTGAGGGTGGGCTAGGAGTTGGAAGGAAGAAGAGGATGAATCTGATCCAGGGGAAAAGACGTCCTAACTAAAAACTTATGAATTTAAGACCATTTGTCAGGTTTGACTCCTCAATTTGGTTAATACGATTCATACACAAAGACTGCAGGATTTGGCTTTATCAGATTCAGTCCATCAGAACTGGATTCTTCAGGTTGTATTCTCCAAATGGCACATGGGCACACACATGGTTTTTTTGGTGGTCTTTCTCATATGAATATTATTGCAGAAACTCATGCAGTGATTATGGGGGGGCACAGCAATGGATGCAGGCCATATCAAGGTTAAAGTGCTTCACCACTGTACGCAATTCATATGGCAAGTAAATTACTTTGCCAAGTATCCTTTTGAAATTCTAGAAACTCTGCAGCCATGGCCCGTTCCAGAGCCAGTTGTCAGTGACCTGGTTCTGGATCTCTGTAAGTGTATTTTCCATGTTCTGATAAGGAACAGAAACCGTCCACTGATGAAAACAAATTGAAATAAAATACTTAAAGTTGTCACTGGTGCCTAATTTTAGTAATAGCATTTACATCGAAAACACCTGTATGACTTGATTCGCTAATAAAAAAAAATTCAGTTTATAACCGTGTCTTCTTAACCTGCATACGAAAGATTGGTGAGGTATGTAACAGTAAGTCACATATCTGCTAAGTGGACTCATGTCAAGTGCAACACCGAAAGCCTGTTCTGGCTTATTAACATACAGCACTTCACGGTGGGGCTTTGGAGCCCACACTTTTAATGGAAAAATACTAAACTACCTGTACCAGGAGACAGAATGCTTCAGGCTAAAAAGCCCAGACTGGCTAAGGTTTTCAGGTGACAGGATGGCAACCTGACAGCATTGTAGTCACCTTCATGTCACCTGTCAGAATCACCTGACAAGAAGACTTGGAGCAAAGTAGATCTCACGTTTGCAATGACTGGATTGCATCTCGGAGACCTGGAGGACTCGGTATAGGTGAGTCTCATAACAGAATTGTCTCTGAAAGTCTGGTACGGCTGATTCAGTCAAGTCAGACCACTGACTGAAAACTTCAGAGCGCTAGACAGTCAGCCACGTGTCAGGGTCACCTCTCAGGGGCTAGCTGGGCTTGGACAGAATCTGTTATGTGTCAGTCTTGCATCTGAAACGGCAATAGAGTCAGTCACCAAGCACCTTCACCCAACTGACTGACTCCGCCCCAACACTACAGCACCACATGATGAAAGCAAAGTATGTAATAATTTCGATGGATTAAAAATAAAACTGTACATAAAATATATATTTTACTCCTTTGTGAAGTTACACAATCTGTGGGTTTAGTGGTCACTTGTCAATTTTCAAGCACTGTGATGCACTTAAACGGAGAAGGCGAGTTAGAGGGGGGTCAGTAACGGGCAACAGTGTGGTGCGGCACAGAGAAAGGAGACAGAGGAGGATTTCCTTTGTAAGGGGACCAATCCCAGCAACTATGGGTGCTTCGAACAAAACATGTGCAAAGTTTACTTTAAATGAGAAAAAGGTAATTCTGAAAAATGGTTTTGGTCACATTTTTTATAAGAGAGTTTTGAACAGTGATGGAGCAGGATAAATGAAAAATTTTAACCTCCTAATAATTTTCGTAAAATAATTAATAAACATGTTCGTTTAAGTAAATAACCAACAATGTATGTTACATGTAAAGGGTTAAAGGTAACACGCTATTTTTGTGTGCACATTAATCAACTTATAATTGTTTACGTGTCTAACAAACGTAATATTTGCGTACTAATAAAATAATAAACGCATGATTTGTGCTTTGAAAATAAAACGTGTGGTGGCAAAATAAAGCGATGGTAAGTAAGGGACGGCTTTATATGTTGCTTTTTGCTAGGTAATACCTAATTGGGGTACGTAGAAAGACGGGAGGGAAACGAAAGGTTTATATTCTTTATTTTAACAATATTTTGTTTATCTTTGAAAATAGTGCGCTTAGGCCTGTTGAGCAGCGATATAAAATGGCCGCCATTTGCTAGAGTACGCATGAGCAAGAAGCCGTGTGGTAGAGGAGAAAGGCTGTGAAAAAGGATGACCACGTGTTCGTGCTGAGAGCCTAAGACGGAAGTATGGTCAAGGCTATTGTGACCTCTTTGAGCAAATGTGTGCCAAGATGATCAGCAAGAAGCGTGAGAAGTCAAACTGAATAAATGGACGGAACTGTTGAATCTAAAAAGTATCAGAAAAAGATACAAATTGGACTGATCGAAACGGATGAGCAATGTCATGAACTGTGGGAAACGATGCAAGCATGGACATTCCACAAAGAACTGGTTAAGACAAGGAAGTTTGATTAAAATGTATATGGACTTGAATGAACCAATGAGAGAGAATCACGCAATAGAGATGCAACATTTTTATTCAGTAAGCTAGAATTAGGGTATAAGAAGACCTACTCCGGGTGGGGAGGGGTTAGATGCTGGAGAGAGAGATGCTGGAGAGTTAGATGCTGGAGAGTTAGTTTTGCTGTTGACGGAGATGCTGTAGATGGGTGAAGTTGCGGTTGCTGATGCTGACGAGCTGATGCTGCTGCTGCTATTTTATATTTCTAGTTGAGTATAAGATGCTGCTTTTGGAGAACCTTTTACTCCTGATAGATTTTTCATTTAGAGCTATTAGTTTTTCCAAGACAGATAGATTGATCTTTTGGAGTTCTTGCTGTAACAACTTTATTTTTCCGTCTAATAGGTATGCATTGCAATTTCAATTTATTCTTATAATGATGATAAATGTAATGATCTGAATAATAAGCTTAAACTTATTTCTTGCTTTGAAATTTTACATAAAACTTTATTATTCTTTAAACAAATGACTCAGTGATTCTTTAGCTCAATAATTAAGGTAAAATGTTAAAGAGTTTATTGTGATTGAGCTGGTCTTAATCACCATCAACTGATCCCTACTAGTTGGTCCATCGACCAATGAGCGGAATACCTTAAAAGCAATGAGAAACATTAGGTCGTGTTAAAAAGAGGTATCCCGTCTCCTTCCAGCGAATCGTTTTCTCCTAGGTTAAGGACGGAGGAAATCCAGGGAATAAATGAGTAAGTGAATGTATATGCGGTGTTATGGGCCCCACCGTCATATGGATATAGTTTGTGTGTTGGAGGAATAGTTGCACCTGGATGACCGAGTCATATAGGAGAAGACATTTTATTGTTAGCGCTGGATCAACAGTAAGTCATGCTAGTTTTTTTCATTTTTTTTTCAAGTATGTAGAATTACGGATGGTACATTTTTGTCACAGTCAAATGTGATTTCCGACACCCTCATAGAAAGAAGAGTGTTCACTGTTGGATTAACTCATCGATGCCACCTCTTCTCCAAAAGAAATATCTTTAAAAACAACTTAAAAAATGATTATACTGTCAAACAACACAACCTTTTGCACTTGTATAATTTTGCAATATTTGTTTTTACGTTTTCATGATATTTCAGAGTAATTTGCCCTACTATTATCTATGACTGGCCAATCAGGTAAAGTCTTTACATTACAGTTTATGTTATGAGCATTTGTATGGTGCACTTCTCCTGTTTGTATAGCAGACTTTGAGTCTGGGAGTCCTTTCCATACAGCGTTTTTGGGTTTTCATTGACCAGGTGTATTTATTTGGTTGGTTATACTAAATTTCAAATAGGGTAGTGTAATGTATTGCTCAGATTCCAGTGATTGTGGTGTATTTAGCGGCAATTTAAATTAATAAAAGTGCTTATGCCAATACTGACATTTAATCAGATGCTTTTTGGGTAATACCATTTTTGGTAAAATCATTCCAACAAATCATCTTTTACTTTTGGCTGCTTCTCCTACTTTGACCTTACCTTTACTACAATCCCAGACGGCTGATGTTTCAAAACCACACAGTTGCTGGTTTTATTGGTTGCCTGGCCTCCTGGTCCATGTCCTCTTACAAACTGTTCAACTAAGTCGTTTTCATCTATCAGAAGCAGATCATAAGTATCTTTTTTTTCTGCCACTTGGATCAACGTTACGCTCAACACAGGGGATAAAAGGTTTTGGTGATATGTAGGTAACCATGGCTTCAATAACTGGGTCCTTAATCTGGTCCAATTCAACAAACAGGATATATTCATGAAGATGCGAAGAAATTTTCCTGGAAAATACAAAAATGAATTTAAACTAAAGAGAACGGTCAGAAAAAGTGTTGTCCATCTTACCATAGAGGCTATTGGTGAAACTTGGTTTTTACTATATACATGTTACTCTTTTAAATACCATTCAATAATACAGCACACACTGCAGCACAAGTAACAACATTTTTCAGATAATGCAATGAAATGAAATGAAATTTGTACTTGTAAAGCGCACTGTTACCCTAGGGCAGGGGTCTTCAAACTGTGGGGCGCGACCCCCAGGGGGGCCGTGGAGCGATGCAAAGGGGGTCGCGCCTTCCCAGTCACACTTCTGCCGAGGCCCAGGGGCTTCAGCCCCCTCTTCCCCCGCTCCTGCGTCTCAGCCCGGGCTGCTGCAGTGCAACTCGAGCTGCTGGGGGCTCAGCTGGGCAGTGTCTGGAGTCTTATCTCCGGCACCCCCCGAGTTTTTCACAGGTCTTTAAAGACCATTTGCATGTTTACATGCCTTTGTAAACTGGTTACAGAGGCTTAGTTTTTAGGTCGAGCCTCGAGTAGCGCGCAAGCGCTGCTTAGAGGCGAAGACTTTTAGTAAGTGAGTTTTGAAAGCAGTCCCAAAACGCTCAGTGCGTCGTGGCTGGCCTTTTGAGATGGGTACAGCGCTGCAAACATGTGTTTCCAATTATCGTGCCCAGACGCGGGCGCGATAATTGTAAACACATGCCGGCAAAGGCCATGACGCACGAGCGTCTGGTCAGCTGAGCAGGCTGCCGCGCCGCCCCGCTCCTCCATTGTTGTCCTTGGCATCGCTTTCACGCGCACCGCTCGGGCTCCCTCGTTGGCGGCGATAAAATGCCGCTTCGCTCATAGCTCCGAACCAGCACGCACCCTGCAGTTCCCCGGGGCACAAGCAGGCATCCACTTCTGTCTTTTTGCTGACCTACAGTTCCCCGGGGCACAAGCAGGCATCCACTTCTGTCTTTTTGCTGCGATCAGCTTGTGTTCTAGTTTTACTTGCAGATACAAGGAGCATAATTAATTCAGACAACAATTGCGTGATTTACGTCCCTTGTGTCCAGGCCTTCTGCTCGGAATGGCCAATAATTCTCGAGGTGGGTGGCCGGAGGGGTCAGGTTGGTGCCCCTAGGACAGATGGCTGAAAGTATGCTTCTTAAGTGCCCTCCTGTAAACATTATTTTCTGTCGCCCATGCCTTTGTCTGCCCACCTAGAGTGTTTCCTTATTTATTGACAGTGACTTTGATCTCTGCTACCTGGCGTCCTTCCTGCCCCCGCGGCTGTACGTGTTCAGGTTTCTGATGTCGCCGAGGTTCGATTTGGGGCAGGAGTTCTGGGCTTTAACTGTGGCTTTTTTCGTCCTCTCGGCCTTTTGTGTGGGTTCTTTGTCTGCCTGGTCCTAGGAGACTTCCACCTGTCCTGCTATTGTTGGAAGCCTTTGTCTGCCGATCCTTTCAGCGAGCTGCTCTTTGTTTTGGGGCGTGGGGGTGGCGGGCCAGGCTCTCTCTGTGTTTCACGTTGTTTTTGTGGCTTGTTTGTAATTCCCACTCGCTGCTCTGCAGAATATCCCATTATCTCGGTTTCCTCAACTCTCCTCGGGGTAGGAGGCGCAGCTAATCGCGAACACAGGCTCTGTCGCCCTGAGAGGTTTACTGGGGTCATGGTTGCTCTCGGCTCCCGAATATGACTCCAATAAATCTCGCCAACACCAATAAAAACAACATTCAGCATCTCTGTGATAATCCTGGCTTCTGCAGCAAGATTGGTTTCCACCTAGTATTATGGGTAGCTGTTTTTTTCTTTTCTGTAGCATCCTCTCTCATTTTCAAGCTCCTATATTTTGGGACTATTAGATCTCACACTTTGCATTATCAGTCTTTTAATCCTCGCATCGCTCTCATATCTTTGTGGCACCTTTTAGTTTACCATTTTTATTTCGATTGTCTCGCCTCTGTTCGATATTTATTCCAAATCGCTCATCTCATTCTATACACCATCACCATGTCTCTATTATGGCCACCGTCTCTTTAGAAAGCAACCACTCCTCTCTTGAGCAATACATGCTCAATATATTAACATCTCACACCTCCTATAAAAACACTACAGAAACTCTGTACATCAATGCAAAATTCAGAAAGTGCATCCAACCCACAAGGAAAACGAGCATTGGCTTAGCTATAGGTCTCGCTTTGGGACCTTATAAGTGTTTAGCCATGCAACAGTTGATGTTGTTGCACCAAGGAAATTGTGCTGGATAACTAAATACTTATAAGGTCCCAAAGGCGAGACCTATTGGCTATGCCAATGCTTGTTTTCCTGGTTCCAGTACCCCCTGGGCCCCCACTCTGCCTATTCCTTACATTTGTATTTTACATTTACTGCTGCAGTGTGAGAATGCATTTCATGAAAAGGAATATAAAGTAGGGATGCCAAAAGAAAAATGCCTGCCGTGTTTTGTTTAAAGAGCCTGCAAAGACCTCCTCTTGACACTAAATAGACTTATAAATAAAAAAGTATGTATGCATTCGTTATGTGACTTTTCTGTCTTTGTTCTCTTTAATTATCAGTCATGGATCATTGAGGCAGCCCTAGAACACAATTAAAAGTGCTTTCTATTTATATTTGCTGTTCGAAGTATGCACAGATAAGTGCTTAAAATACAGCTTTGGGTGACTGCTTATTTTTGTACCGACTGGGCCATCAAAATAATCTGCTGGCAACCCTAACCATAGGACTGGAAGTTTGTTGCAGGATCAGCACATTATTTATTTCCTCGATCCCCGATTAATGCCATAATAGCAATAGTTTAACTTAGATCTTAAACCCTACGCCGCCGTCCATAACATGCTGCGTTACTTCAAGTGTCTGGGAATGCACTCTGCATTCAGACAACTCACTCGTCATTCTCGCCCTTCACTTTCACGCTCACCCTGCATTCACAGCGATCACAATGCACTCCCACCATTCACCCTGCACTCACAGTGATCACTCTGCACTCACAATGCACTTGCGCTGTTCATCCTATACCTCACCCTGCAGCCACACGAGTACACTACTCATCATGCACTCATGTGACACTTCACTCACCTGTCCCCCTCACTGCTCAATATGCAACTCACTCAAACAAGCCCATCAGTAATCATACACTCATTCGTCCCATTCTGAACTTGCATCCGCACCTAAATTCATAAGCCACCTCACTCACCCTGCAGTCACTCCTCTTACCCTACTCTCACACTGTTGCATCGCTCACCGTGCACTCACATGGGCACTCTTGTCACCCACACAGTGCAGAGGGTTAACGTTCCTGCTACAAAGAATATGTACCATGCAGATCACAGAAATGAGTGTGAGTAAACTATGAGTAGCGCTATAAAAAATGAAATGTTTGTCAGAAAGGTGCTATAGAGAGATGAGGTGAATTGTTGGTGAGTGGCAGTGAAGGAATTCATGGAGAAGGAGGAAACGGTGGTGGGGCACCAAAAAGACTGTTGCACTGTGTGCGACCAGTGTTAGGACCAGCCCTGGCTGGGAGTGTTAAAGGTGAAGTGAGAGGTTGAATGGGGAGAGTTCAGAAGTTGTAAAAAGGGGTGAAATAAAATGGCCTGCAAAGTGAGAGAGGGATCCGGGGTTAGGAGAGGACAGAGGGATGGAAGGGAGGGGGTGAGAGGAAAGCTGCATGGGTAAACTGCTTAACTCTGCACAAAACCGCCAGGGTTTTAAGGGACCCCTGCTTCTCCCGGCCAGGGCCAAGTGAGCTTCTAATGTGGCAGCACGTATTCCTGCGGAGTGGAAGGCCCTTCACAAAGGTTGACTAGAAATCTTTCTGATGTTAATTGCTGTATTTTGGTTATACACTGGTACTGATGGGGTGAAATCTTTCCTCAGTGTTACTGTGTACGCGGCATCACATAACATCATTTACCTTTTCTTCCCACACAATTTAGTCAAGCCTGTCACGTAATTTGGTCCTCACCTGCCTCATAATTCCAGTAGCCCTGCCTACAGGTTTAGAAATTTGTCAGGAGGGGGTCCTTACGCCTCAAAATGTTGACAGGGGGGTCTCGGCATCCAAAAGTTTGAAGACCTCTGCCCTAGGGTGTCCTGGCGCTGTACGCATACCGCTGTGGAACCCTTCCTGTCTTTTCCCTGTGAAAAGTCCACTCCTGGGCACCCCCAAGGTGAAGCCAGGCATCCCAGCGCTGGTGGGGCCGTTGTGGAGATTAAGCAAGCTATTGCCCAGAGTTGCAGAGTGGGACCCATGATTAGAATAGGCACCGAGGCGAGAATTATCAGGTCCGAGGAAATTGAGCCAAAGACCCGCCGAGGCGGGAATTGAACCCTGGTCCCGGGCCAGATCTCTGCATCAGGGTCTGCCGCTCTAACCATTGAGCCACACTTCTCAGAGAGACAGTGTATTATACATTTATGATGCCATAATAGTCCCACCAACGTCCCAAAATCTTATGTATTTGTGTGGACAGACCCTAGCTTTATAGATGGGTTCCTCCATCTTCTGTGCATAGTTACCAATGGCTTTTCACCACATCGATAAGGGAGGAGCCATAAGCGATTTCCAAAACTGGGCAATGAAGCGCTTTGCAATTATAGTATCAATACCCACCAGGGCACACTCTGTGCATTGTATCCAATGGCACTTGTAAGACGGTGGGCGGGAGATATCTGTAACATTTGTGACTGAGTAATCCACTAATTGACCAG
Source organism: Calotriton arnoldi (assembly GCA_963921515.1). Taxonomy (NCBI): domain Eukaryota; kingdom Metazoa; phylum Chordata; class Amphibia; order Caudata; family Salamandridae; genus Calotriton; species Calotriton arnoldi. Next base: position 1,943,805 of record CAWUFW010001624.1, on the reverse strand, counting down.
ATGGCAGTTTCTTTAGACAGATGGCATTTTGTTGTGAGCAAGAAGCAAACCCCTACTGATATCCCCACAGCTCGATAACTTCTGGAAGTTACTGCAGTTTTCCTGTGAGCAAGAATCAACTCTGCACCTGTCACAATGTATTTGAATTTGTGTGGTTGAAGGATCAATGGTCGCAGTATGTGAAAAATCTATTGTTCCAGTGCTATCGCTATCCCCGATGATAAAACACGTCAAGCTGTGTGTCCTGTTTAACCTGAACAGATATTTATTTCCTTCTGTAACAACCAATTTATTATCTTTCTCCTACTTGCATTATTGTTTTTCAACGCTCTCTGGGGTTAATATTGTATACTCCCATGCATTTGCCATTACTATGAAAATTCACAAGCAACTGCTATTTGTTATGTAAACTACAGCTTGTAAAGCGCCTACTTTGCACTATGAAACATGTGCCAACTTGACATAGCAAACTGGGTGGGCTACATTTATAGTACAGCGAACTTGTCACGCTGCAAACTCACCAGGCCTGTTACCTACAAAGTGGGATGGAGCAGTGGCTTTGGAATACATTTGTTTATCCATAGGATATTACACTGTGTGTGTTTATGTACCTCTACAAACACACACACCTATAACATGCACCTCAACTCCTACATTATTGACCAGAAGGCGTGCTTTCCTTCTCAAAGAAGCAGGCTTATTCCAGACCAGCTCTGGCAGTTCAGTAAGGCGCGGAACCCTTCACCTCAATTGACATTCACCACCAACAAAATTCCTTTTCAATCTGAGAATTCAGGTTGAATCTACCACACTGAACAGTTTATATTATATCACAAAACTTTCATACATCTATTTTAAAGTAGACAATTCCTTTCATTAGTGTTTAAATAAGTGTCATCTTCAAAACATATTAACACACTGTAGCCCCTAAAGCAGTGCCCTTGTCCGCGTATTAAGGTTGCCATCGTTGTTACAAAGGTTATCAGTCTACTCTTGCAAAATGACACCATTAATAGAACCGTTGTTTTCTAATTGAACATAATTAACTAAATACAATTTAAATCCACGTAATAAACTAGACTCCAAAATACAACTCCAAAACTTACAATGCTTTTCTTTTTTATATTTGATTCCAAAAAGAACCAGCATTTGCAATGCAATAGGTCTCGCATTTATGAGAGTTTGAGCTATTGGCATTGTAAATGGCAATGCGTTTTATTTATGTGTTGTTTTTTAAACAGATAAATTAACCCCTTCCGTCATGAGCACAAGTTCAAGTGTGCTCATGACGGAACCATTCCATCATGAGCACACTTTTAAACAAGCATTGGCATAGCCAATAGGTCTCGCCTTTGGGGCCTTATAAGTGTTTAGCCAGAGCTATTGACTTTGCCAATGTCTTCAAGCTGTGCTGTAGAGAAGTGTGGCTGCTGTGCAGCATGCTGAAAAGTTATAATAAAAAAGTGTCAGAAGCATTTTTGTTACTTTATATATGACCAAGAAGGCATTATGTAAAACTGAACGACCATATTAAAAAAGTATTTACAATAAAAAATGTCCTCAGTTTTCTTTTGTTCTTGCAATGCTGGCAACTTGTTTCTGCCTATTGCAATGGTTGTTTGTTAAAGCTTTTTTTTGAGGGGCATAAACAATCGGAGGGTGAAGGTTGGGAACTAGTACCTGTATTATAACACTAGCAGCGGCCAGACGCTAGGGAGAATCAACAGATGGCAGATTCCGAGAGCAGGCGGAGGTGGTGCTGAGTGATGCTGAGGTGGTAGTGGTGGTGGTGGTGACTGTTGCGGAGACGATGCTGAGGTGATGCTGAATGATACTCAGGTCTTGCTGAGTGATACTGCTGTGGTGGCGCCGAGTGATACTGCTGTGGTGGCGCCGAGTGATACTGCTGTGGTGGCGCCGAGTGATACTGCTGTGGTGGCGCCGAGTGATACTGCTGTGACGGCGCCGAGTGATACTGCTGTGGTGGCGCCGAGTGATACTGCTGTGGTGGCGCCGAGTGATACTGCTGTGGTGGCGCCGAGCGATGCTGTGGTGGCGCCGAGCGATGCTGTGGTGGCGCCGAGCGATGCTGTGGTAGCGCCGAGCGATGCTGTGGTAGCGCCGAGCGATGCTGTGGTGGCACCGAGCGATGCTGTGGTGGCGCCGAGCGATGCTGTGGTGGCGCCGAGCGATGCTGTGGTGGCGCCGAGCGATGCTGTGGTGGCGCCGAGCGATGCTGTGGTGGCGCCGAGCGATGCTGTGGTGGCGCAGAGTGATGCTGCGGTAGCGCCGAGTGATGCTGCAGTGGCGCCGAATGATGCTGCACTGGTCTGGCCCAGAGTTTTTAGTAAGCGGGTTTTGGAAGTGCAAACCCACTGGCTTTCGGCTGGCGACCAGCTTGCGTTCACGATGGCGGGCACGCGCGCAGCTGCCATCTGGGTTTCCTATCTCTTCTTCATTTCCTCGTCATGGCTCATTAACTCTCTGGACTCTGTTTCAATCGCAGCAGCAGCTCACATTACCAACTGACGGCCCTGGACTACAGTCACATGAAAAACAACAGCGATTAGCATTGAAATGCAAGCTTTTTTTTGTCTAGTTAGAAATATTGCGTCGGTGGGTTGATTTCACCTTATATCGCTATTTGTTTTATATTGGGAGTCACAGCCTAATTACCAGTATTTTTGTCTCACTCTGTTTTTAAAAAAATATTTATTCGCACAAAGCTATATTTAAGGTTACTTTTTCCGCGTCACTTCTTCACTCTATTTAAACTCCACACCCCCCACTCTTATTGTCTCTCTCCTTCTCTCTCTCTCCCCTCTCTAATTCTCTCTCTACTTAATTAACTCTCCCCTCTCTATCTTTTTTAGCCTTTCATTCTCTCTCACCCCTTTATCTGTTTCTCTTTCAAACTCCTTCATTCACTCTCTCTCCCCTTCTTTCTCGCTCTCTATCCCGCTCCACTCTTTATTCTATGTACACCCTTTCTCTCTCACCACCCTCTCTAATTGGGCATTATATCTTCACTCTATCTCTCACTCTGCATCACCACAGCATCACTCAGCGCAACCACAGCATCAATCAGAGCCAGCACAGCATCAATCAGAGCCAGCACAGCATCAATCAGAGCCAGCACAGCATCACTCAGAGCCAGCACAGCATCACTCAGCACCAACACAACATCTCTCAACGCCACCGCAGCATCGCTCGGCGCCACCGCAGCATCGCTCGGCGCCACCGCAGCATCGCTCAGCGCCACCGCAGCATCGCTCAGCGCCACCGCAGCATCGCTCAGCGCCACCGCAGCATCATTCAGGGCCACCACAGCATCACTCAGGGCCACCACAGCATCACTCAGGGCCACCACAGCATCACTCAGGGCCACCACAGCATCACTCAGGGCCACCACAGCATCACTCAGGGCCACCACAGCATCACTCAGGGTCACCACAGCATCACTCAGGGCCACCACAGCATCACTCAGGGCCACCACAGCATCACTCAGGGCCACCACAGCATCACTCAGGGCTACCACAGCATCGCTCGGCACCACCACAGCATCACTCAGCGCCAAGACAATATCACTCAGCACCACCACAGCATCACTCAGCGCCAAGACAATATCACTCAGCACCACCACAGCATCACTCAGCACCACAGCAGTATCACTCAGCAAGACCTGAGTATCATTCAGCATCACCTCAGCATCGTCTCCGCAACAGTCACCACTACCACCTCAGCATCACTCAGCACCACCTCAGCCTGCGCTCGGAATCTGGCATCTGTTGATTCTCCCCTAGCGTCTAGCCGCTGCTAGTGTTATAATACAGGTACTAGTTCCCAACCTTCACCCTCCGATTGTTTATGCCCCCTCAAAAAAAAGCTTTAACAAACAACCATTGCAATAGGCAGAAACAAGTTGCCAGCACTGCAAGAACAAAAGAAAACTGAGGAAATTTTTTATTGTAAATACTTTTTTAATATGGTCGTTCAGTTTTACATAATGCCTTCTTGGTCATATATAAAGTAACAAAAATGCTTCTGACACTTTATTATAACTTTTCAGCATGCTGCACAGCAGCCACACTTCTCTACAGCACAGCTTGAAGACATTGGCAAAGTCAATAGCTCTGGCTAAACACTTATAAGGCCCCAAAGGCGAGACCTATTGGCTATGCCAATGCTTGTTTTTTTTGCTTTGGGAGGTGGGGAAGAGCTTCCCCAACCTCCCGAGGCCTGTTAGGGGTTTTCATTGCAATGACGATCGTGCGCATGGCGCGCTGTCATCATTACAATGAAAACGAAACAAACTTAGTTTCAGTTTCACAGTTTCGGTGCTTGTGGGGTTATCTCAGCCCCCCGAGCACCGAAAAACATGGGAGAGGTATCGTTGGAAAGGGGAGAATCTCCCTTTTCCAATGGTACCCTTCCGTAGTGGATCCCTGGAGGGCGATCCCCAAGCAGGGATCCACCCACTAGCCACCAGGGAGGGGGGAGCGGCCCCTTGGGCAAGGGTCTTTGCTCCCTCCCATATAATTTTGCCAGACAGCCTTTCTGTCCCCCCAGGAGGCAGATGGGGGCAGAAAGCTCACTAGGCCCCAGGGATTTATTTTTTTATATATACATAGGGGTGGGGGCTGCCCAGAATGGGCATGCCAATGCCTCCACCTCAAAAAAAGTTTTTACAGTCTTTCTGCCCCCCCTGGGAGGCAGATGGGGCAATAGCGCCTTATCTGCCCCCCGGGGAGGGTGGGGGGCAGAAAGCCCACAAGGCACCAGGGATTTTTTTTTTTTTAAATAAACTTAGGGGTGGGGGCTGCCCAGAATTGGCATGCCAATGCCCCTACCCCCCAACCCCCCAAAAAGATGCTATATTCTTTCTGCCCCCCCCCGGAAGGCAGATGGGAAGGCAGATGGGACAGTAGCCCCTTATCTGCCTACCCCCCAGATAGCCCCCTAGGCACCAGGGATTTAATTCCCTCAAAGTTTGGGGTGGGGGCTGCCCAGAATGGGCATGCCAATAACCCCCCCCCCCCAAAAATGCCACTAGCTTTCTGCCCCCCCCCCCGGAAGCAGATGGGGGCCGTAGCCCACTAGGCAGCAGGGATTTTTTTTTTTATACGTAGGGGTGGGAGCTGCCCAGAATGGGCATGCCAATGCCCACACCCTCAAAACATGTATGTGTGGGAGCACCATGCCTGCACAAATGTCCTACCCCACAGTCTCCCGAGTAAAATGATACCTCACTTGTGTGGGTGTCCAATGCAGAATTGGCTGAAAACGTATTTTTAAACAAATGTAGCGCTTAGAATTCTCGTTGCTATACCCTTAATCCCTATGTTTTTGGCTCTTCCCAGCCACAGGCCCTTGCCCCACCCACACAAGTGAGGTATCATTTTACTCGGGAGACTGAGAGGAACGTTGTGGGGTAGGACATTTGTGTCGGCACAGTGATTCCACACATAAATATGTGGAAAATGTGGTTTTTTCAGCTAAATTTGAGGTTTGCAGGCGATTCTGTGTAGGAAAACGTTGGGGGATCCACACAAGCCATACCTCGCTGGACTCCCCCGGGTGCCTAGTTTTCAGAAATGTGTGGGTTTGGTAGTTTCCCAAGGTGGCTGCCGAGCCTCGGGCCAAAAACCCAGGTGACCCCCCTTGCAAAACCAGGTTGATTTGCGATAGGCAATTTTGATGTCTCCTCAATACGTTTTGGGCCCTTGCCTGTCGCGGGTACTTGACCCACCCACGCGAGTGAGGTGCCACTTTTCTCGGAAGACTTTGGGGAATGCGGGGTGGGTAGAATTTTGTGGATCCACGCAGATTCCAGAACTTTCCACCATAGAAATGTGAGGATAATGTGTTTTTTTTTTTTTTACAAAGTTTGAGGTTTGCAAGGGATTCTGGGTAACAGAACCTTGTGAGAGCCAGACAAGTCACCCCATCCTGGATTCCCCTGGGTGTCTAGTTTTCAAAAATGTATAGGTTTGCTAGGTTTCCCTAGGTGCCAGCAGAGCTAGGGTTCAAAATCTACAGCTAAGCACTTTGCAAAAAAAGGGTCAGTTTTCACTGTGAAAATGTGGTGTGTCCACGTTGCGTTTTGGGCCGTTTCCTGTCGCGGGCACTAGGCCTACCCACACAAGTGAGGTACCATTTTTCTCGGAAGACTTTGAGGAATGCGGGGTGGGTGGAATTTTGTGGATCCACACAGATTCCAGAACTTTCCACCACAGAAATGTGAGGAAAATGTGTTTTTTTTTTTTTTTACAAAGTTTGAGGTTTGCAAGGGATTCTGGGTAACAGAACCTGGTGAGAGCCAGACAAGTCACTCCGTCCTGGATTCCCTGGGTGTCTAGTTTTCAAAAATGTATAGGTTTGCTAGGTTTCCCACGTGCTGGCAGAGCTAGGGTTCAAAATCTACAGCTAGGCACTTTGCAAAAAGGGGTCAGTTTTCACTGTGAAAATGTGGTGTGTCCACGTTGTGCTTTGGGCCGCTTTCCTGTCGCGGGCACTAGGCCTACCCACACAAGTGAGGTACCATTTTTATCGGGAGACTTAGGGTAACACAGAATTGTAGAGCAACTGTTATTACCTATTGACTTTCGATGCATTTCTGCCTTCCAAATGAAAGACAATGTGTAAAAAAGAAGTCACTTTGAAAAATGTCCTATAATTCTCATTCTAGTATGGGTACTCACAATTTCGGAAATGTGCAAATAGCTACTGTTTCTAAACTCTATATTTTGTTCCAATTTCAGAAATACAGAGGTGTCTTTCATCCCGATTTTTCACTATATATATTTTCCCAAATTAATTGCTATATACCCGGTACATAATAAAAAACCATTGCAAGACGCTGCTCAGTTATTGGCTCTGGGTTCGTCAGGTTCTTGGTGAACCTACAAGTCCTATATATTCCCACAACTAGAAAGGTCCAGCGGATGTAACGGTATATTGCTTTCAAACATCTGTCATAATTAGAAGAAGTTACAGATGAAAACGTTGGCACAAATGGCTGTTTTTTTCAACTCATTTTCAATTTTTCCTATTTTCAACTGTTAGTTTCTATAAAGAAACCATGAAGGATCTACACAAATGACCCCTTGCTGAATTCAGAATGTTGTCTACTTTTCTAAAATGTATAGCTTTCCAGGATCCATTATTGCTTTCATACCCATTTCTACCATTACCTGGAAGAAGGTTGAAATCACACAAAATAGCAAAAATAGTCTATGTCCCAGTAAAATGCCAAAACTGTGTACAAAATGTTGGTTTTCTGACAAAAGTCTGTCAGTCCCTGAAAGCTGGGGAAATTGTGATTTCAGCCCCATAAACCCTTTGTTGATAACATTTGCAGGGAAAAAACCAGACACTTTCATTTGCAGCACTTTTTTCCCCATTTTTCCAACAAAAATTATTTTTTTGCTGTATTTTGGCTAATTTCTGGGTCCCCTCCAGGGGAATCCACAAACTCTGGGTACCTTTAGAATCCCCATGATGTTGGAAGAAAAGGACGCAAATTTGGCGTGGATACCTTATGTGGTCAAAAAGTTACAGGGGTCTAAGCGCGAACTACCCCAAATAGCCAAAAAAAGGCTTAGCACAGGGGGGAAAAGGCCTAGCAGCGAAGGGGTTAAACTGCATTGTCATTTACTTTCCAATACCTTAAACTCTCGCAAATTCGCAACCTATTGCATTGCAAATGCGTGCTTTAAAATAAAAAAAAAGGGTTTGGTGAGAGCGCGTCCTTCCCGCAACAGCAGGCAGGACACAGCTATTTGAGTAAATAGTGCTCGGAGGCTGTAATTAACACCTACCGAGCAACAACACACGGAACAGGGGATGTCGCCATGGGAGGTTACAAAATGAGACAAGGCGGTACTAAGGAGGGACTACTAAGCCTTTTGACCAATGAACAGCCACAGTTTACAGTGGACAATAAGCCAATGAAAAATGTGGGCGGAGCTTCAAGTCCCTACTTCAATAAAGCATGCCTCGCAGAGCAACGCATGCGCTGCCCAGGCTCGACCTAAAAAGGAACTAGATAAATGTAGGTACGACAGCATTAATCTGAACATTTACAGGAGGGTAAAGATGCTGGTATCTCTTCCATTATGACTGGCCAAAGGGAATCATCCCAATTTTTATTTTTGCCAATTAGCAATATTGGTCTTAATGGCTTTCAGGTAGTTTAGACACATCGCCTAGTGTATAGCTTTCAGGTAGCTGTGCAGGTTGATAAGGAGGCAGTATGTGACCAATTATTGACTGCAACAAAAAAGCAATTTCATGATTGAAGGACCATATGAAAACTTGTCCAGAATACTCCAACCTGCAGTGCGTATATAAAATGCAGATACAACAGGCGCAAAAACTCACCACCACTCAGGTACAAAAGTACCTGCTGTGGGAACCGTGCAAAGTTCTGAAGGCAGGCTGAAATGACGAGGCAACTCCTATTACCAGGTTCTTGTAGCGCTCAATTTTCCATGATTTTGGACAATACTGGAATTGGGGTGGTTTGTCAAGAGATGGAGGGGTTATAAAACTCCAAAAAGCCAGAAGTATAAAATCAATATTAGGACAGGGCATGCCACTTCGCTCAACATGTGAAAGTTTTAGGAGAGCGGGGGTGTCACTGAAAACAGAAAAGTGGTGGGCTTTAAGCAAAGTTACTTGGGATCATGGTCCCTAAACCAGGCTTGTTCAGATTGAGGAGATTGAAGAGATGTGTGAGAAAAGTCAAAACAGCGTCAAATAAGATGATAGCAAGGGGTAATCAGGTGTCATTGTAAATAAAAAATAGAGTGAAACATATTGGTGCCAAGTCAGTTCCCACCAAGGCAAATTTACACAGATAGTACGTCACCAATCAACTGACAGGCCAGATTCCGATCTGTATAATTGCTTAAAATTTAATTGTTCAAAAAGTTTAATTGATCTAATTAGGGGGTGTTACTGAATTTGTATGGTGCTTTATTTTTTTTATTTTTTAACTTAGTGAGTTAACTAGTGGACCTTCTGGGACTGTGGCTTGAATTAGGTCAGGTCAACCATTAATAGCTGAACTACAAACCTGAGCCAGTTACTCGAAGTTATGCAGTAACCAGGACTGTATGAAAATGATGCCCGGTGTGGTGGGACGGTTATTAAAGTTCGACTTTAAAGGTTTATAAAATCTTTAGTCAGGCGAAGGTTCAAATGGAATTTTACTGTGGTTGGATGATAAAATGCAACTTTACTTTAATTAACGTGCCCAGATTGGGAAAACAAATGCTCAAAATTAAATACATGGCATCAAAGTACCTGGACTTTGAAATGCAAACAATCACATTAAGATCCTTTAGGACCATAGAGTGGGACAATATTGAAAGCACGTATCATTTGTCAAGGACGACAACAAAAGCCAGAGGCTGATCTATGCAAGGTGAACAGATGCGGTCAGTTCTAAATAACCAGGGTATATTCAAATCGCTGATAATCTGTGATGCACCAGTTTCAATGTATAGCTAACTCCCTGTATTTAGTTATATGGCTATTAAAATGTCGTACTTGCAGGATAGCACCAGCTGAGAGAAGCTCTCTTTTCTTTGCCAGAGGTGGCATCAAAAGTGATAATATTGCTCAGAAGGGTAGAGTAGAATCCTGAAAGGTGGTGGATTCTAGAGTACATGGAAGATTGAGAAACTACTCACTCCAGGCTGAAACCCCTAGTGGCTCAGAACCTCTTCTCGGGGGTGGCAAATGCATTATTGACTCACATATTCTTCTGCAAGTGGAAATACGAGGAGTGTTGGGATTTTGTGAGGAGGGTTCTGGGAGCCCAAATGCGTGCCTAGTGGATGGAGCGGAACAGTCCGAGCAACTCCTCTCCCGAGATCCCTGTGGTAGTCCGGTGCACTGCAGGGGGTCTTGCTCCAGGCCTACTTATAGGCAGCAACAAAAGGCACTGGACACGGCCCATCGCAAGAAGCCATGTCTGTTCTTCTGCTGGACTAAGATCTGGAAGACACCTCCATAAACTGCAGGTTATAAAAGAGCACAGTTTCAGAAGGCTGGGAACTGGAGTTGCAATTTGAGGATTCCCCTTGAGTGTAGCAGGGTGCTTTGCCTCTCAGTTTTCAAACTGCTTCTCTGACTATGCATCTTTTAAAAAGTGTCACCATACACTACATTGTCCACGCCACACAACCACCTGTTTCATTCCACTTCATTTATAGAACTAGGTACTGCTCAAATCAGTGGCCCCAGTGAAGCACCATACAAAAAGCCATTTTAAATAGATTTCCTTCCCTTCATTGTGAGTGTCTGTAGTGAACAATGTCACTGGAGGGCATGGCTTTGGGGGAGAGGAGAAAAGAGGGGGCAAAGGTGCATAATTATCTTGATTTCCTAAGGCATCACCGTTGTACAGAGCCCAATAAGTGTTGGAGAACGAACAAGCATTCCTTGCAAAGTGGGGATGACCCGAATTACAGCTTGGTGAGCGACTGGCAGCCACTGTACCCTTTGTGAGTGGCCAGAGGCCTCCCCAAAGCCTAGTTGGACTCATCTTCTGATAAAAGTGGAGTAAGTTTGTTAGAGCATTAGGTGTTCCAACCCATCGAATACACCCATGGGAAGCTTGGCCAAAAATGTTGCAACAATCCTCACTCCACTTACCTAGAGGAAACCATATGCCAAGCATTCCGAGGGGATGAAGTTATCCCAAGCCTGGAATGCAACCTGGTGATAACCTACCTATTCTTGGGTATTAACTAAAGATGAATGACAATGCTAGGACCACCAGCCTGGTGGGCTGAACGGATTTACCTGGGTGAGGGTACTCCACTTTCCTGGTGCTCTGCCAGGTACAGATATTGAGGTCTTAAGTGACCCATCACGGATTAAACCTTTTTGCATTTGTTCCATAGGAGTACTCTGATGGAGCACCCCTCTACACCCTGGTCTGCACTGCCTTTCCTTCAAGTCTGTGCCTATGCCCTTAGAGTTGAGATGCCATAGAACTATGGCAAGGGTAGTCTAAAGGCAGCTCCACTGGAATTATCGGATTCTATAGCCATGGCAACCAACGTAATTGTAGTCTTACTGCAAGTGCCAAAATTCACCATCGCCTGCATCATTATGGAGTTTTTATGCCCCATGTGTGGGGAAGCCAGTCACTGCACACAGCTATAGGCAAGATCCCCCCCGGTCCACTCTAGTTCAAACAATGGTGGTTCATTCACAATGGGTTAGAACTGAATACTACTCACAAGACTCCTACATGGCAGACACAGAACAGTCCCATGAAAAGTCACTGTAACAACTGAAATCATGTGTTGCCAGTGCGGGCAAGTCACTGCATGCCACGCGCTACATTCTGGACAACTTGGTTGTCCAGAAGAGATTTATCCTGACTGGATTAAGCCTTCTCAGACCAAAGGCTGTTTTTGTATCCTCACAGAGTGAGCAAAAAGACATTCATAACATGGCCACTTACCTCGAGGCAAACCACATGACGATTGTGTACTCAACCAACAACCCTCCCACACCAATCTAACTCTTTACTGAGAGCATGGAACAAAGGAAGGAATGGTTCTCCCATTAAAGTAGGTTTAAGTGCAATAAACCACCCTCTACAACAACATCCACCCGGGGAGGCTTAGACTTAGTCCATCCCTACAGGCTCGGTCTCTTGCTCCTCACAAGTCTACACTGAATTCTAAAGCAACAATCTCTTGCTACAAAAAATAACTTGCTTCATGGTAGACTTAGCGCTCAGCATCCGTCACCGCAATCTCCCACAACACACTCCTGCCCCACACCAGCGACTAACATTATACAGAACTCGCATCCACGTCAGAAAGTGCATTCCTCCCGAGACAATCAGACAAGAATTGTGCAAGGGGCCTGTACAATAGAGTAGCTCAGCTACTGCCAACTCCTTGCTCTCACTTTGCACCATCACACTAACAAGCACCGACACTCAGTACTGAAAAGCATAATTCTAGGCACGCATGACCCCAAAAGACTTCCCAAATAGACATGAAAGCAATTCAACCAGACACTCCCCCGTGGCGTATAGCGCTATCTTCAGCTGATGCTCCTTGACACCTCGTAAGATGTTTTAGGCGCTACACCAATGCAATTACAACAGGGACAGTTAACTTAAGGGGATCTGAAGGTACCAGGAGCAACGTCAATCAACATAATTAATAGACTAATGTCCTCTAGTTGCACATTAGCAATATGCATACAACCTGCCGCCTGGAGATGGGACAAAATTCCGTATTTAACCCATTAAGCCCCACCTTCTGTGATGTGCCCGGCTGTTGTTGACAGTGCCCATTTAGAGTGGCTCAGTCGTGCCAGGCTTCAGACAGCATCACAGAATTCCACCGTCAACGAACTTTACACTCGGGTTGCCAACTCCCATCATGTATCATTAGGCGGGAAAGAGAAGTGCGTCCTCACTCTAACAGGAGATGGAACTACTATGTTCAACCCCTGCAAATTCGTCAGAATAAACAGTGTGAGGATTCAGGGGCCAGAGCCACGCAGTAATGTCAAGAACATAGTAACAAGTTTCAGCCATGAGCAAAGCAGCCAGAAACATCGATGTTGAGATTGAGATTATTCAGGGGGGGGGGGGGTGAAAAGCTAATTAGTAAACCCTTGAAGCCCAACGCCGCTTAAAATAAAACATTTCCCATTTATAGCAATTTAAGGTCACTGATAACTTGTTGACTTAAAGCTTCTTAATGGAGCAGTTTGTCGTATATAAGCGTTCCAGAGCAGGAGTTACTATGATAAGGACTTCGGAAGGATGACAGGCCGAGGGCCTTACCTGAATTCGAACGTGTAACTGCAGACCACATGTAAGTCATGAGCAGGAGTTTAACTCGATTACATTTTATTACAAGCATTTGCAATGCAATAGGTCTCGCATTTACGCGAGTTTAAGTTATTGGCATTGTAAATGACAATGCGTTTAATTTATGTTTTAAAAACCAAAACATAAATAAAAGGCATTGTCTTCGCTATCCTAGACGTGAGGCTATTGCCACTCTTAGCAGACATGAGAGTAGATAGGCGACCAGACAGTGATCACGATCCTTTGGTAGTGTCACTGCACTGGTTGGAGCCCCATTAGCTAGGGTAATAAACGGTAAACAACGTTTACCACGAAACTTTTTCCCCGCAGGGAATTACAACGCGGTCGTTACAACGACCGTGTTGTAATTCCGCATACCATTACTCCGCAAGTCGGAACAACGACTTGCGGAAGGGAGAAGGTGTTGGATTTAAAATCCAACACCTTCCCTACTGTTCAGCACCGACTGGAGTTGGAATAGTAAATTATACTATTCCAACATCCAGCGCTTCTCTCCGCAAGTCGTCGTTACGACTTGCGGGGTAATGGTATGCGGAATTACAATGCGTTTGTTGTAACGACCGCGTTGTAATTCCCTGCGGGGAAAAAGACTGCGTGATAACGAGGTATATTCGTAATAAGCACATGCCACTCAGTCGTGCCCGAACCTGTTTTTTCCAACTGTAGACGCTATGTCTCCTGGCCCAAAGTTATGGCAAACCCACTTTTGCTGGCCCAGATATATGGGCTTTATATCAATCATTTTAAAAAAAATGAAGGGATGGATGAATTGGAAATCCCAATATTGAATATACACAACTTACTCTTTGAAGAGCTGCAACAGGTGTTCTATAAAGACGTGGCCCACAATAAGTCAGCTCTGGGGAAAAATATTAAATGGTATGATCTTTCTTGCAAACAAGCCAAATGTTTTCTAAGGACTGCTGTTCTAGGAGGGGAAAGGAGTCAGATAGCCCAAGCCAGGCATGCTTATAAAGTCTCATTAAAACAGGCTAAAAAGAGTTGGGACGATAGAATCTGGGAGGACATGTTGCTCGCAGTTAAAATAAATGATAACAGTCTGTTCTGGCGTACAGTGGCCCAAACTAGAGCGGACAATAACGCAAAGAGCCACCAACATCACATATCGGCTGATAAGTGGGTATCTCATTTTTCTAATCTGTATGAGCTACCGACTGATGCCCCTCTAAGCCCATGTGGTAACATAGGATCTTTTGTGGATTTGTCTTGCTGTGATACCTCAGAATCCTATGGCTCAGCTATTACTTTCAGCTTAGAAGACACTGCTAATGCTATCTCCGCGCTAAAAACTGCCAAGGCACCGGGACCTGATAAGATCCCAGGGGATTTATATAAATCGGAACCTAAGATTTGGACATTCTATTTTAATTTATTTGCTAATGCTATAGCACGAGGGGGAGAGATACCCGACTCCTGGAGAGGGGCACAGATCGTTACAATATTTAAGAAGGGCAACGCTTGCGAGCCCTCTAATTACAGGCCAATTAGCCTAATTGACAATGCCCAGAAGAGCTTTGCAAGGCAAATCCTGGACAAGTTGTTACATTGGGTAGACACAAATAACATCATGTCAGCCCTTCAAGCAGGATTTCGCCCTAAGAAGAGCACCATAGATCAAGTTTCCAGATTTGCCACATTATATTGGAAATATATTTTACTTCAACAACAGAAGCTCTATGTGGAGTTTGTTGATCTTAGGGCTGCCTTTGATCTTATCCCCCACTCTAACCTGTGGCTTACCTGGAATAGGATGGGAGTTCCTGTGAACCTGATCCATCTCATGTCCAAACTGCACAGTAATAACTTTGCTCAGGTGCGGTGTGGGCACGCAGGAGAGCTAACCAAACGCATTCCTATACAGCGGGGGTGCGCCAAGGGTGTGTCCTTGCTCCTACGCTCTTTACTCTATATAAACAAAGTGGCTGACATCCTGAAGGACTGTAGAAATGATTCCCCTACACAGAACGGCAGTAAGGTACCGATCCTTTTGTTTGCCGACGACTCCCTACTCATCTCCAAGACTCCAATGGGACTCCAGCTCCTTGTTGACAAATTCACAGATTTCTGTGTGTCAAGGGGTCTGGAGCTCAATGCTAGCAAAACCAAGTTCATGGTGTTTGGGAAGGGAGTGGCCAAAAACGTAGTCGTACGAGCCGGGGAGGAAACACTGGAGAGGGTGAGGAGCTTTGAGTATTTAGGAGTCAAGGTAATGGAGAGCTTGAAGTGGAACGATCAGCTCAGGAAAAGCATGTTACTACTCGAGCATAGAGCAAATGCTATTAGTAGATTGCATAGTCAAACAAGCTCTCGTGCTGTCTCGCCGACTATAGACGTTTACCGCGGCAAGGCACAAGGGGCTGCTCTATATGGAGCCGAGATATGGGGATGTGCGGATGTTTCTTTACTCACGCAAAAACAACAATTGATGTACAGAATGCAGAACAATGTCATACATTCACCCCAGTACAGAGATCTGGGCCTAAATCCATCGTTTTTGCTCACCATGCCATTCCAGTTTGAACCCAGCCATATGCAAATCAGTCTTGACCCTGTGCCTCATGGGAACAGTCCAGCCTGAACTGCCAAGCCAGGTCCTTCCTGGACTGGAAACAAGCATCCTAGGACCGGTTTCGGGGTTTCACCCTCTTCAGCCAGGATAGCTTGATTCCAGTGGCATGGAGAGCACGGGACCCACGTCTGGGCATACCCGTCCCACTCGGGGTTACAAATGCAAAAACAACAGTTGATGGACAGAATGCAGAACAATGTCATACATTCACCCCAGTAGAGAGATCTGGGCCTAAATCCATCGTTTTTTGCTCACCATGCCATTCCAGTTTGAACCCAGCCATATGCAAATCAGTCTTGACCCTGTGCCTCATGGGAACAGTCCAGCCCGAACTGCCAAGCCAGGTCCTCCCTGGACTGGAAACAAGCATCCTAGGACCTGTTTCGGGTTTCACCCTCTTCAGCCAGGATAGCTTGATTCCAGTGGTATGGAGAGCAAGGGACCCACGTCTGGGCATACCCGTCCCAATCTGGGTGACAAATGCAAAAACAACAGTTGATGGACAGAATGCAGAACAATGTCATACATTCACCCCAGTACAGAGATCTGGGCCTAAATCCATCGCTTTTTGCTCACCATGCCATTCCAGTTTGAACCCAGCCATATGCAAATCAGTCTTGACCCTGTGCCTCATGGGAACAGTCCAGCCCGAACTGCCAAGCCAGGTCCTCCCTGGACTGGAAACAAGCATCCTAGGACCGGTCTCGGGGTTTCACCCTCTTCAGCCAGGATAGCTTGATTCCAGTGGCATGGAGAGCACAGGACCCACGTCTGGGCATACCCGTTCCACTCGTGGTGACAAATGCAAAAACAACAGTTGATGGACAGAATGCAGAACAATGTCATACATTCACTGGGGTGGCGTAGTGGGCAAAAGAACGATGGATTTAACCCAGATCTTTTGACTGGGGGAGAATGTTTGCATTGTCAGCATTCCGTCAATCATTTGCTTGCTGTAACACTTTTCGCCCTAAGTGGGATGGGTATGCCCAGACGTGGGTCCATTGCTCACTGTGCCACTGGATTCAAGCTAGCCTGGCTGAAGAAGGGTGACATACCCTGAAACCGGTCCCAGGATGCTTGATTCCGGTCCAGGGAGGACCTGGCCTGGCAGTTCGGTCTGGACTGTTCCCATTGGGCACAGGGTCAAGACTGATTTGCATATGGCTGGGTCCAAACTGGGGTGGCGTAGTGGGCAAAAGAACGATGGATTTAACCCAGATCTTTTGACTGGGGGAGAATGTTTGCATTGTCAGCATTCCGTCCATCATTTGTTTGCTGTAACACTTTTCGCCCTAAGTGGGATGGGTATGCCCAGACGTGGGTCCCTTGCTCACTGTGCCACTGGATTCAAGCTAGCCTGGCTGAAGAAGGGTGACATACCCTGAAACCGGTCCCTGGATGCTTGATTCCGGTCCAGGGAGGACTTGGCCTGGCAGTTCGGTCTGGACTGTTCCCATTGGGCACAGGGTCAAGACTGATTTGCATATGGCTGGGTCCAAACTGGGGTGGCGTAGTGGTCAAAAGAACGATGGATTTAACCCAGATCTTTTGACTGGGGGAGAATGTTTGCATTGTCAGCATTCCGTCCATCATTTGTTTGCTGTAACACATTTCTTTACTCACTGCTGCAGAAAATAGATTTGTAAGACGGCTGGTTTCTGTTCCCAACAGTACACCGCTAACTCCCCTGTTCTTGGACCTAGGACTCAAAAGAATTGCAGATTTAGCCACTCTAAGACCACTTGTTTACTGGATTTGGCTTTGGGTCACCCCTGAGCCAAAGGAATTTAGAGATTGCCTCGTTGAAATGCTCTCTATCAGGGGTGCCAAGTCGATATCCTGGGTCAAACATGTTTCCAATTGGCTCAATAAACTGGGCTTAACAAGATTATGGACTAACCCGGAAAATATGAGCAAAATCGATCTTAATATTATGAAATCTAGCTACTGGGTTTATATCCAAGACAGTTATCTTAATAACCAGCAAGTAGGCACACTGACGAACAGATTTTTAGACATTAAACCTTTTTCCCGTTTTGAGGAATTCTTAGATTTTGTTTCCTCTCCCTTAGCTAAAAGCCTTTATATCTACTTCCGATTTGGTACTCTACCCCTAAGATCTTTAACTAATAAATGGCATAAGGTTCAAAGTCTCAGTATCTGCCCAGCGTGTGGCCTGGGAGATGAGAATGAGGTACATATACTATTTTTCTGCCCTCATTACCATGGCCCACGCCGGAAATGGATTATTCCCTTGTGTCATAATTTGAAGGTGAAGAAATATTTAGTGCCTTTTAGAATTTTAAAAAGTGATACTACTCCTGTTATTGTTGTTGCTGTGAGCAGATTTCTACAGGCAGTTTGGCACAAACGTAGCAGAGTGTTGAATTTGATTTCTAGTGCTTAGATCAACTCTTTTTAATCATCGTTTGATTTTAACAGTGCCAACTTTATGTAATTTATGTACTAAGTCGAAAGGTAAATTTTACATGTCTTAAAGTGTTTGCCCTATTTGCACATAGCCTAGCCTGTCCACAGCTTCTGCTTTTACGTGCTAGTAATAATGGAAGGGAAGGAATTTTGAATAGCCTCTATCTCTTTTTTTTTTTTAAAAGGGAAATTGAACTGTGATGGAAGGTATTTTAAAATGTACTTTGATATATTTATTGTAATGTTATGTGTTTGTATACTTTGATGGTACCTGGCTACCGAATAAAGTTATTACTACTACTAATAAAAAAAGGCATTGTCATTTACAATGCCAATAGTTCAAACTCGCGTAAATGCGAGACTTGCATTGCAAATGGTAGGCTTCACAGTCAACGGGAGGGCGGGGGGAGAAGGCACAGACAACGGGAGGGAGGGCGGGGGGGTAAAGAAGGCATGTACAGATGTTGTGCCTGCAGTAAGAGAAACTCGACAAAGAAAATAGTGCTTAAAGACAAAATAACAGGTACCGTGTAACAACCGAAGTAAAAGGGCCAGTCGCCATGGGAGGTGACAAATGAAGAGGAGGTGGTACTAAGGAGGGACTAACAAGCCTATTTAGGAATCAGAAGCCAGCATTTAGGACAGACAATGACACAAGCCAATGGCAAATATGGGCAGAGAGTGAGCGGGGCTTCTATTCCCTACTCCACTACAACAAGTCTCGCACAGCAACGCATGCGCGCTGGCTCTAGGCTAGACCTAAAAAGGAAACTACAAGTGCAATGTGTCTTAAAGATTTACACTAGGTCGTACACAATCATGACATGCAGTATCTAATGAACTGTACAGAGGAAGAGCAGGGTTCTCTGCTTTTTAGCCTCACCTAATACATTGCTACATAAATACTTAAATGCTGTTGTTATTATTGTTTAGATAACGAATATATTATTCAATGCAATCTTTGTCAAAATTGTAGCAACGGTACGGTCCATAAACGAGGGTTGCCACCCCAGCCAGTATTTTACCACTATGCCCATGCTAGGAAAAAACACTGGGAAAATCATGAAATGCCATTTTTACTTCGTTGCACTATAAATTTAAAACAACACATACAAGAAGAAATCCCTTCAAACTCGGTTTAAAGCTATGCCTACTTTTCAGAAATGATTATATATGCATACAGGGGCACAAATAGCCTTGTTAAAAAAGACAGAACACAGAGAATTTTACACATCATGCAACGTTATATTCAAGGACCTGCTCCTGGTCTTTCCAGAGTCGCTTTTCTAGGAAAGATGGCAACCCTATTATGAACCCAAATCAAAATGTAACACTGCAGATTAATGTGCACTTGTTCAGGAAACAGAGAGAAGCTAAAACTAAGGTAAGATGGAGGTTACAAAAGACACAAATGGACCATAAAGAGGACTGTTTTAGCATCAAAAGCAGCAACTTTCTATTGATAAGTATTCTCCAGAGAGAAGACCCACACAATGGAAGACAGAGCCCTGAAATCGTCCCATTGTACGCTACCGGGTTTGGGGTATTAAGTTTCACTCCTTGAGCAGCATCTGGCATACAGAACTGTGTCAGTGGTTCAGGTCTAAGCAGCAAGGAAACAAACGTGCAGGCGAATCTACCCATCCAACCTTCCATTTTTGTGAAGTCAGCCCCAGAGGCAAACAAATATTTGCAAATATGAGAGTAGCCGGCCCCCACTCCTGCACACAGTTATCTAATAGGTTTTGTTTTAGTGTCTATGTTTAAACTGCATTTTTCAGATGTATTTGTTGCAACATAATTATATAAATATGTGCTATAACAGTAATTATCTATAGCACTATGAAAAGGCCAAATTGTGTCAGTAAGCTTTAGCTATGGTCAGAGAAAGGGAGAGGGAAACACGCTGTAGGCTATACTCATGTGGAGAGGAAACACGTGCATATATTGTGCATTCATCAGGATCTTTCTGGAGCACAAAGGAAATTATTTTAAAAATCCTTTAGACATCTAAGAATAAGAACATTTACAGATACGTTCACAGCGCGTTTGAGTGGAACAGACCCAAAACTAACTGGATTTCTTTTTTTTATTTTTATTTACAATTTATGTGTTCAGTTTTAAGTAAAACTTTTAAGTATTGACATTGATTATTAGCTGAGTGTGGTTTTGACCATGCAATTCATTTTTAGAACCTTTGTAAATATAGAATAAGAGAGGTTCATTGTTATTTGTTGGAAATGCATTTAATTTTTTAAGATTGCAATGATTTTCATTCATTGTGAATGAATGACTGAACAAGTGTAAACTCTCATTTGGCATTCTCAAAACTTGAAGATAAACTAATACCTGAATCTAGTCTGTGGGGTGTGTTGTGAAATTCCAGGGTGGGATGCCTGCCTTAGTAGGTGCACTTGTAAACTCATGGATGTTCACAAACTATTTGCAGGCACCTTCCTACCGTGTTTATAGTAAGAGATCTACTCCTGTCTAAAGGCAGAACTAAGACCCTGTCAAGGTAGTAATGGAGACGGAAAACCCCCAAAAATGGTGGCGTAATTGGATGGGTTTTCTCCTCTTGGAAACATATATTACTGTGGGGGAAAAACTTTTAAAGTGCAAATGCACTTTTGTGTTATAGTTACCACATGAAAATGTACAAACTACATTTATACATATGTAATTATAATATGTTTGAAAGGTAAAACAAGATGTTTATGTTCAAATCTGCTTAATAAAGCATAGAACTTTAAAAAGCTGTTTAATAATTCCACAGTTATATCTGAAATGCTGTTTTCTTTCATGAACATTTGTTATAATTAAAAATAAATCATAGGAATCATTTGGGAACTCAACAAAGTTTAATCTATTGCTTCAGTAGTAAGTAGAACATAAATCCCAGTTATGGTATTTATGCACAAAAGATCCAAAAACATCAGATGAAAACACACAAAAAATAATAAATACACATTACATCTAAAAGGGAAAAAGACAGGTTAAAACAGATTATCCATAAAATGCATAACTATCCATTCGATATTTCTGAATCGCCCGCTTCATCCATAACCATGCACACTATAAAAAGGAGGCGAGTGACGTAAAATTCACAACTACATCTGTCCCAGAGCAAAACTGTAGTGCTTCAAGATGGGATCTAATGCCACAGCTCATGCATAAAGAAAGAAGCCACTTTCTTGTTAAATTGTGAGTTTTAGTGCAAAAGAGCATGAAGTGCGGTGTGTTTTCTTTGTCACCGTGACTACAGTTGCAGAAAACTTGACATGCTAGTTGCACACCCTACCTTGCTCTGTACATTCTTGTCAGGAAAAACCCTAATCTAAATTTAATGTTTATGGAACAACGTGATCCTGGATGCAACCAACGCAAGTAAGTCACAAACATGGGGGTCTCTACAGTCAGTGCTCTCTACTAGATTAGATTTATAAGAAAATATAACGCATTCATAGTCCTAATGGCATCAAGCCCAGTAAGAGCAGGATTATCCTACTGATAAGTGAGGTCTGTAAGGCCATCTGAAAGACTTTGTTGTTGCATCTCCAAGAGTGTACAGTCAATAATCAGGTTGGTAGAATATTCAGGTCTGGAAAAAAGCTGCTACACTATTCAACTACAAGGTAAATGAAAATCCTGTGTAAAAGATATACATATTCAAGGAAAATGTGTTTCGAATATTGAATAGTGGTAATTCTTTGGTTATTGACCGGAAGGCCATATATGTACTTCTTAACTTTATTAGTAAATTTATCCTTTAACATTCAACAACTACTGGCACATCTATAAGGCACACATTAACTGCAACGAACTGTAAGCACTGATTAAAGGCATATATTCTCTGCTACACAGATTGTGTGGACGTTGCCAGAGAAGTAGCCTTTTGATTATGAAGCACCCGCTGCCTAAGCACCTTCCCTGTTAAATTATTAAAGACCAAGACTGTATCTGGGCAGTGATATAAAGTGAGGCACAAGACAGGGCTGTCCCCTGTCGTCACTATTGTTTGTCTTGGCCATTAGCTTGTTTGTTGCACAGCAAGTAGAATCTCTGGGGAGTTAGTTTACTGCCTATCACCACATTGTCTCCTTATATGCAGATGATGCTGTCTTATATCTGAGGAACCGGGGATCGCTCTACCAGATGTGAAGACATTAGTAACTGATTTTGGCGCATATCTTGGCTTCAAGTAAATTGGAATAAATCCTGCCCTTTTCTACTGAAACGGGCAAACATGCAGAGTAGCTACTAGTAAGCCACTTCTCTCTAGATTAGGAAAAGGACATGTTAGACATTTAGGTGTTCAAATATACCATGATGAATCACAATTGATTTCAGGTAATATAGGTTATGTGGTTGATAATGCCAGGCAGTCATCTTCATTTTGGTGCAGCCTTCTTCTATCCCCAATGGTACGTATAGCTATAACAAAAATGCTGCTCTTACTTAGAGTACTGTACCCTTTTAAGGTTCCATCAGTTCTACTATCCAAGAAACCTGAGTAAACTGATGTGGCCACTGGAAGAGAGAGGACTGAGGCCCCCAAATTACGAGTGTTGGAAATGGCCCTTTTTGCAGGGTTATCCCCAAACTTTTTGCTTCTTCCTCCTACTTTTTCCTCACCTGTTTGTGTTGGTTTTAGGACTCTGGGCACTTTACCACTGCTAATCAGTGCTAAAGTGCATATGCTCTCTGTGTAAATTGTGTTATGGATTGGTGTTTCCATAATTGGATATTTGATTTAGTTGTTAGTCCCTAGTAAAGTGCACTGAGTGTGCCAGGGCCTGTAAATCAAATGCTACTAGTGGGCCTGCAGCACTGATTGTGCCACCCACGTGAGTAGCCCTGAAAAGGTAACTCAGACCTGCCATTGCAGAGTCTGCGCGCAGTCTGGTACTGCCATGTCAACTTGGCAAGTGCACCCACTTGCCAGGCCCCAACCTTCCCTTTTCTTACATGTCAGCCACCCCTAAGGTAGGCCCAAGGTACCCCTGTGGGCAGGGTGCAGTGTATGTGAAAGGTAGGACAGACATGCCCTGGTGTGTGTGGCATGTCCTGATAGTGAATTACTGCCAATTTCGTTTTTCACTATTGCAAGGCTACCTGTTCCCCATAGGACAGAATGGGAAGTTTGTTTATAACATCTTATAAACATAACTGGCCCTGGGAACTAGGTAAGAAAATAAAGTTTAGTATGGCAGAACTCAGAATCTAAAGATGCATCTTTTAGTGAAGGTGATTTTTACATTCTGTGTTTGAAAATACCACTTTTAGAAAGTAGGTATTTTTTTGCTCAGTCATCCTGTGTGCCTCTGTTGGAATGTGGATTGCCTGTCTGGGTTTTGGATGACAGAAGGCTGGGGAGCAGGAGTGGCTCCAGATAGTCTAGGTGGGTCAGGAAAGGGCTGAATAGACCTGTGCTGCAACTGGGGAAGGGGGAGGAGATTTCCTTGCACCTCAAAGGGCCTGGTCTGCCTCTGACAATGCCGTCTCCACCTCCTGCCAGGAAGTCACACCAGAGAAGGCAGAACTGGTTCTGGCTGGGCACAGACACTCTCTGCCTAAAGGATCAAAGTATTTTGGGATATAAATATTGGGGCCCAGACCCCTGAACTTTAGAACTCTTTTGGATCAAGAAGACTGCCAAGAAGAAGAGCCGGAGAAGCTGTGAGGAGGAACTACCACTTTGCTGTGTGCTTTGCTGTGTTGGCCTGCAGTGGCTGCTTCTGTCTTGGGCAGTGAAAGGCCTGGACTGGACTTTCTGCAATCTACTTTTGTGAGTTTCTCCAAGGGCTTGAGGTAGAGCTTGCCCCCTGTTCAAGAAGTCTCAGGAACAGCAAAGACTTCAAGTTCTTCTGCCCTCAGCACTGGGGACTGTGTGTTTTGTGCTGCAACAGAAGAAAAGCAACCCGACGACGTCTACGACGCCGCTGCCGACTCTGTGTCCTGAAGGCACCGCAGAGGGCACCGCCGCAACGCGACTCTGGTCTCACCGACGACGCCTGCTGACGCCGCCACCGAGCCGCTGCTCGCACCGCGACCTCTGGGCACCGCACTTTGCACCGCCTCGCTGCACGACGACGCCTTGGCACCGCAGAGGGCACCGCCGCTGCGCGACCCTGGTCTCACTGACGACGCCTGCTGAGGCCGCCACCGAGCCGCTGCTCGCACCTCGACCTGTGGGCACCGCACTCCGCACCGCCTCGTGACGACGCCTTGGTATCCCCGTCGACACCGCTCCACGCCGAAATCTACGCCGCTGCTTGCACCGTGGTTCGAGGGCACCGCTCGTAAAGTTACACGATGCACCGCCCTCATCCCACACCGCAGCCTTGGCCTACCGACGCCGGCGCCGTCGACTGCAGTTCGTCAGCCGACAGCGCTTCAGCAACGACGACGCCGCTGCTTGCACCGTGGCCTGCCAGCACCGTGACGAGCACCACCTTCATCTCGCACCGCGACCCTGGTCTCACCGACGACGCCATCTGACGCCGCCACTGAGCCGCTGCTCGCACCTCGACCTGAGGGCACCACACCGCTGCACTTCGCACCGCAGCACCTGATGCCTGCCGACGCCAGCGCTCCTGACTTCAACAGAGAGGAGATCGATCTGCAACGCGTGTGACTTCGAGGGCCCCGACGACTCCTGCACCAACCTCCGGAACCGACGCCTGCGGACGTCGTGCTTTCGGAAGCTCAACGAGAGATCGCCGACGCCCTGCATTTCTAAAAGGTACTGTTTGCGGGTCTTCCCGACACCGTAGCTGGCCCGCGACGCCCCGGTCAGCCAGAACTGTTTGGATTTGTTTGCTCACGACGCCGTGATAGCCCCGGACGGAGCTATCGACATCAAGGAACTGTTTTTAAAGCATAATTTAATAACTGAAGATTTTTAAGTACTGTATTGTGGATTTTTATCGTTTTTGGTCTTGTCTTGTGTATATAAAAATATTGGATATTTTTCTAAACTGGTGTGGTGTCCTTTTGTAGTGCGTACACTGTATTACTTATGGTTATGTGCAAATGCTTTACACACTGCCTCTAAGATAAGCCTGACTGCTCGTGCCAAGCTACCAAGGGGGTGAGCAGGGGTTATTTTAGGAGTGTAACTCCCTTATCCTGACTAGAGTGGTGGTTTCTGCCTGGCTTTGGCGCAAGCCCTAGCCTACCAAAAATCCAATTTCTAACATTGGTTGTCAGCGGTGAGGATAGGACTTGCGTGTGCACTTGACTTACAGTGATTGGTGTGCACTACTACCATATCGCAGACCATTACGTGCCACATACTCGCTCTTTTTCTTTTTGGCCTATTTTTGATCTTGCCAGTTTGAAGTTGCTATTTCATCATGCCGGAATCAATTGCATCATCTGTTGCATCCTTGGAAGTGGCCTTTGAGGAGGAGAGGTTAGAAACCTACAATGTGAAGGAATTGAAGGCGATCTGCAAAAACCTCAAAATCCAAATCAGGGGCCTCACCAGAAAAGAGGAGCTACAAAAGGCGCTGAGGGCCTGGGTAGCAGCCAGACATGCTAGTGAGCTGTCTGGAGATCTTGGCATGGAGGCAGAGGAGCCTATTCCAAGGGTGGATGTGCTTTTGGGAGGGGGGGCACCCTCTAAACCAGGCAGCAGCAGTCTGTCCCCAGAGGAGCTGGAGGACAGGCGGGAAGCGAGGAAGTTCGAGTTGGAGAAACTCAGGATGGAAAGTGAGAGGGAAGGCAAAAGAATAGCCATGGAGGAAAGGAAGATGATGTTAGACCATGAGTTTAAAATGAGAGAGCTGGACTGGGAAGCCAGTGGGGCTAGGCCCAGCCCAGATGGTGGCAGCAAAAATGTAGTGTCCAGTACTGCGGGTGAGGTGCACGCACACACAGATTTGGGGCCCTGCTTCAAGGAGGGGGTTGACATACACCAGGGGGTTCAGGATTGTGAGGTTACTCCAGTGATGCACAGTGTCCCTGAGGTGTCCCTGAGGTGGATTGGGGAACTGGCACAGGGGATCATATTCCTGGTAGTGGGAGGGATACTCTACTGACTCTAGATGAGAGGTGCAGGGAGAGGGGTTCCCCCATGATAGAAGCCCTAGTAAGTGAGTATGGAGACCAACCAGAAGAGTATGGGTTAAGAGACAGCAACAGTCAGACACTGTCTCACCAGTCTTGTGAGAATGATGTGGGGTACTTTTCTGAGGCACTGGATGGTTTGGTGAAGGGTAGTGTGGTTAACACCTGTGTGGGGCTGTGTGATTCAATTGTTGGAGAGCATATTTTAAGTCCCTGTTTTCCAGAGCTATGCCAACACCCAGTGGAGTGTGAGTTCTCTGACCCCAGGGAGCTTGCACTGGAGGCAGACCTTTTGGTGGATTCCAGAGGGTCTGGAGAAGCATCTGGGGGTGACCCGGAAGGAAGTGGCTTAGGTATTTCCCAACCAAGGGTGGTGGGAACGGTTTGTGGTAGCCCAGATAGGTCCCGGTGTCGTGGGAAGAATGTAGGGACTAACGTCCTGTCTCCGCGGAGAAGGAATGGGCTGCGGCCCAAGGTGCCCAAAACCCGGTCCCAAAGCCTGGGTGGTTCCAGGAGGGAACACCAGGTCGGGAGCCTAGGCTGTACTGGTAGGCCGTCTGTTGAGGGGCATCTCCTACTGTCAGGAGAACGTGGAGTGTCTGTAAACAGAGCTCCAGCGGTTCTGGTGTCTGGCGGTGCCGCTCCTAAGTGGAGGGTGCAGAAGTCCAGATTGAGGGGTGAGAGGGGGATGCGTTCCCCAGTGGGAGAACCAGTGGGTCAGGGGCCAGCCAGAAGGGCTGAGCCTCCTAGGAGTGACCATGGTGACACCACTTCTGTCCTGGGGGATCTTTGCGCACTGTCAGATGGACAGGGGTCAGGAGATCTATGCCAGGCAGACTGTCACACAACACATGAGTCATGTGTTACCCTCAGGGGGGGCATGCGTGCTCCCAAGGAAGTCCTGGTGCACCGGGCAGGTGGTCAGCCGCAGGGTTTAGTCCCTGGGTTGGGAGGCCAGGTTCAGGTCCTGCTTGACCTGGAGGGAAGGACGACGGTAAGCAGTGTCCTGACCGGTTTGTCTTCTAGGGGTACCACTCTGGGTGGGAGGGTGCAGAACTCTGGAAGGGGGTGCAGAGGGAGGGAGTCCTCGCCTCTGACCCCGGTTCAACCTGAGGGTTTAGATCCGAGGGTGGTGGATCAGTTGCAGGGTCAAGGCCCTGAACTGGTGGAAGAACTGTGTAGGAGGTCAGGTTCCAGCGTCCTGACAGTTTTTGGTTCTGGGGGTGCTTCTCCTGGGAGGAGAGTGCAGGACCCCAGAAGGAGAGGTGAGGGGAGCCTCGCCTGAGACCTCTGGTCAGCCTGAGGGTACAGACCCTGGGTTG
Source organism: Calotriton arnoldi (assembly GCA_963921515.1). Taxonomy (NCBI): domain Eukaryota; kingdom Metazoa; phylum Chordata; class Amphibia; order Caudata; family Salamandridae; genus Calotriton; species Calotriton arnoldi. The sequence continues at coordinate 1,916,507 of CAWUFW010001624.1, read as the reverse complement.
GAGGAACAGGTTCAGGGTGTCCCCCCTGACCTGGGGGAAGGGGCGACTGCCAACACTGCCCCTACCAGTTTATCTTCTGGGGTGCCGCTCCAGGTGGGAGGGTACAGAGCCCCAGGGGGAAGGACCGGGTGTGGGAGAGCGCACCCCAGCCCCTGGTTCAGCCCCAGGGTACAGACCCTGGGCGGGTGTACCAGTTGCAGGATAGCACCCCTGAACTGGTGGGCGAATTGTGCCGGACACCTACCACAGGTGCCCTGACAATTCTGGAAGGGGGTACCGCTCCAGGTGGGAGGGTACAGAGCCCCAGGGAGAAGGAGAGGGTGTGGGAGAGCCCACCCCAGTCTCCTGTCCAGCCGCAGGGTACAGGCCCTGGGCTAGTGGGCCAGTGTCAGGATGCCATACCTGACTTGGCAGAAGGGAGAGTGGAGAAAAGGTGCCAGGCACCTGGGGCTACTGCCGCCCACTCTCCGACGCCACAGCGGTTGCAGTGGCCTGAAAGGCATAAGGCCTGGCTCTCATCACTGACATTTGTCAGTGGCCACTGTGGCTGGCTGTCCTGGTGGACAGAGTTGCCCCTGGGAGGGGGGCAGGAGTCACACCCCGAGAGTGGACTAGGCCACACCATTGTGTTGGCCATGTGGGTACTGTCTGCCTGTTGGGACACATCTGTGAGCAAAGTAAGTTTAGGTGCTGCACAGATGGGGTCCCCAGGCGAGGAGAAGGTTTCCCCATGGGTCAGCTTGGTGGGCCCTGAGAGTATGGATAGAGGGATCCAACTAGGTTCAGGAAGGCGTAGAACGGGAAGAAAACCCTGCTGTTGCGGGCCAGGGTCCTTGTTCTATCGCCCCAAGCAGGGAAGCCCTTCGAGGTATGCAGCCCTGCCAAGTATCACGCATCAAGCGTCAGACTAACGCATTTCAGTGTGGTGATCCGCATCACCGCACTGAAATGGAAAGTCACGCATTTATAGGGCCTCCCGAAGATGTCAAGCCAAGCACTGCTGATAGCATTAAGCAAAGCAGCGCCTTGTATGTGCTGCTCTGGCAGCCGCAGAGTAAGGCGACTGACAGGTTCTGCCCTAGCTGGGGGCTGGCTCAGCTGCTCTCCATGCCTCCATTCACCACAGACGCATATACACGTGACATGATGATGGCAAACGGTGTCCCGTGATTTGCCCAATCAGAATGCTGAGCTAGGACTATAGGCGGGGCCGGCGCCAAAAGCGAGAGCGGGCGGATAGTTATGAAGTTTGGCTGCTCGTACCGCCTTCTACAGTGCCACTGCCTGCAGCCTCTCATCAGATTATGCCGCTTGACTGGGTCCGGACCAGAGCGGGGCCGCCGGAGAGTTGGTGCCCATGCTGTCTCTCATGATTCCTTCTGCACAAGTCTGGAAGGACCGCGGCTGCAGGGAAAGAGTATGGTGCCACGGCAGTGCAGCCTCATGACGCTGGTGGCAGTACCGTAGCTTATCCCCTTGCCAACTACTCTGGGCGGTAATAGTTATGTTAATATATTTAACTGAGCAGATAGAAATATTATAAATGTGCGTAACTGTCACTGTATTGTCCTCCAATCATTGGCACTCAACTCCTCTCACTTGAACCACTCTACTGCCAATGAAGTAGGGCACACGTGCCGTGTTTCTTAGAGCACTGCCGTGTTTCAGGTGGAAATGTTTGTGGCGAATACATTAAAAAGGTGGTACAAAAAAGGCATTGAGTTATTAGCGCGAGGGGGACACTTGCCCGGTGGCTCCGGTTGCGCTCCTGAGCACTGTCTCTAACAGACACCATTGCGCTGAGCCTGACTGTTAGTGTCTCAGCGCCAGGAGGCCCACTACCTAGAAACCGAGAGAGAAGCACAACACCAGCAGCGTCTCAGCTCAGACCTCCTGCGGCGCTGAGCACAACAGCACAGACCTCCCCTGAGTTCACGCAGGACGGGGAACCCACTGCTGAAAAAGTGTGTTGAAGTCGACCTGGAGTCGGGTGATTATCAAATTTCACAGATTTTGAAAGGAAGCTGTGATTGTAATACAAGCTTCCACTGTGTTGGTAGCCTGTGCGCTTGTATACACTAAACAAATAAATCTAAGCAGAGGCTGAAAGGCTAGGTGGAAGTGAGCAGCCTCTGTGAGGTGAATCCAAAAGTGATGCCAGGAGGAGGCCGCATATAATAATAACTGTCCTTTTAACATAATGCTAATAACGGTTGCCCTCATTTAATATAACCCACGGCCAATACCTAACAATGTAGGCCTGGAAAGCAAAGTATAGTGATAGCGGCAAAAATGTGTCCTTGCTCGCTGTGTTGGCAGCATTCAGTCACACCTGATCCGCTGGCTGCCCTGTCACGGCTGTCACACAATTGTGGCCTTATATTACTGTGTGGAAAACCCGCCCGCGCTTGCAAGAACACAGAGATAAGAAGCCCCAGGCAGATGACAAAAGGATTTCACTTAGAACAGAGGAAGACAGTCTGTAAAAGTTTGTAAACATAAATAAACATAAATATTCCTGTACAGAAAACGGTTTTCACTAAACTCTTAAACACACTGAAGTAACAATGCAGGCATTTGACAGGTGTAATGATAACATAAGTTCGCCTCTACTAATTCTAAATTCAACATTGTCGTTTATTAAGCAATTTAATACCCACAAAAATATCGGTATGCCCTCCCTAACAATAAAATATAAAATTATTAATAAACATATTCATTATAACATTTACTTTAATACATTCAAGAACCTTTTTTTGATTTTGCTTATTTTGTCACTTTATTATTTTTCTCATGCCAGTGAAAAAAATCATAAAGTAATAAATAGAACAAACCTATGTGAGCATATGCAGAAAAATAATTGAGCACTGCAATTGTATATCTGGCATAAGAGGGGGTTTCCACTATTTATTCTTAGGCTATTGGAAATGAGGCATTACAGAGAAGACAAATCTATGTGTGGCACAGAAGCAAACAAGCCAGGTTCTGTAAACATTCACAGGATGGGTGTGACAAGGGTGATTACAGTCCAACCCCACGAGGACGCCTCATTTATTGTGCATTTTCTTTAATAATGGAAACCAAAGAGAAGCCAAACAAACTCTGACAACAATGCGCACCACAGACTTTAATCTGTCAACCAGCAGATCCACGCCTAGAGACCCTTCGGCTTATTTTATAGTTTTGCTTTTGCGTAGAACACCCGGCCTAGGAGCGGTGAAGTTTCTTGCCAGGACTTTGGTGCTTCCCGCTGGACCCTTCTCACTACTGGGGTGATCAATAAAGCCTTATCACTTGAGTAAAGTCGTCCAGTCACAGATGACTAACAAGAATCTACTTATAGGCTTTACTCAGAAGTTAGTACAAATACAGAATTACATTCTGAGCAGTTCAAAGTACAGCAAAGAACCATAGACAGTTCTCCATAAAATCGGGCATAGATTCACGTTCATAGACTGGGAAAAGGGCCTCCTACGTTGCATGATAAATTACACTCTTTTATAGCAAGTTAAACAAGGACTTCATACAGTTACTATATTAGTGCAAGATTCTCATGGTCTAGTCTAATAGGAATTTCTTCAAAGATAAACATCGAGACCTGTAGCAGTGCTGTGTTATGTCAGTACCTGAGACCACTCTGGCACCTCCAGCATTTAGGGGTCTATTACGATGGCGGTCGGATGTCCACCGCCGGGCCGGCGGTGGCGCCCGCTGTACCGGCGGTGGACATCCGACCGCCATCGCAACCTGGAAAACCGCTGATCATATTAGGATGGCGGTGGTAAATTCCGACCGCTGCTTTACCGCCGGTTGCCATCCGCACTCCTGCCTGGTGGACGGAGCAGGACCGGGATAATGGTGGCGGTGCAGAGCAGGCTCCGCCAGCAGGATTATGATGCCGGCGGTAGCCAGCCTTTCCTCAGCGGTCAGACCGCCATTGAAAGGCATGCGGTGATTGTCTTCCGGGGGCCCGTTGCGGGCCCCCAATGTGTTGGGGGTGTGGGCGCACTGGGGGGTACCCATGGTCTCCCTACATTTCCCTGTACCAGGTGGCAGGCACTGTGCAGTGCCTGCCACGCAGTGCAGGGAAATGCAGGACATGCTCCTTTCTGCATCGCGGCGGTGCTGCGGGTAGCAGCAACCGCCGCAATGTTAATGCCCGCGATCAGACCGCCGCGGTCGGATTTCGACCGCGGGTCATCGTAATGCGACCGGCGGTGATGTCGCGGTACATGCGGGCGGTCTTTTCCGCTACCATGGCGGTCGGGAGGTTTCCCGACCGCCATCGTAATAGGCCCCTTAGTTAGTATTGGTGCTCTTCCGTTTCTGGTGCTTTACAGCAGTTTTAAGATCTTAGAGTTTCTTGTTGCGCAAATGGGTGAAATTTCTGATATTTATATGTTTCCCTCGTCGTCATTGCTTGATTTTGCTAACGAGAAAGTGTCACTCATAGTCTTTGAAATGTCACTCATAATTGCTCTGAAATTATGGAAATGTCACACATAGGATTCTAAAACCTTGGCAGCTATGGGTATGGATTGGTCTACCCTGGCTTTAGGCTGGAAGGGGGTTGTGTTGGAAATGGCCCTTTTTGCAGTGTTATCCCCAAGCTTTTTGCTTCTTCCTCCTACAATTGGGAAATTGTTAACACATTTAACTCCCTGGACAAGGCCCAAACCTTGATTAAATGCATCTTTACGCCCCGTGCTTTGGTGGAGTCAGTCGTGGCAGGGGGCGCATGACCAGCCGCGCTTACTACCAAGCCTCCTACAAAGGTGCAGATTCCCACAGAGGACAATGGCAAGATCTGGCCAAATTTGGGAAGAGGAAGAGGCAACGGGTCCTATAACACCCAACAAGGTGAGTGTTCAAAACTCGGTGGGGATCAAGATTGAGGGCAGGCTGAAACTCTTATCCCGCAATTGGGCGTCCCCAACCATGGATGCGTGGGTCCTACCGACAATCAAAGGTTTCCAAATAGAATTCTACGACTCCCCTACCCAACCCTCCCGCCTCAAACCTCTGGTTTTTAATTTGGACCAAATGGCACCTATAGATGGGCAGATTTCCAAACTTTTAGCGAAAGGGACGATTGTTCCATCTTCCCTTCACTCCCATGGTTTCCTCAGAAATCTATTCCAAGTGGAGAAAGGGGATGGGGGTCATCGGCCAGCAATCAACCGGAGAGAATTCAACGAGTGACTGGTTTATTGCTACTTCAAGATGGAGGGCATACACCTCCTCGGGAATCTACTGCAGGGTCAGGATTGGATAGTCTGGTTGGATCTCAGAGATGCATATCTCACGATTCCCATTTTTTCCCCTCACAGACTTTTTCTACAGTTCCAATAGAGGTCTCAGATCTTCGAATTCACCTCCCTCCTTTTTGGTTTATCCTCCGCTCTGTGGTGTTTTACCACGGTGATGAGACCTGTAGTGGTACACCTGAGATTGGTAGGTGTCCGACTAATAGTCTGTTTAGACACCATCCTTATTCTGAATCAGTGCCCAAGGTGCCTGACCTCTCATTTACAAATGACCATTGCGTTACAGGAGTCCCTTGGATTTGTGATCAACGAGACGAAGTCAGTACTCGCCCTTTCTCAGAAGATTCAGTTTCTAGGGTTTGTGGGGGATTCAATCAATGCTACCGTAAGTCTTCCCTCTTGCAAACTATCCAAGATCAAACACGAACTCAAACGAAGTTTACCCAAGGCCACGATTTCCCCACGTCATCTAGCCAGAATGATGGGCCTTCTCTCATTATCAATACAGGCCATCTTTCCGGGCCCTTTGCATTATCGCACTTTACAATGCCTCAAAAGTTCTCATCGGGGCAAGGGTCTGACATATATCTAGTTTGTTTCTCTTTCGGAGAAAGCGAAAACAGAGATCCAGTGGTGAATTTCCCACATGGAGGCGTGGAACAGACGCGCCATCTTCGGTTCCCAACCCGAAAGGGTAATCGAATCAGATGCCAGTGGTTCAGGCTGGGGAGCTCACTGTGAAGACTTTTCCACAGGAGGAAAATGGTCCTCCGCAGAACAGGTTCTTCATATAAACTGTCTAGAACTGATGGCAGCGTAATCTGCAGTGAAATGCTGGACCAGGGACAAAGCCCAATGTTGTGTCCTACTCAAGATGGACAATGTAGCAGCACAAAACACAAGGGAGTCACCCTAATTCAAAGAAAAGGGACAGGGTGTCAATGAACAAACAACGAAAAAAGATTCCCTTTTCGCCTTGAGTTATAAAAACCGGTTATAATCAGAACCCACCTGTTAATCAAGAGCCACCAATATGAAGAAATTTCAAAACTAAAAAAACAATTCTTCTCAATAAATATAAATTGATAGCAACCATGAATTAAATTAAAGACAGGTGAACACAAATTTGAAATCTTAATCATTTGAGACCCTGAAAAGCCATTGATCACAAAAAAACCATTTATGTATATAAATATATATGTGAATCTTTTATTTTTCACCACATTTGAAAATGGGTAGCAAAAACATATGGATATATATCACAATCACATTCGATATCAAGGACAGATTACATAAAGTGCTTGTGCTAGTAATTTCAATTTTATCCACAAAATAAATATTAAAACTCCACTAATACATAGATTATGCTACCTTTCAGAGCATAGTTTAATACAAATGGCAGTCAATAAAAACAATTCACATATCAAAAAACTAGGAAAAGAAAAAAACTTATGCTTCAACAAATTCCTTCCAGTTATACCAAAAGATTGTCGACGCAACGTTTCGGTGAAAACACAAATTTTCATCACCTTCTTCAGGATAATTATTTAATAATTCAAATACAATCACTATAAAACAAAACAAAGGACATATCAGTAATTGATACAATGGCTTTCCATTCTAAAACATCACTTCTAAGGCTCACTGTATGTTCACTTGTTTGTATAAATAAATAAAACCAACATTTGAAAAACTTTTGGGGGGAATTTAAAATCTACATGGAGCCACTACTCCCGATTTGTGAAGATATACTCTATCAATGCCCGGACTACCTCCCGGGAAATATTTGGACTCCCTATATTGTCCCACTAAAAAATGAAGGGTATAGCAATATTATGGTATCTCAATTATTAAGAAATATAACTGTATAAGAACAACTTACATGTCTATAAAAAGGCAGGCCTCTATATTTTATCCATTTTCTCTCCTCACAGCTGGAGTGATGTCTTATCTAGTCCTGCAGAGTGCTTCTTATCCAACTGATAGATAGCAACTACATACTGGTCTAAAAAAGGAAATTGAGTTCTATGTATTTTTTCAGCCAAAATATACTAGATATCATTAATTGTATGAGTCTATCAAACATCTTCCCCTTACACTTACTTTAAAATACATGTCATAGACCATTCGAATCATCTGCAGATCAGTAGTATCCCAATATCATGGAAAATTATGTAACATTTGGATGAGGCGTTATCATGCAGAAGCCTCACAATATATTCCTGTCAATTAAAGCAAAGAATCGTGAGGACCTGATTAAATAACTCTAAGGTCCTTCATTATATAATGCACAGGCGGCTTCTCACCTTGTATGAAAGGATTGACTGTATCCTGCAAATTTTCTCTTCAATTTTTCTTTTTCTAAAGATATCTCCAGTATTTTCAATTAACTGGATTTATATATACTAGTGGGTCATTACTCTGTAGTAAAATAGGGAGTGGAAAAAGAAAGAACATACACCAATATAAATTGTCTCTCTCAATAATATTAATCTATTTAGAAAAGACACCAAATGTTTACTGATAGCTTGTTGGGAAGGACTATGAATCAAGCGCTCAAGTTCTCTGTTAAGGGCATAAGAGTCATTGAATCAGGTCCTCACGATTCTTTTGCTTTAATTGACAGGAATATATTGTGAGGCTTTTGCATGATAACGCCTCGAGACGGTGTTGAAAATTTGTGTTTTCCCCGAAACGCCGCGTCGACAATCTTTTGGTACAGATAACTGGAAGGAATTTGTTGAAGCATAACAGTTTTTTTCTTTTCCTAGTTTTTTTAATATGTGAATTGTTTTTATTGACTGTCATTTGTATTAAAGTATGCTCTGAAAGGTAGCATAATCTATGTATTAGGGGAGTTTTAATATTTTGTGGCTAAAATTGAAATTACTAGCACAAGCACTTTATGTAATCTGTCCTTGATATTGAATGCGATTGTGATATATAGCCATATGTTTTTGCTACCCATTTTTAAATGTGGTGAAAAATAAAAGATTCACATATATATTTATATACATACATTTTTTTTGTGATCAATGGCTTTTCAGGGTCTTGAATGATTAAAATGTCAAATTTATGTTCACTTGTCTTTAATTCCATTCATGGTTGCTATCAATTTATATTTATTGAGAAGAACTGTTTTTTAGTTTTAAAATTTCTTAATATTAGTGGCTCTTGATTAACAGGTGGGTCCTGATTATGACCAGTATGGAGGTAGGAAAACACCCATGATGAAGGTCAAGCATGGGCGAGCAGATGCTTTGTCTATGGAGAGCACAATCATTTTGAGAAGGTATCCTGATTGACGGACAACAAACACCAATTGAAGGGGCTCAGAATGTGCCTCAAGGCGATTTGGAACATTAACGAAGCATAGGAAGATCGCTCACTACCTCCAACAGACGTGATATTGTTAGTGTGCAAGAGTTTTGAATAAGCATACAGATCCACTGTGCTGAAGCTACATGGTGTTAGGACGGGCTACTATCAGCATCATGTTCAGAGCCCTGCAGCTGAAATTCCAACCCATGTAGACTTGCACATATGAATTGGGGGGTTCTCCAGCCTCTCCAACTGAAAGGCTTTTACATTTGTAGAGTTGTGGATGGGCATGTGGAGACAGTAGCAAAGCTATTTATTTCAGAATCGGGCTGAAATAATCTTCTGAGTTGCCAAATGGTAGAGGAACTGAGAATAATTCTCTATGAATTTAACATAGACTGGTGTGTAGTAAAAGACCTTCTTGGTGACTCCCAGTCAATATTTCAAGTGACAGTCAGATGGAAAAAAAAAAGTAAAGTTACATGTTGACTCTTCAGTACAACCTGATGCCCTGGGACATACGTGCATCCAGTAATGTTAGGAAACAGGTAAAGCATTTTAGAATCAGGAAAGCACAGGGATCAAAAGTTGACTACATCAATACCCTGAGTATTCCTGATTATTGTCACCAGAAAGCTTTAGTAGCCAGACCTGGTGAAAATCTGTATGGACATGTGTCTACCAAATCAGGCCCTGTACCAGGAAAGAGACCTGACATCCCATCACTGATGACATAAAGAAGGACCTGAATGGGGCATGGTGATTTTTAAAACTAGACTTGAATTTGGGAATGAAACTCGATGAAGACTTGTGGTATACAATAACCTTTTCCACTTATGTTGGCATATACATTTTCAAACAAATAAGCGTCTGAGTATCCTCTTTGGCAGAGGTATTCCAAAATACTATACATCTGATCTTGGTCTACCTTTAGGGTGCGCTCAATGCCAGTGGTGACATGCTAACATATGCTTGTGCTGAAACAGAACAAAGTGCATGATGAGTCCATGCAAGTATTCAGTGTCTGCAGGAAACTGAATTAATCTTACTCGGAGAGAAGTGTGAATTTTCTCAAACCAAGTTTTATTTGCTCTCTTTGGCTATGATGATAGCTGACCCACAGAAAGTAAAGGAAGTCAAGATCAGAATGTGTTGGAGCTTCACAGTTTTCTAGGGATGGCCAGCTACTCCAGATGTTTTATACATAACCACTCAGTGATTTCATCAACTGTTAAAACAGCAAAGTGAATGGCCAAGGTTCTTAACATTATTCGAGATCTTGTCCCTCCTGTGGTAGAGGTAACGGTCTCTGTCGACACTGCTCATTGTCCAAATGAGAACCTTCTTGCTGCCTTCCCAAAGATTTCGATTCAGCAAACTAAAAAGCTACTGCTGAGTTTAAAATCAGGAGCCCCCTCGGACCCGGGTACGCATTCTATAATTAAACTGGCTCCGGATACAATGGCCAAATTTCTATGCAATGTGTTTAACTACATGCTCCAATCCGGAATTTATCCTGACATTTGGAAGGAAGCGATTGTTACGCCACTCCTTAAGAAACCCAATGCTGACCCCCAGGACCTGAAGAATCTTCGTCCCATCTCTTTACTCCCCACCCCTGCTAAAATCTTGGAGAAAATCATCAATAAAGAGCTTATGAAATTCGTTGACACCCAGGAGATTTTAGATCTCTCGCAGAACAGGTTTCGTACTGGTTACAGTACTGAGTCAGCCCTTATCGTGGCTACCGACAGCATTTGTGCTCAGGTCGATCAGGGTGGGCCGGCGGTTTTGATAATGCTTGACCCGACAGCGGTATTTGATACCGTCTCCCCGGCACGTATGATTCAGCGTCTGCAGCAAGTGGGAATCATGGGGACAGCCCTACAGCTTCTACAATCATTTCTGTTGAACAGGGCTCAAATTGTTAGCTGTGGAGGCTTTAAAGCTAAGGCCTTTAGTCTTCCATGTGGTGTGCCTCAGTGCTCATCTCGGAGTCCCACCCACATAGAAAGGCCAGAGGGGCCTTTCTATGTGGCCCCTCTAGCAGACCTGGTGCGTTCCTTTGGCTTTCAGGTATCATCATAAGCTGATGATATGCAAATTATCGTCTCCATTTCTAACGACCTGCAGTGGGTAGCAGGGAGGTTTAATCAGTGTATGTCCAGCATTATTTGCTGGATGAAGGACAACTCATTGAAGATTAACGCAGACAAAACTGAAGTGCTTGTGTTTGGTGCTCAGAACTCCATCTGGTCAAGCACTTGGTGGCCAGCGGTCTGCGGACTCCTGTCCGGCCCAGTTAGGTCAGCAAAAAACCTGGGGGGTCATCTTTGACGACGCTCTGAGTTTTGACGCCCAAGTTAGTTGCACCGTCAGCACAAGTTTCTACATCTTGAGGATACTGAAAAAGGTTATTGCTTTTAATCCTCCTGAGCTGCACCATCCAGTTATTATTGCCCTGGTTACCTCTCGGCTAGACTACTGTAACACTCTGTACCTGAACAGTAACGGTGCTTCCCTTAAACTACAGGTGGCACAGAATGCGGCAGCTCGTCTCATCCTCAACATTCCCAAGCGGCTCTCAGCCAGGGAGGGGATTCGCTCCCTACACTACTGGCTCCCCGTCAGAAAACGCTTTTTTTTTTAAGGCTCTGTGCGTGGTCTTCAAGGCCTTGCATCTTAAGGGCCCCTACCATTTGAAGTTGCTCTTTCAATGGTATGTTCCGGGAGGCAATTGAGATCCTCCTCATATAAGAAACTTGTGATCCCCAGATTTCGTAGGACTAGATGGGGTGGCCGCTCCAGTTCGGTAGCAGCCGCCAAGCTATGAAATTCCCTACCCAACTGTATTTCAGAGGCGGGCTCCTTCGTGGCCTTTAAAAAACATCTGAAAACCTGGCTCTTTACATCCTAGTTTCCATTATGTTTGGCCACCTCTCCTCTCTGGGTCCTCCTGTTCTGCTATAGCGCCTTGACACCTCTGGGTATTAGTGCGCTTTACAAGTGCTATCCTATCCTAGTCAGCAAGACGAGAACATCAATGCAAAGATATCATGCTAGCTGAGACCACCATGGACTATTTTATTACCAAAAACTGAATACTGGAAGCTGTGCTGTTCCAGGCCATGGACACCAGCTACAAGTGGCCTACGCCAGGCATGCATTTATGTCCACAGACAATCCTATTCAGATAGAGAAAGCAGTGATTTATTTTCACCTGGACAGTCACCAATTTTGTCATTTTTACAGTGATACAGATCACAAACCACTAATACAGCTGCTCCAGGTATCTGGTCAAACCAAATCTTGCCACACAGGGAAATTAATCCTTCAGCTTCAAAAACATTACTAGATTTGATTTTTGTGTATTGACCGGAGGCAAAATATCTTGCATAGTTTCTCTCTTGAGACACTTGAATCAAGTCTTGCACCATCTCCCGGCAAGGATGGACCAGCGCAGCAAGAAATACTTCGCTATTTCATGTGCCAAGCATTAGGACAAGAATCACCTATCCTGTCCAAGGTCTTCTACACTACCCCATGGGAAAATTTAGGCTTTGACTGCTGATGCACCACTGATGGTCAGCAGGCCATCGTCATGCTGGGTGAGTGTAATCCCCACTAGCAGTCAAACTGTGGGCCATCATCTCCATAGACGAGGTAATTTCCAATTGAGGGATTTCTGTCCAACCAAGGAAATCAAGACAAACAATGGTCACCTTTTCAGGATTGATATTTCATGCTCTAAATTACAACTCTATGCATTCCAACAAAGGAAGATCATCCCACTGTAATCTAAAGTCAACACCGATGTTGTGAGGTTTATGCGAACCTTGAAGTATGTCATCAGTATTGCTAATAAACAAGATACTGATCTTGAACTGGCACTTTACAGTTTTCTAAAGAAATACATGTCCACTCCACATGTTTCTACTAAGGATGCTCAGGTGACAGCCCAATACTTGCCACCATTTCAGACTACTCCTCATGGTCCCCAAATGTGTGGGTTTCCAGTGATCACAGCGCTCGGAATAACAATGAACTCATGGGCCAACAAAAGAAGTCAAGTCCTGAAAAATTCAAGAGGCAAGCTCAGTGTTAATTTAACATCGCCATGCTGGTGGAATTTCTGCAGCCATCTTAGATGATGTCAGCCTCACCAATGTCGGGTGGGGCCTTTAAGAAATTACCAGTGGAGGACATTCTGCTTGAGAGTCAGTTTCCGTCAGCTCAAGATGTGTTTGACCCAGAAGAAGGGGACAAGATGGAAAAAGATGTAAGTATGAGAGATAGGAGAAACTACAGAAAATCAACTCACCTCTATAGTGACCGAAAGACAGCCCCCTTACTATCGAGCCACCTGTGGGGACAGAATTTGTCCACACGCACTTGCATCAGGGGACACTTGTCTCAGTATCACTTGAGATCATATTCCCCCATCAGCTGCAGACAATTGGTGTGAGCCCATACAGTTGAAAATGGTAAAGGTTTGAATACTGTGAGGGCCATGTTTGGGCATGCTGTCCCAAATTGAGTGACTTGAGAGATTAGGACCTTGATGGATCTCTCCTCCCTGCTGCCGCTTACATCTAGGGTGGTCACAGCATCAAAATACTATTTTCTCTCCCGAGCTTTTAACCAACATGGAGTGACATCGCACTCCACGGCCTCCACCATCTACCCAAGACACAGATAGCAACAACTGAACTGTTTAACTTCAGTTTAATTTTCATTTCAGGTGTGCACATTATATTTTATATACAGTAAGTCATCTGTAGGGCATATGCCAACAAAATAGTGACAGAATATTGTATTGTTGTTAGCTATGTGTTTAACTCCGGCCCACCCTCACTGACCTCGCCCTCTAGTACTTCAGTCACAGTTCCTGAGAACTTCTCTGGTCCCTCGCCCACAACACAAAAACGCTACCCGCATAGGCTAAAAAATAAGATAACAAACGTCCATCCACAAGCCCCGGTATAGCGTGCTACTCGTGCGGGTAAGCGCTAGATAAATGCTGCATACGATTATTCGTTTATTATGGTGCATTATAAATAACTCTATAAGTAGAACGAGTGTTCTCATGAGTGATTCCCAATTGTTACCGTTTTGCTGACTCCATGCTTAGCCAGTGCGTTCAGGTCATGCTTTTCTGTATTAATAATGCACATACGGAAATTAACGAGGGGCGGAGCCTTCATAGATGCATCCTTAGTTGATTAAATAACGCCAATAAGTGTCAGGCCCAAATTTTGATAATTCCACCGATTTCTTTCTTACCGATTCCCAGTTACCCTTCGAGCAGTTTGTCAAAACACGAGCAATTCGGTAAACACAGACAGAGGACTACCTGAAGTAAGAAAAACAACTACAACGTAGACAAGTGACCACGCCTTGAATGGAAACAATCGATACCGTGGCAAAAGCCGCGGCCTTTTGCGCGTGGTATTGATTCATGCTGTCAATGGATGCTTGATTTAAAAAAAAAAAAAAGTTATCTGAAAAACTGTCCGATTACATTTTGCACTCGTGAAGCCAGCAGGGATTATATACAGTATTCTAACAATGAAGACACTATAAAATGCCAATGCTAAGTTTATGGACGTTTTTAGTTGGTATTGTTGGTGGTTGAACTGGAAAATATGGATCACTGTTTCGAGATGGCCGCCGTCTTTACTTTTCCATTTTTACCAGACGGCCAGCTTGGAGTCAGGCGCTATCGTGACGTGTTCCAGCCCCGATTGAAGATGGCCGCCGCCTATGGCACAGTGTTGTCCCACTGGAAAACCACTTTCGAAAAAATGTCATTAGCCAATCACAGATAGGCCTGTCATGGGTGCTGTTAACGGTCCCTGCAAAGGCGAAAACGCGACATGATCTTTTTAAGCCTCAAAGCTATCAACCAATGAAAATCTGGCAAAATGGAACCAACGAGCAGGTCAGTGGCAGACTGGAATTGGGTGTTAGGTTGGGATGGGAGACTCCAGTCGGAAAACTTTTTGGGGGATGATACCTACGTATTTTCTTCTGGTTAGTAATACAATCACGTAGACAGGACGAGGTTGAAATTGTCACGTACGCTCTTTCTAATCTTGGCGTAAACGTGACTCTTTAAAGCGCGGGAAAGCAGTGTTTACTTCTAGGATTCGTCACAGAGCTCTATGTATTTACCACTAATGGTCAACACAATACTCATACCGGCACCCCTGGGGAACTGAACTTTACCCGGTAAAGTACCCCGGGGGCACCGTACCTTTACATTGCTATCCCTACTTTACCTCACCTGTGCAAAGGTATTTTGTTAAATGCGGGCTTCTTAGCCCACGCTTTCATGCCACGCCCAAATTATCAGAAGCTACTAGCTATACTTATTTCGTGTGATGTCTTCAACCACTCCCCTTGTAGGGTAATCTCTCAGTTTTGCTGACTGTTCGCATGAGATCAGGGGCAGAGAAGTGGAAGCCTCGTTAAGCAGCTGTTATCCTTCTTTAGGTTAATCGCAAATGCTTACAGTTTCATCTTTTGTGCACTTTCACTCATAGGTTTAAAGGATTAATGAAGGTGGATTGCAATTCACCCCACCAAACAATGTTATTTTTTTTAGCTGTGCGGTTTCTTGATCGTTAAGGTGAATATCTTGCTGCAGGGCATGTCGTATATGTGCTTTGTAAGATGTTTGCGTTTTCAGTTTTTAATAGGGTGAATAACTGTTTTCACGTTCAAGGATATTTTGTTCCTTATAGACCTCCCTCAGCGAGCTGATTCTGCTTTCCTATATTGTTGACAGAATTTCTGAGCTGCAGAAAGCACAGTGCCCAATTAGGACCTTGTGTATGTATGTATATATATATATATTCACTGAAAAAACCATAGGTTTTAGGGACAGTTATAGTTAGTTGGACATTGCACTCGTACAAAACCCGTGAAATTCCCCTGTTATAGTTAGTTCAGCTAACTATAACTCGCGCCCCGCAATGCACTGCTGATGACGTCACATATTACATCACTCATGACATGGTCAGTGACATCACTGATGACATCACTGATGACATCTCAAATGACATCACTGATGACATCACTGATGACATCATCCAGTGACTGTGTGTTTCTGTAAAGTTTAAATATGTTTAATATATATAGGGAAAGGCGTATGGAAGAATGAGTGGGTGTATAAGTGTCTGAATGGATGATTTAGTACATGAGTGACTGACTCTACAAGTGAGTGATTAAACGTATCTTACTGAATGCATGGGTTAGTGACTAAACTGTGTGAATGTCTGTATCCGTCTGTTTGTTGGTGTGTAAGTGGATGCATGGATTTGCAAATAGCTACATGAGTGTCTATATGGGTTATTGATTGGTTCTCTGAGTAGCTGTATGGCTGCCTGAGTGTTTGTGTGGGTGGGGTGTGTGTGACTCTATACATAGATGTGTGAGTGGGTGATTCACTGGGTGCATGATTTCAAGAGTGCATCTGTGATGGACTGCTTGGGTGGGTGAGTGTGTGTATGGGTGTGTTAGTGAGTGAATGTATATCTCAGTGGTACATGTGCAAGTAACTACATATGTAAAAGGCAGTATATATGTGTGTTAGAGTATTTAAATGGCTATAAGTGAGAGTGTGTTATTGTGAGAGTGGCTGTATGGATGCGTGTGTGCTTGTATCAGTTATTGTATAAGAGCGTAAGAATGTGCTAGTATTTGTATGAGTAAGTGAGCTGGTGTGTGTATAACTGTATAGGTGAGTAAATGGGTGTGTGATTAATTTTTTGCATGACTGACTAGGTGTGTGAGTACCTCTATGGATGAGTGGCGGTGTGTGAGTGTTTATATAGGTGTATGAGTGCATATGATAGTCCTGTACTGAGTGACTGTAAGTATGAGTGACTGTACAGGTGAGTGAGTGGATGTGTGTGTAGACCTAAGAATCAGTGAGTGGGTATGTAGTTTTTGGTGTTGGAGTGTCTATGGTTTTGAGAATGGCAGTCTGTAATTTAGAGTGGGTGTATCAAAAGTTATATTAGGGTGTGAGAAGATGCATGAAATTATCACATGGATGATGTCATCAGTGATGTCATTTGAGATGTCATCAGTGATGTCATCAGTGATGTCACTGACCATGTCATGAGTGATGTAATATGTGACGTCATCAGCAGTGCATTATGGGGCGCGAGTTATAGTTAGCTGAACTAACTATAACAGGGAATTTCACGGGTTTTGTACGAGTGCAATGTCCAACTAACTATAACTGTCCCTAAAACCTATGGTTTTTCAGTGAATTTCAAAGGTTTTTAAATGCTAATTTCTAACTATAACGTGTCTGAAACCTATGGTTTTTTCAGTGAATTTCAAAGGTTTTTAAATGCTAATTTCTAACTATAACGTGCCTGAAACCTATGGTTTTTCAGTGAATTTCAAAGGTTTTTTAAATGCTAATTTCTAACTATAACGTGCCTGAAACCTATGGTTTTTTCAGTGAATTTCAAAGGTTTTTTAAATGCTAATTTCTAACTATAACGTGCCTGAAACCTATGATTTTTTAAGTGAATTTCAAAGGTTTTTTAAATGCTAGTTTCTAACTATGCCAACAGAGGTAGGACATGTGAAGAAAGAAGAAAAAACGCACAGAAAGAAGCAAAAGATGTGCAGAAAGAACCAACAGAGGAGCAGAAAGAGGCCTTGTTGCAAAATCATCCTGTGCCCACAACTTTTTCAGACGGGTACTGGTGGTAACTGACTCTGACTAACCAGAGCCAGTGCGCGTTTGCACAGTGGTGAAGGGAGGGGGCCTGAGGTGACATGTGTGCAAACGCGCCCCATGGCGCGTTTTAAGTTGCGGGATTAAGTCCCCTTGAATCCTGAGGGTCCCTGGGGCCCAACTAGCCCCCAGGTACCTACAGTTAGGACCACAGAGCTGAGTTGCAGAGAGGCGTTCCGAGGCCACGCACCTTTTTTCACCTCTCTGCAACGCAACTCTGTTGTGCTTACTGAAGGTACCTGGTGGGCTAGTTGGCCCCCAGGATTCAAAGGGAATTAACTCCCCAACTTAAAATGCACCACAGGGCGTGTTTGCGCACATGTCACCTGAGGCCCCGCCCCTCCCTTCACCACTGTGCAAACGCGCCCCGTGGCGCGTTTTAAGTTGGGGGATTAGGTCACCTTGAATCCTGAGAGTCCCTGGGGCCCAACCAGCCCACCAGGTACTTCCAGTAAGCACCACAGGCCTGCGTTGCAACGCCTGTAACAAATTATGCAGTTGTGTTTAGGTAGTGAAGAGGGTCGTGCTGGGGGTAGTGTTTTAGGGTTTAGGGTAGTGCAGTGGTGTTTGTGTAGTGTAGGGGGTCATGCTGGGGTTAGATTTAGGGTTTAGGGTAGTGAAGTGGTGTTTGTGTAGTGTAGGGGGTCATGCTGGGGGTAGATTTAGGGTTTAGGGTAGTGCAGTGGTGTTTGTGTAGTGTAGGGGGTCATGCTGGGGGTAGATTTAGGGTTTAGGGTAGTGCAGTGGTGTTTGGGTAGTGTAGGGAGTCGTCCTGGGGGAGTGTTTTAGGGTTTAGGGTAGTACAGTGGTGTTTGGGTAGTGTAGGGGGTCGTGCTGGGGTTAGTGTTTTAGGGTTTAGGGTAGTGCAGTGGTGTTTGGGTAGTGTAGGGGGTCGTGCTGGGGGAGTGTTTTAGGGTTTAGGGCAGTGCAGTGGTGTTCGGGTAGTGTAGGGGGTCGTGCTGGGGGAGTGTTTTAGGGTTTAGGGCAGTGCAGTCGTGTTCGGGTAGTGTAGGGGGTCGTGCTGCGGGGAGTATTTTAGGGTTTAGGGTAGTGCAGTGGTGCTCGGGTAGTGTAGGGGGTCATGCTGGGGGTAGTGTTCTAGGGTTTAGGGCAGTGCAGTGGTGTTCGGGCAGTGTAGGGGGTCGTGCTGGGGGTGGTGTTTTAGGGTTTAGGGTAGTGCAGTGGTGTTTGGGCAGTGTAGGGGGTCGTGCTGGGGGTGGTGTTTCAGGGTTTAGGGCAGTGCAGTGGTGTTCAGGCAGTGTAGGGGGTCGTGCAGGGGTTGTGTTTCAGGGTTTAGGGCAGTGCAGTGGTGTTCGGGCAGTGTAGGGGTCGTGCAGGGGTGGTGTTTTCGGGTTTAGGGCAGTGGTGTTCGGGCAGTGTAGGGGGTCATGCTGGGGGTGGTGTTTCAGGGTTTGGGGCAGTGCAGTGGTGTTCGAGCAGCAAAGGGGGTCATGCTGGGGGTGGTGTTTCAGGGTTTAGGGCAGTGCAGTGGTGTTCGGGCAGTGCAGGGGGTGGTGTTTCAGGGTTTAGGGCAGTGCAGTGGTGTTCGGGCAGTGTAGGGGGTCGTGCAGGGGGTCGTGTTTCAGGGTTTAGGGCAGTGCAGTGGTGTTCGGGCAGTGTAGGGGGCGGTGCAGGGGGTGGTGTTTCAGGGTTTAGGGCAGTACAGTGGTGTTCGGGCATTGTAGGGGGTGGTGCTGGGGCTGGTGTTTCAGGGTTTAGGGCAGTGCAGTGGTGTTCGGGCAGTGTAGGGGGTGGTGCTGGGGCTGGTGTTTCAGGGTTTAGGGCAGTGCAGTGGTGTTCGGGCAGTGTAGGGGGTCGTGCTGGGGCTGGTGTTTCAGGGTTTAGGGCAGTGCAGTGGTGTTAGGGCAGTGTAGGGGGTCTTGCTGGGGCTGGTGTTTCAGAGTCTAGGGCAATGCAGTGGTGTTCGGGCAGTGTAGGGGGTCTTGCTGGGGCAGGTGTTTCAGGGTTTAGGGCAGTGCAGTGGTGTTCGGGCAGTGTAGGGGGTCGTGCTGGGGCTGGTGTTTCAAGGTTTAGGGCAGTGCAGTGGTGTTCGGGCAGTGTAGGGGGTCGTGCTGGGGCTGGTGTTTCAGGGTTTAGGGCAGAGCAATGGTGCTCAGGCAGTGTAGGGGTTGTGCTGGGGGTGATGTTTCAGGGTTCAGTGCAGTGGTGTTCGGGCAGTGTAGGGGGTCGTGAAGGGGTGGTGTTTCAGGGTTTAGGGCAGTGCAGTGGTGTTCGGGCAGTGTAGGGGGTCGTGCTGGGGGTAGTGTTTTAGGGTTTAGGGTAGTGCAGTGGTGCTTGTGTAGTGTAGGGGGTCGTGCTGGGGGTAGTGTTTTAGGGTTTAGGGTAGTGCAGTGGTGTTTGTGTAGTGTAGGGGTCATGTTTTAGGGTAGTGCAGTGGTGTTTGGGTAGTGTAGGGGGTCATGCTGGGGGTAGTGTTTTAGGATTTAGGTTAGTGCAGTGGTGTTTGGGTAGTGTAGAGGGTCGTGCTGGGGGTAGTGTTTTAGGGTTTAGGGTAGTGCAGTGGTGTTTGTGTAGTGTAGGGGGTCGTGCTGGGGGTAGTGTTTTAGGGTTTAGGGTAGTGCAGTGGTGCTTGTGTAGTGTAGGGGGTCGTGCTGGGGGTAGTGTTTTAGGGTTTAGGGTAGTGCAGTGGTGTTTGTGTAGTGTAGGGGGTCATGTTTTAGGGTAGTGCAGTGGTGTTTGGGTAGTGTAGGGGGTCATGCTGGGGGTAGTGTTTTAGGATTTAAGTTAGTGCAGTGGTGTTTGGGTAGTGTAGGGGGTCGTGCTGGGGGTAGTGTTTTAGGGTTTAGGGTAGTGCAGTGGTGTTTGTGTAGTGTAGGGGGTCGTGCTGGGGGTAGTGTTTTAGGGTTTAGGGTAGTGCAGTGGTGCTTGTGTAGTGTAGGGGGTCGTGCTGGGGGTAGTGTTTTAGGGTTTAGGGTAGTGCAGTGGTGTTTGTGTAGTGTAGGGGGTCATGTTTTAGGGTAGTGCAGTGGTGTTTGGGTAGTGTAGGGGGTCGTGCTGGTGGTAGTGTTTTAGGATTTAGGTTAGTGCAGTGGTGTTTGGGTAGTGTAGGGGGTCGTGCTGGGGGTAGTGTTTTAGGGTTTAGGATAGTGCAGTGGTGCTTGTGTAGTGTAGGGGTCGTGCTGGGGGTAGTGTTTTAGGGTTTAAGGTAGTGCAGTGGTGTTTTTGTAGTGTAGGGGGTCATGTTTTAAGATGCAATGCTCCAATACCTGACCAGTCTGCACTACATAAAACTGCAAAAAAACTAAAAATAAAAAGTGTTTTGCACACTTTTGTCATTGGGCTATATGTGGGCTACATCTGGGTAATATTTGTGCTACATTTGGGCTCTTTTTTCACTGGTGGCCATCTTGGAAGACTTCTTTGTTATGAAGTTTCCTAATTTCTTCATTTACTGCAGTCTCCTCAGTAGGAAATGCTTTCAGTTTTTACTTTGATTCCATCAAGAAGGCATTCAGATGTGTCTCACATCTGCCATAAATTCAGAATGTTAGCACTCTAGTTGCTCATTAGATCACTGGAGTAAAGCTACTGCTCACCAGGGAGTTAACTGGTAGTCTGCTGCTGGTATTGAAAGTGATTGTTTCAGTCTGCATGTCAGAATTTTCTAATGAAATAGAAGAGGATTTGAGATCTCACTTAAACATGCCCTAATTTTTCTTTCTGCAGCACTAACCATAATTTCTATTTAAAAAAGAACCCCTCATTTTGTTCCTTTTTAAATTAAATGTTTTAAGTGTTACCGGTTTATTCCAATCAAGATGGCTTCAGGTGTGCCATACTTTTGTCATAAGTAAGGCTGTTAGCGCTCTAGTTGTTCTTTAGAACACTCTGGGAAGCTGCAGTAGAACACAAAGGCATCAACTGGCAGGCTGCTCCTGTTGAAATATAACAGGAAGATATTTGAGATCACACTTGAAATATGTCCTAATTTTTCTTTCTACAGCACTAACCATAATTTCTATGACAAAATGAACCCCATCATTTTGTTCCTTTTTAAATTAAATGTTTTAAGTGTTACCAGTTTATTCCAATCAAGATGGCTTCAGGTGTGCCATACTTTTGTCATAAGTAAGGCGGTTAGCACTCTAGTTGTTCTTTAGAACACTCTGGGAAGCTGCAGTAGAACACAAAGGCATCAACTGGCAGGCTGCTCCTGTTGAAATATAACAGGAAGATATTTGAGATCACACTTGAAACATGTCCTAATTTTTCTTTCTACAGCACTAACCATAATTTCTATGACAAAATGAACCCCATCATTTTGTTCCTTTTTAAATTAAATGTTTTAAGTGTTACCAGTTTATTCCAATCAAGATGGCTTCAGGTGTGCCATACTTTTGTCATAAGTAAGGCTGTTAGCACTCTAGTTGTTCTTTAGAACACTCTGGGAAGCTGCAGTAGAACACAAAGGAATCAACTGACAGTCTCTGCCCTTGTGGGATGTACATGTTTTACTGAGAATGTCAGACTTCATTCTCACATGAGTGAGAAAGATAATGTGAATTTACAGAAAATATGCTCTCATTTTAGCTTCTGGAGCACCTTCCAAACCTCCATGGGACAAGCATGAGAAAATAGTGTTCTCTCAAACATGATTCATGATATCCCAGCAGAAGGTTTTTCACATGGTAAAATCACCTTGGAATACACCACAATTCCTAAAATTAGTATGGTACCGTCAACAAATAAATTCTAATGTAACTAAAGCCTGTTATCACCCTTTATAGTTCTCCTTTTGGTGACCCTCAAAATCTTCTATTCATTACAATGCATTTCAATGAGGTACTATCATTTATATTGGTCCCAAGATGGCTGCCAGAAATTCCAGGATGAAGTGCTGACAGCCAATCAGATCTCACGATGACATGTGTGGTTAGGCTCCGCCCAGATATATATGTGACTTTACTTTTGATTTTCTCAGGAACTACTGAACGGATTTACACCATTTAAGCAAAAGGCACGACACTGAACCAAGGGCTACCTCTTTGCCAAATTTGGTGTAATTCCGTTCAGCAGTTCGGGCTGTAGCTGCGACTAAAGGTTTCTATGGAAAAATGAATGGGAAAACACGTTTTGGGACCCCCCTTTTTCTCGGCCCCCTCTTGACGTATCACCCCGAGACTTTCAGGATAGGAGCGGACCGGAGCGCCCCAACAAGTTGGAAACTTTGCGAAGATTCGTTAACCGGCGCCAACGTTATTTCAAATAGAATGTCGCGGATTTCCTATGGATAATAGGTTTTAACTATAACTATCTACTGGCGACCGCCAGTAGATAATATATATATATATATATCTCGACACTGGCACAAGGGTGCCACGTCATTTATGCTCCAGAATAATTTTGATTGTATTATAATAGCATTTTCTTATGTTGTACTTAATAGAATTTAGAAGTTGGAGTGTTGGTGACTGTATGCAAGGGATGAGTGTGAAGAGAGGAGCTGGCTGGATGCGGTGCAATGTTAGTGTTGCAGAGCTGCTGACACTTTCCTGGAATAAGCTACTACTTAAATGTACAGTCCTTTCATGGACTTTATACATGACACACTTATATAGCACTACCCCTGATGAGGCATTGAAGTGCTTTGTTGTCTGTAGCATGCTACTCCAGAACTTAAGGTTAGTGGTTTTTCTAGTGTTATTGATTATTGGTGGTTATTGCTATTAGTCATGTTCTCTCAAGGAGCCTTCCATGCATTTCCTAGGACTTGGGTGTGATCAATAGTAAAAACTCATGCAAAATGGTTGGAATGGTGAATAGGTGAGATAAAGATTATTCTTAGGTTGCAGGGATATGGTTTCAAAGGAGAGGTTGTGATCTGTTTAGTGTGGGCAATTTGCAATAATACAATACTATAAAGGAAGGCAGTCAGGCATTCAGCTTAAAGTAGGGTAAACACAGCAAGAGTAAGGCATGTAAAAGTTGGAGGGTTAGAGGTCATTCAGTAGAGAGGAGAAGTAGCATTCTATATTTTCAAGTCCAGATCAGTTTTTCATGCTGGATTCTGGGAACACAGTGGGAGGTAGCATGAAATATAAGCATGTAGAACTGTAGACAGTTACATTATTTTCATGTGACATATTGTATTTGAATTTTAGCATCTATACAGCGCCCACCACCCACATGCAAAGCGCCCATCCATGTAAACACCACGTCACATTAGGTTAAGCAAAATTATGTAGACAAACGCCTGCCCCACAACGAAAACATAAATGTAAATCTGAACAAATCAATTGCTTAGATATGTAAGATAAAGAATGAAAACACAGTGCATTGCTTAATTAATAAGCTGTGGGATTGGGCATTGTGTGGTATTTCACAAAAAAATGCACACATGAAGGTAGACTCAGTACATTTAATCTTCGCCACCTTCATCCAAGGTGGTATATGTTATCAAACATAGGGATTCTACCATGTATTATGTGAATATATATGCACCCATGTGTGTGCTGCTATTTTTATTTTTATTTGAAGTGTCTAGTCATGCGTGAAAAATGGTGCAAAAGGATCAGAGCTCCTTCTCTCAATTTGTGGGAAGGGCAATGTTTCAAAAAATTGTAAAATACCCCTCACACACTGAAACCTGATTCAGTGTCATGCTTCATCATTGGGGTCTTCCCGCCCCTCTACGGGACGAGGCGTGCTACGACTTACGTAGACGCAGGAGCACTTTATTCAGTGATTGGTGAGTATGTGTAGTGCGTCGGATCGTGAAAAGAAAATGTGAGATGGTTAAAAATTCTCTGGCTAGTGGAACGAAAATACTTTATTGTCTTCCCTGGCTGAGAATAGTAAAAGTGGGGAGGTGTAGATGGTGTACTATAATGAGTCACCTCCTACAAGGTCGACATGTTTCAGAAGCCATCCCCTTGGCTTTCTTCCTCAGGACCAAAAAACCGATCCCTGTTACACCTCAATGGGTGATAGAATAAATGTACATATGCCTGATAGTCACAAACACTGTCCTTTGTTCCCTGTTATGGGAGTAGAAAAATATACCACTTGTATATCTTAAGAACTTTAGAATTTAATCGTTATCGCTCCATGAGCTCACACGAGCGGTGTTGGGCGCCTTCAAATAGACAATGCTGGAAGGAGCGCGATCACCAAAGGAAGTACCTTCTCGTGGCTCGTCGGAACCAAGAGGAGGACGATTCTACCTTTTTCCTCTTCACTCCCTCCTTTTATTTTTTGGGTATATGTTATCAGACACATAACAAAGATATCTTCATTTGCACCCATTGCCAAATGCTGCTAAGTCACAGAAAGAAACACAAAATTCCAAGCATTTTTTTTTTTTTGCAGATTTGTATAGCGCGAACTCGACCCGAAGGTATTGGAGCGCTTTACATGAGCACTGGTTACGTTACACAAGGACACATTCATGTTTTTGGTGGGCACGGGGAGATTAAGTGATTTGCCCAGAATCACAGGATGTGGACGCGACCCCGAGGCTCGAACCTTGGTTTTCAGCTCCAAAGTCGGCAATCTAGCCGTCAGACCACATCCTCTCCCCATTAAAGGCAATGAAAACTTTCTTCCATCATTAGCTACATAATTAAAAAAAAATGTTTCAGACAATGATTATATGCTTCTTTATAAGAGAATAAATATTCTCTAAACCTATGGCCTGCAACAAACAAACAACAAATGATGGCTTCAGTTCCACTAGTTGGAGCTCCGGAAGCCTGACGTCACACGCAACGTGAGAGTGAGAGAAGAGCGCTGCTTCGAGTAGGACCCCGCGTCTCCCCTGCTGCTGACTGCCGCTGACGGCATTGCCCCCCGCAGAGGACAATAGCGAGCGTAGGGTCTCTGACAGTCAGGGCCTGAGATGAGGTGCGCTTTCGGCAGCTTTTGGTTGCTGCAAGATTAGTGCCTGCAGCTCCCTCTGTTTGGTGCGGAAGCAGGCTGCGTTAGGCCGGTGTGGCTTGTGCCATCGGAAGTCCGGTTCTGCAGCCTTCCTTGCTGCCGCCAGTTTGTCTGCCACTCCCCTGTTGCCAGCTGACCTCCCGCTGCACGTTTTACCAACGTCTAGCTCAGCAACATTAGCTAATTATAAACGCACTACCCACAGAGCCTTAACTGCCTTCAAATCAGGGTTGGGGCCAGAGCACATGTCGCAGGTCTTCCATAAAAGTCTCACTCGCTCTCCTACACACTCACGAAGAAGCAAATGATTAGACACCCCAGAACACAACACTCCCGGATCTCTTCGGAATCGCGGTAACAAGACACACCTTTTTGCTCACACTCTCGTACCTGTCCACAATAAGATATGACCGAGACACGAACATAGTTTAAAAAGTTTATTTCAACTATCATGCTCTAACATGCAGTATACGAGCCACAACAAGCAGGAAAATGCATAACACTAATATAGTTTGCATTGCAGCTAGGCCATACAACATAAAGGGAGATTTCATCATAGAAAGACAATGGAGAAAGGACTTTAATGCCTAACCTCCCTCCCCTTGGTAAGAAGAAGTATTATTGTATAATAGAAGATCTCTGGGCTTTGTCAGCAGACCCCATACCTTAGTGCCTAGATGGTATATCTACATCATAGGAACAGTATTGCTCTTCTCCCTGGCAAGCTCCCTCTCCAAGTGTGTCCCACCTAAACATGCATCCCCGTAATATCAAAGTACGAGCTTCCAGCAGCAGCTGCGTTAGTATGTTTTGTCTAGGTGCTAGGGCCTGACCAGAACAGAATAACAAAGGGCATTGTTTATCGACCTTGCTCGCAATGTTCAGACTAAACTCCAGGAACAAGCAGAGAACGAACACAGCAGACAGTTCTCATGTGAAAGGCATAAACAGAGTCTTGCAAAAATAAAGCCATGTAGTAACGTGCGCAAAAGCTGCATCATGGCTGGTGGGCTCATGCTAACTTAGTGCTGTCGACAATGTCCCTATCGGCCACGTGACATGACTTCTTATCTGCAGAAGGGAGCATCAAGACCCGCAGTGGCTCTAACTTGCAAATAACCTCACCGGACGCGTCCCTGCTCCAATTTTTCTTCTAAGACAACTGTGCTTCAACAGCAAATCCATCTGTAGCTTACAAAAAAGAGCCTGCTGACTTAGACCCCTCGGCCCTAAAAAGAAACCCGCCAGTTGTTCAAACCCTGCCACTGGCGGGAAAGTCACTTGGCTCCCAGCCACCATAAGGACTACGCGGAGCACTGCCCAGGAGCACCTATTTCAGAAAACAACATACAAGGATCTCTAACAAGGGCCTAATCACGCACCATTTCCAGCTTGCTCCCAGCTCAGGGGCTTTGCCGATTTCTTCCACCGCTGGATACCTAGAAGGTGTAGAAGACCTCTTCCAGGATAAGTCGGAGCGAGAGCAGGATCAGCAGGCCTGTAGGCACAAAAGCCATAACGCCCAACATGAAGTGCAGATCACATTTGTGCCCCGGTATTATGGGAGTCCCGCAACAGAATATTGTAAATCAATGGCATTCCATAGTTGTCTCCCTCACTTCCCAAGCGATGGTGCAACCAACGCTAGATCCTAAGAACCATCAAAACCCAGTGTATGCAGGGGAGCCCGAGGTGAAAGCAAAAAAAGCATTAAAAATGCAATAGGTCTCGCATTATGAAAGTTTGAGCTATTGGTATTGCATTGTTTAGCAATGCCAATAGCTGAAACTGTTGCTTTTGCGATCGTTTTCACTGCCGCTTAAATTGTAAACTGTAACAGTTCTTTAAATATTTCTAAGTATATGAAGGTGATACGTATTGGGTATGGTAATAGTTGTGTAATGTTTTTGTTAATTTGTATGCAATAATTTTAGTTAATCTATGAATAATCATATTTTTACAAATGAACCAACAATATACAAATCTAATAAGTTTTTTATTAGTAAAAAAAAAGTGGTAAACTTTTTATTGTTACAAAATAAGTGTTACATTTCATAAAAAATGGCATGTATATAGTTTTCCACAAAATATAGTTACTCTGGTGTGATATCTTTTGTGATCTCTGTAATACTGTCATTGCAAAAATGGGATCAGTTGTATAGAGTGGTTTAAAAGCTGCGTTTGTTTTGATGGGGACTAGTGTAGGTGGTATAGTTATTGCAATAGTGAGATGGTAAGAAACAGAGGCTACAGTGTGGAAGGATAGGTGGGAGGGGCAGTTGAATTGTAATAATGTGAAACGCAAGTGAACAGCGAGTTGTTTTGTAAATTATGCTGCGGGGATAGTTTGGTAGGAGAGGCGTTGGAACGGAGTTTAGGTAGCGCAGAGAAGAAGTGCGTGCTGCAAGGGCAGTTGTGTAAAGAAGCGTGAGAGCGGGCGTTAACGTTGGAAAGTAGAGAAGTAGAGGCGGCAGGCGCTTGTTAATGGAAGGAGAATGTGAACTTGACGTGAAGGCGAGGAGCGGAGAATGCGATGCGAGGGAGGCAAGTAAGTTATATTTTGACTGTTTAAATATAGTGTAGTATGGGGCACGGAGGAGGGTAGGGTGATGGGTAGGTAAGTAGAAAAGGCATTTGCAAATTGCGTTTTTTGTGTTTTTTTGGAGTAGGGGAGGTGGCGGGGTCAGCGAGCGTAGGAAAGTAGGGGGTAGGGGCCGTTGTGTAGATACTTATAAAAGTAGCGTTTATGTTGGCACGGGGACTAGTATAAGCGTAAATGTTAGTGAAATAGGAAGGTGCTAAGAAACAGAGGCTCCAGTGTGTAGCGGAAGTTTGCAGACAGTGAGTGTAGGTAGGTGTGAGAGAAATGTAAAGAGCTTGTGTTTAGCGTATGTCGTTTAATGGTGTGGACAGTGTAAAACACGTTGAGTGAAAGCATTTTTGTTGAGTAGTGGAGTCTGGTATTATGTGGGGGGTAGCTGGGTAGATAGTCTTTTTGGAAATGGTGGTTAAATGAAGCGGCGGCAAAGGATAGGTAGGAGGGGCAATTGAATTGTAATAATGTGAAAAGGAAGTTACCGGGGAGTTGGTTTGTAAATTATGCTGCGGGGGCAGTTTGGTAGTAGAGGCGTTGGAACGGAGTTTACGTAGCGCAGAGAAGAAGTGCGTGCTGCAAGGGCAGTTGGGTAAAGACACGTGAGAGCGGGCGGTAACGGTGAAAAGCAGAGAAGTGGACGCGGTAGGCGCCTTTTAATGGAAGGGGAGTGTGAATTTGGCGTGAAGGTGAGGATCTGAGAATGCGATGCGGGGGAGGCAAGTAATTTTGATTCTGAATGTTTAAATATATTTTTGGATGCGGTGCGGAGGAGGGTAGGATGTTAAGTAGGTAATTTAAAAAGGGATTGTAAATTTGCGCTTTTGTGCTTTTTTGAAGTAGGTGAGATGGCGGGGACAGCGAGCGGAGGAAAGTAGGCAGTGGGGGCTGGTGTCTATCGACTTATGAAAGTGTTTATGTAGCAATGTGGAGTAGTGTAGGTGTAAAGGTTAGTAAAATAGCAAGGCGCTAAGAAACAGAAGCTGTAGTGTGTAGTATAGGTTTGCTGCTGGTGAGGGTAGTTAGATGTGAGCGAAATGTGAATGAGCTTGTGTTTATGGCAAGT
The DNA here is from genome assembly GCA_963921515.1 of Calotriton arnoldi. NCBI lineage: Eukaryota > Metazoa > Chordata > Amphibia > Caudata > Salamandridae > Calotriton > Calotriton arnoldi. The sequence goes on along the minus strand of CAWUFW010001624.1, from coordinate 1,887,603 downwards.
GTTTTAATGGTGTAGACAGTGTGAAAGACGTGTAGGAAAAGCATTGTTTTTGTGAGTATCGAAGTAGGGTATTATGTGGGTGTAGGTGGGTCGAATGTGTTTTTGGAGACCGTGTTTAAATTAAGGAGTGGCAAAGGATAGTTGGGGGTGCATTTGAATTTGAATAATGTGAAAAGCAAGTGAACGGCGAGTTCGTTTGTTGATTATGGCGCGGGGGCAGTTGGGTAGGAGAGTAGTTAGAACTGATGTTACGTAGGGCGGAGAAGAAGTGCGAGGTGTGAGGGCAGTTGGGTAAAGACGCGTGAGAGCGGGCGTCAATGGGGAAAAGCGGAGAAGTGGACGCGGTAGGCGCTTTTTAATGGAAGGGGAATGTGAAGTTGATGAAGGCGAGGAGCGGAGAATGCGATGCGGGGGAGGCAAGTAATTGTTGTTTGTAATGTTTTAATATAGTGTAGTATGCGGCGCGGAGAAGGGCAGGGGGAAGGATAGTGGAGGTGGGAAAGGAAGGTAAATTTCAGTGTATGGTGTTTTTAGGAGGAGGTGATGCGAACTTGGTATTGAGGGAAAGAAAGCAAGGGGTGGTGCAGTTGTATAAATAGTATTAAAACAGTGGTTTTATTGAGCAGTGGAGAAGTGTGTAATGCGGTTGTATTGTTTAAAAGGTGTTTCGGAAGGTAGTGTTTAAATTGAGTAGCGGAGAAGGATAGGTAGTAGGGGCAGTTGAACATGGAGAATGTGAAAAATGAGTGAGCGCTGAGTATGTTCTGTTGATGAATCAGGGGCAGTTGTGTAGCAGAGGTGTTAAAAGTATTTACAGTGCGCCAATAATAAGTGCGTGTAGCGAGGGCATTTGTGTAAAGACGCGTGAGAGCCCGAGGTAACGTTGGAAATGAGAGAAACGGACGCGGGAGGGGCAGTTGAATGAAAGCGGAATGTAAACTGACGTAAGGTGAGGAGCGAAGAAGGTAATGCGTTGGTAAACACGTGTAAGAGGCATATTTAACGTCGAAAATGCAAGACGTGGATGCAATAATGGTTTGTTTTTTTTGCGGAAGGTGAAACTTGTTGATAAGGAAAGCAGCGACAAAGAAGATGCGGAGGCAAGGGAGTTGAACTTTGATTGTAAAGTATAGTGTATTTTGTTGCGTGTAGGAAAGCATGGTGTAAGATAGTGAATTAGGTGAGTTGGTGTAAAAGAAAGTGTATAGTGAGCTGCGTAGGAGGTTAGTTTGCGGGGGCAGTGAGCGGAGAAGGGCATGTGGCGGGGTCAGGTGTATAGAGATATGAAGTTTGCTTGTAACAACAGTAAGTAACGTGGTAGTTGTAATAGAATAGATTTCTATTTTCAGTTGTGGGCACCAAATTGTTTGTTAGTTTAAACGTAAACTTTGTGTCTTTAAGTTGTATTTGAGTACTTACTGTTTGTCAGCGAAGGAGGTATTGCGTTGTTTCTTTTTCCAACTTGTTAAGAACGTCTCCGGCAAAAGGGAAGCATTGAAATCTTTTCTGTTGTAGGGTTGAAAAGAAAAGTGGGTATTATAAAACAGCTGTTATGTTTAGACAACGATTAATTGTTAATGTATACATTTTTCAGAAGTATGGATAAGCTTAAAATAGCAAATGTAATTGTTTTGTGTGCGTCATATGTAAATAAATATCTGTAGATGAAAAATCTGTTTTGTTAAGTACATTGTAGCAGGCAAAGTGGAGAAATGATTTGTAATGAGAATATAATATTTACGTACCGTCTGTATCAAAGTAGAAGGCAGTGGCGTTTTCTGTGTGCGAGCTGGATACGAAGAACTTTGTCTCTGGGAAGTTTGTAAGTGTTTCTCGCGTTGTGTTTATATAGAGGAGTAGGCAATAAAAGATAGCTATCTTGTTGGAGTTATAAAAGGTTACAACGGGATGTTTCTGAAATGCATGGATGTGGTGTGAGATGGGGAGCTGTTTGGAAGCTAGGTCAAAAGATGCTGCGAAAGATAAGAGGCATATGTGAAAGCGAAACTGATGTTTTGCCACTGAATATGCTGTATCTGTAGCAGAATTCGGAATATAAAGAAATAGAATAGGTGTGCATATAATGTAGAGCTGAAGTGTAAAGATAGTAGATAAATAGCATCTCCAAATGAAATAAACTCTTCAAAGTGATGAAATATAAATTTTTGTGAAGCACATGGGTTTTCCGATATGCATGAATGTATGTATTTCAAGAGACTTTTGTAATATGCGTGTTGCTGAAGCAGATCATTGTGTGGGTAAAGAAATAGTTGCCGAGTAATTTAATGTGCACATTTTTGTTGGTAAAAGTCTTACTGCTATTGTTTTTTGTGAGAAACCCGCTGTACAAAAATATAAATTAGTAGAATGTAATATATACGTGTGCTATTGCGCAGTAAAAACGTGAAGCATTGCAAAAAGTTGTGGCCCAAAATGCTACTGTAGTTGTTAATACATGCTGTAAGTGAAAGTGTATTTTGTAATGGAGCTGTGTGAGTGCGTAAGCAGTAACGTTTGTAAAGCTTGTAATGAATGATATAAGCAAAATAGTATGTTGATGTAAAAGACTGTAGGTGCGTAATGATTTTTTTTTCAGAAAGGAATGTTTGAAGAGTAATTTAATGTGCGTTTGTGTGTTGTGGAAAGTGGTCTTGCTATTTGATGTTGTAAGGAACACGCTGTAAAAAACAATAGATATTGGCTAATGTAAAATATACGTGTGCAAGTGCGGTCCGAACGTGAAGCGTAGTAAATGAAAATGTGTGTAGGAATGTTTGTGTAGCTGTTGGTGCATGCTATAAGTGAACTTGTATTTCGAATTTGCTTTGTGAGAGCGCGTAACGTGTTAAAAAGCAGCACTGCATTGTGGTAAAAGAAAATTTGGGACAGTGCTGTTAAACAATGTGAAAATAGTGTTAATGTAAGTATATATAAAGTAAAGAAAGGGGTTTTATAAGTGGGAAGCACAGTAAAGAAACTGTTGTGCTCAATGTTTGTGCTCAATGTTTGTGGAGCTGTTATTTTGCGCTGTAAGTAAAATACTATTTTGATGCTGGAGCACGCTGAGGGTCTATTTTTGTAAAAAAAAATTGAAAATTTGCTGTGCATTGCAACGTTGTGATAGAGTAAAGAAATGCATTTTAATCACGCCTGGATAGTATGAATGAGACTATATGTAAATGCGAAGTAAGGAGATTTAAAAAAAAAAAAAGTATGTCATTCTGTATATTTTGCAAGCAGTGTATGAATGCGTGCAAATAAATGACGGTGAGCAATGTAGTGTGCATCTGTTCGATGTAAAAGTGAACATGGAAATAAATGTTAGTTTAGTAAAAAAACTAAATGGAATATGAGTGTAAAAACATTGTTTTTTTGGTAGGTTACTAAAAATTGTGCTGTAACGGCGAATTAGGTAATACGCTGTTAAGAACGATAAAAGAATAGGTTAGTGAAGCAAAGGAAGGTATGAAAGCAGAGGTATGTATGCTCTGAAAGGTAGCACTGATGTATGTACTGTAAATAATCACGCAACTAAAAAGTTAGTGAAAGTAGAGAATAACAAATGTACGTATGTGTTTGCGCCGAAAAAATGTGAAGCGTATCAAAAAACGTTTTTGCAAATATTGTTAATGTAGCTATTTTGTATGTAGTAAGTTAAAGAGCGTTAGAAAATGGAGGCATACGAGCGCGTAAGTACTTGTAAAAGCAGCACTGCATTATGATGTTGTGAAGGGGTAGTGCAGAAATATAATGACTACAGGTTGTGAAGGGCACAATTTATAAAGCTTAAGCGAAAAGAGTGGTTTTAAAAGTGTGCATTTTATTTACAAATAAGTACGCCATTTATGGCTGCCTAGCGATGCTTTTGAGGTAAGTAATTTTCTAAGAAGTGGCACAAAAGAGCATGGATATGAAAGTAACTGGAATTGTGACTAACTCTGATAAAGTGGTAGTTGAAGGATGAGAGTAGAGTCATAAGTTAGCGCGAAAGAACTGTTTAAAAGTATTGTAATAAGGCGTAAAGCAATGTATTTATAAGAGTTGAAGTTCAAAATAGTATACTTCTGAGTTGACACATAAGAAGCAGCTATTGTACAGGAATTCAAAGAGAGGCAGATGTTGGTAAGGCGCCTTGTAGTCTAGTTGTCTGTAGTGGGCTATTTGCAATTGAATGAAAGTTTCAATGGAGGCGGTTCACGTTGTACCATGTGGCTTAAAAAGTCGTCCGTTTGGTTTTGCAGGTAATGTAGATTTTCCTAGTAGGTTATGACGGAAAGTCTTAATTTTATTAAAGACACGGAGGCGAGTATTATGCTTATTTTTTCTTGCTTTATTATAACAGCAGCCAAGAAAAGTGAAAACTACAGTTCCCAGAGGGCCTAAGGGGCATAGGTCAATGGGAACAATAAAGAACAAAACATGTAACCAATGAGCAGTCAGCACTCCGAAACCACGTCACAATCTGACTGCGAATAGCCCTCTTTTCGCTGACGAGCAGGTCAGATAGAGTCCATAAACAGAGGAGCAATAGAAAGAAAGATGAAAAAGGTCAAAGTCCAGGAGAACAAATCTTGACCGAAATCCAACCAAGACGAACCAGCATAAGGAAACGATGTGGCATCAACTGGAATTGAAACAGGATGAACACCAGGAGAGGAAGGATAACTTCGAATAGCCTGGATCTTCTTAAGACGATGCAGGAGGCAGCGCTGGATTTGCTGTAGGGAGGGAGAAAACACACACATTAGCAGTGTTGAGGTGGGATAATACTCGCCTCCGTGTCTTTAATAAAATTAAGACTTTCCGTCATAACCTACTAGGAAAATCTACATTTTATGGCAAGACCGGAGGCTCCTATTATGCTTGTTCAAAGCATGTCGATAACTAGAGAAGTAGCAGTAACAACCGGTTTACAATAAAACATGCGGAAAACACTATCATTTGACCAATCTGCTGATCTCAGAATGTCCTCTAAACGAGATCCTGCCCAAAAGGCTTTGGAGGCCATGGCACCCCTGGCAGAATGGGCTCCGAAAACGGAGACGTCAATGCCCGCAAGGGACATGATCCATCGGACCCACCGAGCTAAAGTGGCAGAGGAAACAGGACGATGGGGCTTACGGAAAGAAATGAGGAGTTGGGAATGAGAGGACGTTCTGAGATCAGCTGTTTTTTGTTCATATGCTTTGAGACATTGACCTACACATAGTTTGGGACGGGAAGGAAAATAGGGGTAGAAAACAGTGTTCAAATTTGTTTTGGTACGTTTGTGAACTTGAAATAAAACACCTGTAGGAGAAAATTGGCGAGAGGAAACATCCAGAGCCTTAACATCTGACACACGTTTGATGGAAATTAGACATAATAACATGGTAAGTTTAGCAGAGAGCATTTTTAGAGAGAGAGCAGAATTGTCTGGCCAATCAGAAAACAATTGAAGTACCAAGTTGACATCCCATAAACTAGAATACTTAGCCAAAGGAGGTTTGGAAAATCGCACTCCACGAAGTAGACGGCAGATGAGGGGATGAACTCCGACAGGTTTTCCTCGATAGGACAATGATTGAGGGAAATAGCTGATCTATACAGATTGATCGTTCTATACGACTTGCCTGCACTGGCTTCAGAAGCCAGGAAATTAACTACAAAATTTAAAGGGGCTGAAAGGGGATCGATATGTCTTTCCAGACACCAGCTTGACCATAAAGACCAAGCGGACTTGTAGGCTTTGGAAGTACCTGGAGCCCAGGCTTTACTGATGAAGAGAGAAGCCTCTTGTGAAATGAGGAGGTCAGGAGGGACAGGCTGGAGACCTTCCAGGCAGACAGGACCAGGGAATTGTTGAGGATGAGGTCGTGCGGATGACCTAATGGATTCAGAAGCAGGTCGTCGGAAAGAGGAAGAAGAACTGGGAAGTCGACTGTCATCTCCAGAAGAGATGGGAACCAAATCTGTGACTGCCAAAAGGGAACTATGAGGACGAGGGAGGTCATTTGGCGACGAACCTGGGAAAGTACTCTGTTGATCATGAGAAAAGGAGGAAAGGCATAATTGAGGTGGAGGGACCAATCTTGAAGAAAAGCATCCGTTGCCGAAGCTAGAGGATCTGGACGCCAACTGAAGAACAAAGGAAATTGGGCGTTGAGGCGAGAAGCAAAGAGATCGATGTGAAAAGGACCCCATTTTTGAGACAGAGATTGGAAGACGGATGGAAGCAGCTTCCAATCGCTGGAGTCTCGGAGGTAACGAGAATGCCAGTCTGCTACGGAGTTTAGATCTCCCGGAAGATACTCTGCCTGGAGAGAAAGTTTGTTTGTCAGACAAAATTCCCAAAGACTCTTTGCAAGGTCTGCTAGGGGCCTGGATTTTGTGCCACCGAGATGGTTTATGTAGCGGACCGCAGAAACATTGTCCATACGAAGGAGGATGGAACAGCGTACTCTGTTTTTTGTGAGACTCTGTATTGCAAAGGAGCCTGCCAGCATCTCTAAACAATTGATGTGCAATTTCGACTCCACGAGAGACCATGTACCGCCAGTCGATATTGGACCACAGCGGGCGCCCCAACCCGACAGGCTTGCATCGGATTCTAACACAAGATCTGGGGCCGAAGCGAAGATCGCTCGACCGTTCCAAGCATCTAAATGGTCTATCCACCATTGAAGTTCGTCGCGCGATTCGTGATCTAAAGCGATGAGATCGGAGTAGGCTAAACCCTGCCGGAGATGACGGATTTTTAGGCGTTGTAGGGCGCGATAGTGAAGAGGCCCTGGAAAAATAGCCTGGATGGAGGCGGAGAGGAGACCTACAATTCGAGCTAGAGATCTGAGGGAGATCAGAGAGGATTGAAGGACCTGAGAAATTTCTGTCTTTATGGCCGAAATCTTTTTCTGAGGGAGAAGAAGAGATGACGTGGAGGCATCCACTAGAAAGCCCAGAAATTCCATGTTCTGAGATGGAATGAGAGAAGATTTCTCGGTGTTGAGAAGGAAACCCAGCTCCAGAAGGAGTGACTGAGTCGTGTTCAGTTCTAACAACAGCTTCTGTTTGTCTCCATTCATCAAAAGAATGTCGTCTAGGTAGATGAGAAGCCTGATCCCGAGGGAACGTAGATAGGCCACCACTGGTTTCATTATCTTTGTAAAGCACCATGGTGCTGAGGAAAGGCCGAACGGAAGGGAGCAAAACCGGTAAGAGACGCCTAACCATTGAAATTGAAGAAACTTGGAATGAGAAGGGTGAATGGGAACGGTTAGATAAGCGTCTTGTAAGTCCAATCTGACCATCCAATCGTTGGGGCGGAGAGTATCCCGCAAATGAATGATGGTTTCCATTTTGAAGTGGCGATACACCACGAACTGATTGAACGTTTTTAGATTTATAACAGGACGCATTCTCTTGTTTTTCTTTCGGACAAGGAAAAGGGTACTGAGAGAACCTGAGGGATCTAAGGGAGCTTTTAGAATGGCCTGTTTTTGGAGGAGATTTTGAATCTCTGCAGAAATGAGAAGAGACATGTCGTGGGAGAAGACTAAAGGAGGGGGAAAAACTGTCTGGAAAGGATTTGCGTAAAGCTCTATAAGATAACCTTGGATTGTATTTAAGACCCATGGGTCCGCCGTAAGGGTGCGCCATTTTTGGATGAATAGTTTTAAACGACTCCCTACAGGGGGAAGACCTACCTTGTTGGGTGGAGTTGTTGTGACGGAAATTCCTTTGGCCGCGACCTCTGTATCCACGACCTCGTTGTGGGTAAAATTGAGGTTTGTAGTCCTGGTAGCCTGAATTGAAGGAGCCTCTGGAGCCTTGATTGGGATAGGGACGGCCGGAAGAGCGACCCCTGCCTCTGCCGGCCCGTCCAAAAACCCGAGGGAGAAGACTTTTTAATAGACTGTTGAGCTTTGTCTAGAGAGGCGAAGGTCGAGACGAATTTGCTGAGATCTTTGATGAGGGAGTCTCCAAACAAAAGACCATCCGCCTTAATACCAGGATCTAACGGAGCTAGATTAGCTAGTTTAGGATCTAGCTTGATGAGAAGGCCTTTACGGCGTTCGTGAGTGATCGCGGCGTTGGCATTACCAAGCAAACAGAAGGCTCGTTGGACCCATAAGGAAATATCTTCGGCGCTGAGATCATGACCGTCCAAGCGGGCAGCTTCTGCCAAATCGAAAATGCGAGCCAAAGGACCCACGACATCCAGAACTTTGTCCTGGCAGGTAGACCAAGCCTTATCGACCCCTTTACGGGGATCCTTGCCAAATTTTGAGAAAAAGGTGAGAAGGGGCTGGTCTATGGAAGGAGCCACAGTGATGTTAGAGGGTAAAGAAGGCTTAGGGCATTCGGACTTCAACTTAGCCCGGGCAGATTTGTCCAAGGGAAGGCGGAGCCTAGCCAAGATGTAATCGCCCACATGGGAGGCTGGAAACCACTCCGTGGAATTGGGATGACGAAGGTTGGAAGGATCAAACATAGGGACACCCTCTGAGTCCAGAACAGGAGAAAAGGCAAAAGAGTCGGATTTTGAGTTCTTGGAGGGCGGGGAAGAAGGGTCAGGAATATCAAACATATCAAGCAAATCATCAGTTGCGTCACCCATGTCATCGTCTGTGTCTAGAATAGTGGAAATTACCAATTTTTGGGTACCTCTGTGTGCTTGACCTTAGCTTTTTTCTTTCCGTTAACAGAAGACAACCCCTCCTTAGAAGGAGGCCTGGGAGGAACAGAGTCCTCAGTCTGGAGCGAGGAAACCTCGCGACTCAAGCGTGACGCACTTTTGGTAGTATTAGAGGACACTGAGGTTACCAATTTCCTTTTTCTGCTATCCCCCGCAGAATGGGCCAATGCTTTAGACAACAGACTGAGCATAGAATTCTCCATGCCTTTAGAAAGGCGCTTCATTGAAGCCTCAACAGCATTCTCTACAGAATTGTTAATGAAGGTATTTAAATCTGATTTAAAGGCTAAGCCTTCATCATTATTCATCTCAGAGCTTGGTGAACTGTCCAATTCCATTGTACACGAGGAAAAGAAGCTTTCAGGTAAGCAAGGGTTAAAACTTGAGGGAGTCGAAAAGAGCAGAACTAGGCAGAAAACCACTCCCCTAGAAGGCGGAGTCAAACCGGAGCGCAGGACGAGGCTCCAGAAGCGTGCAGGAGGTCGAGGGAGCAGACGCGCCGAGGAGTCTCTGGGAGCGTTTCGCGCTAAGCTGCACACGCGCTACAAAGTGCGCACCACCAACGGGATGAAAGGCGAAGCCGTCGCGCGCCGCTGGACCGAACGGTCGAAGCGCTCGCGCGGGTCAGGGAACGAGGGAGAAAAGCGTAACAGCGCAAATAAACAGAGGCAGAAGCGGTAAGCAGAACAATACCGTAACAGCGCTGTATGTTAAAATTAAAACACATTAATATTACACTAAATATCATGCATAATACGGAGCAATGAAGAGAAGGCACTTATCTGACTGCGAGCAGCAAGAAAAGAGGGCTATTCGCAGTCAGATTGTGACGTGGTTTCGGAGTGCTGACTGCTCATTGGTTACATGTTTTGTTCTTTATTGTTCCCATTGACCTATGCCCCTTAGGCCCTCTGGGAACTGTAGTTTTCACTTTTCTTGGCTGCTGTTATAATAAAGCAAGAAAAAATAAGCATAATAGGAGCCTCCGGTCTTGCCATAAAATTACTAGTGTAAAGTAGATAAGAATGTAGATTAAGTAACGAGATTAGGCGGCTATCTAGAATCGAGCGCTAGAAGGAAAGTATGTGTCTGGGAAGCAGCATGTTGATTGTAAAGCTTTTGACATTTGTTGAAGGTTGTAGCGGTTGTGTTTTTGTGTTTGATTTCCCAATACGAGCGAGGCTGCTATTGTGGAATATGTAAGAAATGTAAAGTGTATAAAAATAAGATGTTATTTTGTGCAAGCACTACCACCCTTATGCCTGTGGTGCATTTCTGTGTAATATGCTCCAAACCGTCCGCCTATCCTTTGTTGGTAATAATAAAGAGACCACTAGCACTATAAACAGGGAACTTTAAGTAAATTGTGAGTGCACTACAGTGGTGTAGACTGTAAATAAATAATTTTGTGTTCCCGGTGTCCGAAAAGCAAAACAGCCCCCAAAAACCCCATGGTATACAAGCAATGCGCCCTAGTATGTTTGCTGCTTAAAATGTGCCAAAAAGATCAAAAAGACAAATGTGATCTAACTATGTAAAGCGGCTTTTTGTGGTCACAAGAAAGTAGATGACTGTCTTTTGGTGCGTGTACGGGCCCAGTGTGTCTGTGGTGCACCTTAAAAGGCTCATGTTGTAGCGTTTTGCATACACGAGCGAGCCTGCTATTGTGTAACATGTAAGAAATTCGTAGTGTGTAAAGATACAATGTTATTTTTGTGCAAGCACTACCACCCTTATGTCTGTGTTGCATTTATGTGTGTAATATGCTTCAAAGCGTCCGCCTATACTTTGTTAGTAATAAGGAAGGCACCACTAGCACTATAGACAGGGAACTATAAGTAAATTGTCAGAGCCGTACAGTGGTGTAAAATGAAAATATTTTATTTAGTGTGCGTGGTGTCGGAAATGCAAAAGAGCCACAGGAAACGCTATGGTATACAAGCAATCCTCCGTGGTCTGTTTGCTGCTGAAAATTTCCTAAAAAGATGTAAAAGACAAATGTGATCTAACTATGGAAAGCGCCTTTTGTGTTCACCAGAAAGTCGATTACTGTGTTTTGTCGCGTGTACGGGCCCAGTATGTCTGTGGTGCACTTTAAAAGGGCCATGTTGTATCGTTTTGCGTACAATCTGTATATTTGCCTTGCGAAGCTGTGTCACTGCAGTGCAAAAACAACAGTTGATGGACAGAATGCAGAACAATGTCATACATTCACCCCAGTACAGAGATCTGGGCCTAAATCCATCGTTTTTTTGCTCACCATGCCATTCCAGTTTGAACCCAGCCATATGCAAATCAGTCTTGACCCTGTGCCTCATGGGAACAGTCCAGCCCGAACGGCCAAGCCAGGTCCTCCTGGACTGGAAACAAGCATCCTAGGACCGGTTTCGGGGTTTCACCCTCTTCAGCCAGGATAGCTTGATTCCAGTGGCATGGAGAGCACGGGACCCACGTCTGGGCATACCCGTCCCACTCGGGGTGACAAATGCAAAAACAACAGTTGATGGACAGAATGCAGAACAATGTCATACATTCACCCCAGTACAGAGATCTGGGCCTAAATCCATCGTTTTTTGCTCACCATGCCATTCCAGTTTGAACCCAGCCATATGCAAATCAGTCTTGACCCTGTGCCTCATGGGAACAGTCCAGCCCGAACTGCCAAGCCAGGTCCTCCCTGGACTGGAAACAAGCATCCTAGGACCGGTTTCGGGGTTTCACCCTCTTCAGCCAGGATAGCTTGATTCCAGTGGCATGGAGAGCACGGGACCCACGTCTGGGCATACCCGTCCCACTCGGGGTGACAAATGCAAAAACAACAGTTGATGGACAGAATGCAGAACAATGTCATACATTCACCCCAGTACAGAGATCTGGGCCTAAATCCATCGCTTTTTTGCTCACCATGCCATTCCAGTTTGAACCCAGCCATATGCAAATCAGTCTTGACCCTGTGCCTCATGGGAACAGTCCAGCCCGAACTGCCAAGCCAGGTCCTCCCTGGACTGGAAACAAGCATCCTAGGACCGGTTTCGGGGTTTCACCCCTCTTCAGCCAGGATAGCTTGATTCCAGTGGCATGGAGAGCACGGGACCCACGTCTGGGCATACCCGTCCCACTCGGGGTGACAAATGCAAAAACAACAGTTGATGGACAGAATGCAGAACAATGTCATACATTCACCCCAGTACAGAGATCTGGGCCTAAATCCATCGTTTTTTGCTCACCATGCCATTCCAGTTTGAACCCAGCCATATGCAAATCAGTCTTGACCCTGTGCCTCATGGGAACAGTCCAGCCCGAACTGCCAAGCCAGGTCCTCCCTGGACTGGAAACAAGCATCCTAGGACCGGTTTCGGGGTTTCACCCTCTTCAGCCAGGATAGCTTGATTCCAGTGGCATGGAGAGCACGGGACCCACGTCTGGGCATACCCGTCCCACTGGGTGACAAATGCAAAAACAACAGTTGATGGAGAGAATGCAGAACAATGTCATACATTCACCCCAGTACAGAGATCTGGGCCTAAATCCATCGTTTTTTGCTCACCATGCCATTCCATTTTGAACCCAGCCATATGCAAATCAGTCTTGACCCTGTGCCTCATGGGAACAGTCCAGCCCGAACTGCCAAGCCAGGTCCTCCCTGGACTGGAAACAAGCATCCTAGGACCGGTTTCGGGTTTCACCCTCTTCAGCCAGGATAGCTTGATTCCAGTGGCATGGAGAGCACGGGACCCACGTCTGGGCATACCCGTCCCACTCGGGGTGACAAATGCAAAAACAACAGTTGATGGACAGAATGCAGAACAATGTCATACATTCACCCCAGTACAGAGATCTGGGCCTAAATCCATCGCTTTTTGCTCACCATGCCATTCCAGTTTGAACCCAGCCATATGCAAATCAGTCTTGACCCTGTGCCTCATGGGAACAGTCCAGCCCGAACTGCCAAGCCAGGTCCTCCTGGACTGGAAACAAGCATCCTAGGACCGGTTTCGGGGTTTCACCCTCTTCCCAGGATAGCTTGATTCCAGTGGCATGGAGAGCACGGGACCCACGCCTGGGCATACCCGTCCCACTCGGGTGACAAATGCAAAAACAACAGTTGATGGACAGAATGCAGAACAATGTCATACATTCACCCCAGTACAGAGATCTGGGCCTAAATCCATCGTTTTTGCTCACCATGCCATTCCAGTTTGAACCCAGCCATATGCAAATCAGTCTTGACCCTGTGCCTCATGGGAACAGTCCAGCCCGAACTGCCAAGACAGGTCCTCCCTGGACTGGAAACAAGCATCCTAGGACCGGTTTCGGGGTTTCACCCTCTTCAGCCAGGATAGCTTGATTCCAGTGGCATGGAGAGCACGGGACCCACGTCTGGGCATACCCGTCCCACTCGGGGTGACAAATGCAAAACAACAGTTGATGGACAGAATGCAGAACAATGTCATACATTCACCCCAGTACAGAGATATGGGCCTAAATCCATCGTTTTTTTGCTCACCATGCCATTCCAGTTTGAACCCAGCCATATGCAAATCAGTCTTGACCCTGTGCCTCATGGGAACAGTCCAGCCCGAACTGCCAAGCCAGGTCCTCCCTGGACTGGAAACAAGCATCCTAGGACCGGTTTCGGGTTTCACCCCTCTTCAGCCAGGATAGCTTGATTCCAGTGGCATGGAGAGCACGGGAAAAGAATGATGGATTTAACCCAGATCCTTGTGACTGGGGGTGAATGTTTGCATTGACCAGCATTCCGTCCATCAATTGTTTCTTTTGCATTTGTCGCCCTAAGTGGGAAGGGTATGCCCAGACGTGGGTCCCGTGCTCACTACACCACTGGATTCAAGCTAGCCTGGCTGAAGAAGGGTGATGCCCTGAAACCGGTCCCAGGATGCTTGTTTCCGGTCCAGGGAGGACCTGGCTTGGCAGTTCGGGCTGGACTGTTCCCACAAGGAACAGGGTCAAGACTGATTTGCATATGGCTGGGTCCAAACTGGGGTGGTGTGGTGAGCAAAAGAATGATGGATTTAACCCAGATCCTTGTGACTGGGGGTGAATGTTTGCATTGACCAGCATTCCGTCCATCAATTGTTTCTTTTGCATTTGTCGCCCTAAGTGGGAAGGGTATGCCCAGACGTGGGTCCCGTGCTCACTACACCACTGGATTCAAGCTAGCCTGGCTGAAGAAGGGTGATGCCCTGAAACCGGTCCCAGGATGCTTGTTTCCGGTCCAGGGAGGACCTGGCTTGGCAGTTCGGGCTGGACTGTTCCCACAAGGAACAGGGTCAAGACTGATTTGCATATGGCTGGGTCCAAACTGGGGTGGTGTGGTGAGCAAAAGAATGATGGATTTAACCCAGATCCTTGTGACTGGGGGTGAATGTTTGCATTGACCAGCATTCCGTCCATCAATTGTTTCTTTTGCATTTGTCGCCCTAAGTGGGAAGGGTATGCCCAGACGTGGGTCCCGTGCTCACTACACCACTGGATTCAAGCTAGCCTGGCTGAAGAAGGGTGATGCCCTGAAACCGGTCCCAGGATGCTTGTTTCCGGTCCAGGGAGGACCTGGCTTGGCAGTTCGGGCTGGACTGTTCCCACAAGGAACAGGGTCAAGACTGATTTGCATATGGCTGGGTCCAAACTGGGGTGGTGTGGTGAGCAAAAGAATGATGGGTTTAACCCAGATCCTTGTGACTGGGGGTGAATGTTTGCATTGACCAGCATTCCGTCCATCAATTGTTTCTTTTGCATTTGTCGCCCTAAGTGGGAAGGGTATGCCCAGACGTGGGTCCCGTGCTCACTACACCACTGGATTCAAGCTAGCCTGGCTGAAGAAGGGTGATGCCCTGAAACCGGTCCCAGGATGCTTGTTTCCGGTCCAGGGAGGACCTGGCTTGGCAGTTCGGGCTGGACTGTTCCCACAAGGAACAGGGTCAAGACTGATTTGCATATGGCTGGGTCCAAACTGGGGTGGTGTGGTGAGCAAAAGAATGATGGATTTAACCCAGATCCTTGTGACTGGGGGTGAATGTTTGCATTGACCAGCATTCCGTCCATCAATTGTTTCTTTTGCATTTGTCGCCCTAAGTGGGAAGGGTATGCCCAGACGTGGGTCCCGTGCTCACTACACCACTGGATTCAAGCTAGCCTGGCTGAAGAAGGGTGATGCCCTGAAACCGGTCCCAGGATGCTTGTTTCCGGTCCAGGGAGGACCTGGCTTGGCAGTTCGGGCTGGACTGTTCCCACAAGGAACAGGGTCAAGACTGATTTGCATATGGCTGGGTCCAAACTGGGGTGGTGTGGTGAGCAAAAGAATGATGGATTTAACCCAGATCCTTGTGACTGGGGGTGAATGTTTGCATTGACCAGCATTCCGTCCATCAATTGTTTCTTTTGCATTTGTCGCCCTAAGTGGGAAGGGCATGCCCAGACGTGGGTCCCGTGCTCACTACACCACTGGATTCAAGCTAGCCTGGCTGAAGAAGGGTGATGCCCTGAAACCGGTCCCAGGATGCTTGTTTCCGGTCCAGGGAGGACCTGGCTTGGCAGTTCGGGCTGCACTGTTCCCACAAGGAACAGGGTCAAGACTGATTTGCATATGGCTGGGTCCAAACTGGGGTGGTGTGGTGTTCAAAAGAATGATGGATTTAACCCAGATCCTTGTGACTGGGGGTGAATGTTTGCATTGACCAGCATTCCGTCCATCAATTGTTTCTTTTGCATTTGTCGCCCTAAGTGGGAAGGGTATGCCCAGACGTGGGTCCCGTGCTCACTACACCACTGGATTCAAGCTAGCCTGGCTGAAGAAGGGTGATGCCCTGAAACCGGTCCCAGGATGCTTGTTTCCTGTCCAGGGAGGACCTGGCTTGGCAGTTCGGGCTGGACTGTTCCCACAAGGAACAGGGTCAAGACTGATTTGCATATGGCTGGGTCCAAACTGGGGTGGTGTGGTGAGCAAAAGAATGATGGATTTAACCCAGATCCTTGTGACTGGGGGTGAATGTTTGCATTGACCAGCATTCCGTCCATCAATTGTTTCTTTTGCATTTGTCGCCCTAAGTGGGAAGGGTATGCCCAGACGTGGGTCCCGTGCTCACTACACCACTGGATTCAAGCTAGCCTGGCTGAAGAAGGGTGATGCCCTGAAACCGGTCCCAGGATGCTTGTTTCCGGTCCAGGGAGGACCTGGCTTGGCAGTTCGGGCTGGACTGTTCCCACAAGGAACAGGGTCAAGACTGATTTGCATATGGCTGGGTCCAAACTGAGGTGGTGTGGTGAGCAAAAGAATGATGGATTTAACCCAGATCCTTGTGACTGGGGGTGAATGTTTGCATTGACCAGCATTCCGTCCATCAATTGTTTCTTTTGCATTTGTCGCCCTAAGTGGGAAGGGTATGCCTAGACGTGGGTCCCGTGCTCACTACACCACTGGATTCAAGCTAGCCTGGCTGAAGAAGGGTGATGCCCTGAAACCGGTCCCAGGATGCTTGTTTCCGGTCCAGGGAGGACCTGGCTTGGCAGTTCGGGCTGGACTGTTCCCACAAGGAACAGGGTCAAGACTGATTTGCATATGGCTGGGTCCAAACTGGGGTGGTGTGGTGAGCAAAAGAATGATGGATTTAACCCAGATCCTTGTGACTGGGGGTGAATGTTTGCATTGACCAGCATTCCGTCCATCAATTGTTTCTTTTGCATTTGTCGCCCTAAGTGGGAAGGGTATGCCCAGACGTGGGTCCCGTGCTCACTACACCACTGGATTCAAGCTAGCCTGGCTGAAGAAGGGTGATGCCCTGAAACCGGTCCCAGGATGCTTGTTTCCGGTCCAGGGAGGACCTGGCTTGGCAGTTCGGGCTGGACTGTTCCCACAAGGAACAGGGTCAAGACTGATTTGCATATGGCTGGGTCCAAACTGGGGTGGTGTGGTGAGCAAAAGAATGATGGATTTAACCCAGATCCTTGTGACTGGGGGTGAATGTTTGCATTGACCAGCATTCCGTCCATCAATTGTTTCTTTTGCATTTGTCGCCCTAAGTGGGAAGGGTATGCCCAGACGTGGGTCCCGTGCTCACTACACCACTGGATTCAAGCTAGCCTGGCTGAAGAAGGGTGATGCCCTGAAACCGGTCCCAGGATGCTTGTTTCCGGTCCAGGGAGGACCTGGCTTGGCAGTTCGGGCTGGACTGTTCCCACAAGGAACAGGGTCAAGACTGATTTGCATATGGCTGGGTCCAAACTGGGGTGGTGTGGTGAGCAAAAGAATGATGGATTTAACCCAGATCCTTGTGACTGGGGGTGAATGTTTGCATTGACCAGCATTCCGTCCATCAATTGTTTCTTTTGCATTTGTCGCCCTAAGTGGGAAGGGTATGCCCAGACGTGGGTCCCGTGCTCACTACACCACTGGATTCAAGCTAGCCTGGCTGAAGAAGGGTGATGCCCTGAAACCGGTCCCAGGATGCTTGTTTCCGGTCCAGGGAGGACCTGGCTTGGCAGTTCGGGCTGGACTGTTCCCACAAGGAACAGGGTCAAGACTGATTTGCATATGGCTGGGTCCAAACTGGGGTGGTGTGGTGAGCAAAAGAATGATGGATTTAACCCAGATCCTTGTGACTGGGGGTGAATGTTTGCATTGACCAGCATTCCGTCCATCAATTGTTTCTTTTGCATTTGTCGCCCTAAGTGGGAAGGGTATGCCCAGACGTGGGTCCCGTGCTCACTACACCACTGGATTCAAGCTAGCCTGGCTGAAGAAGGGTGATGCCCTGAAACCGGTCCCAGGATGCTTGTTTCCGGTCCAGGGAGGACCTGGCTTGGCAGTTCGGGCTGGACTGTTCCCACAAGGAACAGGGTCAAGACTGATTTGCATATGGCTGGGTCCAAACTGGGGTGGTGTGGTGAGCAAAAGAATGATGGATTTAACCCAGATCCTTGTGACTGGGGGTGAATGTTTGCATTGACCAGCATTCCGTCCATCAATTGTTTCTTTTGCATTTGTCGCCCTAAGTGGGAAGGGTATGCCCAGACGTGGGTCCCGTGCTCACTACACCACTGGATTCAAGCTAGCCTGGCTGAAGAAGGGTGATGCCCTGAAACCGGTCCCAGGATGCTTGTTTCCGGTCCAGGGAGGACCTGGCTTGGCAGTTCGGGCTGGACTGTTCCCACAAGGAACAGGGTCAAGACTGATTTGCATATGGCTGGGTCCAAACTGGGGTGGTGTGGTGAGCAAAAGAATGATGGATTTAACCCAGATCCTTGTGACTGGGGGTGAATGTTTGCATTGACCAGCATTCCGTCCATCAATTGTTTCTTTTGCATTTGTCGCCCTAAGTGGGAAGGGTATGCCCAGACGTGGGTCCCGTGCTCACTACACCACTGGATTCAAGCTAGCCTGGCTGAAGAAGGGTGATGCCCTGAAACCGGTCCCAGGATGCTTGTTTCCGGTCCAGGGAGGACCTGGCTTGGCAGTTCGGGCTGGACTGTTCCCACAAGGAACAGGGTCAAGACTGATTTGCATATGGCTGGGTCCAAACTGGTGTGGTGAGCAAAAGAATGATGGATTTAACCCAGATCCTTGTGACTGGGGGTGAATGTTTGCATTGACCAGCATTCCGTCCATCAATTGTTTCTTTTGCATTTGTCGCCCTAAGTGGGAAGGGTATGCCCAGACGTGGGTCCCGTGCTCACTACACCACTGGATTCAAGCTAGCCTGGCTGAAGAAGGGTGATGCCCTGAAACCGGTCCCAGGATGCTTGTTTCCGGTCCAGGGAGGACCTGGCTTGGCAGTTTGGGCTGGACTGTTCCCACAAGGAACAGGGTCAAGACTGATTTGCATATGGCTGGGTCCAAACTGGGGTGGTGTGGTGAGCAAAAGAATGATGGATTTAACCCAGATCCTTGTGACTGGGGGTGAATGTTTGCATTGACCAGCAATCCGTCCATCAATTGTTTCTTTTGCATTTGTCGCCCTAAGTGGGAAGGGTATGCCCAGACGTGGGTCCCGTGCTCACTACACCACTGGATTCAAGCTAGCCTGGCTGAAGAAGGGTGATGCCCTGAAACCGGTCCCAGGATGCTTGTTTCCGGTCCAGGGAGGACCTGGCTTGGCAGTTCGGGCTGGACTGTTCCCACAAGGAACAGGGTCAAGACTGATTTGCATATGGCTGGGTCCAAACTGGGGTGGTGTGGTGAGCAAAAGAATGATGGATTTAACCCAGATCCTTGTGACTGGGGGTGAATGTTTGCATTGACCAGCATTCCGTCCATCAATTGTTTCTTTTGCATTTGTCGCCCTAAGTGGGAAGGGTATGCCCAGACGTGGGTCCCGTGCTCACTACACCACTGGATTCAAGCTAGCCTGGCTGAAGAAGGGTGATGCCCTGAAACCGGTCCCAGGATGCTTGTTTCCGGTCCAGGGAGGACCTGGCTTGGCAGTTCGGGCTGGACTGTTCCCACAAGGAACAGGGTCAAGACTGATTTGCATATGGCTGGGTCCAAACTGGGGTGGTGTGGTGAGCAAAAGAATGATGGATTTAACCCAGATCCTTGTGACTGGGGGTGAATGTTTGCATTGACCAGCATTCCGTCCATCAATTGTTTCTTTTGCATTTGTCGCCCTAAGTGGGAAGGGTATGCCCATACGTGGGTCCCGTGCTCACTACACCACTGGATTCAAGCTAGCCTGGCTGAAGAAGGGTGATGCCCTGAAACCGGTCCCAGGATGCTTGTTTCCGGTCCAGGGAGGACCTGGCTTGGCAGTTCGGGCTGGACTGTTCCCACAAGGAACAGGGTCAAGACTGATTTGCATATGGCTGGGTCCAAACTGGGGTGGTGTGGTGAGCAAAAGAATGATGGATTTAACCCAGATCCTTGTGACTGGGGGTGAATGTTTGCATTGACCAGCATTCCGTCCATCAATTGTTTCTTTTGCATTTGTTGCCCTAAGTGGGAAGGGTATGCCCAGACGTGGGTCCCGTGCTCACTACACCACTGGATTCAAGCTAGCCTGGCTGAAGAAGGGTGATGCCCTGAAACCGGTCCCAGGATGCTTGTTTCCGGTCCAGGGAGGACCTGGCTTGGCAGTTCGGGCTGGACTGTTCCCACAAGGAACAGGGTCAAGACTGATTTGCATATGGCTGGGTCCAAACTGGGGTGGTGTGGTGAGCAAAAGAATGATGGATTTAACCCAGATCCTTGTGACTGGGGGTGAATGTTTGCATTGACCAGTATTCCGTCCATCAATTGTTTCTTTTGCATTTGTCGCCCTAAGTGGGAAGGGTATGCCCAGACGTGGGTCCCGTGCTCACTACACCACTGGATTCAAGCTAGCCTGGCTGAAGAAGGGTGATGCCCTGAAACCGGTCCCAGGATGCTTGTTTCCGGTCCAGGGAGGACCTGGCTTGGCAGTTCGGGCTGGACTGTTCCCACAAGGAACAGGGTCAAGACTGATTTGCATATGGCTGGGTCCAAACTGGGGTGGTGTGGTGAGCAAAAGAATGATGGATTTAACCCAGATCCTTGTGACTGGGGGTGAATGTTTGCATTGACCAGCATTCCGTCCATCAATTGTTTCTTTTGCATTTGTCGCCCTAAGTGGGAAGGGTATGCCCAGACGTGGGTCCCGTGCTCACTACACCACTGGATTCAAGCTAGCCTGGCTGAAGAAGGGTGATGCCCTGAAACCGGTCCCAGGATGCTTGTTTCCGGTCCAGGGAGGACCTGGCTTGGCAGTTCGGGCTGGACTGTTCCCACAAGGAACAGGGTCAAGACTGATTTGCATATGGCTGGGTCCAAACTGGGGTGGTGTGGTGAGCAAAAGAATGATGGATTTAACCCAGATCCTTGTGACTGGGGGTGAATGTTTGCATTGACCAGTATTCCGTCCATCAATTGTTTCTTTTGCATTTGTCGCCCTAAGTGGGAAGGGTATGCCCAGACGTGGGTCCCGTGCTCACTACACCACTGGATTCAAGCTAGCCTGGCTGAAGAAGGGTGATGCCCTGAAACCGGTCCCAGGATGCTTGTTTCCGGTCCAGGGAGGACCTGGCTTGGCAGTTCGGGCTGGACTGTTCCCACAAGGAACAGGGTCAAGACTGATTTGCATATGGCTGGGTCCAAACTGGGGTGGTGTGGTGAGCAAAAGAATGATGGATTTAACCCAGATCCTTGTGACTGGGGGTGAATGTTTGCATTGACCAGCATTCCGTCCATCAATTGTTTCTTTTGCATTTGTCGCCCTAAGTGGGAAGGGTATGCCCAGACGTGGGTCCCGTGCTCACTACACCACTGGATTCAAGCTAGCCTGGCTGAAGAAGGGTGATGCCCTGAAACCGGTCCCAGGATGCTTGTTTCCGGTCCAGGGAGGACCTGGCTTGGCAGTTCGGGCTGGACTGTTCCCACAAGGAACAGGGTCAAGACTGATTTGCATATGGCTGGGTCCAAACTGGGGTGGTGTGGTGAGCAAAAGAATGATGGATTTAACCCAGATCCTTGTGACTGGGGGTGAATGTTTGCATTGACCAGCATTCCGTCCATCAATTGTTTCTTTTGCATTTGTCGCCCTAAGTGGGAAGGGTATGCCCAGACGTGGGTCCCGTGCTCACTACACCACTGGATTCAAGCTAGCCTGGCTGAAGAAGGGTGATGCCCTGAAACCAGTCCCAGGATGCTTGTTTCCGGTCCAGGGAGGACCTGGCTTGGCAGTTCGGGCTGGACTGTTCCCACAAGGAACAGGGTCAAGACTGATTTGCATATGGCTGGGTCCAAACTGGGGTGGTGTGGTGAGCAAAAGAATGATGGATTTAACCCAGATCCTTGTGACTGGGGGTGAATGTTTGCATTGACCAGCATTCCGTCCATCAATTGTTTCTTTTGCATTTGTCGCCCTAAGTGGGAAGGGTATGCCCAGACGTGGGTCCCGTGCTCACTACACCACTGGATTCAAGCTAGCCTGGCTGAAGAAGGGTGATGCCCTGAAACCGGTCCCAGGATGCTTGTTTCCGGTCCAGGGAGGACCTGGCTTGGCAGTTCGGGCTGGACTGTTCCCACAAGGAACAGGGTCAAGACTGATTTGCATATGGCTGGGTCCAAACTGGGGTGGTGTGGTGAGCAAAAGAATGATGGATTTAACCCAGATCCTTGTGACTGGGGGTGAATGTTTGCATTGACCAGCATTCCGTCCATCAATTGTTTCTTTTGCATTTGTCGCCCTAAGTGGGAAGGGTATGCCCAGACGTGGGTCCCGTGCTCACTACACCACTGGATTCAAGCTAGCCTGGCTGAAGAAGGGTGATGCCCTGAAACCGGTCCCAGGATGCTTGTTTCCGGTCCAGGGAGGACCTGGCTTGGCAGTTCGGGCTGGACTGTTCCCACAAGGAACAGGGTCAAGACTGATTTGCATATGGCTGGGTCCAAACTGGGGTGGTGTGGTGAGCAAAAGAATGATGGATTTAACCCAGATCCTTGTGACTGGGGGTGAATGTTTGCATTGACCAGCATTCCGTCCATCAATTGTTTCTTTTGCATTTGTCGCCCTAAGTGGGAAGGGTATGCCCAGACGTGGGTCCCGTGCTCACTACACCACTGGATTCAAGCTAGCCTGGCTGAAGAAGGGTGATGCCCTGAAACCGGTCCCAGGATGCTTGTTTCCGGTCCAGGGAGGACCTGGCTTGGCAGTTCGGGCTGGACTGTTCCCACAAGGAACAGGGTCAAGACTGATTTGCATATGGCTGGGTCCAAACTGGGGTGGTGTGGTGAGCAAAAGAATGATGGATTTAACCCAGATCCTTGTGACTGGGGGTGAATGTTTGCATTGACCAGCATTCCGTCCATCAATTGTTTCTTTTGCATTTGTCGCCCTAAGTGGGAAGGGTATGCCCAGACGTGGGTCCCGTGCTCACTACACCACTGGATTCAAGCTAGCCTGGCTGAAGAAGGGTGATGCCCTGAAACCGGTCCCAGGATGCTTGTTTCCGGTCCAGGGAGGACCTGGCTTGGCAGTTCGGGCTGGACTGTTCCCACAAGAAACAGGGTCAAGACTGATTTGCATATGGCTGGGTCCAAACTGGGGTGGTGTGGTGAGCAAAAGAATGATGGATTTAACCCAGATCCTTGTGACTGGGGGTGAATGTTTGCATTGACCAGCATTCCGTCCATCAATTGTTTCTTTTGCATTTGTCGCCCTAAGTGGGAAGGGTATGCCCAGACGTGGGTCCCGTGCTCACTACACCACTGGATTCAAGCTAGCCTGGCTGAAGAAGGGTGATGCCCTGAAACCGGTCCCAGGATGCTTGTTTCCGGTCCAGGGAGGACCTGGCTTGGCAGTTCGGGCTGGACTGTTCCCACAAGGAACGGGGTCAAGACTGATTTGCATATGGCTGGGTCCAAACTGGGGTGGTGTGGTGAGCAAAAGAATGATGGATTTAACCCAGATCCTTGTGACTGGGGGTGAATGTTTGCATTGACCAGCATTCCGTCCATCAATTGTTTCTTTTGCATTTGTCGCCCTAAGTGGGAAGGGTATGCCCAGACGTGGGTCCCGTGCTCACTACACCACTGGATTCAAGCTAGCCTGGCTGAAGAAGGGTGATGCCCTGAAACCGGTCCCAGGATGCTTGTTTCCGGTCCAGGGAGGACCTGGCTTGGCAGTTCGGGCTGGACTGTTCCCACAAGGAACAGGGTCAAGACTGATTTGCATATGGCTGGGTCCAAACTGGGGTGGTGTGGTGAGCAAAAGAATGATGGATTTAACCCAGATCCTTGTGACTGGGGGTGAATGTTTGCATTGACCAGCATTCCGTCCATCAATTGTTTCTTTTGCATTTGTCGCCCTAAGTGGGAAGGGTATGCCCAGACGTGGGTCCCGTGCTCACTACACCACTGGATTCAAGCTAGCCTGGCTGAAGAAGGGTGATGCCCTGAAACCGGTCCCAGGATGCTTGTTTCCGGTCCAGGGAGGACCTGGCTTGGCAGTTCGGGCTGGACTGTTCCCACAAGGAACAGGGTCAAGACTGATTTGCATATGGCTGGGTCCAAACTGGGGTGGTGTGGTGAGCAAAAGAATGATGGATTTAACCCAGATCCTTGTGACTGGGGGTGAATGTTTGCATTGACCAGCATTCCGTCCATCAATTGTTTCTTTTGCATTTGTCGCCCTAAGTGGGAAGGGTATGCCCAGACGTGGGTCCCGTGCTCACTACACCACTGGATTCAAGCTAGCCTGGCTGAAGAAGGGTGATGCCCTGAAACCGGTCCCAGGATGCTTGTTTCCGGTCCAGGGAGGACCTGGCTTGGCAGTTCGGGCTGGACTGTTCCCACAAGGAACAGGGTCAAGACTGATTTGCATATGGCTGGGTCCAAACTGGGGTGGTGTGGTGAGCAAAAGAATGATGGATTTAACCCAGATCCTTGTGACTGGGGGTGAATGTTTGCATTGACCAGCATTCCGTCCATCAATTGTTTCTTTTGCATTTGTCGCCCTAAGTGGGAAGGGTATGCCCAGACGTGGGTCCCGTGCTCACTACACCACTGGATTCAAGCTAGCCTGGCTGAAGAAGGGTGATGCCCTGAAACCGGTCCCAGGATGCTTGTTTCCGGTCCAGGGAGGACCTGGCTTGGCAGTTCGGGCTGGACTGTTCCCACAAGGAACAGGGTCAAGACTGATTTGCATATGGCTGGGTCCAAACTGGGGTGGTGTGGTGAGCAAAAGAATGATGGATTTAACCCAGATCCTTGTGACTGGGGGTGAATGTTTGCATTGACCAGCATTCCGTCCATCAATTGTTTCTTTTGCATGTGTCACTGCAGTGGGCACATGTGCTTGTTTATGAAAGGTAACTGAAGTTAGGGTAGGAGGGGGCTTTAGAAGACAGGACGTGAGCGAAAACAGACACAGGAAGGTAACTAACAAAGCGTGAGCGGCAAGAGAAGTTAGGATGGTAGGGGGCTTTGTGAGATAGGACAGGAGTGATAAGAAACACCTTCAACTGACTGCTAGAGCGTGAGCAGATCGCTATGTTGTTTAAGTAATAAAAGGTTACAACGGTCTGTTCCTGAAATGCATGGAGATGGTGTTAAATGTGGAGCTGTTTGCAATCAAGGGCCAAAAGGTGGCCGAAAAGATAAGAGGCATATGTGAAAGCGAAAGGGATAGCTAGCAACAGAATATGTCGTACTTTTTGCAGAATCCCTAATGTAAAGAATTATAAATGGGTGTGCATATATATATAGGGATGAAGTGTAAAGATAGCAGATCAATAGCATATAGAAATGAAATGTATTGTTCTTGCAAGTGATAGAATATGAAATAATATAAATAACGTGTTGTGAGCTGCATGAATATATGTATCTAAAGAGACCTCTGTAATGTGCGGGTTGCTGTAGCAGCCTATTGTGCGCGGTACAAACTCTTTTTCCAGTAATGTACTGTGCTTATTTTTTGTTGTTAAAAGTCTCACTGTTATTGGTTCTCTCAAGCAACTCGCTGTGCCCAAAATGAATTATCTGTAATGTGAAATGTACGATGCACAGACAGAGAAGCACAGATAGAGATGCACTGACAAACGCACTTATAAACATAAACAGCTAGAGACGCAGTAACAGCGATGCACATATAGAGACGCCCAGACAGACGCACAAACGGAGACGAACACACAAAGACAGACATAGAGACAGACATACAGAGATAGAAACGCAAAGACTAAGATGCACACACAGAGACAGAGACGCACATCCCAAAACAAACATGCGTACACAAACAGTGATGTGCCCACATACACAGTGATGCATATCCATAGACCATGATGCACATACATAGACAATGATGCACATACAGAGGAAGTAATGCACACACAGAGCCAATGATGCACATACAAATAAAGAGACGCACACACATTGACAGAGACACATACTGAAATGCACAGACAGAAAACAAATTCACATCCAGAGATGCGAGCACACAGACATGCAGCCACAGACCACGAAACACAAAGACAGAGACACATCGAGATAGAGAGACACACACAGACAAAGAATACACACACACAGACAAAGAGAAAGAAGGCTAGAGACATAGACAGAAAAACACACCTACACTGAAACAAACCCACACAGAGAGAAAGGCATACACAAAGCGATACACAGACAGAGATACAAAAAAAAGTACACACATACACAAACATACAATAATCAACGCAGAGAAGCAAAGATACACCCAGAGACAGACGCACAGAGACAGAAACAGAAAAGTAAGACAAAGACAGACAGAGAAACAGAAACACAGATGTAGACAAAAACACAAACATACCGTGGCCTACGTAGTGGCTGTTTGAGAAAGCCCTCGAATTAAGATGCTGGGTACTTTACGAGCCCTTGAGAACTAGAAGACGTTGTTGTTCGTTTGTAGGCTCAAAACAAGAAAGCTGCCTGTTCCCACCTCCAGTATGCCTGGCTACAAAGGTTAATTGCAGTACTTCATTCTTTACACAAAGTGTCGGACAAGGTGTTGTGTTAGCTTCCATATTTTTTTCATGCTCCCTGAGGCGACAGCTTATGCATGGCGCTCAGGTGCACCTCCACAAGCTGTGCCGACGGAGCACGTAGTCTTGAGGCAGCTGCTAGGAAGAATTACAACAGCAGCAGAATGGTAACCACTGATTAAAAAAAGTAAAAAAAATATTAAGCTTTTCACATCCACTTAAAAAACCAAACAGCAGTTAAAGCGATCGCCAAGTAAATACAAGATTAGGCTTTTCACATACACTTTAAAAACAAAGCAACAGTGAAAGCGATCGCGAAAGCGATCGCTATTGTAAAAGAAACACGCCCGCGAGTGATGCGCGCGCGCCACAGCGAAACATGTGGTTTCAATTATCGCGCCATTGTCTGGGCACGATAATTGAAACCACATGGCCTTTGGTGCGCGTAATAGACACCAATAGGCCATGGGCGGAGCAATGCGACCGCCTTTGGCCTATTGCGTGCTCTCTTACTAAAAAACACACACACAAAGGCCAATTGCGGGGCACAAAAGGAAAAGCACACGCACAAGCGTGTGCGATTCCAGGCTCCGTTTTGAAACCCCCCTACAAAAGGACTCTCGCCTGCGCGAGCAGTGCTGCGCACTGCACCGCTAGGCGCGAGACCTAAAAAGGGCAGGTAACGAGAGTGGAAATACATCACTATAACTCACCTGGCCCCGGGGTGTCTAAGCTGCATATTCCTCCAACCGCTTTTGGACCCACCACGTTTGCGAACGGCTCAACTGCTGAAAATATCGATAGGGGCAAACTCGCATCCTCCGTTCTACAGAGCCTTGAGTCTAAGATAGAAAGAACCCTGGAACATACCCAGAAGCTGTTCAGGACACCGGAAGTGTTGAGGGAATCATTCCCAGAAACGCAAGATACAAACAGCATTGAGGACCTACACTCCACAACCATCAGTGCAGCACAAAACTCCATAGCAAGAGCATTACTATGGCAGTCTTTAACAAGCATTGGCATAGCCAATAGGTCTCGCCTTTGGGACCTTATAAGTGTTTAGCCATGCAACAGTTGATGTTGTTGCACCAAGGATATTGTGCTGGATAACTAAACACTTATAAGGTCCCAAAGTTGAGACCTATTGGCTATGCCAATGCTTGTTTTTTGTAGGCACGGAGAGATTAAATGATTTGCCCACAATCACCGGATGGTGAGCCGACACAGAGGCTCAAACCTGGTTCCCAAGCTCCAAAAACGGCAGTTTAGCCGTAAGGAAACATCCTCTCCCCTCACCCTCTTTGCAGCAACAGAAACAAAAGTGCTCTTTCACGCTCCTGGTTTTCCAGTCCAGATCGCATAACAAGGAACAGACACAGCGTTGGCTCCTTCGTAAGGGAGGAGGTAAGTGGGGCGCAACGCTTTTGATTTCTCAATAAATTTCCAGGGACAGCATTCGAAGAGCTGGTAGTTACTGTCCGTCCTGCCCATGCCAGTCTGTCATCACTGCACTGCACTGTGTCGCTCCCTCTCTTTTACCATTCACCTGCCGCTGCTTCCACGTCTGGGTGCTCCCTGCAGTTTGATGGCTTCGAAGATAAGGTGTTAATTCACTAAGACGAGTCAATGCCTTTCTAGAATGTTTTGGGAGGACTCCCTACGGGTCTGACCTTAAGATCGCAGAAGAGGGTGAACGACCTTGAGGAAACAAACATTCCCCCATCCGCTGTTAAACCAGTAGGATTTTGGAGGTGTTATTTATGTTTCTTTACTTGATTCTTTAACTGAATTCAAAAGTAGCCACAGTGACTTCCATATCTATATCACAGGTTTTCATTTAAGGCTCGTGTAATGTGCACCAACAGCACAATCACCTTCTCATGTACAAAACATGCGGAATATACTTTGTAGAGTCAATCGCGACAACATGAAGTTAAACTACTGCCCGCAAAGATGTGTTTTGCTTTCTGAAACTTGTAATGATATGGTTTCTACAGTGAACAGAACGATGCCACCAAACCACCCAGGAAACTCTGCATTAATATTACACAGAAGAGAAGTACATGATATTCATCTTAGAACGTTCAAAAGGCGTTTCAGATTCCAACTGAGGTCCCTGCAAGAATGAGGCTTTATTTAGTGCGGCTTGCAGGTACTGTGATAAGTACTGAAATGTTAGAATTACAAGCAGGGGTATTCCCATTAGGGTGAATGGCTTTATTGCCTTTTATTAAGGGGGTTATGAGAGGTGTTGTGCTCGCTGCAACAGCGCCGCATAATTAGACCTATTATTTACAGCGCTTATACACTGCAGAAGCGTGTCATGAAGCAGCACCTACAAAATAAGTCACTAATATTCCCGCACCTCTCCCTTGAGGTACACGTCAATTGATTTTCCAAATGTACCGTACTAGGGCGGGGAGGAGGGAGCATTTGTTGCGATGGCTGCACTGACACCTAAGAAGGCAAAACATCTCACTAGGAGGCGCCCTGACATGTTTCACATATTTACTTGAAACGATCATAAGAGGAGGGGGTCAGGATCGAACCTGCGTCCTTAGGAGCGAACAGCTCCAAGTACTCTTCGTAAACCAGCCTCCTTCCTTTGTGGACCGCTCCCTCTGCCTCCTGGAGGCAGGCGATTCCTGCCTTCTTCTTCTGTTGGCCCTTGCGGCCGCCTTCAGTACAGTCAAGCAGTGCAAACATGGGCCACGTCCAAAGTACGATCTATGTCATAAGGCCATGCATGTTTTTATTTCCCCCAAAGCTGGAAGATTTGTGGTTTATTTTTTCCCATCATCTAACCACAGAACATGGAGCCTTAAGCTTTTGATACCAGCAGCCGGTAAAGAAAAGTTTATAATGACCGGTTAACCGCAGCAGACTACTAGACATTCTCAGGAACTTGTAATTTATTCTGTCAATCAATACATCTGAGTCTACCATAAACGAGCAAAGGCAATATAATATCCGAGAAACAGCACCAATTTTAGAAATCTCAAAAGGGAGGTTATCCTCTCAGGTATTTCCTTCCAAACATATTGTCTTTTTCGTTTCTGCACATGACAGCTAACTGACAAACACGAAAAATGTCTAATGCGGAAACCAGGAAACTACTCGGGGGGGATATCCCCTCACAATTGTTGGACACACAACATCTCTGCTGCACATGGCTTTTTTCTGTAAGATATTTTAAAATTCTGCCTCTGTGTGACCAACTAAATAAGCCACGACAGATTCACTGTCCCGTCTCTCCTTGCTGCCATTTTTTTTATTCCAGCTTTTTTTGCAGATTTATATAGCGCAAACTCGACTTGAAGGTATTGGAGCGCTTTACATGAGCACCGGTTACTACACAAGGACACAATTAATTTTTTTAATTTGTTTTTTGGTAGGCACGGGGAGATTAAGTGGTTTGCCCAGAATCACAGGATGTGGACGCGACCCCGAGGCTCGAACCTTGGTTTCCAGCACCAAAGTCGGCAGCTCTAGCCGTCAGACCACATCTTCTCAGCTCTGAGAGTAACCATATTACCACCACCACCACCACAGTGAACGTTAATATGAACTCCGACTCCAATGTTTACACTGCAACATTTCAGCAGCAGAAAAAAAAATGTCCCTGCGGCGTCTTCCTCCAACGCAGAAACATTTCACTTTCTGCAGCAGGTTTCCTGAGGCCACCAACTCCGCCGAATTCACAGTAAATTCCCGAAGCGAGCCCGAGTGCCTTTGTAACGTGACCCTTCTCTTGCCCGGGCATGCAGGGGGGCCCGGGGATGCAGACCCTCGAGGAAGGGCCGCCTGGTGAAGACTTTACACAACTCAACATTTCTCAGCAGTCTCACGAAGACGAGTGCTGTTGTGTGCAAGGGCTACCACCGCCTACGAAGAGAAGGGTGCCAGAAAGAGATGGACGTTCATCACCCTCGACCCGTTTACAAACACACCTGCTAGACAGTCGAATAAATCCTGGAGCTTGCGCCAGATGCTGCAGCAGCCCCTAGTGACTGCGAACATTCACCTTTCAAACTGCACAGATTTGCGCAGGACATTTCAACGGCGGGCAGCCACCAGTCAAAAAAAGCTGACCAGACGCTCGTGCGTCATGGCCTTTTCCCCGCACGGCCGGCATATGTTTCCAATTATCGCGCACGCGTCTGGGCACGATAATGGGAAACAGATGTCGGCCCTGCGCGCGTAACCGCCCGAAAAAGGCCACGACGCACGAGCGTGTGGTCAGCTTTCGAAACCCCCTAACATAAAGTCTTCGCCTAGTAGCGCTTGCGCGCTACTCGAGGCTCGACCTAAAAATGGAGTTACAAATAGACCTTCTGCAATCGATCGAGCAGTGCTTGGTTAACCTAAGCACCAAGATCAACATCATAGTAGAGTATTCAAGACCTATTGAGCCTCAAGAAGTGCTCTTGCGCTGCCATTATTGACAGGTGGGTATTACTACCTGAGGTACTCAGCGAGATAATAACCATAGTCGGGGGGGAAAAAAAATTGTGATATAGTATCTCTCAGCTTGAAAGCTCACTGCAACGTCATCCAGGACCCCGCAAGTGCAGACGAGGCACTTCCTATATCAACCATAAACTTATTTGACAGCCCTGAGACCACTCACAATTCCCCAATCCAAGTTGCACCGTGTGAATCACCATCTTCCCCATTGGAACCAAGCTCCTGCTCCGTGGCCACACCCAAAGAGGTGCTCATCAATGAGGCGCCAACCAGCATTGGTGCACCAGTCGTCTCTCTGTCCAGGAGGGCTAAGAAAAAGCTGAGGAAACAACATAAAAAAGCTAAAGCCAAAAGAGTGGCGCTGCAGCCATCCACATTGAACCGCCTCATGCCGAGAGCCAAAGCGCATGTTCCGTTATATACAATCTTCACCCCAAAAGTGGCTCAGAATAATCACTCATCACAGCGGGGCACTGTTCAGGGAACAAAGACCCATCCTCCCCTCAGGAATACACTGGAACGTTAGGCCCCTGATGAGGCAAGTCCCGACCCGGGGCACACGTACAACCAATCGATAATCAAGAAGAAGATAGATGCTAGCACCTAGTTTTCTCCAGCAAAGGCCTCGTAACATCCGAGCATTTTGCAGGGCCCCCTCTCGCCTGATTATATCGCCATCTCTGTCCAACTGACAGCCTCTTGCTGAACCAAAGATGGTCAATAGTCGAACAGGAAACTCTACGATAGGACTACCAGGCTCTGGTCCCCCTATTCCATATCAGACAATCAAATTGGAGCAAGCAACGCACTCCACCTCAAACGTAGCCCCCCGTACGCATGAGGCTGTGCTTACCCTGAGGTATCACGTCAAAGGGCCTTTTGACACCTATGAACAGGAGCAACATTTTACACCTATTCAAACATATACCATCCCATGCCCTCATCCAGTGAGGCGACTGTGAGTGGGTAAGATTCTAGAATCTCCAAGGGAATACGCATGGCGAATCCACCCTATTGGTGTTCTGCCAACAGCATCACCAATTAGCAGCTCTCAAGGAAGCGCCACAGCTAGTGGAATGGGGAATAGACATTAAACCCCCCTCTGTCTGGAGAAATATCCGCCCGTCCTCTGTTCCTTTTTGTTTGTGTGATATTCCTTTATTAGTCATTTTGCATAATAAATTACAGAAACTGTAACATAAACCATATACATTATGGATAAATAAACAAGTGCATTAAAATTATATAGTACTGTATCTTGTATGTGGTTAACAAAGAACAAATTCATTTTAATGTAGATTAAAGAGAGTGGTAAAAGTGAAATATACGTAATATGATTAAGCTAAAATTTATCAGAAGCTTAAGATGCTATATAAAGTAGATATAAACATTCAATATTCAATTATATTATATAAATGAGTTCAGATAAAGCTTAGTATTCAAATATGGCCATTTATAAGCATGAGAAGAAAACTCCCCTGACTCAGGAATTAATGTATAAGTTGATAAAACGTGAATAATAGGGTTATGAAAGGAAATTACAATACTATATATATAATTCTTCCTTGAAGATTAGTTTACACCTTCAGTATATGTTTTAAATCCATTCAAACATCTTTACTATATTATTGCTTTTACTGTAAATTCATATCTGAAAAGGAATATAAGATAGATAGATGTGCATGCGGAAATCAAAAGGAGAAAGATAAAAACATATATAAGAGTGTAAAAGTCATTATATTATGCAGTTGAAAATCTCCAATCCTAGTCTTGTCTATATTAGTCACTTTCTAAACGTAGGAAAAGATCCCAGACTTGCAGAAATAAATCCGTCTGATCTTGAATATTGTAAATGACTCTCTTGTGGGAGGCTGTGTGTATCATTGCTACCATCCAGGCCTCTTGTGATGGTGGGTTTGGTGACTTCCATTGTCGTAATATACATATTTTAGCTGTGGTTAACGCAGTATGTATAAGACGGCTTTGTGGTTTTGAGAAATTCGGGAATCTCGAAAATCATGCAAGAGAATGGTGGCATTTGTGAGTGGGAGATGTAAAGGTATTGTTTTATGTAAGACCTGACCTATATAAGACCAATAGGATTGAACCTTAGGACAATTGCATATAATGTGAGTCATATCACAGCCAGCTGCAGCACATCTCCAGCAGTTGGTGTGTGGAAGTAATCCTGCACTATGCAATTTTACGGGTGACCAATGCCAGTCGTGAAGAATTTTAAATAAACAAAATTTCAATCTAGCCTCACGGGCACCTCTAATTAAATTTTCTAATATTTCCATCCATTCTCCATCTTCGTAAGAAACCGATAAATGGGGTTGCCACTTAATACGAAGATCTCTTGATAAAGGTTGTGAAAACAGATGTAATGTGTCTTGTATAAGCCAGATGTGACTCCTTTGTGTTTCCCCCAAGTATGCAGATATGATACTACTGGTGAGTTTTGCAGTAACCAGGGAGTTGGACCTAAACTCTTATTGAGGCAGTTGCTAAGTTGTGTATAACTTTCAGCTTGCTGCATCGGAAGGTCAAACTCTTCTGTTAATTGCTCAAAAGATTTGAGGCTACCATCATGAAGAAGTTGGTCTCTTGTGAAAATGCTTGCTGCTTTCCACTGGGGCCAGGACAGTATTTTCCCTTTAATGCGTATACCTGTATTATTCCACACACGGGCTTTCTCATGTATACGTGGATTAAAACCCTACAAACGATGCGCCCTTTGCCAAGTTTTGCGCATAGCAGATTTTAATGGATTAGTAGGATCAAGGCGGCTTGTTCCTGTTCCATATAAGGCTGAAAGACCTACTTCTGTAGATAGCAGGTACCTTTCTATTTGTACCCATTGTGGTGTATCAGGAGTATCTGTTAGCATATATGCCATTTGAGATCATTGCAATGCAAGGGTAAAGTGTCCTACCGATGGGAGGCTCAGACCTCCATTAGAGTTATGTGCTTTCAGCTTTGTCACAGCTAAACGGGGTCTTGCTGATCCCCCATACAAAAGATTTAATCTTAGAGTCTTTAAGGCGTAATGTGGACAAAGGAATCTGAAGAGGGAGCATCCTAAGGGTATAAATAAAACGTGAAAGGGTGACCATTCTCACAGCTTGTACCCTACCCCACATGGATAATCCCAGTATCCTCCATTTTTCAAAGTCGCGTTGCATCTGGGCTAGTAAAGGACTTAAATTATCTGCAATCATTCCTTCTATTCCCTTATTCACCAAAATAAGCAGGTATTTGAGACGTGAAGGTTGCCAATGAAAGGGATGTCCTTGTATAGCTGCTATTGTGGTTCCATCTGATATGGGTAGTGCTTCACTTTTGTCCCAATTTATTTTGTATCCAGAAAAGGAGAAGTCGTCTATGATTTGAAGCAACGACGGTAGAGTACGGTGCAGGTCAGCGATAGTGAGCAGAATATCATCAGCGTATAGATAAAGTTTGGATTCTCCCACCGGAAGATGAATGCCCACAATGTTGGTCGATTGACGAATTGTGGCAGCTAGAGGCTCTATAGCCAAGAGAAATAAAAGAGGGGACACCCCTGGCGAGTTCCTCTGCGTATTGGGAATGAGTCTGGATCAAAGCCTCCACAATTAACCTGTGCTGTGGGGTTCTCATATAGCAGTTGTACCTTGGCTATAAACTGATCTCCCAAGCCGAATCGTTCTAAAACTTTAAAAAGATATTCCCATTCAATGCGATTGAACGCCTTTTCCGCATCAAGTGCTAATGCCAGGGCATCTTCCTGAAGGGATCTGGCAGAGCAAAGTGCATGAGCCAAAGTGCGCTAATGATTCCTAGAGGAGCGCCCTGGCACAAAGCCCACTTGTGTTTGATGAATTAAGGAGGGTAAGACTTTGCGAAGTCGAGAAGCTATTAGTCGCTCACAATTTAGGAGCGAAATGGGACAGTAACTGCTGCAAAGTAATGGATTCTTCCCAGGTTTAGGTAAAACTGCTTTTACTGCATTATTAGAAAGGCATCCTAAGGAGGTTTCACAATCCGCTTCTTGAAAAGCGGCGTGTAAAGAGTCTATTATCCCCTCACCTGACCAGCGATAAAATTCAGCTGGAAATTCGTCTTCACCTGGAGCTTTATGATATGGAAGTTTAGCTATTGCTTGCGAGATCTCTTCTTTGCTGATCTCTCCGTCAACCAATATTTTTCCTTCATCCGAGAGG
Organism: Calotriton arnoldi; assembly: GCA_963921515.1. NCBI lineage: Eukaryota > Metazoa > Chordata > Amphibia > Caudata > Salamandridae > Calotriton > Calotriton arnoldi. The sequence goes on along the minus strand of CAWUFW010001624.1, from coordinate 1,852,776 downwards.
TGAGGCAGCTCTAGTCGTGCTAAAAAAGAGATCATCTTATTCCGGTCTATTTGAGTCCCCGGAGTATATAGGGATTTGTAGTAAGAAGCAAATTCATTAACAATATCCTGGGATCTAGTCAACATGACTCCTCCAGCTGATTCTATGGCCGGTACGGCCATAGCCGCCTCTCTTTGGCGTAACTCTACCGCCAAAAGTCTTCCTGCCTTTCCCCCCTGTTCATAGTGTCTCCCTTTCATTTTTTGTAAAGCATACTCTGCCTTAGATGTAAAAAGACTATTTAATGCCATACGGGCTTGCTGTATAGTTGGCTTTGCGGTCTATAAACGGGTATAGGACTCCATTTCCTGTTCCAGCCCGTTTTGTCGAGCAGCGTTTTGTCTATTGGCTTGTGCTGCATCTCTCATAAGTTGGCCCAGTATGGTAAAAACAACAATTGATGGACAGAATGCAGAACAATGTCATACATTCACCCCAGGAACAGGGTCAAGACTGATTTGCATATGGCTGGGTCCAAACTGGGGTGGTGTGGTGAGCAAAGGAATGATGGATTAAACCCAGATCCTTGTGACTGGGGGTGAATGTTTGCATTGTCCAGCATTCCGTCCATCAGTCGTTTCTTTTGCATTTGTTTCCCTAAGTGGGAAGGGTATGCCCAGACGTGCGTCCCGTGCTCACTGCACCACTGGATTCAAGCTAGCCTGGCTGATGAAGGGTGATGCCCTGAAACCGGTCCTAGGATGCTTGTTTCCGGTCCAGGGAGGACCTGGCTTGGCAGTTCGGGCTGGACTGTTCCCAGAAGGAACAGGGTCAAGACTGATTTGCATATGGCTGGGTTCAAACTGGGGTGGTGTGGTGAGCAAAAGAATGATGGATTAAACCCAGATCCTTGTGACTGGGGGTGAATGTTTGCATTGTCCAGCATTCCGTCCATCAATCGTTTCTTTTTCTTTTGCATTTGTCGCCCTAAGTGGGAAGAGTATGCCCAGACGTGGGTCCCGTGCTCACTGCACCACTGGATTCAAGCTAGCCTGGCTGATGAAGGGTGATGCCCTGAAACCGGTCCCAGGATGCTTGTTTCCGGTCCAGGGAGGACCTGGCTTGGCAGTTCAGGCTGGACTGTTCCCAGAAGGAACAGGGTCAAGACTGATTTGCATATGGCTGGGTCCAAACTGGGGTGGTGTGGTGAGCAAAAGAATGATGGATTAAACCCAGATCCTTGTGACTGGGGGTGAATGTTTGCATTGTCCAGCATTCCGTCCATCAATCGTTTCTTTTGCATTTGTCGGCCCAGTATGGTAGCCTTGGCTGCAGCTGAGAAAGTCCTACCAGAGCTCACAGATCCTTGATTGGTGGAGAGATAATCCTGAGCACGACCCCTGACCTCCTGTCTAGGTGGGCTCTCTCCCCAGCAGCTCCGATGTGCCGTCGCTGTGCAGGGCAGACCTTTGACCACCTCCTGGTAGGTTCGAGGCTGCTGCCTGCCCGCTGGTGCCAGTCTCTGCTGCCCGCTCCGCCTGGGATCTAGCCCGCTTCACTCTCTGCCCTCGCCTGCAGTCCCTCAGCCTCCGCTTCTTTTATTTAAATTTTCCTGCCTCAGTTAATTTCAACTTATTTTTCATTCCCTGCCTCCGTTAATACTAACTTTATTTTTTTTTAGTCCTTGCCTCCGTTTCCCGCCGCTGCTGCCCCTGCAGCCCCTCTTCCCGGACGATCCCCGCTCCCGCCTCCCAGCTTCACGTCCCTCCCCCCACCCCTATTTAACGGCGGCCGCTGCGCGCGCGCCCGCGACGCGACCAGCGCCAGGGACCTTGGATCTCGAACCATCCACCACTACAACACAGCCGCCCTCCTCGCACTCAACCCCAGCAGAAACAACGACTGCCAGCAGGCCGCGCCGAACAAGACCCACGGTCAGTTCTCCTGCTGCCACTGCCGCCAGACCTTCACCACCCCCCCCCCCCGAACGGCAACACCGCTGACGCCCTGAGATGCATCCTCCTCAACCTGCGCTCTGTGCACAGACACGCCGTAGAGATATGGAACCTACTGGACTCACTCGCGCCCGACGTCGCCTTTCTCACATAAACCTGGACCGACGCCTCCTCTGCCCCTGACATCGCCATCGCCATCCCTGACGAGTACAAGATCCAGAGGAAGGACCGCCCCAACCATCCAGGAGGAGGCCTCGCCATCGTTCACAAGAACGCCCTCCGCCTCACCACCTCCAGCGAAACCTACCCCGCCGCCGAACACCTGCACTTCCAGGTCCAGACCAGCCCCAACTCCACACTCCGCGGCACCCTCACTTACAGACCCCGTCCCCCGGGCCCCCTTCACCGACACCATCACCGACCTCATCGCACCCCACGCCATCGCCGCGATGGACTACATACTCATCGGAGACCTGAACTTCCACCTCGACAACCCCAGCGACCCCAACTCCACCACCCTCCGTGACAACCTCTCCAATATCGGACTAAAACAACTCGTCACCACACCGACCCACAAGGCAGGACACACCCTCGACCCCATCTTCGCAGGAGGAAACAACGTCCACTTTAGCCACACCACGCAGCCCCCATGGACAGACCACCACTGCGTGCACTTCCTCGTCAACAACCCCAAGGCACCCAAACCCGACCCTACGCCGACGACACCCAGCTCATCCTCTCCCTCACCAAGGACCCCGCCACCACCAGACTCGATTTCCAAGAAGGAATGTAGGACATCGCAGCCTGGATGACAAACAGCTGCCTAAAGCTCAACACTGAAAAGACAGAAGTCCTAGTCCTCGGAACCACCCCATCAGCATGGGACAACACCTGGTGGCCCATCGCCCTAGGCAGCCCGCCAACCCCCACGGACCATGCCAGAAACCCCGGCATCGTACTTGACTCCTCCCTCTCCATGATCCCCTCCCCGTGCCCCCCCCCTCCCCGAGTCAAGGAAGACAGTCACCCACGCACTCATCACCAATAGGCTGGACTACGGAAACGCCCTCTACGCCGGCATAAACAAGTCTCTACTCCGCAAACTCCAGACGGTACAGAACACCGCCGCCAGTCTCATCCTCGGCATCCCTCGACACGAGCATGTCAGTCAACACCTACGGAAGCTCCACTGGCTCCCGTTGAGAAGAGTCACCTTCAAGATCCTCACCCACACCTACAAATGCCTACACAACACCGTACCCCAATACCTCAACGACAGAGTCACCCTCCACATACACAAAAGAAACCTCAGATCAGCCAACCTCGTCCTCGCCGAAACCCCACGCATCCGTAGAGCCAAAGCAGGGGGGGGGGGAGACATCCTTCTCCTACATCGCGGCCAAGACCTGGAACAAGCACCCGATTGACATCAGGCGCGCCCCCTCCCTAAACACCTTCAGGAAGACTCTCAAGACCTGGCTCTTCGGCTGAACGGAACTGCTTACCCCTCCCCCCCCCTCCTCCCCCCAGCGCCTTGAGACCCTCACAGGTGAGTAGTGCGCTTACAATTCCCTGATTGATTGATTGAATATGATCCAGTAGCTGGGATTTGCCCTTAGGAGTTTTATGGCGTTGAATATTCATGCGCCATGCCTTACGTCCCGGTTTAGCCAATCCCATTTGCAGAGATAATAGAACCGTGGAGTGATCAGAGATTGACGCTTCTAAAATACGGGATTCCTGTACTAATTGGACCACACTTTGGGAAATTAAAAAGTAATACAATCGAGAGAGTTCCATGAGTAGGGGAAGAGAATGTGTATTCAGTGTTAGCAGGATGAGAAAGTCGCCAATGATCTATTAGGCCATTGTCTTCAAGTATATCACCCATCAAGGTTCTGTCCGCAGCATTATTCTTGTCAAAGGGACCGGTTCTGTCCAGGACTGGATCTCTTACTAAATCCGAGTCCCCTCCTATAAGGTATTGTGTGGCACCTATTTCTGTTAGCACACGGTTCCGTTTTTTGTACCTATCGGGGCATAAACTGAACCTACACATATATAGGTTTCACCTATTTGTAGTTTGGCAAATATATATCGCCCATTTGTATCTGCCCATGTCTTTGATACCACAACTGGAAGAGATTTACGGATAAGAATCGCTACACCACATTTACGAACAGGGCCTGCATCTGGGGATCCCCCCTTTTGCACACTACTGTGAAATACCTTTCCCACCCAATCTCTACGCAGCTTTTCTGATTCCATTGCATCAAGATGAGTCTCTTGAAGCAGAGCCACATCAACCTTTTTTGATTGTAAATAAGAGAGTACTTTTTTCCTTTTAATATAATGCGTTAGTCCATGGACATTCCATGTTATTGCATGTAAGGGATGAAGGTTATTCATGTCTATAGAAACGCAAGTGGCGTATGTATTCAGTAATATCTAAATAAGTGCTTATGGTCTTTCAGTGAAGTGGGGAACTTGTAATGATTTTTGGTTAAAGGGTAAATAAAGAGGTATAGAAGAATAAGTGTGATAGTGAGGAGGAATAATTCTGATACCTAACTTAAATCTTACAGTCTTATTAGGCAATGGTGCTGATAGTGAGAAGGGAGAATGGACTAAAAAGCCCAATTAATGTCTCGAAGATGACAATAAGGCCTGTCAACGGAGGTATCCTAAAAGGAAAGAATAAGAGTGATAAAAGGAATAAATAAGAAAAGAAAATGTGTATTCTGATGTGTCGGCACACAAAATTCTTTACTTTTAACCGCGGGTCTGGGCTCACTAGAGCACCGCCGCGGGAAGGAAGTCCAAAAAGAACGATTGATGGACAGAATGCAGAACAATGTCATACATTCACCCCAGTACAGAGATCTGGGCCTAAATCCATTGTTTTTTTGCTCACCATGCCATTCCAGTTTGGACCCAGCCATATGCAAATCAGTCTTGACCCTGCGCCCAATGGGAACAGTCCAGCCCGAACTGCCAGGCCAGGCCCTCCCTGGACTGGAAACAAGCATCCTAGGACCGGTTTCGGGCTTTCAGCCCTCATCAGCCAGGATAGCTTGACTCCAGTGGCATGGAGAGCACGGGACCCACGTCTGGGCATACCCGTCCCACTCGGGGTGACAAATGCAAAAAGAACAATTGATGGACAGCATGCAGAACAATATCATACATTCACCCCAGTACAGAGATCTGGGCCTAAATCCATCGTTTTTTTGCTCACCATGCCATTCCAGTTTGGACCCAGCCATATGCAAATCAGTCTTGACCCTGCGCCCAATGGGAACAGTCCTGCCAGGCAGGTCCTCCCTGGACTGGAAACAAGCATCCTAGGACCGGTTTCGGGCTTTCAGCCCTCATCAGCCAGGATAGCTTGACTCCAGTGGCATGGAGAGCACGGGACCCACGTCTAGGCATACCCGTCCCACTCTGGGTGACAAATGCAAAAAGAACAATTGATGGACAGAATGCAGAACAATGTCATACATTCACCCCAGTACAGAGATCTGGGCCTAAATCCATCGTTTTTTTGCTCACCATGCCATTCCATCCGTCGGGAGAACATAACAATATCCAGGGTTATACAGGAGAATAATTAAGGTCTAGAGATTCATGCATGTATATGATTAGTTGTTGGAAAAAAGAGGCGTGATATATTATAGCATAAAAGTATGTCATAAAACACTTATGATCTCTATAAGTACGGAGAAAAATTATCTACATCCCATATGTAAATTTGAACAAGATAATATCTTCAATCTACTATAATATTTGCTTCAAATATAATAGAACAAATATGACCTAAGGCCATATGAATCACAACTGTGAGCAACATATAATAAATATATAGTAAATATATCCATATTAAAATTTGAATACAATAAGCACTGTTAGCACATAAAATACTTTATGTTAATATAAGCATAGGTGCAATTGTAAATCTAATGACCATTGATATAATAACGACAATAATGATAATAAAAGGGATCAATACTCATCTGTCCCATATGTAAGTGGTACTTTCCTTTGAAATACAACAATCCTATATCGCTCAGTCTCTGATGTGAGGAGTTTGAAGATAATCATGGTGAGGACATTAGTTAAAAAAACTGCATCTACAAACAAAACCTATACACTGTTAATACTTATTCTTCATCTGAAGTAGATTTTAAGGGGGTGCGAGATTTATCCCTATGCTGCTCCTGCGTAAAGGTAGATGCTGTTTGTAAGGCCAAGGCTTTATCCTCACGTGTGCGATTGATTTGCTCGAGTTCTCTACCTCGGTGATGAGTTTCACTGGCATTCCGACGTCTGCTGTCTGGTACCTGCTGATAGGGTCTAGAACCTTGATGCGTCTGGTCTGCAGGGATATTTTGAATGTCCATTTCCTGTGGTTTCATGTTGTCTAAAAAGTGTTGTAGATCTTCAGGGTTGTAAAAGTCTTTTGAGTCTCCATTTTTGGTAATGCGGAAACAAGCTGGTTCAAATAGACCACATTTGATGTCCATTTTTCTCAGTTGAGGTCTCATAGAGAGAAATGCTTTTCGTCTTTCATTAGTTTCTCTTGAAGAGTCAGCTGCCAAACGGATTTCATGACCATCATATAACAAGCATTTGCAATGCAATCGGTCTCGCCTTTGGGACCTTATATGTATTTAGCTATGCAGCACATTAGCCTGGGTGCTGAAAAATCTACTGTTCTTTAACATGGAGGGAAAGTAAGCACCAAACTGCGTGACACGCCAGGTATGGGAACACATGGAGAGAAATATTGCCTTTCACCGGGAAATGGTATAGACCAAAGCTCTGTTTTTTATATAAAATCTGGGCCTTCGGTGGTCATATCACTGAAAATACAAGATTTGAAAAAAATATTATTGTCTACAGGTGCTCGTGGAAGACAATTTTTTATGGACTGGAATCTAGAGAATGCTAAACTGATTCTGGTATTTTACTGACCTCTGCTGGTCGTTTTCTATCAAGAAAGTTAAATAGAGGCAGTTGCCAGAAAAATAAAAAAAAGAAAGTCCCTCAGCAGAAAGCAATTCTGGTATTTTATTGGCCTCAACTGGTCGTTTTCTATCAAGACAGTTAAATAGAGGCAGTTGAACAGAAAAAAAAGTCCCTAAGCGGAAGCATACAAGTCCTAGGGCTGATCTCCAGAGCCCACAAAGTACAAAAACATATAAGTATATACTAAAGTGTATACAAGAGGTCTCGAATGCTCGACCTAAAAATGAGCCTTGTGCACAAGCTGCCGTTAATAGTTGTCTCGCTTGATCATGCCTTAAAAAACAGGCAATGAGGGGTCTTGGGCGAATGGTTATGTCTTTACGTGGAGGACCAATACGATGTGCACGTTGAATTTCAAGCAGCGGATCAAAGGTAATGCCAGTCAGCTTTGAAAGAATATCACATAAAAATGTTCTAGTATTCTGACCTTCAATTTTTTCTGGGAATCCAAAGAAACGAATGTTATCTCTTCTGCTGCGATCTTCCAGATCTTCCAGCTTGCTGCGTAGGAGCAACAGTTCTTGATCTCTACTTTGGACTGAATCAAGCCGGCTCTCTACTACTGTTAATCGTTGGTCCAATCCCTATGTCCTGTTATGGAATCCTAAAATGTCTGCCCTGATTGACTTCGCCTCCGCTGTAAGAGAGACTATATTAGTGTCCATATCTTCCAGGCGACGACTGATTGTCGAGATTTCTTGTAGAATGTGATCCATAGTTTCACCTTGTGCTGGGGTTGAGGTGACTTGAGGCGAACTACATGCAGAAAGAGAAGAACCTTTCGTAGGCATGTTATGAGATTGCTTTAGTACTTCTGCAAAGAGGAATGGTTTGGAAGATTTGTTCCAGTGTTTATTGTTAGACATTCGATTTCAATCTGAGTTACTTTGATATAGTATTAGTAGTAGCGTAGGTCTCAGATTTGAATTATATTATAGCCCTGTTGGTCCTTGGTTACACCTATATGTAAAACAGACTTCTATCTTGACCACTTCTTTACTGATGTGAAGAAGGAAGTACCCAGTTGTTGCGTAGATCAAAATACTTTAGGGCAGCAAGTATCAGTGTTACAAGAATTTCCGTAAAATGTCACCACTTTCACGGGAAAGAACAGAACAGACTGTCAGGGAGTCCTTATGAACTCAGAAGGCAGGAATTCTGAATCATGTGGGGGACTGTGTCTTCCAGGTGATCCCGCTCTCAACAATTCTTTAGTAGTCACAGGTCATTTTTTACCAGCACAAGTCGACGTTAAATTCTGCCCAGGTCAGCCTCAACTATCAATATCCAGGAATTTTTATTTTCAAATTTTATCACATACCCCAATTGTATCAAGCACAGTAAAATTAGTAAAGGTGTAAACAACACAGACCCATTTTACCACACTCATGTAGAGCAGTTTTTAAATTTTTTTTGTCACTTCCGAACATTGTAAGCATTTTTATTCACCGAGGCAATGAGAAATGTAAAAGGGCATTTTTATTATGATTTACAATGTGTGCGCAGTCTCATACCCTATTGAAGCACCGGTAATGAGGAAGGCTTTGTCTCTGCAGTTGCGCCATGCATGGATATTATGAAGTCTTCGTAGAGGCGAGCGATTTGGCCGACGTAGTTCGGGAAAGCTGAGGCTTCTGAGGTGTCACAAGCTCAGCAGATTCCGGTTACCTCAGCACAAGATGTCACCACTCTTTAAAAGCGCCGGTAGTGAGTAGAGTTTGTTCTTTTCTAGTTCGCCTTGCACTGGCATTGCGAAGTCCTCACAGGTGCGGCAAATGTACGCTAGGCCCGCCGTGCACTGGTGTTGCGAAGTCCTCACAGGGGCGACAGACGTACGCGAGGTCCGAGGCTTCCGATAACTTACGGGGCCTACCAAGTTCCGGTTACCTCAAATCTTCTTCACCTCAGAATGAGCCCTAAAAGAGCTAATTGTTTAGCGAAACTCGGCCCAGTTATACCCAGTGTGTACGACGTTTCAAAAACGTCTGTGCTGCAGCCCTGGTCGCACTGAGAGGAACGCCGCCTCCGTTCAGAGCCGTCCCGCGACGGAGCTCTCTCTTCAGGTGGCCATTTTCCTTCGTGGTCAGACCACGCCCCGTCCTCTATTCCTGTACACAGGGGAAGGAGGTCCTCTCGGTCCTGTGTGGCACAAACCGCATCAATAACAGTGGGAGAAGCCATCAAACAATACCCAAGACCTCTAAGGACCTCCGAATAATTTGCAGCAACAACCAACGGGCCGCACACTTCAGGTCACCAACGGAGGACCCAGTGGGAGATGGAAGCCCCCACAGGTGTCATTCCTAACACTTGTTTTATTCAGGCAGAATCTAGTTGCAACAGTAAGGCAGGCTGCTCCCATCAATTAACAATAATTTCATGGAATGTAGCAGGGCTCAAGCAACTCTTTGAGGTAAAAAAAGCAGCTCATGACTACGTTCTTAACGGCGAAATATGGTGTCTCCAGGAGGCACGGGCCACAACACCGACAATGCTTGCTGGATATTATGAATTTCATCATGCTGCCTCAGACATAATATATTTGGGCGACCAACAGACTGCTTCCCCATCTTTATTAAACATGCTCGGAAAATAGTGGCCACTGCATTACCCATTAAGTTGCAAGCCCTACAAGCCCTGCTCTTCAACGGCGCAAAGCCCAGTTCTCAACCCCTAAGTCTGCTGTTAGTTAACTGCTATCTTAATATCGCACTGCTCAAACGCGGTTGATGAGCTGCTGATCAAATACGAGTCGCATCAGGCAATCATAGCCGGTAACTTTAACATTAAGGATCTGGACAAGCCCACCAATCTTCCCAAGCCGTCAGGTGTAGCCACACCCCTACATGTTCTCCTTATCAATCATCACCTCTGCTTGTCCCAAACCATATAAGTAGTCCGCTCTCATTTCTGGTGCCCCAAATGTTATGTATGTTATGGGGTATTTGTAGCGCGCGCGGCTACTCCATGGAGTGTCCCGGCGCTGTCTTGACCCCTTGACAGAGCAGTGAAAACATAACAGCAAGCGCCTCCTCTACTGTTGGAAGAGCCAGGTTTTTAAGATTCGCCTAAAACTTAGGAGATCCTGTACCTGTCTCAGGGAAGGTGGCAGGCTGTTCCATAGCTTCGTGGCTGCCACCTGAAAGGAGCGTCCCCCCTTGCGTGACCGAAAGAACTTTGGCACAAGAACACCATCCGCATCTCGACTAACTCCGACGAGACCTTCACCGCCGCCGAACACCTACACTTCCAGATACACACTGACCCCAAGACCACCCTCCGAGGCACCCTCATCTACAGACCCCCGGGACCACGCACACTATTCAGCGAAGACATCGCAGACTTCATCAGCCCGCACGCCATGCCCTCCGCCGACTACATCCTCCTAGGGGACCTCAACTTCCACCTGGAGAACAACAACGACAGAAACACCACCGCCCTGCTGGACAACCTCGCCAACCTCGGACTCAAGCAACTGGTGAACACGCCCACCCACTACGCCGGCCACACGCTTGACCCCGTCTTCTCGTCCAGCAAGCACATCTCCTTCAGCCACGCCACCGGACTCCACTGGACCGACCACAGCTGCGTCCACTTCAGCTTCAGAAAGACTACGACCCACCACCACCCGCAACAGGCTCCCCGCCGGAGCTGGAGCAAGATCACCGCCGAGCAGCTCACCGCCTCCCTCAGCCAGAACACACCCACCAACACAACGGACCCAAACGAAGCAGCCAGCAACCTCGCCAAGTGGCTGACCGCCTGCGCCGACGACCTCGCACCACTAAAAACCCTCCCAGCAGACCCGGAAGCAAGAAAACCCCTTGGTTCACCAACGAACTCAAGGAATCCAAGAAGAACTGCCGCACTCTCGAGAAAACCTGGCGACTCGACCAGACCACAGACAACAGGACCGCCCTCAAGCACGCCACCCGCAAACACCACCAGCTGATCCGTGCCACCAAGAAGTCGGCACTCAAAGAACGACTGGACAACAACGCCCATGACAGCAAGGAACTTTTCAGCATCGTCAAAGAGTTCTCCAACCCCAGCGCCGGAAACAACGACATCACCCCTCGCAAGACCTCTGCAACTCACTCTCCGCGTTCTTCCACCGCAAGATCACCGACATACATAACAGCTTCGACGCACAAACAACGCACCCTACCGCCGAACCAACGCCCGCCACCACCACCCTCTGCAACTGGACCCCGATCAGCACCGAAGACACCACCCGCACGATGAACTCCATCCACTCCGGATCACCAACCGACCCCTGCCCACACCACGTCTTCAACAAAGCCGACGCCACCATCGCACCCCATCTCCGGGACATCATCAACTCCTCCTTCCACACCGCCACCTTCCCGGAGAGCTGGAAGCACGCCGAGCTTACCGCCCTCCTGAAGAAACCAACGGCGGACCCCACCGACCTTAAGAACTACCGTCCCATCTCGCTCCTTCCGTTTCCAGCCAAAGTCATCGAGAAGACCGTCAACAGACAGCTTGCCGCCTTCCTCGAGACGAATGGATCCTCGACCCCTCGCAGTCCGGGTTTCGGGCCAACCACAGCACCGAGACCGCCCTTATCGCAGCCACCGACGACATCAGAACCCTAACCGACAACGGGGAAACAGCTGCCCTCATCCTCTTGGACCTCTCCGCGGCGTTCGACACCGTCTGCCACCGCACCCTAGTGAAGCGCCTCAGCAACATCGGAATCCGAGAGAAAGCACTGGAATGGATCATCTCGTTCCTCGCCGGAAGAACCCAGAGAGTCCGCCTCCCCCGTTCAGATCCGAAGCCACCGAAGTCATCTGCGGCGTTCCACAGGGATCCTCACTCAGCCCAACCCTCTTCAACGTCTACATGAGCCCCCTCGCAGCCATCGCACGCCGACACAACCTCAACATCATCTCCTACGCCGACGACACCCAGCTGATCCTCTCCCTCACCAACGACCCCACCACCGCCAGAGCCAACCTACACGACGGGATGAGAGACGTCGCCGACTGGATGAGGAACAGCCGCCTTAAACTGAACTCAGACAAGACGGAAGTCCTCATCCTGGGCTCATCACCCTCCGCCTGGGACGACTCCTGGTGGCCCCCGGCCCTGGGCACCGCGCCCAAGCCAACGGACCACGCACGCAACCTGGGCTTCATCCTGGACTCCTCCCTGTCGATGACCAGACAAGTCAACGCCGTCTCATCTTCATGCTTCAACACTCCTGCGCATGCTCCGCAAGATCTTCAGATGGATCCCCACTGAAACCAGGAAGACCGTCACCCAGGCACTCGTCACCAGCCGACTGGACTATGGGAACACCCTCTACGCCGGAACCACAGCCAAACTTCAAAAAGACTCCAGCGCATCCAGAACGCCTCCGCACGACTCATCCTGGACATCCCCCGACACAGCCACATCACCGGACACCTGAAAGACCTGCACTGGCTCCCCGTCAGCAAGAGAATAACGTTCAGACTCCTCACCCACGCACACAAGGCCCTCCACGACCTGGGCCCAAAGTACCTCAACGACCGCATGACCTTCTACACGCCCACACGCCAGCTACGATCAACCAGCCACGCCCTCGCCACCGTACCACGCATCCGCAGAACCACCGCCGGAGGAAGATCCTTCTCCTACCTGGCAGCCAAGACCTGGAACTCCCTCCCCACTCACCTTCGGCGAACCCAGGACCATCTCTCCTTCAGGAAGCAGCTCAAGACCTGGCTGTTCGAGCAGTAACTTACCCCCTCCCCCAGCGCCTTGAGACCTTCCCGGGTGAGTAGCGCGCTCTATAAATGCCGTGATTGATTGATTGATTGGCACGATCGTCGGGTGCTGGGTCGAAGACCGCAGGGTTCTGGATGGTGTATAGGGCTGAATTTTATTCCTGATGTAAGGGGCCCCAATGTTGTGAAAGGCCTTGAAGGCCAACACCAGGGCTTTAAAATGTACCCTTTTTAGGTCTCGCCTGATCCAGTGCGCATGCGCTGCTCTGCGAGACATTTAGTAAGCGGGTTTTTAAAGTGCTGCTTTTGCCGGCCACCAGCTTGCGGTTACGCGCACAAGCGCGCGCCTCACAGCTGCCATCTGTCTTTCTCGCGCGCGATGTGCATTCATCTTCATTTTCCACTAGCGTGCTTGCCGTCGCGCGCACCCCTGCTTTCACTTTTGCCTTCGCACCACTCGCGTCCTTTTTTATTTTTTTTTATTTCTTCTTCTCGCGTGCTTGTTCCAGCTTGCTGCCTGCATATAACATGGCTGCCGATGTCAGCCCTGTGCAGGCTCCGGCTCCCTTGGCACTCGGTACCGTAACCCAGCTCCTCTGTCTCGCTCTACAGTCCGTGACTAAAAGACTTTAACCTTCGCTCTGCAGCACACGCCATCACGTGATCCGAGAGCCCCGCAAGCAATTGTTTGGCACAGCTCCCATTGACCTGCCTTGACCATCGAGCTTGCATGCAGTCTCAGAACCGAGTCGTCTTCGCTTCTTAATTCTGAGACGCTTGAAGCTCTCTCGTGCATGTCACCATGGTTACCCGAGGCGGCGATGCAGACAACTCTTGCAGACCCTACCAGGTGGCAGTGCTTGGCGCCTCTGGTTTCACTGGTCATACATTCTCAGCGGCACTTGTGCAGCAGCTCATTGCTTTGTACCACCAGTGTCTGCTGGGAGATGTAGTTTCCTCCATGGTCTCTTACCTATTTGACTTGTGTTGCTTCCTTTACAAAATGGGTTTTTTAGTCCAGAATCGTTTTTTACGCTTATGTTGATTATCTTTGTGGCATGTCTATGGATGTCGCTTGCCAATTTTATATTCTTGTGGATTCATGTCCTTCCTCCAAATCAACGATCGGGGTAGATTTTACACAGTGAATTTACCGGCAAACAGAGGATTTGTACCAGGAAATCCCTGCATCATGCTTTTCTCTCTCTCTCATCTCTCTCATCCTCTCTCATCTCTCTCTCATCCTCTCTCTCATCCTCTCTCTCATCCTCTCTCTCATCCTCTCTCTCATCCTCTCTCTCATCTCTCTCTCTCTCTCATCTCTCTCTCATCTCTCTCTCTCTCATCTCTCATCTCTCTCTCATCTCTTTTACTCTCTCTCATCTCTTTTACTCTCTCTCATCTATCTTTCTTCCCTCACAACCCCCGCCCGCCTCCCTCGCTCTCTGGGACAAAGAGACACTGAAACCTATTGTTTTCACATGTTGAAGCTGCAGTAATACGTGGTTACGTGTTGCATTTGCACGCCATCCCTTTGTGTTTTTGCCGTGGGTAGAATTCCCCAGCCCCTCTTCTTGGCGTGTCATCCCAGCCACACCCCTCTCCTCACTCCCCACCAGGGCCTTCACACATCACTATTTGCTGAATCACTCGGATGCTGTAATGTTCTACAGCACAATTCTGTTAGCGTTATCTTTCCTCCAGACGGCTTGACCGTAAACATCCCACACATATCCTGTCTGTAGCCAGCAGGTGTATGACATCTGCATTTGGTGGACTATCATTGGACTAAGCATTGGCATTGCCAATAGGTCTCGCTTTTGGGACCTTATAAGTATTTAGTTATGCAGCACAATATCGTTGGTGCAACAACATCAACTGTTGCATGGCTAAACACTTACAAGGTACAAGGTTTAGCCATTCAACAGCTGATGCTGTTGCACCAAGGATATTGTGCTGCAAAACTAAATACTTATAAGGTCCCAAAAGCGAGACCTATTGGCTATGCCAATGCTTGTTTTCACTGAGAGCCAGTGCAGGGACTTCAAGTAAGGGGTCATGTGTGTCCTGGGTCCGACCATAAGTACGGCCCTTGCCGCCGCGTTTTGAACCACCTGTAGGCGGCCTAGTAAGTAGTCAGGGAGGCCCAAGTACAGCACGTTGACATAGTCCAGCCTTGACGTAATCAGGGCTTGGACTAATGTCTTCCTATGCGAGATAGGAAGCAAGGGGAGGAAGTTCCTCATCATTTTTAATAGCCCAAAACAAGTGCCGGCCACAGATTGGACCTGGGACTTCATGGACCTATCCGCGTCCAGTTTCACCCCGAGGTTTTTTACGGTGGTGACTGTGCTTGCTGGGGGAGACAAATTCTGGGGCCACCATTGGCGCCATTCGTCGCCTGGAGTCTGTCCAAAGAAAATGATTTCAGACTTATCTGAGTTGCATAGCAGTTGATTTTGCCTGAACCAGGCAAACACCTTAGCCAAGCACGTGTTAATTTCGTTTCCTCTTAGAGCCTCATCCTTCTCGCAGGTAAACAACAACTGAGTGTCGTCGGCGTAAGATATAACTTTTGCCCCATGTTGTTCTGCTAGGGGTGCAAGGGGGGCCATATATATGTTGAACAGGGTTGGGCTTAGAACAGAGCCCTGTGGCATTCAGCTAAATCAACCTATAGGAACATCTCCACAATAGATTACATCTTTGTCAGCGAAGGGCTGGCTTCTATTTTCCAAGTCTTTGAAATTGACGATAGGGACGAAAGCGATCATAGACCCATATGCACAACAATGCAATTAGTCTCTGCAGACTCATTATCGATACCTTTGCTCAAGGAACCAACAGGGGATGAGCACCACAAAGTTCTACACAGAATTAAATGGTCGACTAAACTAGGGGTTAAGCCTTCAGCCTGGATAGAGGAAAGAAAGACAGCTACCAGTCTGAAAACAGCCCCAGAGCACTGGGAGGACCTTGTAGCGGATCTTCAGCAGGTGTTGGGCAATGGCTAACTGAAATCTCTGAGTCACTCAATTCCAACGCAGACCCCCTGCCATTCCAAGGAGTTAATTGCCTGCAAACGCACCCTCTGCAGGGCCTGGCTACCAGGAGAAAAGACAGTACACCACGAAATGACCAAATCATCACCCAGCCTAGGGCAACCAATAAGCAGAAAGTATGGCAGCACAAAAAGGAGCATAATGAAGCTGAGTGGCTCAAAATATTTACGCTACTAAAAGATAAATGTCACTCTTGACTATGGAGCTAGATAAATCGTCTTGGCAATTCAGGGCATACCAAAGAGAACAGCTTGGTGGAAAAGGAATAGATCAGTCATGTGGAACAGCTATACACAACTGACCAAGTGAAAGCAGCAGCCCCCTCGTCATCCCGCCCAACCCCAGATCCTGGGGTCAACAGGGCACGCCAATCACAGAAGGCACAATAATGTCCACAATCAAGAAAATGAGGAATGACTGGGCACCGGGGCCGAACGGGATTCCTGCCTCTCTGTATAAAACAGCGCAAGATTTCTGGCAGACAATACCAACGCCACTCTTCAACCATGCGATCGTAACGGCAACAATACCGGCCTCCTGGTCCTGGAGGGGCTCAATTCTCTTTCCCATTCACAAAAAGGGAGACCGCTCTAACCCTGCAAATTATAGGCTCATTGCTCTCCTCGATCTTGAAGCAAAGTACTACCCACGCATCCTTCTAAAAGAGCTGGAAACATGGGCAGTGGAAAAAGGAATTCTCCTGCCTTACCAATCCGGCTTTAGGCCAGATAGCTCTACAATGGGTAACATCTTAGCGCTGGCGTATTTATCTACACAAGCGGTTAGGAGCAAGCAACCCCCTTTGTTCTGCTGCTTAATTGACTATAGCACTGCCTTCCTTCAGAAGGGTGGACTGGGGCAGACGATGGGGGAAGCTAGCCGCTTGGGGGATTCCGCCCCAGCTCCTTAGGGCAATCACATCATTATATCGGGGAACATGGGTCCGGGTAACAACAAGCCTCACTACAGCTACTGCCACAGTGCCCACCAACAACGGGCCCAAACAGGGCTGCGTGCTGGCCCCCTCCTTTTTAGGTCTCGCCTGAGCCAGCGCATGCGCTGCTCTGGCGAGAGTTTTAGTAAGCGGGTTTTGGAAGTGCAAACAGCACTGGCGACCAGCTTGCGTTCACGTGAGCGTGCACGCGCGTCACAGGTCATTAAGTGCATCGCGATCACTTTCACTTTCCCGGCTTTGAAGTAAAGAAATAGATTATTGTTCTATTTCTTTACTTTTGCTATAATCGCGGCACCGGCGCTTTACTTTAATGTTAAAGTAAAGCGCCGGTGCATGATGTAGCAAAGTAAAGAAATAGAACAATAATCTATTTCTTTCTTTGCTACAATCGCGGCACCAGCGCTTTACTTTTAACATTAAAAGTAAAGCGCCGGTGCTAGCGATTATAGCAAAAGTAAAGAAATAGATTATTGTTCTATTTCTTTACTTTTGCTATAATCGCGGCATCCGCGCTTTACTTTTAATGTTAAAGCGCTTTACTTTTAATGTTAAAAGTAAAACGCGGGTGCCGCGATTATAATGGTGTAGCCAATAGGTCTCGCTTTTGGGACCTTATAAGTATTTAGTTACGCAACTGTTGCATGGCTAAACACTTATAAGGTCCCAATGGCGAGACCTATTGGCTATGCCAATGCTTGTTAATCTCTACACTGCAGATTGGGAGCAGCCCTGGAAAGAGCCAGTTTAGTCACACCAAGGCTGGGATGGCTTTGTCTCTCCATCTTGCAGTATGCAGACAATACTATCATGGACCACAGCTGGGTCAGCCTGCAGAGAGCCCTCAATGCTCTCCACCGCTACAAACAAGCGAACAACTTGCACATGAACCAGAGCAAAACCAAGGTTATTGTATTTGGTAAATACCCGCACAAAAAAACAATCCCACTGGCAGATGGGTGATCACAAATTATGACAACCCCAGCCTACAACTACCATGGAGTGTGGCTATCGGAAAGTGCTAAACCGGCTACTCTCCTACTGCATCTCAAAACAAAGGCCTACACTGTCCTCCACCTTCTGAAGTGCCTTAGTAACCGCCTACAAAGTCCAACATCTGAGCCCATGCTGACAGTTTTGAGAGCAAAATTGATCCCGGACCTCAACCATGGTCACCTGGCGTTCCTCCCCCCCCAAAACCGCCCCCGTCTTTGATAATTTCTTAGCTAACTCCCAGATCAAGGCTTACAAGAAAACTTTACTCGCCCCCCAGCAGGCCAGAATATCGAGGCTGGAGCTGGGCCTCAGGAGGCCTGATGTCGTGGGACAGGGGGATTTAATACAGTTCTATCTCAGGGTCCTGCGGGCCCCTCGAGTCCTCGCTCAAACACCATCTAAGACCAATCTTTGATGGAGCAGGGCCCCCCTGGAAATCACAACTAGAAACCACAATAAGATCTATAAAGATCAGGACAGAAAGCCTGTGTGCACAAGACATTCCATTCTCAGCCTGGAAAAAAGTTGTGACTAGGCAAGCGCTTTTAACCTTTTTTGAACGGGACATTGGGAGTCTCCGGCCCAGCCCTCTGACAGAGGCACTGGATGCATCTTACCTCCAAGGGACGGCACAGTCCTATTTTCAACACGCTCTCTCAACCCAGGCTCGCAGGAAAATTCTCTGTATGAGGCTTACCGCTTTGCCAATCTCAGATTTCAATCCTGCCTGGGCCTATCAAGAGGAAGCAATCTCATGCAGGCTATGCAATTATCGTAAAGAATCTTGGCTCCATTTACTGTGCTGCTGTCCTTAACTGGCCGAGGAACGACATTGCATGGTCCTTCCTTTGTTTCGGTTGAAAGGCGTCAAGCGTTGCAGGGAGGCTTCGGAACTTCACTTCACTGAAAACACGCCAAGCACCCTAGCTAGACTGGGGACATTTACAAGCCTTATTTGCCTCTCACTTGCTGAAGTGATGACAACAGCGACTGGCCACTTACCACAGGTCTGGCACTCTGCAGTCAGCCTTCAGGAGATCTGCTAACCAGCACTGACAACCCCATAGGATATGTGCAGCGCTCTACACTATCAAGCGGCCCTGTGCTCCGGTAATTCACCAACTCGGAACTAACTTCTTTTCTACCTTTACTAGCTAAGCTCAAAACATCCAGAGGTGACTAGTCGTCTGCAGCTTATGCCCAAACAGCAAGAGGCCCTATACGTTTGCACCAGGCACATCACACTTTATTCCCTCACAACCTCAGACACTGTTATTTCAAAGTCCCATAGTGTTAAAGTATTTTGTCCAGTATCTTTGCCATGTTTTAAGCTTTTATACCAATGAAACAAATCAGTTCGCATTCTTTTTTTAAACTTCTTATAACACTACTCTGGTTGTAACACTAAGTGTTTTGTCTCATGTACAGTTTTAGACATGTAATGATTTTAATGAATCGAACATGAATGAAATGTAATAATAATAATGTCTTCATTGTGGGAACATTGTTTGCAAAACAATACTATTTTCTGCAATGTGAAAAGTAATTTAGGCAAAGTTTCTGGAATTTACGTGAATTTGAAAATTAATGGGGGGTCATTCTGTCCATTTGAATGTTGTTGTTTTTTTTTAATTTGTTTTTTTTCACAACAGATTTTATTGTTGACAGACAGTAGAAAGCCCAGGAGGGTCCAGGGCAATACATCGCATATATAATATGGCATTGGTAAAGATGTCAACGTTTTACAATAAGTCCATCTGAAACATGAGGATACATAAAGCAAAATCTGTGGAAAATACACATTGAAAACAGAAAACAAAGGTGTCACCTGATCTACACATCCGATATTTATGAATAATTCCAGTCGCGATAGAACAGTAAATGTACAATAAGTCCTAGAGCCTGCACCCTACATGAAATCAACATGGCAAATCTTCAATACTTCGCGCCGGGGAACTGGTTCAAGGTAGAGACCGCGATAATCGGCCCATCGCTTCCATATTCTCGGGTGTTTCTGGGGCCATCCGCGTACCTTAAAAATTGGAATTTCTAGCCCCATGGAGAAATCAAGGCCACGCTTCCAGGCCCCGACCGAAGGCGGGGAGGTCGCCTTCCACGCCCTGGCAATGTCGCGCTTAGCAAGGGTAAGCCCTAAAAATAGCAGGTTCCGTTTGTACCTATTCCCTCCGATTTTTGTCAGTGATGTGGAGCATGGTTAAGCGCGGAGACCGTGGGATGTCCCATCCCAGGACCTCAAAGGCATGTCAGCACCCCGCGCCAAAAGCGTGACAGGACTGTGCATTCCCAAACCGTGTGGAGGAAGGTGCCCTCGGCCGACCCGCAGCGGAGGCAAGACGGAGAAGCAATCATCCCAGCGCGCTATAGCCGATAGCGGGTAAAGTATGCCCTATGGAGGTATTTGAATTCTATGAGTCGAAGACGTGCTGCTATGGCCGCGCCGCGTGGGGATTCCAGAGCCTCCACCCAGTCATCTTCGTCAAGTGGACCCAGGTCGTCCTGCCAAGCCTCCCTAGTCTTGTGAAGTGTATCCTGACTGTTAATGACCAGGGTGCGGTATAGAGCTGTTATTTTGTGTGCGCCCATCTCGCCCATGAACACCTTGGCCTCATAGGACTAAAATCAGAAATAATATCTTGTCGTGAGAGATAAGGGGAGAAGGCGTGTCGGAATTGAAGATATTTATAGAATTGGGAGCAGGGCATTTGGAAGTCAGCCTGTAGTTGTTGGAATGACTTGAGAGTCTGGCCCCGAAGGACATCACCGACCATTGAGATTCCGATAGCATCCTAGCCCGCAAACCCGGGGAGCTCAAGCAGCTGCGGCAGGAGGCCATTATGCCAGAGGGGGGGGTCTCCTTGGTAAGTTTACCCCACCAGCCGTTCTTACGCAAAGCCTGCTGCCAGATCGCAAAGACAGTCCGGGTCGCGGGCGACAGCGTGCCAAGCGCTGCGTTAGAGTATAGTATCGTGTGTAAAGATTTAGGGTCCATCAGCCATCGTTCAATCGCATAGGCAGGGTCACACCGGTCGCCGGACCACCAGTCATTTAGGACGAGGAGGTGGGAGGCTGCATGGTAGAGCTGGACATCCGGGGTCGCGAGGCCACGACAATAAGTGGATTGGAAACATGTTCGCATGGCAACCCGTGCGGAGACCCCCCTCCCCCCCCAGAGGAAATGGCTGAGAGCTGAATTCAATTGTCGGAACCATGTGTGGGGTATGGGTAGTTTTGGAGTTGGTAAAGTAGGTACAGCAGCGAAACCATTTTGAAAATGGCCGACCTGCCGAACAGTGTCAGGGGCATACACGACCAGGAGCTCACCTGTTGTCTAATTCGAGGCAGTAGGGGGGCTAGATTTTTAGACCAGGAGTCCGGTTGGGACGACGACAGGAACACCCCAAGATATTTAAAGCCATCGGGCACAACCGTGACTTGTTTCGCCCAAGTCACCAGCTGATCGCTCCCCTGCAGAGGCCATAAATAGGACTTGTGTGCGTTCATATAGAGGCCAGAAGTTTGGCCAAAAATTTCCATTATGCGGAGTAGCCGGGGGCCAGACCTATTCGGGTGTGTGAAGAAGAATAGGACGTCGTCAGCATATAGCGCTATACGATCGGACACCTCGCGAGACCACTCGAAGCTGTGCACCTGGGCATCTACGCACACCCAGGCCACAAGTGGCTCGATGGCTAATGCGAACAAGTAGGGAGACAGAGGGCAGCCCTGCCTGGTACCTCGCCCAATATGGAGAGGCCGCGAGATGGAATCGATGACGCGCACCGAGGCCGTGATGTCAGTGTATAGGAGTCGAATGTATTGTAGAAGTCTGGGTCCTATGTTTAAGCGGGTAAGGAGTGCGAACAGATGGGTCCAGCTGAGGGAATCGAAGGTCTTATCCATATCGGCTAGAAGAAGCGCGGCCGGTTCATTTAACCGGTCTACGGAGGCAATCGCGTTGTGCGCCCGACGAATGTTGTGTTGAGTCGCCCGATTGGGCATAAAGCCCGCCTGGTCGGGATGGACGAGCATAGAAATATGCGGGAGAATGCGATTAGCAATAATTTTGGCAAGGAGTTTGGCCTCGACGTTCAGGAGAGAGATTGGTCTGTAAGAGGCATGCAGTTCATGGGGTCGGCCGGGCTTCAAGAAGACCACTATCTCGGCGTGGCGCCAGTCAGCCGGGAGACAGCCCTTGTCAACCGCGGCCTGAAGAGCCGCTAGGTAGTATGGTGATATTTGGGACGAGTATTTCTTGAAGAACTCGCACGGAAACTCGTTCGGTCCCGGTGATTTACCAGAGCGCATATCCGTAAGGGCAGCTTGGACCTCTTCCATGGTGATCGGGACATCTAGGTCGTCCCATATGTCATCGGATAGAGATCGCGGTGGCAGGTCGGGCAGAAATCGGTCAATGGTGTCCGCAGGAAGAGTCTCCTGCGAGGCGCATAAGTTTGCATAGTAGTTGGCGAAGCTAGCAGCGATACCCGCGGGATCAGTAAGGACCTGGCCCGTCGGTCCCAGGATCCCGGGAAGGGTCACAGGGCTAAGCGTCTGCTGACACAGACGGTGCAGGAGGGCGCTGGATTTAACCCCCCATTGATAAATGCGGCTACGCGTGGCCAGCCAGTACAGCCTGGCCTCATCCAGTAGGTCACTGGCGTATAGCTGTTGGGCGATGGGAAGCTGGCGATGAGCCGTCGCACCATCAGCTTCCCGACTCCTGCGTTCCAGGTCCAGGATTTGTGCTTCCGAGTGGACCAGCTTCTCGCGGCGCTGCCGACGCCGCGCGGTGCAGAAGGCACTGTCTACCCCCGCAGAGTTGGTTTCATGGCCTCCCACAGGGTCCCGAGGAATCTACAGTACCAGTATTGAGGGAGAAATATTCAGTGAGGGCCACGTACATTTGTTGTCCTGTAGCAACCATGAAGAGAGGCGCCAGCGGGGCGGAGAGCGAGCCGGGCCCAGCTGCACAGCTAGCGTGATGGGAGAGTGATCCGACAGACCTCTGGGCAAGATCTCAGCCTTCTCGATCTTGTGAACGTGTGAGGGAGATATGAATATCTAATCGAGGCGTGAGAAGGAGTTGTGGGTGGCAAAAAAATAAGTGTATTCGTTTGCAGCAGCGTGTAGATTCCTCCAGGTATCGACCCACTCCAGACCCTGTACTAGCGTGTGTAGTTTCGATTCGCGGATGCCAGTCATCGGCCCTGTGCCCCGCCATCTATCCAGCGAGGGACACATAACATCGTTCCAGTCTCCCCCGGCCACCAGCAGGCCCTGCGGAAATTCAGCCCATAGGAAGGTCGCCCGTTCCACCAAGGACGACGACAAGGGCGGGGGGCATAGACGCACACCAACGTGAGCGGCTCACCAAAGAGCGTACCAGATACTCCTATATACCTGCCCTGGGGATCAGACCAAGAACGGTCATGGACATACGGTAGTCTGCGATGGATCAATATTGCCACCCCCTGGTGAAGCCCGAATGATAAGTCTGAACAAAGCCAAAGCACGCTAGGCAGAGCGTCTTGTTGCCCAAAAGGCATGTTTCTTGCAGCATGAGCATGTCAGCGTTGTAGGGCCTAGCCTGGCGGAGCACTGCCCCACGTTTAACCTTGTCCAGTATGCCCCGGACGTTCCAGCTAACAATGGTAAGGCACCTCTCCTGGGTGGGAGTCATGTCGGGTCGGTAGCGCATAAATGGACCGGTGGATGGGTATCAGGATGTGCGCAGACTCGAAGCAAGAAAGAGATCAGTGTGACATTGACAAACAACAAACAGTTCCCAAACACCCCAACCCTCCCGATGCCAACCCCCCCCCCCCATACCTCAAAACCGTTGAAGCATCTGTCGCGGTATGGTGAGCGTCCCGCCCCCAACGGGGGGGTAGGATCCACTCCCATCCAATGGATCCCAACAATCATAAAGTGTACATCTAGAGTCTTGCCAGAATGTACAGAACTATGCAGCCCAAGTTAGATTGCCATCAAGAGTAATACAGCTTTTACAAGAGTTCAGAAATGTGCCATCATGTTGGGGACCGGGACTGCCGAACCATTCCGTTGCACCCCTACGAGAGCCACTGCGGGGCCGGGATCTTCGTCGCGAGTGCGACCGGCGCTGCTGCTTCCCAGTGGGCCTAGCGATACAAAAGGGGATGATGGACGGAACGTTTGAGCCAATCAAACACTCACCCCCAGTCAACTGATCTGGGTTTAACCCATCATCATTCTTTAGCTCACTCCACCACCCCAGTTCAGACATGGCCATATGCAAATCAGTCTGACCCTGTGCCTCATGGGAACAGTCCAGCCCGAACTGCCAAGCCATGTCTTCCCTGGACCGGAAACAAGCATCCTAGGACCGGTTTCTGGCATTCCAGCCGTCATCAGCCAGGCTTGCTTGAATCCAGTGGCAAAGTGAGCAAGGGACCCACGTCTGGGCATACCCCCGCCAACTTAGGGCGAACAAAGCGATACAAAAGGGGATGATGGACGGAACGTTTGAGCCAATCAAACACTCACCCCCAGTCAACTGATCTGGGTTTAATCCATCATCATTCTTTAGCTCACTCCACCACCCCAGTTCAGACATGGCCATATGCAAATCAGTCTGACCCTGTGCCTCATGGGAACAGTCCAGCCCGAACTGCCAAGCCATGTCTTCCCTGGACCGGAAACAAGCATCCTAGGACCGGTTTCTGGCATTCCAGCCGTCATCAGCCAGGCTTGCTTGAATCCAGTGGCAAAGTGAGCAAGGGACCCACGTCTGGGCATACCCCCGCCAACTTAGGGCGAACAAAGCGATACAAAAGGGGATGATGGACGGAACGTTTGAGCCAATCAAACACTCACCCCCAGTCAACTGATCTGGGTTTAATCCATCATCATTCTTTAGCTCACTCCACCACCCCAGTTCAGACATGGCCATATGCAAATCAGTCTGACCCTGTGCCTCATGGGAACAGTCCAGCCCGAACTGCCAAGCCATGTCTTCCCTGGACCGGAAACAAGCATCCTAGGACCGGTTTCTGGCATTCCAGCCGTCATCAGCCAGGCTTGCTTGAATCCAGTGGCAAAGTGAGCAAGGGACCCACGTCTGGGCATACCCCCGCCAACTTAGGGCGAACAAAGCGATACAAAAGGGGATGATGGACGGAACGTTTGAGCCAATCAAACACTCACCCCCAGTCAACTGATCTGGGTTTAATCCATCATTATTCTTTAGCTCACTCCACCACCCCAGTTCAGACATGGCCATATGCAAATCAGTCTGACCCTGTGCCTCATGGGAACAGTCCAGCCCGAACTGCCAAGCCATGTCTTCCCTGGACCGGAAACAAGCATCCTAGGACCGGTTTCTGGCATTCCAGCCGTCATCAGCCAGGCTTGCTTGAATCCAGTGGCAAAGTGAGCAAGGGACCCACGTCTGGGCATACCCCCGCCAACTTAGGGCGAACAAAGCGATACAAAAGGGGATGATGGACGGAACGTTTGAGCCAATCAAACACTCACCCCCAGTCAACTGATCTGGGTGTAATCCATCATCTTTCTTTAGCTCACTCCACCACCCCAGTTCAGACATGGCCATATGCAAATCAGTCTGACCCTGTGCCTCATGGGAACAGTCCAGCCCGAACTGCCAAGCCATGTCTTCCCTGGACCGGAAACAAGCATCCTAGGACCGGTTTCTGGCATTCCAGCCGTCATCAGCCAGGCTTGCTTGAATCCAGTGGCAAAGTGAGCAAGGGACCCACGTCTGGGCATACCCCCGCCAACTTAGGGCAAACAAAGCGATACAAAAGGGGATGATGGACGGAACGTTTGAGCCAATCAAACACTCACCCCCAGTCAACTGATCTGGGTTTAATCCATCATCATTCTTTAGCTCACTCCACCACCCCAGTTCAGACATGGCCATATGCAAATCAGTCTGACCCTGTGCCTCATGGGAACAGTCCAGCCCGAACTGCCAAGCCATGTCTTCCCTGGACCGGAAGCAAGCATCCTAGGACCGGTTTCTGGCATTCCAGCCGTCATCAGCCAGCTTGCTTGAATCCAGTGGCAAAGTGAGCAAGGGACCCACGTCTGGGCATACCCCCGCCAACTTAGGGCGAACAAAGCGATACAAAAGGGGATGATGGACGGAACGTTTGAGCCAATCAAACACTCACCCCCAGTCAACTGATCTGGGTTTAATCCATCATCATTCTTTAGCTCACTCCACCACCCCAGTTCAGACATGGCCATATGCAAATCAGTCTGACCCTGTGCCTCATGGGAACAGTCCAGCCCGAACTGCCAAGCCATGTCTTCCCTGGACCGGAAACAAGCATCCTAGGACCGGTTTCTGGCAATCCAGCCGTCATCAGCCAGGCTTGCTTGAATCCAGTGGCAAAGTGAGCAAGGGACCCACGTCTGGGCATACCCCCGCCAACTTAGGGCGAACAAAGCGATACAAAAGGGGATGATGGACGGAACGTTTGAGCCAATCAAACACTCACCCCCAGTCAACTGATCTGGGTTTAATCCATCATCATTCTTTAGCTCACTCCACCAGTTCAGACATGGCCATATGCAAATCAGTCTGACCCTGTGCCTCCCAGTGGGCCTAGGCACATCCCGATCCGAACCCGCTGAGGTAGCGTCGGAGTCCATTCCAGAGGGGGCATTAACCTTCCGTTTGACAGACTCGTCTGTCCATTGGAAAACCTCTTCCGGAGAGTCAAAGAAATATGTCCGTGATTTAAACGAGACGCGCAGGCGGGCCGGGAACAATAAAGAATACTGGATTTTCAGGCCACGCAGACGGGCCTTGGCCTCGGTGAACGATTGTCGGCGCTGCTGGACCAATTTGGTATAGTCGGGGAAGATCATGATGGGTCGTGAGGCGTAGGTGAGTACCCCCTTGATTCGGGCCTGCTGGGCAATCACATCCCGGTCTCTGTAGTTAAGGAAACGGGCGATCAATGGACGGGGGCGAGCTCCTGGGGGTGGCTTCTGTTGTAAAACGCGATGTGCCCGCTCGATGATAAAGCAGGGAGACATGGATTCAGGAGGGAGCCAATCTGTAAGCCATTTGGTCAAGAAGGCGGCAGCGTAGTTGGACTCACACCCCTCGAGAAACCCCACGAAGCGGAGGTTATTCATCCGAGCTCGGCCCTCCGCGTCCTCCACCCTGGCCGCCAGTCCGCGCGTTAGTGACTCCAAAGAAGAGACCCTTTTCTGGAGGGTGGTGACAACGTCCTCCGTCGCGGAGATCCGCGTTTCTGTTTCAGTGATCCGTTGCACCGCATTACGAAGGTCTTGCCGGAGGAGCATGACGTCGGATCCCACAGCACCGATTTTGGCTTCAAGGGCATCTCGGGATTGCGTAATGGCCGCCAACAGTGCGGCATTATCAGGGACGGCAGGCGCTGCGGCCTCCAGGACGGGAGGTTGGGCGGTGGCCTCGGTGTACTTGTCTATGGTAGGTTGCTTGGACGTGGCTCCAGTAGGCTTGTCCCTAGCCATCATGAACAATGCTGGGGAGGATATTCCAGCTGGGGGAGGTGACTGGAAGTGAGAGAGTATCACAGCCCCAGCCACAGGGATGCACCACTGGTAGGCCAAACGCGGTCACCCGGGGAGGGCCCGACACCCACAAGCCG
This sequence comes from Calotriton arnoldi, assembly GCA_963921515.1. NCBI lineage: Eukaryota > Metazoa > Chordata > Amphibia > Caudata > Salamandridae > Calotriton > Calotriton arnoldi. The sequence continues at coordinate 1,825,395 of CAWUFW010001624.1, read as the reverse complement.
CACCGGGACCTAGCCCGGCCGCCTCCGCAGGCGTAGACCCCACAGCCCCCCTAACAGGCAGACCCAGGTAATGGCGCCGGGCAGTCACAGTCTCCCTGGCGAGGGGCAGTAGATAATGCGTAGGGGCCAGATCACTCACCAGGACGATGCACGAAGAGGGTAGGTCCCTCAGAGTCACCACAGGGATCAGGTCTCACTGAAGGAGCAGACAAGCCGGCCACCAAGCCACCGCCAAGGCCCAGGTCCACCAGACATGCAGCAAGAGGGCGGACAGGGAAGCTGACGGTCGGGCCCTCCAGGCCCCACTACAGGAAGGGGGTTGGGGGGGAGCCGCACCTCCAAAGCTCACCGCGGCTCTCAGGCCGCACACGCAGCCGCTCCAGGCGATCCCGGGCATCCAGGGAAGGACTCCCGGTGCGAGGCGGGAGAAGGCACTATTGTTCGTCGGACCAGTCCACCAGCAGCGCGAGCGGCCACCGCGGGGATTGCTCGGCTGGAACAAGGCAGGGAGGCTGGCTCGCCTCTATAAAATGGCCGTTCACGGCCGCCGGCAGCTCCCTCCCTCCAGCAGCGATGCATCAAAGGAAAGCGGGGGCGAAGGCAGCCCCCCCCACGCCCCAGGCAGCAGCCACGGCCCACGGCTAACAGCGGCTGAAGATCTCCTGCGCCGGAGGCACAGCACGCCTAGGACGAGCCCCGGGCCCGGCCCCGTCAGCGGGGACGGCGGGTATACAGCAGCAGGTGAGTCCGGTATATGCACAGTGAGTGCTCCGTCGGTTCACCGCGGCCCGCAGGGGTTCAAGGCGAAGGTAGCTGCAGGAAAGTGGCAGGATTACAGGAGGATTAATGATGGGCTGCAGGAGCGATGTTAAGGCGCGTCCGCCATGTCGGACCACTTGGCCACGCCCCCCCTCCATTTGAATGTTTGCTAATTTGTGTGTTTTTAATTTAATTATGAACTTACTACGAAGATAGTTCAATGGGGCAAAGGACACAGAGGCGAAGAGTATGCAGGCTCCTCTTCACTTTTTTATTCTCAACAGCCATGTAACAATGATGCAATACATAACGTATTGCAGGAAGAAAAGAAAATACCCATGAGTAAAGAAAAACAGCTAGCTGTCCATATAAATAATGATGCCCAATTAAGATCTGCCTCTTCTTTCTGCGAGGTTTAGTTGTCATCTGAAAACTGTAACTTTGAGGGTTATTCTTGCTTTTTTTCTGTAACTCGAGCAAAACCTAGTGCTAAGTAACTTATTAATATTAAATAACAATATATAGAGGTAGACAATGTAGAAGAATTCTTAATAGTGAAATATACATATCATATACAGACCCTAAGCTGGGTGGGATTATATTCACCTCTGTGTCCTTAATAAAATGTAAACTTTTTTTGTATAAAATGTTCGATTCTGTGACTGTAGGCTTCAGATCATGCAAGTTTAAAACTTATCTACAAACAAAAAGGATTACTTACTGGCTTAAAATAGAATTCCTTAAACATAGAATCTGATGACCATTCTACTATATGGATGATATCTTCTAGACGTTCACCAGCATTCAAGGATTTGGAAGCCATTGCACCTGTAACAGAGTGAGCTCCAATAAAAAAGGTGTCAGTACTTGCTTCAGATATAATCTATCTGATCAATCGGGCCAAACTGGGGCAAGAGACCGAGCCATAAGGGCATGAGTAATTGATCTGAAGAAGATGATCTTAGTTTGTAGTAACTATTTCATATGATTTTAAACATTACCACACAATATTTTATCTCCTGGGGCGGCATAAAAAGGTAACTTATCTGGAAGCAGGTTTTGTCCTTCTGGAAATAAGAAAGTAACTCCCTCTGGAGTAAAATACCTACCTTCAAGATTCAATGCTCTCATATCTGACACTCTTTTACAAGATGCTGGGCAAAGGAGGATAGATAGTTTATCAGACAGTTGTTCTCCTGATAGATATTATCAGGCCATGTGTGAAGGATTTTTAGGACAGTAAAGGTGTCCCATAAAACAAATATTTAGGACAAGGAGGCGAAGAGTAAATCTATTACCTTACAACAGTTTTGGAGACCAGAGGATGTTCACCATGCGGATGGTCTGCCATTGGCAAATGACCTGCAAAAATTGCTGAGTATTAGGAGTTAATTGTTCTATAAGAAAGTCAGCTGCCAAAGATGCTAGAAAATTCACTACGAAAATTACATCTGTTGCTGTGAGATCCAAATCCTGTTCCGAGCACTAACCAGACCATCTGGTCCAGCCCGAACAATATCTTTTGTGAGTGGGGTCGGACCAGGCCTTGTCGATAAGACTGAGAGCTTGTTTTTAATGTCGGAAAGTCTCCAAGCTACTAGGCACAGTTGGTGTTTGGAGATTAAGGGGTGAGTTGACCTATTGGGTCCAAGAGTAACGTAGGAAATATCGGAGCAGTCAAAGGCTATTTCCAAGATAATTGCAGAAGAACTGGAAACCAACTCGGAGTTCTCCATAAGCGAGAAATTAAAATCGCTTCCACTTTCTGCCTTCTAATCTGTAGAACTAATCTCAAGAGCATAGAAACAGGAGGGAAGGTATAATTTAAACTCTTCCAATCCTGTAGAAAAGTATTGATTGCCAGAACAAATGGATCTGATCTCCAGCTGTAAAATAGAGTAAGCTGGAATGCCAATTGTGAGTCAAAAATATGCCTTTAACATGGACCCCACTTTTACTTCATCTTGGCAAATACGGATACGTTCAGTTTCCATTCTCTGGAATCCCTGCGGTATGTGGAGTTCCTGTCTACTACCTTGTTCAGTTTTCCTGGAACATACATAGCTAGAACTGATATATTGTGGGTTAGGCAATAATGCCAAAACTCTTTTCGATACCAGCAAGCGAGATCTCATTCTCCCACCCCACTCTGCCCAGGAGGTTCACCTATTGAACTTCCGAAACATTGCCCGTTTTCGAAAGTATAAAACTGTGTGGTTTTATTTACGGTATAAGGAATGGATTGTAAACGATCCGGCTAGAAAATCTAAGCGATTTATGTGGAGACATGATCACCAGAGACCATCTGTCTTTCTGTAGTTAAATCTCCACATCTGGCACCCCAACCAAATAAACTGGCATCTGATTCAATCACCAAATGTGGAACAAAACCGAAAATTACCCTGGCATTTCAAGCTTCCATGTGATTCAGATGCGATTGTTATTCCTGGCAAATGTCTGTAGAAAGTTGAATTTGATCTGAGAGAGAGATCTTTCCTTAAGTTGAGAATCTTTTTAAAGCATGATCGTGTAACGGACCTGGGAAAATAGCCTGAATATACGAAGCTAGAAGGTCTACTAGTCTGGCTACCCAAAGGAGTGTGATCATATTATTTGACAGAGCCTTGTGAGTTTCCTTGTGGATGGCTTGAATTTTTGGAATTGATAAAGATAATTAAGTTGAAACGGAGTCTACGGCAAATCCCAGAAAAGTAATTTTATTTGAATGAATAAGATCTGATTTGTCATTGTTTATGACAAACCCAAGGTTCTGAAGGAAAGATATTGTCATACTCAGTTGTTGAAGAATGAGGGGATCCTGAAACATTATTAGACTATCGTCTAAGTAAATAATCGGACAAATTCCACCACCATGGGGCCGCAGAAAGTCTGAAAGGTAGAGCCAAATATTCCTAAGTCTGTTCTTTCCATTGAAATTCAAGGGCACGTCGGCGTGGAACAAAAATTGGGACTGCTAGATAAGCATCTTTGAGATCTAAGTGGACCATGAAGTTGCCTTTTCTTAAGAGGGTTCTCAGAAGATGGATTCCTTCCACCTTGAAGTGTCTGTAAAGGATCAGAGAGTTGAATTCTTTGAGATTTATTGTTAATCAAATCCTCCTCCTTTTTTTCCCCACAAGGAAAAATATTGCTGAGAAAACCATTCAGATGAAGGGCACATGGTCTGATGGCTTGTATTTTACTAAGAGAGCACATCTCCTGGTTGAAGATTTGTTTCTGCGCTGTCAAACAGATCTTTTTAGGGAATTTAGTTTGGATGGGGGTGATATAAAATTCAAGACTAAAACCGAAAACAGTTTGAAGAAACTAATCTTCTTTTGTGATTCCACCCCTCCCCCCATTGTGTGAAAAATGGCTTAACCTACCACTAGAATGAAGAAAGGTAGAACCTAGAAAGGAAGAGTTTTTAAAACTCCCAGAGAAGTTTCCACATGGAAAGTGTCCTCTGTGAACCCAACCTCTGGATGGAAATTAGGGGATATTCTTTGATTGTAAGTCCAGGTACCTCTATGACAACGAAATCCTCTATAGAGCCAGGTTGGAAAAACAGCTGGCAAAGCAGCCCCTGCTTCTGCCAACCCTGAGGAAAAAGTTTGATTGGAAATCTTTTTTTCAGGGCTGATTTGGGCTTGCCCAAAGAAGTAAAGGTATTGACGCACCTAGATACTTCTTTAACAAAAGGATCTCTGAACAAGAGATCTTCAGCCGAAGGACTTGCTTCATTAGTTGCCAAATAACAGTTTGGGATCGATATGTAAAAGTATAGATCTACAGCTTTCAGAAGAGAAGGCACAGTTGCTATTGCCCAAGAAATAAAGGGCTCTTTTTCATTTTTATTTTTTTGTTGCAGTTTTATTTAGTGCAAACTCGACCTGAAGGTATCGGATTGCTTTACATGAGCACCAGTGGCATTACAGACTGACACATGTATTTTTAGGCACGGGGAGATTAAGTGATTTTCCCAGAATCACAGGATGTTTGAGCCTCCCGCCAGACTCGAACCTGTTTCCCTAGCTTAGAAGTCAACTGCTCTATCCTTTGAGCCACATCCTTTCCCAGCCCATCCTGTTAGAATCTCAGGATCAGTAGGAGTGCCTTGATCATTTTGCTGTAAAGGCTAACTCAAGGATCTTGGAAAGCTGATCTGACAAATGCAGGAGTTTATCCTGACGGGCTTTCCAAGACATATAAATACTCTTTTTGGATCTTATGTAAATTTGCCTAGGAACACTGACAGTTTAGGATCTATGTCTGGAGTTTGGAAACCTTTTCCTGCTATGTTGGACCTTGGACGTTTGTGTGAAGTCCACCAAGATGACCTTTATGAGGGGTTTTCTGAGTCTGGTTTGAATGTATGCAGCTGCTCTAGAAGACGTTGCGCACCCAGAGGAGCATGGATGGACATTCTCTTCTGTATCAAAAGTATCCAGAAGTAGAAAGGAAGGAATTTGTGATTTAAAAGATCTTTCTCCTGCATCTCCATTTTCACTTCTCCTTTTTTTGGTGCTGGTTTCCAAGATCTGTCGTTCTTTTCATGCGAAGCATCATATTCTAAAGCCTCTTCACTGTTGTCCCCAGAAAGAACACTGCCTAATTCTTCATTTTAACTCTATTCCAATACTTCAGCAAAAATAGCAGAACATTTTCTATTTAAATTCTCTAGTGCCTCTGTTTTTGTAAGAGATGTCTTACTTCTTTGGCGATATAACCCCAGGATTTTCAGCAGGGTCTAGATTGAAATATAGTAAAGATCTTACTTATTTAACATAGGGCCTAAGCTAATAGAAATGGTCTTTTGAACATAGTTTTGTAAAATGTTATCAAAGACGGTTTTGTCACAACTGATCACAAAATCGGGTACATTGTATGTGGTAAGGTCGACCAGAATATTCGTGGGATTATTTTTAGACATCCCTAGTATGGTAAAAATACTATATCTAGAAGTATCCATTAAAACCCCAAGGTAAACTTTTTAGAATAATCACTCTGTTAATATGAAGGATTATTCGCAACATCGAAACTGTAAATTAGAAGAGAACTCTTTGATTGGATAAAATGGTCTAGGTCAATATAAACGTTTCCACAGTTATTTAAAAACTGTTATTAATTATTATTTCAATCCTGGAAGTACAGTAAACCAGTATGTCTTTAAAATAGGAGAAAAACAGCCTGGAAATGGTTAATGTTTATGGGAGCGAATTACAGGAATATACTGTACCTGAAGGTGCAGAATTATGAAGTAGCGTGGGTGGGAGGACATGTGTCCAAGGTGGGACCTGAATGTGCAATAGAGCAGGAGCGTCACACGAACAGTAGAAGTACTGGGAACAACCAGTAGGTTCCAGCTAATAGTCCATAGAAATACAAGTGGTGATTGAATACAAAATGGCATCAGCCAGGTGTCCATTAATTAAAAAGGAGAGCGTTGGGCGGCAGCCGACGAAGTTGGCCGCTGCCTAGGAGAGCTCCGGAGGCCGTAATTGAAATCCGTCCACCTTATCCGCACCCTAACCCAGCACAAACTAGCAGCGGGAACGTCGGAGCCCCTCCTGCATCTAACGGGCTGACCACCGTGCAGAAATTCACTGCCCCGACAGAACTCTGCCGACGGCGTGAGACGCGGCCTGGAGCTACGCAGCGACCGGGGCTTAAAGTAAGAGCTGCGCCCGGCGGGCGCTCCCAGCATCAAGTGATCTGCGGCGCCGAGAGGCAAAGCGCGTCCCGAGCTGACCCCCGATTTAGGGACCCCCCCCGGGGCTCTGAGGACACCGCTCTCTTCTCTGGCCTTGTGGCGGGACCCGCGGAGAGTAAGGCGCGGGGGTGCCCGCCGGCCGCGTCCATCAACGGCCAGGAAAACAAGCCTGAATAAGCGCCCACACTGGGTTGGGTGCGCGCGCGAGGACAGCGGCGCGGTAACGAGGCGGCCCCCCACGGCAACTGAGAGCAGAGGGCGCCTCGGCGACAGTGTGGCCTGGACGCAGCGACCCACCAGGGGCCACATTGCGCACAGTGGGAACCGGTGACGCGTATATCCACTGCGCGTTAGATCGGCCTCCAGAGCGCCAGGATCCAACAGGGGCCATATCACAGCATGTTGTAGTGGGGACCGCACAGAACAACCAGCCTACTAAAAGGAACACAAACAGATGCCGAAAACGCACGCCTGCGGGTGCCTCGTGCGTCCACCCACTGTGGAGCCAACGGGGTCCCATCCTTTCCTCCCACAGCCTGCGAACCGGCCTGCTCCGGGGGCTCCTGAGTACAAAAGCTGCAAATCACTCAGGGGGATACAGTTCTACAAATTACACAGCAAGACCTTTAAGCAGCCCATCTTGTTACCTCCATAACGGAGACACTGTGGCATCCACCGGTTGGTAGAAAACCCGACAGGCCGCGTGCGCCAAGGGGTAGCACAGGCAGGCGGCGGTGAGTACTACCACCGGGCGGCGGGCGACCACTGGTCATCGCTGCAGGGCAGGACGCAATGGGGGGCCGTGGCCAGCGAGTGACCCACCAGAACAAACTCGAGAAGTATGCTTTCTCCAAATCGGAACAAGATCCGCACGACGTTGCCGACGTTGCCGCAGCAGCAACCAAAGGGCCCGCAACAGGAAAAGAGATCATGCTACAGGATATTATGACTACGCTCAACAAAGTGCATACCTCTCTGGAGTCCCTCATAGACACAGTTACTACTGAACTCTCACTTATCCGCGCAGATTTCAGAAACCTCAGTTCCCGCGTGACGGAGGTGGAAACGACAACAACCGCTCTAAGTACAGACACAGCCGCCCTAAAAAAACAAATGAAACAGCTAGAAATGGAAAACAGAACCATGGCGGCGAAGCTTGATGATTATGAAGGTCGCTCCCGACGCAACAACGTTCGAATCGTGGGAGTACCGGAGGGAAAGGGGGGCCCTCCAGTGGACCTCTTTGTGGAGGAACTGATCAAGAATCACCTGCAACCCAGAGGACTCTCCAACTATTTTTCGGTCGAGCGGGCCCACCGTGCCCCCGGGGGCAGACCCAGGCCGGGAGCGCCCCCTCGGCCCATGCTAGCACGTATTTTTAACTTTCGTGATCGAGACCTCATTCTTCAGACGGCAAGAGCGGCCCCCCCGATCCGTTATCAGCAAAGCACAATCTCTTTCTTCCCAGACTACACAGCTGCTGTGGCTAAACAGCGACGGAACTTCATCGCCATAAAGCAAGAACTCAGAAATCGCGAACTTAAATACTCAATGATGTTCCCTGCGAAGCTAAGAGTGGAGGCGGACGGGAAGACATGGTTCTTCACCACCCCGGAGGAAGCGCAGGACTGGTTGGAGGGATGGCGACAGGTCCCACCCCGCGGTGGGCCCGGTCGAAACACCGTCCGTGACACGACAAGATCACAATTCCTGGACCGGATGGGTGGCTCGCCGGCGACAGAGCCCATGCCCAAAGAGAACTGAATAGACATCTTCGGCACCTTCTGTGTAAGGTGCTAACGCACTGGGACCCGTTCCATTGTCCGGATAAGGCACAGAGTGAAGAATCACGACGCTGCGTTACTGACATATATGTGGAGGGGGCTGTAAGCTCCTATAATGACCCACTGAAGCAGTGACTCTTCCAGGACTGGTTACTAACCATCCTCCACGGGACTCTGTATGGACAAGGGGTTTCCGGCATCTTATTATGATCACCTAAATAAAGCAGGGAGGGTAATTCTGTCTACGAAAAGGCCCCTGAGGGGACAGCCCGGGAGCTCTCTTTCCCCCTACGAAGGTACCGGGTAATGGGAAATAGGCACTCTCCAAAGTTGGGGTGGCGGGTGGTTCTAAAACTGTCTTGCAGGGAGGGGGAGGGAATGAGGGTTTCTTGGGGAAGTTTTGATTTATTTGGTTTATTTGTTTTTATATGTTGTATGGCACATCGTAGGTCCAACCATGCTGTTCGTACATTGCTGCAAAACTATCTAGATCGTATAGCGTACGCCTCCAACACTATCCATGATGACGCCACCTGATCCCACCACACCTGTGACACTACACGCACAGCGTCTACCTATTATATCCTGGAATGTTAATGGTCTCCGGGATAAGCTCAAGCGGGGACTAGTCCTACAATATCTAAAGCGTAAAGCACCAGCAATAACCCTACTACAGGAGACCCATTTAACGGGGATGGCCTGCAAAGCACTCGACAGGTGGGGTTTCAAATTAGCGGTACACTCGGAATTTACATCCGGTTCACGAAGGTAGGGATCCTTCTAAAAAAACAATACCCGATTGTCATCAAACACACGTACACAGACGACCAGGGCCGATTCGCGGCACTGTCGCATCAATGGGAAGGTCGGGTGGTTAACATAGTGTCAGTCTACATCCCCCCAGCGCTCCACTCGTTAGCATTCCCGGCGCTCAGCGAATTCCTACTTCAACTCCCACAGGGTAATTTAATTATAGGAGGCGATTTTAATGCTACATTGGATGATACTCTGGACCGCACACCCCCCGACAACACCACCGGACACACTCTACCCTAACGGATTTCCTAGAAACCATAGGCCTGGTAGACATTTGGCGATTCCGCTTTCCACGGACACGACAGTATACATATCACTCGGGTGCACACAACATCCTCTCCAGAATAGATCACATACTGGCGCCGGCAGGCGAAATAGGACACTTCCTAGATGTTGCACATTTACCGAGAGGCATCTCTGATCACTCCCCGGTCAGCGCTCTATACACGTGGCATGCCACAGCGCAGCGTCGCATATTCCCTATATACCCGGGATACCAAAAAAAAACCAAGATCTGGAAAGGACTGCCTGACACCACCAAACACTACTTTAGTGAAAATGCACCCTCAGTCTCTTCCCCACTTCTCCTGTGGGAGACATGCAAGACGGTGCTCCGTGGGCAGGCGGTCTCACTCATAACGCACCATAAAAGGGAAAAGGCTCAGACAGTAGCGACACTCGAACAGGAGGTAGGCTACCTGGAGAGGGCCCAGGGACAGGACCCCTCCGATGCAAACACTCATCTATTACACCTTAAAAAGCAGGAGTATAAAGACCATCTATGGGAGGAAGCGAAGGCGCGACTCTCCGCTACCCAACACACTATATATGAAGTCGGTGATAAGGCCGGCAAGCTTCTGGCCTGGCTTGACAAGCGAGAAAAGGCGGATCGGTGGATCGCAGAACTTCAGCTCCCCACGGGAGAAACTACACAGAATCCCCAAGACATAGTAGACCTCCTAGCACATCACTACGAACAGGTTTACACTTCCGCGCTCAGCATAACACAAGAGGATGCGGAGGAGTTCCTCCGTGATATTAAACTTCCAAAGCTCACGGAGAAGGAGTCTCAACTCTTAGAGGCAGAGCTCTCAACGGAAGAAATTGCGACAGCGATCGGTAAACTTCAGTCAGGAAAGGCCTTGGGCCCAAACGGTATTCCCATAGAGTGGTACAAACGTAATACAACGACACTCACGCCCTAACTCGTAGCTATGTATGAGGCCAGTTTGGACAGGGGGAACTTCCCCAAGACCAAAGAACGGCGACAATAGTGGCCATCCACAAACCCGGCAGGCCCGCTCAGGAGTGTGCCTCCTACAGGCCCATATCGCTGATTAACGCTGAGGCCAAGATATTGGCCAAGACCCTGGCCAATCGACTCATACCGCACCTAGCTACGTTAATACATCCAGATTAATCAGGGTTTATGCCTGGGAGGAATACGGCCTTAAATTTGAGACGCCTCCATAACGTGTTGGGCCGAAAGCATACCATACAAGAAGAAGCCATCGTGCTGTCCTTGGACGCACGAATGGCCTTTGACACGGTCGAGTGGCCCTTTCTTTTCGCTGTTCTCGCAAAATTGGGGTTCGGACCCAAATTCTGTTCCTGGGTAAGGCTTTTGTACACTACTCCACCGGCCCATGTAGTAGCCAAAGGGCATAGATCCAGAGAGTTCCCACTGCACCGAGGCACGAGACAGGGCTGCCCACTCTCACCGCTTCTCTTCGCCCTGGTGCTGGAGCCCCTGGCGGCCTGGGTGCGACAGGACCCTGTCATCCGCGGGCTCCGCTGGACTGAGGGATGCGAGGATCGAATATCCTTATATGCAGACGATGTCCTCCTATATATGGCCTCTCCCAGGCGTTCCCTGTCTCGCATGTTAGACATATGTGGTTCATATGGACGATATTCAGGGTACACGATTAACTGGACAAAATCAGTGCTATATGTCCTGAAAGGACCTCCACCAATACTCCCAGCTGGCTGTGACGTAACAATTGCTGAGGACACTTTAAAATATCTAGGAATTCACGTCACCCACGACCCAGAGGTTTTCATGACTCTGAATCTCCAAGCCCCCCTGAAACGGCTGCAAAGAGATACCAAGCATTGCCACTGACGCTCCTGGGGAAAGCGGCTCTTTTCAAAATGATGGCGCTTCCAAGGTTCCTCTATGCCCTTCAAAATACACCTTTCTTGGTCCCCCAGTCCTATTTCCGAGCCATAGAGGCAGAAGTCACTAAACTCCTTTGGAATAATAATCCAGCTCGCATAGCTATGACGAAACTGTATCGAACCTGGTATGATGGGGGCATCGCACTCCCGAACATACAAACATACTATTGGGGTCCCAATTGATAGTGATTAACCACTGGATACATGTCCCGCACACGGACCCAGCCTATAGCCTAGATCGATTAGAGTTGGGAGAGGAGGGACTATATCGAGCACTCTATAACAAGACCCGGGCCCTCATGGGCCCCACGAACCACACACTCCAGGTATGGAACATTGTGCACAAAAAGCTAGCGTGGCACAACAAGATCACACAAGCAACGCCACTCTGGGTCACGGACAGGCTGGGAAGGTTGGGTAAGAGTAAAGGCTTTAATCACTGGGACAATATCGGAATTTCCAAGGTTGGTGATCTTTGGGTGCGGGGAAAGGTGATCCCATTTACACAGCTCCAGGACCAGTATGAGATGGCACCGACGGAGCAATTCCGCTACCGCCAGATCAAGCATGCCCTGGAGGCGGCAATTCCCCCTGACACCACTCAACCCGAGGCCTCTCCGTTAGAGGACAGATTATTGACGGATCATGTGGACAAGAGAGCAATCTCTATGACCTATCGGAAGATTATTAATAACATGCCGGACCCCGTGCAAAGGCTCCGAGACAAGTGGCGGGCGGACCTGGGGGAGTTAGATGACACTGACTGGCAGGAGGCACTAGCATCACCCAGAGAAGTAGCGATTGCATCCAAATTACGCCTCGTGCAACTCAAGATCTTCCATAGAATCTACTACACCAGAACTACTCTTTATAAGATAGGGAAAGCTGACACTCAGCTCTGCCTGCGGCAATGCGGGGCGGTCGGTACATTCTTTCATACGCTGTGGGCCTGCCCTGTAATAATGTCATATTGGAAATCTGTCATGACCATCATCACGAGGGTGAGTGGGAATCCAGTCCCTCCAGAGCCCAAATGCTGCCTGCTTAATATCTGGGAAGCGACAGACCTTAACTTGACGTTGCAGACCTGGGCGACACTGGGTATGATGTTGGCCAAAAGAAACATTGCTAAACACTGGGGTGTAGCCATCGCCCCACACTCGCGGAGTGGTGCAGAGATATGGACACAGCCATGGTGGCGGAAAAGACCGTATATGTACGCAGGGGCTGTCCTAAAAAATGGATACGAATATGGGGAGGCTGGAATACCTATAGAGGGGGTATATGTGAATTACCAATAGTGACCCGAGAAATGGAATAAAGTAATGTAATTGATGTTAATGTATGTAACGATATACACGCATGCGGCAAGATACGAACAATAATGTATTGTAAATAAGAATGACAAGTAATGTACACTATATGGACCGTATAGCTACTGTTTGGTATGTACAAAGAAGTGATGACTGTGCCACCTACGATTAAATAAACAAAAAAAAATTGTAAAAAAAAGGAGAGCCTGGCCAAATTAAGTGGCACAATTTTATAAAGGGTATTGTGGAGTTGTTGGCAAAAGTCCGCTCGACAAGCAAAATCCATGAGCTGGTGTCCACTTTCGCCGCTGACAGTAGTTCTAGTTAAAAACATGTACACATGTTCCCTACATTTAACAGATTGAATCAATTTACAGTGTTTCCTGATTACTCTCTGATTATATGCAAGTACATGCAGAAGCAAGAAAGCAAGATTCGTGATTGCTTTAAAAATAAAATGTACACAAAATGTAACTTGAAAAAAGTTTTGCTGAACTATTCAACTTTAAATCAATTTCTCTGAGGAATCATTTAGTAAAAAATAAAAAAAGAGCCATAAGTGCTTCAGCAAATATGTCCTTGCATTTGTGCAGATTTACGACTTTCAGGAATTCCCAAGAGTTTATAGAAGTAAGCCTGAAACAGTCAGCACATCAAACTTTTGTGATATCCATTTTCTCATGAGCAATTATCAGGCACGTAACTTCACAGGGGTGTTTCGGTGTGACATCCTCCAATTAAATGCTTTCTTGGCTTGATAGTTGGGTCTGGGGCCATGTGTCGGGTCTCCTATGCCTGTGTCCGTTTTCTCGTTGTCCTGATCTCATTCAGGGGTTTTAACTTGTTCACTTTTTGGATCAGCAACTTAAATATATATATAGTGACTAGTTTACCAAAAAAGTTGCAAGTTTGCATGTACAGAAGTACTCCTTCAATGGATGCAAATTTACTACTTTTTTTAATTCAAAAACATTGGCAGTAGTAGACTTGTAACAATGCACTAGTCTGTTTTAAAAGCATACTGCTGCCATTCAAACACCAAAATGGTGATAGGATGAATGCTTGCAAATAGTCTAGCTACTGGCAGTCGCTCTGGATAGCATTTCAAATTATTGTTTTTCACCCACCATGGCACACTAGCCTGATTTTGGGTTTTGCAGAAGGAGCAAAGGTAGACAGGGTGGCGGTGGACTTTGTCTGCCACCTTGCCTTTACTCTGCCCGCCAAATTTCCTGTCAGTCTAGGAAAAGTTTAAAAGATGGCCATGTCAGACATGACAACCGACCGTCAAACGTTTCCAAAATTGTTTCTTTTTAAAAACAAGCTCCCAAAGTGGGAGTTAGTTTTTGAAAAATAAAAGAAGTTTTCTCCCATGGTGTAGAGGTAATATATATATATATTTTTACTGTTCCTCATAGTAAGGATATACCTAGAGGTGATTAATTGTAAAAAAAAAGCAATCTGACCATCAACTCTAAATAGGGCAGGTAGTCGGATGGCTTACCTCCAATGGCCCCCACTCCGTTGGGCCGCTTGAGGAAGTTTTACACTGACAGAGTAAACTTTATCCGTCAGCGTAAAACTTGCAGTCTACCTGACTCAAAATCCGGTGGGTGGACCCTGAGTTTGGTACACAGGGTTCTCTGTCAACGTTACATTGGAATACTTGTCAGCCAAATTCAAAATCCGCCCAAAGGCCCACTAATGCAAATCCCTTGTGGGAATAGTTCATCTGGTCATTTCACCCATGCACCTTGCAGGTCGCAGCTTTTTTTTTTTTTTTTAGTTTGGAAATTTGAGATTCATCCCTCCCCTCCCGAATCTCACTGACTAAATTACGTCCCGGATGTATATGTATATATGCAATTGCAAAATCACTATCACTTACCCCTTTTTTCTATTATGAAAACCATATTACTTCTGTCTTTTTCAGGAGTAAATTCTCAACGTTTTCCAATGAGGAAAGAAATTGGAGAGGAGTTGATGAATATCCTTAAATGTGTAAGTTTGTGGGTGTGCACTGACTCACCGGGCATTCTGTAGCGGGCTGGTAGAAAGGGGCAGGAGACTAGGTAGAGGTAGAGAAGGCTTTATTAGATTCAGGACACGTCTTCTCTGTGTAACCAGTTTCTTATAGGGTGAAGTAGTTGTGGGAGGTTTATCCTTGGAGTCTCGGTCCCTCGACGGGGTCCAGCCTCTCATCATCCGGTCCAGAACGAACCCGTGTAGTCGTCGATTCGGGAGGGTCAGGATTCAGGGTGATGAGGTATATGGAATAAACAAACAAGGATACGTCGTATCAGTGTGGTGCAAATGGCTTAAAGTGAATGGGAGAGGGTGTGAGGGAGCACACGGTGCAAATGCCACGTCAAGTCTTAGTGAGGGTGAAGTGCTCAGGAAGGGTATATCGGGGAGGGGGGACACCCTACGTATTAGAATCGGGTCCCTCCCTTCTTCCCACCCAGCCCGCAAAACGCTTGCGTACCTGTGAGAGCCACGCTCCTCCTGGAACGTGGCTGGGCGAACCACGGGGACGTTGGCCTCCTGGCTTGCTGGCGTCTCTCGACCTCTCCGTCACCTCTCCTCTGCTTGCTTCCGTCCGTGTAGCTTCGCGCTCGTTCCTCTCCGGTTCCTCTTCCGCGTCTCCTCCGGTGCTGTCACACACCGGCTTCCGTAATCCTCGGGTTCTTGTGGGCCAGGTTCCGTCGACGTCATCCCTGGGGCGGGGCCTTCCGCGATGTCCTCCCAGTTAAAGGAGCAGCGTCCAAATCCCTCGTCTCCCTCGTATTCACCTATGTCCGGGCAACTCCATTCGTCTTGCTGCTGTGAGAGAGGAGGGGAAACGGTGGGTGACACACTCCACCAGTCCATTGTCTGCTTCATACCCCCCTGGGCCGGACCCGCCTTGTGACACATTCCAACCCTGGAACTACAACTTCACGCCTACTTCCAGTCCCTGTTTGGGTCAGATTAGGATCCATAAAGACTGGTACCATGCAGTAGCACCCCATCAGTACCATGCAATTAAGAGTTTATTCTTATGGAATGGGAAATAACAGCAAAGACCTGGTTTTACTGAGCAGAACTACACACAGTATTCCTTTTTCTCTGGGTATTGTCAATCACATTTAACACCTACTCTGTGCAGGTCATAAAAGTAACTGGAGGGGCTGCTGCAGAACAAGGGAAGATGGTACAGAGAGTTGGGAGGACAGGAGAGACTGTAGTCTGCATGGGCAGGTTGTAAACATGGGGAGGGTGCTGCAGATGTTGCTGAGAGTTGGGCTGGGGAGATTATAGCCTGGCATGGAAAAGCATTGCATGCTCCTCGTGCGCCAGGGCTGAGGGTTGGGTGGGAGGCAGGAAAACGGGTGCAGTCTGGAATGCTGCTTGTTCGGTAAGTGATTTTGCAAGCTGAATTTTCCAGCTGGTAGAATTGGATCCATTGTTCTCACACTTGGTAAATAAGCATGCGGTAACAACAGCAGACTCATGATGGAGCGAAATTCCGGCTCATAATCTGGGTCTATGTAGATTTACAGAAAGGTGGCAAAATCAGAATGTTGATGGAATCCAAACTCTGATATTACATGATTCCTGGCATAATCCGAGAAGCTATCATTAGAGCTTTTATATAATGAGAATGCTTCCATAATCTGTCACCTCTTTGCATGGCACCAAAAGGGGCAAGTGAATTTTTTACCGGACAAGTAGATTTCAGAAGCTTCCTTTCCCTTGGACAAGTAGGTAATTTATAAAATTCCACGCCCCTGGCATCAGAGCAAAACTGCTCCACTGTGCTTGTAGCACAAACAAATGACAAGTTTAGACAGCCCTTTGTTAATGTTAATAATCCAGTGCCTCTCTCCATCAGCTCAGAATAGAATTCCAGATCTCTTCAGAGTAATGAAAATTCCAGATCTCTTCAGAGTAATCCCTTTTTAGGTTTAAGCCTACCAGGCAGCACATTTGTCTGGTTGGTAAAGATATCTTGGGGACATTTAGAAAGCTGACATAGGGATGCATTCCACCTGTTGCTTACCATTGGCTTTGTGGTTTGTACCTCACGTTTTCTGACTTTCTGTTTGCTAGCTTTATTTGCTTTAGGCTGTCCAGCTTGAGTTCGTCCCTCCCGTTGCCCAAACATTGTTTACTGTATTCTTCCACAAGCTCGCTTTCTGTAAACAGGCCTTAAAATCTTGTTATCTTGCCACATTTGCTGTGCATTCAGAGATAGAGATCGAATGTCAAGCTGTCTCTTCCTAGGGAGCTTGTTTACTTTTCTTTCTCTGACTTCAAAATGAGAGAATTTATGTGACAATTCTGCTGAGTATCCATGTAAGAGGAGAGGGTGTAGGATGTTTTTATTTTTCTAGCATACAAAAAAAATTAACTGTGCTGATTTTTAAGAATATATCAGAATTAATGCAAATGAAGCACATTTTCTTTGTAATTCTGAATTGTGGTGGAAACAAACATCAACAGGGGCAGTGCCTCTGTTGGGGCGTTGACCCTCTTATATTTTGGCCCCCCAATCAAATGTAATACTAAAACTGTTTTGATCTTCCGCTGCTAGGCTGGTTAAAGTATTGAGGGCTGAGGTGGGCCTGGAGAAGCCAGTGTGGGCCTGAGGAGGGGGTGGGGCTTAACAATATTGACAGACTGTCTGACACCGTCAGGGTTAGCCTGGCAGCGCACCTGGGGCCCAAGTGCTCATGTCGGGTTGGACTGCTGCATCTCTCCGGCCAACCCCACATGCGCACTAGATGCTACTCAGAGTCTCTCCACCAGCTCATAGCAGTAGCCCCTGTGCTCAATAAGGAGTAGTGAGGTTGTCTGCCCCAGCCAATCCATGCCCGTCTGTAACAGCAGGAGCAGCGTCTGGATTGGCTGAGAGACGCGGTACAGTAGTTGCAGGGGCCTCTGGCAGTGTGTGCAGGTGCCTTCACACAACGCAGGGGTGGGAGGAGGCTGTGTTTCTCTTTCTAACCTCTCCTCGGTGCGACAAGAAGAGAGACAGGCTGCACGCATGCATTGCTTGCTTTGAAAAGAGCTGCCGCCTTCGATCATCATCGTGCTTCCAATCCACACACAGGTAAGTTAGTGAGTTTGGAAGTTTAGTATTTCTTCGTCGTGAAGGACGGGGCCCTCTTAGTGGCACGGGCAACTCTTGCAAACAAATGGATTGACCAAGAACTCTAAACAAGCACACAGTGGCGTACCAAAGGTTTCATGGGCCCTAATGCACCCACCACCCAAAACAAAAAAAATCCCAAGGTGGACAGTAAAACGCAGCCAAAGTTGAAACGCGGTGGCCTCTCACACCGATGCTACTGCACCAGCTGCACTATTTGCAGCTACACCCCAGTGAGCATCTCCGGGCTCGTTATGTCCGTTTCCCTGAGGATAACAGAACGATCACCATAGCGGACCATCTTTCTTAAGAGGCAGTGACTTTTTAAGAAAACTCGTCAAAGGCCTTAAACGCAATAAATACATCAACGACTCACATCGACGATTGTGAATAGTTAAAAAAACAAACAAACAAAACACTTCTCTCAACAATATGGTTATGTAGACGTGTAAGACGCAGACCTGACTCTTTTTTTAGATTAACAATTTTTCTCAGCATACAAACTTGGCTGTTTGTGGTTTATCAGGCTCGTTCAGTGTTGAGAAGGTGCATGAAAGCTTAATTCAAATTGTGACGCAACCAAGCTTCATTCTCGTCTTGATGTGCGTTTTTACTGATCTTAAGTTGTGCTACGTGAGTAGCTGACAAAGCCCTCAACTTTGCTTATGCGTGTTGGTAGTTGTAGTCCGTAGAGGTGGGTGAGCCAGCATATTCACAGGGGGAGCTGAATCAAGGGCCTGCCTTGGGTATAAGAACCTGAACACAAATGAAGCCAACAATCTATTTAGCATGAAAATTGCGCAACAGGCTTAAGATAACGACTCTTCAAAGTTTCTGTGTTTAACACGTACAGGCGTTTCTCTTTAGAGCATTAGATTGTATCACTACACTGAGTGGCATTTAATAGAAGTGATAGTTTCTAAACATGGACTTTAAAACAGCCACGTCCTTCCCCGCCTTTTATGATGCAGTTAGCCAACCATGTGGGAAGTCGGTTATCATGTGTACTCTATTTGAAGCATAGGTTGGTACATACATACTAACATATTAGAAGAGGAAAGTAGAAATTTTTAGAAAAATAATCAGGACAATGTATTTTCCCCATGACTTATAATGCAGCAGCGGCAATTTCAGGTGTGTTGTGGCCAAAATAAAGCAGTCTTGGGCTTAAAAAAATCAGGATTCTCCCGCCAGAATTGGGTCTAGTGACATGTATTAGTTCTCTAGATGGAACAACTTTAAAGTATATGAAAACTCATCTGCTTTTGTCGGGTACATACTGAAGTGATGTATTTCAAGGTGCTTTCGAATGGAATGATAAAGGAAAAGAAGAAACAGTAAAATCATAAATTGCGTAGAATCGGACAATTTGGTCAAGCGAGGAAGCTAGGATTGATCCCCAGTGTACCGCTTGTGCAATTCAGCCACTAGATGGGTATCTCTTTCCCATTTTGCATCCAATTTTAATACTTCATCTTTAATTCTCTGAGCAGGTACATCTGTACACTGTTGAAATGAATGCTCATTAAATTTTAAATCAAGCTTATAGTAGAACACCTTCTAGAAAATGGCGATTGAGGTAAGGCGGTGCGTGCCAGAAGCCACATAGTCCCAAGTCTTGTTTTTTTGGCTGGAGGATCCAAGCCGGAGTATATCTGGCTGGAGCCTTCAGTGGCTCGCCCACCTCTATATAGTTTTACTGTAATTCAGGATAGACTACATGTACCAGAATGCAAAGAGTGCTGGCTAAGCGGCTCTCACACAGCATACCAACCTGAGAGACTGCGTTTATAGGTGCGTATAAATACCTGGATTTGATTCTCCACTGCCTGGTGCATGTAAATCATCAATTAATGGTCTTTGTAAACATTCTTGTATTTGTAGTTATTGATTCAACTTTATTTTTTATCCACATGCAATATGAGTTACTGTGCGTAACTGATGTCATTTCTGACGCAGTTTCGATGCGATTCTGAGGCTCTTAGCGGTGTGGCGTGCTTTATTTATTTATTCTTTTAACTTTATGTATTGGTTTTCAAACAGAGAACATAACCCTCACAACTTAGCCATTCATGAGTACACAACGCTGTTCCACCATGCCCGCAGTACACAATACAGTCTGTTATTCTTGCAATTGTATGAAGGGAGTACATCAAAAATCAACATTGCACATTAATTATTGCATTTTTAACAGTCAGTGGCAGCAAGAGATTACTACAATGTGGGGTGTTGGTGGTATAGGAAGTGGTGGCGCCCTGCTGTTTCTGTGTATGGTATGCTAGATGTCTGGTAAGTACGGTGCCAAAAGGTAGGGGAAACACCCTATAACCCCTATGTGTGGGAAGGAAAGGATCCTTCTCAGAGTTGCGAACCAAAGTCCTGTGCACACGTATAAGAGTTCTTGATGAGAGTTCATCAAATCATGTGAGCATCAAAGTCATTAAAGTTCGAAACGATCCGTTCTTTGTCTTTTATTCCATGTAACATCAAAAAAGCAACCAGCCAACACGTGTTTCGTCACAATGGGAAATATCCCGCGACTTCTTCAGGGCTGTACTTCGTGTGTGTGGATTATACAGATCACTCCGCCGGTGATAATTCCGACCCGGCTGGTCAATTGAATAAAGGCCTAGTGGCTCCGCGTTTAGGTTTGAATGGTTATTATCCAAGAAGCACCTAAGTGAGGGTGTTCCTGTCGTGTGTGTAGATTATTACAGATCACTCCGCCGGTGATAATTCCGACCCGGCCGGTCAAAAGACAAAAGCTAGTGGCTCCGTGATTAAGTTTGAATGGTTTGCATCAAAAAAGCACCTAAATAAAGGTGATCCTGCGAGGACCGTGCCGCACTGCCAGGGAAGGGTGAATAGACCGCTACAGGATTCCCTTGATCACTTCACTTCAGAAAGCTTTATTTCGACATTGATGTCATAAAAGCACATACAACAGGACATTCATAATTTAACAAATGGTTGAATCATGCATGGCAAGCTGTAGCAATATATACAAATAAGCCAACCTTAGGACATTTCATCCAGAGGAGGGATCACATCATTATTACCTCCTTAAATCACATAATATACTCTGAATACAGTAATAGCAGTAACGTGATATATCGAGTAGCAGCACACAAAATTTAATAACCACAGAGCGGGCCATACACCATAGGATTAGTAATTAATAGATAACTAATAAAATTATTAAACTATAAAATCAGACTTGCAATAAAATACATTCGTAGACCAATGTGATAAAAAGTAAAAATATTGTTAGCACAGTATAAAAATGCAACTAGTAAAATATTTCGCATAGTTGGATTCAATTGATAATACTTTTTAGGGTCTAATTAATACTGCAACAGGGGCGAAATCCCGTTGCAAGAGTGCATAATTATTCTATTAGTACACTTTTTTATCTAATGCACCAAACCCACTTTAAAAATTTGGCTAGGGGAACAGCATGGCGAAGCGAGGGATCAGTCCTCCAGATTCTCAGCGCTACGCTGCTTTGCCTTGTGCCCAAGTTCCTACATAAAGGCACTAGCCAGGTCTTTCGCGGCATGGCATAGGCGGGACATACAAAGAGAACATGGGCATAGGTTTCTGTTTGTTCAACACAATGAGGACACTTATTATCCCCCGAATCTGACCACTTGGAGGTAAAGGATTTTAGCGGCAATGACCCAACTCTAAATTGAAAATAGAGTTTCCGGTCTAGGGGTTTGGAGATAGTGTCCCAGTATAGCTCAAAGTGGGGACGAGGTTTTGCAAGCAGGAATCCCCCAGTCAGGGTCGTGCTGTCGCTCAGCCTGCTGGTGTTTTGTCCCACCATGTCCCAATATTTGCTCTTAAGTGCAGCTTTAGACACAGACTGTAAATTGCTCGGATTCTCCCATAAGTTATTCAAACCCATTGTGGCCAGTGCCCCCTTGATGTTGTTCAGCCACCTTATCTTATGGTTGCGATCAGCAGCTATGACATCCCTGAGTCCGCTAGCAAAGGTAGTTAGCTCAGGTGTGACCCAGATTCGGCGCCAATACAGGAGGGGGCGAAGCCTTGCTATATCTGCTAAGGGGTACCTTCCCATATCACTAAGCAATGGGAGTGAAGGAGTACTCTTCGGAAGACTAGAAATCACACGCAAAAACTAATTTTCAGCACTAGTCAGCTGTGTAAGATTCCCGTACCCCCATAGTTCCGAGCCATACAGAAGTGAGCTGATTACCTTGGCATTATATATCTGTATTACTGGGCTGACTGGTTTGGTCAGGGACAACCTAAATTCTTTACTTAAGGCAGCGGTTAGCTGTCTATGTTTTAATGCCATTTTTTCAATATGAGTTCTCCAATTCATCCTTTTCTCCATGGTGACACCTAGATACATAAATGCATCTACTTCCTCTAGTGCCACACCCTCCATGAAAACTTTCCCCCTGAATGATCGATGTTTGTTAAAAATCATAAGTTTTGTTTTATCCGCATTGATCTTAAGCCCTCTAATTGTGCAGAATTCTTCGAACAGGGCCAGTGCACGCTGCAGTCTGCTGGGGGTCTTGGAGATGATAAGGGTATCGTCCGCAAACATAAGTATTGGGACCTTGGAGCCAGCAAGGGACGGGCGTCAGTGGGTATTGAGGCTAAAAATCTTGCAGCTTCATTGATAACAAGCATTGGCATAGCCAATAGGTCTCGCCTTTGGGACCTTATAAGTATTTAGTTATCCAGCACAATATCCTTGGTGCAACAACATCAACTGTTGCATGGCTAAACACTTATAAGGTCCCAAAGGCGAGACCTATTGGCTATGCCAATGCTTGGTTTTTTTCATGTTTCCCTAACCTCGAACTCTCCCCGGAAATCATATGACACACGCTGCTCTCCTGCCCGGCGAGCTGCAGATGAGCAGGCGGGAGACATCACATGAACGAGGCCCTTTATCTCGAGAAAGAAAGGGTGTTTGGCGTTCACGCACCTTGACATAAACCCATTTGTTTGTTTCGGGGGCTCTGCCGTGGAGAGACTGCAGCCCAGCACTGGGATGACGTAATGGCCGAGGTGATTTTAGCTCCTGGTGGGAGTTCGATGGGAACAGAAAGGACCCGTGTGCACTATTGTTGTGTGTCAGACTTACCAAACCTAGTCAGTGCCATGGTAAGGCTTTAGGTTCAGCGCGTGATAAATGGAGTTCCGCAAAAACAAAGGTATAAAGTGCTACATAAAAATAATGTAGTAGTAGTAATATAGGCAAAAGATCTCGGATAAAAGATTCTTCTTACACATAGGTTCAAAAATAGGAAAAATATGGAGGACAGTAAATGAAGAGGGCTACTGGTATGGTAGATAAAAAAAAAAGGGTGAACAGTCGCTGCGTTTATCACCATGCATGTAGGCATGGATAGTTTGCCACATAATAAAAAAAAACCCAGTGTAATGACAGTGGGATTATTTGGCAGTAATGCGCCAATTGATAAGAGGACCAGTGACGTCAGAAGGTAAAATGTTATGTTCTTTCATGACAAAAGAGAGCAGAGAGGCCAGCGTGTTAAAATAAACGAGGAGCGCTTAAGTGCATGGGTTACTGAAATAGTTTCAGATGGTGTGCCTGCGATTGTGTAAGGGCAGGGGGTTAACTCAAGGCAGTGAAAACGGCATGTTACTTTCACGTGGGCGTGCAGGCAGGGCGTGTGCCATGAATCGTCTTACGTTAAATAAAACGAAAGAGCAAACGACTACTTTCTAGTTAAGTCATGACCATCCGTCTGAACTCTTCTCAAAGGGACAGATGTGCGCTTATCTAAGCGCTCACTTCCTGCCTGGCAAACCCCTGAACATGCTTTACTAGACGACCCCTCATTAAACCGGCTACCACTGGTCCAACAGGGCCAGCAGAAGTTCTGGTCACCAGAATAATGCAACAGCAGCATAGGAACATCGCAAGTTTAAAAGGACTAGATTAAAGCTTACTTTCGCCTTTCCGTTAGATGGAAACTTTTAGCTTACGGTAGCGACCTGTGCACCATGGGTCACAAGGTCTGGTTGGTAAATAACAAAAACAAACACAGCTTATGTATTTTCCCTTCGGAGAAGGGCACGCAGGCGGCCCTGGAGAAGTACATACGCATCTGTTTGTTTGGACCCCTCCCCAGCTACTCCAGCAAGAATGAAGAGATTTCTGCTCAGCTGCATTCTCCACATTCCTCGGATGCATAAGGGATCAGTATGCTGCTCGGAAACTAGCCTGCTTGGTTCACTTCCTGGTTCAGTGTGTGCAGTAAAGGCAATGGACACGCTCTCGATAAAACTTCAAACCCACTGAAGTGATGACCTACAAACTCACGCACGCACACGTGTGACGCAAGTGCTGGCGAGGGCCCTGGTGATCAATCACAGGGAGCGCGTGCACTCGCATGTATGTCACAGCCTGCTTAACTTCAGTCATCTGCTTTACCCCTTTATGTTTAAAAATAATTTAGTTGTATTGTAATTTCATTTATGTAGCGCTTACTACCCTTGACGAGACAGTTAAGCACTTTATGGTGGTTAGCACGCTACTCAGTAGATCAAAGTTAATGGTTATTCCAGTGGTTATTAATTGTGGTCACTAAAATACGAATTCAACTTTCAGAAATACCTTAACCCAAAAGTGCTACCTACATGTTTAATGTGTTTTATTAGAGTAAAATGGAATACCAACAAACGTCTACATAAAAGAACGCATTCAGTTTAGATATCCTCGGGGGCGGCTGACAGACCAGCCGAGGTTCAAACAGGCTAACATCATTAACAGATAAGATGGAGATTTAGGGGGAAGAAAGCTAAAACAAAGCTAAAACTTCGCAAAGACAGTAGTTCTCACATTTGGGACCCATTGGCTTTGCCAATTATTTTTAGCGATGCTGTACAGCCTCCCCGATTATTTTAAGCATGGCTAAAGGAGCATTGGCCGCGCGGCCGTGAAACTGACACGGCCGCGAAAGTGAAAGTAATCGCGAGGGAAGCCAGATGGCGAGGGAAGCCATATGGCGCCTGATCGCGCGTGAACGCAAGCCGGTCGCCAGCAAAAGCCACTGCTGTTTGCACTTCCAAAACCCGCTTACTAAAACTCTCGCCAGTGCAGCGCATGCGCTGGCTCAGGCGAGACCTAAAAAGGGAGAACAATGTGGGTGCTAGAACGCACTCTTGACGCACTCCCTTATCAACCCGGAATGGGCCCGTAATTTCCCCCTGGGCTCCCCAGCGTATATGTGCAAAGTTGCTCTCGTGAAGGCGCACTAGGAAAGATAAATTAGCCGGCATACCTAGATCACGTAACACCTCCCACAGTTTGCCACGGGATACTAGATCAAAAGCTGATTTTAAATCAACAAAGACTGCGTATATGCTGCCTTCCCCAAGCACCACTGTACGCCAGTATATCAAAATAAATCTAAAAACTTGATCTACGGTACTAACATGGGCCCGAAAGCCAGCCTGCTGAGGTGTTAAAATACTATTGTCTTCATTCCATTCCTGGACCTTGCCCAGAACAAGGTGTGCCACCACCTTCTGAATGGAGTTGATGAGACTAATGGGCCGGTAATTCATAGGCTGGGATCTGTCCCCCTTTTTGTATATCTTGTTGATCTTCAGCGAGTACGCTAAGGTCTGCGGCGGCGACGGGTGCGCTCTCTGTTCCGGATGTGGATTTTAATTGAAAATGTGTTGGCTTTAATTGTAGTGCACTACTACACCGTGCATACTCCACACTATGCCATTCCACTTCATGCCACTCTGTTCTATGGCACTCTATTCCACTCTGCGACATGCCAGTTCACTCCCACCCACTCCACACCGCTTACCGCACTCTAGTCTATCCCACTCCACTCCATTGTACCCCAATCTACCCCACCCCACTTCGTTACAATCTACCCCAGTCTACTCTACTGCAATCTACCCTTCTCCACTCCACCCTATCTACCCCACTTCACTCCAGTCTACCCCTCTCTGCTCCAATCTACCCCACCCCAATTTACCCAATCTACCTCACCCCATTCCAATCTACCCCATTCTAACCCAATCTACCCCATTCCACTCCACTACGATCCAATCTATCCCGCTTCTATCCTCCCATTCTCCAATCTACCCCACTCCACTCAATCTAACCCACTCCATCCCACTCTACCACACACCACCCAAATCTACTCAACTCTGCCTCAGTCTACTCAACTGAATCCACCCCACTCCAGTCTACCCGATGCCACTCCAGTCTACCCGATGCCACTCCAGTCTACCTGATGCCACTCCATTCTACCCGACGCCACTCCATTCTACCCCACCCCACTCCACTCTACTCCAATCTACCTCAGTCCAATTTACCCCACTCCATTGCAATTTACCCCACCCCACTCTATCCAACTCCTCTCCAACCTATTCTACCCCACTCCAATCTACCACACTCTACACCACTCCAATCTACCCCACTCCACCCACTCCAATCTACCCCTACCCAATCTACGCCACACCAATCTACCCCTATCTACTACACTACAGTGTACCCCACTGTACCCCAATCTATCTCACTCCACCGACAAAAATGCAATGTACCCCCATCCCACTTTACCCACCCCAATTCAACCGAATCTACCCCACTCCAATGTACCCTACTTCAAACTACCCAACTCTTATCATCCCTCTTCAAACTACCTCACTCCAATCTACCTCATTTCATTCCAATCTACCCCACTCTAATCCACCCAATCTACCCCACTCCACTCCAATCTACCCCACTTCACTCAACTCTACCCGATCTACCCCCCTCCCCCTCACTCCAATCTACCACGTGCCACTCAAATCTACCCCTCTCCAGTCCCATCTAACCCACTCCAGTACAATCTAACCCACTCCACCCCACTCAAATCTACTCTCTCCACTCCACTCCAATCTACCATATTCCAATCTACCCCATCCAGTCTACCCCACTCCAATCTACCCCAATCTACTCCACTCCAATCTACCCCACCCGATCCCAAACTACTCCACACCACTCTATTCAACTCCACTCCGATCTACCCCAATTCCAATCTACTCCTCTCCAGTCCACCCCACTCCACTCCAATCTACCCAATCCACTGCACTCCACTCTTCCCCAGTCTACCCCACTCCAGTCTACCCCACTCCAATCTATGACTTTTTCCTATGGGGAGTGGGCATAACCCTGACCCTAGAATGGTAATTCTGCCCAAAACAAGATGGAGGAATCAGAAAAGTGGGGTCCCCATCAGCTGGTTCACATTAGGGGTGGTGCTAGCCTGATGTGGGCACACCTCCGCCCAGAGCAGGCTTTGTTCCTGGCTTCCAAGAGTGAAAGCTCTCGCCTCAGGCGGTCAGAAACTTATCTATGGTTGCTGGCTGTTTGAGACCAGTCGGTCTATACACTATTAGTCGGTAGGTTTTCAGGGGGCACCTAAGGTGCCTTCTGGGTGCATTTCTTATTAAATCAAACACCAGCATCAGTGTGGGTTTACTAAGACGAGTTGTTTGGTACCAAACATCTGGTGGTACAGTGAAGCCATCATGTAGCTGGGAAACTCGTAACAACGAGTGTTCAGCACATGTACTCGGTATGACTTCCCTGTGCACTTGTGGTATCTATAGATATCACAGGGACACATCAACTCACGCAGCTATGCCCACACATGAGTATAGTGCACCCTGCCTATGGCTGTAAGGCCTACTGAAGGGGTGACTTACCTATACCACATGTAGTGTTTTGCAGGCATGGCACTCGGGGATGGGTTCCATGTTGGCTCCTCGTTTTTCTTTGCTCCAAGACATGCAGGCTGCAGAGTCAGTTTGCATGAGCTTTTTGAGGAGTCCCGTAGGGTGGCACAATTCATGCTGCAGTCCTTGGGGAACCTCTTTAGTCCCAATACCCTAGGTACCAGGGGCACCATTTACCAAGGGCTTATATGGAGCCTAAAGTGGTGCCAATTGTCGAACAATGGTAAAGAACACTGGTTCTGGTGACCTGGTTATCAGGAACCCAGCACACTTTCAGTCAAAGTTGCATCAGATACCAGACAAACGGTAAGGGGTAACCATGTTAAAAGGGGGGGCTTTCCTACAGTCGGCTTCTGTATTTAATTGCTTCAGAAGTTTAATTTCGTTAAAACGGTCATCTTGTTTCAGATGGGGTTGGAATATTTAAGGCATGCACATTTCCTGATATTGGAGACATAACGAGCATGTAGAAGAAGAAGGAAATGCGGATGAAATGGACCCCCTTTCTTCTCAATAGGCTGATTTGGAAATAGGCGAATGTGATAATTAATTTTCTACAAAGTTTCATCACCAAGAGCAGTTGTTGACCAAAATGGAGGACGCAGACGCCATGAAATCCTCTCAACATATCCACGCTTCAGCAGAACATACAGATACACCTGAAAGGTAAAACTGTAGCTGAAGTTGTTTGCTTAAGTAATTATTGGGAAATGCTTGTTATCTAAATCTGCATTCGAAGTAATTATCTACCTCACTCTGTAAAAGAAGTGTTTCTTTTTAGTGATTGTTTTACATTCTTACAGGTTGGTTTTGTATGTAAGAGCATCTGCATTGGTATATTTCTTTATATGCAGCTTATTAAATCAAATGTGAAGCTGGCAGCAGCTTAAAACCTAAACCATTCACATGATTTTCAGTATTCATTTAAGCCTTCAGTGTGGTTTCTCTCTGTAGAAGAGCGGAAGATTATCTTAATATGCCTGCCTCTGTCTATGATTAACACCCTTAACATCTCCCGTTACACTGTCTTCTGCATACGTTTATTGCATTGACTGATGAAAGGGAAAGGAGGGATATCACCCTGTAGTTGCTTATCTCCATGACTAGCCCCTTAGCATCTCCTGCTTCATTCCCTTCTAAGAACTTACTACACTTGCTTGTGACAGAGAAAGATTGTCCAGATACGTCTGCCTCCCTCACTCCATGATCAATTATGAGCTGACTAGGTGGCTCTGTTTTAAATCCATTCCTCTTGCTAGTGTTGTACTCTCCTCCTATTCCTCTCATCTGGATAAGTTGTGAATCCTGTCCAGTATGCGTAGGTTCAACAGTGAACCAGTGATGAGTAGATCAAGGACCCACATTAGAGCAAATTTCTCTGGGTGAATCCCACCCCTTCCCTTCCTGGCAGAATGTGTCTATCTTTGCAATACCTTGGATTGCTCTTCCAGAACCTTGCCCTTAGTTGGCCATGTTAAAGGATAAGGTGACCATAGAGTCCATCGAAATCTGCCCAGACAATTAATAATATCCATCTGGTGCCATGTGGTGTATGTGGGATCCACCACAGTGCCCATAGTGGTATACTTTAGGGGCTAGGCTGACTAGATTGCTTTGGGATACAAAGCCCACATCTGCAGTGATACCAGTCCAGCAGCATGGGTTAGGGTTTCCTCCTGGCCAAAAATGAGTTTTGGGGTTTAATTGCTCATGTACAGAGTTTTGTGATCAAAGCCTCTCTGCAAAGCCGCAAGTAATGCACCGGTTAAACCTGATGCTACTGCAGCAATACCAGCTTCTCTCACACAAAATAGAGTAGGTACATATTGGAGAGCAGTAGTGCAAGGTTCCCCCAATACACAGAACAGTTAAAAAGGTAGAGACAGTATAAGCTTCTCTTGCCATTTAGCATATTGGAGTCCTTATATCAATGACTTCAAATGGGATAAACAGCATGACAATTCTCCTGGGAGCTCAAGTGGACTGCTTGGGTGCAGAGAAAGGCAGCAATAAATCACAAATAAAAATTTGTGATACAACTGCCCAGCATACACATCACTGATTAGGTGCATATTGAATTTTATGGTCAGCTCTGGAGTTTTGTATCCAGAACTATCCTCTTGATTGTTTTTCAGGGCTGGAGGCTTCATGAGGAATATTGTGTACTGTTCCAAACACCACTACTGGTGTACGGTCGAAGTGTAGGAAGCAAACTCTGGCCTCAACATCTCTCCGTACCCATTTGATATGGAGAGAAAGATTTATTGAGGTCTGGTGCTTTGACTTCTCAATTTGACCCAAGTTGCGAGTAAATTAATTTTCCACTCCCAGTGGGCGTGGAAAAATGTTGCATTGCATTGAAATGTTGCATTGAAAAATGTTTGCATTGCTTGAACTTTGGAGAACCAATGATCACTGGCCTAGATCTAATCTCTTCACTGTGTATTTGTTTTTTATGTGCTAAGAAGGAATTAAATCACTCCCTTACCCTGGATGGTATTTACCATGCTCAAAGTTACAATTTGTGTATAATTTTAGAAATCTTCATGTCTACTTGCGTAACACTTGTTTGCCTTTTCTTGCTAACAGCATCATTTATATTTCATGGCATGCATGACTGCCTCTCCCTAATCTCCCTGTGAAAGGTTGATATGACTGGGTGAACTATCAGTTATGTGTAATCTGCTTAGTGGCCACATGACAAGTGCTAAGTCTGCAACCTGTTCTGGCTTATTAGTAAAAAGCGCTTCACATACTGAGATGAGGAAGTCTATACTTCTAAAAGAAAAAGGCAAGACTACAGATCCCAGATAGCAGTGTGCTGGTGACTAAAATCCCAAACTGGCTCAAGGAATTACACATGACATGGGCCATCTTGGTAGTACTTAAACCACCTGTCAGGATCATCTCTGAATTGTGAACAAACTGGAGTCCTATCACATAACGAATAAGCGTTCACCTGTAAAGGTCAGTAAAGACAAGTAATGAGTCACATGGCATATTTACTTCGGAAAAACTTGGAGCTGGTTCAGATTCACTTGCATGTCACTGAAAGATTATTAGAGGGGGCACAGTCCGTGACAAATGAGGATCACCTCTGAAAAGTCACTTGGTTCAAACAGAATCAGTCCTCTATCTGATGAAGACTAATGGGTATTTGTTACCCAATTCAACAGCGCACGTTTTATCAACCTTGAAAAGATGAAAGGCTGAATGGACAAGTAAGGATAATATGTGACCATAGGGTCAACCCCAGACCCCATGATCAGATTAGCTGACTAACCTACTTGAAGAAATTGGATTATCGGTAGCTACCCACCTCAAGTAATATCCACAATCCTTATCAGGGCGATTCACTAACTAAACCTGAGCTCTACCCTCTGGTAACCATGCCACAAAAATAAGGGACAGGTTTTGAGGAAATGTGTAAAATATGGTTGTATGACAGCACAGCGCATGCCATTACAATGCGGTTGTAACAACGCAAGTGCTGTTACAACTCGTTACCATTACAACACAAACTCTTACCACGCATATGCCTTTACACCGCATGCCTTCACAACGAATTTCATTGTAATAGCATGATTGGTAAAGGCATATGGCGTGATTAAAGTTACGTTTGAAAATGTAAGTATTTTACAGGTAAGTATTAACGATATATATATTTTTTTATATTTCCCTGTAAAATACTTACATTTTCATACTAAAGGTTCGAAACGCGTAAGGCAGCTCAAAATGTGCTGATGGAAATGCCAGTTTTTTGCCAAATGAATGATAAAACCTGATGGGGAGTGCATCTTTGTTTTTGGACACTTTGGGGAATATATATAATATATGGGTGCATCTTTGTTTTTGGACATATATAGGGGAATATATAATATATATACACGAATGTATTTATTTTGATATATTTCCACACACGATGTGTGTGGAGATATATAAAAACAATCATATAAATAGCAAAGGAGAGGACGAGAAGGATACCGGAGGAGCACAAGGAGGAGTAATAGATCAATGCGCTCCAATATGAGACAGAAATCAAAGCAGTAAAATCTAATAACAGTGATCAATTTGAGTACCATCGAATTGACCGAAGAAGACAGATAGGTAGTGGAATTAGGTCTTTCATACTGCCATAAAAATGAATTTAACTATGCAAGCTGCAGAATGGACCTATATAAATTTGCTGGAAGATTAAAACTGTCTAAATTACACATGAGCAGAGGTATCCATGAATCCATACAATCCATACAATTTCCTTCAGAAACTATTCCCCAGTTAGAACAAACTAATTTAACTGTAACAGACCTACCTATTCTTGAAGACATGTGGTCACTTCAAAACGAAAATAACGATGAAAACTATATAACAGACAAGCTCTCAATAGAAAATGCAAGGATTGATTCTATGAATTTATGTTGGAAAGTGAAGATCATACTCCTTTTCGCCCGAGGTCACGTTTTATACCGCAGATGGTGAGAGACAATCTGGACATCTTCTCTGAAAATGTGATAATGGATTTACGATGATTATATTACAACATGGGGAATCAAAAAATGAGAGTAGACCCGAAACAAGTACAAATCCATAGAGTTATAAGCAAAATTCAAAAAGAACAAGGACTTTTAGTGAAACCCTCAGATAAAGGAGGGAATGTTGTGCTTTGGGGACAAGATCTCTACAAGAACGAAGCATTGAGCCAACTAAACAACAGAAAATGTTATAAAAGAATTGAGACAATAGATTACAAAAGAGTAAAATATCTATTTTTTTGAAAGGCTGAATAACTGGAAAGAACAAGAACTTTTGAGCTGGGATGAGTATATGTTTGTGAAACAAGAGAATCCAGTCATTCCAGTATTTTACATGATTCCAAAAGTTTATAAGAACATTAACAATCCACCAGGGAGGCCTATAATTTAATTGTGCAATAGTCTGTTTGAAAATGTTTCTAAGTACATCGATTATTTTTTTAAATCCAATTCTAAAGACACTTCCATCTCATATAAGAGACTCAACGGATTTTTTGAAACACATATACGATGTGAGATGGGATCGGTGTCATTAACTCTTGATATTGCCACACTGTATACCAGTATACGACATGCTGATGGATTAAGGGCCACAGAACATTTTTAAAGAACTAAACCAATGAAATTTGTAAACCATAACAAGATGCTACTAGAAATGGAGTGGTGCCTTACTAAAAACATTTTTATGTTTGGAAATGAAATGTTTCAGCAGGAACAGGGGACAGCTATGGGCACCTGCTTCGCCCCCAGTTATGCAAATTTACATCTTGGCTGGTGGGAGGAGCAGGTGCTCGGAGGGCCCATGCTGGAACATTGGACAGATAATGTGTTAATCTGGTTGAGGTTCAATGATGATGTTTTCGTGTTGTGGCAGGGCACGGAAGCAAGTATAGATATATTCATCAATGACCTCAATCTTAATCTGAAATTTGTGGGGCACCATAACAAAATCTCAATAGACTTCCTGGATGTTAGAATATTAGTAAGAGGGGATAAACTGGAAACTACGATCTTCCGAAACCCTCAGCAGTGAATACGATTTTACATGCGGAGAGTTCCCATCCAACGCTGTTAAAAGCAAAACGACAATCGTGAACATTACCTGCGCCATCTTGTCTGGTGGAATTCTATGTGCACATAAGTTGCAGTCATTTTAATCTATCACAGCCATTTTGTACTCTGTTGGTCACCTTTGTTTCACCCTGCCCTTACTAGCATCCCTCTGACCCTCTGACCGACCTGGTACGTGTGCTGGGGGCTATAAACTCTATTTGCCGCAACAAACCTCAGCGCCACTTGTTGCCACAAACTCGTTTTTCCTCTCATCTCTGTTTTCAGGCAAACCTTTGGACACTCTACCCCTCACTGCACCTAGTTACACAAACAGGTTCCAAACACCAAAAAGACTCTTGCAACATGATTTATTGCACTGCAAACAGCAAGACTTGTTGTTACCAACAATGGGACCTGTTATTATCAACAGAACGGACTCTTAGATCTGGCCGGTCTCACATGTTTTAGACCCTGAAGCAAGGTCCAGCTGCAAGATAAGATTGTCTGTTTGACCTGGGTGGGAAGAGAATTACTGTTGGGCTTGTGTGACAACCTGCCCGGGGCGGGACCCCAAGCTTGTGTAACCATGTTGATGAAACCAATGCATTGTGTCAAACCTGTATAAAAGGAAGAGCCAAAGGAGTTATCAGCAGAACACCTCCCTCAGACATCCCGGTGTCTGCAGTTGACGTGATCTCCTCATGAGAAATAAACCTTTTTCTTGTCTTCCAGTTTCCAGCGCTTGCCTCATTATTTTGATAGCGAACCCAAAGTGAATTAGAGGTGGAATCCTGCACCGGGCAGCATTGAGGGTCTTAGAAGACTCGCTGCCTTTCACAAATTGGCGCCCAAACGTGGGGGCCCATCAGCGACGCGTGGGTCCGGTAGAGAGGTCCTAACGACGGAGTGAACGACTAAACGATTGGGGTATACCTGCCTGAGAAGACCCTTGTCTGGCTGCCGATCGACTGAACTTCACCGGTTCCGAACGGACCTCTCTCGAGTGACCTGCGGTCCTGACTGGGACCTTAGAGGAACGCCGCATTGATTGTTGGAGTGAGAGGACAACCAGGTGCTGGAAGGGGAAGACGAAGAACCGTCCATACGGTCCGGGTAAGGTCGTGAAAAAACGACTTAAATTGATTGATTGATTGATTGAATAGTTTGATTGAAATACTAGTATTCCTTTCTTGATATTGAGTTATTTGCGACATTTCCCTGCTTGCAAACAACGAAGAATAGGAATATTCTCTCTCTTTGCAGGCAGCGAAGGACAGGTGTAGTGCAGACTTTTTGTCTAAATTGATTGATTGAGATATTCATTTTTGACCGATAAATACGTCATGCCTGTTTTCTCTAGATTGTTTGATTGTAATTGTTTTGGACCAGACCGTTCGTTAGAGGTCAGTCAGCCGGCACCGCCGGAAGGCACCCCTAACAAGGACATGTACGTAAAGTATGGATTAGCCACCGTAGCTTATAGCAAACTATGGCATAAATACACTAGGAAGGACCGGGTAAATCAGTGGCCACTGACATAGAAACGTTAGAATTAGCTCTCCACAAAAAGAAAACTAGACCAGCCATGTTTGACAGTCTTGGTTTATGGCGAAAAGAGGCAGCTCAAAGAAAGAAAAGGGACGAAGCTAGACAAGATAAAGAAACGCAAACCAAGCCTGTAAAAGATTAGAAGAAAAACTAAAAGAAAAGGAAATCGATAAAAGGAACAGGAATCAAAAATATCAGGTCAATGCCCTGTTAGAACGCCCTCGACTCTTTACCCCAAGTTACCAGCAAAACAAAGGGTAGATGATGATTTATTGTTAGGTCCCCCAATCATATACATGCCACCCCCTTACGCCCCTACTCATCCCGTAGTACAACGCCAGGACCACCAAAGTATAGCCGGAGATGGCACGATCGCCTCAGTCTCCACCGCCTCTGCTCCCACCGAGTCACCCACACCAAATGCCTCATCAAAGGATACAGTAGTAGAGGTAGGATCAAAAGAAAAAGGAGCGCCCAGGGTCCGCGATTAAGTAAAAATGAGCGAGCAGGCATTGATAAAATAGTTAAATCCCTCATAGATAGGAAGGAGACAGAAGAGTATGTAACTGACATATGCAACTCCTATGTTGAAAACCGCAAACGATACTTTATTGTACGTCTCTGTTACCACACTCTTACTGCATATGAAGAGAAGTACCAAGAAGTAGGGCCCGAGCGGCTAGTGGCTCTCTATAGGAAGGTAGACACCGGAGATGAAGGCGACAACGATGTTACAGAACTATTTTCATCCACACTGGAGGTATTCCGTCACCTCGTGGAACAAGGACGGATAGATAAGGACAGGACATCTAAGATAGCAGGACCCCGGTGGAAAAACAAGATAGCATGATGCCGATAAAAGAAGCTGCCCCTTATTGGGTACCTCCTAGAGGACAAGGGACTCATGACGATATGAACCATCAAGACGCTAGAGGAAGGGTGGTCTACAATTGGGTGTATCAACCATGGGACAGACAGGACATTTTGACGTTCCGTAAATCTTTACCGGATTTACGAAAGAACCCCACCGCCTTTTACACCGAGCTAGGTACCGCTCTGGGATCAACAATAATGACACTTGCCGACATAGACTTGTTCTTCGGGTTATGTTTGCCAGCAGATGTGTGGAAACAGATTAGGAAAATAGACCATACCGAACTGCTTGGTCATACCTGGGAACAACTCAACACACTAGATAAACAGCGGAACCCTGGTCAAAAACCGGTTAAAGCAATATTGGACCTCCCTGACAAAATAGTGCAGAAAGTGAAAACGCTGATCCCAGAGAAAAAGATAGACTGGTCCATAGTAACCGCGTGCCGCCAGAAACCACAAGAGGATGTCTCAGAGTATTTCTCCAGATTTGAAACAGTGTTCTCCGATTACAGTGGACAAGACATGTCCACCGCAACCGGACACCACTTATTTGTGCAGAACTATGTCAAAGGACTACTGCCAGATGTATCCCAGAAATTACAAGCCAGCGAAAGTAGTTGGGCAGCATCTAAACCGGCGGCCATTCTCCAAATGGCCCAGTACTATGAGCATCAGAGAAACGAAAATGATAGGGCTACAGAAAGGAAAAAGAAGGACTTGAAGGAAAGGGTATTGGTAGCACAACTCCAGGGGGCGAATACAGGAAGGGAGCAATATAGGGGAGGATACCAGCAGAATACCCCTAGAGTACAGCCACCTAGAAACAATTCATCGACATATGTAGGACGCCAAGACCTAGGACAGGATCAATGTGCATTTTGCAAAGAATATGGACACTGGAAAACCCAATGCCCGGCTTTGTTAGGAGCTGGTAGGGGCAGAGGGGCGAGGGA
This sequence comes from Calotriton arnoldi, assembly GCA_963921515.1. Lineage (NCBI taxonomy): Eukaryota > Metazoa > Chordata > Amphibia > Caudata > Salamandridae > Calotriton > Calotriton arnoldi. The sequence continues at coordinate 1,788,977 of CAWUFW010001624.1, read as the reverse complement.
AATAGCAAGTGGACAGAGAGGAAGAGGACGTGGGAGAGGGTTTGCGAGTGAAGCAAGCGAGGAAAGGCCAGGAAGAGTGAACACATTCGACCATCCCAAACAGAATCAGTACCAACAGACAGATTATGACAATACGTACGACTTTGCATAGGACAGCCAGGGGCAAGGGAAAGATCCAGTCGAACTCTATGTTGATCAGCAAGGCCCTTATGTTACCGCTGAGGTCCTGGGCACAAAGTCGCCATTTCTGGTAGACACGGGAGCAACACGTAGTGCACTATCCAAACGACTGATTCCAAGGGCACCCTTGTCAGGCTCACATTTGACCTCAATAGGATTTGACGGTACGCCCTCCACCAACCCTTTGTCCCGACAGATCCCTTTTAACCTTGACAACAATAGCGTCGAAACGACATTCCTCCTCTCTTCCAACACCCCAGACGCCATTATGGGTCTCGACCTTTTGAAACACTTCCATGCGACTATCAGATGCTCACCAGACGGAGTGCGTATCGTCCTGTATGACAACCCCCAGCTCCATAGAGAGAACCCTTCTCAGCACATGTTTCCCATCTCCGAGACTGACACATCCCTACTGGACACTTTGCCATCACACTTATGGGCTAGGGCTGATGCAGACGTAGGACGAATGATGATTGACCCAGTACACGTAACAATACGACAGGACGCAACCCTACCGAAAGTACAGCAGTACAAAATATCGCCAGAGGGTGAGAAGGCACTGACAGAGATCATACACTCTTTGGTAGAGGCAGGGGTGGTAGAGGAAGTAGTGAGCAACGTTTGTAACAGTCCCATACTACCGATTGTAAAGAGACAGGGAGACGGAAAAGCCTACCGCTTCATCATTGACCTGCGGGAGATAAACAAAATCGTAGTGCCACAATACTCAGTAGTTTCCGACATCACGACAATTTTGACTTTAATCCCCTCCACTGCCACCACCTTCACTGTAATTGACCTAAAAAACGCATTCTTTTCCATACCTATACACAAGGACAGCCGCTATCTATTTGGATTCACCCTAAACTCCTGTTTGTACAGATTTTGCAGAGCACCTCAGGGGTACACTGAGAGCCCAAGCATCTATAGCCAGGCGCTTAAAAGACAGTTGGACGCCATACAATTGCCAGATGGAGTGGCACTAATACAATATGTAGACGACATCCTTCTAGCAGCGGACACCATACCAATAGCCGTCACAGCCACCATTAAACTACTCCATTTTCTTGCTGAGAATGGTCACAAGGTCTCCCGAAAGAAATTGCAGTTCTGTAAATCACAAGTGACCTATTTGGGTCACCTTTTATCCAAAGAAGGGAGGAAACTCACGCCTGACAGGATCCAGACAATTCTAGACACCCCTGTCCCCAAAGATCAGAAACAAGTCCGCTCTTTGATAGGTCTCACTTCATTTTGCCGACAGTGGTTACCGAACTTTAGCCTCATTGTCAAACCCCTTCTCTCCCTCCTAGCTAAAGACATCCCCTCCCCTCACCTCTCCCCTGGACCCCCAAATGCCAGTCAGCCTTTAAAGAACTACGCAATGCCCTTTGTTCAGCGCCTGTCCTAGGAACCCCGGATTACTCCAAACCATTCTTCCTTTACACGCACGAGAGGGAAGGATGTGCATTGTCTGTCCTAACACAATCAATTGGTCACAAACAACGCCCTTGTGCATATTTCTCTGCCACCCTCGATCCAGTAGCCAGAGCGCTGTCAGCGTGCCTGCGCGCTGTGGCAGCTGCAGCAGTATCGATACGCCAGAGCGAAGGAATAGTACTCTCCAATCCAGTCACTGTTTTAGTACCCCATGCAGTCGACACACTACTAAACCAGACCAAAACCCAACACTTGACTAGCGCCCGACTGACAGGATATGAGTTGACCCTGCTAGCACCGCACATTACCCTAAAGCGATGCACCACCCTCAATCCAGCCACACTGTTACCCCTACCCGAAAATGATCCTAGCGTGACTCCACTACACGACTGTGTGACACTAACCGATGAACAAACAAAGAGTAGAATAGATCTCAGAGACACCGCCTTTCTAGAACCAGATGGAGAACTATGGGTGGATGGTTCGTGCATCAAACTCCCCGACGGCACCACCTCAGCTGCATACGCTGTCACCACAGCCCGAACCGTTCTGGAAACAGCCCGTATTCCCCAACGTTCAGCCCAGGCTGCAGAACTCATTGCCCTCACACGAGCATGTATCTTAGCGACTGACACGACAGTTAACATATACACCGACAGCCAATATCCCTTCGGGGTGGTTCACCATTTTGGGATCTTATGGAAAGAAAGAGGGTTCGTGACTTCACACGGTACACCCATCCTGCATGGAGATTTAGTCTCCGCCTTGACGCAAGCAGTCCTCCTCCCCAAGAAGTTAGCAGTGATAAAATGCCAAGCACATAGGAAAGTGACTGATCTCATTGGACAGGGAAATGCACTAGCAGACGTTACTGCCCGAGCCACGGCAGGAGACAGAACTACGACACGACTGTATGTGACCAGGTCACAAGCTGAACGATGGACTGACGCTAGGACCACTGTAAGGGACATACAGACTACAGGCACACAAGACGAATTGACCGAGTGGGAAAAGGTGGGACTAAAAGACGAGGAAGATTGCTGGAGAACTAAAGACGGAAATAAATGGCTGTTACCCAATGCCTACCTCATCCCCATATTGACCATGGCACATTTACCAGCACACATAGGCTCCACCCCCATGATTGAACTAATCACCAGAATATGGCATAACGTCAAGATAGCAGAATCTGCAAAACGCCTAGTACAACAATGTATAGTCTGCCTACAACACAACCCAGGGAAGGGGACAGTAGTACCACGGGGAGGGTTTGGAGTCCCTGACCACCCCTTTGAAATCCTTCAAATGGATTACATTCAACTAGAGAGATGCCTTGGTCTAAAATATGTCCTGGTGGTTGTGTGTGCTTTTAGCAAATGGGTGGAGGCATATCCCACCCGCGACAATACCGCCTTAGCCACTGCAAAAGTATTGCTGAAAGAATTCTTCCCCCGATACGGCCTTTGCAGAATTTTATGGAGCGACAACGGCCCCCACTTCGTAGCCGAGGTGATACAGAACATACTGAGAGGGTTGGGGGTAAAACAAAAGTTCCATGCCGTCTTTCACCCCCAATCAGCGGGCCTGGTAGAGCGACACAATGCAACGTTGAAACTAAAACTAGCCAAAATAGTTGCCACGACCGGGTTGAAATGGCCCGACGCCCTCCCATTAGCATTGTTATCGATGCGCTCCACCCCAACCAAACACCGACTGACCCCGTATGAGGTTGTCTTTGGCAGGCCTATGAGCATTTGGGCGGCACCAAGACCCACCTCCATTAACGATGTCCCGAACATATTAATGTCGGATTACTTGCATAAATTGACAAACGAGCTAACAATTATCCACCAACAGGTGCAGCAAGCCTTGCCTGACGTATCCAGGGGCCCGGGACATGAAATAAAGCCAGGCGACCATGTATTGATTCGCAACTTCCAAAGAACGAAGAATCTAGAGCCTAGGTGGACGGGCCCCTGGCAAGTCCTGATCACCACCCGAACTGCCCTCCGAGTGGAAGGAAAACGAAACTGGCTGCACGCTCATCATTGCAAACGAGTCCCTCCAACCCTGGCAACCTGTGAAGGGGTGGAGGTGCAAGAGGAAGTACTCGCGAGAGACCGACCAGCTCTGAGTTGCTACCCACAAGAAGACACCCTCGAACTATCAGAATTTCCCGACCCCACGGTGCCATCCAGGAAAGGGTACAACCTAAGATCGATGAAAGGAGGGAGCTCCAACGACCAGGCCACTAACTAAGTCAAGGTCTCAGATCAGTAGCACAGTCAAACAACGCTACCAGGAAAGCGCCAGACAAAAGTCTGTGGTCCTAACAGTTGTTGAGCTCCTCGAAGATGATGGAAGAAACTGAACAGCTGCAAAACCACCGCAATGACACCAAGACTGCTAACCTGCACAGCACAAAAACAATTGCACTTGTAGCCGCATTTCTCACCTGTCTCCTGCTAATGGTCGCACTCTGGATCATTGAAGAGAATGCACCTGCATACAGAACATGGTCACCCACCATGCAACCAACCACCAAGAAAGAACACTACCTGGTATCACTACCGCCACATCTCCGAGAACGACGCAAAGAATTCTGGAATAATTCTTTCGTGCAGATGTTGCACCAGCACAATCTTGCCACCAATGCTACCAACTGTTGGGTCTGTGGGCTGTTACCACATGCCACTGAACATTCCATCCCTTTCATCCCTTCGCCCTTTTCTATTCACGGATCTTGCCTTGCCTGGATGATGCTCCTACAAGAAAGTTACAAAGACAATGCCACTTCCGACGGAACAATCGCCCAGTTCTACAACGAGTTCTGGCGAAACAAAACAGGAAGGACAGCCGCCCCCTTCTGCCCTCACACCTTCAATGCGACATTCCAGATTAATGTCCCCTCCAAAGAACAGTGGAAATGCAAGTGTTCAATAATCCTAACAGAGCCACATTTTCCTACCTGAAGAAAAGAACTGCTGCAACACTGACTGTGGCCCTATCTGTGGTGAACGACTCTGGCCTTGTATGCATTGAAGGCCGTGGGACTAAGAATGTGGGTCACAGCACCTGTAGCATTGTAAGGACTTTGAACACTGCCAACCCCCAGCGCTTGTTGCATCACCCAATATGTACTTTTTTTGTGGAACTAAAGCCTACACCTGGCTCCCAAGAAACTGGGGGGCACGTGCTACATCGCCTTTGTTTTGCCACCAACCTACACAGCCCCTGCAGAGCATCATCGAGAAAAGCGTTCTAAAGACATTGATCAAGCAGACTCTGCCTCATCACAGTTCCTCGACGCAGCAAAAGGGCTCGTCCCGCTATGGGGTCCGATGGCAAACAGCCGAGCCATCAGACATCTGTCCCAAGCGGTAGAGACCGCCCTGAACGTCACTGCTGGCATCCTCACCAACAACACTGCTGAGCTCCAAGCGATCCGTCTGGTTACCCTGCAAAATCGCATGGTCCTGGACGTGGTACTAGCGGACCGTGGAGGAGCATGCCGCATCATCGGTTCCAGCTGCTGTGTATACATTCCTGATAATTCACCTTCTGTCTATGAAGCAATCGAACATCTCCATAGACTTTCTTCAGAAATTCATCAAGGATCAGAGACTTGGACAATTGGAAGTTGGCTTTGGGGCATCTTGAAGGAGTGGCGTTGGAAAATATCAATGATTCTCTTGGTCCCAGTATTGACAATATGTGGTTGTTGTTTGGGTATACACTGTATACCACCTTTGTGTTCTCTTTGCATAACTACCTTGCACCCTAAGACTATGGACACTCAGCTAACAAAAACGAGAGTAATGTATGATCAAGAGATACAGGACATTATGGAGATCGAAATAGACTGACAAGCTGGCTAGTTATGTTCAAAGGGGCCACTGTTAAAAGCAAAACGACAATCGTGAACATTACCTGCGCCATCTTGTCTGGTGGAATTCTATGTGCACATAAGTTGCAGTCATTTTAATCTATCACAGCCATTTTGTACTCTGTTGGTCACCTTTGTTTCACCCTGCCCTTACTAGCATCCCTCTGACCGACCTGGTACGTGTGCTGGGGGCTATAAACTCTATTTGCCGCAACAAACCTCAGCGCCACTTGCTGCCACAAACTCGTTTTCCTCTCATCTCTGTTTTCAGGCAAACCTTTGGACACTCTACCCCTCACTGCACCTAGTTACACAAACAGGTTCCAAACACCAAAAAGACTCTTGCAACATGATTTATTGCACTGCAAACAGCAAGACTTGTTGTTACCAACAATGGGACCTGTTTTTATCTACAGAACGGACTCTTAGATCTGGCCGGTCTCACATGTTTTAGACCCTTGAAGCAAGGTCCAGCTGCAAGATAAGATTGTCTGTTTGACCTGGGTGGGAAGAGAATTACTGTTGGGCTTGTGTGACAACCTGCCCGGGGCGGGGACCCCAAGCTTGTTTAACCATGTTGATGAAACCAATGCATTGTGTCAAACCTGTATAAAAGGAAGAGCCAAAGGAGTTATCAGCAGAACACCTCCCTCAGACATCCCGGTGTCTGCAGTTGACGTGATCTCCTCATGAGAAATAAACCTTTTTCTTGTCTTCCAGTTTCCAGCGCTTGCCTCATTATTTTGATAGCGAACCCAAAGTGAATTAGAGGTGGAACCCTGCACCGGGCAGCATTGAGGGTCTTAGAAGACTCGCTGCCTTTCACAACGCCACTCATTCGAAGTATTCCATTCAGTGAATTATATAGGGCAAGGAGAACATTTAGTACCCTAAAAGATTATGAGATAGTGGAGAAAAATGTTTAGTCGTTTCATTCAGAGAGGGTATCCCCCCAAAACCATACAAAAAGCCTCGGAGAAAGCTAAAAAATTAAGTAGAGAGAAAGTACTGTTTGAACCATCTAAAACAGAGAGAAAAAAGAAAAAACTCAGAGAAGGAATGAAAACATATTGGTTTATAACAACTTATAATACTAAACACAAGGAAGTAAGATCTATTTTAAAGAAGCACTGGCACCTTATTAAATGAGACCCCACAGTAGGCCCTATTGTTAAGAAATATCCCGAAATAACATACAAGAAATCAAAATCCTTGAAAGATCATATTGTCAAAAGCGAATACCAAGAAAACACGGGTAATCACACCTGGCTGCAACAGAGAAAGGGCTTTAGGAAGTGTCTAAAATGTAAAGCCTGTCAACATGGGGAGAACCTCACAAGTTTTAAAACCGCTTTTAATAAAACTGTAAAAATAAGAGGATATCTAACCTGTAAGTCAAGCTTTGTAGTTTATATGTTGAAATGCCCGTTTGAAAAAGTCTATATAGGGAGCACAACCTTACCGGCACATGAGAGAATCCTGCAACACAGAAGAGCGATAATTAACAAGGATAGGAGTTATCCTATAGCCAGGCATTTTGAGAAAAACCATCAAAGCAATCCAACCCTGATGCGGTACACTTGTATAGCTGAGGTACCCAGAAAAAAGAGGGGAGGGAATATAGATAAAGAATTGCGAAAATTAGAAACTTATTTTATCCTTGAGTTTGATAGCCAAGAGCCTAACGGATTGAATATTGATGAGGATTTGTTTACATGCCTGTATTGAAAACTGCTGTAAAGTTTGCACATTCAAGAAAAACATTTTTTATAATTGAAAGTTATTGAAACTTTTAGGAGGAGGACAAAGGACACAAGCACTTTAACACTAAGCACTTTATAGAATAATTGGAATAAGCACTAGCACAAGCACTAGCACTTTAAATAAAAAAAAAAGAAAATAGTATATGAGTATTAATACACGGAGAAAAAAAGAGAAATAAAGTCAGCACAAGCACTTTAATAAGGAAGATGGACATTGTAAACTTAGAAATTCTAAGTATAAAGTAGGCAGCTAAGGAACATTAAGCACTCATGCACTTTGTATACAAAGGGAACTTTCCATTTTTATTGTATCTTCTGGTTTTGGATTCATTGAGTAAATTTGAAATTATGTTATTCAATTAGAGTTTAAAGAAGATATTATGCACTGGCATATAAAAAGTGATTGCATGCAATGCGATAAAACCTGTTCCAAGATGGTACCCGAATTTACATGATGTACTGCCTTGATGTGAAATGGGGTATGTCCTCTGTCGTTGTTAATTTGTCTAACCATTACATGTATTTAAGTAATCTGAAAATGGGGCTCTGCATCGTGAACAAGGCTGCGTGTAGCAGCTGAAACGCGTAGATGCCATCACTACAAAAATAAAAAAACCGAGTGAGAAACCCCTGGAGTGCTGGTTTACTGCTGCCGAAAGACGGTGCTTGTGTGTTTATACACACACACATTTCCTTAAAATCTCACAATTCCTCAACCCATACCCACCCTAAAATTACCCTTGCCACCCCAAAACCCTATCCACCCTAAAATTACTCTTGCCACCCCTACCCATCCTAAACCCTAAAATTACCTTTGCCACCCTAAAATTACCCTTGCCACCCCAAAACCCCTACCCACCCTAAACACCAAAATTACCCTTGCCACCCCAAACCCCATACCCATTCTAAACCCTAAAATTACCCTTGCCACCCCAAAACCCCTACCCACCGTAAAACCTAAAATTACTCTTGCCACCCAAAAACCCCTACCCACCCTAAATCCTAAAATTGCCCTTGCCACCCCAAAACCCCTACCCACCCTGAACTCTAAAATTACCCTTGCCACCCCTAAACCCCTACCCACCGTAAAACCTAAAATTACTCTTGCCACCCCTAAACCCCTACCCACCCTAACCCCTAAAATTACCCTCGCCACCCCAAAACCCGTACCCACCCTAAACCCTAAAATTACCCTTGCCTCCCCAAAACCCATACCCACCCTAAACCCTAAAATTACCCTTGCCACCCCAAAACCCATACCCACCCTAAACCCTAAAAGTACCCTTGCCACTCCAAAACCCCTACCCACCCTAAAAACCAAACCCATTCTTACCTAATACTTACATTTGAAATGCATATCCCTTTACTATTCATGCCTTTACAACAAAATTCATTGTAAAGGCATATGCGTGGTAAAGATTTGCATTGTGATGGCCATGCGTTTGCAACAGCATTTGGGTTGTTACAACCGCGTTGTAACGGTAATGCGTTGCAATGACCGCATTGTAATGGTTGTTTCCCGTAAAATATCTATGCAGTACCAAAAACAGCAAAAAAGTTTAAATGTGAAATAATAAATTTCCCAAAATGAATTAGAAAAATAGAGTAAGAGTTCATAAACAACATGACACCTGAATGACAAAAATCAAATAAGTGGAACCAGAGATATGAATTGTTTAAATTTTAAGTAGATATAATGCCAAAAAGCCCAAAGTTCAATAATAGTCAATGGTCGTGGCAGAACAGGACCTACGCGCAATTTGGCACTGACCGCAATGGAGCTGTGAGTCAGATAGACTAACAAGGATTTTTCCTTCTGACTTTAGTACTTTAAGGGACCTATTTACGAAAAAGTCACACAGTGCATCAAGTCACCTTGCTGCTCTGCATGACAGGGAAAGGGCAGGAATGCGCTGTAATTAAGGCAATACGGCGCATTCCTGTCTTTTTCCCTGCACTGACGCCCTTTTGGCAGCCTAGCACCAACGCAGGCACCCATGCACCATGGTGCAAGAGTGACTTCGTTGCATGCAGGATTGTTTTTGTGCAGGAAGGGGCACCTTCTTGCACAAAAACAATTCTGAGAGGCATATTCCTCTTTCTATGTGTGCTGCAGAATGCACCACACATAGAAAAAGGAAGTAACCAGGAGAAATAAATATATTTCTCCTCATTACGCCTCTCCTGGGAAGGCGTATCTTTTTGGCACATTCCCAGGTCTACCAGTTCTGGTAAATCTGACAATGTGTCAAAAACCATAGGAGTTGTGTGGGAACACCCATGCAACGCCCATTGAACGCCTTCCCAGGGCAGAGTAAAGCAACACAGTGATTTGCGCTGCTTTGCCTTACTTCAGATTTATGGAGCCACTCAGGGCCACGCAAAGTGGCCTTGCATGGCTTCATAAATCTTACTTAAGGTCTGCGTTGCGCATGTACCATATTTTGTGGTGCAAATGTGACACAAACCGTCTCGTAATAGGCCCCTAAGTCCCAATCCACCCCAAATGACGCTGATCACTTGCTGGAAATACCTCTTGCTGCTTGTTGTATCCCTACCTGTCTCTTGAATAGGAGGTTAGCATTATGACCCTTGGAGACCACGTCATTGTCATGGGTACAAGAGAGAGAGGAGGTCCAGTCTTCTGGGCTCTTCTCAGGTCTCAGACAACAGGTTTAGTCCTCGTTTGATCTTCCACAGGTCCAGGAATGTTCTCAAGTGGGTGCCTATTAGTACCATATGTATAGCTGGCACGAGCTAGTGGGTGGGAATTACCCCAGGGGACACCCTAACCAGTGGAGTAAAGGTTCCCGGTGCTAAGCCCACCCACTTTGTGCATTTTCAAGATGGCCAAAGACTTCGGTCATACTAAACTTGGGCTCTGAGGGCAGGGGGTGTGTGTGGGGCGTGTACTATGGTAATCCTTGTGTCCTCCCATATCTAATACTAAAATCCAGTTTTAGGCAGTCTCTGTACCCCCAACAAATGCAGAAATAGAGGTGTGGTAAAATCAAGGCTGAGCTTTTCAGAAACTAGATGATATATGTTTTACACCAGCAGACCTGTTAAGCTTGATGTGACATTCAAGCATGGTTTGACACTTTAATGTTAAAGAAGATGCTCACAGCCCCATCCCAGATGTCACTCTAAACCAGTTCTGGGGTAGCTCCCCCTCCCACTGGGGCTGGTGCCTGGCTGGCTAAAAGGCCACAGTCATCACCGCACTAGATGCCACAAAATCAGTCTGCTGCCAAGATCTTATCAGGATCTACCTACTTTCCTCTGATCCACACCTGCAACACCTAGCCTGAACAATTGCTGACCTTCTCCCTCCACTGTACCTTATGCTGGGGTCATAGTCTTCACCAACTGAAAATGACTTTGCTGAATAAATACATTTGTACAATTCAATTGACACTCAGCTTTCATCCATCCCATCTCGTTCCCTCCCTCTTTGCCTTTCCCCCCACCAGCCTATTTTCCCTACCCCCTCCTTCACAGCAGACTGCATTGCTGTCCTCACTCACTGCAAATGACATAGCTGCATATTTCTTTCAAAAACTGCACATATTTAGATGACATTTAGTTCTCTGCTGGTCACTGAGCACTCTCCTTCACTTCTGCTCACCACTAGTCTGTCTTCTCTACACCCGACCTCGACTCTACTCCCAAACTCTCCAGTAGAAATCTTTCTCAGATAAACAATTGGGGAGTATTCTTCTCAAAATCGAGGCATGCCATACCTAATCCTCCTACTTCAGATCAATTTTTGTTGTCCTCCTCCTCCTCCTCCTCAGGAAATATTTGGCTGATCCCTCTTCTCTTTTCAACTAGAACCCATTCTCGCTCCGCCTGTGTTGCTCAAGAAGGGATGAACATCTTCATCCCTTCTCCACTATCTTCAAGAGACTCGCACTCTAGCTCCTATTAGGACATATAAATCTGTACACTACCAAGACATATTTACGACACAATGCCAACTTCCTCACATCTACTTACTTCAGTTAGTACTCTCTTATCCTCATTTCCCTCACTTTTGCAGCGGCTTTCAACAAAGCAGAACAAACCACCATGATGGGCACTTCCTCCATTCATTGCTGGTTCTGCAGTTGAAGGGGTCTCCTCTTATCTATCTTAACTCGTCTTCTCAGTATCACAGTATTTATCCTACTCCCCACGAGCCGCGGCCCTTGCAGGTAAGAACGGTGGGGCCGGGTGGGGGGAATTTCGAGAGACGACCACGAGAGAAAAGTAATTATTTATTTAATTTTTCCTCTTGATCGTCTCTCGAAATCCCCCTCCCCCCAACCCGGTCCCACCGCTCTTACCTGCGTGGGCCGCGACTGCTCCCCACCTACACTTTTACCTATACGAGTCCTCTAAGGCTTGAGTCTCCTCATCTGCGTGCTTTACGCCACTGCCTTCAGCAAGATCATATCTTCCTTTTGCTGCCACCTCTATAGCGACAACATGCAAATCTGTTTCCCATTCCCAGCTTTGTCCTTCAGCTCCACCCTCTGAACGCCTTACTGCTAGCTATCTGACACTGAAAAGCTTTTACGTCCCTTGTACTTAACTACCCACAACTAACTTGAAACACCTTATCTATCCCCTCAGCTAGAAATCTGATAGAAATTTTCCACAGTGAAATGTGACTAGAATAATTTATCACCATCCCAGAGAATGCTGGCAGGTTTTGGCTGTTAAACACCTGCAAAGTTGGCCTTCATCTCCGTTTCCATGCACCCCAATCACTCATGAGTAGCCTTGTCTCAAGCTAGCTAGAAATTAAGGCAGTTTGTTTACCTTCCATGAGAAAGTTCTACACTCCCTACCAAGACACTGGTCAGTAATCCTCACCACACCCATTATCTCAATAACACATTGGGTGTTATGTGGACAGCTAGGAGTAAAGATCTATCAGGACGATGTTCTGATTTACGGCAGAGACGAACAAGAGCATGACTTGAGGCTCAAACAAGTTTTGGAGAGGTTTCATCAGCACAATCTCACTGTGAGGTTAGATAAGTGCAAGTTTAGGAAATCTTCAATAGACTACCTTGGTCACACCATATCTGGTCAAGGAGTGGAACCTAAAGGTGAATTGGTTGAGGCCATACAAAATTTGGCCTCTCCTGCAAACAAAGAGGAACTCGTGAAGTTTCTCGGGATGGCAGAATACTACAGCAAATTTGTGAAAGGTTTTGCTGAGAGGTGTGTTAACATGCGAGGACTCCTGTTTAAAGGTGTGGACTTTAACTGGTCTGACGAGTGTGAGGCCGAGTTTGGGAGGTCAAAGAATTGCTTTAAAAAACTCCCAAGTTAAGAAGTTTTGATCCATCCAAAAAATCGGTTCTCGCCACCGATGCGAGCATGAAAGGCTTGGGGGCCGTTCTGCAGCAAGAGAATGGTGACTCGGAGAACGTCATTCTGTTTCTTTCACAAAGTCTTCGTGGGGCAGAATTGCGGTATTCGGTCATAGAAAGGGAGGCCCTTGCAGTACATTGGGCCATAAAGAAACTTAAAAACCTCCTGTGGGGTACTAAGTTTGTTGTACGTGCGGATCACAAACCCCTATGTGAGGTCTTCAAGAAAAAGGGCATTGATGCAATTTCGGGTAGGATATCCAAGTGGGTGGTTGCGCTTCAGGGTTATGACTTTGATGTAGAGTACCTACCTGGAGCCCGGAACAGAATAGCTGACACACTTTCAAGGCTAGTGCCACATAATGAGGACGAATTGAATTACGAAGAACAAGGACTGAATGAGTGGGTGTGCAACATTGAGAATGATGGCGTAAAAGAAAGTAAGTGGCGTGAAGAATGCGCTGCAGACAAAGAGTTCTTGGAGCTATCTTCCTTGCTCAAGGAAGGGTGGAACAAAAAGACCAAGGGTGATTGTGAAAAATATTGGAATGTGAGGCATGAACTATCAGAATGTGAGGGATTGATATTTAGAGGGACTAGGCTAGTTCCTCCAGTTGTGCTTTGCTGTGGTTTGTTAGAACTGGCTCATCAAGGGCATCAGGGTATGTCAAAAACGAAAGAGAGGCTTAGACTCAACTACTGGTGGCCTGGTATGGATTTGCAAGTTAAACGCCTGGTTAGAGATTGTGTACCTTGTACACGAAGTGAAAAGTGCCTTAAGCCCAGGGTGCAGCCCATGGTTGTCAGAGAGCGCCCCAAGACACCTTGGGAAGAGTTGGCGCTAGACATTTTGGGTCCTATTCAAGGAAATGGCTGTGATAGTTATGTTTGTTCTCATTGAGATGTATTCCAGGTGGCCAGAAATTAAGCTCTCTAAAGGAATTGACACAAAACATGTTATCTCATTTCTCAAAGAAGTTTTTGCACGAGAAGGTTTACCTGGGGTATTACTAACTGACAATGGTGTTCAGTTCGTCTCCAATGACATGGAAGAGTTTTTACAAAATTGTTCCATCAAACACAAACGCTGTTCCCTATATCATCCTGAGACAAATGGTATGGTGGAACGCTTCAACCGAGTTCTGAAGGAAACCATTGACATGGCCAAACAGAACTGGTTGGATTGGAAAGAAGAAATAAACAAAAAGGTGGAGATTTATAGGATTTCTCCCCATGCCACCACTGGTCGCACTCCCTTTGAGTTGCTCAAGGGAAGGCAGCCCAACACGTTGGTTGCGCCTCATTGGGTCAATGAAACTGAATCAAAGAAGGGAAAAGTGTCATCTGATGACAAATGGAAGCTCAAGGAGGCAAAAAAGATTGGTGCTCGGAAAGTAACCTTTGACGCTAGGAAATCTGTCAAAGTTACACCCGTGAAAGTTGGTGATTGGGTCTTAATCAGGGCACCTTTTGGTAGAAAGGCGTCCGGGCTGTTCCAGAGACCACACAGGGTGGTAAAACTGTTGACTAATGCTATAAGAACTGAAGATTCACGTGTATGGAATCTCAACAGAGTGGTGGTTATTAAAAATGATGTTTTTATGCGTGATCAGTCCTTGGTCGCTTCCCCATCACGTTCTTTAACATCAGCATCATGCAATGGACGCAAGGATCTTACACCCCTAGGAACAAGAAGAGTGATCAAACAACCCACAAAATTTAAAGACTATGTCATGGAACAATTGTGGTGATGAGGTCTCTTCTATTTTAACATGCATTAACCTTTATTATTATTCCTCTGTTTTTTTTTATTCTTTATTTTATTTTGCAGCGTTTGAACTTTTAGTATAAAGAGGGAAGGTGTGTAGTAATGTGCTTTATAATGTGCTTTATTGTATGGGCTTTGCTTAGGCCTCAATCACATTGTATTCTTTTGAGCAACACCATGGTGATAGAACCTGGTGTTGCTGACCTGCTCTGGGCTGAGTCAGTTGCACCTGGCACAGCCTACTTGATGGATGGGACCTTTTCCTTCTAAGAATAAACTTACTTCTTCTTCATCTTGGACTCTCCTGGTGAATGATTACCTTAATTTTACAACGACCCAATGGGTATATCACAGATGTTCAATTCAAATCCATCAGACTTTCTCTCTCTCTCTGGACCAGGACTCTATAGACCCCTTTCTATGCATCTCAGATCTGCTCTTCAGGGCTGCTGTCCTGGAAGGGTCTACAAATCCCCTCTTCACAATATTCTTACTGTTCTATAGTGTCCATCCTTCCACACTACCTCTCTCCTTTGATCTTTTACGCACTCAGTGCCCTCACTTCACATTGTAAACGTAGCCGCATGTCTTCAGATGCTGCCTGCATACTCTGTTGGTAGGTATGGTGGTTCACTGCCTCCTGGGGTTAGGTTTACACTTTATAAATACCCAAATATAATAAAACTACACCACCAATGGGTGGCTTCCCTAGGAGAGCTTCAATCCCTCTGGGAATGGTACCCTGGTGGGCTCTGAGTGTACTCTCAATTCTGTCAAGACGTGAATGTAAGTCGCTGATTCATAAACCTTTTCATGTGCTAAAGTAGGCATAGGCTTGCATACCTTACATGTGAATCACAAGAGTATAGATGCAAAGTGAGCGTGCACGAGCTTTACTCACACTAGAAGTATTCACATATTACATAAATGTAGATTACAATTCGAAAAGCATACTCGAGGGGGGGATTGAGGGAGTCAGGGTGACTCCGTGTACCATCAAGCAGTATTTTGGTGCATTCACAAACCCCTAAGAACACTTTCCTTCATAGATTTTTTTACATAGTTCCAAATCTGGACTACATGGAGGTCTGTCCAGTTCTGTGCTTTCTTTCCACAGACCACTATTTGCGCTGTATTAATTCAGCGGTTACAATCGAAGCAGGCAGAGACTACGAGGACCAGAATCTACTTATTTGTAAAGGAAACTACCATGATTGAATAAATTATGTTCTACCGTAGTCATATAGCAACCCTTTCTCTACACTAATCTGAGCTTTTAACGCACACTCGCAGACTGTGCAAGGAGTACAGAAAGCATATTAGTTATTCCTATATTTATGGCTAAAAAAGGTGCTATGACTCGGATCCCCCTTCACTGGCACTCTGGAGGGAGGGAGTGTACGGGTGTGCGCGCCAGGAGAAGCCACTTTATCAAGCAAGGGGTTGCCCCCCCAAACATGAGAGGATATGGGGTGGGTGGTGGGCGTATCATGGACTGCCGGAGTGATGATGATGTTACCTACCAGTGTGTATATTCCATGTTATGGTCTGACACGAAAAGTGATGTTTCTTGAAAGTCGGTGGATGCTGCCACAAACTGTAAACCTAATCAAATTTGGTTATTAAAAAAAAGTGCTATGACGCTACTGCGCCATCGCGCTTTTTTCGTTGACTTTGCGCTGCTGGGCAACATGTCTTTAAAAAAAAAAAAGCATTGACCAAGCTAAAAGAGCTTGCGTAGGCGAAACCTATTGGATTTGCCAATGCTTGTGTTAAAATAATGCTTAGATTTGTTACCTATCAGTACTGCTCTTTTCTGGATGACTGAGGAAGCAAATCAATGCCGTTGAGTGAATCGTAGATTTCGATGCAGTATTTCCATCCCTGTCCACACTGCCCATTCCCTACCTACTCCTACTCTTCAGACCACCTGCTCTCTAGCTCCGCCAATGCTTTCCTACTCTTGGTGCTATCTTGGGCCTGTGCTATGCTTTTGCAAACTCATCTTTTTAGGTCTCGCCTGAGCTAGCACATGCGCTGCTCTGGCGAGACTTTTAGTAAGGGGGCTTTAAAAAGCTCACCACAAGCTTTTGCTTGTGGCCTAAAACTTGCGGTTACGCGCACAGTTACGCGCATAGCCGCCATCTGGCTTTAGCCCCCATCTGCCTTTCCTCTGTTGTCATGGGTCATTAAGCGCCTCTGTAGCGGGCTCCTTTCTGATTGCAGTACCATGACGGGCTTTCTCTTTAAAGCCAACCTCGTCTCCAAATTATACATGTTTTCGTGCTTAGCGTGCCTTTTGCAATTTGAAATATCTCTCGCGGGTACCTTTATAATTGCAGTACCATGACGGGCTTTCTCTTTAAAGCCAGCCTCGTCTCCAAATGTGTCATTAAGCGCCTCTGTAGCGGGCTCCTTTCTGATTGCAGTACCATGACGGGCTTTCTCTTTAAAGCCAGCCTCGTCTCCAAATTATACATGTTTTCGTGCTTAGCGTGCCTTTTGCAATTTGAAATATCTCTCGCGGGTACCTTTATAATTGCAGTACCATGACGGGCTTTCTCTTTAAAGCCAGCCTCGTCTCCAAATTATACATGTTTTCGTGCTTAGCGTGCCATTTGCAATTTGAAATATCTCTCGCGGGCACCTTTTGATTGCAGTACCATGACGTGCTTTCTCTTTAAAGCCAGCCTCGTCTCCAAATTATACATGTTTGACCAACAAGTCAACATGTGTTAAAGGACGTCTTTAAAACGAGCGCTTTAGGGAACAAAACGTTCATTTTTCATCCTCACCAACTATTTTTTTGCCTATAAGCAATGTAGGAAACAATCAGAAGCCGACGATCCTGCTCATCGTGTTGAATGGCTACCAGAAATATCTGTGTGCAACCCGCAGGAATCAGATTCAAAGCTTAGTGGGGCTAACTCAGCCTTTCATCCACAGGAGGTATAAACAAAAAAATCTCTCGCAGGCACCTTTCTAATTGCAGTACCATGACGTGCTTTCTCTTTAAAGCCAGCCTCGTCTCCAAATTATACATGTTTTCGTGCTTAGCGTGCCATTTGCAATTTGAAATATCTCTTGCAGGCACCTTTTTGATTGCAGTACCATGACGTGCTTTCTCTTTAAAGCCAGCCTCGTCTCCAAATTATACATGTTTTCGTGCTTAGCGTACCATTTACAATTTGAAATATCTCTTGCGGGCACCTTTTTGATTGCAGTACCATTACAATAATACCAAGGCTATTCGTCATAAAACCATGTATCAAGTTCCTTTTATTGTATGCCTATTATAGTGCTGCTATAAACATACTGTGCAGACGCTTTACAAATTAAATCAAGGATAAGCCTAACTGCTAAAAAAGTTATTTAAATAGACAATAAAGCCAAGTTAGGATTAAATTATCCAAAACAAGATCCTTCAAACACTCTCTCTCACTAACTAACTCACTCACACTCTCACTCACAAACTAACTCACACTCTCACTAACTAACAAACTCTCAATCACTCTCACACACTCACTAACTATCACTATCACTAACTAACTGACTCTCTCAATCTCACTAACTCACAATCTCTCACTCTCACTAACTGGCTAACTCTCACTGACTTACTCTCACTAACTAACTTACTACATAACTCTCACTCTCTCACACTAACTAACTCACTCTCTCACTGACTGACTAACTCACTCTATCACTAATTACATAACTCTGTCACTCTCACTAACTAACTAACTTACTTACTAACCTTCACCCTCCTGTTATTTATGCCCCCCGTAACAAAAAAAAAATTGCCATTGCCAATAGGTCTCGCCTTTAGAACCTTAAAAGTTTTTAGCCATGCAACAGTTGATAATATTGCACAAAGGATATTATGCTGCTTAAATAAATACTTATAAGGTCCCAAAAGCGAGACCTATTGGCTATGCCAATGCTTGTTGTTTCTTCTCACAGATAATTATATTCCTTGATGACACCAGCACAGCATGTCTTTACTTTAAATGCATACATAGTATGCTGCCTTTAGTAAATGCCTGTTTTGTACTTTGTGCTCAATTTTTGCTAGAAATGACGCACATGGATTACAGTGTGCCTCGGGCGATGCGTCCTCACCTACCTTGCCTGGGTCTGTTGAACTGCTTACCACCTTCATGCAAGATCTGCACAAGAGCGGAAGGAGTGACTCTGAAATCTGGAGGAACTGTGAGGTACGTATTGTACTCTCATCAATACTATGAAAAGGGTGTGCTTGATTCAACTGAATGTGACCGGAAACTTTTTGTTTCTAATAAAGATAACAAATCCAGCAAAGATGGCTAAACTGGATTTCCTGTATATGATTGTATGCAATGATACTAGTCATACAGACGCCTCTTCAAAAGTTTGTTCGAAACCGGTGGACGCTTTGATATCTGATAATATTTGTGATAGATTGTGAACCTGTGAGCTTTTACCACAATTTTGTTGCTGCTCTTACACCAGTGTACATGTTGACACTGTATTATGCAAGATGTCAAGAAAACCATATTTATAAATAAAATTTAAAAATTCAGCAAAGACATTGGACAACATATTGGTTACATCATTATATTTGTCGAGCATCGCAAGTTTGTTGCTAGTAAGGTGACTCAGTGAGCTAAGAGTTTTCTGTTGAAAACTGTGTGTAACATAGGTCAACGTTTTGAAACCCAGCACGACCGTCCATAAATTGAGTAGTGTTGAATTGGATAGTAGTAAAATGTATTTCCAGCGCTACAGAATGGTAAATCCTTGCTAGCAAATTTTATGTAAAAAAAATATATATTATTATTGGCCCATATAGAACCGGATTATAGATTTGGCGTAGAGGTGAAAAGCTACTCCGTCCAATCAAAAGTTCCTTGTTTTTTTTTGCACCCGGCGTTACTGGGTGTGAGATCACAAGGCCCATTTTACCAGTCAGTAAAATCTAGTGCAGATCAGCCAGGGTTTGAGGGCACAAGCACAGGCCCACCTCAGCACGACCCCCTCCTACAGGATGGGTGGAGCATCCTCACAGTGATAAATGGAAGCAGAATAGTACTCGGAATGGGAATTACACA
Organism: Calotriton arnoldi; assembly: GCA_963921515.1. NCBI lineage: Eukaryota > Metazoa > Chordata > Amphibia > Caudata > Salamandridae > Calotriton > Calotriton arnoldi. Next base: position 1,769,484 of record CAWUFW010001624.1, on the reverse strand, counting down.
TGTGGATCAGAACCCAGTAATTCCTGGTTTGCATGGTTATTCCCCATTGCTGGGACAGAACCTCATACAAAGGAGTTTTAAATACAGAGATGCTGTCCACAGTTAGTAACTACCTTCGTGTTCTCTCTGCATCTAAAACCCAAAGCACTCGTATTTAGGCCCATGTTGCGCAGAATCTCACTCTACTCATCACATCCCTGATGAGACACTATTTTGTAGAATATTATGAGCACCCTATGAAGTGTGATCCATGCGATGGTGATCCATGCCAGATTTTCAGGCTAGATACTGACTACGTAAATGATTTCTATTTCGTTTAATTATAGGTATATTTTTTCCTGAAAACATGCCATGGATCCCATCTTCCTTGACGTACTTAGCACACCTTTGCTTTAGAGTTTCCTCACTTCAGATGCACATTGAAAGGGGTTAATATTGCTTTTTGACACTAAAATGCCTGCCACCCATTGAAGCTGTTATTTCCTTCCATGCATGTAGCGGTTCTTTCTTTCCAGTGACATTTTGTTCACTCTTTTCCCTGTGTCAGTCGTATTACTGTGCTAGTGAGAAATGTGTAACCGTGTTTTTATTAATACAGCATGTGTCTCCTTGGAGACACGAGACATTAATGAATGAATGACTACTGTCACATAGTACATTCCAAAATTTCATTATAATAAAAAAAGTAAAAAATGTAAATCTAACACCAGGCACTGACAGAATTTACTAAATATACATAGCTTCTCATATTCTTCCATTACTGCGACTAAACAGGGAGTTGTGTACAGTGTAAACTCCCTGTCATACAAGTATGGTCCCACCCTTTGTTCTTTTTAAAGTGGCCTACATTCGAAGCTCGTCTTTCATCCATGTTTGTTTCCTTAGGCACCTTTTAAGATGCGCCAACAAGAAGCCTGCTGGTATATCCTTTTTATTCAACTTTAGTTGTTTTAAAGCTGTGAGAATTAAAGCATAACAATCTAATTGCCCTTAAATATCTTTCTCCAGTTTTGTAAGAATAGTATAGCCATGTTGATTCTTGTTTATTTGCCATGTGCCACATGGCAGGGTTGTGCACCTCATGATGTCCCCCTTCTCCCGTTCAGGTGTTTCTTATGTGGGCAAATGCCCATTGTGGCGGTATTAAAACAAAATCTTAAAATACGTTAATATGACCTTTACATTCGTGTCTCAATTGACTGTGTTCTCTGTTAAGATAGAGGGTATCCGAAGCAGAAGGCACACAGGAGCCTGAAGAATCGCTGAAGTATCGAGCAGATCCTTATACCCAAAAATCTGGTGCTCCGAGCTCCTGCACTGGGGCATTGTGGCCTAGGGCATCTCAATAAATTGACTTCCTATAACAGCATAGAAAGTCACTGGGCCAGATTAGCAAACATTTTGCAAAAAGTCCGAAATCTGTGTATTGTGGATTTCTGACTAGAGATTGCTTGGTGTTTCTGTTTTTGAGGATTCAAAGAGATCTCCTGAAATGTGCATGGGACTCTAGGTAAGCCGTAAATGGCCCTCTATTCTCCTATTTTTCCAGGCCGAGTTCTCTGGAATTGTCTATATGGTTGCTAATCCGCTGGGCGCTTTGGTGAAAATGTGTTATATCCACAGGGAAATCATTTTCTGTTTGGCAACGCCCCTTGCCGAACATCCCTGTAGCATATTGGAATGTTAATTCCCTTTTCAGGGTTGGAAACAGCCTGTGGGATTGTACATTAAAGATCGGGGCAGCCTCTTCTGCCACAGGCCCTAGTGGTCAGTGGGACTGAGGTGTAGGCGGTTGTCAGACTGGGCCGATCTGCATAGGGCTCTAGGACACGTGGATGGAGTGTTTTAAACACTGGGGATTTGTCTCGATGCTTCCGTGCATGTTTCTGCTCAATGTGCCCACACTGCAGGCAGGGAGCCGCCATTTGCAGATTAGTCTTGTCCCCTCCACCCCCACCTCCGAAGGGACCCTCCAGACGTAACTGCTCGGCCGCGTCTAGCGTGAATGGGAGCACGCGCCGTTCCAGGGGCGTGAATGGGAGCACGCGCCGTTCCAGGGGCGTCTCGGCCTTATTAGGTTTCATCTGGAGCCCCGTAGGCTGCCGTCTCTCCTGCTGATACATGTAAAAGTAGGGCATTCACCGCTGCTGGGCTCAGCCGCAAAGCACTCAATAATTCATGATTCACCTGAAAGTGCTCTGGATTTAAAGGGCCAGTGCAGGAAATGTTTGAAGCATAGACAGACTATGTATTTTCGTTCTTTAATTTTGATCTTCTGTATGACCGTTTTCTTTTTCTTTCGTTTTTGTAAACCAGGGAGTTATCATCATTTAAATATGTTGTTGTCTGCACCGGTTTACACGGTGGGTGCTCGTCTTCTCGAGGGGACGGACACCAGTTTGGGTAATCTCAGTAGGCCGGTACTGACATCACCCTGACTGAGAGACTGACGTCAGTTCCCTTGAATAACCGTTGTTCTTTCATAGAGAACATAACATGTTTTAACAAGCATTGGAAATGCAATAGGTCTCGCATTTGCTTATGTTAGCGCTATTGGCGTTGTAAATGACAATGTCTTTTATCCATGTGTTATGGAGTGTATGTGGTGTGTAGTGATATTACACCCTGTGTTTGCTTCGAGAGGTGCTCACTTTGTGACTAAATTAGGAATGTATTTGCGCAAAATCCTGGACGATTTGGTGAAAAGAGGGTAAAACAGTCGTATTTGTCAGCTGTGTCCACTCACGCGAGCCCCTCTGAAGTCTTCAGTACGATTTACCCCGAGTGCGTGCCCCAGTCATGCCCACTCTGTCGCTGCCGCACTTAAAGTTTCGGGCATGAATAGTTTTTTCTCCCCGAGTCAACAGAACGTGTCTGTCTTTCTACAGAGGCAAGCACCCTGAGGCAAAGAGAAAGACAGATAGACCAGGGCACAAGTCCTAAAAAAAGAAGTGGGGGGACTAACCTAGTTAATCTGTTTGCAAGTGGCATCGCAGCGCGTGACATCACGGCGCGTGACATCACAGGAACTGGCATCACAAGAAGTGATATCAGATCTTAAGCCCTCACATATATGCTTAGCAGGTGTATCATGAGTACATTTGAGCACATTTCGAGCATACTTGCAAACCCTCCTGATTTAGGCAGAAGATTCACACTTTTGTACGCTACATATAAAACAATGTTACCTTTTGTCAGCGTTAAGCTTTCTATAGCCATAGTGCTTTAAAAGAAATAGTGATATTTAAATCATTACAACGCCTCCTCAAGGGTAATAAGCGTATATAAATGCAATTTATTTTGTGCAAATACTGGGAAAGATCAACACATCTGACTTCTAACAGTGCATGCAAATCTCCTAAACAGAGCCTGAACAAAGTGAAAAGCTGCCTCTTTAAAGTATGTGTGAAGTGCTAACAAGGTGTGAGCCTTTGTTTCTCCTCTGCTGCATTTGCATCAGGTGTGAGGCTCCTGACTGCTGCCAGCCAGGAGACTCCAACAAAAGGAGGCTTGATGACCCCTGAGACTCGGCCTTTGTTATGGCCGAGTATCCCAGCAGGAGTCAGAAATAAGAGAGCCCCGCCTGCACGTTGTTGTCTGCTTTCGATCACAACAACGCTGAATGTGTCCCGGTGTTTGGAAATTACACCGGGACGAATTCAGCATCTTTTTTAGTGGGGCCCAACTTCTTGGCAGGGTGGACGGCATCCACCCTGTGAAAGAAGTGGGGGGACGCCGTCCACCCGCGTGGACCCCCGACTCGTGCCCTGAGATAGACATGGCACACTGACAGAGAGAAGACAGAGACTGGACGCTGATGGAGAGAGGAAAAGAAAGGCATGGGGAGACAGATCGCTGAAACAATAGACAGGTGGGAAGAGAGGGATGTGCAAATATGAAGAAGAGATGTGGACAGGCAGACAGACAGATAGATTGATAGATAGATAGATAGGAGAAGCAAGAGGTGGAAAAGCGCAGCACAGCAAGAGACAGACAGATAGAAAGAGGGGCGAGTGCTGCAGATATAAAGTGACAGGCAGAATGACAGAGGCTGGATACATGGGGGTGGCAGGCAGATAGAGACTGGGAAAGGTAAGCGAGGGAGACATTAAAAGAAATACAGACAGAGAAAGACCGTTAAAGCGAGAGTAACAGAGCGATGGGCGCGCTGACAGAGACACGGATATAGGCAGGGATCCTGTCTGTCCACACCCTCCAGCAGGGCAGCGGCATACGCCAGCCCTGCACCTCTCAAGCTGTAGCCCGTTCGGGGGGCTCTTCCACATACCACCCGGCAGTGGGTGACACATGTGCTCCTTCCGTGGAGCCTCCCGCTCCTCGTTCGTTCTGAGTGTCTCAAAGACCCACCTGGGCGCCAACAGCCAGGGCTGTGGGCAGAGAGACTCACTGTGGCATTTTTTATCAGGGACACATCGAACGGAGCTGCATCTCGCAACCACGGCTCCCAACTCAGTGGTACTCATTTTATCGGCCACGGAAGGGTGAAAAACGGACTCTGCATGAGTCCAGAACCGCAATACCCAGCTCTCTGAAGCAGCCTATATGCATTGTAGAGTTGCCAGTAGAAGAGAAGTCACTTCATATAAGTTGCACTAACCCACTGAGCTGCCTTCGCAGTAATAGCTCAACTGTGATTAATAAGGAGGTGCATTTTTCCAAGCGCGAAAAGGTGTCCTTGTGTAATGTTACTGGTGCTCATGTAAAGCGCTCCAATACCTTCGGGTTAGTTCGCGCTATATAAAATTGCAACAACAAAAAAAATATCCTGCATCACAAGGCTAAGATCAACACAAACTGTCCACAACCCTACAAACATAGGCTAGGAAACACATACAGTATGTGCGTCAGCACTTTTAGGGACAGTGTGTGCGTTTTAGTGACTGTGGACCCGGGAAACTTGAGTTCTAAACCCGGCTTCCCCAGGTTGTTACTACACTGTGTGATCCTGGGCAGAGCACAATCTCCTCCAGCGCCTCAACTCTCTTCTGCAGTAAAAAGTGGAACTTGTGGTCTGGGCACTACATAAAAACGGAATAAATGCATGCGTGCAGTGCCTAGAGGCGCTCGTGTGCCAGGTCAGGGCGCTGTGACCATGCCAGCCACTGACTTACCGCCTGCAGGATCCACTGGCTGCACACCACAGAGATCCAAAACGCCGGCTTCATCCTTGGGGACCCCGCCACAGCCCTCGGACCCCACCCGGATTGGAATCCGGGATGGAGGATGTCCCGTCCGGATGGACACCGGGGTCCGAATTGAGAGACGAACAGAAAGCACACAGTGGAGGCACTGGCTCAGCAGTCAGTAAGGAGGGGGCGACGGTCCATGGAGAATGGGGAGGAGGGGGGGCACACAGCCAGAAGGAAGGGAGGGGGAGGCTCGGGTGCAAACATGGTTCTCCCCCTGGCTCGCGTGCTGCGATCAGAGATCGAAAGTGGAAGGTTGTGTGCGAGCGGCACTGGTGGCCCTCCGCCTCCTCTCACCGTCAGGGTGGGGGCGGAGGAATCCTGCCCACCTCCACCGTCCTCCAGCCAGGCGTGGAACCTGGGACATGCCCCCATCCTCCCCGACAACAATTGACTAGTTTTTGAACATTTTTATATTGCTTTTGAATGAGAACTAATCGCAAAGGCACTTAAAGAAAACCTGACGGTTAAAGGGTCTCGTAGAAACACAAAATACTTCAAGCCATGTGTTTTTGCAAATGGCCAATTGTGCACGTAGCGCATCATACTGATTTACAGTTGGCTTCTAGGCACTTCGGGTGTGTGGTGACGAAGTACAGCGGCATTAAAGTCACTTGCGCAGGATCACAGGAGTGTCAAGGTGTCAGAGGGATGAACCCGAGTTTAGGGATAGCTCGATAGCAGGGCAGTGGTAGTGCAAGGAAGAGCTGTGTGAGGGGCCGCCCTTTTTAAAGTGAACGCGGCATGGCGTGCTGCAAGTCCGGAGAGAACACGGGACTGACTGTAAAAACATAGTGCGTACGGAGTTACAAAGGAGACTGTGTAACTCCGCCAGTAAACGATCCAGTCCGGGTGGGCGGGGACAAAAGGAGACAGGGCAGTAACAAGGAGGGACTAAGAAGCCTCCTTTACAATGAAAAGCCACCGTTTACCATGCACTATGACGCAAGCCAATAGGAATCATGGGCGGGGCTTCAAGTCCCCTTCTAAAAGTGTATCGATGACAATAAGCCTCGCAGAGGGAGGAGCGCATGCGCGCTCCAGCGCTAGGTCTGCGAGACCTAAAAAGGACAAAGCTCATAAATTGTATCTTCGTCCCAAGACGCATAGTTTACATTCAGCTCACTTCGTAAGACATTTCCGTTTAATAAAAAAAGAAATGCTTCTCCAACATTGTAAACTCCCAGCACCTGCTGTTTTTTATTTTATTTTATTTTTAGGTTCAACTCTGTTTTATTGCATTTCAAGAATACAAATCAGAAAACTGTAAGTGAGAACTCGCTTCAATAAGAAAGCAATTCAAATAAAACCAACAAACCTCTGTCTCCCACCCCAGTACTCACTCCCAGATCCACTGTGATAGCGTCGCACTATTCGCCACCCACAGGTCCACCCGGTCTCCCTCTCCACTTCGTGCCAATGTGACTGGTGCTCCCAAGCGCAACAGGTGCAGGTATCTGAGGCAGGTCAGCTCCCTAACCTCCGCAGAGAGAAGAGCGATGAACGGGCACCAAAGCTCTCTGTAATAGTCTACTTGGTTGATCAGTTTGAGAGTTAATCTCTCCATCCCCAGTATGTGCCATAGCCTGTAGAGCCATCTGAGATGGAATGAAAGATTTTCGGTGCCCCACTGTGAGACAATGTTTTGTAGGACTGCTCCTAGTGCTAGACCAATGTGTCGCCCCCTGTGGGAGTTCAGCGGGAAAGTAAGGACATTCAGGAGCCCCAAGATAACAAATGCAGGGAAGCGGGGTAACTGCGTGTCAAAGTAGGTGTCTATGTCAGACAGTATTGTGTCCCAATATCGTGTAAGCTTGGGGCAGTCCCACAACAGATTAAGCAGCGTCCCAGGAGTCCCACAACCCCTCCAGCAGTTTGCGATGCGCGCAGGGTTACCCCTACGGAGCCGCACTGGGGTAAGGTACCAATATGTAGTTATTTTAGTAGCGGTCTCAATGCTGGCTGTGTTGCATGCTGTATGTCGTGCCCTGTAGTAGATCTCATCCAATACTTTGTGTGCCAGCTTCTGTCCCAGCTCAAGCTCTCCATCTCTTCTGCCCTGAGTTTTAAACCTTCGGGGTATCTCATTGAAGAATGGCGTTCAGTTCCATTATAAGGCTGCTGTCAGAGGTCTTAGTCAAGAGCCATTTTGCAATGGGGGTAAGCAACGTTGTGCCCCAGCGCGAGTGGTCTGGTGAGTGAGCCAATGGTGAATTTGAAGGTAGCGTATTCTCTCTGTTTCTGGCAACGCAAATTCTTTGCACAATTCCTCAAAGGAGATGGGGGCCTCTTCATCGAAGAGGTGACCAACGGATCTGCAACCCGCTGTTTGCCAAGTCAGGAAAGTGGTGTGATCTAACCCTGGCGTAAAGTCCAAATTTCTCTCAGTCGGGTTCAGCGGGGAAGGGAACGTTAGGGCTTTGCACGTCGCCACTCGATCCCACACCTCAAGAGTGACTTTAGTGACAGGGGAAGAGTAAAGGCCCCTTGCTCTCTGTGCGCGCTGCAAAAATGAGATCTTCCACATATGTTCCCCAGCTACCGCCTTGTCCATAAAAAGCCAATGCTTCTCTGACCCCCTCTCTATTCCATTCCACTAAATAGCAGAGTTGTGCCACCTGATAGTAATGCAGGAGGTTGGGGATCCCCAGACCCTTCTCGGGTGGACCGGTAGCTCTGTTCCAGACTCAAGCGAGGCCTCCCCTCTGTTCAGACAAAGGGCCACCTCTCCCACTGCAAAGACTAAAGCATGCCCACAGGGGATTCTATCGGAAGGGCCTGAAATAAGAACAGGATCCTCAGGAGGGCAGTTATCTCGAATGCCGCGACCCAACCGAGCCAGGACAGTCGGTATTACTTCCATTGGCCCAAATTCCTCTGTACCTGCCGAAGTAAGGTTTGATAATTTATGTCTGCTGTCGATTTCACTGTCGGGCCAATTGGACCCCCAGGTAGGGTATTGAGGTAGTCGACCATTGTATCTGAAATTAGTCAGAAAGGAACCTCTCTGTATTATTGGGGATTAATCCATCACAGTATTTAGGGATAACCTGATTCTTTTGGTTTTTCAAGCTTGAATATTAAAAGGTTTAAACCCAGTTTGTGTTACAATTTTTGAATCCATTTTCATTTCCCAATGGTGCAACCTATAGCGATTGCAGCCATCTGCCTACTGGCGGTATATGCACATTTAACACAACATGAAGTCCCTAATGCGGGTGCCCTTGTGATCTTTGTAGTAGAAGTAACGCTGCATACCACTTTGAAGTTTTTTATTCTTGGGTCACATTTCCAGCTGTGGATTCTAACACAAACACTTTTCACGAATACACTGTCCCACAGGCACCTGCTGCATATAGACCTTATGCTCTTGTTGAAATTCCTATTACAGTCTGGTAACACCAGACTTGGTTTAATGGCACCCTTCCCCATGTGCCTGGGCCAGTTCAAATGGGCCCTCTCAGTAATGAGGGGGCTACTTGGCCATTTGCTGGATATACCCCATACCCTGATTTAGTCAATCTAAATCTTGTGCAAACCCAAGGTTTGTACAATGTTCTTTGCATCTTATACAAGTGCCTACCTCAGTTTGTTTTGCGTACATTAGCTGGTCCAGCTAGACGTGGCATGAAAGCGCAAGTCCAGTCCCTGCAGCGCCTGTTATTAGTCCTGTGATTGTTGATTTAGTTATGGGCAAAAGACTCACTAATTGTAAGGAAATTCCATTTTGGATTGCCCAAAAATCGATCAACTCGAAGCTGTGTTTCCCCTTATGGGACCACAAGACAAGCACAGAATTTTAACTATGTGCTTACCCACTGGGATGGTTCCCACTCTTGGAGACTGTAGCACCTGGGGGACAATTTTTTACTTAGTATACCATCTGTCAATGCACTCCCTCGATGGCCGTTTTACCAAACATTCTCAGACAGATACAGAATGAACATGGGGGTGGGGGGGTGGTCCAGCCCTAGATTTGGGGATCAAACTAATGGGTAATTTTCCTGTAGTCACCGAAATGATTCTTTCTAATGTTAAAGGTGAAGCAGCATCTCTTTCTATATGCCAGCGATTTACAGCGGTGACAGTAGACCACCGCGAATGTGAGTTGCCTATAATTATTGCTAATGTTTATACCTCTTTAGAACGCAATAATTTGGGAACCAGACCTTCAGCACAACCACTTGGCAAGCTTAATACTGACAAGGATGCCAGCCCAGCCCGTGACTTTGTTAAAAAACCATAGGATAAATCTAAAGAACAACAGAAAGGTAAACCTCAGGGAGGTTCTCCACCCCAGAGTCTTCTGAGAGGCGGTACGATTTACGTGATTGCACTAAAATCAAGACTCCAGACAGGTATCGGGTTCCTGATGCACATTCTCCTCGTTCCTTTCAGGAATCATTTGACCAGTAGTACGTGAGAGGAGGGAGATCTGAGCGCAGACAGGAAGAGTACGTGTAACCGAAAAGGGAGACACAACGCTTGTCTGACGTTAAGATAAAGAAGGAGGACAAGACTCCTCAATATTAAGCACTTTCAGAAAAAAAAAGGAGCAGCTTGACTGCTAATTATGCCACAGAGAGTGAGAACCTTTCTCCTGAGCAGGAGTTGGGCGGTGACTCTTCTCGACAGCGCGGCAGAAGTCACCATTGTACGCCGGAATCTCCAGGAGTTTCTGATAGCGAAAGCAACTGATACCATTGTTACAGTTGAAACTGCAGATACACGTGTGGCCCGTACGGATAGATTATATCACTTAGATATTCAAATTGAAGGTGACGTTAAACACACATCTTCGGGGAAAATGTAGCTTTTTCCCATGACATCCTATTGATGGAGGTTGTTTGGCCCCCACCATTTGTACTTGCATCCCCCAAGGAGAGGATGTGATTCTTCCTTCTTTTTCTGTCCTTGACCCTGACGAGGTCAAACAAGCTTATGCACCCAAATGGGCCCTTTCGTTGGCCCCTGCACTTTATCTCAATCATGTTGGCTTGGATAAGGATTCCCCTTAACATATTATACCTACACAGTCCACCCTACAGGTGCAGCCCCAATATCCTATTAAACGGGATGCTAAAGCACCCAGTAAGGAAATTCTTTCCCAATTGGAATACCAGGGAGTAATTGAACCCTGTGTCTCTCAGATGAATAATCCTCTTTTTCCTGTTTTAAAAGCAGATCGTGCTTATCGCATTGTCTTGGACTATAGACATATAAATATTCAAGCTCGCACATTTTAAGTGCAAAATACACACAGTACAGTACTCGTCAACAATGTTGTCCATAATGAATATAAAACCACATTGGATATTGCCAATGGTTTTTTCAGTCACAATTTGGCTCCTAAGAGCCGTGACTGGACCACTTTTAGTGCCCTTGGCTTTCAAATGCGTTACGCACAAATTCCTATGGGCTTTAAAACTAACCAAGGAGTTTTCGCATCACAAATTGTGTCAATTCTTCATGATATTGAGCCTGACGCCCTGTCCTATGTATATTATATCTACTTAAAGGACGATGATTTAAATCCTCACTTGGCCAGAGTAGATTGCATGAAATTGGGATTTGCTGAATTGGCTACAAGTTCAACTTTAAAAAGTCTAATGTAGCTTTTCTAAGTGTCCTTTTCCTAGGATATGACCTTTTGCCTGAGGGGAGGAGTCTTGCCCCTCATTATTTGGAGAAATGTGCACAATTGCAACCTCCAAACACACTCAAAAAGTTACAGTTCCTGCTAGGATTTCTAAAATTTGGCAGGAAATACATACTTACTGAATATGCATAACGCATAAAACCACTTTATGTATTGATACACCCGGTTTTTCTGCTGCATGCTGGACATCAGAACTTACAAATACACTTAGATCTTTACAGTCTGATTTACTTGAAACACGCCACTTACTTACACGTGTCAGTACCACGAACCTGGTCATCCATATATTACAGGGGCAATTGATTTACAATACATCACCTTTAACAAAGGTGAAACAGTGCCTATAGCATATAAATCACATTTATATTCCGAAACAGAAATGCATTTTGCTTCAACTGAAAAAATACTGACTCCTGTGCAGACGGCTATCCTTAAAGACAGGTCACTTGCTCAAGGGAAACGCATTATTGTCGTTACTCCCGTCCCAGCCTTAGAAGCTGTCACCAAAGCTCGCGTCTCTAACGCTAAGGCCCTCCATGGGGCATTATCTGGGCGATATAAGAAACCCATTCAGCAATATACCTACTGGGGTAGAGTATACTGTGCATGTTAAATTTATGTGCACCACTTAGTTAGGATTATATGTAAATACACAGTTGTTTTGATTTGAGTGTAGAAGGGATCTCTTCTAGGTCCTGATGAGAAGCCAGGGGAGGGCTTCGAAACATGTCAACACAGGAGACACTGCTCATTAAAGCATAGTATCTCCATCTCATTCCCCACTTTTAACGATACCAGCTCAAAGGAACATTAAAATTTATTTTTTCCACTGAGCCAGGTATTTTTAAATTTTTCACCATTCACTCACTTCTGACCCTTCCACTCACACTCCTACACCACACATAGTATTGTTTTTCATAACCAGTGCTCCCACGTAGGTCGTAGCACGCCCCGTCCCGCAGCGGGGCGGGAAGACCCCGATGATGAAGCATGCCACCAAGGGTCCTTTTGGTGGGTGAGGGGTATTTAAACAAAGCTGTGTGCTTTCCACCATTGTAGGAGACGCACGTAGTCTGGAGGAACACTTCTATACTTTCCGATAAAGGTGGATCCCTTTGTTTTTTGACAATATAACTTGAGGAGGACGTATCCACCTCTTCTGCTCTTTTGAGCATTACCTCTTCACTCCCTTCTTGTGTTACTTTGACACGTTTACTCTTTGCCATCTACTGTTCTGGCTCATGATCAATATAAAGATATTATGTACACTGACGGTTCAACTCAACCTGCAATAGGTTCTAACCAGCAATATTCAGCCTTATATGCCATCTTTATTGGTGTTACTTTGGATGGCATTTTCCATCCTCAAACAACTCGTATGCATTCTTTAGGAGACTGCACTGCGCAGTTGACTGAACTAAAGGCTTTGCTTCCTGCACTTGAGAGTACGGATCCCGAATTCCCCACTCTTATTGTGTATGACTCATATTTCTGAGCACAGTCCTTTAATGATAATCTACATTATTGGCAACAAAATGGATTAAGAGATTCAAAGAGTAGCACAATCAAGCATAAACTGCTTTGGGTTAAAGTGGCAGACCTTAAGGATAGGTTGCCACAAACTCATGTAATACTTACACTGAGTCGTCAACGTGTGGGAGCACACACTGTAGGGAATTCTCTGGCTGATGAAGCAGCGAAAACTGCAGTAGCAGCAGCTAGACACTCTAAAACTCGTATAGATAACAATATCTTGGCTGCTGTGAGTGCACTTTAAAAATGGCATCCCTTTACCAAAGGGTTTTCCTCCTAAATACTCCTATTTAAATATCCAGAACGTCCCTTTTGTACCTATTCCTGGGGTTGGCGATCGCTTGATTCCCAACCAAGACTGCAGACACGCTTTGGTTGTAGTGGCACATGAAGGTGTTGCTTTCGCGCATGCAGGAGTGGCAGCCACAATTTCGCGGTTACAGCAACGTTATTGGTGACGAGGCTTATACGTGCATGCCCAAAAAATATGTCCTGTGTTGTAACATTTGTCAACAAATTAAAAGCTCCACCCTGGGTCATCCACTGCAGACACACCTCTTAATTTCCAACAATCCTTTTGCCTGTATTTATTTAGATCATTGTGGTCCACTGATTTCAGATACTGCGTTCAAATTTATTTTGGTTGCCGTTGATTCTTGCTCTAGATTCCTTTGGGTTTGGCCACAGCGCTCGGCTGACGCTCGACCTGTTATTAAAGACTTGCAAATCTCTATCAGTATTTATGCGTGCATTTGGACCAGAGTCAGACTTTCATTTCTAAAGCGTACCGAGATTCAATGATGTTCCTAGGTGTACGGGTGCATTATTCTTCTCCATATAGGCCAGAGGGCAATTCTGTTGTGGAAACATTGAATCATTACTTAAAGCAGTCCTTAACGGATAGAGTATTAGGTACTGGGCATGGTTCGTTCAACCACCTCTCTGGGGTCCAACAAGCTCTAAATAACCTCCCTAAAAGATCTCTGGGTGGCGGACCCGTATGAAGTGCTTTTTGGCATCAAGATGCATGTTCCAGACCTTGACGGTCCAGACATTGTGTCGACTGCCGCAACCTTTGACGTAGATAACCATTGTGCTGTCTTACAGGACTTACAAGTACCTCTGGGTATCAAATGGATTAAGATAACTTTTCTTTGGACAGTTCTTCTGCTTTGCATCGCCTCCAGTACAGGTTTGTGTTTTTATTTTGTGGTTGAAACACACTTATCTAGTACCGCCTTGGATATATGTCTGGTTCATACTCTCCTTGGTTTTCCTGTTCATGTGGATTGGAGTTGTCACTTTTTTCCTGTTAATCAATGGCCACTACCTCCCCGAACCTTCTGCTACAGAACTGGTTGAAGGGGTGTTGACCTCTCATTCTTCATCGCATAAACTGGAAAGAGGCCTGTCCCTCGTCAACATTACAGCCGTTCCAGTGACTGATGGGATTTTTTGGGCCCTACGGAGATCCTACAGATATCATATGTGTTCAAAGTTTGTATGGGTGATGTAATAGTATCTGGGTTACATTCAGATGATTGGGATGTTGAAACTGTAAATTCTATGCTTACAGAATTGGAATATTATACTGTTTTTTATTCAGAAAACCTATACCTAATTCTGCTAACTATGCTAATATGTTCTGTTATCACCATTAAGGACATAACTTCCTACACAGAGCCAGTAGTCGACGTCCACATTTTAATTATACACAATGGGAACATTGCAGACTTCCCCCACAATGGAGTTCTAAAACGTATAAAAACAAATTCATGTATTTCACAGGATATGACACTTCAGCTCTCACATCATATTATTTCAAATTAGTCCCTACCCTACCCAAAAAATATATGCTTGCACATGAAGGACCGGGCCCTCTAGGGCCACGCGGGTCATTTACAACCACCTGCCATGCCTTCCCCAAAATGAAGAGTCGGTCAGACAGTAGAGAATACAAACTTACTTTTATTCAGCATATACTCTGCAGAGGAGCCCAGGCAGGCCTTCACCCTAAGATGTCTGTGAGGGGACTGGCTCCCCAGGGTACGCTAATACATAATAAGCCCTTCTGGAGACTTCGGCCACGCCTCTAATGGAAAGTTACCGGCTTGAGCCGGGCATGAACAAAGGAGGTACAGAGAGATGAGCTAACACCTGCCAGATGGGTGCACTATCAGTAGCCCAAGGCCACTGCGCTGAGTCTCAGCGTCTCCTAACGTGGGAGCAGAGCTACACATTGAGATTGGAATGCAAAGAAAGAACATCAGTTCATTAGCAAGTTGGGTTACAGCCTTGAACAGGAGAGAAAATAATAACGGAAAACAGTGTGTTGCTGATGCAAGCAGATTTGAAAATAAGGCCTAGTGCGAGCACAGCCCAAGCAATCTTCTAGTGATTGCGAAATACAAAATGGAGTCACACGAGCTAACTAAAGCTTACATATTGCGAGGATAACTGAGTGGGTTGCCTAACGTGAATACAAATGGCGTCTATTTAGCCACATATTGGTAACCTAATATAGCATAACAAGTATATTACGGGAGAGGGGAATTTCAAACCTAACAGACCCTCCTTTTAGCATATGTGGCTAAAAGCTTTATTGCTATCGGGCAGGGTCTTTACAATGCTAAGCGGGAAGAGGAGAATTATATAGTCATTCATATTGCAAAACGAAATCAAAGCAAATGTGAGCATAAAAAAACGTCATCTAAATCTGAAAGAGACACGTTAGTGACAGATTCCTTACCTTCGAATATCCCCAGGCGTCAGGCTGGATCCGGAAAGTTTTTTGCGTAGCAGTACCCTTGCGCGTCGGTAGGCGGCGTCGTGCGGCTCCGCGTCCGTCGTCGGCGTCGTGATCGCCGGAATGACGTCGCGGGCAGTACTTAGGCGCCGCCCCTGCGCGCTGACGTCAGTTCTTCTTTTTCCGCGCCAGCAAGCGCAGATCCGGGAAGAGCAGTGCCCTGGTCATTTTTTGACCATACTTTTTGGTGAATTTTTCACTGTTTTTTCATCTCTCAAGGTGTCGTAGGGATGCCCGGTTTCAAACGTTGCGGCGCCTGTGCGCGGATGATGTCCGTCACCGACCCGCATTGGGAGTGTCTCTTCTGCCTCGGCCGAGGCCACGACACGGAGTCTTGTACCGACTGCCAGGCCCTTAACCCGAAAGCTTTGCGAGAGCGGTCTCGAAAGCTCCTCGAGGCCCGGCATTCGGCTCCGCGGAAGCCCCGGTCGCGTGAGAGGTCCAGGGGTCGATCGCGGAGTCCACACCGGTCGTCGGCGTCGAAGTCTTCTTCGTCCGGTAAGTCGAAACACAAGAAGTCCAAAAAGCATCATCGCTCTAGGACTTCGCCTCGCCCGATCTCGCGACTCGGCTGAGGCCCCTCCCGGCACCGTCCCCGCGGCCCCGGACATGCCTGTGGAGTCGCCCCCGCCATACCCGCCCTTCCCGGGTTCGGGGCGGATCCGGCCAAAGTGCAGGAATTCCTGTCGGCCATGGCCCGCCTCTTCGGGCCTTCAGGCCCCTCCGGTGCGCCTTCGGGCCCCGCGGGCCCTGATGGGGTTGCTCCGGCGTCGCCGGCGGCTCCGGCCCCGGCGTCGCCCGTGCCTCCAGCCTCGATCCCGGCTCCGGCTTCGGCCCCGGCCTCGATCCCGGCTCCACAACCCCCATCGACGCCGGTCGACCTCACGACACCTCCACCGGCGCCGATGTCTCCGGTGCCGTTCTCGACGCCGCCCTGGGCTCCGGGTTGCGTCGTCCCCCAGTTCCTTCCGGCTCCGGACATGGATCCGGACCGACGTCGCTCGACGCCGGCTCCGGCGCCGATGGGACCTTGGGTCCCAACTGTCCCTCCTCCTCCTTATTTTGAACCAGAGGAGGACCAGTTGCACTGGGAGGGGTCTGATGACCCTCTGACATGACACTGTCAGTACGATGAGGACTGGACAGAGAGTCTAGGGGAGGCCAGTGGTCTGGATACTTCCCCGGACATTGGCATGCTGTCTCCTCCCGTGGCAACGGAGGAGCGAGCCAATTTTGGTACGGTGTTGCGTAGGGCAGCTGGGGCCTTACGTCTCCAACTCCCTACTTTGACGGTCAAGCCTAACATCTTGACAGAGGTGCTTCAGCCGGCAGCCTCCTCTGCGGAGACTGTGCTGCCGTTTAACGACGCCCTCACTGACGTTCTTTTGGGCGCCTGGTCCAAGCCCAACACAGGGGCTCCTGTGGATCGGAACGTGTCACGACGCCATCGCCCAGCTCCGGGCGACCCCCTGTTTCTCTCTGTCCACCCCACTCCTGAGAGCTTGGTTGTCCAAGCCTCCGCTTCCCAAACCGCCTTCCCTACCGCCCCTCCGGATAGGGAATCCAAACGCCTGGATCAGTTTGGGAAGAAAGGTTTTTCTTCCTCCAGTGCTGGCTTGCGGTCCGTTAACACCGCTTGTCTTTTGGGCCGATATACCCACTCCCTGTGGGATTCGGTGGCGGATGTTTTGCCCCAGTGTCCTGAGGAGGTCCAGACACTGCTTTCCCGCGCCATTGCGGAAGGAAGGGATGCGGCTAAATACACTATACGTTGTGGCCTTGACACCGCCGACTCGCTGGGCAGGTCTATTGCAACGACGGTGGCGCTCCGACGCCACGCCTGGCTGAGAACCACTGGTTTTCAGGGGATGTCCAGAATACTCTCATGGACATGCCCTTTGATGGAGTCGGTCTTTTTGGGTCCAAAGCAGACCATGCGTTGGAGCGCTTTAAGGACTCACGGGCTACTGCCAAGTCCCTGGGCCTTTCTGCTGCACGCCCTCCGCTGACTTCTGCTTTTCGCCCCTACTGTGGCCACGGTAGGGGCGCCCCTTCACGTCAGCAGCCCAGCCACCGGCCCGCGCAGCAGGCGTCTTCGCGTGGCCGAGGACGTGGATTCCGCAGTGGCGGATCGGGCAACCAGCGGGCGGGTCAGGCCACCACCTCCAACCCGTCCGCGGCCTCCAAGCCCTCCTAGTCCCTCCTTTCAGGTGCACAGCACGCCAGTAGGGGGCAGGGTCCGCCATCACCTTCCCCACTGGCGCACCATCACCTCGGACAGGTGGGTCTTGGACATTGTCCGAAGGGGCTACTCCCTCCCCTTCGAGACCACCCCCAGCCATGCCACCTCAATTCCACCGCATGTCAGGGGATCACTTGGTGCTTCTACAGAAGGAAGTCACGGCCCTCTTGACCAAGAGGGCCATCGAGCATGTTCCGACCCCAGAAGTAGGGCGTGGTTGCTACTCCCACTACTTTCTGCTGCCCAAAAAGGACAAGGAGGACATGCGTCCTATCTTGGACCTCCGGAACGTCAATCGCTTCCTCCGGAAGGAGAAGTTCAAGATGCTCACCCTAGCTCAGGTCTTGACTGCCCTCGACCCTGGAGACTGGTTGGTAGCGTTGGACTTGCAGGACGCATATTTCCACATCCCCGTCCTGCCGGCCCACCGGCGTTACCTTCGGTTCACGGTAGGCCCGAGCATTTTCAGTTCACCGTGCTCCCCTTTGGCCTTACCAGTGCCCCTCGGGTGTTCACGAAAGTGATGGCGGTGGTCGCAGCTCCTCTGCGCCGGGCAGGGGTTTCAGTCTTCCCCTACCTCGACGACTGGCTGCTGAAGGCGGGCTCGTCCCAGGCAGTCGTCTCCCACCTCCAGACTACGGCCGAACTCCTGCACTCGCTGGGGTTCTCCATCAATGTGCCGAAGTCGCATCTGATTCCTTCTCCACAGCTCCTTTTCATCGGAGCGGTTCTGGACACGACGCAGTTTCGGGCCTATCCTCCCGAACGGCGAGTCCGGGATATTCAGGCTATGATTCCGATCTTTCAGCCTTTATCCTGGGTTTCGGTACGGATGACCCTGAGGCTGCTGGGCCTCATGGCCTCCTGCATCCTGCTGGTCAATCATGCCAGATGGCATATGCGGGCTCTGCAGTGGGACCTGAAGTTCCAGTGGGCGCAGCACCAGGGCAACCTGTCCGATCACGTCCAGATCTCGGAGGGGACTGCAAGACAGTTGCAGTGGTGGCTCTCGAACCGGCAATGGGTCATGGGCAGATCCCTCTCCTTTCCCCAGCCAGAGCACACAGTTGTGACGGACGCGTCCCTTCTGGGATGGGGCGGTCACATGGGAGAGGCGGAGATCAGAGGCCTCTGGTCTCCGGCGGAGTCCCGGCTCCATATCAACATTCTGGAGCTCCGGGCGATCCGACTTGCACTCAAGGCATTCCTTCCCTCTGTCAAAGGGAAGGTAGTGCAGGTGTTCACAGACAACACCACCGCCATGTGGTACTGCAACAAACAGGGCGGGGTGGGGTCTTGGACCCTTTGTCAGGAGGCTCTGCGCCTCTGGACATGGCTGGAACATCAGGGCATGTTCCTGATGGTTCAACACCTGGCAGGTTCCCTGAACGCCAGGGCGGACGAACTCAGCCGCAGGTGCATGATGGATCACGAATGGCGTCTTCACTCGGAAGTGGCGCAAGGTCTCTTTCTACAGTGGGGAGAGCCTTGGTTAGATCTATTTGCCACCGAAGAGAACGCGCAATGTCATCAGTTCTGCGCGTTGGAATTTCCAAGGCGGCACTCGCTCGGCGACGCTTTTCGTCACGAGTGGAGTTGCGGTCTGTTGTACGCCTTTCCGCCTATACCACTTCTACCCAGAGTGTTGAAGAAGATTCGGCACGACCGGGCCCAAGTCATTCTTGTGGCTCCGGACTGGGCTCGAAGAGTTTGGTATCCCGAGCTACTCAATATGAGCGTAGATCCCCCGATCCGTCTGCCTCTTCGGGAGGATCTTCTGTCGCAGCAGCAGGGGACGGTCCTCCACCCGAACCTGTCCAGTCTACACCTGCTTGCGTGGAGATTGAGCGGCGGCAGTTGATTCCTTTCGACTTGCCTCCCGAAGTTTGTGATGTGATTCTGGCAGCCAGGCGTCCCTCCACTAAGGTGGTATACGCCTGCAGGTGGAACAAATTTGTGGCATGGTGCACAGCAAAGGCTGTGAATCCCCTTTCTGCCCCTCTTTCTGAGGTCTTTTGTTCCTTCTCTCTCTGGCCCAACAGGGTTCTGCCCTGGGTACCATCAAGGGTTATCTTTGTGCTATCTCGGCCTTCCTCAGGCTCCCTGATCAGCCCTCCCTTTTCAAGTCCCCTGTTGTTAACAGGTTCTTAAAAGGCATTACACACACCTTCCCTCCTGTTCCGTTTGTGATGCCTCAGTGGGACTTGAACTTGGTTCTTACCTTTTTAATGTGCGCTCCCTTTGAGCCTCTACATAACTGTCCTCTTCGTCTTCTGACTCTGAAGACGGCCTTTCTGGTGGCCATCACCTCCGCTCGGCGGGTGAGTGAGCTCCAAGCTCTATCTTGCAAACCTCCCTTTCTGTCTGTTCATCCAGACAAGGTTGTTCTTCGGACGCGTCCGTCCTTCTTGCCAAAGGTGGTTACTGCTTTCCACATTGGGCAGACCATCACTTTGCCCATCTTCTTTCCGCCTCCGCATCCTTCCAGAGAGGAAGAGAGGCACCACCGTCTGGACCCAAAACGTGCGCTCTCCTTCTATATTGACCGCACAAAACTCTTCCGGGTGGATGACCAGCTCTTTGTTGGCTACGTGGGCGCCAAAAAAGGTCGGGCGGTGCACAAGAGGACCATCTCCCGCTGGGTTACCTTGTGCATCAAGACCTGCTATTCTTTGGCTAAGAAGGAGCCTCCTGTTGGGCTGCGTGCCCATTCCACCAGGGCAACGGCTGCTACCACGGCCTTGGGCCGCGGTGTTCCGCTGCCGGTTATCTGTCAGGCAGCTACGTGGGCCTCGCTGCACACGTTTACGAAGCATTACTGCCTTGACAGTCCGGTCCGGAGGGACGGCTTCTTTGGCCGTTCTGTCCTCCAGGACTTCCTTGTCTGATCTTTGTTCGCAGACCCACCACCGGGGTTGGTATTGCTGGGGTATCTATTCTAAGGTAAGGAATCTGTCACTAACGTGTCTCTTTCAGATGCACAAGTTACTAACTTGTGTAACGATATATCTGTAAGAGACAGTAGTTAGTGACAGATTCCTACCGCCCACCCATCCTCCCCGTTCTGCGAACTGATTTCTAGGGTTAAGGACATCCCTTTCAGGGCCCTAGTATTTTTCAGACACCTGTGTCAGCTTCTTGCATGGCTCTGCGTTCCTGGCGCGGAAAGTCGTGTACAGAACTGACGTCAGCGCGCAGGGGCGGCGCCTAAGTACTGCCCGCGACGTCATTCCGGCGATCACGACGCCGACGACGGACGCGGAGCCGCACGACGCCGCCTACCGACGCGCAAGGGTACTGCTACGCAAAAAACTTTCCGGATCCAGCCTGACGCCTGGGGATATTCTAAGGTAAGGAATCTGTCACTAACTACTGTCTCTTACAGATATATCGTTACACAAGTTAGTAACTTGTGCTACTCGAATATTCCTTCGTCTATCAGCATAATTGACTGAATCTCTTGCAGCATCATGGGGGAGTACTTATTATCCTGTTTAGGCAGTGTAATGCTGGGGGTGAGCTTACTCACACAATACGTACAACAGGCTGGGAGGCAATTGATGCACAAACAGGCAAAGATGACCCCTGCGATAGCTAACAGGACCAGAAATATCTTCCAACCCCATGAAGCCAGCAAACCCCAGAGCGACCCTGCGAGGGACCATGAACCATTGTCTTGATGGATCTCTGAGGCGAGTTTGTGTAATTTCTGTATTGCAGAATATACAGTCGGGGCACTATCTGGTATGTATACGCAGCAACTGCTGCCGATGACGCGGCAAGCTCCACCCCTGTCAGCTAGGATGACGTCTAAAACCATCCTATTTTGGAGCGAGACGAGTCTCGTAGCATGGAGCTCAACTGTGATATTAGTTAGTATGCCAGCAGTGGTATTGATAACTCCCTCAACTACTCTCGCAAGACGACGAATATTACTGCTATTGAACATGGGTCCCCAGAACGGTACAATACCCTTCATGATATTAGTGAATTGTTGCAGGGAGGTATCTGTTTGATCAATTTCATCTGGATCAACAACTCTCTTAACTCGATGCAAATGAAGATCCCTACGATGCAATTTATGATCTTTGTGATAATTGGACGGTGCAATATAAACAGGAGGAAGGAGAGATAGCACCGGCCAGACCACCCTCTAGGAAGCCAAGTGTAAGCCTTTTCCCCACAGATGAAATATGCATTCGGAGGTGTCAGCAAGGGTGGACTACTGGTAGTGTTCAATCGATATGTGTTGTTACAATGACTCTGTCCTACTGAAACATTCCCTGACCCTTGAACACAAAAACTAGCTGTTGCATTTATCACGGGAACGGGCATAGCTTTATCTTCAGTAATATTTCGTTCCTGGAAACATTTAAAATATTCAGTGACATTGAATCCTTGGAAGTCTAGTACTTCATTTTGCAACCAAGTGACATTCTCATGAGTTGTAAATACATTCATACATGCATCAGGATGCAGGGTACCCTCCTTTCCATCTGCCCCAGGCGTATACCCCTGATGTATTACTATATAGTCTAAAACCGCCTCATCAGCCTGTCATTTTCATCGCATCCGCATAATAATGCATGTATACCATAAAGAGCAGTTGAAACCAGGCTTCACAGCTACCTAGATATGACAGGGGCAAGGATACCAATAAATCATTTTAATGCATGACTGAGGGGAGTAGCCCACACACCCAACACTTTGTGGCATTAGTAGTGCTGTGTACCTGGTGAAGCATCTGGATAAAAGCATTCTGAGTGTAAGTTTGTCTATGTCTTTCTTTATGCGGGGCCAATGTAATAAACGAGTGCTCAGTTGGAGCCGGGATAGTCCCTATCAAAGTATGCACAGGGTGTTGTTCCTCTAAATACCAGACTACCCCAAATAGAATTATCGTCACCAGGAGAATGAACACCACCACCACTACCCTACTTCCAGTAGACCAGCTGGACCACCCAGGACCATTCTGCTGCATCGGAGAAGCCACTAGAGGCTGCTCCTCTCTCATGATTGCACGACCAAACAGGTACATAAAAATACTTTTAGGAATTTGGAGCCACAAATACAACCGACCAGAGGGGTATTCTTCTTTCCTGTGTCCGTTATGAGCCTCACAGGCAGGCTCCTATTGTTCATCAAGCACTCCCACGGAGGAGCTGCACGATCGCAGCCCTTACTGGAAAACAATTGCGGCCCTTACTGAGGAACAAATCCTTCTTTCAGGATAGGGCAACCTCCCTCCTGGGCAAATACCCTCAACGATCCTGTCCAGTGTCCAGGGCAGTGCACCAGTGTTCTTCACTCTAGTCTAAAGTAGGCACTAGAGACACAGCACCTACACCCTAAGCTCAAGTCCTTCCCCAGCTCCTGGATTGCCCTGCTGGCGCACTGTCCTTCTGTCGGGGCCGCAGATTGTTCCTAGTACGCCCAAGCACCTCCTCATCAACAAACAGAGGCAAGAATTCAGACTCAGTTGGGTGTTGGGACTCAGGTGTTTGTACACTAGAAGCTGGAGCATCCGGGGCGGCCCTTATCTCAGGGGGGGTCGCCTCGAATAAGGCCTTGTCACCTCGTCCGTCTGCGCCCCTCTCAACCGGGCATCAGAGAAAGGAACGAAGCGGGGCACCAGCTCACCTTCCGGGTCGGCGATCCCTTCCCGGACCCAGGCGTCGTATGGAAGTGGTAGGGGCACCTTTTTAACGTGGGATGCGTGCACCCAGTGCTTCCGACCTTCTAGTTTGACAGCCATGCGGGTGGCCAGCAACACCTGGGCAGGTCCCTTCCACATCGGCTCCAGACAGGTTTTGCGCTGGAAATGTCGAACCATCACATAATCCCCGGGCTGTAGTCGATACCCGGGCCCCTCTGGTACTGGTTGCAGAGTGGTGTGTATCTGTTGGTGAACAAAACGAAGATCTTTAGACAATTGGTACAAATAGTCTATCAAAAGAGGGTACTCTATCTCGGAGAAACGTTTGGGTCTTGGGACGCCCCAGACATTAGCAGGGCGCCCGAAGACAACTTCATAAGGTGACAACCCTGTCCTAGAATGTGCAGTTACTCTCGTTACCAACAATGCTAAGGGCAATGCATCTGGTCATTGCAATCCTGTACTTTCATGAATTTTCGCTAGCTTTAACTTGAGAGTACCATTGTACTTCTCAACAAGGCCTGCTGATTGGGGGTGGTTTGCTGCATGGAATTTCTGCGTAATCTGCAAGCCCTTGCACACCAGATCAATAACTTTGGCATTGAAATGGCTCCCATTGTCACTCCAGATCATGCATGGCAATCCGTAGCGTGGGAAGTACTCCTTTAAAAGTGCCTTAGCCGTTGCCATGGCCGTATTCTCCTTAGTGGGGTAAGCCTCAATCCATTTACTGAATGCACAAACTACCACTCGTACATATTTCAAATTAGTTACTCGTTCCATTTCGATGAAATCCATCTGGAGAACCTCGAAAGGGAAGGAAGGCGGTGCAAAATTACCAGCAGGTGTAGGGGTGCCCTTTCCAGGATTGTTTTAGACAGATAATACAGTGCTTCACCAAGTGCGTGGCATCCTTTGGGATGTTATCATTCTGCCATACTGGGTCTAGTAGCTTGCATATTCCTTTGGCACGAATGTGCGCCGGGCCGTGGGCCATGGTGACTACAGGGAGAACAAAAGCATTAGGCAACAACCATCTCTGGTTTTCTGACAAGTCAGTCCAACACCCATCCTCGTCTAAGCGTCCTGTCCTCTCCTCCCACATTTCCAGTTCATCTACCATCGCCTCTCTCTGTATTTCCTTCACACTTTCCACTGTATCCTCGAACATCCCATTGTCTGGAACCCATCTAGCAGGACCTGCCACAAACATCTTGTTCATCTTTGATCTAGCTGTCTCCTTAGCTGTTTGGTCTGCAAACGCGTTACGCCTTCCAACATCATCTGTGATAGCTTTGTGGGCACCTCATTTTATTATAGCCAGCTTATCAGGAAGTGTCAATGCTGATAACAATCTAAGTATCAGTGGACCATGCTGTATTCTCTGCCCATGCGAGGTCAGGAACCCTCTCTGCCCAGAGGCGTCCAAAATTATGGGCCACCCCGAACGCATACTGGCTGTCGGTGTAGACATTAACAGCCAGTCCCTCACTCAATTCACAGGCCCTTAGGAGGGCAACTAACTCTGCAGCTTGGGCCGACTGGTATGGAATGCGAGATGTCTCAACTACAGTGTGTAACATGATTGCATAGGCTGCAGTAGTAGTGCCATCCGGCAATTTGAAACGAGCCATCGACATATAGTTCCCCTTGGGGGTCAGATAAGGGAACATCAGGCAGGTCTACCCGTCCCTTTGTTTCCTCCTCGGTCCGAAATAAACAATCATGACATCATTGTCCTTTGCTTCCGAAGGGAGGGATAGTAACGTGGCTGGGTTCAGGGTAGCGCATCTTTTGATGGTAATGTGCGGAGCAAATAATGTTAGCTCATATCCAGTGAGACGCGCACTGGTGAGGTGCTGCGTCTTTGTCTTGTTCAACAGAGTGTCCACAGCATGAGGTACCATAACTGTGAGGTCAGTATCAAGAACGAGCCCTGCCGATTGTCTGATAGAAACCGCCGCAGCCGCGGCAGCTCTCAGACAGCTCGGGAGCGCTCTGGCAACATTATCAAGGATAGCGGAGAAATAAGCGCAGGGTCTCTGCTTACCACCGAAACCCTGTGTTAGAGCAGAAAGCTCGGAACCGTCCGCCTCATGTACATAGAGCACAAAAGGCTTCTGGTAGTCAGGAGTACCAAGCACAGGAGCAGAACAAAGCGCAACCTTTAATTGTTCAAAAGCTTGATGGCATGCAGGTGTCCAAGGTAGGGTTTCATGCACGTCCTTGGTGGTGAGGTAAAGAAGGGGTTTTGTTAGTAAGGAAAGTTCGGGATCCAGTGCCGACAATACAAAGTTATCCCCAGGAACGCGCGTAACTCACGTTGGGTCTTAAAAACAGGCATATTAGTGATAGCAGCTATGCGTTCAGGTGTTAGTTTGCGACCCTCCTTCGACAGTAGGTGACCTAAGAAGGTGACCTCCTGTCGACAATATTGGAATTTAGAGAGGGACAGCTTGTGTCCATGATGTGCCAAATGCAGTAGTAATTTAACTGTGGCTTCTTGACATCCTTTCTCGGTGTCCGAAGCCACAAGGCGATCGTCAACGTATTGCAGCAACACATTACCAGGAGGAAGTTCCAAAGAATCCAATTGTGTTTTCAAAGCCTGACTATAAATACTTGGGCTTTCTGTATAGCCTTGTGGAGCACGACAGAATCTAAAGCTCCGACCGACTATTGCAAATCCAAACAGATATCTGCTATCTGGATGGATTGGAATGCTAAAGAAAGCATTTTTCAAATCTATCACTGAAAAGAATTTGGCTGACGGGGGAATCCTAGTCAGGATCGTGGTAATGTCAGGGACCACAGGATACTGGGTAACCACAATTTTATTGACCTCTCTAAGGTCAATGACGAAACGATGAACATCAGGGTGGGCATCAGAAGAGTCCAAGGGTGCCTTTTTTAGGAGAGGGAGAATAGGGCTATTGCACATATTCGCTGCTGTCTCTTCAACCACACCAGACTTAATCAACTCCTGTATTATTTGCAACAAAGCCCTTTCTCCTGCCTGAAATATCTTGTATTGGGGAATTCGGGGCAATCTGGCATTATCCTTGATCTGTATAGAGACTGGCGGGATCTGAAGCAACCCCACATCAGTATCACCTGTAGCCCATAGTGTGTGTGTCACATCTCGTTAACTCGGGAGGAAGGGGGGCATCTTTGGCGAGGCATTGTTTAGCACGGGCCACTCGCGGGCCAAGAGTCATGTAAACACCGTCAGGGGAACAATAAATTGTCGCATGCAACCTTTTTAACAGATCCAGTCCTAGTAAGTTCTCTCCACAATTTGACGTCAGTAGAAATGGTGAATCCACCGTGAAAGGATAGTCAAAGCAAGAGGCTTGGAAATGGGGCTAACAACCGGTACGCCTGAGAAACCCACCGAAACATTATTTTGGCCAGACAGAGCTGCCCCCGGGACCAGTGAACAGGAAACAGAGCTATTCATAGCCCCTGTATCGACTAAAAAGTTTTCGGTAGTACCTTGTAAATCTGCAGTAACGTAAGGTCCACACTGATCTACAGGCACCAGAACTGGTCCCTTGCCCTGCCCCTGGCTGTCCTAGCTGTGATACAACTCCGTCACTTCGTCCATATCATAGTTGTCATGGTAGTATTGTCTACCCCGAGGGTCGTCAAAATAGTTCCTGCTCTGTCTATTGTAAGACATGTCCTCAGACTGCGTCCCCCCTCGGCCTCCTCCTCCACGTCCTCCGAAACCCCGACCTCTTGGAGCCTCACTTTTCTGCAACAGTTCTGGGCACTCGTTCCGCCAATGTCCCTCTTTCTTACAGTACACACATTGGTTGGGTCCCACAGGTGCACCCGAACCACCACCCCTGTTAGATCGAGGTGGCCGTGGGCCTGAACCTGAACCACGTCCTCTTCCCCCTCCTCTCGCAACTTGCTGCATTAACACCCTCGTCTTTAAATCTTTCGACTTCTTCTCTACCTTTTCCTTGTCCTCCTTCTCTCTACGCTCATAATACTGTGCCATACTCAATATGACCGACGGAGAGGAGGTCGTCCAGGTACTTTCAGAGGCCTGCAACCTAGTTGTAATCTCAGGGAGCAAATTAGTGACACATCTGTTCACAAACAAACGGACACCACCCTCTTGTGACGCATCCTGACCACTAAAATCTAGAAACACCCCATCAAATCTGGTAAAGAAAACCGACACACTCTCGTCCTTCTTCTGACGACACGCAGTCAACTTATCCCAATCCACTCTCTTCGGTGGGATAAGGGAGTGCATGTAGGTGATAATACGCCCCGGCAAAGCCAATAGCTCTGCCTTGGGCTTGTCACCGGGTTTGCGCTCCTTATCCCACGTTTTGATCTCGTCCCATGTGCCACCCAGCTCCAACGCATGGTCCTGCGTATGGACCGGTCTCCATATATCCACCGGTACCAACAAGCCGAAAAACAACTCTGTCAGCTAGCGTCATTACTGTGGAGGAGGCCGCCTCTGTCAATTCTTTATAAATTGCAGTGGGGTTTTTCCTTGGATCTGGCAACTGACTCTTTAGGGAAAGGACCTCGCTCCTTTTCCAAGGAGTGTAGATCCATTGCTCTTGAAACCGAGCGTCGACTCGCGGTCTTATTACAGTATCCGTGGAGTCGCACAGTTCCGGTATTTCAGGATGATAAATGGGATGGACTTCCCTCATGGGGTGCTGTGTCCCTAACATCGGAACCTTTTGGAGTAACCTGCCTTGGTAACCCACTAGTGTAGTCACATTGCTAAAAACTTCATTCGGGGCCATGTCTGTAACATATACTCTGTCTCGTATGTCATAGATGATCTGCGGTGCGGTACCCTGAAAACACTGTTACCACAATTCTATCAGCGTGGCGGATATCTGCTTGAGGGCATGCTGCTGTACAAACGGCTCATAATCTTTCATAACACTCCACACATCCTCCACACTATAGATCGGGTGTCGAGCCCATTGAGCTGCCTGATTCGCCACCATCTGCTTCTCTTCAGTACCCACAGCAGAGCGCACTAACACTTTCTCCATGCGGTCTCGCGCTGCTGCCCAGTTGGCTCCAGGAATTCCACATGCAGGCGTTTCAGCATTCAATAGCGTTTGGGGCGTCACACTCACAGGGGAAGGTACAGATGCAGAGACAGGTACCATCATGTAGGGAGACAGCTGTAGGGGTGAAAGGAGGCGTAGTGGGCGAGACTGAGCCAAGGGACGGGGCAGGAGAGTGAAGAGACAGGACAGGGGAAGTGACAGCGTCCGCTCCTGTGGCTGGCGGGAATACAAGGGAGGCAAGTGGGGCTGGGGCTGAGGCAGTAGTACTAGAAACGGTCGCATCAAAGGGAACAGCCCCAAGAGTCGAGGACTGGGATGTGGGGACCGTAGGGTATATCCGCTGTGGGGCATAGGGTGGTGGGGGGCGAGAATCCAAGAGCTCCTCAACAAGCTCATCCCCCTCCTCCCTAGCTACATAACACTTGTCAGTCTGAAGTCGGAATTTCCTATCTGCGCACTCTATGCCCTTTTCTGTCTTTTCTCTTTCATAGGCTACCGCCTTCTGCGTAATAGTTTGTGTCTGTTTCCTTCGAGCCTCTTTCTCTGCTCGCATGCGTCGCTGCTTTGCTTCTTTCTGCCACACTCTCAAAGAATCAAACTTGAACTGCCTATTCCTTTTAGCAAACAATTTGTCCTGCAGGAAATTTATTTTTTGTTCATCAAACGAGCCAGTAAGTGGCCATTGCAGCTCAGCATTGTCCCTCGTATATTTATTCCACAATGTGCTAAACATAATAGGGCCAATACCATGCTTGACATATATGTCAAAATTTGGGGTACCCTCCGGAGGTGCGGGCTGGCTCTCTTCCAACCGAGCATCAGTAGAGCAACATCAACATCCAAAACATCCTAACTTACTTAGACAAGGCATCTTAATATCAGACACACACACTGTCCCTTAACGGACAAACAACACCAGCAACTGCAATAAAGGAAAAAGTAAAATCACTCAAAACTTCAAACCAAACTGTCCGGAGAGCAGAGTCGCTACTCACTCAACCGAGCATTTCACCAGCACCATCATCGGCGTCGGTCCACGGACCACACAGCACCCAGACACACGAACAAATCACAAGTCAGCCCAAAGGCTGCATCACCTTCAAGACGACAATCCAGAGACCATACCACGTTCAAGAAGACAGGCCTTAGCCCCAGACCTTTTCGAATGTATGCCAATTGCTAGTTGGCCTGGCAGATTGTTCGCGAACAGCCTCAGACCCTTTTTCAAAAACGCAAGTCGAATTACCGAGTGGTCCGTCAGACTGCTCGCAAACACTCTGTGTCCTTTACAAGGGTCCGCAAACCCACCAAGTACAAACCAAGACGGTATTAAAACCGCACCAAGACACAGCCCGTCGACTCGTGTCGTTCAAACAAGGCAGTTCAGAAACTGCAGACAAGACAGTCCGGAGACTGCATCAGGACACAGCCCAAAGGCTCGTGCCAACCAAGAATGGCGCCATTTTCCCAAGAACCAAGTCACTCACCTGGTGCACACAGGCCGAGTCAAGTTATTCTCCACTGCCGACTCTTCAGACCCAAACGGACAACTCCAAGGTTTCGCCTTCTCAGGACCCCAGCTGGTGTCCACTAGCAGAGGATCCGCCCGATCGGAAGGGCGGGGAAGCTGCGAGAACCAAGCTCTGTCTTGTATATATGGGGCCCGATCCGCCCGACCGACCAGACACCACCCCGGCCCCTACAACCCGATTACGGGTGAGGGGATCACTTCGCGGGGTCCCTGTTCGGGCGCCAACTGAAGGACGGGGCCCTCTAGGACCACGCGGGTCATTTACAACCACCTGCTATGCCTGCCCCAAAATGAAGAGTCGGTCAGACAGTAGAGAATACAAACTTACTTTTATTCAGCATACACTCTGCAGAGGAGCCCAGTCAGGCCTTCACCCTAAGATGTCTGCCGAGGGGACTGGCTCCCCAGGGTACGCTAATACATAATAAGCCCTTCTGGAGACTTCGGCCATGCCTCTAATGGAAAGTTACCAGCTTGAGCCGGGCATGAACAAAGGAGGTACAGAGAGATGAGCTAACACCTGCCAGATGGGTGCACGATCAGTAGCCCAAGGCCACTGCGCTGAGTCTCAGCGTCTCCTAACGTGGGAGCAGAGCTACACATTGAGATTGGAATGCAAAGAAAGAACATCAGTTCATTAGCAAGTCGGGTTACAGCCTTGAACAGGAGAGAAAATATTAACGGAATACAATGTGTTGCTGATGCAAGCAGATTTGAAAATAAGGCCTAGTGCGAGCACAGCCCAAGCAGTCTTCTAGTGATTGCGAAATACAAAATGGAGTCACACGAGCTAACTAAAGCTTACATATTGCGAGGATAACTGAGTGGGTTGCCTAACGTGAATACAAATGGCGTCTATTTAGCCACATATTGCTAACCTAATATAGCATAACAAGTGTATTACGGGAGAGGGGAATTTCAAACCTAACACACAGACCAAGCTCAGATATACAGCTTTGTTTGTTAACCAGTTAGTCCTTAAAGGAAATGATTACTGCAAAAATACAATTGATTTAAAATCAATTTGGGGAATGAAATCGTGGCAGGTTCAGGGAGCGGAAACCTTATTTCAAGTCTGCTTAACTCCCACACAAATGATCTTTTTGAATGATATAGTCCAGCAGACTACATGTCTGGCAAAAATTAAAGAAATGAATGTTCCAGCAATTCCCTCCATTGCCCGCCTTGATAATTGGCAAAGTTTGACAAACGTTTGACACCGAAGAACAACCCAATAGCATGGTGCAGAATAGTACATTCAATTCCACGCTTTCAGGTCCTAACGGGTGGTTATTGTGGCCAATAGACACTAATGGTTGTCATGCTCATTTTCTCAATTCCACACCTGGGTTCAAATCAAGCATACCCGATACGCTCAATCACAACATTCTGGTATTGCTACCACATATTCGGTGGGAAAATTGTGTCAACAATGGTTGGAACATTCCACACTGTCTACAGTGAAACAACATCTTTCTCTCCTGTCCGAAGACATGGATTTGTCAGATTTTCTTTTGGGTCCCAAATCTCCACATTCTTAAAGATTTAGTTATGCTACCTTTAATAACATTTGGATATTGCCCCAAATGGAAGCTGCTGCACGTTTTAGACAAATTGACCAGGATTTTTGGGATAAAGTGCTTGCTGTTATGGATAGTAGTATTAATACGCTGTCTTCTCATATTTCCAACCTAAATAACATTGTGTTGTCTGTTATTGATATTATGTAAAGTGATCTGTCAACATTGTATAATGGCAAAGTCCGCTTAGATCTATCATGCAGTTTAGCTGGACACTTCAAACACTTAAGAATGGGTGCATACCATGGTGCTATCTGAATTCCCGTAGTTTATTTTTGCCTTTTAATTTAACAAGCAAACAACAACTGATTGCAATGAAAGATGTAACTTACACAATGCTGCACTTGGAGAAGTTAGAACAACTTCCGTGCACTATAGCTGAGACACCTTCAGCTGAGTGGTTAATACACAGCGTTATTTCTTTACCTATTTAGAAATTTCAATTCACGGCTTGCATGAAACATTTTCCTGGGCTCATAGATACTGATCTGGTATGGTGACTCAGTCCCCTATATACTGATGTTCTATGGTCCCGAGCATAGTTCTGTTCCTTAGCAGAATCCCTGCAACAAAAGCATTACATGCTGCTCATGTGCCATGGCAGAGGATTGAGTGGGGGGGTCAGCAAAAGGAGTCCAGTCTTCAATGCACGCTGTTCAGTAAGTGATTTTGCTGGCTGGAATTTTCAGTCTTTTTCGGGGCCCTTGTTTTTTCACACTCTGTAAAAGCATGTGCAAAAAGAGCCGCTCACTTGGATTCGAGCAGGACTGACATAAGCGTTCTGCACCTCAGAACCACTGTTGCTGGCCCTTAGCAAGGAGGCCTTCGCTATCGCATTAATTTGTGTGTCCCCAACAAACATTGTTTGGCAACTAACACCACGAGCACACCTGAACAAGCTCGCTTTTCGCTGTTGAGAGAACATATGGGGATCTAAGGACCATCTCTCCCCACCGATCACACACCATCCATTGCCCTGAAGAAGTTCATTTTCAAATGAACGAAACGCGTTGCCTGGAAATTTTTACTGTCGGATGACATTGAGAATAAAGGATTTATTAACACAACAAAACAAGTCTACGTGACTTATTGAGAAATTTCACCTGAGTAGTGCACCGCTCCAACTTTGTTTTATTTCTTTCTCTGCCTGGCAGCTGGCACCCGACGACGGCAGGTGCAGGAGTTGTATGTGCACACTGATTTGGACTACCTGTGGATATAATTACAAAGGGAACATAGCAGGGAAGTGCGGTTACCTGGTCTGCCGTCACTCGCCTTTGTTTTCATGTGCAAAAAGAGCCGCTAACTCATAATTGAGTGGAATTCTCGACACAATCGGGGTTTATAAAGATTTACTGAAAGGTGGCAAAATCAGAGCTTTGTTGGAATTCAACCCTTAATATAACACGAGCCCTTTCCTAATCAGAGGAGCTATCATTAGAGCTTTTATATAATCGGAATGCTGCCATAATCGGTCACCTTTCTGCATGACACCGAAAGGGACAAGTAGATTTTAGAAGCATTCTGTCCCTTGGACAAGTCGATATTTTATAAAATTCCACACCTCTGCTTGATATGAGTCATTATTGG
This sequence comes from Calotriton arnoldi, assembly GCA_963921515.1. NCBI lineage: Eukaryota > Metazoa > Chordata > Amphibia > Caudata > Salamandridae > Calotriton > Calotriton arnoldi. The sequence goes on along the minus strand of CAWUFW010001624.1, from coordinate 1,736,620 downwards.
ACAGTTAGGACTTGTTCTTATTATGGCAGTGAAAGACTCCAGTTCTAACAAATTTGCTGATGTTGACCTCAAAGCCCAAAACCATTGAAAAAGACTGGATTTCTTTTTGTAAGTGTGGCAGCAATGACTGAGTTAGTCAAGAGCAGAGAATGTTAGGGATATAATGGATGAGGTGCTTTATTAAACTTAGCTTAGCAACGTGAACTTGTGTGCTTTGTACGTCTTCAAGACGTTACACTGGAGACGAGCAAGGGGATTAAATGCACACGAGCACCTCAACATCAACAGGAAAAGAATACGTTCAGAGATCAGGAGCTGCCACGGCGTTAGAAGGCTGGTGAAACATCGGCAGAGGCAGTGCTGGTGAAAGAGTGGCCACGCCGGGTTTCTGGTATCCTGAAAGGCTGATGGATCGGACTCACAACGGTACTGTTTTTTAAAATAAAAATTTTTTGTGAGAAGTGGAGCAGTTTGTGAGGAGTCGGGCGCGAGCTGTGGGCTGCGAATGGAATAGCGCAAGTCGTGTGGCACGATCGAACGGAGCAGCATGAGCCGCGCAGAGCGACCAAAGCGCGAGTCAGTGGCACGAGCGAATGGAGCAGCGCGAACCGTCCAGAGTGACCAAAGCGCGGGTCACTAACCTGTTCATTCAACACAGGCAGTACACAAGTCTGTGCGGAACGGTTATGTTGAGCGGGAGCACGCGCACTCTCATTGGCGTGCGTCTCGCTAAGGAGCCAATAAGAAGAGACAGTGGGTCTAGTTTAGGAGCCAATTAGAGGAAACAGTGGGCGTCGGTCAGGTGATACGCACACCGAAGGAAAATATTATTAGAATTTCCCTTCATTTATTTGCGTATCGTGTGGATGTTCCAGACGTCTGTACATTGTGTGGATGTCATCTTTGTTGGGGCATTGTACGGTGATATGCACACCATGTGAGTACAAAGGATTGGAATGTCTTCATTGCGTATAAAAAATAAATAAATACTGGCACATTAACAGCGGTATGAGAGTTTCTTCAGCAGTGATAGGCACACCCGTGTCTACACCGGTGACAGGCACACCTGAAAGGGGACATTATCTTCTTGTGTAGTAATATAAGTGGAGCTGCATAAGAGTGTCAGCAAGAGTCATACCTTATTTTTGTGTTTTATACAGATATTTAGAATAATGTTTGGTGTTTAAAAAAAAATATATATTTGTTTTTTTCTCTCTATTTGGGGAAATATATTTTAAGGTTTGGTTGTGAAAAGTAGTCTCCCTTCTGGGAATATTGGTGCAAAATGCAAAACGTGACAGCACCTCTGTTTTTCTCGAGGAGTCCAGGGGAACCTACTATTAAATGGAGCAAATGGAAAAAAATATTTGGACATTATGCACGAGAATGCGGAACTAATTTAAGTGCAGAAAGGAAATATTCATTGTTAATGCACTGTCTAGGTGGTGAGGGACAGGAAGTGTTGGAGAATCTTCCGGATTTAAGTGCGGAAGAACAAAGAGGGTTAATTGAGTATGAAATATGCATAGTACAGCTTGATCGTCATTATTTGCCAAGGGTAAACACTATCATGGAAAGGTATCATTTCGGGTTAAGGGAACAAGGAAAAGATAAGACGGTTGTAGATTATATAACCAGTCTTAGGAAGCTTGCATCAACGTGTAAATTTGGAGCAGCAAATGAAGAACGCATAAGAGATCAATTTGTTTTAAAGTGTAGAGAAGATAAAATAAGAGAAGAGTTATGGCGAAAAGTTGAACCTCCATTAGAAGAGGTGATCTCAATAGTAAAAAGGGTTGAACACATGTTAAAATGTGTAACTGAACTGAAAGGTGAAAAAAAGTCAAAGTCACTCTAACATAGAAAAAATGGAGGAAAATATATGTGTTATAAAAAATGAAAAGCTAGCACACAAAGAGGTAGTGAAAGAAGATGGTTTTAAAAATTCAGGTAAATGTTTTCGTTGTGGGAGAAGTGGACATAAAGAAAATGCAAGGACATAACCAGCATTGGGTGTTATCTGTCATGGCTGTGGAAAAGGGGGCACTTTATAAAATGTTGTAGAAATAAGCAAAGGAAATTTCAGAATAAAGAAGTAAGAGATTTCTCATGATATTGTGTACCAGGTTGAGGGTACTGAGAGACAGGATCATCCTGTTGGTACAGTGAAAATTGATGGGGTTGATTTGAAAATGAAGTTTGATTCATGCTCGCATCTTACCATTATTTCAAAAGAAACATACTGTAAGTGGTTCCAAGAGAAAAACAAATTACAAAACATGGATGTACGTCCTGTGGGGTATGGAGGACAACCCATAAGCATGTTGGGATACTTTAATGCATGTATTGAGTTGGGTAAGAAATTAATGGTTGGTAAGATTTATGTTTCAAATAAAGGAGATGGCTTGTTTGCGTGGCCACATCAACGTTTATTGGGTGTTACGTTGAATCCCAATGCAGAATCACAAGTGCAGATACAGAGGATTGAAGCAAAGTCTAATGATTTTGTGTCTGAATTTCCTTCACTATCCAAAGACAGCTTAGGATGTTTGAAAGGGTATAAACATTGCATAAAACTAAAAAAAGGGACTGTGCCGTCTGTAGCTAAGGTAAGAAGGATTCCAGTTGCGTTGCAAAGTAGAGTTGAACAGGAATTAGACAAGCTTATAAGTCATCAAATCATAACACCAGTGGAAGCCATGGAATGGTTGGCGCCAATTGTTGTGGCTAAAAAGGCAAATGGCGATATCAGGTTATGTGTAGACCTCGGGGCATTAAATAAAGAAGTGGTAGTGAATACGTTTCTACTTCCAAATATAGATGAGATAGTATCCTCTTTAGCTGGGGCAAAGTTTTTCACATCAGGTGGAACTTTCTGAGAGTTCACAAGAATTAACAGCATTTATAACACCCATGGGCACATTCAAGTTCAGAAGGATGCCATTTGGTCTGGTGTCAGCGGCCTCTGTCTTTCAGAGTGATGGCTTCGATTCTCAAAGGAGTGAAAGGAGTTAAGTGTTATCAGGATGATTTGTTGATATTTGGTGGGTCGCTAGGAGAGCACGATGCCAGGGTAAGGATGGTACTACAGAGATTGCAAAATACTGGTCTAACATTAAAGAATGAAAAATGTAAATTTTCTGTTCAAGAACTTAATTATTTAGGTCATCTCATCACTGGAACAGGTGTTTCACCAAAAGAAAGAACTGGTAGATACGATTGTGAAATTAGCATCACCAAGTACTAAGGAAGAAGTTGTCTCATTTTTTGGGTATGGTAGAATATTATGGGAAATTCATAGAAAATTTGGCTAGTAAGTCTTATAACATGAGGTTATTAATTGGAAAAAACAAGGAGTTCAAGTGGACTTGAATGTCGGCAAGAATTTGAGGAGTTAAAAAATGATTTGAAAGATGCACCTAATATGCAAGTATTTGTTCCTGGAATTGAAACTACTGTTGTAACTGATGCAAGTTCAAAAGGTTTAGGGGCCATCTTGAAGCAAAAAATGGATGGTGAAGAACAACTTATAGCATGTGCATCAAGAAGTTTATGGGGAGCAGAGCTTAATTACTCGGTAGTGGAAAGAGAGGCATTGGCTATTTACTGGGCTTTAAATAAATTTCGGAACTTTATATGGGGAACCTAATTTAAGGTGTGCTCAGATCACAAACCCCTTAAAGAAATTTTTCAAAAAAAAGGTCTTGACTTTATTTCCTCTAGGATAAGGCATTGGGTGGTTACCTTACAAGACTTTCATTTTTCTGTGTAACATTTACCAGGGGTTGCTAATGTGTCAGCAGATTGTCTATCTCGTTTACTATCTGGAGACGAGGAAGACAAGCCAGTAGAAGAAATACTGGAGGAGGAAGTTAAGGTATGCAAAGTTACTTTAGGGGTCATAACGGAAGAGGAATGGAAGGAGGAGATGTTGAAGGACAGCGAGTTGATGGAAGTTGCAAATAAAATACAATCTGGGATAGCTCAAGTGAAAACTTTGTCCAAGAATTGGCTGCTGATATCTGATGAGTTAGCAAATGATAGGGGAATTTTGTTGAGTGGTACAAAATTAATTCCTCCTATCACGCCAAGGAAGAAGTTGATATAGGAGGCCCATCAGGGACGTTTATGTATCGTTAAAACTAAAGAAAGATTGTGAGCCAGTTTTTGGAGGCCTGGGATGGATTTAAATTGAACGTGTAGTTAGGGAATGCATACAATGTAAGATCAGTGACAACATTTTAACACCACGGACCATGCCTATGCTACCTGATAGCCCATGGCAAGAGGTTACTATTGATATTGTTGGCCCACTAAAAGGTGAGCATAGTACTCCATATTTGATTGTTTTGATAGATTTATACTCCAGATGGGTGGAAGTTTCTAGTGTAAGGGATGGGACAATTGATAATGTGATAACGTTTTTACAAGAAGTGTTTAAGAGAGAAAGTTTTCCAAAAATGCTTTTATCTGACAATGGTCCACAGTTTTGTTCCAAACAAATGGATGATTTCTTAAAGTGTGGAATAGAACACATAAGGAGTTCTATTTATCACCCTGAGACGAATGGAGCTGTTGAAAGATTTAATAGAGTTATAAAGGAGAATACTCAATTGTCTAGGGTAAAATGTCTTAAATTGGAAAGAAGAATTATGCAGGCATACAAGGAACAGCCCTGGACTGGATCCGATCATTCCTCACCGGAAGAAGCCAAAGGATAAGACTCCCACCCTTCCTCTCTGACCCCACGAAAATCACCTGCGGAATCCCACAGGGTTCATCACTGAGCCCCACCCTCCTCAACATCTACATGGCGCCCCTCGCAGCCATCGTCCGACAACACGGCCTCAACATCGTATCCTACGCCGACGACACCCAGCTCATCCTCTCCCTCACCAAAGACCCCACCACTGCCAAACTCAACTTCCAGAAAGGAATGCAAGACGTCGCAGTCTGGATGACCAACAGCTGCCTGAAGCTCAACGCCGAGAAGACAGAAGTCCTCGTCCTCGGTACCACCCCTTCGGCATGGGACAGCACCTGGTGGCCGACCGCCCTCGGAAGCCCACCTACCCCCTCAGACCACGCCAAGAACCTCTGCATCGTACTCGACTCATCACTCATCATGAACCGACCGGTCAACGCCGTCACCTCCAGCTGCTTCAACACCCTCCGCATCCTCCGCAAGACCTTCAAGTGGATCCCCCCTGAGTCAAGGAAGACAGTCACCCACGCACTCATCACCAGCAGACTGGACTATGGAAACGCTCTCTACGCCGGCATCAACAAGTCCCTACTCCGCAAACTCCAGACAATACAGAACACCGCCGCCAGACTCGTCTTCGGCATCCCCCGACACGAACACATCAGCCAACCCCTACGAAGTCTCCACTGGCTCCCCGTGGAGAAAAGAGTCACTTTCAAAATCCTCACTCACGCCTACAAATGCCTACACAACAACGGACACAAATACCTCAACAACAGAATCAACTTCCACGTACCCAAAAGAAACATCCAATCTTCCAACCTCGCACTGGCCGAAACCCTGCGCATCCACAGAGCCAGAGCAGGCGGAAGATTCTTCTCTCACATTGCAGCCAAGACCTGGAACGAGCTACCGGCAGATGTCAGACGCGCCCCCTCCCTGAACACCTTCAGGAAGACCCTCAAGACCTGGTTCTTCGGCTAAACAAATCTGCGGACCCTCCCTCCCCTCCCCCCTCCCCTCCCCCCTCTCAGCGCCTTGAGACCCTCACGGGTGAGTAGCACGCTTACAATTCCCTGATTGATTGATTGATTGAAATGTATCACGGCTCACCGAATGATACCTCATATCACGACTCGTAAGTCACCCTTTGAATTATTCAAAGGTAGAGCACCAAATACAATGTTATGTCCAGGCTGGATGAATTGGGATAAAGGCACAAAATATAATGGATTAGGGATTTGGAGAAAACGAGAGGAGAGATTGCAGCAAAAGAATAAAACACATTTTGATGAAAGGAAAAGAACCAAGCAAGTTGCAGTAGGTGTAGGAGATTGGGTACGAGTGAAAACTCCTGTGAGTGCAATGTCTTAGTCAAAGTATTCGAAACCTACACGTGTAATAACATGTTTTAAAAATGCAGTTAAGGTGGAGGATGGTAGGATTTGGAATAGGATTCGTGTCGTGTTTCTTAGATCAAATGTGGAGATGGAAAAACATTTGTTGAGAGGTGCAAAGTTCAGGGTAATGAACAGAACAATCAGAAACAGAACAATCCGAGTTCTTGTGAGAAATCATCAGATCAAGATATTAGAAGAAGCTTGCGTAAGGTTATTACTCCGTCCTATTTTAAGGACTATGTCAAATAATTCTTATCCTTGTTGAAGAACATGAATCTTGTTTTATAATACTCCTTCTGTATAAATTATTTTGGATAGATTTGTTGTTCTGTTAGAAAAACCATTCCTTTTGTATAGTTTACAATGCATGTTCTATATAAATGTTCCAAAGTAAGAGGGGAGAAGTGTGATATCTGGCTTGGTAGTGTGCTGAGATAATTAGTTCCATGGAATGTGGGGGTTGATTGAAGGGAAACAGTGACAGTTACAGACAAGGATATGATGGACGAGGTGCTTTATTAAACTCAGCTTATCAACGTGAACTTGTGTGCTGCGTACTTCTTCAAGACGTTACAATATTGTCTGCAAATATTGTAAATATACAATGGACACTGCCAGCTTTTAATTCTCTGCATCTGTGAGTTGGAAGGACTTGAGCAACAGAGGCAAGAAGAGGGGAGAGAGCAGGCATCCTCTGGTTAATAATATTTACAAAGTGGACTCTTCATTTATCTTTAGTTTAGATTTGGGTCCGAGGTTGTTTTTAAGATGAACATTGTCAAGTATTGTACAAGGCCCGTCCTGCTCAGAAGATTTTTGACAAATGGCCATTTTCCTGTATCAAAAGCGTTTTCAGCGTCTAGCAATAAGAGTATCATGGATTATTTGTCTTGTTTGGCTTTCCTGTATATGAACAGCTAGATGGATATTGGCCCTAGCTTGCCTATCTTTGACAAAGCCTGGCTGATATTAGATTGGATTAAATGGAGGTAAGATGTGAAACTAGCATCCTGGTGTATATTTTGACATCGTTGTTCAATAATGATTTATGTGCCTATATTATCCACATTTTAAAAAGGATTATTATCTGGTTTCAGGATCAAGGTCCTTTCTGACTCGGTTATCATGAATGTATCCTTTTCAGTTTATGGGAAAGAATTGAATACCGTTGACATGTCGACCACTGAAACATATGATATTAGTGACCAATGTACGACGGGTTTTGGGTTCAAAAGCGGGGTCAGGCAGGGGTGTATTTTGGCCCCTTTCCTATTCACACTTACATTAATCAATTAGAATTGGCCTTACTTCAGAGCGATAAGGATCTACCCAAAGCAGGCGATAGGCTCATTCTGGTGGTTCTCTACACCAATGATTCCGTATTCTTAGCCTGTGCAGCCCTTGGTTTGAAACATCTACTTCAATCCTTTGCAAATTTTATAACCTCCCCGTATCTATCCAGAAGTTGCATAATGGTAGCAGGTTCTAAATCCACAAAACCCTGCCGATATACAGTCTCAGGTTGTGAAATTACATAACATATCATGTGTATTTGTAAAGCACACGTTCACCCGTAGGTATCTAGGCTTCGAATAACAGATGTTTATTGTTACCTAACTCAATGGCACTCATTTTATCGACCTCAGATGGATGAAAGGCTGAGTGGACCCGCCGGTATTTGAACCTGTGACCATGAGGTCGAACACAGGCCCCTGCAGTGGACGCATTAGTCTACTGAGGCACCAGACCCAGCTTACAAGGGTATCTGAGTTTCCTTATCTTGGGGTACAGTTTGACAAAAAGGATCATGATCCACTCTTTTATCTACTAAGAAACTTTCAAAGATTTAGTCCATCTCAGTAATTTCTGACTTTTTTTTTTTTTTGCAGATTTATATAGCGCGAACTCGACCCGAAGGTATTGGAGCGCTTTACATGAGCACCGGTTACGTTACACAAGGACACATTCATGTTTTTGGGGGGCACGGGCAGATTAAGTGATTTGCCCAGAATCACAGGATGTGGACGCGACCCCGAGGCTCGAACCTTGGTTTCCAACTCCAAAGTCGGCAATCTAGCCGTCAGACCACATCCTCTCCTCTATGTTGGGCAATAAGCCACTCTCTACTTTGGTTAAGATCTACCAAGCTAAATGTCTCTCAGCCACCTCTTACTGGAGTGATATCTGGGGCTAGGAGGACACCTCGACCTTACAAATTGTGGAGAATTCCTTTTTCAGACATCTTTTGTCTCTTCCACAGAGCAATTCAGCATATATTGTACACGAGGAACTCTCTCATGTTCTCGCCCTTCGTCCCCTGTCTGGCTGACTAGCAGACCATCTATCAACAAAGACATTATAAGGGACTGTCTGAAACTGGGCAGGTCACATCAGATTCGATGGCTGAGTTATGCTAAACTGACTTTTCATGCTCTTGACACAGCCTATTTGAAAATCCTGAAAGTGTCACTAGATCGGATTTGAAGTGGACCAAATCTAACTTCATTGCCTATAGGAAAGATAAGAGGGAGATGGAGCAAATTGTGACGCTCACCTTTTGAGCACTCACTTTTGAAATCTACACCACATATGGAGCCCTATCTGGTTATGGTGCGTAGTACAGATCATAGCTATCTCCTGACCAGATTTAGGCTAAGCCTGGTACATTATCTACTCACGGTTCCGAGAGGCTGGCACCAGGTCAATAGCCTGGCTTCTTCTGGGTGTGATTCGTTCTCAACACACATCACGTTGCACTTTATTCTATTCCGCAGGTTTTTTGTGCATTTGCAGGTCACATTTATAGTTCCACTTTCAAAGGATTTAAACTTTACTCAAGCTAGACCAGCCGTAATATTTTTACTATTATTATCTACAAAGCACATCTGTTTTTCTATTGCTAGTTTTTTTAAGAGGCTGTTAAATTGAGACTATTAATCAATTGTTAATCATTTTTAATATTGCTTGCATTAATTAGTTATGTGCAGTTTTAACTTGCTTTATTTTTTTTTTTACTTTATCAACTATATCTGGATTTTTAGATGGTTTTATTGTTGTATCTTTGTGCACATTTATTGTGCCTTTATGGTTTATTTTCTTATAAACCGAAATAAAAGGGTTATTACTGACTGACTACCTTAGTCAGTAGGTCTATCAGAATGCATTGATAGGATGTATTCAACGTATTAGTAAAGCCGCCAGGATCTGAGTCTTGGTTGTGTGGTGGAATTTGAATTGCGGCTGTAACTTCTGATTCATCAATAAGGTCATCTAGTTGGGATAATGTGTCTTGAGAGGTGGGAATGTAGAGTTTGCTAAGTTGGGGTGTTAGCTTGTGTTACTTCTTCCCTTAGACGTGTAAAAGGATGTGTAATAAGGGAGATATGTATTACATATGTCTCAGGAACAAGACTGGAACAAGTTCTTATCTTTCATTATGCATTTTCTGGCTTGCAGCTTCCGTATTCTTTGGGCTAGCGGTTGCTTAAGATATAACATTTTGTGGCCTAATCAGCTAACCATTTGTTCCAGAATTTTCTTCTTCCTCTCCTGGGGTGCCACTACATTTTTAAATTATAACCCTCATCTGAATAGGATAGGAACTCCTTTATTCAGAGCACTAGAGTGGAAATATGTATACTTCGAGGAGGGCAGCCTTTTTCTTCAGGAGGGTTTCTTGGACTAGTATAATTTCCTTGTCTTTCATGGTGAGCTATTTTAATACTGCTCTCCTTTTCCCCGGTGAATAAAGACCCTGAGCATTCAGGGGAACACACGTAAATTAGCGTCATCATTTTGCAGTGCCTAGGGTTACAAGTACCAGTATCTTATCTACACCAATCCAGATATTGTATGTAATGGTGGGCTTGTGTGTTTGAGAAAACGAATAGATCCAAAATAGCTAAAGAGAAGATAGATGGTGGTTAGTCCCTGACTACAATTATCAGAATATGAGCTACTCTGTATCATTAAAAACGGGGAATAACAAAATGTGAGCTTTAAGACAGTAACAGTAAATTCAACAAAAACATGATGGGAAATAGCCATGTGTGCAAACCAATAACCAGCATAATAAAGTGACTGCTTGTGTCATATATTAGGGGCAGACACTAGGAGATGAAACAGAAGGCTAGGCATGAATTAACACTGCCATTTGATCAAGAGCAAATACGGAGAGGTGAGAAATGTATGTGAGTAGCTAATGTGGCTTTTCTGAGTTCAAGCCTGAGGGTTGGTTAAAAACCTGCTTGAAAGATGGGAGAGAAGGACTGTTGTAAGGAAGACAGGAAGCCCATTTATAAGAGTTCAGTGCTCCTTAGAAGTTGTTTCTCCAGCCTCCATTGTCTCTTTTGCAGTTGTCTCCTTGACCGCACAGTGGTTCACAGCTGGGGTCAGTGGTCTAATGGACAGCCTCTCTGGGTTTGTAACGCGATTTGCGTCAGTTAGGCCAAGGATGATTCGGGCCACCTCCGATTTATATAAATATATATTGATAAGTTCTATCTGAAATAATGTCTCTGTCATTAGGTGCCTGTAGGACATGGTGAAAGAGAGCCTACACTTATGTTTCCAAGTCTGTATTGGATGCATCTTTGAGTCCTTCATGCACATATTATTTCTTTGGCTACAGTTTTCTCAATCGTCAATTTTCTCAGGCACCGAACGGTGTTGGCTGTCCAGTACAGTTATTCTTCAGCAAGATCATCATGCACATGAAGCTACTCAGACATCTCCATTTCTACATGTCCTCCAACGTGTCTCTGCTTTCTGCAGTGAGTGGTCCAGATCCCGAAGGTATTTAGTGACGTCCTGCCGGAGCACTATGGGGCCTTTTTTTTTAACTCTAGCAGGAGTTGTAGGATGCTGCCCTTTGTAGGGCATGTGATTAGATTGGTTATGGCCACTTGTTCCTCCAGTGAGTTTTCCCTAGGAGGCATCCTTTCGATATTTTCAGACTTTTGTGGGGCCAGTGAGTCTCTGATGTTTGGCAATTTCTGGACCTTTTGTCCCTTCGCTACCATTGTATCATTTATAGGAAGCATGGTGGATGAAGCAGGGGTTGTTAAACAGGTCGGTATGAGGAGGAGGGACTCTCAAGGGGCCCCTTCACAATGTGGCTCATGGAATGTTAATGTGGGATGTGCGCAGCAAAATTACTTTGCAATGATTTTAGCACAAATTCTTGGAATTTGCTGGGCTTCATTCTCCTTGCCTGAAGCTGCAAAGTGGGTTGTTATGCGTTCTTATTTTATCGACCAATATGGTCTAGGAATGGCCCTGCACTCCCGAGTGCAAACTGGTAGTCAGAGTCATCGGATTCTATTCTGCCTCTCCCACGTTAAAATTAGAGGAGCCTCTCTCCATTCTTTGAGGCCACCTCCATCACCAGAACACTCCCATTTCAGCAGATAAGACACTCCCCAAGTGCAGGAGCTGGGGCAAAAATCTTTTGCCACCATTAGGGTAATTATGACTGTTCATCGTGTCTGCTTCAGTTGTATCACAAGGGTCTGGGCAGTGTGGTGGTGATTGTCCCCACATGACGCACTATATTATCCCCGGTGGGTGCCCTGGTCTCGGAACTCAGCAGGGATGCCCCAAGGATGTATGCTTTTAAAGGGAATTTTTATTTAACATCCCTCAATCTTTCTTTTACACATGCAACCCACCCTGCACCACACTGCCTTCACCATTCATGCATGTATAACACAACAGTATTCTTATATAGAAATCAAAAACATGGAAACAGCAAAATAAAGTATCAAAAACTGAGAAAAGGACACTGGCTAGCAAGGTAATACCGTTTGCAAATCAGAGGGTGGAAAAAAGGCGACTGCATATTTGCAAACAATTAACTTGGCTCATTCAAAAGGGCTACGTGGCTCCTGTGTGTAGTGTAAATTGGTACTAGTAAAGAAACTGCAGTTCTAAGCACCATGTAAATTTCCATTTTTTACATTAAACAGGCCAGGTGGTTACAGCTGTTCAACGTGGTGGAGAAGCAGTGTCAAGAACAGATCACCGCACAGCAAGAGCAGTTCCACCAACAAATTCAAGTAAGGAATCTACTCACATTTTCAATTGTATCTTTGGTCTCTCGTTCTTTATGACGCTTGCATTCAGGTTGGTGGAGGTTGGCTACTTGGTAGATACAAAGTCATGGATTTCTTTCATTTAAACCTTTTTCTTTATTTAAAGTCATTGTCATATTTGAGCTTTGTAGACAGTCTGATAATTTGTATAAATGTCAAGTAACTATATGGATAAAACTCCACGTGCTGCAGACGAGGACTAAAGCCTTCATGGTCCTGAATCAATCGCTTTGTATGCACACTAAATGTTGAGGCACTCTAGTTGCTTTATAGTACACAGCATGAACTGTATGATAAATATTCTGCTGCTAGTTGTATTAGTACTAAATTTGGTTGGATTTTTTTGCATAAAAAAGAAAAGTTTTTTATTGATTCATTTTCACAAGGTACATATTTTATAATATACATATCACACATTTACCTTAAAATTACCATATTTCAGGATATAGTTAAAAATAAAACAACGTGCTAGATCAGCAGGGACTTTGACACTCCCCTAGAGAGAGTGCTCCAGTTCAAGCTAGGTATCCTTAGGGTGATCAACTGACCAAGGGAAAAAAAAACATGATGTGACAGGAGACCTAGATACTGAGTATAAAGAACAGTCTCGGGAGGAATGCCAGTGTGATTCCTCCAGGATTTGTGCTAGGTCCGTATCAACGACAGTTGCCACATTACTGGAGGTGTACGTTTTACCTCTTTGCAAACAGGGCAAAAACTTGTAAAAAGGTTGGTACCCCAGGCACAAGTAGAACAATATAGGAAGGCTTAGACAAACGTATAATAGACATCAGGCGTGGCATAACTAAGCTTTAATGCAGGCAAGGGCATAGGTATTGTTCCAGCTGAAACTGTGGAGCTCAGCACATGATTGATGAGAGATTATTATAGGCTATCATACAAGAGGGGGATCTTGGAGTTACCATGTATGCATGTGAGTAAGGGCAAACCTAGCTGCAAAGTAAAAGAACATTGCACAAGGAGAGAGGAGGAATGAAGTAAACATTCATCAGCTGCACAGTCATTCTTCACATAATCTGTGGGGCTTGGTGGTGGTTGCGGGGCGGCAGTCACTGTAATTATTTGCAGACAAGGTATTCCTTTAAGAAATGTATGTTCATTTCCTCAAGGAACTGGAGGAGAGATGTCATTTGACAAGTGTGCTATTCCAAATCCAGTGTAGTGGAATAGCAGGTGTAGTGATGATCTTCAATGTGGAGAGATCTCTACAGGTCAGTAAAATGTAACTGGATAGAAGTTGCTGTCTTTACTTGGACATCTTAGATTGCAGTTGGGGAATATGAGCTGATCAGTCAAGCACAAGATAGCTGAAATTGAAAGCACCCCAAAATCCAGTGGATACCCACATAATGATAAAATGTAGTTATAAAGCACTCATAGAAAAGAACACCATATATATGTTAGGGCGGTTGTAACTGTTCAATAGATGTAATCTTAAGGAGCCTAGTTTGCCAACTATCCAAATCAATCCACCTACTTCTTCGAGGATTTTGTTCATCCTGGTGCAGTCAGGTTAGTCTGTTAAATGAGTACCATATTAACAGTGAAAAAGAGAATGTGCCACTTGATTAGGGAAATGTCTTAAATTTAATTGAGTACACTGAAAATTAAGTAAGGAAGGGGAGAAGACTAAATCGTAGCAGCTCGCTTGTTATCAGGCATGAGGCTGGCATATCCTTATATTATTGAGTAGGATTCCAGCACTAGTTAATTTAATCCTCTACAAATACTGAAACATGTTACACCCTTTTCACCCATCCCAACAGTGCCCTTTTGGAAATGTCAAGGCACCACATAGAACTCCCAATAGAACCAATAAATAAGAACTACCTGTAACAAAACAAGACCAAATAGGCACTATGTCTGAAGTCAGGGTAGTCAGAGAGAGACTGATAGAGTTGTACAAGATATCCTTCTTCAACTTGGCCACATGAAGCACCTCTATCCTGTTCCTGTAGTTATCAAAGTGAATGAGGATTGTGCGGTTGCGCATCTTGTTTAAGCAGACATGTAGTGACTCAGTGGGCATAGTCCATGATTGAACTGGAGGGTAGCAGATAAGGGTTTAGACATGATAGAGAGATCAAAACATGTCAGTCATAACCCCAGTTTCCATTAGGATCCACAACTTGTACATTGTACTAGCACAGGCGATGTTCAATAGCATGAACTGCTTTAGAATGAGTTGTACTGGTATCTTCCAACTCTACCATTCTTTTCAACAGTGCTGTTATCATGTCAGGCAGCTTCCCTGTCTTATGTTGAATGCTTGCAATCTGGGCAAATTATCAGCCATCTTGTCTATAAGCTTCCTGTCGTATAGGCTTTGTAGAACTGGGGCTACTAGAGGTGGAATCCAGACCCTTGTCTTTATATCTGTAGTTGAATTTCTGTAGAAAGGTTTGATTGCAATATGTTTTTATTAGCATTTAACTTTTACAATTGTACATAGGACTGGGGATGCTTTATTCCATACATTTTACTATTCCCCCAGGGTGTATCACTTTACCAATTCTGAGATTTTGTTTTCAGTGCATTATTAAGCTATACAATGCTTAACCTTGTTCTTCCGCATTTAACATTAGTATCTTATCACCCCCTGGTTTTCCCTTTTTTTCGTGGTTTATGTTGTCTGTGTCCCCGGTCTGTGTTTCAGCATCCTGTACTCAGGGGAGTAACATCTGTCTGTGCGTTTGCTAAATATCCCATATTCGTTATAGTGCTCAACTTGTCCCTTCAACTGGGAAACTCTAAAACTGCATGTCGTCTGGCGGTACTTCTATCAGATTCCGTTATCTTTTGTAGAGGGTTGCGTTGAGGGGCCAGGGAAAAATGTCTGTCATGTGCGCCGGTTGTGTTGGTCCAATAATAATTCTCTGTTATCTATGCCCATCTAGGGTTCCATAGTTGTGTCACTGTCTTGCTCTACATCTCCTTCTATATTCTCTTGTTCACTCAGCTTGTCCGCCCCTCTGGAGTACCAGGCCCTCATTATTTCTGTCCACAGGTCTGCTATAGGGCGTCTGCGGAGTCCCCTACTTTCTTCTCTTTGTATGGCCCGTTCTTCTGCCCTTGCCCAGCGGTCTACGTCTTGTTCCCAGAGTGTCACTGCGGGGCCCTTCGGGTCCTCCAGGCCATAGCCACCCGCCTACGTGCCAGGACCAGGGCTAGGTCTACAAATCGTGAGCCCAATTTTTTAGCCTTCGGTCTAGGGAATAGTTCCATGACGGTGTTTGGGAGGCTCCTGGCTAGCGTTGCGTTGTTAGTACTATGTCCCCGAATTCTTGTAGTGTCGTGCATCCCCAGGTCATATGTACAAAACCCACATCTGGGACACCCTCGAGTCTCCATACATCACATCAATGGGGTGTAAGATAAACCATGTGTACGTAGTTGAATTGGATAAGCTTCAGTGCTGCATTTCTAGAGACCTTTTTGGGGCTCCGTAATACCCGAGTCTATTCCCTCTCCTCCAGATCTCTCCCCACCTCTTCAACCCATTTGGCCTTAACCCTCTCCAGTGGCATTTTCACCATCCCTATCAGAGCTCTGTATTGCCATTTTATTAAGTGTCTCGTGGACCCCAGTGTGATCAGGCCTTGTAGTGCATCATGCGTTTGCGGCTCTTGCTGGGCAGTTCCCCATAGTTCCTTAACTGTAATCACTACTGTGTGGTAAGTAAGGAATTGACCACCCGGCAAGTCAGTTTGGGTCAAGGATTCCTCAAGTGGAATTAATGAACCGTCCTGATGGAGATCCCCCACAGTCGTAATTCCAACTTCCGACCATCTAGTCAATTGCGACCCTGGGAAAGGAGTGGGTGGTGTCCCATGAGGAAGCCCCGCTATCGGTAGGCCTGGGGCATAGAGTGGTGTTCCTGCCATACGTCTTTGGCATCTTTTCCAACAGTACAGCGCTCCTCGCAGGAGCACTCCTGGATATGTGGTCCTCAAATGAGAGTATACAAGCATAGTTATAAGTTGTCTCTGGGTGTCATTGTGGTTCGTGGCAGTCAAGAGATCTAGGTTCCGTCCATCTAACCAGTGGGCTAAACATTTCAGCTGTGCTGCCAAATAATATAATTCAAAATCAGAGGCCCCTAGGCCACCCTCCTCTCGGATTCGTTACAGCACGGCCAATGAAACCCTGTTTCTTCCCCCATCAGGTCACGTGCCAATCTGTTAAGCCCCGCGAACCACGTGGTGGTATTACCACCGGTAAGTTCACAAAATAATACAGCAGTCTTGGGAGCATGACCATCTTTGTTAACGCAATGCGTGCCATCGTAGGGAGTTTCAACGAGCACCAAAATGGGATAACATTCCAAAGGACCGCATCACTGGTTTTAAATTCCCATCTTTCAGGTCTGTCAGATCATGAAATATTTGTAACCCTAGGTATTTAAAGGAGCGGGGGCCCAGGTCAGGCCCGCAGGGAAGTCTGTCGGACATGTATTCCCTTCTATTATCGGGAATATATGGGTTTTTGCTTTGTTCTTTTTTAAGCCTGCCAACCTGGTATATCGTTCCAGAAGGTCCAGTGCCTGCGCTACACCTTCCGACCCCTTACCCAGGTATAACAATATATCATCCACATACAAGGAGATGATATGGTCTTGTCCCCCTGAAGAGATTCCATGGGTTCTTCCTATTTGTCTAAATAGCTCCGCCAACGGTTCAATGGCCAGGGCAAACAGGAGAGGGATCAGTGAGCACCCTTGTCTGGTGCCTCTGTATATCGTATAGGGACCTGATATTACCCCTCCCATTTTAACCCCTGCTGTATGGTGGGAGTATAATATTTTGACCCATTTAACTCAGCCTTCTCCTAGTCCCATTTTGGTAATTGTAGTGTATAGGAAATCCCACCTGATAGTCGAAGGCCTTCTTCAGGTCTGCTGACATAACCAATGCCTCTGGGTAATATTCCCAATTTAGATGGTGCAGGATATGAAAGAGTCTCCGGATATTTGCCGATGTGGCTCTCATCGGTATAAACCCGCTCTGGTCATTATGAATAAGTTGTGACATATGTGGTAAAAGTCTCGATGCAAGGACTTTACTCAAAATTTTAAAGTCTGTATTAAGCATGGAAAGTGGTCTGAATTCAGCCACCCGAACTCCTGGTTTCTTAGTTTTCGGGCGGGGGATCACAAAGGCATCTTCTGTTAGAGGCTGGCAAAATCCCCTTTGCTAGTTCTCGGCGTACAGCGCTTCCAGTTTCAGGACTAATGTCTGCGCCAGCACCGAGTAAAACTCTGCCGGTAGCCCATCTGGTCCTGGTGTCTTCCCCGCTGCCATCTCTCGGAGGGCCTCCCGTATTTCGTGGGCTGTCACAGGGCCTGCCCTCAAATGTGGGTCCAGAGTTCACAGCGTTAAAGGTGTCAGGAACTTCCTTATATCCTCTATCGGCTGTGGGGTCGAAGTCTCGTAGAGTTTCTGGTAATATGGACTAAACTCATCATTTATACTTTTGGGTAGGTATATCCGTTCTCCCTCTGCATTCGTAATTTGTGTTATTGGCGCTCCCCTATTTTCGGGCTGTATTAGCCATGCTAATAACCTACCCGCTTTGCCCCCTTCTTTGTGCACTTTGGTAGGATATTCACATAGGTCTAGTTTTCGCAGCCTTTCAAGTGCCCCATTATATTCCTGCCTTATGTTTTCTAACTTCTTATGTGTGTCTGTAGATTTTGACATTTTACGCCCCTGCTCATACAGGGCAGATTCCAATTGGGTGATTTCCCGCAACAGCTCTTTTCTCAGTCCCCCCCGTCATACCTAGGCAATGTCCTTGTACCACCACCTTAAATGCTTTCCATTCCGTAGCTCTGATGGCAGTTGACCCATGATTATGTAGGAAATAGTCCGCAACCGTCTCCTCCAAAGATTGCTTAAAAAGGTCATCTGACAACAGTGCGGGATTGAGGCGCCACATAGGGGTTGCAGTGGGTTCTGACAGTGGCCGGAAGCAGAGGAGGAGGGGGTTGTGGTTGGAGAAAGTGTGGCCCGAATATTCTGTGTGTGTTGCTAGGGGTGTCAGTTTATCAGAACAGACTAACAGATCTAGACGCGTATGCAAATTGTATAGATGTGAATAATAGGAGTAGTCGCTTGACAGCCTGTGATGCACTCTCCAGATATCATCAAACTTCCACTCCTTAAAACCCTGTGCAAAATTTAATGACCAGCGTACCCTGTAGCGGGGGAGGGTGGGGGTTGAGCGGTCTAGGTTAATGTCTGCTATCAAATTAAAATCTCCACCCAATAACATCTCCGTCCCATGCAGCGATGACCGGGATGTGGACAACCTCTCCAAGAACCCAAGCTGGTCATGATTTGGGGCGTATATACTACCCAGTACTACGTCTCTCCCCAGGAGTCTACCCTGCACTAACACAAACCTGCCCTCTTGGTCTGTATGCGTGTGTTGCATCAAAAATGGGGTGCCGGCTCGGATCCATATCAGTACACCCCTTGAGAAAGCGGAGTAAGAAGTCTTGTAGCGTTGTCCCCGCCACCTTCGTCGTAATCTAACCCCCTCTTCTGCCGTCAAGTGGGTCTCCTGCATCATCACAATGTGTGCACCCCTCCTAGTGACGTAGCTTTGTATTTTATGCCGTTCTCACTTATCTGTGGTCTTCCCCTGAGTCAGCTTCAAATAAGTTCATCCACAGAACCCGGAGTCACCACTGGAAATTGCGCATTGCTCTGCATCGATGCCCCTGAGGCCGAACCACCTGTATCGTGGTCTGTGGATAGTGCTGTTGTTCTTTCCTCTGAAGACGTCGACAGGACCTCCGCCACTGTCTTCAGTGCCGCTTGGCATTCTCGTGCCGTTTGCGATGTATTAGGTTTATGCACCGGGGGCCTGCGGGTCGATCTCCTTCGCCTTCTGCATTGCCGTTTGGGGCCTGCTATATTGTCTTTCTGTTGACTTGGAGGTTGTGTACATCCTTTATCCATCAATAGCCATGACCATACTTCCGCTGGGGAGTCGTAAAAGTACGCTTTTCCGTCAACTTGTAGTCGAAGTCTGGCCGGATATTGCAGGGAATGTTGTATGCCTTCTGCTCGCAATGCCTTTTTGGCCTCGAGGAATGAAGCACGCTGTGCTTGGAATTTTGCTTTGAAATCCTGGAATATGGATATCCTATTGTTATCGATCACGTATGGGCCATGTACGAGAGTGTTGGATTATGGTATCTCTATGTCTGTAGTACAACAGTCTCGCCACCACAGGGCGTGGTGGTCTTACAGGCGCCAGAGGTCTTGAGGGGACTCTATGTGCTCTTTCTAATGCAAAGAATTTCGAGAGTGTGCACTGGGTCACCGTTTTCTGGAGCCATGCTTCGAAGTAATTAATCATGTCTGTTCCTTCTGTGCCCTCCGTAATCCCCACCACTCTGATGTTGTTTCGGCGGTTCCTTCCTTCTGCATCCTCTGCTCGTCTTTCCAGAGTTGTTACTCTAGTGGTAAGGTAAGTTAGCTTGTGCGAAGTGTCCTGTTGTTCCGGTTTTATTTCCTCTAATGTCTGCTACACTTCCTTCATTCTGTCTGCAAGTTTGTGGTGTTCTGCTTGCAGCAGACCCGGGCCTACTGATACTGTCCTTATATCTTGTTGTAAGGTAGCTTTTGTGTCAGCGATGGCTGCCAATATTTTATCCAGGTATGTTTGTATTGATTGTCCATGGGCCTCAGTCTCTTCCCATTCCATGTGTACTATACTCCGGGAGGATCCCGCCCCCCCCCATCGGGCAGGGCATTTCCCTGTTTAGGCTTAATCTTGCCCATTCTGTTCTCCGAACTGTTGCTGCATGTGTGTGATTCAGGGTTGTTGGGATCCACTTACTGTATTTCTGCTATATCGGTGCCGGTGGATTAGGTCTGGTGGGTCGTGTGGTCTGCTCGTGGGTCCCACTTATGCACTCCGTGTTCCATTGTGTTCCCAGCATATCCTTCCAAAGTGACTCTGTCAGCCGGGGGCAGTTTCTATGTCGAGGAAGCGGGACTAGACACCAACCCGCATTAATGTCCCTGAGTCGTTCCCTTTGGTGCTTTTTGCAATCTGTGGCCGGTAGTCCGGGGCAGCAACAGCCATATGCCCCAGCTGCCGTCCACCCTCCTGTGCAGAGGTCCCTTATTTCGCGGGATCCCCTCTCTATCAATTAGCCTCAGTAGGCCCTACTCGCTGGTTTGCGCCTGGCGGGTTGGTTCCTCTATATTGAGTTGAATGTGTGGTGTAATCCTTTTCTATCATATCAGGTCAGTCCCAGTGCCCTCTATTATGCCAGATGGGGGTATGCAATCGCAAGATACCTGAACTTTAGGTGCCTTTTCCAGCTGTAGATGTATCTCTGCTCCTCCGCTTTTGCTGCCCTAGATGTTGTAGCTCATTTGTTGTTGGGGCCACCTATGTCTTTCAAAGCGCCCCAACGATCAACCACCTCGCAGGGCTTCAGTGGCCGGTCTCCAACACCTGAAACTACCACAATCACCAGTTGGGCCCAGAGCTCAGACACACGGTCTGTGTCTCTCCTCTCACCGCCTTAATTCAGGTCTCTTCACTGCGGGCTTCATGCATGCAGGCCGTCGCCGCGGCCGGCATGGCTCACCTCTGGGGACAGCCCCCTTCCCATCGCTGGTGCCCCAGTCTGGTCACGCCGCACTGCAGGTCAGCCTAGTCTAAGGCTCGGCCCTTGTTTTGCGGGTGGCCCAGCGGCAGCCGCCGCACCCGCTGTCGCCTCGTATCGCTACGCGGCTCTCTCACTCGACCGCCAGCGCTCCACAGGAGCAGGCCGCACTCGTTCTAGCAGCTGCTTTCTGGTCGTCGTATTCTTCCGCTGTCTCTCTGGGGAGATACGTGAATGCTCTAAGCTTGTAACGCTTCAGCCGACAGCAGCACCTCTCCACCGGGGCATCTGTCCGCCTCAATCGCGTCACTGCCGTTGCGTAGCTCTCAGTCCCCGATCCTAGATATCGGGCCTCGGCGGGTCTCTACGCAGCCGGCCCTGGGCTCACCTCCTTAGGTC
This sequence comes from Calotriton arnoldi, assembly GCA_963921515.1. Classification (NCBI taxonomy): domain Eukaryota; kingdom Metazoa; phylum Chordata; class Amphibia; order Caudata; family Salamandridae; genus Calotriton; species Calotriton arnoldi. The sequence continues at coordinate 1,715,371 of CAWUFW010001624.1, read as the reverse complement.
CTCGGGGGATCGGAATCCTCCATTCGAGGAGGGACTTGGCTCCGGAGGGGAGTTAAACTCTATCTCATGTGGAAACTGCTGCGTCTTTATTTTATCATGATTTTGGGCCTGAGTCAGGTCGGAGCTCCTCACTCAACGTCTGCTCCGACCGCCATCTTGGCCACCCCCCAATTTCTGTAGATAGGTTGTGTTTATAGTGGTACTGAGGTCACTTGATGTCTACTCCTAGAGCCAATGAAGGAGCTGAAAAACTATTTAAGAGGCAACTGTGTAACGGACCAAACTCACCAAGTTAGATCTTCAGTGAGATCAAAGCCAGCAGAGTGAAGCGAAAGAACTACCGCACCGCTACTGCACTGTTAGCCGTAGACCTTAACAGAGTAGGGGGCAGCTAGATGGAAACATCAATTAAATGGTGCCCAAAGGACTCTCCACTCTAAGCAATCGTCATTCGAGTAAGGTGGAGATTAGGTTTGTTCCTCTTCATATGTTGCTTAGCTCCAAACAATAAACAGAGGCAGAGGAATTCAGTAGGTACACCTTTATTTCTGTTGCTGTGCTGCAGGAATGGACTGCACAATTCAGGAATGTGAGTGGAATTACATTCCTCCAGTAGGTATGCAGTATTGTTGAATGTGCTGCAGGGTAGAGGGTGACTAACACTTGGGAATCAAGATAGCAGCAAGATGCATTGCTAATAACGGATGGATTGTTCATGGACTGAAGATAAAACTTGAAGTTCATTGACTTTGCATAGGGTAGGTGCCTAGAGGATTGCGGCAGAGATCCCCTTTAGTTAGGAACTGGACAAGCTAGAGGAGAACGCATTGGTTACACGATGGCAATGTCCCCCAGAGTACTCCCATTTGATAAGATTGGAGAGAAGATAAAGCTAATCCCTTCAGTACAGCCTCAGAGGGAAGGTTCTTTACAGAGTTGAGAAGAAAGTAACAAACCAACAGAGCCTGTACCCTCAACCGCCTCATACAGTGTTGGTCCACCTGTAAAAAGGCAGGGCGGCAGTGGGAGTGACCGTCCATCACGTTCTGGCCAGGAGACATGTTGGTCAGAGGTAGGTAGTGCCGGCTGGACAATATTTATCACTTTCATTCAACTGCGGTCGCAATGGCCAGGCAGGACTTGGATGCGGTGTCACTTAAGCAGTTTATATTCCATTGCATGGTCTCACTATGGCAAAGCTCCCCAGAGTTCGGACACCAGCTAGCTTCTTCCGGCTGCGCCACAGCTCTGCACCAGTGGACCCTGCACCTTAGAGGGGATGAGAAGTGTGGTCAGAAAATACTGCAGTAGTTCTAGGGTTCCTATGATCTCGATCATTGCTACAAGTTCCGTCGGATGTCTCTGGAAAGAAGGCGCACCCACACCCTCAAAAGGCACTGACAGTAAATGGCACAGATCAGAGAGGGGCTGACTATCGCAGCCTGCTGATGGAACAACAGCACTCCGCACCTGAGCTTTTGGAGCAGTCTGTATGCCAAGAGTGAGGGGAGGGTGGCGATAGGTGGGGCAGCCACAAAACTGGAAGGTCCTCAGAAATTTCAGCAACGTTCAACAAAATAAGGGTGTCCTCGGGTTCCTGGCCACCCCAGAATTGTTCCAGCAATAAAGCTCATCCCAGAAGTGAAAACTGAGACTGGAAAAATACAGGGTTCTAAATAAGGATGTGAAAATTTCCCGCACTCCCATTCTGCTTAGCAGATTGCTTACCCACACCTCTCCCTTTATCCAACGCTTGACACGCCTTGCCACCTGTAGTCATAGATTGACCCACAAGCCCTGATTTGACTCCCTGGGCATTTGTACACTTCAAAGATGAGTCACACAGTGCTAATAGCCCTAGGAGAATCAGACTTCAGATATAGGAGGAAAAGCCGAATGATAAATATTATGGTTGCTAAATACGCAACTGATCACTCTAACTGGAGTAGGGGAATTTCACACAGTTCCACATCTTGAGGGACAGGCTTATACTCCATTAATGTAAAGTCACAAACTCACTGAAGATAATTTTCCAGTGTTTGACTTACCCCAAAAGCTAGCAACACAAATGCAAGGGAGTGTAGTCCAACCATCAGGTATAGTATTCAGAAATTGCTCTTCAAGATATTTTAAATATAAAGGATAGCTGGCTTCTGAGGTTTTCAACTCCTATTGTCTGGAGCAGACTCTGCATTCTTCTTGTGCACTCATCTATGTGCCTTCAGTGCCACAGCCCCTCGCTGCCCGAGGAAAACTGTTGTCTCATCCTGGTTGACTAGTGGCTCTAAAAGAGCGAGGGAAAGTACCCACTTGACCTGTATTTCTTCAAATTACATGCATTTAAGCAGTTGGTTCTGTTCCAACTATACTACAACAATTTTCATATATTTTTTTCAAAATAGTTCATTTACAAATAAGAAAATTGTTTTCATGGTCTACAGATACATTTCAGCAGTTCATTCTATGTATTGTGACCTATCTGACATACTACACACTCCTACTAATAAAGCTTACTACATATACATGCAAGCAATCCTCCACAGTGGTGTACAGGAAATAATTGTCTGTTGTGATGGTGTGAGCTGGGATCTTTTATCCAACAAGGGGTCGGCGTACGTTTCGGTGTGGGCATAAGATCTGTCACCTTCTTCAGGACCACACAACAATGGTACAAACACTTGCAGAGGTGAGTATAGAGGGAAGAATTGCTATAGTCACAGCTGCGCACCCTAGCACAAAGTGCGAGTGTTTATCTGTATCATATCCAGACTCGAGGAGCCATTACTCTTCGCAGGCCATAAACGAAGGAGTGAGACGCTTTCCCTTAGATGTCAGTAGGAAATTCGCTATTAGAACCTGGAACTTTTTCAGCTAAATTGAATTTGCGAGAAACTGGACCCTTATATACTCATATGACCTTAATTCATGTAGAACCTGATCAAGGGACTACAATGCAGTAGCGCGCCCAAGGGCAACATTGCATTAAATTAAAATTACAGCGAGAAACTGTCTCCTCGAGTCTGGATAAAATGTATGATATTTGGTAGAACAGATATGTCACAATACATAGAATGAACTGCTCAAATGTATCTGTAGACCATGAAAATAATTTTCTTATTTGTAAATGAAGTATTTTGAAAAAAAGATATGAAAAGAATTTAATAAATATGACAATTTGTAAAATTTCATATATGTTAGTATAATGAACCAACTGCTTAAATACATGTAATTTGAAGAAATGCAGATCAAGTGGGTACTTTCCCCTCTCTCTTTTTTGTTTTTTCCCCCTGCACCCAGACCTTCAAATACAAAAAAAAACGGGGTACCCTCCTATATTTGAGTTGACTAGTGGCTCTCTCCTCAGTTTCCCACCAGTGTTCATCACTTTCATACAGGGCACCCTAGAGTCCACCAATGTAGGTGGGCTGGGTTGAGGTCCATCATAGCTAATTCCGCTGGTGCCATGTTTGCTGAAGAACAATCAACTGCTCTGGGGATTACCATAGTGATTTTATGGTGTACAAGTTGACCACAAGCCCATTGTGTTGATAAGGGGCTTATGAAGCAGAGTCAACACAGAGCACCACAGAAAGATTTCCTCAGTCGAGCCCAGGAGACACTGTCCCATCCAGAAAATTATTTTGTATTTCTGTCTGTCAGGTATGACATCGTAGTGTTAAGAAGATGTTCCATGTAAGTTGTGTAGGAAGCCGGCTCTTTATATAGTGGACCAGAACGAGGTACACTGTGTAAAGAGTCCAGGCAAACCCCAGTTGGTTTACAGAGGCACAAATGATATCTCAAATGCACTCTTTTGTGGTAGTGTGGGTGAGCAGTTAGGCGTAACAGAAGGTAGTGCTAAGCATTTGTTGTACTCGCAGAGGCAATAAATGAGACATATACTCGAGAATAAATCTGAGACTCATTTAGAAAAATAAGTCATATTTTTATATAAATTTTGATAGCAAGAATTTTGTTATTAAGTAAGTACTTTTTTAAATATGAATTTTTACAGGTAAGTTTAATTGTTCACTTAAATGCTTCTTTACGCAGCAATGCTTCCCTATGGGAGAGAAGGCATATGTTGCATACAGTTATTTACGGTCTGTTTCAGGGGGGGTAGGGGGGAGTGGGGGTGTCTCCTTCAGGACTTAGGGTTGTAGGGGGCCAAGGTCTAAAGTACCACCAGCAGTTACTCATTACCTGCCCTGTGGCGTCCGGTTGCAGAGGGGCTAGTCAGGTTGGTTGCTGTGCGTGCTACACTGTGGAAAGAAGGGGGACACCTAGAAACAGGCTGCAGAGGAAGACATGGGGACAAGCCCGGGAGCTCCCAACGGGAGGGGGAGGAGGGGTAGGGGCAGGATCGGGTCACAAGGGTCCTGCACCAGTCAGCCAGTACACTGGTAGTTGACAACCTCATGTCTATCTGTCCCTGCTACCGCATACTGCCTCTACTGATCTCTCTCTCAAAGGCGGACCATGGCAGGCAGGCAGGCATAGCAGGAGACCCATCTAAGCTGCACATGTCTGTGCATTATCCAGAGGGTGGGGCATCTTGCACTTTTCGGTGTTGCATTCTCCTGATTCTTCTGACCATACCCAAAATACAGCTGAGCAGCAAATGAAAAGGCCTTTGGGATGTCACTATAAGAAAGGAGAGCGGAAGATAATGAAACGTGAGAAGTGTACACTTATCCAGTATTGGGGTATGTTTCATAGATTCACATGCCTGAATCATTCCCCGTCGTCGAGATGGGAGTCCCACGGTATAATAAACAAGCAGTATTCCAGAAATGCCATAGGCTACAATGGCCCTGAGCCATGCTAATATAGCCTATCTATGTCCTTTTTCAAAAAAGGACCAAAAGCTGAATGCAGCCAATCAGCTGTTAGCACCCTCTAGAACCTTCCCAGCAGAGGCAGTTTCCCTCCGATTTTCACCCCACGTCGTGTGTGAAGGGAGTCTCCCTGAGTTCTACTCAGTTTTCTCTAACCTTTCAGGTTTTTTCTTCAAAACTCTGTTCATTATGTCTGATAAGATGGGACTCTTTAGGCCCTGCAAGACCTGTGGCAGAAAAAGGGTTCATGTTGATGATCCTCACAAGTACTGCATCTACTGCCTTCATCCAGCCCATGAGGTAAAACAGTGCAAAATCTGTCGCACTTTCTCTTCTAAGACCTTGAGAGACAGAGAAGGGAGGTTGCTTTTGTGGTTAATATTCCACTAAGCACCACAAATTGTCGGAGGAGGACAATGATGGATCGTCTACACCTTGTAAAAGATCCAGGTCTGAGGAGAAAAGCTCTGGAGAGGGCAGGAAACACCTTAAACCCTCTCCAGAAAGCAGGGGCTCAAGTAAGGAGAAGCTATCTAAAGTCTCCTCTGAACCCTCAACCTCTGTCTCTTCTACTCCTTTGAGGAAAGAAAAGAAGAAACACAGAGCTTCTTCATCTGATCCTGATAAGGGCAGGATGGAGAAATCCCCGTCGACGACGACACCGTCGACGACAGCCACTGGGTTATCGACAACGGCAAGTTACACAATCACGTCGTCGGCCCCGTCAACATCAATCACGGCGACTACCATGGCTATTTCCGGACCCATACCATCGACGAAGTTAACGCCGACGCTGCCATCGTCGACTGCTGCTCCGCCTTCGCAGACGGTGAGAATTTCATTGAAACCGTCTAAAATATCGTCGACGTCTTCATCGACGCCAAGTCTGTCACTGATGACGGTACCGTCGACGAGGAGTTCGTCGACGACAGAACCGTCGACTACGACAGTCGACGACGATTCCGTCGACGACGATCCCGTCGATGTTCATCCCGTCGACGTTCATCCCGTCGACGTTGATCCCGTCGACGTTGATCCCGTCGACGTTGATCCCGTCGACGATGATTCCGCCGACGACAGGATTTTCAGCGGCTGTTACTAGATGATTAGGGTGACAAAGAAGTTTTTTCATCCGGATATGTCAGCCTATAGCAAAATCTCTCCATTACCTCCATCGCATCTGTTGGACCTTCTGGAATCTGAAGGGGATGAGGAAGAAGATGATGGACTGCACGGAGCAGCGCACAGTCCTTCGGAGTTGCACGTGAAGTGCCAGGATTTTGATGATGATGAGTACGAGGACCAGCAATACTACCAGCCATATCTGGCACCGCCGCGCCATTATCAACATTACGAATACCAAGAACCTCGTCATAGACAAATGGCTCATCTGCCGCCAAACTTGATTCAAGATCTGCAAACTATGCTAGCAGATTACGAGCAAAGATTTCCATCTCAAGAGGTTCCCAAAGAATTACCGGCGCAAATACCTGGGAAGCCCAATTCACCAGTAACACCTACAGTACCACAGGAGGCTGATCCTGTTGACCATTCCTCTTCGGGCGAAGAAAGAGAAGAGGGCGAGATCCCAGATCCAGCTGTTGATCCCTGGGAGGACTATATTATCCCCACTCCATCACCTCCGTCACACCATCCAGCGGATTCCCCGCCAGAAGATATAGGTGGTTTCCACAACTTAATGGAGAGGGCTTCTAATAGGTTCCATCTCCCCATGGAAGTTAAGCATACAGACTGCTTCCTGTATGACTTTAAAGAGGAAGCCAGAAAGTCAATGCGCACAATTCCTATCATTGACTACATTTGGCAAGAGGATGTAAAGATAATGACGACCCCGGCAACAATACCACAAGTGCTCGCTCGCATTGAGAAAAAATACAGAGCTCCGGAAAATTCTCCTTCTTGTTTGACTGGACATCCGAAACCGGATTCTGTTATTTCACAGGCAGCACAAAGGAGGTCTAAGAACCCGGCCACCCCGATCTCCACTCCTCCGGACAAGGAAGGGCGTAAGCTTGACTTTATTGGAAAGCGTTTCTCCATCATGGCTGCGACCACCATCAAAGCAGCCAACGCTTTGGCTATCATCGGACGTTATGACAGGCAAATGTGGTCTGATATGGCTTCTCTACTAGATCTTATTCCTGAGGACAGGAAGCCAGAAAGATCCTCATAGAAGGAGAACGAGCAGCCTCTGAAACAATCGATTGTGCTATGGACATAGCCTACACCGGTTTCCGTCTACTGGCAGGGGCGGCTATGTTACATTGACAGGGATGGTTAAAGGCAATCACATTTAGACCAGAGGTCCAAACAAAAGTTCTGGATATGGCATATGATGGAGAAGCCTTATTCGGCAAACGTATAGATGAAGCGCTTCTTTCCATCAAAAAGGACACAGACACTGCCAAATCTTTAGGTTCCCTGCAATACAGAAAGATTCCTTTCAGAGGAGCTAAAGGACGTGGTTTTTCCACTTACAGAGGGAACTACCAAAGAGCGCAACAATACCAACCCTACCAGACACAATATAGGCAGTCCTATCAACCTGCTGCCTACCGTCAACCGGCTATGGCTGGTTTCTCTCGCCAAGGGGGCCTAAAGAGAACATCGACTCAAAGCAGAGACAACGGAAGAAGACAATGATTTTACCAGGGTACCAGCTTCCCCTTCAATTTCCCCTCCTGTGGGTGCGAAGATATCCAGTTTTCTCCAACAATGGGAGAGTATAACATCGGACCGTTGGGTATTAGATTTGGTCGCTTTCGGTCACACACTGGAGTTCATACAAAAACCTCCCAACTACACCACCCAGGGGAACCCCTCCCCCTCGTCTTCACTTATTGCAGAAGGAAACAAAGATTATGCTCGCGAAAGGAGCCATAGAGGAAGTTCCAACTCTGCAAAGAGGGCAAGGATTCTATTCCCGTTTCTTTTTGATCATGAAAAAGTCAGGGGAATGGAGACCGATTTTGGATCTCAGAAAGTTAAACAAATTCCTAAGGAAGCAAACTTTCAGGATGGTAACATTGACCGAGATCTTACGACGTCTCAACAAGGGAGATTTCATGACTTCCCTCGATTTGGAAGACGCTTATTTCCACATCCCCATTCATCGGAAGCATCGAAAATTCCTCCGATTCGCAGTGGCTGGTACCCACTACCAATTCAAGGTTCTCACATTTGGTCTCAAGTCGGCGCCCAGGATATTTACAAAATGCCTGGCACCTGTGGCGACAGCTTTACGTTCTCAAGGTCATCAAGTATTCCCATACTTGGACGACTGGCTGTTAAAGGCTTCCACGGCAAAACAAGCGTCCAGAACCACCAACGCTTGTTTACGACTGTTCAACACACTAGGTTTGACGGTCAACGTCAGAAAATCCTCTTTCATCCCCAGTCAAACAGTACCTTTCCTGGGAGCCAGACTGGACACGGTTCAATGCAAAGCATTCTTGTCAGAGGAACGTCAAATCCTGCTTCGTCTTTTGGCGAAGAGCATTTCAGGAAAAAGGTCCATTTCAGTGAGAAAATACAAGTCGCTGCTAGGGATGTGCTCGTCAGCGATCGATCTGGTTCCTTTGGCCAGACTCAAAATGAGACCTCTCCAGGAAGAATTACAGAAACAATGGCTTCAAACATCAGGATCTTTCGAAGACATCATTCGCATTACCCCAGCCATGAAGACCGCAATGAAATGGTGGTACCATACCCCGAACCTTTCAAAAGGATTGCCTTTCTTACAAGAAATACCAGATTTCATCCTGACAACGGATGCTTCCATGGATGGCTGGGGAGGCCATTTGCAGGACCTTCAAATTCAAGGCAAATGGTCCAATGCCCAAAAGCAAAGCCATATCACCAGCCGGGAGTTAAAGGCCATATTCCTCTCCTTACAGGCTTTCCTTCCGAGTATAGCGGGCTCCTCTGTACTGGTCCGTACGGACAACACGACCAGTATGTTTTACATAAACAAACAGGGAGGAACAAGATCTCTCACGCTTTCTACAGAAGCACAGGAACTGTGGGATTGGGCAACAGAACAAGGAACTCTCTCAAAGCCGAGCATGTTCCAGGTCTACACAACACGCTGGCAGATGCTCTCAGCAGATCGACAGACAATTGCCACGAATGGGAACTCAACCAAGTCCAGTCGAAGAAAGTGTTTGCTCTATGGGGGAAACCAGCTCTGGACCTGTTTGCCACGAACACCAATACCAAATGCCGGTTCTATGGCAGCAGGTACCCCCTCCCGGAATCTCAGGGCAATGCCCTTTCGATGCGATGGTCAGGGATTTATGCCTACGCTTTTCCCCCCATCCCATTGGTTCCCAGAGTACTGACCAAAATGAAGCTGGAGGGGTGTCGCCTGATTCTCATCGCACCCAGGTGGCCCAGGCAGGCATTGGTTTCCGGAACTTCTTCACCTCTCAGAAACGAGACCTATTCGTCTGCATCTGTCTCCCCCTCTTCTGTCCAGGGACAACGGTCAAGTGCATCATCCGAATCCGGAATCTCTACATTTGCATGCCTGGCTCCTGAATTCATGGAATTCAAGGACATAAGTATTTCTCAGGAGTGTAGACATTCTCTCAAAATCTAGAGCGGAAAGCACCAATAAGACATACAAGCTTAAATGGAAAAGATTCTGTGTTTGGTGCCATCGAAATAATCTACATCCATTTCAGATATCTCCACAACAGATTTTACCATATCTTCTCTCCTTAGCACAATTAGGTTTAGCTTTCTCTTCGGTCAAAGTGCATCTAGCTTCCATCTCTCATTATAGAAGAGCTTCGTGTGGCACTTCTCTGTATGCCTCAAGCCTTGTCAAACAATTCATGAAAGGACTATTCCGTGTTTTCCCCCCAGTGTGGGCATCTCCCCCGGAATGGAACTTAAATGTGGTTCTCGCACAGCTCATGAAAAGTCCATTTGAACCCATTCATAAAGTTGATTTGAAATACCTCACATGGAAAGTTGCCCTTCTTCTGGCCCTTACTTCTGCCAGGAGGGTGAGCGAGATCCAGGCTTTCACAATCAAGAAACCTTTCCTGAGATTCAAGGACAATGCTGTCATTTTAAGGACTAATCTCACGTTTATCCATAAAGTGCTTTCTCAGTTCCACCTCAATGAGCCGGTTATACTCCGGTCTTACTTTCCGCAACCTTCAACTCCTGCGGAGCAGGCGCTTCATACACTTGATGTCAAACGCTGCCTTAAGTTTTATCTTCAAAGAACTAAGGACATTCGGAAAACTGATCAACTGCTTGTTGCTTATGGCCAAGGCAGAGAAGGGACTGCAATAACAAAAGCCACTATCGCAAGATGGATATCTGCTGCGATCCAATTCTGTCATATCAAGGCCAACAAGCCTTTGAAAAGGATAGTAAACGCTCACTCTACCAGAGCAGTTGCAACTTCAACAGCCCTCTTCGCAGGGGTAACGTTGGAAAAGATTTGCCGTGCTGCAACCTGGAGTACCACACATACCTTCACGCAGCACTATTGCCTGGAATCTGCACAAGATGCTGAGGCAGCGGTGGGCCAGGCAGTACTTCGCCATCTTTTCAATTAAGGTAAGCCTCTTTCTAACCTTTGGAAAGAGGCTTTTGCTTTATTTATGATAGTTGCAAATATTAAGCTATATAGGTATAAGTATATATATATATGTGTACATATATATATATATATATATGTGTATATATATGTGTATATATATATATATATATGTGTGTATATATATATATATGTGTGTGTGTGTGTGTGTGTGTATATATATATATATATATATATATATGTGTGTATATATATATATATATATATATTTTAGAATTCACCGCCTTCGCCAAAGCAGTTGCGGACCTCAAAGTAAGTGCCAGTATTTTTGATTTATTGAGTGTTGGCCATTATATATATATATATATATATATATATATATATATATATATATATATATATATATATATATATATGTGAAGGCAATATGTAAAGCATTTCTAAGTAAGGTATACCTTTGGTTACATTATCTTCCTATGTTTTCTCTCGCTATAGCGATGTATATGGAGTTATTTGTTACATAAGTAATGTTCTCTTCTTGTAACCTAAAGTTTGGGTTCAATATGTGTTAAGTCTCCCACCATCATCAACAGACAAACTGAAAACTTGGATGGTACTGCTTGCTATTCTGATTCAGGCATGTGAATCTATGAAAGATACCCCAATACTGGATAAGAAAATAAGTTACTTACCTGTAACTACGGTTATCCAGTATTGGTATCTTTCATAGATTCACATGCACCCACCCTCCTCCCCGTAGAGGCTGTTTCTGTTTATATATCAAGACAATCACTTCTCACTTGTGCTGGGAAAATCTGAGGGAAACTGCCTCTGCTGGGAAGGTTCTAGAGGGTGCTAACAGCTGATTGGCTGCATTCAGCTTTTGGTCCTATATTAGCATGGCTCAGGGCCATTGTAGCCTATGGCATTTCTGGAATACTACTTGTTTATTATACCGTGGGACTCCCATCCCATCTCGACGACGGGGAATGATTCCGGCATGTGAATCTATGAAAGATACCAATACTGGATAACCGTAGTTTTGCAGCGTGAATCTTTCTGGATTCACTATGCTGTGCATTATTCCGCGGTCTAGTGGTTGGGTCCGGAATCGTAGTCTTTTTTCTCTTTTTTTTTTTCGTAGCCCAGGTGGGCGTCGACGCCCCACCATTTGGTGTCCTTCCGTGACGTCGGCGCGCTTCCTCCGGAAGCTCCCACCCTTGGGCGCCATCTTCAGATTCTTTTTTCCGCCGTTGGGTCTGGATCGTCGTGAGAAGCTCCAGAGTTGGAAAAGGAGAGAAGAAGTAAGAAAAAGCAGAAAGAACCGGAAAAAATAAAAAATAAAATTGAAGATCTTCATCAGAAGATAAAGAACATACTACCGGGACAACGAAGTCAGTGAGAAAATAGAAGAAACTTCGACGTCCAATGGAGAATGCGCACACAGGGGGCTCCCTGAGCGCTGGAATGGACAAGACACCATTCAAATTCTGTCGTAACTGCCACCACAAGTTCGCGCAGAAAGTCCAGCATCCAGTTTGCAACCTCAGCTTGCCAATCGACCATCAAAGCGCCGACTGCAACGCCTGCTCGGCATTCGCCACCAAGACCCTCAGGGTCAGGGAAAGACCGAGGAGAGCAAACTACAACATGCAGGGCCAAGGGCCACCCCCCTCGCTGCGGGACCTGGGCCTCTCCAGTGGGGAAGAGGACAACGTCGCCGAGGGTCCAGAGGACTGCACGGTCGTAGAGACCGATAACACGCCGAGGAAGGAGGTAAGAGAGACGTCGACCCCAAAAACCCCGACAGGCTCTCGAAAGTCTGAGCCAAAGTCCACAAAAGGAGCACCGGCGTCGAAGCACTCGACGACCGCAGCTGCGTCCACGGACAAACAGCCCAGCGGATCCTTCGAAAAGGACTCCCGGTCGGCGAAAGCTCTAGATGCACCAAGGTCGTCGAAGCACGGTTCCCAGAAGCCGCACCCGACACCGAAAGCAAAAGAGCAAAGGCAACTTCGACGTCCACGTCAGCGACCTCGAAGAGAACAGCCGAAACCCTCGACGCCGAACAATCGGCGGACATGGAGAGGAAGAAGAAGAGGCTCGAGGCCGAAATGGCCAGTATCCTCCAAAGAAAGAAGGACTTCGACGAGCGGATGAGTAGATACTCCATCCCTTCGAAGCCCTCAACGGTCGTCGAAGCAGAGGCACAAGAGGAGTTCGACAGCACCGAGCCGCCGAAAACTCCCGAACCATCGGAGCAACAGGACGAAGAGGGCCTGTTCTATTATACAGAGGGTGATGACGACCAGCAATCGCACTTCGGCTCGACACCCTCGGAGGCTCAAGACCTGGAATGGCAGGATCTCGACGCCGAAAACCCGGAGGAGGCCGTGGAAACGTATCCGTCGAGGCCTTCGCCGCCGGACGACATGGGGATTTACAACATGGTCGTCAAGAACGCAGCTGCCACCTACAAAGTGGAAATGGAGGAAGAAAAGCCAAAAGCCTGTTTTCTCCTGGAAACACTGCTGCAAACACAAACTAGGAGCCAATTCCTTCCTATGCTCCCTAGTGTGCTAGACCAAGGCAGGGAAGCTTTCAAGGAGCCTTCTACCTGCAGATCTGTCACCCCCAGGGCTGAGAAAAAATACAAACACTCTTCCAAGGACCCACCATACATCCAGGGATCTGTACCGGCTGATTCCATCATAACAGCAACAGCCAGGAAGAGGGCCAACGTTCCCACAAACTCCGGACCGCCTCCAGACAAGGAGAGCAAGAGGATAGACCTCACAGGGAGGAAAATCGAAAGGAATGCGGCAATACATTGGCGTATTGCCAACTCCAATGCCCTTATAAATAGGCACGCCTACCAGCACTGGGAAGAAGTTGGGCAGTTGCTCAAACTGCTCCCCACCGAACAACAGCAAAGAGGGCACACCTCATTGAGGAGGGAAGAACATGGCCAACACCTGCCTGAAGTCGGCCTTGGACGCAGCTGATACATCAAGCAGGCTGATGATGATCGGGGTCACAGAGAGAAGACATGCCTGGCTCAGGATCTCTGGGTTCAAGCCAGAGGTGCAAAACAACATCCTGAAGTTGCCCTTCGACGGGAAGAAGCTGTTCGGCACGCCCGTGGACGAGACGCTGACGCAGCTCAAAAAGACAACGAAACTGCAAGGTCCATGGGAGCACTGCAGTTCAGGGGTATGAGAAGGGCACCCCCTCACGAAGACCTAATGGCAGAGGTGGAAACCAGCCAGGAACATCGCACCAGGCCTTCCAGCAAACATTTCAGGGAAGCAGCCAGGCGCAACAGGGTCAGCAGCAGCAAGGCTGGCAGAACCAACAAAGGGGCCAGTCCTTTCGAAGCCGACCAAACGGGCGAGGCAATACAAGAAGAGGCGGCCAGCAACCCGCCCCCAAGTGACTTCACAATACAAAACGTGCCCGCACTGACAACATCTCGAGTTGCGCGGCACAACATAAGACAGGGACAACAACTACAAATTTACCATCATACAACTCCCGTAGGAGGCAGACTAAAACACTTCTCCCAGGAGTGGGAGAAGATAACAACCGACAAGTGGATACTCAACATCATACAGTTCGGATACTGCATAGAACTGGTAAGAAAGCCACCAAACAGGAGGCTGGCAAACAAAAGACGCTCAACAGAAGAGCTGTCACTACTGTGGCAGGAAACACAAGAACTCCTCCACAAACAGGCTATAGAAAGAGTGCCATACAGAGAAAAGGGCACAGGAGTGTACTCCAACTTCTTCCTCGTACCAAAGGTAGACGAAACATTAAGGCCCATACTGGACCTACGGTTCCTAAACAAATACATAAAAACTCAAAAGTTCAAGATGACGTCCTTGCAGGAGGTCATACCTCAAATAAGGCACGGAGACTTTATGGCCACAATAGACCTCAAGGATGCCTACCTACACATCCCTATGAACCAAAAACACAAGCATCTACTCAGATTTACCATCAGCAAAATGCACTACCAGTTCACGGCCCTAGCCTTCGGCCTAAAATCAGCGCCGAGTATTCACCAACTGCCTAGCTGCCGTAGCAGCACATCTGCGAAGACAGGGGATACACGTATACCCCTACCTAGACGACTGGTTGGTAAAGGCAAACTCCTACAACCAGTGCAAACTACATGCTCAGCAGGTCACACAAACGCTGACAAAACTGGGCTTCTCCATACACGAGGAGAAGTCATCGCTGGAACCAGAACAAGTGAAGATCTTCCTGGGTGCGAGAATCGACACCATTCAAGGAAGAGTGTTCCCCAGCGAGAAGAGGACCCTCGCACTACTGAAGGAGACTCGCCACTACCGGAAGGGGCAACGTCTGACAGTGAGGACAGTGAGCAAACTCATGGGCATGATGGCATCATGCATACACTTAGTCCCTAATATTCGGCTACACATGAGACCATTCCAGGAATGGCTGCAACAGCAGTGGTCACAGGCAACGGGGAGTTGGGAAGATCTAGTGGTTGTAACGCACGCAGTGCAGGGAGAGATAGCATGGTGGAACAGGGACAACATATCAAGGGGAAAACCGTTCACACCACCAACTCCGACAGTGACCATCACAACAGACGCATCCCAAATGGGGTGGGGAGCGCACATGAAACTGCTCAAAGTGAGGGGTTTATGGACGCAAACAGATGCCGTCAAACACATCAACTACCTAGAACTCAAGACCGTATTCCTTGCCCTCAAAGCATTCCAGAAACAGCTGTACGGCCAAAGGGTGTTAGTACAAACAGACAACACAACAACGATGTTCTACATCAACAAGCAGGGAGGAACACAGTCGGTGGCGCTCTCAGATCTAGCGCAACAAATATGGAAATGGGCTATCCCATTACAAATAGACCTACTGGCAATACAACTGCCGGGGAAGGACAATGTGGAAGCAGACAGACTAAGCAGACAAACGTCGACCTCACACGAGTGGGAGCTCAACGCTCAGGAGACGCAAAAATATTCAAAAAGTGGGGAACACCACAATTAGACCTGTTTGCAACACACCAGAATGCAAAATGCCAATACTTCGCATCCAGGCAACCAGGACATCAATCCCAGGGAAATGCCCTATGGATGAGCTGGTCAAAGACATTTGCATACGCTTTTCCACCGATACCGCTGATACACAAAGTGCTCAGCAAGTGCAGAACAAGCAACATGACACTAATTCTAGTGGCACCTCAGTGGGCCAGGCAGTCCTGGTTCTCATAGATCGTGGAAATGGCACAGGAACCACCACACAAATTCCCAAAAAGAAGGGACCTGCTCTCGATGGAACACGGAAGAGTACTCCATCCAGAACCAGAGAGCCTCAGCCTAGCAGCATGGCTCCTGAAGACCTAGAGTTCGCCCACCTCAAGCTTCCGCAAAGTACGCTAGCGGTACTGCGAGAAGCAAGGAGGCCCACCACAAGGAAATGCTATGCAGCTAAATGGAAGAGATTCACTGAGTGGTGCATCAAGGAGAGGCTCCACAAGAGAATCACCAGAGAGTCAACTGTGCCAAGATACTTAACACACTTACTAAAGAGTAACCTGAGCTGCACATCACTAAGGGTGCACCTGGCAGCTATAGTAGCCTATACAAGAGGAGAAACGGGAAAAAGCTTCTTTACATCTCAAGTGGTAAAAAGATTCCTAGAGGGAGCAAAAGAATAGCCCCGCCAAAGAGGATGCCGCCGCCCGGCATGGAACCTCAATGTGGTTTTAACGCAGCTTATGAAAGCACCATTCGAACCTATTCACAAGGCCTCGCTTCATATGCTCACCATAAAAACAGCATTCCTGGTAGCGATTACCTCGCTCCGAAGGGTGAGTGAGTTGCAGGCCCTTACACTACAAGAACCCTACATTCAAATTCACAATGACAGGGTGGTAATGAGGACTGACCCACACTTCATGACTAAGGTAGTGTCCAAGTTCCATATAAGCCAAACTATACAAATTCCCAGTTTCTTCCAAAAACCATCCACCAGCGCAGAAAGGGTGCTGCACACGCTGGACGCCAGAAGGGCAGTAATGCACTACATTGAAAGGACTAAAGGTTGTAGGAAGACAAAACAATTCTTTGTGTCCTTCGCAAGCAGTTTCCTGGGCAGACCAGTAACAAAAAATACCATTGCACGATGGATCGCACAAGCAATTCAATACTGCCACAAACAGGCAGGCCAGGAGCTACAAGGGGCAGCTCAGGCTCACTCAACCAGGAAAAAGGGAGCAACAATAGCCTTCCTGGCAAACACACCTATCCAAGACATTTGCCTGGCGGCAACATGGGCTTCAGTGCACACTTTCACTAAGCACTACTGCGTGGATATACAGATGAACAAAGAAGCACAAGTAGGTCAGAAAGTGCTTCAACATATTTTCAACAACCAATGCTCATCTTCCACCCAGCCGCCACAAACATAGCAAACCGCTACAAAGTCTATGCACAGCATAGTGAATCCAGAAAGATTCACGCTGCAAAACGAATAGTTTCTTACCTGTCGGTGTAGTTTTGCAGCTTGAAGACTTTCTGGATTCACTAGCGAACCCACCCGCCTCCACCAGAAAGATGAGACAGGAGGAAGATGGGACTAACAAATGGAAAACACCTTCAAAAGGTAAAAGGATAAACAAAACAAACACAAGACAAGAAAAAAGAATCCGAAGATGGCGCCCAAGGGTGGGAGCTTCCGGAGGAAGCGCGCCGACGTCACGGAAGGACACCAAATGGTGGGGCGTCAACGCCCACCTGGGCTACGAAAAAAAAAGAGAAAAAAGACTACGATTCCGGACCCAACCACTAGACCGCGGAATAATGCACAGCATAGTGAATCCAGAAAGTCTTCAAGCTGCAAAACTACACCGACCGGTAAGAAACTATTCGTTACAGGTAAGTAACTTATTTTCTTCTCTGATTTTTGCTTTTCATTCCAGAGTTTGCACTCATTTCTATATTGGAAACTACGAACTGGAAATGAATAATTCATGTTTTACCTGGGACAAATGTTTATCTTTTTTAAAGGAGAGAAGGTATGGAAACCGCCACTTATCATACAGCCCAACTGCATATTTAATAGAATATTGGAAGTGCTCTCCTAATTCTTTGTCCTCAAAACCCTTCGGCCTGTGGCTGTATGCCTCTGTATAGTCACAGAACTCATCTGTGATTTGTAATATTATTATAGCGTACATTTGTAGGCACATTATTGCATTCAGTTACTAATTGTGTGGTGATGTGTTAAAGGACGCATTTATTGAAGAGCATGGATTATTTTGTGAACCATAAAATCGGATTAGTTATTAGTCCTATAGGTTCTGTTTTGCTAGATTTGTGTTGTCAAAATCTTTGTATTTTTTGCACTCCTTAAAGCGAACAACTGCAAATCATTTTACTACATGTCAAGTATGACAAGCAACTTACCGACAGTCTCTCATCAGTACCCAATTAGATGCACGAGCGTTGCATCGGCCTATCAAACTTTTCAATGGGATAAACTAATTTTCATTATTAAATATCTTAGTGCTTTGGGTTATTGCATATAGCATTAGGAACAATTGCTGATTCATGGAGCATTAAAATCTGCTTTGACGTTGTTTACCTTTAACACATTTGTTCTCTGTTCACTTTCAGCTTATACAGAATGAGATAAAACATTTAGTGAAGTTACAGAGCAGTAACAATTCCTGGACGCCTTGTGCAGGAGATCCCTCAACCAAACTTGCCAACAACTTGAATTTATGGGGAATTCGTGCAGGACAGTCTTCTGGAACCTTTGAAGGAACCAAACCAATTCCCAATCAATGTAGCAGCTCCGGTGAATCTGTGATGGGTCTGAAAATTCCGGAGAGCCTTGATGACAGTATTTCGGCCACCAGTGGTTATGGCACAATTTCCTTATCGCAGCCGAATCCTGTGGGTGATAAATGTGAACAGAATGGCAGGCAGTTTGTGGGACGTGAAGCCACCACTTCTAAGGAGCTTGGAGACGTTGGTTTCAGATTAACATTTAATAGAAATGAAAACCTGCAATCTACGGAAAGAGAGAGCCTGGCTTTAAAGCCTGATCAGCCGAGCAATGGCCAACAATATGCCCAAGGGTTGACTTGCTCTGTTACCTCTGAAATGCATAAGGCCAATGCAAGCGAAAAATCAAATTGGTAAGTAGAAAGGCTTTTCATATTTACAACTAGTTAACCAACTTCTTCTATTTTCGATGTGTTGAAACCAGTGCTTAATCTGTAGAATAAGCAAGTGACCAATGCAATTAAACGTCCGATGCAATTAAATGTCAGCGTGACAAATAACAGGGCTGGCAGTCTTAGCTTCACCTCATGCCTCTTTAATCCACTACGAGACACTCCATTACAGGTTCCTGCTTTCTCTCTGTGCGACAGATTTTCCGTCTTTCTCTCCCTCAGTCTTTCTAATCTGTTTTTTTTTCTTTTTTCTGCTAACGCAAATGTATTATGTTAAAATATAAGTTCTGGTCCCCCCCCGGACTGGCTCAAATTAAGCACTGGTTGAAACTCTGATGGAGGCTTTATAGGTACATATCTTCCTGTGGAATAATTTGTAATGGTTGGTCGGTCAAGGAGCGTGTTCTCCCATTTGAAAATGTCTGATCCTTCTTGTGGAATTGGCTGATTTGTAAATGTTAGGTAGAACAGCCTTGACTATTATCATCTCATGTGGATGTTGAAGTGGAAAGATCCTCAGCAACACTTCTATGCCACATCAGAACAGGTAGGCTTATTTTAAAACATGGTGAACCCCAGGCGAGTTGGACAATGCACACCAGCATGCTTGGACCATCCCTCCAGTATCAGAAGCTACACAACAAATATTTGTTCATCTTGTAAGTTTCTTTTTTTTTAAATTCGCTTACTAATGCAAAGTCTGACAGTGATAAAACATACTAAATACCAGACTATCTAAGAGCTGTCCACTAAGTTGTCCAGATCCGTTTTGATCATCTCAGGTTTGGTGAAAAGAAGAGTTTTACCTCCATGGATCACCTTGAGTATTGCAGCACTCCACAGGTAGACTGATTCCCTAAAGTTGAGAAATTACTTCTACATTTCTTGCAGACTTGCTTGTGTAATCTGCGTTTCCACACTGCAATCTGTTGCTGTAAAAAGAAAAAAATCATACTTTGCTTTCCTTGAATGTTTTACAGCCTTGCTCTTTCGCCTGAGCCTGTGCCACTATCACACAGGCCCATCTGTTCATGCTGTGCACTCTGTTGGTGGCTGTGCTTCACCCCCTGCAGGGAAGATCCTACGTCCAAATATTCTGTAGGCTCGCCCTTGTAAAACCTACCCCACCACTGTGTCCAAGAGTTTCTCCAGCATGAGAAACTGAGAACCAGGCACCCACAAAAAATATGATACACCACTCTCGCTAGCAACACCACAGCCTGAGGCACATTCCTCGCCTGGCTGACTTCATATTGTACAAGGCTGGAGCTCATGGGGAGAATCTTGCCCTACGAGGTTGAAATGTGCTGTGGTACAGGTTCCAGAGATTGCACCAGCTGTTGCATCATTTGTCTAAGGTCCTGCACAAGTCTTCTTGCAGTACTCTGAGGTCCACAAGCGATGTGTCCCCCATTTGCAAAGAAGCAGGAGCGGTTGTACGAGACCCAAAGAAAGTGGCTGTTGCGCTCACCTCTAGACTCTGGGATCTTCTTTGATGGTCATTGACAGTAGACTATCTCACCACATGTGCATGACCTTGCAATAGATTTCAGTAGTTCTAATTATGTTTTGGGAAAATTGCCATTAATGAATATCTATAGCAGGCAAGGGTTTCTGTCTTTTTAAAAGTAAAA
Source organism: Calotriton arnoldi (assembly GCA_963921515.1). Classification (NCBI taxonomy): domain Eukaryota; kingdom Metazoa; phylum Chordata; class Amphibia; order Caudata; family Salamandridae; genus Calotriton; species Calotriton arnoldi. The sequence continues at coordinate 1,695,082 of CAWUFW010001624.1, read as the reverse complement.
CTCGTTAGAATTAAATGTTGACATTATACTGTGCATTTGACTGAAAGCCCCCTGTGATGCCTCCCCAAAAAAGAAAAGCAAAGCAGGAATGGTGCACTTATGCCTAACCTCTTACTTGAATGAATTTAAACTATACCTTTAAGGAATCCAGATAAACCTCTGTCCAGAATGCACAGCAGTGTCAGGAACATAATCCTTCCAATCTATTGTGCAAAGATGTCTCAACAGAGCTGAACCTTTTTCTAGGGAGTTTAGCTTATTTATTTATTTTTTACAGAGGAGTAGCACTCTTTACCTGTCCTTTTATTCCTGTGTCCACTGTGCCAGTGGTGATAGTAAGATTATTGTTCAGCCTTTAAAAAAGCTATGTGTAGTATAATGCAGTGTTTAAATAGGCACTGAGTAGTACAAATGAACTTTAAAATTGATAACTGTCCCAAAGAGAAGTCAGACGAATGAGTTGAGCCAGAGGAAGTGTGCCAGGTGAATAAGCCAGGTACCTCTCGGCAGTAGAATCATATTAACCTTGTACAAGATAGTCAGTTTTTAATCTACTGACTGCCTCCTTATAGAGATGAAATGAGAGAATAAGACTTTTGCCTGGCCCTGGATGTCATCTTTCGAGGAGGCAAATTGAAGACTATCCAGTTAATAACTAATCTTAGTTCATAAAGAGCTTCTAGAGATTTCAATTTTCTGGGTAGTCGGTGGGAAAGGACTTGCATAGTACAAACCAGTGGCTAATTCGTACAATTTTGTTGTCTTCAGTCTTTTCGAATCGAATCTCCCCAGGAGGAAGGTCCCATCATACCTTTTAATGTTGAGTATCCTGAGATTTATCTTGATAAGACTAAAGACAAACGTATATCAAAATAGTTATTTGTAAATCATGGCTTGAACTGCCCTGGCCATTGCTTTATAGGCAGTATTCTGCATTTCTGCTTGTAATCAAAAAGCAAATAGACTCCTTGTGGTGAACCTGATTGTCGTCCTGCAAGAAGTAAAGTAGATACAGTTGCCCTCATATGAAACGTCCCTGTCTCGGATTTGTGGAATAACTCACCTGGGAACAGCTCAGACCTTTCCAAAGTGGTACTGACTCCAAATCCAATGCCTTAGTGTGTCAGGCCGTTTTGCTCAATGTGTTTATGTGATTGCTCTCCTACCCTTTGCCCTGTATTCTCCTTATTTACCCATCTCTGGCATAGTAGGGTGAGCTTGTTGTTAAATTAACCAGTCATTTGTCTTGCTTCAACACATCAGAGCATTTGTGGGAGGGGCTCAATGGAAATATGAATCACTGGAAATTTTAAAATATACAAACGAACGTACACTACATGTAAACCAAATAGATAATGTCACAAAATTTGGGACACAGTATAACATAATACAGCCAGCTTTCAGTTTAGACAAGGTTTGGGAAATGTATGTGGGGAAGGAAGGAAAAGGAAACACCCTGCTTATAGAGAATAGGTGACAGATATTTAAAAGATATCTTTTTCTTCTAACTTGTCACAGGAAATAGTCCTGTTTGGTCTGCCTTAGTGAGTTTATCTCCACTGGGCTAATCTCAGCAGGTGTTATCCGGCACCGTCATGATACATGGGTCCTTTTGAGAGCTTATTCCTTGTTGCAATGTTGGTATTCATCCAGTACACATAAGGGAATAGTTCACTGTCTAACACTCCACGTGTGTGTGGACATAAATGGCTCGGGCCATGTCAGATAGCTGGCAGTAGTTACAGGAACAAGAAGGAGGAACAATCAAGTAATCAAAAAGGGGCCCTAACGGGATAGATGAAACTCAAGAAACCAAATAGACGTAAAATAACAATGGAGGCAACGCTTGGAGCAAGATTGGGCGATATGGAAACAGAAAGAAAATGCACTTGGAGCAGAGGTGCAAAGGCAGCGGCCAGAGACGTTTCGATAGGGGAAATAAGTTCAATTGTCTCTTGACCACAATGCTCAGATGCCAGGGTGAAATGCAGTGTTGCTGGTAAGGCTTCTAATGCTCCCTAATTCCCTGTGCGATGAACAAATCAGGCCAGCCTCACTACTTCAGACTTAATGTGTCTGCAGTGTTCTGGATGCTTTTATCCAGGCCACCTTGAGCATCTTTGCATGGCTGCTACACCTGCTGCAGCAGCAAATGGTCCTGTTACCCTATTTAGAATATGGTTGGAGCCTTGGGCTAGCAGTAGAGCAGAAATTGACAGTTGGCAGTGGTATCATACTTAAGGAAGAATGAGTGGGAGGGTCGAGGTGCTGGATAGGCTGAGCCAGCTCCCGCATAGAACACCAGCTGCGCTCCTCCCCCCACCCACGTGCCGCAACCCTGCCCTCTCTCTCTCTTATTCTTTCTCTTCACATGGCCACAGCTCACTGCAACGCAATACACTTTTAAGCCATAATTGACATTAACGGTACTTTCCTGCATCCAACAGTAAACTAATGTCTATGAATAAATAGCAAAGTTCTTATGATTGAAAAAACAAAGTTGTTACTTGTCAACATTGTGGGTCTCGTCTTCAAATTCATAAACAGCGCTTCCTCCTGACGCATGAATCCGGAATATAATTGGAGATTTGTATGATCCTTACGCAGACTTTCCCGTCAAAATGAACCAATTATTTGACTGTGCTCTGCATTGTGGGACAGTGGAGCACTTGAATTAATTAAAAGAGCAGTGAGGGTGTGTGACTTCAATGAAGATTCCTACGATGGAGAACCTGGATTGCAAGTATGTAACTTTTGCATAGAATACCATTTAAATAGAATAGCATGCCGTTCTCCTCGAATTGTGGCGAAACGGTTAAAGGATCTTAAACCTGGGATAACTTAACAGAAACTAAACCATTGTCTCATTGCGATAGGACTTCAAGGCAGCGTCCACTTTTCTGTGGGGAATAAAAGTTTGCTGGAAGGCGTTACACCACTGCTTGTAATTCACCCCAATATTTGCATTTATGTTTGTGGTCATCCTGGTCCTAACAAATTTCACTTACACTTTTAACTGCTGGCTGACGGCACATCTTGACAGGATCTCTTATTGCATTCCACTTTGCATCTCATTCACAAGCTTAAGTCCGTCTCAAGGATGGGGAAATCCTATCCCGCGATGCTCGGGGCATATTGTTTGGGGTGAAGGACTACAAGTCTTAATCAATGTTTATTTAACTTCCTGGACAAGTATGTTCACCCCCTCGCCGCATGAAACCTTTAGCCACCAGTTTACAGTGCATCTCTACTGCACTGAGAGAGGCCTGTTTGATACTTAGCTAAGAATCGCATCCATTTTTATGAGTTATTCAAAAGTCTCTTTATGATTCGTTGATGCAAAGTTTTTCTGTTAGGGTGAGCAGTCTACATACAATGGTTCCAATTTAAAAGCGTATTCACGTTTGCAAAATGTAACAGTTTGTGGCTATTTACATTGCTCCATTATTATATGCAAATACATGCAGAAGAAATGAAGCAAGAGTGGTGAAATTATTTTGAAAGCAAACAATATACCCAAAAAGTTGCTGCTTAAAACAATGTGCAGTTTCCTTTCAAAATAACATGTACCCAAACAATATTTGCAACTGGAAAAAATGGATGAAGCTTGCTCACAGTTTTGCTAAATTATTGTGCGATTTTTAAGGACAAATCGTGTTAAATGCACGCCAATGTTTAAAGCAAAGTAATAATGGAGAATCGGTGTAAATCCATAATGGCCAATCCTGCTCCTGTCTGGGGTAAATGTCTGATCTTTTCCAGGGTGGATACAGGTTGGAATGGGTTTGGAGAAGGGCTGGTAAATAGTCTAGGCTATGGGTGAGCACAAACACACTGGCATTTCAGCCCTCGAATAACCGCATTTGATCGACTTCCTGCCCCTGAGCTTAGATTTCCTCACAAAAATCTTTATGCTGGTATATCCTTTTATAAATGCAAAAGCAACTTTTGTGTGTGTAAGAAAACCTCATATGCCTAAATAGCCCATTGAAGTTTAACTCTGACAAAACTTTGCAGAGTTTAATAAGCTGTAAATTGCCAATATCTTGTAACTGATAAAATAATTGGTATCTGCTCACAGTTGTGGCAAATAAGGAACAGTCGGGTGAAGTTATCTGACCAAGAATTGCACAATGTGATGAAGTGGAGAAAGTCAGACTGGAGGGTGGGGGTTGGGCTGAAGATGTCCTTGATGCTCAGTTGGCTGCCTAGGCACAAGGAGAATCTAAGTTTATTTACAGTGAAGTAATTTTGTGAAATCAATTGAATGCTTACATTTGCCTTTGTTATTCACAAGACACTTGCTCAGAAACGAAAGTAAGAAAGAGAGCAATTGTACAATGGTACAATTGGAGCAATGTAACATCCTGATGTAATCAAAACAACGGCACACTACAAAGTGCTGGCATAGCGAGAGCTCCATTGTGATCTCAAAACCAGCCTTAAACAGAGCCGATTCATGAACAGAGGCTGTGCATGCTCGAGAGCCAGTGAATATTTATATATATTTGGCATGAATAAAGCGCAGCCGTGTACAGAGACCGCATCATCAAAGCTGTGCTAAAATCCAAACATTCACCAAATATGAACCTTGGGATAATCGGAGGGACTATTATCACCTCATTGCACGGAACCAAATGGGACAAATGGATTTTTTCTGCAGGGCAAGTGAATTTCTGATGCATCTTGTTCCGTGAACAAGTAGATATTTGATAACTTTCCATACCCCTAACTCTACACCTATGTTTTAGATCCTCCTGTCACATTCTGAGCTTTCAACCAATGGAAGACGCAAATTCCAAAGTTCCTTGGTTCTGTATGAATCCTAGAAAATATGTTCCTTATTACCTCTATGTAATTTCCAGTTTAACAGTAAACAACAGATGCCCAGCCCTTCATTCACAAGTTATTAACTCCCCTTGATGGCATTCAAGTGCACATCCCCTACTGCTTGGTAGTGATGTGTAATTGTTGAATTAAAGACCTCTTTTAACCAATATTGTTTTCAGGATTCGTTCTCTGTTTTTTGTAAATGTTGGTCTGAAAATCAGGTGGTCCCACCTGTGCAGTGGTGTTTTCGACATGCCTACATGCTTATTCCTTTATCATCTACTTATGTGAGGTTGTTCTCATCAGTCAAGTCCAAGAGATTGTCATCCAGTCACTTTACAGTACTAATATATTAATAAATATTTGTCCTCTTTTGATAGTGTTTCCGATTTTGCTGTTATCGGTAGGGTGGCGCGTTAACAATGTTCAGTTATACCCACTTCTTGCACTACGTGTCTCATACATGCCATTTCCAGATGTTGAGCCTGCAAGCACAAACTTTCCACAGTCCATGATTACATCTGTACTGATTTGTAAAGAACTACAGTTTGCTTGAATAGGGATTTATAGCTGTTCTAATCCTAGCTACACAGCAACTCCTCTTCACAACTATGGTATTCTAGACTTTATATGAACATAGAATGAGACCATGTCTGAAAGAAATCCCTTTGCCATACATTGGTCTGGTGGTAATTCTGGATTGTTCCTCTTGGTCAAGGAGCTCCCCTGCGCTCCATCAGAGTCAGTGACGCACAATATTTCCCATCAGCTCCTCAACCTCTCCTGATTGCCTGCGTGCCATAGTACTACCCCACGGTGGCTCAGTCTCTTATTTTTCAACTGACCACAGCAGTTTTTTGCTCCATTTATTGAGGTACTACTAGTCAAAGCACTGTCCGTTTCAGTTTTTGCGAAGGCTAAAGCCTTAGTGTTGGCAGACAGACACAAAATGCCAAATCTTCCGCTTCATTAATATGTATGACACATGAGCCTTTTTGTGACCCATTGCAAACTCGATGGAGACCTTCAGTGGCGTAGTTAGCGCAACAGGGGCACTATACAGAGGTGTAGGACCCTCTGCACCTCAGATAAGAATGACGTTTACTACCCAACAAGAGGGCCGTGGTCCCACCCATTTTCAGTGTTTGCATCAGGGTCCATGGCACCTTTGCCATGACACTGGAGGAAAGTACAGTTACTCAGAATAAATTAACTGCTCGCCTCCCCTCGCACCCCTCCCCCGCTGACCTTGACCCTCCCCCCCCCTACTGGGTATCATGAATTTCTGAGGAAGCTGCTCACACCGCCAACCCCCACAAAGCCTCCTTCCACTTACCATTGTCATGTGTGTTCACACTCTTCCCCCTTCAGCGCCTTGCCCCGCCTTCGAACCTCATGAAAGGAAATCATTAGTTCTGTGGTGATTTTAATGTCGCAAGATGATGCTTTACAAAAGTTAGGTACCAAATGTTCACAGCATGACCTTCTGTATGCCTGTTGCCCAACAGTTTCTTTGTGGGATTTTAAAAGACACTGCATTTAAGTCCAACGTGCCTTTCTTTCTTACAAAAATAAATGTTCGCTTTGATACAAAAATCCAATTGAGTTGGAATCGTGTAGAAAATTGGCAGTGAATATACATTTTTGTGCTTTAGCTAACAGCCCTTATCCCAGAAATTAAAGTTTACATCAAAATTGTAATGTATGCCACCTGACCCTATAAAATTGACCATTTAGAATACATTTATATCAGTACATTGTACATAAAAAGCAGTTAACCAGATACTCTGTTTTATTTATTTATTTAATGTGTGTGTAAAGGTCGTCACAGAACATGTAGCATGTCCTTGTAGCCGGAAATAAACTTATTTGAAATGTAATATTTGTTTTTTTGTGACTTATGAGTGCTGCAACTAAAGTCTATATATGTTTCTTGCAGTAAACCTCTAACTTCCTGGGCACATAAAGTGAAACAAAGTCAACCGAAGAAGCCCAGTGAGGAAAAGGAGAGTTGCAACAACTCTGTGCAAAGAAATGGCCAAGTTGAGAAGGTGAAGCTTGGGAATGCTGGCTGTATTAGTCTGTTTTAATCCATAAATTTTTATTTCCATCTCCTAGACACGAAGTTTAGATCAAAAATGAGTGTGCGTTTTCAGTGTACTCTGAAAAGAATACTGCTTAGTAACCTTTAAAGACGAGCATTTACAAGCCAGCAGGTCTCACTTTTATAACCAGTGCCAAGCTATTGGCTTTGCTAAAGCTTGCTTGTAAAGCCATGATTTAAACAAAAAACAAAACAAACAAAAAAAACTGTATCGGAGGAGAAGCAAACACATATCGTAAGGTATCCCAAACAGTTTATTGAATTCAATATTTTTAGTCCTTATAAACGGAATGATTTATTTTTCAAATAATTCCCACTCAGGAAACTCTGATCAGAAATTAAAGTGATTAAGGAAGTTTCAGAATTTAAAGGAAACTCTTGCCAAGACCTAATTAAATTTCCACAGGACTCCGAACTGAAACAAATGTTTCAGCCAGTTTGACCTCAGCAGTAGCCCAGAGAGCAGAGTTATCGGCCTCCAGAACAACTTCTGCTTCAAACCGCAAACTGATTGAGTCCAGTCGACTCCTCTTCTAGCGCCATAAAAGCCTTTGTATGATGGGGCCTGTGCTTTCATGCAATACATAGAATGCAGGAGATAAAACACAAACAACGCTTACTGACTTTTTTAGTAATACCATGATAAAAAGTATACCTGTTGCTGTGCTTTTACAGACAAGGTGCGAGGGTGGGAAGCAACATTATTTATTATTTATTTATGGTATTTATAGAGTGCAACATTCTACCCAATGGGATATCACAACGCTAGTTATCACTCACTTACGTTTCTGAAAGTATTAGTTAGTGAGGACGCCAAGAGCAATATATCCTAAACAGCCATGTTTTTAGCTTCTTCCTAAATCCCAAATGGTCTTTAGTGAGGCGTAGGTCTAATTGCAATTTATTCCATTGTACGGCTGCCTTGTATGAAAAAGAGCGACCTTCTGCTCTAACTTTCTTTATTTGCGTGGTTTTGGCTAATGCAAGATATGGGATCTCAGTTCCCGCAAAGGAGAATAAAATTCAATTTTGTCTTGCAGAATATTAGGGCCAGTCTTATGTAATGCTCTATGCGCATGGCACAGTAACTTAAACTTCCCTCTTTTGCGCATTGGCAACCAGTGTAGCATCCCCATATATTTGATGCCGAGCTAAACTTGTTCTTGTTACAGACCAGCTTGGCGGCTGCATTTTGAGTGACCTGCAGTCGCGAAATCGAGCAATCTGCCATGCCAACATACAAAGCATTCCTGTAGTCCAGTCTACTTGTTTTCAAAGCTTGAACTATAGTTTTCCCCCAATTGTCCGGGATCCACTTAAAGTCTCCTTAACAATCGTAGCATGGCAAAACATTTGCCGCAAGTTGACTTGACTTGATCTTGCATGGATAATGCACTATCTACCAGGACTCCTAGATTTTTTGCAACCCATTTTGGCTCTGGCACAGTTCCTAACCGCATAGGCCACCAAGATGAATCCCAGATTAAATGTGCTCCCCCAAAGAGTAGTATTTCTGACTTTCCTGCATTTAGTTTGAGACCATGCTCTGTCATCCAATTTGCAGTTTCTGATAGACAGTCAAACAAATTATCTCTGGTGTCCTCATGTCTTTCCCCTATTGCTATTATCAACTGTGTATCATCCGCATAAGAGCAGATGTTAAATCCCCATTTTTCCCAATCCTGGCTAATGGAGAAACATATATATTGAAAAGGGTTGGGCTCAGAGATGATCCCTGTGGGAATCCACAATTGGGTATTTTTGGGCAAATGTAAAAGAACCCAGTTGTACTTTCTGAGTTCTATTTCTTAAAAAAAGAGCTAAACCATTGTAAAGTTTTGGAGTGAAATCCTTGTTCATGTAGTTTAACCATCAGGAGACTGTGTGATACAGTATCAAATACTGCCGAATGGTCTAAAAGGATCAGGGTGGCAGCTTTGCCCTGTTCCACCAGTAATCTGATATTATCGAACACAGCTAAAAGTGTAGCCTCCATGCTGTTCTTTGCTCTGAAGCCTGTCTGAGAGGGATCTAGGAGATCATTGGTCTCTAGTTAAGCAGTCAGTTGTTTGTTAAGCAATTTCTCCAAAACTTTGGACATGTATAGGAGCTGAGAAATTGGTTGATAATTCGAAAGGATGGAGAAATCTATTCCTGCTTTGTTTGGCAGTGGGGATATCACTGCTTGTTTCGACAAATCTGGAAACGTTGCTTCAACTAATGATTGATTAAAAATCTGCATTAAGTAGGGACACAGTAACATTGCTAACCGCGAATAGATCAAATGTGGACACGGATCTAGCGAGGATCCTGATTTTATCTCTTTCATTAGTTTCTCAACTTGCTCTTCCATGATGGATTCAAACATTCCAAAATAAGAGGTTGCATCCGGATGAGCTTCCAAGGATTCCCAGTTTATCTCCTCCAGTGCTGGTTGTGTTTTAAATGTTGAGTAAATTTGTAAGACTTTATAGTTGAAGAAACCACTGACTTTTTCACAATTAGATTCGGAAGGAGTCAGTAATTGAGAAAGGCCTGCTGGGTTGGAAAGTTCATTCACTATTCTAAACAGCTCCTTGGATGAGCTACTATTTTCCTCCATTTTTTACAAAGTGGGTTTTCTTTGTTTGAGGGCTTTATGATACTTATCTAGCTCCTCTTTGTGTGCAAGCATGTCTAATATACTTTTGGATTGTCTCCATCTATGTTCTAAGGGTTTAAATTTTCTTTTCATCATTCTGAGCATTCCGCGATGTGGGTGTGTCCTCTGACCCACTGTTTAAGTTGCAAGATCTGCATATCATTTTATAGTTGTTTACACAGAAATTCTGAAGACCTTCTCTGTAAACAACTAGAAAATGATATGCAGATCTTGCATTTGAAACAGTGGGTCAGAGGGACCCACCCATATCATGGGGCATACACTTGATCTTCTATTTTCTAATATAGAATCCATTAACATCTTGGGGATCGACCCTTTAACATTGGCAGATCATTTTTTAATTACGTTCTCTTTTATCCTCCAAGCAGGGAAAATAGCTCTTCCATACCCTTAATAAGCGCGAAACGTTCACGGAGCCTCATAACTCCAGATCTGTTTGCTTCTCATTTCTCACCAATAGAACATACTGCAGTGAGGACACGCTCCGAACATGTAGAGAATTTAAATTTAGAAATCATAAACGCGTTGGACCACTGTGCCCCCTGGAAAATGAACAAGTCAACTAGAGATCCACCTTCAAAAAGTGGTATTTGCCGGAGCTCAGTATGATGAAAAGGAAATGTAAACATTGAGAGTCTGGAGAATGGGTATTTGAGGGCTAAACAGCACTTGAAGGATAGAGCAAAAAAACACATGCACTCTCATGGAGTGCTGAATAAAAAAAAAAAATCCCTCCTTGTGAGCAGTAGAAGTATTCAAGTCATCCAATCAAAAGGATGCTAAAGACGCTGTACTCCCGGGGAGGGTCAACACAAGAAGAGGAAGGAAAGCCATAGAGTAAGAAGCAATCAAATGAGTGACAAGAAAGCCACACAATAGTAAGCAATGGGCTGGCACAAAGCGCATTGTAAGGTTTTAGTGTGGTCCACAATAAGTCTTTTTTGCAACAGTAAGCCGAAAGTTGTCTGTAGCTGAGACTTAATAAGCTATTACGTATGATTGAGTGAGTCAAACTAGGCAAAATATTCTGAAACCGGTGGCATTTTTGATGCATTTCTACCCTGCCTGGGTGCCATGCCAATTAGCACTGCCTGAAGGCATAGGTAAGTCACACCTCTAGCAGGCCTCACAGCCCTAAGGCAGGGTGCACTATACCACAGGTGAGGGCATATCTGCAGGAGTAGATATGCCCCTACAATATTGGGGTCCATTCCTTAGTATTGTAAGTGCCAGTGAAGGCATAGAGAGTACATGGGCTGGAAACTCGACAACTCGAGTTCCGCAGTACCATGATGGCTTCACTGAACACAGGAGTGTTTGGTACCAAACTACTCCTTTCAGAAATCCCCACTGATGCCAGTGTAGGAATTATTGTACCATGTAGAGGTGCCCCCTGAAAACCTGCCAACCCTGGCGTGGTATCTGACCGGCTGAAGGCAGCCAGCCACCACCAGACACGTTTCTGGACCCCTGGTTAGAGAGCCCCTGCTCTCTGGGACCAGAAACAACGCACATCCTGGGCAGAGGTGTCACTCCTTCTCCCCCAGGATGAAGCGTCCCTCTTCGAGCACTGGTCCAATGGCCTGCCACCTATGTAATGCGACCCCTAGCCTCTGCTGCTAGCAGCAGATGGCAGCCCCTAGCTTACACCCCCACTTTGGGCGGGAACACCGGCGAGAAAAACTCAAAAGAATCGGAGGTGTGGCCACTTCTGCCAGCCCCACCCCTGAGGTGGGGGAGGCGAGGTGAAGCACAGCTTTCAGTCTCTCCAATCAGGGCTAGGTCTATGCCCCCCTCCCACAGGAGGGTGACATAATAGAGGGTGTAGTCACCCCAGATAAGGTGCCCATTGGCCATACCTACTACTCCCATAAAACACCCCTAAATCTAGTATTTAGGTGGCTCCCCACAGACCTGGAAACTAGATCTGCGACAACCTAAGAAGAAAGAAGACGATCCTGTAGAGAAGACTGAAGACGACGACTGCCTTGGCCCCAGACCTACTATCTTGTCTCCAGCTTCTGCGAACCTGTGACCTGTCTTGCAGCCAGCGACCTCTGAAAACCCTGGCAGGACTCCTGCCTTCGAAAAAGATTCCAATCTCCCATGGACAGCAGACCTGTCCAGAAGAAACCTACTCCAAGGACTCAGGATCCAGGCAGATCCGCGTCTCCTGCCCACTCTGCTCCAGATGCCCACAGCCTGAGTCTGAGTGGCTCACCTGTTCAGTGAAGTCTCCTCATCGATCCTGTCCTCGTGTCCAGCGTTGTCTGACCGTTCCTGACCTCCACGACGACACCTGCAGTGTGAATCCAGAGGCTCCCCCTGACCTCGACCAGCTCCGGTAAGAAGACTCCGATGTCGAAAGACACCCCTGCACCTGAAGCCCCTGGGCCTAGGTGAGCTGAACCAATGGTGCCCCTCCGACCCCCTAGATCTCTACTTACCTCTGCTGTCGGCGTCTTCTCCTGCAACCTCTGGTGCTACGCCTGCAGCCTCTTTGCCAAAAGACGAATCCCCATTGAAAAGCATTGGGCTCCCGACGTCGAAATTGCGCCCTGCACCCGACCGCCCCTTTGCCGCTGGTGGTGTAAGTTTGGAGCTGCTTTGTTGCCCCCCCCCGAATGTAACCTAACCCCCAAAGCTTGGCCCCTGCAACCGACCTACTTACCTGCAAGCAGTGTGGCTCCAGGCACCCCTTGTCTCCATTGGAAAGCATTGGCTGAACTCGGAGTTTGACCCCTGCACCCGGCCGCTCCTGTGCCGCTGGTGGTGCAGTTCTGGTACTTGCCTGACCCCTGGCCCTTGTTGATTTTTGACTCCGAAGACTGGGATTGTAAGTGCAGTACTTAACTGTTTAACCGCAATATTGTTTTCCCCATAGGATAACATTGCACTGTGTTGAAAAGTTTGTCGATTTTTCAAAGTGAAAAGTATTTTTGAATTAAAAACATGCTTTTTTTTTTTTTTTTAACACAAACTTTATTGAGTACTGAGGATGTCTCAAACATATTCATGTCATCAAATATACATTTTGTTTACTTTTTTCTATGACAAGATGTTAACAGTCATGTACGTTGTGCATCATTTTCATTATACAGCTCTATTATTAACCTAATACCGGTTGTGCAAGCAGTACAGTGTCAGGAATATGGTCGCAATATAAGTAAATAATCTGTAATAATGCGTTTAGAGTCATAGTTATCAGTACCCGATACCCCCCTCCCAACTAACACCCACCCCAAACAAAAAACTAAGTCTAAACAAAAAACTGTTGCCGCTACGGTGACATTACACCTTACCAGATGTTTCGTATCGGGTGGTAGTCCTGTCCGAGATCACAGGGGGAAGAGAAAGGGAAGGCATGGGGAAGGGGGGGGCGGAGGGAGGAAGCGGAAGGGGAACGGGGAAAAAATGGGGGGGGAGGGAGAAAAAATCGGGACATCCCCTAGAAATCTAGTCAATTCACAGGTAGTAATCAAGTGTCCTCGCCACATTCTATCCTTGTAGCCTGTGAGTCCTCCGACTCACCCCCTGTGCCCGCTTTAAAAAGTTCTATCAGGTGTGCCCAGTCCAGGGATATTGGTCGTTTCCTTAGTCCCCTATATTCTTCACGTTGTAGCGCTTCCCTCTCTGCCACCGCCCACCTGATAACTTCCTCCCTCCATTTGCCTTCACGAGGCGCTACGCGGGATTTCCAGCGCTGTGTAATCAATCTTTTGGCAAGCATCAGGGCTAATCCTGCAAAACGGCGTAGTAATTTCGCCTTCTTAGGGAGCGGGAAAAGTCCTAGGAAACAGGCCTCTATCATGTCCCAAGGTGTGCGTTCTGTCAGTGACATTAGACTCTGAGTAACCTCTGACCAAAACCCACCCAACACTGGACAGGACCATAACATATGGATAAAATCAGCAGCCTGAGCCGGACATCTCGGGCATCCCGAGGACGCGGTGGGGTACATCTTCCGTAATGTCGTCGGGGCTAGATATGCCTTGTGTAATATGAATAATTGTATAGTTTTTAATCGGCAATTACGGGAAACTCGCAGGGGGTGTTCTAACATTAGGGCCCATTCTCTATCCTCTAGTATTGTTTCCCATTTCTGTCTAAGATGTTGTAGTGGGGTATTTAGATGCTCCCTCAATCCCGGGTAGAGCCAACGAACCAGGTGGCGGCCATGTCCCATTATATTAAAAACATGCTTACCTTATTACGAAGATCTTGGTCTTAAAATAAAATACAAAACAAAGTCTAATTTTCTAAAATTTGTCAGGACCTCCTTCTTGAGTCGTGTGTCCATTATTGTTCACTGTTGTGTAATAAATGTCTTACACTCCTCTGTGTTAGGCCTAAGGCTGCTAACCCACACTACCGCTAAAATAGCACTTTGGGTTTTACATTGAGCCCTGTACACTTTTGGGTAACGCCTGGACTCTGTGCAGGGTATTACCACCTAGTGGCAATATCATATACAGAAGCAGCTTACTACAGTCCAACCTTTGTGGACCACAGTTGGACATCCCACGTGTAATGGAACCAGTCAAAGGAAAATGGATCTGTATCTTTGCATTTTTCAATGGTTGCAATAATGAGCTATTTAGAAACATGTCCAAATGTTTATGGAAATGAAGATGAACCTGCTTGCTGAGATTGTAGAACAAGACAAAGTGGTTGAACAGGTGATCGTGGTGGCTAGACAGCTGTACAAAAGTGATGGGTGTTTTGGGAAATGGGGACACCACATTAAGGTATGTTGTTGTGTCACTATCCGTTTCCTGTGGCTTTGCCTTCTGTGTCAGTGATCTAAAGCTTTCACTTGCTACATTCTTGTCTGTACGGGATCTTTGATCAGTAGTCCCATTTACCTGTTCAAGAACATGTGCCAATAGTATCAGATGCACCTTTTTTCCTTCCTGAATGAGTTCAAGAAAAATAGAAAACAGAACAGTTAATTCATAAGTCGCATATTGTTCTTGCCATCGAGATAAAAGAACGTTTAGAGGAGGTTAGAGTAACAGGCTGTGCTAGGAGAAATCACTTGGAAAGGAGCACCCATAACTGCAAAATAGTCATCACCATGTCCCTTTGAAGTGTAGCTGCAGGTTTCTATGTCATTATGTTTGTCCTGGTCATAATGTGTAAGGTGTATGGGGCTTGTGCTGTGGATACCTACTATATCACATCATTGCTGCAAGACAGCTGCATGTCCAAGGTTAGACTTAGACGTGTCCCCATTATTCACTTGGTGGTTTCCCCTTCTGTAGAGCTGATTAACTTGCTTGTAGAGTTGACCAATTACTCGCTGGGTTCTTGAGTATAAGAAAACACAATGAGGTTGAACGGAAATCTGAAAGCGTGTTTGGTTTTGGTAGGAAAAAATGCTCTTTTATTTCCTAGCTGGTGGAGTTAGCCAACCAGGATAAGCCAGTTTATGAAAGTGAAGGCAGAATATTGACTTCTGGAATGATTGTAAAAGTTCAGTCCTTACGCAATAATGCAGAAGGGGCATGTTGGTGTTTACTAAAAGAGGCAAATTGAATGAGCAGAGACAACAACCGTCCCTTAATTTACATACTTAAGTGAAATGGGTGATTTGAAAGTAGGTTTGTGTGAATATGAAAACAAAAGTACTTACTTTCCTCCCAAGATTTATATTGAGTTTGGTAGGCTATAAAATATTGATTGTGTGTTGCTTACTTTTGCACTGCGCTTCATGCCTCCGAAAATTAACTCTGATATTTACTGATACATTTTAGATCTGTTCTTCGTCATCGCAGATGTCCTTTGTTAGGAGGCAAAGTGATAGTCCAAGCTCCTTATTCTCCGATGGTTCAGGTAAAATTAAACTGGATAAAACACTTTAACGTAGAAACTTTTGGGTCTCTAATCATGTGGGAATAAACACCAGTATTGCTCACCTTGTCCAACCATCATCTGTACCTTTCCAAAACACCTCATTTGTGTGTCGATGATGGTTAACATTTTCAGACTTGTGTTATTTCAGTAAAGTATGTTACTTCAGTGAGGAATTTGGTAATAATTACCTCATTTAACTTAACATTCCAAATTCATTAAAGAATACTTTGGTTGCCAGATCCTCGCATTAAAATCCCTATTTTAATATTTGTTAGATGTTTTGCCCACACCATCTGTGAATTTATGTATGATTTGATGATTTTATAATAAATATGTATGAATTTGTAATAATTTCGTTCAAGTTGTTGACACAAAACAGCGATTGACACCCACTCTTAGTTAATCACCCTCCATGTTTGTGAATATAATGCAATGATCAGGTAACTTAGGGATACCTTCACTGAATCCAGAAATGTTAAGTTAATTGAAGTAACTGTTGCTTAAAATCAAATTCCTCATGGAAGTAACTTTTGTTTGTTGATTCTCTGACTAAGACAGTTCCGAGATCAAAAGAGTGACTTTTTATTTTTACCCATCTAAGGACTCTTGATCAATAATCCTGTTGCAGCGTGAAGCGTGCGTAAAATTCTATATTGTACGCTTACTCTCCTTACCACTCTAACCGTACTGGGCCCTCTACGATTAGGCAGTCTGAAGCGTTTTCAATATCACAGAGGCAATGATACTCTGATGAATCTTTCTCCGCCGATAGGAAGGGTGGAAATTAGGGTGACCAAACTCCACGTTAGCTGTGCAATGAGGACCATTAATTGACAACCAATTCACAGATTTGAATTTAGAGACACCACTCTTAAGACCATACTGTAAAAATAAAGAATAGCAACTGGAAGACTCAACCGCCTGAAGAAGTTAAGTCGAGTGAGAATTATGCAAACCCAAAGCTCTGCAATCACAACGCAGAAAAAAAGTAAAACCTGATGTTCTGATAGGGCTCGCTGATCTCTACAACGCATTTAAATAGAAGCACAGTTTGAATGGAAGAACATACAGGCCTCAATATTAGACTCAGACAAGATTTAGAATAATTTGGTTATTGTCTTAAAGAATCAAAATTCATTAAAATGAGCAATTTCTTAAGGACTTCGGTCAAGAATATCACAGCTTGCATTAAAACACCAAACATTTAGGCTAATCTTTATCGAAAGGTCATTAATAAGATTCAGTTTGCAAAATTACAATGTCCCATTACCTTTTAAGGCAGAAGGATGGTTCAAATTTCTAGCAACTCGGGTCCTACGAAAGGGGTAAAGTTTAGACTTAAAGTCCATTAGGGGCGAGTCCATTAGCTTAGAGCTGAAGATATAATGGAAGTTTGAAAAATAGAAATGGTTCGGCAAAGAAGGTCTCAGTTCATCGGCTACCGATTGTAGCATCGACAAACAGTCCAAATTAAAAGATCGATCTACATAGCTCCGGGTCTCAAGAAGCAAAAATCAGTGGCATTCGGTGCCCCTCCTTTGGGGGTTTTTCTTTTTATAGAGTTTTAGCAAAGTCCAGTGGCGTAGCATCACACCACCATCGAAAGACTACCACATGTCCATGTTCACATCATGTCACCTGAGATGGTTGAAACATCGAGCTAGTGTCCCAAGCTAGTCCAGAGAAATGAAAGTTTGTGAGTCCACACAGGCCTAACATTAGTAGAAAAGAAATACAAAGTTGCAACTTATAACCATGGCTGAAATTCTATTCTCACAGGAATATTTCACTGTAAACGTCGAAAAAACATTCAGGAGTGTCAGGGAAAACATGTACGGGACAAATAAGCAACAATTTACTTGCAGAGAATGATCTATTGTATTATATCAGGGGAAAGGTCCGCATTAGCAAAAAGCATTTCATGAAGGCCTTTAAGTTAGCATTGCACGTTTAAATGAAATGAGCTTTGACTTTACTTCAAATATAATGAAATGAAATCACTTCAAACAAAGTGTTTATAGATAAAAAGAACTTTCACGAAATATTATTACATGGAAATGTCTAACATTAGAAATGCCCTACTACCACAATCTTTCACAGCATTCATATAAATGCACGTTTTTCTATTTTCATCCTAGAAAAATAGATAGTTTTCAATATTTCATAAACTATAATATCGCTAGCATAATTTTGTAAAATATTAAGCTTCTACTTCATTGCTACACATTTTTGCACCGACTTTTCTAACTGGTGCATTCTCAGCAAAAGCATGAAATAATTAGGCCACTTCACTTAGCATCACAATTCTCATTAATATACGTCTATAAGAAACATATGCATAAAAAATAATTCTCTCAACTCGTTTATATGTATTAGTGCTGTCTTGTAAATGTGTTTTCTTCATCTCACGTTTTAAAGCACGATTTTACGATGCTATTACTACACCTGTCTCTGTTTCGTGTGTCACTGTGTCTAACGTGTGCAATGTGTACTTTCAGTTTTTTGTATCTTCTCTGTATGAAAATGTCGTGTATTGGGATTTTTTAAAATCATGCTGCATCAGTCCCTAAATCTTTTTCTTGTCTTTAATCATTTAAAACACGCCAACAACTATTTAAGGAAAGTTTAAATGAGCCTACAGCTGTTAAGCAGATTTATATGTTCCTTTTCATGAGAAATATGAACCACAGCAGTACTTAACTATGCTTCATAGTCAAACGTTCCATATTTCTTTCCCATATTTCTTTTTGAAAATGGTAGCTATGAAATTACAGAATCATCTTGTCTCTCTACCCACTTAAGCAACTGTCCTTGTATGTTATGAAATTAGAATCTAAGTACAGTAGATGAAGACAGTATTGCTATGTTAATGTTGTCTGATTTGCCACACTATACATCTTGATTATCCTTGGAACAGACAAGGGATCCGCAATAGAGGCTGGCATTATGGGTACAATTTAATTTGTTGCTGCTCATAGCAGCAAGAATCTTGTGAAACACTAGAACTTGGAACATCATGACCAAACAATACTTCAGAACAGTGGTAAGAGTCCCTTTAGCCTGTTGACCTTTATTATTAATGGCTGTTTCTTTCAGGTAAGCACTGCTTAATGCTTTGTTGCCTGTACGCTCTTGCTCAGAGCTGGCTTTTGTGGTGCTCAGATCAAGAGATTGTATTAGTTTTGCCTTTGTTTTGCTCCTTTGGTACAGCCATGCCACAGGTCTGTTTTGTTTACCCTGAGCTTTTTTGGGCATGTGCATGCCTGCCTCATGGTTGTCCCCCAAGGATGGATTGGGTCAAATCTGTATCTTTGTCTGGCCCCTATTTCCATCTATTTATTGGTTTCATTTATGCACTCTTACTATTTTCCTGGGAAGTAGGACTGGTCTTAGGTGCCTTCTGTTTGAGCAGACCTTAGCTAGGTGTTGCTAAGCAACCACTAAGCCATTGATGTATGTTTAACACTCAGACCTCCTCAAGTGGTGTCCATTTATACAGACCTTTGTGGGAAGGAACCTGGTCATGCGGAGAAAGATTGAGATGTGTGCTGTAGTGCTATATTCTGGAAGGCTTTGGATGTAGTAGTAAGGGAGGTAAGTGGAATCAGATGCAGCAGTCCTATTGCCTATATCCTGGAAGATGTAGGCCAATAGGACCGTGGCATAGATGCAATGAGAGCGTGAGGTGAATTGGGCCCATTTCCTTGACTGGTTTATTGGTCACTAAAGTATCTGTACGAGAAACACTTTACACATTTATTAAAAGGCATTACATAACCACAGGGGTGTTTGTGGATCACTTGAACTAGGAGTAAGTGTGGTGGGGGTAAAGGTCTTCACTTCACCATGCATAAAATGTAGGTCCTGCTTTGAGATGTACTAGTCACTTTTGCTGTTCACATTGCTCCTGAATTTGTGGAATCCTATGTTGAGGTCTTCTTGTCCCAAGAAGTAGAACTTAAGGGTCTTTTTGAGGATTTATCCATTCATATTTATATTAAATTTTTACTCTAGCGCAGACCAGGCACAAATGTGCAGGGCTGTGCTTAAAATATTTTAAACACAAGAACAATAAAAACAAGATACAATCCATGATGATAATAGAAAAAAGTATTATTCAAGTGGTTGGTCACAGTTGAATAGTGAGAGATTTGCCAGTGAAATAATGCCCTGGAATCTTCTACAGGTGGTCAGCAGGTCACAAGGTTGAATCCATGCAAGGCCAACTCAGCATTGCTTTTGCAGGCCAGTAAACTGGCTACCAGTACATTGAGTAATAGTAATACCTGTTGAGTACAGTATGAGCTGGTATATGACGTACTGTATAAAAAACAAGTTAATATTATAATTATCTTGTGGATGTTTAGGGGTTGGTAAACAGTAAAGCGAAAGAGCAGACATATATGGTTGTCTCTGTGCGCTTTGTGTTTTTGCTGCAGGCTGGAGGGATAGAATAGACGGGTAGGATTGTGGACGAATATGGATTGGTGGGTGGGGGCAGGGAAAGCATATTCATTTTGTTTTTATGGTTACCTGCTTGAGAATATTTAGGAACATTCAAAGGCTACTGACGGCTCTTGATCATCTTTTTATTCCTTTATGGGGATTCCAGAATCCGTGCTTGACAAAAACGTTTCATGCATCGTTCTCTTATCTTCCAGTTTTACTTATTGACTGTTGATTGGCCAGTCGAAGAGTTGCATGAGTTAGCAATAGAAGGTTTCCTGGCTCTCGTGACACTGAGAATTGCAGGAGATCCTGGGAGTTCTCATGTCTTTTGACACTAAATACCAGTTGCTGAGGTGGTAAAGCTGCCTTGGACACGAGGTCTGGACATTTAAACAATGTTGATCAGTCTGGGGATGCTTAGTGCAGTGCTTTCTGGAACTACAGTTGGTTCTGTATTGAAGTGGTACACTTCTTACCACATTTGATCCTGAAAGGGAAATTCATTTTTATCAGTGAGTGTATATAGGAAGGTAGTGCCAGCAGCATATTGTGTACAGTTTCCTCATTGGAAGACGTGTTCAAGTATGCAGACATTTGTAGTCTATCTGGTTACTAAGCCCCCTTTGGCACAATATGTCTCATTATTACATTTGAGTGTGCTTTTAGATCTGCTTTTCAGATGGTTAGAAAACCAGTTATAATATTGAAGGATATTTTCTTGAAAATGTATATCTTACAAGGCATTATCTCATTCATGTGGGTTTTAGATATGAAAGACATGGTAGGGTGCATATCTTTTTGTCCCTTGGGCATGTTTTTATTGTCTTAACCTCAATTTATTTTCCAACTGTTCCAGTACAGCAGTAAGGTGTGCCAAATTAAGTGCTCCTGCTTGTACAAAGCCAGAGTGACAGCCAGTACTGTATAGGGAGGATGGTGTCACATCAGGATGCGCGCCTCCTACGGGTGAGGCCTACAGTGCCTCCCTTAGGTGGCGCCAGACTACAATGAAGGGCCTAACAAACTTCCTGTTTATTGTGGATAGAGCATGCCCCACCTGCAGAATTCCTGGAGTGCTGAACATCTTTGCACTGTTCTTGTGCTGAGGGCTAAATGCTGGTAGTGAGTTCTGGAAAAGAGTCCCAGCACTTAAAGTTCAAGGCCTTTTATTTTAAAACAGAGGGTGCTAACGATTGCAAAAAGTTCAGGTTCAACATCCTTTCCTTTCTGCATGGCTCACAATGCTACGTGTGAATATAAGTGTAGATGTAAGTATATGCTTGTTCCCTTATCTTCCTCATATCTTTAGTTACTTCATTTTCTGTATGTGCTAGTGCCCTAAAGTTGTGGTAGGATGATAGTTGGCACTTTATAAAAATAAACAGATCAATAAAGGAGTCTTGCAGCCATGAGGAGAAATAAAATGAAGTTGTATGCTTAATTTTAGCCTCTAGGTGATTGTCATTATTTTCTTTTCACCAACTGGATGTTCCTTGCATCAACTTAGGTACTATGCTGAAATAGACCGTATTCCCCTTTATGGGAGGAGATTGCATGGGCAAAAATACGGGCCTGAATACAATTAGCATGAAACGCGTAAATTAATCTGGGGAAAAAACACAATTTGCGCCCGATTCCAAACTTATTTCAGCACTCATAATTGTCTCTCATAAGTTAAGAAATTTAATATTAACAGCATATAACTTGAGAGTACTTCACAATAATGCAAAACTTCACAAGTTGGAAAACAAGATGCCTTGGAAGGGTATGTTCTATATGTGTAAGCTGAGAACTTTAGTTCACTTGACAGAATACATTCACTTGTATTTGTTCACATTTCCATATATGGGCTAGCTTTCTGTTCTGCATCAATGTTTTTGTTACAGCCCACATTGGATCAATGAACATCTTTATATTGTTTACCTAGGACTGAGTTATTGGAAGTTGGATGAAAAGGAAATGTATCACTCTTTACCTGAGACGTTTGAAAAAGGCCTTTCCAACGTGTTCTCCGATAACCTGGCCATGCAGCAGGTACACCTATTTTATTTCATTTTCTGTCTTAGTAGTTTACAGTTGACACTTGATATTGGTGTGTGTGTAGGATTCTAAAAATGATATAGGAAATGTAGCTGTAGGTATTATGTGTATTATGTGAAAGCGTGATATATGATATTGTACGAGTGGGGAATTGGATGTAGAATTGTATATTTAGTACATAGTTACAATTAGAAACATTTATTTTTCTGTTAAGTGATTCCATGGTCTTCCCATTGGGTGATGTATTGTTATTAATTATGCCAGTAAAATGTCGATTTAAAAAAGGAAGCAGTAGCACTTCATGAGACATTGTACTAAATAAAAAATTAAAAAATCATTCAGTATATATTTTACATACTGTAAGATCCGAATCTTGAAGGCCTGCAATTCATACTTGACAAAATGTAACACATGGCTTATGGTCAATAGTGGTATGACCATACTGGTCAAAATCACTGTATCTGAATGTTTCCCTTTGTTGGCTCTAAGTGGACTTTGCATTTGGCGGCTATCATAACGGCGGGACTCAATGATTTAAATTACTCATATCTGTGTTAACATTTTAGTGCAAATTTGTTTAAATCTTGTAGTTCCTACAGTAGTTTATATGAAGCAGACATAAAATAAATAAAGTTGAATAGGCTTGTTGTCAATTCTATATTTCACCTCATCAAAACAAAGTTTCTTTTGGACAAAGTCCTTAAAAACAAACCGCAACAATACTATATTGCAGAATCAACCAATGCAAACCTATCAATATTAAAAATAAGTACAGTATTTACAAAAAGATTTTCTCGATCTTCTCATATTGAACTTTTTAATTGACATTGCAAACAGTCATTTCCCACTGAAAGTGCAAGTGCAATTAATCCTCTAGAGTTTTACATAGTTGTGATTACCACATAAGCACACACCTCATATTCACTTAGTCCTTACGCCTCTGCATCATCCAACTTCGGTAGATGTTCAAACACCACCTGTTCCCACCTTGGTGGCCGGGTCTTGATAAACAGGTGGAACTGGAAATCGGAGAGTGCCTAAGTTGCAGAAGTAGTGACAACATTTACAAAGCAAGGGCAACTGTACATGTTGTAGCAAGATCGAGTGTAAACAAAACAATTAGGAAATTGGTTACAAACGTGGACCTAAATATTTACATAAACAATTTACAAACGTGGACCTAAATATTTACAAATTGTTTATGTAAATATTTAGGTCCACGTTTGTAACCAATTTCCTAATTGTTTTGTTTACACTCGATATTTATACTCTGATTTAGGAAATTTTGTCAGGGGTACCCCTATTCTTACACACATGTTGTAGCAAGAAACAATAGACCTGCTTCATAAATAATACTTCTATCTGAAAGAGACAATTAGTCGTAGATTCCTTACCTTACAATTACCCCCAGGCGTCGGACTGGATCCGGAGAATTTTTCATCAGCAGCACCCCTGCGCGTCTATAGGTGGCGTCGGTCGGCTCCGCGTTCGTCGTTGGCGTCGTGGTCGCCGGGATGACGTCGCGGCAGCCACTTAGACGCCGCCCTCGCGCGCTGACGTCAGTTCTTTCTTTTTCCGCGCCAGCCAGCGCAGATCCGGAGAGAGCGGTCCCTCCAGTCACTTTTTGACTGACTTTTTGTGACTTTTGTCGACGTCGTTTTTGAGTCTTCGACTCCTGGTGCACGTCAAGGATGCCCGGTTTCAAGGCTTGCGGTTCCTGCCGACGGCTGATGTCGGTGACGGATCCGCACCGCGTGTGCCTGTTCTGTTTGGAACCTGACCACGACTCCAAGTCGTGTTCCGACTGCCAGACCATGAATCCGAAGTCTTTGTGGGAGCAGTCCCGAAAGCTTCTCGAGGCCCGGCAGTCCGCTCCGCGCCCCTCGAGGTCCCGGTCGCGTGGGAGGTCAAGGGACCGGTCGCGGAGCCACCACCACCAATCTTTTTCCAAGTCTTTGCACTCCACCGGTAAGTCGAAGAAGCATCGTCGCTCTACGACTTCTCCCCGTCCGTCGGCCGACGCAACGAGGGATGCGGGTGGTACCCCTCCCGCGGCTCCGCGTGCGGAGCCCGCTGGGTCGACTCCGGGTTTCCCTCCTTTACCGGGACCCGGTGCGACCCCTGCCCCGCTTCGGAGTTTCTATGAATTGATGCATGCCATCTTTGGGCAGCCCGACTCTGCCAGCGCACCTTCGGGCCCCGCAGACTCGGCTGGGGGCCCTGGGCCTTCGACACCGGTGGCTTCGGCCCCGGCACCGCAGGGTTCCCTTGGATCCAGGCCTGGATCCGGATTGGCGCCGGTCGACCTGACTACACCTCCCCGGCGCCGACTCCTCCGCCTCCGACGCCGGTTGTTTCCCCTGTCGGCGTCGACCCCGGCCTCCACCCCAATGTGGACAGGCAGTCTGACCGACGTCGACCGACGCCGGAACCGACGCCGATGGGTACTTTTGTGCCCCTGTTCTCCCCGGGTCCTTTCAGGCCGGATTGGCAACCAGAGAAGGGTGAGGAGGACTGGGAGGGGTCTGGAGACCCTTTGACTGACCAGTTGGGTTACGAACCGAATTGGAGAGAGGAACTGGGGGAAGCCAGTGGTCTGGATACCTTGCCAGACCTTGGCATGTTGTCGTCTCCTACCGTGGCTACGGAGGAGGGAGCGTCTTATGCAGTGGTGTTGGTAGGGCGGCCGAGGCTCTCAACCTCGAGCTTCCTAAGGTGCCAGTCCGGACTAACCTCCTGACAGAGGTGCCTGAAACGGCAGCGAGCTCTTCGGAGCCCCTGCTGCCGTTTAATGAAGCCCTCACCGACATCCTTTTGGGCACCTGGTCCAGGCCCAACACAGGGGCTCCTGTGGATAGGATGATTGCCCGACGCCACCGCCCGGCCCCGGGCGACCCCACTTTCGTCTCCCAACACCCCACCCCTGAGAGCTTGGTGGTCCAAGCCTCCACGTCAAAAGGTGCATTCCCTAACGCACCACCTGATAGGGAATCCAAAAAGCTGAACCACCTTGGGAAGAAGATGTTTTCTTCCTCCAGCTTGGGACTGCGGTCGGTAAACACTGCATGTCTGTTGGGCCGTTACACCCACTCTGTGTGGGATATGGTGGTGCAAGTGCTGCCCCAGTGCCCCGAGGAGGCCCGGGCCATACTCTCCTGTGCAGTTGCCGAGCGGAGAGACGCAGCAAAGTTTACCATTCGCTGTGGACTGGACACCGCCGACTCGCTAGGCAGGACGATTTCCACGTCAGTAGCCCTTCAACGCTACGTCTGGCTGAGGTTGACTGGTTTTTCAGGGGATGTCCAATCCACTCTTATGGACATGCCTTTTGATGGCCGTCGCCTGTTCGGCGACAAAGCAGACAACGCGCTGGAGCGCTTTAAGGACTCTCCGGCTACGGCCAAGTCCTTGGGGCTCTCCACCACCCGCCCTGCGCAGTCTGCTTTTCGCCCCTTTCGTGACTACGGAAGGGGTGCCCCGCCACGTCCCGCCCACAGCCACAGGCCGGCGCAAGCTGTTCAGCCCCTGCGCCGCCGGGGACGTGGGAACCACCGCCGTGGTTCTGGGGGCCAGCGGGCGGGCCAGTCCACCACAGCCCCCTCTGCAGCAGCCTCCAAACCCTCCTAGTCCGACCTTTCAGGGCCACCAATCGCCAGTGGGCGGCAGGATTCGCCATCACCCCCCCACTGGCGCACCATCATGTCGGACAGGTGGGTTTTGCAAATAGTCCAAAGGGGCTACTCCCTCCCCTTCGAGACTATCCCTCCATCCATGCCACCTCCGCACCATCGCATGTCGGAGGATCATCTGGCCCTTCTCCAACAGAAAGTTTCGGCACTCTTGGCCAAGGGGGCCATTGAGCGAGTTCCTGCCCCAGAAGTAGGTCGTGGTTGCTATTCCCACTACTTTCTGGTGCCCAAGAAGGACAAAGGCCTGCGCCCTATCTTGGATCTCAGGAACGTCAACCGCTTCCTCCGGAAGGAGAAGTTCAAAATGTTGACGCTAGCTCGGGTCCTGTCTGCCCTCGACCCTGGAGGCTGGATGGTAGCGTTGGACTTGCAGGACGCTTATTTTCACATTCCCGTCCTGCCGGCCCACAGGCGTTAACTGCGGTTCACGGTAGGCCACAAGCACTTTCAGTTTACCGTGCTCCCCTTTGGCCTTACCAGCGCCCCTCGGGTGTTCACAAAATTGATGGCGGTGGTCGCAGCTCATCTGTGCAGATCAGGGGTTCCAGTCTTCCCCTATCTCCACAACTGGCTGTTGAAGGTGGGCTCGCCCCAGGCTGTCGTCTCCCACCTCCAGACTACGACGGACCTCCTGCATTCGCTGGGGTTTTCTATCAACCTGCCGAAGTCACACTTGACTCCCTCTCAGAAGCTCCTCTTCATCGGAGCGGTTCTGGACACAACGCAGTTTCGGGCTTATCCTCCCGAACAGCGAGTCCTGGATATTCAGGCTATGATTCCGATCTTTCAGCCTCTATCCCGAGTTTCGGTCAGGATGACCCTGAGGCTGCTGGGCCTGATGGCCTCCTGCATCCTGCTGGTAGATCATGCCAGGTGGCATATGCGGGCTCTGCAGTGGGTCCTGAAGTTCCAGTGGACACCGCATCAGGGGAATCTGTCTGATTGCTTCCAGATCTCGGAGGGCACTGCACGTCAATTGCAGTGGTGGCTAACGAACCAGGATTGGGTCAACGGCAGAGCTCTCTCCCTTCCCCTACCAGAGTTCACAGTGGTGACGAATGCATCACTGATGGGATGGGGTGGCCACATGGGAGAGGCGGAGATCAGAGGCTTCTGGTCTCAGGCGGAGTCCGGGCTCCACATCAACCTTCTGGAGCTTCGGGCGATCTGTCTTGCACTAAAAGCATTCCTTCCCTCTGTCCGGGGAAGAGTAGTGCAGGTGTTCACGGACAACACCACCGCCATGTGGTACTGCAACAAACAGGGCGGGGTGGGGTCGTGGACCCCATGTCTCTGGACATGGCTGGAACATCAGGGCATATCCCTGGTGGTTCAACACCTGGCAGGTCCCTGAACGCCAGGGCGGACGAACTCAGCCGCAGGTGCATGATGGATCACGAATGGCGTCTTCACTCGGAGGTGGCGCAAGACTCTTTCAGCAGTGGGGAGAGCCTTGGTTACATCTATTCGCCACCGAACAGAACGCGCTATGTCAGCAATTCTGCGCTTTGGAATTTCCAGGGCCGCACTCGCTAGGCGACGCTTTTCGTCGCGAGTGGAGTTTGAAGAACCGGGCCTTTGGGCCTGGCGGCGCAGGGCACGCCTGAAATCTTCGGGTTCACCTGCCTTGTTGCACAGAGACACGGAATACTCTGTTGGCGTAGAAAACCAAGTTTATTAGCTGCAGCTAAGCACAGTTGTCCAAGAAGTACATCAAGTAGGTTCTCAGGAGACTGCCACTTGACTCCGTGGCTCACAAGCTTTTATCGTCGAAATACATCTGTACAAACATACACCCATCGCACAAATTTTTAGCCAATCAGGAGAGTTTGAAAACAAGATATTGTGTCACCAGAATGCTCTCTGCTTACATGTTGTGTGTTATCCAGCCCCCAAAGTTAATCAATACTGGTACCCATAGTTCGGTGTTTGCAATGGCAGGACATATCTGTATGCTTCAAGAGGAAGGTTACGAAGTAGGAAAACACAGGGAGAGAATAGCAAAGGCCAGAAGATAAGATATGGCGAGAGGAGAATACTAAAGGCTAACAGATAGTTGATACGGGGAATAGGTAGTCCAGACAAGGATTAGTTAGGCCGGCTGGTGTCTGAGATTGGTTTAAGGACAAGGACGGAGGGGGTTTTTGACACGTTGCAGTCCAAAAGGGCAGAGACACTTCGCTCATCGGGCAGTCTGTGTAAAGGCAACACAAA
This sequence comes from Calotriton arnoldi, assembly GCA_963921515.1. NCBI lineage: Eukaryota > Metazoa > Chordata > Amphibia > Caudata > Salamandridae > Calotriton > Calotriton arnoldi. Next base: position 1,667,238 of record CAWUFW010001624.1, on the reverse strand, counting down.
AATGGCGGTGACTGTAAGATGGGGTCAAAATTAAAGAACCTCAGACCCTCCTTTTGCCATTACGCAGGCAATACACAAAGACTCACGCTAATCTGAATCAATGTCGATGGTCATGAAGTCGTCAAGCTGTTGCTGCAACATCGTCTTCATATTCTCCGTTTTCTGTGGCATGGGTCTTGGGACACACATAATAGCACAAAGACCACATATTGCGGGGCCACATTGTAAACAAAGGCAACACGAGAAGATGATGGCCAAAACTACTCCAACAAAGGTCAATACCTTCCATCCCCATGTGGACAGTAGTTCCCAAAACCATCCCATCAGAGACCAATTTCCTTCGTCCTGGTGGATGGACTCAGCAATGTGGTGCAATTTAGAGATGGCCTGGTATACTGTAGGGGCGTTATCAGGTATATAAATGCAACAACTCGATCCAATCAATGTACAGACTCCACCACGATCTGCGAGAATGATGTCTAACACCATTCTGTTCTGTAATGTCATAAGGCGATCCGCCTGAAGCTCAGCAGTGATATTACTCAGTGCTCCGACAGTTTCATTTATTGTTGCCTCAACTACCCGAATGAGATGTCTGATATTTCTACTATTGGCCATAGGGCCCCAAAATGGGAGGAATCCTTTAAGGAAGTCACCTCCTTCCTGTCCTGCTGTGTCCTCCAAAGCAATAACCCTCTGCCGTACCTTGTCTTGTGATGTCCCGAAGGAGCTGTATATGTTGGAGGGAGGAGAAAAGCCATATAACAAGTCCCTGAGAAATCGGCTGGTAACCATGTATAGGCTCTGTCATGGCAGACGAAATATGTTCCTTGAGATGCTACCAATGGTGGAGACGTTCGGGATGTATAGATATATGTAATATTACAAGTGCTCTTTCCCAATTGAGCCTTAGGATTTTGACCATTGGCTTGGAGACATAGGTGACCTTGGTGGGGTACAGTATATATAGGTGGGGATCCTTTCCTTTTGGCTCTGTCTGTAAGGCTAGTGACATAATGTGTCACATTCCAGTCAATGTATGCTTGTCGCTCGTCGGTGGGGAATTCACTAAATGTTTTATAATGTTTTGACATAGCCACTATTCCCTTTATTAGTGAATTATGACTAACGTCAATTCCATCCCTATACGGACCAACAGGATGTCGATGTTGGTTCTCATAGGCATTGGCAAACATAGAGGTGTAAGCCCAAGCAGATCCTTTTAGGGAGAAGGGTAGAACTAAATATGGCATTCCTTTATCTGTATTATGGGGTAAAAGTCCACAAACCCAACAATCGGTGGTATTGATTACTAATTGATGCTGGTGTAATAGCTGGATGAATGAATTGTTGAGATATTCCATTCTCCTAATTTGTTCATGCCCTGGTAGCGTATAGAATTGGTGTGGGGAAATAGTAGTGCGAAAAGGTATGGGCTGAGAGGTAGATATAGGTACAGATGCTGGCTGCAAAGTGTGAATAACCCAACCCACACAAGCTAATAAAACACATAACAAAGTTAACACACATAATACTACGCCACATCTATTAAATAGTGATTTACAATATTTTTCCTTCATTTTGGTTCTTTTATCAATTTCTGATTCACCGGAAGTCATCCCCTAAAGTGTTGCTCGTGGCAATCTTCCCATCTCACTCAGTTGTGGTTATTGGCCGTCCTATGACACTGCAAGTCCTGCAGACCTAGTGCCACTACTCAGGTCACAAACTAAGTCTCCTACCACGACCCTGCAACTTAAAATGGGATGAGTCCAGTATCACATAAGGAAGAAAATATATACAATTCAAAAATGCAATCTAAGAAATAAAAAAAATGCAGTTTAGGAACGAAGGGGAGAAAAAATAAAAATAAATTTCAAATGTCTTTGGCCACTCTAGGCCTCAGATTGTATCTATCCTTGTTTGGCACAGTCTGGTCTTGAAAAAGTGTCTCTGGATCAGTTGTATCTATTCTGAGATGCGATGGTACAGCTTCTTGCAAAACATCATCGTCCTCTTGCTCAGTCCGAGTCCATTCTAGGTGTGCATCGCCAAAAGGTACAAACCGGGGAACTCTCTCTCCTTCACAATCACCTATACCTTCGCGGACCCACTGATCAAAAGGCAAAGGCAAGGGTACCCTTTTGCAGTGCACACCATGGATCCAGTTCCTTTTCCCAACGACTTTTACGGCTGTACGTGTCGTCAGCAGGACCTGTCTTGGCTCCCGCCAGCGAGGCTCCAAATTCCTCTTCCTCTGAAAATTCTTAAGGCACACCCAGTCGCCAGGTTGGAGGGTGTGCCCAGGATCCGAGGAAGCCTGTGGCAAGGTGTCTTGTACCTGCTGATGGAGAACACGCAATTTAGTGGTGAGGTCATGCAAATAGTCAATTAACATTGGGTATTCTATGTCAGAGTACTTCTTGGGTCTAGGGACACCCCAGACATTAGCCGGGCGTCCGAACACAATCTCATATGGGCTAAGTCCCACACGAGAATGAACAGTTGTTCGAGTTGACAAGAGGGCTAGAGGTAAGGCGTCGGGCCAGGCAAGACCTGTGCTGGCTTGTATCTTTGCAAGTTTAAGCTTGAGAGTGCCATTATAGCACTCTACCAAACCAGCTGACTGAGGGTGGTTTGCCGCGTGGAATTTTTGCTTAATCCCAAGACCTGCACATACTTTCTGCATGATTTGACCCACGAATTCACTTCCATTGTCACTCCAGACAATTCGAGGTAAACCAAACCTCGGGAAGTATTCTTTCAGAAGGACCTTAGCTGTAGACAAGGCAGTATTATCCTTTAGGGGGTAGGCCTCTATCCATCTAGAAAAGGCACATACCACCACAAGGACATACTTTAGGTTTCTGCATCTCTCCATATGAATGTAGTCTATCTGCACTACCTCAAAAGGATACGTTGGGGGAGCAAAATGGCCTGCTGGGGTTGGTGTCCCTCTTCCTGGGTTGTACATCAAACAAACAATGCAATGTTTAACAAGATTGTCTGCACATTTAGGAATCCCTGCATTCTGCCATACCGGAGCCAAAAGCTTGCATATTCCTTTCGCACTGATGTGGGCTGGACCATGCGCCATAGTCACTACTGGAAGTACATAGGCGTCTGGTAACAGCCAACGTTGGTGTTCTGACAATTCTATCCAACATCCTGTCGCATCCAACATTCCTGTACTATCTCTCCACTTACTCAATTCTTTCTCTGTAGCCTCTTCCTGAATCATTTTCACACTTTATATTGTGTCCTCACACATTCCTCCTTGACTGACCCATCTAGCAGGTCCAGCAACATACATATGACTCGTCACATCTCTCGCTGTCTCTTTCGCTATCTGATCCGCAAAAGCGTTTCCTTCACCCACATCATCAGTGATCCTTTTATGCGCACTACACTTCACAATTGCTATGTGAGTGGGTAAAGCAAGTGATTCCAAAAGGTCATTCACTAACTGACCATGCTGTATTTTAGTACCATGTGAGGTAAAGAATCCTCTTTCCCTCCAAAGGCGGCCAAAACTGAGGGCCACCCCAAATGCATATTGGCTGTCGGTGAACACATTCACTCTCTTCCCTTCAGCCAATACACAAGCTCTAGTCAGAGCTATCAATTCAGCTGCTTGGGCTGAATTCTGCCTAATGCGTGCTGTCTCCACAATCGTATGCAAAGTGGTAACAGCATAGGCTGCAGTCGTTTCACCATTGGGGAGCTTAAAACACGAACCATCCACCCATAGGATCCCATCCGGGTCCAGGAGCGGCGTATCTTTTAAATCAATCCTACCTTTTGTCTCCTCCTCTGTACGGAGAAAACAATCATGTTGCTCTTGAATGTCTTTCTCTACTGGGATTTAGGGTATTCCATCGCTTGATGTGCACGTGACTAGCCAAGAGCGTCAGCTCATACCCCGATAAACGGGCGCTCGTAAGATGCTGGGTTTTTGTCCTGTTTAAAAGTGTATCCACTGCATGTGGCACCATGACAATAAGCGTATTGTCTAGCACCAATCCAGCAGATTGGCGAATAGAAACTGCTGCTGTAGCTTTCAGACAACTAGGTAATGCTTTAGCTACAGGGTCTAACGTAGCCGAAAAATAAGCACACGGGCGTTGTTTGTCACCAACTTGTTGTGTCAAAACTGACAACGCGCAACCTTCTCTCTCGTGCACATAAAGTGTGAAAGGTTTGCTGTAATCCGGAGTACCCAACACAGGAGCAGAACACAAGGAAGTACGCAAATCAGTAAAACTTTTCTGGCATTCCTCTGTCCAAGGGAGAGGTTGGGGGGTATCTTTAAGGGTAAGTGCTAACAAAGGTTTCGCTTAACAAAGAAAAATTCGAATCCATTGTCTGCAGTAAGAGGTAATTCCTAAAAAGGCATGCACCTCTCTCTGTGTGCATGGTACAGACATTTGTGCAATTGCTTGGATTCTCTCTGGGGTCAACCGCCGTCCCTCCTTCGACAAGAGATGACCTAAGTAGGTAACCTCTTGGCGACAATATTGTAATTTAGAGGGTGAAACCTTATGATGAAGGTCAGACAAGTGATGCAACAGTGAAACAGTAACTCGTTTACAAATTTCCTCTGAATCAGCAGCAACTAGCAGATCATCTACGTACTGAATAAGGGTGGCACCTGGAGGCAAAGTGAAAGCATCGAGCTGAGTTTTCAAAGCCTGACTATAAATGGAGGGACTTTCACAATAGCCTTGAGGTGCGCGCTTGAACCGGTAGCTTCGGCCTCCCAAAGAGAAGCCAAAATATCCCTACTTTCCTCAGCAATGGGAATGCTAAAGAAAGCATTCTTAAGGTCAATGACCGAAAACCAGGCAGCTGAGGCAGGTATCATTGTCAATAAAGCAGTGATATCTGGGACGACAGGAAACTGGGGTACAACGATCTTGTTGACCTCCCGGAGATCGATTACAAAACGATAAACCGGTGGCTGGGAAGAGTCAGTACGTTTAAGGACAGGCAGAACAGGACTATTGCACACATTTCCTCTAGTCTCTTCAACCACACCTTTCTCAACCAAATCATAAATGATAGCCATCAGCGCTCTCTCACCATCACTCGAAATTCTATACTGAGGAATGCGAGGTAACCTAACATTGGACTTGAGGGTGACAACATAGGGTGGAATCTGCAAGAGACCAACATCATTGGGGCCTGTAGCCCAAAGAGTAGTAGGCAGGGAACGTAATTCAGAAGGGAGTTGGTCTCTAGACAAATATGTCGGGGAAATTAATCTCTTGCCTAAAGTAAGATGTACACCAGAAGGAGAACAATGCAGTGTCGCATACAGTCTCTTTAACAAGTCCAACCCCAACAAATTCTCACCACAACCAGTTGTCAAAATAAGAGGAGCCTCCAAATCATAAGGGCCAATGGAGATAGGTAAAGGACAAGAAACTGGGTTACGAACTGGGGCGCCAGAAAATCCTACAGAAACATTTGTTAAGCCAGACAAAGGTGCCCCAGGGAGTTTAGAGTGGATGATAGAACTCTTCGTTGCACCAGTATCCAAGAGAAATGGTTCTGACACACCAAGCGCAACGACATCAACATAAGGCCCATTTTGGTCCACTGGAACTGAAATGACTCCCTCACTTTGTCCACGGCTGTCCTAGCTAGAGAAACCCTGATTCTCATCTTCCATATAATAATCGTCATTATAATAATGGGCAGACTGAGTATTTTGCTGATCAAAATAATTCATGGAATTTTGCGGCGGAAAGGAACGTTGATCCTGGGACATGGTACTTCGCCCCCTCCCCTAGGTGTTGACTGGAAGCCACCTCGGCCTCACGGCCCAGGCGTACCACCAGCACGCTGCAATAATATCGGGCAATTATTCTTGAAGTGACCTTCTTCCTTACAATAGGCACATTGATTAGGACCCAGTGGAGGCCGTGGAACAAAAGGCTCAGGTTTCTGAAACACCTTCTGAAACTGGGGAGTCGGCTGAAACTGGCGCTGAGCAGGACGAGGAGGATAAGCCTGTTGTAAAAGAGCCTTCGTCTTTAAATCTTTAGTCTTTTTATCCAATTTGTCTTTCTCCTCCTTATCCCTATTTTCGTAATATTGGGCAGTAGCCAATATCTGGGCTGAAGAAGAAACAGCCCATGAACTTTCGGAATCCTTTAATTTATTAGAGAGCTCGGGAAGCAAATTAAATACAAATTTATCTACGAACAATCGCTGTCCCCCTCTGTGCTCATATCCTGACCACTGTGATCAAGAAACGTTTCTTCAAAACGAGTGAAGAAGTCAGAGACACTCTCATCCTTCTTCTGCTTACAGGCAGCTAACTTATCCCAATTAACTCGCAGAGCGGGCATCATAGTTTTCATTAAGGTAATTATTCTACCAGGAAGTTCTGCAATTAAATTATCGGGTTTAGCACCACCCACTTGGAGCCCATCAGCAGCCAGTATAGCATTCCAATCACCTCCTAATTCTTGGGCGTGGTCCTCTTTCCGAATCCTAGCCCACAATGGTTGTGGGACAACATTTCCCATTAACATATCTGTCAGCCAAATTCATAATACAAGCGTCAACAGTCTGAGATAATTCCTTGTAGTAACCAGCAGGGTTTTTACGGGGTCAGGTAAAGACTGTTTAAGGGCCAGCACTCAGATCTCTTCCAAGGTACATGTACCCATATACGTTGGAAGTGAGCCGGTATAAGCGGATTATTACCCTGGGCTGCAACCTCTTCTCTCCATACTGGGGGAACCTCTCGCATAGGGTAGTGTTTCAGTTTGCGCCTAACAGAAGGATCAGGTTCAGACAAAGACCGGGAAAAGAACATTGATCTAAAAGTAATAAGTGTCCGTATAGCATTCTCAACCTCAGGACCCACAATAATTCCTTTATCAAAATCAGTCCTAATATCCAGCAAACCCTTGGGAGCTAAACCCAATCCCGTGGCCTCCCATTCCTGACCTAGGATTTCACACATGGCATTGAAAACGAATCTTTGTACAGGGGCATCCCACTGTTCAAAAGTATCCATGATATCTCGAACAGTATATTCGAGATCACTCAGGATCCACCTGCGAGCAAGACCCATGAACGTATCTCGTTCTTGGGAAGCAGGAAGTAAACTACGGGTCTGCCTACGGGAAGAACAGGAGTCAGACTTACTGACCCAAAGAGAGGAGAAAAAGACCAGAAACAGTCTCAACCATCCGCTGACGGATAGAAGGGGAAGTTGGCAGAAAAACAGGAGATAGTGTATGAGACGGAGCAGGAAAAGAGGCAACAGGTAGAGCGGAGGTCGAAGGCAAAGGAGACTGAGGCAAAGAAGTCGGAGGCAGAGGAGCTGGAAACAAGGGAGCTGAAGGCAAAGGAAATGGCGGGAGTGGCAGTGCCAAAAAGGGCTGTGTTGGAGGTGCAGGAGCTGGAGCTGGTGGGAGAATAACAGGTTGTTGGACGGGTAACAAAAGCGGGGGTGCATTAGCGCCTTGTACATAGGGCGGGGGCGATCGTAATAAGTGAGACATTAAAGGATCCTTCTCAGGATCAGCATCGCGATTTGGGGAAGAAGTTGGCAGCACTGGGTAACATTTGTCAATCGCCATGTGATGTTGCCTATCTAAGATCTCTATCGCATGATCTATTTCATTATCTTTAAACTGTTGGGCAGCCTGTATGACAGTGATATCTTTTTCTTTCCTATCTCTTTTGCCTGTTTAATTTCTTTCTGTTTGGCTTCCTTGCGCCAAAGGCGAAAAGAGTCAAACATAGCCGGCCGGGCTTTTCTTTTAAACAAAGTAGCTTCTAAATTGTCTAAAATATCAGGTTCAAAACTACCATTATGTGGCCACCGTAAAACACCATCTTTCTTCGTATAGCGGACCCATATTTCATTAAAGGTGATGGGGCCTATACCATGTTTAGAGTAAAGCTCATAAGTAGGAGTTCCAGCCGGAGGAATTGGACAAGAGTCCTCCAGTCGGGAGTCCATATCGCAACAAAAACAACACCATTTTTTAAACTTACTGAAACCAGGCATCGTTACTTTCACTGGCTTCCTACAAACAACAAGGGGCTAATCAAAACAGCACAAACGTACTCACCCCTTGGCTTCGACAATTGCAATTATCGAATCTAAGAACCCAAAAAAAAAAAAAAAAGAGTGGGAGCTACCCACCAGTACTTAACAAATGTCTTCTGCACGCCAACAGAGGTCCGTTTAACGTCTCGCAATACCAGTCATCACCAAAAGAGGGACCAAGGCAGGGCAGCAGTCAGGGCAGCAGTCACCAGCAGCCGTTGGAAAGGAGAAGCCACACTTCAAAAGACCATCGGTCCACTCTTCGACATACAGGGGTCGCTGGTGTGGGGGCGCCTCCTCTGGAATTTTCCTGCGGGGCTCCTCACGATCCTTGGGCTCAACCGCTACCTCTGAAGCCGCCCCACGTTGGGCGCCAATTGAAGAACCGGGCCTTTGGGCCTGGCGGCGCAGGGCACGCCTGAAATCTTCGGGTTCACCTGCCTTGTTGCACAGAGACACGGAATACTCTGTTGGCGTAGAAAACCAAGTTTATTAGCTGCAGCTAAGCACAGTTGTCCAAGAAGTACATCAAGTAGGTTCTCAGGAGACTGCCACTTGACTCCGTGGCTCACAAGCTTTTATCGTCGAAATACATCTGTACAAACATACACCCATCGCACAAATTTTTAGCCAATCAGGAGAGTTTGAAAACAAGATATTGTGTCACCAGAATGCTCTCTGCTTACATGTTGTGTGTTATCCAGCCCCCAAAGTTAATCAATACTGGTACCCATAGTTCGGTGTTTGCAATGGCAGGACATATCTGTATGCTTCAAGAGGAAGGTTACGAAGTAGGAAAACACAGGGAGAGAATAGCGAAGGCCAGAAGATAAGATATGGCGAGAGGAGAATACTAAAGGCTAACAGATAGTTGATACGGGGAATAGGTAGTCCAGACAAGGATTAGTTAGGCCGGCTGGTGTCTGAGATTGGTTTAAGGACAAGGACGGAGGGGTTTTTTGACACGTTGCAGTCCAAAAGGGCAGAGACACTTCGCTCATCGGGCAGCCTGTGTAAAGGCAACACAAAAATGGCGGTGACTGTAAGATGGGGTCAAAATTAAAGAACCTCAAGTTGCAGTCTTCTATACGCCTTTACGCCTATACCACTTCTGCCCCGAGTGCTGAAGAAGATTAAGCGCGACCGGGCCCAAGTCATTCTTGTGGCTCCGGACTGGGCATGAAGAGTCTGGTATCTCGAGCGGTTACACATGGCCATCGATCCTCCGATCAGACTGCCTCTTCGGGAGGATCTTCTGTCGCAGCAGCAGGGGGCGGTCCTCCACCCGAACCTGTCCAGCCTCCACCTCCTTGCGTGGAGATTGAGCGGCGGCAGTTGACAGCCTTCGACCTTCCTCCCGAAGTCTGTGATGTTATCTTGGCAGCCAGGCGTCCCTCCACTAAGACAGCATACGCCTGTAGATGGAACAAATTTGTGGCATGGTGCGCAGCAAAGGCTGTGGATCCCCTTTCTGCCCCTCTTTCTGAGGTTCTCTTGTTCCTCCTTTCTTTGGCCCAGCAGGGCTCTGCTCTGGGCTATCTCTCAGCCATTTCAGCCTTTCTTTGGCTTCCTGATCAGCCATCTCTTTTCAAGTCCCCTGTTGTAAAACGCTTCCTTAAGGGCATTACACATCTTTTTCCTCCTGTTCCCTTCGTAATGCCTCAGTGGGACTTGAACTTGGTTCTTGCCTACCTTATGTGTGCTCCCTTTGAGCCGCTTCATAACTGTCCTCTCAGACTCCTTACTCTAAAGACTGCTTTTCTGGTTGCCATCACCTCTGCTCGCAGGGTGAGTGAGTTGCAAGCCCTTTCTTCAAAACCTCCTTTTCTGGCTGTTCATCCGGACAAGGTCGTCCTCAGAACCAGACCTTCCTTTCTTCCAAAGGTGGTTACTTCTTTCCACATTGGTCAAACCATCACTTTGCCCACCTTCTTTCCGCATCCTTCTAAAGAGGAAGAGAGGCTCCACCGTCTGGATCCAAAACGTGCGCGTTCCTTTTATTTGGATCGCACCAGACAATTCCGGGTGGATGACCAGCTCTTTGTTGGCTACGTGGGCGCCAAAAAAGGTCAGGCTGTGCACAAATGGACCATCTCTAGGTGGGTCGTCTTGTGCATTAAAGCTTGCTACTCTTTGTCAAAGAAGGAGCCTCCAGTGGGACTGCGCGCCCATTCCACCAGGGCGACGGCAGCGACCACTGCTTGGGACGGGGAGTACCCCCTCAGTGACATCTGTCAGGCGGCTATGTGGGCATCTCTGCACACGTTCACTAAACACTACTGCCTGGACAGCCAAGTCCGGAGAGACGGCTTCTTTGGCCGTTCTGTTCTCCAGGACTTTCTGGTGTGAACTTAGTTCGCAGACCCACCTCCGGGGTTGGTATTGCTGGGGTATCTATTCTAAGGTAAGGAATCTATAACTAATTGTCTCTTTCGGATGAACAAGTTACTTACCTTCGGTAACGATATATCTGTAAGAGACCTAGATTAACTATAGATTCCTTACTGCCCCACCCATCCTCCTCGTTCTGCGAACTGACTTCTAGGGTCAGGGAATCCCTTTTAGTGCCCTAGTTTGGTGCACCAGTGGTCAGTGTCTTGCATGGCTCTGCTGTTCTGGCGTGGAATGTCGTGTAAAGAACTGACGTCAGCGCGCGAGGGCGGCGTCTAAGTAGCTGCCGCGACGTCATCCCGGCGACCACGACGCCAACGACTAACGCGGAGCCGACCGACTCCACCTTTCGACGCGCAGGGGTACTGCTGACGAAAAATTCTCCGGATCCAGTCTGACGCCTGGGGGTAATTCTAAGGTAAGGAATCTATAACTAATCTATGTCGCTTACAAATATATCGTTACCGAAGGTAAGTAACTTGTTCATTAATTTCCCCTTCTTTAGAGACCACGGTAAATGGTACACAGTCATAGTTAACGTGTGCATTACCTTATAAGAAGGAAGGTAGAGATTTCACCAGCCAGATAGTCTGTAGTAGACAAATACTTAAATCAGTTAGTATGGGATTCTATTGAAGATCTGAGAAAGTAAATAATTAGAATTTTGGTGACAGTATTGTTAACTTGAAAGGGCAGATTGTGACTTAAGTGATTGGGATTTACTCAAGACGTTTTGATAAATGCTTGGATTTCTCTCATATCGGTTCCCATCTTCACAGCCACAATGCATTGGTATCGTTGGAACGTAGCTGCAGAGAGATTACACTACATTTATTTATTTATTTGTTTATTTATTTGCAACGCTTTATATAGCGCTGGCTAGACCCAGGGGTATCTGAGCGCTTTACATGAGGATCAGCGAGTTACAGGTTACATAATTACATCAATTACAGGAGCTAAGTATAGACATAGGAGAAAAACATGAGATTACACAATAAAATGAGTTATTAGCGCGTAGCATAGCCAAGACACACGTCTTATGGGGAATGAAAGGTAGAGGGGGAATGGTAAACGGGGGTAAGGAATGCAGATAGAGTCAGGCAGACCGGCAAGGGGGAAAAGTACTTCAGGGGGAACAAAGCAGTCAAAGCAGTCAAAGTGAAAGAAAGACAAAACCGACCTGAGTATCGGTGAAAGTATACGAAGGGAGGGGTGTGGGAGACCATGGGGGGGGGGGGGGAGGTGGTGTACTAGAAGAAAAGGTCAATCAGGCGAACAAGGAGCAGACCAGTAGCAAAGAGGATAGGTCGAAGCTGCCATGCTGGAGGACCCACAGAAGATATATAAAATCAAACAAAAAACAATAAAGGTAGTTGACTCCACGGTTCCACGCCGGGCTGGAGAAGGGGAGGCAGCCAAGGAATCACTGAGGGAGGAGGGGGGAGGGAAGGGAAGGAAACACAACGGAGAGACGAGGAAAACAATGTCCGGCTGGGTAGGTGACGGACAAGGGGGTGAACCAGAGCCAAACTCCTCTATAGCTGCATAGGACAGCTCCACCGGGCATCAGCCAAGGTTGCTCGGTTGTGCTCAGGAGCAGTGAAAATCTGGGGTTGTTGAGTACTGAGGGCCTTATTACGAGTTTGGTGGTCTTCCTGTTGGTCCGCTACTGCCGCGTTGACAGGAGGACCGCCAAGCCCCTAGTGCGCCTGCCCGGCGGATTACGACTGTAATCCATGGAGGGCGGGCGGTTCTGCGGCAGTCTCATGTTGGTGGTCTGTTAGGCTAATAGAAGAGCCTTAACAACAGACCGCCGCTGTACAGCGCCTGCAGTGCATTCCTGCACGATGTGGCAAGCACAATGTAGTGCATGCCACACCGTGCAGGAACGGTGTGGCATGCTGTTGGTGTGTCCTGGAAATTTAGGAGTAAGCCACAGATAAGTAGGGAGTAAGTTACACTTGGCTTCTAAGGGCCCGATTTACAAACCTTTTTCTGGAAGAAAAACGTTAGCTTTCCTTTCTTTATACTACAGTCACTCCTTCACAAATATTTGTGTAATATTTCAAAAACATAGCTAATACGAAAGGCAGACAATAGAGAACACACCCTCTCGCAGCTTATTTACCATAACTACATGTAGACATGTGTGCGTCCATCGTTTTGTGTGTATGTAACCATTCAAGTGTGAACTGGTGGGAGTGGATGTATTTGGGCATGTGATGTGGAGGTAGAGCATGTGCCTTTTTATATACAGGTAAACAAATAAACTACCTTTCTTCTTCAGTTGCATAAGGGAACGCTAGACAATAAACCTCAAGTCATATATGCATACAATTCAGTAAAATAACTCCACATATTTTCTTACTTATTGGTAAACAGCAACCTCTGAAAGTAGATTTTTTGATTCTTTGAGAGTATTTTCAAATCTAGGATCCAGGACTCAGTTAAAATAGAGGTATTGGATTTCCACTTTATTGTAATTTTTATTTGTTTTTCACCAATTACAATGGACCTTTTCCACAGATATTGTTAAACCATTTAATTGTCCACAATTCAATATTGAGTAAAACAAACGTATAACAAGAAGCCATCAACAGTTATTTGAGTACTTTCTTTTTCTGAAAATGTCAGTATCATACATAGAGAGCATTGTATAGGGGCTCGCCTACATTAGTGTTAGTATTGCAGATTTGTCTGCATGTAACCTCATCAGCAGTTCACCTGTTACCAGAGACTGCGCACTTTCTACCTTCAGCATGAATTATCCAACAAGCACAATGGACTTCACACAACTCATCCAGCCACCCGGACATTTACCTCCTTTCCTTCAGTATATTTGGCTTGTCCCATTGTGACTTTTGGAAGCCATCTTCTTGTTTCGGACCAGCTATAGCTCTCATCAGGTCAGACCACAGTGCCACATCGCCACATGTTTACCTATCTTTTTGTTGGTCTTAACACTTTTCAGCTGTATCTGCTCTGCAGAGCCCATTCTAATAAATCTTGCCCACGCCTCCCCCACCAGTCTCCTAGGATGCAGCCAATGGATAGCAGTACGCCACCTAGCCATCAACAGTCCCAACTATGCAAATTTGTATTGGGACTTGCAACTCCTGGTGGATTTCCACATGTTAAACCACATTTTGGCTATAAACAAAATCTGAACAACCCATATGTGTTGAACACCATTAAATCTGTGAGAACCCTTATTATGACTTTACCACTCAGACTTGGGTTTTTGTAAAGACTAAACAATTCCTGTCTGGTTATTAAACTAAGGGAATAGAGCATGCAGTCGCGTAGGGTGATTCAGGAGTAATATTTTTATTCTTTTCCAGATACCTATAAACAGATAAAAGGGGCAGGCATGTGCCTTTGCAATCTATGGAAGAACCTGTTTTTTTCTGATACATTGAAGTTTTTCTCCACCAACTATTATGAAGTCTGCAATCTAAACAGCAGCTAAGAGGACTGGATCCTCTTAGCTGCTGTTTAGATTGCAGACTTCATAATGCACTTTTATTCATATGTCTGAGTAATTGCAATGAATTTATTTTTATGGATGGCTACAAAAGTACAGATTTATCCCCTGGTCTTTAAGGCCAAGCCGCACAGCATCAAAGAGGAAAGATGGAGGAGGTACTTTTGTCCATAAAAGTGCAAGATTTCCTGTCCTATATTCTTTGAAGACTACAATACCCCTTAGATGCTTCATTGTCTGAGAGTTACAGATGTGACTCAGGAGTACATTGGAAGTTTTTTGTTGAAAAATGACTTTATTGTAACGTATTGTTTTGAAATTGGTACATTTGTTAGTTTGCTATGTTCTTTGCAACAGTTCTAAGTATCAGTTTATCTGGGAAATCATGTTTAAATCCCCTAGCCTGGAATATTCCGCAGCTTGTTCAACCCTCATTTCTGTTGTTTGAGGTTAGGCAATATAATTCTAATAGGAAAGTTATGGCATGCTTCCTTAAGCAGATGTGTCCGAGATCTTGTAGACGCAGAGAAGGTTCCACCCATATGACTCATCAGTGTTAATGACGCTATATGGTGCGCTGTTGTTAGTTGCTGTTTTTCAGTGTCTCTTCAGCAAGGGTTCGGAGCTTTATTCCAGAGTCCTTAGCAAACCAAAAGGACTAGGTCATGTCTTCTGTTGAGGTCTCAGGATTCCATCACTTTGTAAGATTTTGTAAGATGAGGGCATTGTTGGATCCACACATGTATTCATGGTGTATTATAACACCATGACTTCTTAGCAAGCGACTTTTGCTCTTGGATGCACTCGAAGGCCATCAGGGAGCAGAAGGCCAAACTATTTTTCTCCAAGGCCTCGAGTACACCCCAACGCAGGCTATTTTCATTCCTTCAGGTAAGTCATCGGACAGGGAACGATTACCTAAGGGATCTTTTTGCAAAAAGCACACAAAATTCCATAGGAAAGATCCTCAAGGAAATGGTCCTGCTTCTGCAACCATCAGAGACTCAGAAGTGTTCCCCAGTCGCAGTCTTTTCTATGTTGTCCAAGTCTATTCTGGGTCTAAAAAAGACGATGCAGAAGTACCTGACTCTTGGCAAACCTTGATAGACAAATTCAGGGTTGACTCCAATACTCGCTGAACCACTCCATGGGGGGCCAGTGCCTGCACCTTTGGTGATTCTTGCTACTCTGACGCCACCCAACTTCTATGCATCCACAGGCTTTCGCGCCGCTTCCAATGAAACCCTAGCCTTCTGCGGTGTTGTCAGTCATTCCTATGATGCAATCACCAGCGCAACCTTTGTAGGCATTTCAGTGCCACTTCCTTCTTTGAAGTTGCCAAATATTATCCAAGTGGTTAAAGAAAAGGTTTATGCCTGTTTTCCTATTGCCTCATGGCAGAACACCTCCCCAGGGCCCAGAGATTTCCTCGGATGGCGGAACATTTTAGCATCCAGGAGAAATGAAACGTGCTGAATACTCAAGATGAAACACACACAGAACAGATGATAGAAATCCTGTCAAAATCCATTAAGGTTATAAGCAGTACTGAAGCGTGCCTGTCGCTGTGAAAATATAAAGCCAGACACAAAAAAAAAGGAGAAGACACTTAACTGCGTGGAATGCTTGAAAAATGTAGAAAAACAGAGGATGCCGTTTCACATCGCTGAAGTCAACCACCGCAGAAATCCAATGAGGAAATCTGACTAATCGAATGAAGATGAGTAAAGAGCGTTGTTTTGATAGTCGATGGGCCTTGCATAGGAGACGTGAAGGCCAAGATGCGTAAAGACGTCAGATTGAGCAGGCAGCGACCGTGCAAGGAAAAGAATGCCAGTGGTTGCCAGGAGATGAAGAAAAGACTGGTGAAGTTTTTCAAATATCAATAAGAAGTTGACACAAAACTCCACTTAGAAAGGAGCAAAAAAAAAAAAAAAAATTCCGATGGGCCACGGAAACCAAAATGATGACGGACGGACAGTGGCATGTAACTGAAACTCCGTAAATTTCAATGCAGAATGTTCCATATAACTTTTAAAACTGAAGAGAGCAAGGTAGTACACTTGAAAAATGCAAACAACAGTACACAGTCAAAGCGAAAGTACCTTGAGGGTTGAAAACATTTGTACAAAGTAAAACTGGTAAATGCAGCGATGCTATATCGATCCTGATGATGAGAATATATGAATAAGACAGTAGAAAGAGCAGCACAGCGGTCCGATGGCACATTAAAGATGGGGTGCTCTCAAAACCGCTCATCGCCAGTGTAGAAAGTATGAATGTCCACGCAGTTGTAAGTTTCTTGCTTGATGTAGGTTCTTTATTGAGAGCACCCCAAGCAAGGGCAGCAGCTCAAGGATCTCAGAGCCAACTGACTCAATACACGACAGAAGCATAGAACTATGACACTTAAAAGATTCTCTGCATAATAACACATAGCCAAATAGGAAGGGAAGAACACAACAAGCATTGGTAGCTACCAAACAATGTAAATACCACAATAACCGTCTCCATTTTTAATATACAAATACTGGTCTCATCGTGGACCAACAAAATACAAAGAGTCCCTGAGACATCTCCAGAAGGGTACATTCCTTACCTCTCAGGGCCTACCTCATAATACGTCTCTTCATTTCCCTCAGTTTTATGTAAAGCAGCAGAAGCATTGTTCTAGAATTACCTTAGCCGACTGCTGAGACAAAGTCCAATATCTTAAGTGAAATCCAGGAACCATCCTCAGCTATTTCATAACTCTTGCTACCTTTAAAGAGGTTACTCTTGTAGCCAGTTATAACTGCCTGGGAGAAGTTCTTTTCCGACCTGGCTGTCCACAAATAAATCGCACAGTGCCATTGGCTTGTGCCTTTTGACCTTAAATTGTTGTCATTGCATCCGTCCCTGCCAACACGATGTGTCCTCTTGGATGATGCTTTCACACTTACCATAATCAGTCTTCCTTAAGACATAATAAACAAGCCATTCCTGGACATGGTCAGCAATGGTTTGGTCGCCTTCAAATGGACCTTGAAGGGCCACCTGGATTCCACCAACATGGTGCCTTGATCAATGGCCATAGCGGTTCCTTTACGCCATTATGCTTTGATGCGCTCCACAAGCTTTTTGGGAAATGTCGTTGTGGCCATTATGGACATGCCCTTCTAAGGCGATTGACTCTTTGTGGAGAATCCTGGCTCCTCCTTTGAACGTTTTAGGAATACTCGCTCTACGGCACACTCGCTGGGCCATAGACTCCACAGCAAAGCTGCTCTACTAGCAGTACTGTTGCTTCCAGTTTGACTCTATGTTGCAGGCAGATGACCTTGTCCTGTTGAACAAAGGGGCAGTAGAAGTGTTAACTCTTGAAGGAGAGGGACCCCAGATTCTACTCCACTCTACTTCTTGGTCCCCAAGAGGCCTCAGTC
The DNA here is from genome assembly GCA_963921515.1 of Calotriton arnoldi. NCBI lineage: Eukaryota > Metazoa > Chordata > Amphibia > Caudata > Salamandridae > Calotriton > Calotriton arnoldi. The sequence goes on along the minus strand of CAWUFW010001624.1, from coordinate 1,649,864 downwards.
GCATCCATGACCTATACCTCTAGATCCAGTTCATTTGCCAGGACAAGTTCAAAATTGTGCCCTTGAGCCTGGTCATGCTGGATCTTCAGGCAGTAGACTGAGATTGGTAGATGTCCCTGGACCACTGTGGTTCCTTTTTTTCATCTGCCAGTCATCCTCCTCGCTCTCAGGAGCTACATCTGATTCATCTTGGGGGCCAAACAATTTTAGTTCAGAGTTCTTGCATTTAGTCTGACAAGCACTCTGCAAATGTTCACCAAAATGTTTGTTCTTGTTGCTGCTTTACATAGAAAATAAGCATTCTAGGTATTTCATTACTTGACTTCTTGCTGGTGATAGAGGAGACTCTGTGCTAGTCACAAAGAATCTTTATTGCGCCATGACACTCAATACCCAAAGTAACACCTTATCCAGAAGAAGGTGTTGACCTTCATAGGTGCAGTGTTGAACAAGACCCACATGAATACTTTTCCTGCTCCTCAGTAGATTGCAGATATTCTGCATATGTTTCTGATTCATATCCCAGATCTGCAGGTCCTGTGCCTACTTGGCCTGATGGCAGAATGCATTTTGTTGATACAGGGTCCTTCAGTGGTCCCTAAGGCGGTAGTTGCTCCATGGTCAGAGGAGATTTTTGTCTTGGGCGCAGATATTTCCTCCCGGATGGATCTCAAATCTCATGGAAGTTTGCCCATTCAGCCCTCCGCAGTTGCAGTTAGACTCCTTCTCATTGGGCTGGATTACGCATCTGGACAACATGACAGGTGCAGTGCCTTTGGTCTGCATTGGAACAGCCTCTACAAATTTAATGTGTTGATGCTATGGGCAGTCTGCCTTGCCCTGAAGGCCCTGCAGACTTTTCTCCTTTCCATCTCTGGGGGTACCATCCAGATACTATCCGACAAAAAAGCACTGTCCACTAGATCAGCAGGCATGCCAGTGTGGGTTGCCGGACCATGTGTGTGTGGAGATTTACGCCTATGGCGGTAGGCCCTACAGCATGGCATCTTGCCAGTGGCAGCCCACCTTGCAGGTTCCCTCAGTGTAAGGGTGGAAGCACTTGAGTCTCCTCTCTCTAGAGGACCACGAACGGGAGCTCGATCCCAATGTGACGGACATGATCTTCTCCTGATTGGGATTGCCATGATTGGATCTCTTCTCCACGGTCCAAAGCAGGAAATCTTCTCAGTCTGGTGCTATCCAAATCCCTCCAAATGGCTCCCTGTGGGATCCCTTTTGGACTCTACTATTCACTAGGTCTGCTTTACACATTCCTACTCATTACACTTCTGTCAAAAGTCCTGCAGGAGGACTGAGCTGAACTGACCCCGATCGTCCCATTTTCAAGAGGAGAATTTAGAACACCAATCTGTTCAATCTAAACATTCGGCCTCCTCTTCCTCTTACGCAGATTGAACCCTGCTTTCATTGCTGGTTGTTCAGAACTTCCACCCCAGACCTCTGACTCTGTGACCTCGTGTGCAAATTGAGCAGCGCCAGACCTCCTGTTTGCCAAAAAGTGGCAGAAACCTACAAAATCTGTTTCTGTAACCTGCTGGACAAAGTAGGTTCCTTGGTGCAAGTCAGAAGGCTTGAATCCTTTCCAGCCTCCCTTTTCCAATGTCCTGTATTTTGCACTTTCCCTGGCCCAGCAAATTTTGACAATTACCACAGGGTAAGGATATTTTACTGTCTTGTCTGCTTTAAAATGTCTGCCTACCAACCATCTTTTTTCAAGTCTTGTTTAGTCGTGCATTTACTGAAATGTTTTATAGTATATGTTTCCTACCATTTTTATTGTTTTGCAGTGTGATTTGAATCTGGTGTTAACCTTACTTATGGCTTCTCTATTCGGACCAGTTGCACAGTTACCCAATCAGTTTATTCGCGTTAAAGACTGTATTGCTGATGTGAATAACTTCAGCCCATAGGGCGGTTGAATTACAGGCCCTTTCAGTCTGGCTACCTTTTAGTGCTCTACCCATATAAGCTACCACTTACAATTTCACTTCCATCTCGCTGAAAGCTATATCTGCCTTTCACATGATCTAGTCTGTCACTTTTCCTTCCTTCTTTCCTCCTCACTCCACCAAGGAAAAAGAATGACTGTATAGACTGGTCCCCAGGCACCCAGTATCTTACTACATGGACTACTCAAGACAAGACAGAGTTCCTGATCACATGTGGGTATTACCAGAGCCAATAAAGACAAAGCAATAATTAAAGCACACACTTTCACATAGGTTTACTCTTTGCAAGATCTTTTAAGGTGTGACCTAGAAAAACCCTCCAGCAAATTGATGCCCACTCTGCAGTGGGCAATGGCTCTTACTGTTCTAACCAGAGGTGTTCCAGTTGCTTATATTTGCAAGGCAGCCATCTGGTTCTCCTGGGATACTTTTGGAAATTATTATTTCTCGCTCCTACCCCCTTTGGGCTATTACTTTAGGATTCATTCATAAGGTAAGGAATCTGTAGTGAGAAGTATCCATCAGATGAAAGTTACTTTTCCCAGGTAATGCCATTTCTGGTGAATACTATATCTTCTGCAAATTCCTTGCTACTTTCCCTCCTTCCCTTATTAGTAGGGCTGTTGTAAGTAAGATCCCACGGTATGCAAATGTATCATCTGCTATTATTGTTGCCGTCATTAATGCTTTGATGGGGACACCAAAAAGAATCTAGGACCGGACATCATCATCCCTCATTGCCATATATTCAGTAATGGCGCCACATATGAGGCTGGTGGATCTATAACCGAAGCAGTTTGGAGCAGGGCTCTGTAATGTTGATGGAGCCCTGCACCAAACTGTAAACAGCATTGACCGGAACCGCCATGATGGCGGTTCCTGGCAGTGCTTTAGAAATGACCTTCAGCTTGGTGGTCATTTCAAAATTTTGTGGGTGGCACTTCCACAGGAAGACGGAGTGATTTACTGAGAAACGGGCCGCCCGCCATAATATAAATTAGGCGCTAAGCTATTCGTTTGATAATGTCACACATTTAAATCCACCTAGAAACTATTTCTTTTAAATAGAGCACACAGGTTTCTTTTTGTTAATTATCAAAACAAGTTAATAACAAGATTGAAAAAAGTTTGACAACTTTCTATTTTTACATAATTTACACCTGATTTTCCCATTCGTTACATCAACAGTACAGGTTTATATTTAGAGTTTTCCCCCCAAAATTGGAGGATATTCAGTTAACACCAAATTCTAAATCTGGCCATAAATACTAAATGCGTGTTGGCCTAAATGTTTAAAAAAAGATGTTTTTCAAACTAAATATTTCAAACTGTATGTCTAATACCAATGTAGAAACCATTACAGATGACATTTGTGCATGTTTTTTCTTCCATAATTATTATTAAATAGAAAATAATCTTTCAGAAACTGGAACTTGCAAATTTGCCTGTATTCCCCTAGCAGTATAAGGAGGCCTTTACACAAGTAAATATTACATTTTGTATTTACTGCAGATTTTCCACAGCCTGGAGAGAATTTTTTTAAAATTTCATTAAAGACACAGAGGCTAATATTATGCAGACCTTCTGTTGTTCCCCTCATATGTAGCAGTAACAAGGATAGAACTCAAGTGTGCCAAACACTTAAGAACATGCATAAAACCACAGAATCCACAGCCATTATCCTTCTTTTCTGCTGTGACTAAACAAACTCCACAATATAAGGTGCTCCCTATTTGTGCCATAAACGTAAGTGAATCTTCTGAAAGTCCTTCATCAAATCCATGTCTTCTTTTCCTTATACCTGATCTGCATATAAATAAAAGATGCACATTATAGGATGGGAAGCAAACAGCAGGGTTACTACTTGACCCCATTTAATAAAATCATGAATTTCCTCCACCAAGCTGTACAAAATCAGCATTTTGTGGCAAGGCACAAAGGTCAGTATTGTGCATGTTGAAAGCTTTGCAATATCTTTTTCACAGCACTCTCAATTGGTTCAAAATAAAAATCTCTTGAATATAGAATCTCTCAACCATTCAGCTGACTTTAACATATCGCTCAAACTTTACATCCATTATCACATCCTAACTTGCCATTGCACCACATACAAAGTGTGCTCATAGTGCTTAACATTTACACCAGCTTCCTTTGTCACCGCTTTACCCACCTCAACAAGAAGACACTGACCTATGTGGAGGCCTAAAAGATATCAACAGCGGTGTTACACCCACTTCTCTGAGTTTAACTGTGATGGCTTCATGCTCTTTCAAGCATGTCACTACACACAAACTCTTATAATCATCCAATGTAGGATAGAAAATAGTCCTGGACTTAGTTTTTGTTGTCTTCCTAATGACAAGACCTCCAAAGCCTGCACATCAGACACACGCATATAGGAAATCAGACAAAGTAGCATAGCCAACTTCATACACCACGAGTGTAAATCTGAACTCTCATTTTCTCTCCAACTTTGCAAAAACTGCAACACCTTATTCAGGTTTCGCAAAGATTGATAGTTTGCAACCGGAGAGGCATCTAGGCATACACTTCTAATCAATTACTTTATTGAAGCATTCAGACCAACGTTTTCTCAGCACTCTCAATTGGTTTAATATAAAATCTCTTGAATATGGAATCTCCAAACCATTCAGCTGACTTTAACATATCACTCAAACTATACCCCCCAATTATTCTCCAAGCTTTGCCCAGCCAAAATCGATGATGTGTTCAAATAAGATACACCTTTATAAAAGACCTGTCAGAAAATTCATAATATGTACTATTGACACTGATACAGGATCCAGACTCCTTTCAGCACACAATTAAGCCCAATATATCCATGCCAGCCAATAGTCCTTTGTTTTCCAAGGTGCCCAGTAACCCGTAATCAGATTGAAAGCCTTTGCAAATAATCCTAGCATCTGCCAGATACCCTTGAAATCCTCTACACCGTTAGTTGCAACTGACTAACTTCTGATACTCCCCAGCCACATTTGTCAACAGCCCCTGACAATATGAGAGTAATACTGAATCCTCCCCCCACATCTCCATCACACCTGGAGACCACACCTTGGATGCCAGAAAGGAGTAACTAGAATCAAACCCACCTTCTCTCTCTCACCTCACTTTTGCAATAGGACTTGCTAAATCATGGCGACAGGAGGAAACTATTAAAGAGAATTCTCGCTCCAAACCTGAGCAAAGGCCTCTACATACTTCACCTCTGGAACCTGTGCATTCAGCCTGTTGGCAAACAGTCTATGCTAAACGAACCTCCTTTCAACTCCATCTGTTGGAACTCCTCTGTGTAACTCCCATTAGCTTAACTTCTCTTGAATCTGTCAGTTTCCTTGAATTCAATCTGCCACTATGTTTCTCAGACCTGGAATGTGCTCGGCCTGAATCATAATGTTCCTTCGCATTCAAAACTGCCATAACTCTCTGTCCAACTCCACGAGACCTCCTCAACCTTGTACTCTCTAAACTGTTCATATACTTTACTGCAGAAATATTCCATCTGCAACAAAGTGCAACAATTCACTCATTTTTCACCAGACTTGTCACTGCAAATGAACCTGCCAAAAATTCCAAACAATTTATATGCATCTTTTGCATATCTAACTGTTTTCCCACGTCATCGCATCTCCATACCTTGCTCCATAGCCCTCCATGCTGGCTATCCAACTTGATAAGGACCTCCAGGACTTCTCAACCTGACCTATCACCAGACCATTCCATGCCTCCATATTTTCCATCCACCATTCCAACTCCTCTAAGATCTTCTGTTTCAAAACTAATTTCTCTTAATATTTCAGGCCATCCTCGGCTCAAAAGCCCTCAACCTCTATATGGCTCAATAATTCAATGGCCCCAGAAAGATTGCTTGAATTGACACCCACAACTGCTCTAGTAACTTTGCTAACTGGTGTAACTGCATCAACTTTGTTGGTATTGCCCTACTAGTTTCCTTGTGAATTTTCTTGATGTTCTTCACTGATAACTTCAGCACACAATCCAGTGTCTGTATGTAGAAACCTAAAAAATGATCTTCTTTTGAAGCAAGATTCTGGACTTACCCTAGTTAAATACAGATCCCAAGTCTTTTGTGAAGCAAACTGCTAACTCTGTATGCCCCACTGACTGATTCTTTCTGTGGGCCATAATTACCACATCGTCCAAATACATATACCTTATCCGCAACCAAGTAATCCTCGGCCTCATCACCTTTGTGAAACACCATGGAGCTGAGGTCAATCCAAAAGGAAGACAATTAAAACTCCAAATCTTTCCCTGCCATTGGAACCGTAGATATTTCTGAAGCTTTTGAAACTGTGGGCAGGTACCCCTAAAATCTTACACCCTAATAGACACCTCAATAGCACGCCCACAGGTGGGTGGATCAGGGACGGTGTTAAACGCCAATTTAATGAGGCAATATGTCCCAAGACAAGGTACAAAATCAGCACATCAAAAATACAGTTAATTAGGAAAGGGCACTCTCAGTAAGTGGGTTCTAGGTCGAAATTAGAAAATTTAGAAAGATGTTTTACAAAAATTCATAGAGTACAGTACAGACATTGTAAAGTGCAGATGCACAAAGCCATTGCCATGAGGGCTCTGAGCAATAGGACAATGCAAACTAATAGGCACAATCAAAAATAGTCTAAGTCTGAAATGAACTGCAAAATCAGAAAGACATTGGCCAGCATCCCCAGTAGCATGGGAAAGCATCTGGCTCACCCTCAAATTTGAGGAATTATATAGGAAATCTTCTCATTGAATGGAAAGTGCAGATTCATCATGGTGTTTGCAAAAGAATACAATTTCAAACAAATCAGAGCATTGGACTTTAGAACACCATACGACCTAAGCACTAGTAAACTACATGAATAATAATTCAAGCCCATGTTATCTGGAGATGTCGAACGCAGTACTGTGAGCAGGTGGAAGAAAAACTGAAAAGTAAAACACCAGTGAGCCCATGCTAGAGAGAACAGCGTCATTCATAAATGAACAATATGACTTGCTTGACTACATGCAGCAGATTAATAAACAGTGAATGCTCCTAGTGAGATATCTATTTTGTATAAGATGGTTTGTGGCCTAGCTGAGGCCTAGGTGGCATAAGCCAAGAAAAGGCACTTTTACAGGTCATATCAAAATAGTTTCAAAGGCAATAGCATCATATAAGTACACATGTGAATTTGAGTGCACATTACTGATCTACAAATTGTTAATAATGCACAATTAATATTAAATGCACAACAAATTCTACAACACACTGGGACTGTTAAATATGCCTCCTTTAAATCCAGCAAATACTTTAACGGGTGGATTCCCTCCATCTTGAAGTGATGATACATTACCCAGACATTCAACTCTTGCAAAGTTTATGACTGGCCTTGTACCCTTGTCCTTCTTTTCCACCAAATTGCTGACATAATCATTTGAAATGTCTGTCACCAATTAGATTTCCACCTTTCTGAAGCAATGCCTTTACATCCTGATCTACCAACCACTTCTCTTCCTTTGAGACTCTGAACTCCCTTAATTCTTGCATCTCAAGTGGAAACTCTGTGACCGTGATGTAATAAGCATACACTGTCTCCAAAACCCAAGCATCAAGAGTTCTCTCTTTCTACCTGTCTGTGGACTGGGTAAGCCTGCCACACAGTCTTATAGGGGTAGAAATATGGTTTTGATTTAAACGTACCTGGAGCTTCCCATGAGTTCCATTCTCCTCTGGTGCCTCACGCACAGGATTTCAGTCTCAGAGGAAAGAAGCATGATGAACTCTGCTCCACTCCAAACGATCTACAATCTTGAGCAAAGAAAGACCACGTAACTGCTTGACCTCCACCTGGAAATTGACCCTGCATCCTCCAGGTCCCATCAAAAACATTTCCTCTCAAACCTTTCCTAATAATCTTTTGCTTCTTCTCTATTGAATTACATGTGCCAAGATATCTGGATATGCCTTTAACAAAATTGTCCACAACAAGCAAGCCCTCACAAGGCTTCCCTGTCCTTTCTAACCAGCTCCTCTATCTTTGGGTCAATCTTCATGATGATGCTCTTACGTTAATGAATACAGAAGTGCTGTATTACCACTGCCCAATAAGCACACCGATCTCTGCATCCTGTGGTACAACTCCCTCATGGCAATATATAAATTCCCATAATAATCATCCTCAGTCATGTCAAAAAGCCTAGTCAGGTGACCCAGAACAAGGAGCTGCCTATCTTGGCAATCCTTCAATCCCTTGTTAAAGCCTTTCCTTGGATCCCAGCCAGACTTATTGAGGAATGCTAACATCTTAGGATCCAAATCGGGTGTAACCACCAAGTTACTTGACAGCCTTGGCCTGGGACACTCAGTCTCGTAATTGTCCGAACCTCTTTAGGCATTTCCCTTCTTATCCAACATTCTACATATTGAGCCACATGTAAAGGTGGAGACCATTGTGGCGAAAGAGGATGTTGAAATAATAAAGAATCAAACATGTATTTACCATGAGGGTCCATCAAACATTTTCTTTTGTCATCCTTATTTCCTTTATCAAGTCTACTCCTCTGATGTAGGAAGCTGGCTCTTTATATAGTGGACTAAAACGAAGTACACTGTGTAAAGAGTCCAGGCAACCCTTATTAGTTTACAGAGGCAAAAATGATAAAACTAAATTCTCTCTTCTGTGGTAGTGTGTGTGAGCAGTTTAGGCTTATCAGAGGGTAGTGCTAAGCATTTAATCAGCCAGCACATTAGAGGACTAGTAGGGTTTAGGGGGTACCTCTAAGGTACCCTCTGGTTGCATTTATTAATACATCCATCACTGGAATCAGTGTGGGTGTGTTAATATGAGGTGTTTGATACCAAACACCATAGGTTTGAGTGAAGCCACTATGTAGCTGGAAAACTCGTTACCTTAAGATGGCTTCCCTGCTTACTTGTAGTATCCAGCAATTGAACTAGACATTACAGGAGCATATGTGCTCATGTAGATATGTCCTCACATGTGCTATAATTCACCCTGCCTTACGGCTCCATGGCCTGTTGTAGGGTTGACATACATGTAGCACATGCAGTGTATTTGGCAGATCTCCTCTGCCCCTCTCTGTGTGCTTGCCTCTTTTTGAGACTATGGGCCGTCCTGTATCTTCAATTTTCAAACTGAATTTTAATCCTCTTGAAGATGTTTTCTCTTTCTTGACACTTTTTGCCTCTCAGAATTCCCTCCCTGGTCTTCTGAATCACCTGCCAACCAGAACTTTTCTTCCTCCTAGGTTACCTCCTGCCTCTTTCCTTCCAAGCAAACAGTGGCGTCAATTTCTTCATGCAATTGTAAGGATGCCTCCCAAGCCATTTGGCAAGAGAAACAAAAGCCTAATTTACCAACCCCCTGGATTTTCTGCTCTGTACCCTCTGACTTTTTCACACAAGCCCTCCTCAGAAAAAAATATTCCACCTTTAGAAAAAATAATTCACACTACTATTGCAATACGTCACCACCTAAATGGGATCATAAATACTAGACGTTCCCTTAGATAACCTTGTCACTGCCGCTGGCCATGTGAAAACGTCGTTCATCTGATTCCTGTCAGGCAATGTTCATAACCTTCCCAAAATATGGGCGCCATAAGTATTCGCATACCCCCAAGGAGCCTTGCCCAATTTTTCAAGAGGGCAACTATACACGATGCCAAATGCGCTTATGGTGGCTGACAGAGCTCCATTCCTGATGTATGGCCACACACTAGAATGTGAGCATTAACCAATCCCCCCGCCTGGCACTCTGCACTGCCTTTCTCCTCAAGCTCTCTTGTGCTCCCTCCGTGCTGCCAGAAGGAGCGCAAGTGCAATATATGTAACACCCGCCTTGGGCCCAGCATCTCCTATTCATGCTGCCCTGTCGCCCGCTTGTGCCTGTTAATGGCCTCTAAAAACAAGTGGAGCTACCAAACCTAATACTGATTCAGAGTCTGTCAGAAAAAAGGCATAACTAACATAATTAAAACACTACATAGAAATGACACTCAAAAGCACCTCACGAAGCTAGACATATAAAAGAGGTAAAGCAGCTTCCTGTAGCAGACACACCACTTGGCTTCTCAACAAGCGAAGACCATGGATCGCAACTCAACAGTCATACATAACATTAGGACATTCCATAAAATCACAGAGCCCAAATAATTATAGAACATATCCGTGCATGAACAGCAACAAAAGAAGGAAGATGTCTCTGGGTTCTGTTGTTTTATACTTGTTCTAGAATGTTAGTGTTTGACATACTTGACTTCTGTCGTTATTGCTGCTTTCTATTAGGGCAATCAAGTAGGTCTGTGTAATATTGGCCTCCATGCCCTGCCATACAAACATGTGTATGTATATGTGCCAATACACCTAGGTTATCTCTACACTTTTTTGATGGTCACCATTTCAGAGTGTAGATTTTCACCTAGGTGTAGACTTGCATGTCTCCACCGCTTCAAATCAGGGGATGGATCCTCTTAAGGCATGATTTACAAAAGTAGATGTTCGAGGCATGTGAGCTGCAGAGCTCACACTTTGCATTAGATCGCCATCTGGTGTTGGGCTCGGATGCTTGCACTTTGTTGTTGTCTTGGAAGAAGTCTTTTGTAGTCATGTGATAGGTGACTCCTCCTTTGGACAATAGTGCGCATGGGCATCAACTCCATCCTCAGATTGTTTTTTTCCGCCATCGGGTTCGGATGCAACTTTCGACACTCCGGTTCGAAACTTACTTCAACTGTTTCAACCGGATCCTATCGATCCTAAACAACATAAACTTTACATTAACCCTAAAACTGGACATGTCACTACTGTGCCACGCCACGAGCCCGTCCCTGTCAAAAAGAAGGACTCTGCTACTTCCCCTATGCCTCCTTCTTCCCCTGTCCTTCCACCTAACACCCCTCCTCTCTACATCCCTGTTACACCGCCTCAGCCTGTAACATCTCCACCACATGACTATCAGAGATCCTGTACGGGCCAGGATTCTTAACCCTAGGATCGACAAAAAATATAGACCTGCCCCTGATGACCCTGCCTACATCAAAGGCCAGCTCCCTCTTGACTCCTTAGTCGTCTCCAATGCTCGTAAACGGGCTAATTCTCAGACTTCAGGGGACGCTCCGCCCCCTGATAAGGAGTCAAAATTGTTGGATGCCTCTGGCAAACGAGTGGCTGCGCAAGCCACCAATCACTGGCGCATAGCCAACACCCAGGCACTGCTGGCAAGATACAATAGGACCCACTACGACCAGCTAGAAACCCTATTGCAACACCTACCTGACCAGTACAAGACGCAGGCAAATGATCTCATTCAGGGGGGCAAATTAATCTCCAATGCGTCCATTAAGTGTGCCCTTGATGCGGCCGACACCGCCGCTAGGTCTGTTAACACCAGCGTACTCATCAGAAGGCATGCCTGGTTACGCATTTCAGGCTTCAAGCCAGAGGTTCAAACCACCATTTTAAACCAGCCGTTTAATCAGAACCAACTCTTTGGTCCGGCTGTAGACACGGCACTTGAAAAAATGAAGAAGGACACTGACACTGCCAAATCAATGGGAGCATTGCAGTCTCCACAACAACGTGGCTCCTTTCGCCGCTCCTTCTACAGAGGAGGCTCTAGGAACACCAACACAGACAATTCCTCTTCTTACAGAAACACCACCCAAACATCTCCCAATAGGGGATACTTTAGAGGTGGTTACCGAGGCAACAACAGTAAGGGCAGAGGCCGAGGTAGTACCAACTCCCGTACCTCCCCCACTCCTAAACAGTGACTTCCCTCCACTTCCCCCCGACCATTCCACTCCTGTCGGGGGACGACTAGCACAGTTCCTACCTGTCTGGAACTCCATTACAACAGACAGGTGGGTGAGACAAATTATCCAACATGGTTACTGCCTAGAATTTACAGCTGCCCCCCCAAACATACCACCCAGGCAGCGTCCAATGTCCGCGGACCATCTCATGCTTTTAAAGCAAGAAGTTCTTTCCCTGCTTCAAAAGCACGCCATAGAGCCAGTCCCTCTAAAACACCAGGGCACAGGGGTTTACTCCCTGTATTTCCTAATCCCCAAAAAGGATGGGACTCTAAGGCCTATTCTAGACCTCAGACCCCTCAATCAGTATATACATTCGGATCATTTTCACATGATCACTCTCCAACAAGTGCTTCCCTTACTACAACAAGAGGACTTCCTTGCCACACTAGACCTCAAGGACGCCTACTTCCACATTCCCATACATCCTGCTCACAGGAAGTATCTAAGGTTCGTACTCGATGGACAGCACTACCAGTTCAAAGTACTTCCATTCGGAGTCACCACTGCGCCAAGAGTGTTTACCAAATGCCTTGCAGTAGTAGCAGCACACCTACGAAGACAGCAAATACACGTCTTCCCATACCTGGACGACTGGCTCATCAAAGCCAGATCATTCAACCAGTGTGTCCAACACACTCATCAAACTATACAAACACTACACAACTTGGGGTTCACAATCAACTACACCAAGTCGCACCTCCAACCATCCCATATACATCAATATCTAGGAGCCACAATAAACACTTCCACAGCCCTAGCTTATCCCAGCCCAGCCAGGATAGCCAGTATACAAACCCTCATCACCAGGTTTCAAATACAACACTCTCTCCCAGCCAGAGTATTCATGCAACTAATCGGCATGATGGCATCTTGCATTTTCATCGTCCCTCATGCAAAACTTCAAATGCGTCCCCTACAAGAGTGTCTAGCGCACCAATGGAACCAGGCTCACGGACAACTTACAGATCTGGTGTTGGTGGACAGCCGCACACATCGCTCTCTGCAGTGGTGGAACACAAAAAATTTGTCCAAAGGGCGGCCGTTCCTAGAGCCTGTTCCACAAATAGTACTGACAACGGACGCATCACTCACAGGATGGGGTGCACACCTGTTAGGTCATACAACACAAGGCAAGTGGACCACTCAACAAAAGCTGCTCCACATCAATCATCTGGAGTTACTAGCTATATTCCTAGCTCTCAAATCCTTCCAACTCCACATACAAAACAAGGCTGTCCTGATCCGAACAGACAACATCACAGCCATGTACTACATACAAAAACAGGTGGGGGGACACTCTCCACAACTGTCCCAACTGGCACAGGACATTTGGAGGTGGGCCATTCCACAGAACATATACCTTCTAGCAGAACACCTACCAGGAGTTCACAATCAGATTGCCGCTCTGTTAAGTCGACAGACACAACAGATTCACGAATGGGAACTATATCCACAAGTTCTTCTACCATTTTTCCACATGTGGGGCCAGCCAGCCATAGATCTGTTCGCCACACACCAAAACGCAAAATGCCCAACCTTCGCCGCCAGGTTTCCACACCCGCAGTCCAAGGGCAATGCGATATGGATGAACTGGTCCGGCAGATTTGCGTACGCTTTTCCACCACTACCACTCCTTCCACTTGTGGTACGCAAGCTCCGACAACAGTCTCTAAAAATGATCCTAGTAGCTCCCACATGGGCACGTCAACCGTGGTTCACCATACTGCTGGAACTATCAGTAGTCCCATATCAAAAACTACACCTCTACCCATCAATGCTAACGCAGAGCCATGGAGAGATAAGGCACCCAGATCCATCCCAACTGAACCTTGCGATCTGGCTCCTGAAGTCCTAGAATTCAGTTACCTTAACCTACCGGCAGACTGTATGAACATTATTAAAGAGGCTAGACGCCCTACTACCAGAGCTTGCTATGCAGCAAAATGGAAAAGATTCGCTATTTACTGCACTGACAATAATATCCAGCCATTACAGGCCTCCACGCAAAACATCATTTGCTACTTACTACATTTGCAAAGATGTAATCTTGCATACTCATCCATACGTCTGCATCTAGCGGCCCTTGCTGCTTACCTACTGAACAGGCAACACTTATCACTCTTTAGAGTCCCAGCCATTAAAGCCTTTATGGAAGGCCTTAAACGGATCATACCTCCCAGATTACCACCTTCCCCAGTGTGGAATCTTAACATAGTACTTACTAGGCTCATGGGACCACCATTTGAACCCCTGCATAAATGTGAACTTCAATTCCTTACATGGAAAGTCGCGTTCCTAATTGCAATCACCTCTCTCAGGAGAGTGAGTGAGATCCAGGCTTTAACTATACAAGAGCCCTTCTTACAAATACATCATAACAAAATAGTTCTCGGGACAAACCCAAAATTCCTTCCAAAAGTCATTTCGCCTTTCCACCTTAACCAATCTGTAGAACTACCCGTGTTTTTTCAAAACCCAGATTCTGTAGCAGAAAGAGCTCTCTACACCCTGGATGTCAAAAGAGCCCTAATGTATTACATTGACAGAACCAAATCATTTCACAAAACAATTGTTTGTAGCTTTCTCTCCACCACATAAGGGTAACCCCATCTCAAAAGCTGGGATTGCAAGGTGGATTGTTAAATGTATCCAAATATGCTACCAAAAGCCAAACGCACATTATCAATTCCCCCTAGAGCGCACTCAACACGCAAACTAGGGGCTTCCATGGCATTCTTAGGGAACATCCCCCTAGAAGACATATGTAAGGCAGCCACATGGTCTACAACACACACCTTCACTAAACACTATTGTGTTGATGTGCAAGCCAAGCAACAAGCTTCTGTGGGCCAAGCTGTCCTTAGAACACTTTTTCAAACTACTGCAACACATACAGGTGACCACCGCTAGGGGAGATACTGCTGTACAGTCTATGCAAAGTGTGAGCTCTACAGCTCACATGCCTCGAACGGAAAATGCTACTTACCAGTATGCATCTGTTCTTGGCATGTAGAGCTGCAGATCCTCACATGCCCACCCACCTCCCCGGGACCTGTATGTGTTCCAGTCCTATCTTATTTAGATACACACACATGGACATCCTTTTCTACTAACTCCATCACTCCCCATTATGGCGAAAAACAATCTGAGGATGGAGTCGATGCCCATGTGCACTATTGTCCAAAGGAGGAGTCACCTATCACATGACTACAAAAGACTTCTTCCAAGACAACAACAAAGTGCAAGCATCCGAGCCCAACACCAGATGGCGATCTAATGCAAAGTGTGAGGATCTGCAGCTCTACATGCCAAGAACAGATGCATACTGGTAAGTAGCATTTTCCTTACTACTAGTAACTTTGTACACTTAGGTGGAGATCTTTGCCACCATGGCAGAGATCTCTCCATGTGAAAGATTTGGGACAGTTATTCGAATGTATTATTCTTTATACGAAATTAATAAAAATATTTAAATTTAAATATAAATAAGTACAAAATATGTTAATATAACGTAAATGTATATTTAATTAAAATATTAATTCTTTCATAGAACTAATAAAATATTACAGTACATTAATTCATCAAATTTAAATTATTTAAATTATTTATTTTGAATAAGTTTAATTTCATTGTTTTAATTAAGTTTATTAACTTTTAAAATGATTGAAATAATAATAATTTTATATGTATATATATATATATATTAAGTAACATTAAAATAAATATGTATATTTTAAATGTCAAAATTATTATTTTAACATTAGTTTCTATAGCGTGTCATTTTATTTCTCTGCATCTGTCGTTTTTTACTTGAGTGTGTTGCAGTACCAGTGAGTGGCCATGTATTGTGTTTGACTTACTTCAAGGCTAGACTGGAGTATATTCACAACAGTACGACTGTAGTAACTTTAGATGTGTAGATTGTGAAAAGCTGTGGTCTTACTTTTTTGTGGGTCTGTTTGTTATAGCAGATCCCGTACTACACCACTCCTTAAATTTCTCTAAACTCTTTTAATTTAGGAGTATTTCCCATTTTCTATCCACTCTTACTTGTCCCTTCCACATTTAGTACTGAAACGTACATCTGTGCGTGCAGAAATCACAGATACCGCCACTTACTGTAGGGTTGTGAATTGCATTTTGTGGTACCGGAGTAATACTACTTTATGTACTACAAAATGCAGTTCGTGAATAGACCTGAATATGTTTCACAGGCATGGAATTTTCTCTTTTATATCTCGTTTTATAGTGCAATGTCCAATCCACTCTGCAAATATATTTTAATGAAATTTTTGAGGGAATAAAAGAAATTAGATGAGTGGCTAAGTCAGTAGCTTTTGGGTACTCGTTATGTTCCTCTGCAGAATTGAGGCTAGGTTGATGACACCAAAGGCTTCCAAAGTAATAAAGTATAACTTTGTGCTTTTATTTTCAAGTCTAATTCTGCCAGTGAGAGTAAGCTGCAGTCTTTAAAGGTGATTTACCAAAATAAACTGAGAGAGAAGGACGAACGGCCTGCATGGAGTCCACCTGACCAAGCCCATCAGAGTCACCCACCAGAGGTAATATTTATCAATTTAAACCGAGACGAGTGCTCCTGTGAAATGCAGCCATGGCAAGTCATTGAAGGAATATACGCTTGGTGCATATCAGTTGTGCAGCTTGATGTTTTGGAAAGAGTTGGATTACAAAATACGATATGGTCTTGAGTGGCCTGGCATGGAGATTTTCCAGATGTCGTGAGCTTGATCCTTGCATAATAACTATAGGTGGCAATCCAGAGGGTTCTTGTAGAGAGCCAGGACTGAGTTGAGCCATGGGTCCGGTTGGGTTCTGAACAAAAGAATGAGTCCAGCCGTCAAAATAAATGTCATGTGAATTGTGCAGCAACATATTTTGTAAACCATGAAAAATATATCAAAACACTTTAATAATTTGTGTAGTTGTAGTCCAATGAAAAATGAATGTTTTATTTAGTATTTTGGATGCTAGTTATTCTATCCCGTATTTACAATGCTAAAATCAAAATGAAGTCCTAGAGGGCTGTTAATTGAAGGTGTCATAATAAACATGGGCCCAATGGTAGCTATAGTTACGACTGGCATTTAGAACCAGCAAATGCTGCAGTAACTGAAAACGTGCAACAATCAAAGACCAAACCTTGTTCTATCCATTTGAAGCACACAACTTTTGACTAACACAATGCAGTGACTAAATCTAGTAGGAGCTGTGATGTAGACTTTTGACAAGAGTGCAGGGTTTCAATGGGGTTCTTGGGAATTCTCTTTCCAATCTAACTTCCAGGTTTACATTTGAAACACTGTTTTTGAAAAGCATTGGCAAAGCCAATAGGTCTGGTGCTAGCTTACAACCTTTTAAGTTTGTCTGTGCCTGTTGTGTTTCATCATGGTTTTGGTAAAACTTTATTGTATAGGGGAGTTTTTGGTCCCTCGCAAATTAAAAACAAAAGCTAAAAATAACAATATTTTTGGGTGCAAGAGACACATTGTCATAGAAGTTCCTGTCATTGAAGGAAACTACTTTTAAAGTGGATATGACTTGGCCCATAAACCCTTGCCAGCCGTCCTCATGGCCTCGCTGGCTTAAACAATATATGATGGTCAGGATGCAGCGAAGGATGTCTTGTGTGCTGGTGAGCAGAGCTATTGGCACCAGTGTTGTTCTTAGAAGGCATGCTGGATGAGGTCAACTGTGTTTTGCCCTTTGATGGCTCTATATTGTTTGGGAAGAAGTCTGATCCGGGTCTTGAACAACTTAAGGTTGGTTGAGCCACAGCACGCTCCTTGGTATTCTTTTCTGCAGCCGAGCACTTCATAAACAATATGGTAAATTTAGGGGTTATTCTAGGGGGGTAGCCTACAGTCAGTTACAGCCCTCCCAACCTGCGCAGAACTAGCAGGCTCAGTTCTTCTGGGGAAGAGGTTTTAGGCAGTGTCTTTCCTGTAGCTCTTCCTCCCCTGCTGCAGTGGTTGCCAAGCTGCTCTTACTTGCCCTCAGAAACACGTACTGTAGGAGGCAGGATGCAACATTCCTTCTCTGGAGTTCCATCACATTAGACAGATGGGACGTGCAAGTCATTATGCCCTACCTTTTATTTTCACCTGCTCTGTCTTTCCTCACAGCAGAGAGACTGTCAGTGGACCATTCTTGCTTCAAGAAATCAACTTTCTGCTTGCCAAGGGTGCCATCGAATGGGTGCCTTCTTCGAAAAGAGTAGAGTTGGACTATTTGTGCTACATCTTGATACAGAGGAAAGATGGAGGCCTCAGGCCTTTACTGGGCCTTCCTCAACTGAATGCATTTCTGCAGAAAGACAAATTGAAGATGCTCACTCTGTCTCAGATTCTTTCTGCTCTGGTCCCAAGAATAGATGCTGTCCCTAGATTTGCAGGAGAAATATTTTTATATACCCGTACTGCACTGCACTGCACATGCATTATCTGTGATTAATTGTGCGGTAGGAACAATACCAATTTGCTGTGCTCTCCTTCTGCCTTTCCTCATCCCCTTGAGTTTTTACGGAAATGATTGTAGTGGTTGCTGCTGACCTTCGTGGGTCGGGGATACATGTGTTCCCATAACTAGACGACTGGCTGCTAAAAGCATGCTGCTATAGGCATGCTTGCCGCAATCAATCATAGAGGAGCTAAAGTTCCACTTCTGCCTCAGGCCGATGATTCCATTCATTGGAGCTGTCCTGTACAAATTGTATTCAAGGTCTTTCCACCGCCGCCGCAAGTCGGGCACATTAAGGACATGATCTCAATGTTCCAGACTCTAGCCTCTGTCTCTGTGAGGGCAGCTCTGAGGCTTCTTGGACTCCTAGTGTAATACATACTCCTCTTCCTAAACGCCAGATGGCATATTCGGGCCCTGCAGTGGAACCTCAGGTTTCAGTGCTCCCTGTGTCAGGGCTGCCTCGCCGACTCCATCCGGACTTCACAGAATACAAATTAGGATCTTCAGTGGTGGCAGACAAGTGGCACGCGAACCTGTCGCAGGGCACTCACCCTTCCCCACCATGACTTCACGTTTGGGACAGGTGTGTCACTGCTGGTGTGGGAGCTTCCACCTGGGAAAGTTGAATATCAAACGCTTTTGGTCTCTCGCCGAGAGCCAGTTCCATATCAAACTTATGAAGCGTCTGGCGAGCTGTCTTGCTCTGAAAGTCTTCCTGCTATTTATCAAGGGGAGACTAGTGCAGATGCTCGTGGACAACACGCCTTTCCCCACCCCCTGTGATACCACACAAGCAGGGCAAAGAGGAGGACTGGGTCCTTAGCTAGGGGACCGTATATCTATGGAACTCGCTGGAGCAACAGAAAATCTTTCTAGTAGCCAACCATCTGGCAGGATCTCTGAATGCCGGGGTAGACAAGCTGAGTAGATGTCGGCTAGTGGGATCACAAACGGCATTACCACCGTGAGGTAGTAAGGAATGTCTTTGACTAGTAGGGCATACCCTGGTCTGATCTGTTCACCACCAGCAAGAACATGCAGTACCACTGTACTACTAGAGTTTCTTCAAAGAAAGTCACTGGGAGATGGATTCAGATTGTGAGGGAACACATGTCTCCTGTAAACGTTACGGACGCTACCTCTCCTGCTTGGAATTCTGGGGAAAGCCAGGAAAGGGCAGGTCCAAGTTATCTTTATAGCCATTGGCTGGGCCAAAAGAGTATGGTCTTCGGAGCTCCTGAAGCAAAAACATTTGCCCTTCGATCCGGCTACCACTTTGGGAGGACCTCTTTTCCTAGCAGCAACGGAGGGACCTGCATCATAGTCTCCGCAACCTGCACCTCCATTTGTAGAGAATGAGCGGCGACAGATAAATGCGTTAAGTGTGTCTGCTGCAGTAGTCAATGTTAGCCTGGTGACCCAACGCCCTTCAACAAAGCCAATCTCCGCTGGGAGAAGTTTGTTTTCCGGTGTGGTACTCGTCCTACTGACTCTCTTCAAGCCAAACCTTTGGATGTGTTGTTGTTTGTTTTATTGTTGATCCAGCAAGGCCTTGCAGTGGGCACAGTCAAGTGTTATCTGCTGGCCCTTTCATCCTTTTTGTGTTTACCTGATCACCTTTTCATTTTAAATCACCTTTTAACATGCCTTTTATCAAAAGTTTGGCTTTCACGTTTCCCTTGAAGCCTTTTGTCATGCTGCAATCGGACTTGGACTTAGTGTTCACATTTCCTATATTCTCACATTTCAACCCAGTACACAGTTGTCAATGAGTATACAGACACTTAAAGTAGTCTCCCTAATTGCCATCACCCCTGTGTCCAGTGTAAGTGAAGTGTAGACATTCTCAGTGCACCTGCCCTACACCTCCTTCTTTCCAGACAAGTGAAGTGGTGAGGGTCCAGGTGTACTTCTTACTCAAACTTATAATGCCTTTCTACGTTGGCCAATCTATCACTGCCATTGTTTTCCACTCTACCTCACCCCTGAAAAGAGGAGGGAAGATTCCATTACTTGAGCTTGAGTTTTTCATGGATTGAACAAAGGACCATTGTAGGGATGACCAGCTCTTTGTGTGCTTCTCTGGAGCAAAGAAAGGGAAGGAGGCGCAGAAAAGGACCTTGTCCAGATGGATAGTCCTCTGCATCAAACTCTGCAATGCACTGGTCAAGAAGCAACCCCCCGAAGGCTTACAGGCTCCTTTACCAGCATCTCTACCATGGCATTCACAAGAGGGCTGCACACCTGCCAGGCTGTGATGTGGGCATTGGTTCGTACATTCACGAAAGGCTACTTCTTTGAGAGCCAGGTTGGGCAGGAGGGCCGTTTTGCCCACTTGATCATGCATGCAAGACGTTTTGGTCTGAGTTCACTACTAGAACCTCTACCTTTGAGAGGTAAAATTATGGCACCAGTTCCTAAGGTGAGGAATCTGCTGTTAGAACTATCCATCATCTCTTCATGATGTGGAGTGGACTCCTGAACATCATTAGGTTTTGGCACAGTGTCAACGGCAATTTTTCTTAGTGCTCTTCGTCCATCAGTGTGCAGGAGGGGAAATAATAAGAAACTGACTTCCGCTCCATCCCTTCCAGGGCTGTACAGAGTCACAGCAGAGCCACATAACGCCACCTATCGACATGCTAGAGCATTGTCTAAAAAAATCCCTGAATCCAGTCTAGCGCCTGGGGATATTCTTAAGGTGAGGAATCCGCTGTTGGGTACAGTATCTACCAAAAGGAGCATTACCTAAGGCAAGTGACTTGATCATCTGGTTCTACCATATATGTTTGATGAAGGACATATACTAGATAGAAAAGAGGCCTTCAGAACTTGTTAATACATGTTGGGGGCTACATTGGTTCCAAGCACTTGTGGTTTCTTTGAGAAAGTAGTCAAGATGTGGCCTTTTTGCGGGGGGATTGCTGTACTAGAAAGTGTGTTTTTCCCCAAAAAATATTACACCAATAAAAGTTTCCTATGATAAGGTAGTTTTGTGGCCAGCTTTTGGAAACAGGCAGATTGGTACAAAAATATATCTATTCTTCGCCTTAGTTTTTGCAAATTTCTAAGTATTGATCAATAATACTTATTCTTATGATTTCTGCCTACTGGCATTTTGTGGGGAAAGGAGGTATGAAGCCTATGGGGTAACCTAGAAACCTATACATTTCTGAAAAGTAGGTAGAAGACTGAATGTAAAAAGAAGTCATTTGTATGGATTGCTCAAAGCTTTCCTAAATAAACTAATCTTTAAAATAGAAAATATTGAATTTTAGTGGGTAAAAAAGAGATGTGAAACAAAGGTTTCTTCTATTATTTATTTATTGAAGGCTGACCACTGAAAGTAACATATTGTTACAATCGTCATTCTCTTCCGGTCGCAGAGAGAGATAGTTTCTGTTAGAGTGTATAAAACCTATCTACAACACTCCGAGCCATTACCTAAGTCTTGTCTTACCATGTTTTATCATTATGAACTGACCAAGCATCACTTCATAAGGAAAAACATCTATTCATAAAACCTGGGTATGAGGGAAAGCTATACTTTTTGGACCACCCTAAATTCTAGATTACCCATAATGCCAGAATACCCGAGTATTTTTTCAAAATGTGTTTTTGTTCACACTAAATTATAATTGGAGGTAAAAAATATAGAGAAATTCAATATAGATAAACAAATATCTAATCACCCATTGCTCCCACACTTCTCCCAATTAAAAGCTGTATCACCTTGTATAGATGGACCTATCAACCAAGACAAGAAAGATGCAGAAACTAACCGTGGAAATGTCCTGAATATCGCTTTGAAGTTATATTGATTCTTGGGCTGTGTGTAGTTGAAGTGTTTGGGCCTTCGGTCAGCTGGCACGCACTGAAACATTCCAGCCCTAGACATTCCTGGGGAGGCCAGGATGGTGTAGCTTGCCTAGAGCCTATTTCTTCTTACCCGGAATACCCTGCAATGCCAAACGTAGAATAATAACACAGGATGTCCTTATATTTCTGAGAGGGGAAAGTTCTGGAATTTCCTGGGAATGGCAAAAATCCTACCAGCCAGCATTTCTGCACTGTTCCTGATAAAAATGATACCACACTTGTTGGGTGGGGCTATTGTCTGTGACAAGAAAGGCCCAGAAGCAATTCTTAGAAATACTGAGTGTTTTGCTTCGAACTTACATTGATGCTTTTGTTGTGGGTAGCTGTGGTATTTGGGTGCAGCGTTGGCCTAAACCTAGCAAAACCTTGCAACCATGGGCATTTCTAAAATCCACTGGCCTAGGGAAGACCAGGGTGGTGCTCCTTGCATGGATCAAATCATGTTTTCTTATTCAGAATGACCCTTCAAACATAAGTGCTATGTACACCAAAACGCAATCACGTTTCAGTTTCCCTTGATAATGGAAGCAGTGTTTGGGCACAGGGTCGGCTGTCACCCAGTGAACCGTATCAACCATGGCGTTTGTTGATAACTATGAGTTACGGGTTAATCAAGGGCTTTGTGGCTTCTGTTGATCCCTCTTTGTTTTCTTACCGAGAATGCCCTGAAAACAACGGTATGCCTAATATATCCCCGTTTGCTCTCTCTTTGCAAGGTGTATTACTGGAATATTGGGCTCCAGGTGGGCCAATACCCAGGAAATCCTACTAAAACCGGGCACCCCGAGATTTCAGTGTGATGTAACTTGCATGGATCCTACAAGGTTTTCCAATCCAGAATGTCCTACAAATGTCAAAGTATGGATGAAAAAACTTAATTGTCTCACATTATTGTGAGAATGTGCACACTGATCATGCAAACCCAAAATACAAAAGCTTCTGGCTAAAGGGAAAACTCCTCCTCTTCAGCTCAAGGTGAGGATTTTAAAATGAAATGCCTCTAGTGCGAGCACCCGAATGATTTCTGGCCCCCTGTGCTAGGACATGTTGGACACGTTCTTAACACTTCAGAGGTTGTGCTGAGGATATGTCCAGCGCATCTATAGCACCTAAAACCATACATTGGCCATGTTTGTTGGGTAAGATGGGGTCCACCTAGTTTACCAGATGTCATTGTGGCTAATTAGGGCTCCGTTGATGTTCGTTCCCATCCCAGTGGAAGCAAGCTCAGCTGACTGGCATTCCTGGAATCCACCTAACTCCACTGAAGAGTGTCCTACATACACCTCATCATAGGTAATTGCTAGTACTAGTATTAGTGGGTCATACTAGCTCTCAGAACTCCATTGGCTTCTGCTACCAACCTGTATCACACTCAAGACAAGCTGCACCATTTTCAGGACACTTAACTGGTACCCCACCATACTAGGTGACCAAGATTAATTTCTCAGGTAGAGTACATACAACATGGAGTAGCAGCAGCCATGCCAGACTGGAATTTAGAAAATGCAGGGAGGAGACCATGAGAGACCAGGTACTCTCCTTCTGTGCTTCTAGGAACTGGAAAGCCACCACAGTCCACTTCTAATATACTTCCATGAGTTGCTGGAAATCCCTCTGTCACCACAAAGTAACCACTCGGATGCTGGACCCCACTATCCCACATGTTTCCATTCCTACCACACCACACCGCTCCCTCTCCCATGTGGAGCTCTGCTACTCCCCCTGCTGCCTGTACACCTCACCTCAGCAGTCTTTTCCGCTGCACTGTAAACCCCGGCCTTTGATGCTGTGCCCCAGTTCCCCTTTCCCATATCCCCCTACTGCACTATTCACATGTTCAGTGCTCTTTTGCTTTGTAGCTATGTTCACACTATTGAAATTCACATATACATACATATATGTATGGGATAGGCACAATACAATACAATACAATATATGTATGGGATAGGCAGAGCAAGGCGGAACATAGTTCTCCTCTAGTGCCAATCACAAAAGTGGAGGGAGCGCGCATCGGGTCATAACAGCACACAATTCGTTCAGGAGCATTATGGTAAATGCTGTGCATAACAACACTCACTTTAAAAAAAAAATTTTTTTTTAGAAACTTTATTTTTCGATTTTTTTAAAAACTACATTGGCATCAAATAAATACGTATGCATACATTTCGTTGATAGCAATTATAGTCGCATGAGACACAAGGCCGCACCAAAGAGGGAAGGGACAAGGGGGACAGGAGAATCATCCACAAACATGCCCCTGCGGGGGGAGGGGGCGGCAGTGAAGGCACCCCTACCCAATGCGGACCTTATCAGAACTAAGCGTCGCGTTCCCCACTAGAAACAGACCCCCCGGGTATATCTGCATCACTCTGCTCGCTAGCAGTAACATCCCGTGAGGATGGCTCCCCCTCCGCTAACCCAGTGGCACACAGGACCCGCCAAGCCATCGGGTCATCCTGCAATTTCTCATCCCGTTGGGTATGTTTCATGTGTGCCTCTTCAGCCAGCGACCACTCTCGAACATCTTTGAGCCAAGCAGGAAGTTCAGGGGCCCGCTGCCCCATCCAAGTTATTGCCACTCTGCGCCTGGCAAGCACCAACATTAACTGTAATAGTTTATAGGGGAGTTTCTTCCTCTTGGGCCTGCGAACCATCGCGAGTAGACACTGCAAGGGATCGAGAGCCACCCGAAGCCCCGTGGCGCTTACAACCCTAGCCACCACCCCCGTCCAAAACTGCGCAACCAATGGGCATTCCCATGCAAAAAGCCTGCATTCTCTGCGGCACATCTAGGACAGCCAGCGCCCCTGCTACTGTCAATGCGTCTCAGAGACACCGGGGTAAGGTAGGTGCGGTGTAGGTAATTAAAGTGTGTTAGCTTAAATCTGGCATTGCATGAGACAGTGTGTGTAAGGGAGCCTATGCGCGCCCACTGTGCCTCCTCCAGCGGGGCAGCGAGGTCCCTCTCCCAGGCAACCCTAGACGGCGGGACCGAGGGGGTGGAATCCTGTTTCATCGCTTTATATAGGAGGGAGATCAAGCCGCGCCCCTTGCCGCACGTGAGCATAACATCCAGTGTATGTGTCAGTGGTGGAATATCTGGGTACTTGGGCCAGGTGATTTTCACTACATCTTGCATACCCCTGAAATGCAAAAATTGGCCTTGTCCAAGGCCAAAGTTCTCCACCGCCTGCTCGTAGGTGATAAAGGTTTCATTAGGATATAGATCGGCGAGAACCTCGCACCCTCCCTCCCTCCAAATCCGGAAGGACATGTGACGTGCCATAGCTATAAATGGAGCCAGTATCCAGAGCGAGAGCTCCCTGTGAAAGGGCACCCTTCGAAGGACCCTCTCAACAAAGCGCTGCCATATGCCAGCTGTATGTCGCACAGTATAGGGGAGATACATATCTGATCCCGCACCCTGCATCAGCGCCTCCTGCAGTGTCTGGGTGTCTGCCCCATCAAGCAAAAGGCGCTTCTCCCAGTTGTCAGTGTCAATGAACCAACGGGCCGCATGTTGGAGATGGGCGGCATAATAGTATAGGTCAAATCGAGGGGCTTCGAGACCGCCCTCGTCGTAACTGCGGACAATGGTGCGAAGGGCTACCCTACTGCGCCGACCCGCCCAGAGCAGAGATGTGAGCAATGTGTTGAGAGTTTTAAAAACTCGAGGTGGCAAAGGGCAAAGTGAGTTCTGTAGCACATAGAGTACCCTGGGGAGCATCACCATTTTCGAGATGGCGAGACGGCCCATCAGTGAAAGTGGGAGAGTATTCCAGAAAAGCACGGACTGCCGCAATGCCGTAGTGACGCGATCCACATTCCGGGCTAGCGCTTGTTCGTCCGTCAGGGTCACCTGAATGCCCAGTTAACGGAACGCCGTCCGCTCCCAACGCAGTTCCAGATCGGGCAAATCCTCCGGAGGCACCGCCGCTAGTCCTGCCAATGGGAAAACGAGGGATTTACCACGGTTCAGCCGCAATCCAGAGACCTCACCAAACTGATCTAGGTGGTGCAACAGCACCGGCAGGGCATCGCGGGGAGAGGCCAAGTAAAACAAGGCGTCGTCCGCGTATAAAGAAATGACATGAGTCATGTCCCCCAGCTTAATACCCCACTGCGCCATATCCGCTCTAATCCGGACCGCGAAGGGCTCTATAGCCAGGCAAACAAGAGTGGGGAGAGGGGACACCTCTGTCGTGTACCCCTTCCAAGTTGCCACTCTTCGGACCGCGCCCCCCCCCGAGCTTAACTCTAGCGCATGGGGCCGTGTATAAGATACGAACCCAGCGACAAAATTGGGGACCCATTCCCACAGCACGCAAGACCTCGAGAAGATATCCCCAATTCACCGTGTCAAAAGCTTTGGCAAGGTCAATGGAGACCAACACCATCTGCTCCTCCCTGTCCCGCACCTCATGCAAAATGTGAGTCAGTCGCCATAGATTCATAGCCGTGTTTCGTCCCGGTATGAACCCACATTGATCCTCGTGGATTAGGCGGGCCATATGCGGCGCTAAGCGAGATGCCAAGAACTTGCAGAGGATTTTTATATCCGTATTGATCATCGTAATCGGCCGATACGATGAGGGCTCATGTGCATCTCCCCCTGGTTTCAAAATCATGCAGATTTCCCCCTGTGTCATACTTGGCGGGAGGATTCCTCGTTTAAAGGCCTCATTGTAAACTTGCAGGAGGAGGGGGGGCAGAATATCGGGGAATGCTTGGTAGAACTCGGGCAGAAAGCCATCACTACCTGGAGATTTGGCCCGCGGGAGATGCTTCAACGCGGATTGAACCTCACATAGCGTCAGTGGCTCATCAAGTTCCTGCCGCGCCTGTTCAGACATGGTACTCAGGGTCAACCCATGTAGATACGGGAGATAAGATGCCTCCCCCACCACGGGATCCGCGGTATACACCGCCTGAAGATGCGATTGAAGGGCCCGCAATAATCCCACCTGTGAATGCACCAGGCACCCAGTGGAATCCCGTAAGGCCTCAATCGCAGCAGGAGCGTGTTCTCGGCAGAGGATCCAGGCCAAGAGACGACCTGATTTATCCCCTTCTCTGTAAAGGCGCTGTCTGTATTGCGTGAGCGTGTATTTATCAAGCCTGTCTAAGATGTCATGGATGCGCTCCTGGATCTCTCGTTCCCCATCCCTCTCGGCTGCGTCAGTAACTATCGAAGTCTGTACCTTCAACAGGCGGCGTTCCTCGTTTTGCAGCTCTTGTTGGAGCTGCTTCCGAACCCCATACGTCACACTCAGACATGCCCCTCTCACCACCGCTTTCAGGGCCTCCCATTTGGTGGCCTGCAATAGGTCTGTCCCACCCCAATTGAGATCGACATAATCAGTAAGGGCAGTTTCTACATGGTGCCTCCCCACCTGATCCTCAAGAATCTCTACCTGCAACCTCCAAGTCCGCGGGCGGCACCTCTGGGCTCCCCACTCCATCACGCATGCTACAGGGGAATGATCAGATAGGAATCGCGCTAGATGAGTCGCCTCCAGAGACATGTTGGGATCGGGATTCGCGACTAAAACCCTGTCGAGGCGGCTATATGTGTTATGAGTAGATGAGAAGCAGGTGTATACTTTCTGGGTTGGGTGTCTTTGGCGCCATACGTCTTGGGCCCCTAGATTCCCCATGACCTCCCGGAGTTTCACCGTCATTCTGGGTTTCGTGCCAGTGCGAGGGGGAAATCTATCCAGGACAGGATCGAGAACACAATTAAAATCTCCCATCCAAAGCAGTGGAACCTCTAGTTCCGATACCAGGACCTCCTGCAGGGACTGATAATAGCCCGGGTCATCAGTGTTCGGCGCATAGGTGTTCACTATGGCCACGTCTCGACCATCTAGCTTGGCTCTGAGGAGCAGGTACCGCCCCTGGATATCAGCTTCCACATATTGGACGGCTAAGGGAACCCCGGGCGCCACCCACACAAGGACCCCTCTAGCATAGCTTGAAAAGGAGGAGTGAAAGATCTGGACCCGCCACTTCTTTGCCAATTGTTGAGCCCCTTCGTCCGTAAGATGGGTCTCCTGGAGGCATGCTAATGAGACCTGATGTCTACGAAGGAAAGACAGGACCCTGTACCTCTTGGTGCATGTACCCAGCCCCCTCACATTCCAGCTTAAAAATGTAAACCCCATAGTGGTTGTAACGCCCAATCCCCGGGCAGTCCATGCCCCACGCAGCTACCTACATTCTGTGCCTCAACTGTGATGCATACGATGCCAACAAAAACCCAACAAAACCCCCTTAAAGACCCCTCCCCCCACCCACGAGCAATTTACTGACAACCAAACATGCAGAAATGCCCTTCCCGTGCTGGTGCCAGGACGTGCACAGCGATCCCATGAGCCCAACAGGGCCTAACTTCGTTTATAAAAACCTCCCCCTCCCCAAAAGCCGACCCCTGACCCGTACCAACCGCTCATGTCATGAATTTGTGTCCCGGGCCACCCAACAAAAATCTGATACACGTAGTGCAGAACAAAGCAAGCAGCGGAGCCCAATAGACACAGCCATCATCATCTCTGTGATCTCGGCGAAATTACTGAAACCCCCAATGTGCCATAATCCCGACCCCTCACAGCCCAACCCCACCCACCCCAACGTTGGGAGAAACAACAGGATAACAGCCAGGGGGGCCCGCAAGGAGCCCATATCCGAAGCAGGAAGTACACAGGCAATGTACAGGTGAGGGACCGGCAGCGGGTCCCCCCGAGCCACATCCACAACCACCAAGCCACCACGGACCAACCGCCTGCGTTACAAAAGTGAAGCAAAGGGCCACTGCGTACTCAGGGTGGGTCCGCAGCAGCAGGAGGCGGATCCATAATGGTTTCTGGGATCACTTGATTAGTGGATAGAAGGGTGTCCGGCACCAAACTCTCCTCAGGTGGTCCCGCCATCGTCCGCGAGGGAGAAGCGTCCGAGTCCGAGGAGTCCACACGCAGAGCACCATCATTCCCCACCGTGATACGCTGTCGTTCCTCCCTGGCGCCGGCCATGGCCCGGCCCCCGCGTCTGCTTCTGCGTCTTCTCCTGGGTCTGGTCCCCCAGGTACTCCGGGAGTCCCTCTGCTCACGCTCGGGGAGGGCCTCTCCCCGGACCTCGAGCCACTCCCATACTTCCTCCGGTGAATCAAAGAATCGAGCCTTTCCCTGGGAGATCACCTTGAGTTTCGCGGGGTACAATAGCATGTACTGCAGACCAAGTTCACGGAGCTTTTGTTTAACGCCCAGATAGGATTTTCGCTGTTCCTGAATGTGGCGGGTGTAATCAGGATAAATAGAGATTCTAGCGCCATCATAAGTGAGGTCCGTTGCCTCCCTAGCGGCTTTCAGGATACAATCCCTGTCCCGGTAGTTCAGGATTTTAGCAATGAGGGCCCTAGGAGGGCCCGGGCGGAGGTGGAGGGGTCAACGCCCTATGGGCCCGCTCCACCACAAAGACCGCAGACAGGCCCGTGGGGCACAGCTTCGTTCGGATCCATTCCTCCAAGAAGCGCTCCGCATTGCCCTGCTCCGCGCACTCCGGGATACCCAGGACCCTGATGTTACTGTTTCGGGCCCTGCCTTCCGCCTCCTCCGCTCTGCGCTCCAACGCACCGGTCGTGGTGGTGAGCTGAGTAACCTGGTGTTTCAAGGAGGCCACCTCCCCCTGCAGCTGGACGATGTCCCCCTCTGCCATGGAGACCTTATCTGCCACCTTCTGCAGATCCGCCTGCAGTAGGTTCACATCAATGGACACTGTCTCTATTTGCTTTCCCAGGGCGGTGTGAGAGCCACGTATAGCCTCCAGCAATTCGGCTCGGGACGGCTCGGTAGCAGTGTCGCCCTCGCTATCTAGGCCTGTCTGGCGAGTGATCCTCTGCGTGGGGAGGCGCTGCGTGGTGTACTGCGTGATCGTATTGGGGTTAGAGGCACGTGGGGGCTTATCCTTACCCATGGTGCGGAACTCAGGCCGTCAAGTGAGGTGTTCACCTAGCCCAGTCCGGCCTTGTAGGGTAGTCTCTCCCCCTCCGCCGACACAGGGTGCACAACAGAACAATCCGGAGTCCAGGGGACCAGTGTCACTCCCCAGGACACCCACTCTGGGATGGCGTCAACCACAGGAGATCAGGCCGGCCAATCCGGCTCCCCAGGACCACTGCACCACTGCGTCGGTGCCAGGACGACGACGCGGGCCCTCTGCGCCTCCACCACCGAGGTCCACGCCACCCCTCCCGGTTCCAGGATCACTGTTCGGAGTGCCCCGAAAGAAGGGCCAGACAACTCCGCCGTCACTCAGGAGGGCACTCCGCGACCAGGGGGAACCGGACAGGAACCCCCACTCCACTCGCACTGCTCACCGTGGTAGGCCGGTCCTCACCGCCACGTTCGCCACTCACCGGGTCAGCACCGCCAAGTAGCCGCGGCCCACGCGCTGCGCTCTCCGTCAAGCTGGCGGGAGGCGCGCGCGACTCCAGCGCCACCCAGACGGCCACCGTGCGTCGTCGCAGGCCTCGCAGCGCAGGACCTCTCCGCAGGGCCCCAATCACGGTCCACTGCTCAATGCGGAACCAGGCAGGTAGACGCCGCCTCCCCTGGGGCTATAAAGACTCCGTCAGACCCCGGGGCCCCCGTAGGTTAAGGCCCGGCGCCCATCAGCGCGCTGCGCAGGCCTCCAGGCCGCAGGGCCGTGTCACGGGGATCAGGGCCAGCACCCCACCGGGAGCCTCCGGCGGGCAGGATCGTCAGCCGGGCCGGTCCGATGGCCACAGCACGATGTCAGGGGGAGCTCCCCCACTCAGGGCCCGAATCCCGCTCAGGCGAGCATAGGCCGCATCCCCGGCCTCTCGTAGGTTTGGCCCGCCGGGGCACCAGCCGCCGGGATGATTCCGCCGGTCTCCAGGTCGGATTTGGTTCCGAGACGGGTCCGGAGCACCGCCGCTCGATTCAGGGCTCCAGGCGCTCAGAGAGTGCTGTTGTGGGCGCCCGTAGTAGGGATTTAGCAGGATTTTTTGCGGCTGGCAGGTCGGGAGCCGAAGGAGCTTACGTCCTGTCGGCCATGTTGCTTGGCCATGCCCCAACAACACTCACTTTAGTTGAAAGTCTTTAGTATTCCCCATTGTTGGTTAAGCCAGTGGTGTGTATCTCTAGGATATTTGTCCTTCTTCAGTAGAGAGGAACAAGTACAATTTGGGGTGCTGGCAATGCTGCTCACAGTTGTCTCTGGTTTCTGTACCACTCCCAGAGCGCAGGTGCATAAGCAGCACCCCCCCATTTAAAGTGTTAGTCTCTACTGAAGAAGGACAAAATGAAATGAGCATTATCAAGCTATGCATTTACCACAATGCATTTGGGCAAATTGTCTGCTGGTATGCAAGGCAGCGTTCTCCTTCCCTCTTGCTTAGATTGGATCCTTGCTGAGTTATTGGGCTGCCAAGCTCATTGGGATGCAGGTGCCCTCTGGGAGTGGTACAGAAACCTAAGAAGACTGACCAGCATTGCCAGCACCCCCGCATTTACAGTGTTAATCTCTATTAAACGACGACAAACATCTTGAAACACTTGTATAGAGATGCACAGCACTGCACCAACAATGGTGAAAACTGAAGACTTTCAACTCAAGTGCTTGTTATCAAGCACTGCATTTATTTACCACAATGCATTTGAGCAAATTGTGTGCTGGTATGCTAGGCAGTGTGCTCCTTCCCCCTTGTTCTCCTTTACTGCTGTTGTGCGTCCGTTACAGCTTGCCCTGTGCATCAGATGTATGTACACTAACCTGCATGACTTGATGGAGGCAGATGGGGGATCCTCCTAACCAGTGAGCATGGTTTCTGGGTAACCATACCCAGAATGAGACAAGGACATTTGCGTAGCCAGAGAGGAAAAGGAGCATGACTTGCCTGATTTTGGGGACCACCACAAGTAAAACCTTAGAAGACCAAAGAACTTTTGAAGGAGAATAATTCTGCAACCTGGCCAAAAAGTACTGAGAGCCTGAAGAGAGGTAGGCCCCATGTTCCAAAACTAACGATTTGAAGAGTAGTCTCTTCTTTACTGGCAGTCAGCACAGCGATCTCAACTAAGGGGG
The DNA here is from genome assembly GCA_963921515.1 of Calotriton arnoldi. Classification (NCBI taxonomy): domain Eukaryota; kingdom Metazoa; phylum Chordata; class Amphibia; order Caudata; family Salamandridae; genus Calotriton; species Calotriton arnoldi. The sequence continues at coordinate 1,617,576 of CAWUFW010001624.1, read as the reverse complement.
CATAGGTGTCCGATGGGGGAATTTAAGAATCGGGCATCCCACTGTGTTCTGGATGACCTGCAGCCTTCCTATCAAGTAGTCCGGGAGACCAAGGTACAGAACATTGACGTAGTCAAGTCATGATGTAATGAGCTTATGAAGTACAGTCTTGCAGGAATGCACAGGGAGAAGAAAGAGGAACTTTTTCAAAGCTCAAAACAACCCAGAGTATGTACCAGCCACCAAAGACACCTGGGATTGAAAGAAAGGAGAGCTTGGTGTCAAACTTAATGCCCAAGTTCTTGACAACCGCCGCCGGCGGGATGAGGTGGGCTGATGTTTCAGCCTATCAGCTCTTCCACCAATTGGAACGAAAAGACCCAAAAGGTAAGCTCTCTATATTATCCGTGTTGTACTTCAGATGAATAGAGACCACTCTAAGACAGGCTTTACAGGGTGCTACTGCGGCTGCAGACCCCGTCTTGAAGGAGAGCAGCAGCTGAATGTCGTCGGAGAAAGACACAACCATAAATTCATGCGATTTAACCAAAGGAGCCAATGTGGACATATAAACGTTAAATAACTTAGGGCTAACAGATGTACCCTGTGGTACCCCAATTGAAAGGGGCTTGATTCCCAAAGAGAATGGGGCCAGCCAAACCGATTGTCCTCTAGTCTTCAGGAAATATTTAATCCATTCAAGGGCCAGGCCCCCAACCCCGAAGTCAGTGAGTCTTTGCAGGAGGATCGTATGAGAAACGATATCAAAAGCTGTGGAAAGATCAAGTAAAATAAGTGCCGTCCTGCCTCCTTGATCAATTGCTAGTTTGATATGTTCAGACACTTCTAGTAATACTGTCTCAGTTCTACTTTTTGGGCGGAAATTTTATGTTCGAGGCATATGAGCTGTAGATCGTATACTTGTGCATAGTTCGCCATCTGGTGTTGGGCTCGGATGTTTGCACTTTGTTTTTGTCTTGGTAGAAGTCTTTGTAGTCACGAGGTAGGTGACTCCTCCTTAGGACGATAGTGCAAGACTCCAAATGCGTCCCTTACAGGAGTGTTTGGCACGTCAGTGGAACCAGGCTCAAGGTCAGCTAACAGATCTGGTGTTGGTAGATGACCGCACCCATCGCTCTCTGCAGTGATGGAACACACAAAACCTTTCCAAAGGGCGGCCGTTTCTCAACCCGGTTCCACAGATAGTGCTCACAACAGACGCATCGCTCACCGGCTGTGGAGCTCATCTTCAAACCCACACCATTCAAGGCGTATGGACCCCTCAACAAAAACAATTCCACATAAACTACCTGGAATTGCTGGCAATCTTCTTAGCGTTAAAATCTTTTCAACTCCACCTCCTAGGCAAAGCTGTCCTGGTCCGTACAGACAATATAACAGCAATGTACTACATACAGAAACAGGGAGGGACACACTCTCTCCAGCTTTCACACCTAGCTCAAAGCATATGGAGATGGGCCATTCCTCAAAAAATATATCTCCTGGCAGAACACCTCCCAGGAGTACACAATCAAATTGACGGATCTACTCAGTCGCCAACAACAGCAGATCCACGAATGGGAACTTCACCCTCAAGTTCTGCTTCCATTCTTTCAAATGTGGGGCCCACCCAGAAATAGACCTGTTCGCCACACACCAAAACGCAAAATGCCCAAGCTTCGCATCCAGGTATCCACACCCATTCTCCAAAGGCAATGCGCTATGGATGAACTGGTCAGGCAAATTTGCTTACGCTTTTCCGCCTCTCCCACTCATTCCACTAGTGGTTCGGAAACTCAAACAGCATTCCCTCACAATGATCCTGGTTGCTCCAACATGGGCCCGACAACCATGGTTCACAACCCTCTTGGAACTATCAGTAGTTCCTCATCAAAAGGTACGCCTCTCACCCAAGCTTCTCACTCAGAACCATGGAGAGATAAGGCATCCAGATCCCAATCAACTCAACCTTGCGATCTGGCACCTGAAGTCCTAGAGTTTGGCTACCTTAATTTACCGCCAGACTGCATGAACATCATTAAGGAGGCTAGACGCCCTACCACTAGAGCTTGCTATGCCGCAAAGTGGAAAAGATTTGTAATTTACTGTACAAATAACAAAATCCACCCACTAGATGCTTCCATTCAACACATCATCTGTTACCTTTTGCATCTACAACGATGTAACCTAGCGTATACATCCATTAGACTACATCTTGCAGCAATAGCAGCCTATCTCCAAAACAGACATTTGTCTTTGTTTAGAGTGGCAGCTATCAAGGCATTTATGGAAGGACTTAAAAGGATAATTCCACCTAGAGTTCCACCCTCTCCAGTATGGAACCTAAATGTGGTACTTACCAGACTCATGGGTCCCCCATTTGAACCTATGCATAAATGCGAATTGCAATTCCTATCATGGAAAGTAGCGTTCCTAGTTGCGATCACCTCTCTCAGAAGAGTCAGTGAACTCCAGGCATTAACCATACAAGAACCATTTCTCCAAATCCATCATAACAAAGTGGTTCTTAGGACTAACCCAAAATTTCTACCTAAAGTCGTCTCTGCTTTCCACCTTAACCAGTCTGTAGAACTCCCAGTGTTTTTCCCTCTACCAGACTCAGTAGCAGAACGAGCTCTTCACACGCTAGATGTAAAAAGAGCGATACTTTACTACATTGAAAGAACAAAATCCTTTAGAAACACTAAACAACTTTTTGTAGCTTTCTCCCCACCTCATAAAGGCAATCCTATCTCAAAAACAGGGATTGCAAGGTGGATTGTTAAATGCATCCAAATATGCTATGCTAAAGCCAAACGCACCTTAACCATTCCCCCTAGGGATCACTCCACACGTAAACTAGGGGCATCTATGGCATTCTTAGGGAACATTCCCCTAGATTTATATTTATTTATTTATTTGGTGTTTTATATAGCGCGAACATGACCCTGAGTAGGGTATCAGAGCGCTTTACATTTGCAATTCCAAAAACAGTTATGTTACCAAGTCATCAGTTGTTGTACAATGATTTAGAGCAAAACATTAAGCCTCATATACATATATACAAGACCAAAAAAATGTTAATGTTCGAGGAGAGGTAGCATGTATATGATCATGAAGGATCCATTGCCGATGGCGAGTCTGTTGAAATTATGGGAGGTATTTACTCATATAATAAGATTTTGCTTCATTTTTGAATGCAGATATGGATGGGATTCTTCTAATGTTAGGAGGGAGAGCATTCCAAATTCTAGGAGCTGCACCAGAGAACGCTCGGTCATAAGTTCTTTTCTTACAAAAACGGTCCGGTTTCAGTAGTAGATCTCCGTAGCTCCTGGAGACACGGCATCCTCCTGATAGTGTGATTTTCTGGGCTAGGTACACTGGTGTTTTGTAATGTATCGCTTTGTGAGTGATACATGCCAACTTAAATTGTACTCTTGCTTCGTAGGGCAACCAGTTGAGTGCTTTCAAATGAGGGGTGATGTGGTCGAATTTTTTGGCTGCAGTTATAAGTTTTGTGGCCGCATTAAGACAAGCTTTCAGTGGGGCTGTTGAGATCTTGGGGAGACCGGCCAGAGTTGTGCACCCATACTCTATCCTTGATATGACAAGTGCCTGAACTGCTGTTTTGAGGTCTGACTTATTTAAGAATGGTTTCAGTTTTCTGAGGTAGCTTAAATGGAACCGGGCGTTTTTTGCCATCGTGTTAATATGTGATAGCATGTTCAAGTTTTTGTCCAGAATAATTCCCAAGGATTTGGTGGAATCAACAATCTTCGGAGTACACTTTAATGCCGTGATCAGATTGGTCCACTCTAATATGTTCGTAGCGCTTTTCTGGGGGAGATCAGCAGGAATTCGGTTTTATGTGGGTTAAGCTTCAGGTGGTTGCTGGTTAGCCAATGGATGGTTCTCATTAGTGCCTGGTTCATGATACCTATCTCTTCTGTCGATGTGACTTTGATGTACAGCCGAGTGTCATCTGCGTACATGTGAAAAGAAATGTTTGCTCGTTGTAATGTTTCTGTGAGTGGCTCTACGTACAGATTGAATAATGCCGGGGATAGTGTGGAGTCCTGAGGAACTCCGATTGTATTTCTGGATGAAACTGATAATGTTTGGTTGACTATGAATTTTTGCGATCTGTTCTCTAGGAAAGAGCTAAACCATTTTAGGACTGTACCCTCTAATCCCATTCTATTTTTCATGCGATCCAGTATTTTGGCATGGTTTACCGTGTCGAAAGCCGACGAAAGGTCGAGCAGGATTAGGAGACATGTTTCGTTTTGGTCAAGGGCAAGTAGAGTATCATCCACGATGTGCAGAATTGCTGTTTCCGTACTATGGTTTGGTCTGAATCCTGATTGGAAGCCATTTAACAGATTGAATTCCGAAATATGATGGCTCAATTGTTGTTGTACACATTTTTCCAGGACTTTGGCTAGCATGGGAATGTTTGTTACTGGTCTGAAATTGTTGGGGTCAGAGGGGTTCTCTGTTGGTTTTTTAAAAATTGGAGTAACTTGCCCTGTTTTTAGGCAGTCCGGTATTGTGCCTTGTGCCAACGAAGCGTTGATGACCTTTGTCAATGATGGGATGAGCAGATGGTTTATTGAGGACCAACACTTTGCAGGTAAGGGATCGTTGTAATCATTGTTAGGTTTAATGGTCGAAATGATCTTCGCAATGTCTAGTTCACTGACAAGCTTGAATTCTGACCATCGAGCATTATTTTTAGGTTTTTTCAAATCTGGTTGATATTGATGCTCATCTAAGGTGCTCTTTTTAAAAAAAATTATATTTATTGAGCAGCTTGTTAAACATTACAATCAGTTCCCCCGCAAGGGAGGGGTTGCAATTCTTTCTGTAACGTATCCAGTACAAGCTATTTTACATATAAGAAACAACATCATACTTCAAACTAACCCTCACCCCCAAGCCCCACCCTACCCCGGCACTTTTTAGAGTCATTCTGGGTTTCCAGTAAGGATACAGTGTGGTTTACATAGTCCCATATGTCCGTCCCACGACTCCCGGTAAGCATACAATAATCATTGTTTAATGAATTATGACAAATCTGGATGCGTAAGAAGAAATCCAGTGAGGGGAGCCCAGAAGTCTTTTGGGCGAGATGCCTCGGGCAGCTCTTCTGCATATAGTTCCAATTGGTCCCTACAATATAGTAAGTCCTGGAGCCACGCCTTGACTGTTGGTACAGCTCGTGCCCCCCAGCGACATGCCACAGCCCTCTTAGCAAATAGAGTCGCTATGGCCACTATTCGCCTGTTACAGGGCTTAAGTTTCTGCACCCATCCCAGCAAACATACCTCAGGCACACACCCAACAGGCTCCATAATGATATCAGTTAGCACCTGTGTCACACAAGCCCAAAAATTGGAGACACCAGCACAAAGCCACGCCAAATGTATAAAATCCGCGTCAGCCTGGCCACAACGCATGCAGTCCGCACTCTCACGCAAGCCAAATCTGTACAATTGAGTCGGTGTGTAATAAAGCTGGTGTAAATATTTAAAATGGATGATGCGGAGATTGCAATTTGCCGTCAGGCGTCCCGTTAAGGCACAGCAAGACTGCCAAGCCTCCAACGTCAGTGGAGAGGACAGGAGGTTATTCCACCTCATATAAGAGGGGGATTCACTTATCTCTTGTTCCCGGAGAGACGCATTGTATAATTTAGTAATGAGACCGCTCCGGTGTTCCCCTCCTAAGACCGCCCTTAAGGCTAGCAGTGTTCGCGGTTCGTTAGGGAATTCTGGATACACGTCCCGGTTCGCCTGTCGCACCCTCACATAGGTAAATCCCAACATCATTCCGAGGTCCTGACCTGCCTGCAGATCCGCCAAGGTCCGAAATCGACCCTGCTTATACAAATCGCCAATATTAACAATTCCAACTTTATTCAATATCTTCAAGGCTGCAGTATCCCTAGCGGCCGATATACCAGGGTGTGCGGCAAGCGGTACATTTGGTGCATACAGATAGTCTGACTGTGCCCTATCCGCCAGGGCCCTCCACGCCTAGGCAGTGCAATGAACCGGACTAATTTCCGAGCGCGGACCTCCTCCCCCGCCCATCAGCGCCGCCGCTTTCAAAGGCAATGGCAGCACGGAATCCGCCTCGATCGCAACGTGCGACTGAAACTTCTGTGGAAAATACCAGAAGTGCGCAAACTGCGCCTGGGCGCAGAGATAATATAAGCGTAGGTCAGGGGCATCAAATCCGCCACGGTCAAAGGGCTGAGTCAGGACATTCCAACTGCAGCAAGGTTTCCCACCCCCCCAGACAAACGCTAAGAGGGCTGACTGCAATGTCGTGAATAAAGCTTTATTCAAACGAATAGGAATTTTAACAAATAAATATAGGAGCTTAGGTAAGAATGACATTTTAATGACCGCAATTCTGTCCGCAAGCGAAAGTGGGAGCTTGGCCCAGCGCGCAGCCTGATCTGTAATCTTATCAATGACGTGACCATAATTAGCTGTTATCACCACCCCCCGTGTCCCTATGCAACCAGATGCCCAAATATTTCACTGGGTCGATGGACCATTTCAAGGGGTAATCCAATTCGAATTCCGCAGTACCTGCCGTCAACGGGAATACAGTAGATTTAGTCCAATTGATGCCCAATCCCGAATACCTCTCAAATTTGACATATTCACGTATAAGCGCAGGTAGGTAAGTTGCTGGTTCACGGACATAGAGCATCATGTCGTCCGCGTACAATGACACCACCAAAGGTCTCTGTCGAAACCGCAGCGCCGCCTGGGCATGCAATTGCCGCAGCTTACATGTCAAAAGGCTCCAGTGCCAATGCGAATAACATAGGCGACAGGGGGCAGCCCTGTCGCGTGCCACGTTTGATAAAAAAGGAGTCAGAGACCCAGCCATTCACACGGATCCGTGCCACCGGCGCTGTGTACAGGAGGTGTATCCATTTTTTTTAAAATGGTGGTAGGCCCATCCGCAGGAGGACAGTGAACATAAACTCCCACTTAAGGGAATCGAAGGCCTTAGCCGCGTCTAAGAGCACGGCCACGGCTTGGAAATCCTGTTCAAAGTAGTGGAGGGTCGAAAAGATTGTGCGGAGATTATGCACTGTTGAGCGTGAGGGCACAAACCCAGACTGATCAGGCAGCACCAGCTTGGGGACCAGTGGCTGAAGCCTGGTTGCTATCATCTTGGCCAATATTTTGGCATCAATGTTTATGATGGAGAGGGGCCTGTAGGAGTCAGACATTAGCTACCTTGTCTGGTTTCAGAAGCATAACAAGCAGAGCTTCCCTCAGGGAGGGAGGGAGGTCACCCGAGTCATACGCTTCAGCATATACTTCTAATAGACGCGGTGCCAGAGCATCCACATATGCCTTATAAAATTCACTAGGGAGCCCGTCTAACCCAGCTGCCTTGCAGGTCGGGAGGGACATTATGGCCTTCTTGACATCTTCCATGTCGAACGGTTGCGTAAGATATTCTCGGTAGCTAGTAGGGAGCCAACCTAGTGCCACATCGTCCAAGTATGCGTTAATTGCATCTGCCCCCGTCTGTTCCCGATCCCCGTATAAGTCTGAATAATAGTCCAGCACCACTTTGCTAATTGCAGTAGTGCCAAAGTGCAGGACACCCTCACCGTCCTGCAGCTCGGTGATATGGGTTTGACTACGCGGGGCTGCCAACTGTTGCGCCAGTGAGCGGCCAGGGCGCCCTCCCTCTCCGTAGTAACGAGCAGTACACCTTCGGGACCTATGCGCCATTTCTTGATCCACGGTCTCATTATGTTCTGTCACCAGATCACGGATTGCAGCCAATGTCTCAGGGGCGGGTGCGGAGTCGTAGGCTCGCTCCAGGGCTGCTATTTTCTCAGCCAGCTGTTGGATTCTGCGGCGTAGGTCCTTGAGGACCCCTGCCTGGGCGCCAATACACACTCCCCGAATGGTTACCTTAAAGGCTTCCCACAGAACTCCCTGCTTGTCGACTGTACCTTTGTTTTCCCGGAAGAAGTTGTGGATGGCCTCCCCCACTGTGTGTCTAAATACCTGATCCGTCAGGGATGACGGCTGCAATCTCCACGCGAATGGGGGTCTTTCATAGCCTGGGACCTTCAGCTCCAGGAGGACGGGTGAGTGATCCAACAGTGTTTTTGCTAAGTGTTTCACATCCATAACCCAGGTGCATGCATTCTCAGACAGCAGCCAATAATCCAGCCGGGACCAACTGCCATGCACAGCTGATATAAATGTACTAACCCTGGCCCCTGGATGCCTCCTGCGCCACACATCCTGCAAATTCCCAGCCTCCATTATGCCCAACAGCGAGGTAGTGGACAGTCTGTCGTGGTGCCCCCACACCCAGTCTGTCGGTGTTAGCATCTAAGCAAGTATTAAAATCCCCACCCCAGATAATTTCCGCTGTCGGGAAGGCTGAGACACGCCTCCATACATCCGCAAAAAGGGGCATTCATCCACATTGGGACCATATAGATTCACTAAGATCACACTTGTACCCCCAAGCGTTCCGTGCACGATAGCCAGCCGACCCTGATCATCCGTGTCAGTGCCATGAACCTGAAATGGAACCCCTTTCTTGACGAGGATCATCACCCCCCGGGAGTATGAGGAATAGGATGAGACGCTCCGCACCCCCGCCCATCGTAATCCCACGTTCCGTTCGGAGAAGGTCGTGAGGTGCGTCTCTTGTAACAGGGCCACGTGCACATTCAGCCTGTCCAGGCTCGCTATCACTGTTCGTATTTTTTTTAGGGCTGTTAAGGCCCCGTACATTCCATGTTAGAAATCTAAAATTACCGCTCGTGGGGCCCATACTTGGAAAAAATACCTACACATGGTAAATACATTATGGTGGACAGTGCAGCAAGTGTCAATAGTGCCAACATCTGGGGACTTTGGAGGCCATATCCATGCCTGATCGGGGAGTCAAGGGACCACCATATATCCCTACATAGATCTAGAAATCGCAATACTCGAAACCCTGTGCCAGGTGGTGGACTACTCCATTCAGATAGTGCCAACCGTGCCCACTCCCCCCACCAACCCCCACCCACTTCGGCCACCCCAACTAGCCAAAGCCATCCCCGTGAAAAGGAACATCCCCCCCAAAGGGACCAACCCAAAAACGTCCCATCCCACCCAACCCAGGAAACAAGAAACCCAATACAGATGGGGTACTCCCATGTGGGGGGGCGTCAGCACGCTTCTAGCCTCCTAGCTAGTAGGAGGTGGCTGAGCAACCATGGTAGCTATGCCCTGCACTTCTTAGTACATCATCCCCCTACCCCTGGTCAAAGGATAGCATATATCTTCAATTACTCCCTGTGAGATTCACCTGTGGAGAAGAATAATGATGAGTAATAATATTAGGCATTTCAAACTACATCAAACAACCGGGCTACAGTACAGAGACATGCCATTGAGTCCTTAGTGCTCCTCAGTGTCAGAGGCCACCTGCGATTCCCGCCCTACTCGTTTTAAGTGTTTAGCATGTTCAAGTGCGGCCTTGGGATTGGTAAAAATCTTCGAATCCCCCTCTGGACCTACACGCAAGCGAGCAGGATATAACATGGCATACGGGACCCCCTCGGTTTGCAAAAAAAATTTTAACAGCCCCAAACTCCCGCCTTGCGGCCTGCACCGCAACTGTGAAGTCAGGGAAGAATGAAAGAGAATTGCCTTGGTGTACAATTGTACCCTTGTCACGGGCCATTCTGAGAATCACATCACAATCCCTGTAATTCAACAGTCGCGCTATGATTGGGCGGGGTGGGCGCCCAGTACAGGCCGCGCCGCGAGGGATCTGTGCGCCCGCTCAACTATAAACATGGGGGATAGCTGTTCATCACCAAAAATCTCTTTGACCAAGTTCTCAATAAATAGTTCCATCCTGCCAACATTCGTAGATTCCGGAAGGCCCGTTATGCGAAGGTTGTTGCGTCGAGAACGGGCCTCCAAATCCTCATTCTTTGCCTGTATCAGGGATAATACCTTCTCCATGTTTAAGGCCTTCCCCGCTACCTCGCTCAGACCGTCCTCCGTCGCCGACATGCGTTGCTCCACTTCACCCATGCGGGCACTCTGCTTTTCAAGCTGCGCAGACATGTGATCTAGTCGGTTATTGACCGCAGCCATTGTTCCCTCTATAGACTGTAGACTGCGTTGCATGGCCAGAAGTATGGTCTCAAGTGTGGGGGCCTCAGCTGCCGGGGCATCCGCCTCCGAGTCCGAAGCCGCTCTCTGTGAGGACTTGATAGATTTGCGAGCCTCAAACGTGAGGCGGGGTTGTGATTTGTCCGTCGCCCCATGGTTGAATACAGGCCAGACTCGCAGGCTCGGTTGGTTCAGACAGAGTAGGACGCACCTCGTGAGAGCCCAGGGAGTCGCCCCCTTCTGCCAGTAAGGTCCTTGCGCTACAATCCCATATGGTGTAGTCCACCCAATCAGGGGGATGAACCTCGCTGACCCAACTGGACAGTAGGCCTCCGGATGCAATTACCCTCTCCAAGTATAGCAGGCCGCAGCGCAAAGGATGTCGCTATTGCACAAACTGCAGCGGGGGCCCCCGAGGCAGGCTAGAGCGTAGCCTTCCCAAGCAGTTGGCCGGGAAGTATTCAATGTTTCGGATGGGGAGCCTCCCCCACTCACAGATGCGACCCGCCTCAATGCGCCTCCAGACAGCGCCCAGCATGCATCAATGCAGTCACTTCAGGCCCCTTCTCAATCAGTGCCAAGGCATTTCAGGCCCCAAGCTGGGCCCCGCCAACCTCTCACGGAATGCCACCAGCGCGATCCGCCACCCTCCACGCACCCAGAGTCTCAGTCACCGCTCGCAGGCCGCAGCCCTTTCCTCAACCAGCACCACCTCCGCGCCCACCGGTCATAGGTTAGGCCGCCCCCCACTCACCGCAACCAAAGCCAAGCACGCCGAGGGCCGCCGCTCCCCTGCGTAGCTCCGGGTTGTTTAGGCCGAACTGACCTGGCCCACCGTTGTCGTCTCTCCGGGGCCTAGCGTGAGTCCACTCCTGCAGAACCGCGGCCCGGCGGAGGGGTCGCCCGGAAGCACAGAGTGCGTGCAGTCTTCTTGGACGGCTCTGCCTACGCTGCAAGCCCCAGGTTAGGCCGCTGCACAGCGATCCTCGGACCGCGCCGGCGCCGCCATTTTGAGGGATACTCTCCTGGATCGAGTTTCCGCGCCTGCCGATGCAGCGGCGGTCCCAGGCGGCAATTTCGGCATCGAATCAGGCAGGACACAGCAGAGGTAGGAGTCGCTCTGTTTTTCAGCGCGTACTGGCAGCGCTATAGGCAGATTTTTGGCGGATTGTAGGCTCAGCCGGGCAGAGCCTCTCTAGCGAGCAGCCATCTTGCCGTGCGCTCAAGCCACGCCCCCCATCTAAGGTGCTCTTAATGATTTCAGGGCATTCAGCTGCTTTTTTGAGCTCCACCTCCATTGAATTAGCTTTGTCTGTGAAGAAGGAGGAGAAATCTGAACTGCTTAAGATCGTTTTTATAGTAGCTGGTGCAGATTTGGCAGATTTATTGAATTGAACTCTTAGCAGATCGAATAGTTTCCTCGGTCTGTTTTTTGCGTTATCCAGTTCTTTCCTGAAGAAGTCTTTTTTTGAGTTTAGAATGCTTTTAGTATAGGCTTTCCTGGACTGTCTTAGTTGGATTAAATGGGGCGATGAAGGGTGTTGTCGCCATTTTCGCTCTTTAAGTCTGAGTGAGCGTCTTTCTTCATTTAGGGCACTGTTAAACCAAGGGTTTTTGTCTTTGTCAGTGATCCTTTTGAATTTTAACGGGGCTATGTCCTCAATAATACTCGACATTGTATTGTTATAATACTTTGTGAGGTCACTGACGTCAACCATGATATTAGGGGTTGCAATTCTATTTCACAGCGTGCTGCGATGTTATCCATATTGAGTCCTCTAGTGTCACGAGTCCATTTTCTGGGATTAATTGATTGTGAGGACGTTTTAATTTTTATGAAGGGTATTTGGAAGGAAATGATGTGATGATCAGACCAATCGCAAGGGGTGATTTCAATTTTATCGATAGCTTTTTCTTTAGCTATGATCCAGTCTAAGGTAGAGCCTTTGAAGTGGGTAGGTGGATGACATTCTTGGACCAGCGATTGATCTTCAAAGAAGGCTTTGAGAAGAATGATCTGATTGTCAGTGTGATCCTCCCAATGAAGATTGAAGTCTCCTAAGAAAATATCATTGAAATGCGGAGTAGAGTTTGCTGTGATGATTTCTATCAGCTGGTCTATGAACCTGGTATTTTTGCCCGGGGGGTGGTAGAATGCGTGGAGTTTACAATTTTGATTGTCAGAGGATCTTAAGGACATGCCAAGATATTCACATGACTCTAACGGGTCAGATTGTATTTTTGTAATGGAAATGTCAGATCTATGTATACAGGCAATGCCTCCTGCTTTTTTGTCTAGCCTGTCTTGTCTCATAATACAGTAGCTCGGGGGGACTAATAGATCTAGGCATGGGGAAGAAGAGTCAGATAGCCATGATTCTGTTAATATAGTTACGTCGATTTCTTGGCTTAGTATGAGGTCGGCTATGTCTGCAGCATGTTTTTTGCTGACCGACAGTTGAGTAGTATGCATCGAATGTGTTTCTGTGGTTTGATCGTTGACGAATCATGCTTGTCGGGAATTAATAACACATTTTTTAGGTTGCTAAAATTTAGCCTTCTATTGTTAGTCTTAGCAGTTCTGCATGCATTAGTTGGGACTGATTGAATATTGTGTTCACCTAACTTAGAGGGAGTAATGGGGGCTGGTTCATACGATAACAAAAGGGTTTGTATCTCATTGTCTGTCAGATAACTAAGTTGATTACGGGGCCGGAATATTCTGTTTGTCGCTACCATTGGGGTAGATCTTAGTTTAAATTGTGTTTCGTGAATGGATTTCTGTAGGAGCTCCATTTTTGAAAGCCATTTTTCTGATAAGCAAAGAAGGTTCTTCATATCTCTGATAGCGAATTGCATGGCTTTATAAGTCTTGCTGGATTGCGAGCTGAGATTATCAAGCTCCCTATTGTGTTGAGGGACTCTAAGAGTTTCAGACTCTATTCTAGGTTGAGGAATGATAGGAGGTTGTATGGGTGCCCCTGTTGGTATGCTAGCATTGATTATCTCTGGGGGATAGGGAAAACTGTTAGGTTGTTCTGTGCATCTGCAAAGCAGCAACTTGGTCTACACCACACACGTTCACAAAACACTATTGTGTAGACGTGCAAGCAAAACAACAAGCTTGTGTGGGCCAGGCTGTATTAAGAACACTTTTTCAAACCACTGCAACAGATACAGGTAGCCACGGCTAAGGAGGTAACTGCTGTATAGTCTATGCACAAGTATACGATCTACAGCTCATATGCCTCGAACGGAAAATGCTACTTGCCAGTATGCATCTGTTCTTGGCATGTAGAGCTGTAGATTCGTATACGCCCACCCACCTCCCCGGATACCTCTATCTGTTCCAGTACTATCTTACTTAGATACATTACACATGGACATCCTTTTCTATTTCTTACTAACTCCATCATAACCCTCCATGGCAAAACAATCTGGAGATGGAGTCGATGCCCATGTGCACTATCGTCCTAAGGAGGAGTCACCTACCTCGTGCCTACAAAGACTTCTACCAAGACAAAAACAAAGTGCAAACATCCGAGCCCAACATCAGATGGCGATCTATGCACAAGTATACGAATCTACAGCTCTACATGCCAAGAACAGATGCATACTGGTAAGTAGCATTTTCCTTTTTCGGATGGAGCAGCCTGTGTTTTTCAAGATAATCTGAGAACTGCTTATTTATCAGCTTTAGATGCAGCCAGGAGGAGTGATATTGGTCTGAAATTAGACATCACAGTAGAGTCCGTGGAAGGCTTCTTAAGAAGAGGTACCACTTTAGCTTGTTTCCAGACTGACAGCACCATGACTGTTGATAAAGAGATGTTAAAAACCCTGTTCAAAGCTGGGTTGACCATATCAACAGCCATAGCCAGCACCGATGGAGGACAGGGGTCAGCCAGCAAACCAGATTTGCTTTACTGAATAGCAAGTTCAGGGTCATCCAGAGAGAAATTATTAAACTGGAGGAGTGAGCAAAACCTGAGAACAGGAACTGGTAAATTCACATAGCTGCCGGTCAATGATGCCATAGACAAGTTGTTCTGTGTTTTGGTAATTAAAAATGAACGCCTATTGCAGAGCTTCTGAGCAGGCAGGATACCGATATTACATGCATGGGGTGCTAAAACTGTTTTTGTAATATTAAAGATTTCACATGGCCCATTAGCTGGTGCGGAGATGTTTGCTTCAAAATAGGGCCCGAGCTACTTTATTTGCAGCACGATGTTTTTGCAAGGCTGCTTTGTAGAATGCGTTGCCCTCCGGCAGACAGCGTCTGTGCCACTTTCCTTTCGCTCTCCTGTCGGCTCTTTTTTTGTTACCTTGTGCTAGGGAAACACCATGGGTCAAGGGTATGCAATTCTTCCAAATCTGTGAGGGGGCTAGAGTGTAAGCAGCTGATTGAAGCCTGCTATTGACTACGTCTACATCATGGACAATGGTGCCCGAAAGTTGCAACAACATAAGAAGGAACACAGGTACAACAAAATGAGGGTGACGCACTCTTACAATAGCAGTCAAAGATAAAACATGAAAAAAAGGGAAAAGGATTTTAATATCCCTCCGTAAATCAATATTCAGAGTTGCACAACTTTTCACTCAGTACATCAAGATGTCATAGACAAATATAATTGAAATATTCACTCTTTATTTCATGCTTGAATATAATAACAAGGACTTGGACACAGCCAATGCGTTTCGTCCCATAACAGTGGGACTTCTTCAGAGCTGTTAAAAACATACAAAACAGAACTTAAGCCTCATAAAATAATTGACCAATGCAAATTATAAACATCAAGTGCACAATAAAGTGACACAAAAAGCAAACATTGGAAAACATGAAACAACATCTACACAAAAGACATTTAAAAAACCCATGATCACTTAGGAGAAGCCCAAACAAAAACAATCTAGCACACAAAGTTCTGTTTGAAAACTAGTACATGTGACCTTCCTATGTAGGAAAATTAGTCCTCATATATTTTAGTTGCTGTCTCTTATATTTTTCAGTATATCATTATTTTCAACAAATTTCCATATTAATAAGAATGAAAAATTTCCTAGCTATCGTAACAAAGTTTTCATTCTATTAAAGACTCGGAGGCGAGTATTATGCATATATATATGTATGTATGTATATGTATATGTATATGTATATGTATATGTGATATATATATATATATATATATATATATATATATATATATATTTATATATATATATATATATATATATATATATATATATATAGCATACTTCACCATGCTTTCCCTTGTCCAGAAAGTGAAGCACGGACCCAAGTAAGGCAGTTAAAAAGATTTATTGAGCTCACGAAACAACCACCGCAGCCATGACGCGTTTCGACACTCCCTTGTGTCTTGATCACATGTATATATATATATTCTACTGGCGGTCGCCAGTAGATAGTTATAGTTACAACCTATTATCCATAGGAAATCCGCGACATTCTATTTGAAATAACTCTCTTGCCGGTTGACGTATCTTCGCAAAATTTTCAAACTTTGTGGCCCGCTCCGGTCCGCTCCTACCCTGAAAGTCTCGGGGGGGATTCGTCAAGCGGGGGCCGAGAAAAAGGGGGTCCCAAAACGCGTTTTCCCCATGCAATTTTCCATAGGAAACTTCAGACACGGCTACAGCCCGAACTGCTGAACGGAATTACACCAAATTTGGCAAGAGGTAGTTCTTGGTTCAGAAAGAACCCTTTTGTTAAATGGTGTAAATCCGTTCAGTAGTTGCTGAGAAAATGAAAAGTAAAAAAGATAGATATATCTAGGGCCGCGGATCCTCCCGAGCACGAGCTTTATGTTAATTGGCTGTCAACACTCCAAATCAGGAAGTGTTGGCAGCCATTTTGTCCCTCGGTAGAACCGAGGGACAGAAACAAGTGCGCAAAGCGCACAAAGGGGGCAGGGTAGAAACACCCTGACCCCCTAGGTCTGCTCAGGGGTCCCACAAGGACCCCCTGGGCAAAATTTTTTTTTAAAAATCGGCAGGGTGCGCTCAGGGAGCCCTGCCGGAAAAAATCGAAGCGCGATCTCCCGCGCTTCGATGTTAATTGGCCCCGGGTGGGCCAAGTCCCGGGGGCATGCTGGGGGGGGTTAATTTTATGTGTGGGGGGCCTCTAAGGGCCCCCAAGCCCGAGGACCACCACCCCCGGGGCTTTATGTAGAATGGTGCGGGAGGGCTCTGAGCCCTCCCGCAGCCCCGAGGACCACCACCTCCCGGGGCTTCTTTTTTAATTAAAAACCTGTGTGGGGGGCTCCAGCCCCCACACGCCCGAGACCACCACCTCCCCGGGGCACTAAGAAAAATTACAATGGGGGTTCGTTTTGGACCCCCAGAGCCCCGGGGACCACCACCTCCCGGGGCTGTGCACTGAATGGGAGGGGGCCGCGCGGCCCCCTCCTGGAAGCCCTTGATGGCCCTGGGGACCACCACCCCCAGGGCCGGCTCCTGCAGTGTCCCGGGGTGCCTACCCCCGGGACACTGCTGTTTGCAATGACAGGACGGGAGCCTCGCGGCTCCCGTCCTGTCATTGCAAACTGCTTTGGATATTGGAAGAGAGAACAGGAAATCCAATATCCAAAGCCGATTGCTTTTCCACATGGGGAGCAGCATGTTAGCTGCTCCCCATGTGTAAAAGCAATGCCGGCTCCCGTAGGACACGGGAAGCCGGCGGGACTGTGGGGGATTGGGGACCCCCCCACAGTCCCCAACGAGAGGGCCAGCCCCGGGGGATGGGGTCCCCGGGGCAAGTAGTGGCCCGGGAGGGGGGCCACGCGGCCCCCCCCCCAAAAAAAAAAACAAACAAAAAAAAAAAAAACGATCGGGCCCGCAGGCCCTGCCCCCTTCCTTCACCACTCTGCAAACGCGCCCCCTGGCGCGTTTGCAGAGAGAGACGAATTCCCCTTGAATACTGGGGGTCCCTGGGGGCCAACTAGCCCACCAGGAACCTCCAGTATGCGCCAGGGAGCTGCCTTGCAGAGAGGTGTACAGAGGCCACGCCCCTTTTACACCTCTCTGCAACGCAGCTCTATGGCGCTTTTGGAGGTATATGGTGGGCTAGTTGCACCCCAGGGACCCTCAGGATTCAAGGGAGTTAATCCCCCGACTTAAAACGCGCCACGGGGCGCGTTTGCACAGTGGTGAAGGGAGGGGCGGGGCTTCAGGTGACATGTGTGCAAACAGGCCCCGTGGCGCGTTTTAAGATGGGGAATTAAATCCTCTTCAATCCTGAGGGTCCCTGGGGGCCAACTAGCCCAACAGGTACGTCCAGAAAGCGCCACAGAGCTGCGTTGCAGAGAGGTGTAAAAGGGGTGTGGCCTCTGTACATGTCTCTGCAACGCAGCCCCTGGCGCATACTGGAGGTTCCTGGTGGGCTAGTTGGCCCGTAGGGACCCTCATGATTCAAGGGGACTTAATCCCCCAACTTAAAACGCACCACGGGGCGCGTTTGCACAGATGTCACCTCAGGCCCCGCCCCCTCCCTTCACCATTGTGCAAATATTCCTCTAAAATCAGCCGAAATCCGAATTCCGATTTACTCACCTGTTATCAGGAGAGACCTCAGTGCTGCATCTTTCAGCCCAGTACTGATCCTCAAAAGTAATTTTAACCGTACTTACCAGTAACTTGAATTTCCTTCCATAGGATATCATTGACTGCTTTTTGCTGAAAAAGTTTCTAAGTGTTGATTTTTGAAACATACAAATATTCCTCTAAAATCAGCCGAAATCCGAATTCAGATTTACTCACCTGTCATCAGGAGAGACCTCAGTGCTGCATCTTTCAGCCCAGTACTGGTCCTGAAAAGTAATTTTAACCGTACTTACCAGTAACTTGAATTTCCTTACATAGGCTAACATTGACTGGTTTCACTTGGAAATTCTTCTAAGTGTGGAGTTTTGGAACTTTAAAATATTCCTCTAAAATCAGCCGAAATACGAATTCCGATTTACTCACCTGCTATCAGGAGAGACCTCAGTGCTGCATCTTTCAGCCCAGTACTGGTCCTGAAAAGTAATTTTAACCGTACTTACCGGTAACTTGAATTTCCTTCATAGGCTAACATTGACTGGTTTCACTTGGAAATTCTTCTAAGTGTGGAGTTTTGGAACTTTAAAATATTCCTCTAAAATCAGCCGAAATACGAATTCCGATTTACTCACCTGTTATCAGGAGAGACCTCAGTGCTGCATCTTTCAGCCCAGTACTGATCCTCAAAAGTAATTTTAACCGTACTTACCAGTAACTTGAATTTCCTTCCATAGGATATCATTGACTGCTTTTTGCTGAAAAAGTTTCTAAGTGTTGATTTTGAAACATACAAATATTCCTCTAAAATCAGCCGAAATCCGAATTCAGATTTACTCACCTGTTATCAGGAGAGACCTCAGTGCTGCATCTTTCAGCCCAGTACTGGTCCTGAAAAGTAATTTTAACCGTACTTACCAGTAACTTGAATTTCCTTACATAGGCTAACATTGACTGGTTTCACTTGGAAATTCTTCTAAGTGTGGAGTTTTGGAACTTTAAAATATTCCTCTAAAATCAGCCGAAATACGAATTCCGATTTACTCACCTGTTATCAGGAGAGACCTCAGTGCTGCATCTTTCAGCCCAGTACTGATCCTCAAAAGTAATTTTAACCGTACTTACCGGTAACTTGAATTTCCTTCATAGGCTAACATTGACTGGTTTCACTTGGAAATTCTTCCAAGTGTGGAGTTTTGGAACTTTAAAATATTCCTCTAAAATCAGCCGAAATACGAATTCCGATTTACTCACCTGCTATCAGGAGAGACCTCAGTGCTGCATCTTTCAGCCCAGTACTGGTCCTGAAAAGTAATTTTAACCGATCCAGGATCCAACACTGAGTAAGAAAAAGTAACGATAACAGTTTTTACCTGCTAAGTGAATTTCCTTCCATAGGATAACATTGGTGATTCTATGAGAAAAAGTTTCTAAGTGTCAACTTTTAAAATACAATAATATTCCTTAAAAATCACGACTGTAACCAAAACGCTTTTACTCAACTGTTTACAGGAGATGTACCAGGACTGAATCTAGGATCTAGTCCTGTGGTTAGAAAAGTAATCCATAAAGTAACTAATTGCATTTAACTAGAAATTCACATTGAGCTGAATGTTGCATTGTGTTTGAAAATGTGTTGCCCATTGCAACAACTGTAACTACTGTACTTAAAAGTCTATTGCCTATGTGCAAAGTATTTAAACTAAAGTAATTCATTCTGAGAAAGTATTTTTTGTAATGTAATGTATAATGTAATTACAATGTAATTTAAAAAATAAAATATGTAAAAGAAATTGTTTCTAAAAATGTAGTAAATCAGTATGAAAAATATTAATATAAAAATTAATACATTTAAAAATTGTCATTTAAAAAACCTTTGAAATTCACTGAAAAAACCGTAGGTTTCAGGCACGTTATAGTTACAAATTAGCATTTTAAAAACCTTTGAAATTCACTGAAAAAACCATAGGTTTCAGACACGTTATAGTTAGAAATTAGCATTTAAAAAACCTTTGAAATTCACTGAAAAAACCAGAGGTTTTAGGGACAGTTATAGTTAGTTGGACATTGCACTCGTACAAAACCCGTGAAATTCCCCCGTTATAGTTAGTTCAGCTAACTATAACTCGCGCCCGCAATGCACTGCTGATGACGTCACATATTACATCACTCATGACATGGTCAGTGACATCACTGATGACATCACTGATGACATCTCAAATGACATCACTGATGACATCATCCACGTGATAATCTGATGCAGCTCCTCACACCCTAATATAACCTTTGATACACCCAATCTAAATTACAGAGTGCCATTCGCAAAACCATAGACACTCCAACACCAATAACTACATACCCACTCACTGATTCTTAGGTCTACACACACACATCCACTCACTCACCCGTACAGTCACTCATACTTATGGTCACTCAGTACAGGACTATCATATGCACTCTTACTCCTATATAGACACTCAAACACCGCCACTCATCCATAGAGGTACTCACACACCTAGTCAGTCATGCAAATAATTAAACACACTGCCATTTACTCACCTATACAGTTATACACACACCAGCTCACTTAATCATACAAATACTAGCACATTGTTACGCTCTTATACAATCACTGATACAAGCACACACTCATCCATACAGCCACTATCACAATCACTCACTCTCGCTTATAGCTATTTATATACTCCAATACACATATATACTGCCTTTCACATATTTAGTTACTCACACATGTACCACTGGGACATACATTCACTCACTAACACACTCTTACACACACTTACCCACCCATACAGTCTATCACAGATGCACTCTTGAAACCATCCACCCAGTGAATCACCCACTCGCACATCTATGCACAGTCGCACACACCCCATCCACACAAACACTCAGGCACCCATACAGATACTCATAGAACCAATAAATAACCCATATAGACACTCATGTAGCTATTCGCAAATCCATGCATCCACTTACACACCAACAGACGGATACAGACATTCACACAGTTTAGTCACTAACCCATGCATTCAGTAAGATACGTTTAATCACTCACTTGTAGAGTCAGTCACGCACGTACTAAATCATCCATTCAGACACTTATACACCCACTCATTCTTCAATACGCCTTTCCCTATATATATTAAACATATTTAAACTTTACAGAAACACACAGTCACTGGATGATGTCATCAGTGATGTCATTTGAGATGTCATCAGTGATGTCATCAGTGATGTCACTGACCATGTCATGAGTGATGTAATATGTGACGTCATCAGCAGTGCATTGCGGGGCGCGAGTTATAGTTAGCTGAACTAACTATAACGGGGGAATTTCACGGGTTTTGTACGAGTGCAATGTCCAACTAACTATAACTGTCCCTAAAACCTCTGGTTTTTTCAGTGAATTTCAAAGGTTTTTTAAATGCTAATTTCTAACTATAACGTGTCTGAAACCTATGGTTTTTTCAGTATATATATATATATATATATATATATATATATATATATATATATATATATATATCCACCCACCCACTAGGTGGGATGCACTCCCAGGTGGAAATTGCGCCAAAGCAAGGGCACACGCCATGAACAAAGTCCTTTTCTGGTTTACCTGCCAGACGCGTTTCGGGCCAATGCCCTCTTCAGTGGCAGACCATGTGACATGCCGGCATGCGGCAACCACCAGTAATCCCCATAATAATAACGCTCAGGTGACTCACCTGAAGCAATGCTTCCTGGGACTGGTGGTTCAGTAAACATCGGCAATCCTTTTTAAGACATTTTTGAATGTGAGTGCCGGCGGCGACCCACTTGGGTTTTACTGAACCACCAGTCCCAGGAAGCATTGCTTCAGGTGGTTCACCTGAGCGTTATTATTATGGGGATTTACTGGTGGTTGCCGCATGCCGGCACGTCACATGGTCTGCCACTGAAGAGGGTGTTGGCCCGAAACGCGTCTGGCAGGTTAACCAGAAAAGGACTTTGTTCATGGCGTGTGCCCTTGCTTTGGCGTAATTTCTACCTGGGAGTGCATTCCACCTAGAGGCAACTCTTTTTTTGTATAATATATATATATATATATATATATATATATATATATATATATATATATATATATATATATATATATATATTATATATAGCAGCCATTTATTCAACTTTAAACACAAACTACAATTCCCATGAAACCTTGGCTATAAATTAGAACAAATCTTCCAATGGGGAAATGGTCCCACAGTAACCAATCAGGAACCATAGTCCACAACATAGTCCCTCTTCATTGTCCCTTCTCCCTCTTTCGTCGCACGAGGGCTACCTTCATGTGTCTTGTTTACTCGCATCTGTCCCTACAACAAGAAAGTGTAAGTTGTAACCACAGTAAGACATTTGTGTACTTAAACGTGCGGAAAAACGTCAGGATAAACAGTCACGGACAACGCATGTCATAGCATCCAACAAATCAACAGAGTCTCAAAGCAAGGAAACTTCAGTACTTACTCTGAACGGGGAGGGAGGGTGAAATCCACTCAGAGCTGCACCGGGTGGGATAATCACTCCTGAGCCCTTAATAGAATTGAAGCTTTCTGTTACGATAGCTAAGAAATGTTTCATTCTATGTCAGGACTGGAGGCGAGGATTATGCTAGTTCTCTTGTAGGGGATTTCCGTGTATAGTCATAATCATGTGAATAGTCCCGCCCATGTGTGTGGACCCCGGAGCACTTCATTAGATATATCTTCTTAAGTTGTCATCTTCTGCCTTTCTTCAGGAAGGCCTGTATAGACACTTAAGAAACAAAAGACAATAATGCAGCCTAACCAACTAGGCTACGCTG
Source organism: Calotriton arnoldi (assembly GCA_963921515.1). Taxonomy (NCBI): domain Eukaryota; kingdom Metazoa; phylum Chordata; class Amphibia; order Caudata; family Salamandridae; genus Calotriton; species Calotriton arnoldi. The sequence continues at coordinate 1,594,995 of CAWUFW010001624.1, read as the reverse complement.
GCCATTACTTCATCTTGAAGTGAAAAAAGATAGCCAGTTTAACTTTTTTAATTTAGCAATTTGCTGAGTTTTACACATAGAAAACTCTCCTTTACAAAACTCCTTTCTTTTTTTTCATGATAGAGATGAAAAGGAATGGATAGAGAAGCCCCCATAGGCTGCCATTATATGTCTGCAAATGGATACCGTGCCTTTAAGAGTCTCCAGAGACCCCCGGTATCCCATGATGCACAGCCAGAGGCAGTTACTTTCAGTTCTTTTTTCCGGCTCCTGCTAGCAGGACCCTGGAGCATTGAGCTCTACCTTTTTTGGTATTACATTACAAAGTTAGTTATATATTTGGATTTTTGAAGTTTCACTCAACGTCTTTGGCCTTTATCTACCTTCTGCTGTAGTTTTTTGGCAGATTTTCTGCAGTTTTCTTGTCATAATGCCATCCCTATTTGACAAGTGTCCTGACTGTGGTAGGAAGAAGGCCAAGTCTGATGCTCACAGAGTCTGTATTCTGTGTTTGCCTGTGTCTCATGTGCCTGACCCCTGTTCTATTTGTAAGACCTTTTCCAGGCGCACCCTGCGTGACAGGGAGAAAATTCGGCTCCAAGGGTTGGAGCAGAGAAGACAGAAGGCAGCATCTTCAGCCTCTGGGCAAGGAGAGGGTAAGTCCTCTACCAAGACCCATGCTTCGACCTCTGGGGGGCTCCCCAGTCGAAAAACGGCAGAAAAACTACGCCGGTCCCGATCGACATCGAGGACGATGACGTCGAGAACAGGTATGACGACTATATGCTCTCCGTCGACTCAGGGATCTGGGTCGAAGCGACGTCGACGTTCAACGTCGAGGAGAAGAACGTCGAGGTCTCGGACGAGATCGCCGTCGCGGGTTTCCCCGCGTTCGACGTCGACTCAACGAAGATCGCCGTCGAGGCATCATCGTCGTTGATCGGAGTCTCACAGACAACGGCGGTCGGCGTCGATGCGTCGCCGCCGATCGCCATCAACGTCTACAAGAAGGTCGACGTCGAGGAGAAGATCGAAGTCGATGGGAAGGTCGACGTCGAGGGGTCAACACCGACGTTCGACGTCGAGGTACCGCTCTGGGACTCGCTCCGTAGTGAGCCTATCGTCGCCGACAGGAAGTTCGCGTTCCAGACGACGTCCACGCTCGCCGTCGAGCAGTGGATCGACGTCGAGGGGGAGGTCTGAGGTTGAGTCCAGGGCCCGTCCTCTCGGCTTGCCCGAAAACGGAGGAGGTTGGTCTCTTCTTCAGGTTCGGAGTACTCGCGTACCTATTCACCATCCAGGACACCTCCTGCTCCTCGTCAACCGGTGACACCTCCACCACCGCCAAGTCCTCCGCCTCCTCCACCTCCTCCTGCTCCTCCTCCTCCTCCTCCTCCACCGCTTCCTCCACCTCCGCCTCAGCCTGGGCCCACGGCTCCTCAGCCCACGTGCGCTGTGGAACCTCGAAGACCAAGAACACGGTCTCGCTCGAGACATCGTTCCCATAGACACCACCGGTCTTCCACACGATCCCGTCGTCATCGATATGAGAGATCTCGCTCCCGGCATACCAGGGATACGTCTTCCACGAGTACGGGGAGGTACTCGCCTACTCTAACGGATTCTCCCCCTCAGAGGGTGTCTCCTGTTGACAATATCTCCACCTTCCAGGAGGTTCTGGTCAGAGGGGCTTCAAAGCTGAACATTCCCCTGTCTACTCCTGTGCCGTCGACATCGGTGATATTTGAAACTCTCCAGCAGAGACAAACATCACGTCCATTGCTCCTGTTGGTGCCTGGTTTGGAGGAACCGGCTATGGAGCTGTTTTTGACGCCATCTTCTATAAAATCTGCACCTTCCAGGTTACAGAAAAAATATCACCCACCTGAGTCGGATCCTGCCTTCCTCCGACTGGACCCCACCCCGGACTCAGTCATAGTGGTGGCGGCACGGAAACAGCATGCTACAGCTCCGACTTCCACGGTGCCACCGGATAAGGACAGCCGTAAGCTGGATTCGGTGGGGAGAAAAGCTTGCAGCACCGCGGCTACATCCATGAAGGCGGCCAGCTCTACTGCCTTGCTGGGCCGTTATGACAGATCCCTATGGGAGTCCCTTCAACAATTTGTGGATCTCCTGCCCAGAGACAAGCGGGAAGATTTTCAGGAGATAGTGAATGAGGGCCTGATGGTTTCTAATCAAGTCATCAGCGCTGCAGCGGATTCTTCACTCCTGGCAGCCCACAGATATTGCCACGGAATTGTTCTACGGAGACATGCTTGGCTTTGTCTTACTTCTCTGAAGCCGGAAGCGCAACAGCGCATTTCCAATCTTCCGTTCTCTGGCACGACTCTCTTCCGCTCTCATGCGGACGACGAGATGGCCCGCATGAAGACTGAAATGGAGACTTTGAAGGCTGTAGGTTTAGAAAAACCCAAAGAACAGAGAAAAACCTTCCGCCCTTTCCAGCGGTGTTATTCCTCTCAGAGGTTTCAGCAGTCTCAGGGCTGTCAGTCCAACCAACAACAGCAGTTTCAGCGGTCTTTTCAGCCGTTTCGGAAACGCCAACAGCGAGGACGATCCAACCAGCAGTCTGGACAAGGGACCAAGGCTCCTGCTGGTTCCAAGCCCTGAAGGGTTTCTTCCCCCTCGTCCGTTAACCACTCCGGTGGGGGGAAGCATTCAAAACTATCTGGCAGAGTGGCAGAAAATAACTCAGGACAAATGGGTGCTGAATACTGTTTGCGGTGGCTACTCGCTACGTTTTACAAGTCCTCCTCCGTCGATTCCTCCAACTCGATCACGCTACATGCTACGCGAGTTGCAGAGGGAGGCCAACACCCTCTTACAGAAAAGGGCAATAGAGCCGGTTCCTCTGGCACAAAGAGGAACAGGTCTGTATTCTTGGTTCTTTCTAGTCCGCAAGAAAGACAAGAACGAGTTCAGACCCATCCTCGACTTGCGACAGGCCAACAAATGGGTTCGCAGAGAAAAGTTTCGGATGTTGTCCTTGCATCAAATCTACCCTCAACTTCATCAGGGAGACTGGCTATGCGCAATAGATCTGCAAGATGCATATTTTCACGTGCCCATAGCAAGGAAACATCGCAAGTTCCTGCAATTCACCGTAGGCAACAACCACTATCAATACTCCGTGCTTCCCTTCGGCCTGAAGTCAGCGCCTCGGACATTTTCCAAATGCATGGCTGTAGTTGCTGCACATCTAAGGAAGAACAAGGTGTTCGTCTACCCATATCTAGACGACTGGCTGATCAAGGCAGCTACGTCTCAGGAAGCGCAACTGCATTTCAATTGGACTTCCAATCTCCTTCGTTTGGGCCTCCACATCAACCTCACGAAGTCTGTCTCGACTCCTGTCCAATGTCTACAGTACCTGGGAGCCACCATCGATACACGCACAGCAAACGTGTGTCCTTCGGAGGAGAGACGCTTATCGATCCTTCGGAAGGCTCAGGCTCTCATGACCATGCCCTCCCCGACGGTGAGGAAGGTATCTTCTCTCCTGGGCTCCATGGCCTCCTGTATCTTCCTCACTCCAAATACACGCCTCCATATGAGACCCCTGCAAGAATGTCTGGAGGATCAGTGGGACCAGAAACTGGGGGATTGGGAAGACAGGATTCAGCTGTCACAGCAGGCCCTCCAGTCCATCCGATGGTGGTGTTCTCCCCGCAATCTCCTCCGGGGGATTCCCTTCCACAAGGAGATACCGACACGAACCATAGTGACGGATGCATCTCTCCACGGCTGGGGTGCACATTCCGACCACCTTCAGATACAGGGCACGTGGTCCCGGAAAGAGGCCACGTACCACATCAACTTCCTGGAACTTCGAGCAGTTCATTTGGCGCTGAAAGCCTTCCAGCCGTCGTTTCACACCAGTTCCCTGCTTGTTCAGACGGACAATACGACCACAATGTTCTACCTCAACAAGCAGGGGGGCTCGAGACCTCGAGCGTTATCTCGGGAAGCCCAGACCATCTGGAACTGGCTGTTAGCCTGGAACCTGACCATCACAGCAACTACCCTCCCAGCTGTTCAGAATGCTCAGGCAGACGCGCTCAGCAGAATCATTCACAAAAATCACGAATGGGTCTTAAACGACGAAGTGGTGCGAGACATCTTCGAAAGATGGGGTACTCCAGAAGTCGATCTGTTCGCTACCGCGGAAAACAGCAAATGCCGCGACTTCGCCTCCAGGTTTTACCAACCAGGGACTCTGGGGAATGCACTATGGATCAACTGGTCAGGCGGCTTTCTCTAATCTTTTCCGCCAATTCCCCTGATCCCGACAGCACAGATCAAGCTCTCGCAATCACGGGCCAAGATGATCCTTATTGCTCCGGAGTGGCCCCGTCAGTGGTGGTTCACAGACCTACTCCAACGGTCTCTCCTGCCACATCTCCGTCTTCCATGCCGGCCGGACCTTCTGACGAAGTTCGGCGGGCAGATGGTGCACCCCAACCTCTCGTCGTTGAATTTGGCGGCATGGCTCCTGAGTTAGTACAGTACGGACATTTGAAACTCCCTCAGGACTGTATGGAGATATTGAAGGAGGCCAAACGACCATCCACACGCACGTCCTATGCCTATAAATAGAAGAGATTTTGCATCTGGTGTGCATCTAAGAACGTGGATCCTACCTCCTGCAAGGAAGATGCCATCCTTCCTTACTTGCTATAATTAGCTCATTTTGGCCTTCAGTTTCATTCGATCAAAGTTCACCTGGCAGCTTTAACTGCTTATAGGAAATGTCCTTCACAAACTTCCTTTTTTAAAATCCCAGTCATCAGAGATTTTCTTGAAGGATTGAAGAAAGTGTTTCCTCCCATTAGGCGTCCTTCGCCTCCCTGGGAGCTCAATGTGGTCCTTTCACGACTGATGAGGGAACCGTTTGAACCCATTCATAAGGCCTCTCTTCAGCATCTGTCTTGGAAGACAGCTTTCCTTGTGGCCATAACTTCTGCCCGCAGGGTTAGCGAACTTCAGGCATTGTGTTGTAAAGAGCCTTATACAGTCTTTCATTCCTCTAAGGTAGTTATGAGCACTCAACCGAAGTTCCTCCCGAAAGTTGTTTCAGAGTTTCATGTGAACCAAACTATTACATTGCCTACATTTTTTCAGAATCCCTCTTCTTCTGCTGAGAGGTCGCTTCATTCCCTGGATGTTAGGAGGGTCTTGAAGTTCTACTTGGACAAGACTAAGGATATCCGTAGATCAGACCAGTTATTTGTAAACTATGGCTCTGTCCGAACTGGTCTAGCTACCTCCAAACAATCCATTTCTAGGTGGATTGTTTCCTGTATTCAGCTGTGTTCTGTGTTATCAGAAAGCCAACAAGACTTTGGTTAGTAAGCCTAGGGCTCACTCTACCAGAGGTAAAGCGGCTACTGCGGCTTTACTTCGTAACGTACCCATTTCGGAAATCTGTAAGGCTGCCTCTTGGAAGTCAGTCCATACATTTACTAAGCACTACTGCCTAGACACTGATGCTAGGGCAGATTATCAGGTCGGGCAGGCTTCACTTCGAAATCTATTTGCACAATAGTGCGGTTGTTCTCTGTTTCTTCCACCGCTGGAGAGTTTTTTTTTGGGATGGGCTTGCTAGTCTATTCACATGATTGACTATACACGGAAATCCCCTACAAGAGAAGGAGTAGTTTCTTACCTGTAACTCCAGTTCTCTTGTAGGGGTATTTCCGTGATAGTCATAAGCAACCCGCCCGCCTCCCCGGTGGCAGATACAGTTGTCCCCAAGACTCAGCAGGCTCTGCTTCTTTACGCCTTCAAAAAGAACTGAAAGAAACTGCCTCTGGCTGTGCATCATAGGATACCGGGGGTCTCTGGAGACTCTTAAAGGCACGGTATCCATTTGCAGACATATAATGGCAGCCTATGGGGGCTTCTCTATCCATTCCTTTTCATCTCCATCATGAAAAAAAGAAAGGAGTTTTGTGAAGGAGAGTTTTCTATGTGTAAAACTCAGCAAATTGCTAAATTTAAAAAGTTAAACTGGCTATCTTTTTTCACTTCAAGATGAAGTAATGGCCAGCGTAGCCTAGTTGGTTAGGCTGCATTATTGTCTTTTTGTTTCTTAAGTGTCTATACAGGCCTTCCTGAAGAAAGGCAGAAGATGACAACTTAAGAAGATATATCTAATGAAGTGCTCCGGGGTCCACGCACATGGGCGGGACTATTCACATGAATATGACTATCACGGAAATACCCCTACAAGAGAACTGGAGTTACAGGTAAGAAACTACTCCTTCAAAGCTTGCTCACAACGAGGTGAGCCATATCCAGCACTGGTTTAAAATAGAACCTTTTGAGGGTGGAGTCCGAAAACCAATCGGCCGTGTTGAGGATGTTCTCCAAACGGGCCCCCAAACCAAAGGCTTTTGAAGCCATTGCGCCTAGTGCTGAGTGGAGTGTGCCCCAAATATCTGGAGGTCAATCCCCACCTCCTGCATCACCCACCTAGCAATGGTGGGGGAGGAGACCGCCTTAAATGGCTTCCGCAGAACAATGAGGAGTTGGCTTTCGCCCAGGGGTCGAAACTCTTCGGTGAGTTCATCATATGCCTTCAGGCATTGGACGACGCACAGTTTGGGTGAATCCGGAGTCTCCGGGTAAGTAATGACTGGCATGGCACTTTGTCCTTCTGTGGATTGTAACCGTAACCCCAGTGGGGGAGAAGATCCTGCCCGTACGTCCGAGGCGCGTCTACAGGATATTAGGCAGAGCAGAATAGCTAACTTAGCGGAAAGCTCCTTTCTCTAGTGAAAACGGTTAGGTTGCCAGGAAAGGAAGAAGTTAAGTACCTGGTTCACATCCCAAAGCGCAGAATAGCAGGGCTCTGGTGGAACGGAGAGTCCAATCCCCCACAAAAGGCGGCACACAAAGGGCTGTTCTCCAACCCCTGCGCTGTTGGTTGGAGTGTGGCCAGCTGAAATAGCTGAATGGAAGACATTCACCAATCTGTAGGCTAAGCCACTTGAAGCTAAGTGAGCAAAAAATTAAGAACGTGCACTACATCTGCAGCTACGGGATCGAGACTCCGTCACACACACACCAACGGGTCCATCTACCCCAGGCGGACCGGTACCTCTTGACTGTGCTGTTGGACCAGACCTTTGACATGAAGCCCTCAGCTTTGCCCGAAAGGCCTGAGACCGACCATCGTCACCTGTAATCCGCCACGCCATGAGGGTCAATGACCCCTCTCGAATCAACGGATGTGGAACTTGATCGGGACTGAGAAGTAGTCGGAAACAGGGGGAGTGGGATTGTAGAATCCCAGGAAAGTTCCAGAAGAACTGGAAACCAAACTTGTGATCTCCAAATGGGAGTGATCAGAACCTCTTCCGCACCCTGCCTCCTGAACTGCACGGAGGTTTTCGTGATCATTGCGAAAGGAGGGAAGATGTATCCCTTCTCCCAGCTCCAGTCCTGGAGAAACGCATCCGTGGCCACTGCCAAGGGTTCTGGCCTCCAGCTAAAAAAAACGGGGAAGCTGGTGATCCAGTCTGGAGGCAAAAAAGGTCCACCGAAAAGGGACCCAAGTGCTCCTGAAGGGACGCAAAGACCTCCGAGTGGAGCCTCTAGAGGCTGGAGTCTCGGAAATTGCAAGACGGTAAGTCAGCAACTAGGTTCTCCTGACCCGCAGGTATTCAGCTGTGACTGATATCTGATGGTCCAGGCAATACTGCCAAAAGCTGTTGTCAAGATCCGAGAGTGCTTTGGAGCGGGTGCACCCTAGATGGTTGATATATCGAACCACCGATATGTTGTCCATCTTGAGGAGGACACAGGACTGAATGGAATCCTTTGTCCAGCAACGGACCGCGAAGGAGCCTGCCAGGAGCTCCAAACACTTGATATGTAACCTCTGCTCGTGTGGAGACAACAATCCTCCTGTGGAAAAATCGCCTCATCTGGCGCCCCAGCCTGCTCTGCTGGCATCTGACTCTATAACGATGTCCGGGCGGAACCGAAGATTGCTTGCTCGTTCCAGACGTCCATATGAGCAAGCTACCATCGGATCTCTTCTTGAGTCTCCTCGGAGAGCGGTACTCTGTGGGAGTAGGGGAGGCCTGTCCGCAGGTACGGGGCGTACAGGGGTTGTAGCGCCTGATAATGAAGGGGACCCGGGAAGATGGCCTGAATTGATAAAGAGTGCAGGCCCACCACCCAAGCCAACTGTCTGAGAGAGACCTGCCGTTTGGTGAGGGTGTGCCTCAACTCGTGCTGAACTTTCGACACCTCCCGGGAGGGCAGACTCACGGTGGACGAGGTCGAGTCTATGATGAAACCTAGGAAGGTCACCCTCTGAGCTGGGATCAAGAGGGATTTGGATTAGTTTACCACAAACTCCTGGCCTTGAAGGAGATCTACCACTGTTTGGAGGTGGATGTACAGCTTCCGAGAGCACTGGCCCATAAGGAGAGCATCATCCGGATACACTATAAGACGTATCCCCTGAGCCCTCCGGTATTCCACCACTGGTTTGAGGACCTTTGTGAAACACCACGGAGCTGAGGTGAGACCGAAAGGCAGCGCGGTGAACACGAACATCTGTTGGCGCAAACCAAATTGAAGGAACCTCCTGTGGGGGAGGGGGAAATTGAAATAGCGAGGTAGGCATCCTTTATGTCTAGCTGTGCCATCCAATCTAGGGGCCGAAGGACATCTCGCAGGAGGTGAATTCCCTCCATTTTGAAGTGGCAGTAAACTAGCCACTAGTTGAACTCGTGGAGGTGGATGACAGGTCGCCAACCTCCATCGGCCTTGTCAGCCAGAAAGAGATTGTTGATAAAACCGCGGAGATGTGGAGTTGAATGAAAAATGGAGAGGAGGGAAGCAATCTCTTCGTCCATGAGGGCAGCCTCTCGCCTTGAAAAGTGAATAGGCCGAGGCCTGGTGCCCTGAGAGGGCTTGCCGAAAAACTCTATGTGGAATCCTCTGACCGTCTAGAGGACCCAGGCGTCCCCTGTGATGGAAGTCCAAGTGTGGAAAAAACTTGCCAGTTGCCCCCCTACCCTTAGCGGGGAAGAAGGCAGAATACTCACACGAATTGGAGGAAGGCGCGGCTCCCCGGAATCCTCCGCCTCTGCCATGTCGTCCTCTTGTCAGGTAGAAGTTTCCGAACTGGGTCTGGTCCTGATGCTGGCCTTGCCGGGAGCCTTGCCCTCTAAGTGGATATTGGTTGGAAGGACAGCCGGTCGAGCAGCCCCTGCCTCGACCGGCCCCTTGGAAATTACGAGAGGGAAACACTTTCTTTATTGATGATTGGGCTTGGTCAAGGGAGGTGAATGTGTTGACAAACTTTCCTAATACTTTAACAAATGGCTCCCCAAAGAGCGCACCTTGCGCAATGGCCCCTGCTTCCGAGTCCGCCAGATCCCCCAGCTTGTGGTCCACCTTCATCAAGAGGGAGCGGCGGCGCTCGGTGGGCAGCGCACAGTTCGCATTGCCCAGAAAAATGACTGCCCTCTGTGCCCAGCCAGAAAGGGTCTCCGGAGAGATCAAGGACCCCGAGATCTTGGCCTCTTCGGCCATGCCAAGATTCTTTGTAAGGGGGTCTAGAGTGTCCAGGAGTTTGTCCTGGCACGCCGGGGCGTGGACCTATCAATCCCCTTCTTCGGGTCTTTCATAAACTTCCGGAGAAAAGTGGCCATTTGTGTGTCAATTTCCAGCGTAAGGGCCACCTTCCCGCCAATGAGGGATGCGGGCACTCTACTCGGAGACAGTTACGTGATTCTTTCTCCAGAGGTCTCCGAATGTGCCCCGCCACGTAACTCGCGACCAGTCCAGTTCTGACTTTATAGCATCCTCCGTAAACGCAAGAAAGAGAGTCATTCAGCATTGATACATTTAAATATTCAAAATACAAGGATCTCCCTTTTGACAGAATTGAGCTTAAATGGTTACTGGTCATCGAGCCAGCCACTTCGAGAATACAGTTTTGAAAGTTAAATTTCAATAGTTCTTGGTTGTCACGATCTAGGTGTCCTCGGCGTAACATGGAAAAACCAAGTCTAACGAGCGAACCAGTTCTGATTAAAGAGACTACATGAACGTTAAAAAGAGTACGAGTTGAAGATACTTGTTGAACTTCACAATTAATGTGTTTAGAAGTGGAGGTAAATTTTGCAAATTTTACTGCTTGTATGCAAACTTTTAGAGAAGAGGCTAACCTTTTTAATGTTTGCCTTAGACACTAACCTCACCTTTTTATCACTACTACAAGACACTGTGTTAATTGTAACCCTGGGCATAATACTTTGCTACGCTCACGAAGCATGCAAAGTTTGTGCTACTACGCACTACGCAAATTGCACGTAGCAGAGTGAATAACTGTACTAATAAACGTAGCGTAGCAGGAGTATAATAAACTCCTTCAAATGCTTTGATAAAGCAATTTTTTTATGCTAAAAAGCATATAACCAATTCACAAAAATGAATGTTGACAATAAAATATCAAGCAATGAGAGAGGTGATGATTTTGGAGTCCCCCTAACCTAGGGGAGGACCAAGCAGATGCCTTGAACACAAAAAGCATATCATGTGAACGATTCAATGGTGGTCCCTTCCTCCTAGGACCACCCCAAGCACAGTTATGGGCAAAAATACAATCCCAACCAAAGGCCCTGCAAAGCATTATGGGACGAGATTAGCAGTGGGCAGTGAATATTATAGTGTCCAATATCAAAATAATTCTACAAAGAGCTGCAGTTCAACTAGTCGTCACTGGGTGTCGTCCCTCAAGAGTGAAATGCAAAAGTATTGAAAACCTTTCATGAAGCTTTTGCATTTGACTCGTGAGGGACGACACCCAGTGACGACTAGTTGAACTGCAGCTCTTTGTAGAATTATTTTGATATTGGACACTATAATATTCACTGCCCACTGCTAATCTCGTCCCATAATGCTTTGCAGGGCCTTTGGTTGGGATTGTATTTTTGCCCATAACTGTGCTTGGGGTGGTCCTAAGAGGATGGGACCACCACCTAATCATTCAATAAGATGTGCTTTTGTTTTCAAGACATCTGCTTGGTTCTCTCCCTAAGTTAGCGAGGATACCAAAATCATCACCTCTCTCACTGCTTTTGTTTTCACTTTAGTGAAATGACTATATGCAATTTTAGCATATAAAGACAGAGATATTTATTTTATCTTAACTTGCACTGTACAAGTTTGCTTTTGGTAATTATTGTACAGTGCAGTGAGTCAAGCACACAGCTAGCACTACGCCCAGGCTTAATAATAATAACAAACTCCTTCAAATGCTTTGATAAAGCAATTTTTTATGCTAAAAAGCATATAACCAATTCACAAAAATGAATTTTGACATATCAAGCAATGAGAGAGGTGATGATTTTGGAGTCCCCCTAACCTAGGGGAGGACCAAGCAGATGCCTTGAACACAAAAAGCATATCATGTGAACGATTCAATGGTGGTCCCTTCCTCCTAGGACCACTCCAAGCACAGTTATGGGCAAAAATACAATCCCAACCAAAGGCCCTGCAAAGCATTATGGGACGAGATTAGCAGTGGGCAGTGAATATTATAGTGTCCAATATCAAAATAATTCTACAAAGAGTTGCAGTTCAACTAGTCGTCACTGGGTGTCGTCCCTCACGAGTCAAATGCAAAAGCTTCATGAAAGGTTTTCAATACTTTTGCATTTCACTCTTGAGGGACGACACCCAGTGACGACTAGTTGAACTGCAGCTCTTTGTAGAATTATTTTGATATTGGACACTATAATATTCACTGCCCACTGCTAATCTCGTCCCATAATGCTTTGCAGGGCCTTTGGTTGGGATTGTATTTTTGCCCATAACTGTGCTTGGGGTGGTCCTAGGAGGAATCGTTCAATAAGATGTGCTTTTTGTTTTCAAGACATCTGCTTGGTTGTTGGTTCTCTCCCTAAGTTAGTGAGGATACCAAAATCATCACCTCTCTCACTGCTTGTTAACTTTTTGTTTTCACTTTAGTGAAATGACTATATGCATTTTTAGCATATAAAGACAGAGATATTTATTTTATCTTAACTTGCACTGTACAAGTTTGCTTTTGGTAATTATTGTACAGTGCAGTCAAGCACACAGCTACGCACTACGCAATTTGCATAGCTACGTGTAGTTGAAGCTGTACTTCACGTAGCTACGTGAAGTGCTACTACGCAAACTACGCCCGGGCTTAGTTAATTGCCACAGATAGATTCAATATCAAGGAAGCTGAGCTTGCCAGTATCCAGCAGCATGTGAAGCTCATTCTGCACAAATAGGGCTAAATTCAGCAAATTTTACTTCTTGTACCCAATCATTTAGGTAGGAGGCTAACCACTTTAATGTTTTTCCTTGGACATCCATCTCACCTTGTCTTTTTATCAGGACTGGGAAACACTGCGTCAAATGTCACAGATAAATCCAATATCACGGCAGCAGGGCTGCTGCTATCCAACAGCATGCGTAGCGCAGTGTGCACAAATACTATAGCAGTCCCATGAGCCGCCTTGAACCCAGTTTGTGCAGGATCTAGATCATTAGTGTCAATAAAAGAACACTGAATGTTAGCTTCCCTTTTGGCCACCTTAGCTACAGAGGAAAGTAATTAGATAGGATGGTGATTACTTTATGTAGAGGTTTCAGCTGATGGCTTTTTCAACAATGGCGTCACTACTGCTTAATTTCAGAAAATGGGTAGTAAAGAATCCCGGAAAAACTGATTTATAATATGGTTATGTGAGAAGCAATCGTAAGATCAACAAGGTGGAAAAAGCTTGGTGATCCGGATTTCACCAAGTGCACTATCTTTCAAATTGATTCAGTAGTTGTTGGTGTGAAGTCAAGTATTTGGGAATATGTAAATTGGTTTTTGGAAGGTATATCATTCAACTAACAGTAATAGTGTTCACAGATGTAACAGTGCTTTGAATTGTAAAAACCTAATCAGTAAACAAGGAGGCTAGTGAATCACACAGCTCTCGAAGCTCCATTTTGAGGTCAACCTGAATAGAAAAAGGTATGAGCCAACTTTAGGTGTAACTTTTATTTCTTCATAGGGGACTACATTATTTTCTTTTCTGGTGAATAGTTTGTTGGGTCTGTCGTCAATCAATCAGGGAATTGTAAGCGCGCTACTCACCCGTGAGGGTCTCAAGGCGCTGAGGGGGGGGGGGGGTCCGCAGATCTGTTTAGCCGAAGAGCCAGGTCTTGAGGGTCTTCCTGAAGGTGTTCAGGGAGGGGGCGGGTCTGATGTCTGCCGGTAACTCGTTCCAGGTCTTGGCTGCAATATGAAAGTAGGATCTTCTGCCTGCTCTGGCTCTGTGGATGCGCGGGGTTTCGGCCAGTGCAAGGTTGGAAGATCGGAGGTTTCTTTTGGGTACGTGGAAGTTGATTCTGTCGTTGAGGTATTTGGGTCCGTTGTTGTGTAGGCATTTGTAGGCATGAGTAAGGATTTTGAAAGTGACTCTTTTCTCCACGGGGAGCCAGTGGAGACTTCGTAGGTGTTGGCTGATGTGTTCGTGTCGGGGGATGCCGAGGACGAGTCTGGCGGCGGTGTTCTGTATTGTCTGGAGTTTGCGGAGTAGGGACTTGTTGATGCCGGCGTAGAGTGCGTTTCCATAGTCCAGTCTGCTGGTGATGAGTGCGTGGGTGACTGTCTTCCTTGTCTCAGGGGGGACCCACTTGAAGGTCTTGCGGAGGATGCGGAGGGTGTTGAAGCAGCTGGAGGTGACGGCATTGACCTGTCGGTTCATGGTGAGTGATGAGTCGAGTACGATGCCGAGGTTCTTGGCGTGGTCTGAGGGGGTAGGTGGGCTTCCGAGGGCGGTTGGCCACCAGGTCCTGTCCCATGCAGAAGGGGTGGTACCGAGGACAAGGACTTCTGTCTTCTCGGCGTTGAGCTTCAGGCAGCTGTTGGTCATCCAGACTGCGACGTCTTGCATTCCTTTCTGGAAGTTGAGTTTGGCAGTGGTGGGGTCTTTGGTGAGGGAGAGGATGAGCTGGGTGTCGTCGGCGTAGGATACGATGTTGAGGCCGTGTTGTCGGACGATGGCTGCGAGGGGGGCCATGTAGATGTTTAAGAGGGTGGGGCTCAGTGATGAACGCTGTGGGACTCCGCAGGTGATTTTCGTGGGGTCGGAGAGGAAGGGTGGGAGTCTGATCCTTTGGCTTCTTCCGGTGAGGAATGATTGGATCCAGTCCAGGGCTGTTCCTTGTATGCCTGCATCGTGTAGTCTGGCGACTAGTGTGCGGTGGGAGACGGTGTCGAAGGCCGCTGATAGGTCGAGTAGGATGAGGGCTGCGGAGTGGCCTTGGTCCAGGAGGGTGCGGATGTCGTTTGTGGTGGCGAGTAGGGCGGTCTCTGTGCTGTGGTTGCTTCGGAATCCGGATTGGGATGGGTCGAGGACGGCGTTCTCTTCAATGAATCGTGTCAGTTTCCTGTTGACTGTTTTCTCTGCAACTTTGGCTGCGAAGGGGAATAGCGAGATGGGCCGATAGTTCTTGAGGTCGGTGGGGTCCGCTGTGGGCTTCTTGAGCAGGGGTCTGACTTCTGCTCGCTTCCAGTCGTCTGGGAAGGTGCCTGTTTTGAAGGTGGTGTTGATGGTGCGTTGTAGTTCGGGTGCGATGGCGGCTGCGGCTCTGTGGTAGATGTGAGGGGGGCAGGGGTCGGTGGGGGCCCCCCGAGTGGATGCTTTTCATGTTCGAGGCGGTGTCTTCGGCCGTGATCGGTGTCCAGTTGGAGATGGTGGGCTGGCTGTTGTTTCTGGGGGGCCGGGGGCCGTCTGTGGCGCCTGGTGGATGGTCGATGAAGTTGTCGTAGAGGTTTTTGATCTTGAGGTGGAAATAGGTTCCAAGCTTGTCGCAGAGGTCTTGGGACAGGGTGATGTCTGTGGCTTCGCTGCGTGGGTTGGTGAATTCTTGAATGACACTGAAAAGTTCCTCGGAGTTGGTGGAGTTGGCCATGGCGTCCTTGTAGGTGGTGTGGTTTTCGGTTGTCTTGGTGTTTCTCCAGTTCTTCTCCAGGCGTCTGCAGGTGCGTCTGGCTTCTTGGAGAGCGGTGGTGAACCAGGCGGCTTTCCTGGGGCGTTGTCTGTCGGTGTTGCGTAGCGGGCGAGCTCGTCTGCGCAGTTGGAGATCCAGGTGTGGAGTTCTCTGGCTGCGTCGTTTGCGTCGGGTGCCCAGGTGTGGTTGTTTCGGGTGAGGGTGGAGTTAAGTTGCTCGTTGGTAACCTTGCTCCAGTTCCTTCGAGGTGGGCGTGGGGCTGGTTTGGGTGCCTTGGGTTTGTTGATGGCGAAGTGTACGCAGTGGTGGTCGGTCCATGGCGGCTGCGTTGTGTGGCTGAATTGGACGCTGTTTCCTGCCGCGAAGATGGGGTCGAGGGTGTGTCCTGGTCGGTGTGTTGACGAGTTGTTTAAGTCCGATGCTGGCGAGGTTGTCACGAAGGATAGTGGAGTTGGGGTCGCTGGGGTTGTCGAGGTGGAAGTTCAGGTCTCCAATGAGTATGTAGTTTATTGAGGCGATGGCGTGGGGTGCGATGAAGTCGGTGATGGTGGTGGCGAAGGGTGTTCGGGGGCCGGGGGGTCTGTAGATGAGGGTTCCTCGGAGTGTGGCTTTGGGGGTGGTCTGGATCTGGAAGTGCAGGTGTTCGGCTGAGGGGAAGGTTTCGCTGGAGGTGGTGAGGCGGAGGGTGCTCTTGTGGGCGATGGTGAGGCCCCCTCCTGGGTGGTTGGGGCGGTCTTTCCTCTGGATCTTGTATCCGTCTGGGATGGCGGTGCTGATATCGGGGGCGGAGGATGCGTTGGTCCACGTCTCTGTGAAGAAGGCGATGTCGGGCGAGAGAGAGTCGAGTAGGTTCCAGATTTCCATGGCGTGTTTGTGTACGGAGCGTACGTTGAGGAGGATGCATTTTAGGGTGTCGCCGGTGCTGGCGTCGGCGGTGTTGGAGGCCGGAGTGGTGGTGAGGGTCTGGCGGCAGTGGAGGCAGGAGACCTGGCCGTGGGTCGTGTTCGGCGAGGCCTGTTGGCATTCTCCAAGTCTTCCAGGGTTGAGTGCGAGGAGGGTGGTGGTGTCGTAGCGATGGGTAGTGGGAGGTCCAGGGTTCCTGGCGCTGGCCGCGGTCGGGTCGCAGACGGGCTTGCCTTTGGCACGTCCGCTGCGCGCGTCCGCTGCGCGACCGTGCAGCGGCCGTCATTAAGTAGGGGAGGTGGGAGGGAGGAGAGACTGGGAGGCGGGAGCGGGGGAATTCCGGGGGGGGAGGGGCCGTAGGGGCAGCAGCGGCGAAAGGAACAGGCAGGCACAAGAAAATAAAAACGGTGGTGGAATTAGAGCAAGACACAGATGGGCTCATTAACAGTGGCACAACAGGTAAAAATTAAGAAAACAAAACGGCTGAGAAAGGTTATGGTGGTTGCAGGCAGTCTGGTCCCAGTTGGAGCGGGCGGCAGGCGCAGGAGCGGGCAGCAGCCTCGAACCTCCCAAGGAGGAGGTCGGGGTCTGAAGGCAAGAGACGGCACAGCGGAGCTGCGGGGAGAGAGTGGACCTAGACCGAGGGTCGGAGGTCTTACTTGCGCTCCCCCGCAGCGGCCGCCATTAAGTAGGGGAGGTGGGAGGGAGGAGAGGCTGGAGCGGGGGAATTCCGGGGGGGTGGGGCAGCAGCGGCGAAAGGAACAGGCAGGCACGAGAAAATAAAAACAGTGGTGGAATTGGAGCAAGACACAGATGGGCACAATAACAGTGGCACAACAGGGAAAAATTGAGAAAAAAAAACGGCTGAGAAGGTTACGGTGGTTGCAGGCAGTCTGGTCCCAGTTGGAGCGGGCAGCAGGCGCAGGAGCGGGCTGCAGCCTCGAACCTCCCAAGGAGGAGGTCGGGGTCTGGAGGCAAGAGACGGCACAGCGTCAATAATACTCTCAAACTTCAGGTAAAGTCTTCTGATTTATTAAACTACGGCACTTGTCACCACCAAAGAGTCACAGGACTGCATGCCTTCAACCTTTCCCACACAGTCTCCAACAAGCCCTACATGTCAGAATTGAAAGCACTGATGCGAGTGTTCCCTTCGATCAAATTAATTCAGAACACATCCCCATTTTAACAATCATAAGGAATAACAAGGATTAACGTGTGGATGAATACGTTAAAGATAGATGGACAACTAGAACAGGACATTAATATTCCTTTAAATAAAACCTAAGACTAAAGGCGAACTGGCACCTCACCAAGTTCTATGCTTGCACCGTAGTTAGGAAATTCAATTCTCGCCAAACTCTTTCATCCAGCCTGGTTTCTTTTTGCTTCTGTCAGGATGAGTTATGTTGACTATTCACCATCCATTACCCTGCAGAGCCCAGTCTTTCTCCTGTACTGCCCAAGGTGCAGCCACAGTGACACGAACCACTCTTGAACTTCACGCACCGTGACCTGCTCTGTACATTACCTGTTTCCAAACCACATCATTCTTCTTAACTTGAATGATATTATATGGAGCCATAAAACGTCTTACTCATTTTCTTCACTCACACCATGTCACCTACATTCCATTTTCCACACTTGACTCCATGAGAGGAATCAATTTGCTTCTTATACTTTTCCTGAGGTACTTTTACTGTCCCATTTATATCATTCATCCTAGAGCACACAACTTTACTTTCCAAAGATAGCCAACTTGGGGCTACTTTGGTTCCTGCCTTCTTACCTTTCAAACTGTGACATTCTTGTGAATTGAATTAATCAGGTGTGGTCCAATGTGCCCAAAAGGTCCTTTGCAATGTTTCCACCATGCTGCACTACAAAGCTCTCAGTACACATCCCTTCACCATTTTATTCATGTCTTCCACCAGACCATTTGCCTGCAGAAGATAAAATGCTGTACACTGATGTGAAATTGACAATCCATATAGGAACTCTTGCGTTTCCTGTGAAACAAATTCTATACCAATGTCTGTCACAATGACTTTGGGAATACCTTCCCTGGACAACTATTACTTCAAACACGTAATTACACTTTTGGAAGTACTGCAGCAATATATTTAGTCACTACCAACTTCATAGTGAAGTCAACCAAAACTACCACATACCTCGCAAAGGGCTTTTTAGCTTGGGCTCATGTCAAACATTCTATGACTATCTCTTCAACTATCCTGTCCATGCCAGGCCACCAGTACCCCTCTCTCTAGCTTGACCCGGTTAAGTTCTTCCCCAGGTGGCCATCCTGAGCCAGACTCACTAATTTCACTCTCCTATCTTTCAACGGAATTCTCCTCTCCCCTCCTCACTGCATAATTCATCATTCAATACATACAGTTTATCTTTGACAGCACAAAACTGTCTTTCAGCTCCTGTGAGGTTCCTTACCTCTTGCCAACCTTTAATTCCCTGATTTGTTGATAACAGCACATCCTTCCTTTTGGACTCAGTCCACTTTTTTTGCTCTCCTGGCATCATGATGAACCCATAACACCTTAAAACCTTCTGTCTCTCCAAGACCGTCCTCTACCACCGGCAAGCTGGATAAGCAATCAGCAGCTTTGTTTTAGAAATACATCACATACTGCATCTCAAGATTGAACTCTCTGACACCTTCCTTCTACCTGCTGATCCTGGCTGTGGCTTGGTCACTTCCCTTACATGAAAACACATATACCAGCGGCTTGTGATCACTCATTACAATGAAAAGCATACACCACAAATAAAACTTGAAGGGTTGTATTACTTCCTGCTTAATTACAGAATAGTGCACCTGTACTCCTTTAAGTACCCTTGAGGTGAAGGCCACCACTCTCTTCTCACCATCTTCCATCTGAGCCCACACCGCAAAATTTCAGGCTTGCATCATGTGACAATATTGTCCTTTTCAGAACATCAAAATGTCACAACGTGGGCAGTTTTCCTAACTGTTCTTTTACTTATTCAAATACTTTGGAACACTCCACAGACCACACAAACGTTTCACTTTTTAAAGAAGTTGTCTCGCTGGTTAAACTAAAGAAGCAAAATCTTTTATAAACTTCAAATATTATCCTGTAGACCTACGAAGGACCTCGGCTGTTCCTTATTCTCAGGGTTGAGAGTTCAAATTATAGACTATGCAAAGTCGGTTTTGTGACTGTCTTCTCTAGAAATTGTATGACCCAGATATTCTTGTCTGATGTACGCAGCCGATATTGTGATTATGGATTTAACTCCCAACAGGTTGAATAAGAAACTAATTTCACTTCAGAAATATACTGCGGTACAATATTTGCAGATAAATGTTTCTAAGAGTAAAGTCTTTCCCTCTGTCGGGCCCCCCTTCCGAAACTACCGGCGCAGCGTGAGGCCCAAATCACAATAGACATCTTCCAATACCTGGGCATTCAAATAACCCGAGATCATCATTTGTTTCTCCAGAGGAACCGCACCCCTCAACTAGATAGGCTCCATACTGACACACTACACTGGCGCACCTTGCCACTGTCCTTAACCCCTTCGCTGCTAGGCCTTTTCCCCTCCTGTGCTAAGCCTTTTTTTGGCTATTTGGGGAAGTGGGCGCTTAGGCCCCTGTAACTTTTTGACCACATAAGGTATCCATGCCAAATTTGCGTCCTTTTTTCTAACATCATGGGGATTGTAAAGGTACCCAGGGTTTGTGGATTCCCCTGGAGGGACCCAGAAATTAGTCAAAATACAGCTAATTTTTTTTTTTTTTGGGAAAAATGCAAAAAGGGCTACAGATGAAAGCGTCTTGATTTTTCCCTGCAAATGGCATCAAAAAGGGGTTGTGGGGATGAAATCACCATCTTCCCAGCTTTCAGGGACAAGCAGACTTTTGTCAGAAAACCAACTTTTTTACACAGTTTTGGCATTTTTCTGGGACATAGCCTATTTTTGCTATTTTTTGTGCTTTCAACCTCCTTCCAGTTAATGGTAGAAATGGGTATGAAACCAATAATGCATCCTGGAAAGCCATACATTTCTGAAAAGTAGACAAAATTCTGAATTCAGCAAGGGGTCATTTGTGTAGATCCTTAAAGTTTTCCTTATAGAAACTAACAGTTAAATAAAGGAAAAATAGAAAATTAGTTGAAAAAAACAGCCATTTGTGTCAACGTTTTCACCTGTAACTTCTTCTAATTATGACAGCTGTTTGAAGGCAATATACCGTTATATCCGCTGGACCTTTCTGGTTGTGGGGATATATAGGACTTGTAGGTTCACCAAGAACCCGACGAACCCAGAGCCAATAATTGAGCAACATCTTGCAATGATTTTTTTAAGTACCGGGTATATAGCAATTATTTTGGGAAAATGTATACATGGAAAAATTGTTATGAAAGACACCTATGTATTTCTGAAATGGGAACAAAATGTAGATTTTAGAAACAGTAGATATTTGCACATTTCCGAAATTGGGAGTACCCATACTAGCATGAGAATTATAGGTCATTTTTCAAAATGACTTATTTTTACACATTGTCTTTCATTTGGAAGGCAGAAATGCATCGAAAGTCAATAGGTAATAACAGTTGCTCTACAATTCTGTGTTACCCTAAGTCTCCCGATAAAAATGGTACCTCACTTGTGTGGGTAGCCCTTGTGCCTACAACAGGAAATGGCTCAAAATGCAACGTGGACGTACCACATTTTCACAATGAAAAATTACCCTTTTTTGCAAAGTGCCTAGGTGTAGTTTTTGAACCCTAGCTCTGCCGGCACCTAGGGAAACCTAGCAAACCTATACATTTTTGAAAACTAGACACCCAGGGAATCCAGGATGGGGTGACTTGACTGCCTCCCACCAGGTTCTGTTACCCAGAATCCCTTGCAAACATAAAAAATTGTCAAAAAAACCACATTTTTCCCACATTTCTGTGGTGGAAAGTTCTGGAATCTGCGTGGATCCACAAATTTCCACCCACCCCGCGTTCCCCGAAGTCTTACGAGAAAAATGGTACCTCACTTGTGTGGGTCGGCCTAGTGCCTGCGACAGGAAACGGCGCAAAACGCAACGTGGTCACACCTCAATTTCGCAGTGAAAAATGACCCTTTTTTGGCAAAGTGCCTAGCTGTAGTTTTTGAACCCTAGCTCTGCCGGCACCTAGGGAAACCTAGCAAACCTATACATTTTTGAAAACTAGACACCCAGGGGAATCCAGGATGGGGTGACTTGACTGCCTCCCACCAGGTTCTGTTACCCAGAATCCCTTGCAAACATAATTTTTTTTTAAAAAAAACACATTTCCCCCACATTTCTGTGGTGGAAAGTTCTGGAATCTGCGTGGATCCACAAATTTCCACCCACCCCGCGTTCCCCAAAGTCTTACGAGAAAAATGGTACCTCACTTGTGTGGGTCGGCCTAGTGCCTGCGACAGGAAACGGCGCAAAACGCAACGTGGTCACACCTCAATTTCGCAGTGAAAAATGACCCTTTTTTGGCAAAGTGCCTAGCTGTAGTTTTTGAACCCTAGCTCTGCCGGCACCTAGGGAAACCTAGCAAACCTATACATTTTTGAAAACTAGACACCCAGGGAATCCAGGATGGGGTGACTTGACTGCCTCCCACCAGGTTCTGTTACCCAAAATCCCTTGCAAACATAAAACATTGTCAAAAAAACACATTTTCCCCACATTTCTGTGGTGGAAAGTTCTGGAATCTGCGTAGATCCACAAATTTCCACCCACCCCGCGTTCCCCAAAGTCTTATGAGAAAAATGGTACCTCACTTGTGTGGGTCGGCCTAGTGCCTGCGACAGGAAACGGCGCAAAACGCAACGTGGTCACACCTCAATTTCGCAGTGAAAAATGACCCTTTTTTGCAAAGTGCCTAGCTGTAGTTTTTGAACCCTAGCTCTGCCGGCACCTAGGAAACCTAGCAAACCTATACATTTTTGAAAACTAGACACCGAGGGGAATCCTGGACTGCCTCCCACCAGGTTCTGTTACCCAGAATCCCTTGCAAACCTAAAAATTATCAAAAAACCCCATTTTCCCCACATTTCTGTAGTGGAAAGTTCTGGAATCTGCGTGGATCCACAAATTTCCACCCACCCCGCGTTCCCCAAAGTCTTCTGAGAAAAATGGTACCTCACTTGTGTGGGTCGACCTAGTGCCCGCGACAGGAAACGGCGCAAAACGCAACGTGGTCACACCTCAATTTCGAAGTGAAAAATGACCCTTTTTTGGCAAAGTGCCTAGCTGTAGTTTTTAACCCTAGCTCTGCCGGCACCTAGGGAAACCTAGCAAACCTATACATTTTTGAAAACTAGACACCCAGGGGAATCCAGGATGGGGTGACTGGACTGCCTCCCACCAGGTTCTGTTACCCAGAATCCCTTGCAAACATAAAAAATTGTAAAAAAACCTCATTTTCCCCACATTTCTGTGGTGGAAAGTTCTGGAATCTGCGTGGATCCACAAATTTCCACCCACCCGCGTTCCCCAAAGTCTTATGAGAAAAATGGTACCTCACTTGTGTGGGTCGGCCTAGTGCCTGCGACAGGAAACGGCGCAAAACGCAACGTGGTCACACCTCAATTTCGCAGTGAAAAATGACCCTTTTTTTGCAAAGTGCCTAGCTGTAGTTTTTGAACCCTAGCTCTGCCGGCACCTAGGGAAACCTAGCAAACCTATACATTTTTGAAAACTAGACACCGAGGGAATCCTGGACTGCCTCCCACCAGGTTCTGTTACCCAGAATCCCTTGCAAACCTAAAAAATTATCAAAAAAACCCCATTTTCCCCACATTTCTGTAGTGGAAAGTTCTGGAATCTGCGTGGATCCACAAATTTCCACCCACCCCGCGTTCCCCAAAGTCTTACGAGAAAAATGGTACCTCACTTGTGTGGGTCGACCTAGTGCCCGCGACAGGAAACGGCGCAAAGCGCAGCGTGGTCACACCTCAATTTCGAAGTGAAAAATGACCCTTTTTGGCAAAGTGCCTAGCTGTAGTTTTTAACCCTAGCTCTGCCGGCACCTAGGGAAACCTAGCAAACCTATACATTTTTGAAAACTAGACACCCAGGGGAATCCAGGATGGGGTGACTGGACTGCCTCCCACCAGGTTCTGTTACCCAGAATCCCTTGCAAACATAAAAAATTGTCAAAAAAACCACATTTTCCCCACATTTCTGTGGTGGAAAGTTCTGGAATCTGCATGGATCCACAAATTTCCACCCACCCCGCATTCCCCAAAGTCTTACGAGAAAAATGGTACCTCACTTGTGTGGGTCGGCCTAGTGCCTGCGACAGGAAACGGCGCAAAACGCAACGTGGTCACACCTCAATTTCGCAGTGAAAAATGACCCTTTTTTGCAAAGTGCCTAGCTGTAGTTTTTGAACCCTACCTCTGCCGGCACCTAGGGAAACCTAGCAAACCTATACATTTTTGAAAACTAGACACCCAGGGAATCCAGGATGGGGTGACTTGACTGCCTCCCACCAGGTTCTGTTACCCAGAATCCCTTGCAAACATAAACAATTGTCAAAAAAACCACATTTTCCCCACATTTCTGTGGTGGAAAGTTCTGGAATCTGCGTGGATCCACAAATTTCCACCCACCCGCGTTCCCCAAAGTCTTACGAGAAAAATGGTACCTCACTTGTGTGGGTCGGCCTAGTGCCTGCGACAGGAAATGGCGCAAAACGCAACGTGGTCACACCTCAATTTCGCAGTGAAAAATGACCCTTTTTGGCAAAGTGCCTAGCTGTAGTTTTTAACCCTACCTCTGCCGGCACCTAGGGAAACCTAGCAAACCTATACATTTTTGAAAACTAGACACCCAGGGAATCCAGGATGGGGTGACTTGACTGCCTCCCACCAGGTTCTGTTACCCAGAATCCCTTGCAAACATAAAAAGTGTCAAAAAAACCACATTTTCCCCACATTTCTGTGGTGGAAAGTTCTGGAATCTGCGTGGATCCACAAATTTCCACCCACCCCGCGTTCCCCAAAGTATTACGAGAAAAATGGTACCTCACTTGTGTGGGTCAGCCTAGTGCCTGCGACAGGAAACGGCGCAAAACGCAACGTGGTCACACCTCAATTTCGCAGTGAAAAATGACCCTTTTTGGCAAAGTGCCTAGCTGTAGTTTTTGAACCCTACCACTGCCGGCACCTAGGAAACCTAGCAAACCTATACATTTTTGAAAACTAGACACCCAGGGGAATCCAGGATGGGGTGACTGGACTGCCTCCCACCAGGTTCTGTTACCCAGAATCCCTTGCAAACCTAAACAATTGTCAAAAAAACCACATTTTCCCCACATTTCTGTGGTGGAAAGTTCTGGAATCTGCGTGGATCCACAAATTTCCACCCACCCCGCGTTCCCCAAAGTCTTACGAGAAAAATGGTACCTCACTTGTGTGGGTCGGCCTAGTGCCTGCGACAGGAAACGGCGCAAAACGCAACGTGGTCACACCTCAATTTCGCAGTGAAAAATGACCCTTTTTTGGCAAAGTGCCTAGCTGTAGTTTTTGAACCCTACCTCTGCCGGCACCTAGGGAAACCTAGCAAACCTATACATTTTTGAAAACTAGACACCCAGGGGAATCCAGGATGGGGTGACTTGACTGCCTCCCACCAGGTTCTGTTACCCAGAATCCCTTGCAAACATAAAAATTGTCAAAAAAACCACATTTTCCCCACATTTCTGTGGTGGAAAGTTCTGGAATCTGCGTGGATCCACAAATTTCCACCCACCCCGCGTTCCCCAAAGTCTTACGAGAAAAATGGTACCTCACTTGTGTGGGTCGGCCTAGTGCCTGCGACAGGAAACGGCGCAAAACGCAACGTGGTCACACCTCAATTTCGCAGTGAGAAATGACCCTTTTTGGCAAAGTGCCTAGCTGTAGTTTTTGAACCCTACCTCTGCCGGCACCTAGGAAACCTAGCAAACCTATACATTTTTGAAAACTAGACACCCAGGGGAATCCAGGATGGGGTGACTTGACTGCCTCCCACCAGGTTCTGTTACCCAGAATCCCTTGCAAACATAAAAAATTGTCAAAAAAACCACATTTTCCCCACATTTCTGTGGTGGAAAGTTCTGGAATCTGCGTGGATCCACAAATTTCCACCCACCCCGCGTTCCCCAAAGTATTACGAGAAAAATGGTACCTCACTTGTGTGGGTCGGCCTAGTGCCTGCGACAGGAAACGGCGCAAAACGCAACGTGGTCACACCTCAATTTCGCAGTGAAAAATGACCCTTTTTTGGCAAAGTGCCTAGCTGTAGTTTTTTAACCCTACCTCTGCCGGCACCTAGGGAAACCTAGCAAACCTATACATTTTTGAAAACTAGACACCCAGGGAATCCAGGATGGGGTGACTGGACTGCCTCCCACCAGGTTCTGTTACCCAGAATCCCTTGCAAACCTAAAAAATTGTCAAAAAAACACATTTTCCCCACATTTCTGTGGTGGAAAGTTCTGGAATCTGCGTGGATCCACAAATTTCCACCCACCCGCGTTCCCCAAAGTCTTACGAGAAAAATGGTACCTCACTTGTGTGGGTCGGCCTAGTGCCTGCGACAGGAAACGGCGCAAAGCGCAACGTGGTCACACCTCAATTTCGCAGTGAAAAATGACCCTTTTTTGGCAAAGTGCCTAGCTGTAGTTTTTGAACCCTAGCTCTGCCGGCACCTAGGGAAACCTAGCAAACCTATACATTTTTGAAAACTAGACACCCAGGGGAATCCAGGATGGGGTGACTTGACTGCCTCCCACCAGGTTCTGTTACCCAAAATCCCTTGCAAACATAAAACATTGTCAAAAAAAACACATTTTCCCCACATTTCTGTGGTGGAAAGTTCTGGAATCTGCGTAGATCCACAAATTTCCACCCACCCCGCGTTCCCCAAAGTCTTATGAGAAAAATGGTACCTCACTTGTGTGGGTCGGCCTAGTGCCTGCGACAGGAAACGGCGCAAAACGCAACGTGGTCACACCTCAATTTCGCAGTGAAAAATGACCCTTTTTTGCAAAGTGCCTAGCTGTAGTTTTTGAACCCTAGCTCTGCCGGCACCTAGGGAAACCTAGCAAACCTATACATTTTTGAAAACTAGACACCGAGGGGAATCCTGGACTGCCTCCCACCAGGTTCTGTTACCCAGAATCCCTTGCAAACCTAAAAAATTATCAAAAAAACCCCATTTTCCCCACATTTCTGTAGTGGAAAGTTCTGGAATCTGCGTGGATCCACAAATTTCCACCCACCCCGCGTTCCCCAAAGTCTTCTGAGAAAAATGGTACCTCACTTGTGTGGGTCGACCTAGTGCCCGCGACAGGAAACGGCGCAAAACGCAACGTGGTCACACCTCAATTTCGAAGTGAAAAATGACCCTTTTTGGCAAAGTGCCTAGCTGTAGTTTTTAACCCTAGCTCTGCCGGCACCTAGGGAAACCTAGCAAACCTATACATTTTTGAAAACTAGACACCCAGGGAATCCAGGATGGGGTGACTGGACTGCCTCCCACCAGGTTCTGTTACCCAGAATCCCTTGCAAACATAAAAAATTGTAAAAAAACCTCATTTTCCCCACATTTCTGTGGTGGAAAGTTCTGGAATCTGCGTGGATCCACAAATTTCCACCCACCCCGCGTTCCCCAAAGTCTTATGAGAAAAATGGTACCTCACTTGTGTGGGTCGGCCTAGTGCCTGCGACAGGAAACGGCGCAAAACGCAACGTGGTCACACCTCAATTTCGCAGTGAAAAATGACCCTTTTTTTGCAAAGTGCCTAGCTGTAGTTTTTGAACCCTAGCTCTGCCGGCACCTAGGGAAACCTAGCAAACCTATACATTTTTGAAAACTAGACACCGAGGGAATCCTGGACTGCCTCCCACCAGGTTCTGTTACCCAGAATCCCTTGCAAACCTAAAAAATTATCAAAAAAACCCCATTTTCCCCACATTTCTGTAGTGGAAAGTTCTGGAATCTGCGTGGATCCACAAATTTCCACCCACCCCGCGTTCCCCAAAGTCTTACGAGAAAAATGGTACCTCACTTGTGTGGGTCGACCTAGTGCCCGCGACAGGAAACGGCGCAAAACGCAACGTGGTCACACCTCAATTTCGAAGTGAAAAATGACCCTTTTTTGGCAAAGTGCCTAGCTGTAGTTTTTAACCCTAGCTCTGCCGGCACCTAGGGAAACCTAGCAAACCTATACATTTTTGAAAACTAGACACCCAGGGAATCCAGGATGGGGTGACTGGACTGCCTCCCACCAGGTTCTGTTACCCAGAATCCCTTGCAAACATAAAAAATTGTCAAAAAAACCACATTTTCCCCACATTTCTGTGGTGGAAAGTTCTGGAATCTGCGTGGATCCACAAATTTCCACCCACCCCGCATTCCCCAAAGTCTTACGAGAAAAATGGTACCTCACTTGTGTGGGTCGGCCTAGTGCCTGCGACAGGAAACGGCGCAAAACGCAACGTGGTCACACCTCAATTTCGCAATGAAAAATGACCCTTTTTTTGCAAAGTGCCTAGCTGTAGTTTTTGAACCCTAGCTCTGCCGGCACCTAGGGAAACCTAGCAAACCTATACATTTTTGAAAACTAGACACCGAGGGGAATCCTGGACTGCCTCCCACCAGGTTCTGTTACCCAGAATCCCTTGCAAACCTAAAAAATTATCAAAAAAACCCCATTTTCCCCACATTTCTGTAGTGGAAAGTTCTGGAATCTGCGTGGATCCACAAATTTCCACCCACCCCGCGTTCCCCAAAGTCTTCTGAGAAAAATGGTACCTCACTTGTGTGGGTCGACCTAGTGCCCGCGACAGGAAACGGCGCAAAACGCAACGTGGTCACACCTCAATTTCGAAGTGAAAAATGACCCTTTTTTGGCAAAGTGCCTAGCTGTAGTTTTTAACCCTAGCTCTGCCGGCACCTAGGGAAACCTAGCAAACCTATACATTTTTGAAAACTAGACACCCAGGGGAATCCAGGATGGGGTGACTGGACTGCCTCCCACCAGGTTCTGTTACCCAGAATCCCTTGCAAACATAAAAAATTGTAAAAAAAACCTCATTTTCCCCACATTTCTGTGGTGGAAAGTTCTGGAATCTGCGTGGATCCACAAATTTCCACCCACCCCGCGTTCCCCAAAGTCTTATGAGAAAAATGGTACCTCACTTGTGTGGGTCGGCCTAGTGCCTGCGACAGGAAACGGCGCAAAACGCAACGTGGTCACACCTCAATTTCGCAGTGAAAAATGACCCTTTTTTTGCAAAGTGCCTAGCTGTAGTTTTTGAACCCTAGCTCTGCCGGCACCTAGGGAAACCTAGCAAACCTATACATTTTTGAAAACTAGACACCGAGGGGAATCCTGGACTGCCTCCCACCAGGTTCTGTTACCCAGAATCCCTTGCAAACCTAAAAAATTATCAAAAAAACCCCATTTTCCCCACATTTCTGTAGTGGAAAGTTCTGGAATCTGCGTGGATCCACAAATTTCCACCCACCCCGCGTTCCCCAAAGTCTTACGAGAAAAATGGTACCTCACTTGTGTGGGTCGACCTAGTGCCCGCGACAGGAAACGGCGCAAAACGCAACGTGGTCACACCTCAATTTCGAAGTGAAAAATGACCCTTTTTTGGCAAAGTGCCTAGCTGTAGTTTTTTAACCCTAGCTCTGCCGGCACCTAGGGAAACCTAGCAAACCTATACATTTTTGAAAACTAGACACCCAGGGGAATCCAGGATGGGGTGACTGGACTGCCTCCCACCAGGTTCTGTTACCCAGAATCCCTTGCAAACATAAAAAATTGTAAAAAAAACCACATTTTCCCCACATTTCTGTGGTGGAAAGTTCTGGAATCTGCGTGGATCCACAAATTTCCACCCACCCCGCATTCCCCAAAGTCTTACGAGAAAAATGGTACCTCACTTGTGTGGGTCGGCCTAGTGCCTGCGACAGGAAACGGCGCAAAGCGCAACGTGGTCACACCTCAATTTCGCAATGAAAAATGACCCTTTTTTGCAAAGTGCCTAGCTGTAGTTTTTGAACCCTACCTCTGCCGGCACCTAGGGAAACCTAGCAAACCTATACATTTTTGAAAACTAGACACCCAGGGGAATCCAGGATGGGGTGACTTGACTGCCTCCCACCAGGTTCTGTTACCCAGAATCCCTTGCAAACATAAACAATTGTCAAAAAAACCACATTTTCCCCACATTTCTGTGGTGGAAAGTTCTGGAATCTGCGTGGATCCACAAATTTCCACCCACCCCGCGTTCCCCAAAGTCTTACGAGAAAAATGGTACCTCACTTGTGTGGGTCGGCCTAGTGCCTGCGACAGGAAATGGCGCAAAACGCAACGTGGTCACACCTCAATTTCGCAGTGAAAAATGACCCTTTTTGGCAAAGTGCCTAGCTGTAGTTTTTAACCCTACCTCTGCCGGCACCTAGGGAAACCTAGCAAACCTATACATTTTTGAAAACTAGACACCCAGGGAATCCAGGATGGGGTGACTTGACTGCCTCCCACCAGGTTCTGTTACCCAGAATCCCTTGCAAACATAAAAAGTGTCAAAAAAACCACATTTTCCCCACATTTCTGTGGTGGAAAGTTCTGGAATCTGCGTGGATCCACAAATTTCCACCCACCCCGCGTTCCCCAAAGTATTACGAGAAAAATGGTACCTCACTTGTGTGGGTCAGCCTAGTGCCTGCGACAGGAAACGGCGCAAAACGCAACGTGGTCACACCTCAATTTCGCAGTGAAAAATGACCCTTTTTTGGCAAAGTGCCTAGCTGTAGTTTTTGAACCCTACCACTGCCGGCACCTAGGGAAACCTAGCAAACCTATACATTTTTGAAAACTAGACACCCAGGGAATCCAGGATGGGGTGACTGGACTGCCTCCCACCAGGTTCTGTTACCCAGAATCCCTTGCAAACCTAAACAATTGTCAAAAAAACCACATTTTCCCCACATTTCTGTGGTGGAAAGTTCTGGAATCTGCGTGGATCCACAAATTTCCACCCACCCCGCGTTCCCCAAAGTCTTACGAGAAAAATGGTACCTCACTTGTGTGGGTCGGCCTAGTGCCTGCGACAGGAAACGGCGCAAAACGCAACGTGGTCACACCTCAATTTCGCAGTGAAAAATGACCCTTTTTTGGCAAAGTGCCTAGCTGTAGTTTTTGAACCCTACCTCTGCCGGCACCTAGGGAAACCTAGCAAACCTATACATTTTTGAAAACTAGACACCCAGGGGAATCCAGGATGGGGTGACTTGACTGCCTCCCACCAGGTTCTGTTACCCAGAATCCCTTGCAAACATAAAAAATTGTCAAAAAAACCACATTTTCCCCACATTTCTGTGGTGGAAAGTTCTGGAATCTGCGTGGATCCACAAATTTCCACCCACCCCGCGTTCCCCAAAGTCTTACGAGAAAAATGGTACCTCACTTGTGTGGGTCGGCCTAGTGCCTGCGACAGGAAACGGCGCAAAACGCAACGTGGTCACACCTCAATTTCGCAGTGAAAAATGACCCTTTTTTGGCAAAGTGCCTAGCTGTAGTTTTTGAACCCTACCTCTGCCGGCACCTAGGGAAACCTAGCAAACCTATACATTTTTGAAAACTAGACACCCAGGGAATCCAGGATGGGGTGACTTGACTGCCTCCCACCAGGTTCTGTTACCCAGAATCCCTTGCAAACATAAAAAATTGTCAAAAAAACCACATTTTCCCCACATTTCTGTGGTGGAAAGTTCTGGAATCTGCGTGGATCCACAAATTTCCACCCACCCCGCGTTCCCCAAAGTATTACGAGAAAAATGGTACCTCACTTGTGTGGGTCGGCCTAGTGCCTGCGACAGGAAACGGCGCAAAGCGCAACGTGGTCACACCTCAATTTCGCAGTGAAAAATGACCCTTTTTTGGCAAAGTGCCTAGCTGTAGTTTTTAACCCTACCTCTGCCGGCACCTAGGGAAACCTAGCAAACCTATACATTTTTGAAAACTAGACACCCAGGGAATCCAGGATGGGGTGACTGGACTGCCTCCCACCAGGTTCTGTTACCCAGAATCCCTTGCAAACCTAAAAATTGTCAAAAAAACCACATTTTCCCCACATTTCTGTGGTGGAAAGTTCTGGAATCTGCGTGGATCCACAAATTTCCACCCACCCCGCGTTCCCCAAAGTCTTACGAGAAAAATGGTACCTCACTTGTGTGGGTCGGCCTAGTGCCTGCGACAGGAAACGGCGCAAAACGCAACGTGGTCACACCTCAATTTCGCAGTGAAAAATGACCCTTTTTGGCAAAGTGCCTAGCTGTAGTTTTTGAACCCTACCTCTGCCGGCACCTAGGGAAACCTAGCAAACCTATACATTTTTGAAAACTAGACACCCAGGGGAATCCAGGATGGGGTGACTTGACTGCCTCCCACCAGGTTCTGTTACCCAGAATCCCTTGCAAACATAAAAATTGTCAAAAAAACCACATTTTCCCCACATTTCTGTGGTGGAAAGTTCTGGAATCTGCGTGGATCCACAAATTTCCACCCACCCGCGTTCCCCAAAGTATTACGAGAAAAATGGTACCTCACTTGTGTGGGTCGGCCTAGTGCCTGCGACAGGAAACGGCGCAAAGCGCAACGTGGTCACACCTCAATTTCGCAGTGAAAAATGACCCTTTTTTGGCAAAGTGCCTAGCTGTAGTTTTTAACCCTACCTCTGCCGGCACCTAGGGAAACCTAGCAAACCTATACATTTTTGAAAACTAGACACCCAGGGGAATCCAGGATGGGGTGACTGGACTGCCTCCCACCAGGTTCTGTTACCCAGAATCCCTTGCAAACCTAAAAAATTGTCAAAAAAACCACATTTTCCCCACATTTCTGTGGTGGAAAGTTCTGGAATCTGCGTGGATCCACAAATTTCCACCCACCCCGCGTTCCCCAAAGTATTACGAGAAAAATGGTACCTCACTTGTGTGGGTCGGCCTAGTGCCTGCGACAGGAAACGGCGCAAAACGCAACGTGGTCACACCTCAATTTCGCAGTGAAAAATGACCCTTTTTTGGCAAAGTGCCTAGCTGTAGTTTGTGAACCCTAGCTCTGCTGGCACCTAGGGAAACCTACCAAACCACACATTTCTGAAAAGTAGACACCCGGGGGCTTCCAGGAGGTATGGCTTGCGTGGATCCCCCAACGTTTCCTTACCCAGAATCCCCTGCAAACCTCAATTTTAGCTGAAAAAATCACTTTTTCACACATTTTTGTGTGGGAAAGTGTGGCATCACTGGCCTCACACAAATTTCCTACCACCCAGCGTTCCCCCAGGTCTCCCGATAAAAATGGTGCCTCACTTGTGTGGGAGGCCCAAGTACCAGCGACAGGCAAGCGCCCACAACGTAGTGAGGCGACCTCAAAATGGCCTTTCACAAAACCACCTGGTTTTGCAAGGGAGTCACCTGGGTTTTTGGCCCGTGCTCGGCGGCCATCTAGGAAACCTACCAAACCCACACATTTCTGAAAAGTAGACACCCGGGGCTTCCAGGGAGGTATAGCTTGCGTGGATCCCCCAACGTTTCCTTACCCAGAATACCCTGCAAACCTCAATTTTAGCTGAAAAAATCACTTTTTCACACATTTTTGTGTGGGAAAGTGTGGCATCACTGGCCTCACACAAATTTCCTACCACCCAGCGTTCCCCAGGTCTCCCGATAAAAATGGTGCCTCACTTGTGTGGGAGGCCCAAGTACCCGCGACATGCAAGGACACAAAGCGTTTTGAGGCAACATCAACATTGCCTATCAAAAAATGTTTTGGGCCCTTGCCTGTCGTGAGTACTTAGGCCTCCCACACAAGTGAGCACCATTTATCGGAGACCTGAGGAACGCTGGTGGTAGGAAATGTGTGAGGCCAGTGATTCCACACTTCCCACACAAATGTGTGAAAAAAGTGATTTCAGCTAAAATCGAGGTTTGCAGGATTCTGGAAGACGTTGGAGATCCACGCAAGCCATACCTCCTGGAAGCCCCAGGTGTCTACTTTTCAGAAATGTGTGGGTTTGATGGATCTCCTAGACGGCCAAGACCAGGTGACCCTTGCAAAACCAGGTGGTTTGTGAAGGCCATTTTGAGGTCGCCTCACTACGTTGGGCCCTGCCTGTCGCGAGTACTGGGCCTCCCACACAAGTGAGGCACCATTTTATCGGGAACCTGGGGAGCTGGTGTAGGAAATTGTGTGAGGCCAGTGATGCCACACTCCCACACAAATGTGTGAAAAAGTGATTTTTTCAGCTAAAATTGAGGTTCATGGGATTCTGGTAGAAACGTTGGGGATCCACGCAAGCCATACCTCCCTGAAGCCCCCGGGTGTCTACTTTTCAGAAATGTGGGTTTGGTAGGTTTCCCTAGGTGACCGCCGAGCCCGGGCCAAAAACCCAGGTGACCCCCTTGCAAAACCAGGTCATTTTGAGATAATGTGTTGTTTATTTCTGCAGCGTGAAAATTTTGGCACAATATTGCAAGGAAAATGTGACAGACATTTTGAGGTTTGCAGGACATTGTGGGTACCATAACTTGTTGGGATCCACAAGAGAGATATCACCATGTACTCCCATGGGTGTTTCGTTTACGACAATATCTACAGTTGGTAGGTTATTCTTAGACGGAATGTACACCTTGGCAGACAGACTAAAAGACAAAGATTACTGCACAGCCATCTATTCCTCAAGCACACACACATACTGGTTGGATTTGGCACGAGGGCAAGTGATGGTTCAGTATATACAATTTTATTAACAAGAGATTTCACAAAAATGAAATGCACTGTCAATAATTGAAAGGACAAAAAACTGAACCAGTGACTTGCAGCTCGTGAGCTGTAAAGCCACGTCAAGGCCCCAACCGCTTTACAGGCCATTCACACACCTTTCATACGTGATACACACAAGACCATTCACACCACCAGGCACGAAACAAACACATTACAACATTCACAAAAAGGGACAAGGTACACCCTGCTTGAGAAAGACAAAAAAAATATTACTGCACAGCCATCTAATCCTCAAGCACACACACATACTGGTTGGATTTGGCACGAGGGTGAGTGATGGTTCAGTATATACAATTGTATTAACAAGTGATTTCACAAAAATGAAATGCACTGTTAATAATTGAAAGGACGAGAAACTGAACCATTGACTCACAGCTCGTGAGCTGTAAAGCCACGACAAGGCACCAACCTCTTTACAGGCCATTCATACACCTTTCATATGTGTGACAAATACAAAACCATTCACACCACCAGCCGCGGGCCCATCACATTACAACACTCACACCAGCAGACAGCGCCATTCAAGGGCCCATCACTTTCACACGCCCACATTCCTAACACAGCAACCACACAAGCTGATGGATTGCGTGGAGTGTCGCTCGGCTAGCAGTGTGTGTAGTGACCAGCAGCAAGTCACTACTCACACAATGCCAGCCGAGCGCCAGTCCACGCACACCGCCAGCCAAGCGCCACTCCACACACACCGCCAGCCAAGCGCCACTCCACGCACACCGCCAGCCAAGCGCCACTCCACGCACACCGCCAGCCAAGCGCCACTCCACGCACACCGCCAGCCTAGCGCCACTCCACGCACACCGCCAGCCAAGCACCACTCCACGCACACCGCCAGCCAAGAGCCACTCCCAGCACACCGCCAGCCAAGTGCCACTCCACGCACACCGCCAGCCTAGCGCCACTCCACGCACACCGCCAGCCAAGCACCACTCCACGCACACCGCCAGCCAAGAGCCACTCCCCGCACACCGCCAGCCTAGCGCCACTCCACGCACACCGCCAGCCAAGCACCACTCCACGCACACCGCCAGCCAAGAGCCACTCCCCGCACACCACCAGCCAAGCGCCACTCCACGCACACCGCCAGCCTAGCGCCACTCCACGCACACCGGGAGCCAAGCACCACTCCACGCACACCGCCAGCCAAGAGCCACTCCCCGCACACCGCCAGCCAAGCGCCACTCCACGCACACCGCCAGCCAAGCACCAGCCTACGCACACCACCATCACATTTAGGATTTTTATACAAAAAGAAAACACAAACAAATTGCAAATAGATACAAATCTACTAACACAAAATCAGAAACTAAATACATTGCACTAATGCCAACCTTGAAACAGAACAACAATTCTTAAACATTACAGACCAGGCAGTTCACTTTACCACTCATGGTTGCTCCCAATAATTCTTTTGCTTGTGATACGCTCTATAACAAGCAGGCACACACAGCCCAGGGTTAGAAGGACACTCGGGGCAGTACATACGAGTCTCCTTCCGCGTACCTCTTCGCCAACAGACTCTACATCTCCTAGTGGGAAAGTCTTTTGAGGATGTAGGAGGAATGTGATCAGGAAAGTGGCGATCTTTCAATCGAGCCACATCCTCCACCACTCCAACTCTAGGAACACTTGCCTGTTCCACAACAACAAGGCTGCCTATGACAGACTCCTGAAACTGAACAAAAGTCAACTTTGACGCAGGAGAACACTCCTTGAACACAACAAAAGCATTGAAAGTTGCTAAATTGAAGAGATGGATGGCCAACTTCTTATACCAAATGTAAGACTTACGAATAGCAGTGTAAGGTTCCAACCTCTGATCTACTCTATCAACACCACCCATGTGCTTATTGTAGTCTAAAATGCACACAGGTTTGCGCACTTCAGCAAT
Source organism: Calotriton arnoldi (assembly GCA_963921515.1). NCBI lineage: Eukaryota > Metazoa > Chordata > Amphibia > Caudata > Salamandridae > Calotriton > Calotriton arnoldi. The sequence continues at coordinate 1,559,286 of CAWUFW010001624.1, read as the reverse complement.
CTGACCCCAAACAGCCACAGGTGAAGTACTCTCATCATGGATGGTAGTCAGCATGTACACATCCCTCCTGTCCACAAATTTCACAGCTAGCAGTTCCTCACTACGCAAGGCACTGCACTGTCCCCTCTGAAGTTTTTGCAAACAAGCTCTTTTGGATAACCTTTACGGTTAGAGCGGATTGTGCCACAAGCAAAAGTGTCCACTTTGAACAATTCCTTAAACAATTGCACGGCAGTGTAGAAGTTATCAAGGTACAAATGGTGGCCTCTGTTAAACAGTCCTCTAGCAAGATCCCACACAATTTTCTCTGAAACTCCAAAAGTGGACGGACAACCAGGGGTCAATAGTGGAATCCCTACCAGTGTACACACGCACATTAAAAACATATCCTGTCCTACTCTCAGACAACATATACAGCTTAATTCCATAGCGTGCCCTCTTGCTAGGAATGTACTGCCTAAAACCAAACGGCCCTTGAACAGGACCAAAGACTCATCAATAGATATTTCTTTCCCTGGAGTATAGATCTCTGAAAATCGATCTACAAAGTGATCAAGAACAGGCCGAATCTTAAAAAGACGGTCACATTCAGGGTGATCTCGTGGCAACGCCAAACCATTATCAACAAAATGCAGCATCCGAAGCAAAAGTAAATACCGATCACGAGTCATAACTGCAGGAAATATGGCCGTTGCCATCAAGGGACTGGTAGACCAATATGAACCCATGGACGGCTTCCTTATCAAACCCATCAAAAAGTCAAACCCAAAAACTTCTTCATCTCTTCCAGATTTGTGGGACTCCACCGGGTAGCTCTAGAATGGGGCCTAAGTCTGGCACTGTTGTCCCTCAAAAACTGTTCAGCATACAAATTAGTCTGCTCAACAATCTCACCCAAAAATACATCATCCATAAACAACTGAAAATACTGTATAGGCAAATAATGTTCACAATCCACTCTACACCCTGCATAACCACTAAAGGCAGGCAACACCTGCTGCACCATGTTTGGATCAACCCAGAGTCCAGCACTTCCAGTAGGAAGCCTAGCAGCCCCAGGCTGCAATCCAGATGCCTCTTGCACCATCGGCACAGTAGTATCCTCCTCTAAATCAGGCACTTCATCTGCACTGAGAGTACCTTCATCATCCGATGATTCCATGTGGAGAGAAAACTCACTGCCTGAATCTTCCCCTCCCTCCTCTCCCTCAGACGCACTGTCAGTCTCATAATCCTGCTCAGAGGAAGATTCAAGAAGCAAACCAACCACCTGCTGAGCAGTAATTCTACGGCTAGCCATAATGCTTACTAATAAAGGTTACTTGTCAAACAAGTCAACAACAACAAACCCTTTGTAAAAAAAAGAAATAAACAAAATGTAGCTTTATCACAAAGACCTATATACTCCAACACTATACCACTCACGTGACAGAAGCAGCTAGACTCACCACCACCTACTCTGCACAGACACAGTAAGGATCAACAATATCCCACTAAAAAAGAAGAAGAAAAAAATTACACATAAGATAATGCAAAACATCGCAAAGAATTTCATGCTCTGAACACTAACAAATATGCTGCCATTATGGCACCACTTACAAAAAAATTCATTCATGCATGACAATAATACTCATTTGGAGTACACACAACAAAAATATTTTTCTTACCAAATAAATGCAATTACACAAAACTGCAGAACCACCACTGCCGAAACCGCAAACAGGAATCAAAAGCTTTACACTAGAATAAAAAGGAGAAAAAAAACATTACAATCACATATGCAAATAATGCACCAGTCCACACACAATCCACCAGCCAAGCTAAGGGGTAGGTGGGCCTAACAGTATAAATAAAATATTCACCCCCGTAAAGGGAGCAACCCTTGCCCTTTTGGCCACTCCCCAACACAAAAATTAAAAAAACCCTGGTGCCTAGTGGGCATTCCTGCTGCACGATCATGGAATGCACAAAAGAGGCATCGGGGGAAAGGAAAACCCTTTCCTTTCCCTCGATGCCTCTTTTGATACAAACCCCCCTCCCGAGCCAAACCTCACCTGATTTCCCGACGCGCTGGAAGCAAATGGCTTCCAGCGCGTCGGGAAGAAAGGAAACCCTCAATGATGTCAGCGCGCTGACGTCATTGATGGGGCGAGGGAGGCAGGAAGCCCTTCCCCTGCCTCCCCCAAAAAAACCTAACGATCGGATTCCCACGGGGAGTGCCAGCGCTTCCCCGTGGGTGGTCTTATGACGAGCTGGACTCGTCATGAGCACACGAGCACTGTGTGCCATGACGAGTCCAGCTCCGTCATAAGCACCGAAGAGGATAAAGGGTCAGAGCAGGATCTCAGCGGCAGACGAGGAGAAGGAACCTCCTGGTCACAGGAACTACACGAGCATTGCGCTCGAGAAATTCAAGGATGCAAAGACCTCCATCAAGGATTACAGCTAACTTTTCAGGGTGTAAATGGAAAGAAGCCACATCTGCTTAACCACGCTCACGAATTCTACACGAGAATTGCGCTCGAGAAAATGAAGGATGCAAAGACCTCCATCAAGGATTACAGCTAACTTTTCACGTTGGAAATGGAGAGAAGGCACATCTGCTTAACCACGCTCACGAATTCTGCACACCTGCCCTGCATATTTATCCAAGAAGATGCCACCGTTTTGTGCAATACCTCTACTCAACTGGAGTACTGTCTACTGGCTAATCAGTAAGTGTTACCTCGTTGGGTAAATGTATAGTGCCTTTCCTACACTACAGCTGCGTAAAGGACCAGAAGAATTGTCTCCAGTGACCTGTGTGTCTGTAACTTTGCCACCGCGCCGAAAGCGACGGGGTCCTTTGAGTAAGCTGTCCATCATAGTGGGGAAAGGGCGGGCACACGTTGCATACCGAGAGTGTATGTGTGGCGGGGCCAAACGAGCGGGGCTTCTAGGCCCGTTCACATGCCTCTTGTTTATAAAGGGTCAGAGCAGGATCTCAGCGGCAGACGAGGAGAAGGAACCTCCTGGTCACAGGAACTACATGAGCATTGCGCTCGAGAAATTCAAGGATGCAAAGACCTCCATCAAGGATTACAGCTAACTTTTCAGGGTGTAAATGGAGAGAAGCCACATCTGCTTAACCACGCTCACGAATTCTACACTAGAATTGCGCTCGAGAAAATGAAGGATGCAAAGACCTCCATCAAGGATTACAGCTAACTTTTCACGTTGGAAATAGAGAGAAGGCACATCTGCCCTGCATATTTATCCACGAAGATGCCACCGTTTTGTGCAATACCTCTACTCAACTGGAGTACTTTCTACTGGCTAATCAGTAAGTGCTACCTCGTTGGGTAAATGTATAGTGCCTTTCCTACACTACAGCTGCGTAAAGGACCAGAAGAATTGTCTCCAGTGACCTGTGTGTCTGTAACTTTGCCACCGCGCCGAAAGCGCCGGGGTCCTTTGAGTAAGCTGTCCATCATAGTGGGGAAAGGGCGGGCAGACGTTGCATACCGTTAGTGTATGTGTAGCGGGGCCAAACGAGCGGGGCTTCTAGGCCCGTTCACATGCCTCTTGTTTATAAAGGGTCAGAGCAGGATCTCAGCGGCAGACGAGGAGAAGGAACCTCCTGGTCACAGGAACTACACGAGCATTGCGCTCGAGAAATTCAAGGATGCAAAGACCTCCATCAAGGATTACAGCTAACTTTTCAGGGTGTAAATGGAGAGAATCTGCCACGAATTCTACACGAGAAAATGAAGGATGCAAAGACCTCCATCAAGGATTACAGCTAACTTTTCACGTTGGAAATGGAGAGAAGGCACATCTGCCCTGCATATTTATCCGCGAAGATGCCACCGTTTTGTGCAATACCTCTACTCAACTGGAGTACTTTCTACTGGCTAATCAGTAAATGCTACCTCGTTGGGGAAATGTATAGTGCCTTTCCTACACTACAGCTGCGTAAAACACCCTCCCTCCCTCCTCGTGGGCATTCCTGCTGCACGATCACATGATCGTGCAGCAGGAATGCACAAAGAGGCATCGGGGAAAGGAAAACCCTTTCCTTTCCTCGATGCATCTTTGTTACAAACTACCCCCTCCCGAGCCAAACCTCACCTTATTTCCCCGACGCGCTGGAAGCAAATGGCTTCCAGCGCGTCGGGAAAGGAAACCCTCAATGATGTCAGCGCGCCTCGCGCGCTGGCGTCATTGATGGGGAGAGCGGGGGCGGGGGAGGCAGGGAAGCCCTTCCCCTGCCTCCCCAAAAAACCCGACGATCGGATTCCCACGGGGAGCGCCAGCGCTTCCCCGTGGGTGGTCTTATGACGAGCTGGACTCGTCATGAGCACACGAGCACTGTGTGCCATGACGAGTCCAGCTCGTCATAAGCACCGAAGGGGTTAATGGACAGAGCCGCCCTATACAAGATGATGGCCCTACCACGCCTCCTATACAACCTGCAGAACACTCCATGCCCGGTCCCACCAACTTTCTTCAAGCACGTGGCACAAGAGCACCGCACATTGCTATGGCAGGGAGGCACGCCTAGGATAGCTCTACACAAACTGCAGAGAGGGGTGTACGAGGGTGTCCTAGCCAACCCAGACATCCCAGACATCAGGCTGTATTACTGGGCATCACAACTCTTGGTTCTAAACAAATGGGTATATGCAGACAGGGGGGAGCCGTCCTACAGAGTAGATCGAGATGCAATGCCGGGCGGAAACCATGAACCACTCCTCTACGCCCGCAAGACACGCCCGGAATGGCCACTGCATACGTCAGCCGTGGTGACATGTTGGTTTGAGGCAAACAGGTTCCTGAGATGGCAGGGAAGGTTGACTGGCATGACACCCTTGTGGATGGGAGACCGGTTGCGGGAGGTGGCCACACTGGTGGGATTTAGGAGTTGGCGCTTGATAGGAATTGTCATCGACCCAGAGATTTCCCTACCTGAGACTCACACATGCCTTGCAACAACACGTACAACGAGGTACGCATCCCAGACAACTCCACATTTGGAGGACAGGCTACTGGTCGACCCCATCCCTGACCAAGGGATGTCAACAATGTACCGAAAACTCATAAACAATGCTCCAGATCCCCTGGTTTCCCTTCGTGGTGCCTGGGTAGACGACCTGGGCAAAATAGAGGATGACGATTGGATAGAGGCCCTCCAAAGTGCCAGAGAAATCGCAATCCGCACACGATTTAGGCTGATATAACCCAAGATACTCCACTGCTCCTACTACCCACATACACCCCTTCATACATGGGGAAAGGCACAAACATCGCTGTGCGTCGGAGGCTGCCAGCAGGAGGGTTCTTTTTTTCACATCCTATGGGAATGCCCCAAGATCAGTTCATTCTGGAAAAGATTTACGATAATAATGTTAAGAGTGACGGGGGCGGAGGTCTCGATGGATGCCAGGTAGCTCCTTCTAATGATTCAGGGGGAGGAAGACTGGCCATGGCACACTAGGCTTTGGCTGGCATTGGCGGCGGGGGTTGCAAAACTAAACATCGCCAGGTGCTGGGGAGCACCCCTCCCCCCATCAGTAGCAGAATGGGAAAAGGACTTAGATTGGTGTCAGCGAGCGGAAGAGGTGGTCTACAAAAGTAGGGTGTGTGTGAAAAAAATAGGAAATAATATGGTCTCCATGGAACAGATACAGAAATGCATAGAGAGGCCAAGGGCCTGTGACGTTGTTAAATTTATTCTGTAATGTATGACTAAGTATCCACTGCAAATTATCTCCTGGCCTGAGATAGAACTGCTAATTTAACACCATCCTTATTCTTGGGAAGACAGTTTGTCCCACTCCCCCACCTATGTCCTACTTTCATTATCAATCAATCGAACCGTGTACATGCATATAAGTTTCATAATGTACTGTCTTATGAGCTTGCTTAATAAAAAGAATAAAAACAAAAGAGTAAAGTCTTAATTTTAAAAAGTATAAAGAGCGGAAAGAATAGCAAATTTGTGTGGAGAATTGGTTTAGGGAAACTTTAGGTTGTGAATGCTTATCTTTACTTGGGGAAATTGATAACTGGTAATACAGAGGATAAATCCCACATCGAACCTTGCCCTTGTAAAGCTGTCTCACATGCAAATGGGCTACGTGCATTCTATAATGTAATGGGTCGAAGGGATTTTTTGCATATGATATTTGTTTTTAAAGTGAAAGTCCCTCCAACACTATTATATGCTATTGAATCGATCCAAGTAGGAAAATTGGGCTTCCTTGAATAGATAGGTCAGATCTTGCGTAAATTATGTAATTTTAATACATCGGTCCTGACCCCAGCTATTAGGTTAGAATTTGGCCTGATAAGCTTGTTTATCCAAGGACTAGCTAGAGTGATTTGGTGGGGCTATCAGCTGAAGAATAGTGAATAGAATACTGTAAAGGGCTTCTTGAATCAGGAAATGTTTGGTGCAGAAGCAGATAAATACTCCTTCTCCCATGATTTTTAACTTGCGTTAAACCATTTTGAAGCACCAGAGGAATTTGTGCCTTCCCTTCCACTCTCAGAATTCAAAAATGTTTTAAAAAGTACTAGTTGTATTATTAGTTTTCAGCGAGATCTTAAGTACTGTAGGATGAAGAAAAGGCTGGAGGTAAAATCTGCATCAAGCAATCCAAGAGTTGCCCAGAAGTATTTAGCCTGTAATCTGGATCATGGTATTTGTCCCTTGTTGATTTTATATTGTATGAATTTTCTTCTGTTAAATGATCTAAAGACAAATTGGTTGACCCCTGTGAGAACAGGGAATTACTGTAATATGTGTAATCTGAAAGAGACACGTTAGTGACAGATTCCTTACCTTAGAATATCCCCAGGCGTCAGGCTGGATCCGGAAAGTTTTTGCGTAGCAGTACCCTTGCGCGTCGGTAGGCGGCGTCGTGCGGCTCCGCGTCCGTCGTCGTGATCGCCGGGATGACGTTGCGGGCAGTACTTAGACGCCGCCCCTGCGCGCTGTCAGTTCTTCTTTTTCCGCGCCAGTAAGCGCAGATCCAGGAAGAGCAGTGCCCTAGTCATTTTTTGACTATCTTTTTGGTGATTTTTTTTTCACTGTTTTTCTCTACGAGTCTCCGACTCCGAAGGTGTCGGTAGGGATGCCCGGCTTCAAGCCCTGCGACGTCTGTGGTCGTATGATGTCGATCACAGACCCGCATTTAGAGTGTCTCTACTGTCTTGGCCGTGACCACGACACAAAGTCGTGCCCCGACTGCCGGGCCTTGAACCCGAAGGCTTTGTGAGAGCGGTCTCGAAAGCTCCTCGAGGTCCGGCAGTCGGCTCCGCGCCACACCAGGCCCCGGTCACGTGAGAGGTCGAGGGGCCGGTCGCGGAGTCCTCATCGGTCGTCTGGGTCCAAGTCCTCGCACTCCTCCAGTAAGTCGAAGCACAAAAAGTCTAAAAGCGTCATCGCTCCACGACTTCGCCTCGCCGGTCTCGCGACTCGGCTAAGGCTCCTGTCGGCACCGTCCCCGCGGCTCCGGGAGTGCCTGTGGAGCCGCCCCCGCATTACCCGTCCTTCCCGGGTTCGGGGGCGACTCCGGCCGAGATACAGGAATTCCTGTCGGCCATGGCCCGCCTCTTCGGGCCTCAAGGTCCTTCCAATGCGCCTTCGGGCCCCGCGGGCCCTGATGGAGTTTCCCCGGCGCCGACGACGACTCCGGTCCCGGCGCCGCCTGTAACACCTGCCTCGGTCCCGGCTTCGGCCCCGGCCTCGATCCCGGCTCCGGTGCTGCCGCAACCCCCATCGATGCCGGTTGACCTAACTACACCTCCGCCGGCGCCCGATGTCTCCGGTGCCGTTCCCGACGCCGCCCGGGGCTCCGGGCGGCGTCGTTCCCGGTTCTCTCCAGATCCGGACACGGCGCCGGACCAGCGTCGCTCGGCGCCGGCTCAGGCGCCCGTTGAGACCTTGGGTCCCGCGTGTCCCTCCTTCTCCATATTTTGAACCTGAGGAGGACGTAGAGGACTGGGAGGGGTCGGAGGACCCTCTCACACAGCAGTGTGAGTACGAACAGGACTGGGCTGAGGAACTTGGGGATGCCAGTGGCCTGGACACCTCCCTGACCCTGGCATGCTGTCTCCTCCTTCCGTGGCAACGGAGGAGGGAGCAAATTTTGCAACGGTGTTGAGTAGAGCAGCTGGGGCCTTACACCTCCAATTGCCTACAGTGGCCGTCAGGACTAACCTCCTGACGGAAGTGCTTCAGCCGGCGGCTACCTCCTCGGAGCCACTGCTGCCGTTTAACGACGCACTTTCTGACGTTCTTTTGGGCACCTGGTCCAAGCCCGCCACAGGGGCTCCTGTGGATAGGAACGTGGCCCGACGCCCCGCTCCGGGTGACCCCCTGTTCCTCTCCCAACACCCCACTCCTGAGAGCTTGGTTGTCCAAGCCTCTGCTTCCCAAACCGCCTTCCCTACCGCTCCTCCGGATAGGGAATCCAAACGCCTGGATCAATTTGGGAAGAAGGTCTTTTCTTCCTCCAGTGCTGGCTTGCGCTCTGTCAACACCGCTTGCCTTTTGTGCCGATATTCCCACTCTTTGTGGGACTCGGTGGCGCAAGCTTTGCCCCAGTGTCCTGAGGAGGTCCAGACACTGCTTTCCCGCGCCATTGCGGAAGGAAGAGATGCGGCTAAATTCACCATTCGATGTGGCCTTGATACCGCCGACTCGCTGGGTAGGTCTATTGCAACGACAGTGGCGCTGCGCCGTCACGCCTGGCTGAGAACCACTGGTTTCTCGGGTGATGTCCAGAACGCTCTTATGGACATGCCCTTTGATGGGGTCGGTCTTTTTGGAAACAAGGCAGACCATGCGCTGGAGCGTTTTAAGGACTCACGGGCTACGGCCAAGTCCCTGGGCCTTTCTGCTGTACGCCCTCCGCAGCCATCTGCTTTTCGCCCCTTTCGTGGCCACGGAAGGGGCGCCCAGTCACGTCCGCTGCCCAGCCAACGGCCCGCGCAGCAAGCGTCTTCGCGTGGCCGAGGACGTGGCTTCCGCCGTGGCGGATCGGGCAACCAGCGTGCGGGTCAGGTCACCAACCCGCTCTGTCCGCGGCCTCCAAGCCCTCCTAGTCCTTCTTTTCAGGTGCACAGCACGCCAGTAGGGGGCAGGGTCCGCCATCACCTTCACCACTGGCGTGCCATCACCTCGGACAGGTGGGTCTTGGACATTGTCCGAAGGGGCTACTCCCTCCCCTTCGAGACCACCCCCCCAGCCATGCCACCTCAATTCCACCGCATGTCAGGGGATCACTTGGTGCTTCTTCAGAAGGAAGTTGTGGCCCTCTTGGCCAAGAGGGCCATCTAGCGCGTTCCGACCCCAGAAGTAGGACGTGGTTGCTACTCCCACTACTTTCTGGTGCCCAAAAAGGACAAGGTGGACATGCGTCCTATCTTGGACCTCCGGAACGTCAATCGCTTCCTCCGGAAGGAGAAGTTCAAGATGCTCACCTTAGCTCAGTTCTTGACTGCCCTCGACCCTGGAGACTGGATGGTAGCGTTGGACTTGCAGGACGCTTATTTCCACATCCCCGTCCTGCCGGCCCAACGGCGTTACCTGCGGTTCATGGTGGGCCTCGAGCATTTTCAATTCACCGTGCTCCCCTTTGACCTCACAAGTGCCCCTCGGGTGTTCACGAAAGTGATGGCGGTGGTCGCAGCTCATCTGCGCCGGGCAGGGGTTCCAGTCTTCCCCTACCTCGACGACTGGCTGCTGAAGGCGGGCTCGTCCCAGGCAGTCGTCTCCCACCTCCAGACTACGGCCGAACTCCTGCACTCGCTGGGGTTCTCCATCAATGTGCCGAAGTCGCACCTGATTCCTTCTCCACAGCTCCTTTTCATCGGAGCAGTTCTGGACACGACGCAGTTACGGGCCTATCCTCCCGAACGGCGAGTCCGGGATATTCAGGCTATGATTCCGATCTTTCAGCCTCTATCCTGGGTTTCGGTACGGATGACCCTGAGGCTGCTGGGCCTCATGGCCTCCTGCATCCTGCTGGTCGATCATGCCAGATGGCATTTGCGGGCTCTGCAGTGGGACCTGAAGTTCCAGTGGGCGCAGCACCAGGGCAACCTGTCCGATCACGTCCAGATCTCGGAGGGGACTGCAAAACAGTTGCAGTGGTGGCTCTCGAACCGGCAATGGGTCATGGGCAGATCCCTCTCCCTTCCCCAGCCAGAGCACACAGTCGTGACGGAACGCGTCCCTTCTGGGATGGGGCAGTCACATGGGAGAGGCGGAGATCAGAGGCCTCTGGTCTCCGGCGGAGTCCCGGCTCCATATCAACCTTCTGGAACTCCGGGCGATCCGACTTGCACTCAAGGCATTCCTTCCCTCTGTCAAAGGGAAGGTAGTGCAGGTGTTCACAGACAACACCACCGCCATGTGGTACTGCAACAAACAAGGCAGGGTGGGGTCGTGGACCCTATGTCAGGAGGCTCTGCGCCTCTGGACATGGCTGGAACATCAGGGCATATTCCTGATGGTTCAACACCTGGCAGGTTCCCTGAACGCCAGGGCGGACGAACTCAGCCGCAGGTGCATGATGGATCACGAATGGCGTCTTCACTCGGAAGTGGCGCAAGGACTCTTTCTACAGTGGGGAGAGCCTTGGTTAGATCTATTCGCAACCGAAGAGAACGCGCAATGTCATCAGTTCTGCGCGTTGGAATTTCCAAGGCGGCACTCGCTCGGTGACGCTTTTCGTCGCGAGTGGAGTTGCGGTCTGTTGTACGCTTTTCCGCCTATACCACTTCTACCCAGAGTGTTGAAGAAGATTCGGCGCGACCGGGCCCAAGTCATCCTTGTGGCTCCGGACTGGGCTCGAAGAGTTTGGTATCCCGAGCTACTCAGTATGAGCGTCGATCCCCGATCCGTCTGCCTCTTCGGGAGGATCTTCTGTCGCAGCAGCAGGGGACGGTCCTCCACCCGAACCTGTCCAGTCTCCACCTGCTTGCGTGGAGATTGAGCGGCGGCAGTTGATTCCTTTCGACTTGCCTCCCGAAGTTTGATGTGATTCTGGCAGCCAGGCGTCCCTCCACTAAGGTGGTATACGCCTGCAGGTGGAACAAGTTTGTGGCATGGTGCACAGCAAAGGCTGTGAATCCCCTCTCTGCCCCTCTTTCTGAGGTTCTTCTGTTCCTTCTTTCTCTGGCCCAACAGGGTTCTGCCCTGGGTACCATCAAGGGCTATCTTTGTGCAATCTCGGCCTTCCTCAGGCTCCCTGATCAGCCCTCTCTTTTTAAGTCCCCTGTTGTTAACAGGTTTCTAAAAGGCATTACACACCTCTTCCCTCCTGTTCCATTTGCCAGGCCTCAGTGGGACTTAAACTTGGTTCTTACCTTTTTAATGTGCGCTCCCTTTGAGCCTCTACATAACTGTCCTCTTCGTCTTCTTACTTTGAAGACAGCCTTTCTGGTGGCCATCACCTCCGCTCGGCGGGTGAGTGAGCTCCAGGCTCTATCATGCAAACCTCCCTTTCTGTCTGTCCATCCAGACAAGGTTGTTCTTAGGACGCGTCCGACCTTCTTGCCAAAGGTGGTTACTGCCTTCCACATTGGGCAGACCATCACTTTGCCCACCTTCTTTCCGCCTCCGCATCCTTCCAGAGAGGAAGAGAGGCTCCACCGTCTGGACCCAAAACGTGCGCTTTCCTTTTATATCAACCGCACACAACACTTCCGGGTGGATGACCAGCTCTTTGTTGGCTACGTGGGCGCCAAAAAGGTCGGGCGGTGCACAAGAGAACCATCTCCCGCTGGGTCACCTTGTGTATCAAAGCCTGCTATTCTTTGGCTAAGAAGGAGCCTCCTGTTGGGCTGCGTGCCCATTCCACCAGGTCAACGGCTGCTACCACGGCTTTAGGCCGCGGTGTTCCGCTGCAGGATATATGTCAGGCAGCTACGTGGGCCTCGCTGCACACGTTTACCAAGCATTACTGCCTTGACAGCCAGTTCCGGAGGGACGACTTTTGGCCGTTCTGTCCTCCGGGACTTCCTTGTCTGATCTTTGTTCGCAGACCCACCACCGGGGTTGGTATTGATGGGGTATCTATTCTAAGGTAAGGAATCTGTCACTAACGTGTCTCTTTCAGATGCACAAGTTACTAACTTGTGTAACGATATATCTGTAAGAGACAGTAGTTAGTGACAGATTCCTACCGCCCACCATCCTCCCCGTTCTGCGAACTGATTTCTAGGGTTAAGGACATCCCTTTCAGGGCCCTAGTATTTTTCAGACACCTATGTCAGCTTCTTGCATGGCTCTGCGTTCCTGGCGCGGAAAGTCGTGTACAGAACTGACGTCAGCGCGCAGGGGCGGCGTCTAAGTACTGCCCGCGACGTCATCCCGGCGATCACGACGCCGCCGACGGACGCGGAGCCGCACGACGCGCAAGGGTACTGCTACGCAAAAACTTTCCGGATCCAGCCTGACGCCTGGGGATATTCTAAGGTAAGGAATCTGTCACTAACTACTGTCTCTTACAGATATATCGTTACACAAGTTAGTAACTTGTGCATTTGGGCATGCAGAACCTCAACCATGTTTTGTTTTTGTCCAGCCCTGTTATCACATCGTCTTCGGCTGCTACAGCCAATGTTTATACAGAATAATGTTAAAACCGTAGCGGCAGCACGAGAGTTTCTCTTTAAACCAAAGAATGAAATAATATTCACAAAAATATTTAACTTTTTGAAGGAGTTTTCGAATTTGTTTTAATTTCTTAGTGTATTGCTGTATGAGCAGAAGGAATTTACTGGACTGTTTTTTTAGTGGTATACCTTATATCAGTGGTTCCCAAACTTTTTCGACCCGCGGCTCCCTTGACCTAATTGGCAGTTGGCCGCGGCTCCCCATCATGCCATTTGTACCTCGGGAGTACTTCCAGTTTTCTCCCTGAAATGAATTGGGATGAATCCGATGATTGTCATTTTGTGCAAGAGTATAAAACAACCACATTGGCAGTGGTATGGTACGACTGCCTTTTAATGGGAAAAGAGACAAAATCAAAATGTGCCCATGTAAAACATGGAAGACTTTAATAAAGTAGAAAAATCCATTTGGGAGCCACATTTTATGTTTGGGTGCAATACACCTCTGAAGTTTAAAGATCTGTAAGTGCAGCAAATCAAAAGTTCTAAAAATAAATCATGGCCTATTCCATCTTGCTGTGTGTAGCCTCCCATGATTTCCTGAATGTTGCGCCGTAAAGGCTGAATTTTTCATTCCTCTCTATCGTGAGGCCTGTGAGGAGAATGTGGACAATTTGGTGGATGCTGTGTTGCTTACTGTAAAGCGCATCATACATTGTAAGCCCATCTCCTCCTCTCCAAAAGGTTGGTTAAACTGTTCAAAGCAGAGCCAGTGGATGCTTTCGAGGTCATTACGAATGCACTGAGTCAGTTCTTTGGATAATGTGAAGTGCCTCTAGTGTGCTGTGTCATTGAGCTTACTACTCTACCTTATGCGTGTGATGTAGCTGCCCTTATAAGGTGTCCCTGATCGCAGGGAGTGCAGATGTGCTTTTAACTTGTCTACCAAAGGTAGCTAAGAGTGTTATTTGGTCAGCTCCTGCATTCAGTTAGCAGGTTATTGTGCAAATGTGGCATGAAGCTCCCTATAAAAATACTAGTACTGCAAGGTCACGCTGAAAGCAGAGGCACTGCTATGCAGTTGTTTACAAAATAAAGGAAATGCAAACCCCCCACTCTTTTCAGGCAGGGAGGAATCCCTGTCTTGTGTCTTGTTTTCGTCTGTCAGATTCCTTCTGACAGTGGTGAGTTTTTGGATACCGGGGCGGTAGCCTCATTACTCCACATTCATTTTGAGTTTTTTAGTCGCTGTTTAGGTTGTCTTATTGATGTGTGACGCTTTGTCACAGTTGAGGTTGGATCACGAGGTCAGCGCTGTGATAGGCCGTGGGTTGCGGTCAATTGGGTTTGCAGAAGTGTCAGCAAGTTTTATTGCAGAGTCTTGTTTTCGTCTGTCAAATGTCCTCTGACGGTGATGAGCTTTTGATGGCTGCCGCGGCGGTTGCCTTCTGACAGTGATGAGTTTTGGATGCCTGCCGAGGCGGTTGCCTTCAGGCAGTGATGAGTTTTTTGGATGCTGTGTTGCTGTTTCAGTTTCACAAGGTTAGCGCTTCGATGGGCCGCGGGTAGCGGTCAAATGGGTTTGTAGAAATGTCTGCAAGCTTCCTGATCAGTGGGTTTTCTTTTTGATCCAATCCTTTGTAGAACGTCCTTTTGAGTTTGCGGAGATGGTCGTCCAACATCTCAACGCCTAGGTCTCTGTGGAGGTCTGCTGTTCTTGTAAAGATAGGAGCACCTGTTGCAATCCGTAAGGCCTTGCTCTGTAGTCTCTGTAGGTCTTTCCGATGCTGCGGGCGGCAGCCACTCCAAACTGGTAAAGCGTATGTCATAGTTGGTCGAATTATTGCGGTGATTGCTCTCACCTTGCTCTGAATGGGCATCGACTTGGTCTTCAGGAGAGGTTATAATGCAGCCAGTTTTGTTGCTGCTTTCTGGCAGGTCTTCTCTATGTGGTTTCTCCAGCTGAGTTTAGAGTCCAGAGTCACCCCCAGGTAGGAGCTGCTGTTTTCCCATTTGATCTCTTCCCCATTGAGGAGGATCTGTCGGGGTTTCCTGTTCAGCTTCCTGGTGAATAATGTTGCTGTGGTTTTGCTTGTGTTCAGGGTGATCTGCCAGTCGCTGTACCATTCGGAGAGTCTGCAGAGCGATGTCTCAAGGTTCTTAGCCACTTCTTTGTCGCTGAAGGATTGGGAGAGGACTGCAACATCGGCGTAAAGGGCAAGATCAGTCTTCTTTAGGTCCGTGGGGATGTCGTTTGTAAATATGTTAAAGAGGAATGGTCCTAGGATTGATCCCTGAGGCACTCCAGCAAGAATTGGGCGTGGCGTTGAGCATTCCTCTCGTACCGCCACGTGAAAGGTCCGTTTTGACAAGTAGCTAGACAGCAGCTTAACCAGGTAGCTTGGAAACTTGAGCTTGATAAGTTTGTAAAGCAGGCCCTCATGCCATACTCGGTCGAATGCTTTGGCTACATCCAGAAAGACTACTCCAGTAGACTTGTTGATGTTGAATCCATGGCTAATGATGTCCACAACTCTGAGGAGTTGGTGATTGGTTGAGTGGTCTTTCCGGAACCCAAACTGTTCTTTGGCGAGGAGGTTTTCGCTTGTCGCAAAGTCCACGAGGCGGGCAAGGATAACTTTTTCGAAGAGCTTTGATAGGCCAGATAGCAGACTTATGGGGCGGTAATTTGCAGGATCTCGTAGTGGTTTCCCAGCCTTGGGGAATACGACGACTCTTGCTTCTTTCCAGGCGTTAGGGTAGTGCTGGTGCTGCATGCATGCGTTGAATATCTCAGCAAGATGATCCACTGCGGTATCTGGGAGCATCTTGATGGCTTGGTTGGCTATTCTGTCCTTTCCTGGTGCCTTGCTGTTTTTCAGTGTCTTTACCAGGGCCAGTAATTCGCCCATTGAGCATTCCTCAATGATTGCAGCTTCTGTTTCTGGTGGGTGCTCCCGGTGGTGCTTAGCAACCTCTTGCTCGACTTCTGCTGCCAGTTTGCTTGCCTGGTTAGGCCTGAAGGATGCCTCCAGTGTGTCAGCGAAGACCTCAGCCTTGTCCCTGTTGCTGCATGCCAAGTGAGTCTTCCCTTGTATCGGTGGGTTTGGTTCCTTCTTCCCAGTCAAGCGTCGGGTCATTCTCCAGAGAGAGTTATCTGAGTCCTTCAAGTTAGCTGTAGCTGCTTCCCATTTTTCACCTCTGTGCTGGCTTATTTGCATCTTCAGCTGTCTTGTCAGCTCATTGTACTTCTTCAGCAGGTCGGGGGTGCGATTCCTTTGCCACTCTCTCCGGGCTCTGTTCTTGTCAGCTATCGACTGCTTGATGCCCTTCGGGAGGTCGTAGATAGAGCATCGTTGGAGTTTCTGCTCAGGGACGCTGCGCTCAATAGCAGTGTGGACTGCCGCTGTGAAGTGGTGAACCGCATGGTCAATGTCTTCGATGGAGCAGAGGGGGCCAGGGACCAGTGTCTCCTCCAGGCTTCTCTTTTATAGGCTCCAGTCTGCCTTCTTGTAGTTGTGCCTGGGGCCCTGTTGCTGGTCTTCAAGTACGTCTCCAACTGTGATCAACACTGGGTTGTGGTCGGACGTCAGTGCTATTAAGGTTTCAAGCTCCATAGACTGGGAGAGATTCTTCATGACGACGATATCCAGAACATCCGGTTTATGCAGTGCAGAGCCTGAATAATGTGTTGGTTGAGTCGGGCCAGCCACTACAAAGTCCTCCTTCTTTGAGTGGGCAAGTAGAGCGTGTCCTTTGCTGATTGCCGTGCGAGAGTTCCAGCACTGGTGCTTGGCATTAAGGTCCCCTCCAATTAATGTTGGGATGCTGGGGTCCAGTAAAGCATCCAAGTCCTTTGGGCTTAGCTTGCCTGGGGGTGAGTAGGCGGCAATCAGCCGTAGAGGGCCTGCAGATGTCTGGATCTGTATGCCAGTTGCTTCAATACTCCCCGCTGGTGGTAGTGAGATCTCGTGGTGCTTCACTTTTGTGCTGACAATCACCGCTGTTCCTCCGCCCTTGGCTCCGGTGGTGCGATCTGTGCGGTACACCCTGTGGTTTGCTATGTTGAGCTTCTGGCTTCCTTGGAGATGGGTCTCGGAGATAAGTGCTATACTCACATCCATGGTTTCCATCAGGTGCAGGAGTTCTGCGGTTTTCTTCTGAATGCTGTTAGCATTCCACATCAAGAAGAGGGAGTTTCCTTTAGATTGTGCTGCCATTGCGGGTGTTTTCTTCGCCGTGGAGAAGTCCGGCGATGAGATTCGCCACCATTGTCACCACAGGGTGGATGTTCATGTCTGCAACTGTTTTCGCAATCTTCGTGATGAGTTCCTGCCAGTTGATGGCTGAGCCTATTTCACAGGATGGTGCTGGGGCAGTTGTTGGTGGTGGTCTGTCCTGTTTGGGTCCTATTGCTTCTGCGTATGTTCTTCCATCCGCGCGCGCATTGCTATGGCTGTTGGTTGGATTGCCAGTTGGGCTCCTGTGTGCTAATGCAGGTTTGTAAGTCTTCCTTTGTCCCTGGTCTGTTGTTGTTGTGTGTAGGGAAGTCTTTTGTGGTTGCGGGGGTTTGCGCGGTCCATCCTTCTTTGCCTTTTGCAGGTAGGGACAGCCGCGATAGCTTGCTGGGTGTGGTCCTGTGCAGTTAGCACATATTGCTGGTTCAGTTTCCCGGTTCCTTGTGCATTGGTTAGAGGTGAGCACACCTCCACAGCGTACGCACTTTGGCTTCTGATGGCAGAAAGCAGAGGTGTGCCCCTGTATTTACAACTCAAAGCTTTCTAGGCCTTGCACTTGAAGGTGTTAATGTATGCAGATTGCGTTCTTTGTGTTTTAAATCCCCGGCTAGGTTAAAGTCAAGAAACTGAGCCTCGGAGCATCTCCCCCATATCCTGCTGTCCCACATACATTCTGGAGCAATTGGAAACCTCCAAGGAGGAAACAGCATGGCTAGTCTGTAAGAAATGAATGGGGTAAAAGGCAAACAGTATTTACAAAAGGTTAATAAATGTTCTATTTTTTGTAATTGTTGTGAAAATACCGAAAGAGAACTGATTATCCAAATCGTTCTATTACTCTTCAAAAGACTCACTATTTTTTAATTGCTCTCATTGCAAAGAAGTCCGCGGCGCCCCTTGCTAATCCTAATGGCGCACCGGGGTGCCGTGACGCACTGTTTGGGAACCACAGCCTTATATATATTGATTACAGCCAAGTAGGGAGGAACTCGTGGGAGTTAAGTGAGATTATAACTGAATTCCTATGCATATTCTCGGCCCACTGTAACTATTACTACCAAGAGTATAAATATTGGGGGTTTATTTGCAGACTTCTGCTATGGCTGCAAGTGATTTTCTCTTCTCCGGAATAATTTTGTACATAACATTTTCTGCTGTTGGGGAGTTGGTTTTTCATATAAAATTGTATCCTTTCAAGAATTGGTTTTAATTGTAATGAAATTACGAATGAATGCCTGTTCACTATCTTGGCCCAGGGTAACAATTTAGCATGAATGTAACTTTTGGGGCTATATGAAGACTTTGCTATGACTGTAATTGATTTTACTTTATTTGGAATAAATTGCACATCTCCTTTGCTGCTATGGGGGTATGGACTATTTGCACAAAATTCTAACCTTTTATGAATTGTCCTATTACTGAAGTTTTAATAATACATTATATGTGTATTTAATTCGATTTATCTGATCATGGTAAAGGATCTAAATATGTAATTTTAATATTATTATTTTGATATAATTATGACAAAAATTCTGTATAATCTGCTTTATTCTACTGTGGACCACATTAGAGATCCAAATTTTAATAAAAAGTATTGAATCGACCCAGATATGGTACAGCACCTACCCTGAATTGATACTTTTCTCTTTTGAATGTCAAACCACTTTTTTGCACTCTTGTCAGCACCTCCATTGTAACCCTATCATGATCGATCCTATTTTTACTGTAGACCAAGATATTGTTTTGAAAAAAATAGCATGGGCTGAATGGCCTCAAATACTTTCCTCATTAGTCATTGGAAACAAACTGCTACTGAAGCCAACCCAAAAGGCATGAGGGTAAATCAGAAAGCACCAAGTTGCATTTCAAACTAGATCAGGTGCCTTGATTCCTATATCAATAATACCTGAAGGTATGCGAAAGACAGATCACCATTCAACAAAGTTCTCTTCCACAATATTCGATAAGTGTTGCCTTTCTATCCATATGTTCTAGTTCAGATCTCAAAGATCTGCACACATACAAATGTTTTTTCCTTCAACTTTGGGTGCTAGAACCACTCTGGCAAGCCACTCAAAGAATTTTGATTCCAAGGGATACCTAAATCATGTTGGCAACACAAGTCAACGAAATTATTGATTCTTTTTGCAACTTAGTCTTTTCAAATGGTTTACCCACTTCAAACATTGTGTCCCAGTTCTGACCTCCTATGAGTGCGTTTGGTGACCCTGAATCAGCTAACACAGCCTCTTCATTCCCATATACGGTAACCTTCGACTTGTGTATTTGAATCACCCCAGTGTCCTAGTCATACATACTTACTGGGGTATCCATCACACATAACACAAATTTGCTTAATCCATCTTGCAAATTCTGAACTTGGTGGTCAGCATTATTATCAGCAATCTCTCCAACTTCTTGATTTATGTACACCCTTGCGAAATGACCTTTCTTACCACACTTGCAACAACTAGACATTTTAACATAACAGCTCAGTCTCATCAAGCCATGATTACTACTTCCACACCAAGAACATTTAAATTTGTTAAACATTTGTTTTTGTGGATATGTTCCTTGTCTTTTCAATTTGGTATATTTCTCCTAACTAGTTCCACTCTCTCACTATTTCAACTACAGACATTTCTTCACTTTTTTCCTAGTATTTCTTTATTAATTTTTGCAAAAACATAATATATATTCAGTGTATAAACTTGCATGAGAGTCATCATACATGTAAGGAATTATCTCAATCGTGCTATAGTGCAACTTGCCATCTTTGTTCCACAGAAAACACTGGTAAATAGAACGAAAATTATATATATACAGAACCAAAACTAAACACATACTGTGGCCTGCCCTGTGGCCTGCTCTATACTTCGATTGAAAGAAATCACATCTTTTAAATTTGTGATTTTGTTTTTACCAGTAGCTTCTACTGCACTCTTGAAATATTGTTATAAGTGAATCAGTGAGCTCACCAAAATCGCATGCCCTTGCCCAATTTTTTAAGCGGACACAATGTTGTGTTTTTCTGTTTTTCCTTGCTGTTGTGCAAATAAATTATGCCTCTTGATTTCAGTAATTTTTGTCCCAAACTGTCCACTAACATATCATTATATATCCGTTGGTTCGCCATATCCCACTCCTAAAGACATTTCTTCCATACTTTCTTTGTTTCTACCTTCTGTTCCAAGATTGTGCAGTAATAAGCCTTGCTTCCTTGCTGCAGGCAATTTTTCACCCTCCGTTGCAATGAAGTAGGAATAAAAAGTTCCTTCCACCTTTTCCAAGGTAGAAGCAGTTTACCTGCATCGGATAAAAAGGCTGCATGCCTGGACATCCTAGCAGCTGCTTTCTATACAATTTTGCATCAAGAGCACTCACCCCCCCCCCCAAAAAAAAAACCAATTTGAAATAAGCGAAAACAATGAATTAACATAGTAACTTAACATACTAAACAAATAATAATTTCTTTGATATGACTTCGGAATACTGTTAAATTTATAAAGAGGCAATATCCAGTCCTATGTTGAGGAAGGTGTGCAAATGAATCTTGGATTCCTCAAAAGTCAAGCTGGGTGTCCATTGGTAGAGAGTTACTGCGTACATGCCATGTGCACAACAAATGTCTCAAATTTCTCAATTTCCCTGAACACAATCTCACCTGAAGGCTTCCTGAATATATTGTGTTCCTTTTCAGGAAACACGCTGTAACTCAATTGTTGTGGTGAGTAAACAAAGATCGCATCACCTTGTGTTTGAGGTCAAATATGTGATGCATCAATTCTATGTGGATCAGATGTAGTTCCTGTGTGATAGAGTGAAGAAAGGAGCTTGTGCTGCTTTAGGGACTGATTTGGTGGCTTAGTGGACTCATGCATCCACTACAGGGGCCAGTGTTCGACCTCATGGTCACAGGTTCAAATCCCGGCGGGTCCACTCAGCCTCTCATCCTTTCTGAGGTCGATAAAATGAGTATCATTGAGTTGGGTAACAATAAACATCTGTTATTCATCACCAAGATGCCTCTTTGGGGGTGAATGCGCGCTTTACAAATACACATGTTATGAGAGACAACAAGCATGCGCGAGGTATGGTGATTGTTGCTGGACTCTGTATCCTTTGTGTACTGAATAAACAGTCACAAAGAAGATTTTTTACCGCGGTCTCAGTGGTGGCACACAAGGAATCCTCAATCCTGCTGCTCAGAGTAGAATGGACAACCATATTTTCTCTTGCAATCGGTGCAAACACCAGGGGTGGTGGTGAATGTTCTTGCCCCCCTGTGCAGGTCACTTGTGGCCTCGTGACGTGTCAATACAACTCTCAAACTCCAGGTAAAGTCTTCCCAGTTTATTTAAGTACTGCAGATGTCACCACAAAGAGTTACAGGACTACAATCCACCTTTCCTGCATTCTGTCTCCAACAACCCCTCCAATCTAGAATGGAATTCACTGATGTAAGTGTTCCAACACTTCTGTCAAGTCCTAACAAATTTACACCGTCATTCGCACTCTAGGGACTTGCTTTGCCTTTTTTTGCATGGTAAGGGATGCAGTGTATCAAGGGCAAAAGTGTTCTACGATGTGAAGTACTTTTAGTAATGAGCAATTTTATAGAAGATATCTGTAACCGAGTTATTGAGTGTTAATTGATTCTGCTTTGAACATTGGAGTATAACTGAATAGCTGGAATGTTTATCTGCAATGCGAAGTTGGGAGGATTCCCTTTACTTAGTTTGAATTTTGTCAAAATAATATTCACAGCACATGTCTTTACCAAGTGAGAGGTAACTAGGATGTAAAATAGAATAACATGATGATCAGACCATGGAATATGAAGAGTTTGTGGATATGTGATTTATTTGACATTAGTCGATAGTATGTCCAGCAGCATGTATGCGACCCTAAATAAGAAGTGTAAATTTATGAGTGTTGGAGGGACCCAACAAGTTTTTTCTCATTTGGGATCCTGGGCATCTGCCCAAATATTAAAGTACAGTAATGAAAGAAAAGCATGGCTATTTAGAATTGGAGGGGAAATCATTCCTGAAAATTTCAGTCCAAATTGATTGCTTCCTGTAGGTCTGTATGTCAGTGCAATAGTAATCGATAGTGTGGGGGCATAAAGTGCAAAACAAACATTCAATTCCGGAGGAATCATTCAAGCTAATCAGAGTAATTAAAAAGAAAATCTCAATAATGAACTTCGATCCACTCCTTCATTTCGGTCTGTTCTGTTAATAGTGCTTATTTTATACCTGTCTGGAAGCGAGAGAGCCATGTCGGGCGTAGAGGATTCCCCCAGTCATGTTTTGGAAAGTAACTGCACTCTAACTGCTGATGTGAATTAAAATACTATGTTTGCAAAGTGAGCGTGTATTTAAGAGCGCTGCTTTAAACATGTCAGCTGAGGGGATGTTGGCATTGTGTTGACAAAGTGCGCCAGTGTATAATGGCTTAGAGATGGTTACAGTCCTGGTAATATAGGGTAGATCTATAACATTATCAGGTGCCTCTGCTTCTAGTCTGTCATACCGAATGGTCTTAGCTGAATAAAATTGTCCAGAGCATCTGACTGCTACTGAGGTTGAGGCACGAATGGGTGCAGATGGGGTAGACTTTGATATGTCACTGGTGCGCCCACTGCATGGTCATGCAGGGCTCCTGATTAAATGGTGTTTGGGGGTGACACAAGACTTATCCAGAAAACTAGACCGCTTATCTGGCTGTCCCAAAGTAGTGGACACAGCAGTGCGGTAGAGAGTGGATCAGAAATCTGAAATAACTTCTCACACCCATTATAAAACAATGTCACACAGTAATAAACCATATGCTTTAACACTTAGGCAGTATCTAATACATTTGTTCTACCAGTTAAAAACACTGCAAAAATATATCCTAAGCAATAAAAGCGCTCATAATAATTGGTTTAAATTTCAGTGAAAACAAGTTCAGTGGTTTTAGAAGCATATCTAACATAGTTGATTGGGAAGTGGGCATGTTTCATTTGTTCTTTTGACAATTACAAGAAAATGCAACATTGTTGGCCTTCTTGCTGATGTTTTGTATCTCTGCATCTCTTTTATTTCACAGGTGTGGACACTAGATCCGACAATACATATGAAGCCGGGCCATCAGAATCCAGATCTTCCTTCCAGCACATTCTTCAACCAAATGGGACCTACAGTATCATTCACTCCAGACTCTATTTTGGAATCTAGCTCTTGTAGCCATTCAGACAGGGAGTCCTTTTCTAGGGGTAGCACTATGAATTCACCTATGCTGAGTGGGTCACCAAACGTTTTTTCCCGAAGTTGTGTTTCATCTGTGGACTTACATAGGAATCATACATTCCAGAATAAAACTAATGAGAATACAAACTTTTTAATGCGATTCGATGGCGCTGGTGTGTCACCCATTGAATCTGTAATTCAGAGTGAGGGCGATAGAAGCAGTCGGACTTTAACACCAACATCTGACACCCGGTCACTGCTTCACAGTGGTGACGATCAGGAACCAGAGTACAATGCCTCCTCCTCATCTGCAGAGCATCCAGTCATGTTGTCTAGGTAAGTTTTTGTCTTTTGAATCTGCACTTTAATGCAAATTACTTTGCAGTGTGATCTTTACAGATGGTTTGCTCAGAACAGAGGCAGGGTTACTTTTGCTTTCACTTGTCTGTGAATGCAGTATGTATTACAACTACACGTTTAGCTTTTTTTTGATGCAGCTTTAGTGCTAATTAACTGCAGTCTTTGTTTCATTGAAAATATAAGCAAGTTTCCACTGCTTGCAGATAAAGTCTTCAATATATTAATAAATACAACACGTTTCCCCCAACCATGTTACACTCCTTTTAAAAGTTAAAGCAGAAGCTTGTAATCTGAGGCAAACTATACTATACACATGCAGCAGGAGCATTATCATCAGGCCAGCTCTCCTGGCCATCTGGAACGCCTTGTGACAAATGTCACACCCCGTTTTGGGGAACGACAGGGCATACAGGGGCTACTGGGCCCCAGCTGTGGTGATTGAGGAGGGTTGCCATTGCGGTCCTGGGGTCCGTTCTACAATGGCTGTGCAAACTAGGCCAAGTACAAACCTTTTGAAGCTTGACTCTCAGGGTTGCGAGGGCGAGCAGTCGCATGTTCCTTAGGGAGGTAGTGTGGAGGACAGAAGCTCAAAACTCAGCAATCAACCAGCAGACACAATAACGT
Source organism: Calotriton arnoldi (assembly GCA_963921515.1). Taxonomy (NCBI): domain Eukaryota; kingdom Metazoa; phylum Chordata; class Amphibia; order Caudata; family Salamandridae; genus Calotriton; species Calotriton arnoldi. Next base: position 1,535,216 of record CAWUFW010001624.1, on the reverse strand, counting down.
AATGTCCAACCCAGTGCTGATCTGTTATATGAAAAGAAAGTACTTTAATCACACAGCATAAATAAATATTACTCACTTCAATTGAAATGGCAGATACAGGTTTGTAATCCTAGTTTTGGTCTCCAGTAAGCATTATACCTCCCCTTTTTATCCTCACTCCCCAGTCTGGCAATTCTAATACTTCTAGTACCCAGTATACTGCAGGTAGAGGCATGAATTCGATACAGGTACAGATAACTTCACTTTTAATCTGACTGGTTAGATGCCTAACTCAGGTCAGTATGTTTCACTGCAAGTATTAACTTGCTAAAGCCTCAAATCCTCACACCGGAGTCCTCTGCACATGTTTAGTCCCTCATTCCAGTCCTTGGCTAAGCACTGCTTTTCCCTATTCACTGGTGTTGCAGATCACGTGGTATGGCAGGCACACCGAGCCCCTGCTCTTCTTAGCTGCAGCTCCTAGCTTCGGAGGCCGTAAGAACAACTTCCCTTCGGAACAGGCCTCAGTGGACTAAATCAGCATGGCAGGTCTTGTATAGCAGCACTGCGTATTTGGCAGTTGCAGCACTCCCGGCCAAGAGCAGATGGGGTACCGCGGCAAAGTAGTTGTGGCCTTCAGGCTGATTAGTTAGCATTGATGGGTCTACGGTAGCTGTGGCCCTCCATGTCGCTCAGGTGTACTTTAATGTGATGCAACTCCTCTTCTCCTGTGTCTGCTATGGCAGTACCAGCTCCAGGACCCACAGTGGTGTCAGCTGATACAATGTTACTTGTGCTTGTAAACGCTTAGTGTAGTTTAAAACAGGATCCATGTAGAGAGACCAAAAGACCCCCTCCCTACATGGCCATTCCCCATCACTACCTGGACCGTTCCTGGCTTCGCTGTGTAAGCCTTCCATCAGGTATTCATTATGCGGGGTAACAAATCGAGATCCACCTCATCTATAGTCACTCCTCTTGCAGGGCCATTCACATTTCTTCCCTTTCTCAGCTGACAGGCAGGCTCCTGGGCACCAGGCAGACCCTCAACTCTTTCTGTAGAAAGTGAAGACAGCAGGTGATGTCCCTTCGCATCTGAGAGACTGGCTGTCTGGAGATTTACAGTGGTTTGAGTACCCTGTGGAAAGAGCTTGGAACTAGAGTAAAGTGGGATGTTTTTGAAATCCCACTTTAATGTACATTTTACAGATAGTTGATGTAGATCTACTTTATAAGGTTTCAGAGCAAGTTTGGGTTGACTCTTTTTCAAATATTGTTTTCAGGCTGCACTTCAGACCAATTCTTTGTTCAAAGTGTTGGTTCTCACAACAGGGAGCAATTGGACACGCTTCAAACAGTAGTATCAAAAATATAAGCACAATGCAATGTGAGCTCCCTGCACCTGGCTTGCATCCCCTTCCTGACGCAGTAATCAGAAATAGGAAAATGAACAACAACTATAGTCATACCCCTACCATCTTCCAAATGGCAGTGCAGAGGAATAGCTAATCAGCAGTCCATTGCTAACACACGGTCCTAATAGAATTTCTAAAGCCGGCCACTTCTGTCTGTGGGTTTCCAGCCACAGTAATTCTTGTAATACACATCCACTGTCTAGGGGACCCTTTCATCATCCTCCAACTTGTGCTGTGCTAAACCAGGGGCATCAAAAATGGATACTGTAGGGAAATGCCCCCACTTTTTGCCTGGCATCTGATGCCTTTGACAGAACCGCACTGGGTTCCTGCCAACCAGGTCCCCAGTGCCAAATCTCTTTCCCTAAAACTGTACAATTGTTTCCCCAATTGCCAATACCTTTAGCACCCCTTATAAGTCCCTAGTAGATGGTACCCCTGGTACCTAGGGCAAGGAGGCTAAAGAGGGTCCCTAAGGGCTGCAGCATGTATTGTGCCACCCTAAGGAACCCCTCCTCACCAACATGCAAACTGCCATTGCAGGCTGAGTGCCATTGTGCAGAGAAAAGTGAAGACATGACATGGCACACCCCCTGTGTACCATGCCTTTAGACACTGCATGCAGTATAGATAAGTCACCCCAACAGCAGGCCTTACAGCCCTAAGGCAGGGTGCACTATACTACATGTGAGGACATATCTGCGTGACCAGATATTGAGGCAAATGGGACTGCACTTATCTAGTTGTAAGATAATATTTCAAAAGAAAGTCGTAAGGTGCTCAGGACTCAAACCCTTAAGTCTCCTGGGACCACAAGGATCCCTCAATAACATAAAAACCTGAATGATCCAGCACCCTTAATTTCACTTATTCACAAATGCAGTACAATTCATAAGTGAGTTTTACATTCATTGATATTTTTTAGCCACACAATTAAATATGACATTGATTCAGCAGGTGTGTTTCAATCCTTTTATTCGTGACTTCTTCTTCACAATAGATAAAATTGTAGCCAACGCGTTTCGTCCTCTCGGACTTCTTCAGGGCTACAAACAATATACATATATACATGTTATATTTACAAAATTTAAAATCATGTAAATCCATTAAAACATTTATCCATTTTTTTATATGAATTTAACTGGCAAAAGGTCATTAAATCATCTATTGAAAAATTCTTTTTTTATTTTGTACATTTTTCTATTTAAGAAGAAAAGCGCGGATTCACTCACAAGAGTGCCACATATTAATTCATTACAAACCTCATTCTTATTCTTTTTCCTGCTGGACTAAAGACTTTATACCAATAAACACTGTATACAGTATTCACTAAATCGCTAACATGTATAGTATTGTGCTCCAGGTGGGATGGAGCACACAAACAATCTTTGTACATTAAGACAATTGTATGCCATTTTGTTGGTTTAGATTGTCACCCAAAAAGATAACACCTAACCCAGCCTATATTTACACTAATCTTACCAGATAAAGAAAGAGTTTGGCCTCCTATCTTGAAGGCTGTGAGCGTTGTTCTACTTTTACTCTCATGATCAACGGATGGACGATTTGTCTATTAACAGGATAAATGCCTGTCGTAAGTAACTCAAAGTGAAAGGATGCTTTTAAACAATTATGACTATATGGTAATATTTTAAAGAAATAAGGTATTCCTACATTTATTTTAAGAAGATGTGATTCCAAAGTCCTTATTTTTCAAAATGTTAGTGGAGAAACCATCTGTAGTAATCCATCTGGTATTTAGGACCTTACGCCTGGAAATAATGCTTCATTCGGTATTATCCAAATGGTAAATCTATTGGAAACGAGTTCCAGAAAGATGATTTAATTGGATTCAATGTCTTATATATGAATACATTAATTTCAATTTATTTCCTTTTTTAGGAATGATGGCTTTTTTATATTGTTTAGGAAAGGTATTATCCCCCTTCTATATGGTATCAAGAATGGCAGCCCTTGGTGCACACCATCCCCATTTGTTGGTTATTAGTCCTGTTAGTTAAACAAGACTTATGGTAAGAACGGCCCCAATATTACTAAGGTGCCTTTCCTTCAAGCACCAGCTAGAATTTATAAAAAGTGCAACATCGATGTTTTTAATAAAAAAGTAATATACTTAAGAGATAAAGGAGACAACCCCAATATTCCTCCAGAGGGGAGGTGCTCTAGTTACAACAACCGGAGGCAGATTTTGGTCTTCCTGCCCCCAGAGTACAAAGTGATGTTATACCCCGTAATCGCCCAATAATATTACAGCGTCAAAGTCCCCTTATTCCAAGAAAGCCTCCCGTTTAGCATATAACTTACTTCTGATCTTTGGTAGCTCGCGTGACGGCGTGGAGTCGGCGGTGTATGCAACTCGTGCCGTGCAGAAGCTCCATTTAAATAGCCCGCTAATTAAAATCACCTGTCGACTGTCAGGAAATACGTTCCCTTGCATAACGTTTTCATGGCCGCCATCCTACAATTAGCCAATAGGTTCTTTTCACGTTACAGAATCAGTTGGGTTGCTCCTAAACCTACTCTGCAAGACGTTTATATTAAAGTTATATATTATTTATTTTTTTATAATTGAATAAGTGTATTTTTGCTATTACTTTTTTACCACGTTTATACTGAAATTATATACAGATGAAATCTATTTTTAATCGAGTAAGTGTATTTTTACTATTACTTTTTTACCATAATCGACCCAATCTGAAAGGAAGAGGAGTCCCTCCTTTTTGGTAACAAAACGGGACCATGTGATTTAAGCGGCATCCTTCACGTTAGTTTGGCCGCCATCTTGGACATGTCAAAGACGTCATTTAAAAGCTACCATTTGAAGTTCTTTTGTAAAAAGTTAATATCACTCCCAAATCCACTTTACATTTGGTTATTGCTCTGAATATATACCGCTAAGTTGACTCTTAGATATTGCAAGTGACTAGGGAGGCCATTTTGAGTACACGTGCTGGACACTGGTGTCTAAGAGTTCCCCAGCTATATGATGGCTTCACTGAAACTAGAGATGTTTGGTATCAAATATCTTGTGTTAATAAACCCACACTGATTCCAGTGATGGATTTATTAATACATGCACCCTGAGGGCACCTTAGAGATGCCCTCTGAAAACTTGCTGACTACTAGTGTGTTGACCGACTGGTGAAGACCAGTCTGCCACCTCAGACAGGTTTCTGACCCCTTGCAGGTGAGAGCCCACGCTCTCTGAGGGCAGAAACAAAGCCTGCTCCAGCCGGAGGTGCTGCCACCTCCTCGGAGAAGGATGGCTAAAATAATCAGCATTTCAAGGCAGGAGGCTTCAAAGGCCTCTGTCTCCTTTTGATATGCGACTCAAGGCTTTCCCAGACAGGGGAAGTGCCACCCCCTTCCCCGGGCCCATTTGGCACCTGGACAGGCGGGAAAATTGGCTAGTTAGGAGGCGTGTCCCCTTCTCAGGCTTGTACCACTCCTAGGGTGGGCTACTTGATGTGACTTTTAGAATTCCACCATTTTGATTTTGGTGGAATTAGGCTCTCTGGGTCAGGGAAGTGCCCACTTTCCACAGAAGGTGGTCATATATAGGGTGTAGAAACCCTAAAGGTAAGTAGCCTATTGGCTACTACCTGTCACTCCCTGTAATGCCCTTAAATTGAGTATTTAGGTGGCACCCCTGACACTAGGAACTGAGATTCGACGTATCAAGAAAAAGACAAAGAAGAGCCGCATTAAAAGCAAGAACAGAAGACTGACAGTGGATTTTTGGTGCCAAATCCTGCTTGCCGCACCAAGTCTCGACAATCATGACCCAGGAGCTCGTCCTGCATCTGACCAGCTTCCAAGAACCCCGGGAGACTGCCAGCCTTCACAAATCGCCAAGCAATCTCCCTTGGAGTAGAGGAGCTACTCCCCTGCAGTCAACTGGCACCGAAATGCAAAGTCCGGTCCACTGTGTTGCTGCTCCCTGGCCAGCCCGATGCAGCAGCCCCCCAGGAAGTGGACCCTGAAGGTCAGATCTGCCCCCCCCTAACTGAGTGAGAGGACACCAGGACCAACCGGAGCTGCACGGGGCCAATTTCCAGGGATACCAGACCCATTGCAACAAGCAGAGACCGTACGAGTCCAGTCTGGACTACAACGACAAAGCGGCCATCGAGGTATGTCCGCACCATAGAGGCCCACCTCTATAATTGCCCAGCTGTCCTAATTTTCCACCCTCAACCGGCAACGACCGCAAGGTTCCAAGATGCACAGAGCCCAGCTGACCTTTCTCCTCTGTACCAGAGCGCCCCAGCCCAGGTACCGACGAACTGACTGTGCTCCCTTGGCCCTGAGACCCTTGTAACCCTAGTCCCCCTTTGGCTGCTCCTGGACTTGTCCCCAAGTCCCCCTCTGCAGGCTGTTTCTAGGTGGCTCCCCTTACCGGCATAGCTACCAACACAACCAGCCCTCTGCAACTGGACACCCCAGGACAGTTAACGAGAACTTGCTGGCAGTACTTTTGACCTTGGCCCACTACGACTGTAAGTCCCGAAGGAGGTCCCCAGAAACCGACCGTAAACACCTGTATGCTATCTTTGCCTTTTCTCCCATAAGAAAGCATTGTGCTTAAAGGCACATTTATGTGAACATTTATTTACCTGCTAAAATCGATATTGTAAAAAGCACTTACTTGCTATCAAAATTCTTGGTATCAAAATCTCTGATTTATTCTTGTCTCATTTATTGCCTCTGTGTTTGTCAACAAATGCTTAGCACTACCCTCTGATAAGCCTAACTGCTCGCCTACACTACCACAAAAGAGAGCATTTTGGTTAGCATTTGGACCTCTGTAAACCAACTGGGGTTTGCCTGGACTCTTTACACAGTGTACCTCGTTTTGGTCCACTATATAGAAAGAGCCAGCTTCCTACAGATCCCATTGGCCCAGAGAGAGAGAGAGTGAGAGAGTAAGAGAGAGAGAGAGACAGAGACACCTCCACTGGATACACTCCTACTACCATACATGTGCTACACATAACACTGCCCACATTTCTATGACCATATATGCTGCATATGCACTGTACACACTTGCACTGTTGGCATACATACACACAGAATGCCAGTGCAGGAGCTTGGTTTCACATACCAGCAAACCTTTACACAAGAGGGGTTAGTAGACCGTGTTCTCACTGACACAGAGAAAAAGGTCTGGTCACATGACACTTTAATAAAACCTGGTGCTCTCCCATGATACACCCAGACTATGGGCAGTAGTCTACTGCCTACTATTAGGGCACGCTTGGCGTATCACTCCAGGTCAAAGAACAGGCCCTGGACCTTGCATCGTCAAGGGCGTACTAGCTCAGTGTGAAGCCTGGGCCAAAACAAAATTCATGATAGCAGATTCACATGCAGTCAGGCACTCAGGGCGGGTGCACCCCCTTTACCATGCAGGGGAGTTTCATGTCCCAACAACAAGAATTGTTGTTGTCCCCAGAAATATTCCCATTGTCCTTGGTAGTACAGAAGCCAGATACTATTGCAAGCTCATTGATCTTTTAAGTACTATTTTTTTTGGTCTTTGGGGCGCTAGTCCGGTTGAATCATTAAAGCTTACTCTTGGTGAGTGGAGTGAAGTGGTATGTCTATTTTCAGTTAGCGCATGTATCTCTTATAATAAGTATATTGCCCAGAGAGTGTAATTTCTTTATGCCAACAGGCAAAACGTTATCATCATCAAGTTAAATAGCTTAGTAACATATGGAAGTCAGTTGCACACAGCCATTGTGAGTGATGTCCTGTGGCTACTATGCTGTTTCTTCAATTATGCTTGGAAATTCTGAGTGCAAGTAATATCCAGCGATATAGTCTTGCACAGAAACATAACCAAAGTGCAACATCTGATTCAGAGAGATGCTTAATGTTTGCTTAACCCCTTCGCTGCTAGGCCTTTTCCCCTCCTGTGCTAAGCCTTTTTTTGGCTATTTGGGGTAGTGCGCGCTTAGGCCCCTGTAACTTTTGACCACATAAGGTATCCATGCCAAATTTGCGTCCTTTTTTTCTAACATCATGGGGATTGTAAAGGTACCCAGGGTTTGTGGATTCCCCTGGAGGGGACCCAGAAATTAGTCAAAATACAGCTAAATTTTGTTTTTTTTTGGAAAAAGGCAAAAAAGGGCTACAGATGAAAGCGTCTTGATTTTTCCCTGCAAATGGCATCAAAAAGGGGTTGTGGGGATGAAATCACCATCTTCCCAGCTTTCAGGGTCAAGCAGACTTTTGTCAGAAAACCAACTTTTTTACACAGTTTTGGCATTTTTCTGGGACATAGCCTATTTTTGCTATTTTTTGTGCTTTCAACCTCCTTCCAGTTAATGGTAGAAATGGGTATGAAACCAATAATGGATCCTGGAAAGCCATACATTTCTGAAAAGTAGACAAAATTCTGAATTCAGCAAGGGGTCATTTGTGTAGATCCTTAAAGTTTTCCTTATAGAAACTAACAGTTAAATAAAGGAAAAATTGAAAATTAGTTGAAAAAAACAGCCATTTGTGTCAACGTTTTCACCTGTAACTTCTTCTAATTATGACAGCTATTTGAAGGCAATATACCGTTATATCCGCTGGACCTTTCTGGTTGTGGGGATATATAGGACTTGTAGGTTCACCAAGAACCCGGCGAACCCAGAGCCAATAATTGAGCAACATCTTGCAATGATTTTTTTAAGTACCGGGTATATAGCAATTATTTTGGGAAAATGTATACATGGAAAAATTGTTATGAAAGACACCTATGTATTTCTGAAATGGGAACAAAATGTAGATTTTAGAAACAGTAGATATTTGCACATTTCCGAAATTGGGAGTACCCATACTAGCATGAGAATTATAGGTCATTTTCAAAATGACTTATTTTTACACATTGTCTTTCATTTGGAAGGCAGAAATGCATCGAAAGTCAATAGGTAATAACAGTTGCTCTACAATTCTGTGTTACCCTAAGTCTCCCGATAAAAATGGTACCTCACTTGTGTGGATAGCCCTTGTGCCCACAACAGGAAATGGCTCAAAATGCAACGTGGACGTACCACATTTTCACAATGAAAAATTACCCTTTTTTGCAAAGTGCCTAGGTGTAGTTTTTGAACCTAGCTCTGCCGGCACCTAGGAAACCTAGCAAACCTATACATTTTTGAAAACTAGACACCCAGGGAATCCAGGATGGGGTGACTTGACTGCCTCCCACCAGGTTCTGTTACCCAGAATCCCTTGCAAACATAAAAAATTGTCAAAAAAATCACATTTTCCCCACATTTCTGTGGTGGAAAGTTCTGGAATCTGCGTGGATCCACAAATTTCCACCCACCCGCGTTCGCCAAAGTCTAACGAGAAAAATGGTACCTCACTTGTGTGGGTCGCCCTAGTGCCTGCGACAGGAAACGGCGCAAAGCGCAACGTGGTCACACCTCAATTTCGCAGTGAAAAATGACCCTTTTTGGCAAAGTGCCTAGCTGTAGTTTTGAACCCTAGCTCTGCTGGCACCTAGGGAAACCTAGCAAACCTATACATTTTTGAAAACTAGACACCCAGGGGAATCCAGGATGGGGTGACTTGACTGCCTCCCACCAGGTTCTGTTACCCAGAATCCCTTGCAAACAGAAAAAATTGTCAAAAAAACCACATTTTCCCCACATTTCTGTGGTGGAAAGTTCTGGAATCTGCGTGGATCCACAAATTTCCACCCACCCGCGTTCCCCAAAGTCTTACGAGAAAAATGGTACCTCACTTGTGTGGGTCGGCCTAGTGCCTGCGACAGGAAACGGCGCAAAACGCAACGTGGTCACACCTCAATTTCGCAGTGAAAAATGACCCTTTTTTGGCAAAGTGCCTAGCTGTAGTTTTTGAACCCTAGCTCTGCCGGCACCTAGGAAACCTAGCAAACCTATACATTTTTGAAAACTAGACACCCAGGGGAATCCAGGATGGGGTGACTTGACTGCCTCCCACCAGGTTCTGTTACCCAGAATCCCTTGCAAACATAAAAAATTGTCAAAAAAACACATTTTCCCCACATTTCTGTGGTGGAAAGTTCTGGAATCTGCGTGGATCCACAAATTTCCACCCACCCCGCGTTCCCCCAAAGTCTTACGAGAAAAATGGTACCTCACTTGTGTGGGTCGGCCTAGTGCCTGCGACAGGAAACGGCGCAAAGCGCAACGTGGTCCCACCTCAATTTCGCAGTGAAAAATGACCCTTTTGGCAAAGTGCCTAGCTGTAGTTTTTGAACCCTACCTCTGCCGGCACCTAGGGAAACCTAGCAAACCTATACATTTTTGAAAACTAGACACCCAGGGAATCCAGGATGGGGTGACTTGACTGCCTCCCACCAGGTTCTGTTACCCAGAATCCCTTGCAAACATAAAAAATTGTCCAAAAAACACATTTTCCCCACATTTCTGTGGTGGAAAGTTCTGGAATCTGCGTGGATCCACAAATTTCCACCCACCCGCGTTCCCCAAAGTCTTACGAGAAAAATGGTACCTCACTTGTGTGGGTCGGCCTAGTGCCTGCGACAGGAAAGCGGCGCAAACGCAACGCGGTCCCACCTCAATTTCGCAGTGAAAAATGACCCTTTTTTGGCAAAGTGCCTAGCTGTAGTTTTTGAACCCTACCTCTGCCGGCACCTAGGGAAACCTAGCAAGCCTATACATTTTTGAAAACTAGACACCCAGGGGAATCCAGGATGGGGTGACTTGACTGCCTCCCACCAGGTTCTGTTACCCAGAATCCCTTGCAAACATAAAAAATTGTCAAAAAAACACATTTCCCCCACATTTCTGTGGTGGAAAGTTCTGGAATCTGCGTGGATCCACAAATTTCCACCCACCCGCGTTCCCCAAAGTCTTACGAGAAAAATGGTACCTCACTTGTGTGGGTCGGCCTAGTGCCTGCGACAGGAAACGGCGCAAAACGCAACGCGGTCCCACCTCAATTTCGCAGTGAAAAATGACCCTTTTTGGCAAAGTGCCTAGCTGTAGTTTTGAACCCTACCTCTGCCGGCACCTAGGAAACCTAGCAAGCCTATACATTTTTGAAAACTAGACACCCAGGGAATCCAGGATGGGGTGACTTGACTGCCTCCCACCAGGTTCTGTTACCCAGAATCCCTTGCAAACATAAAAAATTGTCCAAAAACCTCATTTTCCCCACATTTCTGTGGTGGAAAGTTCTGGAATCTGCGTGGATCCACAAATTTCCACCCACCCGCGTTTCCCAAAGTCTTACGAGAAAAATGGTACCTCACTTGTGTGGGTCGGCCTAGTGCCTGCGACAGGAAACGGCGCAAAGCGCAACGCGGTCACACCTCAATTTCGCAGTGAAAAATGACCTTTTTTGCAAAGTGCCTAGCTGTAGTTTTTAACCCTACCTCTGCCGGCACCTAGGGAAACCTAGCAAACCTATACATTTTTGAAAACTAGACACCCAGGGAATCCAGGATGGGGTGACTTGACTGCCTCCCACCAGGTTCTGTTACCCAGAATCCCTTGCAAACATAAAAAATTGTCCAAAAAACACATTTTCCCCACATTTCTGTGGTGGAAAGTTCTGGAATCTGCGTGGATCCACAAATTTCCACCCACCCGCGTCCCCCAAAGTCTTACGAGAAAAATGGTACCTCACTTCTGTGGGTCGGCCTAGTGCCTGCGACAGGAAACGGCGCAAAGCGCAACGTGGTCACACCTCAATTTCGCAGTGAAAAATGACCCTTTTTTGGCAAAGTGCCTAGCTGTAGTTTTTGAACCCTACCTCTGCCGGCACCTAGGAAACCTAGCAAACCTATACATTTTTGAAAACTAGACACCCAGGGAATCCAGGATGGGGTGACTTGACTGCCTCCTACCAGGTTCTGTTACCCAGAATCCCTTGCAAACATAAAAAATTGTCCAAAAAACACATTTTCCCCACATTTCTGTGGTGGAAAGTTCTGGAATCTGCGTGGATCCACAAATTTCCACCCACCCCGCGTTCCCCAAAGTCTTACGAGAAAAATGGTACCTCACTTGTGTGGGTCGGCCTAGTGCCTGCGACAGGAAACGGCGCAAACGCATAGCGCGGTCACACCTCAATTTCGCAGTGAAAAATGACCTTTTTTTGCAAAGTGCCTAGCTGTAGTTTTTGAACCCTACCTCTGCCGGCACCTAGGGAAACCTAGCAAACCTATACATTTTTGAAAACTAGACACCCAGGGAATCCAGGATGGGGTGACTTGACTGCCTCCCACCAGGTTCTGTTACCCGAATCCCTTGCAAACATAAAAAATTGTCAAAAAAAACACATTTTCCCCACATTTCTGTGGTGGAAAGTTCTGGAATCTGCGTGGATCCACAAATTTCCACCCACCCCGCGTTCCCCCAAAGTCTAACGAGAAAAATGGTACCTCACTTGTGTGGGTCGGCCTAGTGCCTGCGACAGGAAACGGCGCAAAGCGCAACGTGGTCACACCTCAATTTCGCAGTGAAAAATGACCCTTTTTGGCAAAATGCCTAGCTGTAGTTTGTGAACCCTAGCTCTGCCGGCACCTAGGAAACCTACCAAACACACACATTTCTGAAAAGTAGACACCCGGGGGCTTCCAGGGAGGTATGGCTTGCGTGGATCCCCCAACGTTTCCTTACCCAGAATCCCCTGCAAACCTCACTTTTAACTGGAAAAAAATCACTTTTTTCACACATTTGTGTGTGGGAAAGTGTGGCATCACTGGCCTCACACAAATTTCCTACCACCCAGCGTTCCCCCAGGTCTCCCGATAAAAATGGTGCCTCACTTGTGTGGGAGGCCCAAGTACCAGCGACAGGCAAGGGCCCACAACGTAGTGAGGCGACCTCAAAATTGCCTATCTCAAAACCACCTGGTTTTGCAAGGGAAGTCACCTGGGTTTTGGCCCCGTGCTCGGCGGCTATCTAGGAAACCTACCAAACCCACACATTTCTGAAAAGTAGACACCCGGGGGCTTCCAGGGAGGTATGGCTTGCGTGGATCCCCAACGTTTCCTTACCAGAATCCCCTGCAAACCTCACTTTTAGCTGGAAAAAATCACTTTTTCACACATTTGTGTGTGGGAAAGTGTGGCATCACTGGCCTCACACAAATTTCCTACCACCCAGCGTTCCCCCAGGTCTCCCGATAAAAATGGGGCCTCACTTGTGTGGGAGGCCCAAGTACCAGCGACAGGCAAGGGCCCACAACGTAGTGAGCGACCTCAAAATTGCCTATCTCAAAACCACCTGGTTTTGCAAGGAAGTCACCTGGGTTTTGGCCCCGTGCTCGGCGGCCATCTAGGAAACCTACCAAACCCACACATTTCTGAAAAGTAGACACCCGGGGGCTTCCAGGGAGGTATGGCTTGCGTGGATCCCCCAACGTTTCCTTACCAGAATCCCTGCAAACCTCACTTTTAGCTGGAAAAAATCACTTTTTTCACACATTTGTGTGTGGGAAAGTGTGGCATCACTGGCCTCACACAAATTTCCTACCACCCAGCGTTCCCCCAGGTCTCCCGATAAAAATGGTGCCTCACTTGTGTGGGAGGCCCAAGTACCAGCGACAGGCAAGGGCCCACAACGTAGTGAGGCGACCTCAAAATTGCCTATCTCAAAACCACCTGGTTTTGCAAGGAAGTCACCTGGGTTTTGGCCCCGTGCTCGGCGGCCATCTAGGAAACCTACCAAACCCACACATTTCTGAAAAGTAGACACCCGGGGGCTTCCAGGGAGGTATGGCTTGCGTGGATCCCCCAACGTTTCCTTACCAGAATCCCTTGCAAACCTCAATTTTAGCTGAAAAAATCACTTTTTCACACATTTGTGTGTGGGAAGTGTGGCATCACTGGCCTCACACAAATTTCCTACCACCCAGCGTTCCCCAGGTCTCCCGATAAAAATGGTGCCTCACTTGTGTGGGAGGCCCAAGTACCAGCGACAGGCAAGGACACAAAACGTTTTGAGGCAACATCAACATTGCCTATCAAAAAATGTTTTGGGCCCTTGCCTGTCGCGGGTACTTGGGCCTCCCACACAAGTGAGGCACCATTTTTATCGGAGACCTGGGGAACGCTGGGTGGTAGGAAATTTGTGTGAGGCCAGTGATCACTTCACCACAAATGTGTGAAAAGTGATTTTTCAGCTAAAATGAGGTTTGCAAGATTCTGGGTAAGAAACGTTGAGGATCCACGCAAGCCTACCTCCTGAAGCCCCCGGTGTCTACTTTCAGAAATGTGTGGGTTGGTAGGTTTCCTAGATGGCCGCCGAGCATGACCAGGTGACCTTGCAAAACCAGGTGGTTTGAGATGAGGCATCAGGTCGCCTCACTACGTTGTGGGCCTTGCCTGTCACGGTACTGGGCCTCCCACACAAGTGAGGCACCATTTCTATCGGAGACCTGGAGGCACTGGGTGGTAGGAATTTGTGTGAGGCCAGTGATGCCACACTTCCCACACAAAATGTGAAAAGTGAATTTTCAGCTAAAAGTGAGGTTTGCAGGGGATTCTGGGTAAGAACGTTGGGAGATCCACGCAGCCATACCTCCTGGAAGCGCCAGGTGTCTACTTTCAGAAATGTGTGGGTTGGTAGGTTTCCTAGATGGCCGCCGAGCAGGCCAAACGCAGGTGACCCCTTGCAAGACCAGGTGGTTTGTGAAGGCCATTTTGAGGTCAGCCTCAATACGTTGTGGGCCTTGCCTGTCGCGGTACAGGCCTCCCACACAAGTGAGGCACCATTTTATCGGGAGACCTGAGAGCGCTGGGTGGTAGAAATTTGTGTGAGGCCAGTGATGCCACACTCCCACACAAAAATGTGTGAAAAAGTGATTTTTCAGCTAAAGTGAGGTTTGCAGGATTCTGGGTAGGAACGTTGAGGGATCCACGCAAGCCATACCTCCTGGAAGCCCGTGTCTACTTTTCAGAAATGTGGGTTTGGTAGGTTTCCCTATGTGGCCGCCGAGCCCGGACAAAACCCAGGTGACACCCTTGCAAAACCAGGTCATAATGAGATAATGTGTTGTTTATTTCTGCAGCGTGAAAATGTTGGCACAATATTGCAAGGAAAATGTGACAGACATTTTGAGGTTTGCAGGACATTGTGGGTACCATAACTTGTTGGGATCCACAAGAGAGATATCACCATGTACTCCCATGGGTGTTTCGTTTACGACAATATCTACAGTTGGTAGGTTATTCTTAGACGGAATGTACACCTTGGCAGACAGACTAAAAGACAAAGATTACTGCACAGCCATCTATTCCTCAAGCACACACACATACTGGTTGGATTTGGCACGAGGGCAAGTGATGGTTCAGTATATACAATTTTATTAACAAGAGATTTCACAAAAATGAAATGCACTGTCAATAATTGAAAGGACAAAAAACGGAACCAGTGACTCGCAGCTCGTGAGCTGTAAAGCCACGTCAAGGCCCCAACCGCTTTACAGGCCATTCACACACCTTTCATACGTGATACACACAAGACCATTCACACCCCCAGGCACGAAACAAACACATTACAACATTCACAAAAAGGGACAAGGTACACCCTGCTTGAGAAAGACAAAAAAAAATATTACTGCACAGCCATCTAATCCTCAAGCACACACACACACATACTGGTTGGATTTGGCACGAGGGTGAGTGATGGTTCAGTATATACAATTGTATTAACAAGTGATTTCACAAAAATGAAATGCACTGTTAATAATTGAAAGGACGAGAAACTGAACCATTGACTCACAGCTCGTGAGCTGTAAAGCCACGACAAGGCACCAACCTCTTTACAGGCCATTCATACACCTTTCATACGTGTGACAAATACAAAACCATTCACACCACCAGCCGCGGGCCCATCACATTACAACACTCACACCAGCAGACAGCGCCATTCAAGGGCCCATCACTTTCACACGCCCACATTCCTAACACAGCAACCACACAACCTGATGGATTGCGTGGAGTGTCGCTCGGCTAGCAGTGTGTGTAGTGACCAGCAGCAAGTCACTACTCACACACTGCCAGCCGAGCGCCACTCCACGCACACCGCCAGCCAAGCACCAGCCTACACACACCACCATCACATTTAGGATTTTTTATACAAAAAGAAAACACAAACAAATTGCAAATAGATACAAATCTACTAACACAAAATCAGAAACATTGCACTAATGCCAACCTTGAAACAGAACAACAATTCTTAAACATTACAGACCAGGCAGTTCACTTTACCACTCATGGTTGCTCCCAATAATTCTTTTGCTTGTGGTACGCTCTATAACAAGCAGGCACACACAGCCCAGGGTTAGAAGGACACTCAGGGCAGTACATACGAGTCTCCTTCCGCGTACCTCTTCGCCAACAGACTCTACATCTCCTAGTGGGAAAGTCTTTTGAGGATGTAGGAGGAATGTGATCAGGAAAGTGGCGATCTTTCAATCGAGCCACATCCTCCACCACTCAACTCTAGGAACACTTGCCTGTTCCACAACAACAAGGCTGCCTATGACAGACTCCTGAAACTGAACAAAAGTCAACTTTGACGCAGGAGAACACTCCTTGAACACAACAAAAGCATTGAAAGTTGCTAAATTGAAGAGATGGATGGCCAACTTCTTATACCAAATGTAAGACTTACGAATAGCAGTGTAAGGTTCCAACCTCTGATCTACTCTATCAACACCACCCATGTGCTTATTGTAGTCTAAAATGCACACAGGTTTGCGCACTTCAGCAATCTGACCCCAAACAGCCACAGGTGAAGTACTCTCATCATGGATGGTAGTCAGCATGTACACATCCCTCCTGTCCACAAATTTCACAGCTAGCAGTTCCTCACTACGCAAGGCACTGCACTGTCCCCTCTGAAGTTTTTGCAAACAAGCTCTTTTGGATAACCTTTACGGTTAGAGCGGATTGTGCCACAAGCAAAAGTGTCCACTTTGAACAATTCCTTAAACAATTGCACAGCAGTGTAGAAGTTATCAAGGTACAAATGGTGGCCTCTGTTAAACAGTCCTCTAGCAAGTTCCCACACAATTTTCTCTGAAACTCCTACTAAAGTGGACGGACAACCAGGGGGTCAATAGTGGAATCCCTACCAGTGTACACACGCAAATTAAGAACATATCCTGTCCTACTCTCAGACAACATATACAGCTTAATTCCATAGCGTGCCCTCTTGCTAGGAATGTACTGCCTAAAAACCAAACGGCCCTTGAACAGCACAAAGACTCATCAATAGATATTTCTTTCCCTGGAGTATAGATCTCTGAAAATCGATCTACAAAGTGATCAAGAACAGGCCGAATCTTAAAAGACGGTCACATTCAGGGTGATCTCGTGGCAACGCCAAACCATTATCAACAAAATGCAGCATCCGAAGCAAAAGTAAATACCGATCACGAGTCATAACTGCAGGAAATATGGCCGTTGCCATCAAGGGACTGGTAGACCAATATGAACCCATGGACGGCTTCCTTATCAAACCCATCAAAAAAGTCAAACCCAAAAACTTCTTCATCTCTTCCAGATTTGTGGGACTCCACCGGGTAGCTCTAGAATGGGGCCTAAGTCTGGCACTGTTGTCCCTCAAAAACTGTTCAGCATACAAATTAGTCTGCTCAACAATCTCACCCAAAAATACATCATCCATAAACAACTGAAAATACTGTATAGGCAAATAATGTTCACAATCCACTCTACACCCTGCATAACCACTAAAGGCAGGCAACACCGGCTGCACCATGTTTGGATCAACCCAGAGTCCAGCACTTCCAGTAGGAAGCCTAGCAGCCCCAGGCTGCAATCCAGATGCCTCTTGCACCATCGGCACAGTAGTATCCTCCTCTAAATCAGGCACTTCATCTGCACTGAGAGTACCTTCATCATCCGATGATTCCATGTGGAGAGAAAACTCACTGCCTGAATCTTCCCCTCCCTCCTCTCCCTCAGGCGCACTGTCAGTCTCATAATCCTGCTCAGAGGAAGATTCAAGAAGCAAACCAACCACCTGCTGAGCAGTAATTCTACGACTAGCCATAATGCTTACTAATAAAGGTTACTTGTCAAACAAGTCAACAACAACAAACCCTTTGTAAAAAAAAGAAATAAACAAAATGTAGCTTTATCACAAAGACCTATATACTCCAACACTATACCACTCACGTGACAGAAGCAGCTAGACTCACCACCACCTACTCTGCACAGACACAGTAAGGATCAACAATATCCCACTAAAAAGAAAAGAAAAAGAAAAAAATTACACATAAGACAATGCAAAACATCGCAAAGAATTTCATGCTCTGAACACTAACAAATATGCTGCCATTATGGCACCACTTACAAAAAAATTCATTCATGCATGACAATAATACTCATTTGGAGTACACACAACAAAAATATTTTTCTTACCAAATAAATGCAATTACGCAAAACTGCAGAACCACAACTGCCGAAACCGCAAACAGGAATCAAAAGCTTTACACTAGAATAAAAAGGAGGAAAAAAACATTACAATCACATATGCAAATAATGCACCAGTCCACACACAATCCACCAGCCAAGCTAAGGGGTAGGTGGGCCTAACAGTATAAATAAAATATTCACACCCGTAAAGAGGAGCAACCCTTGCCCTTTTGGCCACTCCCCAACACAAAAATTAAAAAAAACCTGGTGCCTAGTGGGCATTCCTGCTGCACGATCACATGATTGTGCAGCAGGAATACACAAAAAGAGTATCGGGGGAAGGAAAACCCTTTCCTTTCCCTCGATGCCTCTTTTGATACTAAACCCCCCTCCCCGAGCCAAACCTCACCTGATTTCCCCGACGCGCTGGAAGCAAATGGCTTCCAGCGCGTCGCAGAAAGAAACCCTCAATGATGAGCGCGCTGGCGTCATTGATGGGGCGAGGGGAGGCAGGGAAACCCTTCCCCTGCCTCCCCAAACAAAACCTAACGATCAGATTCTCACGGGGAGCGCCAGCGCTTCCCCGTGGGTGATCTTATGGCGAGGCTGGACTCGTCACGAGCACTGTGTGCCATGACGAGTCCAGCTCGTCATAAGCACCGAAGGGGATAAAGGGTCAGAGCAGGATCTCAGCGGCAGACGAGGAGAAGGAACCTCCTGGTCACAGGAACTACACGAGCATTGCGCTCGAGAAATTCAAGTATGCAAAGACCTCCATCAAGGATTACAGCTAACTTTTCAGGGTGTAAATGGAGAGAAGGCACATCTGCCCTGCATATTTATCCACGAAGATGCCAACGTTTTGTGCAATACCTCTACTCAACTGGAGTGCTTTCTACTGGCTAATCAGTAAGTGCTACCTCGTTGGGTAAATGTATAGTGCCTTTCCTACACTACAGCTGCGTAAAGGACCAGAAGAATTGTCTCCAGTGACCTGTGTGTCTGTAACTTTGCCACCGCGCCGAAAGCGCCGGGGTCCTTTGAGTAAGCTGTCCATCATAGTGGGGAAAGGGGCGGGCATACGTTGCATACCGCTAGTGTATGTGTGGCGGGGCCAAACGAGCGGGGCTTCTAGGCCCGTTCACATGCCTCTTGTTTATAAAGGGTCAGAGCAGGATCTCAGCGGCAGACGAGGAGAAGGAACCTCCTGGTCACAGGAACTACACGAGCATTGCGCTCGAGAAATTCAAGGATGCAAAGACCTCCATCAAGGATTACAGCTAACTTTTCAGGGTGTAAATGGAGAGAAGGCACATCTCCACGCTCACGAATTCTACACGAGAATTGCGCTCGAGAAAATGAAGGATGCAAAGACCTCCATCAAGGATTACAGCTAACTTGTCAGGGTGTAAATGGAGAGAAGGCACATCTGCACTGCATATTTATCCACGAAGATGCCACCGTTTTGTGCAATACCTCTACTCAACTGGAGTGCTTTCTACTGGCTAATCAGTAAGTGCTACCTCGTTGGGTAAATGTATAGTGCCTTTCCTACATACACTACAGCTGCGTAAAGGACCAGAAGAATTGTCTCCAGTGACCTGTGTGTCTGTAACTTTGCCACCGCGCCGAAAGCGCCGGGGTCCTTTGAGTAAGCTGTCCATCATAGTGGGGAAAGGGCGGGCATACGTTGCATACCGCTAGTGTATGTGTGGTGGGGCTTCTAGGCCCGTTCACATGCCTCTTGTTTATAAAGGGTCAGAGCAGGATCTCAGCGGCAGACGAGGAGAAGGAACCTCATGGTCACAGGAACTACACGAGCATTGTGCTCGACAAATTCAAGGATGCAAAGACCTCCATCAAGGATTACAGCTAACTTTTCAGGGTGTAAATGGAGAGAAGGCACATCTCCACGCTCACGAATTCTACACGAGAATTGCGCTCGAGAAAATGAAGGATGCAAAGACCTCCATCAAGGATTACAGCTAACTTGTCAGGGTGTAAATGGAGAGAAGGCACATCTGCCCTGCATATTTATCCACGAAGATGCCACCGTTTTGTGCAATACCTCTACTCAACTGGAGTGCTTTCTACTGGCTAATCAGTAAGTGCTACCTCGTTGGGTAAATGTATAGTGCCTTTCCTACACTACAGCTGCGTAAAGGACCAGAAGAATTGTCTCCAGTGACCTGTGTGTCTGTAACTTTGCCACCGCGCCGAAAGCGCCGGGGTCCTTTGAGTAAGCTGTCCATCATAGTGGGGAAAGGGCGGGCATACGTTGCATACCGCTAGTGTATGTGTGGCGGGGCTTCTAGGCCCGTTCACATGCCTCTTGTTTATAAAGGGTCAGAGCAGGATCTCAGCGGCAGACGAGGAGAAGGAACCTCATGGTCACAGGAACTACCACGAGCATTGCGCTCGACAAATTCAAGGATGCAAAGACCTCCATCAAGGATTACAGCTAACTTTTCAGGGTGTAAATGGAGAGAAGGCACATCTCCACACTCACGAATTCTACACGAGAATTGCGCTCGAGAAAATGAAGGATGCAAAGACCTCCATCAAGGATTACAGCTAACTTGTCAGGGTGTAAATGGAGAGAAGGCACATCTGCCCTGTATATTTATCCACGAAGATGCCACCGTTTTGTGCAATACCTCTACTCAACTGGAGTACTTTCTACTGGCTAATCAGTAAGTGCTACCTCGTTGGGTAAATGTATAATGCCTTTCCTACACTACAGCTGCGTAAAGGACCAGAAGAATTGTCTCCAGTGACCTGTGTGTCTGTAACTTTGCCACCGCGCCGAAAGCGCCGGGGTCCTTTGAGTAAGCTGTCCATCATAGTAGGGAAAGGGCGGGCATACGTTGCATACCGCTAGTGTATGTGTGCGGGGCCAAACGAGCGGGGCTTCTAGGCCCGTTCACATGCCTCTTGTTTATAAAGGGTCAGAGCAGGATCGCAGCGGCAGACGAGGAGAAGGAACCTCCTGGTCACAGGAACTACACGAGGATTGCGCTCGAGAAAATCAAGGGTGCAGAGACCTCCATCAAGGATTACAGCTAACTTTACAGGGTGGCAATGGAGAAGGCACATCTCCACGCTAACAATGGCGCCCTCGTGGGCATTCCTGCTGCACGATCACATGATCGTGCAGCAGGAATGCACAAAGAGCATCGGGGAAAGGAAAAGCCCTTTCCTTTCCCTCGATGTCTCTTTTAGAATCAAACCCCCTCCCGAGCCAAAACTCACCTTATTTCCCCGACCGCGCTGGAAGCAAATGGCTTCCAGCGCGTCGGGAGAAGGAAACCCTCAATGATGTCAGCGCGCCTCGCGCGCTGGCGTCATTGATGGGGCGGGGGGAGGCAGGAAGTCCTTCCCCTGCCTCCTAAAAAAAACCCCGACGATCGGATTCCCACGGGGAGCGCCAGCGCTTCCCCGTGGGTAGTCTTATGGCGAGCTGGACTCGTCATGAGGACACGAGCACTGTGTGCCATGACGAGTCCAGCTCGTCATAAGCATGGAAGGGGTTAATGTTTGCGGGTTCATGTTTACTCAGCGTTGAAGGGCAGAGGAATTCACATGGTTTACTAGTTGAGACGAAACTCCACTTATGGGTAGGGCTCCCAGTTTTATAATATTTGTTTTTTAACATTTTCGTCTGTATTTATCCATATTTATTTTTGGATTACCTTATCAGTATTTTCCATATTTATTTTGTTTTGTGAATAAATTAAGCCCTGCACACGTATGTTTCCACATTTGTTTAACTGATAAATGTGAACTCATACTTGGGTTGTACCACTGTGAACAGCCAAAGATCATAGGACAAATACACCCACATGAATATTTTAGCATCATATCCAAAACATATTGAGATATGCAGTTAGTTAAGGAAATCTCCACCCTTTTTAGGTCTTGCGCCTAGCGTTGCAGTGCGTAGCACTGCTCGCGCAGCGCGAGACCTCTTGTACGGGCTTCTGAAAGCTGCCCACACGCTCGTGCGTGTGGTTTGCTTTCGGAAGCCCACATTGGCTGTAGCATGCGTTTTTTTTTTTTTAAACGGCACGCAATTGGGCAAGGCGGGCGCATGTCCCCGCCTTTGCTCCTCCTATTCCCACTGGTGGCTAGCACGCGCAGCAGCGCGCGTTCGCCTCGCTGCCGCGCTCCCTCCCCCCGCTCCTCTGTGGTGCGCGCGCACCACGGTTTATTTATTTCAGCAACACAGCTCGTGCCAGTTTCCCGCCGGGCGTCCCTTCCCTATCCTATCTCGTCTCGCCAACCCACAGCTGGTCATCCGCACCAAGGACTCCGGTATGTTTTTGAAGTGCTTCCCTTTGCTTGTTTATCAGCATGTCGCCCTTCATGGGCATAACTTTAATAGGTCCGTTAATGTGTTATCGATATCGCACCTAAAGGAGTGTGATGCTTTGATAAGTTGCTGGGTTTCTCCTGTGCTGAGCCGGTCGTCTCTTGTGCTAGTTGTGGGCATTTAAGTATGGTAAACTGGGAAGGTTCCCCCAATGAAACTTGTAATAAGCACAAAATAAATATTATGATTGACATTCCCATTTATCATGACCTCGATATCATGACGATTGGACCGTAATTAGAGTTTTAATTTTTTTTTGGAGGGGGGTTACCGCCTCAATGGAACCTGCAATTAGCGCAAATTAAATATGATTGACATGCAGTGACCTGAGTGAGGAACCTCTATAGTACTACCACGAATTGCATGCTTAATTCACAGCACCGCCCTTCTGTACTGGAACAACCTCTGCATGCTCTACAAACTGGCATTTATATCAGCCTTTCTTTAGCACATTTGCCATTAAAGGCGGTCCTGCACAATTACTGGCAGCTGATGGGCGAGGAAGGCTGTCGGAACACAGTTGGACCCCTTTAATTGGAGGCAAACTAAGTAGCACTTAAGAGGTTGTTGCAAAGTTTTCTCTTCCTCATTGCTTTTCGCATTCACGTTCATTTTCTTTCTTGAACACACAAGTCGGAGCAGTGCATAGGGGTCCTGGAACTGATCCTCTCCATGCCATGGAGCTGGAGGGGCAATGGTGGAAGGGGCAGCTGGCTGCAGACATCCGCCAGGTGCTTCCCTATAAGGTGAGTTAAAATAAGTTCATGTGTGCGTGCGCATCTCCTCCTCATGCAGCTTAATTTGCTCAGTAGGATAGCCTTTGTTTGGGCAACTGTTCTTACAGTAGTTTGTTGGGGAAAACCCCACCCCGAAACTATGCAAACCCAGCTTCTCTTCAGGGAGCCAGGCTGACCCTCCCTAGGCCAATTTATCCCTCCTACCAGCTGCTCCGTCTCTAGAGGACCGTGGCTCCACCCTGGGTGTAGTGTATTATGCCCAGTCCTCGTGTCTTATCTACGGCCTTTTGCTTTTCATGCGGGAACCTTCGCAGTAGATTCCCGTTGCTTTTCGTTTTCTTAATCTCCTTATTTGTGCCATTTTAAATTCGTTGTCTGCTGTGTTTTCTGTTTCTACCCATTGTGTCTTGATTCTGAGGGGTTTCATTTGTGTTTGGACTGTTTCCACGCTGAGCACATTTTGGCTCTTCGTTCAGTCTTAATATTTTCTTTATTTCTTTTTTTTTTTTTTACATTTTCTCATGGTTTTACATACTAAGCTGCATGTGTGTGGAAGCAAAAAATGGTTGCCTGGTTTTGGATATAGTGCAGCTTGAAATGTCTATGTTCAGAAAGTCGCCTACTGCCTCGTAGTGATCCTTTCAACTTAGTAACAAACTTTCGTGATCTCACACTGTGCGGCGTTTTCAAGATCTATCAAAATGGTTACAGTTGCTGTATGATGCATTTTAGCGGTGCTTTTACTTGTTAGTCTGTTATTTGCACTCTGTTGCCCCCCGCTCCCTCCTCCCCGGCAGCACTTGCTAATCAGCCAGAACTGGCTTTGTAATTTGGAAGAGGCATCTGTTACACTGCGCCGTGCACACATTTGTTTTTCGTTTTACTGTACCCTCGGGCAGAACTTCATTAGCTCTTGTGCACTAGAAACACAGTTTGCCCACGGTCCAGCTTGCCTCCGGTTGCAAAATTATGTTTATATATACCGCGAGGCTTAAAAAAAATGGAGGGCATTAATAATGCGTTTTCCAAATCAGCTACCAAAATCCCATATTGTTTTAAAGCTTCCACCCATCCATACCGTCCCCCTATGTTTAAAAACGTAGGCTCCATTGTGTTTTCCAATCCATTGTTACGACATCTTGCTGGAATGTATGTCTTAATTTTGCCCACTACTTCCCCCTGCCCCCTTCCTTGCCCTACGTCATCAAAAAAGCCTTAGGTGGCAAAATGTAGTGAGGAGAGTCCATTGATGGAGGCCGGAAAAGCCGTTCGGCTCTACAAATGTATTAATTGATTGATTGATTGTGTTCTGCCCCGGTCTGATTATATTTCCCTGTTTAGTCATTTACAGAGATTACTACAATAACAATAGAACTGTGTTGCCTCAGTGCCACCAATGTATGTTTGCAGTTCCTCTTCCGTTGCCCTAGCTGCTCTACTCCGGTTTTAGTTTTGCTTACTTGCCCCCTCCTGTCCTAACTTCTGCTTACTGTTTCATAAACCCTACCCTCAGTTAGCATCTTCTTTAGCACCAGCTGAGCTTCTTTCTTGTGTGCCAATGCCTTCTTCCCTGCTCACTCGTCTGCATTATTATTAAGCCATTCTCGTTCTTATCTGGAACAATTAACACCACCCCACCTCGCGCTGCTCTTCTCCTCCTCAATCTCCTTCCTTGTGCCTCACGCTGCTATTCTCCACCTCAATCTCCTTCCTTGCGCCTTACGGTACTCTCCTCCTCACTCTCCTTCCTTGTGCCTCACGCTGCTCTTCTCACTCTCCTTCCTAGTGCCTTACACTACTCTCATCTCCTCCTCACTCTCCTTCCTTGTGCCTCACGCTACTCTTCTCACTCTCCTTCCTCATGCCTCACGCTGCTGTTCTCCTCTCTCTCCTTCCTTGTGCCTCACACTGCTGTTTTCCTCTCTCCTTCCTTCTACCTCCTGCTTCTCTTCTCCGCTCTTTTTCCTTATACCTCCTGCTGCTCTTCTCCTCGCTCTCCTTCCTTGTACCTCACGCTGCTCTTCTCACCTCTCCTTCCTTGTAACTCCTGCTGCTCTTCTCCTCGCTCTCCTTCCTTGTACCTCCTCCTGCTGCTCTCCTCCTCGCTCTCCTTCCTTGTGCCTTCTCCTGCTCTTCTCCTCGCTCTCCTTCCTTGTACCTCCTGCTCTCTTCTGCTCGCTCTCCTTCCTTCTGCCTCCTGCTGCTCTTTTCCTCACTCTCCGTCCTTGTGCCTCACGCTGTTCTTCTCCCCTCCCTCTGCGTCCTATTGCCTCCTGCTGCTCTTCTCCTCACTCTCCTTTCTTATGGCTCATACTGCTCCACAACTAACTATCCCAATACAACACACATAATTCCACTACACACCACATACATACAACTCCATAACACATAGGTAAAACACATTCCCATTTACAACGCCAAAAACTCTAACTCAATTAAATGCGAGACCTATTGCATTTTCAATGCTTGTTTAACTTACTATGCTCTAAATGTGTATACATATTGGCCTGGAATTCATGCATGATAGCATGGAGAGTCTATTAAAAGAAGCCCAATTTTTGTATTTTCTGTTTTTAAAAATAAATACAGACCGGAAGCACGTTGTTTTGTCTGCATTTATCTGTAAAATTCAGTAAAAACAGAAAACTGGGAGCTTTACTTATCGGGCTCCAGCTGTGGCATGCAGTGTTCTCCAGTCTCCTTCTGTTCACAGCCAGAGGATAATGGCGGGGGTTTTCACTTTCAAGAGCTACAGTCTCTGGAAATTTCTGACTTAGACAGATTGTCACGGTAGCACTGAGTTGTAAGTCTGAAAGAGCTCTCTTGTATCAGGCAGTCAGGTCTCTGCATTTCACTGCAGAGGTGTACAGAACTCTTCAAATAAAAAGGTAAAGTATGAATTGACAGAAGCTGTTAACATTGACCCGTTAACTGTTTAGGTTTAAAGTTGTCCCCAAATTTAGAGAGAAGCAGCCATTGAAAAGTAAATTTTCTATCAGCATGATACAGTTCCATGATATCGTACTTCCCAGGTGACCTATCGCTCTTCTTTTGTGTATTTGAACTAGACAATCTTTGTTCAGTGAGGAACTGTTCCTGAATACAGGTGTCTTGGGCAAAGAGAGCAGGACATGACTCTGGTGATGGGCTGGCAGCCCATCAGTTTGTGTTGGTGTGCAGCATTGGCCATGCCTTTAAATATTCAGAAATTGATCCTCTCGCACCACAGGCTGACCTGCTGGAATTGGCTTTGTCCATGGAGGGTGGCATTAAAAGATGATTTCTCCTCCTTTAAAGTTTCTGATTTCAAAGCAGACACCTTTGCACTTCCCTTTGGAATAGATTCTGCAAGGGGCAGCATAGAAAGAAGGTGTGGGGGTGCATATGTGACTGCTACCAAACCCCGTGAAGCACCCTACAACCTTTGTGGTAACATACATAGAGGAGATTGTCAAACGTGCTCCTCAAATACCAAAGCACTGTTCGTACTTCCACACACTTAGTGTAACCAGTCATGGAAGACTATACAAATGTACATTGGGAGAGCCAAAAGGTAGTCTCCCTCCTGGGGTGCAGGTAAAAAGGCATGTACCCCACTTTTATTTTCTTTACCACTGTTTTTTTTTTTTACTGGATTTTTCAAAACATACAACAAGGGACATCCGTGTTGATACAATAGTTTCCAATTTTCCTCTGCGTATTATCAACCGATTCTTCTCTTCCTCCCCCGCAAGCTCGTCTTTTACCTACTCTGTTGAATGGCCTACATCCAAACTGGACCTCCACCTTCAGTAGCGAGTAGACTTGATCTCTGTTTGCATGTCCTGACCCAGTCCTCATGGAGGTCGTTTAGGGTTCGCCTGGGGTGTTCTCTGCGACCTCTGGCGTGCTTTTTGCCATCCCTGTCAGGTCCGAGCCCTGCATCAGAGGTGGCGTAAGCTGTGCCAAGAACGGAACGTAAAAGAGTGTTCTGATTGACACTGTTTAAATTCTGCAGTTTGTGAGTGCATTTTCAGTTAAAAAAAATTACTTCAGTAGTGCAATGTGCACTTTTTCAAATATAAAATTGGAACAAAAAATTAAAAATACACATTTTTTAATTTTGTTGCAATGTTTGATTTAAAATTGTGTTTGAACAGAACCGCCATGTTTGTCTTCCACAAGTGTAATAGTTCCGTATAAGTGGCCATAAATTAAAATGTATCAACAATGACAATGAGTAAATCAAACCAATAACATATATTGTTTGTAAGATATGGTCCATACAAATTAGCACCAGTGGACCTGACCTGTTTTTTTCTTTTTAAATCTCTTGTTCATCCACTTGTGATTTAGCACCACATTTTCTCTTTGAGGTATACAGTAGGCTTTCGTAACTGTGTTGTCATCAAAATCACAGTCTTATGGCATTACTTCCTGGGATTCAGGGTCAAAGGTCATATGATGTTACTCCTTGATCTCAGTGACATGGTAGGAAGTATGTGATGTCACTTCGCTACCTCTTAACTATTAGGTGAATCGTGTCCCATGCCAGACCTCCCAAACCATAGTACTCTCTCCATCTGCCGTAGATTCTTTCAAACTTCTTAGGGCAACCCCTACCAGTGTAGACTGAGATCACCCTCTGTGCGTTCATACATTGGTCCATCCCAGCGATCCATTGCTGTTTAGTAGGCGCTAGATGTCCACCCCACAGTTTAGCTATATCTCTTTTGGCTAGCATGAACCCCAGGTTACAAAAGAGAAGATGGACCCAGGTGAGATCAACGTCGTCTGGGACACCCAGCAAGATGAATTGTGGTTCTATGGGGACGACCACCTACGTGATTGCTTCTAGGGAGGCTCCCATAGATTGGGCATGAATGTGCTCTCGCTCACCCCACATTATAGGCGCTGTGGACTCTAGACTCTGCCCATCTTGAATTGTCTGCTTCTATTATAATAAATCCTATGAAGAATTTTTAACTTAATTAATCGCACTTTGGACTTAATGACCACCTCCCTGCGATGCATCAGGGCCGCTCCCCACTCAGTGTCTTCCATCTTGCCCCCATCCTTCTCCCAGGTCTCTCTAAGTTTTGTTAACATATCAGGTTTATTATTTATTATTGTGCAGTGTATTTGGCAGATCGCCCTTCTGGTCATTCCTACCAGAGTACCCTTCTCTCTAGTGGGCTAGCATCCAGATTCTTCTCTCAGTTTATATTCTCTGCATGCAATGCATGTTGTAGTTGGACGTATTTATATCTTTGTGTGGGATACAAGTCATATTCGAGTTGCAACATTTTGAAGGCTTTCAGCCCACTTGCATCCATTACATCTCTCATAATGGACATTTCTGTGGTGTACCATCCTCTGAACCCAGTCAGCTTCCTCACTTTCTTTAGCATATACCCTTTCCACAGTGGTGTTCTCTGTGTCACGTGACTGTGTCACCCTAGGCCCCTGTTAGCCTTGTCCCAGGTTTCCAACATTGCCTGGGTCAGGCGTGGCAGGCACTGTCTACTTTTCTTGTTTTAATGGTTGTGTATGTATGAGCTGTCTTCCATCCCTGCCTCCCCAGTCTCTTTGCAGGGTCTGTTCTCGAGGCGAATCTCGATTCATTGATTGTCTGCACCACAGTTATTTTCGGGTTTGCCTGGTTTGGGAAACACCACTATGGTGGCATGACTGAGATCTGGAGGAAGTATCTCTTTCCCACATGCCTCTTTAAACATATTTAGCAAGTGAGTGCCAATAATTGGGATAGTCTTTTGTATAATAGGCAGGGAGCCATTCAGGTACGGAACATTGGGCATGCTATTGAGTGCGTCAGCCAGCTCTGCCACAGAAAACTTTCTTGAGAGTCGTCCTGTCCTCAGCAGTCAGAGCTGGTAGATCGAACTCCCTGAGGAAGTAAGCCACCTCTTGCTCCTCTACCTGTTGCCGCCCATTATACAGTGCTTGGTAGCATCTAGCGAACTCCTGTCCAATGCCCCGGTCATTGTTGATTCTCCGCCCATCCTGTAGTCTGATTTCCACAGCCCATCTCAAGACCTTTTTTGCTTAACCAGGCCAGTAGACGCCAGAGTTCTCCCCTATCTCATATAGTTGTCTCTGTTGGGCTATATACTGTTCTTTTGCAGTCTGATGGACAGTTACCATGTATTCTTCTCTCAGTATTTCTAAGTTTCTTAAGTCTTGTGCTATGGCTGTGTTCCCGTAAAGAGTCTCTCTTTTACTAATCTCGTTCTCCATGGGCATCACGTTTTGGACCCTGCTTCTCTTACCCTGGACCACTAAATATTGCTCTCTGTCTCTAAGGACAGTTACCTAAGCTTCTCATTGTTTAACCGAGGAATTCACTGTATTCTTGTTTTCTTGAAAGAAAAATTTGGATTCCATCCTTAGTACCTCGAACATATCCTTATCCTGCAATTCCCAGGCATTTAGCCTTTACCCTCTTGGGTCACCAATACCACCCTCCGTATTCTCAGTAGAATTTTAAGGAGGGAATGGTCCGAGATCCCCCTGGCTAGATATTCCGTCTCTTGTGTTGCTTCACTTGTTGGGACAAACACATAATCCAATTGGGAGAAAGATTTATGGGCACCGGAGAAAAAGGAGTACTGTCTCTTTAGGGGGTGTTTCAGCCTCCACACGTCAGTAAGGCCTAGGGCATGTATGAATTGTGTCAAGTTAGTAGAAGCCTGTGGTGTTGTATTGCTGTGTGTGGATTTGTCCATCGTTCTGTCTACTAGCACAATGTTGAGGCTCCCTCCCCCCACTAATTGTGTCTTGTGGTGTCTGACTCAAGCAATACGGGACGTATCGCACTAAGGGCGCGGTGTTGAAGCCTCGGCGTGGCGGGGGGGGCGTACACATTGAGGATCAATAACATTTGCCTACCCCATCTACTTTGGATGCCTGCATAGCATCTGGCTGGATCCTCCCACCTCCTAGTTATTTGAAATGGGGGTCTCTTTCGCATCAGCATCGCCACCACTCTTGAGCCTTTAGTGACTCCAGTGTGCACCAAGGAAATGTAGGGGCGTCCCTGGAGGCACCTACAATGTGATTCTTGTAAATAAGTCTGGTGCCTGCTTGCGGAGATAGTGGGCCTCATTTCTCTTTTAACTCTATTGGCCAGACCGTTTACGCTCAAGGAGAGAATTTTCAGTGCATTCAACCATCTTTTAGCCACCCTTCAGGCTGACTGCATTTCTGCAGCAGGTAGTCTCCCCAGGCAGTGGTCTAGGTCCAGCAATCCCCACTATCACCAGGGGTGGGGTTGGGGGGAGAGTTTTGGGCCTCCTTGTTCGCCACCAGGGGGTGGGGCCCGTTGACCCCCAGCAAATATGGCACCTCTGACTCCCAGGAGTCCCCACAGCAAACACTTTCTATTAAGTTGATGTCCTTATCATGATTCGTTGGAGCAGCACAAGTTCAGAAAACAGAATCTGGTATGGCTGATTGTTGGCCTTAAGTGAAGCACTGGTATGCGCCAACAAAAAGAGAGCATGCATCAGGTGCAAAAAAGACATACGTGTTAGAGACTACCATATGGTGTCATTTTTTAGAACTAAAACTACATTTTTTTATAATTTGCATATGTTGTTTACTTGTTTTTGTATTTTTGTGTATTGTTTCATGGTGATTCAGTGGACATTCTCAAAAGACAGAAGGCATAGGTCTCCTCTACCATAATATTATATTGTATATTAGAACATTGGAATGTTGGGAGCTCCATTGAAGACAATGGAGTAGCTCTGGGCTTATAATGGCTGGTATAAGCCCAGCACTCCAACATTCCAATGTTTGTCTTTTTGTTTCTCCATTTTTAATTTAGAAACATTCTACCCTTAGTGGGTGGAATGTTCTAATAGCCTTATAGCCTTCTGCCTCAGGCTATACCAGTTGTTAAAGGCCCTCTCCCTCGTTATAGGCCCTCGCCTGCGGCTCGGGCCTATAACTCGGGATCAGGGCCTTTAACAGCTGGTATAGCCCTCGGCAGCGGGCTATAAGGCTATATTAGAACATTGGAATGTTGGAAGCTCCATTGAAAACAGTGGAGTGCTGCTCCGGGCTTATAATGGCTGGTATAAGCCCGGAGCTCCAACATTCCAATGCTTCTTTGTGGCTGTGAACAAGGCTTCAGGGAGCCTGAGGGAATTTCAATCCTCGCGCTCCCTGAAGCCTTTGTTTAATTTGTTAGAACATTTTTGCCCTCTAGAGGCAGAATGTTCTAATAGCCTTATAGCCCTTCGTAGCTGAGCTATACCGGCTATTAAAGTCCCGCTGCCTTGTTAAAGCCCCTCGCCTTCGGCTCGGGCCTTTAACGCTGCAGCGGGCCTTTACTAGCCGTGTATAGCTCGCTACGGCGGGCTATAAGGCTATATTAGAACATTGGAATGTGGAGCACTCCATTGAAGACAGTGGAGTGCTCCGTGCTTCTACGGGCCGGTAAAGGCCTGCAAAGCAACATTCCAATGTTGTTTTCACAAAGGCCTCTCGGAGCCCATGGGGATTTAAACCCCCTCGAACTCCGAGAAGCCTTTGTTTTATTTGTTAGAACATTCTGCCCTCTAGTGGCAGAATGTTCTAATAGCCTTATAGCCCTTCATAGCTGGGCTATACCGGCTATTAAAGTCCCGCTCCCTTGTTAAAGTCCCTCGCCTTCGGCTCGGGCCTTTAACGGTGGAGCGGGCCTTTAATAGCCGGTATAGCCCGCTACGACGGGCTATAAGGCTATAATAGATGATTGGTTACATTCCTCCATTGGATATAGGAACCAATGGTGAAGCACTGTGCCATCATTGATTCTTGTTGGTACCAAGTAAAGTTCCGTATAAATAACGGAAGAGGTTGTTAACCTGGTTAAAACAATATTAATGAATACCATCTTGATGATCTCTTACTGGAGAAATCCGTTTTATGAAGCTCTATTAATGGAAATGATTATTTAGAAGTAAAAATAATTTGAAAGAGCTAAGAAAAAGTAATTTTCATCTTCTCTTAATAATGGATCATAAATGAAAAAACACTTTAAAACTTCGTAGAGTGCGTAAAATATTTGGAATTGAAAGACTAGAAATTAAAAAAGAACAGAATAAGAAGAAAGATTGAGATTTTAAAAAATTGAGTGCATCGCGCCACCCTCTAAATGTCTAACAAGTCCTAGGAACTGGAAGAGCAGGACCCCTTGTCCTTGTGAGGGAGTTTTAAGTTATATCCATAAGTGTAAAACCAACGTCTGTGAGTTGAAGAATATATTTTGCACTTGTAATTTTTTTTAAATATACTCCTATAGAAAGCTTACAGAGTTCCATTCAACTACTTTTTCTGCGAGCGAAAACGCAAATAGTTTGAGTTTTCCTCCATACTTTATCTATGTTTTATCCACCTGTTCTGTGGGCAAATTTATTTCTTTGTGACCTGATGCTCTGTCTTCAGAGAAACAGAAGTGCCCAACCAACACACACACACACAGGTCTTATAAATTTCAGTACTGTAATGTTGCACTAGATGAAGACCTGAAGAAAAGAAATGTTAACTGGTAAGCAAATAATTTTAGCATGCGTTTTGCAATTTTAGCAGATCTGATTTTGCTTTCCCAACCCGGTTGGTTTTGTTTTTGGTGGCAACATGAACCACATGTTTGAAATTGCATTCTAAGGCAAAAATGTAACGTTTAATTTGTTTCCTGCAGGATTAGAGAGAATCTTCGAGAAAAACATGCTAGGCACATATCTGATTTGCGTGATTACTATGAGTCAGAAATTCACAATTTAAAGCAACAGCTGGATACCTGCAGTACACTGACTGCATCTGAAGAGTTACAGCAAAAAAACAAAATCTTGTTAGCAGGTAAATGAAATTTAACTTGCACCATACTAATGGCAATAATTTGTTGTTTATATAGTTCTGTTACCACAGTTCTGTTGTTTCTTAATGCAACAGTTTTAACGCCACCCTGTTTAATGTCACTCAGTTCCTAATCTTAGATGGATGATAGGCTGGTACTCTCCCTAATAATCCTAAATTGGGACCTACTGGTGCTGATGAAATAGTGTTGCAGAGTGTCACTGATACCCACAGGCTTTTTGGTGCTAATAGAAACAACCTAGAAATTAGGAGTTTAATGCTACTGTATTAACCGTATTTTTTAATTATTTTTGTTTGCAAAAAAGGCCGAGAGTGAGGGAGCTGCTAATATGAGCAGGGAGAGAGTTCTCTTATTTTTTAGTGAATAAGAAAAGGAGTGCCGACATTACCTGCAGCACTTGATCCATGAGACAGTCAGTTTGTTACTGGAGGCTGAGTGAGTTAGGTAGGGCGCGAGGTGGGGTCCATCACCTGAATTTCTTCCTTGAGTGTAAAGGGTTTGCATTGGTGACTGCTTGATCGGTAAAGCTGAGAGCCTTGTAGAAAACCTATTGGTGAATGGACAGCCAATGTAGGTTTGCAAGACGAGATTAAGTAGACGTGTGGGGGAAGATTGTGAAGCAAGTGAGCAGTTGACTTCTGCTCGGTTTGAAGACATTATAGTAAGTACGGAAGTAGTAACTGGAGTTACTATAATCCATCGGGGGGGAAGAGAAAGAGGGCTTGAATTACTTTTTTGCGTGACGTGGTAGGATACAAAGGGAATACTTTTCGCAGTATTCTTAGAAACTGAAAGCAAATAGCGGCTACATGGCTAATTTGGATGGAGAAGGATAGCTTTTTGTAAAAAAAAAAAAAAAACTGGAAGTTTTGTTCAGAATGTACTGTCCTGGGGCAAGGTCCAAGTGCAGGAGGCCACGATGACAGTGACTAGATGAGGGTATCCTTTCCAAATTTTAGGACTTCGGCCGTGTGCCTTTTAAGTTTAGGGAGGTTTACATTTTTCCTCTTGGCTACAGCTTCCGTACAGTTATTGATATGTTTTTGAGTTTGCAGGATATTTTTTATAAATTAACACAATAATTTGCATGTCAATGGAATGGGAAACGGTGTGCAGCCATAAAGAACGGACAAGTGGAAAGAATGGTGTTGTCAGTTCCAAGTGATTATCTGGCTTACACACCCTGCTGGTATAAGCAATATTCAAAATTTGTGCTGCAGAGGGGCATTTGACAGGTATGCAAAATCGGACTGAATCCTTGAACCTATTTAGCATAAAACTTTAATGCCGAAATTTATTTTAAGAAAATATCTGTCTTGTGAAATCTGCTAAAAATTAAATTTGTAGCTTTAGCTATCCCTTGCACTGATTTTGCAGATGTGTGATGCTTGTAGAATGAGAATAACTTTGAAGAGTTAAATCACCAACATATTCAAACTCAGTAGATTCGTGTAAAATCACACAATTGTGAAAGTATACTAGCAGAACCAATGTCAAAATATTTTGATGAGCAAAAATCCTGCCATATTATGCACCGAAACATGCGAACTGTGGCTATCAGTGATGGTTAAAGGTCTGTCAAAATATCCTGTGAATGGGAGGTGGGAACAGGAGTCCTAGTCAGAGCACCTGTTTGATAAGAAGAATGATTTCAGAGGCACAGAGAAACGTTAAAAATCATACATTTTTACATCTAGCAGTTCATTATATCAGTGCCATAGTTTCTGCACCTGACCAATATGTCCAGTCTCATCCATGTCTATCTGGGTTCCTACTCGATAGAAAATTATAGCATTGGTCACTTACAGTATATCATACATGTTAAGTGATAAGTTTTTCCATTAACTTCACGGTACCCTGCCAGCGCCTTGGAACGTGTAGCCTTCTTTCCAATTTCGACTTACTCAATCAATACTCTTGTTCATTCTAGTGCTCTTTATAGCACAACTGTTATGGAAGATAAGGTTTTGTGGGAAATTTTTCATTTGATGTCAAATTGTACAGGCACGACTATTTGCTGCCTTCAGGACTCTTTTAAAAA
Source organism: Calotriton arnoldi (assembly GCA_963921515.1). Taxonomy (NCBI): domain Eukaryota; kingdom Metazoa; phylum Chordata; class Amphibia; order Caudata; family Salamandridae; genus Calotriton; species Calotriton arnoldi. The sequence goes on along the minus strand of CAWUFW010001624.1, from coordinate 1,500,381 downwards.
AAGTTCTTGGAATCTTTTGTACTTTCGATTGGGTTTTGCCTAATGATGTTGCAAGTCTGTTTCTTCCTGTAAGTTCTCCTGGTTTTAATTTAGCACATGGTATTTTAAATATACTTAAACATTGTTTCAGAAGTTTAGCTGTTCTGCAATTGTGATGTGATAGTTGATGTGGAAGCTCATGCGCAGTGGCGGCTGGTGACATTTGAAATTGGTGGAGCTTAAAAGTTTGTATGACTTTTATGTAGTGATTGACTCGGGCAAGCTTAATGGACAAACGTGGGGTCCAGGCTGGATTCTCCTCCAGAGAAAAAAATTGAAAAAAAGATTGGCAAATGGTGCATTTTAAAGCAAATTAACTTAGTGATAAAGCAAGGCTTATAAATCAGTGGGAACGTATAGTTTTGAAATATTAAACACATAAAAAAACTGACCTATATCTTACTGCATTCATTAGTTCAATAGTTACTATAATGTGAAAATTGTACAATGCGACAACGTCAGCCTTTTAAAGTGTGTGCTTGCCCAGTGTCTTGCACTGCATGCGGCATCAACATTGGAAGAAAATGCTCTAACCAGGATTCGGGAAGGACCCACAGCTGCTGATTGCAATCAGTCATATAGAAGTATGTGAAGACAGGTCTTTAAGTGAGATGAAAAATGTGTTGACTCTAAAAGGGAACACGTAAAATACATTTCTGTGATTCCCATAGTGTGCTACCCGACCAGTATTTTGGTTTCTCTCTGAGATGTAATTGCATCCAGATATATTACACAACAACTGACCTACACCTAAAACTTGTCAGTACTATTGGCTTTGTCAATGGTTGTTAGCTGTTTAACATAAATGAGTAACGACAAGGATTTGTTATAAATAATTTACCTTCAAAATGTTACAATTCTGAAATTTCAATAGTATTGAGACCTGTGGAAGGAGTTTTGGCTTTCAGTTATGTGTGCTTTATGTTAAATATATATATCCTTTTTTCGCTGCACATCTTGTCCATCTTCAACCACCTCTCTTTCCTCTTCAGCACCCTCTTTTCCCTCTTTCCCGAATGCATTTCCTTGCATCTCCCTCACTTTACCACTTCCAAGCATACACTGCACTTACTCACATTTAAGCAATTTATTTACTTTTGCCCTGTAAATATTTTGCCCCCTTCATACACATTTTCACACATTTGCAATTACGACTGGAATACATGACCATTGTTCTGTGTGCTCTGCAGAGAGGCCATCCCATTGACAGGCACTTTGCTTTGGCATCAGCTTCAGAGCTCTCAATCAAAGCCCCTCATAAACACCTGCGCAGCTCAAAGTATGCATGGAAAAAAAATACAGAAAGAAACACATGATTAAATAGCTTCCTCTGAGGGAGGCAAGATTAAGTAAAACTTGAAATAAGAGAGGAACTAAATGGCTGACATGCATTGCCTTAACGTTTTTAACACTCATTGTTCGTAAATCAATCCATGTTTTTGGCATTAATGTTGTTAAGGGCATGTCACTGGTGTGCAAGACTGCAGTAATGCGGGCTGGAGGGCCATGATTCAGACTACTATGATCGCTAATGTCCATCTTTATCTTGTAAATCAAATAAAAAAAACTACACACAATGCTTTTCTTTTCAGAGTATTATTTCATCAAACCTCAGGAACATAAAACTGTGCCATTGTTACCATGTTATTGTTAGTCTGCATTGCATGCTCTCGGTCTGGAGACTAAGCAGCATGGCCATGCGCCTGCAGGGATGTAGTACTTGCAGTGAGGCAAGCAGCTGATTTAAAGACAATTGCTGGCAGACCGCATTTGAACTGCAATGCATTTATATCAAATGAGCCAACATAGCTCAGCTGGACTGGAGCAACTTTAAGGGGCACAGCATGTACTTCTCTGCAGGGCTCAGTAGTCTGGACAAGTTTTAATGTCATACAGCAGATAATTGTGTACTGTAAAGTACATTCCTCTTGCTTTGCACTTGACTCTGATATTTGCATCAACTTCACAAGGGAACAAGAACCCCGGCCTGCTCATCTTTTGGATCCATTTCTTGGAGGAACAAATGCATCAGCTCCACCTGAGGTGTCACAGTGGGGGAGGTTAGTAGGGCGAGGGGTCTCAGCATAATATGTATAACAGAAGATTAGCATTCTAACACTTACCATTACCGGGAACAAGACACCAGATCACACGTGCTTGCATCCACTCCTATGTGTGACGAATGAGAAAGGGTGGGATCTATATCTGTGAATGACAGATTGCTTCTCTCATGGTGGGACGGAGACTTCATCGCCCGAAACTATGACGCTGAAAGCTTCACTGGCCTACAGTGGATACTGCCATAGAATAGAATGGCAATGATTCATTATGAAGGGCTTTAGAACAGTAAGCCCTGCATCGTGCGTCACAGTTCAGAAAGTTGATTTACTGCCTGGCTTCCCTCTCCTGCTTCAGAAGAGATGGGACAGGCAGCCTGGAAAAACATACCCCAGACTTAAATACATCGATTTGTTTAGAGCTAAAATCTTATCTCTAAATAAATCGATCTATTTAATATTTGTACAGGAATGTGAAGGAATATCGGGGGGGCGCAGCCCCAGAGCCCTAATGGAGATTTCGCCCCTGCTTGTGCGACATGTGGAGACATTTGGTTAATGGAAGAGAGCCTCATGCCAGAAACAGTTTGACATTTGTATGGAGGTTCATGTTAGCCAATTTTCAAAGGCATGATACGTCAAGGGAATGTGATGAATTTTTAAAGCTGGATATCATGTCAGATATTCAGATTTAAACTAGGCTGAAAGATTTGCAGACAACATGAGCTTGGGGATTTCTGTTGTTCATCAGATTTAGGTATGTTAGTCTTGGTGATGTGCTTTGTGACTGCTTCCAACGTTCAATGAAGTACAATACTACTTGAAAAACTGATAATAAATGTTATTTAACTCTTTTTAGAATGTATTATACTTTTACAGTGAGTATTTGGAAGTGTATATTGATTAACTCTGAAATGCTAACTGTGCTTAAATTATTTATTGAAGTTATTTGGAGGTTGTTACTCCTTTGCCCTGGAGTAATTTATTAGAATGTTTCCTATAAAGATTTTACTGTTGGTAAGATGTAGAAAAGAAGTCTGTCTTGCTTCTTCTTTCACTAATTCAGAAATGGGTAACAATATGTTTGTACATTTTCTGATTCTACATACATTGGGAACTTTCTGCTTCATAAATCCTATTGATGTTCTACTGAAAACTTGTAACATTTGAAGATTATTACTCATTCGCAGTGCGAGCATGCTTCTTTGCCACTCACTTGTGGGTTGTGCAAGCATCCAAATACTTTTATTCGCACAGTCGTATCGCTACTCTTGTACTGCATTGCAGATGAACTGTCCATTCCATTTTTAAGTTATTCCAAAGCATAAGGCTTTCCATCTACTGGAGTCTTTACAAATAATAATAAAATGAAAGGCACTGAGACAGATGCTAGGAAGAAACAGAGATCCCTCTGGATTGCTAGGCTGAGATGTTCTTGTTTGTGAAATTGTATATCTGAAAGAAACACACAGTGATAGATTCCTTACCTTCGAATATCCCCAGGCGTCAGACTGGATCCGGAAAGTTTTCGTCAGCAGTACCCCTGCACGTCGGTAGGTGGCGTCGTGCGGCTCCGCATCCGTCGTTGGCGTCGTGGTCGCCGAGATGACATCGCGGGCGCTACTTAGACGCCGCCCACACGCGCTGACGTCAGTTCTTTCTTTTTCCGCGCCAGCAAGCGCAGATCCGGGAAGAGCAGGAACCCCCAGTCAATTTTTGACTGACTTTTTGAGGCTTTTTGTCTCTGTTTTTTCTTCGAGTCATCGACTCCTGGTGCAGTAGGATGCCCGGTTTCAAGTCCTGCGGGGATTGTCACTGCATGATGTCCGTGACGGACCCCCACCGCGTGTGTCTTTTCTGCCTGGGGCGCGACCACGACCCCAAGTCGTGCTCCGACTGCCGGGCCATGCCGCCGAAGACTTTGCGGGAGCGGTCCCGAAAGTTGCTGGAAGCCCGGCAGTCGGCTCCGCGCCGTTTGAAGTCCCGGTCCAGAGGGAGGTCGAGGACCGTGCGCAGAGTCATCATCATCGGTCTTCCGGATCCAAGTCTTCGCACTCGGGGTCAGGTAAGACGAAGCACAAGAAGTCGAAGAAACGCCATCGTTCTTCGACTTCCCCTCGCCGGTCGCGTGACGCGGCTGAGGGTATGGGTGATGCCACCCCCGCGGCTCCGGCGGAGCCTGTGGAGTCGCCGCCTGACTACCCGCCCTTTCCGGGGTCGTCGGCGTCTCCGGCCCAGATACAGGTGTTCCTGTCGGCCATGGCTCGCCTCTTTGGGCCGTCGGTTCCCGCCGGTGCGCCTTCGGGGCCCGCGGTCCCGCATGGGTGTCCTCGCGTTTCCTCGCCGGCGGCCCCGGCATCGCTGTCGGCTCCGGCGCCGCAGGACGCCCTTGGATCCAGGCCTGGATCCCGGTCGACGCCGGTTGACCTTGTTACGCCTCCACCGACGTAGACTCCACCGGCACCGATCCTGACGCCGCCCGCACCTCGGGACGAGGTCGACTTCAGTTTCAGCCCCGAAGTGGACGCGGCGTCGAGCCGGCGTTGAACGATGCAGTCCTCGACGCTGCTTGGGGATTTCTATCCCCATGTCCCTGCTCCTTATTTTAGACCTGTTGAACAGCCTGAGGAGCAAGGGGAGGAGTGGGAGGGGTCTGAGGACCCTCTCGCTGCAGCCTGCGAGTCTGAACAGGACTGGGCTGAGGAATTGGGGGACGCCAGTGGTCTGGATACCTCACAAGACCTTGGCATGCTGTCTCCTCCTACCGTGGCTACGGAGGAGGGCGCTAGTTATGCAGTGGTGTTGCGTAGGGCGGCCGAGGCCCTACACCTCGAACTCCCTACTGTGGCCGTCAGGACTAACCTCCTGACAGAGGTGCTTCAGCCAGCAGCTACTTCTGCGGAGCCGCTGCTTCCTTTCAATGAAGCCCTCTCTGACGTTCTTTTGGGCACTTGGTCCAGGCCCACCACAGGGGCTCCTGTGGATAGGAACGTGGTCAGACGCCATCGCCCGGCTCCGGGTGACCCCATTTTCCTCTCCCAACACCCCACCCCCGAGAGCTTGGTTGTCCAAGCCTCTGCTTCCCCTACCGCCTTCCCTTCCGCACCACCGGATAGGGAATCAAAGAAGCTGGATCAGTTTGCAAAGAAGATTTTTTCTTCCACCAGCTCTGCGCTGCGGTCCGTGAACACCGCATGCCTCTTGGGCCGTTATTCCCACTCTCTGTGGGATACGGTGGCGAACGTGCTGCCCCAGTGTCCGGAGGAGGCCCGGCCTGCTCTCTCCCAGGCTGTTGCAGAGAGGAGAGACGCAGCAAAGTTCATGATTCGGTGTGGCCTAGACACCGCCGACTCACTGGGCAGATCGATTGCAACGACGGTGGTGGTTCGCCGTCACGCCTGGTTGAGGACCACTGGATTTTCGGGGGATGTCCAAAACACCCTTATGGACATGCCCTTTGATGGCCTACGCCTTTTCGGCGACAAAGCGGACAGCGCGTTGGAGAGGTTTAAGGACTTGCAGGCTACGGCCAAGTCTTTGGGACTCTCGGCAGTCCGCCCTCCTCCGCTTTTCGCTCCTTTCGTGACACAGGAAGGGGCGCCCCGCAGCGTTCGCAACAGAGCCACAGGCCGGCGCAGCAATCATCCCAGCGCGGACGCGGGTTCCACCGTGGCGGACAAAGGGGCCAGCGGGCGGGTCAGTCCATCACCACCCCGGCCACCACTGCCTCCAAACCTTCCTAGTCCGAACTTTCAGGCCCATCAAACGCCAGTGGGCGGCAGGCTTCGCCATCACCTCCCCCACTGGCGCACCATCACTTCGGACAGGTGTGTTTTAGAGATAGTCCAGAGGGGCTACTCCCTCCCCTTCGAGACTACCCCCCAGCCATGCCACCTCAATACCACCGCATGTCGGGGGATCACTTGGTGCTTCTTCAGCAGGAAGTTGCAGCCCTCTTGGCCAAGGAGGCTATCGAGCGCGTTCCGACGCCCGAAGTAGGTCGTGGTTGTTATTCCCACTACTTTGTGGTGCCCAAGAAGGACAAAGGCCTGCGTCCTATCTTAGACCTCCGGAACGTCAATCGCTTCCTCCGCAAAGAGAAGTTCAAGATGCTCACTCTAGCTCAGGTCTTGTCTGCTCTCGACCCACAAGACTGGATGGTGGACTTGCAGGACGCCTATTTCCACATTCCCGTCCTGCGAGCCCACCGGCGTTACCTACGGTTCACGGTAGGCCACCAGCACTTTCAGTTCACTGTGCTCCCCTTTGGCCTTACCAGCGCCCCTCGGATGTTCACCAAGGTGATGGCGGTGGTCGCAGCTCATCTGCGCAGATCAGGGGTTTGTCTTCCCCTATCTCGACGACTGGTTGTTGAAGGCGGGCTCGCCCCAGACAGTCGTCTCCCACCTCCAGACTACGGCCGACCTCCTGCACTTGCTGGGGTTCTCCATCAACATCCCGAAGTCGCACCTCATCCCCTCTCAGAAGCTCCTCTTTATCGGAGCGGTTCTGGACACGGCGCAGTTTCGAGTCTATCCTCCCAAACAGCGAGTCCGGGATATTCGGGCTCTGATTCCCATCTTTCAGCCCTTGTCCCGGGTTTCGGTCAGAGTGACACTGAGGCTGCTGGGCCTCATGGCCTCCTGCATCCTGCTGGTCAATCATGCCAGATGGCATATGCGGGCTCTGCAGTGGGACCTGAAGTTCCAGTGGGCACAGCATCAGGGGAACCTGTCCGATCACGTCCAGATCTCGGAGGGCACTGCACGACAGTTGCAGTGATGGCTCACGAACCGGCATTGGGTCGACTGCAGATCCCTCTCCCTTCCCCAACCGGAGTTTACAGTGGTGACGGATGCGTCCCTCCTGGGATGGGGCGGCCACATGGGAGAGGCGGAGATCAGAGGCCTCTGGTCTCCGGCGGAGTCCCGGCTCCATATCAACCTTTTGGAGCTGCGGGCGATCATGCTTGCACTAAAGGCATTCCTTCCCTCTGTCAAGGGGAGAGTAGTGCAGGTGTTCACAGACAACACCACCGCCATGTGGTACTGCAACAAACAAGGCGGGGTGGGGTCGTGGACCCTCTGTCAGGAGGCTCTGCGTCTCTGGACATGGCTGGAACATCAGGGCAAGTCCCTGGTGGTTCAAGACCTGGCAGGTTCTCTGAACGCCAGGGCGGACGAACTCAGCCGCAGGTGCATACTCGATCACGAATGGCGTCTTCACTCTGAGGTGGTGCAAGGTCTCTTTCAGCAGTGGGGAGAGCCTTGGTTAGATCTATTCGCCACCGAAGAGAACGCGCAATGTCATCAGTTCTGCGCGTTGGAATTTCCAAGGCGGCGCTCGGCGACGCTTTATGTCGCGAGTGGAGTTGCGGTCTGTTGTACGCCTTTCCGCCTATACCACTTCTGCCCAGAGTGCTGAAGAAGATCAGGCGCGACCGGGCCCAAGTCATTCTTGTGGCTCCGGACTGGGCTCGAAGAGTATGGTATCCCGAGCTACTCAGTATGAGCATCGATCCTCCGATCAGACTGCCTCTTCGGGAGGATCTTCTGTCGCAGCAGCATGGTACGGTCCTCCACCCGAACCTGTCCAGCCTCCACCTCTTTGCGTGGAGATTGAGCGACGGCAGTTGATTCCTTTCGACTTGCCTCCTGAAGTTTGTGACGTTATTCTGGCAGCCAGGCGTCCCTCTACTAAAGTGGTATACGCCTGCAGGTGGAACAAATTTGTGGCATGGTGCACAGCAAAGGCTGTGGATCCCCTTTCTGCCCCTCTTTCTGAAGTACTACTGTTCCTTCTTTCTTTGGCCCAGCAGGGCTCTGCTCTGGGCACTATCAAGGGCTACCTTTCTGCTATTTCGGCCTTTCTCAGGCTCCCTGATCAGCCCTCTCTTTTCAAGTCCCCTGTTGTAAATAGATTTCTCAAAGGCATTACACACCTTTTTCCTCCTATTCCTTTCGTGATGCCTCAGTGGGACTTGAATCTGGTTCTGACATACTTGATGTGCGCTCCCTTTGAGCCCCTTCACAACTGTCCTCTTCGTCTTGTAACATTAAAGACTGCCTTCCTGGTGGCCATCACTTCCGCTAGGCGGGTGAGTGAGCTCCAGGCTCTTTCTTGTAAGCCTCCTTTCCTGTAAGCCTCCTTTCCTTTCAGTCCATCCGGACAAGGTTGTGCTCAGGCCCCGTCCTTCCTTTTTGCCAAAAGTGGTTACGGCCTTTCACATTGGGCAGACTATTACCTTTCCCACCTTCTTTCCGCCTCCGCATCCTTCCAGAGAGGAAGAGAGGCTCCACCGTCTGGACCCAAAACGTGCGCTCTCTTTTTATCTCAACCGCACACAGCAGTTCCGGGTGGACGACCAGCTTTTTGTTGGCTACGTTGGCACCAAGAAAGGTCGGGCGGTCCATAAGAGAACCATCTCCCTCTGGGTTGTCTAATGTATCAAAGCCTGTTACTCTTTGGCTAAAAAAGAACCTCCGGTGGGGCTGCGTGCTACTGCAGCCACTACTGCATTGGGACGTGGTGTCCCCCTGCAAGACATCTGTCAGGCAGCCACGTGGGCCTCGCTGCACACGTTTACCAAGCATTATTGCCTGGACAGCCAAGTCCGGAGAGACGGCTTCTTCGGCCGTTCTGTTCTCCGCGACTTTCTGGTGTGATCTTAGTTCGCAGACCCACCACCGGGGTTGGTATTGCTGGGGTATCTATTCTAAGGTAAGGAATCTATCACTATGTGTTTCTTTCAGATGAACAAGTTACTTACCTTTGGTAACGATATATCTGTAAGAAACATTAGTAGTGATAGATTCCTTACCGCCCCACCCATCCTCCCCGTTCTGCGAACTGATTTCTAGGGTTAAGGTCATCCCTTTCAGGGCCCTAGTTTCAATGCACCAGTGGTCAGTATCTTGCATGGCTCTGCGTTCCTGGCGCGGAAAGTCGTGTACAGAACTGACGTCAGCGCGCGTGGGTGGCGTCTAAGTAGCGCCCGCAACGTCATCTCGGCGACCACGACGCCAACGACGGACGCGGAGCCGCACGACGCCACCTACCGACGCGCAGGGGTACTGCTGACGAAAACTTTTCGGATCCAGTCTGACGCCTGGGGATATTCTAAGGTAAGGAATCTATCACTACTAATGTTTCTTACAGATATATCGTTACCGAAGGTAAGTAACTTGTTCGATAGTGGCTATTAATTCTTTTCTTGGTTTATCAACTGTGGAGCGCTAAAAGTGAAAGACACTATTCTATGTTGCCCAACGCAGGCATCATTTTTTTATGTTTAAATCCTTGTCACCATAGGTATTTGATGTACTTCACCTGTTCTTTAATTCTAAAAAAAATAAAATATATATATATATATAATTATATATTGTATCTTCCCAGATGTGACCAGTTAGAAGATGCTCTAACCGAAGCTAGCACTCGCTTGCGGACTCTTGAAAACAAGAATAATGCATTGGAAATGCAAGTGGTAAGTAAACATCTTGTTGCTTGGCCTGTTCTGTGTATCCCCAGGTGTACAGGCTTATCTTGCTGTGTATTTGAATTTTTAAGTGCATGATTATTCTTGTTTTACATGTATAATTGTATTTTAGATGGTTGTACAATTCGATTTGTTTTTATGTTATTTTTTTAAACGCTGTTAACTTTTTTGGGTGCAGGCAGACTGGAGGGAACGCTTTCATACAGTTAATAGTAGCTCCAACATTTTACAAGAACGCTTTGAGGAAATGAGAGCAAGCAATAAGGAGAAGGACAACACCATCAGCAGACTCAAATCTCGGCTCAAAGACCTTGAAGAAGCATATCAGAAATCTTATAAGCTTTTGGAGGAGAAAGACCTACGGATTAAACAGGAACAGAAAAGGTTTCAAGATGTAAGTAAAGAAAAAATAGCATGTCATAATGATATGTGAGCTCAGTATATTGATAATAGTGGTGGGCAAATCTAGCTATAGAGCTGCGGAGCACTAGTCATGGTTGAAACGAATCGTACTTCAGATCGTGTTTAGTAAGTGGTGTTAATGCTTGCAGACTAGTTCTGATTAAAGAGGAAACTTGTTTAAACATGTTGCAAACTAAAATGTCAACTTTGCAGTTATTCATTTCTGAAACGATAGCTTTGCTACTGCTTTACATTCTTCATGCAATAAAACAGTAAGCAACTCCAATGGCTAATTTAAAATAATCATTAATGTTTGTACAGTCTGGGCATTCTTATTTTAATGTTATAGCTACTGGGACTGGCATGGTTTTACTGGGACATGTGTTTGAGAAATTAGTTTAATTTTTACAATGACTGGCGTTTGAGTGAGGGGGTTCGTGGAAATAGACTGTTCTCCAAGGTGCTCACCTTTAAAAGTTGCAGATGGTAGAATTGCATACTTGTAACAGTAACACCAAAAATTGCATTTTGTAGAATAGCGTTCTTAGAATTTGTATTAAAAGCTGTAGTTGGGTGGATAGCAACATACTTATGAGAGCTTGGCTCAGACAACTTCAGTTGTACAGGAACATGCATTTAACAATCACTGCTGTTATGACTGGAGAAGTCTTAGATGGATGTGCTTTAAGGACCCATGTAATCTTAGAGGGCCGAGTTTTGAAAAACTTCAGCTGGTAAGATCTCATTGTACCTCTAGAGGTGTGTCTTTAATAGTGATAGAAATTTGTAGGTTGATGCTTTTTGCATGGACTAATTTTTAACAGTTGCAACCTGAGCATTCTTTTGGAAAATCTTAGCAGCTGCATATGGTAGAATGTGAGCATTCTTATGGTGGACTAACTTTAATAACTGGATTTCTATATTCATAGGAGGGTTTGTAACATTTGCAGTTCTTAGGAGCCAAGCATTGTCACAGGGACAACTCTTGCAGTTGGTGAGACCAGTACTTTTCTATATAGGCAAGTCTTTTCATTTGTAGAATTGGTGTAGTATGTGGTTTAATAGGAAGAACAGTTATCAGAAAACAACATTAGAAATTCCTTTTGAGAATCCCCAAAAATGTGAAAAAATGGAAAAAACATCACAGATACTTTATCAAAATTGCACGTCCTGAAGATGATCTAAACTATTTTAAAAATAAATATAAAACCTCCCATCAATTCCCTAAATAAGAAATTGGAAACAATGTAAATGGTTTAAAGCAATGTAGTTTTTTTTGTTTGTACCATGACAGTTAAAAAGAAAGGGATCAGGATAACAGACAATAGCAAAAATAACAAGCATTTGCAATGCAATAGGTCTCGCAGTTACACGAGTTAAAGCTATTGGCATTGTAAATTACAATGCCTTTTATTTATGTTTTAAAAACGAAAACAAAAATAAAAGGCATTGTTATTTGCAATGTCAATAACTGAAACTCACGTAAATGCGAGACCTATTGCATTGCAAATGCTTGTTACTTTGTGCCCCCACCAAAGATGTGCGCAGTTCAAGAAAGAAGTTTGGACCCATAAAAGTACAAAGCGCTCTTTGCGACTGTCATCTTGAAGTCTGACTGCCAGGCACGCATATGGTACTTTTCCCCTAAATGATTCAGCCACCGTGCCTTGTGGTGAATGACAGTAATCGTACTTATGTTGCAGAGTGCGATGTGTAGATCTGGCATAGACAGTATCTTTTTTAGTCCCCCCACCGAATAGATTGCCTCTTCATAAATTAGAATGAGAGCTTTTGTCATCGTCTCTGTCTTTGCCCACACTTGCATTCACATCCATATATTTTCAGGATTCCCCGACAGAACTTTTCATCTCGTGCCGTTTGTACTCCACATGTGCGAGATTTGCATGGCGGACTCTGCATCATTGATGGCAGCCCGTGTTTTCATGCCGTCTCGGGCTCCTTGGTGCTCAGCTGCGGTGCGGGATCTCGCTACAGACGATTTACTTAGTAACAGAGTAAGTGGAGCTAAAAGGCGCGGTCCCTCCGGTCTCCTAAATCGCTCTGCTTAGTCGTGCGCTTTAATCATTAAGTGAAGTTGAATCCATTTGGGAATGTTTCTTTTGGCCAACATGGCCGCAGTGTTCCATCACGAAAAGCTTCAAGAGCGCTGTTCAGTTTTGGGGTGGGAGGGGAGTTGCGTCTCCAGAACGTCCATGTGAACACCACACAGCCAGCTGATCAAAATAAACCACCACAACACTAGACCTTGCCATTGCTTAAGATATACATTTTCTGGATTCATTTCCTTGTCATAATTAATTACATTTACGACAGAGCAATCCAGTACACCCCAGCCCTCCCGAACCAAAATAAACAAGCGCGAGACGCACAGGGAAAGTTCTTACCTACTGAGGACATCACGAGCTGAGCGTGCGTGCGCATTAAAAAGCGAAACTGCTTAAGGCTTGCGACGACGTCAGTTGCGTGGGGCATGGGCGGGGCATGGAGCGCGCGGCCGGAAGTGTCCGGGGCTCCCGTGAGCTGAGGGAGCCCCGTGTGTTGGAGAAGCGAGGCGGGAGCCCACCCCGCAGAGGGAAGTCCGGCGGGAGCCCACCCCGCAGAGGGAAGTCCGGCGGGAGCCCACCCCGCCTTCGTGAATGCCGCATGGTGCGGCCGGAGCAAGATTTCAGGCGGGGCTCCTGTGAGCAAGACGGAGCCCCGCGTGTTGCTGCGCCAGTGACCAGGTGAAGAGGCGAGTCCCCCCTGCCATTGAGGAGACCAGCCTGGGAGCAGCGCAGAGTCCCCACAAGAGCCGGTGAGTGGGGTTGAGCGGGAGGCATGCTGGACGCCGCGCCTGGACAGGACATGTGCACGCGTATGGTGCGAGCAGGAGTTGTAAAAAGACGCGAGCCGTACGCGTGCACATCTCCTGTCTGTTAAGCTTGAGCACAGACAGTCGATGTGCACGCGTACGGCTTGCGGCGTTATTACAACCACTGCTCGCACCATACGCGTGCACATCTCCTGTCCAGGACTTGCTGTACGCGTGCACCTGTCCTGTCCCGCATCGCAAAGCAAGTCGGCAACAATAGATCTCGCCTGGCGAGCAGCGCATGGCGCTGCATCGCTAGGCGAGACCTAAAAAAGCAAACAATGAAAAGGGGTAAGGAGCAGAACACTAGGAGAGGAAAGGAAAAAGGAATCTAGGGCTGGATAATAAGGTCAAATTGAGTTAAAAAAAAATCAACAAGAAAGTAGTAGAAGAGATTTTCAGCAAACGGGAGGGCAGGAATTTGGGTGGTCAATCCCCCACTAAGTATGATAAAAATAAGAAAAACAAGAAGTCCGAAGGAGGCACAAAATAAAAGGGAAAAAGCCACAAGTGCTTTGGGTAAATCTCTCTGAAGAAGGAAGTTGGGGGATAATAGTGCAATGATTGAGTAATGAGATTAAAAAAAAAAAGTATTTATTTGATTGTTTAAGGACTCAATTGGGAAACCAAAGTTGTAGATAGCAATTTCTAGATAAATCATTCAGACTTTCCCGGAATTGTTTTGCAATGTTTGGTGCATGACTTAATGTTGAAAATGTATAGCAAATAGGTTAGAGGAAAAGGATTCTCAAAGTTGGTATTTTGCAAGTTTCTCAGCGAACGCCTAAAAACAAGAGACCGGACCATCCAAGGGACATGCCTTTACCAGCTTCTGACTCCACAGATATGTGTTTAACATGGAGATTTGGGGTGGCTAGATAAAGTTTACAGTTCTCTTATTCTTGTGGGATTGGATAATATTTGCAGGGCCAAGTTCAGTTGGTGAGATTGTGTCGACCTCAGAAGGCGTTATGCTTTTTTACATTACTACATTGTTACACAGATTTATTTTTAATCTCTTAGTTCATACTGGCTCTTACATCAATGGACTTCATTTGAAAGGAATTCAACATTCAAAATTATATCTTTAACAGCAGCACTTTATATTTCTGCTGCTTTCTTATCACCACTTAACCATTATCCATTGTAACTAGTAACAATGCAGCAGCCTCAACAACAGTTTATTTTATTACCAGAAATTGTATGTATGTGTTTCCTTTGATGGGAATGCAGTGAAGTCTTGACGTGCAGCAGTGTTTCGGGCTTTCATTCTGACAGTCACTTATGTTTTTCATTTGATAGAATACAGCATTCCTACAATGATGTCTTTAACAAATGCAGCTTTGGACCTCACTTTCTTAACAGCACCTATCTTTATGTAATGACTATGGTGGGAATGTATCACTTTTACAACAACCTCTTTAACAGCTGTAGTTTGTATGACTGATGTGTCTATGTAAAGTTATTTGCATAGCAGGAGACTAGCTAGGAGAGTGCTGAACAATCGCTGTGTTCTTGTCAGTGATTACTATAGCCTTATAGCCCGCCATAGCGGGCTATACCGGCTATTAAAGGCCCGCTCCAGCGTTAAAGGCCCGAGACGGAACGCGAGAGCCTTTAACAAGGGAGCGGGACTTTAATAGCCGGTATAGCCCAGCTACGAAGGGCTATAAGGCTATTAGAACATTCTGCCACTAGAGGGCAGAATGTTCTAATAAATAAAACAAAGGCTTCTCGGAGCCCGAGGGGATGCCTCTAAGACAAATACCTAAAAATGTCTGTTTTCTTATATTCTTCTTAAAATATCAGTATCTGAAAGAGACACGTTAGTGACAGATTCCTTACCTTAGAATATCCCCAGGCGTCAGGCTGGATCCGGAAAGTTTTTGCGTAGCAGTACCCTTGCGCGTCGGTAGGCGTCGTCGTGCGGCTCCGCGTCTGTCGTCGGCGTCGTGATCGCCGGGATGACGTCGCGGGCAGTACTTAGGCGCCGCCCCTGCGCGCTGACGTCAGTTCTTCTTTTTCCGCGCCAGTAAGCGCAGATCCGGGAAGAGCAGTGCCCTAGTCATTTTTTGACTAACTTTTTGGTGATTTTTTCACTGTTTTTTCTTCGAGTCATCTAGGCTCCAAGGTGTCGGTAGGGATGCCCGGCTTCAAGCCATGCGACGCCTGTGGTCGAATGATGTCGATCCCAGACCCGCACTTAGAGTGTCTCTATTGTCTCGGCCGCGACCACGACACGAAGTCGTGTTCCGACTGCCGGGCCTTACACCCGAAGGCTTTGCGAGAGCGGTCTCGAAAGCTACTCGAGGTCCGGCAGTCGGCTCCGCGCCGCACCAAGCCCCGGTCACGGGAGAGGTCGAGGGGCTGGTCGCGGAGTCCTCGCCCGTCATCTGAGTCCAAGTCTTCGCACTCTTCGGGTAAGTCGAAGTACAAGAAGTCTAAGAAGCACCATCGCTCTAAGACTTTGCCTCGCCGGTCTCGCGACTCGGCTGAGGCCCCTGTCGGCATTGTCCCCGCGGCTCCGGGTGTGCCTGTGGCGCCGCGCCCGCATTACCCGTCCTTCCCGGGTTTGGAGGCGACTCCGGCCGAGATACAGGAATTCCTGTCGGCCATGGCCCGCCTCTTCGGGCCTCAAGGCCCCTCCGGTGCGCCTTCGGGCCCCGCGGGCCCTAATGGGATTGCCTTGGCGCCGCCGACGACTCCGGCCCCGGCGCCGCCTGTCCCACCAGCCTCGCTCCCGGCCCCGGCTTCGGCCCCGTCCTCGATCCCGGCTCCGGTGGTACCGCAACCCCCATCGACGCCGGTTGACCTAACTCCGCCGACGCTCCCGGTGCCGTTCCTGACGCCGCCCGGGGCTCCGGGCGTCGTCGTTCCCCGGTTCTCTCCGGATCCGGACGCGGCGTCGGACCGGCGTCGCCCGACGCCGGCGCCAATGAGACCTTGGGTCCCTGACGTCCCCCCTCCTCCTTATTTTCTGTCAGAGGAGGACCAGGAGAGCTGGGAGGGGTCGGAAGACCCTCTCACACAGCAGTGTGAGTATGATCAGGACTGGGCAGAGAAACTTGGGGATGCCAGTGGTCTGGACACTTCTCCTGACACTGGCATGCTGTCTCCTCCTTCCGTGGCTACGGAGGAGGGAGCAAATTTCGCAACGGTGTTGCGTAGAGCAGCTGGAGCCTTACACCTCCAATTGTCTACAGTGGCTGTCAGGACTAACCTCCTGACGGAAGTGCTTCGGCCGACAGCTACCTCCTCGGAGCCATTGCTGCCGTTTAATGATGCACTGTCTGACGTTCTTTTGGGCACCTGGTCCAAGCCCGCCACAGGGGCTCCTGTGGATAGGAACGTGGCCCGACGCCATCGCCCTGCTCCGGGCGACCCCTTGTTTCTCTCTCAACATCCCACCCCCGAGAGCTTGGTTGTCCAAGCCTCTGCCTCCCAAACCGCCTTCCCTACCGCACCTCCGGATAGGGAATCCAAACGCCTGGACCAATTTGGGAAGAAGGCCTTTTCTTCCTCCAGTGCTGGCTTGCGGTCAGTCAACACCGCTTGCCTTTTGGGCCGATATTCCCACTCTCTGTGGGATTCGGTGGCGCTCGTTTTGCCCCAGTGGACTGAGGAGGTCCAGACACTGCTTTCCCGCACCATTGCGGAAGGAAGGGATGCGGCAAAGTACACCATCCGTTGTGGCCTTGATACCGCCGACTCGCTGGGCAGATCGCTTGCAACGACGGTGGCGCTGCGTCGCCACGCCTGGCTGAGAACAACTGGTTTCTCGGGTGATGTCCAGAATACACTCATGGACATGCCCTTTGATGGAGTCGGTCTTTTTGGTTCCAAAGCAGACCATGCGCTGGAGCGCTTTAAGGTCTCACGGGCTACTGCCAAGTCCCTGGGCCTTTCTGCTGTGCGCCCTCCGCTAACCTCTGCTTTTCGCCCCTTTCGTGGCCACGGAAGGGGCGCCCAGTCACGTCCGCTGCCCAGCCACCGGCCCGCGCAGCAAGCGTCTTCGCGTGGCCGAGGACGTGGCTTCCGCCGTGGCGGATAGGGCAACCAGCGTGCGGGTCAGGCCACCAACCCCGCCCCGTCCGCGGCCTCCAAGCCCTCCTAGTCCTTCTTTTCAGGGGCACAGCACGCCAGTAGGGGGCAGGGTCCGCCATCACCTTCACCACTGGCGTGCCATCACCTCGGACAGGTGGGTCTTGGACATTGTCCGAAGGGGCTACTCCCTCCCCTTCGAGACCACCCCCAGCCATGCCACCTCAATTCCACCGCATGTCAGGGGATCACTTGGTGCTTCTGCAGAAGGAAGTCACGGCCCTCTTGGCCAAGAGGGCCATCGAGCATGTTCCGACCCCAGAAGTAGGACGTGGTTGCTACTCCCACTACTTTCTGGTGCCCAAAAAGGACAAGGAGGACATGCGTCCTATCTTGGACCTCCGGAACGTCAATCGCTTCCTCCGGAAGGAGAAGTTCAAGATGCTCACCTTAGCTCAGGTCTTGACTGCCCTCGACCCTGGAGACTGGATGGTAGCGTTGGACTTGCAGGACGCTTATTTCCACATCCCCGTCCTGCCGGCCCACCGGCGTTACCTGCGGTTCATGGTGGGCCTCGAGCATTTTCAATTCACCGTGCTCCCCTTTGGCCTCACAAGTGCCCCTCGGGTGTTCACGAAAGTGTTGGCGGTGGTCGCAGCTCATCTGCGCCGGGCAGGGGTTCCAGTCTTCCCCTACCTCGACGACTGGCTGCTGAAGGCGGGCTCGTCCCAGGCAGTCGTCTCCCACCTCCAGACTACGGCCGAACTCCTGCACTCGCTGGGGTTCTCCATCAATGTGCCGAAGTCGCACCCGATTCCTTCTCCACAGCTCCTTTTCATTGGAGCAGTTCTGGACACGACGCAGTTTCGGGCCTATCCTCCCGAACGGCGAGTCCAGGATATTCAGGCTATGATTCCGATCTTTCAGCCTCTATCCTGGGTTTCGGTATGGATGACCCTTAGGCTGCTGGGCCTCATGGCCTCCTGCATCCTGCTGGTCGATCATGCCAGATGGCATATGCGGGCTCTGCAGTGGGACCTGAAGTTCCAGTGGGCGCAGCACCAGGGCAACCTGTCCGATCACGTCCAGATCTCGGAGGGGACTGCAAAACAGTTGCAGTGGTGGCTCTCGAACCGGCAATGGGTCATGGGCAGATCCCTCTCCCTTCCCCAGCCAGAGCACACAGTCGTGACGGACGCGTCCCTTCTGGGATGGGGCGGTCACATGGGAGAGGCGGAGATCAGAGGCCTCTGGTCTCCGGCAGAGTCCCGGCTCCATATCAACATTCTGGAGCTCCGGGCGATCCGACTTGCACTCAAGGCATTCCTTCCCTCTGTCAAAGGGAAGGTAGTGCAGGTGTTCACAGACAACACCACCGCCATGTAGTACTGCAACAAACAGGGCGGGGTGGGGTCGTGGACCCTATGTCAGGAGGCTCTGCGCCTCTGGACATGGCTGGAACATCAGGGCATATTCCTGATGGTTCAACACCTGGCAGGTTCCCTGAACGCCAGGGCGGACGAACTCAGCCGCAGGTGCATGATGGATCACGAATGGCGTCTTCACTTGGAAGTGGCGCAAGGACTCTTTCTACAGTGGGGAGAGCCTCGGTTAGATCTATTCGCCACCGAAGAGAACGCGCAATGTCATCAGTTCTGCGCGTTGGAATTTCCAAGGCGGCACTCGCTCGGCGACGCTTTTCGTCGCGAGTGGAGTTGCGGTCTGTTGTACGCTTTTCCACCTATACCACTTCTACCCAGAGTGTTGAAGATTCGGCGCGACCGGGCCCAAGTCATCCTTGTGGCTCCGGACTGGGCTCGAAGAGTTTGGTATCCCGAGCTACTCAGTATGAGCGTCGATCCCCCGATCCGTCTGCCTCTTCGGGAGGATCTTCTGTCGCAGCAGCAGGGGACGGTCCTCCACCCGAACCTGTCCAGTCTCCACCTGCTTGCGTGGAGATTGAGCGGCGGCAGTTGATTCCTTTCGACTTGCCTCCCGAAGTTTGTGATGTAATTCTGGCAGCCAGGCGTCCCTCCACTAAGGTGGTATACGCCTGCAGGTGGAACAAGTTTGTGGCATGGTGCACAGCAAAGGCTGTGACTCCCCTCTCTGCCCCTCTTTCTGAGGTTCTTCTGTTCCTTCTTTCTCTGGCCCAACAGGGTTCTGCCCTGGGTACCATCAAGGGCTATCTTTGTGCAATCTCGGCCTTCCTCAGGCTCCCTGATCAGCCCTCTCTTTTTAAGTCCCCTGTTGTTAACAGGTTTCTAAAAGGCATTACACACCTCTTCCCTCCTGTTCCGTTTGCCATGCCTCAGTGGGACTTAAACTTGGTTCTTACCTTTTTAATGTGCGCTCCCTTTGAGCCTCTACATAACTGTCCTCTTTGTCTTCTTACTTTGAAGACAGCCTTTCTGGTGGCCATCACCTCCGCTCGGCGGGTGAGTGAGCTCCAGGCTCTATCATGCAAACCTCCCTTTCTGTCTGTCCAGCCAGACAAGGTTGTTCTTAGGACGCGTCCGTCGTCCTTGCCAAAGGTGGTTACTGCCTTCCATATTGGGCAGACCATCACTTTGCCCACCTTCTTTCCGCCTCCGCATCCTTCCAGAGAGGAAGAGAGGCTCCACCGTCTGGACCCAAAACGTGCGCTTTCCTTTTATATCAACCGCACACAACACTTCCGGGTGGATGACCAGCTCTTTGTTGGCTACGTGGGCGCCAAAAAAGGTCGGGCGGTGCACAAGAGAACCATTTCCCGCTGGGTCACCTTGTGTATCAAAGCCTGCTATTCTTTGGCTAAGAAGGAGCCTCCTGTTGGGCTGCGGGCCCATTTCACCAGGGCAACGGCTGCTACCACGGCTTTAGGCCGCGGTGTTCCGCTGCAGGATATATGTCAGGCAGCTACGTGGGCCTCGCTCCACACGTTTACCAAGCATTACTGCCTTGACAGCCAGGTCCGGAGGGACGGCTTCTTTGGCCGTTCTGGCCTCCGGGACTTCCTTGTCTGATCTTTGTTCGCAGACCCACCACCGGGGTTGGTATTGCTGGGGTATCTATTCTAAGGTAAGGAATCTGTCACTAACGTGTCTCTTTCAGATGCACAAGTTACTAACTTGTGTAACGATATATCTGTAAGCGACAGTAGTTAGTGACAGATTCCTTACCGCCCCACCCATCCTCCCCGTTCTGCGAACTGATTTCTAGGGTTAAGGACATCCCTTTCAGGGCCCTAGTATTTTTCAGACACCTATGTCAGCTTCTTGCATGACTCTGCGTTCCTGGCGCGGAAAGTCGTGTACAGAACTGACGTCAGCGCGCAGGGGCGGCGTCTAAGTACTGCCCGCGACGTCATCCCGGCAATCACGACGCTGACGACGGACGCGGAGCCGCACGACGCCGCCTACCGACGCGCAAGGGTACTGCTACGCAAAAACTTTCCGGATCCAGCCTGACGCCTGGGGATATTCTAAGGTAAGGAATCTGTCACTAACTACTGTCTCTTACAGATATATCGTTACACAAGTTAGTAACTTGTGCTTTAAGTATTATGTATATATTTCTAGGTCTGGCTTTTGAGACTGCTGTAGCTCCACCTTCTCGCCAGACAAATATTTTTCCGAAAATGTCATACATAACATACGTGCATATGGGGGCTTTTGTTCAGAGGGTTTCAGCCTTCGATTTGTTAAATTGTGATTCATATTTTGCATGCATTAAAACCACCATGTAACCAAGGGGCGGGACTTATACCAGTTTACCTATTGGCTCACTTCACTTTGAGTGACTGCACAAAGCCTGTGTACACGGTTTACATTACTTAAAAATAGTTCCTTTGTCCTCAGTGACTAAGCTGGTTTAAAGTGTGCTATTTTATTTAGCTTATATTGGAATTAACTTTAAGTACTGGCTATTTAATTTGCCTCCCAACGTGGCTGCCCAGATAAGATAGTGATTTATTTTCTTTTGTAAATGTATTACTGTTTAAGTAACATTTGAGCTGCCTGTGATTTGAATGCTTGGGTAGGTGGTGATATATTCCCGATTCCATGAATAATAATAATAAAATGCATGGTACAACTGAAATGCTGGTTATTTAAAAACACTACTAGTGAAACGGCCACATCAATGGATGTTTTTTCTATTTTATTTTAATGGCAAGCATATTGCAACCCCATTTAGGAGAGTGCTTTCTTTCTCTTTTTTAGGTCTCGCAGACCTGCGTTGCAGCGCATGCGCGCTGCTCGCTCTGCGAGGGCTTTTGTGATCAGGGATGTTTGAGAAGGGGACTTGAAGCCCCACCCCTCATTTTCATTGGCAGACGTCACCATTTATGGTAAACGGTGGCCTGCCATTGAAAATGAGGCTTCTCTGTTACCGCCCTTTCTCCTTTTGGGACGGCCCATCCGGACTGGGTCGCCTGCTTTTCGGCTGTTGTGAAGCAATTTCTTATCTCAAGGGGGCGTATAAGTGTGATGCCCCCTTGAGATAACAAATTC
This sequence comes from Calotriton arnoldi, assembly GCA_963921515.1. Classification (NCBI taxonomy): domain Eukaryota; kingdom Metazoa; phylum Chordata; class Amphibia; order Caudata; family Salamandridae; genus Calotriton; species Calotriton arnoldi. The sequence goes on along the minus strand of CAWUFW010001624.1, from coordinate 1,478,982 downwards.
CTTCACGACAGCCGTGAAGCTAACGACCCAGAACAGATGGGCTGTGGCAAAAGGAGACAGGGCGCCGCCGCGTGTTTATTTTTGCATCGCGCTTTCACTTAACCCCTTCCATGCTCATGACGAGCTGGACTCGTCATGGCACACAGTGGTCGTGTGCTCATGACGAGTCCAGCTCGTCATGACAACCAGCATCGGAAATCCCTCTGGTGCCCGCACCAGAGGGATTCCCTTTTCTCCCCTGAAGCCTCGGGAGCTGGGGAAGAGCTTCCCCAGCTCCCGAGGCCCCCCCCCCTGGTTTCCCTGAAATGACGATCGGCACGCACGTCGCGCTGATGTCATTTCAGTGAAACCAAAACTGAAATGAGCCAAGAGGCTCATTTCAGTTTCAGTTTCTACGTGCTCAAGGGGCTATCTCAGCCCCCTGAGCACGTAGAAACTCAGGAGAGGTATCGTTGGAAAGGGAGAATCTCCCTTTCCAATGGTACCCATCCCTAGTGGATCTCTGCTTGGGGATCGCCCCAGGAGGGCGATCCCCAAGCAGGGATCCACCCACTAGGCACCAGGGAGGGGGGAGCGGCCCCTTGGGTAAGGGCCTTTGCTCCCCCCATAAAAATGTTGGCATGATTAGTCTTTCTGCCCCCCCTGGGGGGTAGATGGGGGCAGTAGCCCCCAATCTGCCCCCCCGGGGGGGTAGAAAGCCCACTAGACACCAGGGATTTTTTAAGGGATATTTATTAGGGGTGGGTGCTGCCCAAAACGGGCATGCCGATGCCCCCACCCCCCCGGCCACAAAATTAGTCTTTCTGCCCCCCCGGGGGGGCAGATGGGGCAGTAGCCCCCAATCTGCCCCCCCGGGGGGGCAGAAAGCCCACTAGATACCAGGGATTTTTTTTTAAATTATAGTTAGGGGTGGGGGCTGCCCAATATGGGCATGCTAATGCCCCCCCCGCCGCAAAGGTACAGTCTTTCTGCCCCTCCTGGGGGGCAGATGAGGGCAGTAGCCCCCAATCTGCCCCCCACCCCAGGGGGCAGAAAGCCCACTAGACACTAGGGTTTTTTTTCCCCTCGATAAATTTAGGGGTGGGGGTTGCCCAAGATGGGCATGCCAATGCCCCCACCCATCCCCTCACGAAATTCCAGTCTTTCTGCCCCCCCCTGGGGGTTCAGAAACACCCTAGATGCCAGGGATTATTTTTTTATAGGCCCGGGTTGGGGGCTGCCCAGAATGGGCATGCAAATGCCCCCACCCTACCCCCAAAGAAAAAAAGACTTTCTGCCCCCCAGGAGGCAGATGGGGGCAATAGCCCCTGATTTGCCCCCCCCCCGGGGAGGGGGCAGAAAGCCCACTAAGCGCCAGGGATTTTTTTTTGTATATAGGTAGGGGTGGGGGCTGCCCAGAATGGGCATGTCAATGCCCCCTCCCCAAAAAAATGCTACAGTCTTTCTGCCCCCCGGGAGGCAGATGGGGCAATAGCACCTTATCTGCACCCCGGGGGCAGAAAGCCCACTAGCCACCAGGGATTTTTCTTTTACAAAGTTCGGGGTGGGGGCTGCCAAGAATGGACATGCCAATGCCCCCACCCACCCCAAAAAGATGCCACTGTCTTTCTGCCCCTCCCAGGAGGCAGATGGGGGCAGTAGCCCCTGATCTGCCCCACGGGGGGCAGAAAGCCCACTATGTGCCAGAGATTATGCTGGCTTTTTTATACGCAGGGGTGGGGGCTGACCAGAATGGGCATCCCAATGCCCTCGACCCCCCAAAAGAATAGCCACAGTCTTTCTGCCCCCCTCGGGGGCATATCGGGGCAATAGCCCCTGATTTCCCCCTCCCCAGGGTGGCAGAAAGCCCACTAGGCACTGACTTTTTTCGGAATGTGCCTACCTGTTGAATTTGGTTCCTAGCTCTGCCGGCACCTAGGGAAACCTAGCAAACCTATACATTTTTTAAAACTAGACACCCAGGGGAATCCAGGATGGGCTGACTTGACTGGCTCTCACCAGGTTCTGTTACCCAGAATCCCTTGCAAACCTAAAAATGTGTCCAAAAAAACACATTTTTCTCACATTTCTGTGGTGGAAAGTTCTGGAATCTGCGTGGATCCACAAATTTCCACCCATCCCGCGTTCCCCAAAGTCTTCCGAGAAAAATGGCACCTCACATGTGTGGGTAGGCCTAGTGCCCGCGACAGGAAACGGCCCAAACGCAATGTGGACACACCACATTTTCACAGTGAAAACTGACCCTTTTTTTGCAAAGTGCCTAGCTGTAGATTTTGAACCCTAACACTGCCAGCACCTAGGGAAACCTAGCAAACCTATACATTTTTGAAAAGTAGACACCCAGGGGAATCCAGGATGGGGTGACTTGACTGGCTCTCACCAGGATCTGTTACCCAGAATCCCTTGCAAACCTAAAAATATGTCCAAAAACACACATTTTCCTCACATTTCTGTGGTGGAAAGTTCTGGAATCTGCGTGGATGTACAAAATTCCACCCACCCCGCGTCCCCCAAAGTCTTCCGTGAAAAATGGTACCTCACTTGTGTGGATGGGTCAAGTACCCGCGACAGGCAAGGGCCCAAAACCTATTGAGGCGACATCAAAATTACCTATCACAAACCATCCTGGTTTTGCAAGGCGGGGTCCCATGAGTTTTTGGCCCCGGGCTCGACGGCCATCTAGGGAAACCTACCCAACCCACACATTTCTGAAAACTAGACACCCGGAGGAGTCCAGCGAGGTATGGCTTGCGTGGGTCCTCCAAAATTTTCTTACCCAGAATCCCCTGCAAACCTCAAATTTAGCTGAAAAAATCACGTTTTTCTCAAATTTCTGTGTGGGAAAGTTCTGGAATCTACGTGGATCCACAAATTTCCTACCACCCAGCTTTCCCCCAGGTCTCCCGATAAAAATGATACCTCACTCGCGTGGGTGGGTCAAGTACCCGCGACAGGCAAGGGCCCAAAACGTATTGAGGAGACATCAAAATTACCTATCACAAAACAACCTGGTTTTGCAAGGGGGGGTCACCTGGGTTTTTGGCCCCGGGCTCAGCGGCCATCTTAGGAACCTACCAAACCCACACATTTCTGAAAACTAGACACCCGGGGGAGTCCAGCGAGGTATGGCTTGCATGGGTCCCCAAACATTTTCCTACCCAGAATGCCCTGCAAACCTCAAATTTAGCTGAAAAATCACTTTTTACTCAAATTTCTGTGTGGGAAAGTTCTGGAATCTGCGTGGATCCACAAATTTCCTACCACCCTGCGTTCCCCCAGGGCTCCCGATAAAAATGGTACCTCACTTGTGTGGGTAGGCATAGTGGCTGAAACAGGAAATGGCCCAAATCGTATTGTGGAGACTTCAAAATTACCTATAACAAAACTACCTGGTTTTGGGGGGCACCTGGTTTTTGGCCCCGGGCTCGCTGCCATCTAGGGAAACCTACCAATCCCACACGTTTCTGAAACTAGACACCCTGGGGAGTCCAATGAGGTATGGCTTGCGTGGATCCCCCAACGTTTCCCTACCCAGAATGCCCTGCAACCCTCAAATTTAGCTGAAAAAAACATATTTTCCACATATTTTTGCGTGGAATCACCGTGCTGGCACAAATGTCCTACCACCCAGCGTTGCCCTTGTTCCCCCGAGTAAAATGATACCTCACTTGTGTGGGTGTCCAAAGCAGAACTGGCTAAAAACGTATTTTTAAAAAAATTTAGTGCTTAGAATTCTCGGTGCTATACCCTAAATCCCTATGTTTTGGGCTCTTCCCAGTCACAGGCCTTTGGCCCACCCACACAAGTGAGGTATCATTTTACTCGGGAGAACAAGGGGAACGCTGGGTGGTAGGACATTTGTGCCGGCACGGTGATCCCACGCAAAAATGTATGGAAAAAGTGATTTTTTCCAGCTAAATTTGAGGTTTGCAGGGGATTCTGGGTAGGAAAACGTTGTGGGACCCACGCAAGCCATACCTCGCTGGACTCCCCCGGGTGTCTAGCTTTCAGAAATGTTTGGGTTTGGTAGTTTCCCAAGATGGCCGCCGAGCCCGGGGACAAAAACCCAGGTGACCCCTCTTGCAAAACCAGGTTGTTTTGTGATAGGTAATTTTGATGTCGCCTCAATAGGCTTTGGGCCCTTTCCTGTCGCGGGTACTTGACCCGACCACGCGAGTGAGGTATCATTTTTATCGGGAGACATGGGGGAACACTGTGTGGTAGGAAATTTGTGGATCCACGTAGATTCAAGAACTTTCCCACACAGAAATTTGAGAAAAAAGTGATTTTTTTCAGCTAAATTTGAGGTTTGCAGGGCATTCTGGGTAGGAAAACGTTGGGGGATCCACGCAAGCCATACCTCGCTGGACTCCCCGGGTGTCTAGTTTTCAGAAATGTGTGGGTTTGGTAGGTTTCCCAAGATGGCCGCCGAGCCCGGGGCCAAAAACCCAGGTGACTCCCCTTGCAAAACCAGCTTGTTTTGTGATAGATCATTTTGATGTCTCCTCAATACGTTTTGGGCCCTTGCCTGTTGCGGGTACTTGAACCACCCACACCAGTGAGGTTTTTGGCCCTGGGCTCGGCGGCCATCTTAGGAAACTTACCAAACCCACACATTTCTGAAAACTAGACACTCGGAGGAGTCCAGCGAGGTATGGCTTGCGTGGGTCCCCCAACGTTTTCCTACCCAGAATCCCCTGCAAACCTGAAATTTTGCTGAAAGAATTCACTTTTTTCACACATTTTTGTGTGGGAAAGTTGTGGCATCACCAGGCTGACACAAATTTCCTACCACCCAGCGTTCCCCCAGGTCTCCTGATAAAAATGGTGCATCACTCGGGTGGGAGGTCCAAGTACGCGCGACAGGCAAGGGCCCAAAACGTATTGAGGCGACATCAAAATTGCCTATCACAAAGCGACCTGGTTTTGCAATGGTGGTTCCATGACTTTTTGGCCCGGGGCTCGGCGGCCACATAGGGAAACCTACCAAACCCACACATTTCTGAAAAGCAGACACCCGGGGGATTCCAGGGAGGTATGGCTTGCGTGGATCCCCCAACGTTTTCTTACCCAGAATCCACTGCAAACCTGATATTTTGCTGAAAAAAATCACTTTTTCCACACATTTTTGTGTGGTAAAGTTGTGGCATCACGGGGCTGACACAAATTCCTACCACCCAGCGTTCCCCCAGGTCTCCCGATAAAAATGGTGCCTCACTCGGGTGGGAAGCCCAAGTACCCGCGACAGGCAAGGGCCCACAACGTATTGAGGCGACCTCAAAATGGCCCATCACAAAACGACCTGGTTTTGCAGGGAGTGTCCCATGACGTTTTGGCCCGGGCTCGGCGGCCACCTAGGGAAACCTACCAAACCCACACATTTCTGAAAAGTAGACACCCGGGGGATTCCAGGGAGGTATGGCTTGCGTGGATCCCCAACGTTTTCTTACCCAGAATCCCCTGCAAACCTGAAATTTGGCTGAAAAAAATCACTTTTTCACACATTTTTGTGTGGTAAAGTTGTGGCATCACGGGGCTGACTTAAATTTCCTACCACCCAGCGTTCCCCAGGTCTCCCGATAAAAATGGTGCCTCACTCGGGTGGGAGGCCCAAGTACCGCGACAGGCAAGGGCCCAAAACATTTTGTGATAGGCAATTTTGATATCGCCTCAATACGTTGTGGGCCCTTGCCTGTCGCGGGTACTTGGGCCTCCCACCCGAGTGAGGCACCATTTTATCGGGAGACCTGGGGAACGCTGAGTGGTAGGAAATTTGTGTCAGCCCCGTGATGCCACAACTTTACCACACAAAAATGTGTGAAAAAAGGGATTTTTTCAGCAAAATGTCAGGTTTGCAGGGGATTCTGGGTAAGAAAACGTTGGGGGATCCACGCAAGCCATACCTCCCTGGAATCCCCGAGTGTCTACTTTTCAGAAATGTGTGGGTTTGGTAGGTTTCCTAGGTAGCCGCCGAGCCCCGGGCCAAAACGTCATGGGACTCCCTTGCAAAACCAGGTCGTTTTGTGATAGGCCATTTTGAGGTCGCCTCAATACGTTGTGGGCCCTTGCCTGTCGCGGGTACTGTGGGCCTCCCACCCGAGTGAGGCACCATTTTTTCGGAAGACCTTGGGGAACGCGGGGTGGGTGGAATTTTGTGGATCCACGCAGATTCCAGAACTTTCCACCACAGAAAATTGAGGAAAATGTGGTTTTTTGCCAATTGTTTAGGTTTGCAAGGGATTCTAGGTAACAGAACCAGGTGAGAGCCAGTCAAGTCACCCCATCCTGGATTCCCTGGGTGTCTACTTTTCAAAAATGTATAGGTTTGCTAGGTTTCCCTAAGTGCCGGCAGAGCTAGGGTTCAAAAATTACAGCTAGGCACTTTGCAAAAAAAGGGTCATTTTTCACTGTGAAAATGTGGTGCGTCCACGTTGCGTTTTGCGCTGCTTCCTGTCGCGGGCACTAGGCCTACCCACACAAGCGAGATACCATTTTTTTTGGAAGACCTTGGGGAACGCGGGGTGGGTGGAATTTTGTGGATCCACGCAGATTCCAGAACTTTCCACCTCAGAAAAGTGAGGAAAATGTGGTTTTTTTGCCTTTTTTTTAGGTTTGCAATGGATTCTGGGTAACAGAACCTGGTGAGAGCCAGTCAAGTCACCCCATCCTGGATTCCCCTGGGTGTCTACTTTTCAAAAATGTATAGGTTTGCTAGGTTTCCCTAAGTGCCCGCAGAGCTAGTGTTCAAAAACTACAGCTAGGCACTTTGCAAAAAAAGGGTAATTTTTCATTGTGAAAATGTGGTACGTCCACGTTGCATTTTGAGCCATTTCCTGTGGTGGGCACAAGGCCTACCCACACAAGTGAGGTACCATTTTTATCGGGAGACTTAGGGTAACACAGAATTGTAGAGCAACTGTTATTACCTATTGACTTTCGATGCATTTCTGCCTTCCAAATGAAAGACAATGTGTAAAAAATAAGTCATTTTGAAAAATGACCTATAATTCTCATGCTAGTATGGGTACTCCCAATTTCGGAAATGTGCAAATATCTACTGTTTCTAAAATCTACATTTTGTTCCCATTTCAGAAATACATAGTTGTCTTTCATAACAATTTTTCCATGTATACATTTTCCCAAAATAATTGCTATATACCCGGTACATAATAAAAAACCATTGCAAGATGCTGCTCAGTTATTGGCTCTGGGTTCGTCGGGTTCTTGGTGAACCTACAAGTCCTATATATCCCCACAACCAGAAAGGTCCAGCGGATATAACGGTATATTGCTTTCAAATAGCTGTCATAATTAGAAGAAGTTACAGGTGAAAACGTTGACACAAATGGCTGTTTTTTTCAACTAATTTTCAATTTTTCCTTTATTTAACTGTTAGTTTCTATAAGGAAAACTTTAAGGATCTACACAAATGACCCCTTGCTGAATTCAGAATTTTGTCTACTTTTCAGAAATGTATGGCTTTCCAGGATCCATTATTGGTTTCATACCCATTTCTACCATTAACTGGAAGGAGGTTGAAAGCACAAAAAATAGCAAAAATAGGCTATGTCCCAGAAAAATGCCAAAATTGTGTAAAAAAAAGTTGGTTTTCTGACAAGAGTCTGCTTGTCCCTGAAAGCTGGGAAGATGGTGATTTCAGCACCACAACCCCTTTTTGATGCCATTTGCAGGGAAAAACAAGACTCTTTCATCTGTAGCCCTTTTTCGCATTTTTCCCCCAAAAAACAAAATTGTGCTGTATTTTGGCTAATTTCTGGGTCCCCTCCAGGGAATCCAAAAACCCTGGGTACCTTTACAATCCCCATGATGTTAGAAAAAAAGGACGCAAATTTGGCGTGGATACCTTATGTGGTCAAAAAGTTACAGGGGCCTAAGCGCGCACTACCCCAAATAGCCAAAAAAAGGCTTAGCACAGGGGGGGGAAAGGCCTAGCAGCGAAGGGGTTAAAGTGAAAGCGCGATGCAAATATAAACAAGCGCCTGCCTTCCCCAATGGTGAGCGCTTGTTATGCTAAGCAGCGCACTCGTAAACGTCCCCGAGCCGGTGACATTTACTCCGAGGGCCTCGTTAAGGGGCTTTATTTGTTTTGTTTTCGGCCTTCTTTCTCTTCTCGCCGCTGCCTTTTGGTTCTTTTGCCTTGGGTGCGATTAATGAGGCTGAAAACACCACACTTCAAGATGGTCAAAAGGGAGCGCGGCACAAAGAAGCAGAAAGGGCTGGAGTTAATTTGAGGGAGCGCCTTTGTGCCAAGTGTGCAAACAGAGAGATGGGGACGAAAGGGAGAGAGGTGAACTCGGGGAAGTTGGGCACACGTGGCAGCAGGGACAGAGAAATGCCCTCTGCTCCCAGAGGGCCAGCATGCTGGCATCAGCGCTTTTCCTCCCTGGATATTCTGTTGCCGGGGGAGGCACTAAAGATGCCCCTCGGCGCCCATCCGGGCCAGTCTCTCACTGCCTCTTATTCCCCGGACTGGCATCGCTACTTGTGCGTTTATTGTTACAAAACATACACTTTAAAACAAGAGCATTCTTCGAATATCCGCGGATTGGAAGCCGCTATAACCAAGCGTTCTATGTTAAGGCACCTGCCACAGAGCTCTGCTCATCTGACTGTGCGCACTGAACCGCGAGGGATCGGCCCAGCCTTTCACCCACATGAGTACCACATAATTAATACACATAACACGTTGAAGTCCATCCACATCAAGCAAAATCAGCAGCTTCCAGGCACCTCCGGTTTTATCAGATCACAGAACCGAGGTACAGGAAGACCAAGTGATGCGTCCAGGATCACCAGTGTGGTCAGGAGGGACGCCGTGTTTTTGGTGCTATAGCCCCTCCCTCATGCGTGCGCAAACACAGCACAGAACTAGTCTCTGCCTCACAGGCTCCACCTGCCAAATCAAACGCTAACTTGGGGGCCTGACACTGAAATATTATATACGTATATCGAAAGCATCAGGGAACTCACTCAAGGCCTGGCTCAGTCATGTTCAAGGGCCCGGGAGCCCATGGCACAGACAAATGCAGAAGGCAGTCACATCTTTCCAAATCGAAGCACCAGCGCTAATTCTTGGTTCCATCTCCTTTTTGATTTGGAAATTAAGCAATTAGGCAATTAATAAACAGTTGCGCTTAGCTTCATTCCAGCAGGATTATGCTTCTCTAAAGTCCTGTGAAATTCTACTCCCTCTAAATTCCTTATATTTGGTTGGGAAACCTTCTTAGCCTTTCCTTTTAGGGTCCATCAACAGCCGAGCGTCTGCTCGGCTTACCAATAGCAGACTTCGACCCATCATGGGCCAACCCAGGCAATGAAGGGGCATGCAGACTGTGTAACTTTAAGCGGGGGTCACGGCTACACCTTCTGTGTTGCTGCTCCTCTCTCAGCGTCGGAAGGAGGGCCTTACTAAAACCAATTTTTCTGACGAAGAAGGCCTCTCCGATATGTTTCTCACAATCCGATGTAAGATCTTAATCAAGGAGTGGGAAATCCATCAAAGACCGTAGCCCACCTTCAATGTCGATCCATTAACCCTCATCCTGTCAAGCATTCTCAGCAATTTATAACTGATTATTGCACCAAGAAACCCGGAAACATCTAGCCGTATGTTAGGGCTTACAGGGCACCAATTTTACGCTACACTGTCTATTATTTACATCTTAGCCTGGTATCCTGCCCTATTGAACTTTCACTACCCTGCCTTGGGTTTTATCCTTGCTGGTTTCAGCCCTCAGTGTTTTAAGTGATTTCACAATAATTAACTTCACTCCCCGGATGTCTGGGGTGCATTCCGAATGTTTTTTTTTTTTTTAGAAATAATGTTACTGGCCTCTGAAATGCATTGGCTAAATAACCTGGGCCTTGACAGTTGTACCCATAATGAAATTCGCAAAAATTGTTACGATTTTTACTAACTAAACAACAAGTTTGAAAGTGCACTAAGGTTTCCTATGGAAGAGCTTACGCACTAGCACTTTATCAAGTGTATATTTTAATTAATCAGGACATTGACTGAAGTGACCTTACTTGTAGTAGGTCCTTATCCTTTTTAACTGATTATGTACTGGCTAAATACTATGGGCCTTATTTACAAGCCCTTAACGCCGCAGGTGTGTCACTTTTTCCCATATTAAAAGTGACGCACCAGCGGTGCAACGGGCTTGTAAAGAAGCCCCTATGTTCTTACATCATATAATGGTTTTAATTAACTAAATCACAATTAATAAACTTTGAAACTAGCCTCTACCTCACACCACTCTACGACCCTGTGAGCGGAATCAAAGAACACGCAGGCTTATTTACAAGCCCCTTGCGCCACCAGTGCGTCATTTTTTTATATGGGAAAAGTGACGTACCAGCAGCGCAGGGGCTTGTAAATAATTATTAATTATTATTATTAATTAAATTTGTAAGGCACAACAGCTTCCCAAAAATAAGCCCCACAGAGTTTCATACTAAACATTGCAGGACAAAATAATTCCTTCTCCCAAATCCACTTTTACAATATTCGTTAAATGGTGTTGGTCTGTTTGTGCACGCTTATGCGTGCACGGAACCTCATTTAACCGGGAAACTTTTTCAGGTCTGGAACTGCAATAAACACCGTGGGGCAGATTTACAAGCCCCTTGCGCCACCCGTACGTCACTTATCCCCTGTTGAAAATGACGAAAAGTGGCGCAATGGGCTTTTAAATCTGCCCGTGTGCCCTGTAATTGGGGAAGCGACACCCCCAGGCCACGTGCCCGGGTATTACAACGCCTTGGGTCGTAGCAGAGGGAGCTTTCTCAGGTGGTTCAGGTGTTTGCAAACTTTGCAGGGCAGCCACGCCAGAGAGCGCGCGCGCCTACATGTCCCCTCGCCTACATGTCCCCTCGTGCACGTCCTCTGAGGCACCATCATACACCTTTTAGCAGAACATTCAAGCTCTCCCGGGACTACACGGTGCACTCGTGAGTTTAGGGCCAATCCAACCACATCCAAATTCTCCTAGATGGAGTTATCAACGGAGCAGCAGGTGCAGTGGCACCGGGGCCCAGGAGCGCGAGGGGAGTACCTGCACAAAGGCTGTAGTTTGCTACTAAACCATCAGCCGGGAGAAGGGGGAGTTTCCTTGCTTGCGTCGCGATCCTTGCACCGGTGCCAACGTTTACTGTGCCACGTGGGGGGGTCGCTGTTGGCATGTGTCTGACAAGAGGGGCACCTGCAATGCACTTTGTAAACACAATAACACATTATCCAACACCTTTATTTAATACGCGGATGGATATCCGACATAACACGGACTTGCTGAAAGTATGGAGTTTCTGTGAGGGTTTTAGATCTCGCGCACATTATTACATTGTCACGCGCTGGCCTCCTGCTATAGGCTGCCACTGTTCCTTGGAGCCCCCGGGCTACTTCCTAGCGCTGCGACTCTCCTGCGTGTGCGCTCGCAGAGCAGGAGCCTGTTATCACTATTTGTGCCGTGTGCTTGAGGGATCCACGGTGGCTTGCTGAAGGGAAAGTTCAGGACACGTCGACCTGGGGTTGTGGGGCAGATTTCGGGGCTGCAGCCCGCAGGTATTGCCACTATTTCGAGAACATTAGGAGCAGAAACCTGAACACACACATTTCTCTTTACTGTACAACACCGACCTTATTTTGAGCGTATTACACGCTTTAGGGCTGACTGGCACTAAAATCGGATCCCGCGTCACTCTGGACCTACAGTGCCACAGCGATTCTCACCCTGCTGAAAGATCCATGCCAACAGCCCACAAGGCCCCTCTCGAACCTGCAACGTCTAGACCCCTGAGCTCCCCGTACATGTACCAGGTGCTCACGGAGCCAGTCGCAACGGCATCGTCTGCTGGGCTTTACCCTGCACCGTCCCGGCCACGTGACTTCCGGCAGAAGCTGCACGTGCCGGGGTCTCCTGGGGCCAATGCCGAACGTGTACCCGCTCTGTCATGCCCCCCGGCACAAGCAGCACGGAGACTCTTCACCCACTGTGCCAGCCTCCGCGCATCCTCATCCGTTGGTACCTTTGTGGCGCGAGGACCCGCTGGTACCACCACAGCACGTATCTCTCTCTCTATCTATCTCTATCTATATATCTATCTATCTCTCTCTCTCTATCTATCTATCTCTATCTCTCTATCTATATATCTATCTCTCTCTCTATCTATCTCTATCTCTCTATCTATCTCTATCTCTCTATCTATCTATCTATCTCTCTATCTATCTCTCTATCTATCTCTCGCTCTCTGTTGTCTGTCTATCGGCATGCCTGCCTGTCGCTCCCGTTTGCCTGGCTGCGTGGTCGCCTCTGGAAGATTGGCCCGTTGGGACAGTGGGTGTGCCTTTCTGTTTCTTGATCGGTTCGTCCATTTTCATATATAAGTATCTATCTATGCAGCTAGTTTGTCCATAACATCGATTTGTGTATCTTTATAAGGCTGCACGAACACATTGTATCCGTATTTTCATATACACAGTTGTTTCCGTTCAGCGCCTCCCTGGCTTGGCCCGTTTTGTGCGTTGTGCTGCTCTGTGTCGACGGGAGTGTGGGGAGAGGTCGCGTGGGTACGAACGTGCGTGAGGCATATGGCTGTGTGCGTATAATAAACGTGTGTATTTGGAACAGAGCTGGTCTGTGCATGTTTCATTCTTGTCACACGCTGCCTACATTACATGTTTACCAACAACAAGTCCATGAACTAGAAGCGAAGGGCTCTGGTGAGAGCGGGGGTCAGAGACAATCAGATGAAGGGGGGGGAGGGGGGCTCCCGTGGGTTTTGGAGGGGTGGCCGGAGATGGGGGTGGGGGGCACCCCATCCACTCCTGCGCAGAGCACAATCACAGACAGAGACAGGTAGTCCGCTGCACTTTGGTAATCTGGTGGTGGGAAGGGAAGGGCGGGGGCTGTCCGTTCGTTGTTCACCTGTGTGCAAGAATGAAACAAGCATTTGCAATGCAATAGGTCTCGCATTTTTTTAGAGTTAGAGCTACTGGCATTGTAATGGAAATGTTTGTTACTTATGAAGATGTTTGTTTTTAGCACCTTTAAGTGCCCTTAAGTAATGCCTCACAGCTGCCAGATTGGAAGTGAACCATATGTTTGTTAATGCGTTGGCAGAAGTGAGCATCCGGTACTTGAGGGTTAATAGATAGCGAGGTGGGGGAAGGTACAAGTCCTGTTGCAGTTTGTGAATGTGGCTTTAAAAGTGCAGCCCCCTTGGGCCCTCAGTGCTAAGCAAGTACCGCACTGAGGGGGAGGAGAGATGAAATGGGGGGAGGGGTAGTGTAGAGGCGCTGCAGCATGAATGTACGGGCTAAAAGTAAGGGAGGATGAGCACAAGGAGACGGGAGGAGACATGCAAAGGGATCTGGAACATTTTCAGTGATAATTAGAACATGCAGTAGACTATGTGGCAGAAGGGAACATTTAAAAGCAAAGATCTCAGAGGGGTGGTCGGTCGGGTAAGTAGTATTGTGGGAAGGGCGAGGGTGTGGTAGAATACAGCGTAGGGAGATTACGTAACAGATGCTGGGTAACTGGGTTCGAGTCTCGGCAGTAACGCTCAACATCCTGTGATTTTGGGCAAATCACGTAATCTCCCCGTACCTGATGAAATGAAAATAAAAAAATTAATGTGTCCGTCTGTAACACAACTGGTGCTCATGTAAGGCGCTCTGATACCTTCGGGTCAACACTCCAGAAAAAAAAAGCTTAATTCAATTTTAATTAAACCAAATAAAAAAGAGCTGCGACCTCAGACGGGTGGTGTGTGTGAAATGCCAACCTTGCTCTTTAAAAACAGCAGTGGATTCCTGACCAGTCCCTTGCCACCTGCCTCTCTGCAAGCATCCAGCGTGGAGAGATACGGAGCCCTGCTGCAGCGTGCTATCAAACCCAGGAACGGGAAGCAACCAACAACAAGGGAGTAGTTGTATTGTGCTGTGTTGAAGTAAAGGGCGTGTTTTAAAGGGCGGTGCTTAGCCCTGCAAGTGGCACGATTCTGAGCAAATAAAGGCAAGCTTAAAGTGAAAGCGGTGCCTTTAGTAAAGACTTGTGGGCAGATTTACGTGGGGCCAGCATGTAAAACAAAAGCCCTGTCTGTTGGGTGGTCGGTGAGCTCAGAGCCCACTGTAAAGAGCTGTATGTTGTAAGTCACGGATATGAGTCCGGGCAGGGCTAGCTCTGCCTTTCATTCTCCAGCCAGGAATTAAGGCCAGTCAACTTCCATCTGATCCCTTAACACGCCTTAGAGGTGACATGTGGTGACCGATGTCATACAAATGTGACTAGATGCGGCACTGGGTGGAGAGACCTGCTCCCTTCTCTGCACTGGAGGGCCCCTTTAAAACGACAGGCACGTGGGTGCAGACCCCGGATTTTAACTCTGGAAAGCCTTTGAAACCCAGAGAAACCTTCACCCCTTCACTTCAAACAGCTCCGGCTGGCGTTGGACTTCAAGGTTACACCAACTGAGGTGGCGGGCCAGAAGTCCTCTCCAGGGGCTCCCACCTTGCTCCCGACTGGACTCTCTCTACCCGCCAGCCTTCTTATCGCCTCTACCTGGCCGTGAAACCAAGCACCCCGTAGCTATGCGCCCTTCTACTCAACCCCCGCCTAAACAACCGAAGTCCATAAAATGACTACCATGGCGAGTTGGATAATCATGAAAGTGCCTGACTTAATTCATTCAGTAAGATGGCAATATACTTGATTGACAATATGTTACTAAACTATGTATTCCTTCTGAATATGGCAGTTAAATGTTATAAGATTCAATGTTATAAACACGAGTTAAACGATCACACGTGATATCTGCTCTGACCTGCAGATCAAGTCTTTAACAGCCTGCATGGGCAATTCAGCCTTCATCCTTCCCAGGTCGTCTAATTACGTACATTTCAATTTAGTATCATTAAACTGGGCTACTAAATGAACATGCATTTAGAGCGCTTAGAAGGAGCAAACTATGCCGTATGAAGATGTATCTAAAAGAAGTTGATTTTTATATATTTGAATCAAATCCTTCCTCCGTATCCAGCATTGTTTTACTTCTTTTTTATTGGTATTTCTTTAAACGCTACATACCGCTGGCAAGCTGGTTCGGAGGGGGTGGGGGAGGTAATACAGTCATTTTATATCGCACCTACTGACACAGTTTTGGAGCCTTGCTATCCATAGGAGATGTTTATAAAACCTACATCAATGGTATTATTTTTTTAGAGACCCTTGAATGATGAAAGACTGAGTTGACCCCGCTGGGGTGCAAACGTATATTCTGCAGGCTACATCCAGTGTTATGCCCCATAATAGCACCTTTCTTCTGTCTCCTCCTATCTTTAGACGCCTGGCGGGAATCGTATGCACAGCTGTGTGGGTCCGAAGGTCTCACGCTGCCCCGTGAAATGTATGGAAGTTGTACATCCCGTGACAGGCTTGTACATACACTCCCTTTCTCCCGTTATAATTGCAACACGACAGGGGAATGCAAATACAGGAAACTCAGGGCTGAGTGAACTACTTAAGACCCTATTCTTGGTTCCATTAATGAACGCAGGTGTCACGTGCTAAAGCGTCTACAGAAGCTAAGGTGATAAGCAGCGCCTTGAGACCTCTTGCTGGTAAAGTGTGCGGTACAAAGCCGCTTAGTGACCCACCTAGAGGTCATAGCGACTGTCGTGAGGTGCGCATAGCACTGAGCGCCCCTAGGTCGGCACAGAATGGACCTGGGCTTCCCGGAGAGAAGTGCTTGTCACGTGATTATAATGTTTCAGTCACAGCCTGGGTAACCCAGGATTACAGGCCCAGGCCTCGAGCTCTACAATTAACGATTTAACCACTAACTCACATTTACACCCCAGTAGTACACTAAATACAAACTCCTTGTCCAGTCTCTTTGAGACGCCGAAAATCGGTGTCCTGAATTGTGGCAGAGCCTGTTTAACGCGGTCTGCCGTGGGTGGTCGGAGACTACACAGGCCGGTCTGTTGTGTTAACGGCGTCTGACCAAAGCAGCGCTGTTGCATTGCAAGACAGTCTGCACAGAGGCAGCGACAGCTCGCGGGGCTGGAACTGTGCATGTAAGTTCGTGTAGCATGCAGGGGAACGGCGTTCCGGGAGTACAACATGCCACAGAGGCACGACCCTGGGAGTGAATGACATAACTGAAAGATAGCGCCTTCCCTTGGGCTCCCTGGAGGGTAGAATGGGGAGGGCCGGGCACACAGCAGTCAAAAGTAGTATGTTATAGCGGACGTTTCTGCATCCTTCTGATCCAAGGCCGACCCTGAAGCTGGTTACTCTGGGCAAATCACTCAATCTCCCGTGCCTAAAAATGAGTGCTCATAATGCGCCCTGATACCTTCGGGTCGAGTTCGCGCTATATAAAACTGCAAAAACGAAATAAATACGGCTGCTTTCATTCTCAATCAGTGGCTTCCATGGCCGATGAATGATTTTCTATTTCCTAGTTTTGCATCTTTCATTCAGGGGATGGGGTGTATGCATTGTGGCTGTGGAGCGCTGCGATCTAAGTTCTGGCCCGCCTACATCACTCAACCAACTGGTGTGATCCTCGGCAAGCTCCATTCCCTCCATGCGCCCCTATTTCCTTTTTCTGCAAAAAAAAAAAAAAAGCTCCTAGAAACAAACCGCACAGGATCGGGATTAACGGCTCTCGAAAATCCAGCACACGTTTACATACTCTTTCTTCTTCAAGGCAAAGCAAATGTATCAATTTAATGTCAGCCACGATGTGGGATTACCCCAACATTTGGATCATGTTTGGCAGTGTCTAAGCGAGTGGGTGGAGAACCTATTTTAACATGCCATGCTTGTTCCCAGGCACAATCAGACCGGTGCTGTAAGAGGCAGGTTGGCTTAAGGGAATCGGGCGATCTGCAATGGGGCTAATGCTGTGCTAAAATGTGTTGCAATGAAAAGTACTGAAATCAGTCAATACAATGCCAATTGTTTCAATCTAGACTGTAAATGTATTTTAACTGCTTATCCTGAAAATCTGGCATATATATCTGACTTTCCTGGAACTATATTGGACACCCCTGGCCTACAGACCTGCATACTTGGTCGTCTCAGCATGAAGCCAGTTCTGTACAACAGAGAAGTGTTTAAAAACATTCAAAAAGCTCTTTAAAACCCATTCTCCCGGACGCCAGGAGGGTCTCCTTACCTGTAGCTCCTTCCCGTAGAAGCGGACCATGGAGGCGTCCGCCACCAGCAGGGTCTCCACGAAGCGGGCTTCGGACACGAACCTCCGACGGCGGGTCGGCTCTGGGTGAGTCCCCGCCGTGGGTGTCCAGTCCTCCTCGGTGGCGCTGTCTACGGGACCTGGCACATGAATGTCCGCTCTTAGGGTGCCACTGTCTGAATCGGGGTTCCCCCAGGGCCGGGCGCCCTCGCCGCCGGATAAGGTGAGGCGTCAGGTGGTTCTCCATTCTCCCCGTCACCCACGCCCTCTCTCCCTGCCCAGGGCGCCTCCCCAACCGTGCCCCTTTCAGTTTCAGGTGGTGCTTCCTGTGGGCAGCCGGTTGGATGAGGTACTCTTCGCCGTCCACAACGAAGGATCCGCGGACTCCTTGGCACAAGCTTACCGCGGCCAGCGACTCTCTGCGCCCGTTCACCGTGCCCGAGTAGAAGCACCCCCTGAGTCCGGCGCTGACCTTACTGCTGCCAGCCATGCCCCCGTCCCGCAGGTACTCCACCCGCAGACCCGGCGCTAGGAAGCTGGCGTCAGGTGCCAGGCGCAGCAGGAAGACCCTCCCAAAGGCAAAGAGGCGAAAGGACACCTGCTCCGGACTCCCCTGCATCCTGATTGGTACCGTGTACTGCTGCTGCTGTGGGTCGCCCCGGGTAATACCCTGCACCTTCCCGTGCAGACGGCCAGTGGGACCTGCCTGGGTGTTTGACACCAAAAGAAGCAAACACGTCAACACCAAACAGCCGCCGCGCGCCAGGGCCCGGTGCAGAGGGGCACAGGGCGCCATAGCGACTCTGCCGGAAAAAGTGCAAATGCAAGAGTTAGGGTATCAAGAGTTAGGGTATACTGGCTAGCCTCACCACACTCTAGAACGTCAAGGGGAAAGTGCAGAGAGTGTGATGTGCCAAATAAAAAAACACGAATAAATATATTTAGCTACCCTTGAACTAGACGCCAAAAGCAACACGACGAACAGAAAACTACGGTGCAGGCTGGTTTATTGCAGCCCAAGTTGTGAATAAATACAGAGTTTGCTCAAAGACAAACATCGTACTCTTAACCCGA
Organism: Calotriton arnoldi; assembly: GCA_963921515.1. Lineage (NCBI taxonomy): Eukaryota > Metazoa > Chordata > Amphibia > Caudata > Salamandridae > Calotriton > Calotriton arnoldi. Next base: position 1,460,679 of record CAWUFW010001624.1, on the reverse strand, counting down.
CCCTTTTCTCAATAAATACATATATATTTTAAAAGTGGGACTAACACCGGCGCCCCCTTGCCTCTCAAAAAGTACGTTGTTTTTCTCCAGAGGCTGTGCGTTTCCCAAATTCAAGTCAAAACAGGATCAGGAAAAAAAGCGGAAACACCCCGTTAATAAATTATATTAAACCAGTGGTGCGCGCGCACCACAGAGGAGCGGGGGCCAGGGAGCGCGGCAGCGAGGCGAACGCGCGCTGCTGCGCGTTCTGGCCACCGTCGGGAATGGGAGGAGCGAAGGCGGGACATGCGCCCGCCTTTGCCCAATCGCGTGCCGTTTTTTTTAAAAAAACGCACGCTACAGCCAATGAGGGCTTCTGAAAACAAAACCACACGCACGAGCGTGTGGGTCGTTTTCAGAAGCCCTTTCTAAAGGACTCGCGCTGCGCGAGCAGTGCTGCGCACTGCAACGCTAGGCGCGAGACCTAAAAATGTCAGGCTTTGAAGCCTAGCTCCTTACTCAGCCGTCACCACAATCACGCACCACACCTTTCCCCAAACGCTTGGTTAGCCGGCGCCAGCGCCTGAACGTTGTGTACAAACTACAGCGGTGCTACTTTAGGCTGTAGATCCCACTTACATTTAGAGCTTACTTCTTCCAGTCTGAGACACTTTAACAGTGTGTGGTGCAGATCTGCGGCATAGACAAAATGGGAATATATATGTATATTTGTGGTGATGTCATTTCTGGTAAATGGTTACATGACGAGATTACATCAGACCCTTTGCTTCTGTGTGTGGCGTTGTAACATTTGTATTAATACCAACTTTGCAAAAGTATTCATCATTTCTTGAAGTTAAGGCTGCAGGAATGTAACTCGCAGATTTATAATAAGAACACCATCTTCACGTCTAGTCAGATGTTATTACTGTTGTGAAGGGGAATGAACTAAGTTTACAATTTGAACGCTTCTTATTTTCGCCATTACTTGATTAATGCTTCACGAAGGGAAAAAAAAAACAATAACATTTTCAATGCCAATAGCTCAAAACAATGTCATTGCGAGACCTATTGCATTGTAAATGCTTGTCTTCTTTTGCTGGCTTATACTTAAAATAAAAAATCTCATAGCTTGCCAAGGTCAGGCCTGTTGTCTTTCCCAAGGCTTGTCTTTATTTTACAGTAAATAAGTGGAGTCCAGAAAAACGTCAAAAAAATTTAAAAAATGATATTGCTATTTTCTGTGCATTTTCTAATAATTGTAATCCATTTGTAGCTGCTTGCAGAATATGAATCTCTTGCAAAAGAACATGAAAGAGTAAAGGTAAGGAAAAATAATGAAACCATTGTGTTCTCTACATAATTTATTGCTTAATATAAATATTAGTATTTCAAGGATGAGGAGGTGTGTAATATGGTGAGGTGTATATAATGGGTGTGAAAGGGCATAGAAGAGTTTTATGAAGAACTGTGTATGTAGGACAACTCTCTTATTCTAAACTATTATTCTTGTGTAGATCTTCCTCTTGACATTTTAATATAAATTGTATATTCACTGATGCAAAATGCTGATACATGAAACTCATTATCTATCTGCTGCCTTTGTGTTGTTCGACAATTAGTCCTGGCTTCACGGTTGGTACCAGTAGTTTGCTGTGAGAAACGACCTTTACCACACAGTCCTTACCATTGTCTTGTATGTGTGTATGTATATGTGTGTGTATATATATATTTATATATATATTTATATATGGTTGGGTAGTTGTAAAGAGGCATAATTGTCATTTTAGGGTTTAGGGGTGGGTAGTGGTATAGTGTGGGAAGGGTAATTGTAGGGTTATGGGGTTGGTAGTGTTATAGGGTGGGAAGGGTAATTTTAGGGTTATGGGGTGGATAATGGTAAAAGGTGGGTGGGAAGGGTAATTTTAGGCTTTAGGGGTGGGTAGAGGTAAAGGGTGGGAAGGGTAATTTAAAAAAATGATGGCGAGGATTGGGAGGGCTGGCTCCGAAAAAAAAAAAAAAAATGTATTTTAAAATCTATATATATATATATATATATATATATATATATTTATTACTCCCTCCTGGCTCGAGTTCGTACGGACCCCTGGCGCTCTCAATCCGAGTGCAAGTTCCAAGGCAGAGCCCCGCCGTATTAATTACATCCACATTAATCCTTCCAGATTACAGAAACCGCACTCACAAAGTATCGTCTTCTCCAATTAGTTTTATTTTCCCCAAAGTATCCAGTTAGGAAAACTAATTGGAGAAGACGATACTTTGTGAGTGCGGTTTCTGTAATCTGGAAGGATTAATGTGGATGTATATATATATATATATATATATTTATTACCTACTGGCGGTCGCCAGTAGGTAGTTATAGTTAGCACCACGTTTCCATAGGAAAAGCATTTTTTGATGTGCTTATAACTTTGGCATCGTTTGACGAATCTTTACGAAATTTTCCAAAAGTTCCTCTTTTCAGGTCAGCTCCTATCCTAAAAGTTTGGGGGGATTCGTGAAGGGGGCTAAGAAAAAGGGGGGTCCCAAAATGTGTTTTCTCCATGCAATTTCCATAGGAAACTTTAGACAAGGCTACAGGTCAAACTGCTGAACGGAATTACGCCAAATTTGGCAGAGAGAAAGGTCTTGGTCCAGAAAGCACGCTTTTGTTTAAATCAGGTAAATCCGTTCAGTAGTTTTAGAGAAATATCAAATTTTCCAGATATTGATATTTAAGAATTCTGACATCTGATTGGCTGAGGCGTTACGAGCACGAGCTTGCGGCTCATTGGCTGCGAACTGTTGAAACTAGGAAGTGTTGGCAGCCATTTTGTGATTCAGTCCGTCAGCTCACCACTCTCCCTCTACAAGGCATCGGATCCGTAATTCTACCTCTGCGAGGCAATACTGAAAATATCCCGCAGGTCTGTCTGTGCGAGATACTCCTTTTACGCTCCCTCTCCCCACATCATCAGCTCGCGGCTATGCCTTTAGAAGCCAGTCCGTCGGCTCGCAGCTCTGTGTCTGCGAGCCGTCGGGCCCGCAGCTCTACCTCTGTGAGCCACCTCGTTAGCTCGTAGCTGTGTCTGTGCTAGCAGGCCCGTGGGCCCGTTACTCTCGCTCTGCGAGTTAGCCCGTCGGGTTGCAGCTCGGAGGGCTTGCAGCTGTATCTCTGCAAGCCAGCCCGTTAACTGATAGCTGTGTGTCTGCTAGCTGGCCTGTTGGTCTCCCTCTGCGAGTCAGGCCACAGCTCTCCCTCTGCGAGCCAGTACGGTGCTGTGCTTTTGCGAGCCAACGGCTCCTAGGTCGCCCTCTGCGAGCTGAGCCCACGGGCCGCAGCTCTTCCTCTGCGAGCCTGCCCGACGGCCCGCAGGTGTCCCTCTGCTAGCCGAACCGCAGCTGACACTCTGCGAGCCGGAATTGGGAATATAAGGCGGCTCTAAAAAGAGCCCTTGTGTTTATTAGTTGGAGCTACATGTAAGTGCGAATACACAGCTTCAGGTTAATCAGGAAAACTCGGTTTCCCTCATCTGTGAAGTGTACTCCATCACTTCTGTAGATATCAGCCATATCAAAACGTATGTTGTTGTTGTAAATCGACCCCATTCTATGGTCTCTGAGGTATGCAGACACAGCTTTGTTGACATTCTTCCTAGATTTTTCAATCTTATGACAAAATTGGTTTGACCATTTCCACTTCTGTCTTTGGCATATATTGGAATATACAAAGACAGTTTGAGGCAAAAGTAACATCAATTGTCCAAAGGTGTCCTTCATAAGCATTTCCAAACCTACCCCAGTCAATGTGCCTAGGTCGTTACCACCACAGTGCACAATCATGAGATCAGGGTGTAGGAGATGCAAACAGGTTTTAACCAAAGGGAGCAATTGGTGCCACTTCAATCCTCTCTGTGCAAACCATTTAATGTGCACATTTTGTAAACCTAGGTCTAAGTCAATACGTCTCTGTTCTGCATACCTCTTGCACCAGAAAACATAGCTATGTCCTACAATCCACACTAGCATTTTGAAGGTATGGCTAGAAGATATGGATAAATGTCTGTAGCTCATGCAGTCCGTTCTTAGAATAAGAGATATGTTTAAACATGGGGAACTACTTTTTTTTTACATACAAAACGTTAACCAATTGGGAGATGAAATGTATTGTGTCCTAAAAAGTAGGGTGTATATTAGTTTTGATGAAAAGCATCTTTGTGATTGGTTAATAAAAAGCAGTTTATACGTGGAGTACATATTACAGGATGAAATTTGCTTAGCTCAACCACACCTGCTAATTGTATTTGGAAGGTGCAGTTCAAACTTGAAAGAATGGTGAACTTTTGACCTCCACGTGCCGTTAAATGTTGGAGAAAAAGTTGCAAAAAAAAATATCGGTAGGTTTAAAAAAATGATGAACTTTTAACCTGCACGTGTCGTAGAATGTTCTAGAAAGTGTCAATACAATACCTTGAACTTCTCACCTGTATGTCCTTAAAAAAAAACTGTTTATATGGAAAGTTAAAAAATAACCAATAAAGAGAGGTTTTGCAATCTAAAAAAATAAGGAACTATTCTGATTTGTTCTTTACATGTATTTATGTGTGGAGCAACAGGGAAATTGTGCCATTACTGGTTCCATTCTTGATGAAAGCGGTGCATTACATGTACTGTGTGACAAGAAAAGAATTGCATGCGTTTGTGACATTTGAAATCTGCATACCAACTACGAAGGTAAATTAGAAATTAAGAAGGTGTGTTATGTGTTTTGTAGTAGTGGTTAAGTATTTGAGACGATATTTTTAACTTTGAAAGTATTTTTTATTTCTAAATAACATAGTGTTAGTAAAGTCTGGTGTTTTTATTGGTTCTAAAATATGCATAATGTGTAACTAGTTGTTAAACAAGTACTTTATATATGTTTAGGAGTTTTTCACAAAGAAAAAGTGTAAGTTGTCATCTGTAAAAGACTGTGGGCCATATTCTCAAGACCAGCGATGACATTATCGCTGATTTAGCGGCAGTTTCCTGCCGCTAAAGCGGCGATAATGTTATCGCTATTCTTGTGAATATGGCCCTGTATGGTTTTGAAAATTCGATGTGGCGTTAATTTTGATTTGTATATCTATTCCGGCAAGATAAACAGAATGTCGCACGTTTGGAAATTATGCTCAGTCTGGAAATAGTGGAGAAGGGGTGACAGTAGAAAATTCATGTGTTATTAACTTAACAGAGATGGAAAAAAAAGAAGAAATGTTATGTGCACACTTTGTGGTCTCATTTTTTACACTGAGAGGTAGATTTCAATGTCAGTCAAGGCTGGTGTGGTACTGGGAGGCTTTGCATTTGGGTGTTCTTAGGAAATCTAAGCTGTTGGGGATCGTTTCTTCAGAAGTCATTTTTTTTACATATGTGAGAGATAAATAATAAATGAAAATGTTCATTGTATATTTTCTGTACGATTTTGTTCACAGTGGTAAAGTAAATGTGATTATTGGTGATAGTAATTGTCACGGTGTGTTCCTCTGCTGAATATACGCAGGCGTTTAAGTGGTCCTGGTGTTATCAGTAGTAGGCTCTGCCACCACTTTAAGAGAGCCGCCAATTTTTTCATCCCAGTTAAAGCTGTTAATATACGTATAGTAAAGGGACGATACATAAAAAGTTTGGAATTACACCTTCATTTACTCTGTCTACCTTGCACCACCATTTTGTGCCCCTAGCAGTACTGTTTATAAAAAAAATCTAATACAGCTTTTTGTATTATAAAAATAGCACTTATAGGTTTGTCATATTGGTAGAATTTGTACTATATAAAGAATGTTGCAATCAGTTTCAATGGTATAGAAATGCACTGTATTATGTAGGAAATATGTAAAAAAACTATTCCCTTCTGTGTCGTAATGTAATTCTATTATGGAGATCTATATAAGTTGCACATGAACCAACAGTAATAGAATATTAATTCTTATTTAGTATCACACACCGTAATTCATTTTGCCACTCATGTATTTATTTATCACTTTAAGTCCAGGCTAAACTTTTTTATATAAAAAAACCATGTAGTAAAAACCGTATTTCAAACATGGTTTTTTATATAAAAGAGTTTAGCCTGGACTTACAAAGTGATAAATAAATACATGAGTGGCAAAATGAATTACGGTGTGTGATACTAAATAAGAATTAATATTCTATTACTGTTGGTTCATGTGCAACTTATATAGATCTCCATAATAGAATTACATTACGACACAGAAGGGAATATTGTTTTTTTACTTGTGAATTGACCCGGTCCCTTTCTGGTTTTACCTGGGTAACTCTCTTTATTTTGTAATCTTATGTAGGAAATATTACATATGCATAGGTTGTGATGTCATTTTTTTACTGTAAGGTACATTTGAGTATAAGTGAAAACAGGTGATATACTGCGAACCCGTTCAGAATGTGCACAGATTACATAGAGAGTAAATGGACAAAGTAAACGTGCACGTTGCTTTGTGTATGTATGCATGGTTTGAATCATTTGATGATACTTTAAGACATAATCTAAACACTATTTCTGCTTTACAATTGGGTACAGTGCACAGTGTTAGTAGTTAGTGACTAGATGCTGGTAAAGGGATTATTTATTGCTCGTTCGTACGAAATAAAGGTGGAGAGGGCGTTTCTTTACAAGAGATATTTTATAAATGTGTGAGAGATAAAAAACAATTAAAAATGTTCTTAGTAAATTTTCTGTACGATTTTTTCACACTAGTAAACTAACTGTGATTATAAGTGATGAAAATTGTTAGGGTGTGTCTCTGTGCTGAATATACGCAGGACTTTAAGTGGGCTGGGTCTTACCGGTGCTGAACACTGCTACCCCTTTTACACACCCGCATTTTTTTCATCCCACTTAAAATCCTCAATATACGTATATTAAAGGAACGGTACAATAAAAGTTTAGGGATTACACCTCCGTTTCCTCTCCTCATGTGTTACCCCCATTTTGTGCACCAAACAGTAGTGTTTATAAAAATTAAGTAAGAGAGCTTTATCTAGTATGAAAATAGCACTTATACCTTTATTAGCATGTTCATGGGATCTGTAGTGTAAAGAGAAGGTCGTAATCAGTTTCAATGGTACAAAAGTGACGTGACATATGTTTGAAAGATTACATGGTTTTAGGAGTAAGGTATAGAGGTAACAAATAAGCAGTATAGTTTGTTATGTTTAAACGAGTATGTAGTTTTGTAAATCAGATACGGCGTTGATTTGTGCAGCACACACTACACCCACAATGACCCTGGAACATGTCCCTGAATGCCTTGGCACACTGCAGCACACATCCAAACGCCAAGTAGGCCCCCATCCACAATGTGCACAGAGTGCCCCCTATCACCAATATCACAACCTACCCTTGCACATATGCTGAATCCAGCAAACCAGCAGATCCGTGACCCACACTGACTATGCAAGTAACACTGCATGTCGGATAGCATAGCAGCTGCGCAAAGAAAATGACATGGCCCACGAAGCGACATGTACGGAGCCAAGTGCGGATCACATCCTCAAAGGAGCAGGTCACACTCCGACGTGTCCGCGTGCAACCACAACCCATGCCTTACAATACACGCAGCAGACCAACAATGCACCAGGCCACAAAATCAGTCCGCGAGCACACATCACCCAAGTCAAAAGCAAAACAGGCCCCGAAAAGCACACAATCCAAAGGCACCCCGTCTCAAGGGGAGAAGGCTACACGAAATCAGAGCTGCAGGGGCAATTCCCCCACAATGCAGCCCACACACATAGCAATCACAGAACATCAGCAATGAAGGCAATGTGGTACAAAACTCCCCTCATACGGGTTCTGTGTCCGGTGTGTGTGGCGGGGTGATGGCTGCATGGCTGTGTGCCCCTGACACATCAGACTGCGTAGGTGATGGGGCTGCATCAGATGTCGTCCAGCACCTATGCAAAAACAATGTCTGGCTCACAGAGGCGGAGCTTGCCAAAGGGATACACCCCCGTTGCACATGCGACAGTCAGTTCTTCCCTGTATTGGGACGAGGCTCATTGTGGCACACGAGTGGACAATCTTTACAACACACCTCACAGTTAGACACCAGTGGAGTGGCATAGGCTTTATTGGCATGTGTGTGTCAGTGCGGACGAGGCAACGGCCACAACAGGCACGGACATGCTTAAGACACTTACACGCAGCATGGGTACATGTCGAGGGGCAGATGATGTTGGGGCTGAAATGGACAAGATTTATCACATATGGCAACGCTCACAGCCCACCTTGCCTTGCTGGACGAGTCATGTGTTGTTTGGCGTCTGCACAGTGCCCCGTGTGAGGGGGCACGACTCACTGTACGTGGGGTCTGCATGGTGCTCTGCCTCCGGGGTGCGGCAATTGTCTGCTCTGCCGACAGTGATCAGGTGTGAGGGTCCGACAGGTTCACATGTCGTGCTACATCGCCATGTGTGTGCTCTCACCGAGCAGTGTGTCCGAATTGGCAACGTTGCCAAACGACGCTGTGTTGCTCGGACCATGGACCTGCGTCGCCTTGGACAGGTGTGTGTGCACACGCGTTATTCCACGCACATGCATCCAGAGTCCGACCGAAGGGAGACGTGTCCTCTGTTTTGGTGGGATATGTGAGCAATCCCCACTGTGCAACAAGTTGTTGGGCCATGTGCTGTGGGTGGCAATAGGATGTGGCTGCAGGTACGTAGTTACTCGTCCATGAATGCCCGTGCAGCTTCATGTGCAATGTGTTCCAATAGTACGTCGTTGTCGTGTTCAAGGAACACCAGGGTGAGCCAATCCATTAGGTGGTCCGGGCAGGTGTGCTCAGCCCACGCCGTCTCACCGATCCGCAACACAGCCCAATAGGGGAGCGCCTCGATGTGGTCACTGCACACGAGAAATTGTGCCATCTCCCATGCACAACTACCAATACATACGCAGTATGTCAAGGCATCCCATGCACGGCTGTCTCGGTTACACTCCTGTTCGTGATCCAACAGGGGCGCAAACACAAGTCATAGTCCAATTCATCAACAGTTGTGTTGGATAGGCAGACATCCATGGGACACTCGAATGTGCATGTTCGGCAGTGGAACCAGGGCTGGACGCAGGTGACGTGGGCAATGCGGAAGCTGAGCCTGTAACTGATCCGCAGCACTGCCAGTGGCAGTGCGCCCAGTAAATGCAGCATACGTGCACGGTACTGTTCCACGTGACGGGTGTTGTGCATGTGCCCGGTATGGCCTGCCATTGCGTTGGTGCGTCTCGTGAACAGGCACTCTTCTGGACTGCGGCTGTTGTGTGGAGGATATGCCACAGCTCTGAGCAATGATTTGAATGTGTGTGCAACGTTGTGGGACATGGGTTGCTGTTTCCGTGGGTGTCAAGGCCATCCCATGCGGGGGTACCACAGGCAGGGGCTTCTATGTGTGGGCTGTGGATAAGTCGGATGGTTTATTTGCGGAATGCGTGGTGTGGGAGTCGTCCCCATCTGCCATTGTATCTCTATCAGGGTGTTCCAGGCGCGTTCGGGACCAAGGTCAGAGGTGCAGGTGTCCTCCCGGCTTCTGCATTGGGACAATGGTGCTTTCATCCCTGATGTTTGTCTCACTACTACTTTCGTTTTGGGAATGTGATGTGGCTTTGGCGCTGAGATTGGGACACGGCCTTGGGCTCATGGTGTACGGATGGCGATGCACACACACATGTTGGCATGTGGAGCCAGGTGCCCGTGCGGCCTTGCGCTGCTTGTGCTATCTCACTCCGTCTCTCTCCTCGCTCTCTCCTCTCTTTCCTTTGTTGCGCGCATGGCACACCTTCTTCTCTTGGATTTGGTCTACCGGGCTGTGTGCTACGGATTGTCCAGTGGGAGCAGCTAGGACTCATCCTAGGGGTTGTTTCTGCTTTTGTTTGTCTGGGGTTTTGTGTTGGTGGTTGCATTGCTGTATGACTGATTCTCCATTTTCTGGTCACGCATGTATGTTTATTTTGCTGCTTGTGCGACATCAGGCAAGATGTTTGTTTTGCGATTCGTGGTGTTGGTGTGCAATTTCTTGGTCCGGGGTTGGGGGTGGTGCCGGGGGGGTGTTCCGGGTGTGGGATGGGGTCCTGGGGTGTTGGCGGTGGGTGTTGTGGCCCTGTTGGGTGTCCGGGCCGCATGATGAGTTGCTCCATGGCATCTGTTGCCCTTCGGATGTGGCCCTGGGCTGTGCTCCCTTTTGTGGTGCTGGCTGCCGTCCGACTTTACACCAGGTCAGAGCAGGTGTAAATTTCCTGGTGCTAACGCGCCTTATCGCCGGTTTTGTGTTTTTATCGCGGATGTGGCTGGTCATTGTGAATGTTGAGGTGTGCTGTTGTCTCGGCTTTTGTCACGGGAACGCCTACTCTGCATCTCATTAGCGATATTTGCGAGGGTCCTCTGTGGCGATGTTTTTTGAGGCTGCTATCGCGGGTATACTGGTGCTGTGGGCTGTTAACACCGGCTTGTGAATGGGGGGTAAATTTATCACGAGTTTGGCTGCGATAAAGTGCCGTTAATTCGGCGATGGCTCCTTGTGAATATGTCCCTTAATCTTTCCCCCTCTCCATCTCCATGTCGGTGGTTTTTGTTGCTCTCTAACAGTTGATCTGTACTTGTTTATGTACATCCACAATAAAATGTAAGCCTGTACCATATCTTTGCTAATATGGTGCAGTGTTATGCTTGCTAAGTTGCCGATAGAAGTGTTAAACTAATAAGGGTAACGTTTACATGTGCCATTTAGTTGAGAATATCACTCTAAGTATACAGATAACAATTTTACAAAATAGTATCTACAAAGTTATCTGTAGTGGGTTGCAGAGGAAGTGGTGTTGGACGGTGGGGTGCATGGGACGGGGGGTGGGGCGGGGGGGCGAGGGGAAAAGTAGGAGGTAGTGGAGTCGCATATAAAATGGGAAGGTGAATCTAAATAATTCAATAAATACGTGCTGTATGTCGGATGACACTACCTGCCACCCTACTGTTCCCTTATTCCGCTCCAGTACCATGCAGCATTTCCTCTGCAAGCCGCCACTGGAACTTATATAATTGTATGTGATTATTTTGACATATTGAACAGATATAACAAATAATTGAAACTTTTTTTCATTCTCAGAAAATTATTTTGTTTGGATTTAAAATTGAAAATGCCTAGAAGAACTGGAAAAAAAGGAAAAACAAAAAGGCAATCTACTTAAAGAAAAGTCAAAAATGTGGATTACAAGAAAATGAGAGTACTACAAAAAGAGTTTCTTCTGGTAAAAACACTAGACAATTTCTAAAAAAAAGTATTACGAACATTTAATGAAAATAACATCACACAAAGGAAAAAGAAAACATTTTCAAGTAAGGAGAAGCAGACTTGGACTTCAAATTGCAAGAAAAAAAACATGATAAGGAAAGAGTATTTGTTACCCGTAGACAAAAACAATTTCAAGAAATTCGTCAAAGAGTTTTTCGAAATAGAGTAATTCAGAATTTAATAAAAGGATGCCGCAAATATAAAAAGAAAGTGCTGCAATTGAAACAGAAACAGCGTGTTGAAAGCATAGTGGATACTGCTTTTAAGTTAAAACAAAAAATATTCATTTTCATTTTGAAGAGGATGAAAGTGTTGGATAAAACAATGAAGATTCTGAGAGACAAAAGTAAAAAAAAAGACGTGTGAACAGAAGCAACTTTTGTAAAATCTTCAGTGGAAAATGGAAACATACATCTAATAGTGAACCTTTTTTTAATGAAGAGAGTTACTTCCAAGAAAATAGTTTACCATTTGCAGTTGATACTGGAGGTCGTTGCTACGAAGTTCAGAATGGTTGTCCTGTTCCAAAAGAGGAAATGGTTACTATTAGTGCAGAACAGTTAATAGCTGAAGAAGTGCAAGGGAAACGCACACAAGCTCCTGTGTATAAGTGGGGTTGTAGCAGTATTTGTAGTATTCGACAGGAATCTATTGATATAATGCGAAATTTGTTACGAGAATATACACAGAAAAGTGTAAAACAGAAGATTAGGTTGTTACAAACACTAGATCCTTGCAATGTAAGAAAATATACTGAGAAACATGGGCATTCTCTGGCTTGTCTTTCAAGAAAAGTGTGTAAAAGTGTTTTTCATCACTTAAGGATGTTAGCAGTACACCATTCAGAAATGCGGAAGTTTGTAAGGAAACTGTACTATGTAAAAAGTCCTGCATTATGTTTAGGTGAACTAAATACAGCTCTTTTACACAGTTCTTTATCAGATGTACAAAAAAAGTGTGATGATATTCAGTTCCGATATTTTGGTTCAGAAGAGCAGTGTATAGAAAGTGAAAGTTTGACAATTACAGATGTTGAAGAAGATGGGAAAGTGATTATGATTGATCAGTTTGAAGAAGAAATTGGAAAGTTTAACATAGTGTGCTCTGAAATTCCAAACTATGTTTGTGTTTGTTGTCGACGTACTAATTATAAAATTCAAACTAGGAATGTTGATTTGTATTTGAAATCAGAAAAGAAGAATAATGATAAATGGAAAGAATTTGCAACTTACTTGTTAGTGGAAGGTCAATTTGAGTTAGGCAGTGATCAACGTATTTGTAAATATTGTTATAACAAATTAGAAGAGAACAAAATGCCCGCTAGAGCAGTACATAATAAGTTAGAATTAGTAGCTATTCCGGAGGAACTGGCAGATTTGAATACATATGAGTCAGTTCTAATTCAATCTGTTCATCCATTTCAAACTATAATTCGCATGGAGCCTAAAACAGGTAAACTGCCACCAACAGACTTACAAAGAGGGCTGAAAGGAAGAGTAGTGTACTTACTGTTGGATTTTAAGAAAAATATTGAAATTGTTGGTGGAGACAAAGATGAAAATGAAGCAGTAGTCATTCTAGTAAATGGAGTACCAACAAAGAGTCGGAAAATATGGCAAGAATTTGTGGATGTTAAAAAACTTCAAAAGGCTACGTTATATCTTGTGGAGAATAATATTTATTATAAAAGTGTAAATGTGGAAGAACAGGTAATAAGTTTGGAAGATGAATCTGAAATTTCAAGTGGTCAAATAGAGAAAGTGGACAAGTCAAGGAGTGAAGAGATTTATGAACATTACACAATATGTCCTCTACATTCAAAAGAAGTAATAGGAAACAGTATTGAGTTATTTCAAATGAAAAAAGCAAAGGGAACTCCAATGAGTGTATGGGAGAAAAGCTTAGAAGCTCGTTGTTTTCCACAGCTGTTTCCTACTGGAGAAGGTGGACGATATGATGACCGACCTGTACGGATTCCAGCTTCAGAATATCGCTCAACAAGATTATACTCTGAAGATCCTAGATTCCGGCAGTGTATACCATATATATTTCACCTTTTGTTTGAAAGTGATCTGTCTTCTCTGTCCTATGCAGTGAACCACATACTGAAAACTGGAGTTCATCAATCACTTCTTTCAGCGAAAGAATTTGTGGAGAAAGTTCAACAAACAGATGAAAATTTAGAAGCACAGTTAATTAATTTGATGGCATGTCAACGAGGAACAAATGAGTATTGGTATCGTCGTCATGGAGAACTGAAGTGTATGTTACGGAACTTAGGTACACCAACATGGTTTGTGACACTTAGCTGTGCAGAGTATGCATGGGAAGATTTGCTTGAATTTCTACGAGAAGCAAATTCCAATGTAAAGAATGTTGAAATGAAGACACCTGGAGAACTGTGTTCTTTGGATCCTGTAAATGTGTGCAGATATTTTAATCATAGGTTTCAAGCTATGATGTCTTTCATCTGCAATAAAAAGAATCCACCTCTTGGAGAAGTTACCGATTTCTTTTGGAGAAAGGAGTACCAAGCGAGAGGTGCTCCTCATATACATATGCTATTGTGGATCAAGGATGCACCTAAATTTGGAACTGATTCAGATGAAATAGTATTGTCTTTCATTGAACAGTATGTGACATGTGAGATTCCAAGAGAAGGAGGAGATAGAAGCTTGAGACAGCAAGTTTTACGTTTCCAAAGTCACCGTTGTGGAAAGTACTGCCGACGAAAATACAAGTGTAAAGGAAAATTTTATACTAAGTGTCGGTTTGGATTTCCACGTCCAGTAATTTCTAAAGGAAGAGTAAATTCTTTTTTTCTTCTGTAAGGCACACAATAACTCGCAAATCTCCAAAGAATACCTACAACTTGAAAAGAAGAGAACTGTCAAAGTATATTAATGACTACAATCCGGTTATTTTAAAAATGTGGAATGCAAATATGGACATCCAGTATGTTGCAGACAACTCAATTGCTGTTGCACGCTACGTTACATCATATATAACGAAATCAGAAAGAACCGAGATGAAAGAAATGTGGGAAGAAATTGCACAAGAGAAGAGCCTTAGCAAAAAATTGTACAGCTTTACTTTGAAAATGCTTTCCCACAGAGAAATTGGATCGTATGAATGTTCAGACCGCTTGTCCTCTTCAAGTTTATATTCAAAATCACGAGGGATCATTTGGGTAAGTTTAGGTCTTGCCTGCTCACGAAATAGAGTGTTGAAATCATTAGAAGAAATTGAATACTTAGCAGCAAATGAACCAGACAGTACAGAAATTCTTAAAACTAATATGTTGGATACATACTATCCGAAAAGGAGTCGACATCTGGAACAGCTATGTCTGTATGAAGTACTTCAACATTACAGCTTCAAAAGAAATGTTAAACAGAATTTAAAACAAGGAAAATATGCAGTACTTGGATGTCATGGATGTTTAGTAAAACACACAAAAGGTAACCTTATCAACCACAAGAAACTTAGTTGTGAAACTCCAGACAAGCGAGAATTTTACTATTTAGCACTTCTCCAACTGTTCAAACCATGGCGTAGCGAAAGTGAATTACTTGGAGATTTCGAGCTGCTACGAAGATTCTTTTAATGCATGTAAAGATAGCATTGCATGTTCAATTTTCCCTACATATTTAAAAATGTTGAATGATGAAGTTGAACAGGAAAAGACTATTACAGCTGAAGTTGCAAATTAAAGTTCTCAAGATAGTCAAAGTTCTGGTCCATGTAGTCAAGATCCACTTGGAGAACCAATAGTGGAAAATGAAGCAGCGATTGCTATGCATGAAGTGGAAATTGCAATGCAACAAGCACAAGAGGAGAATATTACATTGGAAAAGTTAGAAGAACAAGTAAATATTGAACAGAAAGAAATATATGTACAAGTGAGAGAACAGATAGAACATGGTTTGTTGCATGAAAAAAAAGATTGTGTATGTTCATCATTTAAACCTATTCTGATGTACATCAGTGGTCAAGCTGGAACGGGTAAAAGTTTTTTAATTAAAGTTTTGACCAGTTATCTTAAAAAACCTACTGGTTCACATTTATCTTGTGTGGTAACAGCTCCAACTGGATTAGCTGCGCACAATGTTAAAGGAATTACTTTGCATAGATTACTAATGTTACCAGTTGAGCATGATAATAAATTAGAATATCAGAAGTTGTCTGGAGAAGCTTCTTATGAAGTGTCAAGAGTGCTGAAGAAGATGAAACTTTTAATTATTGATGAGGTGAGCATGGTCTCAAACTTAATGCTTGCTTTCGTCCATTTAAGAATGCAACAGGTATTAAAAACAGATTACGACGTTCTCTTTGGAGGAAAACATTTAATTGTATTTGGAGATCTGCTATAACTAACTCCTGTAAAAGGAGAACCAGTCTTTAAAACACTTCTACATGAAAACACTAGGAAATCTTTGGGAAGTATTGGAAATGTGAATCTCTGGTTAAATTTTGAATATAAAGAACTCACTCAGAATATGCGACAAGCAAGTGATGAAGATTATGGAAATATTCTGAAAGATGTAAGAATTGGTGTTCTAAGCAAACATGGTAAACAAGCTTTACAAAGTCGTCTACTAAAGAACTTGTTTACAACTGAAAACACACCAGCAGCAGTACTGTACAAGAACATTGCAGAAAAAAGTCTATACTTTGCTTAATGCCTACACTGGAAGAGTGTTATACATTTAATCAAGAGCTTCTGAAATTGAAAAATCAAGAAATAGTTCACATTGAAGCTATTGATAAAATCGAGCATCAAGGAATAACAATTCTTCTTTCAAATAAACTACAGACCTAATTGGATTCTTTGGAAAAGTCTGTATCAAAAACTGCTGGCTTAGAAAAACATTTAGATGTATGTATAAACTGTCGGGTAATTTTGAGGCGTAATTTGAATATAGAAGAAGGTTTAGTGAATGGAGCAATAGGGAAAGTTGTTGAATTTGTAAAATATCAAAACAGAAATGCAATTGAATTCTTGAAAATTAAATTTGATCAGATTACAGAGGTAAAACAAATTGGGCGTTGTGCTGTACGTTTTTGCTGGTAAAAGACTTGTATGTTCGTAGAAAACAGTTTCCTTTCTGTTTAGCATATGCAATAACCATTCATAAATCTCAAGGTTTAAGTGTAGATAATGCTTTAGTAAATGTTGGAAGAACTGTGTTTAAAGAGGGAATGGCATACGTTGCATTATCTCGAGTTAGAACATTGTCTGGTTTGTATTTAATTGATTTTGATGAAAACAAGGTTAGTGCTGATGTAAATTGTGTAAGAGAATATACTCGTTTAAGAAGACTTTATGCACCAACTTTAGGTGAATATCCTATTTATGAAAAACGTGCTGTGTTCAAAACGCAAACATGTTGATGAATCAAGTGTGGTTGAAAAGCAGAAAAAAATTCAAGAGAAAAGAAAAGATGCAAAGAAACAGAAAATACAAACAAGTGATGATGTTGTGGGATACCAGTTAGAAAATGCTTCTGGTGTTAACTGCTATGGTAATGTTATTCTAAGCGTTATATTTTATCTAGAAGATGTTTATGGTGAAATTATGGAAAGTCAGGAAAAAGATTATGTTCTGCACTTTATACTTTATTTGAACAATTGAGAACTGACAGAAGTAAGATCCATACTGCTTCTGGTATTCGACAACTCTTCGATACATGTACTGGATCTTTAACGTTCAGTCATAATATACAACAAGATGCACAAGAGTTTCTGATGGTTATGCTTGGAGTATTAGAAGATGAAGGAATCCAGATTGAGAGTTTATTTGGACTCCGTTACAAATGGGATCACAAATGTGAACAGTGTTCATTAACTTCAAGTACTATAGTTGACAGAGAACGATTTCTATATTTAACAATACCTGACTGCAAATCTGTACCTTTTCCGAAATTAGTAAAAGAAGCAAATCATGATATGAAATGTTCTCGTTGTCAATCAGAAATGTTATCTACATTATGCCTAGAAAGATATGGAAAATATCTCATTTTAATGCTACAACGCTGTAGACCAAATGGAAGAAAAGTGGAAACGAAAATTAAAAATTTTTGTTGCTAGTCAAGTATCTATTTCTGGAAGAACTTTCACAACACTGGCTATTGTTTTCCATGCTGGAGCTACTACCACATGTGGACATTATACTGTATATTTAAAATGCAAAAATGATTGGAGTCACTGCAACGATACACACTTGGAAATTAAACCGAGATTGCCTTATGAATTACCCAACTCATACTTGATATTTCTGAAACAAAAATTTTAGATACATTATTCGGCCTAGAGGGAAAATGGGAAGATGCTTTAAGGAATTGATACTGGATGATTTCAAAAAAAAATTTCCACACATTATTTGGCCTTGAGGAAAAATGTGAACAGAAACTACACAGTAAAGATAAGATTTAAAAATTGGAAATAGTATTGGATGTGTTATTTGTGTTGATTTGGTATTGTGGTTGAAAGAATTAGTCATTTGTTTTTTTTTTAACAATCTAGTTGATTGTTTTTTTCCCCAGCTGTTTATGATGATACTACAGTGACATCACTGTGAATAGTGAAGTTAAGTAGAATCTGATAACAGCAGAAAAAGGGAGAAAAATATGTTTTTAAAATGTTAAATTATGTTGTATTATTTGATAAGTAACACTGTAATTTGTGAAATATATTACATTACACAACCGTTTTACAGTTTATTTTCTTTTCTGTAGTGGAAAAGTCAGAAAAAACAGTACTCATGACAAATAGCAGAATAGTAGTTTAATATTTAAAAAAACTTTCAAATTCACTGAAAAAACCATAGGTTTTACAGACGTAATAGTTAGAAATTAGCATTTAAAAAACCTTTGAAATTCACTGAAAAAACCATAGGTTTTACAGACGTTCTAGTTAGAAATTAGCATTTAAAAAACCTTTGAAATTCACTGAAAAAACCATAGGTTTTACAGACGTTATAGTTAGAAATTAGCATTTAAAAAACCTTTGAAATTCACTGAAAAAACCATAGGTTTCAGGGACGTTATAGTTAGCTGGACATTTCACTCGTACAAAACCATAGAAATTCCACTGTTGTAGTTAGTTCAGTTAACTATAACTCGCGCCCCCGCAATGCACTGCTCATGACATCACATATTACATCATTCATGGCATGGTCCGTGCTCCAGTGATTTTGTTTGGCTGAACAAAGAAATGGAGCGATGTGAATATATATATATATATATATAATCATATATATATATATATAATCATGAGTTGTAAAGGCTGCATTGGAAAGGCATGCCTGGTGTTGTCATACATTTATTTGTTGCAAGCTTGTCCTAATATGAATGTATCTTTTTCTGATTGTCTATGATTATTAGCAAATATATAACTAAAGGCTAGACTGGGTAACCTCAGCATTTATTGAGGTACTAGATGACTCTGAACCGAGAAACTCTAAATCATGTTTGTGTTTATATTGCTGGATACTGAAACACATTTGACAGGGTCATATGGGCATGTCACTTTCAGCTGTGGCAGTGATGTATTTTACTCTGATTAATTAGTTAAATCTATTTGTGAGGATGTCCATTATAATCATTATAATTGTTTAGTACATGGATGAACTGTTAGGAGATTTGAGATGGAGTGGGCAACTCCACAAGGCTGTCGCCAATATTATTTACAATATTTTTGAAGCATTACCTAGAAGAATAGTGTGAGGTTTGGGACAGCCTGTGGCCCCCTGGTGAACAGCAGCACTGGGCTGCTGTTTACTTAACTGAGCACTAACATTTAGAAATGTTAAAAAAAGTGTATTTTATATACTTGTGCAGGGTGCTGCACCCGGGTGTGTGCAAGCTCCACCTCCATGCTTGAAAATTGAACAGCTACAGTTGATGACTTTTGACCTTCCTCCCGAAGTCGTTGATGCATCTTGTCAGGAAGGCATCCCTCAATGGAATCTATATATGCCTGGCTTTGTGATAAGTTGGGTTAAGTTTCTGGCCTGGTGTGCTACTAAACAGATTGACCTTCTTCATGCTTTGTTGACCGAAGTATTGTTGTCTCTTGCCCAGCAAGGCTTTGCTTCGGGCACCGTTAAAGTGAACCTGTTGGCTCCTTCAGCATTTCTATGTCTGCTCGATCAGCTCTCACTCTTTAAGTCCCCTGCGATGATGCTTTTTCTTAGGTGTTTACATTTGTTCCCCCTTCTCCTTTTATTATGCCCCAGTAGGACCAAAATTTGGTTCTGCTATTCCTCTTGTGTGCTCCTTTTGAATCTCTGCACAGCTGCCCTCTATGGCTGCTTACTTTCCTACCAGTCTTTCTTGTCACCATTAGATTGACGCAGCAGGTGAGCCAGCTGCAACAGGTGGAGAACTGTATCAAAAACGGGCTCTCAGCTTTTACATTGGTTGTACCAGAGAACTGCGGGTGGACGATCAGCTTTTTGTACGTTTCACGGGAGTGCAGAAGAGGACCATCACTTGCTGGATCGTACTCTGCATTAAGATCTGCTATAAACTGGGCAAATAGCCTCCTGAAGGCTTGTGGGCTCATTCTACCAAAGCCAAGGCTGCTACCACTGTGATGGAATGCAAGGGTGTCTGTTCTGAACATTTGCCAGGATGCTACATGGTTGTCACTCCATATGTTCACCAAGCAAACTGATTTTCTGGTTTGAGCCAGTTCACAGACTCCCATCCTGGGAGGTACTGCTTTGGTCTCTATTCAAAAGGTGAGGAATCTGTGGTTAGAAGTCTCGTATCAGAAGAGCAAGTTACATACCTTCAGTAACACTCTTTCTGGTAGACTCTAACCTCAGATTCCTCACCTACCCTCCTGTCTCCCCGTTCCGTGAACTGAACTCTTTCTTCTAAAAAGTTCTAAAAAGATCCCAATGTAGAGAACCGTACACTGCTGATGACCAATCTGAAGATTGGGTTCCGCATCTGTGGGTACGGACAGTGCAAAAACCAACTGATACCTGGGTGGCACTTATAAGGGTGCCCATGTGTCATTTCCGAAGTGGAGTGATGTCACCGCAGAGCAGCAGAACACCACCTATTGATATGCAAGGGTACTGCTCAAGATTTTTCCGGATCCATTCTGACGCCTGGGGGAGTATTCAAAAGGTGAGGAATCTGCAGTTAGATAGTCTCTACCAGAAAGAGCATTACTGAAGGCAAGTAACTTGTTGTTTGAGGCTAAACTCTGTACAGCCCAGTATGTGCAGGTGTGTTAAATGCCCCAAGTCTCAATTTGAAGTAATGATTTACATTACTGTTGAAGACCTTCGGATATTTCTATCCTAAAATAATGGTTCATTGAGAATATTTGTAATAGTTTTTTTGCAATTTTCCTTACAATGGTCAACTGCTGCTGGCTACGCTACTATTGGGGGGGATTAGGGATACCAGGTCAAGACACTGTTTCATTGGTTTAAGATAAGGGGTGGTATAGCTGGAATGACCTCTTCCCATTCTGATACATATCCAAATTCAGAAGTCCCAAATTCATGAAGAGAATAACATTCCAGTTCATACAAAATGCATGTACATTACATCGCCAGTTAATAAAAAATGGAAACTACCAACGTTTTTTTAAATTATCCCATTACTGCTCATGTGGCCAAAAACAAGGACTTGTGGGCTGGGTCATTTAAGGGAAAATGTCAGTCTGTCACTCCCAAGTTCAGGCAGATTTTTTAAATATCTCCCGCTCAATAGTAATCTTAGTATTGATTCCGCAACGCAGACTGAACAGACAGTTCACTGTCTATTGCTGTCTATACGCATGAATTCCTTACACAAAATGTAGCAAATTTAGCAAATGCAATCTGGTTTATATTCCTGGATAAACCGTGGTTTGTACTTTGTCAGCCATGGCCTGATGCCCTTGCTTAACAGTGATGTTGACTGCACCTCTGCCCATGGTGGAGTGGTTAGCCGTTGGGGACATGATGACTTCTGGTAACCCCTAAATGCTGTCCATGGTAGTGGCACCAGCGAATCACTCGTATCAGCTTGGGCACTGCTCTACTGGGCAGGTACCAGCAAGAAATCATAGACCGCATCAGATTGTTCATGTATGTTTGCCAAAACATCAGCAACAAGACTTGTTAGAAAAACTCAACTAGAGTTCTCGGGTTGCCAACCAAGTAATCAGTGCGGCTGATGATTCTGCCAAATTAGCCTCCACTGCCTATTGCCAATGGATTGCAATCAGAAGATTTTGCTGGCTTAGAAGCACGACTCTTACATTAGAAGCCCAATTGAAGGTTATGAATCTTCCCTTTTCTGATGGATACATCTGCCTGTGGATTCCTCACCTTTTGAATTACCCCTTGCGCAGCATTCCACGGAAACTTTTTTCATAGCTCGTCGACGAGGACATCACAATGGAACGACTCCGCGTGACGTAATCGGAGCCATAAGAAGACCATGTCAGCGTGCTGACATCAGTTCCCTTTTTTCCACGCCATCGACACGTAATGGTTTCTAGGACTCTCCATTTCTTTGTGGTTTTCATTGTTAGTCATCTGAAAACTATATCTGTACGATGGCTACTCAGAAAAAGCCTAAAGGTAAGCCGCCGAAGGCGGGGTCCCCGGTCCTGCGGCATCACAGGAAGGATGACATCTCGCCTTCTTCTTCACTTCAAGTGACTCGGTGCATTCTCCGACTCCAAGGGACTCTCCGGTGCCCAGGGAAGTGACTCCTTCACCTCCGGTCACTCCAACCCCGGCTCCTGTGTCTCCTGCATCGCAGCCAGAACCAGCCTTAAGTCCTCGGCCTGTTCCAGGTCAGGCTTTTTCGGATCCGTACCCACCTTTCCCGGCTCCAGGTGCGGATCCTTCACATTTTTTAGATGCAATGTATGGCATGTTTGCCAGGGCGTTTAACCCATCCGGTGCTCCTGATGGCCCTGTGGGACCGCTTTGCTTTATTATGGTCGTTCCTCATCATTATGCCCAGGCACCATTTATGCCTTTTATGCCAATGAACTCCGTCTTGGCCTCTCCCGACACCGAGGTTCTCAACGCCGATCCCATCCCAGGAAGGAAGGATGAACTATTATCTGGCGCCGTCGGACTCCAGCACAGCGCTGTCCCGACTTCGTGCTCTGCTGACGCCGATACCCAAGATGCGTTCAAGAAGGGAGGCTCAGAGGCTTCTGGAAGAGAAGGAATTCCAGGAGCAGCTGGAAGAAGCAGAGGAGGGGAAGATACTGAATCCCATGCATGATTTTGAAGGGCTTCAAGAAGCCAGTGGGCTAGATACATCACCAGAGTGGGAACTATCTGTTCCCAAAGCTCTTCCTTCTCAGGATGTTTCTTCCTACCATTCTGTTATAAGGAAAGCTGCTGACCTTCTGGATTTACAGTTGCCCACTGCAGAGGTCAAGTCGAACATTTTGACTGAGGTTCTTCACTCCCCTTTAGCAGTGATGGAATCTTTACTTCCGTTCAGTGAAGCCTTGACAGAACTCATTCTGGAAGTGTGGCAAAAGCCTATGTCTACCCCAGCTGTTTCCAGATCAGTAGCGAGGCAATACAAAGTTGCGCCTGGAGATCCCGCTTTTTTGTCAACGCACCCTTCACCTGAGAGTTTGGTGGTTCAGGCTTCATGTTCATCAAAGCAGTCTTCAGGTTCCTTCCCGTCCACTCCTGGGGATAGGGACTCAAAGAAGCTGGAACAGTCCGCAAAGAAAGTATTTTCATCGGCCAGTATGGCCTTAAAGTCGACTAATGCTACATGCCTGCTGGGACGTTACATCCATGCGTTGATGGACTCGGCTAAGGAAGTGATTCTTAAACTCCCTGAAGATGTCCAGGGCCACTTTGCTGAGGTGCTGACAGACACCCAGGCGGCGGCCCGTCACGTTATTCAGTCTGGGCTTGACACAGCTGACTCCGTTGCCAAGGTAATGGGTTCCGCGGTGGCTACTAGGAGGCACGCCTGGCTGAGAAGATCAGGGTTCTCTCCTGAAGTTTAGGCCACGTTGCTGGACCTTCCTTTTGATGGCTCCAGACTTTTCGGGACCAAGGCGCACTCCGCGCTTTAAAGACAGTAGAGCTACCATTAGGTCTCTAGATTTGTAATCTCGGCCTAGGGACTTTGGGTACCGAAGATTTTGGGGTTTTGGAAGGGTGGCTCCTTTTTGGGCCCGGCAGCAGCAGCAACAACAGGCGAACCCACTGTACAGAACATACAGAGGGAAGAGTAGAGGTCGTCTGCGGGCAGCTGCTCGCCAACAAGTCTCCTCTTCCTCCTCCTGTCCCCCCCAACTGGCTCCTCAGGGAAGCAGCTCTAGATCCCCCATCTCAGAGCATGTTGGACCCGTGGGAGGTCAGGTGTCCTATTTTCTACAAAATTGGAAATCTGTTACATCAGATCTTTGCGTTTTGAATCTTGTTGAGTATGGTTACGTCCTTCCTTTCCGGGCGTTTCCCCCTCCTTTCCCCCCTTGTCAGGGTTGGTGTTCGGAGGACCATCTGTTGCTTCTGCAGCAGGAGGTTTTGTCTTTGCTTCAAAAAGGTGCGATAGAGGTGGTTCCGGAGCAGGAAAGGGGTCAGGGATGCTACTCCCGGTATTTCCTGATTCCCCAAAAGGACGAACGATTGAGACCGATCCTAGACCTCAGGATCTTGAATTGTTTCCTCAAACAGGAGAAGTTCAAGATGTTAACTCTGGCTCAGGTTCTACTGGCGCTGCAGCAGGAAGACTGGATGGTGTTGATCGATTTACGGGATGCGTATTTTCACATTCCCATCCTGAAGTTGCATCGGAAGTATCTCCGTTTTACAGTGGGGTCTCAGCACTACCAGTTTACGGTCCTTCCGTTCGGTCTTACTTCAGCACCATGGGTCTTCACAAAGGTGATGGCGGTGGTAGTAGCACATCTCAGAAAGTCGGGGATTCCTGTTTTCCCCTATCTGTACGACTGGCTGCTCAAAGCAAAGTCGCGAGAGATGGTGCTGCATCATTTGCAAGTGACAACAAGATTGTAGTTTGACTTGGGTTTTTCGATAAATATACCCAAATTTCACCTGGTGCCCTCTCAGCGCAACCTGTTCATAGGGGCAGTACTGGACACTACTGTGACTCGTGCCTTCCCGCCTCCTCAGAGGATTCTGGACATACAGCCTATGATACCACTGTTTCAAGATGGAGTGGCTGTTCCAGTCCTGAAGGTGCTACGCCTGGTTGGTCTGTTCGCTTCCTGCATACTGTTGGTCAACCATGCACGCTGGCACATGAGGGCACTCCAGTGGTGCACAACAGAGATCTCGGGGAGGTAGTCAGAATCTCCAGAGACACTGCAGCGTAGCTGTCTTGGTGGAGTGTTCCAGACAACCTGTCTCAAGGGAAGCCTTTTCAACCTCCTTCTCCTGTGGCCACAGTAATAACGGATGCCTCCACTTGAGGGTGGAGAGCTCATCTAGGGGATCTGGAGATCAAGGGCCTTTGGTCTCCAGAGGAAAGATTGCTTCACATCAATCTTCTGGAACTGCGGGCGATACGTTTGGCTCTCAAGGCCTTTCTTCCCTCCCTTCGCAGTCAGTCAGTTCAGGTCCTGACAGACCGCACTACTGCGATGTGGTACATCAACAAACAGGGAGGAGTAGGGTCGTATCGCCTCTGCAGAGAGGCTCTGCGTCTCTGGTCCTGGGATCCGGACCATCAGATTTGCGTAATTGCAAATCATCTGGCCGGGGTGCTGAATGTGCATGCAGACAGTCTCAGTCGGCAATACTCGGCCGATCACGAGTGGTGTCTTCATCCAGAGGTGGTCCACCACATTTTCAGGATGTGGGGGTTCCCTCGGTTGGACCTGTTTGCCACTCACGAGAATGCGCACTGTCCGTCGTTCCGCAGTCTCCAGTATCTGATGCGGGGAGTGTTGGGAGACGTGTTTAAACTAGATTGGGGCTTTCATCTTCTTTATGCGTTTCCTCCTATGGCCTTGATTCCTCGGGTTCTGAGGAAGATTCGCCATGACCGGGCCCAAATCATATTGATCGCCCCAGATTGGCCAAGAAGGTTGTGGTACACAGACCACCTTCACCTCTCATCACACCCTCCGCTCCTTCTCCCTTTCAGTGTAGACCTCCTCTTGCAATCACAGGGGCAGGTTCTACACCCCCACCTCCAGAGCCTGCACCTTCATGCCTGGAGATTGAATGGGGCAATCTGAGTTCTTTCTCTCTCCCACCTGATGTGGTGGGTGTTATATTATCGGCTAGAAGACACTGCACCAAATCTGTCTATTCTGGTAGATAGCCAGGTTTGTTAAATTATGTGGAGAGAGTTCAATTATTCCTTTAAAGGCCTATTTGTCTGATATTCTTAGTTTTTCTCTTTCTTTGGCTCATTAGGGTTGTGCTGTAGCAACTGTTAAGGGCTACTTGTTGTCCTTGTCAGCCTTTCTTTGTTTACCAGACCAACCATCGTTGTTTTAAGTCTCCCATTGTCATGAGATTCATTAAGGGTCTCACTAATAGATTTCCTCCCACTCATTTTATTATGCCTCAGTGGGATTTAAATGTAGTTCTTACTTTCCTAATGGGGTCCCCATTTGAGCCTCTACATAGTTGTCCGTTGAGGCTTCTCTCATTCCAGACAATTTTTCTGAATGTGATTACCTCTGCCAGGAAGGTTAGTGAGCTGCAAGCTCTTAGTTCTAAGCCTCCTTTCACTTCTATCCATGCGGATATGATGGTTCTCAGGACCAGAGCTGCTTTCCTCCCAAAGGTGGTTACTCCTTTCCATCTAGAGCAATCCACTCCCTTCCATCTAGGGCACTCCATCACTTTACCCACTTTCTTTCCTCCCCCTCACCCTTCTAAGGAGGAGGAGAGACTTCACCGCCTGGACCCTAAGAGGGCGGTCAGCTTCTAACTGGACAGAACCAAGGACTTCAGGCTGAACAACCAACTCTTCTTTGGTTATGTGGGAAAAATGAAGGGCAAGGCTGTCCACATGTGAACACTGTCCAGGTATATCATCCTTTGCATCAAGATCTGCTACGCCTTGGCCAAGAAGGAGCCGTCTGAAGGTATTAGAGCTCATTCCACCAGAGCTAAATCTTCTTCTTCGGCTTTGGCTAGAGGTGTCCCTGTTGTAGACATCTGCAAGGCGGCAACTTGGGCCTCCCTTCACACTTTTGCGAAGCATTACTGCTTGGACTCAGGTGGGGAGGGACGGCCACTTTACATGCTCTGTGCTGCAGGATTTTTTGGTGTAGGTAGGCGGGCACCCACCTCCGGGAGCGGGACTGCTTGGGGATTCAGTTCAAAAGGTGAGGAATCCACAGGCAGATGTATCCATCAGAAGAACAAGATACTTACCTTCGGTAATGCTTTTTCTGGTGGATACAGTATCTGCCTGTGGATTCCTCACTGACCCACCCGCCTCCCCGTTGCCGGTCTACTTACACCAAAAAGATTGTTATGAAGTTCTTATATTTCATTGTCATTCATGATGTTGTGTTGCTTTTTGCTAGGAAATGTCTATTCTTTAGAATTTCCAGCTTTCTCTCTTCTCTATTTGGAAGTTTTATGTATACTTGAGAAATGTTGTATACGATGTATACTTGTGTAAACGTTGTCGGTTCACCCGTTCGCCTTGAAGGCACAGAAAAAATGGGTGGAACTGAAGTCAGCACGCCGACGAGGTCTTATGGCTCCGATGAACTCACGCGGAGTCGTGTGCGGAGCTGTTCCATTGTGACGTCCTCATTGACGTGGGAGAGCTATGAAAAAAGTTTCTGTGGGATGCTGTGCAAGGGGTAATTCAAAAGGTGAGGAATCCACAGGCAGATACTGTATCCACTAGAAAAAGCATTACCGAAGGTAAGTAACTTGTTCTTCAGGGTTATCTCTGGTCATCATAGTGAAGACAATGTTAAAATGAAAAATTAAGTTGAAACCCTCAAGGCCATAGGCGTGGAAGAAAAGAAAAAATTCTTCAGGTAGCAGAACAAGGCTAAAGACTGCTGAGTAGCACTGAGTTGACGCCTGCGGATCCAACATAGTAGGTCTTTCCTACCAGCCAGGGAGAAACTCCATGAACAGTCAAATGGTTGTTAATCTATCTTTATTACCTTTTCTTTTATTGTTTTGCATGTAGACTACGTTTTGTCCAGACAAATTCCTATACACCTGATTAAAGGGTTACCAAAGGCAGATACATTTTGACTGAAGTCCGCTAGGAGGTACTTTTAAACTTTCTACTCCCATCTACTCACAGAACCCACATCTGACACCTATTAGGACCCCCACACCTCTAGAGCTCCCCTTGGCCAATTGTTGAATCCCACACTATTATCCTTTGTGATTTGGGTGTGAGGAGGGGACATACGATGAAGCATGCAATATTACGGTGATTGAGGGCTTTCATTGTCTAAAGTATAGGGCTGACAACAGGAATATTTACATTGTCAGTTCCTTTGTTTTCTTTTTTCTCTCCTCGGTATCTTGGCGATCCCTAACCATTAGCACTCGTGTCCCGATTGATATTGGAGGTTGTGATTTTGTTTTTTTTTCCTCCTGTATTTCCCTCTTATGTTGTTGGAGTTTTCTGTATTGCCAAAGAGAACATGTGTACCTTTTAAATTTTTGGCGAACATCAAGATGTTGCCAATACTTCACTTTCTACTGGAACGTTCAGCTATACCACACTACCCTTGCATCTAGAAGTAAGTAAAGAAGATGGAAGGAAAAATTGCCAGCTTTCCCATCCACCCACTTCTAGTACCTTAACCCACCTCATTTAGAGTGCTATCGATGGCAGTTTTCACAGCAGCAGAGCCACCATCAACGCAGCTGGAAGGATAGTCCTCTTGGTGAACCCAAGAGCAGCATTGGAGAAGCCCCCTACTTAGGGTGGCACCTCCTGTTCCTTTCACCAACGATTTGTGACCACGGCGGTTCCAGAAATGAAAAGTCTACAATTGTCTTGTGCACCTGGAGAAAAATTACAAGGCATGGGTAGTTTGGTATGATGGACTTTCCAACAAAGCTTTTGCTCCTTGAACTGGCTCCTGCCAAGGAAGTGGGAGACGCTCCAGGGACAATGTTCTCACTTTGTGTAGACAACTCTGGATGCAGCAGGCAGAAGTTAGCCTGGACGCCACGGCCATACAGGACTTGAAAGGAATCTACTTAGCCTTTTAGTTGTACAGAAAATTAAGCATGTGTTCCTAGATAGGTGACACAGGGTTTACAAAGGCATGTTATATTATATTAAAGGAGGCAAAACTGCCCATTTTTTTTCATTAAAAGAGGAGAGACACCTACTTAACATCTAGGCCAGATTAACAGTGGGCCTAGAGTAAAGGGGCGGTTCTACATTACCAGTGGGCTCGGAGGCAGACTGAAGTTACTAGACTTCCGAAAAACCGGGGTGGACCGGTGGAAGCTCATATTTCAGATTGCCAACAAGGAAGGGGAACATGATGAAAATTATTGATGGCTTGTAAGAGGCACTAGACTACCATTCAGCTTTGAAGATGGGGAGGGGCCAGGGTAGCATTGAACAGAATGAGGAAAGATAGAGATCAGACTACCTTTTGCTCATAAGAGCGTCTAGACTATTGATGAACTGTGGAGAGTGTGGAAGCAGACTACAGATAGGCTGGAAGGGACTGATAGAAGTATCATACTACCGCTGACTTGTAAGTAAAGTGGGACCGATTACTGATGTCTCCTGAGGGAGAAGCTGTCTGAAAGACAAGAAGCCAGGAAAGAGAATTGGAAAGGTAAGACCTGAGAATGGGCAGTGGGTTTCCTAGAAGCCTCCCCACTGTGTAACACTACCTACATAGTTGTGAAACATTGTTGAAGTTTTGCAGCTTTGACTGTTTTTACTGAGGCAGAACATTTTTAGAAAAGAACCTTAGTGAAAAAATTAATTGTAGAAAAAAATGATGAAATGTCATGAAACCTTGCTAGGAACTTGTCGGTGCAGAATATACTATTTGTACTGCTAATAGCGGCAAGACTTGGTAGCTCTATCTGACTAAAAAGCGAGTAGGAACAATGTACCTTGAAGCAAGTACATTTGTACTGTGCATGCTGTAAGAAAAATAATACTTTTAATACATGCGGAAATACAGAATCATTGTTTTTCAGTATTAGAATATTTGATATTTTTTTCAACACTTGATATTTTTTTGTAATTTGTGCTTACCTTGTTAGGATACATTGAGCGCCACTGAGACCAAACAAACTGAGGCAAACAGAGAAATTTCAGAATTAAAAAGGTAAAAAAGGAAAACACTTCAACGTGTAATAATGTTGATATCCATGCTGATGATTGATTCTTTGATATGTCTTTTGATATAGCTTTTTAACGTTGTCACATTTCATGTAAGACTTCTCAACAGTTCCTCAGATTTCACATCATAGAAATTTGTGTGTTGTGACATTGGAGAGGCTTGTGATCTCATTATAATCCTGACTTGTGTTTGGGCGGAGGGGAGAACTAAATATTACAATCTAATCTCAACGGATGCAGCTATCTGACTAATAATTATTGCTTTTGCATTACATTGGTGAAAAAAGGTCCCCTTGGTAGGTCTAATTAGGGCTTGTAAGGGTATATACACCTAAATGTTTTGTAAAAACCTGTTGTTGCTGACTGGCCTTCAACAGTGGATTCAAGGTTTAGCAGAGCCTTGCTCCATAAGCTGGAGACAAGAAAGAATAAACACATATTCTCTGCTGCCTCTGGGATGCCTGGTGCACCTCTGGATGAGGTTGTGGCACAGCACACTTCTGGTCTTCCTGTTTATCATCACATTCAGTGTCGATCTGTGTGGCAGCCCTGGAACGAGCCAGCTCTTAACACTCAACTCCGGTTGACTGAGCTATGTCTTGTCTCACAAGCAGGAGAGAATCGGGTAAAGGAACTGAGTTCTGGTTCTGTTGTGGCCAAGCTCTGAAGACCCATGTTTCTCAATCCATGTGGCTTGTGGAAGTCAATGAAAAATAAAGGTCAGGAAGTCCCTACTTTAATGTTCGGCAAGGGTCAGCCTACACCTACACTCTTGTGCTGCCGACCTTCCCTGTACACAGTTCTCATTTGTGAATCACGGCCTGGGTGACGCCCAGGGGCATTTTTATGGTTTATATCTTTTTATTCATTTTAGTCAATAACATATAATCACTTGCATCCAGAAGCCCAGTGAGGCATATAAACGGGGAGAGGAAACAGGAGTTGTGGAGGGGAGGGAATGCAGAGGGAAGGTGAGGCAGCCATTATAGAGAGAGAAGCAATTAGAAAACATAGGGGTAGACAAAACTGGAAAAGGGTTGATCTCTATCTCACAGGTGCCATCCCAGTAGGTTGCTAGAAATCTTCCGGCATGGCAAGGTGTGCTGCAGATTGGCAATAGGTTCCCCTAATCTTGGTGGTCTTGCACAGGTGCTGACCTCTTTAACGTAAGAACCTGGAGGTATTTAGGGCATGAGAGTTCCCAAAAGTCTAGTGATAGAAAGTGAAGACGGGGGCCCCGCATTTTTTCAAATTGCGGCACCTTGTTGTCTAGTGAGGCCTCGAGTATTTCCATTCCTATGGTGTCCCAGAGTCTGTGGTGGGGTGTTGATGCCCCACTTGGAGGTAATAGCCTGTTTGGCTGCACACAGATGGCTCCCCCCTTGTTGGAGTAGAGTGGGTAAGTCCAGGCATTCAGGAGGCCTAGCAGGACATAACTGGGAAAGGAGGAATGTCTGCATTAAAGATCTCATTGACGCCTTTGAGAACTGACTCCCAAAACCTTTTGAGTTTGGGACAGCCCTATAGGAGATATGTCAAAGCAAACATTACCAAATATCACGCTTGTTTTTGTGCCACATCGTATTTTCACAAATAGTCAGCACATGTTTTTGTATTTTGTTCTTTTTCTGGGATTTAGTCTGAACAGCCAAGGCAAGGTTAAACAACTCTCTATGTATGCTAAGGTATGGTTTCCGCCACTAAACCTGCTCGATGCCAATGCGCACCGGGACCAGTCCAGCATCGGTAAGGTCCCAGAGAGAGGCTTCGACCAGATGCTGTGCTAATTGTGGCCTATCACCTCTGCTGCAGACAGAGCAGGGCCAGTCACATGGGCCAAGGGGCCAGCAGCAACGCGGAAGGCAGCGCCTCAGGCCGAGCACCCGGAACTCACTGTGGGTCTCCGTTCCCGGCCTCTCCAGATGTGGGACGCTACAGCCGGTCTCCTGTACAGTCCATGGTGCGAGAGGGCTCAGTGTTGCACCCTCCGCCACCGCCGTTTCCAACAGCCGCAACCCGTGCATAGAGCCCTAACGTGTCTTTCAGGCACCGGACAGTGTTGAGCTTCACGGCTGCCTCACCACTCACTCTCCACAGCGGCCGCCATCTTGCGAAGTCGCCACGTTGTCACTCTTGCTCAGAAACCAGCAATTCCGGGTCTGGCTGGTGTGTATGGTAGCCCCGCTTCCAGGGCTGCCCCCGCTGTTGATTGCAGGCCTCCGGGGGGTAAGGATGCCGGCCCAGGGCACAGGCGCACAGGAACAGGCGACAGAGCTCAGCAAAAGTGCTCCTACCTGGCTGTCATTTTGGCCATGCCCCCTCGCCCATGGGCATTTTTGAGGAGCAAACTGCTCCTCACCCATGTGCATATTGCACATTAGTCCATTTTATTCCAAGTAGTTGTGATAACTGTATGAGAGCAGTCAGTGGCTGGATGGAAACGCACTGTCTCAAGCTAAATGCTGAGAAAACCGAGGTTATACTCTTTGGAAATAACCCCTCTTTTTGGAACCCGGCTTGCTGGCCAACAGAGATGGGAACTCTCCCAACTCCTGTACAAAAAGCAAGAAATTTGGGCGTAATAGACGACAACTTAAATTTTAATAAACACATCAGCTCTGTTGTTTCGGCCAGTTTTAATACCCCAAGGATTATTAGAAAGATTCTTTCTTTTATCCCTTTAACCACCAGAAAAACAGTTGTCTCTTTATTAATTTTATCGAAATTGGACTACTGTAACGGTCTTTTTGCCAAGCTTCAAAAACAACATATGAAGAAACTTCAGAGTGTGCAAAATGCGGCAGCCAGGCTTGTCTTCAACCTGCCCAAATTCCACCCAGTTTCATCGGCCATCAAGGAATTGCATTGGCTGACGGTACCTAACCGTATCAAATTCAAGGCATTATGCCTTATTTTCAAAGCCCTGCACGATGTAGGTCCTTGTTATTTAAAAAAATCTCTCTCATGGTATGCTCCAAACAGAGAACTTTGTTCTAAAAAATACCTTGACAGTGCCCTGTCCCAGGTTTAAGAGATTAAAATGGGGAGGCAGTTGTTTTACCACCGAAGCCCCTGCCCTGTGGAACAGTCTACCTATAAACATCAAGGCAGCTCCAACATTGTTGGGCTTCAGGAAGCTAATAAAAACCTGGCTTTTCAATTTTTAGGCACCTAGTTATTTCTCAGCACCTAATTACCCTCACCTGACTGCCATTCAAATAGCGCCAAGACACCTATGGGTATTCGAGCGCTTTAGAAACTTTTTTAACATGACATAATGTGTCTATAGCATTTTGCCCATTCTGCGCCATCCATTACTGTGTCCCAGTAAAGAAATATCATACACAATCTTAAGCAATGTCTACACAAGAATATGTAACTCAATAATTTGCTTACGTTTATCTAGCTCACCTTTTTCCAGTTGCACACATGCCTTATGAATTATGGCAGATAAGGAGGAGACAGAAATTCCATTTTACTTAGGGGATTTTTGTTGGAAATTGTTTTATTTTTTATTAAGATCATGGCAATACAAAGCTGAGTAAATGGGGTTGCAATGGAATACACAATTTTGTTGGAAATTGTTAGTCAATGCAAAGTTTACTACCTTTTTTATACACAGTATACATTTTGAATGTGTTTTCAGTCTTAACAAGTAATGTAATATTAGTGGTCTGTATATATTTTTTTATTTATAGTGTATTGTCATGCTGTGTTACTGTTCAATAAATGCTTTGGTTGATTCAGCACTATGCATCGCACCTTTCCACAATAGCAGTCTGATTTCTGCCTTTAATTTCCCTATCTGCCTATCTCCACTAATGTTTAGTCCAGAAGCCAAATGTAGTTCCTGCACACAATCTCTGTCGCACACTACCCATCCCAGCCAGGCGAGGAACCTCCTAGCCTTATTCCTGACCTCATACAGCCTCCTTTTGGCGACCACGGAGGCTGCCCGGGTACTGTATTCTACCAAATTTCTGTATTCTTCCTGCTTAAGGTGTAACTGGTGCCCCAAGCAGTCTTTTGTCTGACTGTATATCTTGTTTAAGTCTGAAAATATGTTCTTCCAATTTGTCAGCCTGTTCTCTCTTCTTTTTTTAACACCCGCAGTCAGGGGAATGGCCTGTCCCCTCAGGACCACCTTGTAGACTTCCCAGATTGTAATACTAATCTACTATATCCATGGTCTCCTGAAAATACAGAGTTGACCCTCTCTTATATTGGCCGCCAGGTTTCTTCTCTTGAAACACTATGGGTCAGTGACCAACACCTTCCAATCCCTCGATATTGTCCCTGAAGTTCCACACACACAATGGGGAATCGTTGGCAATTACTCTAGGAAGTAGTCTGGCTCCTTGAACATGACCCATGTGCAAGTGATGCGTAAGAAAGTAGTCCATGTGGGAAAAGCGCTGTGCGCCTGAATAGGTGTATTATTTGGTCATCTAGTTTTGCTTTTGCCATATATTGGTGAGACCCAGTGCATCTGAAAAACCGGCAAGGGGCCTACTCCTCCTTATCTTATCGTGGCGTTTTCCTATCATTATCATCCCTCAGGATTAAATTAAGATGGAAATGGCTGCCCTTAGCTAATTTGAAGGCAGATCACAGATATGCATGTGATAATGACCAAGGTAATATAGAAAGAGGTAAACAATGTATTTTGTGTCGGTACAAAGAGTGGATGTTACAAATTCTAAATATAATGAAGATATGCTATAAAGGTTCTTACAGTAGGATTCTTAGTTTACAGATATTTCTTTTTTTATTGCAATAGAATGAATTCAAAACTTGAAGGCCAGCTCAAACAGATGGAACATGATAACATGGCAAAACTGCGTCATATTGCAGAGGATCATATACGGATAACGAATGCAAAGTAAGTAAGATTGTGTTTCAGACATGTTTTTACTTCTAGCAACAGGTTTGACCTCATTGAGTGATTCAACGACTATAGAAATTGGTTTGCAGTCTCTCCCTGGCCTCTGGTGTTTGCTTTGTGCCTAGTATCATGTATTTGGCAGGTAGAGATGATAACATACCTCTGGTGTTTTTTGTTGATGATCCCCTCTGTTTCTCAGTTCCTTGGTCTATGAGGTAGACAGGTGGGGCAATAAGTGCCATGATGTCTGCCATTGCCACTCAGACG
Source organism: Calotriton arnoldi (assembly GCA_963921515.1). Classification (NCBI taxonomy): domain Eukaryota; kingdom Metazoa; phylum Chordata; class Amphibia; order Caudata; family Salamandridae; genus Calotriton; species Calotriton arnoldi. Next base: position 1,425,915 of record CAWUFW010001624.1, on the reverse strand, counting down.
GTTGCAAGAAATTGCTAGTGCTACGTAATCATCCCTTCGATCCTCTCTAGGATGTACAGTGTCCGCTCCTAACCACTGCCTGGCTTTCAAAAAAACGTACATGAAAGTGGTTCTGTTAGATACGATTCGTTGTCAGTCACCAAAATCAATAGTTGCACAAATGCTCATATAATTATTATGAGGAAATAAATTCAAAATCTTTTGGATTTATTTCCTCATATCAATTAACCATTTGTGCAACTATTGATGTTGGTAATAGACAACAAATCTTATCTGACAGAACCACTTTTGTTTATGTACTATATGGCAACAAGGATCTGAGGAACAAAGGGTTACCCCATTGATACTTAATGTCTTTCCAAAATAGCAGACTGTTATTCATTTTCATAAGATATCAGGATAGCTTATGCTGTTCTGTTCTTTGCTAATTAAAATTACACCTCTTTCTTCCTCTTCCTTGTGCTGTCTTTACCTTGACCTCCTTCCTTCATGCACTCCCTCTCCCCATTTTCCCTCTTTTGGTCTCGTCACCGGTCCAAGGACGACGGACAACTATGTGGTTTGTTGGAATGGCCTTTATTGATACACTGAGGTCTGCTTAAACAGCTTGGGTAAGGTTTGGTCACTGTTCTGTCTTGCACAGCGCTTCTTGCTGTCCTTGGGTCCTGGTTTCTCCCTGTTTCCTCGTCGACTCTGGTTCCTCGCCCCTTTGACGTTGGTTGTCCCCTCAGGAGAGAAGAAAAGAAAAGGAGAGGCATTCAGTAAACGGGTCCTTTGTTCCGGTGTTCTACACCTAAAACCCCTCTACTCCCCTCCTTCTACAACGCGACCTACGGCGTTGTCTGCATGAGGAGGTACGGTGTTTGTTCACACCGTTCAGGGGAAAAAACGGTTAGGCAGGGGAAGCCTTACATCAGGTGACCCCTGTCTCTGTATGTCCTTTCCTTATGGATCACAGTACCCACCCTCTCTGAGACTTCGGTATTCGGTGTGTTGGGGCCGAAACTAACTATAGAAGTGCATGTACTAACACCAGACAAAACAACAAAAGAAAAGTAAAGGGGGGATTTGTCTCCCTTCCCTCCGTCTCCCAGGGCCTCCCTATAAGCCTGTATATGTGGCCTGAGAGAACAACCACCCTCCCAGCACACGCCCTGTCACTCGCAGCACTTGCCTGTAGCTGTGACCCGGTGACAGGGTCACGGCCGCCTCATCCTTGGAGCCTTCCTCTGGGGACGCCTTCTCTCGGGGCTGGATGTTCGCTTCCTCTGGTTCTCCTGCGCCCTCGCTCGCTTCCTCCTTCTCTCGTGCTTGGTCGCCGCCGGTGTCTCCCCAGGACATCGGTCCTCGCCCTGGTCCGCCTTCTTCGTTTCTCTCTTCTCCTTTTCCGCCTTGTACTTCCCGCGGTCCGCTTTCCCCCAAATCCTCTTCTACGTTCGACAGCACATCCGGGTTCCGCCCTCCTGATATCAGTGGGACTGGCAGAAGACGGGCCTCCACGGTGCCCCCGGGGTATCCATGGCCGTCCTCTGAGGGCGCCCCGCCACACCGCATCCCCACCAGGCATGGCCGATCGGGCCATGAGAGAGGCTCTGCTCGGGAAAGGAAGTCCACGTTGGCCTGCAAGGAACCAGGACGGTGGGCCACCTGAAACGAGAAGGGTTGCGATGCTAAAAATCAGTGAAGGACACAGGGATTGCAGTCCTTGTGCCGCGCCAGCCAAACCAGAGGGGCATGATCGGTCAAAAGAAGGATAGGACGTCCCAACAGGTAATACTGGAGGGCCTGTATGGCCCACTTGATCGCCAAGCATTACTTCTCCACCATGGAATACTGGACCTCTCGGGGCAACAACTTGCGGCTGAGATAGACCACCGGGTGCAGCTCACCCGAACCACCCTCCTGTGACAACACAGCACCAAGGCCCCTGTCCGAAGCATCCGTCTGTAGGGTGAAGCCCTTGTCAAAGTCTGGACAGACAAGGACAGGGTTACGACATAACAGGTCTTTAAGGAGGGTAAAGCTGCGTATCTGGGCGGGAGTCCATTCTTTGATGGTATGGGGGTATGACTTTTTCAACATGTCTGTCAGTGGGGCAGCCTCTTCAGAGAACCGGGGAATGAACCGCCGGTAATAACCAACCAAACCTTTGTGGTGGGGGTCATTAACGACCTGATCGCGTCTACTTTATCCACCCGTGGCCGTATTTGTCCCTCCTGTATGTAATACCCTAGGAACCGGATGGCGTTAGTGGCCATCATGCCTTTTTCAGGATTCGCTGTTAGTCCTGCCTTCCGAAGACTGTTCAGTACGGCTTTTAGGTGTATGATGTGTAGTTCCCATGTATGACTAAATACCACAATGTCGTCCAGGTAAGCGGCTGCATAGGCCTGGTGTGACCGCAAAACCACATCCATGAGACGTTGGAAAGTGGCTGGTGCTCTGTGTAGCACGAACGGCAAGACTTTGAAGTGGTACAAGCCCGAAGGAGTCGCAAAGGCTGTTTTTTCACGTGCCGCAGAGGTCAGAGTTATCTGCCAGTACCCCTTCATCAGTTCTAGTGTCGTCAAGTACCTGGCTGTGCCTAGTTTATCAATCATCTCATCTACCTGTGGCATTGGATAGGAATCAAAGCGGGAGAGAGCATTCAGTTTTCTGTAGTCCACACAGATCCTCACCGTACCATTAGATTTAGGTACTAATACTATTGGGGAACACCATGGACTGTGAGAGGGTTCAATGATATCGCTGTTTAACATTTCCTCTACCTCTTGTTCCACCACCCTTCTCCTGGCTTCCGGTATTCTATATGGTCTTTGCCTGACTGGTCTAGCCCCGTCTGTCTTGATCTCATGTTGCACAAGGGGGTTCTCCCTGGTTTAGGTGAGAAAACATCCCAAAGTCGGTTACGACTGACAGGAGGGTCTCTGTTTGTTCCGGTAACAACTGGGAACCTCTAAGGATATTGTCGGGGTTGAAGGGAGCATGGTCCGGAGGAAAAGGTATGGTCAAAGGGTGGGAGTCAGATACCAGTAGGTTGGTGGAGGGTTCCTCTGTCGCGTCTGGAGTGTCCACCCATTTCTTGAGGAGGTTGACATGATATATTTGGCATGCCTTCCCTGTGTGTGTGACCGCCATCCTGTAGGTAACAGGCGTAACCTGGGCCAGTACTGCATAGGGGCCTTGCCATTTGGCTAGGAGCTTATTGTCGGAGGAGGGAAGAAGGAGAAGGACTTTGTCCCCGACCGTAAAGTGTCTTAGGGTTGTGTGATGGTCGTATCCCCTCTTTTGTTTCTGCTGGGCTGTGTCAAGGTTTTGTCGGACCTCCTCCCACAGGGTGCTCAGTCTATCTTTGAGAAGGGCTGCGTAGTCCAGGAGGTCCCTCCCTTCATCTTCTTCCTCCTCCCACCTTTCTGCCGCCATGTCTAATAGGGTCCTGGGTTTTCTTCCGAAAACCAGCTCGAAAGGACTATACCCAGTGGAGGACTGGGTATGTGTTCAGATTGCGAACAAGGTTAGCGGTAGTTGACGGTCCCAGTCTCTCCCTGTGTCTGACACCGTTTTTCTGAGGATGCTCTTAATCGTATGATTATATCATTCCACTAATCCGTCTGTCTGGGGGTGGTAAACAGAGGTGCGTATCTGGCGCACCCGACAAGAGCTTACATATTTGGGACATGAGCTTAGACACAAAGGGTGTGCCTTGGTCCGTCAGTATCTCCTGAGGGAACCCAACCCGACTGAAGAACCCTATCATGGCCTGTGCCACGCTACCAGCGGTCATGCTGGTAAGCAGTATGGCCTCGGGGTATCTTGTCGCATAATCGACTAGTACCAGGATGTATTGGTACCCTCTTGTTGAGGCCACCAGGGGTCCTACCAAATCCATCCCCACCCTGGAAAACGGGACCTCTATTATCGGCAGGGGGCACAGGGGCACCTTGGGAACGTGGGGGGGGGTTGAAGCGCTGGCACCGGGGACAGGCTGAGCAAAACTTCCTGATATCAGAGAAGACGCCCGGCCAATAGAATTGCCGTAGGAGATACTCCTCCGTTTTTTCACGTCAGTAGTGACCCCCTCCCGCCTGATTATGTGCAAGACAGAGGACCTGGTTACGGAAGGAAAGGGGAACAAGGAGCTGCCTTATGGTTTCTGTGGGCTTCTTTTCCCTCCTGCACAACAAACCCCTTGAAACCAAAAAACAAGGGCCTACCTGTTCGTTTTCCTCGGTCACCGTCTGGGCCCAGGCGTTTCACAAGGTGGGATCCTCCTTCTGGGCTGCCCTGAAACTACAAGGCCTTCCCTGCTCTCCATCTGGAAATGAGGAAGAAGAAGGGGTGTTAGACAGCCCATTCAACACCCACATCTTTCTCTGCTCTCTTTTGTCTTTCGGGTTTGTACCTACCCCCTTCTAGGCTTTCTGTGGACAAGGGAGCGTCTCTCAGCCATGTCTGTCTTCCCTTCTCCTCAATGGCTCTGGATAGGAGGTCCGGGAACTCGACAAAGTCCGTGCCTATAATCATCTCTTCTACTAAGCGGGGAATACCACCCACTCGGATGGGTCTCCCTTGGCTTTTGTCCCCTAGGTCCACCACAGCTACGGGATATGTTTTCTGGTCGCTGTGTACGCAGGTTATGGTTACCCTCTCCCCTTCCTGCCAATGATGTTGCAGTATACGTTCGCGGCTGATGACAGAATGGCGACAGCAGGAGTCGATGAGGATCTTGGTTTCGATGCAGTTCACCGGGAGATGCAGATGGTATGCCTCCTTCCCTTCTCCTGCCCAGAGGATCAGACCTCTCGTACATCCCACCTCCATGGGTTCGGAGGGGCTGGGTTTTTGTGGGCAGTTGCGTGCAATATGGCCCCATTCGGCACAGTGGTAGCACTGGGTCCCCTGTCCGCTCTCTTTGACAATGGAACTGGCAAGCAGTCGGAGGTCAATGAGAGGCCGTTGAGGAGGATTTGAGGGACCAGTTGCCGAAAATCTCCACCTCTGGATTATTGGGGTTGGTATGCGTGGTTAAAAGCTCCTGCCTCTGGTACCCTCTGGTGGGCACATGCCAGTTCGATAGCGCTGGTAACAGTGATATTCGGGTGCTGTTTCACCCATGCTCGGGTAGTGGTTGGGAGTCCTTCCAGGAATTGCTCCAACAGTATCCTGTCCATCACCTCCTCCATGCTGGAGGTATGGGGTTGGAGCCACCGGTTTCCCAGATCCTGAATCCTAAAAAAAAAAAGCACGGGGATTGTCCTGGGGTCCTTTCGGAATTTGGTGCGATAATGTTCCTGGTCCTACCCCAGGCATTCCAGCATGGTTTTCTTGATGGCCCCATAGGGGTTGATGCCAGCCGGATTTGACGCCTGATAGGCGGTCTGCAGTTCACCAGACAACAGGGTCGCGATGTACTGGCCCCATCGCTCTACTGGCCATTGGGCTGAGCTGGCCACCCGCTCGAAGTTGGTAAAAAAGAAGTCCGGGTCTTCCCCTGCTTGGTATTTCTGTAGCACCGAACTCGGTACGTTTGGGTGCACCTTGCTGCTCGCTATAGTGTCGGTCAGGCGCTAGATGGCCTTGTCCTGCACCACCTTGTTCTGTGCTATGAGGCCCGCCTGGGCCTGCAGGGCCTCCTGGAAGTGTTCCCGGTCTTTTTGGGCCTCTGTGGTTTGCCCCTCCACCACCAACTGGAGGTGTCGTTGGCCCTAAAGCCAGCTGCTTCATCATGTCATCCAGGCTGATAGATTACAACATCCTGGCTGGGTTGTGGACGGTGATCCCACTTCTGACACCACTTGTCACCGGTCCAAGGACGACGGACAACGATGTGGTTTGTTGGAATGGCCTTTATTGATACACTGAGGTCTGCTTAAACAGCTTGGGTAAGGTTTGGTCACTGTTCTGTCTTGCACAGCGCTTCTCGCTGTTCTTGGGTTCTGGTTTCTCCCCTTTTCCTCGTCGACTCCAGTTCCTCGCCCCTTTGACGTTGGTCGTCCCCTCAGGAGAGAAGAAAAAAAGGAGAGGCAATCAGTATATGGGTCCTTTGTTCCGGTGTTCTACACCTAACACCCCTCTACCACCCCTCTGTTTTGTAACCTTACGGCTTTGCCCACGTGAGGAGATGCAGCTTTTTTTCACACCGTTCAGGGGGTTAAACTGGTTAGGCAGCGGAAGCCTTACATCAGGTGACCCCTGTCTCTATATGCCCCTTTTTTTTGTGGATCGCAGTGCCCACCCTCTCTGAGGTCCGGTATCTGGTGCGTTGGAGCCGAAACAAACCATAGAAGGGCGTGTATTAACCACGAACAAAACAAGAGAAGAAAAGGGGGGGGGTTTCATCTCCCTTCCCTCCGTCTCACATAGCCTCCCTACAAGCCTGTATATATGGCCTGAGAAAGCAACCACCCTCCCAGCTCACGCCCTGTCGTTCGCAACACTTGCCTGTAGCCGTGACCCGGTGACAGGCTCACGGCCGCCTCGTCCTTGGAGCCTTCCTCTGGGGACGCCTTCTCCCGGGGCTGGATGTTTGCTTCCTCGTCCTCCGGTTCACCTGCGTTCTCGCTCGCTTACTCCTTCTCTCCCGCTTGGTCGTCGCCGGTGTCTCCCCAGGACTCCGGTCCTCGCTCCGGTCCGCCTCTCCACTTCCTTTCGCTCCCTCCTTCCTCTCGTACTTCCCGCGGTCCGCTCCCCGATGAATCCTCTTCCGCGTTCGTCACCGCATCCGGGCTCTGCCCTCCTGACGTCAGCGAAGCTGGCTGAAGACGGGCCTCTTTGGTGCCCCCGGGTTTCCATGGCTGTCCTCTGAGGGCGCCCCGTCACAGGTCTTTTCTTCACTCAGTCTCTGTCCTTACCTTACCTTACCTTCTCACTTTTGCTCACTCACTCTACCTTCCTCTCTCAATCTTCTCATTCTGTTTCCCGACCTGTTTTCCCCTATGTCTCTATCTCTCATCTTCCTCCCCAGCTGGTTCTGTCTGTCTCTCTCGTTCAGTCAATTGCACTCCTCCCCTCAAACTCCCCTTCACCTGTTGGCCTTTCTTTAAGGTATAGTACATATCCTACTTTTATTTTTTGAGTTATTTATGGAGTAAATGCCAGTATAAATAAACAATAACCTGGTTCATACTTAAGCATTTTCCTTCCTTAGCAGGTTGCGAAACACTGATGTTAGCAGACGAAAGTGGTTGGTGCCTGGCTCAGAATGTTCACCCTTTACAGGGCAGCCCTTTGAGAATGATCCGAGTATTTTGGACAACAAACTGCAGGATACCTACCTTCCAAACAGGTGAGGCCACTTGGAAAAAATAAACTGTTGAAGAAAGGGATGTTTTGCAGCTATCTCTCAAGCTCTCCATGGTTGTTACTATAGTGGTGGGTAAAATAAGAAAAGAAAACGTTGCACTATTCTTCACACTAAATCACGTTACCAAGGTTCAAACAATTGGTCTTTTCCACACACACATTTGCCACATTTGCCGTCAGTGGAAATGCAGGGTAGTTTGGTGCAGGGTAAATTTGATGGCCAGTGGGCTTAGGCATCTGAAAGCCAGACCATATTTCCAGAGCCAAAGGCCACAACCCACAAATCCCATCATTAAAGTCAATAGGCCATTGGGCCTAGCCTGGTGCTGTGATTTGTTGGCTGCTCAGTGGGGTGAGGACTTGAGAGAAGTTCACACCCTGCACTGAAATCTGCCTGTTATAGTTCACTTTGCAGCAATAACTCCCACATAGTGCATTGCAAAAGATCACAGATGACATCACACATGATTTCATTGATGATATGATCTTCTACAAGAGCCACAATTTCAACGATGACCATTTTTCATTAATAATGCCAATGAAATATTCTAAATTTCACATTTTACTAATAAACATAGATCTACTGTGGTTTTGCATGTAACGCTGTGCTAGATGTGCAGCCCCATGACAATTAAGCATTGAGTGAAGTATTTTTTTTTATCAAAGACCAGTACCAGAAGCAACAATCGTGCATGCTCAACCTCAAGATAAATATTTTTGTATGAAGGGTAAATTAGAGAATCATGTTGGAAATTGCAATCCGACCCTCTGCCTTGCAGATACTGAATAGCGTTCTACTCAGTGCAATTATACAATGATAAAAATATTCAGAGACTTAATCGTTGACTTTAGGAAGCTGGCTCTTTATATGATATATCAAAAAGTTAATATACTTGTTAAAGAGTCGAGGGGTTCCCTTATGAGTGGACAAGGCTTGCTCTGTTAGGGGGTAGTGTGGTTGAGCAGCCTTAGGCTTAAGGCTTAACACAGAGGAGTGTAAGACATTTGTATATTCACACAATGATTAATAAATGACAACTCGACTCAAGAAGGAGATCCACACCAAATTATAAAAATAGAAGTATTTTTATATATGTTTAGGCATCAGAGAAAAATCGTTCAGGTAAGTACATTTTCAAATATAAATTCTTTTCAGGTCGAAAGGGGGACACAGTGCAATTTCTGAGTTCTGCAATGTTATCCTATGGAAGGAAGAACAAGTTCTGCAAATAGGTACAGTACATTGACTTACCGGACCAATCTCCAGGAGTTAAGGTAAGTGGTGGGCAAGGTCCAAGGTAGCACCAGCAGTACACCATTAGCGGCACAAGGGTGGCCTGGTGCAGGGTGCAAATAAGTGTCTGGAGCCCAATGCGTTTTAAAGGGGATTGGTCACTGTAAAAAGAGACTGCAGGTTCTGGCTAGGAAGCCAGTCTGAGTGAACCAACGGGGGTGTTCAAAGCTTGCGATGCTCGGGGACGTAGGGGCACCTGGGGTCCTCTTCTCCGTGGGCCCGAGGGCGATGGATGCAGAGGTATCTTTAGGTGTCAGGGTTTCTCTCACTGGGAGCAGTCGCTGTCGAACGGCGTGCGTGCAGAGGCTGCAGGCGACGTCGGGGAGTCCATGAGGAGTGAGACTATGATGTACTCGAGCTCTGGAGGGCAGGGGAACCTTGTTGGCGCCATTGTCCCACTTCAACTCAGGCCGGAGTCGACGGGTGCAGTGGTTGCTTCAGGTGTCGGGATTTGGCGGTTCCGGAGGCCTCAGAGTCTTCTCCTTTGGATTTCTTTAGAACACCTCCGCTGTTCTTAGTTCTTTAGACCACCTCCGCTGTTCACTGGAGTTCTTGAGTCTTTTTCGAAGGCAGGCAGTCCTCCCAAGTTTCTGGAGTCACAGCTGCAGGAAGAGTCTACTTTGGCGCTGTTTTTGACACGGAATGCAAACAGGCCAGCAGGGTTGGTACCAGGTCAGCTGCTTCTTCTCTCTTCTCGGATTTTGCAGCTATTCGTTGTCCTTTACCTTCTAGGTCATCAGGATCTCCTTCTCTGGTGCCAGGGACTCTCCTAAATACTGAATTTAGGGGCATGTAGGGTAGTGGCCTTGGGGTCACTACGCCCCCTGTATGACCACTTTTTTGTGGGAAGTGAGCATAACTCTGTCCCTGAATTACTAAGTTTTCGCAGTTTTTAGGTCAAGCCTAGAGTTGGCGTGCATGCGCTGCTTTGTGAGACTTGTTGTACTGGAGTATGAATAGAATCCCCGCCCACTCTCCCCCCATGTTTGTCATTGGCGTGTGTCATTGCTCGCTTCTGATTCGTAAATAGGCTTGTTAGTCCCTCCTTAGTACCGCCTTGTCTTCATTTGTAACCTCCCATGGCGACTGGCCCTATTACTTCGGTTGTTACACAGTACGTGTTTAGTCTTGTAAGCACTATTTTCTTTATTGTGTTTCTCTTACTGCAGGCACGATGTGCTTTGCTTACATTCAGCGCACATTATTTTCAGTAGCCTCTCGTTCCTTGCTCTCCCTGTGCTCGCGGTGGCTTTACATTGGAATTTTGGGTTTTTGTAGACGATTTTCCATCTAGCTTTTCTTTTTTGTTTGAGTTTCCTTTGGTTTTGGGTCGAATCTCAGCCCCTGAACCGGCATTAAATGATTAGCTCCTTTTGGGCGCGTGCATGCAAGTGTGTGTGTTACCGCCCTCCTGGGGTTCAAGACTGTCACAGGGACTGTTTGTCAGTCTTTGCACATGCAACGCACCCTTAAACACTCACACAGGCAGAGCACAACGGAAACTCTGCCGTTACCGTTCATCCGGAGGCGCTGATGACACCCAGGCTTCCTTTTATAATGGGGAACCACCAACATCACATGGTATTCTCTCTATAATTTGGCGAGCAGAACTTTGGACTCGCCATAAAAATTAACTGTTCTTAAGACAGTATGTACCTCAAGGCTCTATACCGTGTAGGTGAGTTTGATTGCAGATGTCTGTTTTAGAGTTTATTATCCAATACCAGCAACAAGGGGGAAATGTTTAACAATGCTCTTGGCATTTTACTATTGGTTTCCGTCGAGATGTCCAAACAGCCAATTCCCCCGCACAGCGATAGAGGCATCGGTGCAGAGCATTGTGACGTGAATATATCAAACCGAAAAATCAGATTATGCTCACAGGTACATGATTGGCTCACTGCTGATAGCGTTAAAAGGATCAAGACAAAGGTTGCAATCATTTTAGGCACATGATAATAATAAAATATAGCTCTTCGAACAACTGATCACCGCTTCCAAGCGCTGTAATTGTCAAATGATAGACCGAATTCAGAAAGGCATTGTGATCTGACGTTTAACTTGTGACCTGAAGGTTACAGCAGATGCCCACGACGACAGTTTAACTCGCTGAGCCATATTACCGACCACAGCAACTCCTAACCCACACAGCACAATGCACTGAGAAGTGGAGGGTGCAGATTTATTTCTGCTCTTCTGCTGCGTCAGACTAAAAAATGAACACTGGCTTCCTTCTACTGGACCATGGGCACTCGCAAACACTTTCCAAAGGGCCACAAGGTTTGGTCTGTGATGTGACCTAAGGCTGCATGGATGCCAGCAGGGTGGCGATTAGGTGCTTGGAGACGGTAAGGTGGTTATAGGGGAAGCGAAGCATGCACATCTAGTGGCTGAATTGCACAATGTGAAACCAGAAAACCTGGGCTTAATTACAGCTTCCCTACTTTACCAAATTGTGTACTCCTAGGCAATTGTTTTATTTCACTTTCCCTCCTTTTTCTTTTATTATCAGATATAAGAGGAACTCGAAATATGACTTCGGTATGTGCATCTGTACAACACTTTCACCGAAGTTTGATTTAATAACTATAATGTTGTTCATGTATAGTAGGAACCTAGACCACCCTAAGAGTGCACATAACAACTGACTTACCTCTCAGTTCACTATTGGCATTGTCAGTGGAGGTGGGGGGGATATGATTGTTTCTAAATTCACATTTGAAAACTATTTCTTAAAAAATACTTCAGTGTGCTGATATACTAAGGTTAAATGGTTCAGCCTGTTAATTAAATACACTTCTTAGGTTAAGCCTAGAGTCAGCGCACATGCGCTGCTCTGCAAGACTTGTACTGGCGTATGGAATAGAAGCCCCGCACACTCTCCGTCCATATTTGTCATTGGCTTGTGTCATTGTCCTTCGTAAATGCTGGCTTCTAATTCGTAAATAGGCTTGTTAGTCCTTGCTTAGTACTGCCTTGTCTTCATTTTAACCTCCCTTGGCGACTGGTCCTTTTACTTAGCTTGTTACACGGTGTGCGTTATAAGTAGGTGAGCACTATTTTGTTTATTGCTAACTAATGGGGACAATGGCGGCTGCTTTTTGTTGTATTTGCAGCGCGCCCACACTGGACAATGTTGGCCGCCTTGGTATGGCGCGCTATGCCGCTCTAACTTTAAAAGTGGCTTCCCACTACCTCCACAGTACAATGGCGACACTTTGTTTTTCACATTACTTCTTATAAGAACGCGGCGTCAGCTTCAGGGACACCACACTTTCTTTTACCTTTTATTTTTTTTTAATATAAACTTGGCATGCTGAGCGTGGCGCCCACTTTTGGGACACCGTGCCCAGTTTCATTTTTTTTTTATATAGAACTTTACTGGTGAGCGCGGCGCCCGCTTCAGGGACACTGCGCTCTATTTTTAATTTTTTTTAAACTTTACTGTTGAGCGCGGCGCCCGCTACAGGGTCACCACGCTCTTTCTTTTTTTTTTTTGTTCCTTTTTTTTGGTAAACTTTACTGGAGAGCGTGGCGCTTGCTTCAGGAACACCGCGCTCTGTTTTTTTGTTTTTTTGTTTTTTTTTTACTTTAATTGTGAGCACGGCACCTGCTTAACTGGCACCGCTCTGTGCAATACAATAGGTCTCACTTTCGACGAAGTTTAACCTATTGGTATTGTAAATGACAATGCCTTTTAATATTATAAAGGCATTGCCATTTACAATGCCAAAAGCTCAAAATCTCGCAATTGCGAGACCTATTGCATTGTAAATGCTTGTTTTATTTAGTGTGAACTCAACCCGGAGGTATCAGAGCGCTTTACATGAGCACCAGTTGTATTAACTTAAGGGTGGGACTAGCCTGGAGGTTGCACGCATACCTGACTAGAAAATTTTCTCGCCTGTCCTGGTGCCAAGGGGGCTCTGGACAGGTGAGAGGTGGCTTCCTCTCGTGTGAGAGGAGCCAGATTCCCATTCACAAAGGTGGCAACTTCTTTGAAGCTCGCTGGGCCAAGGAGGCTAATCAGCCGGTCTTCCTGTAGGAGGGGGTGTTACACCCTCTTTCCGGACAGGCTTTTGTTCTGGGTCTCCTGAGAGCAAAGGCTCTCACCCTAGTAGTCAGAACAGCGTCTCAGGTGGCAGGCTGGTAGAAATCAGTCAGCAAGGACACCAGAGGCTGGTAGGTTTTCAGAGGACACCTCTAAGGTTCCGTCTAGGTGCATTTATCGGTAAATCGACATTGGCATCAGTGTGGATTTACCAATACGAGATATTTGATACCAAACAACCCTATTTTCAGTGAAGTCATCATGTAGATGGGAAACTCGTTTTCACTAGTGTCCAGCACATGTTTTAAAATGGCTTCCTAGGAAACTTGTACTGGCAGTAATAGGACTGACCAGCACAGGGGTATATCTGCTCATGCAGGTATGCCCTCACATGTTCTATTCAGCACCCTGCCTTAGGGCTGTTAAGCCTGCTGGTAGGGGTGAATTACAAATATGACATGCTGTGGTAGGGAACATGGGATGGGTTACATGTTGTGTTTTCACTTTTGTCTGCACCAAGACACGCAGCCTGTAATGGCAGCATGCATGTGCTTGGTGAGGGTTTCCTTAGGTTGGCACAATTCATGCTGCTGCCCTTCGGGACGCTCTTTAGCACCTCAGGCCCTATGTACAGAAGGTGCCATTTACTAGGGACTTACAGAGGATGCTAAAGGTTTTGCCAGTTGGGTAAACAATCGTACATTTTTGGGGAAAGAACACTGGTACTGGTGACCTGGTTAGCAAGAACCCATTACACTTCAATCAGAGGCGCAACAAATACCAAGCAAAAAGTTGGGGGGACACTGCAACATGTATCCAGCTTCCTACACTGACATTTCTAGGGCCACAAGTCTGAGTCTTAGGTTGTCGTGATCAAAGACAGACTGACTGTCCTTCTTCTGTTGCACTCTATCCTTCAACAAATTAACCTCCCTATCCAAGGGCCTGAGTCAGGAGTGAATTTATGTCTCTAAATCTGGCTCTGTACCTCTGACCTTTCTCAAAAGGGCAAAGAGAAAGTGATTGACCTTCTATGAGAAGGAACTCTACTTGCTCAACTCAGAACTATCATATTCAAGTTTCTGTCTGTGATTTCTTCTAAGGATGTTTACTGGCCTCTCTGATGACCAGACTTTTCTTTAATATTCGTTCTCTGTAATGTTGGAATTTCTTGGCTATATTAAATGCTGGGATCGCCATGACAGGTTTTACAGTACCCAGAGTTCAAACGACAGGGACCACCTGCTTTACTTCCACTCGCCAAAAGAAGCAGAATTCTGATATTCCTTTGTAACTGTAGTTTCGGGATTTTATGCTCGAGCCTTTTTTAAATGGTTTGTCATCTAATGCTTGGTGGCACGGACCTTGCAAATTTCATATTAACCAAGTCATTCTATTTTTAGAGTTAAAAATATCTTACTAAATTCACTTAAAGCCTTACCAACCAGCGTTATGATTACCCAACTCCACTATCTTAGCTTCATGGGTCTCGCACTGAGAAAGTACTGTCTCTGCAAACTGGGATTTGAACCAGATCTTTGCAGCATTCTAGGTTATTTCCAGTTACCTTTTTGGCAGAAGTTCTCTTTCTAGTGTAATGGCAGACTGTCTTGTGAACCATACATGAATTCCTTTAGGATCTTGAACCTGTAATCATTCATTCATTAATTAGCTCCTTATTTCGATTAGCATCAGCAATCATAAAAATACAATATAAACATCAATAAATTCATGACATAGCATAAAAATCAACAAAATTACAATATCATACACAAGCGAAATACACCCCTGCTAAAAATATAGATAAATACCAACATACTTTAATATTATCTAAAAATTGCAGCTATAAAAGAGCTGGTCTTGCTTGCTGAAAATTCAAAGGCATGAGTAATGGACGAATAAATTTATGTCGCAGGTTGGCCCATTTAGGGCAAATTAAAAACAATGTTCAAAGTGTCTAGTGCAGAGGACGCATCACATGTGCAAGAAGGGGGATCTGATGGCTTGTGCCATCCCGCTAGTAATTGAGGGATCCTATTCAGACGAAAGTATGTTAAAAACCTTCTGTGCATAACCGGCATATCCAGTGTTAGGTAAAGTTCAATTTTTTCCATAGATTTCACCATAACATAATGTGTATAGCAAAGATTATGCTGTGAACCTAAGGTTCTAATTTCCTGAGCATGTACCTTAAACACTCTCTTAACCCATGCTATATCTGATTTAGAAATTAGCTCTGGAGAAAAAAAAGATGTGGTTTACCCAAATTTGTCAGTGTCGTTTTTATATAACTTAACCAAGGTATGCACACGCTATGTTCCATATTCAGACAATCTCAGAATCAATCTGTTGAATTCAACTCGTTTTTTACCTATATCGAAAGCCATAAAAGTATAGGGCACAAATGTATATAATCACCAATAAAGCCTGCACCTATCTCATCATGCACTATTTCTGCAGGTACATTCTGCGGAATTCATAACCGTTTTCTAAAAAAGAATATTTTCAGCCACTTGTATAGTAATAGAAGACTTATAGTCCCAAATCTCCGCACCAGAGGATACAGTTGGAACACACGTTGCAAGATAAAGGTGTAATACAGACTTAAGTTGGCTATAGCCTAGTCGCCTAGAGAAGGCATTAATACTGAAGGCAACCCTATTAAAAGATTAGATGTGTGCTTTCAATAAGGGATCCCAGGACAATTTTTCATCCAGCAAGATGCCTAAGTAGCAGAATTTATCCGCCATTCCTATAACATGATCCATTATTGCGTAGGTTTTGCTTTTAGTATTTCTATGTCCCATTATCATAGTGTATGATTTAGAATAATTAATTTTTTACTTTATAGGCTCAGATTTTCCATAAAATCGGCAAAATAAGTTGTAGGCCGTTAGCAGTGCAGGAGATAAGAACAGAATCATCCGCGTACGGAAAGGCGGGGACCATTCTATGTCCTACCTTCGGCACATTTTTGCAGTGTTCCCTTACAAACTGATCTAATTGATTTATGTATAAAATAAAAAGTATAGGCGCTAAAATACATCCCTGCCAGCCCCCCTTCCCTAACTTAAAGTGCTCAAGGCATTCCCCTAGTGGGCCATATCTTACGGAGGCTTCAATCCCTGTGTGCGAATCAATCATAAACGATACTATGGTCTCATCCACCCTCATGTCCCTCAGCACAGAACACAGTTTAGATCTCACCACTGCGTCAAAAGCTGTGCTGAGGTCCACGAAGGCGAGATGTATACTTTCCCTTGGCCACTGTGTATTTATTGACCAAAAGATAATAATTCAAGTTTTCGTTCTATGGTGCCTCAACCTCGTCTAAACCCATATTGAATTTCTGACAAGATATTCTTATTATTAGCCCAGTCTATTAACTGCTTCAGCAAGACCCTACCCAAAACTTTTACTTCTGCGTCTATCTGGGAGATTGGATGGTACCACGCTGGATTGGCTCGGTTCCCTTTTTTAAAAACAGGTACTATAACCAATTGCTTTCATGATGAGGGAATATGGCCTCGTGCTGCCACATTAAGATGTTGGGTAATTAATGGGGCCCACAGATCTACACATGATTTAAAAAGGTCGCCTGGAACCCCATCTGGGCCCGGAGCGTTCCCGGGTGTTAATTCCAATATGCCATCCCTCACCTCTTCCAACTTGAAATAGACAGTAGTTTCTTTAACCGGAGGGACAGTAGGATTAAAATCTGTCACCCGCATATATGTGACCAAAATGATCTACCCACTTTTGCGCAGGCATAGTTAGGCCCAAATCAGGTTCCCTCGTTAAATAATGGGTGGTTACCAACTTTCTAGAAGGCTGCGCTGTTTCTAGAGATGCAGGCCTCCTTAGGTTTATTCCACGCTTCTGTCTTCAGGGCACTTATTCTATTCCTGCGAGCTAACGCATCTCCCCTCCTAGCCACTTTTACGGCGCATTGTGACCTTGGTTTTGATTTAAGGACTGCCTTTAGACCTGTAATCTTAAAACAAGCCATCTCATCACTGGCGGACCAGAATAAATCTGAGAACGCATAAATCTGAAACACAATATAGGAAAGAACTAAAGACTTGGATTTTCGGAGCCCCAGACGAACTTTGCCTCTCTCTCATCTAAGAATTTCTGAGCAGCCGCTCACCTCCATACCAGCGCCAGGATGCTCCTTTCGGAGTGGCAGTTAGCGCTTTACAAATACCAATTTTCATTTCATTTTCATAAATATGGATGTTGCAGCACCACAGAGAGTAAAATTCCCCGAAAAAGGAAACTTGTGTTCCTGTCCTCAGCTTTATTGTTGCTCCCCATTCACAAACTAATGTAAACTGCACCTGGATGCTTACATCAAAAATATAGTGAAAAAAGCAACATTACTACTGCTAAGAAATTTTAAAAAACTACATCCAAGATTCCCTTCTAAGGACAGCAGTGCAGACAAGCATCTTGCTCAGTATTGCATTTAGCAGAAATGTCCTAAAAACTTCCCCCAATCCCCTCAACTCAACAAAAGCAGTACATCCCGCTGGAAGCTGATTGATGATGGAACCTTACTGCTACACCCTTATTTCTGTGGTCCGTATTTCCATACAGTAGTTACTAGTAGAGGCTTGGTGCAACTTCCAAATCAACCTCTATCACCCTCAAAGCCTTTCACCGGTCTTCTCCTAGGTATGTGCCCAACAACCTTTCTTTCTCTGGAAGTGCTTAAACTCTGTGCAGACAGAAAGAAAACTTCACACAAGAAGCTCAACAATTTGGAATTCTCTCACAATTGCTTAGCCATTTTCTTGTCAGATTCGGTAAATAGTTAAAACTTTATTTTAGTGATACCCACATGGCATAGACTAACTTGGAATTCAGGGACCACACAGGCCCTTTTTCCTCATGTTTTCCCATCAGCTGTAAACATTGCTGGGAAAAGTGACTCACAGCTTTAAACATTGCTGGGAAGAGTTAGTGACTCAAGCAGGTATTAGACTTCTTGCCAGATCAACTGCCATGTGACCCATCCTGTGTTTCACCCCCCTTCCCCCCCTTCTTTTCGTGGTCAGGTAACCACCCACACCACTTCACTATCCAAATGCTTCAGAAATCAGGAGCAGGTTGAATGTGCCAGCCATCCTCGGGTATCTTTGTTGATGGTCCTAATTGTATTTATTTGCAGTTTTTTATAGCACATACCAGCTGCAGCGCTGTCCGAGTGCTCTACTGCATTTGAGTCTCGACATGACAAGTGACTGTGCTGCCATTTCTAATAGAGACTTCTAACAGCAGATTCCTCACCTTAGAATATTTCCCAGGCGGCAGACTGGATCTGGAAAAACGTGAGCAGCACCTCTGCACGCACGGTAGGTGGCATTGTTCAGCTCCGCGACACCATCTTCCTCAACAGAAGTGATGTCGCGCTGCCCATATATGCACCATCGTAGAGCACTGACATCAGTTACTCTCTTACCACACTAACAGCGTGAATATGGAGAGCTAGCTCAGTAATTTTTTACCACTTTGTTAGACCTTTTATGTGCAGTAGCTGCTAGTGTGCTTAGAAACCAGCCCCCTTCAAACCCAATGGGATTTCAACCTCGTGGGGACTGCCACAGACAAATCTCAGTGTCAGATCCTCACTTTCTGTCTCCGGTGCCTGGGGTCGGGCCACCTCCCAAGGCCTTTGACGAGTGCAAGTCCATACTCCCAACGCGATCCATGAGCTGGCAAAGAAGCTCCTGGTGATGAGGTTACCGTGGACGATCCATCTTCCTGCTCCATGATGTCCTCTTTGAAGTTGGATAAGTCGAAAAAGCACAAAAATAAGTCGTCAAACCATTCTTCTGCTTCCCCTCCTGACATCGTGCTTTGACTCCCTGCTCCCGTACTTCACCTGCAGACCCAGCGTCCAGCCCCCTTCTGCCTTTTCCAAAGTTTCTTGGAGGCGGAGCGACTCCTGCTCAGTTGAAGGAGTTCTACGACACCATGCATGCCATTTTTGGGCCACCGATACTCTCTGATTCACCTCTGAGCCCCACAGAGCCGATAGATGCCCCTGCTGGGTTACCGATGGCAGGCCCGCTCCAGACACCAGCCAAGCCCTCTGGATCTACACCAGATCCGGATTGACGTCTCCATGGGTGCCTTCTTCCTCCCTGGCTCCATTCCATCTTGTGCCAGCCCTCACGCGCTGGATGGTGAGCCCATCATCCCCGACTCCGAATCGGTGCCGCCCCAGTGCCATTCTATGTCAATGCCGGCACCTTCCAGGCCCTACCAACCTCAGGACTTACCATCCCTAGATAGACCCTGCCTTCCTGAAGGGTGAGATGAGGAAAAAGGGTTTGGTCCCTAAGAGGAAGACCCTGAGCCGGAAGAAAGCTGGTATGAGGAGCTGAGTGACGCCAGTGGCTTGGACACCTCACCAGACTCTGACATGCTTTCCCCTCCGGGCCCTATTTCGAAGGAGAGCAAATGCTTTTCCACCGTGAGTAGCAGGGCTATGGAGGTCCTCCACCTACAGCTGCCAGCTGTCGAGTTCAAGACCAACGTCTTGACAGAGGTGCTTCATCAAGGAGCAGGCTCGGCTGAGCCATTGCTCCCCTTCATTAAAGACCTCACCAACGTTCTCCTGGGGGCCTGGGTCAAACCTTGCACAGGGGCTCCTGTGTACTGCGTGATTGCCCGAGGCCACCAATTTGCCCCAGGAGACCCAGCTCTCCTAGCACCCCTCCCTTGTGAGCCTGGTTGTGCAGGACTCAACAGCCAAGGTCCAGCCAAATATGTTCCCTTACAGTCCACTGGATAGGGTATCCAAGAGGCTGGACAGTTTTAGGAAGTGCACTTCCACCAGCGGTCAGTGATCACTGCATAGCAACATCACAAAATAAAATGATTGACGGAGTGTTGAAACTTTTCAAACACTCACCACCAGTCACAGAACTGGGTTTAATGCATCGTTATTTTGCTCCCCACATCTCCCCAGTTTGCACCTAGCCATATGCAAATCTGTCTTGACCCTGCTCCCCATGGAACAGTCCAGCCCGAACTGACAAGCCAGGTCCTCTGTGGACTGGAAGCAAGCATCATGGGACCGGTTTTGGGGTAACACCCCTCATCAGCCAGGCTAGCTTGAATCTAGTCGGGCAGAAAACACTGGATCTATATCTGGGCATACCTTTAGCCACTTATGGCGCACATAGCAACATCACAAAATAAAGTGATGGATGGAGTGTTAAAACTTTTTATCCCCCACCCCAGTCACAGATCTGGGTTTATCCATCGTTATTTTGCTCGCCACGTCACCCCAGTTTGGATCCAGCTATATGCAAATCAGTCTCGACCCTGCTCCCCATGGGAACAGTCCTGCCCAAACTGCCAAGCCAGGTCCTCCCTGGACCGGAAACCAGCATCCTGGGACCGGTTTCGGCATATCACCCCTCATCAGCCAGGATGGCTTGAATCCAGTTGCGCAGCCAGCAAGGGACCCACGTCTGGGCATACCCTTAGCCACTTATGGCTCACATAGCAACATCACTGCATGCCTCTTGGGTCGATATTCCCATGCGTTGTGGGACTTGATTGAACGGCTGCTTGCCATGCTTCCTGAGGAGGACTAAGCCATCCTCAATCAAAACTTAATGGACGGTCGGGATGCAGCAAAGTTTGCCATCAGATGTGGGCTGTATACCACGGATTCCCTGGGTAGAACCATGGCATCTATGGTGGTGCTATGTCACCACACCTGGTTGCAATCACTGGGTTCTCGCGGGATGTCCAGTCGTCCTTGATTGACATGCCCTTTGATGGCTTTCACCTATTTGGTGACAAATCTGACTGTGTGCTCATGCGCTTTTGCTGTTCAGGCTATGATACTGACATTTCAGCCTCTACCCTGGATTTCCCTGAGATTGACTGAGGCTGCTGGGTCATATTGTCTCCTGCATCCTGCTGGTGAAGAATGCCCGATGGCACATGCAGGCTCTGCATTAGCATCTGTAGTCCCAGTGGGCGCAGCATCAGTCCTGATATTTCTCTGACCTGGTCCAGATATCGTAGTTGACTGCGCAAGATCTGCAATGGTGACTGACGAACCACAAGTGGGTCAGCAGGAGACCCCTCTTCCTTCCCCGCCAATAACTTACATTGGTGACATATGCATCACTCCTGGGTTAGGGCGGCCATCTAGAAGGGGTGGAGATCGTAGGACTCTGTTCTCCAGCAGAGTCTCAACTCCACATCATTCTCCTGGAGCTGAGGGTCATCCGCTTGGCATTAAAGCCTTCTGTCCATCCATCAAGGGAAGGCTGTTTCAGGTGTTCACGGACAACACCACCACCATGTGGTATTGCAACAAACAGGGGAAGGTGGGGGTCATCGGCCCTGTGCCAGGATGCTCTGCGCCTTTGGACTTGGAGGGAGTGCCAGGACATTTTGCTGGCTGTGCAGCACCTGACAGGATCTGTGAACACCAGGGCAGATGAGCTCAGTTGTCAATGCCTTCTGCACAAATGGCAGTTACTGTCAGATGTGGCCCGAGGTCTCTTCCAAGGAGGGGTGGAAACTTGTCTCGATCTGCTCGCCACTGCCGAGAATGCACAAGGTCAGCCCTTCCGCACTTTGGAGTTTCCAAGACGGCTCTTGCTCGGAGACGCATTCTGCCTCGATTAGAACTTGGGACTCCTCTATGCCTTCCATCGATACCACTCCTGCCTAGTGTTCCCTGTAAGATGCACACCTGCCCAGCCTTTCTCTACACACCATGCAGTACGAGGCTTTGAGTGCTCACAGAGATGAAACTTAAATTGTCTTTCCCATTATAAATATGCATGCCTGCTCTTTAATCTATTTGCATCGGGGTGGAGATCCACACCGTAAGCAAGCGTCTCACTTTCTTTATTTAATGCAGGATAAATGACATGCTTCTGCACCTTGTTAACCCGTGAATGCCACTGTGTGACGTTTTCTACTTGTGGGTGTTCTACAGCTGCTGTACAAGCAGCCCCAAGGCATAACAAGCATTTGCAATGCAAAAGGTCTCGCATTTACGCGAGTTTAAGCTATAGGCATTGTAAATGACAATGCCTTTTATTTATGTTTTAAAAACGAAAACAAAAATAAAAGGCATTGTTATTTGCCATGTCAATAGCTGAAACTCGCGTAAATGCGAGACCTATTGCATTGCAAATGCTTGTTTACCAGTGGCCACAGGAATATCTTTCAAAACCCTTTGCTTTCCCTTTGCAATCCATGGACTGGGACCTGGCGTCTTACAAGTCGAAACTCAGACTATATAACCACAGGAGAAAGGGCAGGTGGAGATTGGCCCCTACTCTCCACAAAACCCACACAGAAGACAGCGGCTTCTCAGTCGAGACTCGCAAACCATGGAATAAACTACCAAAGAAAATCATATGCAATTCAGAAGAACCATAAAGACCTGCCTCTTCCCATAACTAAGGCCACAGGACTAACTGGTTTGTATACGCTGCTTGCGGGCCTGTGGTCACACTTCTTCGCTGTCTAGCACACGCGTCAAGTTAGGCTGCATGAAATATTGGAGCGCTCTCTTTGGGCATCTTGTGCAACATCGATAACCAATACTGAAAGCTGGCACTGCCATCGAAACCCTTCTTTCATTCAAGGACCTCAGAAGCACAGACCCTGGTCTGCGAAGCACGTTGGGGCATCAACATGATGTAGGGAAGCACCGTAAAAAAATACTGTAATGCAATTTAATCTGTTATAATCAGCCAGTGATAAATTTGGGGAATAAATTGGTGCCTGGGCTCTCGTCAGGAGGCAATGCAGCTTGCACCACGCATTGCCCCTGCCATGCTGCTAATGATAGTAACAACACAACTACTCACCATCACACTCCTCCTACAAGTGTGACAATTCATACTATTCCAGGCCCCCAAAGCTATAAGAACGGCTTGGGCGGCAGGTAATAGTCATTGTTAATGTATATTGAATGAATAACTACCTGTTGCTGTGGTCATCTCTAAATGAGTCAGACATTGGCACTTTGTGGCAGACTGTCACAAGCACGGGTGCCAGCACCGGAAACCATTGGCTCAAATTAAGCACTGTAATCAGCAGAACCAACAACGCATTCAAGTAAAAGGCATACACGCCATTAGACCTCTCACATCACATGCCTTAGGCCCAGGAACATCAGACTACTCTGGTCACTCACACGCAACATTAATACAGTTCCCGCAGATGTCACTGTGCACTCCCTATATTCCTAGACCAGGCACTCTCCCGTGGAGTGACATCCTACCTGTCTGCTAATGCACGTCCCTTCAAGAGCAGTCCCACTGGCCTGCAGAGTTTTTTTCAGCCAGCAGCACGGAGCATGTTGCAGTTCTAGTCCCACTTTTATAATTTGAAAAGTGAAACTACAAGTCCCAACATGCTTCGTGCTAAGGAATGAAATCCTTGAACCCCCGATGCTCGCATTTATGCAATGTGCCCAGTTTGGCAACATAATGCATTTCCAATCCTACCTCAAGGTGGTGGCATTTCCCAGCCCATGATGGGAACACGAGAGACTTAGACGGCCAGGTAAGTATATAACAGAAGAACTTACACCACAGTGACAGGACAGAGAGGGAAAGAGAACAGCTGTTAAAATATGCACCCCCTGAGTCAGGAGGGCACATTCTCTGTGGCTTTGAAATGCAAACACAGACCCAGGGGGTGCCGGAATCGGCATTTGCCCGGTCACGATGACATTTTTGGTCTGCACTTGGAAAAGGGCAGTGCGTCAAACAATTCGACCGCACCATGAGGGGCGGCCCAGCCTGCCCAAAACACTCTAGATCCGGATGCCTGGCTGTGTCACGGACGCTAGCGCCTCCCGCTTTCTATTCTTGTACGCCATTGCCATGCCAACCCAAAGGGCAGAAGGATAACTAATAAAGCCTGCTCTCTGTCGCCATGGCAATCTCAATCTCTCGCCGCCGTCACAGGCCTCCGTGTTCAGTGGTCTGTTCTGAAGAGGCATTGATTGGGGTCGGGGCTTCAGTCCCGAGGAGCCTGGACTGAAGACCCAACTACCGCCTTATGCAAACTAAGAGTCTCCCGCGGTACTTCAGTCACTATGGACCACAGCATAATGCACTCGTGCAGCAGGCAGGATGAGGGGACAGGAAGAGGCGTTGGGGCCAGAGCTGCAGCTATGGAGCCAGGTTCCAATCTCGGCGTCGGCTCAACATCCTGTGACTCTGGGCAAACCGCTTAATCTCCCCTGCCTACCAAAACTAGGCGAGCAGCTCAGCTGTGCTCAGTCGCTCTGGAGTCTTGTAACAAAC
The DNA here is from genome assembly GCA_963921515.1 of Calotriton arnoldi. Taxonomy (NCBI): domain Eukaryota; kingdom Metazoa; phylum Chordata; class Amphibia; order Caudata; family Salamandridae; genus Calotriton; species Calotriton arnoldi. The sequence continues at coordinate 1,401,956 of CAWUFW010001624.1, read as the reverse complement.
AATGCCAATGTTGCTCATGCAGACATTCTGGCTAACTTCATCGTGGTCATGACAAAAGATACTTATCTCTGTTTATACATCGTACATGACAACAATTACCACTAGAAAAACCACTAACTTCGGGGTTTGTAGCAGCGTGCTGACCTGCGTAGAGGGCTTCAGCGACTCTTCAGGGGCAGTGCGCGTGACGTGAATTAAATTATATTTAACGTGGCTGAATGTCCTTTTCTTCCAGGTTTTAGGGACAAAAAAAATATACAAATTAAGAACAAGCACGGAATCGAAACCTGTGGTGCGCGCGCACCACAGAGGAGCCGAACGCGGGAATCTAAACCTGTGGTGCGCGCGCACCACAGAGGAGCGGGGGGCGAGGGAGCCTGTCGTTTGTGCCGCACGCTGATGCGCGTCCTAGACACGGACGGGAATGGGCGGAGCAAAGGCGGGCCATGCGCCCGCCTTTGCCCAATTGCGTGCCGTTTTAAAAAAAAAAGAGCACACTACAGCCAATGTGGGCTTCCGAAAGCAAAACCACACGCACGAGCGTGTGGTTAGCTTTCTGAAGCCCATACAAGAGGTTGCGCGGTCTGCGCGAGCAGTGCTGAGCACTGCAATGCTAGGCGCGAGACCTAAAAAGGCAAAGCCAAGAGCTTGGCTTCATATATTTCTATGTGATTTATAGGACACGTGTAGTGAAGCTTTGCTAAAAAATTACTTCTATAATGAAAGAGAACTTAGTCAACTAAGTGTGTTGATTATTTGATACAACGCTCTGTCACAAACCACATTGAAGAAACTGTTCAGAAAGTGTGAAAAGAATGGTCTGTTTATAATATTTAACTGTGGTTCTTCAGATAAAATGGATTGCATTGAAAGAAGAGTCCAGCTTACCTGATGCTGATCTAAATTGACACAGAGACAAGTATTACAGTGTTTGTGATTTCAGAAAGATGTGGGGAGAAAAAGGGTGTATCTGACTAGCAGATTTGAGAGACTACAGAGGACATGATGTGAAGGGGAGAAAAGGAGTGAACGAGACACCTCAAAGCTCACGATCCCTTCCACAGACCTTAGTAATGTTTAATTCAGTGTAATATTTTCAGAATTGACAAAACAATATTGTTACTCATTTATCAGATACTGTTAACAAGGCCAATATTTTTGGTTCACGTTAGGTGTATGTTGTATGATATGTCTGGATGCAATAATATAAAACTGACAGGGTAGCTGCTAAATAATGGTCACGTGGCACAGTGTGTGAAAAACAGTATTTTAGTTTGCATGTTTTAAGGCATACTCTTAATTAAAGAGGCCAGCCCTTTTGGAAGGTATTCCTAGTAATGCTTTTTTGGCAATGCCCCCCTTTGCAGACCTCCTCACTCACACCTTTTTTCATGCCACTTGAAGCACTGGTGGTTCCGTTTCAGTCTGCTTCTGAGCTAAACATATTTTACTGAAGTCTTGCCCTGTTGCGGATCCCTACTAAATCTCTTCAATCAAGAGAGACCACCTCCTGGTGTAGGAAAAGACCAGATGATGATGCTACCAACTACTAGTACGTCAATGGCAAAGCATATACCATCGACTGAAAATAGTTGTTGAGGGTTCCACAGATTTTTTTCAAAAAGGATTTCTCCAGAACATCATATCCCACTCTTCTTTGATTTTTGTTGATATCTGTGTATAGCACAATCTTTTTTGTTTTTCTTTACTGTGAACATTTTCTCAGGCCCCATATTATCCACTAGAAGCAGTCTTTAAATATGTCATTACGTGTCACTCTCGCTAATGAGTTGCAATTTTGCTTGGATTGGTTACTGTCCTGTAACCTTTTGATGTTTTGCTGTACTCTGCTTTTAATTCTCCTGCAATAAACATAGATGTTTTACCTTATTCATAAGACTTGCCTGATGTGACAGACATAATTAATTATGAAGAATACAAAAATGAATGAAAATTAATTAAGATAAATGATAACGAAGAACCCTATATGAGGAAAATGCAGTTTGCATTTCATAGAGAATTATAAAGAAATCATGAAAATACTTAAATGAAGAAAATCCCAGTCAACAGCTTGAATCCCAACTCTAACACTAAAGTGCCCGCTTACTCTCATGCGCACATTAACCTTAAACCTAACCCTAAACTTTAACCTAAATCTAAGCACAACTACAAATCTAACTTTTACTCAAAATAAACATTTCTTACTTTTCTTTTTTTTTTTTTTTTTTCTTTATGGGTTTCTACTAAGGCCCTCATTATGAGGGTCCCATAAATTACAGTCGCCCCCCTAACAGATGTTACGGGCCCAATGGAATTGGACATTTTCACATGGAGATTGCAGCTGATGAAAGCAGCCAAAATCCCATCTCAAAACTAGTGGAAAATAAGCAGTAATTGGGGGGGAAACTAGTGAGAACTTTAACAAGCCACTCGTTATGTTATAATGACTTATAAAGCGCACAAATACCAACTGGTGTCTCGGCGCTGGCTGCTTCTGGGAGACAAAGCCTACTTATTAAAAAGCCAGGTTTTTAATTGTTTCCTGAACGCCAATAGGGTAGGAAGGGCTCTAATCTGAGGAGGAAGAGAGTTCCATAACTTAGCCATGGCAACCACAAAGCTTCTGTCACCCCAGTTAGTTCTATATGTTCTGGGGACTGCAAGCAGGTTTGTGCCTGAAGAGCGCAGGGGTCTGCTGGGTGAATAAATCTTCAATGAGTTCTTCAGAAACTCTGGCCCTATGTTGTGGATCACTTTATAGGCAATGCACAGCGCCTTGAATTTTATTCTGCTTCTAATTGCCAACCAATGTAGTTGTCTGATGACCTTAGAAACAGTATTAAATGTAGGTGTGCCAGAAAGCATCCTAGCAGCTGTGTTCTGTACCAGCTGAGGCTTATTTAAAACCGTTTCCTGAGCATTGATCAGTAAACTGTTGCAATAATCCACTATGGACATTACCAAGGCAGATATAATCATTCTCCTAGCTTCAACCGGGATGAAAGGGAACAGTTTCTTCATCATTCTAAGAGTATAAAAGCAAGAGGAGACCACAGAGTTTACATGACATTTGTAGGACAGCTTGTCGTCTAAGACGACACCCAGATTTTTGGCCTTAGGTACTGAGTCAGGGGGCTGTCCCAGTTTATCTGGCCACCATCGGGAGGACCAGACAGGGGATAGATTTCCAAAGACAATTACCTCAGTTTTGGACGAATTCAGTTTGAGGCAATGTCTGGACATCCAAGCGCTGATAGTCCGCATACCATCATGAAAATTAACCAAGTCATTTTCACTGTTCTTATGAACGGAGAGAACAATTTGGGTATCGTCTACGTAGGACGTAAGCGTTAGGCCAAAAGATTTCATCACCCACGCCAGATCGGTGACATAAATGTTACAAAGCGTGGGACTGATGGAGGAGCTCTGCAGAACTCCACAAGGAAGTGAAAAGATGGGGGAGTCAAAGTCGCCTAGATTGACTGATTGCACCCGGTTAGACAAAATGGATGTCAACACAGATTTGGCTTGTTAGTAATGCCTAGAGAGGAAATACGGTTGATCAGGAGCCCGTGATCAACCGTATCAAAGGCTGCTGATAATTCTAGTAAAACGAGCGCAGCTGCACCTCCTCTGTCTAGAGCGAACCTTATCTACTCAGTGGCTTTCATGAGCGCAGTCTCTGTACTATGGCCTTTCCTGAAACAGAATTGTGTTTCATCCAGAAACTTGTTGTCATAGATGTATTGGGCCAATTGATCATTCTTTACCTTTTCAGCAAGTTTGGCAGGCAAAGGAAGACGTGCAGTGTGCCGATAGTTATTAGTGTCCGCTGGGTCTAGATTGTTTTTTTTTAGTAGCGGAAGGATAGAGGCCTTTTTCCATTGAGAGGGATAGATACCTGAAATGAACATGGAGTTAAAAATATTGGCCAGAGTGTAACAAACGCTTGAGTAGCTATGTTGGCATGGCTACCAGACGGAGACGCAAGTTTGGACACCAACTGAAACAGTTGTTTGGTAGAGTCTTGAGCAGATTCTATTTCCCGAGTGAAATAGCTACTCTTCTCCATTATTAGGAGGCGTTTGTAATTAGCCAATGCTAACTTCTAATGAGATTTCTCCTGGCTGTCGTATTCCCGGCACCAGCATCTCTCTTGTTTCCTGCAGCGTTGTTTCTCAAGCCTCAAAGCCTTGGAGTACCAAGGGGCCGATGCAGTTTTTCTATTTTTTTAAACTGTTTTATATGGGACCAGTTTAGCAAAGGAGACTTGAAGCCAGTCCGTATAACTCATGGTGGCCTGCTCTGGATCTGAGGAGAGTTCTGGCTTAGTGTCAGATAAATGCTGTTTAAGAAGAGCAAGATCCAAATTGTTTAGGGGGCCCCCGCTTAGTGAGCAAAGAATTATGTGTCAAAAGACCAACATCGAATAATACAGCGTGGTGATCAGACCAAGCCATTGGGAGGACCTCCTTTACGGTGATCTGCTCGTTATTGGTGAAAAAGCTGTCTAAAATGTGTCCGGCGATGTGAGTGAGAGAGCTAACTTTCTGAGAGAGGCCTACAGATTCTAGCTCAGTAATAAGGGCTGCTGAGTCCTTATCATCCATGGCCTTTAAGTGAAAATTGAAATCCCCCAGAATAGTGAATCTCGATTCACATGCGGGGGTCTCTAATAGATTTCCCATTGAAGCTAGAAAATCTCCCCTGGGGCCAGGAGGGTGATAAAGAAGCATTCCTTTAAAGCACTGATGCTCCGAGAGCGCTATGTTAAAGCTAAGTGCTTCACAGACCGTTGAAGGGACCATCTCTCCTTTAACTGATAGGGTATCTCGATAAATAAGTGCCAAACCTCCCCCTCTTTTCTTAGGTCTGTCCAGTCTGTACACTGAGAAACCAGCAGGCATGGCTATGCAGAAATATGGACCTGCCGAGGGGTCAACCCATGTCTCCGTTATGAATAAAAGATCAAATTGATAGTGATCCAGTAGCTCAGCTATTTCATATTTATGTCTAGGGAGCGAACGTGCATTAATAAGGGCAGTCTGAACCTTGTTGCGTCTATTGTTATTGTAACTGGGAGCATTGCTGGCGGAGAGTTGTAAATAATCTCGCTGTGCCAAATCTTGGGCCTCCATCGAGAAGCAACATATGGGGCAGGTAAGTTTGGTCCTCTTAAGGAGGTCCGCTAGGTCAAAGCACCAATAAGAATGCTGGGAGACCTTAGGTGGCTTGTTGAGGGCGTGTAGTTCCTTACCGGTGTAAACCGCCATATTCTGCTTCATACCTTTGGAAAACTGAGCAGGGGTCCTGGCGCTAAGCGCGATCTGGCTGCGGACGCGCGCAGATGGGCTTGCCTTTGGTGCGCCAGCGACGCAGACGCGCTATGGTACACTTTAAATAGCCCTCCAGGGCAGGGGAGGTGTCCCAAGGCAGCGCCGGAGCGCGAGTAAAACAAAGGGTCAAAGCAAAAAGGAGTTCTAACTGGGGTCCAGCGACCCCTGCAGGGCTCGCAGGCTCACCCTGCGAATGCTGCAATACTGGTAAAACAAAGTTAATGAAAGTAAAAGGGAGAAATAGTTAAAACATACAGTAATTAAAACGGAAGACTAGCTTCCTTAAGATGGCACCTACAGAGGGAGCCAGGCACCTCCCAAACGGCCCAAGAGCCTACAAGGAAATAAACAGCAGGCTTTCCGTCCGGGCTCAGGAGGAGCTGCGCAGACGCGCTATAGTACACTTTAAATAGCCCTCCAGGGCAGGGGGCGTGTCCCAAGGCAGCGCAGAAGCGCGAGTAAAACGAAGGGGTAAAGCAAAAAGGCGTTTTAACTGGGGGCCAGCAACCCCTGCAGGGCTCGCAGGCTCCCTGCGAACGCTGCAATACTGGTAAATGAAAGTTTAAGGGAGAAATAGTTAAAACATACATTAATTAAAATGGAAGACTAGCTTCTTTAAGATGGCGCCTGCAGAGGGAGCCAGGCACCTCCCAAACAGCCCAAGAGACTACAAGGAAATGAACAGCAGGCTTTTCGTCCGGGCTCAGGTGGAGGTCGTAATGAAGATATGTTTTCTTCCTTTTCACATGATACCCATGTAATGGCCTGTACTATTAGTGCTTTGTTATGGACCTGATGTACATTATGCTCCTCAGATGCCCGCCTGAGCCTCACTGGGCCTTGTTACTTGGGAAGCACAAGGGTTTGTCAAACTTAGAAAGTGAATAAATTTAAAATCAGTGCATACAGTCATGAGCAGTAGAATAGAAAAGTACACATTTTTAGATAAAGTATATTATCATATCACGTTGCATTGTAGTAGACCAAAATATATTTCTTGAATTATCCTCAACCCACATATCATGTTTTAATGTAATATCTTATGCTTCAATATCTCTCCTTCTGTCCGCATTTTGAAAATATCATTTTTGTTGCATTGTATTTTCAGGTTTCCGTCTCCACCAGAAAAGGATAATTCACGTGAAAGCTTTTCTTCAAGCCTAATGCCAAAAAAAGGCAGAGTTATGCCTGATACGCCTATTATGAGAGCCTTCAAAGACTTTGAAGATGGAAAAGTTTTGAAAAGTTGGGGCACACAAACAGAGAAGATGGATTCTTCTAACAGTAAATTTCATTTGCTTCTTGGTTTACTGCTTTACTTTGTACCACTCCTGTCAGCATTATCCATCTTGCCAATGCCTCACATGTTGCCCAAAAATATTAATACTACATCTGACTATGTTTACATGAATGTTCAGTTGGTCCCACTGGAGTGTCTTGAATGTTAGTCAGGATCTACTTATTTTTACACATTTTAGGAAAGTGGGTTATTATTGTGGTGGACAAGTGTCCACCTCAAAGGAAAAGGCGACTTCCTGCTAGATGTCACACAAATTAAATTAAATAAACCCGTACTCAATCCCTGGTAAGGTGTCACACAGCAGGCAGGCATAAATCAAAGGCAATGTGTAAAGTGTTTAAGCAATGCATAAAAAATAGAGTTTCACAAAGCGCAATAAAATTCAACAACTAATTTTAAAGTAAACAGAGAAGTGTCATGAGTAAAATGAGAATACAACAACACATATCCAATAAGGGGAACTGGAGATGTGCATTTTTAAATATTTAAATTGGTGCCAAAAAGCAGACGGTGGCAACGATAGTTTATGAAAGTGGTAAACCGGGACGTTGGCACGATTTTAGGCTGACCACGATGGAGCCCTGGTCGGATACAACAACTGGATTGGTCCCAGTGAAAGTCTGAAGACAAAAAGTTCAGATGCATTTCTATGTCCAAGCACAAAAAGTGCCTGTAGAAAATTCACCTTTTCTGCATAGTCACCCCAACTTTTTCGCCTTTTGCTGGACTCTATATTTTTGTTGCCTTTAAAACTCTGTACACTTTACCCCTGATAATCAGCTGTAAAGTGTCAGTACGCCTCCTTTCAACATGATGAAATGGGTATACTCCTAGTTGGCATGCATAATATACCTGCAAGTCCCCAGTATATGGTATAAAGTGCACCCAGGGGCCTGTAAGTTACATGCCACTAGTGGACTGTCGCACCTATTGTGCCATTCACTACAGTAACAGTGTAAAACATGGTTTCAGGTCTAGCAGTGTAGCCTAACTGTAGCAGCATTAAAACTGTAATTTGACATGCCAGAATAAACCCTTTTGACAGGTCAAAATTTCCCCTTTGAAATTAATAAGTCATCTCTAAGTATGCTGTGTGGCCCACAAGATAGGGTGCGTGGTATTTAAAAATAGTACATATAGAAATTTTTATTTTAATATGTATAGTAACTAACACCCAAAAGCTAGTTTTTATTGTGACTGGCCTAGCTGTCCTATGTAGAAAAGCAGAGTATGGATTGAAATCCTAATGCTTTATTGTATGAAAGTGCCCTCTTTTTGCATGGTTGCCCCCACTTTTTGCCAAACTGCTGATGTACTTTGAGTGTGCCCAGGGCCTATGTTCCTTCCCTAAAACTGCATTAAGACAAAACCCAATTGGCACTCTTTGGCCACAGGTCAGTCCCTTGTAAATGGTACCACAGGTACCAAGGGCACTGTGGCCAGGGAAGGCATCTAAGGGATGCAGCACTTCTTGTGCCACCCTTAGAAGCCCTGTACCTTTACACACACTGCCATTGCAGGCTGAGTGTTCTGGTGAAGAACAAAGTGAAGAGTCGACATGGTACACATCCCTATGTGCCATGCCTACAACCCACTGCCCTGGCATAGGTCAGCCACCCCTCTAGCTGGGTGCACTATGCCAGTGGTGAGGGTACAGGTGTATGAGCCCTGTACCCCTACAGTGTCTAAGCCAATTCATAGACATTGTAAGTGCAGTAATGCCATTAAGAGTATATGGTACTGGGAGTTTGTCATTACGAACTCCACAGCACCATAATGGCTTTACTGAAAACTGTGAAGTTTGGTATCAAACTTCTTAGCACATTAAACCCACACTGATGCCAGTGTGGGTTTTATAACATGCTAATAATACCACTAAATAAGGGTGTGGAGGGAGGGATAATGTTAGCCTCCGCTTCTTTAATGAAATCCTGATTCTCTAGTCATGTTAATCTGAATATCGCCATTTCATTACAAGACCAGAGGCTACCATTATGCATGTTGAAAGCCCCTTAACACCACTTCAGACATATGCTCAACTGGTCTAAAACAATGTTTCGCAAAGGTGTCCACATTTGACCAATCCGCTGCCTTCAAAATATTCTCCAAACTTCCACCATACCAACAACACTTGCTTGCCATAGCTCCCCTGATGGAATGAACTTTTCCATATTCACTCCTGCTTGTTCCATCATACATCTCACCCACCTTGAGATTGTTGCTGTACTTACCGCATTATAAGGTTTGACAAACAAAATCAGTAATTGGTGTTCACCATCCCTCCTATTCTCCGCTGCTCTGCACTCATACTCCCTCAGACAATCTACCACACACAACTTCTTACACTCCTCATACATCGGATAAAATACTGAAGTTGACGTAGTCTTTGTTCTTTTTGTATCTCAAAAAATACACCATCCTGGCAGAAGTACCTATTATTAATCTCTAAACACTTCACATCAGACACACTTCTGCATGAAATCAAACGCTAGCTTAATAGAAATATTCTTATTACTCAAAAACCTATTCATATGCCAGTCAAGAAACAACTTCAAAACCAAATTTACATCCCAAATCACGCCGTAACGTGACTTAGGTGTCCTCTTTAATCTCATACTCTTTAATATTTTACAGACCAAAACATTGCTACCCATTAAGCTACCTCCTACAAAAGCATGTCCTGCTGAAACAGCTGACCTATAACAATTAATGGTACGATAGCTCAGCCCCTTATTAAACTGTTCCACTAGGAAATTCACTAACTCCACTACAGGAGCCTCCACGGGATCCAAACTCTGTTCCATGCACCAGTGTACCCAGAACCTCCATACTCATTTATACATTTTCCTAGTGCCCAGGCTTCTTTGAGTAACTCCGCAGCCTCCTGTGAAAGTCCCTCGAACGCACTGGATCCCCTGATACCTTCCAAACAAGAAGGTCCAACATACCGCTCTGAATCAAAGGATGAACCTCTCCTAGCTCGTTTACCAGCATACCTTCTTCTGCTCTCATTAGAAACGGAACCTTGCAAGCCAATTCCAGCACCACCGGAAACCAAGCCTGCAACACCCAAAATGGAGTCACCAAAACCAACTGACATCCTTCTCTACTCACAGTAATACCCTCTGAATCATAGCAAATGGCGGGAAAAGTGTAACCTTTCAAGTCCGTCCAAATCTGCTGAAAAGCATCTATCGCTGCAGCCCCTGGATCTGGCAACCAACTGTAATACTTGTCTAACTGGCATGTCAACCTTGTTGCAAACAGATCCACTTCCAACTGACCCAATACCTTCTGTATCCTCCTGAAATATTCTGTCCACAGCATCCAGTTGCTGTAGTCCTTCACATGCCTGGAATTCCAATCCGCTACCACATTCCGTACTCCTGGAATGTATTCTGCTCTTAAAGCTATTTTGTTCTTTAAAGAAAACAGCCACAACTCCTTCACCACATCCGATAGACTCTTCGATCTGCAACCCCCCAATTTTTATATGCTACCGCTGAAATGTTGTCCATCTTCATAAGCACTGTCTGACCCTGTAACTTCACCTTGAAGCTCTTCAATGCATACAACTCGGCTGTCAGTTCCAGACAGTTTATATGCAGGTCCTTCTCTTGCCTTAACCAAGCACCACCTGTTTCCTGAAGTCCCAGACGAGCCCCCCATCCTAAAAGGCTGGCATCCGTCTCCAGGATAACATTCGGTAGGCAACCAAAAATTGGTCTTCCATTCCAAACCTTAAAATTGTGCAACCACCACTCTAGTTCTTCCTTCGCTTCCACATTCAACCCTACCTGGTTCCCATGCCATAAACCTGCTCTCAATGTATCTGCTTTCACCCTTTGCAAGGCTCGATAATGCAGGGGCCCTGGAAAAATTACTTGAATCAAAGTTGAAAATAAACCTAGAATCCTTGCCAAATCCCTCAAGGTCAATGACCTCTTCCGCAGAACTCTCAACACCTCTTTCTTTATCATTTTCACCTTCTTCTCTGGTAACTTTAGCACTTCTCCAACCGTATCTATTGTAAACCCAAGGAAATCTAAGCTCTGTGCTGGTATAAAATTGGACTATGTTTGGTTTATCCAGAAGCCCAAACTCTCTAACATATCTATTACAACTCTGAGCTGTCTCCTCAATTCCTCTGCGTCCTGAGACATCTATAAGATATCGTCTAAATACACAATCAAACGGAAACCTCTCTCTCTGAAATATGCCACTACTACACGCATCAACTTCATGAAGCACCTAGGTGCTGAAGACAGGCCAAAAGGTAGGCATAGGAATTGATATAATTGGCCTCTCCCCCTGAATTGAAGAAATTTCTGACTGCTTTCCCTCATTGGTACCGTGAAGTAGGAATCCTTCAAAACCAACCTCACCCGCAGTCCTTCGACTGCAACATGTCCCTCAAAAGATGTATTTCTTCCATTTTGAAATGTCTGTAAACTAACGACCGATTCAGACTTCTCACATTTATCACCGGTATCCATCCTTTGTCTTTCTTTTCCACCCAAAACAAGGTGCTTACAAAGCCTTTCAAATGTTCCTCTACCATACATTTTGCTTCCTTTTTTAACATTTCCTTCACCTCTAAATCTGCAATCTATGCTTGATCTCAAGTCAAAACTAATGCCTTTGGTTCCACGATCTGAACTGGTTTTTGAACAAAGTCTATTTCGAACCCTTGTACTACATTTAAAACCCCAGGATCCCTTGTAATCACCTGCCATGCTCCTATGAAAAACCTTAAACGTCCTCCTACCTTTTCTAGGGAAGAACCAAAAGTTATCTGCATACTCACCTCGAGTGCCTGGACCCGACTGACTTCTTCCTCTTCCACCTCTCGTCCCTGGGGTATCTTCCTCTTTGAGGGAAAAAGCCTGAGGAACCCTGGAAACCCCTTCCTGTTCCTCTGTAGTTATAGTTGTATTGGGACCTCTGAAAGCCTCGGCCAGCATACAGTCCCTGTTTACCGGCCCTAGCAAAAACACCTCCAAATACTTTTCTCATGTTTGTCTGCGCCTTTTCCAGCGCAGCAAAGGTAGAAACATGTTTCCCCAGACTTTTTACAAAACCTTCTCCAAAAGTAAGCCTTAAGGCTCCTCACTAGGCTCCTTATTTGCTATATCTCCTATTTTTGGACTGATTTTCATCGAAACTGTCTTCCTCCTTTTTGCCAACAATCCAGAGTTAGCATTGCTCAAGAAGACCATAGCCCTCTGGCTCCAACCGCGCAAGAGCTGCACGTCAACCTGCTCACCGTTTATGTACGCCTCTTCTGCCATGTCCATAATTTTTGCTAAAGGACCCAACACATCTAATAAACTGTCCCGACACTGTTTCAATGATCGTTCTAATCCTTTCCGCGGATCCTTCCCTAACTTAAATAAATAAGATATTAAATCCGGGTCCAGATTTGGGGTAAAGCAGACCTTATTGTCAATTTGAGGCCTTGAGCACTCCGCTCTCAAAACACTCCTCACCTCTCTTTCTAAGGGCTTTCTGACCCAATGTTTGATGAACTTAGCAACATGATCCAGCGGCCACCAATCCGCCCTTCTAGGGTACCTTAATTCGTAAGGGCTAAACATTTCCTCATCTAGAGGATCCTTTAACAGTGCCTTAGAGGTAGAGGCTTGATCAATCTTTAGATCATCATTCAGATCATCCTCATCAAAAACGTACTCATCGTACATTTTCTCCCCCCTCTCTTCATTTCTTTAATCCAATTCCATATTATACTCCTCATCGGAGTAATCCTGCGTGCCGCCAAGACACCTTTCCTTAGCGTGCTGCCAAGGGCACCACTCTTTTTATGGAGTTAAATCCATCTTTCCCTTTCTTATCCATGTGCTTAGTTTTCCTAACCCTTTTTGTCGGTCTTTTCTCTCTCCTTTCATTTTCTTCCTCAGAAAAAGACCAAAAGACCTCCTCTGATATCTCCTTCCTTTTCTTGTCCATAACAATCTCAACCACGTCTCTTATTGAACTTTTCATCTCACATTGGATCAGTCTCCTTAAACTCTCCTCACTTACTCTTCCCTCAACAACTGCTGACTAACACTAGCTTCCTCTGTAGTCATTCCTGGTTCACAATTCACCACAATGTTAAACACTCCTAAAGGAATCCTGAATAAATTATCTCAAAAGCTCACTGTTCTCCAAATAGCTCTCCTAAACCAAACCGCCGCTGTTCTGTCAAACGATCAGCTGTTTTTGTTTTTTAATTGAAACACTCGTTCTCCCGCTCTCGTATTCTCTTTAAATACAATCCTTTTCATCCCAAACTAAGATGGCCGCCGCTCTCTCACAAGATTTCGGCAGCCAATCCTCTTCAGCAGTGATGGATTGACCTCACAGACTGTCACGCCATCTCTTGAGGAACCTACTTGTTCCCTCTAACTGCCGGTGACCTCCTCAAGACACCGCATGACCCTCACGAGCCTCCTAAAGCTGCACATGTACTCCTCCGATCGTACGAGGCAGCAGTGGCTCGCACGCGACCCCCGAATCAGCAGGAAAATGACATGGTAAGGCCGCGTGCAGTTTCTTAGCTAACAATACGCCGCATTAAAGAAAAAAAACAAAATGCATAGCTTACGCCGCTTAACGATCGGTCACAGACTCAAATCCTACCTAAACCATAAAATTCCACGCATACGCACTCTCAATTATAACAAACTCGTTTACAGTGAAAATTAAAAACCACCAATTCCGCTTCTAAAAATTAGAAGCTTATCCTAAGATACTAGTATTCAATCATCATACATATCAATTATATATCCTCATACAAAACCAACCGTTTAGTCAAAGGATAAATATACATGTACTTATCTGATCAGGAGCAGCACTTAAAAGAGGATGAGTGTTCTATGCAGGAGACATTTATTGACTTTATAATCCCAGTTCTGGATTGTTATGGTTTAAGTTCTTTAAAGGGGCTGCTCATGAGTGGCAAATAAAAGATTATGCATAATGGTAGCCTCCGGTCTTGTAATGAAATCCCCATTGAAAACAACAGGGCACCCAATGCCAAAACAGCACCCTGCACCCAGCCACCCTGCACCCAGCCGCCCCTGCACCGCTGTGAATGTACTTTGGGTGCTAACTCGGATCCCCTTTTGCCTAACACCAAGAGCTTTGCTCCCCCAATCTAGTGGCTTGCTCATGAGCTGCCACCAACCGGAGGCCCCCTATTCCCCATTGGATAATATTGGGCCTCAGCACTCTGCACCCGGCCGCCCTAGTGCCGCTGAGGGTGTTTCACGGGTGCATCTTTGACCCTGGGGCAACCCTGGTTCTAACCCCAGAATACCAACTCCCACAAACTTGTACTTACCTGTAAACTGATAACTCAATTTCCTTCCATAGGATTGCATTGACTGCTCTTCTTGAAAATTGTTCTAAGTGTGGAGTTGGTTTGTATGGAGCATGGAAAAACTGCATATGTACTAAAAGTGAATTACTTACCTTTTGTATAGGAGATGTCTCAGTGTGATATCTAGGCATTTCACACTGATTAGCAAAAGTAATCTGAAAAGTAACGTACATAGTAATCTGAAAAGTAATTTCGAAACATTGACTTACCTGTAATTCAGTCAACTGCATTTGAACCTGCATTCAATTGTAAAACATCGCATAAGATTTTGCAAAGCATTTATTTTACTTACCTGCACCAGGCTTGGCTTGGTTCTAGAAATAAAATAGCTAAATAATATTTTTGATACAAACAAATTGGTCTGAGTTCAGTCTTTGTGTGTGTGACGACATTTGCTGCCTGAGTGTGTACGACAAATGCTTAACACTACCCTCTGATAAAGCCTTACTGCTCGCCCACACTACCACAAATGGAGAGTAAGGTGCTATCTACTTTTACCTCTGCCTACCTTTGGGATTTCACTGGACTCTGTGCACACTATACCTCATTTTGGTATAGTATATACAGAGCCAGCTTCCTACATTTATTTCTGGCTTGGTCTCTCCTACTACTGTGGCTACAGAGGAGGAAGCCTCTTTCGCTATGGTGGAGCATAAGGCAGCTCAGGTCTTGGACCTTTAGCTGCCTTCAGTGACAGTTCGGACAACCGTCTTGACAGAGGTGCTGCAACCTGGTCCAAACCATAGGAAAATTGCCCGCCACCATCGTCCCGCTCCTGGGAACCCCAGTTTCCACACCCAGTACTACACCCCACCCCGGAGAGCTTGGTGGTCCAAGCCTTCACTTCTAGGATCAACCCCGGTGCATTCTCTACCACTCCAACGGATAGGGAATCCATCAGGCTGGATACCTTTGGAAAGAGAATGTTATCTTCCACCAGTCTTGCACTGTGGTCGGTGAACACCACGTGCCTTTTGGGCCGATATTCCCATATGATCTGGTATTCGGTTGCACAAGTGCTGCCCATAGTCTCAGAGCAGGCCCAAGCCATACTCTCCCAAGCTATTGCTGACGGGAGAGACTCCGCAAAGTTCACCATACGATGTCGACTCAACACGACTACTCGCTGGGTAGAGCGATTTCATTGTCAGTGGCCCTGCATCTGCACATCTGGCTGAGAACAATTGGTTTTTCAGGGGATGTCGAAGCCTCGCTTATGGACAACCTCTTTGCTAGCTCGCACCTTTATGGAGAAAAGGCTTACTCGGCGCTGGAGCGCTTTAAGGACAGCGACCTATTGCCAGGTACTTGGGCTTGTCTATGGCCCCTTGTCACCCCAGTCTGCCTTCCAGCCCTTTCTTGGTCATGGAAGGGTTCTCAAACAGCATCCATACTCTTCCAGCCACCGTGGCCGAAGGTTGGAGGCCTTCATCCTATCGTAGACCTGCACCCTCTCAATTCCTTCCTGAAAAAGGAGAATTTCAAGATGCTCATGCTCCTGCAAGTTCTGTCTGCCCTGTACCAAGGAGACTGGATGGTAGCGTTGGAATTGCAGGATACATATTTCCACATCCCCATCCTGCCTGCCCACAGGTGTTACGTGTGATTCATGGTAGGCGAAGAGCACTTTCAGTTTGCCATACTCCACATCAACCTTACCAGTGCCCCTCAGGTCTTAACAAAAGGGATGGCGGTGGTTGCAGCTCATCTGCAGTGGTTGGGAGGTTCTAGTCATTCCCTACCTCGATGATTGGCTGTTGAATGCGGGCTTGCTCCAAACATTAGTCTCCCACCTCCAGACTACGGCGAACCTTCTGCACTTGCTGGGGTTTACTATCAATGTGCCGAAGTCGCATCTGACTCCTTCTCAGACGCTCCCTTTCAGCGGAGCTGTTCTGGACACAGTGCAGTTTCAGACGTATCCTCCTGAGTGGCGAGTCCAGGATATAGAGGCTATGATACCGATGAGCAGCCTCTATCCTGGATTTCGGTGAGAAACACTCTGATGTTGTTGCGCCTCACGGCCTCCTGGATCCTGCTTGTGACTCGTGCGTGTTGACATATGCGGGCTCTGGAGTTGGACCTGAAGTCTCATTGTGCACAGCATCAGAGGAATCTCTCCGACATGGTCCAGATCTCAGAGGGAACTGCGAAAGTGGTGGCTGACTAACCACAATTGGGTCAAGGGCAGACCCCTCTACGTTCCCCAACCGAAGTTGACTGTGGTGACAGATGCTTCACTCCTGGGATGGAGCAAACATCTGGGAGAGGTGGAGATTACAGGACTCTGGTGTCCGGAGTCCGAGCTCCATATCAACCTGTTGGAGCTTTGGGCAATTTGCTTCGCATTGAAGGCCTTTCTTCCCTCAATCAGGCGAAGTCTGGTGCAGGTGTTCACGGACAACACCATTGCCATATGGTACTGCAACAAATAGGGTATGGTAGGGTCATGGACCCTTTGACAAGAGGCTCTGCGTCTCTGGACATGGCTGGAACGCCAGGGCATTTCCCTGGTGGTTCAACACCTGGCGGACTTTCTGAACACCAGGGTGGACAAACTCAGCCGTAGGTGCCTAGCAGATCACAAATAGCGTCTCCATCGAGAGATGGTGCAAGGACTCTTTCAGCAGTGGGGAAAGCCTTGGTTAGATCTGTTCACCACTGCTAAGAACGCTCAATGTCAGCAGTTTTGTGCGCTAGAGTTTCCAAGGCGACTCTTGCTCTGAGACTTTTTTCGTCTGGCTTTTCTATCAACACCACTCCTGCTCAAAGTTCTCAAGAAGATCAGAAACAACGGGCCAAAGTTATTCTTGTGGCTCCGGATTGGGCACGGAGATTCCAATATCTCAAACTGTTGAGCATGACAATCTGTCCTCCGATCAGGCTGCCCCTTCGAGAGGATCTTCTGTTGCAGCAACAGAGGAGGGTTCTGCACCTGAACCTGCACACCTTTCACCTTCGTGTGTGGAGATTGAGGGCGACAGTTGACAGATTGCGACCTCTCTCCTGTCTGTTATGTTATTCTGGCTACCAGGCGTCTCTTCACCATTTCGGTATAAGCCTGCCATGGGGATAAGTTTGTGACATGGTGTGATTCCCACAACATCGAACTCCTTTCTGCACCTCTATCCCAGGGTCTTCTGTTTGCTCTCTGTTTACCCAGCAGGGCCCTGCTCTGGGCACAATTAAAGGTTATCTTTCAGCCATTTCGGATTTGCGGTTGCCGGACCAACCTCAGTTATTTAAGTCACCTGTTGTGGCTAGGTTTCGTAGAGGCTTGCAACACGTTTCCCCCAAGGCCTTTCATCATGCCCCAGTGGGATCTGAATCTGGTTCTCACTGTATTGATGTGTGCGCCCTTTGAGCCTCTGCACAATTGCCCTCTTAGGTTCTTGATCATCAAAACTGTCTTTCTATTGGCCATAACATCGGGCAGGAGGGTCCGCGAATCACAAGCGCTCTAGGCATATACCACCTTTTACCCTTATAGGTTGGTCCTCCGGACATGTGCCTCCGCCCTTCCGAAGGTTGTGACTTCCTTCAATGTAGGCCAAAACATCGCCAGCCTACCTTCTTTGCTCCGCCTCATCCCGCTAAAGTGGAGGAGAGACACCACCGACTGGATCCAAACAGAGCATTGCTGTTCTACCTTGAACAAAAAACGTACCGGTGAACAATCAACTCTTTGTGGGATGCGTAGGAGTTAAGAAGGGGAGGGCAACAATGATTTTCCTCCCCCAGGATACCTCATGCCCTTAAGTGATTGACTCCTCTGTAATGTATTATTGTATTTATGTTTGTTTAATAAAAAGAAATATAAAAAAAAAAAAAAAAAGAAGGGGAGGGCAGCACAGAAACGGACCATCTCAAGATGGATAGCGCTCTGTATCAAGATCTGCAATGCACTGGCCAATAAGCAACCCCTTAAGGGTTTGCACGCTCATTCCAACAGATCTAAGACTGCAACATCTGCATTAGCCCGCAAAGTTCCTGTCCTGGATATCTGTCAGGCAGCAACGTGGGCATCCTTGCACACGTTTGCAAAACACTACTGCCTGGACAGTCAGGTTTGTCGTGACGAGCACTTCACCCGTTCGGTCCTACAGGACTTTTGATTTAGAATTGGCCTTGCAGACCCACCTCCGTGGAAGGCATTGCTTGGATATCCACCCTAAGGTAAGGAATCTGCGGCTAGAAGTCTCTATCAGATGAACAAGTTACTCACCTTCAGAGAATGAATGAGCAACGGCGGATCTGAGTAACCGCACCTCCCTGCTTTATTCCTTTTCTTGTTTAAGAAATTGTAATGGATAGTATGATTGGGTGTGCACATACAGCTCCTGCACCTGCCGTTGTTGGATGCCAGCTGCCAAGCAGAGAGAAAACTGTGAAAATAGTGGAGCGGTGCACTACCAAAGAGTTTTCTTCAATAAATCCAAATGTTCATTTTGTATAGTGGTTTATCAATCCTTTATTTTCAATATCAAAATGTGCAAATTCCAGCCAACGCGTTGCCTGCCCACAGGTGTTACGTGTGTTTCATGGTAGGCGAAGAGCACTTTCAGTTTGCCATACTCCACATCAACCTTACCAGTGCCCCTCAGGTCTTAACAAAAGGGATGGCGGTGGTTGCAGCTCATCTGCAGTGGTTGGGAGGTTCTAGTCATTCCCTACCTCGATGATTGGCTGTTGAATGCGGGCTTGCTCCAAACATTAGTCTCCCACCTCCAGACTACGGCGAACCTTCTGCACTCGCTGGGGTTTACTATCAATGTGCCGAAGTCGCATCTGACTCCTTCTCAGACGCTCCCTTTCAGCGGAGCTGTTCTGGACACAGTGCAGTTTCAGACGTATCCTCCTGAGTGGCGAGTCCAGGATATAGAGGCTATGATACCGATGAGCAGCCTCTATCCTGGATTTCGGTGAGAAACACTCTGATGTTGTTGCGCCTCACGGCCTCCTGGATCCTGCTTGTGACTCGTGCGTGTTGACATATGCGGGCTCTGGAGTTGGACCTGAAGTCTCATTGTGCACAGCATCAGAGGAATCTCTCCGACATGGTCCAGATCTCAGAGGGAACTGCGAAAGTGGTGGCTGACTAACCACAATTGGGTCAAGGGCAGACCCTCTACGTTCCCCAACCGAAGTTGACTGTGGTGACAGATGCTTCACTCCTGGGATGGAGCAAACATCTGGGAGAGGTGGAGATTACAGGACTCTGGTGTCCGGAGTCCGAGCTCCATATCAACCTGTTGGAGCTTTGGGCAATTTGCTTCGCATTGAAGGCCTTTCTTCCCTCAATCAGGCGAAGTCTGGTGCAGGTGTTCACGGACAACACCATTGCCATATGGTACTGCAACAAATAGGGTATGGTAGGGTCATGGACCCTTTGACAAGAGGCTCTGCGTCTCTGGACATGGCTGGAACGCCAGGGCATTTCCCTGGTGGTTCAACACCTGGCGGACTTTCTGAACACCAGGGTGGACAAACTCAGCCGTAGGTGCCTAGCAGATCACAAATAGCGTCTCCATCGAGAGATGGTGCAAGGACTCTTTCAGCAGTGGGGAAAGCCTTGGTTAGATCTGTTCACCACTGCTAAGAACGCTCAATGTCAGCAGTTTTGTGCGCTAGAGTTTCCAAGGCGACTCTTGCTCTGAGACTTTTTTCGTCTGGCTTTTCTATCAACACCACTCCTGCTCAAAGTTCTCAAGAAGATCAGAAACAACGGCCCAAAGTTATTCTTGTGGCTCCGGATTGGGCACGGAGATTCCGATATCTCAAACTGTTGAGCATGACAATCTGTCCTCCGATCAGGCTGCCCCTTCGAGAGGATCTTCTGTTGCAGCAACAGAGGAGGGTTCTGCACCTTGAACCTGCACACCTTTCACCTTCGTGTGTGGAGATTGAGGGCGACAGTTGACAGATTGCGACCTCTCTCCTGTCTGTTATGTTATTCTGGCTACCAGGCGTCTCTTCACCATTTCGGTATAAGCCTGCCATGGGGATAAGTTTGTGACATGGTGTGATTCCCACAACATCGAACTCCTTTCTGCACCTCTATCCCAGGGTCTTCTGTTTGCTCTCTGTTTACCCAGCAGGACCCTGCTCTGGGCACAATTAAAGGTTATCTTTCAGCCATTTCGGATTTGCGGTTGCCGGACCAACCTCAGTTATTTAAGTCACCTGTTGTGGCTAGGTTTCGTAGAGGCTTGCAACACGTTTCCCCCAAGGACTTTCATCATGCCCCAGTGGGATCTGAATCTGGTTCTCACTGTATTGATGTGTGCGCCCTTTGAGCCTCTGCACAATTGCCCTCTTAGGTTCTTGATCATCAAAACTGTCTTTCTATTGGCCATAACATCGGGCAGGAGGGTCCGCGAATCACAAGCGCTCTAGGCATATACCACCTTTTACCCTTATAGGTTGGTCCTCCGGACATGTGCCTCCGCCCTTCCGAAGGTTGTGACTTCCTTCAATGTAGGCCAAAACATCGCCAGCCTACCTTCTTTGCTCCGCCTCATCCCGCTAAAGTGGAGGAGAGACACCACCGACTGGATCCAAACAGAGCATTGCTGTTCTACCTTGAACAAAAAACGTACCGGTGAACAATCAACTCTTTGTGGGATGCGTAGGAGTTAAGAAGGGGAGGGCAGCACAGAAACGGACCATCTCAAGATGGATAGCGCTCTGTATCAAGATCTGCAATGCACTGGCCAATAAGCAACCCCTTAAGGGTTTGCACGCTCATTCCAACAGATCTAAGACTGCAACCACTGCATTAGCCCGCAAAGTTCCTGTCCTGGATATCTGTCAGGCAGCAACGTGGGCATCCTTGCACACGTTTGCAAAACACTACTGCCTGGACAGTCAGGTTTGTCGTGACGAGCACTTCACCCGTTCGGTCCTACAGGACTTTTTGATTTAGAATTGGCCTTGCAGACCCACCTCCGTGGAAGGCATTGCTTGGATATCCACCCTAAGGTAAGGAATCTGCGGCTAGAAGTCTCTATCAGATGAACAAGTTACTCACCTTCAGAGAATGAATGAGCAACGGCGGATCTGAGTAACCGCACCTCCCTGCTTTATTCCTTTTCTTGTTTAAGAAATTGTAATGGATAGTATGATTGGGTGTGCACATACAGCTCCTGCACCTGCCGTTGTTGGATGCCAGCTGCCAAGCAGAGAGAAAACTGTGAAAATAGTGGAGCGGTGCACTACCAAGAGTTTTCTTCAATAAATCCAAATGTTCATTTTGTATAGTGGTTTATCAATCCTTTATTTTCAATATCAAAATGTGCAAATTCCAGCCAACGCGTTTCGTTCATACATAAAATGAACTTCTTCAGGGCAAATGGTGATGTGAAGAAGACGCTAGGGAACACAGAGGCAATGAAGAGCCCTTGATCTGAGATATTTCAAATTCCTGCTGTCGACGCATCAAGTATTTACATTTTAAAGGCTACCATGATAAGTGTCTGATGGTTGTATCTCTGGGGACACAGTCCTGTTATTATCGTCCGGTCGGCAGTCAGTGTCAGTCAGTGACTGCCGACCGGACGATAATAACAGGACTGTGTCCCCAGAGATACAACCATCAGGCACTTATCATGGTAGCCTTTAAAATTTAAATACTTGTGCGTCGACAGCAGGAATTTGAAATATCTCAGATCAAGGGCTCTTCATTGCCTCTGTGTTCCTGCGTCTTCTTCACATCACCATTTGCCCTGAAGAAGTTCATTTTATGTATGAACGAAACGCGTTGGCTGAAATTTGCACATTTTGATATTGAAAATAAAGGATTGATAAACCACTATACAAAATGAACATTTGGATTTATTGAAGAAAACTCTTTGGTAGTGCACCGCTCCACTATTTTCACAAGTTACTCACCTTCAGTAACGCGTTATCTGGTAGAAACTCTAGCTAGCCACAGATTCGTTACTGACTCTCCCATCCTCCCCGCTTTGTGAGCCAATTGTAGTATCAGGAACACCCTTCTCAGGGCCTTCGTTTGTCCACACCAGTGGTCAGTTCTCATTGTGGCTCCACGCTCCTGGCGTGGACAGTCACGAAAGTAACTGACATGAGCGCACTGGGGTGGCGCCTGTGTTGGTACCACACACATCACTGCTGAAGCAGAGCCGAACTACGCCACCTACCGGCGCACAGGGTTACTGCTCAAAAATCTTCTGAATCCAGTCTTGACACCTGGGGGTATTCTAAGGTATAAGGAATATGCGGCTGGATGGAGTCTCTACCAGATAAGGCGCTACCTAAGGTAAGTAACATGTTCTTGTGGAAGCTCTGTTTATTTGCTACTGCAAATGAGCTTATTCCACAAGTCACTTTATTTAATAATATTGTTTTTCACATTTATTCTATGGAATGTGACGACTGTTGCTTGCCGGGGAGAGGCTGTTTCAAAGCAGGTGTTTTTAACCAACATTTCTTATAACGTTCTGAAAGTGGGCAAACTCCAGACGTAAAATTGGTGACAGACCCTCTGTACCAGCGGTTGTTAACCTGGGATCCATGATGCCTACTAAGGGGGTTCACAACTGTTTAGAAAAATGAAATAATATTAGCAGATTAATAAGGTATATACATAAAAAAGCTAAATTAAAAATGTTAAAACTCTCTGTAATTCTGAAGTATTTTGACATTGGAGGATAAACCTTAAGTTGCAATCCTTAGCTTGGTTCATTGGAGCAGTGCAAGTACAGCAAACCGAATCTAGTATAGATGATTTGTGGCCTCAATTGAAGCACTGCTATCATCTGACAAAAATAGACCATGCGTTTGGAGCAATAGACAAACAAATCGTTATACTATAGTGTGTATATATATATATATATATATATCTTCATCTTTTAGAAATAAAACTAAATATTGAAAAGCTCCAACATTCCCATTAAAATTTCAATCTTTGCATCATTTTTTGTTCAGTGAATTAAATAAAATATTAGATATGTGCATTTGTTTGATACATACTTGTTTCTGTATTTTGTGTATTGTTTTGAGGTTCAAATTGTAGAAATTACTTTTGCCTGGGTCTGCGACTTACAGGACTGACTACGTGGGAGTTCACAGAACTCAAAAGATTAATACCCACTGCTCTGTACTTATCGGCACTTCATCTGATCATTCCACAATACACCGCCCTTTCGCATTGCTAACAGTCTAAACTCTTCCTGCTCCAAGTAGCTCCACACGTGTCCAGTCCAAAAATGGTGGCGACTCCCCATCTCCACAACCCTCCCTCTCTATTCCCTTCCTTCCGGCACTTCTAAACTTATTTTTTGGGGTAGAGAATATTTTACATGAAGAATGCATGAACTTTTTGGCCAAGGAAAAACAGTAGTATGGGACTTAAACCTATTTAGCTTACGTTGGTCTCTATGAGAACCCAAGTTGGCATGCAGGAGGCAGAGGTTTGATTTTCACTTACCAAACTTAGCTTGTTTCTTTGGCAAATATGTAAGCTATAGGA
Organism: Calotriton arnoldi; assembly: GCA_963921515.1. Taxonomy (NCBI): domain Eukaryota; kingdom Metazoa; phylum Chordata; class Amphibia; order Caudata; family Salamandridae; genus Calotriton; species Calotriton arnoldi. Next base: position 1,378,446 of record CAWUFW010001624.1, on the reverse strand, counting down.
TGCATCTAGTCTTTCCTTCTATTTTCAGAGTTTTTAGTGGCATAACAATTGAAAGCCACGTGCCATCATCAAAATGTCTTATATTTTCCTCCCATCACCTATTTAAACTCTGAGTAGAGACACAGCATTTGGTTTCCTGTGCAATCTAGCCAATGCCCCTTTCTGGTCATTCTACCTTTCTCATTGTTACTGTAAATGGGAATTTAGATTGTATTAATCTGACAAGGAAGTTTAATTGCCTGAAAATACCTTTCAGTTAAATTTGTATATAGAGCCACAAGACCTTGATAAAGGAGACTAAATTTAAAAGATGCTGCAATATAACATACGTTTTTACCAAAGATACTCTATTAAAATATCTCCTAACAGGATTGTCAGAAAAAAGTCAGTCCGTTTGTAATAAGTAGCTCAAACAAAAGCCTCGATCGGAAAGAGAAGCCACATATTTTAGGAAAAGGGATCTTCCACCCCTCTTAACTCAAACCATTGCCACCCACCCTTAAAAGTTACTCAGGCAATATAGACGTCCAGTGCTCATACAGTAATGTAATAATGGTTCATCATCGTAATTTAATATTTTAATACTCTTTTTTTTTTTTTTTTTTTTTTTTTCTTTCTTTTTTTTTTAGAAGCCTTGAATCGGCGCAGTACTGTAGGATTTGTCGACTCTTCCTTTGGTCCCCAGTCCCCAGAGAGGCATACAGGGCAAAAGCAAACAAAAAGATTTGGATCACCAAGTGGTCAACGATCGTCATCTCTTCCACCCTCTAACCGGCGTTCATCTCAATCTGCAACTCCAAGTAAGTGTACCCACTTGTTAGTCTGAAGTGCCAATGAACGACTTCTCGGATGAAAATGTTAAATTTTGTGGGCCTTGATGTGTTTGTTGCATAATTCACACAGTTGATCTTTCCAACACAATCTAGGAAGTATTCCTGAAGATCTGTGTGTGACTGTGACGGCTTGCATTTCAACATATTTTGTCTTATGAGAAAATATACAGTTAAATTCTGTGTTAATTAATGTTAATTAAGTACTAAGCAGTTAATCGCTTTTATTCTCCAAAGAGCAGTATCGTAGCAGTTCTTAAAACATGTGTTACTGAACGCCTGGTTTAGACAAAGCTGTATTACCTAGAGACACAACATTCCTTTGTACTCCGCATTCCCAAGGAGACATGCAAGGACATGGCTGCATTGATGACCTTGGAACCTCGTGGTTTGGATTCTGATAACCGCAATTGACAAGATTCTGGACAAATCTAGTCTCTTGTCTAGAACTGTCCCAGTACTGGACCATAACACTATTTGTTATGTGTAAAGCACATCATGTTTCATATGTTTCCTCTAAATGAACCTATTCCTCTGCTCCTTGGGCTTGATCTGGACTCTACAGAATATCCCTAAAAGATATTTCAAAAACACCTTGGTGTTATTTAGCCTTATTGCAAACTTTCTAAGTCTGGATTAAAAAAACTTTAATGATTCTTATTGTTTAATGTAAGCTGTTTCTGCTTATCTACATTTTTTCTCAGGTCAGAACATTAAGTGACTTTTTAGGCTCCTCGAAAAATCACTTTTAAAACCATTCTTGTAGAAGTAAATCTCAGTGATGGACAAAATAATGTGCAAATCATTCACGGGCTGGTGACCTCATGCAGCTTTTCAATTATTATTTTTTTCTGTGGCTCTATAGAGTTCTTGTCTCTGCGATACAGGTTTTTGTAATCTTTTCTGTCACAGATCATTTTGGATGGAGCCCTTTTCTTGACCACTTCAATGTGTTGTCTGACATTTCATGCCATTTTGTATTTGAATGTGTTCATCGTATTCCTCACTTTTAAATAATTACTTTGAATGAGTAAGGAAAGCAGATGTTTAAAACATTGACGGATCTCTATGTATATCCCTCACTTGTAAAATGAACTCCTAAAACAGCAAATAAATCTGTGAGAAACGCTAAAATAGTCCACTAAGCTATTAGGCACAACAAAAAAATTCACCTAAAAAAATGACAACGCACATTAGATAAACGGGTGGATAATTAAGATGTGTACCCCAATTAATTTTTTCACCTGATCATACCTTCCACATTTTGTTGTGCTGCCACCCCTATGCCTTAATCGACCAGTATAGCATTTTTTTAGCAGCTTTGAGCTAGAGAACATTTCATATTGATACTTCTTCCTGCAAATTCCTCATCTTCAAACCTTCTCTAGATATCACCCTGGATCCAGAATTGTTTTGCTCTCAGCTGGCTCTAGGTAGTGCCATTCTGAATTTAGCCCTTGATCAACTCACAAACAACCAGGCTAAAATGGTGTAGGTCCTCAACCCCGTAAATGCTTTGGATGCTGAGATCACATACTCAGCATTATATTCTGGGAGCTAGGGGTATCACTTCAGAGTTTGTAGCACCCACCACCCGGGAAATGCCTAAATGCCTGATTGTCTTCACCTGACATCTCCCCCCATTATCTGCAGGAGAATTACTTTCACTGCCAGAGATAATTATGTCATCGCTTGAGGACATATGCAAACCACTATCCTGAAGGTGCTGGCTCAATTTGGCGAATCAAATGCAAATTTGTTTTGGTCCTGCCCAGATATGGAATGTCCACCTTGAACTGTTATGTCCCTTCTGTATGAGCACACGTAATTCCAGAATATATACACCTTTTCCTACCTGTAGCAAAATTCTTAGCAATTCAATTTCTGTATCTTTAGAGTCTGATAGTATATTCTACCTTTTTGATACCTCAGTAAAGGTGGAGAATAAAGGCTCTGAAATGGCACATTCTTAGGTGCCAGTGAGAGACCCCACCCTCCATCTCGATAGATGTATCAGATAGATAGATATCTCTTGATAAGTGGAACTAGTTGTATGAAGAACTATTTGACGTGCACCACTTGGGTTTCAGGATGCCAGTAGTATGGAGCTGTCATTCTCCTCTCCACTCACTAGCTTGGTAAAAAAAAAAAGCTCCCATCTAGGCTTTCATATCAGACTTAATACCTCTGCTCTCACTGCCAGCATTCTGAAGCTCACTTAGCATTTTTTGAGGTTGTCACTTTGCCCTCCAGCTGGACAGTGGAATTCACAAGACACCCCTGAGACTCCTTGGGAGAGCTCCTGCCCCGATGATACAACAGTTTTCGTCTGAATCTTAAATTGATCCTCCAGTGTGGACAGTTTTATCTCTGTTGCTGACGGCTTATGATTCAAGATTCAGAGGTAAACAGCCTGTTCTCTGTGCCAATATTTAACAATAAAGTGGTCCCTATGGGGGAAGTGTGGCCCTTGACTTCCACGGCAATAGTATTACACCAGGCATGGAAGAAAACCTCTCAAATGAGTAAATTTCAGTTATGCCTTTAATGCATTTATTTATACATATGTCATTTAAGAATATATTTATCAATTTTAACAGTATAGTGTAGTACTTGTACAAGGTGCTCCTAAAAGTTGACGGCGCAGTGAAAGTGATATATGGTGAATAAAAAGTGCATTTGTGCTATATACACATATATATATATATATATATCTCCAAACTTGCTCGCTCCTTCTGAACCACAGTGGACCCACGAAGAGTGGCGCGCACGCCGGCGGAGCTCACCGGCATACAGAATCCTTCGGGAAAAATCACTCGTAGCGCGCTCTCAGTCAAGAAGACGCTGTGCAAATCAAAATCACCGCTGTTTATTCACAACGCGTTTCGCCTACAGAAAGGCTTGATCACGTGAAAAGTGCAACCAATGTCGGCAGATTAAGTAAGAGGGATGGTAAACACAATAAAGGGGACTTACACAAAATAATGGCAGACATCTTGGAGTAGTAAATGGAACTCATACATGAAATATGTAAATACGTTTCATATGAATTCGTTTGAACGGAGGGCAAGATAAACCAGTGAACATTATGCCCAAACACATAATTGAGATGAAATAATTACTGTAAAACATGCTTGATATATTGCAAGAATTGCATTACTCACAAAATAATGTTGCGCCTTAAAGGAAACTGACATGTAAATATTTGGCAGACATCTTATCAAGGTAAAATACCTCTCACTGTGACAAGACCAGCAACATTAAAAAGCTGTTGATGAAATATTGTGCAAATATTGTGAGCCCAATGACCCCCTTACAAACGTTCAAAAGAGGGGGGGGGGGAGAGTGTAACTGGATCACAGAGCTGTAGACCATGTCTACAAAAGTGACAAACGCTATGAAATAAGGCCGAAGGCCTGTGTCGGCAAGTGCCCAATCTAAAATAAGCGACATGTCCCTCTGGGTTCCCCACCCCTACCTGATAATACCCCAAAGTGTGTTGGTAAGTAAAGAATTCAACAGTGCGTTAAACTCTCACAATTGTCCATGAATGGTGTCCCCCATCACCTCTCATCAATCGATGCCGTAGAGAATCAAAGTGCTCCAGTGCCCATAAGGAGTGAGAAAGGGTAGGCAGCCCGTGCTAGTGAATGCTGGTGGTTGGGCCCCTTCCTTTCCTCCTGGGAGTGAAAACAAAAGAGAAACTGTGATTAAAAACAAGGTTATTGAGACCTTCAACAAAATATATTATGGCGTAAAACGTCTAACAAGATCTCTCAATAGGTAACCTATTAGGTGAGGAGAGGAATCATTAAAAAACAAGGAAAGGATAGACATATTCTGCATCATGAACCACAACAACAGAGAGTAACTCACAAGTGTGAAAGAAATCACACTTCACTAAAAATGAAGAATTGTACTATGTCATTCTTTCAGGTGTATTGACAATTCTTCCTCCTGATTCAAACCCCCGGGAGTCTTGGTCTGGAAATCGATAATATACCTGGATTCCCTCTGCCTAAGGTGTAAGACTCTGTTCCCACCCCTGGGATTCTTGTCTATTTGTTCCAGGATGATGTAACTCATCTCTTTGGTATTGGAGAAATGTTGCTCTCTAAAGTGACGTGCCACAGGGTACTTGGGATCAAAATTGGTGATCGCTCTGCTATGTTCGAGAATGCGTTTCTTAGCCATGCAGGTGGTGCTACCTATATACCATAGTTTGCAGGTGCATTCTATGGCATAGATCACACAAGTAGAACTACATGTGAGAAATTGAGTAAGTTCCTTGCTCACCCCATTGTAGCTCACCTGTCTGTGAAATTTACTGTTGTTGCATGCTTTACAATGGCCGCATGGATAAAAACCTTTGAGACCTTGTAAGTTGTTCTCAGGATAGGTGGTAATGTCACTATGTATAAGCATGTCTCTGATGTTTCTACCCCTACGGTACGTTATGCTGGGTCTATCCGGGATACACCCTGAAATGACACTGTCAGTCTTCAAGATGTCCCAATTCTTAGTGACAATGCGTTTGATGTCCCTAGCATCAGAACTAAAAGTTAAAATCATTCTAGATGTATTCTCATCTGTAGTTTCAATCTTGGGTTTGTCAGTTATGGTGGATATTCTCTCTACCCCCCTCACTCGATTGAGTGCTTTTTTAAGCACCCAATTGGGATAGCCTCTCTCTTCGAAACGCTCTACAATGATAGCACTTTCCATCAGGTATCCTTCTTCTGTGTTGCAGTTCCTTTTTGCCCTCAGCAGTTCCCCATATGGAATACTCCATTTCAAGGTGTCGGGGTGACTGCTGAGGGCATGTAGGACGCTGTTACCTGCAGTCATTTTTCTATGTAGAGTGGTGTGTACCTTGTTATTTTTGACCGTAAGTTTGACATCCAGGTATTCTGCTTCAGTCCTGCTCATGTTGCCACTCAATATAATGTTGCGGTCATTATCATTCAATTTCTTGATAAATTCTGTTGCCCCTTCTTCTGATCCTTTCCATACAATAAACAAATCATCGATGTAGCGGAGCCACATCGACACATGCCTGAAATCTTGTTGGAAAACCGGATTGGACCAAATGCTCTCCTCCCAGTTTCCCAAAAACAAGTTGGCGAAACTGGGAGCAAAACATGAGCCCATGGCTGTACCAGTCACCTGTCTGAACAGAGTGCCATTGAACAGAAAAATATTGTTAGTCAGACAATACTCTATCATGTCTAACAACATTTGAGTGTGTTCACGCAACCTCAACGGTCTAGTTTCTAGATAGTATTTGCATGCCTCCAAACCCTGTTGGTGATTAATGATAGTATAGAGGCTATGTACATCCAAAGTAATAAAAAGGCAATCTACCTCCCATTCAAGGTCCTCTATCCTCATGAGAAAGTCCTTGGTGTCTCTAATGTAACTAACGAGATTGGTCACATACTCCCTCAAAAAATGATCTATATATTTGGAGATATGCTCTGCCACACTCCCTCTAGATGAGACAATGGGCCTGCCAGGTGGTCTAACTGAATCTTTGTGTAACTTCGGAAGAAGATAGAGAACCGGGAGGATCGGGTAATCTCTTTTGAGATAACCAAATTCTTCCCAGGTAAGTATGCCTTTCTCTCTCCAATTGGTGAGCAATTCCCAGACTGTAGTTATACTGATGTTGTATCTCTCGATGTTAACAGGTTCGTAAAAACTCCTGTCCGCTAGTTGTCTGCCTGCTTCACTAATGTATTGCTCACGATCCAAAATGACAATGTTCCCCCCTTTGTCAGCTGGACGGATGACAATCTTGTCATTGTCCATGAGTGACTTAAGGGCCTGTCTTTGTTTGTGTGAGAGATTCGAGTCCCTGTGAACGTGCTGTCTGTTATTTCTGTGTCTAGATTCATTAAGTGCTTTGCTGACACACTTGTGGAACGTGTCAATACTATCATGCGGTAGCATGGGCATAAAGTTGGACTTGGGTTTAAAACTGGTATTGGCTGATGCATTGGTAGCTATATCAAGCTCCTCCAGTGTTTGTGTAGGTGTAATACCCTGATCCATCTCACCATCTACCTGGGCCAATTCAAACATGGTATTGAGTGTCTCAATAGCCCCTATGTTGAGATTGGAATCGCTGGTCCCGCTGGCCCCCCCTGTGATGTTGCTATGGACAGTACCTTTCAATTTATGCCACTTTTTGAGTTTAAGTTTATGCACATATTTAAACAGATCAATTCTTATATCGGAATAGTTCGAGGGGTAAGAAGGACAGAAAGAGAGTCCGAGGCATAGAGTTCTTTTCTCTACATTGCTAATCGGTCTACTAGATAGGTTAATGATGGTTTTATTCACCGTTTTGTCATCCATCAGTAGTTTTTTCTGGCGCGTGTCTTGTTTCCCATTGCGCCACGTCCCCTGCCTCTTTTGCCACCGTTGTCTGATTCTTGCTCGCCGGTTTCTGCGTGGTCTCTTCCTCTCCCCCGTCCACGTCCCCTTTGTCCTCTTGTTTTTGGTATCGGAGTTTCCCTCGAAGTCTGTCGTCCTCTCCTGAGTGTCCGATATTCGTCTAAAAAAGTCACTTGTCTTTTGACTTGTCCCGCCGGTGTCGCACCCTGTACAGATACATCAGATTCGCTTCCACTTGTCGTAGAGACTTCTGTTCTTGGTGTTTCCTTGGTTGTATTGAGTTCTTCGCATTCAGGGGATCCTTGTTTGTAAAGATAGTCGTACTTGTGACTAAATGTCAAGATCCTCCCACTATCATAATCCATATAGTCACGGTTCAACTTCCACTGTTTTCGTGCCTTGATATCTTCCTCATGTTTGGTAAGTCTCTCTTTGATTTCAGAGAGAGAATTATTGAGTGCTTCTATTTCCATGCTTTTCTGAAGTTCCTCCATCAATTCTTTAATTTCCTCTAAGATCGCCTCGCGGTCCAGCCAAGCATATTTAATAAGAATTTCAAGCATTCTTCTTGAGCTCTGAGCAGAGTTAGTTGACCACTCTTCTAACATCTGCGGATTGGGTTTCTCGTATGTTGGTGTTGTAAAAATTCTCAAACCCCTGGGTACCATATCTTGGTCCACATAGTTCTGTAAAGATGTTGCCTCCCACCACTTGGTGGTTTCAGTTTTTAAGTTTTTCATATTTACGCAATTTGTCCTCATTGGGTTGTATCAGGTTAGTGCTTCCTCTTGAGTTGGTGATAGGGCCTGTCCTCCTCATGAACAAGACCCGTGCCGCAGATTTCCTTTCCTCATCCTCATTCATGCTGCACCCCAGCGGTGAAAAACTGTCTACAGCACAGAGTCTACCTTTCCCCCTACTAAATGGTAGGTTCTCTCTGCCATACGACTTGCCTTTATGCCAAAAACAAATAGCTCTTTTGTACACTGCACACAGGTTCAAATGCAGAAAGTCCAATAAATGGATTGCGCGAGATCAGAGGGAGGATGTACAATCCCGCATCCTAACAATTGCAGATAGAGATCTTCATGTAATGAAGCAAGACAGGCACCGCAGTATGTCTGTAAACTCCCCGTTGCCCCGGAGGTGGGAAATGCGACGCGGCGCCCCCCCACCACCCCCTAGGGACGGAAGAGAACAAACTCCCGCTTACCTGCTGATCAGCGCTATCATTACGATCTGTGTCCCCCTCTGGTGTCTCTTTTGGCAAGGTGTCGTGGCCGGTCCAAAGCGTGGTTCTATACCTATATACATGTGGCTGATGGGGACAATAGAATGTTTGAAGCCAACACTCGTAAAACGAGTGTTTATATTCACCATCAAATTCTTAAAAACAGAATCCACATATGTTATTTATCGACGTTTCGAACCCCGGGACATAGGTATTTAGAACAGGCTCATCATCAGGGCGCAAAATATATATCAGAGACACCAAAGGGTTGGGGCAGAAAGCCCCACAATTGAGCGAATGTCAAACAATATATCCTGGAGCAACTTCAAAATGGCTATTGGCATGCAAAGGATTGTGGCAAAAAAGTCCCACAATTGCAAAAGTGTCATACACTACTTCAAAGGACAACTTCGAAATAGGTTTTAGCACACGGGGGATCACACAGGTAAACTGGATAAGTCAAACTACCATGGTTTCAGCTAAAATTAGAATGCATATTAAAAGCACTCCAACATGCTTCAAGAGCGCCCACATGGGGTGTTCTCAGGATCAAAATTCAAACCGATACAAAGCCAGATGTATTGATGGATGCATTTGTCATCCGAAATAGAGACACAAGCCTTGCGTCGAGATGCACTTCGCGTTCAGTTTATGTAAATGATAATGGGACACGCCGCCCATGCTCGGCTCCCGAATCGCACTTTTACTGCGCCGTCACCTTTTAGGAGCACCTTGTACAAGTACTACATTATACTGTTAAAATTGATTCATATATTCTTAAGTGAGATATGTATAAATAAATGCACTAAACGCATAACTGAAACTTACTCATTTGAGAGGTTTTCTTCTATCCCTGGTGTACTACTATTGCAGTGGAAGTCAAAGGCCACACTTCCCCCATAGGGACCACTGTATTGTTGAATAATTGTCCAGCCCATGTCCATGGGTTAGTTGGTTGCCCCGTCTTGTCTACAATACTGTTCTCTATGCTAGAATTTTTGTGGAGAGCCTCTAGAGTGGCCCAGAAGGCACATTCCCCTTTTACATGCCAGCCATGTCACTCTCATTGTGATTATCGTCTTCTGAAACTGTTCAAATGTCTTCTCCTGATAGAAAAAGACCTCTCTTTCATTAGTTACTTGTACTTCTTTCTTGGAAAAGCAGGGGTTGTTAAATTCCTCTTACCTCTTTTGTATTTTACTCAGTCATAAATGACCTTCGACACTCGTTGAGAGCGAAGTCCTCCATTTAGTCCCAGTCATCATCAATCGCATCCTATACCTGGGCAATCCTGACTTCCATTATCCCTGCAACGTGAATGCCAGACTGGTTTCCCCATCCTCTGGGGGGGAAGTTCCTATTTCACTTCGGCTGCACTGCCTGCTTCAGCGGCTCTCCTCCGTCACCTGCTTAAGAGAGGAGTGGTGCACCAATAACCTCCATGGTACACCACCTCCAGCAGAGCATGTCCAGCTTTGCTTTTACTGTGTGTGTGAGCTAGCTTCCTCCCTTAGAGAAGCTAGGATGGGGCTAGGGCTGCAACAGTGTGGCAAGATCTATCAAAAGTGCTGGGGACTCCATTTCCTTGTGATGCCCTTACTACCGGTGATCCCTCTTCACTAATGAGGGCAGTCATCTCACAGAGGCTCCTTCCTCAGTATTCCCAGGTATCCTATAGTTGTGATGGGGGCAACCGCAATAAAACATCAGAGCCGCACAGAGAATCACAGCCATCTCTCAGACACTCCAGCTACATTCCCCTCCCCCCCAAAACAAATGTTAGTCTTTTTTCAAAATGTGAAAACGCAAATCATTCTGATGGATATGTCTGAGTGCAGATTTTTCACTTTTACAATATCCCCAAGGTGCCAGACTGGATCTGTAGAATTCTTCAGCAATGCTCCTGCATGCAAGTAGGTAGCGTTGTTCGGCTCTTTGCTGACTTCACATTGCCTCGAAAGTGACGGAGTAGAGCTGCATAAGCCCTGCGCACTGAAATCCATTTCTTTCTTTCTGCACCTTCCAACATGTACTCAGAGCTCTATAAAAACTTTTCTTAATGTGCTAGGTAACGATGACCTCAGTGAGGATGGCAGGAGTCAAGTCATGCTGACACTGCAGGAAGCAAATGTCCGTTACAGACTGGCACGAGGTGTGTCGTTGGTGCTTGGACTCAGACTGCAACTCCAAGTCTTGTGACCAGTGTGCCCTAATGTCCCTGGAGCTGATTTGAGAGCTGGAGACAAAGCTGTAAATTGCCAAGCATAGGTAAAAGTATTAGTATTTGCACAGGTCCCACTCAGAGTTGTAGGCGCAGCTACAAGGCCATTCAAGTGACTACTCCACTTCCCATTCTGTAGCTATTGGTAACTCAAAATCTAAATGCAAGAACAAAAAAGCAAAATAAGACTCTATCCCATCCTGCCGTCCTTGGTCCAAAGAAAAGGTGCGGCGGAGTCAAGATTTAAGTTGCACTCCTTCAATGTCACTAGCTCTGGATCCGATACCTCAGTTGGTAGCAACACATCTCTTTGGGATCCCTGCATGAATGACTCTGCATCAATTCGAGACTTTAGTAGAGGCCATTCTGCACATCTTTAGTGCATTCCTGACTTCTTCTGGTGCACATTTGGGCCCATGGAACTGTTTGGGACTGTAGTAGTTATTGCAGTAGGGCTGTCCCCAGATGCCAACCCAGTGCTGATACTCATGCTGGATCCTGAACCGATGTCCGCTCGAGCTCGACTGATGTCATGCTACGAGATCACAAAAGTGCAACCAGTTGTATGCATCCTGACTCTAACCCAGTGCCTCTTCCGGAATGCATCAGCAGAGCCTTCCATTCTTTTTTTGGCTCAGATTGTTATCCTGTGTCAAAAGAGGAAGTTCCATTGCATACTGATGATGATGATGAGGAGGGTGGCTTGCTTGTCCCTCATATTACTGATGATGCCTTTTACCTTGACTCACAAAACGCTAGTGAACTTTACACCTCCTCAAAAACAGAGCTTGACTTGCCACGTGGACCTCCAATGTACGGAAGTGCCTCATTCACAGTGGCATTCCGGAGGGTAGAGCAGGTACTATATGTGCACCTGCCCTCCATTGAGTCTAAGACAAATGATGTTTTGACAGAGATTCTCTAACCTGGGCCAGCGAGATTGATACCTTTGCTCCCATTCATTGACACCTTCATGGCCGATTACATTTTCAAAACCATGTTCTTATACACCTGTTAGTCAGCAAGTAACCAGATGACACAGGCCTATGCCTGGTGATCAGATTTTCTCACCAAGCACCCTATATTGGAGAGTCGTATTGTACATGTTTCTACCAGTAAGTTTAATGGCCAATCCACCAAATAGGGAATCCAAAAGGATTGATACTTTTGGCAAGCAGATGTTTTCTTCTGAAAGTTCGACACTGCAGTCCATAAATAAAGTCTGTCTATTAGGCTGCTACACATGTTCCTTAAGAGACTCTGTCAGCGAGGTCTTGCCGGCTCTTCTAGTGGACGTTAGAGACTTCCTTAGCTCAGATGATCGATAATAGTCAGGATGCAGCAAAATATGCTATCCGTGCAGGTTTAGACACCATGGATTGCTTTTGGCAGAAAGTTGGTACCAGTTTTGTGTTCCACAATCGTGCTTTGGTGAAGTTGACCAGATTTTCTGGCGAAGTGCAGGCATCACTGATGGACATTTCTTTTGATGGGTCCTGACTTTTTGGAGCGAAGGCAGGCTCAGAATTGGAATGATTAAAGGATACTAAAATCACAACGCATTCTTTGGGGGTTTTGACTCTTGCAACACAATTCCCCTATCAGTTCTGCAAATGTAGGCGCTACTAGCTTATAAGTACAGTTCACAGCTACTACTGCGGCAGACTGCCCAGTCTTTTTGGGGCTGCGAACGCAATACGAGTAGACATCAAATAGGCCAAACGTGGCAGCAGTCCTCCAGCTTCTCTTCCCCTGCTGCAGCAGCCACCAAGACACTTTAGTTTATCTTCAGTGGTTCTTGATGGGGGGGGCAGGATTCATCATTTCCTCCCAGCTTTGTGATCTATCACTTCTTACAGATGGGTCTTACCAGTTCTCCAAAGGGGCTACCCCGTCATTTAATTACTTCCCCAGCCCACATTCCTCCCACACTAGACCGAATTTCAGAGGATCATCTGTCTATCCTGCTGCAGCAGGTACCACTCTTACTCTCCAATCGTGCTATTGAGTGGGTATGATATTGGAGAGAGGCTAGGGCTGTTGTTTACGCTACTTCCTTGACCCTTCGATCCCTTCATGCCTTCCTGTGCAAGGACAAATTCAAAATTCTCACATTGGCTCAGATTCTATCTGCTCTGGACCCAGGAGACTGGATAGTGTCTTTAGACTCACAAGATGCATATTTTCATACACCCGTCCTGCTGTCCCAAAGGCATTAGCTGCCGTTCAAGGTGGGACAGGAACATTTTCAATTTGCTGTGCTCCCTGTCAGCCTTTTCACCGCCCCTCGGGTGTTCACAAAAGTGATGGTGGTGGTTGCTCTCCATCATCTAAGGTCGGACGTTCTGTATTCCAGTAATTCCATGACTGGATACTGAAAGCAGATCGTCGTAGTCTGTTATAGACTACCTACAGACAATGGTGGAATCCCTAGCAATGAATTTCACTTCAAACAAGCGAAAGGCCTGCTTTCTACCCTCACAGAGGCTTCCATTCACTGGGGCAGTCCTGGATACGGTCAGGTGCAAGACTTTCCATCCACCACAGCAAGTCCAGAACATCGGACTGTGATTGAAATATTTCCTGCTTGGTCCTGGATCCCAGTGTGGGTGGCTCTGAGGCTACCTGGCCTCTTAGCCTCGTCCATCCCCTTGTCAATGAGCATGAGCCTCTGTCCTCTGATCAGTCTACCACTTCAGGAGTTCCTCCTGTCCCAGCAACCGGGCAGGGTTCCTTATTCGAACCTCCACAACTTACACCTCCATGTGTGGAGACTGAGTAGAAGCATTTGACTTGATGTCTGGAGTGGTAGATGCCATTCTTGCTGCCCGATGCCTTTCCTCTGAATCCATCTATGTTGGGGACTAAGACAAGTTCCTAACCTGATGTGGTACCCAGGACACTGATCTCTTGCAAGTTAAGCATCTAGACGTTCTCTTACGTGTTCTGGCTTTAAGCCAGCAAGACCTTGCTGTGGGCACTGCAAAAGGTTATTTTTGGGCACTTTTGGCTTTTCCAAGTTTGCTAGACAAAGCATCTTTGTTTAAATAAATCAGTTTGTGATGCGGTTCATTAAGGGTTTGACAAACTTGTTCCCTCCCAAACCTTATGTGATGCCTTAGTGGGAACTTGGTCTTGACATTTCTTATGTGTGCTCCCTTCTAGCCTATGCATAATTGCTTGCTGTGCCTATTGACTCTGAAAACTGTCTTCCTCATTGTGATTGCGTCAGCTCGTCGCGAGAGCGCACTGCAGACCGTTTGTATATTTGATTTCAGCCCACCTTCAACGAACTATTCCTGCATTGCTCCCTTCTCCTGGTCGAGTTCATCTTTTATTTGTAGTCTAATGGGCACAAGAAACTGCAACTGTCAGTGCACAGGGGTGGTGTGGAGTCAGTGCAGAGCCACATGACGCCACCTAGCTGTGAATGGGAAGAATTCTCCGGATCCAGGCAGGGATACTCTAAGGGTAAGGACTCTGTAATTAGTGTATCCTCCAGAAAGAGCGCTACCAAAGGTAAGTACCTTGGTCTTTGCATATGAGTCATATTTTTAAAACACGGAATGTTCACTAATATTAAGCTACTGGTGAGTTTCCAATCCTATACAGTATTGGCATGGTAGTGTCCACTTTATTAGTTGCTCAACACCTGCCTATCTAATGCCCAAAATTCTCATGGTGGGCACATCAGGGCCGTCTTTGTTAGAGGCATGGGGAAGGGGAAATCCTTGGTATTCCCCAGTGACTGCTCCACCCATTGAAATCTGTCCTTCGTTTCCCTACATGCAAGGAGTGACTGCCAGAGGTACATACTATTGTGAAGAAGTTCATGTTTATTACCATTCACATAAGTTGTAGATGAATAATTTTACTTTTTGGTTAATTCATTATTTCTAAAATACTTAGCTCTTTTTGTACCTATGTATTGACAATTTATTTTCAAAGTACGTGCAGTTTCAGGGTTGTAGACGTACATGACGTCAATGATGTGGATGGGATGCCATTCTCTTTCTGTTCTAGACTAGTGTATATTTGATTTCAGCCACCTTCAGACCAGCTATTCATGCATTGCTCCCTTCTTCTGCTCGAGTTGATCTTTTCTTTGTGGCCTAATATGCACTATACAATTACCTAAATGCATTAATTGTCTTGTTTAATAATCAGATAATTGCCACGCTGATTTATCAATAATAAATATGCGTCTACAAGAGTCTTTTTGATAGATGCAGTTCCAGCCCAGGAAAGATTTGTGGTTTAGTTATGTAGCTATAAAAATTGTTCTGTTTTCCAGCAAAAAGGGAGATCATGTTGATGCCGGTATCTGTAAAATATAGCCCAAAGAGATCCCCGAGAGAGAATTTCTCGCCTGGATTAAGCCAACTACTAAGTAGCCAGAATTCAGTTACAAGGTACATTATAATAAATATTTCAAGTTTGAACTTAGCTATGTATGTCTTTGAAAAAGCTCATTGTTTAGCTGGCTTTTGGCATGCAAATTGAACATCAGGATTGCTGTTAAAAGTGTTGCAGCATTGCACCTCTAGTGGGGTGACTCAGGATACAGTGTTGGTGTGCATGTTTTTCATCTCTGGTCAAAATATGCATTAATGAGTGGGTTAAAAATCTTTGTATATTTTAATTTCAGGAGCCATTGCATTCTTTATCCTCTCACATCTGGTGTGATAGCCTCAGAATCATTCAATGAAAACATTAGCTCATACAATATTGTAGGATCCTGTGTAATTCGGCTTTATGGCTGGGTTGTTTAATGTCATCCTTAAAATTTCAAATTCTCCGGTAGAGCCGGGTGTCTGAAGCCCTCTCAATGAGAGTGGACCCTGTTGTCATTCCTGGTTGGAATCACAACCCAGCCCACTAGCATATCTTTTCCTTGACCTTGCCTTTTCCGTACACAAGATGCATATATGAGTATCACCTCCATAGCAGAGTATCTGTGGCTTTCAAAGCCCCCTCTGATTTTATCTCTTTTCTCTCTCACCATATATTGGGCTTTTCATTATTAAGTTGTACTCCAGAAGCAGTAGAGTACAGTTACATTATTGCTGCTCTTTTTTGTCTTTTGAGTAGAAGATTAAATCTCCATTGATGGTTTTAACTATCAGTAAGCTGTTGATCAACAATAACTTTTATTATGTAGCGATTAATGGTACTACGTTTTCTGACCTCAAAAGGATGAAATTCTGACATGGTCATGCTGGATTTAAACTTGTAACCTGGATTGTAAAGCATATATCAGAGTAAATGTAACTCACTGAGCCATCTTGCTCAGTAAACTGTGAGATTACATGAGGACTATCAGGTTAATAAACACCATCAACCAATTATTTGTTGCTTTCTCCACATGGTTGTTATGTTTATTTTTAAATAGTTGCTGAGTTTTAGTGCAGTTGTGGTGCTTGAGCCTGTGTTACTAACGATATTGATATCCCCAATCTGGAGTCTAGTGTTTCAACTTTGTATTGGTAACAACAATAATCCATTGAGCAAGGCTCAGTTAATAAAGCTAGCGAAGATACACTAATCAGCAAGCAGAAATTAATCAAAATACTTAATCCATACAGTTATTTTGAATTAAAGCATGAGTTGGCCAAAAGTTGTGGATGGTGCATTGCTGAGTGCGAGTAAATAACACTCTCCTGTGATGACTGAGAGAAAACAGTAAAAGAGGACATAGTAATGGACCTCAGTAGAAACAGAAGCTGATGAATATTTGGTTGGGGCTAGGCCAACAGAGCCTGGTTGTGGTATCAGTAAGTTGAGAATTTCCCACAAGTGGCATAACAAGCCGTACGATCAATACTGACGTAACACACGTTAACATGACCTGTACCACTGCTAACCTTAAACCTTTTGGTTGCTCAATCGATCTTGTCCCAGCAGCACTCTCGAAGGACATGCAACATCCATGATCTTGTTTGTACAAACCTAGTGAACCCCTGATAGCCCAGGGAAAGTTGCTTGACTGCTATAAAATAGGCCGAGTCCTGCACCTGCTGAAGAACGTCTGCGCTGATGTAGATGATCTAAATGATCTTTGTCCTGCATCAGGTCTCTGTTTCCTAGTAAAGGTCATAGAGAGATGTGTGCTAACCTCAGCTCAAATAGTTAATCTCTACACCCTTCTTGTAGACCTGCAATAAAGCACTAAGACTGCCATGCAGTAAGTAGTGGAGGACACCCTGTGAATCCTTGACAAAAATAGAAGGCTTGCTCTTCTGCCCTGCCGCCCTCATACGCATATCCCAAGTCCTACTCTCCAGTTCTTACTTTGAACCGCTTAGTGACGGTTTCTGTAGCTCTGCATATCCCACCACGATTATGCCAACAATGCCCCTGAAAGTCCCCTTATCTGCTAAACCTGAGGAAAATTCATGTTTGGATGACACAACATCATCTGAAATTAACCCTCAAAAAACATATTCTGCTTATTCCTCCTCCCCCACTCTGCTCCAACGTTGGGATGGATATAATTGTACATCGTGAAATACAGCTTTATATCAGTAGGATAGTCCTTAGTGCTGTTGAGGTATAACTGCAGAAACACCCTCTTCACGGGTATTCTCAAAGTGCATCTTGCCCCTCTGAACGCTGCCTACTGTGGCTTGTGAAGTGTCAGGGCAGTTCTTATTATGATCAGAACTCCCTCATCCTTGCCAGGCTGCAATGGCTTATCATTGACACCAGAAGCATTTACAAAATATCCTGCTTGGTATATAAAATACTGGATACTAACATTCCCTACTATCTGAGGCAGATATTGACCATCTCAGGCAGTCTGTATTCACTATGCAACTTCTGGAGCCATCGGACTTTAAGGAACACTGGACCATAGCGCAATCAGTCTCATAGAATAGTTCGCAAATCTGGGTCTCCCTCCCTTGTGATCTTTAGGCATCCCTTTCTGATGCTGACTTTAACAAAAACTAAAATCCCGCCTACATAAGAGAATCACCTTCTGGGCCCTCTTGATGTCCGATGCTTATACACTTCTCTCTTGGTTTCCAGAAGTGCTCCTCCGTTACATTCACTATCTACATTAGCTATAGTTCACCTGCTTTGCACACGCCTCCCATCTAGTGTTGCAGATGTTACAAGTTGTTTTTCTCCTGTATATAAGTTTTGGTTTTGAGTTGACTCCTGATCCCTCCCCGAAATTCACAATGCACCAGGACAAAGACTTTTTAAAATTAAATAACTTTATTGGCATTTGTATCGATACATCATTTAGTAGAGCAAGTGCAATCAAAGGCATCATCTAGAAATGAATACTCAAACATGGCCCATTGTGTATAATAGATAGAAGCTTGCAAGCATGTCATTCAAGGAAAATAGGAAAATGAGGCACTCGAAATAATCAGGATAACATTCTGGCAACATATTGCATCTAATCGGATAGAGAAAGTGTCAAATTGCCCATTATGTACTGAAAACAAACCAAGAATTCACGAAGAACCCTTTGGCTAGTGCCATTAAAAGGCAGCAGGACGGGGAGCAATACACGAGTAAGGAGCTCTTGCCAATCCTATATCACGGCTGCATGTGGGCGAATGGAGAGGGAGTAGGGAAGAGATAGGAGGGCTCAAAGTACATCTCTACGGGGACCTCTCCAGGGGTCCACCTGGGGCATAGCGCCACCCTGCACCCATTCATGCTTAAAAAGATCCCAGGCACCCAAAGCCCCCGAGGCAACTCCCCTTAACAATGTAGAGGTCATCGCCTAGTTGGTGGGGGCTCATGTAATTTGTCAACCAACTTAAGAACAAATGTGTCCCAGAGGGTAGCGGCACCACCCCGTCCCCGCAATCGGCAATTACGGGCCAGCACGTCTGCCTCACCTCGAGCCCATTTATGAGTCACGTGAAGCCAGGATTTGAGTGTGGGCGGCTGTGTAGCCTTTCATGCAATTAAGCGCTTGAAAAGGACCAGTGCCAGGTCCACCAGCCTGAGATAGTGCTTATTGCGCTTGGTGCGTTTCGTGATCCCCAGCAAGCATAAGAGTGGGTCCGGCGGTATCTGTGTCAATCACCAGTGATACCTGTTCCATTATCTGCGTCCATACCCACTCCCTAACCATGTGCAGAAATGTGGTGTGTGCATGTCCACAACACGGGCAGATCAGCGATACCCCACCAGGACAAAGACTTGTCCTAAAAAAATGTGTTCCCTAGCGTCTGATGTATTTGAAGCTCTGGGATAGTCCCCCGACAAAGAAAAGTAATTTGACTCAATCAATCCATCAATCATGTCACTTATAAAGCGCACTACATACCCGCGAGGGTCTCAAGGCGCTGGGGGAAGAGGGGGTGGTGCTGCTATTGATCGAAGAGCCAGGTCTTGAGGAGTCTTCTGAAGGCCAGTAGGTCTTGGGTCTGTCGGAGGTTGGTGGGGAGGGTGTTCCAGGTCTTGGCGGCGAGGTGGGAGAAGGATCTGCCGCCGGCGGTCGTTTTCCGGATGCGGGGGACTGTGGCGAGGTCGAGGCTGGTCGAGCGGAGCTGGCGGGTGGGGGTGTAGAAGCTGAGACGTCTGTTGAGGTAGGCTGGTCCGGAGTTGTGGAGTGCTTTGTGTGCGTGGGTGAGGAGCTTGAAGGTTAACCTCTTGTTGACAGGGAGCCAGTGCAGGTCTCTCAGGTGGGGTGTGATGTGGCTGCGTCGGGGGATGTCGAGGATAAGACGTGCAGAGGCGTTCTGGATGCGTTGCAGCCGTCTCAGGAGCTTAGCCGTCGTTCCTGCGTAGAGGGCGTTTCCGTAGTCCAGCCTGCTGGTGACGAGGGCCTGGGTGACTGTTTGTTTCGGTGGGGATCCACTTGAAGATCCTGCGGAGCATTCGGAGGATGTTGAAGCAGGATGAGGAAACGGCGTTGACCTGCTTAGTCATGGAGAGGGTGGGGTCGAGGATGACACCTAGGTTGCGTACGTGGTCGGTGGGTGGCGGGGCTGTTCCCAGTGATGTTGGCCACAAGGAGTCGTCCCAGGCTGAAGGGTTGGAACCAAGGATGAGGACCTCCGTCTTGTCCGAGTTCAGCTTCAGGCGGCTGGTCCTCATCCATTCGGCGACGGCCTTCATTCCTTCGTGGAGGTGGGCTTTGGCGGTGTGAGGGTCTTTGGTGAGGAGAGGATCAGCTGGGTGTCGTCGGCGTAGGAGATGATGTTGAGGTTGTGCTGTCGGGCGACGTGGGCGAGGGTGCCATGTAGATGTTGAACAGCGTTGGGCTGAGGGAGGAGCCTTGGGAGTGCGCCGCAGATGATCTTGGTGGCCTTGGATCGGAAGGGGGCGAGGCGGACGCTTTGTGTTCTGCCGGAAAGGAAGGATGTGGTCCAGTCCAGGGCCTTCTCTTGGATCCCGGCGTCGTGAAGGCGTGTTCGTAGTGTGTGGTGGCAGACCGTGTCGAAGGCGGCTGATAGGTCCAGGAGGATGAGGGCTGCTGTTTCTCCGTTGTCTAGCAGGGTCCTGATGTCATCGGTGGCGGCGATGAGGGCGGTTTCGGTGCTGTGGTTGCTGCGGAAGCCGGACTGGGAAGGGTCCAGGATGTTGTTCTCCTCGAGGTAGCGGGTCAGTTGTTTGTTGACGATTTTCTCGGTGACCTTCGCGGGGAACGGGAGCAGAGAGATGGGTCGGAAGTTCTTGAGGTCCTTGGGGTCTGCCTTGGGTTTCTTGAGTAAGGCGGTGATCTCGGCGTGCTTCCAGCTTTCCGGGAAGGTTGCTGTCTCGAAGGAGAGGTGGATTATTTTCCGGAGATGGGGCGCGATGGCTGTACTGGCTTTGTTGAAGATGTGGTGAGGGCACGGGTCTAGCGGTGAACCGGAGTGGATGGTGTTCATGATCTCGCTGGTGTCCTCGTCGTTGATGTTGGTCCAGGAGAGCAGGCGGTTGGTGGTTGTGGGGGCAGTGGTCTCGGTGGTTGCCGGGGCGGTCGTGGTGTTGAAGCTGTCTCCAGACACTACAATTGCTCCCATTCAACTCCAGACACTAAAATTGCTTCCAACAAGCATCTACCACCAACTCGGATTCAGACTCAACGGGGATTGGAGGTTTTGCAGCGTGAATCCTTTTCTGGATTCACATGCTGTGCATCATTCCGCCATCTAGTGGTTGGGTCCGGAATTGTCTTTGTTTTTTTCTCTTGTTTTGGTCGCTGTCGACCACCATTTGGTGCCAGGTATGTTCCCTGTGTGATGTCAGACGGTATCCTGGAGGTCGACGTGCGTGGTGGCCATCTTCAGATTCTTTTTTCCGCCGTTGGGTCTGGAAGCAAGACGGGAAGCTCCGAAGAAAGTTTTTGTTTTTCCCCGAAAAAACTTCAAAAGAAGATTATCATCGAAGGATCAACGAAGTATAATCGATCAACCGACGTCGCAGCCGAAGGCAGGAGCAGAGCGTCCGTTTGAACCCCAGAGGACCACTCCGGTCCACAAATGGCGAGGTTGGGGTCATGGAGAATACCCCTTTCAAATTCTGCCCCAAGTGCCACCACAAATACGCACAAGGCGACCCACACGACGTGTGCAACCATTGCCTGCCCGAAGATCATCAGGACAAGGACTGTGAGGCCTGCGCAGCGTTCCTGCCGAAAACGCTCTGGACACGCCGAAACCAAAGACAAGCCCACTACACCACAGTCGACGAAGAAACCTTCCATGAGGGACCTGGGTTTCTCTAGCGACGGAGAAGAGCAGGGAGCTCCAGCAGAGTCGACACACGAGGGATCGGACGTCGAGATCCTAGAAAAGGACGCCGAAAAGATCCACGCCGAAAAGATGGCTGAGAGTCGAAAAAGAAGACGGAGAAGGTAAGACACCATAAAGATCCGTCGGAACCGAAGGGCCACGAACATAAGGCGCCCAAAGCAGCCCCGACGCCGAGCAAAAAGGCGATCGAGGGTCAGCCGCGATCAAAAGAACCCCACGGAACCCATCCAAAGGTTACCAAAGCGGGAAAATCGCAAAAGGCACCGAAGCCAAGGGTCGACATCAAACCTGCAAAAAAGGGCACAACATCGCCGAAGACTAACGTCGACGCCGAGAAGAAAAGAAAGTCCCCGACCTCCGACGCCAAGAGGGCGCTCGAGGTCGAAAGGAAAAGATGAAGACTCGAGGAGGAGATGGCTATGCTCTTACAAAAGAAAAAGGAATTCGACGCCTCATTAAAGGATTTTCGAATCCCTAAGACACCAGCTGCCGAATCGGAAAACGTAGACGCCGAAGAGGCTGAAGACGCCTGAGGGGAGGAAGAAGGTATCTTCGAGTCCCCACCAACACCGGAACCTCGAGGCGAAGATCCCGAGGAATACGGAGATGTACCGGAGGAAGAGGAAAACTCTGAAACCTTCGAGGATACATAGAACGACCTTGACACCGAGAGTCCAGAGGAAGAAATCTGCAGCTACCCTTTGAAAGCATCACCCCCAGATGACATTGCTTTCTATAATGACATTGTAAAAAGGGTAGCAAACCAATTTGGTGTTCCGTTAGAGGAAGAAAAGGGTGACACATGTTTCCTACTGGAAACCCTAGCACCGGCAACAAAGGGGACACAATATCTACCCATGTTGCCTAGTATCCTGGATCAAGGCAAAGAAGCCTTTAACCCCTTCCGCACTGCGTGAATTTTCGTGCTGTGCAGGCGTTTTAATGAGTGGGCGGGGTTCGGACGGCCCCCGGCCATCCTCCGCACACGCCCACCGTGACGTCGGACGGCCGGGGGCCGTCCGAAGCACACAAGGGATTAAAGAACCAGCTTCAAACAAAGGGGTAACTCCCAGAGTGGAGAAAAAAATATAAGCCCTCTTCAAAAGACCCAAAATACATACAGGGAAGTACTACACCTGACTCCATCATTGTAACCACAGCCAGGAGGAGAGCAAATGCAGTCTCCAACACAGGGCCTCCACCAGAGAAAGAAAGTAAGAGGATGGATATGGTGGGGAGAAGGATGGAAAAAGAAGCTGCAACACAGTGGCACATTGCCAACTCAAATGCCCTGTTAAACAGATATGGCCACCAACAGTGGGATAAAATTGAAGAGTTGCTGAACAAACTTCCCGAGGAGGACAAGAAAAGGGCAAGATCTATTGTCCAAGAAGGGAGAAATGTGGCTAACACCTGCCTTAAGTCAGCCCTAGACGCAGCAGATACTGCAAGCAGGCAAATGTGCACAGGAACCATCCTCAGAAGGCATGCCAGGCTCAGAATTTCTGGATTTAAACAAGAAGTTCAGACATGTTCAGAAGTGGATGAGTCCCTCCAACAAATTAAAAAGGACATTGAAACAGCAAGGGCAATGGGGGCCCTACAGCAAAGAGGTTCTTTTATAAGAGGAGTCTTCTCTAACAGAAAAACCACAGGTAGAGGCAGCTTTGGCCAAGGACAGCAGATGCCACAACAATCTCAGGGACAGAACCCAAACCAACAGATGGGTCAACAGTCTAGCTACCAAGGCTGGCAACAACATCAGAAGCAGCCCTTTCGAGGAAGAGGAAATGGCAGAGGAAGAGGCCAATCCTCTAGAGGAAGAGGAAATGGCTCTAACTGACTTAGTCACGGAAAAGGACCCACACAAGACACCAGTAGGGGGACGAATATCCTTTTTCCACAAACAATGAAAAAGGATCACAACCGACAATTGGATATTAAATTTGGTACAATACGGATATTGCATAGAGCTAACAAAGACACCACCTGCAAATCCACCCAAAACAAGAAAATTAACCAGATCAGAGCAAACACTGCTAAATGCAGAAATCAAAGAACTATACCTAAAACAGGCAATAGAAAAGGTACCAAAACAAGAATGGTACAAAGGAAACTACTCACCATACTTCCTAGTACCCAAACAGGACCAGACTCTAAGGCCAATCATGGACTTAAGATTCATAAATACATTTATACTAACACAACACTTCAAGATGTGTACCCTTCAAGAAATAATCCCACAGATTCAAAAGGGGGATTATCTAGCATCAATAGACCTCAAGGACGCCTACTTACACATCTCTATGAACAAAAGGCACAGAAAGTACCTAAGATTCCTGCACAACGGAACACACTACCAATTCAAGGTACTCCCGTTCGGTATAAAATCTGCTCCACTGGTGTTCACGAAGTGTCTAGCTGCAGTGGCGGCACACCTGAGAAGAGCGAAAATCCACGTCTACCCCTACCTGGACGATTGGCTAATAAGGGGACGCACGAAACAAACATGCCACAATCATGTTCAAAAAACAATTAAAACGCTACAAATCCTGGGTTTCTCAATAAACCACAAGAAATCGTCTACAACACCAGAAAAAGAAAAAACCTTCCTGGGAGCAAGACTGAACACGGCAAACGCCAAGGCTTATCCCACACAAGCCAGGATACAAGCTATCCATCACGAAACAGCCCACTACCAGAGGGGACAGTCTCTGACAGTGAGGAAAGTAATTAAACTAATGGGCATGATGGCATCATGTATCCCACTCATCCCTCACGCTCGCCTAAACATGCGCCCATTCCAAGAATGGCTCACCAACAGCTGGTCACAAGCCACAGGAAGTTGGGAGGATCTAGTGGTTGTTACGCAAAGGGTGCAAGCAGAGATACAATGGTGGGCATCCAACAACATAGCACAGGGAGGGCCTTTCAGGGACCCAACTCCATCTGTGACAGTCACCACGGATGCATCCCTCAACGGTTGGGGGGCACATCTCAACCAGCTGAAAGTTCATGGACAGTGGAGCGAACAGGACTCCACGAAGCACATCAATTGTTTGCAAATGAAAACAGTTTTTCTGGCACACAAAGCATTCCAGAAACATATTCAGGGGAAAACCATCTTAATACAAACAGACAATACAACTACAATGTTCTACCTGAACAAACAGGGTGGAACAAAGTCCTTTCCCCTGAGCAAACTTGCACAGGAAATCTGGCATTGGGCAATACCCCAACAAATCAATCTACAGACAGTACATCTACCAGGGGTAGACAACATCACAGCAGACCAACTGAGCAGACAAAACAACTACTCCCACAAATGGGAGTTGAAACCGACAACAGTACAGTATCTATTCAACATCTGGGGAACACCAGTGTTGGACCTGTTTGCAACAATGCAGAACAAGAAATGCCAATGCTTTGCCTCGAGGTTTCCACACCACCTGTCAAAGGGAAATGCGCTTTCACTCAATTGGTCTCAGACATTTGTTTATGCTTTTCCACCAATACCCTTGATCCAAAAAGTGCTTCAAAAAGCAAAAGAACCAGGAACAAACATGATTCTCATTGCTCCTCATTGGCCAAGGCAAACATGGTACTCAACTCTCCTAGAACTATCCAAAGGAGAAATGGTCAGGATCAAAGCAGAAAAAGACCTGTTGACAAAGCAACAGGGACAGATTTTTCACCCGGAACCAGCAACGCTACAACTTGCAGCCTGGCGCCTGAATACATAGAATTTGGGCATCTCAACCTGCCGCTAAGAACCATGGAAATTCTAAAAGAAGAAAGAAAACAGTCAACAAGAAAATGCTAAACAGCAAAATGGAAGCGATATACCATATGGTGCACCGCTAGCAACAACACTAATTCAATCAATACACAAGAAACAGTTATTACATATCTTGCGTACCTCTTGGACAACAACATCAACTTTTCCAGCCTTAAAGTGCACCTTGCTGCCATAGTGGCATACACAAGAGGAAAATCATGCAAAAGCTTTTACAAGACCAGTCCTCAAAAGGTTCTTAGAAGGAGCAAAAGAATAGCTCCACCAAGAGCTGCTTCTGTACCAACATGGAGCTTAAATACAGTACTTTCTCAACTGATGACAAAGCCCTTTGAACCCATGCATACAGCGGACCTCAAACATATTACTCTAAAGACTGTCTTTCTCATTGCTATAACCTCACTACGAAGAGTAAGTGAACTGCAAGCTTTAACGATACAAGAACACTACTTACAAATCCACAAAGATAAAGTAATCCTAAAAACTAACCCACAGTTTTTGCCAAAAGTAGTATCTAAGTATCACTTAAATCAAAACATTCTCCTGCCAGTTTTCTTCCAGAACCCAAAAACTAAAGCAGAGAGAAGCCTCCATACTCTGGATGTAAGGAGGACTTTACTGTATTATTTGCAGAAAACAGAACAAATCAGGAAAACAAAGCAATTGTTTGTTGCTTACGCACATACCAACACAGGATCAGCTGTCACAAAAGCAACTATTGCAAGATGGAGAGTACAAGCTATCCAGTTATGTTATGCCAATGCCAAAAAGGAACTAACAATGCAACCAACAGCTCACTCCACTAGAAAGAAAGGAGCAACTCTGGAATTTATGGCCAATGTACCCATTGATTCCATTTGCGCAGCAGCAACATGCGCATCACCACACACATTTACGAAGCACTACTGTGTGGACATACAAATGAATAAGGAAGCTCAAATTGGACAGAGGGTGCTCCAAAACCTGTTTGCAAGGTCTTCCTTTCACCACAGCCTCCCAGACATGGGAGAAACCACTACATAATCTGATGCACAGCATGTGAATCCAGAAAAGGATTCACGCTGCAAAACGAAATGGTTACTTACCAGTAGGAGTAGTTTTGCAGCTTGAAGAATTTTCTGGATTCACATGCGACCCACCCGGCCTCCCCTATAAGGAAAACAAACAGGTGGGGAAGCATAGGAATACATCAGTATTTTTCAAAACCATCTCAAGGATTACAAAACATAAGAAAAACAGAAAAAAGAATCCGAAGATGGCCACCACGCACGTCGACCTCCAGGATACCATCTGACGTCACACAGGGGACGTACCTGGCACCAAATGGTGGTCGACAGCGACCAAATCAAGAGAAAAAAAAAGACAATTCCGGACCCAACCACTAGATGGCTGAATGATGCACAGCATGTGAATCCAGAAAATTCTTCAAGCTGCAAAACTACTCCTACTGGTAAGTAACCATTTCGTTTCTTTCTCAGCACCAGGTTGTATAACAATGACTCATGGAGAGGGGGTTATAGAGAACAAGCCCTTTCAGTTTTGCCCCAAGTGCAACAATAAGTTCCAGTGGTCTGACTGTCAAAGGTTTTGCAATCTCTACTTACCCAGAGACCACAAGTAATCGAGCTATTCAGCAAGCCAGGACTTTAAAAATAAAAAAAGACAATTAAATGTAAGATGGAACTTCTTTGTGTGCATTATAGAATTCAGCACAAGGGCCATACAAATGCATCAACCTTCATCGGTTCTGAAGATATTAAAGGAACCTCCTCCGAGGGGGAAGGTCGTCCAATATCATGGCAGGCCAAACTACTCGGAACCTAGAATCCCTGTTTTTAGAGGACTCTGAAGGCCCCAGTGAAACCTGCACCCAGGACACAGACTCCACCAAGGACCCCCTATACCTCAAATACCATTAGAGTATCATCCTTTCATGGTTCGACCTTGAGAAGATTCTCGAAGGCAGAGTAAGCACTGGTCTCGAAAGAGGCTGGCTTTGACCCCTGAGACTGTGCAAAAGAGGCCTAAGCAGACCGCTCCAGCCACTGTTTGTGAACCCATTCTGCACCACAAGCCTATCTCTTCTCCAGTCAAGCCTCTAGCAGTGAGCACCAAGCCTCAAAGCCAGACCCTATCTTTTTGACCCTTTCGTGCTGAAGTCTGTTCCGAATTCAGCTCCGAGACGTGTTTCCGCTCTGGAGACGATGCCGTGCGACCCAACTCCAATCATAGATTAGAACAGCCTGATGTCAGGCAAAAGAGAATTTACATCCATCCTCAGCCAGGGGGATACTGGCTCGCTTCCAAAGAAGAGTAAAATCCAACACCTCTATAGAAAAGAAAACGTATAAGGAGGCTATTGCACATGTTTTGTATACCCAAGTGAGCCGCATGCCTCCTGACTCCATACTTGTTCATGTTGCTAAAAGGAGAGCCTTTGCTCAGGCAACTGGAGATGCTCTGTCTCCAGATAACGACAGCCATAAGATTGATGCAGCAGGAAAAGAGGTTGCGGTAGGAGCAGTGACACAGTGACCTGTCAACTCAGTGGGCACCCTCTCAGTGTATGACAGGTACCATTGGGAGGAGATGGAGCAGCTTGTGAACATCTGCCTGAAGCTTACTGCTGACATACATTGTGCCATAGATGCGGCAGACATGGCTTTTAGGGAGATGAACACTGGTGTCATCCTAAGAAAACATGTATGTGTGTCAGAATTCCATCCTAAAGTACAACAGCACATCATCAAAGTCCCTTTCGATAGGGGACACTTGTTATGCCCACAAGTGGGCACCATGAGGGAAAAATTAAAAAGGGACACTGTCACAGCCAAAGCCATAAGGGCTTTCTAAACTTAGACTGGTAAAATTTGTTTTCAGCACCAACAGGCGAGGGGGTGCTGAGGCAGTGGCAACATCACATTGTTCCGGGTTTCAATAAAATCAGCCATTTCAGAACGGTCAGCCTCAGAAAACCTATTCCAAAGTAGGCTCTAGAAGGAGTTGAAAGGGGGGAGGCTGCCAAGCTATGGTGCCTCCGATGCCAAGGAGTGACTTGCCCCCAGTCACATAACATCGGTCAGAGAAAGGATAGGAGTTATTCCTTTCTCAATGGGAGGAAATAACATCTGACAAATGAGTCCTGTCAAATGTCCAACAAGGATACTTCTTGGGTTTCACACCACCAAGCATTGCACCTCACTGTCAAATAATCAGTCAGGAACATCAAATGCTGCTGCAAAAGACGTTGCAAGCACTTCTAAACAAGGGTGCTATAGAACCTCTTCCTCCACATCAAAGTGGTCAAGGAGTATACTTCCTCATCCCAAAGAAAGACTGGATACTAAAGGCATATCCTAGACAGCAGACCGTTAATCTGTTACATATTGTGGGAGCACTTACAAATGACCACCCTGCAGGATGTCATTACACTGCTTTCCAAAGGAGATCATATGGCCCCCCTCTATCCCAAGGATATCTACTTTCCAATTCCTATCCATCGGGTGAATAATTGCTACCTCAGATTTGTTGTAAGTGGGCAACACTACCAGTTCAAAGTGTTACCCTTTGGGGGGGTGGGGGTCACAACAGCTCGAGGTAATTCACCAAATGTCTAGTGGTGGTTGCAGCACATCTGCTCTGCAGCCCCATTCGTGTCTGGCCGTATTTGGATGACCGTCAGCCATCTGCTGTGCCAAACACAAAATGAAAGAGTAGCGTCACTTTGTCAGAGGTTAGGTTTCACAGTCAATGCCAAAAAGTCTAATCTCTGCCCCCAACAGATCCAACCCCTTTTGGAAGCTGTACTGTACACAGTGACATGCAAATTATATCCTAAACAAGAGAGAGTGGTGATATTTCAGAGGCTGCTCCCCTTTACAAGACCCTGCATCCTCTAACAGTGAGAATAGTCATGAAATTTATTTTATTTTTATTTATTTGGAGGTTTTGTATAGCGTGAACAAGACCCTTGCGGGTATCAGAGCGCTTTACACATGTTAAAGAACAGAGATATATACAATCAATATAATAATAGTAGAGAAACAGTACATAATATGGCAGATCCCCAAACAGCGCGTGATCGCCTCAATGATAGGACAGATACATCAAAACAGTAATATAACAAGCAAGCCATAATCATGAGCGAAGAGGACGAGTCCAATGTAAGCTGAGAGAGAAGAGTTCCAAGGCACTAAGGCAGAAATGTGTTCATGAGTAGTAGTTTAACTTCTTTCTTGAAAGATGCCGTTGAGGGATTCAGTCTGGTTTCAGGGGAGAGGGAGTTCCAAATTCTCGGGGCAATGCCACAGAAGACTCTCTTGTAGGTTTTCTTTTTAGAGAATCTCAGAGGTTTCAGCAGTAATTTTCTTGAGCTTCTAGAAGATCTGGAGCCCCCAGAAAGTTCAAGCTTCTGAGCAAGATAACTTCGGCCTTTGTAGGTCATGTATACAATTTTCAGATGAATTCTTGCTTCGTAGAGGAGTTGAGGGATTTCAAATCAGGGGTGATGTGGTTGTTTCTTTTCGATCCAGTGATGAGCCTTGCCGCCTAGGGTTGCGCTTTCATAGTCAAGCCTGCAAAGAACTAGGGCTTTGACGGCAGAGTTGAAGTCCTTGGGGAGGGGGGGGGGGTGTTTAGGAAGGGTTTAAATTTTCTGAAGATGTTCCTTTGGAGGTTCGCTCCTTTGGTGACAGCACTAATGTGGTTCTGCATGTTAAGTTTCTTGTTGAGAATTATTCCTAGTGATCTTGCTGAATCAGTGACCTGAGGCAGGCAGTTGAAGCCTGTTAGCTGCTTTATCCATTCGTTAATGACGGGTGATTGGGTGGGGCGATTAGGAGGAATTCAGTTTTGAGTGTGTTCAGTTTGAGGTGGTTGCAGGTTAGCCAGTTGTCTTTGTTTTTTTTTGTAACGTTAACTTGAGGTCTTTTATGTCTTCAGCGGAGGAGACTTTCAGGTATAATTGGGTGTCATTTGCATACATGTGATAGTGGATGTTGGATAAGCTCAGAATTAACGTTAGCGGCTCCATGAACAGGTTTAAGAGAGTGGGTGAGAGAGAGGAACCCTGTGGGAACCCTAAAGTGACAGGCATGGACTTAAAAAGGGACTGTTTAACCTTAATCATTTGAGTTCTGTTTATTGAGAAACAAGGTGAACCAGTTTAGGACGGTCCCTGAGAGTCCCATCCCATGTTCCAATAGGTCTAGTAGGTAGTTGTGCTTAATCGTATCGAATGCTGAAGAAAGGTCAAGGAGGGTAAGGAGGCATGATTCGTTTTGATCCAACATTTTTAGTGCATCGTCAACTTTATGTGTAAGTACCGATCCGGTGCTGTGCCCTGGGCGGAAGCCAGATTGGAATTGGTCAAGAAGACAAAATTGATTTATGTGGTTACAGAGTTGGACGTGTACATATTTTTCAAGGAGTTTCGCCAGAGTTGGAATGTTTGAGATGGGGCCGAAGTTATTTAGGTCTGTGTGATCATCCTTTGTTTTTTTAGCATAGGGGTGACCTGCCCAGACTTTAGGCAATCCGGGATTGTGCCTTGAAGTAGAGAGGCATTAACGATCTTGGTCCAAAGTGAGAGTATTGATAGTTTTATCTAATTGAAGAAGTTGTGGGGTAGCGGGCTGTTGTAGTGGTTTGAGGGTTTCAGATCTGCTAGAGTTTTGAGAATGGCGTTTTCCTTAATGGTTTTGAAGGAGTTCCACGAATCGTTTTTGAGGATGTGCTCCTGTAGATACGAGGGTACAGAAATCCGGGATGAGGAAGGGCTGGAGTGAGATGAGGGGACGGTGCTCCAGAGCCCTCTGCAAATCAAATGTAATATTTTCCATCTTTTCAAGAAAGAAGGAGGCAAACGCTTCGCAGCCTGGTAGCGGATTGGATCTGGCTGAGGGAGGGTTGGATTGGCCAGTTGATTGAAGTTTAGTGAGTTCAAATAGCTTTTTTGGTCAGTTTCTTGCTTGATCTAGTTGGTTTCTGTAGAAATTTGCATTCGAGTTTTTAATGCTTTTGTAATATGAGTTCCTAAGTGATCTCAAATGCTTGAGGTGTTCAACGTAAATTGAGGATCTCCACTTTCGCTCCGCTAGTCTCAGGTTATGTTTTTCGGTGTTAAGGCTACCATTGTATCATGGTCTAAAGTCCTTAGTGGAGAGTCTTTTGAGCTGTAAGGGTGCGATTGAGTTTAGAATGTCCTTCATGGAGCTGGTGTAGTGGCTTATAAGATCTTGGACATCTGACATGTCCCCAGGAGGCGGAAGGATGTTATTACTAAGGGATGTCAGTTCATTAAGGTTAATTTTATGCATGCTCCTTTTCCATATTTTGGGTTTCGTTAATTGAGCGGTATTTGTGCTTACGAATTTCGAAATGAAGAATGTGATGCGGTGGTGGTCAGACCAGTCACAGGGGAGGATAGATTCCAGTTGAATAGAGTTAGCTTTAGAGATGATTAGATCTAAGGTTGCTCCCTTGTTGTGAGTGGGGCTGTCATAGAATTGTATCAGGTTGAGATCAGCAAGAAAGGATTTAAGGATGTTGACTATAGGCTCATTCAGATCATTCCAGTGGAGGTTGTTTGAAAGTGTTTGAAATTGATGGTGCAATGCTATGCAGTATCTCCAAAAGTCCGCATACTCATGCGTCCATTGGTATAGCCCAGAGTTCAGCACAATCTCCAATGGTGGAACAGCAAGAACTTGTTACTGGGCAGATTGTTTCTTGACCCTAAATCTGAGATGATCATTACCACAGATGCCTCACTCTCGGTTTGGGAAGGACATCTGCATAACCTGACTGTAGTAATCTGCTTTGATTAAGTAATGCACCTTCCTTGCCTTTGTTCCCTGCCTGATGCTCTTACAGTATGATGTCATTTGGAATGTGAGGAATGTTTGTATTGATGGGAGGGCAGTTGGAGAAGATGGGCTGAGTAGCCAGGAGGCTGCTCCTGGCGGGGCTTATATTAAGACTTACATTGGAACTTACTAAGATGTAACTTGAAGAATAAACTACAACTATAAGAGCTGTCTAGGAGACCTCATTTATTTCTACATTGGCGACGATTTAAAAAGGAGAAGAACTTACGCGTGGAGAAAAGAAGAATATTTGGCAGCTACTGGAACTGAAGGTACTAATATTACTAAAGACATTGAACTATTTAAGCTATCTGGCACCCGCCCCACCAGTGACCCTGACAACGGTCGCCCTAAATAATTCTAGGTGCCAGATCCACTTGTGTATGAGACTGTAAAGTGTAGGGGCGAAGGTCATGTCCCGGTGTTGAATGCTGACAAGGCTCCGGCTTGCCCTGATGAGAAGTGGCTGCACATGGTAGAAAATAATCGGGGGCACATTTTGATCACAAGCTTTTAAAGAATTATCAAGCCCCGCTGTTAAAAATGTGACAAAGAACAAATGTGGGAAAGCTGCAGTCAACATCAATTTACAGTTTCAACTGTGAGCAATGATCTATTAACTGATGACGTCCAGTTAAAGTGCAGTCAGCCGCAATGTGTGGTGATTATACTTTCTGAAAGTATGCCGTGGGAAAAGGATAATTAAGACAATAATGAAGTGAGTGGCTCGAGTGTGATCACGGAACTTGGGAGTTGCGCAATGGTTTGAAGGAAAATGAAATGCTTGTTAAATTTACGTGGAGTGTGTTATGACAGTTATCATTCAAATGTCTTTCGAGCCAACATAAAGGACACATACTTGTCGCACGCGGCTTACCGAACTTGAAAACCTCCATGCTGTCCAAGCTTCGTGTTATGGAGAGGTGCATGCTGTTGCTGCAAGCCACCCGGCGCGCTGTCACGACGCATTTCGCCATCTTTGGATTGTAGTCTACGGGCCTTTGCACAGTCTATTGTAACTGTGCAGTGTTTGCCAACCACGACTGGTGTCTCCATGGTATTGAAACAGAATTGCAAGAAGGCCCCAGTTTGTTGTCTTGTCTCTGTGCTCTGTAGCTGATCTGGATTGCCATCAAAGTTAATTTTGTGAGTCAAGTTCTAGTGATAAAGATGATTTTAATTTGAGGGTTGCCATGAGCGTCGCTGCCTGAAGATCGTCACAGGTACTGTCATTTACACTAATTGAAAACTACATATTACCGAGAATGTCGCTTTGGAAAACTTAGAACTAGTGCAACATCGCCATCTTCTGGCTATTGAGCGCAATTGCACCAAGAAATGGAATTAACTAGTTCACTCGGAGAGAAAGGAGAATTCAAAACTGGAACAGTAATGAAATATTGCTATAAGGAGTTAGTGTGGGTCAAAGGAAATGAGAAACCCAGAACTGTACTGTGTGAGATGATTGTTAAGTATTAAGTCACTCACTCGTTTGTTGTGGTGCATGTGATGACTGCTAAGTCACTCAGTGACACTGCATTGAATTTGGTGATATATGCCAATGTTATGTACATCTGCTTTTGATTTGCAACGTGTCATATTCTAAATTGATACTCGATGTGTATTTTCATTTTACAGTATTATTATAGGGAGGTGGATTCCCCCTTTACAATTATTTGGGAGGTTACTGCGAGTGTGTGGTTTATAGGGAGGTGGATTCCCCTTTACAATCATTTGGGAGGTTACTGCGAGGTGTGGTTTATAGGGAGGTGGATTCCCCCTTTACAATGATTTGGGAGGTTACTGCGTGTGTGTGGTTTATAGGGAGGTGGATTCCCTCTTGACAATGATTTGGGAGGTTACTGCGTCTGTGTGGTTTATAGGGAGGTGGATTCCCCCTTTACAATGATTTGGGAGGTTACTGCGTGTGTGTGGTTTATAGGGAGGTGGATTCCCTCTTGACAATGATTTGGGAGGTTACTGCGTCTGTGTGGTTTATAGGGAGGTGGATTCCCCCTTTACAATCATTTGGGAGGTTACTGTGTGTGTGTGGTTTATAGGGAGGTGGATTCCCTCTTGACAATGATTTGGGAGGTTACTGCGTGTGTGTGGTTTATAGGGAGGTGGATTCCCCCTTTACAATGATTTGGGAGGTTACTGTGTGTGTGGTTTATAGGGAGGTGGATTCCCCCTTTACAATGATTTGGGAGGTTACTGTGTGTGTGGTTTATAGGGAGGTGGATTTTCCCTTTACTAGGATTTATAAGGTAATGTTAAAGTCTGATTTATATTTTATGTCACAGGGAAGTGTTTTTCTTTATTACAGTGTTTTATAAAATTTCTGGTACTGCATGGTGTGCAATATGTGAACAGAATATTATTGCAGGAGTGTGAGTCCCTGTTCTTGCAAAAGTGTGCGGTAGGGGTAAGTGTACGGTATAGCACAGTGCGTGCAGTAGAGAGCATGTGATATTCCCTGGTCCTGCTATTTGTTTATATTTACTATTTTATTTTACAGTTTATTCTTGCATTATTATTACTGCATTACTATTATTACAATTTACATTATTGTTGTTGTTATTACTCATAAGGAGAGTTTCCTCTCATTTTGGTAATGTATTATATTAGATTTATTTTTGGAATGTTTAACTTCTCTTCCAGTAGCATAAAAATAAAAAGTGTGTACTGTTTAATTTTGTTTAATCGTTATAAAGGGGAAGATGTGTAGTAATCTGCTTTGATTAAGTAATGCACCTTCCTTGCCTTTGTTCCCTGCCTGATGCTCTTACAGTATGATGTCATTTGGAATGTTTGTACTGATGGGAGGGCAGTTGGAGAAGATGGGCTGAGTAGCCAGGAGGCTGCTCCTGGCGGGGCTTATATTAAGACTTACATTGGAACTTACTAAGATGTAACTTGAAGAATAAACTACAACTATAAGAGCTGTCTAGGAGACCTCATTTATTTCTACACTGACCTTTCAGGGTACCTGGACACATAAAAATCACATCAATTTCTTGAGGCTAATAGCAGTCTGATTGGACCTCGTAGCGTTTTACTTACATATTCGCATAATACAGTTCTTGTACCAAAGCGCAACATCACTGTGATGTAGTGCATCCACATCACTTGTTTCACCTGTCAACACTGGCACAGTCGATATGGCAGTGGGCCATTAGACACCAATTCCTGATTGTAGCAGAGCATCTACCTGTTGAATGCTGCTGACCAGATCCTTTTTTCATGAGACGACTTCTGCTACTGAAAGTTCTGCCGTTGCACCTGCTATTGCCCCTGGAGTTGACACTTCCAGAAAAGTATGTGAGCATGTTGTTTGTACTTCAAAAAACCCTTGAACTGGACCTGAGGAAACTCACTGAATTCAAGGTCTATGCCTCTCTTTTCATCATTTGTATCTACTTGCTGGCCCGTGGATAAAACGGAGATGATCCAATGAATGGAGTCTATAACATTTTTTGCAGAGCATGTAGTGTCAAATATGTAAGCCTCAATCAAGATGAACGTCTGGCGAAGACACCATGGCAGATGTCAGCAGTGGCTAGGTCAGCTTAAAGTGTCTGAGGTGACCATTGCTTCCTTGAGGATTTTCTTGGAAATCTTCTCTTTTCTCTCATGGGATAAACTCCAGAAACTGGTTCATAGAATCCAAGAGGGGCCTATCAAAACGGCTTAGAAGTGCAGCACAACTAGCTGCTCTGTCAATGCTGGACTTCAGACAAACATTCTTGCCCGGAGAGTCCCATCTTCTGCTCTCTTTATCTGGCACACATAAAGGAGTAGAACTCATAGCATTGATTTCTTTTCTTTACAGAAGCTACCACTAGAGCATCAGCTAGTTCTAATTCTCTAAACAACCTCGGATGCGAATCTGCTGGTCAGAATTCTTTCTTTAGCTGTCTCTTCAAAGGACGCACAAAGGATTTGCAAGAGGGTCCATCATGGGTTCGAAAAAGTCTAGTTGCGAGACAAACACTGGTCAGAGCTACATTTGGATTGTTTAAACAATTACAGATGTGGTCACCCCCAGCATTACTGTCTGAATTTTGGACAGTTTGTTAAATTAGATAATATCAACAATTGAGCCCCCTCGATGGTATGAGCTGTAGTGATGCTGGAGATGTCGGAATGCTGAGAAAAAAGCCTGTACCATCTGCAACTAGTAGACTTGGATGTCTTGTGCCTTCTGCAAAGTGACCATCTTTACAGCTCTGGCGCCCTGTCTCTTGTCTGAGTTCAGCCTGGAGAGGGGCTAGGAAAGTGGCCTGGTAAATATATCGAATTGTCCATATGTCCACCTCTGTCAGCTGCAACATCCTCTTTCTGACAAAGTGAAACAGAATGCAGATTTACAGATATCGGGCATTTAGAAGGAGGCCGAGCCTTTTCTGGGGAGCTTAAATGCACAAGAAAGACTGGTTGGATGTCATCCTCAGTTCACTATCATCTGCTGGTGTTTGAGACAATGGTGTAGGCTGTCTAATGCTCAGTGTGTAATTTGAAGGCCATCCCTCTCTAGTCAAGGCACTGGCTCACTCTGGACATTGGAGACCCACCCCACCAACGTCAAAATGTCTCTCGACCTCGAGTGATTCCCCTAATGCTACAAACCTCTTAACATTGTGTCGATGCTGAATGATGTTCTGAAGGTCCTCTTGAAATTGACGGCCTAGATCGTGAGCGCCAGTAACTGAGATGCTACCCGCTCACCTCCTGAAGTGGCAGAAGCAGCAGGTGGAAACTGGTCTGATTCCCACCGATGCTGCTGCAGAAGCTGAACTGTTACAAATCTTATCCCCAATGGGGGCAAATTGCTTGTTCCTCAGCCTCCTGTATAGCATCTTTTTTTTTATTATTTTTTTTTTTTACAAACGTCTTAGTCTTTAATAGAGTGGTAGTCCGGAAGACAGATGACGGTAATATCATGGTAGATATTCCTGTGACTCGTTCCTTCGTCCAACCCGACCATATTGGCAGTCCGTCAGCTCTGCACATTAATTGTTTAACTGCTCACTTCCTTCGATGTCTGTGCTGGCTGTCAGTACCTGATCATCCGGCGGCTTAAATGTCCTTAAATCTATGTCGCGGCAGACCTGTCATTGATCAAACTGGTTAATCAGAAAAACTATAATGTGCAGCTCATGTTGAAGCATCGAAGAGTTATCAATATTTTCTTTTAAATAATAGTTCTTTTCTACTGTGCTATTTGGAGGATTCCTGTCTTACAATAATTCTGCATTTGGTACAGTTCAATTGTAATAAAACATTAAATTGTGCTTAAATGCTTTCAATTACAGATCCATTCTCTGTGGTATTCTCTTACTTACAAAGCTGGCACTCTTCAACCATTACGTTGCATTTTTCATAGACAGTTGTGTTGGGCAAAAGGTGGAAACAGACTTGGCAGTCTCAGTGGATGTGCAAGTCAGAAACTTGACTTCACTGTGTTTCTGCTCTGCGTTCTGTACCTTCATTAAATTGTAATTGCTTTGGAGAGACTGTGTTGTGAGTGGACCCAAGGGGTATTTCACGTGTTCGTTGTCTTCTGTTTACACAAGCAAGGGTATTTTCAGCCCAATCCTCTGATCTGAATCATGTCTTCCAGCTAGTAGTAATGTGGATACTGACAAACTGAAGTATGACCTCAGTAGCACAGATTTGTCCAATCCAATATTTCCTGTAATGTTTCATGCTGTGACTGCTGGGACAACACCTGCTACAGAGACTGCATAAATGTAATCCGAGGAGCTCACTTTATTTACATCCCCCCAAAAAAAGACATTACTCCCCTTATCCTGCCCTTAAGTGTCCTATCTGTGTGTTCATGTATTCCATTGTTAACACTTTCTTGTTTATAGCTGTTATGAAAAGACTTTGGTGCAGAGCTTCCAACCCAACACTTCAAAGCTCAACAAGTCTGTTGTGCTATTGAAATTCTCATGGGCCCGAGTTATAAGAAAGAAATGGTAATCAAGAAGGACAGATGAAGGTCAGTTGCTCCTGGGTCCAAATGGTTAAAGACATACCA
The DNA here is from genome assembly GCA_963921515.1 of Calotriton arnoldi. NCBI lineage: Eukaryota > Metazoa > Chordata > Amphibia > Caudata > Salamandridae > Calotriton > Calotriton arnoldi. Next base: position 1,340,348 of record CAWUFW010001624.1, on the reverse strand, counting down.
GTTTTATACTAGGAAGACTCTGGTCCAGGCTCTTATCACCAGCTGCCTGGACTATGGGAATGCCTTCCTGACCTCGGTAAATGATCCCTGCTGTCAAAACTGCAGGCAGATCGTTTTCCTACACTGCCCCCTACCATTGGAACAAACTTCCTTTTGGCCTTCGCTCTTGCCCTGACTTACCTTCCTTCAACAAGGGGCTTAAGACTTGACTATTTTAGATTTTCTCCTTCTCCTCTTCTGCAGCGCAGTGCCGAGATGCTCCTTCGGGAGTGATCCGCACGCGATACCAAGTGACCAAATAAATAATAAATAAAATAAATATTATGCTTCCCAACACAATGGCCCTGATTACGAGGTGGTCAGTATATTCCGACCCGTGGGTAAACCCTATTTTTTTACGCACGGGTTGGAATAACAAGTTATTAGGTATTTAATGCAACTGATAATTATCGGATGTGTTAAATAACTCAACCTGCCAAAATTTAAGGGGGGTAAACCATATGGTATTTACATTATCATGCGGATTTTGATGCGTTAAACATAAAAATCTACATGTTATTCCCAACATCCCGTAATAGGTGGGATCGTTATTTATCATGAGTGATAAATGCCACCTCCACTCGTAATCAGGTCCTCGGCTGGAAAAAACAACCGGAAGGCGTAGTCTGTGGGCTCTGGGCCGAACACATCTTGAGTCTATTGTAGCCGCTTAAAACCCTTAGTCAAATAAACAGATGAAGTATTTAGGCGGAGAATGTGAATCAGAAATATCCTCGAACCACAAAACTTCGGTTACAGGTAACATTTTCATTACTGGGAATCTGTGGTTAAATAAATACCCTTGCTAGTAGCTTAATGTCCCCTTTTCATATTGTTCTTTTTTTAATTTATTTTTTTATTTCCTCTGCAACAGGTTTGATGTACTTGTGGATGATCTGCATAATTCTCCACCGTCATTTCAAGGGCGGAGTCCCAGAAAAAAACTTCAGTTCATTTCGCGCGATGATCTAGAAGGTACGCTGTGACGTGTCACCTCATAAACATGCTTCACAAGGTTACATTCTTCCTTTGAATCATTGCCAGCCCTTAAAATACCAGTGCAGGTGGCCGTCAAACCAGCATTGATATAAGCCTTATGTCTAATATCTACTGCAAACAGTGCCCTGAACCGGGGTTTCTGATTATGACAATATGTACAGAGATGAGCTCTGTGCTCATGTGACCGTACAAAAGAAACCTGCAAAGTGTCTGATTGGTGAAATCAGTAAACATGGGCAACTGGTGTTCAACAGGCCTTGGCAAAGCAAATAGGTCTGGCTTGCAGTTTAAGTCCTGATTTATTAAAAAAGCCTGCTGCAAAAGAATAAAAACTATTGTTATCAGTCAATCAAATAACTATATTTCGGCTGCCAGGGCCATAAAAGTACAGGTACGGATATAAAAACATAATAAATAAGTAAAACAATACATTTCAGCATAAGAAGGGTTCATAATTCATATAAAATAAGCACCAAAATTAATTCAATAAAACATTAAAATGTCATCTAGCATATACAAATAAGTACAAAGAAGGCCATTTGTGTGCTGACACGCGAGGTATAAAAACAAAAGTATGACACAGTGGCCAACATGAAGTTGAGAGGAGAGGAGTACCTTTCTTCGAAGTATCCACATGAAACCGAAGAAACCTGGCTACCGAAATGGCATGAATTAGACTACAATTCGATCTCAAAGAGTGGCTGTGCACGCCTAAGAGCCTACAGGTGGTTACCAGCCAAGTTCTAGGGGGACGGGCATAATCTGGGCAAACAAAAAGGACATGCAAGACGCTCTCTACTGGAGAGTTGCAAGCAGGACAGACATCAGTTCCCCCGCAAACAATTGGTATCTGTATAACGTTGCATGTATGAGATAAATAATTTAAAGTGTGATGATTCAGAGTACTTTTCAGTTGTAAAATAGTCCCTGGTGCACTGCAAATCCATTCAGATGACATTGCAACACTGTACAACTCTTCATAACAGTATGCCATTTCTTCCATGAGGAGAAGCCCTTATCCTTGAAGTTATGGAGGTGAGTGTTGCACTTTACAACATTTCACAAGTATTGTTAGGTGCCTATGTTTGATGGCAAAGCCATTGGGAATGTTTGTGAATACCCACAAAGCTACTGATCTGTGAGTGTAATTCAGAGTTACCCAAAGCCATCTCACTGATCCCCTGATAACCTTTATTGCCCATCTTTACTGCCGTAAATACCACCTTCCTGGTTTTCCACGGTCATAGGATCGATATGCAGTTTTAACTGCCCACAGCTTTTACTGCTGTAAACGAGGGACACAAATGGCCCTATTCATAAAGGTAAATTTGCATGTGTAGATTTACTCGCGTGTAAATCTACTCCTGCACCTTGGTGTAAGTCTATATTTTTTCTCCATTTCAGAATATAGATTTACAGTTAAGTGTAGCCTTGCATGTCTCCACCCCCTCAGTTCAGGGGGTGAAGAAATCTAAGACTGAATTCAAAAGTGTAAAGTTTCTCCTGGTAACTTTTCACACGTAGGTGCAGATCCTGGTCACCATGTCAGAGGTATTAAAAAATATAGGAAAAATGGATCAAGTTTATACATTTTTTATAATATTAAAAATAGTTTATTGTAAAATAAATTGAAATAATTATATTTACCCTGGAATTAGTAAAATAAAATATTAGAGCACATTAACTCTTCAGATAAATATGTGGTAAATACATAATTTAAATATATTGCATTATTTTATAAATAATGTAAAAAATATATAAATCCACCCTCACTGCCATTTTTATTTTTAATATTTTAGTGTGTGTAATTAAAGTTGTGTTTAACTAATGTAAATTATTTTCTAATAAAGTTTATATTAAGTCCCAGTTTCTGTTATTTTCTATGGTTGTGTACCTGTAAATGGCCATGTGCGTTGCTAGACATATTCCAAGGCTCGGCAGGAATACCTTTACAACTGTTTTGTGACCTTTAGAGCTGTAGTAACTTTAGAAGTGTAGTTTGTGAATAGCAATGGTCTTACTCTTTTGTGGGTGGTGTTTGTATTTTCATGTCCTTCTGTCTTTTCCTAAACCTGCAATACCCCTCCTTAAAACCCTCCAATTCAATAATAAGTAGTCCCAATCGTCTAGCCACTTCTTGAGTTCCCACCCACATTTTACGACAAAAATATATACTTAGGTATACACAAATCTATGCTACGTTTGAAGATATTTTGCACACAGAAAAGATTGAGAGATGGAGGTCCCTGCATGAGATGGAGGTCCCTGCATGTAGGTTTGTTTATAGCATTTTGTAGTGAGTAGTACTACTGCAGTAGTACTCTATGTAGTACAAAATGCAATTTATAAATAGGTTCCAAAATGTTCTGTGAATCAAGCTCTAAGATTTAGGTTTTAATACTAACCTAAATTATTAAGCTAGTTCCTAGTGTAATGATGTTTGCTTGTCTGAATTGCCAAAATCCGTCTATTCACAACGGAGACCACCTCATTCCTCAGTAAATATTTGTCTAGCACCAATCAAGTTATTAAATCCTGTTCAAAGTGGGTTTGCCTCTTAGCAGATTCACCTGTATAAATGGAAACAGAAAACAATATATAATACCTGTAATTTTTCAACCATAGCAGGCTGTCAGACAAGCTGAGCGCGATATGCAGGATTGAAATCTGTATTTTTAAAGTGTGTTAGCAGCTCTTTTAACTTCACTTGTATATTTCTCGCACTCACCTCTTGTACCGCACTGCTCCCCGGTCCACCACGGGTTTTACCCGTTTGTTGTGGTGGGTTTATCCGGCAACTTTCTCTCCCCCCCCCCCCCCATTCTGGGCAGGTGACCGGAGGGGGCAGAGCCTTACTGAATACTTAGGCCCATGCCAGTTCCTCCGCGCAGCGGACGCGCCGGCGGCACGCCAAAGGCAAGCCCGTCTGCGCCCGAACGGGACCAGGGGCCACAACCCCTGTATGTTTCAACGGAACTGTCCGATCCTATAGTTCACAAGCACTACACATGCTGAGAAGGGACCTTAATGTGAATTGCTCGCACTCTCTGAATGCGGCAAATAGACACTCCCATTGCTCTCATTGCGACTTTTCCTTCCAGCCAGGCACTAAAATCGAGAAGCCCGTTGTTACCTCAGCTCCTCTAAGGATGTTCCTTTTGAACTGTAGATCGTTTTCCAAACATTCTACCGAACTTGCCATACTGTTGGAAGAATTAAAACCTGATGTTCTCTTTCTTACTGAGACTTGGCTCTATGCTGAGGCTGACCCTGTCCTTATTCAAACCCTCCCTCCTGGCTATTTAACATTAAGGGCCGATCGTAAGATTGGCAGAGGTGGGGGCATAGTAATTGTCTTTAAGAACACCTTTAATTGTCGCATTACAAAAGACCCTCTACTGGACTGTGAAAGCATGACCTTCTCTATAGATTTCTCCCCGACCAAGACCTTCTCTGGTCTGCTAGTCTACCGCCCCCTCCCTACTTCTATCTCTCACTTAGCTTGCACACCATCTAATTTTACTGTGCTTGGGGACTTAAATCTCCATTTAGATGACCCCTCAGATTACTCGGCTAATGAGCTGATATCTAATCTCTTGGCACTCCAGCTCTCTCAGAGAGTACTTAAACCCACACATATCAAAGGTCATCTACTCGATCCTGTTTTTAGTAATCTACAAGAGCTCACTGTAGGGACCCCCATGCCACTTCCATGGTCGGATCATTTCTTAATCCCCTTAACTTGGGAAACTCATGGACCCACGTTTTCCCCTAACATAATCTCGGCTCTTGAACGGAATTGGTCCAAGCTTCCGATGGAGCACTGGATCTCAGTTCTTGAAGCCACTAGACCAGCTAGTGACCCAAACCCCATTGTGGCCAACGAAAAGTTTAATCATTGGATCCAAAGTTCCCTTGATGTAGCTCTCCCTAAGAGACCCACCCACAAAAAAGGCAGGTTGAAGACTGCTCCCTGGTTCTCTCCAAGGCTAAGAGAACTAAAACAATTTTGTAGAAGACTCGAGCGATCCTGGAGACAAAATTATTCAGAATCCATGAAACTTAAATATAGAGAGGCAATCAGATCAAATAAGGCTGAAATTAAAGTTGCCCAAGCCGCCTTTTATGAGGAGAAAATCATTTCAGCTGCAAATTCCCCCAAAGAAATCTTTCGAATCGCCAAAACCCTCTCCAATCTTCCTCAGAAACAACTAACATCAGAGGGGGCCCTCATAAGATGTAACAATTTGGCCGAATTTTTCCAACAGAAAATCCACAACATCTATATGTCCCTACCGGCCTTCCAGAATCAACAACCTGTGACCCCGACCCCGGAGCCACTTGCGGGAATACAAATCTCATTAGGGCAATTCCCCCCTATGGATCTTGTCTCATTGGGTTTGATCATGGCAAAAATAAAATCGGGCTCCCTAACTGACCCCGCCCCTCCTCTGCCCCTTATTTTAGCTGCCGACACCATTCGCCCTGTAATCCTTGATCTTGTCAACTCCTTCATCTCGTCTGGTACGGTCCCCCCAGCATGGAAATGCGCACTGGTAAAGGCCCTCTTAAAGAAACCTAACCTCGACCAGTCTAATCTAGCCAATTATCGGCCCATCTCGCTCCTTCCTTGGATGAGTAAGATTCTAGAAAAACATATAAATACTACACTAGTAGATTTTCTAGAGTCTAACGATCTTCTCCATCAGTCCCAAACTGGCTTTCGCCCTCAGCAAGGGACCGAGACTGCCCTTCTTGCAGTAACTGAAGAAGCGAGGAGGATTCTGGATCAAGGAGGTACTGCTGCAATCATCCTCCTTGACCTAAGTGCAGCTTTCGACACTGTCAACCATAACACTCTGATTCTTCGGCTAAAGAGTGTAGGAGTGACCGGCACGGCGATAACATGGCTACAGTCCTTTCTCAGCGACCGGTTCTTTCAGGTCTTTGAGGGAGATGTTGCTTCCAACCGGCTGCCTCTCAGCTGTGGGGTCCCTCGGGGCTCCTCCCTGAGCCCCACGCTGTTTAACATCTATATGAGACCCCTGGCAGAGATTGTCCAACCATTTGGCATCAAAATCATCACCTATGCAGATGACACGCAGCTCGTGGTGGCATTGAACCACCCCGCGAGGTCATCTAGCACCCTAGGCCCTTGCCTAGAGGAAGTTGCCAAATGGATGGAACTCTCTTGCCTTAAACTCAATGGGGATAAGACCGAGCTTATGCTCCTTGGCAACTCTCCCTCCTTCAATCCTATTCTGCTCTGGCCTAACTGTCTTGGTCCGGTACCAGATCCGAAGATCCAGATTGAGAGCCTTGGCATGTGGCTTGATCGCTCGCTCAGCTTCAATCATCAGGCTGCTAAAATCTCAGCCACTTGCTACGGCCTTTTGAGGATGCTTCGCAAGATCGTTCCCCTTCTCCCTTTCCAAGCGAGAAGGATTATGGTCCAAGCTCTTATCCTCTCTCGTCTGGACTATGGGAACTCCCTCTATCTGGGAGCCCCCCAATCCACCATCCATAGGCTCCAGATCATCCAGAACTGTGCTGCCCGCATGCTCCTTCAGATCCCCCGACGGCAATCTGCAAAACCTGCACTAAGGAGCCTGCATTGGCTGCCAATTAAAGCGAGGATCCAGTTTAAGGCCATGTGCTTGACCCACAGGGCCTTCTGGAAGAAGGGCCCTGTGATAATCCAATCCATGATTACCCCCTACCAACCTCCTAGAGATCTCCGCTCTATGTCTTCCTTCTTAGTCACCACTCACAGAATAAGGAAAGCCAGATGGGGGGGGGGGGGGGCGCTCCTTGTCTCACAATGCTGCCAACTCTTGGAACGCCCTCCCATTGTATCTGCGGAAGGAGCCTAACCTGCTGTTGTTTCGAAAGCTCCTAAAAACCGTTCTTTTCAATGACTGTACCTAATCCTCTCCTTACCTGTCTCTGTGTTCGTCCGCAGCGCTGGGAGGCCTCAGGGTAGCCATCGCGCTATATAAATTCTATTTCATTTCATAGCCGGTGAGACATCCTTTCATTTAAGATGTATAATCTGGTGGTTTGCTTTATGTCCTTAACAGAGTTACATGTATTTGAATTTAATTTTTGTAAATGTAATTTCACCACTCTGAAATTTGGCATCGCTGCCAGTTGATAATTTAACACACACATTGTGACCTAAGATATCTTGTGAACTCATTATGTCTCCAAAGAATGCAAAGCCAATTCCATGGCAGAATCCCATTCATGCATGCTATATACCTGATATTAGTGTTGTTTGTTTTTTTAACATTTCTGCTTGTACCTATCCACATTCACTACACAAATTAGTATTATTTATTTATATGTATTTTTCATTTTCTGGCAAGAAGTTAGTTCCACCTTGTACACCTTCACGTGGGTAGCCTGTTTTGTTCTAGTCCTTTATCCATGTAAAATACAACAGTGCACTCTTATGAAATGTCTAGCAAAACACTACAAGTAAATATACACATCTATAGCTATTTAATCTTAGTTTATGCAATTCCATATTGTGTTTTTTTTATAGAACCTGCCATACTTTCAGTCTGGTATTGGGCTTTCACTCATGATTGATAGAACAGAGAAACACTTTCAAAACAAGACCGAACTTGCAATTTGGTGTTGTTTAAAAAGAATAATAAGTGCTAATTGGGAAACATTGTTTTCACTTTGCATCTATGTGTAAAAATCTGACAAAACTGAGAGACATCTGACTTAAATGTTTTAGTGACTGCACATGTGTATGTTTTAATGTTATTGGGTGTGCAGAACATGAACGTACTGGATTTACAACAGAAATGGTTACCCGTGGGCCATCCTCGGAGGACACCACTACAGTGTTAATAAAAGAGCATTATCCTCCTGTTTCGGAAACATCTCATGAAACTGAATTCACAAGTAGAACGGAAATGAGAACATTGGATGAAACAGAGAGACTTTTTGATGAGCTTACGCAAGAAAAACAACAGGTAACACTTTATTTGTATTTCTAGAGCTGTCAAACTCATTTTGTGTGTATCTGTTGTTGATTGAGTTAAATTCTAAAAACTGGGACGGTTGGATTCATTGATTAAAAGTGTTTGGCATTACATACTTTTATCTCAGGTTTTTGTGGGGAAATTACCATCCGTTAATTTCACAGTCACCTGTTGAATCTTATTCCATAAAGTGATTGCTGAGATGTAGTTGTCTGAAGTTCACCCTGTGTTTTGAAATTTTTGTGATAGGATTAGGGTCTTTAAAAACTCTTCAAAGATTAGGGCATCTTCAAAGAAGCATGTTCCTCCTGAAGTCACAACTTCACCAGTTCAGTATGTCAAAAAGTGTTTTCTGTTGTAGAGATGTCATTTTACCTGTTGGTCTGGTCAGATTACATGTTAATACTAATGGGGTTTCCATGCTGCCAGATACAAAGTGTTTGGCAACCTTTAGTGATTTCTTTGTGCTCATGTAGTACTCTAGATCCTAGCTTTTTGAGGGGTATTATGACTTTGAATCTCGAAGCCTAGGTCCGAGAATTTCTATGAACACTGACACTTTCAAAGAACTGTAGATAGCCCAGATAGAGGAGTCTTCAGCTGGGGTGGTATGTAACCAGAATACATTTTGTTTTGAAAGATCTGGGCAACTTTAGCTGTACACCCACTGACTGAAGATGTAAAGTTTGTTCTTGTATGGGAACCACCATTTTAAGCCTTCATTCAAGGAGCCATACTCAGCGCAGCGGTGTATACCTAATAATATCTGATCATCTGTGGAGATAATGTGGGGAGCCAATAAGAGGCGTATCTTAGGCCTTTTTGAGGGACATACGTAGCCCTAATAATTAAATTATCCGAACATGGACGGTTACGTTTTGGCTATTACATAATGAGTACGGGGTATTTTCAGTAAGTAGCAAGGCTCTTCTTTGGCAGTACCAATGGTAGTTTTCGGTCAGCTTATAGGGACCAGATCACTTTATAGATACTGTACTGTTATGAAAATAGATACATGATCCAGGAGTAAAGTCGGATCATTCTAAGCCACAACTGTTGGTGTGATGCTTCTGCCATTTATTCCGATTTTTCTGTCTGCTTTAACCGTCTTGAATCTTCGCTTGCTGTGGGGATTGGAGCACTGACTAAACATCTAAAATGGTGGTTAGAATATTATCCAAAAAGTAACCAAATAACAGGGACACCCACCCACCGTGTTATTCCGGTCATGTTTTTATTTTTACACTGTCAACGGACAACTTGCAGTTCACCTGGGTTTATCTCCAATAGTGTTGCCTTTTTTTGTTCCCTTCGTTTTACCATGAATCTAATCAAAGTTTGCTGATTTTTCTCTAAATACTGCTAACCTCTCACCACAATCTAGGACAGCAATGTCATGTTAAAGCAAACATTAAAATTACTGGCTCATTAACACATAATAAAAATAAACCCACAAAGAATCTAGCCCTGGGATACTTGGGTTAGATCCGCTTGCTTAAGGAACTTAAGATATGTACACCAGAGATGAATCGCCGATCTACCCTTGTTTGGAAATATGTCACAAAACAACTCTCAGAGCTTCACATTTCAAAAACATTTTTTTGACTACTTACAATAAAATAGAAAGGTCGCAGTGGTCAAATTCAACCGCACATTCCTTATAAAGTTAGGGTAAATATATCAACACTAATAATTATGTATCTTATTTGAGTAAATCAAGTGCTACTAACAGTGTTCATGACCCTGCTACCCATAGGGTGTTAGCTATGTTGCTTCCACTAAGAAGTGTTGCAGTCACATATGAGTTTACAATGCAACACTGGAGCACTATGAAACAGTTCATGCAAGCAATAGCGATTTTTCGTCTTAAGTAAATATATAAATCCTTCTTCTTGATTTATTTTCTTGTGTCTTCAATTTTCCATAAGAATACATAAAATCCAACAGCTGACATGTTTTGTCTGATACATACTTTTTCAAGGCTGCAATGAGTACAGAATATGTAATGTAATTACATGGCCCCTGCCAAACAATTTCTGCCGCAGTTTAAGAAATTTAGGGTCTACTCCTGAGGGCTTGCATTAGATACAGACAGCCTTCCCAACCAGTGATGCAACAGAGAAGCCCAGTCCTTTTGGGGCTGCGGCCATGAGTTCGGCAGGCAACATGCGGGTCAGCACGGGCACCAGTATTCTAGCTCCTCATCCCCTGCTACAGTGGGCAACAAACCGCTTTAATTTGCCCTCAGTGGTGCATGCCAATGCAGTGGGTCGCAGGATTAGGCATTTCCTTTCTAGTTGGCGATCGATCACATCCGATAGATGGTCTTGCAAATTATTCACAATTGTTAGGCACTCCCTTTTCTTTCTTCTCTACCCACTAACTCTCCCACATCATAAAAGATTTCAAAAGAGCAGCTGTCCATCCTTCTTTAGGAGGTTCTCCTGTCGCTGCTTAAAGGTGCCATAGAGAGAGCACCAGACTCGGAGAAAGAAGAGGATTGTTACTCTTGCTATTTCCTCGTCCCAATAAAGTATGTTTACCTTGGGTCTATCTTGGACTGTTGTCCCCTCAACATCTTCCTACAGAAGGACAGAATGAGAATGCTCACTTTTGCCCACATCCTGTCTGCTCTGGAACCGGGTTAGTGGATGGTGTCCTTGGACTTGCAGGGAACATATTTTCATATGCTCATCCTGCAGCCTCACAGCTGTTGACTGCAGTTCAAGATGGCCCTGGAGGATTTTTAGTTTGCTGGCCTTCAGACTCACCAGCACCCCCTCAGGTGTTCACGAAAGTGATGGCAGTGGCTGCAGCCCAAGGCTAGGAATTGCTGTATTTCCGTACCTCAACAACTGGCTGCTGACGGCAGGCTCGCTTCAGTCAGTCATGGACCACCTCTGGATGACTGCTGACTTTTAACATTGTTGGGTTTTTCCATAAATGAGCCTAGTTCTGCTCGATTCAACTCTCAAAAGCTTCAATTCATTGGGACAATGCTGGATACAGTGGAGTTCAGAGTTTTCCCTCTGCTGCAACGAGTCCAGAATATTCAGGTTACCATCCTGATGTTTCAGGCTTGATCCAGGTGGCAGTGGCTCTGAGGCTTTTTGCAATCCAAAAGCGCTGTCCTCACGGTGTGAGGGGCGTCTCCAACTTGCACTCGGAAAAAATGAGTGCTTAGATTAATCACTTCTTTTATATTATATTCAATGAACTTTATTGAGATCTTTGATTGTTCTTTGAATATTTCATTCGTTATTCACTCATAACGATATTTTCCTTTTTGAAACATAGTTAAATTTCACAGTTGCCCTTCATCAGGGGCTAAATTCTGCAACATAGAAAAAACTCGAGTTCAGTACATACGATGGCATGAGTGCCAAACATTTGAATGAATTGTCACAAATAATAATGTCTTTGGTTACTAAAAAAAGTGAAGGTGTTTCACGAAACCTGAAAATAGCTGATGGTGAGAAGACTACGCGCGTGCCCAACATTTAAAAGAGTCGTGAATAATAATATTGTTGAATATTGTGCTTGTTATAATCATGTGTATATAAGGTCTTATTCATATCTTAAGAATACCGTCATTTGTTACAGATCTTGCACGTTTATTTAATCATTCACAGCTATTCTTTTGTAATTTTTTATTATCAGCGCTTTCACGCTCTCAAACTTTGAAAATGTGCGATTTTATAGATCCATGTCAGACCTGACTCAACTCTACCTGCACGCATCAGTGACATCTTTTTTCCATTTCTATCGCCGTAGAAGTTTGTGATTATGCATGTTTACCTAACTGCTGATTCCAACTTTTTTTCAGCATTTATCTGTGCCCGCACACGTTTGTATTTAGGGAAATTACGGTATTAGTAGAACCTAGCTGCACTCATATACACACTCTTCGTATGCACTTGTAATATCTACTTTTCATTTCCATCGCTATAGTAGTTCGCGATCACTTTTGCACTTCCGGGTTCGTGGTTCTTCAAACTGCACACGTGGTATCCGTCTTTCACAATCGTGTACGGGGAATGACCGTCTATGCAACGCTCATCTTCTAAACGGGTAAGCTTCGTTCGTTTTAACTTCCACTTTCTCTCTTTTATCTGAACGCACGCTAAAGGTTGTTTAACATTTACTCTACGTGTTCAGTTATCCTCACAGCTTTTGACACATCGCCGAATAGCCGGTTTACGCGGTATCGAGTAAGTGTGTTTTTTTAATATACGGGCATTCTATTCACCATGGCTACTGCCATTTGACCTCATTTGCACTTTTTGGAATACTCATATTCCATCTTCGTTTGCACTTTTTCGAGCACACTATTTATTTATTTATTAGAAACCTCGGTTCCCTTTAAACTTACTGTATTGATGTAAGCTTGTTTACAATCCTCAGCTTACACCATGACTTCGGATGTCTACTGTCTATAATCGAGGCACCCTGTTGTTTTGTTTTGCCTTCCTAACTATGACGTTAGTCAATTAACGTGCACAGTTTTGAATCTTGTTTTTTTCACCATTTATAACCGTTAGATTATGTGTACGCTCACCATCTTTTTACTGAAGGCATTATTATTCACGACTCTTTTAAATGTTGGGCACGCGCGCCGTCTTCTCACCATCAGCTATTTTCAGGTTTCGTGAAACACCTTCACCTTTTTTAGTAACCAAAGACATTATTATTTGTGACAATTCATTCAAATGTTTGGCACTCATGCCATCGTATGTACTGAACTCGAGTTTTTTCTATGTTGCAGAATTTAGCCCCTGATGAAGGGCAACTACCCGAAATGCATTGGGCATATGTGAAATTTAACTATGTTTCAAAATGGAAAATATCGTTATGAGTGAATAACGAATGAAATTATCAAAGAACAATCAAAGATCTCAATAAAGTTCATTGAATATAATATAAAAGAAGTGATTAATCTAAGCACTCATTTTTTCCGAGTGCAAGTTGGAGACGCCCCTCACACCGTGAGGACAGCGCTTTTGGATTGCTTCATTTATCCTCATACTCAGGAGGATTCACCAATTTGCACCACTTAACAGCATCTGCATTGGTACCAACCCAAAAGAACTCTTCGCTCCCTTGGTGCTAAGTTGGTATCAGTACCACCCATAAAAAAAGCCTCATGGGGCGGGCGAAGCTTTATTGCCGGTGCTGCTAAGGCCTGGAATGATCTCCCTTTCTATTTGAGAAATACCACTAATATCTTGACCTTCAGGAAGGAACTGAAGACATGGCTCTTTAATTTGTAAAGATGCCTTCCACCCCAATGCCCAGATTGAGAGCAGCTAGCGCCAGGACACCTTTGGGTAACCGCTCGCGCTTTATAAATGCCTATAACATAACATAACTTACCTCTTTCAGATTTATACACTATTTACACGAAGGTGTGCGCCTGTCTACTCAATTATTGGTTTTCTGAGGCTTCTTGGCCTTTTATCCCTGTGCAACTCCCTTGTCAACCATGCCCAGGTGGCAACTGTGAGCCCTACAGTGTAACACGAAGTTCCAGTGTGCTCAGTATCAAGGCTGCATTTCCAACCCTATCATTTTGCCTGCTCACTTCTGAGTCCTCTCCACAGACCCTCCACCTTGTGTAGGTACGGCTTTGGTATCTAATTTAAGGTGAGGAATCTGCACTTAGACGTATTAAGAAATTGCTTACCTTTGAGAGTGTATACTTTTTCTAACTGCAGATTCCTCTGTACTCTTCCCTCCTCCCCGTTTTTGTGGAGTGACCTCTATTTAATACCTAAAAGGTCCAGAGTTAGTACTGTGCACACTATATACAACAATTGTTCACACTTTGCATCTGAAGGCGTGAACAAGGAAAGGACAAGAAACCGAGGTCAACATGCAGGGGTGGCACGTGTATGCGGTTCCGCTCCGTCACTTCCTGGGTTGTATGGAGCCAACAGAGAGATGCATTTTAACACCCAGTGGTGTGGGGGAGCACTTTTACGAAAAATATCCGGTTCCCGTCTGGCGCCTGGGAAATGTTCTGTGGGGAGGAATCTGTGGTTAAATATAATATCCATCAGAAAGGGCATTAATGGAGGTAAGTAACTTGCTCATATATAGAGTCTGTATTATCATTTAATGTTGCTTATTGGCAGACTGCATTTTTTTTTATATTTGTGGAGCATGGATTTAGCTGAGAGCATCGGAGTGCTGTACATTGAGACATTTGGGTACAAGAGTTGGCAAGAGGGATAATTTAGGTGTGTGTATATAGTCGGAAAATGTTGGGGATAAAGGAGTCCTTTATTGCCATGGGCAGTAGTTTGAAGGTGGCCCTTATTGGTTTAGTAGATGCCCTTTAGAGAGTTTTAATTCCTCTTTCCTGAACTGTAGTAGTGATGAGGTAAGTCTGTTGTGTATGGGTTTTGTTCCATGTTCTGGATGCGTAGATCTGATTCTCTTCCTAGATTGTGGTGTTGTAACATTGGTGGATGGATTTTTAAAGTGCTTCACTTTACACTACTCTAATCTCAGTACAGTACACACTAGTGGATAGAGATTCACCACCTGTATTCAGGGTCTCCATTTGCTGTGGTCAGGGTGAGAATCCCAGAGAAAGATGCACAATTTATGATGACTAAACCATAGTATAAGCGCAAACAGAACCAACTCAAGCCTTACTCATGTTATCTCTATTGACAGCGCGAAGCTTTCAATCGGAAAAGCCTCATTCTTGATTGTTTGTCCTTTTGATTTGTTGATGTATATAGTTGGTTTGGTTGTAAAATGTGTTTTCTTATTTTGATGTAATAAATGATTTTCAAATGTGTTAATTACCTAATATTTTTGTTTACACAGATTGAGGCTGCATTAAGTCGGATCCCTTATACTCGAGGAAGATTGACTCTGCAAGCTAAATACAACAAGGTGACAAATGTGTCTGTATTTTTGTTAGTTTGTGGGTGGGCTTACTATGCAAAGATCTCTCACCAGGTACTTAATCAAATTTCCCACTCCCCCAGATTGATGACCTTAATGCTTTCAATGAAGTATTAATAGGGGGAGCAGCTAATCTTAGCATTCCTATAACGACTCTTGCTTCCACTACATCTGTGAATTTTGAAACTGCATCACAGTACATCATCAAGACTCTTTTTGCCCTTGGTTCCGGGTCTTTTGGAACCTTCAATGCACTTATTTGTAGCTCCAACCTCTGTGAAGTGTGCCCCTACCAAGCTATTGAAATAATATAAAGCCCTGGATCAAGACCTTCTCTTTCCAAGATCTATTCCTCCTCGCATCTCTCGGGCTAAGAAGTCCCATGGCTTTGCACCCTCATCCACTGTTCCTCCATTTAAAGAGAGCAAACAATGGATTCTGTGGAGAGAAAAATGTGCGACATAGCTGCCTTGAGCTTGAAGATTGCAGGTGCTACTGCCTTGCCTCTTTGATAGATCTCTTTGGGACACTCTGCAAAGATTTGAAGAGAACCTACCAAATGAGGACGAACAGGATGTTCGATGGCATGTGTGGCTATAGATACACATGTTCTGCATACTCCTGCCATCTAGTGTTGGGTTCGGAGTTGTGCAACTTGTTTTTCTTCAAAGAAGTCTTTCGAGTCATGAAGTAGAGTGACTCCTCCTCTTTGCGATACTGTGCATGCGCATTGACTCCTGTGTTAGATTGTTTTCTCTCCGCCGTCGAGTTCAGACGAATGTGCCTCTCCTCTGTGTTCAACTCCATTTGGTACGAGTCTTCAGTCCTATCCTGTCTTCGACGGTATAGTGTATCTCGATCACGCTTTTTCCATTCCTGTGCCACTCGAAAACCTTCGCCGGTTCGGACTTCGACCGATCGCCCTTCGGGGCGCCACCTGTCTCGGGCCTTCCACATGCACCGACAGTACGTCAGATGTGTACCTCATGCAATAGATCTTCAAGATGCATATTTCCTCATTCTGATAATAAACACAATTTTTCTATGAATTCTGGTAGAAAAGGATTATTATCAATTTAAAGTCATACCCTTTGACCTGAAGTCTGCTCCTCACACTTTCTCAAAGTGCGTGGCAGTAGTAGCGGCGTATTTCAGAAAGTTCAAGATCTTCATCAACCCTTATCTGGATGATTGCGTAAAGAAGGCATCATCTCCAGACCTGGTAACAAAACACCTCCAAGTAGCAGCAAGCACCTTACAAAGGCTGGGGTTAAGAATCAGTTTTCAAAAGTCAACGATTACCCGAATGCAAAGGATTCACTTCTTGGTGGTGATGCTAGATACCGTTGTCCCAAAAGTGTATCCTTCGGAGGAGAGACACAACATAGATGTTGCTGTCTGAAGCAAACACACTAGCCAGCTGCTCCACAAATTTCTTCATTACTAGGGTTGATGGCATCAAGCTACTTTTTAGCTCTAAATGCCAGATTCAATATGAGGCCATTACAGCATGCCTGGAAAAAAAAGTGGAACAAGAAAACGAGAAGTTGTTGCAACACATTAACATTATCTCGGAAAGCACTCCATAGACCATAGTGACAGATGCATCACTACCAGTTTGGGGTGCTCACATGGCCATCTATAGATACATGGAACATTATCAGAGAGAGAGTGAAATCCTACAACATCAACCAGTTGGCTGTCCATCTAGCTCTTAAATCATTCTTGCCATCATTCAGAATGAGTACCCCTCTTGTTCAGACAGACAGTCCAGCCACATATTATCTGAGCAACCCCGGGGGAAACATACTCGAGACCTTTATCTCTGAAAGCTCAAATCATTTGAAAATAGCTGTTGGCGAAAATGGCCTGCTAAGGAATGGTCTTTCCACTTCAAAGCAGTCCATCTCTGGATGGATAGTTTCTTGCATAACGTTCGCAGATAAACCTCTCCTTAGTAAGCCTAAGCAGACAATCCCACAATGGATTTGATGATTCACAAACCGCACAAAACATAATGTGGCCTTCTTTGCTAGTTAAGTACTCGAGGGGCTGTATTATCGAAGGAACCCAGTGGGGTCAATAGCAGGAGCGGCCCGTGCAGGTAAGAGCTGTGGGGTGGGGTGGTGGGGATTCGACAGACGACGACGAGGGAAAATTAAATAAATAATTTTCCCTCGTCGTCTGTCGAATTCACCCCCACCCCGCCCCATCGCTCTTACCTGCACGGGCCGCTCCTGCTCAATAGGTGTTTATGACTGGTTTTTGCGACCTCCAGGCACTTTGGTATAACAGATGGCAGCAGACACTCGTATGGCCCCTTCTGTAGTATAGATTACGCCAGCGCAATCTGAAGACACCGTTACCTCATTTGCATGGGGGCTCGTCTCTATTGATATAAGGGAATACTTTGTGCTGGTGCCATATTACAGTCCTGGGCAAAAAGGCCATCGTAAGGCGCACATAGAAATGGAGCACAAACAGTGTGCGCCCAGACGGATGCCACTCGAAAGGGAGGCAAGGGGTCACAGAGGGATCCCCACGCATCCCCCAGCAGACGGATGCAGTTGTGAGAGCAGAACCCCAATATTTTACTGCACCCCAATATTTCGATCACCCCAAAATTTACCTTCCGCAGCTTGGCTCCAGCACCCTTGATCTAGCGATAAGAGTGACCATCTTTCTCGACATCAGGCCCACAAAATCAGCCCAGCAGAGCAATCAAAATAGTGACTGGGACCACTCAATAACTGAGTTTTATAAGAACATCTCAAAAGGCATTACAAAGAAATGCAGAATATATACCATGAAGGCTGACATACATAGTCAGATATCTGAATTATTCCAAGTCTCAATAAGCAACAAAAAATCATAAGTAGAATGGACAGCATCCATAGAGGAAAAAAGAAAGTCATCTGGCTCACGTCTAAAACGAACGATTTTTATACACATTTTCCGCATAGGTAATAAGCAAAATCTGCAAATTCAGCTTGGCATGATTGATGATAACACATACTGGACAAATCTGAATGATGATCGTCACACAAATAATTATAACACTAACCCATTTCTATGGTAGAGGAAATCTTCCATTAGCTTCCCCAGCAACAGCACAGTCAGGAGATGTAAAACACATTATGAAATATTTTCAATCAAAGACTCATACACCAGTGTGCTAGCAAGCTTGCATTGGAACTTCCAGAGGAAGTGTTCTTCAGAAAATTACATGAGGAACACTAAGAAAGTTTCATTCACAGTACATGCTCGCTAAGGAAAATAACCAATTGCGTCACACTGTTCTGTGCTCTGCGAAAACTGTAAGAAGAGAAGACCCACGGGGACATTGATTGGCCGGGGTAATAAGCAGGAGCAAGATGAGCAGAACAACAAACAGCATTCATTTTAATAAAAGGGTGTCTCTACAAAAATGTGGTATAACTAAACTACGTAAATAAACACACTTCTAAACCTCTAAATAAAATTGTTTCAAGTGCAACGTTAACAATTTCAGTTACGACAATTCATTAAAAAAATCATTAGTATTAAAAAATAATGTCACCTGAAATTGCACATTTAGAACAACCTTTAATACAGTCACTCACTGCACCCACCTACAGGGGCATTGTAGAGTCCTGCTATAAGGTCAGGTAGCTAATGCATTGTTCCCAGTTACGAAGCAGGTTCACGTCTGCAGTGGGAACAGCACATTTTGTGTTATATGGTCCTGTTCTGTGGCCGGTGCACGGACTTAGAAGTGGGCTCTGTTGCAAAGTGTGACAGTGCACCATATATATAATACGGATCATGAGCTAATCTGCTATCAGCTCAGTATTTCACCTGAGCAAATGTGAGGAAACAAATATGGATTGTTTTACAAATTTTTGCCAGATTCAAAAATACTCTTGCCTAAGCAAAGTGGAAAATTACTCCATACTTGCAGCAGAGCCATAGGCCAGGATATTCTTAGCTTCTTTGAATCCCAAATAATTCCTTGCCCTGATGTTATGCTATTTGCCTATGTATATTGCTAGTGACATTTCTTATGCCATTGTAGTCTGTTCTCTGTGTGGGTTCCCTTTTGTGCAGTTCTGGGAGGGTCATTATTTGGACACTATTGTAAATTTGTCATTTGTAGTTTATGGTCCAAACAAAATGAAATGCATATGAATTACCAACAATGCACAACTTGCACATAGGTATAACCAAACATATGCATTGGATAAGCTGTGCAAATGATTACTTAGCAATAACATGTTTCTCTTTTTAGGAGGCATTAGAGGATCGTTTGGAAAAGATCAACCGTGATTTGGGCTCCATTCGCATGACACTAAAGAAGTTTCACGTGCTACGAACCTCTGCAAATATTTGAATATAGTCTGTATTCAATTCTAATGTTTGTGATTGCACTAATGTACAGTAATGCACTGATGAAATGCAACCTTTTTACTTTTTGTAATAATTTCAGATCAAGATATCCTGTGAAATTTATATTTTATACTCAAACAAAAGCCAGCAAATATTTTAAGCTTATTTTTGTTACTATAGTTTTGGACTAGTCTGTAAATTATGTATTTAAATGTTTTTAAGAACTGTATATATATGTGTGTGTATATATATATATATATATATATATATATATATATATACACACACGCACACACACCATGTAAACAAATTCTATTTATGTTGAGGCTAAGGAATTAAAGAAATTACATTTTGTTTGTTGTAGGCAAACAATAAATGTTGTCTGTAGTTTTCTTTGTTTCAAGTTGTCTGTAAGCCACCCTTAGTTGTAATTATATGATGTAACGTTTCTGTTGAAAAACTGTATGCGCAATAAAAACATTTAGGACATGTTTAGAAATGTTTTTCGTTTTTGCCGAGGTTGTATATTATTTTGCTTTTACTGTTATTTTGTGGTTTGGATTAATTAAGCAGTAGCAGTTCAATTACATTGAAATGTTTGAGCAATATTGACAAAAAGGGGTGGTAATTTGCTGTGAAGTGGTGAAGGGATGCAAACTGGAGTGGTAGTAACAGAAAGTGCACAATTTATATTTCATTATGTTATTATAAACTATAAACATTAAATGTTTTAAATATCAATTGTTGTTGATACCCGTTTTAACTGCAGGGTTAAGCTTGATTGTCTGGCCTTTACTATGCTTCTAGCCTTTCGAATGCAATTTTGTTCTCCATTGACATGAACTTTGCCCTTTTTTTCTATAATTTTCATCATTTTTATGATAATTGATTCTTGGCGAAGCACGGTTTTCTGTTGAGAGGCTTTTCGAGAAACAATCTAGACTCAGGTGGAGAAAAAATACTTGAAACTTCTCACAAAGTTGGTTGCTAACCTTCCAGAGGGATTATAGGAATCTGGTTCTCACAACCACTTTGGATTAAAGCTCAAAAGGGGAAAGTTACTTTTAATCCTTATGTAATCCTATGGTTGTTCCCTCATTCGTGAATTCATGAAAAGTAGAATGTACGAGATCCTGAAACACAATTTTTCGACATATATTTTGTTTTCCCACCGTTACAATAAATTGAAAACAAACCCAAGAAGGCAGTATTTGCGTCATGTTCATTTAGTTCAAATACAAAATAAATAGTACTTTGGGCTGAGAATATCATTTAGAACAAACAGTGTAGTTAATATAAAGGAAAAATCAGGAAATGAGCCCTAAAGTAGACGACAGTGTACCATAGCGAAAATTGACCCAGCTCCTTTAAGAACCATGGGCGGCTGCACTATCCCACCATACCCAGCTGAATGTCAGTTTATTTTTTGGAGCAGTTCAAAATCTTTGTCCCTTATGGTGGGGAGGTGGATAAGACTTTTATGAATTCAGAGAGAATGCACGACATCAGGAACTAGGATTAAAAGTAAATATATTTTCCTTTTTCACTATGGCGTTCTCGATGATAGGTTTAAAATGTAGAATAGAGTTTGCCCAGCATTATCTGTCTTTGAATCCAAATCCAATGAGTAGTTGTTATAAAGGTATGGATTGATTAAGCAGACTTTTAAATTAATTCGGACATTTCTCACCAGAGCATCAGTAGCTGTCTTCTGTCTTGATGAAATGGCTCTCATGTTTACCAGGTAATGACCTATTCGCTTTTCCATAACAAGTGGCAATACAAAAAAACTATTGATATGGCAAGGGTCTGTTTAGAGTAGGCCACATCTTTTCGAACACCATCATAAGAGCTGTTTGTCCTTACGAATGTCTTTGGTCTTATGTAAATAACATAAGACCCTACTAACATTCAGTGTATATAACAACCTTTCCGCTGGAGAAGTAGTATTTGACGAAAAGTTGATAAGGAAATGTTTAATATTTATGTGGCCCCCTGACTAGACTGATCTGATCATTAGGTTTTGCTCCAGCAGCCTATGCAGATGACACACAAATTGTTGTGTCTATGTTGAATGATGTTGATGAAACAGCACACCGCTTCAATGGATGTATGGGAGCCATCGAACATTGACTGAAGGTCAACAGTCTCATGCTTAATTCGGCTAAGACAGAGGTTATCCTCTTTCGTAAGGAGTTGGTCTCTTGCAATCAATCCTGGTGGCCCCAGACGCTTGGCTCTCCTCCCATTCCAATATCTTCAGTTAAGAATTTCGGGAATAATCTTTGATCCCAACTTGTCCTTAAACGCACAGATTAACAAAATCACCTCTTGGTGTTTTTTTCTGTTGCGTAAGATCAGGAAGATCCTTCCATTCATCCCTTTTGAACTCCGCAAAATCAGTATTGTAATGCCTTATATTTTGGCATTCACCAGCGCTCTCTGAAGAAACTTCAAGGCCTGCAGAATGCAGCGGCAAGACTTTTAAAGAGAACTCCTAAGTTCCAGCCAGTGTCTGGGATATTATGAGCACTTCACTGGCTTCCTGTGAAGGAAAGAGTCAAGCTCATAAAACCCTGTATGGGGATGGCCCAACCTATCTGGGGAAAAAAAAATCTTTATTGGTACAGTCCTAGTAGGACGCAACGTTTAACTAATTCTCAGACAGTCAATGTCCGTAAAAGCAGAAGAAAGAATTGGGGAGGTAGGAGCTTTATTCACTCCACAACATAACTGTGGAACAACCTACCTGAACACCTAAGAGGTCAGTTGAACTTTTTAGCTTCAGGAAACAGCTTAAAACCTGGTTATTCTCTTGTCCGTTATGAATAGATGTAAGCAGTAAGTCTGAGTTTTACGACCATTCTCTTTTCAGTCAGTAGTCATTAGCGCCAAGACGCCGTTGGCATTTGCGCGCTTTATAAAACAAATCAATATCAAATTGTCTGATTAATGTGGTTAGATGACCTACAATGAGACGGATCCTTTCTGAGCTCCTCTGGCTGAGGGATCAACTTCATGTGGTTTTCCTGGATTGTCTTGCTGACTTCACAAACTATCTTTGTGTAGAGTTATTTCTGGACACTGCTGCTTGTTTTGTGCAAATCCACTCTCGACATGAGTCTGAGATGAGGAGACTCTGAGATCTGTAGTGGGCTTTGGTGGAGACCACCCTCTCGTGTGAGGAGTCTATGGGCAACAGTGATGTCAGACTAGATGGTGGTTCGTTCTGGGTGCTTCATTGATTGCGGATACTGGAAGGGACTTGGGAGGGGAAATGCTTGCTCCCCAGTAGTAGCCCTTTTCCTAGTGCTGCTGACCCTGTCTTACTTCGCAAATGTGATACAGTGTGAGGGATTGTGCAGAGGGGGAGGGCACAGTTCTGATGAAACCTTGTAATCTGCCCTCACTCCGAAGAACTGAATATAATAATCTCAATGAGTTTACAATAGAATCTACTCCCTTTGAATACACTTCCACCTCCAATTTACGCTGCTTACTTCATTACTGTAGATCAGATCGGCAGTCAAGCACAGTATTGAGATTGCTGACTTGGTTGTGGCTTCAGGCCTGAATATCATCACAGAAATTTGGATCAATTGAACCTCCCCACCCAGGCTCAACATACAGGTTCCACCAGACTTTGGGGCCGATTACAATGCCGGTCGGACGCAGGACCGCCCGACACAGAGTCGGAGGGCCCACTTCCTAGATTACGATCTGATCACCGTGTTGGCGGTTGCATCCTGTAATTTTTCCATTGCGGCTTGTGCTGCCGCTCGTAACACAAGCTTCAATGTAAACAAGCATTTGCAATGCAATAGGTCTCGCATTAACGCGGGTTTGAGCTATTGGTATTGAAAATGACATTGCCTTTTATTTATGTTTTGGTTTTTAAAACATAAATAAAAGCCATTGTCATTTACAATGCCAATAGGTCAAACTCGCGTAAATGCGAGACCTATTGCATTGCAAATGCTTGTTGTTACCGAAAAGCCCTTTCCACAGCCCATACTGGCTCCTTTAACGTTACTCACAAAAACAAAAAAAGGAACATTAATCTTCCTGCACAGCTTGAGTTTGAGCCCGGGAAGGACGTAGCTGAATCTTAGGAGTGGGAGGAGGAGGAAGAGCTTGGGAGGGCTGGTGTTGAAAACAACTCGGCCCCCCGGATGGGAGAAAAGTTACAGAATTCAGCTGTTGCTGGTTTAGGGACTGATGGGAGGAAGAATTTATCGTAGTGCTCGGTGGGGGTTGGGAGTGTGGTAATTGTTTTTTTCTGTGCGAATTGCCTGTAAAAAGTGGTTAAATAAAGTGCAAAAGCAATTTCTCTATCAAGAGGCGGCAGTTTTCCTGGACCTTAAGATTAATTGACCAATTCATCTTGCACATTTGAATTTAAATCCAGGGCAGGGAGACATTTATTAGGGACACGCACACAACACAATGAAGAACAAACATAATAGGTTCGTCCTTGTTGGAAATGGCCCTTTTTGCAGGGTCACCCCTAAACATTTTGCCTGCCTCCTGTATTTTTGCTGACCTGTTTCTGTTGGTTTTATGACTCTGGGCACTTTACCACTGCTGTTCAGTGCTAAAGTGCATATGCTCTCCCTTTGTAAATATGACTATGTGAATTGGTATATCCCTGATTGGCTTATTTGGTTTACCTGTTAGTCCCTAGTAGTGTGGCCTGTGTGTGCCCAGGGCTGGTAAACCAAATGCTGCTGGTGGGCCTGCAGCACTGATGTGTGCCACCCACAGAAGCAGCTTGTAAAGTGTGTCTCAGACCTGCCACTGCAGTGTCTGTGTGCAGTCCAGAACTGCCATCTTGGCTGTGAAGTGCACCCACTTCCCAGCCCCTGAACCTTCCCTTGGCATCTTGTAAGTCACCCCTATGGTAGGGTGCATTGTATGTGTAAGGTAGGACACGCCTTGCTGTGTGTAGCATGTCCTGGTAGTGAATTATGCCCCATTTCGTTTTTCACTACTGTAAGGCTACCTGTTCCTCATAGGCTAGAATGGGCAGTTTGACTATTACATTCTATAGTCCTAACTGACCCCAGGAACATGGTAGAAAAACGAATTTAGTATGCCTGAGCTCAGAATATTAAAATATATCTTTTAGTGAAGTTTATTTTTATATTCTGTGTTTGAAAATACCACTTTTAGAAAGTAGGTATTTTCTTGCCTAAGCCTTCCAGTGTGCTCTGCTGTTATGTGTATTGGCTGTCTGGTTTTAGAGGGGCAGGGCAGGCTGAGTCAGACCTGGGTTGAATAGAGAGATCTGCATTTAGAGTGTGGGGAGGGTGGCTCCTTGACCTGAATAGGGCTGTGCCTGGCAAGGTGAATGCTGGCTCCACCTCCTACTGTGTGTCTGCTAGCAGACCCCCTCTTTCTGAAAGGAAGAATGCAGCCTGGTAAACAAAGTGCTCCAGGCCTGAGCAGAACTGGTTCTGGCTAGGTTCAGTGACTTGTAGCTTCTGAGAACAAAGACTTTTGGGGTATAAATATCTGTGCTCAAACCCCTACAATTTGTATTGCTTTTGGATCTGGAGAGGAAACTCTGTCCGTGCCACTGAAGGAATCTGCAGGAAGTGACTGTCCTTGTGCTTGTGTGTTGTTTCTTGCACTGGCCTGCAGCAGTGACCACTGGACCTTGAAGAAGAGGAAAAGGAACTTTTGAGAGAACTTTTATTTTTGTTACAGCAATTACCCAAGGGCTAGGAAGAGAGCTAGCCTCCTGCTGGAGTCTCAGGCACATCAGACTCCACCACTAACCTCCTGCTTCCTCCCTGCGAGGATTGCTATCTGCTGATGAGGCTCCTGTGAGTTCCAGGGCCTCTAGTTTTGCTTCAGAGAAAAGAGTGCTGGAAATCGTCGCTAACGCACGTTTGCGAGCCGCTGCAGCCGAGAGCGCTGGAAAAATCATCGCGCTGCTGCCGCTGGGTGCTCGCAACACGAAACCATCGCAAACGCCCTTTGCGAGCCGCTGCAGCTGAGACGCGCTGGAAAAATCATCGCGCTGCTGTCGCCGAGCGCTCGCAACCCCTAAAGAAATCATCGCTTCAAGACATCGCTTTGCGGACGCCGTGCGTCCGCCATTTTCATCGCATCGCACCGGATTTCGTCGCTCCCTCGCGGAGCGTCATCTCTTCGCATCGCAACACAATCGCACAGCGCAACAGGATCGTCGCATCGACTTCTACCTCGCGGCAAGAAAGTCATCGCATCGGCGGCCTAGCGTGCAGAAGTTGGTCGCAGTGTCTCCGCACGCATCACGCAGATCAGCGCATCATCCTCCCTTGCGGCAAGGATTTCAACGCATCGCCGGCCTCGCGTGCCGAGAATCATCGCTACCACTTCTTTGCGACATTTTGTTGGTTTTGCTACTAAACCCAGGTACTTTGTGAGAGAAAGGGTAGCAGAGACCACTGCTTTGAATTTGAACTTTATTTTTGCAACCTTTGAACTATTTTTTTGACAGTCCTTCAACAGCCATCCTATTTTTTGACAGTCTTATGAGAGAAAGGGTCGCAGAGACCACTGCCTTGAATTTGAACCTTATTCTTGCAACCTTTGAACTATCTTTGACAGCCCTTCAACAGCTATCCTATTTTTGACAGTATTGTGGCTTTTACAGTTATTGGTCTTGTAATAAATCTGCCTTTATATAAAGATACTTATTTTTTATAACTACTTGTGTGGTGTCCCTCTGTAGTGTTCCTCACTGTGTTACTGTGTATGGTCATAAATGCTTCACGCCCTGCCTCTGAGATAAGCCTACCTGCTCGTGCTACGTTACCACAGGGTTGAGCAGGGGTATTAAAGAGGGTAGCCCTCTCACTCTGACTTAGGAAGAAGGGTCCCTACTTGGACAGTGGCCAGCCATTGCCAACTAGAGACCCCCATTTCTAACAGTCCTCTATTACACTACAGACTGACAGAAGAAACAAGTTAAAGCAGCAATTATCACGGGTTTTGCCTAGTACTTAACGGTCTTACATGTTGTACAGCATAGATAAACAGCAAAATTTAAAATATGAATGCGGGCGCTGTGCTTAAAGCGTGGCACCCGTGCACATAAACATTAGGCGTGTGGCGGCCCGTGAAGCGGCCGTCATGGTAATAAGCAAGGAGTATCCCCAGAAGTGTATAATGCACAGAGGAGCTTGAAGGGAGGGGCTGTAGAGAGAGATTATTAATGCCTATGAAGAAGGCAGCAGTGTCCCGGCTGCCGTTCCGTCATCCCCTCATGTGGGCAAGGGCCGAGACATCGATGCCTTGTAGCCTTGCAGCGTCGGGCCCGGGTAGAGAGCGGTGGAGCAAGGCGTCGGGTGAGGGCAGGCACATCTAAAATGTCTCCACCAGCCACCAGAGGGATCAGGTTTCACGATACCGCTGGAGCTTTCGGAAGACGGGTGTGATGTTCAAGCCGATACGAACGGCAACGTGTTGTTTACTTATTGAGCTAATTTGTTATCAACCCCACAACATACAAGCATTTGAGGCGTCTGTCCGGGAGTAGCGCGGGGAGTGGCAAAGCGTCGGTCCCGGGTACAGAGCGGTGGAGCAAGGCGTCGGGTGAGGGCAGGAAGCTGGCAGATGTGCCAGCGGCGGCAGTGTGCAAACTTCGGGAGCAGCAAAGAAAACAAGTAGTCCCTAAATGAATAGATAACAGCCAGCAGCGGAACTAAACTGTAGTTGGTCGGTGCTGCTTCCTGCAAAACTGAGGCAAAACGGAAGTGACGTATCGGATCAAAAGCCAACCATAAGCCAGATAAGAAGACCAATGCCAGAATCAACCAATGGCAAGCGACAGGAGAAATAACCCTCCATATTTGTGTTTACTATAGGTCTTGCGACAGCGCATGCGCTGTCTAGGCGAGACCTAAAAATCCAGAGTTGAAAATCCCTGCACCGTGTGGCATGCACCATGCGGTGCCTGATACAGGGTGCAGGGATGTTTAGTGCGGCACCACAGGTGCCCCCAGCCCCATAGCGGGGGGGCAAGGGGGCGCCTTCTAGCGGCCCCCAAAGTCGCTTTCCACCTGCCTTTTCATGGCGGGCAGACCGCCATGAAAGGGCAGGCAGAAAACGAAATTGTCATCCCGACAGCGGAGCCGAGGCTGGCTCCGCTGCTATTTGTGGATTACATTTCCGACCAAAGCCCTGACGGGCACCGTGAGCCCCTCAGAAGTGCATACAGTATTCCCCTGCGGGTTTCCCTCCGACCGCCAGTATTGTATTACGGCGGTCGGACGGAAACCTCTGATGTCAGACGGAAAGCCTCCTTTGAGCTGTCGGATGGCTTTCCGTCTGACATAATGAGTCCCTATGTTGTTATATGTCTGGACACGGAAGAAACAATTCATGGTGAACTGGCTGTAATACACAAAAACTCACTGAACTGTAGAAAAGTGACCTTCTCCACCTTCCAGTGCTTCACTGTAGATATCAAATCTATTGCAAGCAAATCCGCCAGACTTGACATAGTCCACTGTCCTCTTCGGGATAACCTGTCTTTTATCGCACAATAAAATGTGGACTGGGTTTGAGGTCTCATCGGTGAGACAATAAGTTTACCAAGACGTATTAGTTGAAGATATTTTTAGTATGTAGTTTGCAGACAAAGAGCAACACAGGCCAACTCATGTTTCATGACACACGTTGCTTCATCGGGCCCATTTTAACAATAACTAATGAGTCTTATTAAAAAAGGAGAGACATACATATTTATGACACATGAACAAATTTAGACAATGAACATAAAACCAGTAAAGAAAACAGAAAATGGAATAATAAAACAAATGGAAACAAGAAAAAAAGGAAAATACAATTAGTCACCCATATAGCAATTACTGAGCTTGTACAATTCTTGAAAAGTAGTAAGAAAATTATGAAAAAAGAAGAGAGACAATAGGATGTTAAGGCCAAGGAAACTGGAAAACCTTATCTGTGACAAAAACTAGTATCATACACAGAATAAGTGCAAAAGATACTGAAGGAAACCCAAGAAGATATTAAAAGAATGTAAACCGACCAAAGACAAACAGAGTTGCACGTCTTCGCAGTGCAGAAAGTGGATGCAAAAAATATAGCGGCCTTTAATGAACCAAGTGATCATAAGAAAAGAGGTAAAAGGAAGAAAATTAGATCTTATACCAGTGTATCATTGAAGATCGCAAAAAAAGCGATGCCCATCAATATGCAAGACGATAATCTATCTTAGTATTTGGACAGATAACTAATCCGAAATACAAAAAGATTTTTAGAACAATACATAAATATGTTGCATCAAAAACAACAAAGGTTATATAGTCGAATTTGACTGCATAATGTAACTCAAGGAAAATCAAATACTTACAGAAAAAAGTTTTTAAGTTATTACTCGTATAATCAAAATATGAAAAGGATGGCGCAGAGAAAATAAAGACATAAAAGTCCATTCATCGCTGAAAAACAGAACTCACAACACCTATGCATTAAAGGACAAGAAAGTAAAATATAATAATTCAGTGTCTTCAAGAGAGAAAAACAATTGGTGAAAACAAATGTCCGGTAACAAGATGTTTATAGTGCTAAAAAGAAAGGGAAGCACTGCATAAGCCCAAGTAAATTAAATAAAACCAGCGAGAAATGGCCATGGATTTAAACAATCAATGTATCCCATACCAATAATATCAAGTAAAAACCTGACGCTTGAGAAGTGAAAACAATAGAAAGCACGTGTGAAGAAACAACCAAGGCAAAACATTAGATGTTTCACATGAGAATACAAAAGTAAAACTGAAGCATTCGTTTAGAGTGTAATACTGTGAAAGCAAGTGGGGTCCATGACATTACTGCCTTACAAAGAGAAACAGTGTAGGCGCAAAAGCGGCACTATAATTGTAAAAAAAATAAGCACCGCTCATTAAGAGTGTACAGCTGTTTTCAGGAGCGAAAAAGCACAGCCGCAGATGCGGCACTACTAATTAGAGTGCTGAAAAAAATTAAATAATTAATACAGTTGCAGAAAAAGTGAAATAGAGCGATGCAGCACTAGTATTATAGAGTAAAAGCACTAGCGCTTGGAAAGAAAGAAGCACCGCTCATTAAGAGTGTGCTGCTGTTTAAAGGAAAAAACCAGCAAAGCCGCAGATGTGACACTAGTATTTAGAGTGCTTAAAAAAAATTAATACTATCGGATAAAAAGTGAAAAAGAGCGCTGCTCATTCTCAAAGTGCTACAATGTATTAGATCAAAGAAGAAAAGGCATGTAAAGCCTATGCTCACATGAATGCCAGGTTAATGCAGAGAGAAATATTATTTAAGAGCCTGCTGTGTCGCTATTTATCGAACAATGTTTGGGCTTCACAGCTCATACTATCCAACATCAATCATAGCTTTCTCTGTAACTTCAATCTTGGCTGTGGAAACCATATGTGCCTCCTATACCTGACACTCCCTTCCAGCCTGCTGGAAAATTGCCTGATTCAACAATACTTAAAAGCCACACATAGCGAAAGTTGTATCCTAGATCTGATCAATGCCAAAGACAACCTTCTCAAAATAGAGATCCCGTTTTGTTGACTGGTTTGATCACTACAAAATTCTTTGGCTTAATTTCTGGACTAATCAAAGGAACAATTACCCTGCTCAGGGACACTGCTAACCTCAATCATGTTGAAGTCTACTCATGTCTTACAGATTGTCTTCCAAGTCTCATTCATTATCAAGATATAAATGAAGTCACCAACAATTTTAATAATACCCAACTGAAATCATGAATGACTTTGCCCTACTCAAAGAGAAAAGGTCTGGGAGCAAAGGCTCTTCCTTCTGGTATACTAGAGAACTCAAAGATGAAAAACTCCTCCCACTGATTGAACATTCCTGGCGCCAAAAACCTGCCAGGAGCAATCTCAGAAAACTTTGCAATGCAAAAAGACCTTCTAAAAACGATATCTTTGTGGCCAAATCTCCAATTGATTTTCCCAATACCAGGTCTAAAAGCTCTTTGATAATATCAAAGCTGCACCAAATCCCAAACCTCAGTTAAAAGGACCAAAACAGAAAAGATACGGGCAGAATTTCATGTTTCTTTGACAAAACAAAAGATGGAAACGTCAGTCCCACCTCATTACCATTCCCCGATGAAGATCTAAGTAGAAAATCACTGAATAGCTGGTCTGAATTCGAAGGCATAGTACAGACTGACCTTCTCAGTATTATCTCCAGTCTCATGCCATTGAATCGCTTTACCAATCCATTTGGCTAAAGAGATGTGATAGGACTTACCCATTTTGGTATACCCTCCATTAATCTCTCACCTAAGCGAGGAGCTTGTCTAGGCTGCTTAAAAAACCTGTGTCAGACCCAGATGTTCTAAACCAGTGTTTGGCCCTTCCTTTCTCTGCTGCAATCATAGAAAGTTGTGTCAACACCCAACTAAAGCAGTTCTTTCAAGCAACAATATATTCAACAACCTCCAATCTGGGTTTTAGAGACGGGTGTAGCACAAAGACAGCTATTCTGCAAATTGTCAATGCTCTCTGCACATTGGACAACAATGCCTTCTAGTCTTGACCTCTTAAACGTGTTCAGTGCTGACAATCATGATATCCTGAGTCACATGCTACATGAGACTGTATAGGCCTGGGTGTAGTTCGCCGAGTTTTGCTACGCGGAACTCCCCGAAGTTACAAAAAAACTCAGCGAAGTTCCACGAGTGGCGGAGTGCAGTGCGAACTGCAGTTTGCGCTGGTATCCTGCCACTCGGGAGCGGCAGCTCGCGAACTTACCGTTCGCGATCGCAAACTTACCGTTTGCGAGCGGGGAAAAAACTCTGCTGCACATCGCGAAGCGGAGTTTTTTGCACTCCGCGAGCTCTGCGGAGTGCAGAAAACTCCGCGAACGGAGCGAAGTTCACCGTCCAGGCCTAGACTGTATAGGCTACGAAGAACAGTCTATGACTTATTCAAAGGTTATGTAGCAAACACCACATTGAACTACATTTTGATTGTTTAAGGCAATAGTTGCATCTCAAGGGGCACATCAAGGGTATGTATTAGCCCCAGCCCTGTTCATCATGTATCTGGAGCCTTTAAGTGGTATCATTAAATATTAGTATGCTAACGACACCTAACTGCTCCATCTGAAAGTTTCATCACCTGCTGATATCTCTTTTCTGGCTTTGACCTGGATAAAATTCAGTCATGGCTGATGACACACCATCTCAATTTCAATCATCAAAAAACGCATTTTATTTTGAAATGTATTAAAGGTGTTTTTGGCACATTAGACAAACAAACAGCCATACACACAAGTATCAGAAAAAGAAAATGCAGGAAATATATAAATAAAAAAAGAAAATAATTAAAACTATAAAGTTTGCTTGGGTGTTTTTAATTTCCTACACAGTGCACAAAATGATGCATAAAATGACCTTCATGTAAGAGGCAAGTGGTTCTAAGGTGTCCCTTGTATGCAGATCTAATAACTTGGGCAGTTGGTCAATTCTTTGGCTTATGGGAGTCTCTTGAGAGTACCCTCTTATTTCCCAAAATGACCCTTGAAGATTAGTCTAGTTTCCGGCATAGTGATCCAATGCCCTAACTTTTTTAAGTCTCCCTGTGAAGTACCAACATCTTTCCAGGTATATTCCAGTTAATTTTGTGACTGCACCCAAGAGGTCGCTGAGCAGAAAGAATATTTAATCATCAGCTGATTCAGATTCTCAATACGCAGGAAGTAATTGATTGTACTTATCATAATAGGGTTGTACGGATGACAGTTCAACATGGGCAGTTCGCATAGGCAGTTTGGCAATGCTGTGGGGGTTCTATTCTTCAAGTCATTCAGCAGCAAGCAGCCTCCTCTCACTAGAGCTAAGAGCCTCCTTTCTCTGCGGTTTCAAAGAACAAGGTATGGCTGTGCACACAGCAAGGAGTTATGCATGTTGGTGTAACTCCTGGGGAATAGTTTTTCAAAAGCTTTAAATTTCTGTTCCATCTGTAAGATGGAAGTTGTTTAATTACAACTCAATCAATCACTCAGGGATTTGTGAAGCACACTACTCACCCGTGAGAGTCTCAAGGCACTGGGGGGGGGGAGGGGGGAGTGGTATTTCGGGCAGCTCAGCGTCATCCGAAAAGCCAGGTCTTGAGGCTCTTCCTGAATGCTTGCAGTGTGAGGGTTCATCTGATGTTGAGGGGGAGTTTGTTCCAGGTCCTGGCCGCGATGTAGGAGAAGGCTCTTCCTCCCGTTCTGGCTGTCCGGATGTGAGGGATTTCGGCCAGGGCGAGGTCGGCGGAGCGGAGGTTTCTCTTGGGGGCGTGGAAGGAGATTCTTTCGTTGAGGTAATGGGGTCCGGTGTTGTGGAGGGATTTGTAGGCGTGAGTGAGCAGCTTGAAGGTCACTCTTTTCGACGGGGAGCCAGTGGAGGTCTCGTCGGTGCTGGGTGATGTGGTCCTGTCGTGGGTGCTGAGGACGAGTCTGGCTGCGGCGTTCTGGACGGTTGTGGAGTTTATGGAGTAGAGATTTGTTAATTCCGGCGTAGAGGGTGTTCCCGTAGTCCAGTCTACTGGTTAGAAGTGCGTGGGTGACGGTCTTCCTGGATTCTGGTGGGAACCACTTGAAGGTCTTGCGGAGTATGCGAAGGATGTTGAAACATGTGGCAGATACGGTGTTGATCTGTCGGTTCATGGTGAGGGAGGAGTCGAGTATGATGCAGAGGTTGCGGGCATGGCCCATGGGAGTGGGAGGGTAGCCGAGGGCACATGGCCACCAGGTGTCATCCGACGCAGAGGGGGTGGATCCGAGGACGAGCACTTCTGTCTTCTCCGAGTTGAGCTTCAGGCAGCTGCTGCTCATCCAGGATGCGACGTCCTTCATTCCTTCCTGGAAGCTGAGTCTGATGATGTTGGGTTTCTTGGTGAGGGAGAGGATGAGCTGGGTGTCGTCGGCGTGGGAAACAGTACTGAGTCCGTGTTTTCTGACGATGGTTGCGAGCGGGCCATGTAGATGTTGAAGAGGGTGGGGCTGAGTGAGGATCCTTTGGGCACTCCACATCTGATCTCTGTGGGTTCAGAGAGGAAGGGCAGGAGTCTGATTCTTTGAGTTCGGCCGGCGAGGAAGGAGCGATCCAGTCTAGGGCAGTTCCCTGTATGCCGTCGTCGTGGAGTCTGGCGGTTAGTGTGCGGTGGGAGACGGTGTCGTAGGCTGCTGAGAGGTCCAGTAGGATGAGTGCTGCCGTGTGGCCTTGGTCGAGGAGGGTGCGGATGTTGTCAGTGGTGGCTAGGAGGGCGGTCTTGGTGCTGTGGTTGCTGCGGAATCCGGATTGAGAGGTGTCGAGGATCGAGTTGGATTCTATGAAGTTCGTGAGCTAGATGTTGACAATCTTCTCGGTGACATTGGTGGCGAAGGGGAGGAGGGAGATGGGTCTGTAGTTCTTGAGGTCCGTTGGGTCTGCAGAGGGCTTCTTTAGGAGGAGTTTATTTTTTTAATTTATTTTAAGGGTTTTATATAGGGCTGGCCAGACCCAGAGGTATCGGAGCGCTTTACAACCTTTTGTCATGTAGCAATCGAGTCCAAAGTAAAACAATATAAACACAATAGTAAACACATTGATTCGTGAACAAGTCCTGTTCAGGGAGGGGGGACAAAGGTAGCAGACGCATACAGAGGTAGAACAATAGTAAACAAATTGCTTCGTGCCGAATCCTGTTCCCGGAAGGGGAACAAAGGCGCGAGTCAAGAGGTAGGTGGTGTAAAAGTCTTCATATCGACGTGACTATATTCTCCAATGGGCAAGATTCTGCGTTGGGCGGCAGCTATCCCTTCGGAAAAGATTGGTTGAAGGAGAGGTCTTTGAGCTGGCTTTTAAATTTTTTGAAGGAGGGGTTGGTCCTGATATAGACTGAGATGGCGTTCCAGATTTTGGGTGCATTACCTGAGAAGGAGCGTGATAAAGTTTTTTGTTTTCGGTGGGATGATAAGTAGAGTGTTAGTACTCCTGAGATTCCTTGTCTGACAGCCTTGTTGAGTTTGGAGGCCAGGTAGGCAGGTTTGCCCGTGTGCAGAGCTTTGTGTGTGAGACGAGCAGTTCTGAAGCTTGCACGCATTTTGATTGGGAGCCATTTTAGCTCCCTGAGAGCGGGGGAAATGTGTTCGTATTTCTTTACTCCCGTGACCATCCTGGCTGCTGCATTTAGAGTTTTTCGGAGGGGAGCTAAGTGAGATTTTGCAGTGCCTGTGAGGGTTGCATTCCCCTAGTCCAATCTGGACAGAACCAGGGATTGTGTGGCTTGTTTGAGGTCAGTGGGAGGGATGAAGGGTTTTATTTTGTTGAGTAGTTTTAGGTTGAGGAAAGCGCTCTTTGCGGTGTTCTTGATATGTTTGACCATGTCTAAGTTTGGGTCCAGAGTGATTCCCAGTGATTTTACGGAGTCGGCAGGGATGAGATTGCAGTTGAGAGCATCAATGGTTTTTAGCCATTCTGTGATTTGGGGAGTCTGCTCTTTGTTGGATATGAGTAGGATTTCCGTCTTGTTTTGGTTGAGTTTCAGGTGGTTGAGGGATAGCCAGTGTTGGACTTCTTTTAGAGTGTCGTTTAGTCTCAGAATGTCACCAATGGAGGAGGTTTCTAGGTAGATCTGTGTATCGTCTGCATAGAGGTGGAAGGGGATGTTGGCTTTCTTGAGTATGGTAGTGAGGGGCTCCATGTAGATGTTGAATAGTGATGGGGAGAGGACTGATGCTTGGGGGACGCCCCTACTTATGGGTAGTATGTCAGACGTGAAGTTTTTAATTTTTATTCTTTGGGAGTGGTTCCGCAGAAAGGAGGTAAACCACTGTAAGACCACCTCTTCTGCTCCAACCCTTACTCGGAGTACAGTAATGAGCAATTCGTTGACTTCTGCACGTTTCCAGTTGTCGAGGGAGCAGTTGATTCTACGTTGTAGTACAGGTGCTATGGCGGAGACGGGTCTGTGGAAGATGTGCGGCGGGTAGGGGTCAGTGGGGGTTTCTGAGTGTATCCTCCTCATGGTGTTAGTGGTGTCTTCTGTGGTGACAGGGGTCCAGGCGGTGATGATCGGCTGGGTGGTGTTGCTGGTGGCTGGTGTTGTGTCTGTGCCTTGGTTCTGTTCGTGGAAGTTGTCATAAAGAGTCCTGCTCTTGTGGTGGAAGAAGAAGCCGAGTTTGTTGCAGAGATCCTGGGAGGGAGGGACGTCTGAGGTTTCGCTGGGGATTTGGTGAATTCTTGTATGATACTGAAGAGTTCTTTAGAGTTGCGGGAGTTGGACCAGATTCTCTCCTGGATGAAGTTCCTCTTCGTGGACCTGATGAGTTGGTGGTGTTCTGTCATGGTGGTCTTGTAGGCGTTGCGTGCTTCCGAGGTTTTGCTGTTCCTCTATGCTTTCTTGAGTCGTCTGCACTCGCGGTTGGATTCTCGGAGGTCTGTGGTGAACCAGGTGGCTTTCGAGGTGCGTTGTCTGTCGGAGTTCTGGAGGGGGGCGAGCGTGTTTGCGCAGTGGGTGAGCCATCTGGAGTTCGTTGGCTGCGGAGTTGGCGTCGGCTGTGGAGGGTGGAGGCGTGCGGCTGAGGGCGGAGCTGAGGTGCTCTTCGGTGGTCTGGTTTCAGTTTCTGCATGGGGGTTGGTGTAGGTTTGTGTGCGGTGGATTTCGAGAAGAAGTGGATGCAGTGGTGGTCCGTCCAGAGGGGTTGCGTAGTGTGGCTGAAGCAGATGTTGTTTCATCCTGCGAAGATTGGGTCGAGGGTGTGTCCTGCCTTGCGGGTGGGGGTGGTGACGAGCTGCTTGAGTCCGGTGTTGGCGAGGTTGTCCAGGAGGTTGGTGGAGTTGGGGTCGCTGACGTTGCCGAGGTGGAAATTCAGGTCTCCAAGCAGTGCGTAGTCCGTGGGGCGCGATGAGGTCTGTGATGGTAGTGGAGAACGGGGCGCGAGGTCCGGGAGGTCTGTAGGCGAGAGTTCCGCGTAGGGTCGTTCTAGGGTTGATCTGGATCTGGAAGTGGAGGTGTTCCATGGGGGGGGGCGAGGATTCGTTCGAGCTGGCGGTTGTGAGTCGGAGGGAGCTTTTGTGTACGATGGCGAGTCCACCTCCAGGGTGGTTGTGGCGGTCTTTCCTCTGGATCTTGTACCCGTCAGGGATGGCATTTGCATTGGGTGCGGAGCTGGCGTTGGTCCAGGTCTCTGTAATGAAGGTGACGTCGGGTGAGAGGGTGGTGAGGAGGTCCCAGATAGCGTACGTTGAGGAGAATGCAGCTTAGGGGTTTGGGTGCGCTGGCGTCCGATGAGTTGGCGGTAGCAGTAGGGGTCCGGAGGTGGGTAAAGGTGCGGCGGCAGTGTCGGCAGGAGAACTGGCCTTGGGTAGTGTTCGGCGTCGACCGCTGGCAGTTGTTGTTTCTTCCGGGGTTGAGTGCGTGGAGGGTTGCTGATTCGTACCGGCGGGGGGTCGGAGGACCAGGGTTCCTGGCGCTGGTCGCGGCTGCCATTAAGTAGGGGTCTGGGGAGGGAGAGCAGCTGGGAGTGGGAACACACAGGGGGGGAGGGGCCACGGGGGCAGCAGCAGTGGGAAAGGGGGCGAAAATGGCGACAAGGACAACAGGAAAAAAAGGTGCTAGAAACAAACAAGGCACAGAGAGACAACGAGGCACAGAAAGGCACAAGAGACAACGAGGCACAGACAGACAACAGGACCCAGGCAGACAGAAGCAGGGAACCCACAGAAGGCTGGTAAGGCGGACCAGCAGACGAGCTAGGCTCCCCACTGGACCACCAGGGAACACCTTACCTGGGTACCAGAGAGGTCCAGGGGGCAGAGGTGCAACGACTGAGCTGTGCGAGGGGAGAGCAGTTTCCCTGACCAGGGGGGTCAGAGGTCTTGCTCCTGAACTGAATTAATTGTTTTTCTGAAACAGAAGCCCCAGGTTTGAAGGTGCCAATGACAGTGCTAGGCCAAGCCTTACAGTGTCTATTTTGTTATAGCATTGAAATGTTGCATTAGTGTTCGTTGCAAAATATCCTTTCAGGCGCAGTCCACCAAGTTATTATCGGGGGATCTTTTGTTCTTCAATCCATATTTTGTGGAAGCCATCTGACAATTGGTTTCAATCGAATGATAACCGGCATCTAATTTCTGTGTGATCATGGAGAGGCTTGATGTCAGCAGTAACAAGTATTTCCAGAACTTCCTCTCCAAACAACCAATGCGGTGTAATGATTTGTCCAGGCCCCATAACTTGGAGTCTTACAAAATTTGACTTCCCACTTTTGCTTGAATTACTTAGTCAATGTAGATAGAGAAATGGTGACCATTGGAACATGTGATTCTCAAAATGGCGCTGGCTTCTGCCTCAGCTCTATCTAGTGTGGTTTGTATATGGGTATCTCACTTAAGTTGCTATTGATGGCCATGCCTAGGTACTTGAAGGAGTCAACTTCTTCCAGGCTTGTACCATTGATTGAGAAAGTTTTCTTCCCTTGGCATTTATCTTACAATACCTTTCCATGATTTGAAGTTGTCCCTGCAGACCACTAGGGGTCTGGGCAATCAAGATTGAGTCATTCACATATAAAAGTGCTGGGGTTCCTAAAGTCATTGATTGCAGGGATATCTTCAGATGCTTTTTGAACTTCACAGTAGAGTTCATTGATGTAGAGAGAGAACAAAAGCGAGGCCAAAAGACAACCCTGTTTTACCCACCTATGGATTACCTGGGATGTTGTGTGAGTATACAGCAGCTGACACTAGGTCTGCATCGATGCCCAAATTCAACAATTTCACCCTGAGGGACTAGTTCGAAAGCTGATGTAAACTCTAGAAAAGCCATCAAGACTGGGCATCTATTTTGCTACGTTGTATTTGTGAATTGAATGTAGAAAAGTAAATATCTGATCAGTCGTCAAGAGTCCCAATGACCTATGGCTCTGAGGACTAGTTTTGAAAAAATCTTACAATCAATGTCTATTAGTTTGGCCTGTAGGATTTTGAGTTGATTATTTGGCTTTTCTTACAGAGTGGCACCATGAAGTTGTTTCACCATGAAATTGGATAGCAGTTTGAGGTGGCGATCTCTGTAAAAATTACTGCAAGTATTTTTGGATCAGCAATCTGGATCCGAGAGGAATGCCTCTGGAGGTTTCATGTTGAGGCCTGAGGCTTTTCCCATTCACAGATCATTAATTGCTTCCTATAGTTTATCCATGTTGAAGATGATGTTCCACAGCTCGTTATTTGCTGTTATTTCTTCCTGTACTTCAGCCTGTGGTAAATTGGGCTATGGAGAATCAATTGGGACTCTGAAAATTGCAGAAAAGTGTGATACCCATGCATCTTCAGTGATATTTGATTCCAAGTAATTTGTACTTGCAACTAGGCCTTCTCCTATTTTTTACCAAAATCTTTTTTCATTGCGCCTTTTTGTAGTTCATGTCACTTTGTAACTGATAGAGACTTCTAGCTGCAGATTCCTTACCTTTGAATTTCCCAGGCGTCAGGCTGGAGCCGGAAACCTTTGCGTGAGCTGTACCCCTGTGCGCCGTTGGGTGGTTACATTCGGCTCTGAGTGACGTCGGCGGGTCGTTGGAGTTGGTTATGACGTCGCTGTCACCTATATAGGCGCCACCCAGGCATGCGGACGTCAGTACTTTTCACTTTTCCATGCCAGAAGCGCAGAGCCATCAAGTGACTGACTTGAGTGTGTGCCATAACTAGGGCTCTGAAAAAAGGAACAACCCTAGCCCTAACAAATGCAGCTAGATATTGTCTCTACTAGATACTGCGATACCAAAGGTAAGTAACTTGTTCATCTGATAGAGACTTCTAGCTGCAGATTCCTTACCTTTGAATAGATACCCAAACCATACCATACTGGTGGTGGGCTGTGGACAGATTTCTCACATTATGAAGTCCTGCAGGACCAAACGCGCAAAATTCCCGTCCCTGTGGACCTGACTGTCCAGGCAGTAGTGCTTGGCAAACGTGTGCAAAGATGCCCACGTTGTTGCCTTGCAGATGTCCAGGACTGGGACACCCTGAGCCAACGCCATGGTCGCAGCCTTCTCCCTGGTGGAATGAGCTCATAAGCCCTCAGGTGGCTGCTTCTTAGCCAGGGTATAGCAGATTTTAATGCACAGAACGACTCAGCAAGAAATGTTCCGTTTCTGCACTGCCCGACCTTTTAGCTCCCACGTAATCCACAAAGAGTTGGTTGTCCACCAAGGACTCTTTTGTGCGATCAAGGTAGAATGACAATGCTCTTTTTGGGTCCAGACGCTCCTTTCCTTAGAGGGATGCGGGTAGCAAAAAAGGTGGGCAGCGTGCTTGATTGACCTAGATGAAATGGGGTCACCAAAAATTAAGCTCGGGTGCGAAACAGCACCTTATCTCCAAAGATAAATATATAGGGAGGCTTGGATGACAATGCCTGCAACTCACTCACCCTCCGGGCTGATGTTATTGCCACTAGAAAGGCTGTTTTGATAGTAAGCAGCCGGAGGGGACAATTATGCAAAGGCTCGAAAGGAGCGCACATAAGAAAAGTAAGAACCAAATTAAGGTCCCGCTTTGGCATGACAAAGGGCGTTGGTGGAAACATATGTACAAGCCCTTTTAAGAATCTATCTACAACAGGAGATTTAAACAAAGAGGGTTGGTCCGGCAGCTGCAAGAAAGTGGACAGAGCAGAAAGATAACCCTTTAGAGTACGCAACGCAGAGTCCTGCTGGGCAATGGTAAGAATGAAAAGTAGGATAGTAGATAAAGAGGCAGAAAGAGGGTCAATTGACTTTTCTGTACAATATTTTACAATCTTTTGCAAACAGTAGGCATTTACCTTGTTAGTGGAGGGCCGCCTGGCTGCCAAAATAACCTTACATACTTCAGGAGGAAGGTCAAAAGCTATCAACTGTGATGCAGTGAGCACGGGACCCACGTCTGGGCATACCCTTCCCACTTTAGGGCGACAAAGCAAAAAGAACAGATGATGGACGGAATGCTGAACAATGCAAACATTCCCCCGTCATTTGTTGCTGCAGCATTTTTCACCCTAAGTGGGATGGATATGCCCAGATGTGGGTCCCTTGCTGTCTGTGCCACTGGATTCAAGCTAGCCTGGCTGATGAGGGGTGATACCCCGAAACCGGTCCCAGGATGCTTGTTTCCGTTCCAGGGAGGACCCAGCTTGGCAGTTCGGGCTGGACTGTTCCCAAGAAGAGCAGTGTCAAGACTGATTTGCATATGGCTGGTTCCAAACTAGGGTGGCGCAGGGAGCAAAAGAACAATGGATTTAACCCAGATCACTTGACTGGGGGTGAATGTTTGATTTATTCAGCATTCCGACCATCATTTGTTGCTGGAGCTCCTTACCACCATGACATAAGAAGCCCCCTCCTCCATAGCCACAGTTGGTGGAGAGAGAATGCCAGTATCTGGGGATGTGTCCAGTCCACTGGCTTCCCCAAGTTCCTCATCCCACTCCATCTGTTCTACTGTAATATCCTGGTGTTCTAAGGGATCCATAGACCCGCTCCCAATCCTCTCCAGCGCCTGAAACATCTTCAAAATGTCCAGGCACAACATAGAACCTCTGGGTTCTGCCGGCGCCAGAGTCGTCGTCGAGCAATGACGATCCAACTCCGAGTCGTCAGTAATAAGGATGGGGCTGACAGGTCCGATGCGGAGGAAGGTTGCGTTGGCACGACCGGTGTCGCCCCGGATCTGGAATCGAATCCACGAGGTCCCACCGGAGCAGTTGGCGTCGAATATGATGGGCCACCTCTGACCCTGCGGGGACCAAAGGCTCATCAGAAAGGTCAGCCTGTTCAAATTTGTGGTGCATGGCCTCATAAAACTTTATTTGAGCGGGGTAGCTCTGGCTCCCGGAAATGGGGGGAGGCGCGACGTCAAACCTGGCTCCGGCTCCGCAGCACCATGCCTAGAGCGTCCATACACCTTACCTCGTTCGCCGACAGACGACAGCTGAGGCGAAGT
The DNA here is from genome assembly GCA_963921515.1 of Calotriton arnoldi. Taxonomy (NCBI): domain Eukaryota; kingdom Metazoa; phylum Chordata; class Amphibia; order Caudata; family Salamandridae; genus Calotriton; species Calotriton arnoldi. Next base: position 1,299,035 of record CAWUFW010001624.1, on the reverse strand, counting down.
TGAAGTCTGCTTGGACTTCTTTTTCTTCATGTGCCTCTTCCCCGAGTGTCCCGAAGACCTCAAGTGGGAGGAAGAGGACTTGGGGCTACGGGAGCGGTCCCGCGACCTCCTCCTCTTCGAATTGGACCGGGGTTTCCGCGGAGTCCAGCTGGCCGGTGTCGACTGCGGGCCGCAAGGAGCTTCAAAGCTTGCTACCGCAAGGCCTTCGGAGCCATGGCCCGACAATACGAGCACGACTTTGAGTCGTGGTCTCGCTCGAGACACCAGAGACAGACGAGGTGGGGGTCAGTTACCGACTTAGCGTGGTTACAGGTGCCACACGGTTTAAATGCTGTCTTTCTAGAAGACATCCCTTGACACACAGAAAAAATCTCAACAAAAAGTCGAAAAAAACCTGTTAAAAAGAGACAGAGGGGTAGCTCTTCTCTGGATCAGCGCATAACTGGTGCGGAAAGAAAAGAACTGACGTCCCCGCGCCTGGGTGGCGCTTATATAGCTGACCGTGACATCATAACCAACGCTACCAATGACGTTACATGGAGCCACCCAATGACGTGCAGGGGTACAGTTTACGCAAATGTTTCCGGATCCAGCCTAACGCCTAGGAAATTCAAAGGTAAGGAATCTGCAGCTTGATATTGTCTCTACCAGATAATGCGTTACCAAAGGTAAGTAACTTGGTCTTTGAGGGCTTTGTGCTTTTTCATCTTTGTAGGGGCTTTATATCTGTCTTGCGTTCCTAATTTAATTACATATTGTGTTACAGCGAACTAATGTTTGCAATTCCATCTTTGTGACTTTACACTCCTCGTCAAACCAGCCTTCTTTTGAGATGTTTTTGGACACCGGTGGTTTGTTGCAAGTGCATTTGCTTTGGCATGACAAAGGGCGTTGGTGGAAACATATGTACAAGCCCTTTTAAGAATCTATCTACAACAGGAGATTTAAATAAAGAGGGTTGGTCCGGCAGCTACAAGAAAGCGGACAGAGCAGAAAGATAACCCTTTAGAGTACCCAACGCAGAGTCCTGCTGGGCAAGGGTAAGAATGAAAAGTAGAATAGTAGATAAAGAGGCAGAAAGAGGGTCAATTGACTTTTCTGTACAATATTTTACAATCTTTTGCAAACAGCAGGCATTTACCGTGTTAGTGGAGGGCCGCCTGGCTGCCAAAATAACCTTACATACTTCAGGAGGAAGGTCAAAAGCTATCAACTGGTCATACCCTTCCCACTTTAGGGCGAGAAAAACAAAAAGAACAGATGATGGACGGAATGCTGAACAATGCAAACATTCACCCCCGTCATTTGTTGCCGCAGCATTTTTCACCCTAAGTGGGATGGATATGCCCAGATGTGGGTCCCTTGCTGTCTGTGCCACTGGATTCAAGCTAGCCTGGCTGATGAGGGGTGATACCCCGAAACCGGTCACAGGATGCTTGTTTCCGTTCCAGGGAGGACCCAGCTTGGCAGTTCGGGCTGGACTGTTCCCAAGAAGAGCAGTGTCAAGACTGATTTGCATATGGCTGGTTCCAAACTAGGGTGGCGCAGGGAGCAAAAGAACGATGGATTTAACCCAGATCACTTGACTGGGGGTGAATATTTGATTTATTCAGCATTCCGACCATCATTTGTTGCCGGAGCTCCTTACCACCATGACATAAGAAGCCCCCTCCTCCATAGCCACAGTTGGTGGAGAGAGAATGCCAGTATCTGGGGATGTGTCCAGTCCACTGGCTTCCCCAAGTTCCTCATCCCACTCCATCTGTTCTACTGTAATATCCTGGTGTTCTAAGGGATCCATAGACCCGCTCCCAATCCTCTCCAGCGCCTGAAACATCTTCAAAATGTCCAGGCACAACATAGAACCTCTGGGTTCTGCCTGCGCCAGAGTCGTCATCGAGCAATGACGATCCAACTCCGAGTCGTCAGTAATAAGGATGGGGCTGACAGGTCCGATGCGGAGGAAGGTTGCGTTGGCACGACCGGTGTCGCCCCGGATCTGGAATCGAATCCACGAGGTCCCACCGGAGCAGTTGGCGTCGAATATGATGGGCCACCTCTGACCCTGCGGGGACCAAAGGCTCATCAGAAAGGTCAGCCTGTTCAAATTTGTGGTGCATGGCCTCATAAAACTTTATTTGAGCAGGGTAGCTCTGGCTCCCGGAAATGGGGGGAGGCGTGATGTCAAACCTGGCTCCGGCTCCGCAGCACCATGCCTAGAGCGTCCGTACACCTTACCTCGTTCGCCGACAGCCGAGGCGAAGGTGAAGTCTGCTTGGACTTCTTTTTCTTCATGTGCCTCTTCCCCGAGTGTCCCGAAGACCTCAAGTGGGAGGAAGAGGACTTGGGGCTACGGGAGCGGTCCCGCGACCTCCTCCTCTTCGAATTGGACCGGGGTCTCTGCGGAGTCCAGCTGGCCGGTGTCGACTGCGGGGCCGCAAGGAGCTTCAAAGCTTGCTACTGCAAGGCCTTCGGAGCCATGGCCCGACAATACGAGCACGACTTTGAGTCGTGGTCTCGCTCAAGACACCAGAGACAGATAAGGTGGGGGTCAGTTACCGACTTGACGTGGTTACAGGTGCCACACGGTTTAAATGCTGTCTTTCTAGAAGACATCCCTCGACACACAGAAAAAATCGAAAAAAAACCTGTTAAAAAGAGACAGAGGGGTAGCTCTTCTCTGGATCAGCGCTTAACTGGTGCAGAAAGAAAAGAACTGACGTCCCCGCGCCTGGTTGGCGCTTATATAGGTGACCGTGACATCATAACCAACGCTACCAATGCCAATGACGTTACATGGAGCCACCCAATGGCGTGCAGGGGTACAGTTTACGCAAATGTTTCCGGATCCAGCCTAACGCCTGGGAAATTCAAACGTAAGGAATCTGCAGCTTGATATTGTCTCTACCAGATAATGCGTTACCAAAGGTATGTAACTTGGTCTTTGAGGGCTTTGCGCTTTTTCATCTTTGTAGGGGCTTTATATCTATGTCTCGCGTTCCTAATTTAATTACACATTGTGTTACAGCGAACTAATGTTTGCAATTCCATCTTTGTGAGTTTACACTCCTCGTCAAACCAGCCTTCTTTTCAGATGTTTTTGGACAATGGTGGTTTGTTGCAAGTGCATTTTCTTGACACTATGGGTGAAAGTGATTTTAGTAATGTATCATACAAGGACAACTGATTAGCTTCATCTGCTTTGTTTGATAGATTTGCCAGGAGGTCAGTGGTGGGAGGATCAGTTTGTAATTTCTTGACATCTCACTCGTGCCCTGATATCCCAGATGTTATGCGGGGTTTGGACTTCTCTTGTCTTCGATGATAGGTTGTTTTTTATGTCCAGAATTTAGGCATTATGATCACTCTCCAGCTTTCAGTGAACCATACAATTTTTTAATCTAGGCCAATCAACTCCCCTAAGCAGAATATAACCAATTACAGGCTGGGCACCACGAAATGTGGTCCTCATGTATGAAGAAATGGGCCAAATGCTTTCCCTTTGCGCCTTTTTTTTGTTGTTGTTTATAAACGACAGGTGTTGGACTGTTTCCCAAAGGCAGACTTCAGCTCAGTTGTTTGATCATTGTTAATCCCCTACTCTCCACTCTTGCAATTAAAATCACCACAGATGAGAATATAGTGTTTTGATTTGCTGGGTTTGGCCGTGGCTTCCTTAATGGAACTAAGGAGGTGTAAAAAAAACCCTCAATCATTTTTTTGTGCATAAAAGTTTATTATTCTCACTGTTGCATTATCCAGTAATCTGATTTCACACATTAACAGGTCTTTGTGGCTGGTTTCCCAAACATTGGTTGAATAGCAATTTTCGACCCTGCAGGATAACAGTAAACCGCATTTCTTGGTTTAGTTAGTTTTGTTGCACATTTTAAGTGGGACTGTCCAGGGTGAGGAGGCCAGAGTTTCTTGTAAAACTATTATATCCTGACCGGTTAAATAATTCATGAAATCTGTGTTACTTGCTATTTGAGGAATACAGGCTATATTCCAGTATAAAAATTACTGTAAATATTTTTAGACTAGCAATCTGGATCCAAGAGCAACCCCTCTTAAGGTATTATGTTTGGGACTGAGGCTGTAACCCATACGCTGGATAATTCTCTGGGTTTAATGTGGTCTGTTTCTAGTCCGGCAGTTTTTGCAAGATTGATTTTGCCCAATCCTTTCCTTCTGGTTATGTTGAAGGTGGATTATCTGATCTTGTTGAAATTTTGTTTCCTGGATGTTGCATCATACCTGCTGCAGTTAAATTCGATATCTTTTTCAATTTGTGAATATTGACTGCTGCTAGTCTCCTTTTTGCCTCAAAGATTGTATTGTTGCTTTTAGATTGGATATTTTTACTTGCTTGATCTTTCTTTAGCTGAGGGTAAACAGGAACTGTTCTGACAGTGTATAGCCAGTAGTTATATTGACTGAGTTAGCCTTTACTTTGACTTCTACGTGGGCCATAGGCAGTTTGCCTTGTAAAAGTAGGCAGTCCGGGCTAGAGGTTGAAGATAAATGGCCAGGATCACCCAGGCGTCTAAGCATAGTATTTGTTGCTGGCTAAACAGTCTACTGAAAGATTGTGTACATGGTTTGCATGGTTATTTCTAGAATTTGTTGCTCGTGTATTGATTAGTACCAAGATGGATTTGTCAGTCATCGTGTGTTTATTACTGGGGTTCCCTTACCAAGGATTGCAATCGCTCCCCCCCCCCCCCGGCCTGCGTTGTTGACAGTGATTTTTCAATACCCTCAAACAGAATGTTATTGTCTTCCTTTTTGTTGTTTCTTGAATCTGATTGTAATTCATCGGGGTGATGGCTGCTCTCAAGTGTAGATTGCATGTCGGCTTTGGAAGAACTTTGTTCATCGGTTTCTTAAGCCGTTCAGATGACACCCCAGGTGACTGCTTTCTGGTCCAGTATCTTAGCAGCTTAGTATGTGCTTGATGTATAGTTGGTGCTGGGCCCATTTTGCAGTAATTATAAGTCGTAAGGGTTGCAGTAGCACACATTTTGAAAGCCTTTGAAGTCTCCATGGCTTCACGCACGTCCTCTGCAAGGCCTGGGATCAGAAAGCCACTGGTACAGTGGTAGTTCAGGTGACCATATAGTAGGAGTATTTTGCTATGGCCACTATACAGTGATTTATTCACGACGTGGTGCTATGGGGGTCTCCTTAGAAAAGTGTGAAAACCTCAAGGCAGTGAAATGTTGAGCACCATCTATAAAAATGAATTAATCTATTACATTTGTTTCTTCACTCTGAATTTCCCTCTTTGGCAATTAGTTCAGCTACATTTCCTTTTGATTTCTTCAGAAGATTCTTCTAGGACAGCTCAAAGATGGCTAGATTCTACCAATGTACTCAATTGCTCTCCAGTCATCATCGAACATTGTAAATCACTAGGATTTATTTTAGACAACAAACATGGCTTAAAAGAAGTCACCCAATCCGTGGTCCTGTCAAGACTAGACTACTGAATGCCATCCTATATGAGACTCCAAATTTCATCTAGAACAGATCAAAGCCCCCCTACATGCAGCAGCCCATTTAATCTCTGATGCGGATCGCCTTGAACATATCACACCTATACCATGACTTTCATACTGGCTGTCAATTGAGGACAGGTCCACTTTTAAACTTGCCTGTATACTTAATGAACTCTTACACGCTGACCACTCAGATTGCTAGTAAAGTAACTAAAGCTCTCTGGCAGTTCACACCAAATTCACAGCTTTAACTCTCTACTGGTCGAAACCTCTGCTTTCAACAAAAAAATGCAACATGAACCAGTCTTTCTCTGGCTACTCCCAAAATTTGGAACTCCATTCCCAAGGCCATCCAAACAACTACGACCTTATCAGTTTCCAGAAGACAGCTAAAAGACTACCTCTTCAATAATTATTTTCAGTGGCTTGTCCTGATCATACTAGCCCCGAGATGAGAGGTAGTTGAGGGACTCTGCGCAAAACTCAGATTGTCCTGTTGATATGTTTGCATAAATGCTTCTGCTGATCTAGGATATACTTTGCAGAGAGCGCACTCTCATTAAAGCATGATGGTGGTGGCCCACAGATTATCCCTATGTAATTCCGACATAGTTATCCTTCATGAACATCGTTGAATGTCTGACCCCTCACTGATAATCTCCACTTTTTGTACAATGAAACCCTATGTTCAATAGCTTGAGTCTGCGGAAATGAGTGATGTAGGTGCCAAAACTATTTATGGTCCCTATATATATATATAATTTTACTCCTGCATTAACTGATACCAGACGGATGCTGGTAGCCTGTCCGTTCTGAAAGTCTCATTCCACAGTTGCTTGGACACTGAAGGATCACGCTGTCCGTAGAGATCCAGTCCTGGTCTTGCTGCCAGTATGCCAGCACGCCAAGGCGCGAGTTTTGGAAGAGAGGAGAGGCTGCTGCATCCGCGGCCCCCCGAGGCTGGTAATCCGATAATCTGCGACCGCATTTGGGGAATCCGCGGCGCTTGATGAACTGAGGACCGGCAGCCGGACACGGCGGATCCGGTATCCCTTCCGCGGTTCCGTGCAGGTCCTACCGTATGCCCGAGACCCCGAGAGCCCGCCGGCTTCCCTGGAGCTCCCAACACGCTTACCTGCGCCCCTTGAGCACTTGAGCACTGGACCTGTGCACGGGCACAGCGCAGGCACGGACTGCCCGGGCTGCGCAGGCGCCGTTAAGGTCGGCACTGCCTGCCTGAACTTTCTGCTGCAACAGTTCGTACTGGCATACAGAGCACAGAGGCAGAGGACGGTTGGTGGACTCCCAGGATATAGCGCAAAGGAGCGAGTAGGCTCCAGCGGCCCCAGTGCCCCATAGCCCCTGTGTGGCGCCCCCCGCAGTGGAACGGGCATTGGAGCGTCTGGAGTGCTGCTGGAAGTCCTGCTGTTCGAGCCCCTGCCGGAGCGCTGAGTACTGAAAGCCATTGGACCCAGGAGGACCTGGGGGGGAGTGGCGGTGAGCATAGTGTAAGCATAGTGTAAGCAGCGGGTGCAAGTGCAGGGGCAGGGAAGGGGCGGGTGTGAGTGCAGGTGTGGGCGAGCGCACTGCGGCGAAGCTTTTGGTGCACAGAGTGGTGGCAAAGACAAAGGCAACCAAACAGCCAGTGTAGCCAGCAAGCCACCTGCGTTGCCTGCCGCATCCACTCGGCCCCCGCTTGTCCCCCCCCTCACCCCACCTCCCTGGCCCAGACCCCTCATGCACCGCTCCATAGGGGACTTTGGATCATAACACACAACACTCAAACTCTAGCTGGGTCTACAGGGCAACGGAAAACAGCAAAACGGCAATCGGCAGTCGGCTGACAGACATGAACAGCGCAATAGTAACGTGCAGAGACGCAGTACTGATGAGATGGTGACAACCACTGCGGCATTAACGGCAGCAACGAAACGCAGCCTGCAACGCATTAAGGATAACACGCAGGAGAGCGGAAGAAAAAACGCACAACGAATAACACACTGAAAAGTGATCATACCATTTGGGCAAACACGCGGAAGAGCGCAGAACAGCCAGACAAGCGATCACACCACCCGCCTTGAGCTGCTGCCCTGCTAGTCCTGATAGCCACAGCTGCTGATTTGCTCTTCAAATCACACAGGCTCGATGAGGTCAGGAAGAACGAGAGAGGCCATGCCACCCAGGACAAGGGGGAGAAAAGGAAAGAAACAAAATCCCAGCGATCAGCTCAGTACCGAACAAAAGCTCATCGCAACAGATCAGGATCAAACTGAGACAATAGCACGGACGGGACTTACCGGCGTCACACGCTCTAACCAACCCAAGATCTACACAAAGTTCAACTTTCTAAGGGATGCAGGGTCAGTTCTTTATTCCAGTAGTGCAACCCTCCAAGGCCTGCAACCTCCACTGCTTCCCCTACAGTCACAAGTATCTGTCCCAAACTTTCTGCCCTTGGACGAGGGCAGGGCGCCACAGCAACAAGGCCAGCAATCTCAGCTCAAGCCTCAATCTCCAAAGCATCCTGCGGGGGCGCAAGCGGCAGGTATCACATCCCCTGCGGTTCCCGCAGAAACGCTTGGAAACTTAGGATTCTCCCCAATAAAAACTAGCCAACAGGGAGGTACTCAGGGGACTCCTACTGCAGAATATAAGCTTCAAAAAACAGCTGCACCGCTGCTACAACCTGACGTCAGGGATGGGGACAGGGCCACCAAAAAAACCAAAGATGAAAGCAATGCCGAAGATGACGCAAGGAGAGCAGATGGGGAACAAAACAGTGTAATCAATTCCAGCGAGACAATCAATATGATGACTGGCAGCCATAGCACCCCCATCAAAATAACTGATTCAGTAAGCACAGAATCTCCAACAATTTCACCACTCCTTGTTCAAGGGAGTCTGCTTACCCAACAAGGAGGAGCACATGCAGGGATACTGGACCTGAAACAGAAAGAGGAGGGGAGGGCGATAATATCCTATTTAAACACACAAGAATGGGAAGATATGCTGGCCACTTATACATCAGATCAGGAACAGGAACAAAGGGTACACTCTCCCCAAGAGTTTCCTCGGGACTCACCTCCTATAGACCAGACCAAAAAAAGTCCAAATGAGAGGGCGCAAATAAAGGAACAAAACGCTGGCACTTGGACCTCCCTATTAAATACAATTCAACTGGCCGTCGAAGCGCTGCAATATCAGAAAAGATGGAGATCCAACTAACATTATTGAACACATTGTCCGTCTTTACTGCAGGCATCGACAAAAAATTGGGAAATCTGAACGGCCTGATAATAAGAGCGCAATCAAATGCCCACCTTAGCTGCAACTGTGACCAGGTTGTCGACAAACTGTCCACCCTGCCCACAATGCTAAGCGGCCCGATAAAGGACATTAAAAGCGCAACAGCAGGAAACATAATAAAAGGCCAGGGCATGTCCAATAGCATGGAGGGAACAACCAATGGTCAACCAATCAGCAATATATGTACAGACAATACTAATGTGGACACTGAGAAGACGGGAGGGTCCGATAACGGAGGACTACTAAAACTCAACGCCAAGAAACGTCGTCAACAGAAAAGGAAAGGGCGCAACCAAAAGCTCCACACAAATGTAACAGCTTACTTCCCTATCTTTTCAGGTTCACATAACAAACGTGATACCAACTTAGAAGATGCAAGCTTTTCAAATCAAGCACAATCGTCTCCAACTATCTGCGAACATCTCCTGGAACAGGGAGATGCCCCAAAACAGACATCCACAAGCAGGGCACACGCGGAAAGTGGAGAAGAAAATGGACAAGGAGCCCCACCCAGGATCAACATAGAACACAAAGAAGGTAAAAGACAAGACATTACAACCACCCCCCACATAACAAATCCTGACAGAGGCCACAACCAACAGGTAACACATTGCCAAGGCGTGAGGGGAGAGACAATGGTCTCATCCAATAAACTTGTACTCTTACAACAGTCAAGTGGAGAGGCGTGCAACCCTGGGGCCCCAAGGTTGACTAAAAGAAAACAAAAAGTCACCAATACGAGCTCTATCAATGGGCCCAGAAGAGAAGCTTGTGGAACGTCAGATAGGCCAAACAAGGAGCCATTGCTCAGAGAGCTTAAAAGGCCTAGCATACCAACTAACGCTAGCCCTACTCGGAGGTCAATCGAACAAGGGGCCCAGGACGGGGGCAAGACTCAAAACAAACATCCCCCATGTCAATAACATCTAAGGCAGACTCAAGGAAATCTATGGTAGAAGTACCAAGTAACCAAGAGGTAACACAGCTCAAAGAAGTAACTAGCTCCATACTTCTAACCGAATCGATGGCTACAGTAAATCCACAGTTGCCGGTAAAATAACCAGCAAGAACCAGACAACAAGAAACAGAGGTTTTGGTTTTCTATCCTCTATATATCTCCAAGGGACATCAGGCTATGTTAAATCGAGGAAACATTCTAAGATTAATGAAGTCTATTCCTAATCTTGCCGGCATAAGGTCAAAGGATCTACTCTCCGTAGAGTTCATACACACCGCCAACCTTCAAAGCCCAGAGGCAACAAAGACAACGTGGAGCACAAACAAAATTGCAGTCAATTCTAGGAGAACTGGGCATATTTCAAAACTGTGGCATTGACATTGCCCCCTTTCAAAAACCAGCCTACCCATTTCCACTACTAAGTAACGCAAGCCCTGGACCAAAAATACATCAAGCGCACTTAAACTGTGTACTTAGAGGCGCTCGGGGGAGATCACGACAACAGAGTGTCAGCAGCCAGTGGGACCGACCAGAGATACCATCGAGGGCAGTCGCCTACACAAGCCAAGGGCTCAACAGGGAAACACTATCCCGTACCATAATCACACGCACAGAGGAAGACTGACGCTATTCACAAGATAGAGTCCACAGCAGGGTAAAGGAGTCCCCTCTTAGACTATGCTCGTGGAACATCAATGGCTTAGCAACAAAAATAGAGGACTCAGACTTCTTGAACTACGTCACAACCTTTGATATAATCTTGCTGCAAGAAACTTGGCTCACGGTTCCTCAGCACATAGAGGGTTACACATGATTTGCCATATCAGCAACAAGGACCGGCAGATTTGGCCACTGCTCTGGTGGGCTGGCCACGTATGTCTCTACGACGAGCATACCATCAGCAACTCTCATGGACTCGACGTCAAATGTAGCAATTGCAGTCACAATCACTATCATCCTGGAGGAAGAAGTAACGGAGGTGTGCCTAATCAACTCGTATGTCCATCCCAAACGCAAAGCGAAAGATTAAAAAAACTCACTAACCAAGTGGCTAAGTATGCCACAGAGATGGAAAATCCGACGTTTATCCTGACAGGGGACCTAAACCATTACCTCATTGGCTCGGCAGAAGGGGAGGAGGTATCTGCTCAATATGGAATCCATAATATCCCCTCACAATGCGTTCCATTGCATGGAAGGAAGAAATGCTGCAACAGCCGCTTTCTTGATGACTTAGAACATCTAAACCTTCGAGCACTAAACGGAAGATTCCCGGATGACTCTCCTCCAGTCGATTCATTTTACTCTGCAAAAACAAACTCCATATTGGATTACACCTTCGTAAGCCTCGCTCTGTTCTCATACATTCTGGGGTTCAGAATGGGGGATAAGGGCGAGAGTGACCATCGCCCCCAGGAATTTCAATTAACAGTTACTGTACCTAGATCAATAAGGTCAGATGTAACCTTGGGGCCTATTTTCACCTCCAATTTAAGAAGGATCAAATGTACAACAACCAATACAAATTCTCAGGCCGAAGCAGCAATTCAACTTTTTAACCCGCAAGCATCCAGCATAGATGACCAAATTGCCTACTGGGGACAGTTTACTGCCATACTGCTAGAACAACTCACAGATACTCTCCCTATAAAAAACAACGCTCGGAAAGCATGTGGAAAAAATAAAATTCAGAAAGCCCAAAGAGTACAGCTCAAGTTCCTCAAAAAATCAATAAACTCAACTCTGCGCAGGCTGAGAAGATTCCCAGGGAACGCCAGCGCACGCTTATCCCTGAAGGACCAAAGGGCAGCACTAAAAAGATTGAAATGGAACATCAATAGAGATCGTGAGAATGAAATATGGTCAAAACTCCTATACGACACAAATTGTAACAATAGTGCCCGCTTTTGGAAAACTGTGAACGGGATTATGCGCCCACAACATAAGGGCATTGGGTCACACATCTTGGAAGCAAACTGGGTAAAATTTCTTACTACACATTTCAACAACCAAATAGAAAACGCCGGAGTACAAATGGTCAACAGCTGGACTCCAGAGGGCCAAGCCGGAGCAAGCAAAGCTGAGAAAAGGGAGCGGGAGCCTCCAGCCACAGAAAGCACACCATCAGGTGCAGCTAGATGCCCTCTGTCACTCTTAATTAAAAAGCAGATCACCAAAGGAAGAAAAGAAGGAGCTCCGGGACCAAACGGCATTCCACCTGCCCTGTTCAAAGCAAAGAGTGAGGACTGGGCGGACATCCTGCAACCTCTCTTTTTGGAAGTCAGGCTGCTGAACAGAATTCCGGAATCTTGGAAGGGCTCGACTATAGTGCCAATTTACAAAAAAGGAGAGAAGGCTGAGCCCAACAACTATCGCCTAGTAGCTCTGATAGAAAATGAAGCGAAATACCTTGCGGGCATCATATTAGAGGAGCTTACATCCTGGGCAGAGATGAATCAGATAATACCGCTGAATCAGACCGGGTTTCGCAAAATGGCCAGCACATCAACAAACATCCTCACAATCTCTCTAATAATCGACGCAGCAAAAGCCGCTAAATTACCACTACACCTATGCTTCATTGACTTTAGCGCTGCTTAAGACAATGTAGAGAGGGGCAGACTGTAGGGGAAACTGGCGCGATGGGGCATACCACAGCCCATTTTAAATATGCTGTCGCTTCTACACACAGATACCTGGGTGCAGGTGAAATTAGGCGGCGGCACCCACCTTTCCTCAAATTCCCACAACAAAAGGACTGAAACAGGGTTGTGTGCTCGCACCAACCCTGTTCAACCTATTCATGGCCAACCTTCCAAAGGTGCTTGACGCCTGCAATTCCCATTCACCCAGGATAGGAGGAAAAACATTGACCAATCTCATGTATGCAGACGACGTAGTTCTGCTTAGTCATACTTACGTCGGACTCCAACATCTACTGACCGAAATGCAGGACTACGCAACAGAAAACAACTTAATAATAAATCTGAGTAAGACTCGGACAATGTCAATAAACAACAAAAAGAACCTACAGAGGAATTGGTTCCTGGGCGGCACCAAACTCGATCCAGCTCACGATTACAAGTACCTAGGAGTCACATTCAATGAGGAAGGGTCGTTCAGGCGCCAGAGAGAGGAAATAAGAAGGAAAGGTCTGTTGATCGCTCTAACGATGAAAAATCTGGCAAATAAATTGATTGGGCCGACAATGACCCCGCTCCTGAAGGTAGTCCAGGCTAAACTTCTCCCCTCGATTGCTTATGGTAGCGAGGCAATGCGGGGAAGAGACGCTAAGGATCTGGATAACACGCAGGTCAAAGCCTATACTATGTTCTGTCTTCCGCCCTATACCTCACCTGCCCAAATAAGGTTGGAGTTTGGTCTTCTACAACAAGTCTTAGCCAGATATGGCGCTTATATCATCTGCTGGCATAAGATCAGAAGTGCCACTATAAATACGCTAAGTTACTTGCTGTGGCACGACATACAGCACAGGGAGTCCTCCCAAGCTAGAAGCTACCTTCAGTTAGCCCTGGAATCTACCAAACTCACGGGCTTTGGGATGCGCAACTCGGATATCTGAACTTCAAAAAACTAGTTTGGAAAAACGTAAAACAAATATCCTTGGTGGAGGACAAGGCAAGCTTCTCAAACAGATCACACGCCTGGATGACCCTTAACTCCTACAAATCACTTGCCCCACAATCCTTCTTTAATCAGGGTTATCCTAAGGCCATCAAAATGAACTTTTTAAGGCACAGACTGGGAATCTTTCCGTGTGCTCAGTATCTTCCACCATGGCTGAGGACAACAGCACAAGACACGTGCAGGCTGTGTAACATCAAGAATGGCGACATTCTACACCTAATTTGCTTATGCAAGGAACTGCACCAAGCACGGCAACAGCTTCTAAAAGAACCTCTTAAACAGAAAGGCATCCGCACCAGGAGACAAGCAGTGCTGGCCTGCTTAATCCCTGAAAACACCCAACTGAACTGCAGATTGGTAAAATTTCTTATGTTGGCTGAACAAAAAATGCCTAAAATACCAAAATATGCTCCACAAAGCATTGCTGCCGTAGGCTGTCCAGCAGATGGAAAGAGGCCCTAGCCGGATCACACTAAGGATAGTTTACCAGTAGCAGAGGGATAATCCTTGCAATAAATCGAGACAATATGAACAACATACTTAATACGACCTGACAAATGGGCAAGCATGGCTGGAGCAAAAAATCGGAGTCTGCACATCACAGCATCCAGTGAGCTAATGACATTCACTTATAACTACAACTAACTCTGATTTCAAACTGTAAAGAATTTTCTACCCTGGGTTTTAACTGCTTTTATCCGAAGATTTTTATTTCACAATTTCAAAAACAAAAAAAAGGGCAGCTATGGTGGATGAAATCATACTGAATGTCTGTTTGAAAATATTTAACTGCTTTTATCCGAAGATTTTTCTTTCATAGTTACAAAAAACAAAAAAAGGCAGCTATGGTTGATGTAATCAAACTGAATGTCTGTTAGAAATCTTTTATTCTTTTAACTGTCAATATTGCAATGGTTTTAGTTAACTATGCAAAAATAAAGAAACTTGAAACTCCTGCATTAACTGTACAGTATTATGTGAGGCGCTCTGATGCTCTAGGAGTTTGTAATTGCGTTACAAACACCTCAATGTGTAAATCTGAAAGAAAAGAATGAGCTCATAATAACTCCTCAATATGATGAAAAAACACAGAGCTTGAAGCTCACTCACATTCCTGGCTGATGCAATAGCAAATAAAAAGACAACCCTCCAAGATGGATGCTGTAGATTAGTCTTGTGCGATGGCTCAAATGGTGCAACCAACAATTTAGAGAAAGCAACATTCAATTGTGAGGGACAAGAAGGCCTTCTCGCTGGGAGGAACACTTCTCTAAGGCGCTCCAGAAAACCCTTCATACCTGAAGTACTGAATGAAGATCCCTTGGAAGGAGGCTTGCAATAAGCAAAAATGTTAACCAATGCACACAAGAAAACAGTAAACCAGACCAGACTTTGCCAGGTAAAAGAAGATAAAGTAGTGTTGTCAATTCCTGGCATGTTCTTGGGTAGGCCTGCTTGCTGAAGCACCATATGTGAACCTCTTATATTGTGTCAGAATGTGAAGACCTTGTGGAAGGGTGCACCACCTCCCTCAGGATGGCTAGGCACTCATCAGAGAGCTTCAAGTGACCATACTACAAGGCAGCAGGAGTCAGGGGTCAAGTTCAGGGATAGACGATTCGGCCCAACACCCTGAATTCAAAATCCAATTTCTTTGGAAGCCTCTTGTAAGGCAGAAGGTACATTTGAAGAAGGTCAAAGTACTACCATTTACAAATCCAGTCTGTAGCCAATCTTCACTTTCCCGAGTCTGAATTGGATTGTTCTAGGAAGAAGTGAGAATGGAGGAAAAGCGTAGAGAAATTCTCTTGAAGGGTTATCAAAAGTGCATTCCCTCAGGGACTGAAGTTTTGGGAAGCTGCAGGCATAACTTTCCTCCTTTGTCATACAAGTCTATTTCCAGTTGCCACCAGCAAGAAAAGACGTCTGCCAGTGCTTTGTCATTTAAAACGCATTTGTGTTCTAACAAATGATAGCTAAGTTCATCTGCCTTTGTATTCTGGATCCCTGGAAAATGACCTCAGTCAAATGCCGTCACCAGCATCCCTTGCCAAATTATCTGAGATTCCTTAGAGAGCCTTTTGGACTTTATCCCTCCCTGCTTGTTCAAATAGTACATGGTGGACTTGTCCTTCTGCAGAAGAAGAGAGGCGACATTGCTCACCAGCCAGTGGCAGATCTAATACGGGGGTGAAAGGCACAAGGGCACAAATGGCTTGTTTTTTCAATCAGACATTTTCTGCCACACCCCTGGAGAATGGGCCAGTGTGCTGGTGACTCTCAAGACAGATGTCAAGTACTTATATTTTAATTCACGGTTTAATTTGCACAGAGCAGCTGGGGTGAGAGGAGGGCAACTGGGTCAGGGGGTTTCAGAATGCAAGTATCAGAGGGAGGGACTGAGGAAGACAAATAACTGGTGACTTTGAGCAACATGTGGCACTGTGAGGCAGAGGAGTGTAGAACTTGGTCCTGCTGTGTAGTATCTCTGGGGATGGCAGCTTTGGGGCTGATTTGTTCAAATGGTCGTGCTAGAGGTCTGCGGGCAGGTACATTGTAGCGAGGGTGGTGGGCATTTGTGTAGCTCAATTGGGGCAGGGTTTTGGGGATCTGGTGGATGGTGACACGTAGAGCAGGAGTATGTGGGTAGTGAGTGAGTTTAGGGTCAAGATATGGGGGCTATGGTGTGGGCAGGTTCCATGTAGGAAATGAATTTGATGGGGGAAGGGGTGTGGCTTTCAGCCGAGTAGTGACAGGAAAGGTGTGTGGTGGCAAGTGGCTTGATGGGTAATGACTGAGGTGGAGGCAGATGGTTTGTGACTGACACAGGGCAAGAGTCTGAAGCCAGGCAGGCAGTGATGGGTGAGCCAAGGGTGTGGAAACAGATGGGTAGTGACTAAAGCAAGGTTAGGCATATAGGGGTAGGCGTAGTGAATGAGGTGTGGAGCAGACCGTTTCTGCGGTGTGGGCAGGGGTATTGTCAGGTGTGAAATGCAAGCTGAGATAGGGTTGTAGGAATAGGTATGTTGCATAAACTATGACTTAGGCATAGTTCTGTAAGGTTTGCTTTCCCATCTATGATTCATACCATTGAACTTAGTTTAATGCACTAGCGCTGAAGGTGAAAGACAGGTTATTGTAGCACTGCACAACCCTATCCAATTCATTGTTGAAATAGTGCCATTGCTTTTAGGTTCCTAACAGTACCTATAAAGGGATCTGGGGCACCGTGGTAACAGACAAAAACCTAGTTTGTTATTCACAATATCACACGCGCATTGCATTAGGAAGAATAGACACTTTAAATAAAAACGTTTACTATGACAGGAATAACCTGTTTCTCAGTACATCTAAAACAACTACACAGGATATCTTAAAAACAGCAAGAAGGCACGTTGTGAGTAATGAAAATATAATGAACACTTTTAACATGGTTAAAATATCATCTCAAACCCAACACCCTAAAAACCTACTTCTGTGCACTACACTGAAAGATCATGGAAAGTAGAGCAACTTGCAGTCTAGAGTTTCTTAGGGAAAAGTGACGAACTGCATACCTTGTTGACAGCTAAAGCTGTTATCAACAGAGTCGTGAAGGCAGTGTTCCCTGCAAAGGGCACACACGCGCTGTGGTATAAGCACTGAGCGAGATGTCGCATCAGCGAAGTGTACCGGCAGTAGGTGAGACTGTCTTCTGACAGAATCTCGGGTGATAATCTAGGTAAAGAACCTACCATCAAAATGGTCAAATGGCAGCCTTTATATATGGAATCTTATCAGAGATTGGAATTTCTGACACAAGAGAACGTCAATTCAGGCTACATTATTTTGACTATGGGCCTGATTTAAATATTGGCGGGACTCCTGTCGTCCCTCCGTGGTAGCGCTTACAAGTACTCCATTGAGCTGACAATTTTCTGCCCGCCGTATTTAGATGTGGGCTGGCTGAACCGCCGTCCACATCAACGGACTGTTTTCCGTCCCGTCAGCGGCCGACCTCCATCGATGTCGCTGACTCCTCTGCTGGTAACCAGTACTCCATTGCCATCAGGTTTGCGCCGAGCCTATTTAGATTTCCCCGTTGTGCTGGCGTTGTCCTAGCAGCGAATTCCTGATGGAGTGAATACCTGGTGGAGTGGGGACTGGTAAGTACTACTTAATAACATGTCACTACATATACATGTTGTGTTTGCTTTACAAATATATGCAGGTGATTTGTTATGGCCTTTTTGTTCACATATAGCATAGCACACAAACAACATACACACACTATTGAATGTACATCCAAAGGCACCACAAGCACAATACCCGCAACCACCACAACAAAAAATATTTTTTAAATGTCAATACAGGTGTGTTCATTTTACCTTGATATGTTGTAAAATGAACTCTTACTGCATTACACATAAGAAAAAAATTGCATGTAAGAGCAATGTAAAAATGCTTGACCCTAAAGCAAATGTAAACACACGGTTCATAGTAAGACATGTAAACAAGAAGCTTACCTTCTATCCCGGCGACAACGGAGTTGATTAGCGTTGTGGTCAAGTAGTAGCAACACCGGAAGGACCTGGACAATGGGGTTCAAGATGGAAATGGAAGTAGGAAACCGAAAATAGGTACGTTTTTGCCTCATTTTCTTCTAATCTTCCAACTCAAGCTTGGAGGTTTCCCCGCCACAGTTTCCTTGACGGAAAGGCACATCGTGATTGGCACGGCGGTAATCTTGGTTGGACTTCCTCTGACAGGCACTTTTACCTATGACGCCATTGACGTGGGAGGTAAATTCTGGCAGTGACAGCGGGAGTCTGACAGGCTCTCATCTATAGACTTGCCAACATCTAAATAGAGTGGGCGGACCGCCAAGTAGGCGGGCAGGAAAACCATTAGAAAAGCGACGGCGGGACCAGAACTGCCAAGATCTCTATCAGGCCCAATATGTCTAAAATTTGTTCTTATATGACCTAGACATGGTGACAAGTAGACACTTGACCCAGACTTATGTTGCATCAGGTGTTATATCTATGTCATCATTCAACGACCTGACACTTTCACAGTTCTTAGAAAGATTAAGGTCAGACAACATCTGCGTCAAATGGCAGACATTTGAATATGATTCTGTATAAATGGAGAAAGATGGTGACCTCCATGACCTAAAATGGCGATGGTGCCTAGCTAGAATAAAGTCAGATGAATCAGACCCTAGGGGTTTTACATCAGGTAGATAGTGACAGGTGGGGCAGGTGCTGTGGCAAAGGTGGGGGAAACGGGTATAAGCCAATCTCTGACATATTTATCAATCCCTGTTACTATCCCAAAACCTGTCACTTTTCCAGTTCTTGTCACTATCACATTCCGGCACCATCGTAACCTCTTCCTCCCTCCCTATCTTTGTCACCACTCAAAACCACAGACATCACTTTGACCTCCCCCGGCCATGCACCATACACCTGACCCTCTCTGTCACTGTCACACTCTTAGGCCTTGATATGGGCCCTGTGTCTGTCACCGTCCAAGCCCTTACTACAGCTCCAGGACCTATCCTTGTCACCCTTCCCAACACTATTACCCTCCCCTTCCTCATTACCTTCCCAATCCTCAACACCCTCCCCATCTGATAGAGACTTCTAGTTGCAGATTCTTTACCTTCGATTTATCTCCATGTGTCAGACTGAATCTGACCGATAGGTGGTGTCGTTCGGCTCCACGTGGTGGCGTCCGCACCAGAAGTGATGTGCACAGTGCCTTTATAGGTGCCACCCCAGCGCACTAATGTCCGTTATTTTCTTTCTGTGGTAGTCAGCTCAGATCCGGAAAGAGCTACCTCCAGTCATTTTTGACTGACCATTTTCAACTTTTTGTCAAAGTCTTTTCTGAGATTGTCTCCTGGTGTGGCAGGATGTCAACTAGAAAGGCCGGCGTCAAGCTCTGCGGCACCTATCATTGACAGAAGTTGGTGACGGACTCACCTTGTTTGCTTCTTGAGCCTAGAGCGTGACACAAATACCTGTGTCGACTGCCACGCCATGCACCCCAATGCCGTGAGGGAGTGCTCCCTCTAGCTTCTTGTTGCTCAACGTACGATACCGTGATGGTCTTGTCCCAGTTGAGAGGAAGGTCCTGTGATCAGTTGCAGAGACCAAGAGCCTCGTCGTATTCGAAGTCGTCTTCGGGTACGTCCTACAATAGAAAGAAAAGTAAGAAGTCAAAGAGGTTTTAGACTTTGCCCCGTCCGTCGAAATCATCCAACGAGACGAGGGAGCATTGTCATTCGAGGCCTGCCTGCATCTGGGCCGGCTCTCAGAGTATCCGGGAGCCCGAGTGACCCCCGCCCAACTTCATGAGTTCTAGGAGTCCATGCACCGCATAGTTGAGCAGCCCATTCCTGCTGGCGTGCCTTTGGGCCCTGCAAGTTCAGGAGGGGCCCCCACTATTCTCCACGAGCAGTTTTGTGTCAGGCCCCTTGGACCCACGAATGGATTCGGACCAGTGCTGGTCATACCACCTCAACCATTGCCAGCGCTGGTCCTTTTTCCTGATGCTCCCGGTAGCGCCGGTACCATCCCCATTTTCATCCCGAATCCGACACAGAGTTGGAGGGGCCTAGACCCTAACATGGGTTGGTGTGAGGAATTGGCGTATGCCAGTGGACTGGACACCGCTCCAGATACTGGCATGGTTTCTCCTCCTACCGTGGCTACGGAGGAGGGAGCCTCTTTTGCTATGTTGGTAATAAAGGCGGCCGAGGTCCTGGACCTTAGCCTACCCTCAGTGGCAGTCAAAACTAACGTCTTGATACAGATGCTTCAGCCGGGAGTAACCCCCTCAGAACCGCTTCTTCAATTCAATGATGCCCTCATGGACGTCTTGCTTGGGACTTGGTCTAAACCCTGCACAGGGGCTCCTGTGAACAAGACAATTGACCGCTGCCTCCGCTCCGCTTCAGGGGACCCCAATTTCCTCACACAACACACTACCCCGGAAAGCTTGGTGGTCCAAGCTTCCCCCTCCCGTGTAAATCTTAGCACATTTTCTACCACTCCACTGGATAGGAAATCCAAGAGGCTGGATACCTAAGTAAAGAAAAAAACTTTCTTCTACCAGCCTGACACTGCGGTCCATGAACACAGCATTCCTTTGTGGCTGTTACTTTCATGCACCGTGGGATTCGGTTGTGCGAGTGCTGCCCATGGTCCCGGAGGAGGTCTGGCCATACTCTCCCAAGCTATGACAGATGGGAGAGATGCAACCAAGTTCACGATCAGATGTGGGCTGGACATTACCAACTTTCTAGGCAGGGTGGTTTCTTCATCAGTTGCCTTGCTGCGCCATGCCTGGCTGAAGATGACTGGCTTTTCTGGGGATGTCCAAGCGCCGCTTATGGACATGCCCTTAGATAGCTCATATCTCTGGAGACAAGGTGGACTCCGCGCAGGAGCGCTTCAAGGATAGCAGAGCTACGGCCAGGTCCTTGGGCATTTCCATTGCCCCTCACCAACCCCTGTTCGCCTTTCGCTCCTTTCACGGAAGGGGCTTGTAGCTGCATCCGTACCCACCCAGCCACCACGGTACGCATGTTTCTCAGCCTCTGCGTGGCTGAGGAAGTGGTACCCACAGACCCCTTGGGTCGGGCAGCCAGAGGTCGAGCCAGTCCGCTACCCCCCTCCCCAGCAGCTGCAGCCTCCAAACCCCTTTTGTTTGCCTTCCTACCATCATGGGCCCCCAGTGGGAGGCAGGATATGGCATCCCCTGCCTGACTGGAGGTCAATAATATCAGACCGTTGGGTTCTTCAGATTATCTGAAGTGGCTACTCCCTCCCCTTCCACCCATGCCACCCACTTGCAACAGGCTGACGGAGCACCATCTCTCCTTGCTCCACCAGGAAGTAGCTGCTCTCTTGAACAAAGGAGCCATAGAGAGGGTGCCGACACCAGAAGTAGGTTGTGGTTGTTAATCCAGCTATTTTTTGGTGCTCAAAAATGACAGCGGCCTTAGTCCTCTCCTAGACTGGTGCCCTCTCAATTTCTTTCTGAAAAAGGAGAAATTCAAACTGTTCCCACTCACTCAAGTCCTGTCTGCCCTGGACTCGGGAGACTGGATGGTAGTGTTGGACTTGCAGGAGGCATATATCCACATTCCCGTCCTGTCTACCCAGAGGCGCTAATTGCAGTTCTCGTGGGCTACGAGCACTTTCAGTTCACCATGTTCCCTTTTGGCCTTACCAGTGCCCTTCGGGTGTTCACCAAGGTGATGGCGGTGGTTGCAGCTCATCTGCAGAGATCAGGGGTGCCATTCTTCCCCTATTACGACGACTGGCTGTTGAAGGTGGGCTTGCCCCAGGCTGTTGTCTCCCACCTCCAGACTACGGCAGACCTCCTACACTTGCTGGGGTTCACTATCAACATGCCAAAGTCCCACTGGACTCCCTCTTAGATGCTTCCTTTCATTGGAATTGTTCTGGGCATGGTACAGTTTTGTGCCCATCCTAATGATCGGCGAGCCCAGGATATTCAGACTATGATACTGATGTTTCAGCCTCTGTCCTGGATTTCCGTGAGACTGACTCTGAGGCTTCTGGGCCTCATGGCCTCCTGAATCCTGCTTGTGACACATGCCCGCTGGCATATGCTGGCTCTGCAGTGGGACCTGAAGTTCCAGTCGGCACAACATCAGGGGAATCTCTACAACATGGTCCAGATCTTGGAGGGAACTGCGAAAGATCTGCAGTAGTGGCTAACATCCCACGATTGGGTCAGCAGCAGACCCAGCTCCCTTCCCCAACCGGATCTGACAGTGGTGCCAGATGCTTCACTCCTGGGATGGGGCGGCCATCTGGGAGAGGTGGAGATCAGAGGCCTCTTTTCTCTAGCAGAATCTGGACTCCACATCAACCTACTTGAGCTCCGGGCGATCTGGCTGACATTAAAAACTTTTCTGCCCTCCATCAAGGGAAGGCTAGTGCAGGTATTTACGGACAACACCACTACCATGTGGTACTGCATCAGATAGGGCGGGGTGGGGTCATGGGCCCTTTGTTAAGAGGCCCTGCGTCTCTGGACATGGCAGGAACATCAGGGAATTTCCCTGGTGGTTCAGCACCTGGCGGGCTCTCTGAACGCCAGGGCGGATGAACTCAGCCAAAGAAGCCTAGCGGATCATGAGTGGCGTCTCCATCCAGAGGTGGTGCAAGGTCTCTTTCGGCAATGGGGAGAGCCTCGGTTAGATCTGTTTGCCACCGCTGAGAATGTGCAATGTCAGCAGTTTTGCACACTGGAGTTTCCAAGGCAGCTCTCACTCTGAGGTGCTTTTCATCTCGAATTGAGCTCAGGCCTCCTGTACACCTTTTTGCCAATACCACTCCTGCCCTGTGTTCTCAAGAAGATCAGGAACGACCGGGCCCCAGTCATCCTTGTAGCATCTGACTTTGCTTGGAGAGTTTGTTATCCCAAGCTGTTGAACATGGCCATCGGTCCTCCGATCAGGCTGCTTCTTCGGGAGGATGTTCTGTCACAGCTGCAGGGGAGGGTTTTCCACCCAAACCTGTCAACGCTCCTCCTTCATGCTTGGAGATTGAGCAGTGACATTTCACAGCTTTCAACCTGCCACCTGAAGTCTGCAATGTTAACTTAGCAGCCAGGCGCCTCTCTACCAAGACTGCCTTTGGGGCCAGTTTGTGACACAGTGTGCAGAGAAGCAGGTTGACCTTTCTGCTCCCCTCTCTCAGGTCCTTCTCTTTATCCTTTCTCTTGCCCAGCAGTGCTCTGCTTTGGGCACCTTAAAGGGCTATCTTTCTGCCATCTCAGCCTTTCTGAGGTTGCCAGATCAGCCATCCTTGTTCAAATTCCCAGTGGTAAATAGGTTTTTGAAAGGTTTTCAACACGATTCCACCTTCGTTCTTCATTATGCCTCAGTGGGAACTCAATCTCGTCCTTACATTTCTGTTGTGCACTCCCTTTGAGCCACTGCACAACTGTCCTCTCAAGCTCCTTACCATCAAGACGGCCTGCCTACTGGCAATAACGTCTGCCCGAACGGTCAGTGAGCTTCAGGCTCTGTCATCCACACCTGAACATCTTCCCAGACAAGCTGGTTCTTCACACTAGAGCTTCCTTTAGCCATCACCTTGTAATCTCCTCCACATCCCTCTAAAGAAGAGAAGCGAATTCACTGACTGGACACAAAAAGAGCATCGTTGTTTTACCTTGACTGCACAAAAGAGTTCTGGGTGGACGACCAGCTCTTCGTGGGGTATGTCGGAGCGAAAAAAGGAAAGGAAAGGCCGCGCAAAAACAGATAATTTCCCAGTGGATCGTGCTCTGCATTAAGATCTGCTATGCATTACCAGCAAGCAACCCCCGAGGGCTTGCGTGCTCATTCCACCAGAGAAAAGGCTGTGGCCACTGCGTTAGCACACAGAGTTCTGGTCCTGGACATTTACCAGGCAGCAACGTGGGCTTTGCTGCACACGTTCACCAAACACTACTGCCTGGATAGTCAGGTCCGTCGGGATGGGCACTTTGCCCGCTCGGTCCTGCAGTACTTTTTGGTTATAATCATGTTCGCAGAGCCACTTCCGGGAAGTTGATGCTTGGGTATCTATTCTAAGATAAGGAATCTGTGGTTTGAAGTCTCTATCAATTGAACAAGTTACTTACCTTTGGTAACTCCTTATCTGGTAGAGACTCTATCAAGCCACAGATTCCTTACAGACCCCCCCATCTTCCCCGCTCTGCGAACGGCCTTCTAGGGATAGGGCTGTTCCCTTTTCAGTGCTCTAGTTTTACACACCAATGGTGAGTGTTCTTCGTGGCTACGCGCTCCTGCCGTGGAAAGGTGCGAAAATAAACTGACAGCGCGCTGGTTTGGAATCTATAAAGGCATCACGCACGCCACCTCTGGCAAGGTCGATGCCGGCGACACCACGTGGAGCCGAAAGACGCCACCTACCAGCATGCAGCGGTACTGCTTACGAAAGATTTTCGGATCCAGTCTGATGCCTGGGGATAATTCGAAGGTAAGGAATCTGCAGCTAGATAGAGTCTCTACCAAACCGAAGCTAAGTAACTTGTTCGATAGAGTATAAGGATTTGCAGCTAATGTGTCTAGAAATGCTTGTTTCAAACGTATTCAATTTAGTTACTTACATCAAACTTGCCTTACCCCTAAACGCTCTCATAGAGTCTACTGCAGTAGAACGGGGGCTCGCTTTCATGACTGCATGAGGGCCATCTCAGGCTGGATGTCATCCAACTGCCTAAAACTAAACTCAGGCAAAACAGAGGTCATCATGTTCGGTAACAACCCCAACATGTGGACACCTGATTGGTGGCCAGCTGAGTTGGGCCTCTGTCCTACTCCCACGCTGAAAGCAAAAAACTTAGGGGTGATCATGGACAATAGGCTCTCTTTCAGTGATCACATAAGTTCGGTGGTTTCGGCCTGTTTCCGAATCCTGAGAATCATAAGGAAAATTGAGTTTTTCCTCCCTGATAACAGCCCCAGGACAGTGGTCACGGCCCTTATTATGTCTCGAATCGACTACTGCAACAGTCTATACTTAAACGCCCAAAAACAGCACGTTAACAGGCTGCAAATTGTACAGGATGCCGCAGCCAGACTGCTTACCGGCACTCAAAAATTTGTCTCTGTAAAGAAGGAGTTAAAACAATTACATTGGCTCCCCGTGAAGCTAAGGGCACGCTTTAAGGCCCTTTGCGTAGCTTTTAAGGCCCTCAATGGAATTGGCCCCAACCATTTGAGACTAAAGTTCAAATGGTATGCCCCCGCTAGAAACCTTCGGTCCTCGGGAGCGAAACAAGTCCCAGTTCCTCGGATCAAAAGAGCTAGCTGGGGGGGCAGAAGCTTCATCACATGTACCTCCAAGGCTTGGAATGAGCTTCCTTTCCATCTGAGAAACGCAGCGGATCTCCTCTCCTTCAGAAAGGGGTTGAAAACCTGGCTTTTTTCACAGTAATGTCCGCACACAGATGACCAGCAGGCCTGCCCAGCGCCAGGACGCCCTAGGATAACCGTGCGCTATATAAGCTTAAAAAACATAACCTAACATATGCAGGGAGGCGGATGCAGGCTTCAACATAGTGTATGAGCCTGCTCATAAATAAGACTACTGGAAAACTTTGGCACAGATTTTATCTGAACTGACAGGTGAGACTGGTCTTAACCCTGAAGCATGTTTGTTAGGACTTATGACAAACCTAACAACAATTGAAGATGGAATTCAAATTCTTAGACCTTGCATACAGATGGCCCAAAAGCACAAACTGTACAAGACTGGAAATCAGCAAGTTCACCAAAGTATCAGAATGGATAGTAGAAATGAAACATTGGGTGGGAGGTGAGATTGAAACCATGTGGAAACAAAATAGAATCATTGGAGGGTCGAACCCTGCACTGTAATGAGACACCTTGCTTTTTCATTTTCCCACATGGGGTGATCTGCTGCTTTAAATGATTCTTCTGAATAAAGTATCTCCAATGAAGGTCGGCTAGGCAGCTACAATATCTAGAAGATGAAACTATCCGTTGTGAATGTATTCTAATAGCAAAGGTGATGATAATAGATGAATAGGAAGGTTCAGTACACCAAAGTTTTTCTAAACATTTAATTTTAACTATTCTTTCTCTTATTCAAGTTGTCAGTTTTTATTGTACAGTTAATTAAAACTTTAACAATAAAACTTCATAACAAGCCCATTAGTGTATTTTCTTTTAAAATCGTGCAACACAGCTTAAAATTCAATTTCATAATACTGTTGTAAGATAATGTTGTATGAGACGTAATATAAGTGACGACTTTTCATCTTAGGTAAACCCTTACGACTTGGTTTAGCTAACATTGAAGAAAAGGAGGCGCAGATACATCAGGTTAGTGTAAAAGAGCCTGAGAGGACATGCCTATTGCCAGCTAGTTAAAGTGCCAAGTGCATCATCATTTTGCATAGTCCGTATTTTAAAACTGTTAGAATCAACCAAAATGCATCCAGAAAAGTACATGATGTGATGTCCTCATATTAAATCAAATCCCATCGAGAAAAGCGCGATTACAAGAAAATGCAAAAATAATGTAGAAAGGGAATGGAACTGTGTTTAACACTGCAAGACATTGGTGGCAATAAACTTTTGTCCAGCAAGCCTTAGGAATTTCGTCTATGGACAGTTCAAAATAGGGTCTGTCGCTTTGAGACTTGCGATTACCGCCTTCCTACAGGTCCGAATCCCACGTTGACTAAACGGGGTTTTCATCAGTAATCTCTTTCTCTTATTTAGTATTGCTTGTTCATTTATTTAAATGTTGCTTTTGGCGCGATTACTGTTTGAGATACTTGCATGGCTCGAACTGATATCTGTCATGTAGTATTTACCTTGTGTGCGGAAGCAATGCTCTTTCACATCTCTTATCACCCCCACCAGTGACCACATCTGCAGAAACATGACAGCCAGTGGTAGAGATGGGAAAAGTGGAATGTGATGAACACAGAAAACCGACTCCACCACTGATGCCTCGCCACTTGCCTGATCATTGAGATCTGCGGAATGTAGTGAAATCCTTCATTACAAAATATATCTTAAGGGTCTTATCATTCAGATAACTAAACGTAATTGCAATTGTGAATAGATACACCTGAGTACTATCTCTGCGTAAACAACTATCTGTACTTCAATATACAATGGGTAACTCCCGAAAAAAGAAACATACAAAAAAGAAGTGTCGCTAATAAATACGCGCATTAGTACTCCTCACTGTGTTTAAGATAACCTTCTCAAGCTTCGTCACTACACACACTTTGGTGGGGAAGGATGAGTTATAGTTTGTTCTTGCCTTCTGTAGTCCTGCGAAGTAGTCATTGTCATTAATAGCCTATTGTTCTCTAATCTTGGCACTAGTATAAGCTTACTTCTACTCAAGTACCTTTACATGGCATTCACAATTGCATATGTATTAATTCACTTCGAGACTCCTCCCTCTTTCTTCACGTGGTAACCTAGTAAATAACCTAAGATTAAACAGTTCCAACAAATGTTCAAGAAGATGGTTCAATGTTTGTTTCCATCAACAACACAAATCCAGGACACTTCTCTGTAATCCAATTGTCCATTCAAAACAATCATTTGAAGACCAATAAAGTCCTTGCACGAAAATTTGGAATCCATTTATTAAATCCTGGCTGCAGCAACAGTGTACCATGACTGCCTAGCAAATGATGCTGCGAGCCAGGAGGATAATTGTACCCATTAATCCAAGAGGGTCGCTATCTCTCTGAAACACACGCGAGTTTGTGGCCTAGAGGGAACCAAGTTCGTTCCCAACACATTGCTCTGCAGCGCATCCTCGCACGTGCAGCTTCAGTCCAAGACAGTGCCAGTACTTCATGATGGTCACCAGCCTTTTCTTTACTGAAGCACACACAGTGCAAGCAAATTTGGAGTAGCACCTGTTATGTAGATTTGTAGCGCACACTATCAGCCAAGAGGGTATCCTGGCGCGGAGCAGGTGTAGGTCTAGCCAAACCTCGGGCCTAGTGGGGCTACTCTAAAACCCAGGTCTTCAGCTTCTTGCCTAATTCAAGAAGCGAGGAGGAGGTTCTTATGCATAGTGATAGGTTGCTCCACGTTTTAGAGGTGATGTAGAAGAGCACTCGACCGCCGGATCTGGGTTTCCGTATGAATAGGATGTGTGCAAGTAGGAGTCTGGACTAGCAGAGGTGTCTGGAAGGTTTGTGAAAGCAGATGCCATTGCTGAGGTATGCTGGGCTACTGTTATGTAGTGCTTTGAAAGTTTGTGTGAGGAGTTTGAATTGTGCTCTTTTTTCTATGGAGAGCCAGTGGAGCTCCTTCAGGTGTGGTGTGATGTGAGTGCGGCATGGGTGGCTGAGAGTGATTCTGGCTTCTGAGCTCTGAATGATCTGCAGTTTTTTAGTGAGTTTTTTTGTTGACCTTGGCACGGGCCTCTCATAGTGATAAGCAGAATCTCTAGTCATGCTTCCAGACAATATCTCTCTAACTGAACTCTTCACTACACTCTCATTTTACACCTTAATATATTGGCCCTATGCACTTTTATAATCAAATAAAGGAATATGATTTACATGTTATCCCTTTATGGAGTCATGTTATTCGGATGATGCTTCCTGGGAATACACTATCTATCTATCTGTCTGTCGATGATACTGACTGTATAGTTAGGGTTCAGATACACTTTCCTCTGAACCACTATGAACATGTTTGACAAATCTGCATGAATTTTGACAAGGGCTTGGTCAATTTCAAACTCCCCTACAGCAAAAGCCACTGAACGGAATTACACCCATCTTATCCTATTGGTTTGATCCAAGGGCCTTAATAGAGTCTCTAGACCCTAGTAATCTGATTGGCAGACAACTGAAAAATGTTACAGGAGCCATTACTGGATGTAAGGAATCAACGCCTGTATCATGAAAAGAAGTGCCAGCAAGTTATGGGGCTTGCAGGGCCATCCCCTCCTTTTCCCGGGAGGACATGGGGGTTCGCAAAGGGGCAAATACTGCCCACCTAAAACAAAAAAAAAGGTTTCAAGTTTTGTTGTGTGACTCACAGGCTGTGGCCTGGGTACAAAGATCACAAATTGGGTGGGAGGGTATTTTGTACATGTGTATATATATATATATATATATATATATATATATATATATATATATATATATATATATATATATATATATATTTATTTTTGGCTTTCCTGTTTTCAGTTTCTATTTTTAGTAAATTCTGGTGGGGGTTTTCAGTGATTTCAATACCTTTAAAAAAACTTTGGTTATCAGTGGTTACACATTTCCGCACCATTAAAAACAACAGAAACAGTGTTTTTCTGGTGTTTATGGAAAGTTTTGCTTTTATTATTGCTTGCTTTCTGCACTCTGCATGGTATACAGACAGTGTATATGAGGTCAAAATACATTTTTACAAATCAAACTTATTGTACTACACCATACAATACTTCTTCAGTGAGTCTTTGGTCATGCGTGATTGCTCTTTCCTTCCCATCAATCAATCAATCAATCACAGAATTTGTAAAGCGCACTACTTACCCGCGAGGGTCTCAAGGCGCTGGGGGAGAAAAAAAGGGAGGGGGTGCTGCTACTGGTCGAACAACCAGGTCTTGAGTAGCCTCCTGAAGGTCAGCAGGTCTTGGGTCTGTCGTAGGCTTAGTGGAAGGGTGTTCCAGGTCTTGGCGGCGAGGTGGGAGAAGGATCTGCCGCCGGTGGTGGTTCTTCGAATGCGACGGTGGCGAGGGAGAGGTCGGCGGAGCGGAGTTGGCGGTTGGGGACGTAGAAGAGGAGTCGTCTGTTGAGGTAGGCGGGGCCAGTCTTGTGGAGTGCCTTGTGTGCGTGGATGAGGAGTTTGAAGGAGATTCTCCTGTCGACGGGGAGCCAGTGCAGGTTCCTCAGGTGGGGGGTGATGTGGCTGTGGCGTGGTACATCGAGGATCAGGCGTGCGGAGGCGTTTTGTATGCGTTGCAGTCGCTTGATGAGCTTGGCCGGGGCTCCCGCGTAGAGAGCGTTCCCATAGTCGAGTCTGCTGCTGACGAGGGCCTGGGTGACTGTTCTTCTCATGTAAACTTTTATCTGTGAAAAGGCCCTCTGAACATTGGCACTTGAGACGGGCTACTCCAAAACAGCCAGTACACAATTTGCTAACTCTGGCCACCTACATAGCTCTCCATGCCAATACTGGCACACCTGAAGATTGTGATTCCCTGGGACAGGTTCTGCAACATATGCATTGAACTGAGCACATATGCCCTCAGAGTTATGGAAGAGGTCAAAAATGAAGCAGTACTTTTCAAAGTCCGGAGAAAATTCCCCTTTACGCAATCAATCTAGAACTTGTGCAGAGTACCATAGTGAGGCTTCATTGACTTCAAATGCCATGGTTAGTGAAGGGACATTTCTATGCATCATTGCAAGCCATTTCTCATGCACTGTAAAATAAAATTTCCTGAATTACTCTTCAGCATTTCTTTGCTTACCAAGTAGCAAGCATTCTAACATGGAACATGTTGCAGTGCCAAAGTCACTAAAAGTGTCACCACGCCTACTCCCAAGGAGATGTTTCACATCTACACCAATTACGCTGATCACTTGGTAGACAAGGGTGTTTTTCAGACTCTAGTTTTTGTATTATGTCCACTACAGCAGACATGTTTTCCTGTAAAAATTAAAGGATTCAGTAGAGTGTACTTTTCTTCACATCACTATCAATATGCAACCGAAGATTCTCACATTTCTTGTGTTTGGCATCATCACTAAGCAAAAATTCTGTAAACGGTCGCCACATGGATAAAATAGCATTCAAGGTCTCTAGAACTAAGAACCACTGGCTAAATGACACAGTTGGGATGACTGTTTCTTTGATGCCACACAAAGCACAAAATTTGAAATATTTGCGCTTTAGTTCCCGCGCATAACGAAACAGTGCACCAGAATGGACTACAAAGTCAATAGCATTCTTCATAAACTCTGAAGATTGTAAATATACGTTCAGCATACCATATAGCAAGTGGCAAGGATCTCTTACAGGGAAGCACTTCAGCTCCGGTATCGATTTTGACAGGTCATCACACAACTTTTTTATATATACATAGCTGAATCACTGCAAATACAAACAATATCACTCCAATCTTGTTGAATTTGGTAAGAACTTTTTGCAGCAGCATTCCAAGTGACACTGTGTTCAATGTTTTCCAAACGTCTGGTGCCAAGTTTTTCCAACACTATCCCAGCTGCTTGGTGGCAGCACTCTTTTCACATATACCTGTCACTGCACCTTGCATTGAATGTTCAAAGCCTGGGGTGTTTGGCAATTCACCTACTATCAATACTGACTCATTAGAAAAGGGTGCTGATGCATCAAAGGGTTTCACCCATACTCTGTCTGGGGGATCAAAATGATGGTACATATTGGGAATATTTTTATGAAACCAGCCATTTTATCTATCAGTGAAAGAATCAAACGTAGCCAAAATATCAAATATGATTTTAATATTTCCTGATTCTCTACAGTTTATCAAATAATCAAATATGATCTAAAACATGCTTCTAAACCTTGCAACACTAGACCAAAGACCACAAAACTGAAAAAAGCAAATGCGACCTACCTAAAAAGCAAAACTGAAGCAGAATGTTAGCCCAGTCTTTCTTCCTGCTACTTTAAAAAAAATATTTGCAGTTTTATATAGTGTGAAGTCGACCAAAGGTATCAAAGTGCTTTACATTGAGCACCAGTTGCGTTACAGACGGACACATTGATATATATATATTTTTTATTTTAGGCACGGGGAGATTACGTGATTTGCCCAGAATCACAGGATGTTTGAGCCTCCCACCAGACTCAAACCTGGTTCCCCAACTTCAAAGTCTGCCGCCCTAGCCATTAAGCCACACCCTCTCCGCAATATAACAAAGTTACATTGTATTGGCCCCTGCAGGAAGAATTAAAAATGACTTTCAATCTCCTTTTCCTTTCTTTGAATGGCATTTAGTTTGTGGTTCTGCAGGTGTTTTTCAGTGTTTATATGTTTACAATTCAATTCAATTCAAAAAATCTTTATTTCGGCCTTTCTGGCCATAAAAGCACAGATAAAAAAGGGACACATTTCATACAGTTCAATTTCCCAAAAATGAATACTAATACATTAAAAAAAACTCCAGATAAAAAGATTAATGTACATATAACTACTTGTGTGTATTAAAAAGTTAAAATTATTTAAAAAATACATAAAAATAGTAATGAGCTAAAAAAGATCCAATTAGACAAGGCTACATTTTAGTATAGTTAAACGTACACACCACATTGAAAATAAATATCGAGAGACTGAGTACACAATAGGGAGGCTAGTATCATATTTTAATATCCTATAAGCCTCAACACAATGGTTTGTCCCGAGGTTCCGGCAGACCTGTTGTAGCCATCGGTGCCTGATCTTTCTATATGCCGGACAGAAGAACAATACGTGTTGATCCGTCTCTGGAGTGTTATCACAGACCGGACAGCCCTTAGTCAAAGCACCCCCCCAGTTATTTGTAAAGGCACGGAGTGGTAACACACTGTGCCTGAATTGTATATAAAGTTTTTTGGCTAGGGGGGCTGAATGGCATCAAGAACAGGTTCTAACCTGTATTGGTCTTTAACCTCTAGGAATTGCGTAGTCAATATACCAGAGGTGGGATTTGCCTTGGTCAGGTTAAGCTTATATTCTCTAAAAAGCTTTGAGAGAACCTTCCTGGGAGTTATCAGGGAGGTTGCTTCAGCATTGGTCCATAGGTCGCCCATCCTCATGGCAACTAGGGTATTTTTAATATAAGCTAGCCATGGGATTTTGCCTGCCCCCTGCAAATTTAACACCTCCTTCATTTCTTCTTTAAAAGCCACTAGCTCTGGGGTACTCCAAAGACGTCGCCAGTGGAGGAGGGGTCTAAGGGCAACTTCCTCAGCTATTGGACCGACCCCAAGGTCCATTCGGAGTGGCGTCAGTGGTGTGCTTTTCGGGAGACCTAAAATTTGCCTGATAAAAAAGTTCTCATTCTTAGAAAGGGGATCCGATGAACGATGGCCCCAGATTTCTGCCCCGTAGAGGGCCTTGCTTGCGCCTTATAAATTTCCATTACCGGGCCAACCATTTTATGTGTACATTTCTTAAGCATCATAGCTAGCCCCCCCGATGTTTGGGCCAATTTTAAGCTGGATTTCTTTATTTGCGCATTCCACTCCATTTTATCGGTGAGTGTTAGTCCAAAATAGTCAAAAACTGTGACTTTCTCAAGTGGTTTCCCGTCTAGGAGAGGGTTTGAGCGTGTGGAGTCACCTGCATTAAAAACCATGTATTTAGTCTTTAGGGAGTTTATCTCCAAGCCCCTACTTTTACAAAATAAATGGAAGATATCCAAGGCCCGTTGAATTCCCATTGGGGACTTGGATAAAAGCAGGGTGTCGTCGGCGAACATCAGGGCTGGAACCCTGTGGTTCACCAGCTTAGGAGCATCTACATCCCTCCCAGCTGTCAGGTGCTCCACAAGATCATTAATAAATAGACAAAAAAGGGTGGGGGCCAATACACACCCTTGTCTTACACCTCTATCTATAACTATAGGATCAGTAAGCTCACCATTTTTCCCATATCTAACTTGCGCATAGTTAGATTCATGGAGCCTCTCCATCTGGTGACAAAGGTACGGGGGAGCCCCCATATTTATTAAAATGGACCACAATTTATCCCTAGGGACCAGGTCAAATGCTGATTTTAGGTCCACAAAGATCAGATAAAGGCTGCCTTCCCCCCAGGGACACTGTCTTCCAATAGAGGAGTTGCAGCCTTAAAATCTGATCTATTGTGGACATCCTGGCTCTAAACCCTGCCTGGTAGGGGCTGAATATAGAATACTCCTCCATCCAGCTCTCTAAACGGTCCAATAGCACTCGTGCATAGATTTTTTGAGTAACATCTAGGAGGCTAATTGGGCGATAGTTAGCGGGGAGGAGTGATGAACCCTTTTTATAGATGGGAATGATCTCTGCCCCCAGCCAGGTAGTCTGGATTGGCATTCCCTGTAAAATAGCATTAAATAGGGTCCATAGATATGGTGCCCAGATACTGGGTTCATTGCGGAAGAGGTCGCCTGGGATCTTATCTAGGCCTGGCGCCTTTGCGGGGGTTACTCTGCTTAGTGCAGCCATTATCTCTTTTAGGGAGATTTCTGGGGCATTAGGGGAAGGTAGCTGTAGATTGGTGGACTTGTTCGTGATTTGTCCTGGTTCTTCCTCTCCCCTTGCATAGAGCAATTCAAAATGAGTCTTCCAAATTTCTGCCCCAAGGTTTGGCTCTACTGCTGATTTACCTTCTTTGGAGCCGGTATTTACTAGGTTCCAGAAGGTCCGCATATCCCTAGAGCATAGGGCAACCCTCATGCTTTCCCATTTGTCACCTTCCCACTGTTTTTTTGCTGCGCTAATTATATTTTTATAGGCTATCCTCTTATCTTTTAGCATTAATCTATCCTTAGCTGTGATTGCTTGAATTAATGTTTGCTTGGCCCTTCGACAGTCACCATTGTACCAAGAGTGGCCCACAGACACCTTTAATTTGTTGTTTATAACAGGGAAAAAAATATTTGCCAAATCAGTTACTAGGCTTTGATGGTTACTCCCAATTTCTGATGAAGCTATATTAAGAGGTGCTGCTATACTAAGTTCATTGGCAGCCTCAAGGTATGGGATAACGATTTGGTAGAGGGAGGCCAACTTTTCCTGGGAGTTACAGAGGGCCCCCCATTTTACTCTCCTCCTGCAACCGGCTAAAATTGGCCTGGGCCCATTGGAGTGCTTATCTGCAAGAACATCCCTGGAACAAGGCGATAGTGTCTCTAATAACAGGGCATTATGGTCGCTATCATATCTAGGTATGACCTCAAAGTCGATCACCCAGTGCCAGGAATTAGTATCCATCAAGATGTAGTCTAATATGGAGGAGCTTCCTGGTCTATTATAAGTATGATTCGCTGGGGAATCAGACCTAGTACGGCCATTACAAGCCCTGAAGGAATGCATCAGTGTGAGGGTGTTCATTTGAAGCACCAATGGTGTCCGGGCTCGCGTTGGTTGGGCGTTCAATTCTGGAATAGACCAATACTGGTCTTCCTCATCAATATCACCCCCAATCAGGCCCTTCAGTGGTTCATACTGGCAATTAAAATCGCCAGCAAGGACCACCAGAGTGCCATCAGGAATAGTGTACAGAAAGGTTGACAGCTGCTCAAGAGTTGCCGACTCCTGGCCGCAGCTGACCGGGCGAGAATAAACATTAATTAAAGCTAATCTAATTTTGGTGGGGAAACTCAAGATGACACAGAGTATATCGCGTGAGGCTGTATCAACCTGCCTTGCAGTGCATCCCAAGTGCACAGCAACCCAGGTGCACAGTCCTCCCGCGGGTCTTCCCCTTCCCCACTGGTGGCTGTTAGGGAATAAGTCACATAGCCCTGTCTATGGGTAACCTCTCTGGCCCATGTTTCCTGGAACATGTTGATGTCATTTGCATCAATGAGGGATCCCCACTCCAAGTTTCCCAGTTTAGAAGTGAGGCCCGCAATGTTCCAGGATAAAACACAGAACTTGGGCTTATTGCTTAGTGACTGATTTAAATTTCCATGGGCCACTACAGCCAACTTAGCGCTATTTCTGGTAGCAGGATGGGCGGGAGTACTGGGTATAGATGCTGGGGTCAGCTGCTGGTGGCCTGTAGTTATTTGCGCTAACGTTGGTAGTATACCTACTGTAGTATAATTCAAAATTAGCTTCTCCATTCACTCGCTATAGACTGTTTCTACTCCATCTACCCTCCTATCTGCCTGTTCAGCTTTCTTTGGTTCCCGTTTCAGTTGCTGCACTGGTTTTAGTCAGTCTACAGATTCCAGAGAAGCAAATCTATTTACAAGCGGGAGGTTAAAAAACAATGGGCTCGGGTACTCCTGCCCTGTGGTCAAGTTTTGCTCATACCGATGTCTGGGACCTGCCCCACAAACTGTCCATGAATTGATGTCAGGTACCGGTCTCGGGGGGTAAAAGTACCCCAGTGGAAGGGGCCTAATGCCTCCTTCATACCTTTGGTGAGTGCGCGTTAAAAGTGTCCTAACAACCTGTGGATTTCTAAAATTAATCACGATGGTGTCCCCAGCTATATCTTTGACTCTTTGGCCTACCCACCCTACCCTATGTGTGAATAAAATCTCATTTGCATCCTTATAGGGAAATTGAAATTGTTTGGACAGCCAGAACATGCATTTATTTTTTAAGTCATAGTGTGATTCCCTTTGCCCTGTTTTGAGTTCTGGCACATTAGTTAAAATCAAAACATATGGTGTAGAGTCAGGGGGAAGGTTAATATATGGTAGTGCTGGGTTGCCTTCTGATACCACTGTACGAGAGACTTGACCTTCTTCAATTCTATGTTTCGCACCCAATTGTTGCATATTTGCTTCAACTTGGGGTTCTGCTGCTGGGGGTCTTTGTTTCCTACCCACCTCCCACCTCCATCTTGGCTCCTCGGTTTCTAGGCTAGCAATAGTGTCGCTTGGTTTGCTAGATGTATTCGAATGTAAAACCAAGACTTCCCTATTACTCTGCACTTGTGGGGTTGCATTACAACTAGCTTCTGGGACCTGATCTTTTCTTGGGTGGACTGAATGGGCTAGAGGTTTAGTCGGCTGATGTGGGTCTACCTCCCTATGATCTGCCTTGCTAATGTAGACGTCTAGTAGAGAGGTAAGTTTGTCTACCCTAGAGGTCAAGGTGGTCAGCTCCTCCTTAATTATATTTCTAATTTCCAAATAGAGGTCCTTTACCAAATTTGACACCCACAGTAGTTTTTCTGTACCTTCTTTCACATGCCCCCCCTGCCCTTCATTCTCTGACCCCCCATTCTCTGCGGGTTCCTTAATTCCCTTCTTCCGGGATCTTGTAGCTTTCACAGCAGGTTTAGCGTTCACTTTCTTTCGAATAACCGGAACCTCGTGAACTACAGCACGTGTTCTGGGTTGGGCCCTAGGAGGGTCAGAGTTGATAGCTGACAGGGCAGGTTGCAATTCGGAGTTAAATAGGGGTTGGGCTAAATCCGGAGTTATCGATAGGCGTCTTTCAGTCAATTCGATTTCATTTGAAACCATCCCTATAGCCCTCTGAAGCATCTTGTCAATTGAGGTGGGCTGGTGACTTGGCGGCGATTGAAGAGAAACCACTGATTTTTTCCCTATGCAAGTGCGCTTCCCCATTTTCGATGACTTGGAAAAACAACCTGGAAAGTCAATGTGGAGGAGAGCTGCTGGGGAATCTCACAGTCAGAGGATGGTTTCTTTTGACAATGGTAAGACCAGTTGCACACTTAGGGCACTCACCTTGCGATCCGAATTCCTGCACAAGACCATAGGCAGCGGGGATTTATACCATGAAGGACCAAGGGGTATGGCCCAGCCCAGTCTCTTTCAGGCTCTGACGGGCGCGCCCGCGCGCGTCCCGCGCTGCGGGAAGTGGGCGGAGCTTATATGGCGCCTCCGGGTGCGAGTGCAGCGTCAGGGCGGCGCGAGGCTGCTGGGAGATAAAGTTCCAGCCGTTCCCCTCACGGCGCGTTTGCTGGCAATGGAAGCCGTTCCCCTCACGGCAATGGGGACCAGGTAAGAACCGTTCCCCCTCATGGCGGTGGATCTAGGAAAATGAATTTGTAACGTCCCGTGCTGCGGGAAGTGGGCGGAGCTTATATGGCGCCTCCGGGCGCGAGTGCAGCGTCAGGGCGGCGCGAGGCTGCTGGGAGATAAAGTTCCAGCCGTTCCCCTCACGGCGCGTTTGCTGGCAATGGAAGCCGTTCCCCTCACGGCAATGGGGACCAGGTAAGAGCCGTTCCCCTCACGGCGGTGGATCTAGGAAAATGAGGGCTATTTCCCTTTTGGTGGGGTTTTATCAGTTATTATAGGTTTAAACCTAACACCGGATAGCCTATATATATAATAAATAAATTGGAGGAATCCTGAAAAATGTGAAAGAAAAATAAATAATTAAAATGAAAAACCAAAATAAGGTAATTTAAAAAACACAGTGGTGATGTTATGGTTATGATTTTCAGTCACAAGACTACCAAATTTTGCCAGTTATTGCTAACCATACCTGGCCCCAATACACTGATGACTTCACACATGACATCACAGATGATATCACAAGGGACGTAACAAATCACCTCACCGTTTACCTCATCAATGACATCAATATGGATATGCATTGATTTGTTTGCATCTCTGTTGTTATTTACTGATGTTGTATTATGTGCTGTTATTTCTTGATATGAAATATCACCTCACCTCCAGCTAAGTATTGGCACTCTGATATGGACATAAACCATGGTGCCTGGCATTTCGCTGTGCATAGTGAAAGTTGTGTGCAAGGCGCCGAACCCCATATGGACATAAAGCACTGCCTGTGTGATTCAGCAATGTGCAAAAGGGCTTGAGAGCAGAACTTGGCCTTCTTTCAGGGCCTGTGCCAAGCCCCAGTATGGCAAAGCCCCCCCTTTTTTTTTTTAAATATTTTGTTCCTTACACCCAACTCAGTCATATTACTCATGTGTGGAGATGTAGTGGCTTCCAAGATGTAGCAGGGCACACCATCGGGAGGCTATGCAGTTAAAATATTCAGGGCCTGATTCACAAAGGGTCTACGCAGTCGTGACGCAGGTCCCACAGTTTTGGGGAGAGTCTCCGCACCCGGAGTGGAATCTCCACAATGAGAATTCTCATTGCGGAGATTCCACTCCGAGTGCGGAGACTCCCCCACGACTGCGGGGCCTCCACCACGAGTGAGGAGGCCCTTTTTTAATCAGGCCCCATAGTGTTTATAGGATCCTGATGCAAGTTAGAGCTGCAAATCACTTGTAGTCAAGTAAGAACAAGGTCTATGTCGCATCTAGAATGAAGGCCTTTTCACAAGACAGCACTAAACTTCGCCGCCTGGAAACCCCTAAGTTCAAAAATGCACACACCTTGACTCAAGCTTTCTCAAGTTTGCAAGTAAGCGATTGAAGTCACTGACCCTGAGCTCCGTCTGACTGCCTGTCACTTACCCTTTAATTAGAACATTGGAATGTTGGGAGCTCCATTGAAGACAATAGAGAGCTCCGGGCTTCTAATGGCTGGTAGAAGTAAAGGTCCGGAGCTCCATCATTCCAGTGTTGGTCATTCACAGCTGTTGCTGCGCACAAAGACCTCAGTGAGCCTGAGGGGATTTAAATCCACTCGGGTTCACTGAAGCCTTTGTTTTATTTGTTAGAACATTCTGCCCTCTAGTTGCGGAATGTTCTAATAGTATTATAGCCCACCATATCTAGGCTATACCAGCCATTAAAGGAGGTCCCATCTGATTCTTATACCCTTCTTAGAGGAATAACCAATGGTTCCTACCTCCTATGCATTGCAAGCACTCTCCTGACTTACATTTATAGACAGAGCACAGGGATTATGATCGCTAGCGCAAATTGAAATTACTTTAAAGTCAGCGATTAGAGGAAAAAGATCTTTTGATAGTAAAATAAAATCAATTGTACTGCAATGACCCATATCAGTGTAAATTGGTACAACGGGGTCAGATATTTTGGCCATATCACTAGCAAAAGCACATAATGTTTAATGATCAACCTATTTAGTGTGTCCCCATAAGGAGTGTGTTTAAAGTGAGTTACCTCAAAACCATCAGTATCTTCTAATCCACAGACTGGCTGGACACTATGTTTACACCAATGGATGTTAAAATCCCCAGTCCATAACATGCAAAGTGGGCAGCTTATGTCATAAACTATAAACTCCTTGCTGTCTCTCTCCCTCTTCCTTCCATCAGCTTTCTCTCCCCCTTCCCTCCACTCCCTGTTTTTTTCTCTCCTACCATGTGTGACTGCCAAAATGTCTTCCTTTGTTCCATGGTGTAATGTACCTGCTGATTATGTTCCATGATGTAATTAATTGGTGATTATGTTTATACTTCTATTTTTTTTTTTTATGTAAAGTGCCTTGATGCCCCTGGCCTGGCCCGTTGCAAACATAACTTTTAACTAAAGAAAATAAATATCAGATTGTATGTTGAACTGCTAGTATATACGGTTCATTTCTCTTCCTTTACATATGTTTTGTTCCACTCTTTCCTAGTTCCTCCCTTGAGAGTTTGGCATTACTCCCTTACTTTCAGCTAAGAGTTGGTAACAGAATGTAGATGACTGAGTCAGTTACTACTGGTATTCTTCCTTACACTGAATACTAGTTTTCCTCAACACAGTTCTTACATTTGTGAGGTGACTCCTCACCTTTAGACAGACAATCTGTATTCACAACTGGGAAAAAGGCTGTTTGCTCTACCACAATATCAATGTTGTTCTGATGAGGATGGGGTCTTAAACTGTGTCAAATACTGAAGAGAGGTCAAGGAGAATGAGGGATGTTGTGTCTCCTCTGTCAAGGATCATGGGGATGTTGTCTGTGGCGGTGAGGAGTGCTGTTTCTGTACTGTGGCTGGGCCCTGACTCCAAACTGTGTGGAGTCAAGGAGCAGGTTGTTGCTGTGGTGGTCGGTGAGATATTGGTTGTTAGTTTCTCCTAGACATTGGCTAGGTATGGTAGGAGGGATATGGGTCTGTAGTTGAAGAGCATGGCTTAGTCAGTGGATGGTTTCTTGAGCAGGGGCATGACGGTGGCATATTTCCAGGTGTTTGGGAATGTGGCTGAGTCGATGGAGGCGTGAGGATGGGTGTTAATGCTTTTCTGTTCGGTAGGAGTCCTTTGGTGAAGGCGTGGTGGGTGCAAGGGTGAGATAGGGCCCCCTAATGGATGGTTTTCATAGAAGCAGTAGTTTTGACTGTTGTGGCCGTGGGCCATGAAGTCAGGGTTTATTCTTCGGCCGTGATGGGGAGTTGAGTTGCTGTGGTGACTGGGTCTGGTTGAGGGTCAAAGTTGCCGTATATGGAGGTGATTTTGTTACAGAAGGGAAAGCAAACCTCTATCTTCACATTTGTGACTGATCTACAAGAACTTCGCAAATACAAACCATTGCTAAATAGTCTTGCATATTGCAAGGAAGAGGGGGAAGCACAATTTTTCTCTCCTTTCTTTGAGATTCATCTGTAATTACAACATTGATGTAATTAATTGCAAAGATATTTCTGACTCCTTGTGCAATACATTTGGAATGTTTGGGTTTTTCGTTGTACTGCCTGCCATTTTGAGCAGTGCAGGCTTCCCGCTGGAAAAAAACTTGGAAACCTTGAGTTCATAATTACTAAAGATAGAATAATTTAGGTAAGCTTACTGAACTGGACAAAATGTACAATACTGTAGATGAACAACTTGGAAGGCTAGCTAGCTGGATCAGCATTTTCAGAAGTGCTAATCTTTGGAAAGGAACTGATGGACCTAGAATGTGTTCAGTACAATAAGTTTGCAGTCAGATTGCCAAAGTGCAAATGAGTTTGATCAATTGAGTTAATTCCATGTGGTCCATGAAATATTTATTGTCAAAACTTCACCTTAGTAAACTTCAGATGAATTGTCCAACAGAGAGAAGATGAGTTGTGACTGACTGCCTGTCGATTCACAGTGGTTAATGCCCTGCTTTATGGCATTTAGGCTATTTACGAAGCCTGTGGCTTGATCTTACCGTTAAGCCAATAAAAGGTTTTTAAAGAGTGCAGAACACAGCAACACTCCTGCTCTTACAATTGACATGTATGTTTACATTGTGCAATCTTAGCTTTTGAGCAAAGGGGTCCAGTGTAATAATGGAAGATGTTGGGAGATGATACAGTATCATGTACTTCAATTAGGGTGTTACACATTTGAGCTGCATTATTCTGATACCCACACCGATTTGATATAAGCCCCCAAACAAAGCAACGCCTAACATTGGTTGGCCTGAATCTTTCTGGGTTTTATGGTTTCAAACTATCCTAGCTAAGGGCCTCGTTTATGAGGAATAGGCGTAGGGCAGCCCCGCAAGTCTTCTTGAGGCGCTGCCCTACACCAATGTGAAAGGGCAGGAATGCATCGTATTTCGAAAATACAGTGCATTCCTGTCCTTTACCCCTGCACTGGCGCACAATTTGGTGCATAGCACCAACATAGGCACCCTTGCTCCATGGTGCAAGGGTGCCTCCATTGCAGGCAGGATTGTTTTTGTGAGGAAGGAGCACCTTCCTGCATATAAATAATCTTAAGAGGCATTAAGAGGAAAAAATGAGGAGAAATAATATTTCTCCTCGTTACACCTGCTCTGGGGAGGCGTAAGGTTTTGGCACTGCCCAAGGTTTACGTGATTAAGTAAATTTGGTGCAGCGTCAAAACCCATGGGTGCTGCGTGGGAAAACCCACTGCAATGCCCTTGGTGCGCTTCCTTGATGCAGAGTAAGGCAAGGCAGTGACTTGTGCTGCTTTGCCTTACTCCACATCTATGGGGCCATCAAAGCCAGTCAGAGTGGCTTTGCAGCGCCTCATAGATATGATCGAGAGGCTTGCTCTGCTGAAGCTTCAAAAAAAGTGACGCTCCAACGGTGCAAGCCTCTCATAAATAAGCCCCACAGTCCCCCTCCACATCCCACAAAGATGCAGCTGCCTTTGAACTTACTGCACGTTCAACTTGCCAACTACCCCAACTATTACGATCCTCATGCCTAACACTACTATTCACTCCTAAAGGGTTGAGCTGACGCAGGTTGAGGCTATACATAAACCACTCAAATAATTTTTTTAAATGATTTGCAGAAGGTTAGTAGAAGACTGGCAATGTGAAAACCCGGTGACGTGGATTAATTGACAAATATATGCATGTCGGGGTCTAAGACAAATAAAATGTGGTCATCGTAATAGCAGTGGTCAATGGAAAATGCTGCTGAAAGTAAGATACCGCCCATTTCGAGAGGTTAAAATACTGCTTGCCAGTCAAACAGCCTCTACTGTTGCCTGTCGGTCATAAAATTACCACGGGTGGTAATTATAATACCACTGACTTTCGGATTATAGGAAAGTGAGCTATCTTCAAAATTGTAACATGTATCAGTGGGAATAACATAAGCACTGAACTGATTTTAGTGTCAACCTCAAAGCCAGCTGCCACAAGGTGCATTGTAGACTAGGGGACACATTTATCAGAGGGTTGCCCCTCTTTTGCACCACGCAACGGGGTGCAAAAGCGACGCAACCCTTAAGTTTGTTTTATCAAGCAAAGTAAGGCTGCCTTGCGTGGCCCTGAGTGACTTGATAAATCCAGAGTAACGCAACCCAGCACAAATCATTGCGTTCGTTACTCTGCCCTTGGAAGGCGTTCCATAGGTGGGGCATAGGAGTTACCACGCAACCATCCATGTATTCTGAAGCATTCCCAGAATTAGCAATATTGGTAGATCTGGGAATGTGTCAAAATGCTACGCCTTCCTAGGGGAGGAGTAACGAGGAGAAAAATCTTTATTTCTCCTTGTTACTTCCTCTTTCTATTTGTGCTGCGGTCTGCAGCACACATAGCAAGAGGAAAATGCCTCAAGGGGTGTTTTTTGTGCAGGAAGGTGTCCATTTCTACACAAAAACAATCATGCTTACAACGTAGGCACCCTTGCACAATGGTGCCTGAATTGGTGCTTGGCGGCACATTCTGCTCCACAGCTGGCAAAAGACAGGAATGCGCCTTATTATGTTAAATACGTTGGATTTCTGCCCTTTCCCTGTCACGCAGCGCAGCAAGGTGACTTGCAGCTGAGCTGTGCTGCGTGACTTTTTGTCATATATTCCCTAAAAGTTCCTCACTCGAAGTAACTCGGAAATACCAGGCGCAAAATAGTTCCGAGGAGATACTGTTAATGCAGGGTAACTGCCCCCTGGTGTATTGACTACAGCGGGTTTTTCCCACAGGGGCCCTTTCACTACCTCAATTCAAACTTTTATTTCCATATTATGAATTTTCATTTATTACTGAGGGAAAAATGTATCGCCGGGATACAAAAAAAATGCTACTGTGCCAGTAACAGAAAAGGCATAAGACCCCCAGAGTCCTTCATAGTGCTTTCTTGTAATGTGTTTGCCATTTATTGTGGCAAATACATTAAAAGAGGCGAATGCGTCTTCTGCCAGCTCAACTCAAAATTTGCATGGGTGGTGTACTGCAGGCTGTACTGTGGAATGAGAGAGGGGCATTCCGCCAAGGGTGATGAACGAGCATTTTAGACCTATTTCAGTTTACTATGGTACCCAATGAAGATGAAAGAAAGAGTTCTCAAACCACGTCTGATGACCAGTACTTGTAGTACCCCACGGTCCCCTCAAGGTGGCGCCGCAGCCCAGCGTTGGCGCCGCCTGAGTGAGGGAATGCATTCTAGTCAGGGAAGTGACTGCTCTGCAGTGGGCACGGCTTCCAAGCTGTCAAAAGCTTGTGCTTGAGACCGAGAAGCACCGGCTCTTCTTCGCGGCCGTAAAGCTGCTGGTCCC
This sequence comes from Calotriton arnoldi, assembly GCA_963921515.1. Classification (NCBI taxonomy): domain Eukaryota; kingdom Metazoa; phylum Chordata; class Amphibia; order Caudata; family Salamandridae; genus Calotriton; species Calotriton arnoldi. The sequence continues at coordinate 1,254,579 of CAWUFW010001624.1, read as the reverse complement.
GGAGAAGTCTGCGCACGTCCGACTCGGGAGAGGGCGCGTGGTCTCCGGAGGGGCTTCCTGCGGACTGCAGGGGGGACGGTGAAAGCGGAACCCCCTCCGCTGCCGCTCCAACACTGTGTGTGATTTCCTCTCCTCACGCACAAGATGGGGGAGCTGAACTTGTAACCCTGCTCGGGTGGGAAGCAGCAGCCGGGCATGGACTGGGGGGTTCCCTGCGACGCCCCTGCCCCCTCGGCCGCCTGGGGGGTGCTGTGCGGGGGTCCCTGAGCTGCCTCCGGCAGGGCTGCCGCTTCCTGTGCTGTGCTGCTCAAGTAGTGCAGGTTGCCAATGCAATTCTGAGCGCCTCTGGGCTGTTGCTGCTGCTCCGAGGGAGGGGGCCCGCACACCTCCTGCCAGGGCAGGCCTGACTGCACCGCAGCCGGGAGGCATGCACCTTTCCTCTACCATTTTTGGGTGAGTACAATCTTTTTACTTCACTCCTCCACCTTTCTGCAACCCAAGAATGTAGTGAGTTTGCTTGTCGCCGTTGCTAAGAAACAGTTTCCCCACCAGGCCTGGCAGTGCCCCCGTTTATGCACATGAAAGTCTAATTAGCATTGTCTCTGAGTAAACATTGGAAAAACGTAATGTGCCTTTCTGCAGTTTGCGAAGCAGCTGTCATCGTGCGCGCCTGGTGCTTGACACTGCAGTATTTGCAGAGAGGGGGGCGCACTGACCCCTGAGGGTGCACCGCAAGAAGGCACGTTGTGGGGGGCAGACTGGAACATTTGCGGTTTAAAAAGGGTGTCTTTCCTTCTCTGGCTCGTACTTGCATCAAGATGACAGGACAAAGCCGCAGCTCCGTCCTTAGAATCTAGTCAGCCAGTTTCGGTTCTGTTTGCTTGGTTAGGCAACATCTTTCAAGTGTGAAATATTGGTTATTGTTTAGAATGATATCGAGTTTGGAAGGAATTAAAAATCCTCCCGTTTCTGAAGGAAACTAAATACGGGGTGGATTGCACCGGCTGAATTTCCTCCATCGGAAGGAATTCAGCCACGGAGTTTAATCCATATTTAGAGCTTCCTCTAAATCAAGTCTTAATTGTGTATGGTGACAGGGCAGGGGCTGCGGTTTGGCGAGTGTGTTCCATCATATTTCCGTCACGGAATCGTTGCCCAGGGATCTGAACATCTGTTGCTTGTTTTGCTCACTTGCATATGCGCCGAACGCCGAATCTATACATTTCAAAATTGCTTTCTGAGCTCCAGGGTATGGGTTTTTAATGAATGGATTTTCCATGAATGCAAATTCTGTGCCATGGCAAAAAAATAATATTTGCATTCCCTTTATTTGTACTGGCACGATATGTTTTTATCAGAATAGATGTTATTTCAATACATTAAAAAATATACAAAACGTTGGAGCCTTTGAATAAAAGAAATTTGAAGTAGTTCCCTATCCTTTCGCCCAGTCCAGTTTTTTCTTCACATTCAACTTGTGGTCGCTTTATTTTCCCGTTATAAAATCCAGGACTGCAAGTACCAGAACGGAAAGGACAACAAAACGTCTTTATAGAAGCAATGTCCAGCCAACACCGGGCAATTTGAGGTATTTCATAACAATAACATAACATAACATAACGTAATGTAAAAAGTGTCTGAACTGACCTTCTGCCCTCCTGCCCAGTGCTGTCACTTGGGCAGTGCACCCCATGGGCACCCCTTGGTAGAGTTGCCCCTGGCCCCGATTACAAAAGGCAATCTTTTCATTTTGGAGAATTTTTCTTTTTTTGTGTATCCTGTTCTCTTCTCATCCCCCGGCATGCAATGCTATTTTACAACTGCCTCTCAAAATGTTAACACGTAGCTCGACATCTCCCTAAAAATAGCTACGGAAAGGTAGCAACCTAACCTCTGAACTAAAATAAAAATATTAATATTTCACAATTCGGCCTATTTGCCAATCCCTATCTTTTTCTTACCATCCACCGTTCTTTACTACTCTACTTTTTGATGTAATCCTGTGTACAGTGTTTCTGTTCAAGAGTCTGGGCATAAATAAATTCCTGCGCAACATATTTATATATTTGGAAGATTTTACTAGTGCTGAGTGTCCCCTTTCAGTTACTTTAGAGCACAGGATGACCTCACGCGCCGGCTCACATGCAGCAGGTAGGACACCAATGTTATATTCCTGGCATTTTCTGTCTGTCACAAACCGTCATTTTCAGGTGTGTTGGCCCTCCCGACTACCACTCCCAGAATACCCAGTGCTTAATTTGACCAGTGCTTGCAGGTAGGGCCCACCTGCACTCATTTTTGGGATCCAGCACTTATTTTTCAAAATCAGACTTTGACCCAGAGCAAGAGAGCGAAAGACATAAAAGAGGGAAAGAAAGAGGAAGAGAAAGATGGAAAAACAGTGACAAAGGGAAAAAGCAGGGATGAAAAAGAACCTGTAAGACGGAGATAAAGGGCCAGGGAGTGTCTGGTGGTGGATGAAAGGCATGGGGTAGAATCAAGGATACGAAGCCTGGGTATTCAGCAATTCTGACATTCGGTAGCTCAGTCCGTGGGCTTGTGAGCAGAACTTTGGGCTGCAGGACGTATTCTTTTACAAGCACTGAGCAACCAAAGGTTCTGAAATAAAAGCCACGACTGGTCTGGGAACATGGTGTCACGGCAACAAGGAGTCCGGTGGCAACCCTAACCCCAGGTTACTGACCCAGTAACACGTTTAACCTGATGTGTAGAATGGTATACCAGTTATACCTGCTTGAAATTAATTCACTGTAATTAAAACTGTCCCTGCCTCGGTGCGTTCTTTTGGTAGCCCTGGGCTAGTGAACATTTGCAAGCTGTGTGCACGTTAGGCCAAGGGAATAGTGAACATGGGAATTCTCTGTTTTGGATATAGCGGGATCACAATTCAATAAATTACTCAATATTCCAGCAGATAAGCCCATGATGAGTCATGTCGGCATGAAACCAGGGCCCAGGCTTAGCATAGATCATCAAGATATAATGGAAATGGCTGGGCCGGTACTAACATGTCTACCAGACATTTCCACAACATTCAGAAAAATGTCTGGGTTGGAGGAATAAAGAGCTGAAGCATTGCTTCTGAGAGTCATCATCGCATGCTTCTGGCAGTAGCAGGCACCCAGAGACATTGTCAACAATAACTATTGGGGGGTGTACATTATTACATGGCCGCCTCGCCGTACCCGGCACCTCCCATTACATATCGGAAACGTGTGTACTGCTTCAGGATGGAAAAGATGTCCAGTAACTTCATTACCAGATAACTACCAGATATTTTAACCTTTCCAGAGAAATGCCGGGAGGTTCTGCAAGACACCGCTATGTTAGTTCCACCCGAAATCTAGATTCCAAAAATGTAGACTACAGTACTGAGGTTCTAAAATCTAGACTGCAAAAGAATAGCCCTTACAAACATATCTATCTACGAAAAATGTCGAAAAGTTCTCAAACACTCCTCCGTCTATTATAAAACCGAGGTTAAGGTAGTATTCTAACTACAGCCTTGCATGTTTGGGGCCAAGTATAGAGGGATCTAATACATGTTATTATTTTCATAGACAGATATCTTTCTAAGGTCTTTTATTTTCTAGTGTACATTTTTTATGTTTATTTTTGGCTGCCTGTATATATCTGTAATTTATATTTTAACATAATCTCCACCATGTTTACATTCTTGGCTTTCCTCGTGCAAATCATTGCCAGCAGGTGGGTTACTGCAATAACTTTTATTGACAAACTAAGACTAATTTTCATTGGAGCCATTGACCAGCTCTGTCCACCAAATTAATGCCTTTCATAAAAGTGCTACCGTTTTTGTTTAATCCACCTTTTCTCTGCCCACCCTGGAAACGGGGTCATCCGGTGTAAATCTGTGTGTGGCCCCTTCGGCTGGGCCCGATGTTTTTAGTTGAAAGCAGTGTTAATGCTGGAAGTATTATGCCTACACATAATGACAACAGTGAAACTGCAAGTCCCAAAATAGAAAGTAGTGTTTTCTAAAAACAGGACAAGTAGAGCATTACTTGTGCGTGACACCTCCAACCTGCCCTCCCCTTTATACCTAGCAGCGTCTTGCATTTTGGGCTTGTAGATTTGATTTTCCCATTGCAAATATGACTTCACTAGTCTCTTTGGCTTCTTGAGTGGAGTGAACTGGTAGCTTTTGTTTAAAAATGTACTTTTGTTGAAATCTGCCCTTGAATGACTCATCACCTAGCAGAATGATCAGAAATGTTTCAATTAAAATTTATAAGTGGATACTTCGTCATTTACACGCAAAATTTGTGCAGCTCCTGGGAACTCAAAGGACAGGCTAGGACACGTTCTTCAATCAATCAGGATTTGTAAAGTGCAACTAACAACCTGATAGGGTATCCAGGCGCTTGGGATAATGACCCATATCTTGCTCTCACATTAAGCTAAAAGTGGTTGCTGAGGTCTACAAACACCTATATTTCCCATCAAGTGCCTATCAGTCTAGAGATGTCATATTTGGGGTTGATGGTGGCAGTGTTAATGTTACTATGGACACAATTTCTCTTGTCCTGGGTTTACTTATATGTATATATAAGTGATCTTTACATAGCGTGAACCTAGCCAAAAGGCGCGTGAACAGTATACAGTATCAGAGGCAAAGACTTAATCAACAATTGATTGTAGAGGTAGCTGGTTTGTGGACTGTTACAGCATCGTGATGTAGTGTTCTTTAAAGAGGTGTGTCTTCAGCTCTTTCTTAAATTGGAGAACAGTTGGGGCACTCCTGATGGTTACAGGCATGTTGGTCCAAATCTGTGATGAATAGAAGGCCTATTGTCTTGTTTTTACTTGTTTTGCACTTCTCCATGTCCGGTTTGATGATGTCCTATTCTGCAGAGCACAGCTGGTTTCTGAGCTTGTCATTCAGATATGGCAGAGAGGGGTGGTGGTGGTGATGGCTTTGTAAATGAAGCAGACGGCTATGAGGGTGGTGTGTGCCGGCAAGGAGAGCCTGTGGAGTTCCATCAGATTGGGAATGAGGTTCTCATATATCCCAAAGCCCCTGATGACGCGTGCTGCAGCATGTAGGATGCCCTGAAAGGGAGCTTTGTGGAGTTTGAGGGCGTGGTGGTAACACCACCTAGATGCGAGAGTACAAGGCTTTGAACTGCTGTTCTGAGTTTCTTTCTGCAGGAACGGTTTCACCTTCTTTAGTAGAGAGAGCTGGTACCAGGTCGTCTTTGTTTTCTTGCCAATGTGTGGCTGAGGTTGGTGTCCATGCTGAGTCCAAGAGACTTGGTGTTATGTGGTTTTAATTCTTCCAGGTCATTGACTTTAAGACAGGTTTGGACCAGTTAGTTGTTTTTTTTGGCAACTAGCAGGAATTCTAGGTAGGTGGGGTTGAGCTTCAGGCAGGTGCTGAACATTTAGGTTTAGAGGAGGAGCAGGCAGTGTCTGAGGCGTAGAGTGTCTGGAATGCGAAAACCTTTCAAGTAGACTTGTATATCATCGGCATATTTTAAAAAACGAATGCATTGTGCACTTTGGAGTCCTGGTTCCTCTATGTTTAATCATTTGGAACGAAGTTCACGAATACTATGGTTTATAGACAGAAAATCCGGACTGGATCATGGTACCGCTGACATGGATTTATTTGGTAACATTAGGCAATGCAGGGCCCTGATTGGGGGTGGGAGAATGTCCTGGAGGTAAGAAGTAAGCAAGGGAGGTAAGCAATATCTATTTTAATGACATTTTGTACATTTTATATAGCAGTTTTATATAGCACACACCGTCTATCGATTAGTTTCTCATAGTCACCTTCAGCAAGGCCAGGAGTTTTTATTTAGCAAACAACCCTGTCAAGTTTGAGAAATGCAGTTTTGTTTACAGCATTCTGCGTGTGGCACCAACAGTTCCAGCATCCAGAGAGTTATTAGTGAAAAAAACATCCTGCGCTATCTAAAGGCGTCCCATGTGTCATGCAATTTCTTGACAATTGTGGTATGGAAGCGCTCAGATAAAAATAGGGGTTTACGGTGGGGTCAAAACAATCCAAGGACATCATGTCCTAAAGCTGGACACTATCAGGTTAGCTTCAGCTGGACTTTTGCTGCAGCATGTCTGATTACTTTGGCTGACCTGGAAGTGATAATGGATGAACTCCATGTCACATAACAATCACATTTATTTTCCAGGGGAACATTGTAAGACACTTGTGCCTGGCACACAGCGCTTACATTGTAAAAAAAATAAGTTCAGGGGGCTACATTTTTCTTTGGAGCTTCTGCTGGCGCTGCAGTATGCCAGACATGCCTAGTCTTGATACCACCTCATGCTTCCTTCTTTAACCACCCTACAATTGGTGTATGTTTATTTCTGTCTGGCAGGTCCTTTCTCATCCCTACTTTCTATCTTTTGCACTGTTTTCTTATTTTTTTCGATTCTTCCTTCTCCTCTAAATCCAATGTTCCAGTGATGTCCAAAATCAGGAAGTAACTAAAGTTGTGCAGAAACTGCAATATTAGGTGGAGCGATAAGTGTAGGTCACTTAAAGGTAAATGACGTTGCCGCTGAAACTGACCCCATGAACTTTCCAGAGATTGGACCACAGCTCTTGGGTACCCGGGTGATTGTCTGAGAGCTTCCAGGTTGCACACTAATGTATGATGGAGTAAGAGTTGATGATCACACCTGTGTGTTGTTGGACTACAACTTGATCATTACATATTAAATATAAAAAATTAATACAGGTGTTTCCATGGTAACCTACTGACTGATCATGCCTTACGGTACCCGCCACACATCATATTTGTGTAGACAACATCTTTACGTTCGGGTAAACTCTGCATTAGTTAGGTAACGTGGTCACACAGCTGGGGGTAAGAGAATTTATAAAGCAGGCATACACCTTTACAGGGCCCTTGCTGCTAGACATACAAAACTACCGTTGGAAAATCAGAGCTCAATTTATTTGACTTTTGTGTAAGGCCGTATGATCTTCTGATTTTCACCCAAATTCTCTGGATCCTGAATAACTGGCATCCCTAAATGCCCCAAAACGTGTATATATATATATATATATATCACTTCAAACTACCGCAGTCGCGCAGACATTACCGGGTGCACTCATCGGGGATTGTAAATAACTTGATTTATTAGGCTAAATCACAAAGAACTGACAGACGCGTCACCCGGTAATGTCCGCGCAACTGCGGTAGTTTAAAGTGGTTGTTGTACGCGGTTCACCACCGCTGTGGGTTGCACCTGGGACGTGAGGTGCGGCTATGGTGAACTTTGAAAAATACCGATATATATATACAGAGAGAGTTATGTCTTATATTCATAGACGACATTGGAGAGAATAAGGTACACGTAACATAATTGGCACAATGCAGCCACTGGACAGTGTACAAGCTTATCGCCCACTGGTTAAGTTCCATCCTTTACGCAATATTAGGCAGAATACCACAGTGTAGTCTGCCAGTGGAAAAATATTACCAGTGTTGCCTACTCCAAGCTTTCAGATTGTCTGCCTGGACGCTCCTAATTCCAGGTAAAACTGAACCCTACCCAGAATTCCTCTTCCTCTTTTGCGTAAATTATGCGTCACTCTAAATTTCCAAGTAGTTTGGTTTTGCTACAAGTCAATTAATATTTTCATTTGGCTTGTATATGCCAGAAATCAGAGACTTAACTTCCTATTGTTGATCAAACAGAGGTTTTATTATGTTGCGACTTGATGGCACCAGTTTGAGCTAGCTTTGTGAAGATGTCAGAATGAGTACAAACTTTGAACTTCAGGTCACGTGTCAGGGACTTAAACAATGGACCTATCTTACCATCTACCTACCTGGTTATTTGACTGGAACGTTTGTGAAATACCCTGTGCTGGAGGGTGACATAGTAAGGGCTTTGTTTTGTCAAAACAACAAATTCTCTACATCTGTTAACTCTTAACCTACATTGAAGTATGTGGTTTTTTTTTGTTTTTTTTTTAATCCCCCTCTGCCCCCCCCCCCACACAGTCACTGCCTGTGAAGAACAGAAATGCGCACATAGGCATGCATACAGAGACACAGACACAAACACCCCAACCTCACACAGACCCACCAAACCACACACACACACACACACTACTGGACAGACCAATGGCACCAAAATTAGGCTGTTGAACAGGTATGAACTGAGCCAAATGTTGCTTAGTCGGGAAGTTATGGGACAAAGGACTGTACTTCTTTGTGTCTGGACCCCAACCGAGCATAGCAAATGCATGTGCCTTTTTTAGGTCTGGTGTTAGGCAAGATCTTGTGATTTTACTAAAATTGTATGCATAAATATACTTATAGGGAGTTTCAGCCAGTTCTCTTCCTCCATTGGTCTGTTATTGTGTCATTCACATTTTTCTTCCGCCCACTTCAGCATATAGCATAGGACTGTGGGTCAGCCCACTTCAGCCACTTGCCAACTTTGTTGTGAGTGATGGCATTCTGCCCTTTCACAAGGAGCACATCCACAGACAAGGTACTTTCCTTCAGTGTCAGGGGCTACTATGGCAATGTGTGCTTTTAGAGATCAAAATATATTTTTGCTTTTAGCCACTGTTTTTTTTTCTTTCTTAGATTGACGAAGGTCTGCAGCTTCCCCTGCAATAAAGTTTAGCAAAAACTATGACAAAACAAGCATTGACAAAGTCAGAAGGCTGGCAGCAAACGTCAGACCTATTGGCTTTGCCAAAGCTTGTTTAATCCGATGATGTCAACCTTGTTTGGCTGCTTTGAGAAATGCACGAGCCCAAGTGTTCCAGAAAGGGTTATTTGGTCGTGTCAGAGTTCCTCTAGTTTGAGGAGCAGTTCACCTTATCATATGAATGTTGAGCAGGGGCGTACTACCTTTGTTGCATTTTAACAGGGCAGTGACTCCAACGTTGTAACTGTTGTATATGTAGCGCCCCGTGGGTTATGGGGTCGCTAGAGTTTATATGAGGTTGGGTTAATGTGTACTTTAATAAGCACATTCACAAGTTAGACAAACAAACGTGTTCTATCTATAAATCGAGGGTCGTATACATGTAATCAGGGCTTTAAGTGGGCCGGGTCTCACGGGTTCTGAGCACCGGCAGTTTTTTAAAGGGGGCCTCGAAACAGGTCTCTATCGAGCTCTGTTTTGTGCCCTGGCACGGGCGGTCCGTTTTTTCCGGACTGCAGTGACAGCAGGCACATCGATGTGCGCCTGCTCACACTGCTCACTTCTCACTAGTGGAGAAGTTACGGCATGACGTCATGCCAGGTGAGCGTTGTAGGGGAAGGGGAATCCTTTAAAGAGAGTAGTTTTCTCTCTGGATTTCCCTTCTCTTTTTGAAACTCAGGAGCAGCAGCATTGTCCTGTGTCACCAGGGCTTTAAGTGGAAGCTTTTATAATATTATATACAACAAGCCATAGTTGCTGCTTATTTATCCTATGCAACTAGCAACCATTGACAAAGCTAATAGTCCTGACTTGTTGTAGGTATGATGTTACTTGTTGATCATATATCTGGATGCAATGACAGAAACAGCAAAATACAAGTTGGGCGGCACACTATGCTAAGCACAAATGTTTAGCTTACCTGTTTTTAAGCCACGCCCTTAATTTCATTGGCCACGCCCCTTTGAGAGACCCCCCCAGTTTTCTAATCCCACTTAAAGCCCTGCATGTAGTGTGGGTTACAGAAGAGATATTCATGTGCTGGCTGCAAGGGCAGATTGGACGCAAGCAGGGGCGTTGGCCCCCGCTGCCCCTGTGGTGTAGGGAGGCCCCTGCCCTTCAGGGGGACCCTCAACCTTTCAAGGGGCCTCTGTTCAGCCCAATGCACATCTGTGAGACGGGGGAGATTCCTATTCTGCCGAGGGGGAAAGGTGGCGTCATTTCGCGTTACAACACTGAAGGCCGTTGATTCGTTAGAACGTCAGTGTAGATTTTAAAATATTTATTTTATACCGCCATTGCCGTTTCTGAGCGCGGAATTCGACCTGTGACTGCCTGAGCGGCAGAGTGGCACAGTCATCCAATGGGCTCCTGTGAGCTGGTAATGCTCAGGAAACATTAGGCCGGGGTGAGGCCGATATTATGTCCCCATGGACACTGAAACTAACCTGAGCCAATGACCATTCTTAGTGAGAGCCGTCGGCGTCAGACCAGCAGCAGAAATGCATTGTGGTTGTAGAGTTCCCTTCACATGAACTGGGCTAAAATGGAGATGCATTATATGTCCATATATGATCAATTGCTATTCTGTTTTATTCTATAGAATACTTACGGGTTTAAGGATCGATGGTCCAGTGGATGTTGGCTCCTGGTATGGATGTTTCTTACTGAATGCCACTGTCTTGAATACCAGATTCTAAATCTCGTTACTCACTGCAGTGATAAAGCAACAGCTGGGAAGTTGTTTCCCTCCGGTGCTCCCTCATAAAGGAGTACCTGGCTGTCTCTGAGAGCCTGTCAGTGCGGCACTGGCTCTCTGCTCCAAAGGAGAGCAGAGAGCACAACTTCAGGAGGGAATGGGAGGGGTAGGAAAGGCACAGAGGGTGGTAGGGGCCAGGCACCTTCTTTCTACATTTTGGACAGGTAGGAGAGGCCATGTTATGTATGGCTTCCCCATTACTCCTATGCCCCTACGTAGCAGTTAAAAGCAGGGACCAATGAATTTGGAGGACTTACATAACGCAAAATTATAGATGGGTAAAAGGTGAATAACGGATGCTTTTCACCCCAGGGTTGTGAGTCAGATCATAGACAATGGGTGCTTCGCTCTCATTGTCTATTTGATGCTGCTCATAACTCCTTGTGTAAAAATATCCCCGTTATTCACATTTCTCTATCAATAATTCTTTATATTCTTGACAACTGAGATTGATATTATATATTGTATCTTATGCACAGTTCACATGTCCTTCTAATGAAAGTCTGTGTCTCCTAAACTGGGGAGAGACTGGATTATTGCTTTCCATTTGGTATGTTCTTGTGTTTATTATGGCTGAAATTTCCCAGCCCTTAGATTACAGCAGTCGAGTGGATGCACAGATAGTTAGAATACTGCTGCAGTAGTATGTATTCATGTACATGAGCAGTTTATCATAACACCTGCGGCGACACTGCTATGTGTTCTTATAAGGCCTAGGTCATTAAGTGAGCACCGGCTTGTCCCCTTTGATTGCTTTGTGTCTGTAAGCAGAAATGATTTATTGGATCCTTCATAAATAAATGTAACACAGGGGGGGGTATGAACAATGCTTAATTTGTGCCAGTGGTTGCAGGTGGTGGGCACGGTACTCATTCTTGGGGACAGGGACTTATTTTTCATCATCACACTTCGACCAAGAGAAAGTAATAAAAGGGAAGAGAAATATAGGAAAATAGTGAGTACTGAAGAAAGTAGGAATGCAAAATAACCTGCAAAAGGGAGGCAAAGTAGTGCTCAACCACTGAGCGGCTCCTGGCTGGTCCATGCAAACAGCCTTTTTCTTGCTTCATGCAGCTCGTGGTCCATTGCACCTGGTAAGCATTGACCTTCTAGTGACCCTTGTGTATTTGACACAAATGCTGTATGGCATTTGGTCTCATCCCCTCGGGCTAGCAGACTCACTCCCTAGGAGTGCTTATTCAGTGGCTGGAGTCATTTGCTTCCTTAACCTGGCTGCAATTTAAGCCTCCCTGGGATTGCAAATTTTAGGATCACGGTACTGGTGTAAGGTGCTATGCATCTGAAATCTATTTTTTATCGAATCACCTGGTCCATTTCCTCATCATGCTAACCTGTGGAGCCATTGCACTGCCGTACGTTATGTGCAAATGTCGATTTGCGTTGGTTTGCTAATCCCAAAAAGGATTTTGCCTTGGGTCTGCGTAAAAAGAATTAACTCAAACCTGACGCAAAACCTTTGTAAATCCGGGCTATAATGATTTCGTGGCACCTGTTTGAAAGTAAATAATTTTTTCCCTCCTCGAAAAATTTCCAATTGACATGAAAATGTATGCCCAAAAACCTAATGCTTAATGAATTGACCAGTGCATTTGCAGTAATAAATCTGGCTTTATAACGCTCTTGTCGGTCAACGAAAGATGTGCATATCTCATCAAAAATAAAATTTCGAAAGAGCTGCTATATACCAAAAAGGTACAGACATAATTACAGGTGGGAGTAGCCCACCATCTGTGCTACATGTCAAATGTAATGCTAGCGACGGCAAGATATAGTCTCCGTTTTTGGGCGAGGGCTTCATTGAAAATTTGTTGCATTGGTACACACAATATAAAGCCAATACAAGAAATGTGGAATAAACACCATTTAACATCTGATTCAATTTTCATTACATATCTGACTTTGAGTGGTACTCTACAATTATGATATACAATCATCGTAATTCTTAGCTTACGTTCTTCTGTCCGCTACTCGCAAAGTCTGGCTTTGCACTTAATGTGGCAGTGCTATTCCTCGCAAAAGATATTCAAGCACCAAATGCTATGAGTAGGTCAAGCAGGAACCTTTACAAATAACCCTGCCAAATTCCCATATGTTTCTAACTTATCACAAGGATTAGGAGACCCGCTCGAAATAGAGACTTCTTCTAACTGTGTCATTGATAGGGACTGATGACGGGGGAGGCACAGTGTTATACCCACTAACAAACAATGCCCAGATACTGTTTTAAGCATGTCAAGCACTAGAAAGTCACCAGAGTGAATGTTTATTTATTCCTCTATGAGTGATTTTATATATTCACATCACGGATTCAATAGTTAGAAGTGCCTCCTTTACTATAAAGTGCAGGCCGGCTCTTCATCAAACCAGGTTTTTGCTGAACGAGGGGAGTCCTATGATGAAGTATGACACCTGGTGGTGTGTAAGGACATCTTGTCACATTTTTGTGTGTCCATAGAAAGGCTTGAGATGGACAATCACTCATAGAGGAATAAACAAACATTTACTCGGGTGGCTTTCTAGTGCTTGACGTGTGGTTGGAGGCCGGCTCACCCTAGAAACCACATCGCCTCCTGTTCCCTACCTTAGTAAATGGCTGGGGTTTCTGTGTTTTGATGGACTGCTTTAAGCATGCAAGAGAACAACAGGGATAGCTTTCCAAACATATGGATTGAGGACCTAAGATCACATTGACACGAGCACGCTCTTTGGCTTATACAGGGTGATCCTCTATCCATTCCAGATGAAGGTGTGAGTAGTAGAATTTTGAAAGCTTCTAAGATTAGCACAAATATTTTAAAGTCAATCCTAGGCACCACGGGCAGCCATCTCAGGCTGATGTAACATGGTCTGATATCCCACGGCCAGAGATGAGTCACGCTGCAGTTTTTCGAAGCATCAGCAAATCGATCGTTCGTTCGAGCTCAGCTGGAGCACATCTCCGTAGTCCAGCACTGGCATAGACTAGGATGGTACCAGTGGTCTATTGGCTGCAAAAACAGCTGTATGTCAGCAGCCAGCCTCCCTCGATAACATGCCGAATGACTTAACGATGTCTGTGTGCGCAAGAGAAAATGAAGAAAAACAACCTAGAAGCATTCTGTTTATTGTTGTTCTTTTTCATCCACTTCCATATAAGGACGTTGTGTGACATCTGTTTTACATGAAGTGGCATGTATACCTTAATGCTGCTATTAGTACAGGGATCCCTATGGGAGTTTTCAGTAACACAGGAATTTAGGCCCAAGATCCCAATGCCTTAAATTATTGGTTTCATCATCACTAACAAAGCCATTTTTTCCAAAACCTCTCATTTTCCTTTCTTTTTGATTATTCCTATTTTTCCACTGAGTGATCTAAATTATTTATAATATGGTGGCTAATTACTGCCTGGAAGTAGTTTTCCATCTTTCCATCTGGTGCTCCTCTTTGATTAAAATCTCTGTCCTGGGGTCTGTTCATCTATTGAAGGCTCGCAATTTGTGGTGGTCTGCAGTGCCTATGTTGGTACACATTCTGCATGAGCTAAGTGAGCTCCCCTAAACTCTAAGACCATAGAGGACAGTGCCGCCAATCCTGGCCAAAGGATCCGGGCTTGCTGTACAAAGCCATTTTCTGGTCTCACACCCTGACATTTGCAAAATCGCGGGGTTTTCAACTACAAAAGGGTGTTGTTCTATGTACTAGACCTTTCTTGTGAGTCGGAAAAGCCTTTGCAGCTTGCAAAATGGGTTTTGGGATACAATTCCCAATTGAATTTAGTAGGGTATGTGAAAGGGATGTCCGTCTGAATTGTGAGTCATAATTACATGTATCAATATTTTGTGACTGCAATTACTGTCGCAAACCACTGATCAGTTACTAACACCTCAAAGCAGATGGCAGCTGATTTGCAAAGAAGAAGGTGTCCCTGGAGGAATGCTGTTTGCATCCTTAGGGGGACCACTGCAGCTACCCCGATGTTTTCCCTTTAAGGAACATGGTCTGCTTTAAAAACACAAGTTTCCTGTTTGGAAATACAAATGGGGGGATGATGGTCCGATTTTCCTGCAAAGCCACCCTCCTGTGTTTTTAGCCAATCACAATTAGCGACCTGCCTAATTAATTTTCATTAGACGGGTTGTTCTGCGATCACCGGCAACCGGATATTTTGCTGTGCGACCTCTTTTATAGCCCAAATCACAAAATCGGAGAGAGGTTGCTAAAAGTCCGTGCACAATTTGCAACTATTGTTATCGACCTTTCTCTTAGCACGTTGGGCCCCAGGTGCCTTGACTTCAATGCTAAAAGGCATCACTGGAGTACTGGACTTATGGAGCTGTCAAACCCAAGCTGGTCATGTAACGAGTGGGAAGGAGATGACATTCTGGGGAACAACTTTCACACTTATACAAGGGACTAACCCTTCCAAATACTTCCAGGATTAGACAGGCAACTAAGAAAACGGTGCTTGTTCCACAGGAGTTACTCGGTTCCTGAAAGAGGCGATTATGTTAGCAGAACATTTCTTGTATGGTGCTGCTTCCATAATGGAGGCCAGGCAGATAAGTCTCACCTTTATATCTGCCCCTCAGACAATACCATGTGACCAAGAAATGAAAATAACTGCATTGTATGCTGACTACCACTGAAACTAGGGGATGAGTAGATACGGACAGCAACTACGCTGATGAGTCCGGGTGCTGCAGTAGACCTTATGCTAGAAATGCAAATTGTGACACTGCAGCATGAACAAAGAGCAGCCATAACTATGTAGGATAAATAGGCATAAATACATTCGCTACAGCATAATCATATGCCATGTGTAAGAAATTGGGTTACTGGTTGAGGGGGGTAAAACCCTACCCAAGCAGCAAACACTATTCTTGTCAGGGTGAGGCACAAGCAAACCCCAAATTAACCTGTGCTCAAACCTCTGGTAGCTTAGCAGAGAGCAGTGCGGCTTAACTTAGAGGCAATGTGTAAAGTATTTATGCAGCACTTCAAACAAGTAATAAAGTGAAAACACAACACGAGAAATCCCACACCAATTTAGAGAAATAGAACAGATTTTAATAAATACAGCAAGACCAAAATGACAAAAATCCAATCAGTAGAATGGAAGATATGCAATTTTAAAGATTTCAGTAAATATAGCGCCAAAAAGCTCAAAGCTCCAACCCGAACCAGGACAAAGTCATAACTTCAGGCTGACCACGATAGAGCACGGGCCAGCTACAGGGACCCATTTAGGCTCGCTGAACAAGAGCGTTGTGAGGCCCTGCGTCAAGGATGTGTCTCGCAGCCAAGGCGATGCATCAGTTCCGAGAAGCTGTAATGCAAGGTCCTGCATAGTTGTCGAGGCTGCCGTCAACAAGAGATTTGCGATGCTAGGGTCTGCATTGGTGATTTGCACAGCGGCGGTTCCAATGCGGGGTGCGAGATAAATGTGGGGTCCTTGTGCTGAGAGAACCCTCGCAGCAGAGACGATGCACCAGTTCTGCTTGGGATTGTTCTGCACACCCGAGGAGATGTAGGTTCTGCTGGGTCCACAGATGGGCTGGCAGAGCACCGTCAGGCCCACTTCCAAGCGTCCAGGATTGGGGTGGTACCACTTGGCAGGGTAGCACTCACAGATGGCAGAGTGCAGTCCAGGTGCTGGGTTCAAGGTTGCTGGAGCCATCTGTCCCTGAGGCTATAGTCAGGAAACCAGCCCAGTAGCCCTTAGAGTCACTCTAGGGTCCCAGGTTCAACAGTCGCAGGTCAAGTCCTTCTCACCCAGGCTAGAGGGCAGCACGCAGCAAGTCAACACAGAAGGGCAGCAGTCCTTTAGAGCAGCAGTCCAGCAGAGTGGCAGTCCTTTTAGCAGCACATTAGTCCTCCGTCCTGGCAGAGTATCCACCGGTCCAGAAGTGTACTGAAGAGTTGGTGCCTGGGGTCCAATATTTATACCTGGGCTTTCCTTTGAAGTGGGAGAAGCTCTATGGGTTTCCCTTTGACATCCACAGGCTTCCTGTCTTCCCTGTCCTGGCTCCAGACTAACTACAGGGGGGTATGTATCCCTTTGTGTGGAGGCAGGACACAGCCTATTCAAGTATAAGTAGGGCTGTGCCCAGCTCCACCCTCCCATCCTTCCAGTCATGTCCCATCCAGGCACACCTAAGCTCTCTATTGTGTGTGGCTGTATAGGAGGAATACACAAGGCCCAACTGTCAGCTACACCCAGTCATGTGACCCAGAGACAGGCTTCAGCCACTAAATGGCTAAGACCGAAAAAGGCCAACTTTCTAAAAGTGGCATTTTCAAAATTGTAATTTAAAATCTGATTTCACCATGAGAGAAGATTTTTCATTACAATTCCAAGGACACCAAACATGAACTGGTTACCTGCTCCCGATTGGAAACTATCACTTTTTAAATGAAATAAGGTAACTCCATTGTTATCCTGTGTGAGAGTTTTTCACTACTAGGACATGTAAACCTAAAAAGGGCATGTTCAACATTTTAAATACACTGCACCCTGCCCTCTGGACTGTACAGGGCCTACCCTAGAGGTGACATATATGTATTAACAAGGCAGGTTTGGGGTCTGGCAAAAGGTTTCTTTTACCAGGTTGAAATGGCAGTTTGAAACTGCACACACAGGGTGCAATGGCAGGCCTGAGACATGTTTAAGAGGGCTACTTAAGT
This sequence comes from Calotriton arnoldi, assembly GCA_963921515.1. Taxonomy (NCBI): domain Eukaryota; kingdom Metazoa; phylum Chordata; class Amphibia; order Caudata; family Salamandridae; genus Calotriton; species Calotriton arnoldi. The sequence continues at coordinate 1,237,448 of CAWUFW010001624.1, read as the reverse complement.
GGGTGGCACAATCAGTGCTTCAGACCCACTAGTAGCATTTAATTTACAGGCCCTGTGAACCAGTAGTGCCACTTTACTAGGAACTTACACATACATTAAATCTGCCAATTGGGTATAAGCCAATTCCACTGTGTTTTAGGGAAAGAGCACAAGCACTTTAGTACTGGTTAGCACGGTTAAGTGCGCAGAGTCCTAAAGACAGTAAAAACAAAGTCAGCAAAACTGGAGGATGGAGGGCAAAAAGTCTGTGGAGAACCACGCCAAGGATACCAGGTCTAACACCATGGCTGTGTAAATTAGTCAGTAGTAAACTCCAAACATGGAGGGATGGGGGAGTGAGTACATCAAGATGTGGTCTACTGAGGGAGGTAGCAAACATCCACAGAATCGTGAATTTGTATTCACTAACTCCTCTCTGATCTTTTTCCACTCTGGAAACAGTTGGAGATTTTGTACAACTAAGGTCTGAAGTAAATTCCCTTCCAGGGTGGGTAAGGGCATGGAACATCCCCAACCTGTATGGAAATATAGAGGTAGGGGAGTTCTCCACGTAGAAGTATGTTTCCCCCATTGGAGAAAAAAAAGCAATAAAAACAGAAAATATGCAATTGTACATCGGCTGTCTTTCCCAATGAGGAGGTGTTTTGTGCTTAGCAACATGTGAGAATGTTTCATGACATTGCCAGTAGTAGGACTTGAACACAGCAAATGGTGCTGTTTTCCAGAAACACTATTAGCAGTGTAAGTCAATTGCAAAAAGCAGAACATTTGCACCCATTCATCGGAATACTTTTGTGATTACAGTTTTATCACTTTTTTTGAGAATCAGACCTATTACATTTAGTTTGTCTTTTCTGTTGTAAAATAGCACATTACGATTAAACTGACCTGATAATCTTCTATACTTAGTAACAATGCAGTTCTTTCATCTGCTTCCTTTATTAACTGAAAACGATAAGCTGCAACCTTTAATATGCATTTCTATTTCGTATTTTTCTAATCTTGGGAGCCTATGTATAGACATTTTGTCAGACCCTTGTACATAGAGAATGTTTTAATTAGATCTGCAGAACAAAAAAACAGATTTTAGTCATGTATATTAATGTTTCTCAACAGTAACTTAGAGCTATTGTCTGAAAACTTGAATATAAATTCACCAGCTGGATTTGATGGATAGCGCGAACAGAGGCTCTTGCTTCAAAAACACAGCTTTAACCAAATAACATTGTTATGTGCTTTATATGGTTCATGGCTCTAAAATTCTTGCTTTTTATATAGATTTTCGTGTCTTCCTGCAGTGTTTTCCAGATTACCTCATTAACATTTGATGCAATATTGTTTTCTACGAAATTATTGGCGACTTAATTTTAGTACTTGACCGTATAAATTGCCACTGACAGGATCCTTAGAGAAATGTATATTACATATACATATATGAACAGCATTTAATTAAAATGGCTGCAGTGTGGTTAAAACTCTTTTCTAAAAAGTGTTTATTGTAATTTCTAAAAGATGCTTATTGAAATAGGTTATTCTCACAGTACTATCTGAGAAGTCATGAGTTAGGAGGTGCAGCGAAGACTATTACAAATCTTAATAAATTATCTATATATCTACTGAGGATCGATACAGAGATGACACATCGTATGACAAAATAGCTTCATTTCTCTTTATATATGCGCAGTGCCCAGAACTTAATTTCAACTAGTTGCTCAAGGGTACGATATGTACCAAAAAGTTTTGCCATATTAATGCATAAATAATCTTACATCACTGTTTAGTATTGATTTTAAATGTTCTCTCCATCTCTCTTTAAGAGTTGTGATGGACGGTGCTATGTAATTTTTGGAGCACGTACATTTAATGACGTTGACAAAGTACTTTGTGTTGCAGTATATAAAAATATTGACAGAAAATCTTTTGCATCAAAATAATCAAATATTTATTTGTTTTATTCTCCGTATGTGTGCAGCACTTGCACATATAACACTGTAGAAGCTAGACCACAGGTTGGAATCCAGGACGGTTGACTCAATATCTTGTCCCGGATAAAAGTTAGGGGTAGATCTAACCTTGACACTGCCCATCACACCCCAACCTGAGAGATCATGCAAGCAGGGCCATTTCTAGAAAGTAAAGAGACCTCAAGAGACCAGTTTACTTGCTGAAGTATGCATTCTTGGGGTTAGACAGGGAGGTCAACCCTCTGATGCCATCATGGGTCAAAGGGTGCATGAGCTCACATCAGCTGCCCCTGACATTTTGGTGAAATGGTTGATGAAGTAACTTTCATTCGGTTGGAGTGATAGTAACTCTTAAATAATGAGACGGTTTAGGATTAGAGACTTCTAATCGCAGGTTCATCACCTTTTGAATACCTCCAGGCGTCAGACTGGATCCGGAAAATGTTTGTAAAGCAATGTCCTCAGGACAGACAGGTGGCGTCCTGTGACGTCACGGCTCTGCTTACGACTCCATCTCATGCGTTTGTGATGTCAGCCTCCGTATATATATATTCCTTTCTTTCCACGCCAAGAAACGCAGATCCGGAGCGTCAACTGTCATTCAACGTTTTTGGGAATTCTTTATATAGAAATTGTCTTTTTGTGTGCATATTGTCACCCAAGCCATTGGGTTTTAAGCCGTGTATGACTTGTAACTGTCAGATGTGGGTTACGTATCCTCATGATGTCTGTTTATGGTGCCTTGGTTCAGGCCACGACTCGAAGTCCTGTTTGTCATGTGCCAAGATGAACAAGAAGGCAATTGGAGATCGGAAAACAAAACTTGCAGTAGCAGAGCTGGGAAGTCGAAGAATCATTCTCATTCGATGCCTACCTGAGGAAGATCTTGGTTGAGGTCCAGGAGGCTGTCTTGCTCTCTTTCCCAAGGTCATTCAAAGGACAGAACTACGTCAAAGCCAGGTAAGTATATGAAGAGCCAAAAGAAACATAAAAAATCCAAGCATGGCACTCCTGCTATGCTATATTCCAGTCATTCAAAGTCACATGAGGTTCCGGAAACCTCTAGACGAAGTCGTTCCCCCGTGGTGGATCCACCTTCGACCTCTTTTCCATTCCAGCGTCCATCAGATAAGATAACAATGCCAGATCAGCTCCAACAGCGTAAGAAGCTTGTGGAATCAATCTGGTGCTGGACCAGATCCCTCTGGCACGCCTTTGGTCCTTTGGCTCTGAGGATCCGAGGAGACCTCCGTCTGCTCAGATGTCAACCGATCCATCCTCGCCCCCAGCTGTCCCCCTTCCGGTAGTTTTGAAGCTGTTTATGTCAGGCCGATCTACCATCAAATTTAGTGCATGCCCAGTCTGAACCAGATTTAACTAGGGAGGAGTATCTATTTGATGTTGATTATCCTCAAGATTACATTGTTACAAGACTTACAATTTGCAAGTGGTCTGGACACTACTCCAGATGTAGGTCTATCATCCCCTACACTGGTTATAGCAACTGAGGAGGCAACATCATTTGCTACAGTTATTAGATGAGCAGATGAAACTCTTGACCTTATACTGCCAATGCAAGACATTAAACCTACCTTATTGACCAAACACTAGTCGCAGTTCTTGCTTCTCAAGAGCCTTTATTGCCTTTTACACAGGCTTAAAGACAGGATCATTTCCCCCCTATAAATCGTCAAATAGCTAGAAGACACTGTCCAGACCCAGGAGAGCCAGATTTTCTTCTTCAACATCCAGCTGCGGAAAGTCTGATAGTACAGGCTTCTACTAGTTGTACTAATCCTAATGCATTTCCTACCATTCCTCCTGACAGGGAGTCCAGAAAGATGGAGACTTAGGCTAAAAATGTATTTTATTCTGCCAGTTTGGCTTTAAGGTCAGTGAATACTTCCTGTATGTTAGGACGATATTCCCATGCTTTGTGGGATAGAGTGGCTGATGTTTTACCTGCAACCCTTGAGGATACTCGTAAGATCTTACAGAGTTTGGTTGCAGATGGACAGGATGCTGTATACTTTTCCATAAAATCTGGTCTGGATACTACAGATTGTTTGGGTAGAGCATTGGAGACCAGTGTGGTGATAAGACAGCATGCTTGGATCCGCTGAACTGGTTTTTCCACAGATGTGCAACATTTTTTAATGGACATGCCATTTGATGGTTGTCGCTTATTTGTGGAGAAAGCAGAAACAGCCCTTGAAAGATTAAGGAGAGCAAGCCTGCTGCCCGCTCTTTAGGCTTGGCACCTCTGGCTTGCCAGCTCCTATAACAGCAGCGCACCTTCCGAAGTTTTGGGAGAGGCTATCTTCAAAGGCATAGGTGATACATGCCTTCAGCAGAACAGTTCACCCAGGCATTTAGTGGATGTGGTCTTGGAGCAAGCACACAACTTTCAGCCACTTGATCTGCCCAACCTCCAGCCCTATCCCCCCACTGCAGTAATCTCAAAGCCTCTCTTAGTTGACCTTGGTGCCACATGATCAGCCAGTTGGGGGTCGCATCACCTATTACATCCAGGGCATGGAGGAGAATAACGTGCTCCAGATTGTGGCACAAAGATATTACCTACCTTTTCAGTCATTCCCTTTGGACATTCCTCCACCACCACAACATCTGTCGGATTACCATTTGTCTATTCATTAAGATTAAGTGCAGTTTCTGTTGGCAAAGGGGGCAATAGAGAGAGTCCAGTTTCAGAGATAGGGACTGGTTGTTAATCCCACAATCTTATATTACTGAAAAAGGGCAGGGTCTTCACCCCATTGTAGATCTTCTTCCTCTGAACTTCTTTTTGGGGAAAGACTAGTTCAAAATGCTCACTTTGGCCCACGTTCTATCTGCCCCTGATCCAGGAGACTGGATTGTAGCGCTAGTCTATGGGTTGCATATTTTCACACTCCCATCCTGAAATCTCACCGACGTTACCTGCCTTTTAAAGTAGGATAGGAGCATTTTTAAGTTCTCCGTCTTTCCCTTTGGGCTGGCCACGTGGCCTTTGGGCAACGGCAGACCTACTGATATCGTTGGGTTTTACCATCAATGTACTGAAGTCACACCTGCCTCCTTGGCAGAGTCCCCCTTTCATCGAGGCTATCCTGGATACGGTGTTGCATCGAGCCATACCTCCACCTCAATGAGTCCAGGACATTTGGGCTGTGATCCTGATGTTTCACCCTGCAACCTGGTTCTCAGTGAAAGTGGCTGTGAAACTTCTAGGCCTCTTGGCCTCCTGCATCCTACTTGTGGACCATGACAGTCAGCACATGCGGGCTCTGAAGTGGAATTTGACGTCTCAGTGGGTTTAACACCAAGGAAATCTGTCCGATTTTATTCAGGTGTCAAAGGAGACTGCAAAAGACCTGCAGTGGAGGGTACTCAATTGCAATTGGACCAGCGTCAGACCCCTGTCCCTACCCCACCTAGAGCTGACCGTTGTGATGGATGCATCGCTACTGGACTGGAGAGGTCATCTGGGGGAGGTGGAGATCAGAGTACCCTGATCTCTGGTGGGAGCTCGACTTCATATAAATCTGTTGGACCTTCCAGCAATCTGTTTGGCTTTAATTGCTTTCCTTCCAAGGATCAAGGGGGAGCGAATACAGGTACTCACAGACAATATGACCGCCATATGGTATTGCAACAAACAGGGCAGAGTAGGGTTGGGGGGGGGTCTGTGCTTGGAAGCTCTTCATCTTTGGAAGTGCCTGAGCGGTCAGGGCATTTCTCTGATTGTCCAACATTTTGCAGGATCTTTAAACATCAGAGAGGATGAGCTCAGCTGGTGATACATAGCGGATCATGAACAGCATTTAAACTCATAGGTGGTACAGGTATCTTCCACTGATGGGGAGAGCCCTGGCTCAATCTATTCACCACTGTAAAGAATGTGCAGTGTCCAGAATGTTGCACGTTGGAGTACCCAAGGCAGTCCTCCCCAGCGGATGCTTCCTGTCTGTATTGGGGTTTGGGACTTCTATATGCCTATCCGCCTCTACCTCTCCTGCCCAGAGTGCTCAAGAAGATCAAAGGAGACCAGGCCCAAGTCAGCCTAGTGGCTCCAGACTGGGCAAGTAGAGTGTGGTATCCAGAACGTCTGGCTCTTCTGGAGGATCTCCTGTCGCAGCTGCAGGGTCGAGTTCTCCACCCGAGCAGTTTGCACCTCCATGCATGGAGATTGAGCAGCAGCAGTTGTTGGCATGTGATCTTCCTCCGGAAGTGGTTGGAGTGATTTTGGCAGCCAGGAGTCCATCTACAAAAACTGTTTATGATGGTCGCTTGAAGAAATTTGTGGTGTGGTATTCCTCACATTAGATCCAACTCTTACAAGCTTCCCTCTTCAATATTCTTTTGTTTTGTATATCTCTGGCACAAGAAGGCCTTGCTGTGTCCACGGTAAAGGTTATTTAGCAGCCCCTTTGCCTTTCTTACATTTGTCAGCTCAACCGTCATTTTTTAAATCATCTGTTGTGATACTTTTTTTTTAAGGGGTTGATCCATATGTTTCCTCTTGTTCCATTTCCACAGTGGGATTTAAATTTAGTTTTGACTTATTTAATCTGTTTGCCTTCTGAGCCTATGCATAGTTGTTCTTTAAGGTTGTTGACACTGATAACGGTGTTCCTTACAGCTATTCCGTCCACTATGAGAGGAAGTGAGCTTCAGGTTTTGTCATCAGTGCTTCCTTGTTTCAATTTTGTCTGATGAGGGCGGCATTCCTCCCTAACGTGGTTACACCTTAGACAATCCATCACTTTGTCATCTTTTTATGCACCATCTCATCCCTCAAAAGAGGTAGAGTGATTACATTGTCTAGATCCTAAGAGAGCTCTTCGTTTTTTTTCTGGAGAGAACTAAGGAATTCCGACAGGATGAACAACTTTTTGATGTTTTTTCTGCCGTTAAAAAGGGTAGGGCAGTGCAAAAGAGAATTATAGATGGATAGTCTTATGTATTATGAGCTGCTCTGGGCTAGCTCAGAAACAACCACTGGAAGGGTTGCATGCCACTCTACTAGGGTAAAAGCTGCTACTACGGCATTAGCTTGGGGCATACCGGTTTTGGATATTTGTAAGGCAGTGGCATCAGCATTCTTGCACACATTCCCCAAACATTATTGCCTAGATAACCAATTCAGGAGGGAAGAGCATTTTGCCCAGTCTGTTTTACAGGATTTTCTAGTTTGAAACATTCCACAGACCCACCACCTGGGAGGTACTTCTCTGGTAGCCAAAAGTTGAAAAATACGCGGTTAGAAGTCTCTATCAGAAGAACAAGCTACTTACCATCGGAAACACCTTTTCTGGTAGAGACTCTATCTTACCGCAGATTCCTCACCGGCCCTTCCACCTCCCAGTTCTGTGGAGTAGTCTCATGACAATCTGTTGATAGAACGATTCTATAACTAGACATCTGCACACAAAAAATGTATTAATATTAGGTTTTCTTAAGGCTCCACGTCTGTTGGTATAGACGGAGTATAGAAAGAAAATGACGCCATCGCAAGCAGGTGACGTGTATAAACAGAGGCTGATGTCACGAAAGTCGCAAGCGGAGCCGTGACAATGCATGACGCCACCTGCCGGCACTGGGGGACATTGCTTTGCCAAAGTTTTCTAGAACCAGTCTGACGCCTGGAGGTATTTAAAATGTGAGGAATCTGCACTTAGAAAGAGTCTCTATCAGAAAAGACGTTATGGAAGGTAAGAAAGTTGTTCTTTTAGTCCACAAATCGTCCCTATTATTAATCGTTTTTGTGCTCATGCTTTTCACCCAGCACTTCCAAAAATCTAAATTTTAACACCTAGGTTCCACCAATTCTTCACAGGTGTGTTTCCGCTTCCATCATCTTCCTTACTGTGATGTAACTACTCTGCTCTTAATCAGAAGCTTTCTTCTCTTAAACCTCACTATGTTGTACTTTGCCTGAGACATTCGAGAGCTGGTGAGCGGCTCTGCCCCGCGACAAGACTTTGTCTTAAGAGAGTTAAAAGAAGTTTGTGATTGTTGCCGAGCAATCTTCTCTTGTGTTACTCCCTCCCCTGGCTTGTGTATTAGACTGTTTTACAAATTACCAGACTTAAAGCAACAAACAACTCCTCTCTATACCTGCATATACAGGGCCCACTTCTTGTACTTGTTGCCAGCAGGATAATGGTGCTGTGGAAGATGAAAACCTTACCGCCAACCATCTTTAGCATTTATTTAATAATAGAATCCTTCATAGCCATGAAGCCTCTGTATACCTCACAAAGCATGAAATCTGTATGCAGAGACATCTGCATATGTATGTGTGCATATAAATATATAGAAATTATCTACTGGCGGTCGCCAGTAGATAGTTATAGTTACAACCTATTATCCATAGGAAATCCGCGACATTCTATTTGAATTAACTCTCTTGCCGGTTGACGTATCTTCGCGAAATTTTCAAACTTCGTGGGGCGCTCCGGTCCGCTCCTACCCTGAAAGTCTCGGGGTGATACGTCAAGCGGGGGCCGAGAAAAAAGGGGGGTCCCAAAACGCGTTTTCCCCATGCATTTTCCCATAGGAAACTTTAGACACGGCTACAGCCCGAACTGCTGAACGGAATTACACCAAATTTGGCAAAGAGGTAGTTCTTGGTTCAGAAAGAACCCTTTTGTTAAATGGTGTAATTCCGTTCAGTAGTTGCTGAGAAAATGAAAAGTAAAAAGTTAGTGATATCTAGGGACGAGTAGGGTCCGCGTACCCTCCCGATCACGAGCTGCATGTTAATTGGCTGTCAGCTGGCTGTCAACATTCCGATTCAGGAAATGTTGGCAGCCATTTTGTCCCTCGGTAGAACCGAGGGACAGAAACAAGTGCGCAAAGCGCACAAAGGGGGCAGGGTAGAAACACCCTGACCCCTAGGTTTGCTCAGGGGTCCCACAAGGACCCCTGGGCAAAAAATAATTTTTTTAAAATCGGCAGGATGCGCTCAGGGTGCGCGAATCCTGCCGAAAAAAATTGAAGCGCGGTCTCCCGCGCTTCGATGTTAATTGGCCCCCGGGTGGGCCAAGTCCCGGGGGCATGCTGGGGGGGTTAATTTTATGTGTGGGGGCCTCTAAGGGCCCCCAAGCCCGGGGACCACCACCCCCGGGGCTTTATGTACAATGGTGCGGGAGGGCTCTGAGCCCTCCCGCAGCCCCGGAGACCACCACCTCCCCGGGGCTTCTTTTTTTAATTAAAAACCTGTGTGGGGGGCTCCAGCCCCACACGCCCGGAGACCACCACCTCCCCGGGGCACTAAGAAAAATTACAATGGGGGTCCGTTTTGGACCCCCAGAGCCCCGGGGACCACCACCTCCCCGGGGCTGTGCACTGAATGGGAGGGGGCCGCGCGGCCCCCCTCCTGGAGCTCTTGATGGCCCTGGGGACCACCACCCCCAGGGCCGACTCCTGCAGTGTCCCGGGTGCCTACCCCGGGACACTGCTGTTTGCAATGACAGGACGGGAGCCTCGCGGCTCCCGTCCTGTCATTGCAAACTTGCTTTGGATATTGGAAGAGAGAGCAGGAAACCTGCTCTCTCTTCCAATATCCAAAGCCGATTGCTTTTCCACATGGGGAGCTGCATCTTAGCAGCTCCCCATGTGTAAAAGCAATGCCGGCTCCCGTAGGACACGGGGAGCCGGCGGGACTGTGGGGGGATTGGGGACCCCCCCACAGTCCCCAACGAGAGGGCCAGCCCCGGGGGATGGGGTCCCCGGGGCAAGTAGTGGCCCGGGAGGGGGGCCACGCGGCCCCCCTCCCCAAAAAAAAAAAAATTTAAAAAAAAAAAAAAACGATCGGGCCCGCAGGCCCCGCCCCCTTCCTTCACCACTCTGCAAACGCGCCCCCTGGCGCGTTTGCAGAGGGGGAACAAATTCCCCTTGAATACTGGGGGTCCCTGGGGGCCAACTAGCCCACCAGGAACCTCCAGTATGCGCCAGGGGCTGCCTTGCAGAGAGGTGTACAGAGGCCACGCCCCTTTTACACCTCTCTGCAACGCAGCTCTATGGCGCTTTTTGGAGGTATATGGTGGGCTAGTTGCACCCCAGGGACCCTCAGGATTCAAGGGAGTTAATCCCCCGACTTAAAACGCGCCACGGGCGTGTTTGCACAGTGGTGAAGGGAGGGGCGGGGCTTCAGGTGACATGTGTGCAAACAGGCCCGTGGCGCGTTTTAAGATGGGGAATTAAATCCTCTTCAATCCTGAGGGTCCCTGGGGCCAACTAGCCCAACAGGTACGTCCAGAAAGCGCCACAGAGCTGCGTTGCAGAGAGGTGTAAAAGGGGTGTGGCCTCTGTACATGTCTCTGCAACGCAGCCCCTGGCGCATACTGGAGGTTCCTGGTGGGCTAGTTGGCCCGTAGGGACCCTCATGATTCAAGGGGACTTAATCCCCCAACTTAAAACGCACCACGGGGCGCGTTTGCACAGATGTCACCTCAGGCCCCGCCACCTCCCTTCACCATTGTGCAAATATTCCTCTAAAATCAGCCGAAATCCGAATTCCGATTTACTCACCTGTTATCAGGAGAGACCTCAGTGCTGCATCTTTCAGCCCAGTACTGATCCTCAAAAGTAATTTTAACCGTACTTACCAGTAACTTGAATTTCCTTCCATAGGATATCATTGCCTGCTTTTTGCTGAAAAAGTTTCTAAGTGTTGATTTTTGAAACATACAAATATTCCTCTAAAATCAGCCGAAATCCGAATTCTGATTTACTCACCTGTTATGAGGAGAGACCTCAGTGCTGCATCTTTCAGCCCAGTACTGGTCCTGAAAAGTAATTTTAACCGTACTTACCAGTAACTTGAATTTCCTTCCATAGGCTAACATTGACTGGTTTCACTTGGAAATTCTTCTAAGTGTGGAGTTTTGGAACTTTAAAATATTCATCTAAAATCAGCCGAAATACGAATTCCGATTTACTCATCTGTTATCAGGAGAGACCTCAGTGCTGCATCTTTCAGCCCAGTACTGATCCTCAAAAGTAATTTTAACCGTACTTACCAGTAACTTGAATTTCCTTCCATAGGATATCATTGCCTGCTTTTTGCTGAAAAAGTTTCTAAGTGTTTATTTTTGAAACATACAAATATTCCTCTAAAATCAGCCGAAATACGAATTCCGATTTAATCACCTGTTATAAGGAGAGACCTCAGTGCTGTATCTTTCAGCCCAGTACTGGTCCTGAAAAGTAATTTTAACCGTACTTACCAGTAACTTATATTTTCTTCCATAGGAATCCATGGTCTGGTTTTCAGCAGAAAAGTTTCAAAGTGTCGATTTTCACAAACTACAAATATTCCTTAAAAATCGCCTGTATGACTTAAACGCATTCTTTCAACTGTTTACAGGAGATGCACCAGTGCTGGATCCAGGATCCAACACTGAGTAAGAAAAAGTAACGATAACAGTTTTTACCTGCTAAGTGAATTTCCTTCCATAGGATAACATTGGTGATTCTGTGAGAAAAAGTTTCAAAGTGTCAACTTTTAAAATACAATAATATTCCTTAAAAATCACGACTGTAACCAAAACGCTTTTACTCAACTGTTTACAGGAGATGTACCAGGACTGAATCTAGGATCCAGTCCTGTGGTTAGAAAAGTAATCCATAAAGTAACTAATTGCATTTAACTAGAAATTCACATTGAGCTGAATGTTGCATTGTGTTTGAAAATGTGTTGCCCATTGCAACAACTGTAACTACTGTACTTAAAAGTCTATTGCCTATGTGCAAAGTATTTAAACTAAAGTAATTCATTCTGAGAAAGTATTTTTTGTAATGTAATGTATAATGTAATTACAATGTAATTTAAAAAATAAAATATGTAAAAGAAATTGTTTCTAAAAATGTAGTAAATCAGTATGAAAAAAATTAATATAAAAATTAATACATTTAAAAATTGTCATTTAAAAAACCTTTGAAATTCACTGAAAAAACCGTAGGTTTCAGGCACGTTATAGTTACAAATTAGCATTTTAAAAACCTTTGAAATTCACTGAAAAAACCATAGGTTTCAGACACGTTATAGTTAGAAATTTGCATTTAAAAAACCTTTGAAATTCACTGAAAAAACCAGAGGTTTTAGGGACAGTTATAGTTAGTTGGACATTGCACTCGTACAAAACCCGTGAAATTCCCCCGTTATAGTTAGTTCAGCTAACTATAACTCGCGCCCCGCAATGCACTGCTGATGACGTCACATATTACATCACTCATGACATGGTCAGTGACATCACTGATGACATCACTGATGACATCTCAAATGACATCACTGATGACATCATCCACGTGATAATCTGATGCAGCTCCTCACACCCTAATATAACCTTTGATACACCCAATCTAAATTACAGAGTGCCATTCGCAAAACCATAGACACTCCAACACCAATAACTACATACCCACTCACTGATTCTTAGGTCTACACACACACATCCACTCACTCACCCGTACAGTCACTCATACTTATGGTCACTCAGTACAGGACTATCATATGCACTCTTACTCCTATATAGACACTCAAACACCGCCACTCATCCATAGAGGTACTCACACACCTAGTCAGTCATGCAAATAATTAAACACACTGCCATTTACTCACCTATACAGTTATACACACACCAGCTCACTTAATCATACAAATACTAGCACATTGTTACGCTCTTATACAATCACTGATACAAGCACACACTCATCCATACAGCCACTATCACAATCACTCACTCTCGCTTATAGCTATTTATATACTCCAATACACATATATACTGCCTTTCACATATTTAGTTACTCACACATGTACCACTGGGACATACATTCACTCACTAACACACTCTTACACACACTTACCCACCCATACAGTCTATCACAGATGCACTCTTGAAACCATCCACCCAGTGAATCACCCACTCACACATCTATGCACAGTCGCACACACCCCATCCACACAAACACTCAGGCACCCATACAGATACTCATAGAACCAATAAATAACCCATATAGACACTCATGTAGCTATTCGCAAATCCATGCATCCACTTACACACCAACAGACGGATACAGACATTCACACAGTTTAGTCACTAACCCATGCATTCAGTAAGATACGTTTAATCACTCACTTGTAGAGTCAGTCACGCACGTACTAAATCATCCATTCTGACACTTATACACCCACTCATTCTTCAATACGCCTTTCCCTATATATATTAAACATATTTAAACTTTACAGAAACACACAGTCACTGGATGATGTCATCAGTGATGTCATTTGAGATGTCATCAGTGATGTCACTGACCATGTCATGAGTGATGTAATATGTGACGTCATCAGCAGTGCATTGCGGGGCGCGAGTTATAGTTAACTGAACTAACTATAACGGGGGAATTTCACGGGTTTTGTACGAGTGCAATGTCCAACTAACTATAACTGTCCCTAAAACCTCTGGTTTTTTCAGTGAATTTCAAAGGTTTTTAAATGCAAATTTCTAACTATAACGTGTCTGAAACCTATGGTTTTTTCAGTGAATAGAGATATGTATATATAATATAAAGTTTTTCTTTTCTTCAGTACTTCACTTGATCTTAGGGAAACCCACATACAAAAGAGAGAAAAATAACTACTGTAAGAATATGCAGATCGTGTTACATCACAGCAATATATATCAGCATATAATACTACTGAAATTTGAAAACGGACAAAATATATAGAAAAAAACGGAGTTAAAGTAAAAATGCTAACAACATATCATGAATCCATATGGTGAAATGGATCTGTGAGCATACTGCAGGCGCACTCTGAAACATGTACAGAGGTCTTCTGTGGATTTTGGCGGTTACACGGTACTACTACTACTACTACTACACTGCTGATACTACTACCACCATCACTTCTACCACTCTTATTACTACCAGTACTACCATAGCTGCTACCACTACTGTTACTATCCCCACCACTACTACTGCTACCATCATCTCTTCTACCACTACTATCGCTTGTATTACTTCTACTACGACCACTGATGCTACTACTACTATCACTGCTACTATTACACTTACATTGCACCTCACAACTGAAGATCTGAAGGAACTGGACATTATTCTACATAATTACCTGCCAACAACGAATGCAGATGGCAAAATTACTTTAATTTAAGATTTTTGTAAAAGTGCTCCACATATGGGTAGTGCAAAATACACCCTGTTACTTAATCAAGTTGCGAAGTGAATTTGGGCTACAGAAACAGCCCACATTTGCTGTGCGGGTGAAGCTGAAAATTGGGAGAATTTCTGTGGTTTTGTGCAATTTGTGCTGGTTTTCTCTGGCCAGCAATCATGATCTCGGGAGAACCTAACCATCCCCGACCACTGGTGAGTTTGAGGTTTACGGTCAGCTCATTGGATGTGTAGGAGTTATTATTTTTTTTTTTTATTTCACACTGCAAATAATATTGAGTATTAATAATTTTTATCATGAATTGCAGTCGCAAATAATTAATTAATACGTTTGCAGTTGAAGCAAGTTTTATAAATGACTTAGACGTGTGTTTATTAAAGTGTCTTGGTTCAGCCGCATTTTAGTGAAAACTGCAATAATGGTAGAATGGATGCTGTTTCTCTCTCTGAGTCCTTGCTTCTGCATCTATCCCTCTCATCGAGGCTTTTTGCCTTGCTTCTCTCCACACAAGCTTTGCAAAACAGGAAACAAAAAAAGATATCATCTAGTGTTTTTCCAAAATGTGCATGTTACTTGAATGAACTTCTCGGTGTTCGAATACTGGTGTAAAATGTTGCTAAAGTCCAAGGACTCTACTGCTGTAATTCTGCTGATGGGATAGTACACTGAACTGCTGTGTGGACCATTGCGTTCTGGATGTTGCATTTTAGCTGAACTTCCAATGACAATATGTCACTGAGGCTGCTCGAAGCTTACTTAGATGTGTGACGTCAAAGCTTCTGATTTGCCCAATATCGATCATGCCAATTTGAATGTGTGCTTTTAGCTAATTTCTTATGTGAACATTGTGTATAAGAACCCCTTGATTTTGGGAGTGAGCCAGAGATTTTCCCTTTCCACTAGAGATACTGTCTATTTTCCTTGTAAATCTGACAGAGTTTTTTAAAGCTTTCCTTCGTGCTGCTATACTGTCCAAATTAATTGATTTTTGTTGCTCATTTGAGACTTTAATGATTTATTGGCTTTTTGATTATTCTGTATAACTTTACAAACTGAGCCTCCATGGCATTTATTCTGTGCTGCCCGATTTTAAAATTTGTGTAGTAAAACTCTTAAATTTTTCCTTGATTTAGAGCTCAGTTTTTGAGTGATCTTCATGACTTAATATGTTATTTGTTAAACTGATGATGGTGGTGGGGTGTCCTCTTACGCTAGATCAGTGTGGAAGCAGAGCCTCCTGAGGTAAATGGTGAGATTTTATAATTTTGAGGTGTCATGGTTATAGGGGTACAGTCTTGACTATTGGGGTCCAGAGGTTCCACTCCCACACTTGTTTTTGACTTTTTTAATTGATAGCTAATCCGTGAAATTTAGCGGATTCGTGCCAGATCCACTTACACTTCCGGTGGGATGAAAAATAAATGCAGAAAGCCCTAGTTCTAAGGAGTATCACAGCCTTTGATTTCTGAGTTTGTTCTAGATCTTTGCAGCCTGGACCGAAAGCTGCATTATAACTTGGTGCATAGGTCCAGGATGGATTGTTTACACAGGATAAGTATATGTTACATGTGTGACATTAGTTACATTGCTTTTTAAAAGGTCACATAAGTGTTTGAATCATAGGTTGATTCAGTTGCATAGGTTGTACTTTTATTACCTGTGTCACTTGGATGGGTAGGTTGTACGTGTGCCACATGTTTCGTGCAGACTGGAGTGTGTTTGGAATGTAAGGGAGAGCCCCCCAAACCACCCAACCTTGTAGATCGTAGGCCTGAGCATACCTTGCACACAAAGTACCCCAAGACCATGCAGAGCTTTGAACGCCATTATGAACAACATGAATCGCATAAGACTGCTGGGGATCACCGCACACTAGCTGTTTGGAGGTAGAGATATGTCTATGGATATGGGTCTCTGTTTTGCACTCATCAAATCTTCCTAATGGTACATGTACATTTGTGGCACTACTGGACCTTCTGCCGCGGCAAATCAACAGAGGAAATGTATAAAGCATGCACAGATGCTGTAATTTATACATGCTTTCTTCGTCAAGTGATCAGCTTTTTTATAAACCTCTTGTAGAACATTCTTCCATGGTCGGGTTAAGCATTACTAGCAAATTCTTTTCAGAATGCTCTCACTAGATGATTCCTGGGAGTGGGAAATGCCATATTTTCAGTGGAGTTGAGCATGCGGGATAAATAGTGTTTGTAAATGTATTTATAAGGTTTTATTCAGCGCAAACCTGACCCTTATGGGTATCAGAGCGCATTACATGTATTCTGGATATAGGTAGAATAGACAGCAACATCATCAAGGACAGCACAAGTGTAACAAAGTCCTCAAACAAATCCCCTCCGGGACCATTATAAAGACCATGGCTACAAACTTAATGTGTAAGACATAAACATGTGTAAATAATATGGGATATATCATGTCTGGGAGTAGAGTTCATCAAAGAGTAACTATTGTGAGATCTAACACAGAAATTTGTTAACCAATATCACTTTAACTTCTTTCTCGAATGAAGCAGTTGATGGATTCAGTCTGACTTCAAGGGGTATGGAGTTTAAGAGTCTCGGGGCAATACCTATGAAGGCTCGGTTATATGTTTTCAACTTCTAGAATTTCGGAGGTTTCAGCAGTAAAGTGCTAGCGCCTCTGGATGCTCTACAACTACCAGATAGCTCCAGTTTTTGTGCAAGGTATCTCAGTGTGTTGAAGTGTAGGGCTTTATGTGTCATGCAGGCAATTTTTAATTTAATCCTTGCCTCAAATGGGAGCCAGTTAAGAGATTTCAGATCCAAAGTGCTGTGGCTGTTTCTTTTAGATCCTGTAATGAGCCTAGCAGCAGAGTTAAGAAAAGCCCTTAGTGGCACCAACTTAGATCTGGGTAGACCACAGTGGGTTGCACTTCCATAGTCCAACCTGGGAATTGGTAGGGCTTGAACAGCGGATTTGAAGTCATCAGAAGGTAGGATGGGTCTTGTTTTTCTTAAGATGTTCTCATGGAAGTTCGCTCCTTTAGTAGCAGAGCTAATGTGGTCCTGCATGTTCAAGTTCTTGTCAAGCTTTATTCCCAAAGACCTCATTGAATCTGTAATGTGTGGTACGCAGTTAAGGGCTGTTAGTTGTTTCAACCATTCTGAGATGTCCTGAGAGTGTTTGGGAGGAGGAATTAAGAGGAATTCCGTTTTGAGAGTGTTTAGTTTAAGATGGTTACAAGCCTGCCAATTTTGCGTTTTTTGTAAGGTTGTGTTGAGTCACCTAATACCTTTGGGGGAACAGATTTTCAAGTACAGTTGGGTGCCGTCGGCGTACATGTGACAGTGGATGTTGGATGGATTCAGCACTTCGGTTAGAGGTTCCATGAACAAGTTAAAGAGAGTGGGTGAGGGAGATTCCCAGCGGGAGTTCCTGGCTGCACCGTTCGAGAACGACGAGATACACGAAGCCATCATGCAACTGAAGTCTGGGAAGGCCCCAGGCTCGGACGGCCTCCCTATCGACTTCTATAAAACATACATGACGCAGCTCCTCCCCATTCTCAAGAATGTCTTCAATGAGGCGCAGGAAGTGGGCCATCTTCCTCCATCCATGCGGCTCGCCCTGATATCCTCCCTCCTGAAACCTAGCAAACCCGCGGACTGTTGCGATTCATACCGGCCCCTCTCTCTGATAAATAGATCCTGGCCAAACTCTTGGCCAACCGTCTCACTCGCCTCATGGAAAAGCTAGTTCTACCCGATCAATCAGGCTTCATTCCCGGGCGTGCCACGTCACATAATCTCCGCACGCTTTTCTCTATATTGCGGACGGTAGACCCGTCAGTGCCCATGGCAGCTGTTTTCCTCGATGCCACTAAGGCATTTGACTCGGTTGAATGGGACTACCTCTTCACCATCCTCCAAAACATGGGCATGCCGAAGGGATTTCTCTCCTGGGTCCGCCTGTTGTACACCGACCCCGTAGCCAAGGTCCTTATCAACGGTCACTCCTCTCCCGCCTTCTCCATCACCCGCGGTACGCGTCAGGGCTGCCCCCATTCCCCACTTCTTTTCGCCCTTGCTGTTGAACCACTCGCGGCTCGGGTCCGGCAATACCACCACGACAAGGCCCTTCGATGCTCACTCCGACCTATTCTTATCTCCTTATACGCGGATGATGTTACGCTCTATGTGAGGGAACCACAGCTAAACCTTAACCCGCTACTCCGGGAGTTTGTGCGGTTTGGAGGGCTCTCTGGTGTTCATATAAATTGGGCCAAATCCCAACTCTTCCCCCTCAACTCGTCCGTGGTACTTTTCACTCCAGACTTTCCTATTGAGTGGTGCGCTGGGGAGGTGAAATACCTGGGGATCTGGGTCTCTGCAGATCGAGACGAATTGCTACGCCTCAATTATGGTCGCGCCCTGGAGAGTATTAGAGAGAGTGTCACACGCTGGATAGCACTGCCGCTCTCCGTTGCGGGGCGACTTTCACTCATCAAAATGGTCATACTCCCCAAACTCCTATACCTCTTCTTAAACATACCGCACGACCCGGGCAGGCATTTTTTCCTCCTCCTCCGCACTGAGCTGATACGACTTACCTGGGGTGGCAAGCAACCCAGGATACAATGGGACACCCTCACACGGCCATATTCGCAAGGGGGTTTTGACGTACCAAACTTTGAACTCTATTACCTATGTGCACAGGCTCACTATGCCCATTACTGGTTCCACCCCCCCAAATACATGCCCCAAGTTGCCACTGAGCAATGGTTATCTGACCCCATACCACTTGAAGGCGCCATCTTCACTATAGTGGCGTCGCGCACTGACGTTCCAACACCTGTTACCAACACTGTGAGGGCATGGCAAACCATCGCCAGGCGCACCCAGACTCCTGTGCTCTACTCATCCCAGCTCCCTCTAGTATATCACCCGAAGATGCCTCTCCTACAGGAGGGACTTTTTCGGAAAACTCGAATCAAACACGGGATTGCGACCTGGGGAGACCTTTACTTGAACGGTCAATTTCGTACATCACAGCAACTTTTTTCTAGGTGCCCACCATCCCCAATGGACCTTTTCCTTTATGTCCGTCTCCGCCAAGGCCTAAAAGAGCACATACCTGGCTACCCGCGCGAACCATTAGAATCTGTCTCGTTACGTCTTACACTGCGCCGCGATGGGGCCCCACACCTAGTTTCTACACTTTACCATACTCTCTTTACCGTGCAGGGTCCCATACAGCACACAGCCCGAGATAAATGGTCGGCGGAGATGGGTCTTGCCCTTACCGATGAGCAGTGGACCTATTGTTGTCTGCAGACAGAGCGCAGCACCTCCAGTAGCCGACTTCGTATCTTACATTATAAGTTCCTTCATCGCACATATTATACACCGGCTAGACTTCGTCGCTATAATCTACGAGACAATGATAGATGTGACCGCTGCTGCGCTGATGGCGCTGATGTCCTCCATTTGGCCTGGAGCTGCGGCGCAGTTCAGGACTATTGGTGTCAAGTCCTTACGGCACTAGATCAAATGGCACTTCTGCGCCTGCAGCACACTCCCCTTCTCGCCTTATTAGGTTACACTCAGCCCCTTGCTGGGCCATGCCAGAAATTCGTTTCCTTCGCCCTCCTCTTAGCAAAGAGACAGATAGCATGCAAATGGGGGCGGGGCAGGGCACCTAAATTCAAGGATTGGCTCCATGATATGGTTTTTTGGCAGGAACAAATGTACACATTTGCTGAATTGCTTCCCCCCTCCTCTCGCCCCCGAGACAACTGGGGCCCTCTAACGTCATATCTCCTGTCCCATCCTCTTGCCGATGATGATGTCGCACGGACTGCATCTGTTGTAAAAGACTGAATCAGATTTGCCCTAATGTGTGGGTTTGCATCCCACTGACATGCTTGCTGTAACCCTAACTTCCAGTGCCTGTGACCTGACTCAATACTTACTGTGTTGCCTTTGATACTAAGTACCACCCTATGCATCACCGTTTGTCATACTTCTTATTGTGCT
Organism: Calotriton arnoldi; assembly: GCA_963921515.1. NCBI lineage: Eukaryota > Metazoa > Chordata > Amphibia > Caudata > Salamandridae > Calotriton > Calotriton arnoldi. The sequence continues at coordinate 1,217,265 of CAWUFW010001624.1, read as the reverse complement.
TGTGATTCACTGCTTTTTAGCCTTCTGAATACGCCTATACAGTGGAAATGATGCTTTGCTTGTACCTGCCATTGTTCCTCATGTTTGTTTCAAAATGCATAAATAAATAAAAATTAAAAAAAAGAGTGGGTGAGAGCGTGGATCCTGGAGGGACCCCTAGTGTGATCTGTGTCGGGTTGGATAGGGACATCTTAACCTTGATTCTTTGAGTTCTATTGTGGAGAAACGCAAAGATTCGCAATTAGGAAATCGCAAAACAGGGCCTTCATACATCTGGCCCTTAGTGCTGATAAGATTTTGAGAATGGTGCTTTGATCAAAGGTTTTGAATATGCTCCAAGAAGCGTTATTCTTGGGACTGTGGAGTAAGAGACATGGTGACTTCACGTTCCAGGACGGGGGTGTGCTAATAAGAGGTGTGAAAGACAGGTGTTCCTTAGCTGTACGCAAATCGATCTCTTTCTTTTTTGTCTTTTCCATGAAGAAGGAAGCAAAATCCTCACAGTTTGGGAGTGAATTAGACCCAGTAGAGGAAGGGTTGGGTTGCCTATTGGATTGTAGCTTGACAAGTTCACAAGTTCAGACAATTGTTTTGATGATTTTTTGCTTTATCCACTTGGTTTCTAAAGAAGTTCGCATTTGAGCTTCTGATGCGTTTGTTGTAAATGCTTCTGAGTGATCGCAAGTGTCGGAGGTGTTCGAGGGACAATGAGAGTCTCCACAATCATTCAGGTAATCTAAGCTTTCATCTTTCTGCATTGAGGCTGTCATTAAACCATGGTTTTGAGTCTTTGGTGGACACTCTTTTTAGCTGTAAAGGAGCTATTGAGTCTAGGATATTCAGCATGGAGTTATATGTTGGTGTTGTGGCCCTTTAGCATCACTCGAGACAAACAAAAAGCAAAGTGAGTCCTTAAGAAGGAATTTCGAGGAAGCGTCACTTTTACCGATTATTTGCTGTGTTTCCATTGCTGTGAATCACACAATTCTAAAGGTTAGTGTGAACATGGCATAAATGATCCTGTTTTGTGCAAAGCTTTGCATTACTGACTCTGAATGGGATCCACTCTTTGCTGTTAATGGGAGTCTTTTATGTACTTGGGGCACTTCAGTAGACAGCCCTGAGGGTAAGAGTCCCCCATATACACATTATTGTGTATCTAATCGGTAGGCAAGAGAGCAGGAGATATGTGGGTTTCTTGAAGGTTAATTTAGCAAAACCCAGAGTTTTATTTCTCAGACAATATCCACCATTTTCTACATCCGCATATTAACCTTTGCCTTCATCTTCTGTCCTGTCTATCCTATAGCTAACTAGTGAGCTACTCTTTGCTATGTTAGCATCAAATTGTTAGCTGACGTTTGACCACTACCATTAGACGGGGACAGGGGACGCCGTTTCCCCACGCCCGGTCCTTGAATTGACCTTGCAGTGCACTATGGGCAAGATTGTTGGCCCGTGTGGCATGTTTCACAGCGCTGGTCACTGTAATCATAGCCCATGCTATGAAAGAGGTCATCCCACACTAACAAACCGTGCTTGTAGCTGACTGTGTGTGGGCATCAGGCGTGCGTAAGGCAGCATGTAACACACCCAACAACCAAGGATCGCTTGCCTCGCCACTAGTGCGAGTGGGGAAGTGGTAGTGAGGCAGTGACGAACAGGTTCCATAATTCATCACAGCCCTGCAATTGTTGCATTCTGTCTTAAAGAGCAGCACCACCAGTGCTTAATTTGAGCCGGTGGTTTCCGGTGCTCGGCATCGGCACATAATTGTCAACACCAGCACTGTCTGCCTAATTTAGAAATAACCACAAAAACTGTTAATTAGTAATTCAATATACATTAAAAATGACTATTTCCTTCCGCCTAAGCCATTTTTCTAGCTTTGGGGGGCTGAAATAGTCCGAAATGTCACATGTGTAGGAGTGTGATGGTAAGTAGTTGTGTTGTTACTATCATTGGCAGCATGGCAGGGGCAATGTGTGATGCAAGCTGCAGTGGCCTCTGACGAGAGCCCTGGCACTTATTGTTTTACAAATTAAGCACAGAGCACCACAGAGGCTGAGGAGACCAGTTCCCACTAACTACCACTTTATTCATAGCTTAAGTATAAACTTTTAAATAAAAAAAGTGGATTTGGGGATGTCTCACTTTTGAATTTAAGATTATGTCACTGCACGGAGTGGCCTTTATTAGAATTAGTGAACCGTACCCCATTCTACCCTGATGATTTTATTTTATTAATGACTTAAGAAGTAAGTCTGTTGTCTTGTGTCTCCAATATACATACATATTTATTGTTATACTTGGATCAACAATATGGTCTATTGAACCAGATATAAGAGATTTTTGGACAGTTTGGATCCTGACTTGAATATTTTAAGGTAATCTGAAATGTGATGATCATGGGAAAGAGACACAGTAAAGAAAAGTAATTGCCTATGGTCACACAATTTGGTCAAGCTGTGAAGCTGGGATTGAAACTAGGATCTCATTACCAGGGCCCCACAACTAGTTTTTTGCCCGGGCCCCATAAGATTTTCTGACTGGCTGAGTGTGACTACCAAATGACAAAACACATACTTAAAACTGTAATCCTTTGCTTCTGCGGCAAAATACTATCGAGGTGGGTTTGTCTAGCATTGGACCTCATCTGGTTTTTGGACCTTCTAGGCCCTCTCTGTCTGTGTGGCTGGGCCAATACGTTAAACACTAACAGCACCGTCTCCTCAACTCATTCGGAATGAAATACATGTTCACTTGCCTCAGTGGGACAACTTTGGTCCTCGTTCCCATTCCCGATTCATGGTGCTCTTCATCTTTTACCACACTGTATCCTTAACATTGTGTTATGATGTTAGCGCTTGTGTGTATGTATGTATATATATATATATATATATGTCATTTCTGCCACCTCATAATACTCTACAGTATACCAACAAACATCTCCTCCAGTGTTTCTTAAAATTCTATTCTTTTGCTTTCCACCAAGTTTTTATTTCTGGCTCCATTTCAGGGATCACTTTGCTTCAACGCATGGTGGTCTCCTTTCACCTTAGTTTACATACAATAGCAATACTCAGATCTTTTTTCTAAACTCCCTGTTTCTAGAAGAATCCTCACTGTCGTCAACTCAAGGTAACCGTGTACTGTTTTGGGTCAGACCTGCTGAGTCTCTATTCTTCTTGCTATTTTTATTATCATCGTCATCATCATCGTTGTTATTTTAATTTTCATTATTTTTTATTATTATTGTTGTTGTAGTTATTATTATTAGGGTGTCTAACGCACTCACAAGAGGTGCACTAAATTCATGATGGGTTTGTGTTGAGTAACCTCAGGGTTCTTACATGCTTGCATTGCTTTGTCAGGTTAAAAAGTAAAATAGAAAGAATAAGTTTTTAATTTGATTCTTGTCTCAGTGGGTATTAGGTCTTCATCCCCATTCCTCTCTCAGTGACCCGAAGCTCCCCCTGACCCGAAGCTCAGCTCCCATCTGTCCCTCTGTAGAGTCTTTGACCCCGAGTGCAACTTACACTACCTTTGTGTAGTTCTTGTGTCCAGACAAAAAAGGCATCTTATTTCCAGAAGTTGTACTCCTAGTTATTTAACTCCTTCTTCTCTTTGTTTTTTAGGTCTCCCCAATCTGACCAGAGCAAGCTGGCAAAAGACCTATTGTGAGCTTACAAAGGGCTTGCAGCCCTTCCATTAATTACCATTGGTTAGCTCTATTCTGAATCATTTGCTTGAGTCTTATTTGATGGCGGGCCTTCCTCATCTTGTATTTGTCCCTCCTCTGGAGCATAGCTTCATTACGATCCTTTTCATTGGGTGGCTTGTATCCTTCCTCTGCTTTCATTTAGAGAACTACTTTTTTTCTTTTTCAATCAGCACTCTACAAGAGTGCATGTGTTTTCTAGCTCTCGCCCTTGTATGCTGGTTACCCCTTCAATCCCCCCCAACCCCCGACTGTGTTGCTCCCCACCCCTCTCAGCTTGTCTGCAAATGCACAGCAACAGGGCTGGAGTATGTCTGAAGGGCTGACAGGTTGCTTTTGTTTTATGTCCTGTATTTCACATATTGCATGAAAGCACAAGCTCTGGCACACAAAATGGGGGAATGGTTATCTGCTCATCCAGATGATGTCTGAGGGAGAAGATGTACTTAGCATGACACTTCTTCTGGAGGTAAATTTGCTCCCTGTGCTACTGCAGAGGAGCAAATGGCTGAATCAAGTAGAAAGTAAATTATGCCTTGGTGAGCATTTCCCTTTACATTATGGTACATCCTTATTCTTTTTTTAATCTTTTGTTTTTTTTAATTCTTTTCAGAGTTTCCTGAGTGAAACGTTTTTGAAAAATAACCCACACCAGTTATAAAGATGGAAATCATTGAATTTAATGTACAGTTTTGAGATACCTTAACATATGTGTTTGTTTTGTCTCCAGTTGTTTTTGAAAAAAATACTTTTACTTTTTTTTAAATGCTTTAGAAACAAATATTGGCAAAGCCAACAGCTTGGCACTCAAATAATGAAGGTGAGACCTATTAGCTTTGCTAATGATTATCTTACTTGAAGTATATCTTCCTTAAGTGTGTTTTTGCTCTAATATTGTGGTTTAGTTTACTCATACCTGTCAGTACCGTTGTAATGTACCCGCAACAGTGGTTTCATACTGTGACGTTGCCACCCCTTAGGCATGCAGTTATCCAGAGGTAGGGTCAGTGCTTCCATAAGGCATTGTAAAGCAGTAGCCTTATGGCACTGATAAGTAGTGTAGGCAAATTTGTGAGAACAGCAATAAATTGTCCTTTTTTTTAGTTAATCTGAAGCACTCCAGCTGGTAAAATTCAATTTTGCCTAGATTACCATTCCTGTCCAAGGGAACTTGTGGCACAAGCAAGGCATAAGACATGTGACTTTTGACACATTATGTGTGAAAAACAAAAACCTTAGCATTTTAGTAATTCGTTGCTGTGGGAGCAGAACAAAACTGTGTTTTGCTCAAAGACAGCTTAGAAATCACTGAGCTGCAGCCTTCTGAGGAGTCCCAATAAGAAAGAAATGCATGAAAGTTTGCCTGGCATGTATTCGTCTTGTGGTTTGGGCTCTCCTGGCCCTTGTGTGTTGACTTATCAGGCCCATATGGGAAAACATCTCTCGTATGTATTCACACTGTAAATCTGACCCTCTGTTCTGCACAACTACCACCACTCTTCGCTCATGTTCAGCGCACAGATCCAGCCAATGTCATTAAATATTTAACATCCAATTCATGTTTTTGCAGACTTCCTAAGAGAACACTCCGTATCCCTCCATCCTCCACAGCTCAGCTATGAGCTCAAAATCCTCTCTGAAGACCTCTGGCATAGACAGCATCCTCCTCCATCCTCATCGCGCCCAGTTTGTCTTGTTTCACTACTCTCTGGAGGTGCTTTTGTTGTTAATTCTTGCTGGCAGCCTGCATCATATTCACTGATTCTGTTCTCCTTTTAAGCCTTGGTACCATTTATTATATTACTTTTGAAAGTGGAATTCCTTCATCTTTTTAGGTCTGGGATTCGACAGCTAAGCAGTTAAATAGACCTATTGCTTACAGTATATACAGAGTGGACTTTGGGCCTGCTCCTTTCAACCATTGGCTTATTCAACTAGCCTCTTTCAGCCATTGGTTTAATATTTTGTCAATCACTTCTTGGCTAAGTTCAGTGGAGTTTTATCTCTCACTTAATGCCATTGGCTGTTTGGGTGTATTCTTCTGCCTCCACTCGAGTGATTGAATTGAGCTGCACAAGGGACTACTTTACAGCTATCGCCCTCCATTCGCTTCTGTTGGCTTGGATCTGCTTACACTGCATGTTTTAGCACATTAAACTAAGACTAAGAGATGGTGCACATTAAGCTGCTAGAATTACCCAAATTCCTCACATGTAGAGAAGAAACTAGCATTAAAGTAAGAGGAGCAGAATGAAGAAAAACAGAGCAGCTCTGTACCTAGCAGGCGATTATATGAAGTCCACTGTTCCTTATCCCTTAACAACCCCGATGACTGCACAGATTATCTCTTTTCATTACAGGCCATGGTCGGCCGATAGCTGCATTAACAGGTTGGCCCATGCACGGAGGCGGTGGCTGCATTCACTGCACCAATGCCATTGACTAGGTTCATTTCTGAAAAGGGCACAAGAGTTATGTAGGGTGCCAGCTGGCATGATGGCAGACAATTCTGCACTCAAACCCCAAGCAGCACAACTGCTGGGTGGGGAGAGTCATTCGACCCTTGGGAAGTTCAGAACAACTTAGCAGGAAGAATTGTGTGGTAGTCACGGCCATCCCTGGCCACCCCCAACATTTACTTCACAGCTGCAGTCTAGGGGGTGAGCGCGGCTCCACAGCCACTGGAATAATCAAATCACCATTTGCTATGGAGCGCATGCTGCCTTTGAGCCCATGCCTCAAATGGCCTCACACATCCCCCACACACAGTGTACAGAAAGGTGTGCACAGCATCTTGGGCCTTGTGATTTACCATCTTGTTGGTTTTTGTCTTGAATTAAGCAAACACAAGGAGATGATGGACGGAGTGCTGAAACTTTTCAGACACTCACCCCCAGTCAAAGATCTGGGTTGAATCCATCATCGTTCTTTAGCTCACTTTGCCACCCCAGTTCAGACACAGCTATATGCAAATCAGTCTTGACCCTGTGTCTCATGGGAACAGTCCAGCCCGAACTGCCAAGCCAAGTCTTCCCTGGACCGGAAACAAGCATCCTGGGACCGGTTTTGGGCTAACAGCCCTCATCAGCCAGGCCAGCTTAAATCCAGTGGCAAAGTGAGCAAGGGACCCACGTCTGGGCATACCCTGCCAACTTAGGGCGAACAAAGCAAACACAAGGAGATGATGGACGGAGCGCTGAAACTTTTCAGACACTCGCCCCCAGTCACAGATCTGGGTTGAATCCATCATCGTTCTTTAGCTCACTTTGCCACCCCAGTTCAGACACAGCTATATGCAAATCAGTCTTGACCCTGTGCCTCATGGGAACAGTCCAGCCCGAATTGCCAAGCCAAGTCTTCCCTGGACCGGAAACAAGCATCCTGGGACTGGTTTTGGGCTAACAGCCCTCATCAGCCAGGCTAGCTTGAATCCAGTGGCAAAGTGAGCAAGGGACCCATGTCTGGGCATACCCTGCCAACTTAGGGAGAACAAAGCAAACACAAGGAGATGATGGACGGAGCGCTGAAACTTTTCAGACACTCACCCCCAATCACAGATCTGGGTTGAATCCATCATCGTTCTTTAGCTCACTTTGCCACCCCAGTTCAGACACAGCTATATGCAAATCAGTCTTGACCCTGTGCCTCATGGGAACAGTCCAGCCCGAACTGCCAAGCCATGTCTTCCCTGGACCGGAAACAAGCATCCTGGGACCGGTTTCGGGCTAACAGCCCTCATCAGCCAGGCTTGAATTCACACGTATCCCATCACAGCATCTACACGACCTTCAGTCCCAAGATGTCCCCTTAGTGCCCAGAAGCACTTTGGAACACACTGAGCTCTACGAGAAGTCTGCCACCATCCTTCTCCTAATGTTTGCAAGATTAATTTGCTCTACAACTGCTGAAGGATGACTTTTACAAGCACATATCAACAGGTCTCTGAAGACCTTGCAACATCTACTGCTTGTGTGTGCATTTCTTCAGACACAGACTTTGTATCTTGTGTTATTGATTCCTACAGAGTGCCTGACTCGCCAAAGGCTTCCTGGCGCTAGAGAAAGGGTGTGTCGCTAGAGGAAGGGTGTGTCAATCAGATAACCCTCACAAGAGAAGAGCCAGATTCAAATATGGAGATTTCAGATTGTCTAAGATTTGATAGGGGCTGTGTGCAGGTGCACAGAGTTTTCACCTTTGGCAGCTTCAAAAACTTGCAGAGAATGCAGAACTCACATTGAGAAAAAGAACTCTGCAAAAACTGGAACTTCTGAGATGAAAACCTGTATAAAGATCTCGCAGACGCGGAACGTTTGAGCCTTCAGAAGCAGTAGGGCCAGGTTTTAATTTGTAAGAAAAAAATAGAGCTGAGTGTAGGGGCCCAAAGTTTTCATAGAAGCCCTATGTTCCTAAATGCCAAGGTCGCCGAATACCCAGGCTGCTTACTTTTGATTTCACATCTTTTCCATCACTCATATCTCCATGTGTCACTGTTTTCCCATCTTTCTCTTCCTTTTTCTTCCTCCATTTACTCCTTTTCTCCGTCTCTCTTTCTCTCTCACTCTCTTGCTGAGGCTGCTGAAAAATAAGTCCCAGTGCCCATGAATCAGTGCCTGTGTCCATCCCCTGGAACCACAGGCACAAATTAAGCTCGATTCGAAAAGCTGCATTTTGGAAGGGAAAATGGAAACTGACAGGCGGACTTACAGGAGAGCAGAAATGGAGAATCTGGCACAGGACAGTGGCAGGGAGACCACAGTGCTGCCTGTGGGTAATCATCATACTGGAGGAAGATGCAGATGACTGCTCTGCTTGGCATTTAAATTTCTTTTACTGGTAACAGGTGGAGCCCCTACTCTGCTGGGTTTCATAGGAAATTGTTGAAATCCAGCAAAAAAAAAGGATCCCCAGATTTAAAGACTTCACCAAAGAATATTCTATTTGTGTCTGGAGGGTAAATGGATACTTAGGACTTGAATTGGAATGTGGGATTAGTGCAGAGCCATCAACAAGGAAATATAATGCCACTGGGACTCTGGCTATTATTATTTTACTGCAGGCTTGTTTACTGGTTGTCAGATTTACGAGCCCGCCCCTAAGTAGGCCTGAGGGACTCGAGCTACAAGAGAGAGTTGAGGTCAGGATGAAAAAAAAATTGACACAGGCCACTTATGTCCTCCCCTTCTTTACTGGAGACCTGTGTTTTACGTTCCTTTTAGGCAGTAAACTTTCCCATAGTACATTTTACAGATCTGTTTCCCGCTTTTGTAGTGATTAGCTAAGGCATGACACAGAGGGCCTACTACTGAAGGTTAGACCTGCGTGTAACTTACATGCCCACGTAGCCTTATTTGTGAGTGAAATCCGCATTTCAAATTGAGAAAAGCTGGTTTCAAGTTCATAAATGAATTTTCTCACACAACAGAGGATTCTCTGAGTAAATCTAGGAGCAGGGGTAGGGGGTGTTAGTGGGCGTGTGCGCTACAGAGGAATAATGTCCTGTGACTTTGGGATCACTCCCAAGCATACACATTTGACGTTTTTAACTTGTCTCCAACCTACTCTCACCCTGGAAAGGATCAGAGATTTACTCCTTTCAAGGAGAGGAATAAATCCCTTCCCAGGGTGCGAAGTGGAGGCAAACACCACGAAAACTAGTGGGGTGTCGGTGGAAGGCGGGTTCCCACAGGCAAAAATACCTCCCTAAGCCCACCTGCAATGTCGTTAGCAATTTTCTCATGTGAAAATGTACGTGTATATTTTCACATGGTAAATTGTAATTCACAAAAGTCTTGTAGGAGTATGTCTGGAGACCTGTGACCGTAGTAGGTTTCCAAGTAAACGTTTATGAATTTCAAAAGCTCGGATGTAAACATCCATGTGAGGGCAGAAACCTGGAGGTGTAGATATCTTTTTCTGTGAATGAAACCCGTCTTGTGGGTTCCATGCTCCACGCCTGCTCTTTTGGCATAAATGTGATTGCTAACTATTGAAAAATGCTGAATCGTAAAGCCTTGTTTGACGAAGAATTCCTTTTAATCAAAACTCAAGTGCTATTTCTTTACACTTCTTGATTGCTTCTCAACTCTTCATATTCCACCATAGAGTTTACCCCTTCTTTCTTTCTCCATTGTTTCATCCTACGATGAGCGGTAGCCAGTCCTGCTTCTAGTCACCCATTGGCTGATACTCTAATCTCGTTGCGACGGCACGGGCTTCAGGTATTTTAATAACATGGCTTGGAACAGCGAGCTTACCTAGCTAAAAACAATCTCCCCAATTAATATTCTCTTTTTTTGCATTTTAAATTACTTTTCTGGCTTGTGAATGCTTGTGAATGCTCCATGGTTGATTGCAATATTAAATCAAAGCAATCACTGCCCCCCTTTTTCTTTACCGTGCAATACTACGCCTAGGCCTACACAAGAAGCAGTCCACGGATTTATTGTGTTTGAACAATTCCTCTGTACACTTGTACTGATTTGTTCAGTAATGATGTCCTAATTGGGCAGGAAGACAGGAAGTCCCTGGGAGGAGGATTATCTAAGTACAGTATTGTGATGGAAGAGAACAGTGAAATAGTCGGTTATACATAAAGTAATTGTAAGTTGCTTTTTTTGGAGCTGAAGTCAGACCTCAGCCTGTGGTTATCACCGCTATTGTTAGTTGGGTAATATTGAGCTCTCGTTCCTTCATGATGCTACACGCTTGATGGAAGCAGACACTTGCACCAAGGAGTACGCGCTTTTTGTATTACTTGTTTCATCTTTTATTCTGTTGTCTCCTGTAAGATGCTGTTCTTCGAAAAACTGATGTGTCTAAGCGTACACAGTCCGCCAATGATGGAACATTATCAGTGGAGACGGTTAATCTTAATCATCACGACTAGTGGGTATTATGTCACTAATAGCTATTGGATTACTTGTTAATTTCCACACTTCTTCTAAAAAAGATCTCCCAGTGAATATTTTTATGTCAATTTTTTTTGTCATGTTTCTAGTCACAAAACATATAATCATTTTATTTACTTTTACATCATAACAAAAATGCAAAAGTGAAGAAAGAAGTGATTGTGACAAACCCATTCAGAAGAAACAATATGTTTGAACTGCATTTACAGTTTTGAAGACACCATTATGAATAATGCCAGAATTTTTTTTAAAATCACTGGCCCTACTTCTAACCCATAACCTTGACCTAACCCAAGCCCTAATCATAAAACAGAACCCTAACACTCACACTATCAGTTGTAACCCTATTCCAAAAATTAACACTAACCACGAGTACATCTCTAACCCTTACAGTAACAAGGGCCTTAACTAAAGCTCTAACCATAACTCTGTGCAAAATTTCAATTTAACATAATCCTTATCCTAATCCAAACTTAACAATAGCCATTACCCTTAATAAATGCTCACTTTTAACTTTAACCTTTGCCAAAATCTACAAAAAAAATCCTAAAACCAGATCCTAACACGCACACTAACAGTTGTAGCCCTAAACCAAAGCTTAACACTAATCACAAGCACAGCCTTAACTGTTACAGTTGCCACAGCCCTAAGTCTAAACCCTAAACATAACCCTATGAACAATTCCAACTCTAAACACAACCCTTATCCAAACCCAAAGCATAGCCCTCATCGTAAATGTAAGCCTGACTCTTAATTTTAACATAAGCCGAACCCAACCCTAGTCCTAAGCACCCACAAAACACTACGGATAATCCTAGTCCTAGCCCCAGTTCTAACCCCATGATGCAGAAATGTTAATAACAAACAAATACACGCAATCAATTTTGAATAGATTGTCTTCATTATTACTTACAATAATTAATTAGTAACCATGTTTTCAGGAGATATTTTCGTCTTAAATCTGTCTGTTTTCCTTGCTTTTTTCAACCATTCATCTGGTAAATTGAACATTTCCCTTCTTCTGCTGCATGTGTCTTTCAGAGTTGTATAGTGATGTCTCAGCAGTGGAGGCAGAGGTTGACTTGCTGGGTGTGATTGCTCATGAAGGATGTAAACCAGGATAAGGTAGTTTCCCTGATTCACAGATGAGCAGCCACACAGTTTAGCATCACGGTATGTTGGATGGTATCAAAATCCGCTGGCTATGACTATGAGAGCACGAATATTGGCCCAACCTTAAACTACTAGTTTCTATCTGACGCCTAAGAACGTGGATTGGATCCCCATCAATGGCTGAGATATAATTGGAGATTGTTAGGTCAGCACCTGATTTTGTACGCTTGAGAACAGTGAGATATTGATAAAGTCTGTGATGATGGGGACAAGATCTGGGGAACCTATCAAGATGAGCACTGCACATGTCAGTCCGCGGCTAGCATTATTTGAAGGATGAAAGAATGTTTACCTCCAAGCTCTTGTACAGGTGTGAAATCACAGAACTGTTGGGTTTGCTTCATTGACGGTTTCTACTGCTTTATTCATTCTCTTTACAAGTTTAAGGAACAATATGCATAAATATTATGAAGAACCCCACCTCCTCATCCATTTTACCAAATTATTTTTACATGTTAATAGTAAATCTGTTTCTGCTTATTTGTTTTCCTGGTGATAGGGAAATTGTAAAAAAGTGTGGTGATGTTCATGGTGTGTACAGGCATCTAGTGTGGTGATGCCATGGGCTAAACTAGTATGTGCTTGCACTCCAGCTGCTGATCCTGTTGTCTTGGACAATGTATATTCCAGTCTTGCCAATTAATCTGTTTTATACTTTTCCATATTTCAAGCCCATGGGTCTTGCCAGTCATTATCTGAGGTGTTCAACATGTATTGTGTCTCATAATTTACAATGTTATCAGTAAAAGGAATGAGGCAGAGGGAATGCGTCTAGGTTAGAGATTCCGAGGCGTGCGGGCTGGTAGGATGCTAGGATGCACCTTCTTTCGGAGAGAAGGAGCCACTTCAGAGTGAGTTGCAGTTCGGTGATCCTGTTTGAACCACCGAGGTCTGGGGCTGACCTTTCCAAGGCGGGACAATATAGTGACAGTACACTGGCCATGCTTTGAGCCTTTGAGAGGTATGTTACCTGGCCGGCAGGAGTGTAGAGATGGAGAATCTGTGGAGAGTGACAGTAGAGTCCAAGAGCGAGTCAGTGTGTACACTAACTATAGGTTGAACCTTTGAGGCATTGGTGCCTGGCAGGGGTTGTTGGGTGGGAAAAGAGTGGCAGTGCTCTTTCCTGTGTGGTGCCTTATGTGTGGTGCCTTATGGCTGATCTTTCCAAGTGTTGTCCAGTGGAGTGACAGTATATATGTTGTTAAGAGAGGTTGGGGAGCTGTCCCCATGTCGACCACCAAGGACTGTGCCATCCTTTTCTGAGGTGTCAAGAATGGTGACTCTGTACACACTTTTTATACTTTGAGATTTTGACGGAGTTGATTGGGTGGTTCTCCCATGTCCGTCAGAAGGACCAAGGTTGAGCCCATGAAACTCTATTCATCTCCTGCTTAATCTCCGACTGGAAACTGTGGCAGTAGGACAACTCTCCACCCATCTGGAGAGCTGACCAGCTGAAGTGTCCACGAGAGTGTCACAATGTGCATTCAAGCTTTCATGGTTAACCTCATTGGTCTGCCTACAAGCACAGACCAGCTCCTGATGAAGAAAAGGGAAGAAAGATGTGTGAGAAGCTGGCCACAGTAAGTGAGAAGGTGTGTCCACAAGAACACCCTCAGAGTCTCGACCAACACCGACGACACCCTCAGCACCGCCGAACACCTGCACTTCCAGATCCACACCGACCCCAACACCACCCTCAGAGGAACCCTCGTCTACAGACCCCCCGGACCCCGACCACAGTTCAGCGACTCCATCGCCGACTTCGTCAGCCCACACGCCCTCGCCTCCACGGACTACATCCTCCTCAGGGACTTGAACTTCCACCTCGAGAACAACAACGACACCAACTCCACCACCCTGATAGACAACCTCGCCAACCTCGGACTCAGACAGCTCGTGACAACACCCACCCACGCCGCCGGCCACACGCTTGACCCCATCTTCTCCGCAAGCTCCCACGTCTCCTTCAACCACACCACCGAACTCCACTGGACCGACCATCACTGCATCCACTTCGCCTTCAGGAAGCCCACCACGCACCACCGCACCCAACAGATGCCTCGCCGCTGCTGTAGCAAAGTCACCGAAACCAGCTAACCACCACCCTCGCCCAGAGCCCACCCGCCGACCCCACCAACCCCGACACCGCCGCCCGCAACTTCAGACAGTGGATCAACGACTGCGCCAACACCCTCGCCCCGCCCAAGAAACCCTCCAACAGCCACACCAGCAAGAAAGCCACCTGGTTCACCGAAGACCTCCAGGCCTCCAAACGAACATGCCGAAAACTGGACAAGAACTGGATCCGCGAATGAACACCAGACAGCTACGCAGCCCACAAGAACGCCACCCGCAGATACCATCACCTCATCAGATCCGCCAAAAGGGCCTCACTCAAAGACCGCCTAGATAACAACGCACACAACAGCAAAGAGCTCTTCAACATCGTGAAGGAACTCTCCAACCCCAACTCCAACACCAACGACATCCCACCCTCGCAAGACCTGTGCGACTCACTGGCCACCTTCTTCCACTGCAAGATCGCCAACATCCACGACAGCTTCAACGCCACGACCGCCCCGACAACCACTGAGACCTCCGCCCCCACGACCACCACCCGCACCAACCGCCTGCTCTCCTGGACCAACATCAACGACGAGGACACCAGCAAGATTATGAGCACCATCCACTCCGGATCACCATTAGACCCATGCCCACACCACATCTTCAACAAAGCCAGCACAGCCATCGCACCCCATCTCCGGAAAGTAATCAACATCTCCTTCAAGACAGCAACCTTCCCGGAAAGCTGGAAGCACGCCGAGATCAACGCCTTACTCAAGAAACCCAAGGCGGACCCCAAGGACCTCAAGAACTTACGGCCCATCTCCCTGCTCCCGTTCCCGGCAAAGGTCATCGAGAAGACCGTCAACAAACAACTGACCCGCTACCTCGAGGAGAACAGCATCCTGGACCCGTCCCAGTCCGGGTTCCGCAGCAACCAGAGCACCGAAACCGCCCTCATCGCCGCCACCGATGACATCAGGACCCTGCTAGACAACGGAGAAACAGCGGCCCTCATCCTCCTGGACCTGTCAGCCGCCTTCGACACGGTCTGCCACCACACACTACGAACACGCCTACACGACGCCGGGATCCAAGAGAAGGCCCTGGACTGGACCACATCCTTCCTCTCCGGCAGAACACAGAGCGTCCGCCTCCCCCCCTTCCGCTCCAATGCCACCGAGATCATCTGCGGCGTACCCCAGGGCTCATCCCTCAGCCCAACGCTGTTCAACATCTACATGGCACCTCTCGCCCACGTCGCCCGACAGCACGACCTCAACATCATCTCCTATGCCGATGACACCCAGCTGATCATCTCCCTCACCAAAGACCCTCACACCGCCAAAACCAACCTCCACGAAGGAATGAAGGCCGTCGCCGAATGGATGAGGAACAGCCGACTGAAGCTGAACTCGGACATGACGGAGGTCCTCATCCTCGGCTCCACCCCTTCGGCCTGGGACGACTCCTGGTGGCCGACCACACTGGGTACAGCTCCAACACCCACCGACCACGCACGCAACCTAGGGGTCATCCTCGACTCCACCCTCTCCATGACTAAGCAGGTCAACGCCATCTCCTCCTCCTGCTTCAACACCCTCCGCATGCTCCGCAGGATCTACAAGTGGATCCCCACCGAAACGAGAAGAACGGTCACCCAGGCCCTCGTCAGCAGCAGGTTGGACTACGAAACGCCCTCTACGCAGGAACTTCGGCCAAACTCCTGAGACGGCTGCAACGCATTCAGAACGCCTCTGCACGTCTGATCCTCGACATCCCCCGCCGCAGCCACATCACACCCCACCTGAGAGACCTGCACTGGCTCCCCGTCAACAAGAGGATAACCTTCAAGCTCCTCACCCACGCACACAAAGCACTCCACAACACCGGACCAGCATATCTCAACGGACGACTCAGCTTCTACACCCCCACCCGCCAGCTCCGCTCCACCGGCCTCGCCCTCGCCGCAGTCCCCCGCATCCAAAGAACGACTGCCGGCGGCAGATCTTTCTCCCACCTCGCCGCCAAGACCTGGAACACCCTCCCCACCCACCTACGGCAGACCCAAGACCTACTGACCTTCAGAAGACTCCTCAAGACCTGGCTCTTCGAGTAGTAGCAGCACCCCCCAACCCCCAGCGCCTTGAGACCCTCACGGGTAAGTAGTGCGCTTTACAAGTGATATGATTGATTGATTGATTGATTGATTGATTGATTGATTGTTGCAGTTTATTCAGGCTGGAAGCCCCTGTCAGGAATTCCTTGTCACCTAGCGGGTTTCACATCTTAGATCTCCCACACACATGACCCAGTGGCTCGCCTGCTACATTTGTAAACCAACACTAGGTTAAAACCTGGAGATCTGGGTATATAATTTACATATTAACAGATAATCACCAATATCTAAAATAACTTCGGTCCATAATTGATGTTACTATAGCACAGTGATAGTCTTCTTGAGCCAGTCCACTTCTTTGTCATCCTCTAACCTGGACTTCGGACTCAGCTTGAGAACAGCAGGACCCTGACCTTGGTGTGAGCCTACTGCCTGTCAACATAGAGCCTCCCTCCCACCCCCTCTATGCTGGTTATGGACATTTTCTGGGAGCGAGGGCAGTGTTATTATGATCCTCCGGGAACATCGTGCATCCATTGCTGGTGGAAGGAAGAAGTCCTACTGTGTAGCAGGGGCGCTGACTAGTGGATGGTGAATGCAATGCTGAGTGTGGGCAGTATTCTCACAGTCAGCCAGAGGCACTGGGTACAGGATCTTGTATCTAGTGCTCGGTCACAGTCAGCCTGGCACACTCAGTGAAGGATCGTGCGTTCAGTGCTGGGTGACAGCAGTACTCTCGGGGTCAGCCAGCAATACGCTGGGTGAGGCGTACTTCAACAAACGAGTGAATTTCCACCAACCTACCAGGGAACTCCGTTCCAGATCCCTCTCCCTAACAGCTACCCAGCGCATCCGCCGAGCGTACAGTGGAGGCCGCTCCTCCTTCCACCTGGCGTCTAAGACCGGAAACACCCTCCCCTGCACCTCAGAGCAGCACCGTCACTCCAAGGTTCAGGAAGAACCTCAAGACCTGGATGTTCAACCAACAAGAACAGGCAGCGTGATCCCGCAGCAGGACCCCACAGCACCTCAAGACCCTCCGGGGGAAGTAGACGCGCTATACAAATCTTGATTGATTGATTGATTGATTGATTGAGAGCAGTATTCTCACAGTCAACCAGGGACACTGGGTGGAGGATCATGCATGCAATGCTGGGGGGCAGATTCTCATGGTCATCTAAGCATGCTCAATCCAGGATTGTACATCCATTCCTGGCTGTGACAGTTCCTCATGGTCAGCCAGGAGTACTCAGCAGAGCATCGTAGATCTAAAGATGGGTGAAGGCAGTATTCTCAGCGTCAGACAGGGACCCTCAGTAGGCAGTTGCTCATAAACAGCTAGGAGCGCTGAGTAGATGATCACGCTTTCAGTGGCTGGTCAGGACAGTAGTCTCGGGTCAGTCAGGAATGCCCAGTAGAGGAAGAGACATCTCTTCACGGTTGTGGACAATTTCTCAAACACAACTGGCAAGAAGCACTCAGAAGATGATCGGACATCTAATGCTAGCTGAGGGCAGTAGTCTCACAGTCAGTCAGGAATGTTTAGTAGAGGAACGGACATCTGGTCCCAGTTGTGGGCAGTTTCTGATAGACAGCCAGGAGTTCTCAGTAGATGTTCATACACCCAACGCTAGGCGAGGGCATTGCCCTCACGGCCAGTCACAGATGGTCAACAGGGAGTCAGACATATATTCTCAACTGTGAGCAGTTTCTCAAGGAAAGCCAGGAGGGCTCAGTATCTGTTGCAGAGATAGGGAGGTACTTTTATGATTCTCCCCCCCATCCCCCATAGACATAGACAGCCCGGAGTATTCGGTAGATGATTAAGCCCCCAGTGCTGGGAGAGGGCCGTACCTTCACAGTCAGCCAGGAACGCTCAGTAGAGGTTCGTGCATCAAGTGATGGGTTCCGGAGAGGTTCAGCCAGTACGGAACTGGACTGAGTATCAGCGAAGAGACGCGTGGCCTTCTTATTGTAGACTGAAGTGGTCTGTTGGTCAGTGCACCTGGTCAAAGAGCTAGAAATATAGCCTCCTTAATATTTCTGTTTTTAAGGCTTGGCCTTATGTGTTCTCTTGCAGTTTTTGTTGGTATTTGCTTCTGTAAGGGAGAGACACTTCTGGTTAAATTTTTACCTAAAATCTACTTACACTATACGCCTCGCTGTGTCTCGATCCGCAAAGCTGTTTTTTTTCAAATAATAGACTGGCCTACTGTGGCCTACTGAACCTGAGCATGGTAAGGCTGTTCAACAGACGCGCAAAAAAGAATTACTAACAGTGGGCTCAGTGAATATCTCATGTGCTGGGTACACAGACTTCCATTTGTGAACCATGATCTGTTAATAGAGTTTCAGTCACATTTTATAACTTTTCACTATCATAAAACACATTTTGGTGTTTGACGCTCAGTTACACCTGTGTTTACATGGATGAAAAAGGGCAGACTGTAAAGCCGCCATTTTCCTGTGGGCCGCATGGTGATGCAGCTTAGCAGGGGTGGTGGTGGTTAGTGTAATTGGAGAAAAACGATCTAATTATGTGGCTATTACACAAGCAAAGTAAATGTGTTATACGTAGACATCTATTGAGTTTTATAAACTATGTAAAAAATTAAATTAACTGTTCCAATATAAAAACAAATATATATATTTTTTTTTTTTATCCGATCTTTAGTTTCAAATGACGTAGTCTAGAGGAAGCGTCTGACGCCATCTAAACCTGCTGTAAAGACATGGTCCCCTAAACTGAAAACGGATCTCTGTAGCACACAATGCAAACCATTCTCAAGCTACTCCCACATGTGTTTTATCCTTTTTGTTTTTCAGAAAACTAAAAATTTCAATTTAACTTTCATGTAACTGCGATATAGAATTGAACACAGAGTAGTTGATATTAATTGTTCACTTTTGTTTTGGTGTTTCCTGTACAACATTATTTTGCATATTACGATATTATTTTAAAAATAAAAAGGGGATTAAAAGAAAAATATCTGCCTTTCTTGTGATGTTTGGCATGCAAAATCCAGATGGCCTCAAAAGAGGGCTCTTTCTGAAGTATAAAAATGAACTCGTCTAGTTATGTTCAGTTTTACCAATCCCTTTCAGCCCCTCTTGCAGGGGCGTTGGTCAAGCACCTACAGCAAGGGAGACGTTTAGCAGATGTTTAACATCTCTAGTGTTGGCCCCTCCCTGACTAAAATATTACCAGACATTCTAAACAAGTCCACAGCACCTGTTTTCTTTTTTCACAAGAACTTCAGAAGACAGGTTTTTTGCAAAAGGGTCATGAGGAGACATGAAGCTTCAACGCACCCAGAAGGCAGAAAATGTCCGCCTACTCGAATAACGGCATTTCTTTAGCAGGAATTTATAGTGCCGAGTAGGTGTGGACGCCTGGCCCGGCGGCGTCTGGGACCTTTTTGTGGGTCTCCTGTGATTTTTATAGGTGGCTTGTTGGTAGGAACCCACCTGGGAACTACCTGGTTCGGTGCATCCCTGAGGTGGACTTGGGTCCCCGTACCCTGATGAAATTGCCACAAAGTCATTGGCAATGAAGCATGTCGGCCGTTCAGGTTAAAATGGTCTAAACATGATATGGTGGTTTTAAACGAGTACGGACACTAAAAATTAAAGACGGGAGTAATGTGCTTTCGCAACTCAATTTTAGCCTTATAGGAGAGCACTTTGAGCCTCCTTTTATTGAAATTTTACAGTACCAATCAGGCAGAAGCCCGGCATAATCCAATTGACCACAAAATAACAACGAAAAAACGACATTGGAGATATCAGTGGGTACTGGTCGTATACAAAACATAAGAAAACAAACTAAGAACTGTACGCAGACATCTCCACACCCCCAACCAAGGCAGGCAAATTTCAAGAGACACTTGTGACCAAGAAGAGGAAACAATATATCGTACAATAGGGCCCACAAATCACACATGGGACTGTTCCTATCGGGATTGCGAGGGAAGAGGAGGGAGATCAATGCCACGGTAAGTAGCCCACCGGGACCATATCTTTCTATGCTTTAAGGGGCAGCCCCTCGCCTGAAACACTGCCTCCTCCGCACCCATACAGTTATCCAGCTCTTTGCCACTTCCCTACTGTCGGTGGCGAGGTGCCCTTCCATAACTGGGCTATGTCCCTCTTGGCAATCGTAAGGGCTAGGAACAATAGATGTTGCTTGTAGCGATTCCCTCCGATGTCCTCCGTACTATGAAGCAGGAACAATATAGGGCAGGTCCAAGGACAGCACCTCTCTAAGGCACGACGACACCCCGCACCAAAATGGCTGCAATGCTGAGCAGCGCCACACCATGTGGAGGAATGTCCCCTCCTCCCTATCGCAACGCAAGCACATGAGGGATGGTACAACCCCCATCTTCCATAGCTGGACACGGGTATAATACACGCGATGCACATATTTGAACTGGATAAGACGGAATCTGGAGGCAACCGCTGCGCCCCGAGGGCTAGCAATCGCCTCCGCCCAGTCATCATCCGTCAGATCAGGGATGTCGTCTTGCCACGCCTTCCTTGTTCTATGTAATGTAGTGGTGGAGTGCGTCGTCAGCGTCTGATATATTTGTCTTATTTTGTGTGCACCAAGATCGCCCATGAGAAGGCGGCCCTCAAGCGGGTGAAATTCAGGGAGGTCGGCAAGATTTACGAGCGCGGGGGCCAGAGCATGACGTAATTGAAGATATCTGTGGAACTGGGTTTTGTGGAGATGGAATTCCTCCTGTAATTGTTGAAAGGATTTAAGGACAGTGCCACGCATAATGTCTCCTAATGTAGATATACCAATCTGGTCCCACTGGCGGAACCCCTTCAGCGCAGCCCCCTGACGCAGATAATTGCCGTGCCACAGAGGTGTCGCTTGCGTCAACCTCATGTTCCATCCCATAAGTCGGACGGTGTATCGCCACAACCTAATCGTTGTTTGACAGGCGTGCGGTAAGAAGTCGAGCCTCTGCGCACTATAAAGTAAGCGCAGGAGGGGAGTCTTCTCCATGGCAACATGTTCCACTGCGAATGCCGGGTCCGAATGTGAGTTGTACCACCAGTCATTTATTATTAGAAGGTGGGCTGCCACATAATAGGAGTAGACGTCGGCGGCAGCAATGCCCCCGCAATAGGTGGATTGTGCACATGTCTGTAGTGCCACCCGGGCTTTTGCATACATTTAGCATAATTTTATTTATGGAGAACTCCAAGACTGGTGGCTGTGTCATGCCATATGTGCGCATGCTAGATGGCATGTGTACGCATGTACTCATCATACTGGACTTGTGTAGAGTCATGATGCATACTTGTGCATATGTGATGACACATGCACGCATACACGTCTTTGTAATTATTTTCTTTGTTTGCCGATCCTCAAAAGCATCGCCAAAAAGCATTGGCAAAGCCAGTAAGTCTGCATTGGAAGCAAAAAGGTGAAACATATTGGCTTTGTTCTTGCTATTTTTATTTATTGCTCCAAAATAGGCTTCTGCCGCCTTTGAATGGTAAATAAAAAACGACTACATCCTGCCATATGCATGTACTTGTGGTGAGATATACGTGTTCAGACATCATGCTAGGCAGCCATACTGTGCTGACGCAGACATGTGCATGCCTGATGATGCAAGTGTTTGTACGTCATTGCACTTTTTTTTGCCAATGTTGTTCGGCATTGGCAAACATTTTTTGTGTCTTTTTGCTGATGTGGAACAGCATTGACAACTGCGTTAGCAAAGTCAGTAGGTGTGTATTGCTTTTCTAAGCAAGACTGATTGGCTTTGCCAATGCTTGTTGTAGTTTTCGGTAGCTGTCTGAATGTGCTTTGATTCACGGAAGGGAGAGGGCATAGCCAGCCTGCAGCACTGAGGGCTGTAGGTGGGCCTGGTGAGCTCGTGCAGGAGGGTTTAAGGGCAAGTGCAGTGGCATAAGGTGCTTTTGTAAGCACAGTGGGCCATTAACATTGGTTAGAACCTTGCAGGCGACAGAGCACACATTGCCGAGGGCAGGGAGTAGGCAGAGTATTTCCACTCCATGATCTTGGGCCCGAGGTGAGAAATGTTTTTCACTCTGTCAAAGCCTGCGCTGCGCAAAGTAGCAGGCTGGGGAAGGGTGAGAAACAAACATTCAAGGCATGGTAGTGCCATAGCGAGTTACAAATGTCTTGGGACTCACCATTTCAACAATGTGGATTTTTGTGAATTTCAAGAAAAATGGAAGACTTAATAGAGCATTACCCCTTCCAGCGACTAAAAGGAAATGTTTCAATGACTTGCCGGAAATTGCAATCCTCCAAATCTTTTCTTCCTTCTTCCGGTCCTTACTTTATCACGTTTCTCCTCCCACAGACTCTTTTGTTCTATCCTTATTTTTACTGAAAAGAAGCTGGAGTCCTTCCCGGGCCATAATGGTCTTAAATATTGCCAAATATATCTCTACAAAAGTTTAGGCTCGTTGATGCCTTTTATTTAAACACTTTGAACATTTCAGAATGTTCTGTTATTTTCTTGTCAAAAGGACATTTTGGCAAGAACCTGGGCAGAAATGCGCTGTTTTTCAGAGGCCTTGGGAAGTCTTGGAGGAACTTACACTCCTTGTCACAGACCTTGTTCCCTGAGCACCCATTTGGACCCCTTCCAGTGTGTTGATGTAATGGTTCAACTTTAACAAAGTGCACGTGCAAGTAGTACTGATGTCTTGTTGCTGCAAACATCTGACAGATTCCCAAAGTGTAGAAAGTAACGAGACAAGTTGGAGAGGGAGTTTGCTGGGGTGTCCAATGCAGATCCAGGGGGGCAGAATGGATACCATTTTTTCTGAATTTCCTCTGCCTATGACAATGAAACCCTTTTCTAGGTCGTCCTGAAAATCTGGCCCTCCTGGGCCTAAACTGTACAACCTTGCCGGGAATAAATTGTGCGTGCGCGAAAAATGATTGATTGTGACTCTGAGTGGCTTTTTGGACAATTCGGAATGTAAAGCACGTTGAAAAATATAGCCATTTATTATTGTGGCCATGCTCAATGATGGAAAATATCCAATATTATTTCTCCGTGAGGTTCTGTTAAATTGCTCATTGGAAAATCTGAATATTTCGTGTAGTCGTTGCAACATTTAGCGCTTTGGGAACCTGTTGTCAGTGCGGCCCGGTGATATGGCGCTAATGGTCTTATAATGTGTTTACCTTCATATCTCCAGACCACCCTGTCAATATCAGATTGGCCAGGATGAGTCATGGGGTTATTCTGTGTTGAGGGAAGGCTTCTGCTAAGCAGATGGAGTTTAAAAAAAGATCTCTCTCTCTCTCGCTGTCTCTCTTTCTCTGGCTCGGTTTTTCTCTGTTCATCTCTCTCTTTCGCTTTCTCTCTTTCCCTGTCTGTCCCTCTTTTTCTCTGTCTCATCCTCTCTCTCTCTCTCTTTCTCTCTCTCTCGCTGTCTCTCTATCTCTGTCTCTCTCTGTCCATCTTTCTCTCTGTCTCTCTTTCCCTTTCTCCTGTCTCTCGTTCTCTCCGTCTTTCTCTCTGTCTCTCTCTCTTTCTCTCTCTGTCTCTCTCTCTTTCTCTCTCTCTTTCTTTCTCTCTCTCTCTCTGTCTCTCTCTCTTTCTCTCTCTCTCTCTCTTTCTCTCTCTGTCTGTCTCTCTTTCAATCTCTCTCTCTGTGTCTCTTTTTCTCTCTGTCTCTCTCTCTCTCTGTCTCTCTCTCTCTCTCTCTGTCTCTCGTTCTCTCTCTCTTTTGCTCTGTCTCTGTCTCTCTGTCTTTCTTTCTCTCTGACCAATTCCATCCTTTCGGGATCGCCTCATAATAACTCTCCTCCACTTTGGGATAGACTTGATTCTCTTACTCTAGACCAAGTGGCAACATCTTTAACTAAAGTTAAATCAGGCCCCCCGATGGACATCTGTCCCCCCAGGGCTGCGGTCACTTTATCTGCCATGTCAACCCCTGCGGTTTTGTCTTTATTTAATTTGGCTCTTGGTTCTGCCAAAGTCCCTGTTGCCTGGAAAACTGCTTAGTAGTCCCCATTCTGAAAAAAACCTATTGCGGACACTAAAAACCTAAGCAACCATCACCCTGTCTCTCTCCTGTCTTCGTTAGGGAAAATACTTGAAAGTTACATGCGATCCATGATCCTTCCCAATCAGGATTCAGGGCAGCTCATAATACTGAGACGGCACTAGTGGCTGTCACTCATTCCATCTGTCTCTCTTTGGACACCACTGCCCCGCCATGCTTGTGTTACTGGATCTCTCTGACTCTTTTGACACCATCTCTTATGCAGTTCTGATTAGCAGGCTGCGTGAGATCGGTATCAGTGGTACCGTCCTGCAGTGGTTAGCAGATGTTTTGGAAGACCAGACCCAAAAACCACACTGGGCCCTTATAAATCTGGGCAGGTCCCTCTTACCAAGGCAGAACCTCAAGACTCTTCGCTGAGCCCAACGTTGTTTAATATCTACGTTGCTCCCTTGCTGCAGATTGTGAAAACCTATGACTTTGTATGCCAATGATATGCAGCTGATCATTTCCATTGGACAGGACATTGAGGGTACTAGACACTGCTTCCAAAACAGTATGAGAGACATCCCTGCCTGGATGTTAAGGAACTGTCTTCAGCTGAATCATGAGAAGAGCGAGTTTCTGCTGTTTGGTAAAGCGCATCAGCTCTGGTCCCCTGACTGGTGGCCCGCGGAAGTGGGAATCGCCCCGTGCCCCAGTCAATCAGCAAAAAACCTAGGTATAAAAATGTATCATGAATTGACTATGAAAAGTCACGTAGCCACGACAAGGGGGATTTGTTTTTCCACCATGCATCTCCTGAGGAAACTTTTTCCTTGGCTTCCTGACTCGGCCAAGAAAACGCTGGTCCAGGAGCTAATAATCAGTTGCTTGGATTACAGCAACGCCTTGCTTATGGCAGCCAACGACACTCTTCTAACGAAACTTCAAGTCGTACAAAAACCGGCTGTACATTTAGTTTGTAACCTGCCAGCAGGCTCTCCTTCGGCCCCCATCCTCAGGTCCCTCCAGTGGCTGCCGGTCAGAAAGCGTATCTTTTTTAAGATATGCTGTCTCGTGCACAAAGCTCTACTAGGCAGATCCCCTCAATATCTGAAGGACAAACTGCGTCATTATTGTCCTACTTGCATTTTGAGATCTAGTGACAAGGCGCTTTTGTCCATTCCTTGGATTAGTGCCTCTAGATATGGGAGCGAGCTTTCTCTTACACGGACCGAGGGCATGAAATAAACTTCCTGGTGACCTTCGTAGCTGTGTGGACTTCAATCAGTTTAAGAAATTGCTAAAAACCGTCTATTTTAATGAGTAGATGCAATACATGAAGAGGCCTAGCGCCGAGATACATCTCGGATGTGATTCGTTGCGCTTTACAAAATGGATATAACATAACAGACTGTACGTAGTGCATTTTTTTTTTATATAACTGTCCCTTAAAAGCACAAATGTCACAGCTCAGTTGGTAACTGCCTTGCACTACCACTCAAAAAAGAATACAATTGTCTCATTATGAAGCTTCAATGGATTCCATTAATTAAAGCCAATACCGGCTTCCAAGCACCCTCCTTTACATTATCAGATTAACTAGTTGCACACATTTACATTTCTTTCAGGCAAGCAGGCCCCCTGGCATGAAGGCTTGTTTAGCTGTCTATCCCTCCCTCAATTTCACAGCACAGGAGACTCCCTGCTTTACACTTCAGCTGAAGCATTTAAGCTATCGGAATTAACTATCCCGGGACAGTTGTCTTTTTACAAAAAGGAGGGGAACTGTTTTTCATAAATTAAAAAGTATGGGCACTTTGTACCCTTCCGATCCCGCCCACTTTGACCTCTGGTTGTTCCCCTATAAGGAGCCGGTTCATTGATATACAATTGAGCGAGCGACTCATTTTGTTTTTTGATCTTCTCCGTCTGCCAGCCTGTCGTGCAAAAGGACCCCACCAGTTTGTGATTTCAGAGAGTGGTCGCTCCTCCTAATGCTCATGAGCTGTGTGAGTGGTACTGGCAAAACACTTCAATGAAACTGGAAGCCGGAATCTTGAGCGAGGCATGAAGAGCCTGTGATGTATATCTAGAGTCTGAGCTGCGTCTAATGCTGCCAAGGGCCAAGTGTGAGGGAAGAGGGAGGTATGGGGGCGAAGGATAGAGGCCTGATTACTTTGGCTCTGTTGAAGCTGTTTGGTATCTAGTGAGTTTTCAACTGGTAGCATGCCATAAGGATTTGACCTACTCAGCGATGATTTATTAGGTCTTGGTTTCAACAGCATAGATGACGCAAAGACCTGTTGCTAACCATAAACATAAAGTGGGCTTTAGGACCACCCGTTTCAACCATTGGATTTCTCCCCCTAGCCTCTTTTAACCATTAGCTTGTCACTTTGTCAATCAGATTTTGGCTCAACCCGGGGAAGTATTCATCTCTCGCCTAATGTTATTGGCTGTTTGATTTTTTTTTTTCCTCCACAGTAGTGCATGCATTGGACTGCCAGAGGGACAATTTCAGTTTTAGCCCTCTCTGTCCTCTCCTGCTAGCTACCTCTCCTGTGTATTGCTCTAATGTGCTAAAGTTGTCTGGGTTAGCACATTAAACCCAGACGTAGTGGCTTTGCCAATGCTTGTTAGCTTTGTCACAATGAAAGCAGGGTGCAGAGAAACTCTATATATAACGAAGCTGCCCGTATTCTCTATCTATGCTACTGAAACTCTTTTCTTGACCTTAGTGCTTTCATGGTGTAATTACTTTTGCTTACTTAGTTGCATCTCCCTTCTCAGCTCTACAGCCGAGCTGCACTCCTGTGTGTATGTCTGGGGGTGCTTGTAAAGTATGACCCTAGCTGGAGAGCAAAGGTGCGCTGTACAAAGCCGGTACCCAAGGATACAGTTCAAGGATGCTGACTCCTGCTGGCATCATCTTTAGGTCTCGTCTCTCTCTACTTGCAACTCCTCAATGTTGGATCCACATTACAGAAACTTTACCCTGCTGCAAAAACAGGGGCATGTCCATTTGCACCATTTCTGCTGCTTGTGGGATACCTAATGGAGCAAACAGTATTTATTCCAAACTAAATCTTCACACCAGGACAATACTAAACCACAAACTATGTGTCTGTCCGGTTGCAGCTCCTCTGTAATGGCGGAGGAGTATCTCCCCACAGCCCGTGTCAGCAGACGATAAATAAAATGATAATAACGCAATGGTATTATAATTTTATTTATGCTGTCTGAGCCCCGCAATACAAAAGTATAGGGCAGGGCGGGCAGTGCATGTCAGGGAGGAGTAGCGTGCACTCATAAGTGCGCATGTGTGTTTGGCCGGCCATCTGAGGCCAGCCAAACACACATGTGCACTTATGTTTCTCCAACCTGGCTGTGTTACACAGCCGGGCTGGAAAAACAGCACAGACTCTAATGCACCATCTGAGCGGCAAACGAGGCCTCTCAGACCGATTCTGGCGCTGCTCTCTGGTGAGAGCAACGCTTGGATTGGGTGCGGAGTCTGTACCCTGAGGGCCCATCCCTTTCTGGCCATCAGCCGACGAGAGGAACAGCGAGGCAGGCGTCAGCGCGACTGGAGCAAAGCAGCAGGTAAGTCTTTTTTTTTTTATATACTTATATTATATTTCTCCCACCCTCCCCAACGCACTGCCCTCTCCACCTGCGGCTGCCCTACCATTTTAGGTAGGCGGCGGCTGCCACTGTGTCTGTCTCTCACACTTCATCATCCATCACACCGCCAAGTGCTGTGTCCCATAGCAATGGTTTCACAATCTTCTTTCGGCGAGGTTGCCCTAGTATAAATCTCTTTCTGTAACATGCAAAATGTGTTGGATCGATTCCTATTGCACTAGTAGCAACACACTGCAAAATGTTTACTCTTTTTTTTTGTTCTTTTTTTTTTGCTCCAGTGCAGACTTTGCCTCGCTTGGCCTAAGGCTTCTCTAAGTTGGTTTCCTTCTATCATTGCATTTAATGTTGCTTCCTTGTCTTTGTATATAATCATTGCATTCCTTCATGCTCTATGGCTATAATTACAAGGGGGCTGTGGGAGAGTAGCGAAAACTAGAAGAGCAATGTACTCTTGGTACACGGGGTGGGGCGGGCAGCTCTCAATCTTCTTCTGTATCCATACTGGGTTCAGTGGAGGCTGGGGGAGCTAGCTCTGTCTCGACTACCACGCCTTCCCTATCTACAATGCCTGCTTATGGCGGGTGTAATGCAGACAAGAGACATCATGTATTCCTAAATCTAACAGTGTGCTCACTACAGACTGGGAGAACTCTATACACAACTTGGATATGGAGGGGCCTGTCCATACGGTCAGAACACTGTATTGATAGCTGCACCCACAAGGTGGGTTCTATTTAGCTTTGTGGGACCTCCCATCTATCACCATATCTGCACGGTAGAGACTGGTGGATATATGCATCAATCGCTGATTGCATTTTGTAGGTTCAGTATAAACTGAGGGAAGTCAGAATGTCTTTGTGGACGTACATTGCGGCCTCTGTACGGTGGTGGGGCCATGTATTGGCTATAGACCCACACAGTGGGTTCATGGTGGGGAGCTTTGCATCTCACAAGCGATTTGTTTAAGAAATACATATAAAAGAACATAAATGCTAATTTTGGCAGGCATATATTCAGAAAAGAAATTGGCCATTAAAATTAGTCCATTCTATGACTGGCTGACAAAGGCAAGTCAGCAGGGGCTGTGTATACGGAAGTGTTTGTGGAGGGAATCGATTAAAGACGAGCATCTGTATTCATGTTGCGCGCCAGGTTGCGTACCGCTGGCTGTTGCATGTGGCGTACACTGTGAATTGGATTGCATCGAGAAGCAGGTGGGTTTTTAATGCTTCTGAGCGAATCTGGGGTTGGAATACTGGAGGCTGATGCTACAGCGGCCCAGGCGTCCTTACGGTTGTGCAGGATTGGATCAGCCTCAATATGGCGGATGGCTTGCTAGTTAATACACCTTGGCGCCAAGTAGACGTTGGGTTCTCTGATGAGACTTTTAGTCTGAACTACATGATAGCAAATGACCTGTGAGACAGTCTGATTATGGTTATTAGAAGAGATTTATGTCACTACTGGTTGCCAGGTTAGAACTGGTGACCCGGAAGTAAAACACATTGTAATTCTAGGCAAACCCGATGAGCCATGCAGACTCCGGGTCCCTGTGAAACGGCCTATTAGGGATTTATTTGGCAGCCCTACCAACCTCTTTAGCGATCTGGTCTGTCGAGAAATCTCCTGATATTTCTATATCCCGTCGTCTTACTACGTCATTACAGAATACACAAGCCCCGGTAGCCAAAAGCTGGTAAACAAAAGCTGGTACTTAGACTGAAGGTGATGACATGCGTCAACATTAAACAATGTGTTACCTTTGGGCCCCGGTGTTTGAATTCAGATCTATTAATACAGAACCGAACGTGGAAAAACGTATGCCGTATTTGGTCCGGAGTCGATAGCAACGCACGCGGATCGATCGACTGTTCCCTGGAGCTGGTGAGCGTGTCTGCAGCTAGGCAGAAGTCTGCTATCAGTTGTATTATTAATTGCTAGTCAAGCGATGTTTTTTCTGTCGAGAGTGCCTTTTGTTTTGGTGTTTTCTTTCCTCACGTAGACGTAAAATGAATTGCTTGCTAAAGTGGAAACCGGAAGCTCTGATTAGTGTTTGCGCACGGATCAATTCTGCTCACAGATAATTCTTAAGCAGTGTTGTGCTGTTTACTTTCTTCGCTGATCACGTGTGTATGTTGCTCGGAGCGCAGAAAAATAATCTGTTTTATCCACTGTACTATCGATCGAACTAATAAACTCATAATAACTTGTCTTGTATGGCACCTACAACCGCATTTTAAGTCTGGCCTAGAGATAGCTTTGTTGTCTTATCATTCTCTTGTAATAAAAAAATATAATAAATTAAACTGACATACTGCATAGTCGGGCTTAGGGGTCAGTCCACTTCAGCCATTGGCTCTTTTGCCCAGCGAGTGCGCGCATTTACCCTCATCACATGTGCACATCTGCTTAAAAAGAAGTGTAGTTCAGTACCAGTGCTGACTGGGTAGCATTTTACTTTGCCAGTGCTTTTTTTCCCCTTTATATTTGTTTTCAGTTTTTTTTATTCATCATTTTATATTAAAACTATGTCTTTAGGTTACCCTAAATAAAACCTAAAAAATTGAGAAGGGAGAAACTGGGTGTTAAATAAAAACCCTACTTGAAGTCTGGAACACATATATTAATAAAAACAAAGTAATCCCGAAACAAACCAGCATATCTTCACTCTCACAATGTCATAGAACATATAATGTCTAGAAATCACATTACTTTTATACATTTTCTTCACAGAGACAACGAAGAGGTCACATGGTTAAGAGTGAAACTTCAGATAACAGGACCTCAATCAAGCAAGCAGTAGATTTGTGGAGCGCTACTTGTCACCCGTGAAGGCATCCAGGCGCTGGTTGGAGTTAAGGCACGTGTCCATGGTTCTCATGGAAAAACGGTTGAAAGGCCTTGAATAAGAGATACACATGAGAGACTTCTCTAACAGGATTCTAACTTCTTCGCTTACATGTGCCAAGGTAAAAATAAGACTTTGGATCTTAAAGACGAGAAGGCCTGCACGTATAGGAGTACATAAGAAAACCGGTTATAAAACAACATGGCTAATAGGTCGTCTTATAGGCATTAAACTATGCGTATGTTTACAATGGTCACCCTCGACACAACATAGTCTCTAAAAAGGAACCTTGTATGAAGCAGTGCATAGATGTCCTTGTAATGGTGGGTTTACCTTGGAATAAAGGGACCCATACACACCTAACAGTTAAGGTTTTCTGAACAATATAGTGTTTTCACTAATGAAATTCCTATTTAGTTAGTCCATATCAGTTACAAACACTTAGAGGAAGTGAAAAATTAAAAGGAGACACCTCAAAGGAACACCCGGGGGAGCTGGAGACAACCTCAGAGCACCTCCTGGGCTTCTTTCTCATTACTAGGGCTTCCTTCACACACAGAGTCTAGGATAAGTGATGGGAGGGGAAAACCTACCTCAACTCTCCCTACCACTAACTCCTGTTCTTGCCTGGAGGGAAATCCAAGGTGTCGGTGCGCCACCTCAACACTCATATCTCTGACTGATGTATCCTCAGGATGCAAAATGACTATAGAGTCTAATAAAAAAGGCATAGGTAAAGTGTAACTTATAGCTGTTTGATCAAAGTGGAAACTCAGGGGTCTCTGGTCAGCAACTCAGCCACGAGGCCACATGTGGCCTGGTCATAAGTATGGAATTCATTGTCTCGGTTGAAGTGATGGGACTTTACGGGTGTTCTGAGTGTTTTGTCTGCTCATTGTAATACTATTGGCGCAGTAGGACACACACACACGCCTTTGACAACATACTGAGTTCCTGCCACTTCTGATAGGGTCTCTCTTGGCTGTGATAACTATATGCAGACATTAGGTTTGTACGTGTCTCAGAGAGAGGGCTCACTTTCTGTTGGCATTTGGTTTGCACGTGTCTCAGAGAGGGTTCACCTCTTGTTTGCTCATGTCTCAGAGAGGGCTCATTTCCTGACAGCATCAGGTTTGCACATGTCTAAGAGAGGGCTTACCTCTTGTTTACATCAGGTTTGCACGTGTTCATGTCTCAGAGAGGGTTCACTTCCAGCCAGCATTGGGTCTGCACATGTGTCAGAGATAGCTCACTTCCTGTCGGCATCGGGTCTGCACATGTCTCTGACAGTGCTCACTTTCTGGTAGTATCAGGTTTGCACATGTCTCAGACAGGAGTCACTTCTTGCCAGCCTCGGGTTTGTACATGTCTCAGAGAGGGCTCGCTTCCTGCCAGCATCGGGTCTGCACACGTGTCAGAGATAGCTCACTTTCTGGTAGCATCGGGTTTGCTCATGTCTCAGAGAGGGCTCATTTCCTGACAGCATCAGGTTTGCACATTTCTAAGAGAGGGCTCACTTCCAGACAGCATTGGGTCTGCACATGTGTCAGAGATAGCTCATTTCCTGTTGGCACTGGGTTTGCACATGTTCAGAAAGGGCTCATTTCCTGTTGGCATCAGATTTGCACATGTCTAAGAGAGGGCTTACCTCTTGTTTACATCAGGTTTGCACGTGTTCATGTCTCAGAGAGGGCTCACTTCCAGCCAGCATTGGGTCTGCACATGTGTCAGAGATAGCTCACTTCCTGTCGGCATCGGGTCTGCACATGTCTCAGAAGGGCTCACTTCCTGTTGGCATCGGGTTTGCACATGTCTAAGAGAGGGCTCACCTCTTGTTTACATTAGGTTTGCACGTGTTCATGTCTCAGAGAGGGCTCACTTCCAGCCAGCATTGGGTCTGCACATGTGTCAGAGATAGCTCACTTCCTGTCGGCATCGGGTCTGCACATGTCTCAGAGAGGGCTCACTTCCTGTCGGCATCGGGTCTGCACACTTGTCAGAGATAGCTCACTTTCTGGTAGCATCAGGTTTGCACATGCCTCAGACAGGACTCACTTCTTGCCAGCCTCCGGTTTGTACATGTCTCAGAGAGGGCTCGCTTCACGCCTTCGCATCTTGAACGAACATGTGCACCTGGCACTTCTTACACACATCTGCTCGGGTGCTCCCAGGACTCATTACTTATTGATAACTGAAGCTGCTTAGAACCACTTATCCCTTATTCATATTTCATATTTTAAGAGCATTACTTATACTTTTCAGTGTTGAGCACTAATTGATTGTGAAAATGTAAGTTTAGCTACATGAGTTTCCCTTTTTCATGTGGTGCGTTAGTAGGTCTGATCCTTCAGAGGGAATGGGGAAGGGAAAGCTGTTAGAGAAGTTGGCAGAGTGGTCCAGGAGCAGACAGATTGCCGTAGGATCACTGACGCCGGAAAGTGCAGGTTTGTGTATTTTGTGCCAACATCTCCAAGGAAGCATATCGAATGAGATGTGAGGTCTAAAAAACACACCAAACAGGATATGGCTCTTGATCAAAGGGCATAAAAGGGGGATGTGGAAACAATCTGATAGTGCTGTAAAAAGAGCAAATGCATGGCTGACATGGATTCAAATAGTAGATCTGCCACCAAAATAGAAAATTGTGGATGTAAATGCTGTATTCCGTCTTACCTCTGGAAATCGCTGTGGTTAGCGTTACATTCCTTTGTTTTTTTAATCTTGTTCATGCCATTGCAGAAGTAGTATCAACCATGTATGTGCAAGTCATACTGAAAAAGAGAAGTCCACTTCGATTTCTAGGCCATGTACCCTCTGAACAGGAGAAAACAAGAAAAAAGGGAAACAGATTTGCCATAATAAGGCCATCCTCGTTTGACGTAATGTGCTTTGTCCTGTTGGGTCTGTCTGGGAGGCAAGTCAAGGATGGCTGCCAAACGAGCTATGTTGTTTAATTCAGAGGCATTCTGAGGAGGGACTGAAGACTTTAAACCAGATTACTGGAGGAAAGAAGGGCTAAAGGGGAGTGATAGAGACATTTGCTTTGCTAAGGCATAGTACAGTGGCATCATTTTACCAAAATCATAAAATTAGTAGAAGTGGCATCACAAGCTCTTTGGCATAAGAAAATTTCCTCAACTGATCTTTGACCTCGAGGAGGCACGCTTGAATGAATGAAAGAATGACTGACTGAACTTGGCATTTGTAAAGCACAACAACCACTTTGAGAATCATCTCGGCGCTAACAACACTGAAACAAAAGAAAGAAACCTGTCCCTCCAGAAAAGAAACACTTTTTAAGATTGAGTGAACAGCCATGTTTTCAGAAGCTTTCTGAAAATAGCAAGGTTGGCAGCTTGCTTTAGAGCTAGCGGAAGATTTTTGCCTTTGTCTCGAGAGGGATAGCTAGAAGATTATTACAGGCAGATCTCAACTTTCTCGCTGGCCGGTAGGGAACAAACCGATCAGAGAGGAATTTGGGACCAGTTTAATATTAGGCCCTGCGCACAATAGTTAAAACTTTAAAAAGAATCCGTTTACCGACTGGTAACCAGTGGAGTTCCTGTAAACCTTCTGTGATGGAGCTTTGACAAGGGCGTTGAAGTGCCAGTGTCGCTGTAGAATTTTGTACCACCTGTAGCTTCTGGATCAGATAACTAGGCAGACTTCTGAGGGGGCAGCTTCCCCCAGATAGGACAAGTTGTGTGAAAGCTATTTCAGTGTTTCACAGCACAAAGCTTTGTATATGATACATGCCAGTTTGAAGAAGGTTAGTGCTTCTATTGGGAGCCAATTTAGTGAGATCAGTACAGGTGTAATGTGGTCGAAGTGCCAAGCTCCCTACACCAGTCGTGGTGCGCTGCTGAGCATGGCTTTCACAGGCTCTAGATGAGGTTTGGGGATAACTGAGTAGCGCGTTTCCTTCGTCCAATCTGGAGATGACTAGTGATTGTGCTACTTTTTAAAGCCTGGTTCTCGATTGAAAGGTTTGATGGTTTTGAGGAGTTCGAGCTGATATTCTGCATGTTTAGTGGTGGTGTTAATGTGGGATGGCAGATTGTTATCAAGAGTGATTTCCACGGATTTGATGCAATCTATAATTCTCAGGTTATAGTCTTGTGTTCATAGGAAACTGAAGCATTTCCTTCAGTGTATAGTGTTGGATTCATTTAAGAGGCGCTAGGGTGTGATTATTAAGGTGAGTTCATGCAAATGGAAATAAAGGGATAAGAAAATAGTGTGGAGGAGGTAAGATATTGTGAGGCTGCATGGAGAAGTTACATAGAAGTAGAATGTGTGGTTTATGGGAGTGGAATGCTTATGGATATGTTACAAAAGTTAGGTATTGCAGGAATAGTTACTCAGGAGAGTTTATGATTTCTGAGGAGGGGATATGTTTATTTTATTTTAGTGTAGTAGAGAGTAAGACAGCAAGCATGTGGCAGAGTAGGGTACACTCAGAGGCACTGAGGCATGCAGAGGATGAGTATAAGGGGATTATCATCAGGTTAGTTGTCATGCAGGTTTTTTTAAATATTGAGATAGGATGCAATCTGGGAAAGTATACAAGTAGAATAGAAGGCTGATAGTACCTGTGGGCAGGTGATATATGTTGTTGCATTTTGGTTGTTCTGTTTGGTTGTTGATCTTGTTGATACAGTCTGTCCATTTTTAGGTCTCGCCTGCAGGCAGTGCATAAGGTGTTGCTATGACAACAATCTCTTGTGTCTAAATAAAAAACCTCTAAAAAGGGGTTTTTAGCCCACCAATTACTTACCATCCGTTGGCATCCTTACTTACCACTCTTCTTTGCTGCCATCTAATTCAGCAGAACATGCGAATCGTCACTTTCTTTTGTTTGTGAGCCCATGGACCAAGTACAGATTAATGAGTGTGAATTAATGCTCGCTATGTGATTGAGGTATTATTATTTTATTTTTTTGGGCATTTCTTTTTTTATAGCGCAAACTCAACCCGAAAGGTATCAGCGTTTTACATGAGCACCATTTATATTCCACAACTGCACATTCTTTATTTTTTTGAAGGAAAGGGAGATTAAGTGATTTGCCCAGAATCACAGGATGTTGAGCTGATGCTGAGATTCCCCAGTTCCAAGGACACAGCAGCTCTGCCTGTAGCGCCACATCCTTCTTCCCTCTACCAGTATCCTACCTCCCTCGTTGCTTTTAGCCATGCTGCACAGCAGGTGCGCTGCTGTACAACATGGCTAAAAAAAACATGGACAAAGCCATAGAGCACACATTAGCGAGTCCTAGTGGCGTTGCCAATGCTTGTTTTGCATAGATATGTTTGTAGCCGGATGTGATTCTCCCCGATATTAAGGTTTGTTTCTAAAGGGGTTGTTCTGATTTAACACATCTTTGATCTTAGGGGTCCTGGAGGGTATCTGTCTGCAGGCAGAATATAAGAATGTGTATATTCTTATAATAACCAGGTCTTAAACATCCTTCTGAATGGCAAACTTGTGGTAGCAGATACTCTGTAAAAATACACTTTCATTAATTATCCTGTGTTTGAAGAGGCATGTAGCGTACCTGCTAGTAAAGAAGTCCTTGACAGTCAGACTCAGTGTGTGTTTCAGTCACCATCCATGGAAAAAGGTATTACAAATTGAAAACTTTTTTTAATTTAAAAAAAGCCCCCTACCACTCCCTAAATAAATGAGTTATGAACAATGGGTCACCCAGTTGGGGTTGCTTTTCTGTGAAAAAATTAGACGGAGAGAGGATTCACCCACTCTGTAAAGGTACATAAATTTAACACCTCTAAGCATGGCTGGGATACGGTGTTATTTTACATTTTATGCTGCAATGTTTAAGCGACAGTCCAAATCATGTAAACTTTTAAATTGTGTTAGATCGTCTCCTTTTAAGTATGCGTTCTTTTGGCACTTCAAGCTCTGCTAATGCTTGTGCTGTGTAGCAGTGGCTGCAGGCTGCAGATTCAGTGCTTTGTGTTGAATGCTTCTTTACATTCATTATTATTTTATGTGTTGACTTTAAAACATTAAAACTTGCAATTACTGCGCTGTCTTGATTTTTCTGAAGCTAATCTGCTGTTTTAGGCGCCACTTTACACTCTGCACTCCTGAACACAGACCCATTTCTGAACCTGCATTGTGCTATACCGCACATCCCTGGTGTGCAGCTTATTTCAAGACTTGCATTTCTATTGTCTCCGGGGCTCATCTGGGTATTTCAGCATTTCACCCAGTAGGACCGAGGTGATTAAACTTGCTGTTGTGCTGCATGTAGAACCCCGTTCCCCACTTGTTAAAGTTCCTCATGTAAAACGTTGTCTGGCCTATATCTATGTCTACACCACCTGTGGACCGTGAACATGTGCCGGTCTATCTCCATTCGCTTCGTTCACTTCCCGTGCGCTCTCAATAGGATTTTTACCAAAACTAAATCTCAATTATATAACCTTGGGTAATGGGGTAATCCCAGGAATTTTGTGATCATAATGTGAAATGCTAGAAATTACGCAAGATTACGCCAGCGTATGAGCCTAATCATTCCCAATGGTGGGAAGATGGAAAGCTCAGAGGAAGAGAGGAGGAGATTCTCAGTGTCAACAAGATACCCTTTGTTCGGCAGCTCTTGTTGGCTTGAGGAGGATGAACTCCCACTCCAGGCAAAGGAAAGCACCAAGTAATACAACTTCTAAACCTCTAATGAACCAAGGCACCTTTATCTTGAGAGTGGATATAGAAGTCTTGCCTTCATTAGCAGAGAGCGAAGCTATCTTGGTTCTTTGGATGCGGGCTCTGGGGTAGACGAAGATGAGAGCCTGGTCTGTTGACTTTTTGTTGGCCCCTGGGCGACATAGGGAGTTGGGGGGCAAGAAGGGGAGGGGGGTTGGTGATGTTATAAAGATCTACCAATGCATGGATGATTAGATAGTTAGGGGTACTGCAGGGCTGATTGATGTGCTACACTGCTGAAGCGGGTGAAACTCTTTTAGACGATTGAGAAGGGAGAACATGACAACAGTGATCGGAGGACAGGGAGCTGCTTGAGCAGGTCTATGAAGCTGGCCACTCGCCTGATATCCTGGACTCACGAGAGTGCTCTGCAGACAAATGGTGATCTTACAGCTGTTTGTGAAGACTGAATAAAAAAAGAGGGCTTTTGCCTAAAAGTCACAAACCTGGTGATCTTGGCCCTTTGTGGACTGGAGATCCCATGACTAGGGACGCGTTTAAGATTTCCTTGCATGTTTAGCCCTTGTGAATTTTGGGGGAGCTGCTCCCTGGTATTTTGGAGTACAGGTATACAGTAAAAGTAATTTCCGCAACAGTAGCCTTGGTCCCCATTGCACTTCTGATTTTGTTACAGGAAGTGACATAACTTGAATTATGAACCCAATGACTTCACACAACATGACAAAAACAACCTATGACTGGTGAAATTTATGGAAGTGGGTTGATGCAATTCAATGATAGTGTTAAATGCACAGTGTCAGATTCACACAGAAGCAGATACAATCAGGCAAAGGATCACAAGACTCAAGAGAGAGAAGTCGAGTGCTAAAACAAGACAAGGAATCACCTGACCTAAAGGGGCTGGTCATACTGCAGTCTTGGAGCGGAGTTTGTGTTTAGTGGCCATCTTGGAATGGAGTTTGTGATTGGTGGCCTTTTTAGGAAGGAGGAACTTTTACTAAAGGGGAGCTGAACTGAAGCTTTCCACTTACAGCCGTGCATGTTGCTGGTCCTTATCAGTAACAAGGACTCATTGGTGTAACCCCTGGTCACAAGAACAAAACCAAACTACATCAGTTACTTTGCTACAGAATGTAAGGCCAGCCATTTGTCAAGATTTAACCTAGGTCGTGTTGTTGCACATAAGTGCCATTTTCTTCACTCCATCAGGGCTGTGGGCTCAAGCAACTCCTATGTAAGGTCCATACATATAAGTACACCTTTACATGCCTTCTGCAATCTCATCGCTTGCTAGGAAGACCTAATCTTTTCTACTGTTTGAAGCTTCTTCAGACTTATATACGGCAAAGCTTTAATGAGCATAGACCTGTACTATATACAGTGAAACATGCATTACAAACCCTTAGTTGGAAACTCAGTACTGTGCTCAGATACCTCTGCCTTCAGTGCCTTTAAGGATATGACATTTATTTTCCCTCGGCAGACTTTCCTCAGATAATGTTTTTTTCCCTATTGCAAAAGAATGGAAATTGGCATTTCTCATTGGAATCACTGTTTGATCGGGCACAAAATACAGTTATACGCAGTGTGATTTCTTGCTGTAGGTTCATAGTATTCAGTTTAGGTCCTCATTACAAGTTGGGGTATTTCACCCAAAAATACCTTCAGTATCTCTGTGCCTAAAAAGATATGGTCTGCAAACTCTAGACCTGTAATACTGGGCTCAGAGACACTAGAGCCTTTCAGATGCCATAGGGGCAAGGGCTGCGAACAGCAACATTGACCAGCCCCCGACAACCTCCTGGAGCAGTCCTACAGGAGCAGGCAGTGCTCCCTACTACAGGCCCAAACCTGTCCTGCACCCATGTCCCCCACCCGAATCTACCACACATTCCTCGACGGCCCTCTTGCTGACATGTTTCGCCATGCAATACCTATTTATTTATTTACAGACTTCTGTCAAGTGCAGCAGTGGCACGTTGTGGTCACCGCAACTTCAGAATGAGTATGTGTGGTGCAGGATAGGCTCTAAGTGGACGTGAGGGATCATTTTTGGGTATTCTTGAAACACCACCCTTTGTATTTACAAAGTATAGCTGATTGCCAGCCTGAACAGCTCAGTTCACAGGTGTTTTCGAGAATTTGTGTGGGTGGGTCCTCCCCCAATGAGGGGATTCAGTTTGTCCCAGAACTTAGTTCTCTGTACGCCCAGGGGCTTACCTCTGTGTTGAAGAATTTGGTGGGAAGTCCTCTGTCCTAAATTAGGTTAAAGATGGTGTTATACCTGCTGCTCAGCCAGTGGGAGTGTGGAGTGGAATGTTGGTGTATGGTGATGCATGGAATGTTGGATGTCTGAGAGAGTCAGTTGGAGTATGGGCTGAGCAGCAGGAAGGCTGGTCCCGGTGGGGCTCTTGATCTTAACTTATTAATAAACCATCTTACCTACGTCTACCACCATTCTGTGGTTGGGGGTTGGTTATTCAGGGCTCGAAAAATCAAAAAATGGTTACTAGACCTGCAGGTCTAGTAACTTTAAAAATCTACTCAACCTAACTGTAATGCACTTGACCTCTGTGAGCAAATGTGAAAAGTTAACAAGATTTAAATGCATTTTCTATTGCTCATTCACTTTGTGAGCAACAAAGATGCCTTTAAATCTTGCTATCTTGTCACATTTGCTCTGCTTCCAGAGACAGAGGTCAAAAGTCAGTTTGTCTTCCTTCTCGCCAGAAAGGACGAGTAGGACCTAAAAATTGCTTGCCCTAATTAAATCTGGCTCGCAAATGCGAGCGGACGAGTGGATTGTTCGAGCCCTGTTATTGGTTAATCATCCACATATATAGGCATTATGGTTGAGATGACTGTATGGGAATACGTCACTCTTGTCTAGCACTGTTGTGTGGTTGTGGGATGTTGTATGTGAATCTACCACTTATTAGTGTAATGTTAATGTTTTAGTATGGAATGATTGTGAGGGTGTAACTCACCTGTGATGTTTTGTTTTCTTTTGCTATGGGCTGATCTCCACTGCACCTTCGGTGGTTGGTTACCTCCATGTTGTCTTTCATGCCAGCCTGGCCAGCTGGCATGTTTGTGGCATTAAGGGTTTGGTAGAGGAGCTGTGGTGTGGTAGACTGTATGATTTGGTTTTTTGTTAATGGAAAGGGAGAAGACGAGTGAGGTGTGTTTGATTGATTTATTGATTTCTGTATTCTGATTAGCATGCATGGTCCTTGCATGTTTCTGATTACAATGAATATCTTCATTGTTTTATTTATTGTGATTAGCATGCATGGTCTTTTACAATTAATAGGTTACATGCATGTTTCTGACGATATTTGGTATTGTGATGTGTACCATTTCTATATTTAAATTGGCAATATGTTTGCTTTTTGAGTTCTGCAGCACGTGTGCAACTTTTCCACCTGATATTTCCATGCACGTTTCTTGCCTCTCATTATTCTATTTGTAGATATGCATGGAGTTGTCGCAAATCTTATTCTAGCTTTTGTAAAGAAGGGAGATATGTTATACCTGCTTCTCAGCCAGTGTGAGTCTGGACTGGAATGTTGGTGTATGGTGATGCATGGAATGTTGGATGTCTGAGAGAGTCTGTTGGAGTATGGGCTGAGCAGCAAGAAGGCTGCTCCTGGTGGGGCTCTTGATCTTAACTACTTAAACCATTTTACCTAATCTACACCTGGACTATTGGACCTCATTTATATTACAACAGATGGCTGATCAGAGATCCCTGGTTGGGGTATAACTTTACTTGGCTAGTTCCCCACTAGGCAGAAGAGTTGGAACTTAATTCTTGCTTTTACTGGGAGGCAGTGGAGGGATTTTGTGCCAGTTTTATGTGTTCTAATTCCCTGAGATTGAGGTGCAGTCTAGCAGCCTGATTCTTCCCTCCCGGGAATGTCTCTGTATGTTTCTTGGGAAGGCCTGTGTAGATGATGTTGAATTACTCCCAATATGCCATCAGCAAGGCTCGGGTCAGCCCCATTCTGTGTTGGGTGTGAAGGAGAGGGAAGGTTTTCTGCCAGAAACCAGGGAACAAGATCTTGAAAGGGACCAATGAAAGGTTACTTTCCGTAATTTGTAACCAAAGATGTCTGCTGAGGTCAGGATTGCCAAAGCTGTGATACATCTCATTGTACTTTGCTTCTGGGATCTCTTTTCTCCACAGAAAGGTTATATTCTTAAGCCACAAAGCACCTTTGTTCATCAGTTTCCCACGGCATTAGAAACACGATGCAGCAATGATTACGAAAGATGGGCCCTCAAAACTCAGGATCAAAACGGTATGACATTACCGGTCCTGTTGCAAACACAATTGAAAAAATATTTCTGCAGGATAGACACGCCAAAAGATTTATGGTAGGCATGTCTGACATCAGTTGGATCCCCAAAATATGTGCTAATTCAGCGATGTGGCAATATTTTTTCCATCATTTAGATTTTTATGAAGTCAGCCAGTTCTGATGAGGAACCGTTGTGCTTCTGGACATCCCTTTAAGAGGATCCTGTAAGTCAGGCCTTCCACATGGAAAAGACGTTCCATGTATAATCCTGCAGAAGTGTATTTTTTTTCCAGGAGCTGTGGGAGTCATCCATCGTCATCTAAATGGTGTGCTCTCAAACCACTGAAAAGCCTAAGAACTGTATCAAAATGTATCCCCCCCCCATTACGATTTACAAACAGGAGGCCCACGGGAGCCAATTGATCATTGACAGTTCCAAGAAGTACCTTCTGTCGAGCAGACTGCCAGTCAGGGGTGTTGCCGTGGTATGATGCAGCCTTATCCGCACCTGCAAGGGCTTCTCAGTGTTAGACAAAAATTATATAAATACTAGCTTGTATCTCAAAACCAAGTCAATGATGCAAATCATGTGCTATGATCAATAAAGGGAATTTCCATGATGGTGTCAGGGAGTTGCCTTTGCACCTGATCACCTGCCTTGCAAAGGATCTGGCTCTTTGGCAGTCACCAGTCAATTAAAGTCCTGAGCTAGCCTTCAAGGAGCCATCCAGTGTAGAGAAGATCAGTTCTCTTTGCCCAGTCCTGTATCTCAAGCAACCACCAGCAGTAGGCATTCTAGAATGTTTGTTTGATGATGTCAGTGGGGGCATTGAGATCTAATGTTCAGGCAGGAAGTGTATTGTTATTGCCAGTGTCTGGGCAGCACACACTCACAGTGGACTCTCCAAGGTTCTGCACTGGCCCTCTGACCCCTTACTAAATCACTGGGCTCTGTTGGAACGAACACAAACAGCCACCATTTTGGTTGACGTGAACAACACTTTTTAAAGTGCTCCACATGATCTAACCCTTGTCTGGATCATGTTGGGTGTACCTGCCCTCGCCCCCACCTCCCACCAAGATCTATAGGCTGTCGCATGGTGCAGCCTAATATTAGAACTTCCATATTCTTCCAATGGATTTAAATTTTTTGGAAGTGAACAAGTTCTCACAACTCTTCCTAATTCTGTTTTCAACTGATCGATCAGGTTGGGTTGGAAGACACACCTGTTCAATATCGATCCTTATTGCGTTCAGATCCATGACGCATTCCATTGAGACTGAAAAATAAACATTAAATTCAGGTTTGCCATCAACACCATTTTCCAGTTTCCTACTGCAACATGGAAAGTATTTTAAAAATAGCTTTGACTGGCACCAATTTGTTTATCAAATCTCTCTGTCCTCAGAGCCTGGGTGTTGGGTGAGCCCAGTGTGCTTCACAGGTAGCTCAGTGTGTTAGAGAAACATCTTACTTACGTAGGCTAAAAAAACACATTAGTGCTGCTGCCTAGCCCTGGCAGAAACATGATCTCTAGTAATTCCTTCCCTGGAGGTCCTGCCTGCCGCGTTGGCAGCACTCCCAGTCCCTGGCTGCTTGGGGCATAGAAGCCCAATCGAATAAAAGCACTCTGCCTTTAAAACTGAAAGAGCAGAGCTGTGATTACTCACTGAATCAGTTTCCTTTAAACTGATTGCTGATGCGTTTATGTATTCCGTCCCGTACTTGCACTCCGAATAACTGCATGCTTGATTCAGTCCGTTGTAGGCTGCCACCGGGGTCGAGAGGCATTCACTTCAGGGTCTCTATTTTTAATTGGAAACAGGAGAGCAGTTGTAGGTTTGATACTTTGTTGACTTCAGAATGTGGGAAGAGGTTGTAGAGTGGAACGTATTAATACCCTTTGAAAGACCGTGTAACACGTCACAGGGTATGCCCCGTGATGTGACACGCGCACACACATCCTCATGCCGGGTCAGATCAAAATAAAGAGTTAGCCGGTTGCGTGGACGGACGCCAGCTGAGCGTTCTTCCTGAAAGGAGCAGTGTCAGCTCCTTTATTTCAGCGCTGCTGCGCAAGCCCGACCGCCTCTACCATAGACTAGAACTTTTTCTAGCATATGCAGTAAGAATTTTAGATTCTATTTAGGACAAGGAGGCGAGGATTATACTTAATCTTTACTACTCCAAACACAGCAGCCAATGAAAAAGCAGTAAAAAACAGTAAACATACTACATATCCCATGAGGCTTTGAACCACACCTCTTCATCAACCCACCAACAGTGTCAAGGCATAACATACAAAATAGAGAGGCAGCATCTTTCCTGCCTCTTTAGTTGCAAAAAACACAGTCCAACCAGTAAAAAGCATGTCCATTAAAGGAACGAAAGAACATTTCACATGACTCTCAACAGAGAGTCACCAAAGTCCAGAAAACTTCTGATGTCAACCTGGAAAGTAACTCAATACCACTCCAGCCAGAGTCTTGAACGCCGTCCATAGAAAACAGCAACCCTCAGGTGCTTCAATTTTGCTTCGGTTCGGATCCTGAAAACAAAAGTTAGAATGCATCCAATCTCAACCCTCACTGAATCAAAAAGGTGGGAAAAACATTAGCAGACTGTTATATAACAGTCACATCAAAGCAATGATACCATACAGCACCTGTCTCAACAGGTGGGATAATCCTCGCCTCCTTGTCCTAATTTGAATCTAAAATTCTTGTTGCATGATATGCTAGAAAATGTTCTATTCCATGGCAGGACTGGAGGCTCCAATTATGCTGGTTCAAAGCTGACCAACAACAAGAGAAGAAGCATGCACAATAGGCTTGTCATAAAAAACCTTATGCTTTCAGCATAAAAGACCAGTCAGCAGCACAAAGAATATATTCTAGCCTCAAACC
Source organism: Calotriton arnoldi (assembly GCA_963921515.1). Classification (NCBI taxonomy): domain Eukaryota; kingdom Metazoa; phylum Chordata; class Amphibia; order Caudata; family Salamandridae; genus Calotriton; species Calotriton arnoldi. The sequence goes on along the minus strand of CAWUFW010001624.1, from coordinate 1,172,881 downwards.
CAGCGCAAATGCTTTGGACGCCATGCCGCCCCCAGATGGGTGCGCACCATACCTGGAGACATCAATGCCAGCTTCCGACATGACCCAGCGGGCCAAGTTCTCTGCCGAAATTGGATGGAAAGGTTTCTGACTAGCCAACAAAAGAGGACCCAGAGTTTCAGCCCTCTGCTCCATAGTGCGTTCTTCATAAACTTTTAAACATTTTATCACACATAACTTCACATTGTGAGGAAAAGCTGAATAGTCAATGGACCAGGACATAGTCTTTGTCCTCTTTAAAATAAGAAAAACAAAGCACCTCCTGGAGAAAACAATCTACATGCAAGATCCTGGACTCTTACATTCGTCAATACGAAATCAAACATAAAAGAATAGTCAACTTTGCGGAAATATGTTTCAAGGATAAATCAGAATTGTCCGGCCATGACTGCAGTAAAGATAGAACATTATTTACGTCCCACATCTGGGAGTAACAAGGCCTTGGAGGGTTTGACACCCTGATACCTTTTAACAACTTACACACCAGAGGATGAATACCTACCTGCTTGCTATCAATGAAGTTGTGGCCAGCAGACAAAGCCGACCTAAAATTATTTACCGACCTGTAATATAATCCAGATTCAGCACATTCAGAAAGAAAATTCAAAACATCTTTCAATTCGGATCCCAGAGGATCAACTTCCCGCTAAAGACACCAACCCACCCATCTCTTCCTTGCAGAAAAATATTGTGTGCAGGTGGAGGGAGCCCAAGCCAGGTGTATAAAAGTGGTAGCCGCCAATGAAATGCCCTCAGTTTGGCCATGTCTCACAAAATCTTCCAGGCCATCAGAGTTAACTGGCCTTGAAGGAGATGAGGATGGGGGAAGCCCACCGGATCCAAGAGAAGATGCAGGAATACAGGAAGAAGCATGAGAAGGGCTATTGACATTTCCAGAAGGGTCAGAAACCAAGCTTGTGTCTTTCACACCGGAGTAATCATAACTAGGGATGCCAACTGACGTTTGGCTTGAGCCGGCACACTTGAAATCATGGCAAAGGGCAGGAACGCATAGTTCACCTGCCCTGTCCAATCCTGCAAAAAGGCATCCGTCGCCAGGGCCATCGGATCCGGCCTCCAACTGAAATATCTTTCAGTTGAGCATTCAAGTGAGAAGCAAAAAGGTCCACCTGACATGGTCCCAGGGACAACATAACCTTCTGGAAGATATGGTGATGGAGTTTCCAATTGTCGTAATCCACCAGGAATCTAGAATTCCAATCCGCCATCTGATTGTCTTTTCCCAGTAGGAATTCCGCCAGAAGTGTTATCTTCTGGGAAAGGCAAAGGTGCCAAAACTCCCTGGCTATGGTCTCAAGAAGGCGAGATATGGTTCCCCCCCCAACCGATTGATGTATCGAACGGCGGAAACATTGTTCATCTGTAGGAGGATGCAGCAATTGCTCTTGACCCTAGAAAGAAGCCTGCCAGAAACTCTAAACAATATATGTGAAGTTGCAGTTCTTCAGACGACCATTAACTGCAGGTAGGAAAATCTCTACATCTGTCTCCCCAACCCCAGCGACTGCTTTCTCGAAGCTTCTACGGAGGTGTTGTTGCATGTAGTCAGCAACCGCAGAAGCAGGGGTCCAATCGGAGGATCTGGGGTGGACAATCTCTGAAGGGTCAAATGTAAATGGGGTAGGAAGGGAAGGGGTGTGTGAACGCTTGCATTTCTTAGAGCATTTAGGAGCCTGGGACTTGTGAGAAGAAGATGATGTTAGGGTTAAAAACAAGAGCTATAATAGGAGGGGATTCAACCTATCATACCCCTTCCTATTATAGCTCTTGTTTTTAGCCCCCCCTACCCCTTCCTATCATAGCTCTTGTTTTTAGCCCCCCCTTCCCCTTCCTATCATAGCTCTTGTTTTTAGCCCCCCCTACCCCTTCCTTTTTATTTTAAGAAGAGTAACAATAGCAGAATGCATGTAGACAACCAAAATAGGTCTTTGCCGGGTATGTATCAGGAGCATGCTGCCACTTAGGTACCCGTGGAGTGCGTCCAGGTACCGAATGGAGGTCAGCCAGCAATCTAGAGCGCAAGTGATAAAGGAAGTAGCTTACCTGACAACTAAGGGGGTATCGACCCGCTGAGGAAAATGCAGACATCGGAAGAATTCCTTGAAAAAAAGATACAAAGACTTCTCTTGGCTATAGGCAAGTTTAGAAAGTCAAGCATGGGTGGGAGTGCCATCATGTGTGACACAAAGCTTTAAATAAGCCATTTTTCAAGCAGTTTCCAGTATCGTCACCAGGTGGCAGGATACACTGAGATCGGCAGATACTTACATCCATGCAAAAAGCAAACCCAATCCTTGCTGAGACCCTTTACCAGCAGCCGTGAAGAAGTGCAACATTGAACATCCCATTATCGCTAATTACAGTTTGACAACACCGCCATCGCCCCACTGTGTGCAATGCAAGCAATATTTTCAAATCTAGGACCTACTGCAGCGGTATGTTCAATACCATAAAGTATTGTCACAGTTTATGCCAATAATTTTACACCATACACAAACTACACACATGATATAAACATGTTATGTTTAACACCCTCCAATCTAAATCATGACAAGGCAGTGAATAAACACATTGCAGCAATAAAAATTAATTGCATGTTTATGTGGCCCATTTTCAGTACCTGGTTCGGAGGATGCTGTCCCCTTGAAGATGGATGTGTCTGAGGTCACCTTGTCCCTCCAGCATCCACCTTGCCTCATAGTGATAAGTTTGTCGCCCGCAACCCTCCACCTTGCTCCATACCAGCCTTCCAAAGGCACTGTCTTGAGACAGTTGTCCCAGTGGACGGTCTTTTGGCTTTAACGATGCCAAGCTGTGGAATGCTCTTCCTCTGACCATTCGCTCTATGATCAGTGAGCTGAGCTTCCGAAGACCCTTAAGACATGGCTTTTTAGGAACTGATCCTTAGGTAACACTTCTGGCCTTTGTGTAGTGGTACTTCCGTCCGCCAGTGCTGGGATGCCTTCCGGTCGCCATGCGCTTTCTAAATCCCATAGAATGGCATAGCAGTTTCTAACTAGACCTGTTCTCTACCTTGGAAGTGTGTTTCCATTTAATTTTTAAGTAAAAGAAGTATGATAAATAAAGATATTGGGCTAATTAGGAGTGTATGTTTAGCTTACAAGTCAAAAAAGCCTTTCTTCGGGTGTGCAACCACTTCTGCAATTCACAAAAGGGAGTTTTGCACAATTGTGAAAAGAATTGCTCACGCAAAGATTTTTGTGTCAGTACATCTAGTGCCAGGCTCAGAAAGTGGGTGTTCCAGGACCAAACGTCCAAAAGAATTGTGAATACTACAAACTTATGTATTTTGTGGGCCATCCCAAACAGTTTTCTCATGCATTTCCACTTCACCTTATTCCTATTAAAATAGGAGTAAATCCCTTTCCAGGGTGTAAATTGGTAGAAAACATCCTCAAAATTGGTGGCTATGTGGGATACAGGGGTTCTCCACGAGTAAAAAAGATCGATTTTGTAAAGACAATATGAAGAATGGAAACATACAATTGCATTTATGGGAGTAGGAATGCCCCAATTTAGTAGTATCTAGGAATTCACAAACGTTTCAGAGGAGTGTGCATGGCAACCTGTGAGTGTTCTTTTTTATTTAGGTCTTTGACTTATTATTTGCATTACTAGTGGTTGGCCTGTGCTATGCAGCTTACGGACTACTTATAAGGGAATATCACCTTTTCTATGCGCTAGAACATTTTGAGCCCAAGAGGTACAGAATACAATTACGAGGCAGAGGCTCGTACATATTGCGATCATAAAGTTGCTATTGTTTGTGTCTTCCACCTAACTCCAGCACAGATTTCTTTCCTGTTTTTATTGTAATTTATGATAAAAAATGTTTTTGTGCCTCAGACCCGTTATCTTTTTTTATTCCTTTGGGAGTTCTGCAAGGGGGGAGATGTGGTCTAGTGACTGATTTTGCCAACATGGGGATCTGGGTTTTAGTCCCGGCTCCGGCCCTTAACAGAAAATCGTGTGATACTAGGCACATCACTTTATCTCCTTATGCCTAATATTGTAAATCAGTGAAAAGAAATGCAGTGCAGTTGTATATATGTAAAGCAAGTGTGTAATTCAAAAATGCAATCCCCACTTGATGTACACAAACCTAAATTGTCTACCAACCCCTCTAATAATGTCCTTTTGCTCTGTTGCTTCATATCTAAGTTTGCTCTACATAAATACAGGCTTAAAGTGCTTTTTTCATTTTAAGATGTACTTTTTGAGGGTTGGATTTCTAGAGGCACCATTGATATTTTTGCTTCCTTCTTTATAAATTTGTTAGAGACACTTTGTGAAGCCTGATGAGTAAAGTCTTTGATTAAGCTCCATTTGTTAAACGATTCAACATTTTTAAAAAAACAGAACTGTGCACAGCCTCACGAATAATGCAGGAAGAGCAAGCGTGTAGCCTCTTCCTCCTCCTAGAGCATGCATGGTAGAGGTGAGCCTTAACATGCGTGCACCGTGTCCTGCAGTGACGGTTGTATGTCAGCATATCAAGCACAATAACATCACTTAATTCCCCCGTGTCTTAAAAAATAAAGAAATCTGACCTTGTGTAATGTAATCTGGTTCTCATGTAAAGCACTCCAATGTCCTTGGCCCGAGTTCACGCTGTATAAAACTGCAAAAAAATATATATATATCAATCACAAAATATCCCACTAACAAAATATTTGATATCAGCTAGAAAACTGTTGTCCTGGTTAGTGTATGCAGCTAAGTATAAATGTACTACTCCTAATTAAACATCTATGCACCTATAAGCTATATATTGTTAAAGTGCATACATGGGACGTCTACTATAGTAAATCTATACATAACCTGTATATCCTTGCCTTCATGATAGTTTGGTACTCGATCTTCTAGATACAGTATTTTGGTGGCTTGATACGTGATACAGGAATTATGATTCCAAAAACCTAACCCATAAAGACAAAGACTAATAAACTTAGTCCGCAAAAAAATATACTCAGTACAAAAAAAAAAAAAACAGACCTGTAACAGAAACCACCCAAATCAACTCATACTCACTTCCTACTTGTTGTAGAACTGGATTGACCTACTAATTCTATCATCACTCGTAGCAAATTCCGGGGGAGATCCTTAATAGTGGCTTTAGGTGTATATCAATGTTTTTATCTGGCATTTATTTTTCAAATTTACAACTTTGTTTATTTTTGTATTTCTGCCCCTTCTCTTATGGCTGTCCTTCCTTCTCCTCTATTGATTTTCACCATCCTCTATCTCTCTCTTCTCAGCCCATTATCTAGGTATTATCGTTCGCCCTCAATTGTTTTCACCCTCCCAATGTCCTGCATCCACTCCTTCTCTTTATGCTTAATCCCTTTGCTCCCAAACACCGGACCTCTCTTCCTAGTTTCCTCTCTAGTGCCTTTCTGGGGATCTTGGCTTTTGCTTCCTACCGTCCACCACAGGGCTCTCCGACTGTTCATCGACTCAAGCTAGATTTCAATGCATCATTCATTGGAGAGATACTCCTCCGCCCAGCGCCGGAGTGCTTAGCCATACACCACCTCATTTATAATATTTGAAAATTTGCCTCATTGCTCTTCCAAATTATCTTGACTTTAAATAGAACATTGTGTGATTGTACAAGAGAAATGACTGCTCCTGTCAACGTCGGAAGGTGCTGCTTGAGGATGGCCTATCTCCGCTTCCTATTACTTTACTGAAATTATTAGTGCCCTTGGTCCGGTCGCCTCATCACCGAATGCCTTGTGAACGGCATTACCAGCGACACTCCTAATTTGCTGAAATTACAGCAAATTGCTCAAATAAATGACCACATGCCTCTGCTCCGCGTAAGTAAAATTGAGTGGTTTTGTGAAATGTCAATTGGTAATCAGTTTTGGCAGCCAGACCTGGGACATACTTCAGCCCGGCTAGGGTAATCTACCAAGGGAGCAAAACTAACGTAGCCTTGTGTTTCCCACAAGGAATTGTCGTGTGTGATTAAGGAGCAAAAACCTGAGGAGGGGAAAAGCAGGGAGAAAATAATTGAAGTGCAATACATCCATGAGTCCTACAATCTATTTGCTTAATTGCTGCAAATTAGCTTAATAATCCAAGTGTGTACCTCCCTGTAGACACTCATGCTCCTTCATGAAGATGAAGTACCCTAGGAAGTCCTTCAAAACTGTTTAATGTAAAACATTTAATGTACGTAAATTGAACTCAGTTGGAATTGGCTGTGTACTTATGGGAGGGAGACAGAGTGGCAACATAAACACGTCATTGACGAAACAGCAGGTTACCAAGACCGTTTTGGGTATGTGTCAATATTTGCCTAAAGATATACAGTGGCATTTATATATTGGTAAATCACCTCAGGGTTATAGGAATAATAGTGTAATGCTCACTAGAAGTAAATTCCTCCAATCTGTTCCAACCCAGGTACGCAAAAATACTACATAGGTAGCAACTCATGGAAGAATGGACGAGAGAGGGGAAATCATCAAAGACACTGGTTCAGGATGGAGCTCATAGCAACCGAGTATCATTTCAGAGCCAGTGGTTGGATCACTTGAGAGACCGAGACACAAAATATACTGTGAGACTTTTAGAATTAATTCTATGTACTGCCACTGGTGTTGAGACATACCGATTGCTCAGCAGGGAAAATGTGTACTTATCCCTAGTCAGATCAGGAATCAAGCTTGGGAGCTAAATAGCTGAGGAGAGGCTCTGGGACTAGTGTGATGGAGAAGGCTACCTCCCAGAGAAGCCGACGGGATGAAGCCAAGGTTGCCGATGGGTGATAAACACCACAGTGCTACCAGAAGGCCTGAGAATTAGCACCAACGGCAGTTCATTGACACACAAGAATGAGAGGAAATAGACACAGAAAGGAGACAAAAGCTAAGGGGGAGAAAAGGAATGGATAAAGTATGGTGAAATAGGTGGCCAGAACTGAGGGAGAACAAAACAAATGCGGGGGTATTCAAGAGCCGACTGACGATCAAGAGCGAAGTCAACTGACATGACTGGGAGATGTTGTCAGGTACTGACCCAGTGTCTGTACTGAGCTTATATGAGTCCTGAGCTTGAAGTCCTGCCCACACCTCTAGGATCCCATTCATGACTTCTTCTATGCTTAAAGAAGGGTCTACACCTGGCATGCTGGGGTAATGGTAAGGAATTACTGTCTTCTTCTGTTCTAATCAAGACATATCCACAGACACATGGGTAATAAGTAAGATGTAAAATGTCTTTATCATTAAGGATGATTGTATGTCAATTCATTCAAGTACATTTCAGAAAAACACTATTTCATGGAACAATTTTCACTGAGAACAGTTTAAATGAAGAGACTAGATCTTGGGAATACTACATTAAAATTATCATTTCGACCCCTGTCTGTTGACCCCTCCAGATTACAAGAGAACCCGGGACTTATCTCGCTCACACCCAGTGCTTAATTTGTAAAAGAATGAGTGGACGTGCCCAACGCTCTTCTCAGAAACCTGCAGCTGGAGCAAATAAATATCAGTGCGCCGATTACCAAGGCTCCTTTGTCTTAAATCCATCTCATGCCTCTTTAATCCACTATCAGACACTCCCTGCCCCTTTATCTCACTCTTGCTGGTCTCTGCTCTCGCCCTTTGTGATGGCTTTCTGTCTTTATCTTTCTCCCTCTTTCCACTTCGTGTTTTTCCCTCTCTTGCTATTGTTAAATGTCTAATGTAGAAAAATAAGTGCAGGCCCCAAAAATGAGTGCCGGAGGCAGTGCTTAATTTGAGCCGGTGGGGAACTTAATTGGTTTCCGGTGCTCAGCACCGGCACTTCACTGTCATCACACACTTATGACCCTCTGCCACATGGTGGCGCTGCTCATCTAATTTAGAGATGAGCAGAACATCGGTTGTTTATGAATACAAAATACATTTAAAAAAATGCTAATTCCTGCCTCCCCAGCCATTCCTTTAGCTCTGGGGACCCAGAATAATCTGAACTGTCGCACTTGAAGGTGAAAGAGCTGGTTAGCAGTTGTTTTGGTACCGTCATTGGCAGCGATGACGGGGCAATCGCTGGTGCAAGCTGTAGGGGCCTCCTGGTCAGAGCCCCTGCACTTATTATATTGCAAATTAAGCACTGGCCGGAGGCCCCCACAAGCAATCACCGGCTCAAATTAAGCACTACTCCCACCAGTTTTCTTTTGTGCTTCCCTACTGGGAGGATGGAATTTCCTAACCTAAAACCCAATCTCTCCTGACCCGACCCACCCGCCCCAAATTCCAACTGACTGCTCCTTTCACCTTACAAGTCGATATCACACCGGGTCATGTGCTTTTTGTATTTAGCAGATTCGTCCTCTGCATCACAGCAGTTTCTTTATGTTTACCTCTATTGTTGCCACTCCCTGGTCTCGTATATAGCTCTGTGGGACGGGACCTGTTAATGTTCTCTCTTTTATGGATTACTATAGACACCGACTTTTACAGTTCTGTTTATATCCTTGCCAGATGATATTTTGTAAACAGACAAGATTATGACCGTTGTTGATGTGCTGGAAGGAATGTTCCTACTGTAGCCTGCTGTATCGCTCCTCCAGTTATGTGGTTCTTAGTGATTTAGTACTTGTACTGGGTATCAGAAAGATATAAATAAAGATTTATTTTTAAGTATTAGGTTTCAAAACATTTTCAATGATTGTATTGGTTTTCCCACATACCCCTTCCCTCTATTGAAAAGCAATTATTTTGTATATTTTTCTAAAATGGTTTTAGAAATACCTGAGATCCAATCCCACTCATGACCCCAAGCCTTACCTTAACATTAGAGCTACCGACCACTCGCCCTGTTTCTAACTTGACTCCAGTCCTTCCCTCCACTAGACCCTAACCTTGAATCTAATCATCACTATGACTCTAATATAACCCAATCACAGTTCTTAAATGTAATTGTTGACCCTTATCCTAACCCTAACTTTGTCTCTAAATCTTATCCCAACCCTACTCAAACTATTACCCGGCCCCAAGATTGACCTTCACCCTTGCCCTTACACCAAAACCTGAGCTTGAGTTTATAATCTCATTGTAGTTTTCTATTTTCGAATATATTGTTTTAGAACTATATATGTAAATTCAATGGGATTAAATAACAGGATTCTGTTTTTAATTTAAAAAAATCTTTTGGGTAGTATTACATGGTCTGTGTAGTGAGTGTATCTTCCAGATTTCTTCTGGTTCTGTAATGTTAGGATAAAGCAGATGAGGATCCTGTTTTCTGGATTGGTGCTTTTGTTGGAAGAGCCACATTGTGTATATAAAGCAGTCTGATACATAAGTTCAGTACGTGTACTGGTTTCTAATAGCCTGCTTAATGCATTATTCTGAATCAACAGTTTTCAAGGTCGAACACATGCTCGCAATTTGCATTTGACTTAAAGATGCAGGTGGAAAAACAGGTCGGTGAAGGATCACAAGTGGGTATTTTTACTATGGTTCTACATAGCAAGGCTCCTAGGTGGAGGTGAGAAATGACACAGATGCAAGCAGAAATCTGCAGGCAGGAGAACTGGTTTGGAGTGGCTTCCTTTTCGAGCACCTCTCTATGCAGTTCTGTAGACACAGCATTTGTGTAGTGTGATGCTTCTCACTGCAGGATAGTCTCCAACCAGGAGCACCCACGACAGAGGCACAAAGAGGCATGAACTGACCTCACCTGGCTATGAAGTGCCACAAAGGCAGTGATCAGGAAAGAAACAAAAGAGTGGTCTTACCTGACAGACCCTTCTCACTCTTAACAGACTGCAGCCTCATTCACCCCCACCATCTACCAAGTGAAAGAACCTATTCAAATTTCTATAGGACCTTGTCTCCTTTGTCCTCACTTCACTGTCTAGGCCTCCTCCCTCCTGATACACTTACGCTGTCTGGGAAAACATCACCCGCAACGTGCGCAAAGGAACGGGCACAGGATGTCCAAAATGGAACCCACAAGCCTTCATCACTCTGCTTTACTTATACATACAAAGCATATACTACAATAGCCACATACACAAACATGCACAACATACACTTGGATGCGATTAGGTGACAAAATGGTATAAACCCAGCTGTGCATTGATGAGACACTCTCAACCAGTGCCAAATAACTCATTTTTAGTGAGTGAAAAAAGTTTAATCACGGAATAGTGAGGGAAGATCTTTAAATGCCTTTCTTTTTTCATGTGCCCCCTTGTGCAGGGTACTGACTCTGTACCAAGGTTGGGATTCTCCAGACTATGCTTAAAATAGCTGTCCTAGGCTTGCACATGACATGCTAGGGTTCTTAATGTTTAAATGGTGTACACGCGGAACCACATGTTTAAACTGTCTGCCCTGGATATGGAGCTCTATGATAATGCTGTTTCTTTCTACAGTTTACATTCTCCGATTGCTTGGTATCCCAGGAAGACTCCGCACACTATACTACTAAAACCCTGCATGAAACATTGACCTTGACATAGTTTCTTTCTTCAGGGTGACCTCTTCTTACCTTCCTCTGCATACCTTCTATTTCTGAGTGTATCCTTCTCTGCCTCATGCAAGTCTGCCTCAATCCTTCTTACTGTAATTCTGCAATTGGCTGATACCTCATTTCATAGATCATAAGGTCTCCTCTTTAAAACCCTATCCCTGTAATCTAACATTACCTAATCTCCGCCAGCCTAACCATCTCACCAACCATTCACCTGAAACCACATAGCTCCCACTAATGATCACACCTACCTGGTATTAATAGATTGCAAAGTAACTGGAGTAAATGTATGTCATTTGTTTGAGAGCACATGACTAATCGCATTAACCAACAATAACCCCTAACCTTGGGTACAGGAGTAGCGTGCTACTCGCCGTAAAGTGCTTCAACATCTCGTATGGGGTCGTAAGCACTAATAAATACAATTATCTAGTACAGGAAATTCGAATAAAACATATGTACAACGATGCTACTCATGTTTATTTTGGTGACCAACAGTAGAGCAGTCCTTGCCTAATGAAGATTCCGTCTCCTCTTGCGAATGACAAGCCCTTGTCATTCGCAAGAGGAGACTGACTCGTGCGGTTCTCTTTTCCCAGCGTAGCGGCAGCACGCGTCTGGGGCTTTATCCAGCGGTCATCGTTGCTGCTTAAATACAAATTACGCCCGACTAACACGCAACGCTGTGTTTACTGGGGCATAATTAGCCACAACGCAGATTGACGTGGTTGATAAAGATAGATGCTGGTCACTGTACATAGCACTTACCTCGACTGTCCTTCCCCTCACTGGGTTCCCGGCTGGGTCCCACGTGAGTACCCTCTCCATACTTTCACTTCCTTGGGGTGCACCAACTGTCACTTGGACAGCTTATTCTGTTTTCAGGTGTCCCTGCATTGCTAGGTCCTGAAGAGACCCCCTACTGATAACGGGGTCGAAACGCCGTCGACAATACCTAAAAGCGAACCATCTTGCAGTCTCTATTACTAGAATAGAAGGCTGTGTTTATCATGTACTAATTATATGGTCGACTTTGTCTTTATGGTAACCTTTCCTTTATGTCACTAAATGTCACACACTGTTTTATAGGTTCCATGTTCACTGGGGGACACCACGCACTTATTTTTAATATAATTGTGATGATTTATGTATATAAACATTTTTGAACTTACAAGGATCACGCTGTATATGGTCTTACTTCTCGTTTGGACATCCCCTTTTACCCTTGTCTATTGCCATTGTGCTTAGCAATATTGTGTATTTTTACATTGTTCCACAGGAGCCATTGTTTTTTGTTATAGATTATGTACCCTGGTTCCATGTGAGTAGGGTTTCCCTTGTTTCTTTTACACGATAATGAAGATTTAAGCCTGGATGTATCAAAAGAAACTGTACCTCAATGTATCTAAATCGGAGGACCCTTCTCTGAGGTCAGCTAGCTGATCTTCTGGGAACAACCACCTTAGCTTTCTGATAAGGTGCAAAACCTCTCGATCACATCTGACTGTGATCTATCTGTTATCCCTCCAGTTAACAAATGGGTCAAGCATTATTTGCATCACTTTCACCTCCCTTATTTGACACTACTGCATTGGAATGCTCTTGTACGTGTGGTGCCAACATCTAGACTGGATTACTGCAAAGCTATCAAGACCTGTCTTTATGCTGAAACCTGTGGTCTGCTACAAAGAACTAAAAATCATTCCACCCTCCTCATCCTGAATATACACTAATCTGACCATATCACCACATCGCTGCACTGGTTTCCTCTTCAATAGCAAGCGCAGTTCAAAACTATGCGTATTGTCCACAAAGCCATGCCTGTAAGGGCCTCCAAGCCATAACATCTGTATTTGTAAGGTGCGCATTCACCCCCGGGGCGTGTTGGCACTGAAAAACAAATGTTTACTGTAACCAGCACAGTGGTACTCATTTTATTGACCTTGGAAGGATAAACGGGTAAGGAGACGCATCTGGATTTGAAACTGTGACCATGAGGTCAAACTCAGGCACCTCGAGTGGAGGCATTAGTTCACTGAGCTACCAAACCTCAACGAAATCTTCAAAGTCCTAACATATCCCAGATCCTTGTCCCTCACTTTGGTTTCCCTTCTACCACCCCTCGCCACAATGGTATTACCCAAGGCACAAAAAGCACTCAATAAATAAATAATTTCTGATATATAGAATATTTTTTGCAAATGAGTCACCGTTGGGCATCACTCATACAGGGATTTCTGGTGGACATCTCTGGCCCAGGACAAGTGATGGGTAACTCTACAGTATGAATTAGTAAATGGCGTAAAATCTAAGCCACAGACATGTCACATCTAGTAGGTGTATTCATTTTGTGACCCAGACACTTCTTGTGTGCCTAGTCAGTGGCACAGTATTGCTAATCTATGTTTTGATACAAACTATAACAGTCATAATATCTCATCACATTATTTATCAAGGATGCTGCCTCTTCAAAAACACTCCCTACGTCTGTCTGCAGTGCTCCAGTGTTTCATTTGAGAACTGTCTCTGTACTCTGCTTAGCATTCATTATTTCTACAATTTCTCATGTGCTTTGCTGCAGCATAAGAATATTGGCCATGAGCCACTACCTGAAATTGTAAGTTGTGTATGTACCTTCCCTCATACCTATCTTAACTTAAACCTATCACCATTTTGAAAATATAGCTATTAAACCTTGCTTGGACCTTTCTGAGCAGGACCTAAATGGATAGAAGAACCCTAAATTGCACTGTCAGAAATTCTAGCCAAGTAGGGAAAGCCTGCTCATTGCTGTGAGTGTTCTAACTCTTCACCCACCAAGGTCACTAAAGGCAAAATATTATGTTTTGCATTTGTTCTGGGTGGCACTCATTTGCATTGCAAAGTGTTAGCTATGTTGTTGACGCAACATAGCAAATGCTTTGATTGCAAACAGTTCCACATCCCTCAGGTCAGCTGACATCTTTCCAAGTCCACTGTTTTTGCCTGGAAGCTTCTCTGTACCTTCCTATCAATTTATTCAAAGCAAGTATTCAGACAGTATCTACCATATGATCATGGGTTGTCAAGCCGGGTTGTCCGAATCAATACTGCATTTTCAGGATAACCGCCGTGATTCCCATTTAGAATGGTTGGATGTAAACTTAGCTCACGTAGATAGTCTGAAGGTCTGACTTGGATCCAGGCTCCATGGTCCAAGGTTATACCGCCCTGTATTTGTCCAAACCTCTGTTATGTTTCAGTGACAGATTCGGAAGGAACGTAGACTGTGATTACATGTTTCTATCCTGTTGTGTTATACGTAAAGGTACCGATAACCACATAGTAAGGCGCAGCCACCTCTACAAACTCTGGTAAAGTAAATGTGATGTAAACCAACCCTTGGTCCCAACTTTGTAAAAACCTTTACCACGTAGGAAGCAAACAAGTGTATGGTGCCACTTTTTAGACAGTGAATGGGAGCCAAAGTCAGTCCAACATCCTAGCACCAGCCAGAGCAGTTATCACTATATAGTAGACCATTCTAGGCACTAGGACACAAGGAACCTGCACAGTTTTTCTTTCCATTAATTTGGTGTTTTATTCATATTCATTTCTTAGAATAGAGGTTACATGTTTAGTGACTCTTGTTGGTTCTAAAAAATACCTGTATTAACCTTTTGGTGATACTTAAAATATTTTCCTATTAGTATTTATAACTTTCTAGTCACCCTGGTGATCAGCTTTGTAGGCTTACACTACATTTCGGTGGAACTCTACTATAAAAATGCTGATCGATCATTCATTTCCTTTTCTTTTGAGGTTTCTGGTTATTTTCTCAGAAAACACATGATATAAAATAAGATATTGAGTTATTGTGAAATGTGTACATGTTAATATAAAAAGTAATGTAATGTTTTAGCAAGACAGTCACTGTATGTGTAAAATGTGTTTTCTATTCTGAAGACTCATTTTATTTGGCTAATTATGTAATTAAAAAAATTAATAAAAGTGATCTCACTATCTGTATCAAATTATGAGAAATATTACTAAGCAACAATGGTTGCGAAACACGTTTTAGCTGTCCTAATTGATCACCGATAATGCAAGACCGAGCTTATGAAAACAAGTACTTTTTGGAGCCTCCGAATGGCTAAGAATAATTTGGAATCTAATACCTACACAAAAGTAGGTACAAAAATGTGGCTGCCATTTCCTTTCCAGGTTGCATTCTTCAATTCAGGCACAAGCTATTCCTATGTATACATGGACTGTGAAATGTGCGATTTATCGAAGGCCATAAGTGCTAATGATAGAGTGCCTAGAAGACTCATGGGCTACTGCCTTCAAATAACCAAACTGCCAGGTCTTATTTTGCGAAAAGTTGCAATAAAGATAATCTTTCTCCATTGCTGACAAGATTAACAAAGACCAATTCTGAGTAGGTGCCATAAGTATGCAATGCTGTCTACACAAAATTGGACCATAGGGTGTGGAAAAGTGTAAAGATTTTTGGTGCCTTAGGCAAAAACAGCATTTTGCATTTTTTGCACCGCTAACCAACCCCAAACAAGCATTTGCAATGCAATAGGTCTCGCATTTGCGAGAGTTTAGACTATTGGCATTGTAAATGACAATGCCTTTTATTTATCTGTTTTGATAATTTAACACATAAATAAAAGGCATTGTCATTTACAATGCCAATAGCTCAAACTCTTGTAAATGCGAGACCGATTTCATTTCAAAGAAGCGGCCGCTATTGTCCCGGGCTGCTTGGAAAGTGGAAGCACGCATGGCGTGCTGAATGTTGCAGGAAAGCATGTTGTGCCTGCAGTAGGAGAAACTCATTAAAGAAAATAGTTCTTGCAGACTACGTAACAACAGAAGTAAAAGGGCCAGTCCTCATGGAGGTTACAAATGAAGACAAGGCAGTACTAAGTAGGGACTAACAAGCCTATTAACAAATCAGAAGCCAACATTTACCAAGGACAATTACACAAGCCAATGAAAAATATGGGCGGAGAGTGAGCGGAGCTTCATCTCCATACTCAAAAACAGCATGACTCGCAGAGTAGCGCATGTGCTGCCCAGGCTCGACCTAAAAAGGTCCTATGTTCAGCTCCCCGCTTAAATCTGGTACCCTCTATGGCCCCCTGCTGGTGGTGGTGTAGAATGGATATTAGATTTACCTTGTGGTAGCCGTAGTTCTGCCAAGAGGTTGTTCTTCTCTGTAATTAACTCTCCACAGATGGAGAGTTCCCAGAGTAAATTACTTCCTTTTCCAGGTCTGTCAGCAGTGTCTTTAATATAAATCTGCAGTGAGAGTTGAAGATTCCAAAACATTTACACTGGTTCCCTATCTGCTGGACCCTGGTCTGTGTCCTCCTGTCAATAAACAAGAGATTATTTATTTATTCACAAAGTTTTATTTAGCATTGGCATATCTCCATTGGCCATTTCAGAGCAGGAGGTGGTGGTGTAAACAGTTTAAATCTTGTAAATTGCTGAAATGTCCGCTTTGGCAGTTACGCTGCCTACATTTTTACTTTGTACAAGTGTGTTTATTTGATTTCCTTCCTTCCTTCCTATACCCATGGGATCTCTTATTGGGCCTTATTTCGCTTGTTCTTATCACTGGTCTTTAACCATTTCAACCTTGATTGTTATGTTGCATAACTTTTAGAAAAGAACGTTGGCTTAATTGCTCTCTATAGGTTCCATAGCATAACTAAATAACTTCCATTGACTTTCGGCAACCGCGTCATTAGTACAGGAGAAGGCATTTGTGGCATTTAAACGTGGCACTCACTCCCAGCTACTGTGAGGACTTTCTGATGCGAAGTGGGGCCCAAGGATTGTGAGCAGGACCTGAAAGTGAGATTGATCCAAAATGTGTTCATTGATATTAACATACATTTCTATAGTCACATAGATTTGAAGTGCTGGAGTTCATGGCGTGATACCTAAAGGAGAATGATAATGTATTTCTTGTCTTGGGAGTCTGCCAAAATGTTCTCATTCTGGATGAAAGAGAGGTCTATGGTTAGTACGGTGGTAGATGTCTTGTGTGCGTTTACCCGGGTCTCTGAGCCTATGCAATCATTTTGATCTCTTTTTGCTGGTGCGTCACTGAAAAGAAGACGACACCCTTGAAGCTTCTACTGTAGGGTAGACGATTACAGGATCCAACTGGACCCTTCGTGCTACCCAGAACTGGTCTAGAATTGCGGTAGAAACAGCCCAAAACCATTGCGGCAAGCATATTGCTGTTCGATCTCAAATGTATAAACTTTAACCATCCACCTTGGGGTCAGGAAAAGGCACACATCAGAAAACACATTAGTGGTAGAAAGGGTGCTCAAGTTTTAAACTATTTTGATATTAAGATTCAGAAAGATCTGATAGAAAGATTTAGAAAGTAATTCTGAGGTTTCCGTACAAGTGAATCCCCCATAGGCAGCTATGGCCACTTCAGTCTCCTTATGATGACGGGATTCAGCCAGTTGATCAATCTGGAGAGCCGTACAGATGGCCGGCTGCTTATTCTCATACTCAGGAGCAAACATATCAACTACAAAACCCCGTACCGCGAAACATACTTGCGTGGTCAAAATTGTGTACAACAGATGTTCATTGAAACGGAAGCGAACCTCTTCATTCATTGCTGGGTGGGGGCAGGCAAAAAGCAAGCTGCTCCAGCCTAAAGTGAACTTTAAGGAATTTAAATGTGTTTTTCAATGAGTGTGTTAATCAACAAAATGCAGTGCTATAAAACCCCATATTTTACAGAGAACGGTGAAATATGGAAAATATTTCATAGTTCCTTGAGAAATGCAGGTTCCATCACCGTAATGACTATCTTCAAAACACTCTACAGAGATTTACTATTGCTAGAGTTGCTGGGATTATGTAGAAGAGTATCTAAATTATACAGCAAATTCTCTGGCAGTATTCATTTCATCCATTTAAGTTGTAAACAACATGTTTTGTGAAATCCACAAATTAAGTAAATTATGTGGCAAATTATACCGTAAAGTCTGTGAATCGATAATCATGGGGAAAATACACCAGCAACAAAATCACTTAAATCCCCTGGCCCTCAAAATTGTCCATTCCCTTATCAACAATGAATTCATGAAAGGTAAACAAATATTCTAATTACATTGTTAACTTTGAAGGTACCATCTTTTTTCAAGCTAAATCCCTCAAACTAAACATGTAACATAAAAAATACACAATGGGCGACCTGTGTATCGTCCAATATGCTAACTCGGGGTTCTGCTCACAATCACAAACCACTCTTCCTTTGGGCTCGTGGGTTATGACATCACCA
Organism: Calotriton arnoldi; assembly: GCA_963921515.1. Classification (NCBI taxonomy): domain Eukaryota; kingdom Metazoa; phylum Chordata; class Amphibia; order Caudata; family Salamandridae; genus Calotriton; species Calotriton arnoldi. Next base: position 1,155,006 of record CAWUFW010001624.1, on the reverse strand, counting down.
GAACCCTCTCAATGGCAATATTAGACCATACCACACAGTTACACTTCATGAATCATCTTACTGTTCTTATAATCCCCTGAAAGTTGCTGTTCACAGAACGATATTTGCAGTAGGTGCCTTAACCCCGTAAACATGGGCAGCCTCTTTGGGTGGGGCAAATTAAGTATACCAGAATAGATTTACAGTCACTTTTGTCCGTGTTGTCAATTTCTTTGCAGCAGACTTTAAATTGACTGTCAGACCCTGCTTTTCAGGACTCCGCCACTCGTGACTCCACCCCCTTTTCCGCTGCCACACCTTGACCACCAATTTATTGATTCCTATAGAAAAGTGTTTCCATTTCCAGCAGTGGGTGGTAGAGGCATGAAGTGGAATCAATGCTAAAGAGCCCTGGTATTCGGCGACCATGGCATTCAGCAGCGCCCGGTGGCTGGCTCCTAAGGAGAACGGACACTGGATTTTTTTTAATTAACAGTGTAGTGCTGTGGACCCTCCATGTTGAAGACTATGTCTAGTTCGCATCTCATTACGAGTTCATCCAGCACATTGAATTTGTGGCATGTTGAAGTTTAGGGAATCGCTCATCTTTGTGTATTCTTGCAGCCAGTTTAGCCATCTAGGTGCGTTTACATTCAGTCAACTTTTAATGGTCTACCAACAAATAAACGTATTTGAATACAGAGAATTTCCAGCACTTTTCTTAACGCACTTCTTTTTATTGGCATTTTAAGCCATGAGTACAAATTAGAAATGAGCTGCAGATGTAACAAAAGTTTGGGTTGTGCATTCCTCTCCTTTATGGCCGCCCTCACTGGTACACTGAGAAGGACACCAGCCAAGTTACTGGAAATATCAGCTACCTGAGTTGTAGACTGGAGAAGTGAGGTATAGCACTTTAAAAGAAGCCTTATACTCAGCAACAGCAAGTGTAAGTGTTCCAGAAATATCCTCTACTATCAACAATCCATGTCCCTGGGTCAGGACACTCATTCCTTTACAGTGCAATGAGAGACAAACTAGCGTTTATTAACAGAGCTTCATCACTGCACAAGATAAAAGGAAAGCGACAAGATGGCTTCCACAACAAGCATTTGCAATGCAATAGGTCTCGCAGTTTTGAGAGTTAGAGCTATTGTCGTTGTATGACAATGTCTTTTACCTGTGTGTTTACTCCAGTTTAGACCCAGCCATATGCAAATCAGTCTTGACTCTGCTCCTTATGGGACTAGACTGGTGCACCGAGGCTGCACATTATGCCTTACTGAACTATCACACATATACATGATGAAATTCTGCACCATGTTAAAGAGGTATACAGAGGTTTCAACTGAAAGGAGGGCAACGATTATTGTTACAATTTCTCTCCTAGGGAGGCCTCTCACAGATGTTTAGCTTCGCTTCTTCTGCATCGACCCGTGTGGGTGTTTGATGTAATGGGACAGTCGCCAAAGTACAAGCAACCAATTTAGGCAAAGATTTTTCATTTCCATGTCTTTTTATGAACAAGATCTCTATGTGATACGAAAAAGGCAATTTGAAAAGAGCATGGATGTAATCAAAAGAACAACTGCAGCTAGTAAGTGAGGGTAACCCGGTAAGATTTTCACTGTAACTGCCTCTATCTTTGGCTGAACCAATGCGGGAGCCCGTTTAAACATGACTGTCACGGGGCAGAGGAACCAGGGGACTACAATGGACACCTGACCCACTGGTATGACGCACCTGCTACAGACCAAACTCTTTTTTTACAGCAGCAGGAGGACTGGAGGCAACAATCCCCCCCCTCGTGTGGAAGTATAGTGGACAAAGGATACTGTCCCTTTAACTGGGACGTGGAGTCACCTGCCTCCTCCCCTATCGATGACGCGGACTGGAGCCGGCCAATAAAGAGAACGGAGACCCGGAAGGAGGTGTGTTACACCACCGGAGGACGAGAGAACGCGGAGGAAGGAGAAGAACTGAGAGCAGCGGGATTGACAGCGGGCGCCGGAGACGTCCGAGAAGGAGCGGAGACACTGCGAGAGCCAGGAGGCCACCGGAACCACGATTCGCCCAGCCACGTTCCAGGAGGAGCGTGGCTTTCAGAGGTACGAGGGCGGTTTGCGGGTTGGGTAGGGAGGCGGGGGAGACCCGACGGCTAAGGGAGACAGTCCCTGCTTGATCCTTCTTGAGGTTTACTCCCCTCCCTGCACACACACTCCTTTTCCTAGACGTGCGGCACTGGATTGACGTTTTCCCCTTCACCACCCCCTCCCTCCTTTGCACCACAGTGCACATAACGCTCACGATATTTCCCCATTCCCTCCCTTTTTCCCCGAGAGCCACCGGAGACCGGGAAGAGACTGGAAGGTCGGAGGACCAGGCAGCAGTTCCCCGAAGACGTCCACCGTCCAGAGGCGCCATTCAGGAGGAGAGAGTCACCTCAGCCCATCCTAACCCTAAGAAGAACTCTGGCTTCTAACAGGAGATGTGTACTCCATAAAATAAAACCCTGTCTACACCAACCTGCGTCCCTGCCCCTTTCTTCGACCCCGCCACAACTGGTGTCAGAAGTGGGATCTACTGACTCCATCTGCACAACCGAGATGGACGCACTCATCCAACACCTCGTGAAGGGGCAGGAAAAACTGAGCTGGGCTGTAGAGCGGCAAATGAAGTCAGCCCAGGCGGACCGCGATGTATTTAAAGACACAATCACGGGCCAGATGGATGGTCTACAGAAAATGATGGCCGACCGGCCCTCTGCCTTGTTGCCTGAGCCCCGGGCGGTACATCATTCACCCTCGGGGATATCCCTACAAAAATACATGGCTGGTGAGGATCCAGACGCATTCCTGCTCAATTTTGAGCGAGCGGCCAGGGCTTGTGGGTGGCCTATGGAGAAGTGGCCGTTCTTCCTAGCCCCTCTATTGACGGGGAGGCCCAGGCCGCGTACCAGGTGGCCAACGCCACCGGAGACACCCCATATGAGGACATAAAAGCGATCATACTGGACCACTTGGGCCTAGACGCGGAGGCATACCGGGTGCGATTTCGGAAAAAGAAGGGTGCCCCAGGGGAAAACCCCAAAACGCTGTTCTTTAGGCTCAAGATGGCAGCGGATAAATGGTTGACCCCGACTGTGAGCTCCAAGGAGGACATCATGGATAAAATATACCTGGAGCAGTACTTGGACGCCCTCCCTTTTCACACACAAAAGTGGCTGCGTCAGCACACGCACCTGACAACCGACCAGGCCATTGAGATGGCTACTTCCTTTTCAAGGGCACAACCCCGACCCTCAATGAGGGACCTGGAGAAAACCAACCGCTTCAGCTCCCAGAAGAACGAAAGGAAATACCGCCCTGTCACCGAGCCCCTGAAAAACAGACCAATAAGAACTGATCTACCGAGTGTCAAGGGACCCCAGTGTTTCGAATGCGGGGACTGGGGCCATATCGCCCGTCTCTGCCCCAGGAAGAGAACCACGGAGGAGCCCATGGACGTGGGTTTCATACCGAAGTCCATATTATACACCGCGGAGATGGGGAGTGCGTTCCACGTAAGTGCACAGGTGAACGGGAGGATAGTAAAAGCCCTATTGGACTCTGGTTGTAGGCAGTCAGTGATACAGAGACTACTGGTACCTGATAGCCGGCTACTGCCAGATACCACCGTGCACATCAGGTGCGTGCACGGTGATGTAAGGCCCTACCCCCTTGCTGCCATAACACTCACCCTAGCCAACGGGTTCTCATCTCAGATTAGAGTGGGAGTGTTAGAGGGTCTCCCCGAGGAGCTAATACTCGGTACCGACATCCCTGATTTCCTAGCCCTGTTCCATCAGGCCGCTCTGGCCCTCGGTAGACAGACAGGTCCCGCAAAGCAGGTAGACCATCCGATTCCAGCTCTCACAACAGCGGAACCATGGATAGGAGACAGGAGCTTTAAGTTCGCCCAGGCCAATGACGCCACCCTGTTAAATGCCTGGGAGCAGGCACATGCCACCCAAGATAGACACCCCGTAGCATATCCCAGGTTTATCATGAAGGAGGGACTGCTGTACAGACAGGCAGGACCCAACGAACCACACCAGCTCTTAGTCCCCCTTTCTTTCCGAGAACAGGTGCTTTTCTACGCTCACTCCCACCTCACCGCGGGGCATACCGGGGCTGAAAAAACCACCCAAAACGTAGTCCGACATTTCTATTGGCCAGGGATTTACCGAGATGTGAAGACCTATTGCCAGTCCTGCGAGGTCTGCCAAAAGAAAAATACACATAGACCCCCAGCGGTTCCCTTGCAACCCCTTCCCATAATTGGTACCCCATTTGAGCGCATAGGGATGGACCTGATCGGACCCCTGCCCCGTACAAAAAGGACACGTGTACGCCCTGGTCATGGTGGATTATGCAACCCGTTACCCCGAGGCGTTTCCCTTGCGAACGGCCACGACTCGTAACATCGCTGATAAACTGCTGGAGGTATTCTCTCGAGTTGGCTTTCCCAAGGAGATCCTAACGGATCAGGGCACCCCGTTCGTTTCACGCCTCATGAGGGAGGTCTGCAGACTCCTGGACCTGCGGCACATCAAGACGTCCGTATACCATCCTCAAACGGACGGGCTTGTGGAGCGGTATAACGGCACACTGAAGTCCACATTAAAGAAGATGCTGAACGTGAACGGGAAAGAGTGGGACCAGATACTGCCCCTCGCCCTCTATGTGATCCGAGGGCAAGTACAAAGCAGTCTAGGGTGTTCGGCATTTGAGATGCTGTATGGACGACAGCCGCGAAGCCTCATGGAGATAACCAAGGAAGCCTGGGAAAGAGAGGAGGCAACAGAAACCAGGGGCATGCTCGAGTATGCCCGGGCCCTGAAAACGAAGATTGGGAAACTCAGAGATTTAGCCTACTCCAACCTGGAAAGGAAGCAAGAAAAACAAAAGAGCTTCTACGACAGAGGAAAGAGATGGCGGACGCTTAGTCTACATGATTGGGTACTGGTTTTGCTTCCCTCCTCCTCGAAGAAATTTCAAGCTGAGTGGTTAGGTCCATACAAAATCATCGACATTGTCGGAAAAACCACTTATAGGGTACAAATAACGCCCAACCGTACCCAGTTATACCACATAAATCTTCTGAAGAAGTGGTTGGGCCCACCACCCAAAACGGCCCACCTCACATTACCTGCTCTTTCTTCGAACCCCAGCACCCTAGGACACTTGGTGATTAACGAAGAGCTCGATCCCGAAGAAAGGAGGACTCTAAAACAGATGCTGACCCCGTTTGCACCTCTCTTTCGGACACTCCTGGAAGAACCACTCCTGGCGGAGCATTGCATTGAAACATCAGTGGGGAAGATCGTCAAACAACGCCCCTTCAGGATCCCTGCCGCCAGAAGAGACGCCATCCAAAAAGAAGTAAAGGACATGCTGAGGATGGGGGTGATCCGGCCTTCAAAGAGCGAGTGGTCGTCCCCGATTGTGATGGTACCTAAGCCTGACGGAAGCCGACGGTTCTGTATGGACTTTCGGGCCCTTAACGAGATCTCCACGTTCGATGCCTTCCCTATCCCTCGCATCGATGAACTGATAGAAAAACTCGCCGATTTGACCAAGGGGTATTGGCAAGTACCCCTAAGAGAGGAAGACAGAAAAAAAACAGCCTTCTCGACTCCCGACGGGCTATATGAGTTTACAGTGCTCCCGTTCGGGTTGCACGGCGCTCCTGCGACCTTCCAACGCCTGATGAACACAGTCCTGCAGGAGCACCAGTCTTTTTCGTCCGCATATTTAGATGACATTGTCGTATTCAGCTCGGACTGGAAGACACACCAGCAACATCTGCGGACCATTCTGAGTGCCCTACAAGATGCCGGACTACACGTGAATGCAAGAAAATCAAGAGTGGGGTACCAAAAGGTTAAATACCTAGGGTATGTTCTGGGGCATGGGCTGATCGCCCCTCAAAACGAGAAGATCAAAGCCATAATGGAAACCCCTTTTCCCCGTACCAAACGGGAAATGCGAGCCTTTCTCGGCCTGATAGGGTATTACAGGCGTTTTATCCCCCAGTTTTCTGAGGTAGCTGCCCCTCTGACCGATACACTACGGAAGGACTTGGGTTCTCGGGCCCTATTACATCCCACTAACCCCATGATAGAGGCATTCCAGTCCCTGAAACGTACTATCACAACTAGTCCTGTTTTAGCCTCCCCTGATTTCACCAGGCCGTTCCTATTGCACACAGACGCCTCGAATCACGGGATAGGGGCGGTCCTCTCCCAAGAGTCACCTGAAGGGGTAGACCATCCTATTCTTTACATAAGTAGAAAGCTGTTTCCCAGGGAGGTGAAGTACTCAACCATCGAGAAAGAATGTTTGGCCGTGAAATGGGCTGTGGACAAACTTCGTTATTATTTAGAGGGCTGTCCCTTCACCCTATATACTGACCATGCCCCACTGAAATGGATGAGTCGCAACATGGCGAACAACCCCAGGGTCCTCCGCTGGTTCCTTTCTCTGCAGCCATTCACCTTCGAGGTGAAACACCGAAAGGGGGTGGACAATGGCAGTGCGGACTACCTGTCAAGGGTGTTCCCTCTCCCCGAGCGGGAGAATCCAGGGGAGGAGGTGTGTCACGGGGCAGAGGAACCAGGGGACTACAATGGACACCTGACCCACTGGTATGACGCGCCTGCTACAGACCAAACTCTTTTTACAGCAGCAGGAGGACTGGAGGCAACAATCCCCCCTCGTGTGGAAGTATAGTGGACAAAGGATACTGTCCCTTTAACTGGGACGCGGAGTCACCTGCCTCCTCCCCTATCGATGACGCGGACTGGAGCCGGCCAATAAAGAGAACGGAGACCCGGAAGGAGGTGTGTTACACCACCGGAGGACGTGAGAACGCGGAGGAAGGAGAAGAACTGAGAGCAGCGGGAGTGACAGCGGGCGCCGGAGACGTCCGAGAAGGAGCAGAGACACTGCGAGAGCCAGGAGGCCACCGGAACCACGATTCGCCCAGCCACGTTCCAGGAGGAGCGTGGCTTTCAGAGGTACGAGGGCGGTTTGCGGGTTGGGTAGGGAGGCGGGGGAGACCCGACGGCTAAGGGAGACAGTCCCTGCTTGATCCTTCTTGAGGTTTACTCCCCTCCCTGCACACACACTCCTTTTCCTAGACGTGCGGCACTGGATTGACGTGTTCCCCTTCACCACCCCCTCCCTCCTTTGCACCACAGTGCACATAACGCTCACGATATTTCCCCATTCCCTCCCTTTTTCCCCGAGAGCCACCGGAGACCGGGAAGAGACTGGAAGGTCGGAGGACCAGGCAGCAGTTCCCCGAAGACGTCCACCGTCCAGAGGCGCCATTCAGGAGGAGAGAGTCACCTCAGCCCATCCTAACCCTAAGAAGAACTCTGGCTTCTAACAGGAGACGTGTACTCCATAAAATAAAACCCTGTCTACACCAACCTGCGTCCCTGCCCCTTTCTTCGACCCCGCCACAGTGACAAATGTTAAGTCTCTGCAAGGGCAGTCATAAGTGAGGCCTGGGCTATGCAAGGCCAGGTGTGATATGGCCTGGTATTGCCGAGTCCCCTCCCCTTGAATTGAATTGTTGACCACCCGACACTCCCCTCCAGACAGGGATCCCGGGCACTGATAATAAATCAATCAAACAGAAATTGGATTAGGGGTCGTATAACCCCGGCCGTATTTTATTAAAAATAATAAAGCACATTAGAACATTGGAATGTTGAGAGCTCCATAGAAGACAATGGAGTAGCTCTGGGCTTATAATGGCTGGTATAAGCCCAGCGCTCCAACATTCCAATGTTTGTCTTTTTGTTTCTCCATTTTTAATTTAGAACATTCTACCCTTAGTGGGTGGAATGTTCTAATAGCCTTATAGCCCTTCTGCCTCAGGCTATACCGGTTGTTAAAGGCCCTCTCCCTCGTTATAGGCTCGGGATCAGGGCCTTTAACAGCCGGTATAGCCCTCGGCAGCGGGCTATAAGGCTATAATAAAACATTAACATAATTTTTTATACGCAGAAAAACCCAATCATATACATTAACATTTCAAGTACACATATTTACACATCTTTGATGGCTAACCTGAACATGAGTCTATTACATAGCCATACCTAACCTAAAACTGGAATATGTATACTTTGTTTTTCTGCGTATCCCAGATGAGCCTACGTGCGAGGTCATGACTGTTCCTAACTACTTGCCAGGTCCCCCTTTTACCGGAGTGACCTTGCGCAGGAGGCCCATCTGCCCATCAGATTCCTTTCCGTGGGCACCCCCTACGCCCTCCAATACTACCTCCCAGGGACTGATGTTATGCCATGTTGGTGCCCATGCGCCTGTGCGGGGGTTGGCCCAAACGGGGCCTACCGGAAGCGGCACTCCTTACCCCCCCCCTCCTCTTCAGCCTACCGGCCGTAAGCGCCCCCTGGAGTGTGATGGGACTGATGTAATGCCACGTTGGCGCCCATGCGCCTGCGTGAGGGTTGGCCCAAAGGTGCCTACCGGAAGCGGCGCTTCCTACCCCCCGCACCCTTCAGCCTAATGGCCGTAAACGCCCCCTGGAGTGTGATGAGGGACCCCTGCCCCCCCAGGCGTCCCCATTAAACAATGGGATGCCTACTAAGAGATGTAAAATTGACCTAGCAATCATGACCTTACCGCCACAGGCCAGTATAGTTGACCGACTATCTGGCCTCCCCCTCCGCTGCTGACACGAAGGTCATGCCCTGTTTGCTGCTCTTAACATCCAGGCTATGAAACCGCATTGCCCAGTTTGGGAGTGTGCACCCCGCCCTGCAGGAAAAAAACGCTCCCCCCGGATGCAACCCTGCACAATCGTCTGTAATTTGGGAAACCGGACAAGCTTATCCCTTCTGTCATTAAACCTCATTACGGAGTGAATGAATGTTATCCCCAAGGAATAGTGCTGTCATGCCAAAATTCGTGTGTCACTGCACTTGTGCGGGGGTTGGCCCCAAATTGCCTACTGGAAGCGGAACTACCCTTCCCCCGCACCCTTCCATTGTCCATGTGGCTTTCCTGCTAACAATTCCAGAGTGAGAATATAACTAGATAGGGACTCTTCTTATTAGAAACCCTAGTCCAGTACCCTTTTGGACATTGGTTGGCCACTCCTTTCGCGAGGACCCAACACACCAACCATACTGGGAGTATTTGTGCCGGGGGCCCATCTGCCTGCTAGGATACTCCCTCGGGCACCCCTATACACCCATCTTTCACCCTCCCTGTACTCGGCTTGCATGCCATGCGCATGGGAGAGCCTCTGTAACCCCTTCGGTGTCCACCTAAAGTGTCAAAAAGATCCAGCTGATGTTCAGACAACTCCTTGCACCTTGGCACTGCCTCACGTGTGAGTGGTCCTCGCCCAGGACCCTTTGGACACTGCTTCCGCGTTCACAGAAGACAACGAGGTACCCAGTTGCTGTTCCAAATCCTCCCGCTTTTCACTTGCGCCGACCAGAGGATATAAAAGAGAGAAAGGAGTTAGAGGCGAACCCAACGATGGGATTAAGTTCACATATTATCTGTCGTTGTCAGATTCCACAACACAAGGCATTTTTACCTCTGACCCAGCTACCCCATCGCTGCCGCCTCAGTGGCACCCGAAATCAAGAATGGGTTCCCCAGGCAAGCTCATCACTACCGGAAAAAATAGAGCGACCCCGGGAAAGTATACAACTAGCAGGATTCATCTCCCCCACTTTCTTGAACACCGGATGGTCCGCCCCTGGCTGTGGAAAAGCAACCTTGTCTTCCCCTTGGAGGATCCCTGATTATCCTACCCGCGAGTATAACCAATTAACCCCAGATGTAGCTGCCCCGGGTACCCCAACAGGGCTGCAAATGACATTTGCGTAAGTACCTAAGCGTTTGTGCTCCAGCTTTATTGAGTGCAACCGCAAGTTTACCGGTGCCCCGGGTATCCTAACAGGGCTGCAATGACATTTTGCGTAAGTACATGAAAATCATTGCCCTCCAGCTTCGCTGAGTTATCTGAAATCAAACTACCTTGGTAGTTTGAACCATACCGCAGCCTCATCCAGGCAGTGAAGCCTGCTGGCATTCCTTGCCGAGAGTTTTCCCAATTTGCGAGGGCACCTTCAGAAACTGTCCCCGCATCCAGGTCCTGGCAAATACAGGCGCAGCTTTCTGACCGCCTGAAACGCTGCGCATTACCCAAGAGTTCGAGGTGGGACCTCTAAAAACCAAGACATGAAAGAGGCTTAATTCAGATGGCCCAGAATTCTGGACGGTAACCCCGGGTTAGGAGTATCTTGGTTTGATACCCCTCTGAGACAAGCTCAAGTGCGTTCTCCAGTTTCAGAGCAACGGAGATATTGGCGGCAAGTGAGAACCTGCGCAGAGAGCCGCAGTCACCGCTAGCACGGAGTATTGCCCGACTATATAGGGCCGAAATATTGGTGACCACCCACTCTGAGTTCGCTGAAGCCAGTTCTCAATTTTTCTAAAGCTGACCCCTGGATGGAAAGGTATAATTCCCTAACGTAACCCTCTACGCGGACCTAGTTGTGCTCTAAAATGACAAATAATTCCTGCGAATAGTAAATGGCAACCTCACCTCACTAGCTTGGGTTGAAAAAATGCAAGTGAGCAAGAGACTTATAACTCCCCTAATAATGTGCCCCTTACCACACCAGACACTTTGCCCTAGGTGTTGCTATTTATGAGCTACCCTGGCATAACCTGTGTGCACGTAAAGTGCATGTTTCACCACAAAGGGTATCCTGGATCCTGGTGCTGGAAATAACATATTTACCCCTATCCAATCCAATGCCACTCACTTCATCACCCCTGAAGGATGACAGGCTGACGAACCCACCACGCATTGAAAACGGGTGGCCATGAGGTCAACACAGGTCCTAAAGTGGGAGCTTTAGCCCACTCAACCACTGGCTGCGTTAGTTGTTTGCTAAGTTGTAAGCTGCCCTTATAGCTGGCCCACAAATCCTGCCTAGTGATGGCTCAAAGGTCCTATGCTTATCAATCCTAATCACATAATTGAAGCTAAAACCATTGCTAGCTTAGTGCTTGTCCCTCAACTAGATCGGCCACCCTCCATCAATGATGTTCTCTGCGCCTTGGAACTTGATGGGTCGGGACCTTTCTGTGAGCTTTTGGACACCTCTTGAAGCACACACGTAAAGAATCGTGGGAAGTTAGATGAACACGAAGTTGCGCGCGCTGAATCAGAGGTCGTTACACTTCTCCCTACCTTACACTCTGATATGACACCCTTTGAGGCAAGGAACCTGGCCCCACTCTACCTGCGCTATATAGTTGCTTTCCCACTAAACTGGATGTTTGATGTGCAAACATCACCAACCTGAGGGAAATACCCTCCCAGAAGTCAAAACGTCCTATAATAAAGCACAAAATCCATTCCAGCAGCCCCCTAGAATAATGTCATATCTATTAGGCTATCAATCATACCTACGCTCTCACGTCTGTTGCTGACTGCTCCTTTCACCCGCGGAGCGCTGTAAAACACGTTTTTAAAATATATTACACTGTACCCATACACCTCTCTGGCCGAGCGTCTATATGTGCCGTCCCATTGCACAAAATAAGCCATTAATAAATGTCTCCAAAATTAGGACTAGTGCCTGACATAAGTAATTCTAAAACATTTATATGTACAACACCCTGTTTTGTTACATGCGTCTCCTTACAGCGCCTATGGAAACAGTAATTTCAGACTGGCAATACTTGAACCTGCACTCAATGCGAGCGCTGGAGACACTAGAAAGCCCCGCTGCACAAACGCACTAACAATTCTGTAACACCTTGTGCGGCCGAATGAGTTCTGGCTGCTCGGTGGAAGGGACAGACGATGAACTGAAAATAAATACATGAGGTCATAGCTGCAGACAAACAGCCATTGCATTCGCCAAGGCCCAAGCCCACGGGAAGACACCCGGTCACAGACTGCACACAAACCCAGGCCTCACATGACGTCATACCCGCAGACAAACAGCCATAGCCTTCGCACAGGCCCAAGCCCACAGGAAGACACCCAGTCACAGAATGTACTCGGCCTCAGGATCCAAAGGAAGATATGAGTCTACAGAGTTCGTACGGAGGGCGACCACCGGAGGACAAAAGGATGTAGAGTTTGTGCACTGCAAAAGAGACCGGGGCTTCCTGAAAATCCTCCGGCAGGTGGGGCCGGCGAGGTGCTGCTTTATGGAGCGGGGCGGCGAGGGAAAAGACTTTCCCACCGCTTCGCGGCTCTTTTTATTGAGCCTCTGCCCCCCAGGAACTGGAGAGAACAGGTCCCGGCTAGATCCGGGACCTGTTTCGCCCGCGTTTGCCCCGGAAGTACTTCAACTGCTTCCGGGGCATGTACAGGCAACCAATGGCTGTGAGCAGAAGGCGGGAGCCGAGCGCGGGATCCCGCGCTGGCCCTGCCCCCCACCGAGGAAGCGTCTTGGGGACCGGCACAACCGCCATATTGGCGGCTTGACCGAGTTCCCCGTGGCCCTCCTCTCACACGGAGAACAGTGCCTAGAAGTTGGGAGGTTTGAGATTGTTGAATAGTTAATGAAAACATGTTCAGCAGGAGTTTCCCATCTTTGCCCAGGAGGATGGAATGCAAGCCACATTTTCAGGATAATCTCTGACAGTGTAAATGATTACCATTTAGATTAACTGTATGTAAATTTATTCCATATGAACATCTTGAAAAATCTGGCATGGATCCGGTCTTTGTTAACCAGCCTTTGACAACCTTGGTGTACAGTCATCGCTCACAGTTCGAGAATTTTTCACACATACCAGGTGCTGCTTCCTTCTCCATTTAGCGTGGGTCCTAGAAGTAGAACAAGCTTGCAAGGAACAATAAAACCTGAGTACTTATACTTTTATTGCTGTTCTTCTTTGATATCGAAGACTTGTGCCAGCAGCTGCTTGTGTTCAAGAGAAGTAATGCCAACCATATAAAAGATGCTTGTAAAATAGGTGTTAAATCCCTGTGTGGATGACAAGAGGTGCATAAGCCCTGTGAGAGGCGACAGCTGAGTCTACACAGGAGTAAATTCTCACTTCGCATGGATGCACTAGCTATTTAACTTTTGTCACTTTTTTTTTTTTTTTAACATTTTTATTGGCATTTTGGATGACAAATCAGTTGGACACATTTTTACATTAATCAATGGTATATACAGTTGACACATTAAGGCAGACATCAGTGTACTGGTAGATACAGCATAGTGGGCGGTTGTCATATAGGCTTCATCACGTGGGTCAGTGGTATAATGTTTATCGCATGCCCCGCCTTTTACTTTAGGTCGCATCAGCCAGTCCTTTCTGATAACGATTCTACGAGTGGGGGTTCGCATATATTTCCGCGGTAGGTATTCCACCTGTCCCAAATCCGAGACCATTTTTTAGGACCGCCCCTGTGTATATAGACTGATTTCTCTGCGATCATTGCCCCATCCATATCTCTGCACCACTGGCGTAGGGTAGGTATTTGGTGGCTTCCCCAGCTCTGCGCGATATTGCGTTTTGCTACTGTCATGCCCATTGTCACCCAGTCATGTGCTGTGTGGTTGAGGTCTGTGGGTTCCCATATATGAAGAAGGCACCTCTTCGGTTCAGGAAGAATAGTGACCTTCGTGACCTGTGATATTGTGCGCATCACTGCATTCCAGTAACTCGCAATTCTGGGACACAGCCAAATGGTGTGGAAGAAAGTACCTGGTGTGCCGCATTGTCTGAGGCATAGTGGAGTGGGCGTCCTATTGATTTTGTGTATGAGTGTTCTCGTATAATATGTGCGGTGTAGGATTTTCAATTGCACCAGCTTGAGCTTGGACGGTATTGCGGCCTCCTTTGGAGACGCCAGTGCCTCTTGCCAGTCTGCCTTGTCCAATTCACCTACATCTTGTTCCCATTTGGCTTTGAGGGTCGTAGTGGGATCGGGATGGTTGTATATTAATTTCCGATACGTCTGTGAAATGGCCTTCTGCGAGGAGTCTATCTTCCAGTGGGGAAGATTCTGCCAGTCTTGTACCTTGGGGGATTAGTGTCGTGAGTGCATGTCTGATTTGGGTATACCGGAATATTTCGGTTGGAGCCAGATCGTACGTGGTCCGTAACTGGGCAAACGGGACCACTTCCGATTTTTTCCAAAGATCTCCTACCCTGGAGATACCTATCGGGTCCCACTGCCTAAAACCTTTCGTGTTACGCAATGTACCAAGTTTTTTGGAGTCCCAGAGCGGCATGGCCTGCGTCGTTACTCCCTCCCACCCCATCGCTCGTTGCGCCTCAAACCATATTTTGATAGTGTGTTCTGTTGAACCCGTAAGGGTACCTTTCCTAGCCTTGTTATAAAGTTCCCCCATGATCCCTGTCGCTCCCAGGAGATGCCTATCCATGTGGTATGCCGGGTCATCCTGTGATATGTGAAGCCATTGGTTAATAACAAAAAGCTGTGAGGCCCAATAGTATAATTTGATATCGGGGAGGGCAATGCCGCCGTCATACCAGCTTCGCGTGAGTTTATGGAGGGCTATGCGCGGCGCCTTGCCATCCCATAGTAGAGTGGTCACTTCTGCGTTTATTTCCGTAAAATATTTGGGGTGGACCGGGAATGGTGTGTTTTGTAATACATATAGGAATCGAGGAAGCGCCATCATTTTATAGAGGGCTGCTCTTCCCAGTAATGTTAACGGGAGCGAACGCCAGTGTTGAACGTCACGGCGGAATCGCCTCATTGGCCCAGTAAGGTTTTCAGCAATGAATCGGGTCGTATCGTGTGTGATATATATCCCTAGATATTTAAATCCCTCCTCAACTATTTGAACGTCACATACTCGTGGAAGTCTGGGTCGGGAGCCGTGCAATATGTAAAGAAGCGATTTTGCCCAATTAATGGTATAGCCCGATACCCGCCCGTATGAGGCACAGATATCCAGCAGGCGATTGATGGAACGTGCTGGAGATGTGAAATATAACAATATATCATCCGCATAAAGTGAAATGCGGTCCTCCCAGTCCGCGGCCCATTTTAACCCGCGTATGACCGGGTCCTGACGCACCCATGCCGCCAGCGGCTCCAGCACAAGGGCAAAGAGTAATGGCAACAGGGGACAGCCCTGGCGCGTCCCTCTACCCAATGCGAATTCTGTCGATATGTGTCCGTTCACGACCACCTGGGCCAGTGGCTGCGTATAGAGTAGTTGGACCCAGGCACAGAATTTTGGACCGAATCCTAAGTGTCTAAGGACCGCGAACAAGAAGGGCCACTCGACAAGGTCAAACGCCATTCGTGCGTCCAGCAATAGGATAACCGCATCTTCTTCTATAGTAGATTTACGAGCTATGACTCCATTTAGGCGCCGTAGGTTAAGTGCCGTGCTACGATTTGGCATGAAGCCAGATTGATCAGGGTGGATCACCTTGGCTAGGTGTGACTGAAGCCGCATGGCAAGTGCCTTTGCCAGTATTTTTGCCTCCGCATTAATTAGGGAGATAGGTCTATAGGATGCACACTCATGTGGTGGCTTGCCAGGCTTGTGAATTGCCACTATTGTGGCCATGCGCTTGTCCCGTGGTAGGATTCCTTGTTCCAGACTGCCTATATACATATTGAGTAAATGTGGTAGGACATGCGATGCCGCCCTTTTGTAGAATTCTACTGGAATCCCATTGGGTCCCAACGCTTTCCCTGTGTGTAGTGCCCCTATTGCTAGCTCGAGGTCTGCTGTAGTTAGGTCCATGTCTAGAGTTTCGGCCGCCTCAGGGATAGAGTGGGCATTCTAATGTCTTTGAGGAATTCTAGGTTTTCTTCCACCGTGTTGGTTGCTGTTGGGGTGTATACTTTTTCAAGGTGTACCGCTAAAGCTTCTGTGATTTGCTGGGGCTCTGTCATGAACCCTCCCTCTTCTCGCTGAAGCTGCGCCACCCATTTACTAGCTCGTTCTTTTTTATCCAGCCATGCCAGGAGTTTCCCCGCCTTATCTCCTTGTTCGTAGATGGTGTGTTGAGTTTTCGCGTGCTTAGTTGTTGCCTCCTCCCATGTATAGGCCCTGTACTCTTGTTGTGCTAGGCGTAACCTGTGTGTTGTGTCTTCATCAGGGTTGACAGTGTGAGCCACCTCTGCCCGGGACATGCTCTGCTCTAAACTGTCAACGTGCTGTTGCTGTGTTCGTTTATGTCCCATTACCACAGAGATTGCCTGCCCCCTAAGAACCGTCTTGTAAGCCTCCCATAAAGTTGCGGGGGACTGCACTGAGTGTTGGTTTTCCTCAAAGTAGTTCACTGTCGTATTAAGGAGGTCCCTACTGATTTTACGATTCTTAAGATAGCTAGGGTGAAGCGGAAACAATCTGCGTCGTCTTGGGGTGGAGGCGGTGTATGTAATGAGTACTGGCGAGTGGTCTGAGATACCCCTGGGCAGGTGCGTGATCTCAGCCACTCCTGCCAATCCGGTCGCCAGCGTAAAAATGTAATCTAGCCTAGATAGGCTATTGTGAACTCCCGACTGGAATGTGTATTGTTTTCCAGTAGGGAACCTCTGTCTCCATACATCTGTTAGGCCCAGAGCCTCTACGAATTCCACCAATTTGCTGTTTACGCCGCTGGGGTCTTTGGGGGGTTTTCTGTCCATCATTGAGTCCATCATCATGTTAAAGTCGCCCCCTATCAGTAGTTCCCCGTGTGGGAGGGTTAATAAGAATTTTCCTAACGCTGGGAAGGTAACTTGGTGCAGTGTCGGTGGGATATAAACCGTCACTATGTTATAGATTTTGCCGTCCCATTGGCATGTTATTGCTGCGAAGCGACCTAGATCGTCCTTCCGGGAATCCGTGACTATCAGGGGGAAGCTTTTGTTAATCAATATCCCCACTCCCCGCGACCCTGAGGTAAAGTCAGAGTGTACCACCATCTTGAATCCCATTCTATCTAAGGCTTTACTGGCAGTTCCAGTCAAATGTGATTCCTGTATCAGTGCCACCGCAGGCCCTTTACGCCTCAGATATTGCAAAACTAATCCTCGTTTGATTTTATCTCCTAGGCCATTCACATTCCATGATAGTATCTTGAATGGGAGGTGTGTAGGACCGGTGACCTTAGGATGGGCCCCTATGCCGTCATTTGTGCTATATAAGTGCGTCGTAGTCGTCGTCTATCTGAATTGAGTGTGGCATTGTCCTCGTATAGTCCACTGTGTCGCCGTCGTGCCCTTGATGTAAATGTGTACCATGTGCCGTATTCGAAACTAGAACTAAACAACAAAATTCTCCCTTTAACTGTAATCTTTCCCCTGCCCCCCACCCTGCCTCCCTGCATCGCGGATTTAAAACTACCCGCCACCCCAACTCAGCAGAGTGCTTTGTTCCCTGAACTGTGTACTTGCGTAGAGGGGGAGTGTTACTCCGTGTCTCTGATCCACTCCCCCGCTTGT
Organism: Calotriton arnoldi; assembly: GCA_963921515.1. Taxonomy (NCBI): domain Eukaryota; kingdom Metazoa; phylum Chordata; class Amphibia; order Caudata; family Salamandridae; genus Calotriton; species Calotriton arnoldi. The sequence goes on along the minus strand of CAWUFW010001624.1, from coordinate 1,137,531 downwards.
TCGTAGTTTGGTGCCACCCATCAGTGTGTCGTCTAGACACAGTATATATCCTGAGCGCCATCGGGGGTACCGCGGGAGGCCGGTATCGGCCGCCCACCGAATCCTGGGGTGTGGCCCAGCCGGGTCAATTTTAGGTCCTGGTCGTGTGCTTTGCTGTCTCCTTGATGCGTTTTCATCGTTCCATTACTGTTTTGCGTTGTGGACAAGTACTATACTGCATAGGTATGGTTTTGGCATGGCTCAGCGTCAGTCTGAGGTGTCACCCTCCTTTTGTTGCGTGCCAGACGGTGTTCCTGTTTCGTGCGATTCGTCCGTGGCTGGGTTGGTGAATTGTTGCTGCCTTTTCGGGCCCTGTCTGCTGGGTCGTGTATCTGGTCGCCAACCCTCCATCCAGTCGTGAGCCTCCTCCGGTGTAGCAAAGAACCAGCTCTTCCCCTCTGCTTCCACCCGTAGCTTTGCTGGAAAAAGCATTGCATACTTAAGTTTCCTGCTGCGTAGTTCTTTTTTGACCTCTAGGAAATTACGGCGTTGCTTTGACACAGCAGCTGTATAGTCCGGGTATAAGGTTACGTTACAGTTATCAACCTTAATTGGGGGGGGCAATCCGGGCCGCCTGAAGGATCGTGTCACGGTCTCTAAAGTTGAATAGGCGTGCCAGTATAGGTCGTGGGGGGGCTCCTGGTTTGGGTCTACCCCCCGGCACTCTATGTGCTCTTTCTACTGAGAAAAAGTGTGACAGACCGCGTGGTTGCAGTTTCGTTTGGACCAGGTCCTCCACGAAGAGATCCAGGGCCGGCCCCTTAATGCTTTCCGGAACACCAACCAAGCGAATGTTATTGCGTCTCGAGCGGCCTTCCTGATCCTCGAGTTTTTCAGCCATTTGCCTGGCCGCCCGCTCCAGCTGGGAGACTTGCCGTTGTAGAGTCACTGTGTCTGTCAAGAGTGTAGCTGTAGTAGTTTCCACCTCTGTTAGTCTAGTACTTATTTTGGAAACATCTGCACGCAGCAATGATATGTCAGTTGAGATTGAGCCAATGGAGGTTTGCATCTGTTGCAGGGTAGCCATGACATCCTTTAGCGTTATTTCATTTGGCTTGGCAGTCTTTGGATCCCCGCCGTCGGTCGCATGTTGGGAGGGCGTATCTGGCTGTTCCTTAAGGAAGGTGTATTTATCTAATTTGTTGTTCTGCACACCGCGCTGCCCTCTGCCCCCCATGGTAGATGAGGTGGGGCTTACAGCAAGTTGGCGCCAAGGAGGCAGCTGCCTGCCTATGGGGACAGATTCTCCCTTACGGCCTTTCGGTTTTTCTTCTCCCTAGTAGCACCTTGGAAGGATCTGGCTGCAGCAGAGGGCCTTCACTTGGGGGTACCGAGTTGGTTAGTTGTCGCCAGAGCACCCTCCTGCCGACTGGGAAGCTTCGCTCGGGTCTATTCAATTTTGTACAGTTTCTCAACAGAGGTGCTGCGCCACATGTACGCTTTCGGGGACAGTTATCCGCTTAATCCGTGATGCAATACTGGGCTATTGGAACTTTTTAGAGATGTGCAGGAATTCCAGTCTAGACATCCGGGTCTATCGCAAGGCACTGCCACCATATTGGCCCCGAGCCAGCCGCGGCTCCTCCGATCGCCGAGCCCACGCGCTGGGGGGGGTTGGCAGTATTCCGCGTAGCGGGGGGCCGTGAGATGTACAGCGGGCCGGATTGACAAGGCCCCGAGGACAAGTTCGTACCTCCTGCCTTAATTTATGGTGTGGGGCTCCGGACTCGCACCAATGCAGCGCTTGCTGACACCCTCCGTCTTCTTCGCGATCTGCCTCACCAGTACAGCGTCGTTCTTGTCAGGCTGCGCTGGGGATCCGCTATTTTAACCTGCCACAGCAGCACTTCTCATTCCAGCGAGCACCGCGCGGCCCTTGCCACTCGCCGTCTTCTTCCCACCAGGCTGCCGCCGGGTAGACCGCCTCCGCCCGCGTCACACTCGGGCACTGCCTCACGCGAGGCCCCGGCTCGTCTGTAGCTCTTGGGCCGCGGCTCCGCCCCTCGGTGTCACTCGGTCTCAGCGGCACCTCCGGAGCCCGGACCCACCGCGTCACACTCACCCGGCTCACCGGAGCTACCTCCAACGATTAATTTTTCCAGGGTGGCCAGATTTTTGCCAGGATTTTGGGGGAATGTCGAGACGTGTGCCGGAGCGCACTTAGGCTGCGGCCATTTTCGTCGGTCGCTAGCCACGCCCCCCTTTTTTGTCACTTTTTTGATCCATGAAACTGAGAACATTTGTTGTGGGTGTACTGTGTCGTTGAGTTGCGTACCGTGCCTTTAATAGTCTTTCCTCTCTTTCTGGTCTCCCTTGCATTGTTGATTGACAGTTCATCTGTTGCATCACAATTCCAGTTTTCAATAGTCCAACAGTTTCACCTTTATAAAAGAAAGATCTAGATGTTCAACTCATTAGTCATCATAATGTAGAAACATTTCTTAATTAATGGGCCCCCCGATGCATAACACAATGCCTCAGAGTCTGACTAGCCTGAGCAAGATATTTTTTGAGCAACCTCTACAGTTGCCGGCGACATGCAATAGCCAAGTAAGTAGATATGCAAACCATGCTCCTGAGATGGCTTCGCTAGTGCCGCCATCTTTTTAAAATTCTTTCGATTGCATCTGTACTGTACCGTGTGAGGGCCTTCCTAAGAAGAAACTCAACTGCGGCCTTTATACTTCTGGGTTGCATGGGCAATCTCACCTAATTCCCAAACACAGCATGGGTGGGGCAGTCCATGTGGGATCGAGGATTTTCAGGATGGTGTTGAAGCCTTTTGGGATGCCATTGTTCTGTAGATACCCTTCCTCATCCCCAACTCAATATAAATGGTGTTGCCCATATGACACTGAGCCCTCTGGTTTGCCCTAGTATTCTAAGATACTCCTGCAGTTTGAGTCTGTATTCCTTGCACCAGTCCCTATGAAATTAGATACGGTTGGTGCCCAGGTAGCTTAGTGGTCTAACAATTGTGAGCTGCCTTTGCTCCTAAGGAGCACTGTCACCCCCTAACTCCAACCACTCAGGGTACCGACCACCACACTCTACCTTGTTACCGGAGTATCTGAATCACTGATGAAGTCCCAAGGTCTAAGGCAGCCAGCAGGGTTGTAATGCTTAATGCGCTCTCCTGCAGGCCACTCCCTAGCCTCTTCCCTTAAGGTGGTCTGGTTATACTTTTTTAGGTCCTTGGCTTCTTCAGTCTATCAGAATGTAAATAAAAACAACTGGAATCCTCAAAAATGAAAATGCATAGACCAAACTTGCCAACTTTGGCACCTTTATACTCCAGCACAAAAAAAAGATACTGTGGTATGCCTGTGGTACACCCGCGGGCAAAGCTTAGCTGTAGTGCTGCTTGTCAACGACAATGTGAAAAATCCTAACCATAACTTACACACTGGGCCCATTAACTCCGGGCCATGAAGAACTGCTATGCGATCCGGTCTGTGTTTTCTTCTTTACGTGGCTGGTTTGGTGTCTCAGTCAACTAACTCATCTCTGCTTGACCCTATGGTCTCAGATTTGAATCCCTGTAGTTTCACTCTGCTTTTCGTCCTTCCAGAGTCGATAAAAGGAGTACCATCGAATTGGTACCTATAAAGTCTGTTATTTCAGCACCAAGCTCTTAGGGTAAACGTGCACTTTACAAATACACATACGCACACAGATTTACCTCTGGGGTCTTGATCTTACCCAGACATACTCTATTCAGGGGTTCTACCCAAAAATGCCCTATTTGCCACTGGTCTGGATTTCAATCCAGAAAAACTTCATTTAGGGTGGGTTTTTTTCTGATCTTTGGCCTTGAAGATCTCCATCTCGAGCCAGGTCCACAGTGATGGCTGCTCCTGTTGACAGGTACAAGTCTTTCTTTCTTCTGGTCTTCTTTCCTTGTTCTTCCTCCTTCGTGCCTTCTTTTCTTCTGCTTTTCCAGTCCTGTTCTTTTTTTAATGTTGTGTCTTGCCAAGAGGCAAACCACATCTAAAAAGACGAGGTGTACGTTACCCACACATTGGGACACTGGTACCCATTGTAACAGCACGGGCAAGTGTGCGCGGCATCACTTTGTCAACGCGTGGTACTGGCACGTTGATGGCACATTCTAGACGAGTGGCCATTTTGTCCCCAATTGGTGATGATGGCAGCCTATAATAGTTGACAACACCCATCCAAACAAAAGCCCCTTGGCCTGGAGTGGTGTGCAAACAAAGGCCCTAATAACAATGGCAGTCTGTCATACCGCCGACTGCCATAGTTTCGGGCAGGTGACCGTCTGACACTGTGTCAGCAGTCCCACCTGCCCGATTAGGATAGGACCGCCGTGGAGGAGGTCGTAAAATGCTTTTGTCTACTGTGGCTTGTGCTGCGGTCCAGGAAAAGAGCTGCAGGAAAAAAATGTGTGCACGTCCATGCACCATGTGGTGCACTTTGTGACGGAGAGCAAATGGTTAAGGGGGAGATGGTGTGAAAGGAGCAGCCCCTTTGGTTTTAGCCATTTTTTATATTAGCAAGGGCCCTACAGCTCCCCCAACAATACACTTTTACATAAACAACAACACAGCAAAACAAGCATTGACAAAGCAAAAAGGCGGACAGCAAATGCCAGATTTATTAGTATTGCCAAAGGGCCCTGATTGTGGCCCCCAAAGTCCTTTTCCGTCTGCCTGCTCATGGCGGTGGCACCGCTAGAAACAGGCAGTCGGAAAGGGATATCCTAATCCCTACAGCGGTGCCTGCACAGGCACCACCTCCATTGTAGGGTAGGAATCCGGCCGCCGTCCCGACGGGATCTTTGATCCTGTCGGAGGCGGCGGTCCTACCCCCAGACCTATGTGGTCTGAATGGCTGCATTGTAATGCAGCGGTCGGACCGATGCCCTGGATGGCGGGCAGAACGCCACTGACGGCCTGTCGGTGGCAGTCTGCCTGCTATCGTAATGAGGGCCATAGTTTTGATAATGTGCTACTGCATTCAAACAACCATTGGCAAAACTAATACCAATAGGTCTGGCATTTGTTGCCAGTCTTTGTGCTTTGTCAATGCTTGTTTTGTTGTGTTGGTTTTTATGTAAAAGTATATTGTTGGGGGAGCTGTAGGGCCCTTGCAAATATACAAAATGGCTAAAACCAAAGGGGCTGCTCCTTTCACACCATCTCCCCCTACCCCTTTTTATCCGTCACAAGGTGCACTTTTCGAGTACAAGTCGTTTCTGACTTGCCATGTGTCCTCAGTACACATTGGCACCTGCCTTTTTGCAGCCTCTGTGATTATTGCATCACAGACTTTGCAGTCAAAATGTACTGCTCGTATGCACCAAAACACTGTTCACCAAAAAGGTTTATGTTGGCAAAACCCTGAGGTCACCTCGCCGAGGGAATCAGACTAAGGCAGGCCATCACTGAAGCATTAACACGAAAATTACATGTTCTGGAGAAAGTCAAGAGCACCTGCTGCCTCCTGGCCTTCCCAGCCTAGTAAAGACAAAGAGCGCCATATGATTAAAAAAGCTGTGAACGCTGCAAACTACAAGATCTACTCTGGTCAACAAAGGTTTGACCCATGCTGGTTCTTTAGGATAGCCACAGGAGATGTAATTTACATACAATGATTCTAAAAGGGAAGCATTTCCATAGGGTCTACCCTGAAAATGAAGCATAGATCTGGCCCTCCAGGACCAACGTTGGACACCCCTAGAACAGACTTGCAATGAAACTGGGAACCCTTCAAGTACAGAAGAAAACATAAGATCGCCCTCAGAGCCAAACCTTTTGGCTGAACATGTTATGTTATGTTTGGCAGATCTGTAGAGTGCAGTATCACCTAGGAGAGTATGAGTGAATGAATGATGGGTATTTATATAGCGCACAGCTACTCCCACAGTGTCCCGGCGCTTTAGCATCAAAGGTTGAACAGAAACAGAGCCTGAACCGGTATCTTGGTGCTGAGCAGGCAGAACATGCAGGAGCTGGAAAGATACTAACATTTGTTTATGAAATGTACCCCCTGGCTTCTCTTTCACTCTTACTCCCTTCCATAAAGGCTCTCTTCCAGTATTCTCTGGTGCACCCAGGAGACCTAAGAGCAGGGCATGGGGCCTAAGAGACAGAATCTGAACCATTGGACACCATCTCTAATGCAAGCAAGGCTCAAAGGAAATTAACAAAAAAAAGTAGCATTTAAATGGTCATCTAAATGCATTATGGTTAGGAAATATCAAAGTGGAACTCCAGTGGGAAATAATTTCCATGTTTTGAAATCAATTCCTTTCATTAGTGTAAAAGCTTTCAGAGGAAAACATTAGTGCTTCTAAAGAGGCATACTAATGTCCATATTGATGGAGGACAATTGGCTGCTTCAAGGCGCCGCCATTTTCCTGATCAGATCAAAATATCTGCATCCTCTGTGCTGTGGGTCTGCCCCTTGCTGACTAGAACATTTGACCATGGTCACTGTATTGCGATGTATTATAGCACTTTTATAGCGCTTTCTTTCATCTTGTCGAGGCCCCAAAGCGCTCTTCAACTGGTTGGTTGGGTAGACCGCATTTCTTGCGGTGCATGGATGAGGTGAAGGTGTTGGTTGCAGTGTTGCACATACAACAGAGACCTATTGATGGGACTATGGAGAACTCTTCAAGGCCTTTATCCTAAGGCAGAGGTTCCCTGTCCAGCTTAAAGCTCTCTGGCCCTATTCACAAAGGTTGTAAACATAATCATTTACTCATACATTTACAAAAGGATTCCTAGCAGGTGTAAATAGATTTACTACTTTAGATTTCTCCATCACAAGTGCAGAGAAAGCGATGGTACCGGATCCCATGCAAGGGTGGGAAATGGGTGTTACAAGACGTGTCTTGCCTTGTGGGTTTGTAAACACCCAAAAGCATGTTTGTTTGTGACCCGATTCAGAAAAATGCTTAAAACATGGCTATTCCCCACTAGCCCTAGCTACCTACCGCCACACAGACTCGCTAGTGCACTCTATGACTCGCGCAGCGCTGGGAAGCCCTCGGGTAGCTGCACACTTTATAATTCCGCATAGCATAGCATTCACAAATTAAAATCAGACCCCTTCCCAAACGGGGAATGGCTGCAAGTACCCTTCCAGGACTGTAAGGGGGTCGGACCACCCCCAGATTGGCTGGGTATAGGGAGAGGGCTTCGTGGATGGAAAAAAGTTTTCTGGCAAAGAATAAAAGGTGCATCGGCACAGTGGGCCGGAATCGATGCTATGTATATTTCAGCACGGTGGGAACAGGAGCCTGGGGATAATGTCACATGACATTCCGAGAAGTATGCCTGGAACCCTGCATTACAGTAGTAGTTTCTGAAATATTTGTAAATATAAAAAACATACAAAATGTAAAAGTACATTGAGAAGTAAATCTCTGTGAGGACCTTTACATTTGTTTTCGTGAATGGGGCCCCTTCTGTTTGGAAACCTAAAGTAAAACATTTACCTGCCTGGTTTTCACTGAACACAAAATGTCAGCCTCGGCTGCAGCCTCTTATTTCCAGATACTGATGCTGCAGAGGTGCTGCTGACATCATGAAGTGGAGGAGAACTCAGGTGACAGTTGTAGGTCGTCATTTCAGTCAGGCTGAGTATTTCTGGTTTAAAAACAAAAAACGAAAACAGGGTTGGGTTGCTATTTTAAAAGTGCTGACAGAGGTCCCCATGCCTCTCCGAATGTCAGTGTAAACGTTACAGAAGTTGGTTTACAAACTTTAATTTTTAAAAGTACTTAGGTTTTATTAGACATTCATCCGTCCTGGGCAGTGGTGGCTGGTGACATTTGAAAGTGGTGAGGCGTAAAATTATTGTCGTACTGCACTTCAGCGAGTGAGCGTAGCGAGCGAGCCCGAACAACCTACGGAGGGGGTTCTCCCCCCGAGAAAATTTTGAAAAAAGAGTGGACAAATGGTGCATTTTCAAGCAAATTTGAGGAAGCAGGAAGGTTAATAAAGCAATACGATTGAATTATTTATCATTTAAGAAATTGCCAATTTTTATGAGCTATAGTGGACAATCTTTGCGTATGCTGATGTTATCATTTGCCCATATTAACTTTTGAACACACTGATACACTTGTAATGGTTTTAACTATACAATAAATACATTCAATTACTGTGCAGTGCTGTACATCAATATGATGACACTATTTCCTTAAATAAATTTTCTGTTTTCATGCAATGGAGCTGCTGCTCTAGTACGCAGAATTTTCTGAAAAAAGGATGGTTTACAAACATGACGTCTCTAATATTATCTGTCTCCAATTTAAGTTTATTCTTTAATAATATCATGTTTGTGGCTTTACTACCCCAGTTGTCCAGTCTCACCTGAACTCCAGTGTAACAAGGAGCTTTGAAAACGTAAGTCTGAGTGAGCACACGTCTTGAATAATAAGGCAATTCTAGTCAATTCTATCCTGTCTGCCACAACAATCTTCCACCTGAAAAGAAGCATATATTCTTTTAAAAGGTGATGTGAGAGAACAAATCACAAGCCTCTCCTGCTTCCAGTGTATGGCGTGAAGGGCTTAAACAGTCGATAGTAAGACAATGGAGGAGACAGACTGCTACCATGGAGCAAGCATGCTCCCCCTCTTGCATTCAGCACAAATGCTACATAACAACAGACATTTAGACGCTGAAAGATGACACAAGCTACCGCCATTTTGGCATACAATTAAACCTCTTAATTAGCATTACATGCTGGTCACTGCTCAGAAATGGAACCACTATGGTATAGCGTGATATATTTAACACATAACTTACAAATGGGTAATCGTGCATACTGCAAACAACAATTATTAGAACCGTGGGTTGCCTGATATTCTAGAAAGTAGTAAGAGACAGTTAGGTAGGTATACGTTTAAAATGTCCGCCCAAAAACAGTGAACATCAATTTTGAGTTGCCTTCACTGGGAGAGTTATCTTTTAAATTTTGTTTAAAATGTTCACTTCTTGTTCACCCTCTAAGACACGATTCTAATTTTATTTGAGAAAAAATTAAAACGAAAAACCCGGGTCACTAATTCAATGACAAATGGCCCCCGTAGTAACTTTGAAAGGTTGAGGTTTATGGCTATTGAAACAAGAGAGCCTCTTGTCACCTGTTCCATTACCACCACCACTGCAACTCACACAAAAAACAACGTAAAAGGGAAACTTTATCTACGTGATAACTCATGTGAACATGGAAGCGACTTTAAAGACAGACGTGCACGAGCCCATTCAATGCGCTCCATGGGTAGCCTGTGAAACTAAAAACAGCATTTAAATACCGCTTATTTTCACAATTAAGGTGTTTCTGAACACTGAAACTAGCAGGTGTCATTACTGTCCCACTTAATGGTGCCCAGAGGCCAGTGCATCAGCCAAGGAAACAGTGACAGAAAGCATAACACAACAGCAAAAAAGTCTGCACGTTGTATAGAAAGTCGCGAGGTTGTCACATGGCGGAGGAGTAAAGGGTACCGAAGTGTCGCGCGAGGGGGGGGGGGTTTCATTTAATTTTTTAAAAATTTAAGAAAAACTTACCTTCGCCTCCGGTGCCAGACTGCTGCGTCGCGCCTCCTGCTCTCAACAAACAGGAAGCAGAAGCAGGCAGCCTCCCTCTCTTCCCCTAAGCCAATCACAACGCTGCAATGGCAGCGTTGTGATTGGCTAGGACGCCGTCCTTACAGGCGTCTTAGGGGAGGCCGTTTTTTTCATGCAGGCTGCGCAGCAGCCTACATGAAGAAAACGGAGAGTGCTATGACTGGTTTGGTCAGGGCCCATAACATTGGGCTAGCCACTCCTCACCGACCCGCCCACCCGCCCGCCCCCAACCAGGCATACCCTTCTCCTGCTTTCTCGCAGTGCGAGAAGCAGAAACGTAAATGGTATTTATACCATTTTACGTTTCTGCTTCTCGCACTGCGAGAAAGCAGTGGAGCGACTTTGCACGTAAAAGGAAATCATGGAGACAACAGAAAAGTGAAGATGATTTAAAAGCAGTTCTTTGCAGAGTGAACGAAGAGATGCATGGTGGGAGGGAGTTCAATCTAGGTCTCGAAGGGCCGATCAGTGTCAGATTTTCAGGATGTGCACGTAAAAAACAATTACATACAATTCACCTAAATAGAAAACATATACACAGTAGTTAGTCTAAAATCTGACACGGACTTGGCTCTCCTGGACCTACGATGGACACCCACGTTGTAGATCTTCCCATAATAAGCAGGTGCCCTTCTTTTAATTGTTGCTGGCGAGCTCGTGAGGCTGCATGAAATTTAGCCTCCAAATGATCCTTTTCCTGGGAGTGTGCCAGTTTTCACTTATTGTCTTTCCGGTTTTCTTGAGGCCTTGCGTATGTTTTGTTTGGCTGTTTGTTCGGTTAGTCGACTGTGTGTAAGGCTACCAGATAAATCCATATCATCAGGACCACAAGATTCCAGTCCTGGGCTTCTCTTTTAAAAATCCTTTTCAGATGTGCTAGTCCAATTGGTGCTGTTGAAATGAATCAAGACTACAGATGCAATTTTAACCATTTAAAAATGTTTGTAGTTTGTATAAACCTACATATCATCTAGTACAGGTTTTAAATTTGCATTTTGAGACTTGCTGTCCTAATTATGGACTACAAATCCCAGATCGAAATAAAAATGGACTAGATGAGCTATTCGTGCATGAGAATTGGAGAGAGATTCGTTTTTTCTATCAAAAAGCAGTGCTTCTTTCCTCTCTGTAAAGCTCTTAGACCCATGAATGCGCTTTTAATGGGGAAAACACATTTGTAGGCTGGAGCCAGGCAGGATCTAATGGCCTCAGTGGCTAGTTAGAACAAGTGTTGGCAAAGTCAATAGTTCTGGCTTTAATGTGCTAATACATCCAAACTACACTCATGCAGGCCTTTGTCTCCAAGCATCACCACATCAAAGTCGGACATATTGGCTTTGGCAATGCTTGCTTTGTTTTAAGCAGCTGGATTATTCGCTCTTATGTGTTTGTGTGCCATTATGTAAACCTTTATGTGTACATGCATGCCTTGCACTTGATTTCTGACTAAAATATTCGAAAAAAGCCTGCTGCATTGAAGAAATAAACAAGCATTGGCATAGCCAATAGGTCTCGCCTTTGGGACCTTATAAGTGTTTAGCCAGGCAACAGTTGATGTTGTTGCACCAAGGATATTGTGCTGCATAACTAAATACTTATAAGGTTCCAAAAGCGAGACCTATTGGCTATGCCAATGCTTGTTTACATTACTGCTGGCAACCATACCCGATGAAACGAGAACCACTGCTGGTAATTTTGTATTTGGTGGCTATTAATGTAATTTTTTCTAATGTGGTCACAATTACAACTCTAATATTAGTAGCTCGCAATGATTTTCATTGAACATAAGAAGCTCTTATTACAGAAAAGGTTGGAGACTCCTGTTCTAAACAGTTTCAAAGATGTAAGAAAACAGCACAGTTTTCAGCACCAACTAACACCTGTGGGAAATATTGCCAGTGTGCTGGGAAAAATATGCTAGGGTGCAAATGCAGTTAAAGCAGAAGGGCCCATGAAGTATGGGTAGCCAAAAACTACTCAAAACATTACTGGTATTAAAACTCTGTGCACTCCTGACATTAACAAGCGTTTTACATGGCAGGGTTTGGCTGCCGATGTTTTTTGCTACTGTTCAAACGTTTGAGAAACTGGCTAGCAAAAAAATGCTCTCTTCAAATTTTCACATTTACTTGTTGCTCTTTACAGAGACATTTTTAAGAGTAGTTTCAACATTTGGTTTCTAATCCATATATCAGAAAAGAAATACATTGTTAGAACTCCAGCCCTGACGAAGAGTTCAGACAAACGTCACCCAAACAAAAAATCTAAAAAGCAAACTGTGAAATAAACAACTTTTGATACATTACGAACACTTAATGATGGAAACTTGCTGCCCACAAAGATTCAATCTTCCCAATCTCTGTAGACTCTCAATCTAGCCAGCCAAGTGTGTAAACCAATGCTGTCGCCAGCAAAAGCATTTCCTTTCATTGAGGCAGCCAGAAGTAGGGGAATAATATGGAAGTGAGCTCCCTTTATGACACCGAAAAGGCCACATGAGCCACTTTGAGCCCCAGATAATGAAAGGGCCCACGTCTCACCCCTGCAAATTTCACGGTAACAAGGGGCCTGGAAGAAGGGGGCACAACACCAAAAGGCTATACAGAGCGGCAGCCTGCTGCAGTGTGAATCAATGTGTTCTTAATTGCACACAGTGAGGAGGACAGGACAGTGCACACAACACCACACCACTCATGTCCCTCCTTCCACAGGACACCGCTCAACACAGAGCAGCCAACGTTTCTTAAAGAAGACCCTTTGCGTATCTCCCGTCGTCTAACGCTGCAATCTCCAGAAAAACAACATGAAAGTCAGCATGGGGTACTGGTTAATGTCACTGTGTCCTGCCTCAGCCTTTGATCTCTGCCAATCAACTCTCTGTATTCACTGCACTGTACACAATAGAGGGTAAATTCTTCTTTGTCATGCCAAAACTAAAGATGTGATAAGAAAAACAAACAACGATAATGGGGAGGAGTGTGCGGACAGCAACAATGACTTCTATAGCTCCATGAAATGTGACAAGTTACAGCAACCATCTGGGCAAGGTGGGGGTAGCATTGCAGTCAGGGAGGCAGCATACGGTGGCATGAGCTGTAGAGGTGCGAGTTAAAACAGCGCTCGTGAAAAGCACTCCTAAAGGAATCCTTACAAAAAATAAAGGAAGCCGCGACGGGCGGAAAAGTGACAGGCGTAAAGCAACAATTAAAAAAAAGCATTGGCCGCGCAGCCGTGCGAGACGCGCTCTGTGGTGGGGGAGGAGCGGGAGAGCAAGTGACGCGCGGCCGTGAAAGTGACACGGCCGCGCGGCCCCGAGTAGCGCTCTGTGGTGGGGGAGGGGGAGGAGCAAGTGACATCAAAGGCAGATGGCCTGGAGCATGCGAGGAATTCGCGTTACTGTGCGCGTTCTCGCATGCTCTAGGCCAGCCAAAAGTTGTGGTCGCATTTCTGCAAGCCCACACTACAAAATGTCTCGCCCAGAGCCAGCGCTGAAGCGCTGGCTTTCAGGGCGAGACCTAAAAAGGATCACCACCTGTGTACGCTGTACATATGAGATAAAGAATTTATGATGTGAGGATTCAGTGTACTTTTGAGGTGTAAAATACAGTGGCAGATGGTAATTTTACCAGGGAGGGGGGGCCGGGAGGGGGGCATTCATACACCTCACTCACACCCATTCATTCACACACGCACACACACCCATTCACAACACTCACTAACAAATACACATACATGCACGTACGCACCAAACAAATAAAAAAAAAAACACATAAAACTTACCTCAACAGCAGCTCTACGACAAGGAAGCCTCGGAAGTCCCAGGAGGATTGGGACTACTGCCTTCCCTCATTGGCTGACCTTAGGGCAGCCAATGAGGGAAGGCAGGAGTCCCAAGCCTCAGAGGTCCCAGGAGGGTTGGGACTGCTGGTCAGCCAATGAGGGGAGGCAGCAGTCAAATCTTGTCACAGAGTGGGATGGGGTCAGCGAGACTGATGACCCCACCCCACTCCGTGACGAGGTGTCACGGATTGACACTCTGCCCTGGGCACTTCAGGACTTAAAACTGAAGTGGCTAGTCCGAGGCAATCAGTGACGCTCCCCCTCATCACGGGGGCGGGCCTCGAGGCACTTTTGCCAGGCTTAGGAGGTCACGCCCACAGGGCTGTAAAATCCTCCGCCTGGCAAAGTTCCGCTCAGGCAGCCAGGAGCCTGTGCATTTAGAGCATGTCTAGCTCCTGGCTGCCTGACCTGAACCAGAAGAGTGTCTGTCAGGCTGACTTTTGTTCAGCCTGACAGACACTATTCTTGCCTGGAATAAGGTGGAGGGCGTGGCTCCTCTGCCCATACGGACAGGCCGCTGCTGGTAAAATAGCCCCTCATGCATGCAATGTAAGCTCTCCATGATACATCAAATTGAACAGCCAGTAGCATGAGGTGAGAGATAAATTCTCTTTTGGGTACAGCCAGAGCCCGCTCTCTGTTTATTTTACAGACTTGTTAACAATATGTTGAGCAGACAGGCCGCAACTATCAAGCCCGCCATAAAAACGTCACCCTTCAGCACGCCTTCAACTATATGCGGATGAAAACTGCTTTTCAGGACAATCCCAAGGCTGTTACAACCTAGTCACAACCCGGGTCAAAAGTACGCCCCGCAAGTGCACGTCATTATAGAAGGAAAATGGCCACCAATGGACGCAACTCTTCCATAGCTGTCAAGGGAGGGGGAGGAGTCATGTCATGTGCCCTCATAAAAATATTACAATAGGTAATTAGAGATATCATTATCAATCAATCATTGAAACTGAAAAAGTAGACAACAAAATCCTAGTATCACAATTCATCAATTTATAATGAAAACATGAATAGTGCTGCATTTTAAACGGGAAAGTAGCTGTGCAAATTAGCAATGTTAATGATTTGATGAACATTCCACAGAGCTGACACACTCTTTTATAGGGAGAAATATTGATCCATGCTCAACAGCTGTAACAACTGCACATGGGGAGGCTGATTCTTCAGTGTTTGGGTAATACTACCTGTATTGCTTGCCTTACAGGCACAGCCTGCATAGTGACACTTGGCAGCTCGGCTGCCCTGCTCTGCTTTTGTCAAACACGGTGCTTTCTCTCTGTCCTCCATCGTGCACAACAATACTGTAAATTACAACATATGTAGTTTATGCATGTTCATAAAGTAGAACTTTTAGGGTATTCACAGACATTTCCCCCAGAAATGAGTACATTTTGCCAGGCATGCCGTCCCCTCGTGCACAAGTCCAGTGCACTGTCAGCAGCACTTGGGCCAGGTCCACGCGGGGGTAGCCTCTGTGCTCAGATATGTGCAGTTCTCACGCACAGGTACAACGTCACTAATTCTCACATTTTGCATTAAGGCCATTGGTCGCTCGTCTGACCCTCCACGAGGCACGCCCAGTTCGACACATCCGCGAGGAACCGGCCAGTGCAGAACGCGTGCATACAGTGCAAACTTTGCATAAAATCCCATGCAACCCTTGCATGTGTGCTGTTCTAGCAATTCACAAGGTTACATACTACACATCACTCTCCCACTGTATGTCACACCCACATGAAGAAGAACTTTGAGTCTGGCCCTGGGTGCTTCAGGACATGCCCCCGTCAGGGGATCTGGATGGACTCTTGACTGTTTTCAACCAGGAAGTGTTCTTTTACCTATAACAAAACACTCTCTTAAAATTGTGTGTCCCAGCTTAATGGTACTCGTTTTATCGAACATGAAATGATAAAAGGCTGAGTAGCCCTGCAGGGATTCAGATCTGTGACCATGAGGCCAATCGCAGATGCCTGGAGTGGATGCATAGTCCATTGACTCACCAGACCCGGTTTTTGAGGTCATTGGGTGCGATTTGGCGACCTCTTGTTGACATTTTTGGTAGTGCGATAAGACAACTGCTTACTACA
The DNA here is from genome assembly GCA_963921515.1 of Calotriton arnoldi. NCBI lineage: Eukaryota > Metazoa > Chordata > Amphibia > Caudata > Salamandridae > Calotriton > Calotriton arnoldi. Next base: position 1,121,939 of record CAWUFW010001624.1, on the reverse strand, counting down.
TTGACCTTTTTGATTAATTATAGTAATGCCCCCCTCTCCAGTCCTTGTGTGCATGTTCATATAAAAGGATGTGGCAGGTTTTCCATGCACAGTGTTAATACCATCTGTTTTCGGAAAGCTTTCACTTATAGTTGCCAAACATGTGTAACTTTACAGAAAGTCCCAGAAACCATCAGTCATGTATACATGCATTGAAAAGGCAGAAGGCGGCTATCTCTTTTCATTCCACCATAGAGTGTCGGCTTAATTCGCTGGTGGGCTTCATCAGGATTTTTGTTTTCACCCGGAAGTGTTTCCCAGGTCAGAAACAGCATGGCCAGACCTCTCTCTTCCTCACCCCTCCCCCTTTATGCGGCTAATTGAGTTGTGACAGGGCAGAGGTGCCCTTTAAAAAGCGTAGTTGAGTTTCAGCGTGTTTCTGCATCTATGTAAGCGTACTTGAGTTTCAGAGTGTTTCTGCATCTATGTAAGCGTACTTGAGTTTCAGCATGTTTCTGCCTCTATGTAAGCGTAGTTGTTTCAGTGTGTTTCTGCCTCTATGTAAGCACGTGCCTGTACTAGCAGTGTACTAACCAAGTGTCCTGGTTTGTATTCTAGCTCTTCCAAGGTGCTGGCAATGGCTTTTCCATCGACGTGTACCCTTCTGATGTCACGCTTCGCCCTCCCACCTAGCAACATGCTCTGCACATGAGGTAAGTGCTGACACGCCAATCAATCTCTCATCTGGTTTATGGCCTAGCTGTGCTGACAGCACGAGTGGAAATGATGTCGAAGCAGTGAAGGGTTGTGTGTCTCTTGGGTGCTGCTAGCTGTAATCAGATTAATTTCCATGCAGTTCTCTTTCTCCATGTGCCATACCTGCTTCTTGCAAAGAATAGCATTTTCCATTGTTACCTGGTTTATTTTAAGAACACCTGACACAATATTGTTCGGTACAGAGACAGTGTGATTGGAGCCAGGCGTATGGTGCACGCCTAAGGAAATGTGGCAGCTAGATTAATTTCTACCAAAGACAAAGGGTACAGCTCCAGGTACACTTGCTTGGGTACAACACCACTGGAATTATGCAGTTGTGGAGGACAGAATTATGTGGCAAGAAAAGACAAATTATTTGGTATACAATGGCACATTCTCCGGCAGTATTATTTCTCTCTGTTGCCATTTTTTAACACATTAACTCATTTTGGGCAAATGCTTTCTTAGTATCAGTTTAAGACCTGAATAGAACAATCAGCAAGTGTCCCCCAGAGACAGGGGCCTTGACGGAGAAAACCCCACCCCCTTTCGGAGGGCTCTTTGCATTGGGTTTGGTGATCTTGGCTTTGTAGTTTAGTATTTTCATTTCGTTTTATGCAGCTGCCCTGACACCTTGTGTAGAGTTTTAGAGCAGAGAGATATTGGTGATAGAGATATCTGATAAGAGCACAAGATACTGTCAGTGTCATGAAAACCACCTCACCAGATTCCACACTTCATGCAAAACTCCTAGAATAAAGTCAGTTGCTATTTTCTTTCCAAATCTGGTCAATTACCGATAAACAATGTCCGTGGAGCCCAGGAACAACATCTCCATCTGTGAGGGTGGATAGGAAAGGTCACAGCCGGATCTTCTTCGTGTGTCCTATTCTGAGGCTCTTGCCTACACATGAGATGAGGTCAAATAACCAACATTATTGACTGATTGCGTGGTCATTAATGCTACTTTGCCAGTTTGGACCTTTTCTTCATCACAGTCATAATGTCCATGTGTGCAAAACATGAAACCGTGCTAGCAGTTTACATTTACCAGAATTTTTAAGAAGTTCCACCAGTACCTGACCCCCCTCACCCTAAATTCCAGTGTTTCTCTTTTCCTGGGGTTCCAGTACCTTGTTGGGGCTCAGTACTGATCTTGTATCTAGCCAGACTCCCTCCACCCCTTTGTGTGAACATCTGGAAGCAATAGGGCTATTTAAAAATTTCAAGCTTCCCACTCATGTAACAGGGCACACGCGCCACCCACATTTCTCCATGCCCAATGTTGTCAATCAAGGGGTAGTTGATGCATTAGTGCCTATGAAGTGGACAATTCAAGTGCTTACCTGGGCCCAGGGATGAATGTTTAGCTGATGTGATGCTGGAAGGCTGTGCGGTGTTTCTAGTACCACTTAGTCCAAACAGTATCTGTTTACCTACCGGGGAGTGACATTTGACCAGGGTTTACACTGTGTATTTATCTGTGTGACATGCATAAGTGTGTCTGTTGTGCAGAATGTGCCAGGGTGCGCCAGAGCTGAAGCCTCCTGTGATGTCATCATTGGAACGTTGAGCGGGTAGTAGGTAAAGAGTCAGAGGGGTGGAGCTAAGAGTTGAGGAGAGACAACGTGGAGGCCGGAACCTGCAGTCTGTGTGTTCATTTGAGATCTTGTCTCGGGAACAATAAATAATAAATAGTTAAATTCCATCAGGTAATCACAAATGTGCATGGAATCAGACCTGAAACATTAATAGATAGTAATACTTAGTGCTCTTACCGTACAGCATTTATCTAGACTCAAGGCAGTGAGAAGATGTTAATTACTACCCAAATCAAGGTACTTTAATTTGATCAACCTTAGAAGGATGAAAGGCTAAGTGCATCTGCTGTGATTGGAACCTGTCACTCTAGTCTCTACAATGGATGCATTACTCCACTGATACATCTTAACTATAACATGAGCACTTTGAGAGAAGCTGCAACACTCTGTTTAATGAATCAAGGTCTTAGATTCACAGAGGCATTTGTGGCTATTGGAAGGTGCACTTCAGGAGGACGCCCTAGAGCTACTCTTACATGCTTTTGTGAATCAGACCAGAAACCTCCTCCAACTTTCTCTTAGCAAAAGCACAAAGAGGGTGCAGTCCTTTCTATTAGTATTAATTGTGTATGGATGTTCCCTGAATATCCCCGTTTTATTCCAATTTTATATAGCAGTCCTTTCTGTTTGTATTAATTGTGTATGAATGTTCCCTGAATATCCCCATTTTATATAGCAGTCCTTTCTGTGTGTATTAATTGTGTATGAATGTTCCCTGAATATCCCCATTTTATATAGCAGTCCTTTCTGTTTGTATTAATTGTGTATGAATGTTCCCTGAATATCCCCATTTTATTCCCATTTTATATGTTTTAGCGCCAAATCACAAGGGCACGTAAGAGTACTGTAAAAGAGTACTGCGGAGTTTCCGTTAGATACTCCAAAATGCCTTTGTGAATAGCCCTCTTATTATCTTCCAACCTGGAGTCTGGCCTCCTAAGATGGCTGCCACTCGGACGGCTGCTGCACTGGTGCCAGAGCTCTGTACTTGCTATTCGGCTGCGTCTCAGTGGCGCAAGGCTTTTGAAAATCTCTTTCCAAACTCAAGGGAACGTCTGCTTGAGCTTGATCCCTGGGAACAGCCTTTCTAAAGCCCTGGCTACTGTGGGTTGACTTTGGTGATAAGTGAGCACAGATAAGAGCCGCTATCTGCTCCCGCATATTGACATAGACTTGTGAGAGATATGTTTCATTGTGTTCCGTGTTTCCGCTTAGTGCACTGGCAGCACTTACTTCACAAGTGCCTCAAGCAGGGAATTTACTTCCAGTATAGGTTGGAAGCCTCGCTTACAGGCTGGGCCCCTTTTTTTTTAGCAAAACCAAAGGGGATGATGGACGGAGTGTTGAACATTGCAAGCACTCACCCCCAGTCAACTGATCTGGGTTTAATCCATCATCATTCTTTAGCTCACTCCGCCACCCCAGTTCAGACATGGCCATATGCAAATCAGTCTGACCCTGTGCCTCATGGGAACAGTCCAGCCCGAACTGCCAAGCCATGTCTTCCCTGGACCGGAAACAAGCATCCTGGGACCGGTTTCTGGCTTACAGCCGTCATCAGCCAGGCTATCTTGAATCCAGTGGCAAAGTGAGCAAACGATGGATTTAGGCCCAGATCTCTGTACTGGGGTGAATGTATGACATTGTTCTGCATTCTGTCCATCAACTGTTGTTTTTGCATTTTCCCCTTTTTTTTAGGCCTGGGTTTTGACAGCGCAACTATCAAACATACCTACTGCTCACAAAAGACATCGAGTGGGCTATGAGTCCGCCCTTTTCACCCATTCGCTTTTTTTCCACCAGCCTCTTTCACCCATTGTCTTGAGACTTTGTTGATCAGGTTTTGTCTCGTTCCAGTGGTCTATTCATCTGTCACCTAATGCTATTGGTTATGTGGGTCTATCCTTCCGCCTACACTCCAGTGCTTGCACTGAACTGAATGAAGTACTTCTTTACACTCCTACTGGCTCCCACCCATATATTTCGCTCTAATGTGAAAAACCAGACCTGTTGGCTTTGCCAATGCATGGTTTCATATTGAACCTTCCGCTCGGTTGGATAAAGACGTTCAAGTGACATCCCCTGCTTTTGTAAACTTGAAATGTGGGATACCTGCGGCCTACCACCATCTGCTCTTTCCAAAAACAGTCACTAACATTGTTTTTGGGCTTGCTGGTGGGCATTCATGTGCTTCCAGTGGGATAAAAAGCGCTCTGCAGTCTTTTTTTTGCATCTGGAAGGAACAGGCTGGATCCAAGCTGAGGTTTTCTGTGCAGTTTAAAAATAAATTTGTAAGAGATGTGTTTTGCATTTAAAGATGTGCTTCTTGAGATATTTTAACCAGGAAGTACGTTTTAAAATAAATATGTTTGTAAGAGATGTGTTTTGCAATTAAAGGTGCCCTTCTTGATCTATTTTAACCAGGAAGTACTTTATAAAAACAGAATTCACATGCCACTAGAGTTATCATTACCAGGCAGGGCCCGACCAGCTACCAGGTGTTTCTAAATAGACAATGCAAAACCAGGGATATTTTGATTGGCAGACGCCGCATGCCCTGACCTACAGGGCACCCGTAGACAATAGATTTGCTGTGCTGGAAGGAGTGAAGAGATTTTCTGAAATTAGGGTTGACCCTGCCTCCAGGCCTAATGGGGGTTATTTTGATAATAGTAAGGGAGGGTGGAAATGGGAGCAGGGAAACGTCATCGATTCTACAAGCCAGAAATTACCACGCGCACCTAGGCCCCCACGTTTGGGTGATGACCTGCACGGTGAAGTCTGCTTGACAGTCCACTAAGGCTTATTGACTGGCCAGGCTATAGAGGGGTGGGAGGGGGGACCCCATGGACCTTTTGGATTTTTATGCTCCTTGCCAACAGGAGCAGCGCATGCAGGTAAGAACGGTGCGGCGGGGTGGAGGGGGGGAGTCGACAGACAACGACAAATTAAATAAAAAATAAAACACTTACCTTGTGCTTGCCGCATCGCCTAGTCGGCGATGCGACGAGCGCAAGATAAGTGGTTTTCTCTTTTTCTAAGGTTTTTCTCTTTAGAAGGCTATCCTGAAGTCTCAGACAATAGCAGGGAGGGTTGCAAACATGGTCCTGGTGGTCCCTCTTGTAGTGTAATCACTTTTAAGACAGGGGGGTCGAGACCGGGGTCTACACAAGTGGGAGAGTTCAATGTTCTGGATGTTATGTTATGTTATGGGCTATTTTTAGAGCGCACGATCACCGGATAGGTCTCTTGGCGCTAGGTAATGAGAAGTCGAAAACCCTCCTATTGATAAGCCTGTATAAACAGCCATGTTTTCAGGAATTGCCTAAATTTGGTGTAGACAGATGACTGCCTAATGTCCAGGGGGAGTGTGTTCCAAGTACGTGGAGCCGCAATAGAGAACCTACGGCCACCAATCCTAAGTTTCTTATAGGTGGGGGTGACCAAGTAATGTAGGTGACTTGATCGCAGTTCTCTAGTCGGACGATATTTTATAATTCGAGCTTTCACCAAGCCCGGGCAGCTCGAATGCAATGCCTTGAACACCGTGCAGCATGCCTTAAATCTGCATCTTTGCGCCACCGTCAACCAGTGGAGGTCCTTAGTCACCCCCTTGATAGAGCCCCCTCTCGGTAGCGGGACTATCAACCTTGCAGCCTGGTTTTGGATTAACTGAAGTTTGTGCATGAAGGATTTCGGGAGATCCAGATAGAGAGAGTTCGCGTAATCCACTCTGGACATAACCAGCGCCAGGATAACTTGGATCAAGGCCTCTCTCGTAAGAAATTTCCTAATCTTTTATATCCGGTGAAGTTGCAGGAAACAGGCCGAAGTCACTGCACTGACCTGCTGTTTACATGATAGGTCCTCGTCAATAATCACCCCCAAGCTTTTTATTGCCCTTTTCGGGGTGGGGGGGGGAGCCCATCTCACTAGGCCACCACCCTGGATTCCAGCAAACCATTCTATTCTTGGTGAGGACTATCTCAGTTTTATCTGAGTTGAGTTTCAGTTGGTTGTCGTTCATCCATCTTCTGATGAATAGCATGGTGTTTTGAAAGTGCAGTTTAGCTGCATCGCTGTCATTGATCGCAAACAACAGTTGCATATCTTCAGCGTAGTTGAAGATTTTACTCCCATCATCTTAAGGGATCTGACCAAGGGTTGAATGTAGATGTTAAATAAGTGGGGGGAAAGAGAAGACCCTTGAGGCACACCACAGCTCACCTTAACCTCTTTAGAGGAATAAGGAGAGAGTCGCACTAATTGGGACCTATCCTTCAGGAACAATGTCATCCAGTTCAATGCTGCGCCCCATAACCCCGCGGCCCAGACACGGTCAGCCAACAGAGTGTGGTCCACTGTGTCAAAGGCCGCCGACAGGTCAAGTAGCACTAGAGCTTGAGTGTTCCCCTTATCCACTTCTCTTCGCAATTCGTCCAGCACCGACGTGACCACTGCCTCAGTGGAGTGTGCAGGTCGAAACCTCGCCTGACACGGGTCCAGAAACTCTGATTTCTCTATGAAAGCACAGAGATGGTGAGCAACATGGGCTTCCAAGATTTTAGCTAAATGCGGGAGTAGGGACACTGGACGAAAGTTCTTCATGTCTGAGGGGTCTGCCCCCACTTTCTTCAAGAGGGGTATGATGACTGCTTTTTTGAAGGATTTAGGAATGGCAACAGGGTAACGCTAGGGTCTCGGAAGTTAGAAATTCCATTAAAGCGGTGTCTTGGAAAGTTGCTGGACTGAAGGCCAAAGTGGATTGTAGCGATGGGGGGTCATTTATAGACAAATATGATATTTGTCTATTACAAGAGACCTGGTTAACTAAGGGAGCACGACGCCAAGGTTATGCAGCCTATAGTAAGGCGGCCATCGTAGGGGGGAGGGCTAGGCCATCAGAGGGGTTTATCACATGGGTGGCTACTCATCTGGGGTGTGGGGCCAAGACGGTAGAGACTCTATCTGGTGACATTTCATGTGTTCTGCTATCCTTTGCCCCCTAAGTTGATATGTACTTGGTTAACATTTATTCTAGACCAGTGGACTTTGGTCACGAATCTCCCGCTGTGGTACAACTAACTACCTTCTTATCCACACTATCGGAGAGTGCTTTTAAGGTAGTAGGGGGCGATTTCAGTTGTCAATTTAAACCTCTTGACGTCAACCTGGAGGATACTCTGCATGACGAAGATAGATTGTGGGCGATCCCAGTGTTGTCCATACCCCCCATTAAGAAATGCCCCCCCCCCTTCAAATTAACTCCCTTACCTTGAACTTTTCTTTACGGGCCTGCAATGGGCACACAAAGTCAGATAGCCAGGGGTACCATACGTCTAATCGGATAAGGGTATTCCTCTTTAGTTGATTACATCCTTGTAGACTTAAGGTATGGCCCACAGTATTAGATCTGGAAATTCTGCTCAGACCTGATAGCGATCACAATGCTTTGTCCCTTGTAATAGCCCCACCCACCAGAAGTGCAACAGCAATGTGAATTGACCAGTTGGATGACCGATTGAGGCTAATTTTATCCGTAGGATACAGTGGATTGTGCTGGAGCAGTACCCAGACTTAATTGATGCTTTGCATAAAGTGGTGGGAACTTCGCTAACTGATTTGAACAAAGTCATTACATCTGATGATAAAGTCTCCTATCCTGTAAAGGTTGCTGAGACTCATGCTCTGCTAGTTGGCAAACTAAAGGATATATTTTATATAGAAGCACGTTCTAAGGGCCCTAGGAAGAATACATCTTCATGGTTTAACAAACAGTGTAGAGTTGCTAAATTATCCTTATTAGAGGCATTAAAAACAAAAGATAGCAACTTGATTCGAACTGAGAGAGCTATTTATAAAAATGCCATTAGCTCTGCAAAAAAAGAGTGGGAATTAGCAAAACGGCATTCCCTACTTCATGCTGTTAAGTACAAGGACTCTAAGGCTTTCTGGAGCATAGTCACCCACTGGAACTGTGAGTTCCCAAATTCTTGGGCAGGGGCTGAAATTATCCCCATTTATTAAAAGGGTTCTCCTTTGTTGCCTGGTAATTAGAGACCTATTAGTCTGATAGATACGATGCAAAAAGTATTTTCCCGAATTATACTAGAACGACTACAGGATTGGATTGAGGAACATAATGTTCTTAGCACCTTTCAAGCAGGTTTTAGGCAGTGTACGTCCACGATAGATCAAGTTTTCAGATTACAACTCATATTGGAAAACTATTATTTCTGATGGAGGCAGCCTCTATTTGATCTTTGTAGATCTAAAGTCAGCTTTTGCCTTAGTCCCGTGGGATCAACTTTGGTGCGATCTGGCTGTCATGGGGGTCCCTTCTTATTTGTGCCATATTATATTGAGACTTCATGAGAAGAACTTTGCACAGGTGCGCTGTAGCCAACTTGGGAGAACTTTCCGAACCTTTTGTTGTCAGCAGGGTAGTCCGACAAGGATGTATGCTGGCCCGACACTATTTAGTTTGTATATATAATGGCCTTATGGATTCGCTGAACACCACCAACAATGATGCACCTAGACTTGCCTCCATCAAGGTGCCTGCGCTGATGTTCGCAGATGATACCCTCCTACTTTCAAAAACCCCACTGGGTATCCAAAGGGTACTGGATAATTTTAATGCCTTCTGTAAGTCAAGGGGCCTAGAAATAATATTGCTAAGACCAAATTCATGGTCTTTAATACATCCCATTCCACACGTCCAAACCCCTGTTGGAACTGAACTCCCTTAGAGAGGGTTTCCACATTTGATTATCTAGGATAACCCTTAGCGAGCATATGGATTGGTCATCTCATATTGCTAAACAAAGGCTCACATTGGCACAATACTCTGGTGGGCTTTCCAGGGTGTATAGGGGTCCTTCTTCAAACCTATTAGCCCCACTATCGAGATCTATAAAATGCAAGCCCTAGGTGCTACTACGTATGGGGCTGAGCTCTGGGGTCATAAGCCGGTAAGAGACATTATGAAGATTGAGAACAGCTTCATTAGGCAATTGTTGAATCTTCCCCCCAGTACCCCATTAGTCCCCTTCAGACTAGACCTAGGTATTAGACTATTTCGGAGGGAATTGGACTAAGACCCCTCCTCTTTTGGTGAAGAATCTGGGCCACCCCTGAGCTGATTTCTCATCGATTGGGCCTGAAGGATATACTAGTGGAACTGGGGGCAGGAAGGCTACCATGGCTCCATTACATTAGGGAAATTTCAAAAAGCATTGGAAAAGTGAGCCTGTGGGACAATCCCTCTGAGGCCTGCCCGATTGTGACTAAGCAGGAATATGTGAAATGCTACAAGGGGTTCAAGCTGTTTTCTCTCTTGATGAGCTCTTCCTTGGGTGTCTTGACAACAAGATTCATAGGGCATAAAGACGTCTTTAGACTGGAGGATTTACTGGATGAAGCCCAACTACCTCTACCAAGGAAGCTTTATATCCAGTTTAGGCATGGTTCGCTTCCTCCGCGCACATTTACCAACTGCTGGAGTGGTGAGGCCTATGACTCGTTGCAGAAATGTCCATCCTGTGGCACAGCTGAGGGAACTGAAGCCCATGTTCTATTTTTTTGCCCAGTTTATAAGAAATCCACGTCCAAATGGCTTGTCCAACTTTGCAGAAATCTGGGAACATCGCATTGTTCCGAGGCACTCAGAATTCTGAAAACCGACTCATATCAACCGATAGTCTTTGCCGTCTCTAGATATTTATTCTCAATTTGGTGTGACTGTTTGTCCATTTCTGATTGGACTCTGTCGGTTTTTTAAGTTTGGCAACCAGCACGTAGCCATGAGAATATGTAAGGCATACTGCATGTGCATTATCTTATGCTTAGGTTCCAACCCTTTTACACCTAATCTGGTATATTAGATTAACGGTTGGGTGATATTTCTTATTTTTTATCTTAAGGGGGTGGCTTTTTAACGTTTCAAGGTTTTTATTGACTGTTGAGTATTTTGATTTTATGCACTATGCACTTTGTGTTTTACCTATATTAGGCTTTGCCTCAGAAGTCCTAAATTAGTGCGCATTGCTAGACATCATGGTTGGTATAGCGGACTCTCCAGGAGCTTGTGTCTAGGATCTTGCCTTTTTGTAAAAATGTTTAGCAGGGAGGCACTCCTATGTGCTTTATTATTAATAGTTGCAACATGTTCTTGCATTTTTTTTTATTATTTCTTTATGACATTAATTTACTCATCTACTGATATTTGAATGTAACGTGTGTCTTCATTGTGCACTTTATCCACTAATGAGTTGTACTGCAACAAATTGTGAATTTTTTTATCTGCTATGTATTTTATCTATTACCGAGATGTCTGTTATTCTGTACTTTTATGGTCCGTGAACCGAAATAAAGTTGCTTGTACTTTAGTGTACTAACCCAGACCTATTGGCTTTGCAATTGCATGTTTTTCGTTTTGAACCTCACGCTCAGTTGGATGAAGCCATTTAAGTGACATTCCCTGCTTTTGCATACTTGAAATGTGGGATACCAGCTGCCTCGGTACCACCATCTGCTCTTTTCAAAAACAGCCACTAACATTGTTTTTGGGCTTGCTGGTGGGCATTCATGTGCTTTCAGTTGGATAAAGAGCTCTCTGCAGTCTTTTTTGCATCTGGAAGGAACAGGCTGGATCCAAGCTGATGTTTTCTGTGCATTTAAAAATAAATTTGTAAGAGATGTGTTTTGCATTTAAAGATGCGCTTCGTGAGCTATTTTAACCAGGAAGTGCTTTATAAAAAACAGAATTCACATGCCACTAGAGTTATCATTTCCAGGCAGGGCCCGACCAGCTACCAGGTGTTTCTAAATAAACAATGCAAAACCAAGGCTCTAAGAGGGATGAAAAAATGGGGGTCGCTAAAAGGGCCATGGCATATATAATTAAGGGTGTGGCTTAAACACGTAAAGGACATTTCTGTGAGTCCCATAGTGTGCCACCCAACAGGTATTTTGGTTTCTCGCTGTGCTTTCTGTTATTGCACCTAGATATATAATGCAACAACTGACAAACACCTAAATCCAGCCAGAATTATTGACTTTGTCAGTGGTTGTTAGCTGTTTAAGATGAATGAGTAACACCAATGATTTTCTTTTAAATGATTAATATTGAAAATGTTTTAATTCTGAAATTGTGATACTGTGAATTAAACATTAGTGAGGCCTGTCGAAGGGGTCCATAGAGTGTCCCAGTCACTTCTGTTATGTTCACACTTTCTACTCACTTTTTCTTTCCACATCTCCTCCTTCTGCATATTTCACACCTCATCCCTTTCCTCTCCACCACCCTGTTTTTACTCTCTACTGAATGCACTTCCTTGCATCTCCTTCACTTCACCCCCTCCAAAAAAAAAGCAATGCATCCACTCACCTTTAAGCAATACATTCTGTTTTACTTTCGCCTTCATAATATTTTGCGCACTGTGTACCCTCTTCACACACATTGGCGCAGAATTACAATTGCAACTGGAATATGTGGCCATTGCTCTGCGCTCTGCAGAGAGGCCAAGGGTTGGATGACAATTTATTCTGAGCGCCTTTTTGACCCACTGACAGGCACTGTGAGAAGCTCGCACCATACCTGCCAACTCACACGGTGCCACCGTGGGACACACAATATCGGCTCCCATCACGCGGTCTCCCGGTGGGGAGCCGAAATCACACGGTGGTAGGGAAAACAAGCTGAAAACCACTGTAAATAGTGGTTTTCTAGCTCGTTTTCCGAGGCTTTGAACTGCTGAGGTCCATTAAGGGGTGTGAAAATACCCCAGCACATCGGCACCAGCCTTAGCAAGCTTTTTTTGGGGGGGAGGGGAGGGTGGGGGGGCTTGGGGGCAGAGTGGGTTCAAAAGTGCCTGGTAGGCACTTCTTGGCACAAGGCCATGCCCCCTTCAAGGGCCCGCCCCCTCCTCACACAGCGAGAGTATTTTTCAAGTTGGCAGGTATGTCGCACTGCCTTCAGTCTCAACTTCAGAACTCTCAATCGTAGCCTGTAGTAAACACCTGGAGTTGACTCAGGTCAAAGTATGCACTATACAATAGTAATGGATTACTAAAATAAAAAAATACAGAAACCCTATATCCTGGAAATAGCTAACACTCTGAAGGAATGTAATATCAAGTAAAACATGTGAAATAGAAACAGAAACTACATCGCTGACATGGATTACCTAAAAGTGTTTTATATTCATTGTGCAGAAATCGATCCATGTTTTTTGCCATTACAGTTAAGGACATGAGCATAGAGCCCCACAGGGACCCATTTCAAGGTCTGTTTTTAATTATTACCGGGTCTGAGACCTGGAGGGACCCTGCCCACTTAAAGCACCGGCAAAAACAAATGGTTTTAAAGTACCTTTTGTTTTGCATTGTTTATTTAGAAGTGTCGGCAGGTCCCCAGCAGGAAAACTGTCCCCCAAGTAAGTGAAACCTGCCCAACACTGCCAGCCCACCGAAATGCCCAGTAGCCAATGCAACCCTGTTGATAGGTGTTTAAAACATAGCAGTTGCCTGAATTACTCTGAACGTTTTTTGTTAATTTTATCCGGGGGATGGGGCAGTGTTTAATTTGTTGTTTTTTAAAAATTTTATTTATTGTAGTTTTCAAGAAACATTACAACCAAGTTGTGATTGAGAAGCAGGTGGCCCGCGAATTTCCGGACCATTAGAGTTATTTTGACAAATAGAAAACATTCCCTGTCATTCTACATAAAAATGAAAAAAAAGATAAAAAATAAAAAGGAACCAAATACAGAGGAGCAATTTACAAAAACAAATTTCCTGGTAATAGTCACTGTACAGCAATGACCCGGTCCATCATCATAATACCACTACTGTTACATTTCTTGCAGAGTACTCAATGTAGAGGTAGTTCCAGCAACACTTATATCACGGCCTTTTCGACAGGTGCATTGTTCCCATATGTAGGCTCATCTATGTCAGTCATTGTCCATGGAGTGGGCTTGCAAATAACTTTTGAGAGGTTGCCAAATATCACGTGGGCGCGAGGTGACGGGTCGGAGTGTGGCATATATGTCACTCATAGTATCACAGTACTATCAGTATCTCAGGTTGCTACTGGCAGCTGTGGCACCGTGGGGGGCCCCGGGATTGGATGTGACCTCGTGCCTCGTCACGTCCTGGAGGAGCCAAGCGGAAGTGAGGTAAGGTGGTTGGCAGGTCAGAGAAACGGCGGGGGATTCAAGAGTCGGCGAGTCCTGGTAGTGGTTCGCTGCTGTCTGCCCAATAAAACCCGCGTTGGACCGGCGGGAGGCGGCCAGCATCGAGTTACTTGACTAGTCACTCACTTGACTTGAGTCTTTCATGGCCGCCGGCCGCGGCGCATCATCAGAGGCGCCATCAACATCGTGGTGATGATCGCCGTGGGCGCAAACCAAGAAGTGCGGGGCGGCTAAAGTTCAATTAAACTTGTGGCAGGCTGCATGCCATGGCAGCGCTGCTCGCAGCATGACAAAGTTGTGCAATGGTTATTTTATCAAACAGGCAACGGACCCGACCAGCGGCTCAGCTAAGACCCCCGCACAGACCGGGGCAGCCATTGGAGTTACTGAGCCACACCATCATGCCCAGGCCGGTGTTTGCTGCGGCGGGATTCGTTAGGCAAGGTGCGGCCCGTATGAAGAATCGTGTCGCAAAGTTAGTAAGTAGTGCCTCGTGATGTATCTCTCTATGCTGCAAATTGTTTTATTAATGGCGTGCCGCCATGCTACCGGTCGACTACATGCTTTTACTATAATGATGGAGCTTGGATAACTGCATGCAGCAATAGAGCAGGTCTAGGAAAAACTAGGCCGGTTTAAACTTGATCAATTGCCGAGTAGGGGCGGCACTGTAAGAGTGACCGTTCGCCCTCTGCCTCCAGAATGCAGCAGGAGGGGGTGCAAGAAGGTGTGCATTGAGCAGGGGTTGCTGAAGTCAGACCGCAGCAGAGAAGGTATTGAATATACCACCGATGATCGGATGAAAGGAATGTACACTTCCTGAAGTTCAGTGAATGGTGGAATTTTTGGAATGGAGATTTGTTTCTGTTTAAGCCATGTAATCTGTTTTAAAGGGACTAAGCACAGGTGTGAATAAAACCCAAACATAACTGATGTGGGAGGGTGCAGCACGGATAAATGGTTCGTACCTGCCCTTCATGAAGACAAAGGAGAACCAGACGGTTGGAGAGGAGATATATATCCCATTATACTTCTGAAAACAAATGTGTGTAGGGGCCTCTCTGTTCATCTGGGCAGCTTGCGGGCTCTGTATTCACATCACGTTATGTTAGAATTGCAAGTCATCTCATAACGTGTTGCAGAGGCGTCATAGGGACTCGTTGAGCAGCTCGTTTTCTGAGAAGTTTTCATGGAGTGCAAGTTTCAGCTTTGGGCCGAATTTAGCTGCGCACCTTTATTTTTCTGTTGCCCCTGATAGTTAATTTTTTTTCTTGTGCCACAGCCATGATTTTCTTCTGAGCTGCCACCTGTCTGCCCTGTTACAGCTGAGAACTGACTGTACATCACATAGCAGTCTGTCTTCTCACTGACTGTAAGCTGTGTCACTAGTCGCTCGCACCTGGGTCAGGTGATTGTGAGAGCCACTGTGGTGCTTGCCAACGTAACTTCTCAGCGCGCCAAGCATCACTGAGTCCGCAGAGCCTGTAGTGTAGCTCTGTGTGACATACTGCGAGTGGGGTGATGGTGCCACCAGCAGGGTTTGGCAGGTAGTGGGCGGCATGCAGGACCAGGGCGCACTGCTCAGTAATACAGCTTGGGGATTATGATGTGACTCGTCTTAGAGTTCCTTGTTGCTCAAATGGGTGTAATTTCTGAAATGTATATGTTTCTCTTGTCTTCATTGCTAGATTTTGACCGCGAGAAAGTGTCACTCATAGTCGTTGAAATGTCACTCATAATTATACTGAAATTAAGAAAATGTCACACATAGCAATCTGAAACCTTGGCAGCTATGCTGCCCACAACAAACAAATTAACCTTGTGCCGAAGTCAAGGCAGGCCCCGCTGCTGTGCGAGTAAACCACACCGCCCCAGTTGTATTTTAGTATAAATGTTTTGGATGGAATTTGAAATTTATGGATAAACAAGTCTTTTGTGTTGTGAGAAGAGAAGCCCGCGCGAGGTCACGCACTCTGAGGCGGAAGCTGCGCTTTGATGGCTCCTCTCCAAAAGTTCAAAATGAAAACATCTCATACGATTCAAGTGTTTTTTGTACATGTAACTGACTTGCTTGCTTTCCTGATCCACCATATCAGAGTCGGGGCATTTCTTCTCGCAGATCGAATTTACAGCAGGCATATTTGGCTTATTTTATTGTCTGCTCTAGTAATTCTACCGACTAGTGGCAGGACAGGCTGCACTTCTCAGTGGGGTTCAATATTTTAATAGGACAGTACCAGCACTTGTCATTGGGGCTTAACTACTTTGAAGGGGACAGTACCAGCACTTGTCATTGGGGCTTAACTACTTTGAAGGGGACAGTACCAGCACTTCTCATTAGGACACAGGTACTCTGGGGGCTATCAGTGCCTACACCTGTTTAATTTTAAAGGGAGAGTACTTGCACTTCTCAGTGGGGGGGTCAATATTTTTATAGGCTAGTACAAGCACTTCTCATTGGGGCTTAAATACTTTTAATGAGAGAGTTTCAGCACTTCTCATTGGGGTGTGAGGATATTTTTATGGGATAACACCAGCACTTCTCATTGGGACTTAGATACTTTTAATGAGAGAGTTTCAGCACTTCTCAGTAAGTAGCACACAGGTACCCTAGTGCAATGAGTGTCTAGACTTGTTACATTTTAAAGGGAGAGCCCTTGCACTTCTCAGTAGGGATTCAATATGTTTATGGGATAGTACTAGCACCTCTCATTGGGGTTTAAATACTTCTAATGGGAGAGGACCAGCTCTTCTTAGTTGCACACAGGTACTCTGGAGCATGAGTGCCTACACTTCTTTAATTCCATTTCAGTCACTGGCCGGGGCATTTGTAGGAAGGGGGCACGGCAAAGGTTATTGAACAACCATAAACCTGTATGTTTTTTGTGCGTTTATGAACATTTTTAAAGCTGTGTCCCACTTTGGAAGCTCAAGCAAAACTACTCTGTTAAAAGACAAGATTAAGTGAGTTTGCAGGGTGGGAAAGTAAAGGTGCTCCCTATAATTCTTATCATTCGTCTGCTGGAGCAGCATTTTTTCCATTCAAAGAATGATCTCCACATAGAAAAAGAAAAGTCCCAAAAACAACTGTGGTCTTGTATATTTCTGTCATACACCTGTGTACGTATGGAGGACAAAGGTGTACATATGGAAATCTATGGTTTGTGTACACTTACAATGTTTTCATAATTGCCGAAAAGCAAAATTCTGTACACATCATAGATGTAAAACCATGATGTGTCAATTTACACTTTTTTTGTGATTAAGGCCCTTAAAGTTTGCAAAATAGGATGTGGGGATGTTGATTTTAACTTGTATACAAAATTTAGTAGGCTAAAGGAGAGTGCTGAAAGACTCTAAGGTGCCAAATTAAGTAAACTTTTGCACTTCGTTTTGCTTACATAATAAGTAAGAGTGAAATAGATTTGTCTCCATCTTTCAGCTAATGAAAGGAATGAGTTTGAGGACAAATCAATTTCCTCTGTTCCTTAATCTGTAAACAGCCAAATCAATATCGTCCTTTTTTGCCTCGCCGTAGGAGCTGGACCGACAGCGAGTCAAAACCTGATTGCACCATAACTTGTTACTCAGAAACTGTAGTGCTAGATGGATTTGTTTCATTTTAGCCCCAGAGGACACAAAAACATGCAGTTAAGTCCTATGAGACCAGAATATCAAGCTTGTCTGCTGCAGTTTAAAAAATCATTCTCTATTAATTTATTTATCTAGGAGTTTCAATATAATGCAGTCCAAGGCAGAAAATTGATTGACCGAGCACTTTAATTGTCAGTAGGATTTGCAATACACCATTCCTGCAGCACCTTGATGATTCCTAGGTGCCTGTTACCAGGGAACCTATTGTGCCCTGGACCAACCCATAATTATAGCATACAGAATGGATGGATGGATGGGCTAATAGTGGGTGGGAAGTAGAGTAGAGGGCTAGCCAAGCACTTGGGAGAAGAAATTCTTCATTTACTGAAAGGAAGAACTGGTTGCTGGTGTGGTTCCTAGTATGGGAATAAATGATAAAAAAACACTTACCTGCCTCGCCGCATCGCGCCCCTCTCTGCTGCATGCACAGGCTCGCAGAGTGCACTGCGGCCAATCCTGATGCTGGTTTCATGCAGCTGAAAGCAGCGTCAGGATTTGCCTTAGTGCCTATGATTTGCGCTCCCAGTTAGATTGGGAGCCTGCGCCTGCTCTCTCCCACCCGCAACGCAGCTCAGGTTGGAGAGAGATTCAGTGCGCATGCCGGTTTGACTGGCCTGAGACGGCCGGCCAGACCGTCATGTGCACTGAATAGCAGTGCCAAACACTCCTCCACCAGGCGGTCATCACCCTGGCCCCAAGCCTCAGTTCCAAGAGAAAAAATAAAACGATAATAAACAAGGGTTTATTATCGTTTTGTTTTTCATTTTTTTGGCCGCTGGTTGGTGGGGCAACACTCCTCCACCATAGCGGAGGAGCCACTGCTGCTCACCTTTCTTCAAGAGTTTTAAACCAGAGGAGAATTTACTGTGGCAGAGAAAGGCCCATCGCAGTGTCTTTGGTGTTCCTTGTATACATGTCCTGCAGGGATTTTGGAAGTTATTGTTCACTCAATGATATTGCTGTGCATTTGGTTTAGCTACTTGAATCATGCCACAACCTTGGTGGAAATTTGGTTACAATTAGGTCAGAGTATAACTAAAGAGAGCTTTTGACACATTGATCCACTTGAAGAGCCAGTAAGGCGTGCAAGAATAAAAAGCCTGGGGTAATGGAACTAACAGGATGTACCCTTTGACCCACATTGATTATATATGTTGATCCTCTGTCCAACCCTTCGTGCCCTGGTAGTGCTTACATGCTTGGAGACTAAGAGAAGGGCAAGTAAGTAAACAAGCCTTAGTGTTTATATTCTGCTCCTGCCATTGCTACCCCTTTGACCAGAGAATGCAAGGGTAGTGCCAAGGATACCGTAGGGCGAGACGTGTAGCAGCTGGTACCGCACAACTACCCCTGTTTGACATCTATGAGGGCATACGCAGAGTCAAAGAAATGTTAGCCAAAATCTAACATTTGACTGACTCTTCCCCAGCCGTCGTAATGCCCCTTTGGAGGCATTAGCCTTTGTAGTACTCTTTTTCCCAGTAGACTGATCCACCCTTGGCTACCTACGGTACCAATTTGTAAATATCGTCGTTTGATTTTAAGGCTCAGAAACAGATAAATCCCACTACTAGGTGCTGTGCAAACACTGGACATTTGCATTAGCCTCTGAGGTACTCGTTACCTTTTAAGACCCAGTTGTGGCCTCATCTTCATGTGACACACCTGAGCAGAAGAGAGAAATGCAGAGGTCACTTCCTTGTTTTGACAAGACGTCAGAGTTTCACAGAGTAGAATCACCCCCTTTGTGGTGTGGTGTGAACAGGTCTTTTTAGGTCTCACCCTCTGGCAACAGGTAGGGCTTGGTCCACAAAGGTAAACGTACACTTTTGTGTAAGTTGACGATTTTTTGCAATTCACAAAGCAATTTTACGAGTATACTACTCGTAAAATTGCTTTGTGAATTGCAAAAAATAGTCAACTTGCACAAAAGTATAGGTTTACCTTTGTGAATCAGGCCCTTAGAGTGGGCTTTGGGTCCATGATTCAGTGACTTACTTATCTGTTTCCGTTCCCTGCTCCTACTTCATTAACTTTTGTCCCAATTCTTATGTTTGTCTTTCCTATGTATTTCGGACTCACTGTGTTTTGATGGGAAGAGTTGTATCCTTTCACTGATGATGTCAAGACATTGTATTGCAGTGCATTTTCTCTCCTCTCTCTTTCCTTGCTCTGCCTGCTCACTCCCCACTTTTCTGCCCCCCACCCCACATTCTTTTTAGCTACAAATTTGCTCTCCCCAGGTGTCACAGGAGAGACCTACAAGCTTTGCCAATTGTTGCTCTTTTTTTTAAATGTTCTTCCTATAATGCTTTGCTGATGCGCACAGACTCTAGGGACGGCCCTTCTGCTTTGGTTGGCTCACGCTGCATTTCCATTCTATTTTTTACACAACTTGTCCTCTGATTAAGGGTTAGTAAATTAGGGCATTGATTGGTGGCCGAATCCTTGGAAACCGTTTCTAACGAGGTTTGCTGCTAGGCCTGTCTATAGTAATTACATTGGTAGCGGGCTGGCGACCATACTTTATTATTTTAAATACGGTTAAGAGGATGAGTGGGACCTCATTTGGTCTATTAATGTCACTTGCATTGGTACAATAAATGGAAACACTTGTCAGGCCCTGGCTTTTGTTCGTGTGGGTGAGCGGCCATTTTACAAAGGACCTTACATTGTCCACAATAGGCCTAGTGTATACTGCACTTTGCTGTCATAGTCATAGTAATCTTTATTCGCTATAAAGAGCCATAAAAACAAAGTTAAAACACACATAAAACACAACAAGACAACAATTTATTCACATAAAAGAAAATGAATAATATCAAGTCTGCTGATAAATGCTCTCAGGACAAACCCCCATAGCCTTCCTAATTGCCAGGGACCATCTTATAAAATGAACAACATCATAGCATATTTAAACAGGGCCAAACTGTTGCAAGAAAGCAAAAGCAGGCTTATAATATCTGATATTAGCTTCTCAGAGAATTGGAAGTAAAAAACAGGTCAGAGGGAATGTATAGAAAGGGCAAAAAACACATAATGTGCACTGTGCATTGTTTAGAAGCAGTATCACAAGCGCAACTTGGGAGTAGAGGAAACCATGATCCCTGTGTTGGAAAGGCCACTAAAAAGTGAATGGTGTTAAAACGAAATCTAGTCAAATAGAATCTATGCTCAGTGTTCGTAAAAAGAAATGGAATAAAATTCAGGACCTGGGGCGGATTTGTAATGGTAAAATCTGCGCTGGACTGCAATGCTTGAAAGTATCTGCAACACATTTGAGCTCTCTTTTAGAGTCTGCAGTGATGCTCTCAGGGTTGGAAAAAAGTTCTGGAGTCCCCAAGATAATGAAAATAGTTTTAACGTATCTAAGCTAAGGGATGTCCATAGCCTTAGCCAATGCAAGACAATCAGATAGAATCTCCCAGGTAAAACTTGCTTCTGGCGAGCTCCAGACCCTTAGCCATAATAACAAAGGGCTTAAGCTAATTTTATGTCAGGAACTCCAGCCCTGTTTCAAGGTGATTTAAAAATACAGGAGTCGATTTAGGAACTGCCACTAATCTGAATAAAAACTTATTCTGTACCCTCTAACAGCTCAGCTCCTTCTTATCACCATACCCCTGCACCATAACTCCCTGTAGCCACACATTTACTTTTATAAATGTTAATGACCTCCTTTACTGGTTTTTGCCCCATTTTCCTGGTGGAGTTAAAAACAGACTCAATGGCTCCCTGTAATTGATGGACTCGCGACTTAAGTAAAAAATTTCAATTCACGTTAGATTCTAAAGTAATGCCCAAATACGAAACGTTTTTAACCTTAGCAATCTCAACTCCCATCTAATTGAAAATCCTTAGTTTTAGTATTCTTTTGTCCTGGTGTCATTATAAAGGACTTGGATAAATTGGTTTTCAAGCCCAAATCATTCATAAAATAGTTAAAAGAATAAAAAAACATTTGGAGACCATTGGCGGTTCTAGATATTAGGACTGCATCATCCGTATACAGCAGGACTGGGACAGGACAGTTCCCCATTTGGGGCATATCTTTCCCAGATTGACGGAGATGCTTGTCGAAACCATTTGTATAAAGCAAAAAAGGCAGAGGAGCCTACACACAACCCTGACAAATGCCATGCATAGATCGCAGTTTGGCGGAAAGTTCACCATCAACCCCATATTTTGTACTAGCTGTAGACTCCTGGTGCATCCGATAGAGAAGGTCTATGATGGATCTAGCCCTTCCTTTTAAAAAATGGCCCATAGTTGGGAGCGAATAACCACGTCAAAGGCACAGGAGAGATCCATAAATGCTAAATGAATGGACCCACTCCTTGCCTTGACAAACTTCCCTAAGACTAGTTGGGGATTTAGGATTGTTGCACAGTGCCCACTCCAGGACAGAAGTCAAACTGTACCCTAAATAGTATCTGTTTATCATCCACCCAAGATTCTAGTTTGGAAGCTAATGTTCTACCTAAAATCTTAAATGAGATATCTAAAAGAGAGATCGGACAGTAGCAACTAGGAAGATTCCTATTCCCTTTTTTAAAATCCAGGAGAACTACTGCCTCTTTCAATAACTGCTTTAATAATGTTTGTTAGTACTGGGGCCCAGAATGAACCATCTTCCTTATATATGTCAAACGGACTCCATTGGGGCCCAGAGCTCTACCTTTTTTTATTTCTTATTAATAGAATTTATGGAGTGCTCTCTCACCAACTGGTATCCTTGCGCTAGCGACTAAAACGCTTAAAATAAGAGAGCTCAGAGCTGCAGAGACTACAGACAGAGAGAGAGAAAAAGAAAAATAGTCAAAATTAATAAGTCAGGTGATGAATAGGAGAGCCAAGACTGATTACTTAGGGAAGAGGCAAGTCTTAAGGACTTTCCTAAACTGCAGCAGATCAATTAAAGACCTTAGTACGATTTTTTGGACAGGAAGTAGATTCCATAGCTTGGCCACCCTAACAGTAAAGCTCCGGCCACCTTGCCTGGATTTCCTAAACGTAGTCACACACACCAGGTTGGCTGACGAAGAACGAAGAGGTCTACTGGGAGTGTACCTGAGGGGGCATCTTGATTGCTTCAATAACACTCTGCACTTATGGACAAAAGCCTCGTGATCACAGCATGGTTCCACAGGGCTTGAAATATTAGATACAGACCTGGATGGGTCAAAAATATTTGAGAAATGATTGATCTAGTTTTGAACAGGAATAAGGGATTTGATCGGAGATCTTTGATGATCAGGAAAAAGGGTAATTGATCACTTTCCAAAAGGTGGCACTATCCCTTAGCTTCCCTGCCATTTCCAAGTCCTCCCATGCTTTGGCTCTGATCTCGGCTTTCCTATTAGCAAGAGTTTCTTTGTAAGTCTTTCTGGCAAAAATGATGTCTTCTTTGGAGAGTGGAGATCTATAGAGGACTGATTTCAAATGTTTATGGGCAGTAGTGCAAGCATGATTAAACCTGTTGTGGGTATGCTTGTGTTTAGCTGGATTAATAAAGCACAACCTTGATGAGATTGAGAAAAAAAGTAGATTAAAAGCCTCAATGATATTCTGCAGATCCACATCATGACAGGTCAAAACCCTAAAAGCTTACTGATGCTCTCGTTCAAGTGCTTTAAAAAAAAACATCCCTTATCAATGTTTCCACATTTAATTCTGACACCCTTGCATAAACTAGATCCTGACCTATTGTTCCCCCATGGTTGTCAGAGAAATTCAAACAAAAGGAAGTTGTAAAGAGATTATGATCGATAATACAGCTTGCAACAACATTACAATCCTAAAGAAAAGGCATCAAATCATATGATAAAATCATAAAATCTTTGTTTCTATGGGGAATGGGTCCCCTGGGGACTCCTTCCCGTTTGCGAGTGGTTTACCACCCTTCTGTGAAGGGTGGTAAACTGTGACTGTTTTGCGACCGCAATTGCGGTTGCAAAACAGTCATACATAGCTTCAGGAGTCGCTATTAGTAAGGGACGCCCTTGGAATGCCCCTTCCTAATAGCGAGTCGCTAATCCTAATTTGCGAGTCGCAAATTGATTTGCGACTCGCAAAATAAGATTAGTACATGGGCCACACGTTTTTTGAAGTCGCAAACGGGTCTAAAACCTATTTGCGCCCGCAAAAAACGTTAGTACATCTGGCCCCAAGTTCCTAGAGGTCATCAGCCCGTTTAATGCCTCCTTGTAAGGGATATGTTTAAAATGGATCAGCTCTTCTCCATCCGAATATAAAATACGGCAGTCAATGTAAGTATCTGTATTGCACAAATGAAGATTGAAATCTCCTGCCCAAAGAAATAAAATCTCTTTTTTATATGCAGCCTGAAAATTTGCAATATCTATATCTAAATTGTCAATTAACTTGGTTGAATGCTCATTGCAAAGGTTACAATAGTAATTAGTCATCATAATATCAATCAAATAGGGTATCCTAAAGAGTACCATTTGATACAAAGGGATAACGTGATATTCTCGATCAACAAGTTTGGATAGTTTAACTGATACTTTAATTGCTAAGCCCCCTTTGGCTCTACCTGCCCTTGAGGGAGTAGCAGGTTTGTGGTCACCATGAAAACCATTTACACTGAATGTATCAGTTGACAAGGATACTTGCACACAAATTATATCATAATCATTAATAATTGCTAACCAATCAGAGCTGGGGAGCTTTGTACGAATACCCGCAATGTTCCACGAAAGCACCTTCACAGTATTATTTGTCTTGGAATTATTGTCGAATGGGTCCCAGTCACAGACCTTATAGTGGTCAGATCAACCAATGCCACCTCCCTTCCCATTGGACACAGACCCCCACACTGCGTAGAAATAGTATTAGTGACATGTCAATCGTGGTTGCTCAAAGCTGTTTCTTGTCTCAATATTAAAAGCTCTCTGAGCCCTGGGATGAACAGCATTTAATATAGTGGATGGAAGTGGTCTATAAAAATAACCCAAAGGCAAGGGTTTAAAAATGTCCTGTGAATATTGCAATCTATACTAACGTTGTAGAAGGAGCTTTACAGACTGGGATTTTAAAATATACAATGACACAGTCTCCTGGGATTTCCTCTCCATGAAAGGCTATCCAGGGGACTCTTTCAACAAAAAGAATCCCTGAAGGTAAATCTTGAGACAACCTTGCCTT
The DNA here is from genome assembly GCA_963921515.1 of Calotriton arnoldi. Taxonomy (NCBI): domain Eukaryota; kingdom Metazoa; phylum Chordata; class Amphibia; order Caudata; family Salamandridae; genus Calotriton; species Calotriton arnoldi. The sequence continues at coordinate 1,097,581 of CAWUFW010001624.1, read as the reverse complement.
AGACTTAAGCTAAAAGGTCGTCTTGTGTTTTAATGCAGTAAAACCTTCCTTATTAGCAGTTGGTTGGATTGAGACATCTTTCAGGATCAACGTATATGGTGTGCATTCTGGGGGACATGGTGGGAAGTAATTCTTGGCCAACATAGAAGATCTGCTTTCATGAGCTGGATGAAATTGGCTGCTTAGAAATGTGGCAGATCTATTCCAGGCCATCGATGAGCCAATATGGGGAAGGTAGTTGGATTTAGATTTAAGTTCTGTTTGTTGAGAGTTATGTGAAGAAAGTGCGGCAGGGGCAGTAGGGTAGACTGGCTGAAAGAGGGATCTTGAGATTTGCCTGTTGGTCTAGACATTTAACTCCAGTTACTTGATCTTCAATCTATTTGAATTTCTCTAATATAGTTGTACAAAACTCTTAAAATGTATCTTCTAAAAATTGCCAAACGATTGTAACAGCACCCTGGTATAATGAGTTCCAACACAGGCAACTTCTTCTGAACTGATTTTCCAGAACTACATAAAAGATTTTTCCTAGTACTTAAAAATTCAACATTTTTAGTGACCAACTCAAAGTTTTGCTTTCCTCCCACTTCTTTTTCTTCCCCATCTTCAATGTTATTGTTGAATGGTCTTGTTTCCTTTTTTTGTGCAAAGTTGGATTTGGGATAGCACAGTGCCTACCAATTGAATCTAGCTCCGGGTCCAAACATACACAGGCATTCTCAACTGGCCGACTACAGGCCTGAGAGACGTTCCCCTTGTCTCAGAATATACTGTAGCTTCTATAGCTTCAGTGGCTTCAACATGTGTCTGAATTTCCCCTTTGGGCATATGATCCTAAAACCTGTACAGTTGGGGTTAAAGATCGCCTTCTGGCAGAGTCAATTTGTCCTTCAACCAGACTGATTTTTTAATTAATTGCCCCCATAAATGTAGTCAGATGATTTGTAATGAACCCTGGACTAAATCAGGCAACCTATTCAACAAGGGAAGATTCACTTTCCTTACCCATCTTCCTATTTTCCTACATTCGGCCGCCTGCTGTCTTTCATCTCCCTGGACTTGCAGTGCCTGAGGCTTGCTGGGACGGCGTAGAGTCCAGCCTGGTGCGCCACGCACCCGAACACCTGCAGCCCTGTATACAGCAGCACCGGGGAGCCTGCATCGGACTGTTGCAGCCTCATCAGGCCCAGCTCCATCCGCTGTGAACGGCTGCGCCTCCCGTACAGTTTCAATCACCCTCCTGGGGCCCAGCGCGGATTGCTGAGCAACTCCAGCCCACCTGTCTCTGCCCCCAACAGCCATAGGAGCCCTGGTGCATGGGTCTGGAGTTGTAGAGGAGCTCCATGCATGACGTGGCCGCTGTCGGATACCCGATCAGCAGGGAGGTACGTGACAGGCCCAGTGAGACCTGAAGTGACTTGTTCTTTGCCTGTGCCTTCCCCCCACATACTGTCCCACTGCGGGGGTCCTGATTCTGGCACAGCACCTCCACTTCTGCTGCACTATACCGGCAGCCTGCCTTGCCTCGAGTGAGGGGGAACGCCCTGTGATGTGGACGGTTATTGGGCTTAGCTGGACGGGCCCTTCAGCATAGTGGGAACGTTCCGGGCCACATCAGGGACTTGTCTCATACTTACTGCCTCCACTTTTCGGCAAAAGACTCTCTTCCCCCAGCATTCACCAGTACCCTGGTGACCCCTGTAAGCACCCTCCAGAAGGCCTGTGGGCCCCGCCATGCCCCCTGGGGTCTACCCCTCATTTGGCCATAGGAAGTGGACACTCCTTGTCACGGCCACCCTTAGAAGCACACACAGTGCCGCAGAGGGCTCACTTTCACACCTCGTGCCCTGACACGGAGGGCTCAGACTGTATCACACATGAGGGCGACTCTCTTCCATCTGAGGTGCTGCCCTTGACTCTCCATTCATTATCCTTTCTTCTGGCTCACAAATTTGAGGAAGGAACTAAGTCCCCCTCGTGCTACCGGACGTGCAACGCATGTGGATAAACCTTCCTTACGATGTGATAGGAGCCCGTCTACAGCACCGCAATGACTTCCCAAGGCAACCAGAAAAAATACGCCAACCTCAAAGATATGTTCACCAAAACGCAGGCGAAGAAATCTGACCAGAACGCAGAGGCAGGTTCACCAGGTGAAGTGGTATTAATTGTGTCTCTGGGCATAGATTCCACCTTAAAGCAGATGGAATATGTACACAGACCAGGACTCAGTCATCAGTAAAATGTGTGGGAAAAGTGTGGCAGTGCCACAGACTGCATATTATTTCCCATTCCAGGGCCAAAACTTGCCTAGTATGGTGGTCCTTTTTCAACATGAACACAGATAACTTTTTTCATTTAGTGTTTGTATCATGGTCCATAATCTTAGACTATCTTCTGCAATACCAAACTCTCCTGGCATTTCATGTTCAATTCAGAGCCTTGAAGAAGTAAGAGTGATCCCAAAACATGTGTAGACTCAATGTTGGAGTAATAGAATTTAGTTTTAAAATGTAAAAATACATATCGATGACAGTAATTTAACTTAGTTTTGGCTCACGATTGCGAATATTGGAATTTGCTTACAAATAAAATTGATGGATAACAAATAGAATATTTCATTAGTTGGACAACTGAATCAAATTAAAATTGTAAAATAACAGTGGGATTGAAATTAATGTTGTGAACTTTGAATATTTCAGAACCTGAACCAAATTTTGAACAATGGTTCTGTAACGTGTCCCAGCAACAATAGTACCGGGTGCGGTATTACTATATCACTTTAACCAGAATCCTTGTAATGAGTCCATGTTAGCTACTGCAATCATGTTAATCCCCTTCTGTTGCCGTCTGTGGATATGCCTGTTTTGCATGAACTGTTAGGCGTGATAAGCACTGCATGAAATAGTCTGAGAAGGCAAAAAATTAACTAATAAGCATGCTTATCTACTGCATTAAGTTTTATTGAATACATTTACTTGAGGACACTTGCGTACCAGAGACAAGATTCTTCAGCCAAGTAGTGCCTGGTTCACTATCCAATGCACTACATTGGTTGCCTATCAAAGTACACTTTTACTGTACAGTTGTTAAAGAGGTCGTCCAGTAGAGAGAACAGATATCTTTACCCAGATTTGCAACACTAAAAGCATTCTAGAATGTTCCTTTTTTGATGATGTCTTCTGGGGTTTTGTGACATATTGTGACATCATTCACCAGATGGCCTTTTAAAATGCAAAATCACAGGACACCAAATTTAGAAGAGCGAATGGATCTGGGCAGAAGTGTATGGCTCATGGTTGAATATGGGTCATTTTTAGGTTTAGCTTGGCTTAAGGCCAGCGCATTATTTACCTTTGGTTTGCTTTGACTTCAATTTCTTATCCTTGCTCTCATTGGTCCGCACCTCCTGCTTTCACTTTTTCTTCCTGTGTTTGTCCATTCCGTTGAGCATGAGCTGTCTGCAGCCAGTGTCCTTCCACTTGCCGTGGATGCGTGCTTCTGGAGGTACTTTTTTTTATTTCCTTTGTTGCAATCCAAGAAAGTGTATGTTTCCCTCTTTCCACTGCCCGTGGTGTGGCTTGCTCCATCCCGTCCCCGTTCGGTGCTTTCATCATCCCCCTCTCACCCTTCTCCAGCTGTTGATGCTGTTACCTGCTCCCTCCCTCCTCCCGCCATCTGTTGTGTAGCTTGCTCCCTCACTCCCTCACTCCTCGCACTGTCTGTGGTCTTGTTGTTGCCCCGCCCCTCCCTCTATTTGTGAGTGAATAGCAGCTCCCACTGTGCATCACATTTAGTTTCAGATTGTAAGGTTATAGCATAGTGGGTGGAGCTGGCCGCTCCATATTGTATATACTACTTTGAAAGCCGATGATTGGTCTTTTGACCTGAGGATTGCATTTTCAGTCCTGTTTCTGGTGCTGAGTGAATGTTTTATAACTCCAGAAAACTCTTTTATTATCTTGATGAGGGTCTGTTAAAAACAAACGTATATCCTTCACCCCGCCTCCAACCCTTAAATGGCAAACCCGGGAGGCATTTGCACACCTACCGCTTGTTATTTTCAGCCCTCCATTGCTCCATCCTGTTTCTTTGGTGTTTTTGTTTATGCAAAATACGAATGTGCATTTTGTGAAGTTCTGTGACTTGACTTGTGCACCCGGCAAGGATCTAACCCCCATGCTATGTAAAACATCTTCTGCCCCATTTTTCAGAAGTGTAAATAAGTAGTGCTTGCACATTTAAAGGGAACAACAACCAGTGGTGCAGTCAAATCAAAATAAACTTTATTCGGCCATAGGCCATAAAAGCATGCATAAAATAGAAAGCCATAGGTTAAAAATTCTTCTAGTACAGAATCATAAGCAATAGCCAATTTTCAAATAACATTTCTGAGATAAAATATTTTAAAGAGCCAATTCAAATAGACGAGATCATATCTAAATCATTAAAAATAACCCTTAAAGTTCATGTCTCTTCCTGATTAAAAAAACCTGATTTTATTAAATTTAAAACTGCAGAACAAATTTCAGGTGAGCCTAAAGACTGCATAAAAATTAAACCATCCTTATGCCGCCTCACATTGGCCTTGTGCCACTGGCGTAACGAAACTTGAGGGGGCCTCCCTGCAAGGCACGTGGAGGGGCCCCCTCTGGGCTCAATCAGGAGCTCTGCAGCCAGAGTGCTGTGCTGAGGGGGCCCCCTGGGGCTTGGGGGCCCCCCGCCCTGCGGGGGATCCGGGGGCCTGTGTTACGCCCCTGCCTTGTGCAGCAAAGACTCCAAAAAACGGCGTTTTGTATCTTGATACAATGGGCAAAACAAAAATAAATAGATGGTGCTTTGAGTCGAGAAGTTGTCGCACATACAAATAGATATATCCTGCTGCCGTGCCCCCGGGAATTGGAATATCAGTGGTTCAGTCATTTCGGCAAAGTAATTGAGCCAAGGGAGGGAGGGACCAAGTGAGAGGTGCTTGGAGCCTGGGCTGAGTCTACGGATATGCTTGTACCAGGTGTGACAAATGCGAGCTAGGCCAGCAGGCGCCTGGCGGGACATCAGAGTTTCTCAGACATGGACCGTGTTGCTGCCTCAGGGGTGAGGCGAGCTACTGCCCCTCCTCTGACACAGAATGAAGAAAACATGTGAACTTGTGAGAATTTAATGAATGTGGCCTTTTGTTGCTGGGTCAAATAATTGGAGCTTGTTACTCCAGGTGACAGAGTCAAAGAGTTGCTGAAAGGGGTCGCTGGTGTCACTAAGCAGCCTCCAGCAAGAGCCACATGACAAAGCTCCAGGTCACAGAGTGGTGATACTTGAGTTACAACACTGTTGCTTGCGCCCCCGCCCTCCTCCTGCTCTCCTTGTTGGCCCAGCCCCCTTTTTCAATGTTGTTTGTGTATTTTTACCTCTCTTGCTCTTGGTAAATATCTGATGCAGAAAAATAAATTTGGTCCCCCAAAATGAGTGCTGGTGGGTCCCCACTGGCTCAAATTAAGCACTGGAGTTCCCATTGTAGTTCTTTGTTTTCAAGTATGTTGGAGCACTTGGTTCCATGGAAGGGAACCAGGACTACAAGGTACAGATTGAGCAGAGCACCAGGGTTAGCAAGTGTCTGATTCCATGCAGGTGTAGCTTGTCCAGTTCAGTTGTGTCCTATCCATTGTAGTTATTGCTGTCCTGTTTTTCCCACTTTTAATTTAGTGGGTGTTAGGTTACAGAAAGAGACTGCTCCGACTACTTTTCCCTGCACTAGAATACAAAAGCAGATTACTCTAATTACTGGACCTAAATTAGAAAGCAGAACTGCTTACATCATCTTAGTTTTGAAATGTGCTTTTGTAAGCTATCAACTGGAAATACATTAAGAAGAGATGGAGAAGCTATTTCACCTAGAAGAACTAATAGATATAATTGAACCCATGTCTCATCTTGATATATCAAATACCATTGCCAGCATAGTCTTCAAATACACCTGGCCTGATGGAGTACCCAGAGGTCTGTACAAGCAATTACTAGGTTTGTGGGGCCCATTGTTAACAGTGTTTTTACAAGTAATTCTTCATGGAGTATTAATGCCATGGATAAGGTGGTAGGCAGGAATGGTACCTGTTTCCTAAAGGGAAATAGATCCGACCCACCATTTACCAACGCATATTACTGTAGGATTCTGCTACAATGTGAAAGGAAGAAAGGGCTCCCCTTTATTCCCAGCTAGAAACCTGGGTTAATACAAATATAAAGTAACCATGGTTCCCTAGTTGGTAATTGTATCTCATCTGATCCACATTGATGCCTATTCACAAACGTAAATTTACACATAAATAAATCTACTAGTGTAAATGTACTCTTACTTGTTTAGTAAACTTACTGTTTTTGTCTATTAACAATTTATACGTTTAAATTTGCTACAAAGCGTGCACTTACATGTCTCCACCCCTGAATTCAGGGTGTGGAGCTAAATTTATGTATATAAAGTTGGTACTAGTAACTTTTCACACATAGGAAGAGCTCTGCTATCAGAGCATAGCCCTCCCTATAGTAAAGTGTATGGAAATGTAAAAATGTTTATTAAACTTTGAGGACAAATAGTAAAAATAATGTAATGGTAAATACCAATGTAAAATTATTTTATATATTAAATTTAACGTAGAACAAAACAAAAAGAATGCTACAGCACTGTTAATTTAATTGTGAAATATATTTTTTAATAATTTAAATATAGAAATACCTTACACATACATACATATTAAATTACAACTATTTTAATGAGCTGGTTAATAAAACATCAAAAGTACAATTTTTATATTTATTATGCTTTGCTAAAATGTAGGTATAGAATTCATTCAAATGAATTCTATTCTTTTTTTTAATAGTTACATTTGTTTTTTAATGTAAAAAGTTACAATATTTTACAATAAAATAGTATTTTTTTAAATTTATATATAATTGAAACATTAAATCAAACTGATATATATTTTTAAAAAGTCGAATTAAATAAATTAATTTTGACACAATTGCCTATGGGGTTTTATTTTAAGTCTCTGCCTTCATTATTTTCTGTGAGAGGTGTGTTAGTACCAGGAGTTGGTCATGTGTGGTGCTGGACTTACTCCGGGTCCGGCCTGGAGTATGCTTATAGCTGTTTTGGGTCGTTTTGGGCTGTAGCAATATCCGAGGTGTAGTTTGTGAAGAGGAATGGGTTTACTCTTTTATGGGTGGGTGCTTGTGTCTTCCTAGCCCTTCCTTAACCCCTCCTTAAACCCCTCTCCTTTAGTTGTATGTATTCTCCACTTTCCAACTACCCCCCAATAGCTATTTACTGCTAAAATGTAGAAATCTCCGCACAGAAAAGATGGGAGAGGCGGAGGTGTAGAGCTCTGCCTTTCGGATTGTGACTAGCAGTTTGTAGTACATGACTAGTAAGTACTGTTGTAGTACTACTAAATGTCATACAAAATGCTTTTTTTGAATAGGTCCCATAGTATCTCTGAGAACTTTTTTCACCAGTCTAAGAATGCCTGTATAACGGGCTTCCATAAAAAAATAACTTTATCACAAAGAAAAATATCAGCATTGATGGTTTATTATTATTTAAGTGGATGCTAGTATTTAGGTAGTGCCTTCACTCAGTCCAGTTTAATTTGAAGTACAAGTATTTATGACCTAGTAAAAAACACAAAGACAATTCCATATGGCCAAGCACAATGGCATAGAAAGGGTTGTGTTTCCATCAATCAAATAAGAGAAAATGCCCCTGCTCTTTGATTGGGTAGTAAAATGTAGTCATAATAGGTTAACAGAGCCCCACTTATAACCCGGGGTCTGAATGCCACTTAACCCCTTGCATTAATGATACCTAGGTCCCTGGCTGAGCGGTTTACTGTACAAAAGGGTATGCCCCAGTAGTATGTCCTGTTTTGTCTATTAACAACAATACATAGATTCACCAAAATGCAGCCAAAAAGTGATGGGTGGAATGTTTGAAGTAATCACAGCTAGTGGTTTTTACTCCAGGCTGCATCCAGCATATTGTTTTTGCTCACGGTACCTCTCCAGAAGGGACAAGGCCTAGCAGTTCAGGCTGAACTCTTTCTATTGGAGCATAACCAGAGCTGATTTGCATAAGGTTGGTGCCTGTCTGGCGTGACTCCCTTGCTTTAATCATATATGAAACCAGCTGAAGAAAAAACAACTCTTGCATCGGTCTGGTGATCACCCCCGATCCTTGTTGGAACCAAACTGCTGCTCGAGAAAAGATAAAGCAAAGATTTATCTGTGGTATGAGAAATTCATGAATGCAGAAACCCCACAGTCAAAGAATATCTTCTAATCTAATTAAGTGCTGGGAATGAATAATATCTCACTTTCTTTGAAAGCCGTCACTTGTGCCCGTTATTAATTCAATTCCATTTTAATTGTTTAATTTTAAATAGAGAATGCTGGTCAGATTTTAGTGAACTAATATCATGCTGTTGTGATAATATTAAATTGGAGACACAGATTCCCTTGTTTTTTCCCTGTCCTCTTTAGCTAGGTGTTATGAACAGATATTTGCTATCTCTTTTAAGGGGCACAAAAGTTTCTCTAGAACAGCGGTTCATAACCTTTTGACTTCTGTGGATCCCTGCTGAGTCATTAGTGGAATCTAGGGACCCCCACTAAGTCATTATTGGAAGTTGGGGATCCCTGCCAAACGCAATTTCTAGTATTTGAACTTCAAAACAGTACACAAAAAATACAAAAACAGGCATACACCAAATAAATGCTTAAATATTGAAATATTGTGTTTAATTCACAATCAAAAATAGAGATTTTTTTCACATTTTCAATTTTGCTTCTTTATTTGTATATACTTTATTAATTTTAATTAATTATTTTAATATTATTTCATTTTGTAACACATTCTCGGACTCCCTGAGTAGGCCTCGCGGACCCCAAGGCCACAGGTTAAGAACCACTGCGCTAGAAAAGTTTTTGTACTAGACATTTAGATTAAGATCATGAGTGGCTGAAGAGAAAATATTGTAGTTAAGACAATCAGTTTCTAGTTTCTACTTTGACCTAATGTTTTCATTTTGTAGTTGTGGTTTAGACGATTTTTGACACTGTGTATTATAAACGTAAAGTATGATGGTTTGTTTTGTGCAATCATGTATTGATTGAAGAAGGTCCGTAAATATGTCACTGTGATCGTGCCACCTTGCATTAGATTACAGAACATAACTCTACTTACTCTGTCTCAATACAAAAAACGAATCTGAGTACTGTACCCAGTATTAGGTAACATGGGTTTATGCTAATCACTTTGCTCTTCTTTGATTGCAGGAGATTAGTTGGATTACTTCACTCTGGTTATTTTGCCCTTTATGATATTTAGAATGTGCATGATCCTATTACATTGCTCTGAATTACATACTGGGTAATGTTTGATCACTTCACGTCGGATTTGAGTTTACAGAAGATTACTTTAACTACTCTGCCCAGTATTGATTTACAGAATGAATTATTCTGATTACTTTACACTGAATTTGATTGCAGAGACGGGAACTTAATTTCCTTACTATTACCATTACCATTACGCGTTTTACTTGATTACAGAAGGAAAATAATATTCTTGTTTGACTCCGCTTTAGATCATTACTATGTATTTGAAATACTTTATAGAAGGAGGTCATTCCCGCCGTGGTGCCTTTAACTGGATTATCGGAAAATTGCAGATCCTGCATTAGATTACAGCACCAAATTACGGTAACACCTTTGCCCTTTAGAGGATTACAGAAGGGGATTACCATAATTGATTTGCTCTGCATTAAAGTAAGGTTCCTCATTTGATTACTTTACCCTGCATTTAACTACAGATGAAAATTCCTCCAATTATTTTGCACACACCACAGACAGGTGTAGTGCAACGTTTTATCTGATGGAAAAGCATTATAGCATGGATAGCATCATGGGCAGTATCACTGTAATCTCCCAGTGAAAGTCACACTGAGACACACGCACTCACTTATAGAAACACAGAGAGACACACAAAAAGCATGCACGCACACAAAGATACACACAGACACAACCACACACTCCATGCCGCAGTAGAATGTGAGTGCCCGATTCACAAAGGGCCTCCGCACTCTTGGCAGGGGTCCGTGCGGTGGGACCTCTGTACTGCAGTTACCCATTGCAGAGGTCAGCCACGAGCCCCTTTGTGAATCGACCCCTGAGTCTGTGCAAGCTGCCCTCTCTTATAAAGCACAATAAATAACAGTACACCAGACTCAAAAAGTACTTTAGGGGGAGTCATTTGTGGCTCACTGTTTGCAACCCCACAATGAAAATAATTCCAACACTACTGGTAGAGTCCTGCTTGACACGTTCTAGGGTTTGCCAGGGCACTGATGTACCAACCACTCCCCGAGGGCTGGCTGTCCCACTCAACCCACACCCATCCAGCACAGGTGTCACGAGTGTAGTGGCGCCTGCCAATAAAAGGGGCTGGGGAAACGTGCCCTGGGCCAGTTGCACGTACCCCAACAATGTGTCTGTGTTCATCCTTATCACCCCATGCGGGCCTAGGGCCCAAAACCCTACAGTGGCGACGAGCGGGTCAGACCTTCTGTGTGTTCTGGCAGCAGCTCTGCTGTTCTTTGTGGGGGGAGTATAGCCCAAGGCACCCCGCCCCTACTGTTTTCAAGGCAGAGACTGAGGCAGGACAGGATAAGAATAATGCCGGCGAGCGAAGACGACGGCGTCCAGCCTGCATGATCCTGTAGCTGCCTGCCTGGCATGAACCAGCACACCAAAACAGGAGCGCCAGGAAAAGGCGAGAGCAGGCCACATGCCCCACTGCTGCAACCCCTGTAAGACAGTGGCGGACCGGGAGTAGTGCCTGATTACCCGCCGGACATGAGGTGAGCCCCGCGGGTAGAACTATGTGCGGCAGTCGAGAGAGAAATCCATGTAAGTGGGTGAGCGCTACAGCCAGCACAGTGCGTCTCCAACACACAAGCCCCCTCCCTAAACTCTGTCAGGCCCTGTCAAGCCTGTATACAGCTCTACACATACCTCGTTAGACTGGAGACAAGAACGGTGCAGCAGTCCTGCAAGAGGCGCATCAGCTGCCTGCTGAGGCCCCACCCCTTGGTGCGAGGTGCGTGGATCGGCCCCTGGCTGCTTCCATCAGGGAGCGTCATCCCTGCAGCTGTTTGCATAGAGCCTGCATGAAAAGGCACGGCCTGCAGCACCAGGAAGGCTGATGGGGCCCATGTTTGCAGCTGAAGCAGCAACGTGAGGCTCAGATGGAAAGTCCGCAACGGCCTGAGTGAACAAGCATTGGCATAGCCAATAGGTCTCGCATTTGGGGCCTTATAAGTGTTTAGGCAGATCTATTGACTTTGCCAATGTGTTTAAGCTGTGCTGTAGAGAAGTGTGGCTGCTGTGCAGCATGCTGAAAAGTTGTAATAAAAAAGTGCCAGAAGCATTTTTGTTACCTTATATATGACCAAGAAGGCATTATGTCCAACAGAACGAGCATATTAAAAAATGTATGTACAATAAAAAATTTCCTCATTTTTCTTTTGTTCTTGCAATGCTTGTTAAAGTTTTTTTTTGAGGGGGCATAAACAATTGGAGGTTGAAGGTTGTGAACTAGTACCTGTATTATAACACTAGCAGCGGCCAGACGCTAGGGGAGAATCAACAGATGGCAGATTCCGAGAGCAGGCTGAGGTGGTGTTGAGTGATGTGGAGGTGGTAGTGGTGGTGGTGGTGACTGGTGCTGAGACGATGCTGAGGTGATGCTGAATGATACTTAGGTCTTGCTGAGTGATGATGATGTGGTGGTGTACTATTGCAAAGGCGATGCTGAGTGATACTGATGTGGTGTTGAGTGATGTTGTGGTGGTGCTGAGTGATGATGTGGTGGTGCTGAGTGATGCTGTGGTGGCGCTGAGTGATATTGTTGTGGCCCTGAGTGATGCTGTGGTGGTGCTGAGTGATGCTGTGGTGATGCTGAGTGATGCTGTGGTTGTGCTGAGTGATGCTGTGTGGTGCTGAGTGTTGCTGTGGTGGTGCTGAGTGTTGCTGTGGTGGCGCTGAGTGATGCTGTCGTGGTGCAGAGTGATGCTGTCGTGGTGCAGAGTGATGCTGTGGTGGTGCTGAGTGATGCTGTGGTACCGCTGAGTGATGCTGTGGTGGCGCTGAGTGATGCTGTGGTGGCGCTGAGTGATGCTGCGGTGGCGCTGAGTGATGCTGCGGTGGCGCTGAGTGATGCTGCTGTTGCGCTGAGTGATGCTGCTGTTGCGCTGAGTGATGCTGCTGTTGCGCTGAGTGATGCTGCTGTTGCGCTGAGTGATGCTGTGGTGGTGCTGAGTGATGCTGCCGTGACACAGTGTCTTTGCTAGTTACAGTGGGTAGAAGAGGGGTAGAAGAGGGGTAGAAGAGGGGTAGAGGGGTAGAAGAGGGGTAGAGGGGTAGAAGGGGTTAGGAGGTAGAAGGGGGTAGAAGAGGGATAGAGGGGTAGAAGAGGGATAGAGGGGTAGTAGAGGGGTAGAGGGGGTAGAGGGGTAGAAGAGGGGTAGAGGAGTAGAAGGAGGTAGAAGGGGGTAGAAGAGGGATAGAGGGGTAGAAGTGGGATAGAGGGGTAGTAGAGGGGTAGAAGGGTAGAAGAGGGGTAGAAGAAGGGTAGTAGAGGAGTAGTAGAGGGGTAGAAGAGGGGTAGAAGAGGGGTAGAGGGGTAGTAGAGGGGTAGTAGAGGGGTAGAAGGGGAGTAGAGGGGTAGAAGGGGGGTAGAAGGGTAGAAGAGGGGTAGAAGAGGGGTAGAAGAGGGGTAGAGGGGTAGAAGAGGGCTAGAAGGGGGTAGAAGAGGGATAGAGGGGTAGAAGAGGGGTAGAAGATGGGTAGAAGAGGGGTAGAGGGGTGGTAGAGGGGTAGAAGGGTAGTAGAGGGGTAGAAGAGGGGTAGAGGGGTAGAAGAGTAGAGGGGTAGTAGAGGTGTAGAGGGGTAGAAGAGAGGTAGAAGGGGGTAGAAGGGTAGTAGAGGGGTAGAAGAGGGGTAGAAGAGGGGAGTGAGAGAGTGTCTGTGAGAGTCTGTGAGAGAGTGTCTGAGAGTGTCTGAGTGTCTGTGAGAGTCTGTGAGAGAGTGCCTGTGAGAGTGCCTGTGAGAGTGTCTGTGAGAGAGTGCCTGTGAGAGTGTCTGTGAGAGAGTGTCTGTGAGAGAGTGTCTGTGAGACAGTGTCTGTGTGAGAGTGTCTGTGAGAGAGTGTCTGTGAGCAGGGGCGTAACAAACACCCCCGCAGCCCCCGCGGTGCGGGGGGGGCCCCAGTATTCGGTAGGTGAAGGGCGCCCCCTCAGCTCATCTGTAGAGAGCTGCGAGAGAGAGGCCTGCTGTAAAGCAGCTGCAGTGTGCAGCCTGCTCTGAGCTCCTCGTGCTGACCCAGGACTGAAGAGAAACAAAGTAACAAGTTACATTGTTTCTCTTCAGTCAGAGCCACGAGCTAGGCCCGGAAAAAGGATGGGGGTGGGGCCCTCAGAGAGAGCATTCTCCTCAGGGCACTACACCTCTGAGAATGGACAAGGCCAGGGCCGTTGCCAGGAGGGAGGTCCTACAGGGGCAGGGCCCCTCTTAATGGGATTGTGGCCCCCTTAAACAGGTTACGTTTTCCGTTATTTAAAGAACCGGACTGGGCTGACTGACTTGGAAATCAGTCTTTTCCCTGGTATCCCGACGATATGGAGGCTGGTTTCAGCTTTCCCCCTTCCCCCCACAAGTTATCTAAACACGCAATTAAAATGTTGAAGCTGGCTTTGTGTTTATCACAACGTCCACTGCAGCATTTTAAAAGCATGCTTACCTTTTCTGGATGCCTTGAGCTGGCTCGACTACGCATGTCTAACATGCGTGCTGGGGCTGGGAAAGTGAAAGCGTTGTGCACACCCCTCTTGAGTGGGCCTCGGTAAATGTGGAGAGCTGGCATACCGGCATGTGGAGAGGGCGCAGTGTTCTGCTGTGTACCTTGTGCACGGGTTGGCCCACGGTGAATGATAATTATAAGAAAGAACGCTCCAGATGCAGAAGCACTTCCTCAGCCACCAAGTTTTGGACAAGCAACGAGACAGTGAGTTAGTTTCTTTTTATTGTTGAAAGGTGAAACAGAGCTCTCTGTCGAATGGGATAAGGGGCCGGCAAGTAAGGGAAGATTATCTCTGTTCAGTCGGCCTGTAGGTCCTTTCTTCGGCAGACGTGTCTGTGTAATATAGTTTGTAATCACTGTGACATTTTTCAGAACTTTTGATTTTTCCTGTTTCATAATAGAAATTGTGTTTTTTTCTGACAAGTCATGGTTCTTTTAAACAAAATACACCTTTAATTGCTTGGTTTATCGTAGTCAGTTTCACGCTCACCCTGACATCTGTTTAAGACCTCCAAGTCATATGTTATTCTCTCGGGGTACCATGTCAACCTTCCCTCTGAGTTCGGTAAGCTGAGTTACAGTGACAATCGTTATGTACAGCACACAGAGGTGTCAAAATGGCAGCTGTACAAACATTAATTTTATTGTGAGAGAAAAGCATCCTCAATAAAACATGAATGCATGTGAGGGTGATGTGCTCTCTGCCCACCCTTGTTTGGGCGATATATTGTTGGTAGTTCTTAGTATTTAGTGTGTATCCTTGGCTTGGGATGGTGGCGCTTTCCTTGTATGGCCGGAGTACATGTGGATGCTGGATGAAAACGGCAAACTGATAGTAGAGCACCAACCATGCATTTACTCAAAATTAAAAGCTTGTCTATCAGGTCAAAATTATTTTGTTTAAAGAAAGTGATCAGCTTACGTTTTGGAGAATTATGTTTATTGTTTTAAAACTATAAACTTGTGTTAGCAAAATTCCTGAATTTTTATGAATTGTAAACCTGATGTTTTGTCACAAAATGAATAAGTGTCTATGTGTACACAAAAACACACAGACATAAACACATATTTGTGGGATAATCAGTACTGCTGTCTGCAGCTCTGCTTTCTTTTGCTTGACATTGACAGATTTGTGTAGTTTGTTATTTCCGTACTATGCACTTTCAAAGGAGAATTCCACATATAACATGTGACTTAGAATCTACCTAGAAGGGGCAGGAAGGCAAAGTGTCAGGAAGTAAAAATGCAGAAGGGAAGAATGTTGCCATGTGAAAGTCCTTTTACTGAACTGTCTGTATTATGTGTGGCATTTTAAATCTTAGAGAAATTGTGCTAAAAAAAACACCACTTTATCAACAATTCCTTGAAAAATTTTGAAGTGGGGGAACCTGGAATATCACTTGGATAGGTCAGCCTTCTATGTCACACTAGGAAAGTAGTGAAATATTTCAGGAGTCCACCATCAGAACCTGTCGTGTTTTTGCCATGTATTTGAGAATAGTGTTGTAAAAACTCCATTGGCCTAATGTTTTCTAACCTTTCTGAGTGGAAGAACATGTTCATGTACTCCAGTGGAATTCAGGCTTGCTTGCACTCTGTCAGTCCAATTCAGGGTAGATATTTACCTCCAAACACTTTAAAAAAATCACCAGCCGCTACTGATTAGAGGTGATCCCCCAAATACCCCAGACGGCATTGGATTCACTTGCTCTGTGCAGTGTACGGCTGGTATAAGAATTTTTACTGGGGATGGTTTTAGTTCCCAGTCTGGCCCTGCCTTCAGCTGCTGAGTGGCCAGGTCATGGTGCGATGGTATGCTTGTCAAGTCAGCTAGGGGCGCAGGTAGGCAGGAAGCTCCCTTTAGACAGGAAAGAAAACTGACAAGAGTGAGAGGTGGAAGCTGAGTGCAAAGCAAGTGCCTGCCTGGACAAGCACCAACTCCCCTCTACAGACAGAGTTATCATCTATAATCAGTAGAGAGGCTGCCAATGCTCCATGCCCAAGATGGAGCTGTGCACCTAAATTCACTGTTTGGGTGTCATCAGATTCTTTTCTGCCCCTGCAGCCACTGCAATTTGGTGATGCTGCAGCTAATGCAGTAAGCTTTCAGTTGCACTGATGCAGCATGCACTACCACCTACCAGTGTCTCCTGACTCAATCTTGAAGCTTGTTTAAGCCAGTGTCATCCATCTGCAGAGATGCCAATGTTACCCATTTGTGGGTCCAGGTGCTGGCAGCTACCATCGTCCCCGTTATTACACCATGTGCAGTCCACAGTGATAGACACAGGTTTACATTCTCTGCTTTTAGCCATCCAGGCCAACAGCATAGCAGGAGATACCCAAGGGCCTATAGTCAGGCAACTCACAAAGCCTAACCACCACCGCCCAACAAAGGGGCAGCTGAAACCTAAGGTTGCCCTTACTGCTTGCAGTTGAGTTCATATATCTGAGACTTGAGTTGGAATGACTGTCACTCTCCAATACATGCAGGCAGGACTGGAGACCACCATGTAGTAAGTGATGTGACCCAGTAACTGCTGCCCACACCCAGACCAGGTAAAGCTGCGAGTAATTACCCGTGAAGTAATTCCTCACTATTTTCCTACTACGTTTGGCCTATTTTTGGTTCTCAGAATCCAGCTATGGTCTGTTTTATCCCCTATCCCTTTCCTGATGCTACATTGGATTTAACCTACTAGGAAGTTTTTCAAGCTAGCCAATTAACGTAATTATACTGTTTGTGTGTGTGTCACGAAGAACTGCATTCTTGAACTGGCAGACACTTTAACCCCTTGCATGCTCATGACGGCCCCCGGCCGTCATGCGTCATGGTGGGCGTGTGCGGAGGACGGCCGGGGGCCGTCCGAATCCCGCCCACTATTTAAATCACCCGCACAGCGTGAAAATTCGCGCCGTATGCGAGGGGTTAAAGATGAGTTTGGTGGGCCGGCTGGAGGCAGTGTTATGTAACTTTGCTGGACGGCGCAGCATCAGTATTTACTGATGTATGTAAATTGCCCCAATGAAAGGGCGGATGTGACCAATGGAGGAACCAGAATCATTTTTTTATGGCTGGGATGAGCCCCTGCAGTATGGCGGGTCGCTGGCCTGAGAGCTCTTGACTGACGCGGAGAATGGGGGGCCCCCTCCATGTACTTTGCAGGGGGGCCCCTTCAAGTTTCGTTACGTCACTGTCTGTGAGAGAGTGTCTGTGAGAGAGTGTCTGTGAGAGTGTCTGAGTGTCTGTGAGAGAGTGTCTGTGAGTCTGTGAGAGAGTGTCTGTGAGTCTGTGAGAGAGTGTCTGTGAGAGTGTCTGTGAGAGTGTCTGTGTGAGAGTGTCTGAGATAGTGTCTGTGAGAGAGTGTCTGAGTGTCTGTGAGAGTCTGTGAGAGAGTGTCTGTGAGAGAGTGTCTGTGAGAGTCTGTGAGAGTCTGTGAGAGAGTGTCTGAGTCTGTAAGAGAGTGTCTGAGAGTCTGTGAGAGAGTGTCTGTGAGAGTCTGTGAGAGAGTGTCTGTGAGAGTCTGTGAGAGTGTCTGTGAGAGTCTGTGAGAGAGTGTCTGTGAGAGAGTCTGAGAGAGTCTGTGAGAGTGTGTGTGAGAGAGTCTGTGAGAGTGTGTGAGAGAGTCTGTGAGAGAGTGTCTGTGAGAGAGTGTCTGTGAGAGTGTCTGTGAGTGTGTGAGAGTGTGTGAGTGTCTGTGAGAGAGTGTCTGTGAGAGAGTGTCTGTGAGAGAGTGTCTGTGAGAGAGTGTCTGTGAGAGTGTCTGTGAGAGTCTGTGAGAGAGAGTGTCTGAGAGTCTGTGAGAGAGTGTGTCTGAGAGTCTGTGAGAGAGTGTCTGTGAGAGTCTGTGAGAGAGTGTCTGTGAGAGAGAGTCTGTGTTAGAGTCTGTGTGAGAGTCTGTGTGAGAGTGTCTGTGAGAGAGTGTCTGTGAGAGAGTGTCTGTGAGAGTGTGAGAGAGTGTCTGTGAGAGAGTGTCTGTGAGAGTGTGAGAGAGTGTCTGTGAGAGTCTGTCTGTGAGAGTCTGTCTGTGAGAGAGAGTCTGTGAGAGAGAGTCTGTGAGAGAGAGTCTGTGAGAGAGAGTCTGTGAGAGAGAGTCTGTGAGAGAGTGAGGTAGAGGGGTAGAAGAGAGGTAGGGATATATAGGCAAATGAAAAGGAAGCTATCGACTTCAGGAATGTGAAAGAAAGCTCCCCTATCTTGAAAGCTGATTACAAGCGCGAAACTTTCAAACCACGGAGTCGTTTGAAAGTTTCACCGCGTTTCTCAGGAGATGCTTGTAAACACCAATAACCTGATTCATTTAATTTAACAGTTGGCTCCGCCCAGGATTGCTTAGTAGCAAATGACAAGGAAGCTATCGACTTCAGGAATGTGAAAGAAAGCTCTCGTATCTTGAAAGCTGATGACCCATGACGAGAGAGGAAAGCCATATGGCGCCTCTGCTCGTAAGCGCGCGTCCGCGCTCGTAACCGCAAGCTCTAGGCCACAGTGGTAGCATTTTCTGAAGCCCTTACTAAAAGTCTCGCCAGAGCAGCGCATGCGCTGGCTCAGGCGAGACCTAAAAAGTAACGGCATCGCCACCTAGCGGTAGCTCACTGCACCGCGCCAGGCCCCAGGAAGTGTATGTAGAACGATGCGGCCTGACGAGGTTTAAGTTTGGTAAAGACAAGCCACACAGCCACTTGCATGATAAACAATGGCCTGCAGTGCCCCCGCATACCTTCATCTGTATACGGCAGCGGCCCAGCTTCCTCCTCAGTGCTGAGGTCTGCAATGAGAAGCTGGGACACACGTGGTGCGCTCTGCGCACCCACTAGTGGCAATAGGCCACTACGGCATGAGAAAACCCCTGTTGCCTCCCGCAGCAATTGCGGCCCATCTGCAGTACCCTTGTTCCTCAGTGCAAGAGGAGACATTCGGGCAGTACAAAGAGTGTGGCACCAGCACCACACCATGAACCGCCGACGGCAACAGCAGTGCACGCCCCCTAGCGGCTGGCTGCCACCATCAAGAGGAACAAACTGAATTTTCCTTAAAGGAGAAAGTAGTGACTGTCCACGAGAGTGCCATACGCCCTCATCTGGCTGCCGTCGTGGTCGCAAGAAGGGGAAAGATTGCTGTTCCCCAGCAAAGAGCCCCTTGAATCCAAGCCAAGAGAGCTGCCACGAGTCCAGTCAAAGGTAAGGCCCTGAAGCCACCCCTAGCCAAGAAAAGTCCAGCCAAAGTAGTGAAACCAAAGACAGCCAATCCCAAAGCAGCAAAGCCTACAAAGCAGCACCCAAGAAGAAGAAAAGAAGCAAAGCCGGCAGCGTCAGCAAGTACAGCCGCCACCGCAATTGAGAAGGCAGCATCGCAGGCCCCCTGCAAGCAAGAAGTGCAAACATTCACGGCGCCAGCAGACGGCACCCATGAAAAGACTGTCTACAAGCCCCACCATGGCCTGAAGGGCACCAGCTCACAAGAACGTACACTGCAAAGGAAGAGAGCCCGAAAGCATGAAATCAGAGGTGCAAAGAGGGCAGCACCTGGGAATCAGACAGCACGGGCAGGAGCCCTGGAAAGAGAGAGCCCTCAGAAAATGAGAAATAATGCAGCACGAAAGAAGCCGACCCAGCCAGCCGCCACAGCACCGAATGTCCACTGTTGGCCCATTATTCAGAATGTCACACAGAATGACCGACCCTCCCAAGCATGCCTGAACTTAGGCAGGACCAAGCACCGCAACGGCGCAAGCACTACGCCCTCGAGCAAAGGCAGAAGGAAGGTGACCATCCATCCAGGGAGTGGCGCACCAAGAAACTCCCAAAGAAAGGGACAGGACCTGCGACAAGTCCACAAGGAGAGAAAATTCAAGTCCTACCAACAGGACAGGACCTGCGAGAGATCCACGGCGGATGAAGATACACAATACTATGAACAGGACACACCATGTGAAGTGAACATGCTAAACGTGGCACAACGGCACATCGAGACAGAGAATGGGAAAGGAGAAGAGAAAAGAGAAGAAGAGTAGAGCATGGCATGATGCCACATCGCACAAGAGAATAGGAAAAAAGAGAGAAGAGCGTGGCACGACGCCACGTCGTGAAGGAGAAGTGAAGAGGAGAGAGAGCTGTGTGACAGACCTGTCACACAGAAGATCCCGACAACCACAGGTGTGCAAGAGAAATTGAGAAGTGTAACGAGACAGAGGACTCATGCCACTATCGGAGAGTGCACCTTCAGACACAAGCCAGCCACCAGGTGCAGAGACGCCACTGGAGACAGCCCAGCTGGAGTACTGAAAGTAAACCGCCTGCATGCGCAAACCAGGTATCTGCCCCATGCTTCACAGTGAGACCGTCCAGTCACCTGTCACCAGTTTCTTGAAGCAGATGGCATCCCTGCTAGCAACCGCACAGGCTAAAGAAGAATAAGAACCGCACCAACGATGTAACAGATTAAGTGGCCATGAAGTCCCTCCAGACATCCGCACTCCAAGCAAGTCATCGCCACCTGTCGTACAGGTTGTCAAATGGTAACAATGTAATCATTGCCACGTGCATCGCCCCAAACAACTAAGGAGCATCTCACCACCAGAGTGGAGTCCTACACCTGTGAAACATCAGGAGACCAAAGGAGCAATCCTGGCGCTGTGGGGGACCAATCATCCATGCACCTGAGACCTGCAGAAGAGAGCACACTGACCGTTGCGTCATCTACCCTTGTGGTTGCACAAGCGATTTGACTGTGGCCCTACTGGCGTGCCTCCATGCACCCCCATATCCCCCCCGCAGTCCACACACCTGCTGTCCCGTGGCAACCCAATGAAAAGGGCCTCCAGGGAGTTTCCGCACTATGGAACCCCAGCACGAGAAATGAGTCGAACCTGCTCCTCTGACAGGTACCAGAAGGCACCGGGCTTCAGAGGATGACGTCTGAACACCATCAATGTCGTCCCAGCCTTTGCGGGGTTGCCTTTCACTGAGCCAGGGCAACCTGAAAGAAACCTCTGCAGAAGACTCCACCAATGCTCCTGATGCACTCCCCCAGTTTGAACTGTTTAAATCAACACCCAACACAATGAGAGCAAGCGGGACCGAACAACACCGCGTAGGTGGCCTGTAACCCCATGGACATGTGGTCGAGGGATCCGGACTCCATCCACACCGCATTTGTGCCCAGAGTCATCTGGTTAAACTACAGATGCGTGCTGTAATGCCCTGGTGCTCCCAGCTGCACCTGTCCACTCATCCTGTACTGTCCTGCTGACTGCCTGAAGAGACTCAGTGGTGTTTTGTTGCTTATTCATTCCCACAGGTTGGCCTCATTTGTTTTTTGTTTTTCAGTAAAGTTTGGGAGGGATGTAGAGTCCTGCTGGACACATTCTAGTGTTTGCCAGAGCACTGGTGTACCAGCCACTCCCCGAGGGCTGACTGTCCCACTCACCCCACACTCATCCATCACAGGCGTCACGAGTGACGTGGTGCCTGCCAATAAAGGGGGCTGGACGCATGTGCCCTGGGACTGTTGTATGCACCCCAACCATGTGTCTGTGTCGTCCTTATCAATCCCATGCGGGCCTGGGGCCCACAACCCTACACTACTGAATACGGTCAGTTACATACTTAGCTCGAGGGCAATCTACATAGAACGACATATCAAAGTATGTTCTTATTTTGAGCAATTTCCGACATCAGTAAAAAAAAAAAAGTCACTCATTGCCGGATGCTTCCATAGAAGAGGTGAAGCATCAGCCTTGGAGCCTCACCACTGGGTGGCGCCAAATAAAAAGGAAAGGCTTGAAAATGTCTGCTTTCAGTAGCACTCCAGTGGGAAAATGCAGTCTTTACCTTGAATGCTGAATATTCCTGCACCATTGCTGCTTACCACGGCCACACTGGCCATTGTGCCACTCTGGCATCTTCCCAGCAGGCAGCTACTATAACAGGTCCTTCCGCGGCTCGATAAGCTGCAATGACCCAACCATGCACCCTTTCTAGTCACGGCCTCCTGCAGTGTGGGACTGGTTTGAACATTTCTGCCAGGGCTGATTTTGGTTTCTAGTCTGACCCTACGGATCACATTACAAAAGATACTGATACTACAATGCCAGGCAGGCACACGGAATCACTGCCACCCAGCTCCCTCTGACTCTTGACTGGCAGCTCTGCTGAGCAGTTCCACACCCGCAGCGTCTCAGGCAGCACTGCTTTCTGAAAGAAAAATAATATATTGGCAACTTAATGGCCTTGCATAAGGACATCTGGGCTGCTGAACCACACAGCAGCTTTAATCAACTACCATGCATTTGTTCCCTAAAGTCATTTATTCCCATATGCCACCCCTGTTTACAAGCCTTCTCTGCCCTTCTAATGTTCAGTGCATAAACATGGACTCCGTATTGCAATATTTTTCAAGCAATGAAACTCCACCTGCTTTTTAATCTGTAAAACATCGTTGCAGAATGGCTATGAAATTCAGTAACTGCAGTTCCACCTTACCATGTTGTTCTACAGCACTGCAGAAAAGTTTCTGGGGTGGAATGCTGGACAGAACTGATTTGGCTTATAGTTGCATCGTGAACTAATAGGTCGCTCATGTCAGTTCTGTTTCGTTTACGACCATTTAAATTAGTTTCCTTAATAGAAGTTTAAAATGTGTCTACCGACGGTGTCTGTCTGTCAAGCCATCAATTTAGATTTTTTAATACGCGATGTTGGAATCGTTTTATTTTATCCCATTTTTTCGTTACTTGATTTGTATGTGATTAAACATTGTTTATGCCTTTTAGCTTGTGACCAAACTAATTAATAAAGATAAGTAAAAGAATATCATCATTTTAAGCAAATCATGTTGTGTTTAAAGTTGTGAATGAAAAGACTTGGTGTATTTTTTTTTATATATTTCTGTTGCTCTATGTGTGAAGGGTCTCATGTCTTAAATCAGATAAAGTATCCCAAAATGTGCACAATGAGGACCATTAACTTGGCGTTCCAAGAGGTTGTAAACTCCTTGCAATATACGGAGTATGCACAAATGGGGGTTCTTTTTCCCCAGACTGGATTACTGCAATGTTTTTGCCAAAGCCCCATAGAAAGCGATCTTCAAAATTCAGACAAGACCGAATCAAGCAGCTAGAATTGTGTTTTCACTTCTCATATCACACCAGCTTCAAACCCCTGAATTTCCTCCTGCTGGCTCATAAAATGAAGTTCAAACGTCTCTGCATCATTTCCAAAGATGAGCCCCAAATTTCTCCAGCATTCTGCTCGTGCAGGCCAGATATAATCGCAAGACCTTGCAAGGCACCCTCCAGCCATGAAACATCTCTTCAAGGGCTTGAAGACATTCTACCACATTACCCCCTTGCTGAAGTAACTACATGCCTGGGACATCTTCAAGATCAGCTACATCACCTACAAGATCATCAGAAATGATAACACAAGTTAACCAACTGACCGAGACACTAAGAATCTCAGGTAGAGTGCCATGTCAGGAGGCAAGCTTCCCCATCAACATCAGGACTGCTCCAACCGTCTTGCCTACTAAGACCCCATATGATCGGGAACTCACCTATAACCTGCCTCTATGTAACCGGCTTTGATTCGTATCCCTATGATCTCATGCATTGTCCAGCGCTCAGTTGTTTCCTACTTAGGTTTGTGGTATAAAAACACCTTTACGTACACACACACACACAAGACCCACACAGGTAGGTCTATCCTCGTATTGAGAGCTCAGCAATAGAGAACTGCAGTGGCAGCTGGTGGCAGGGCAGGGTGACAGGGTAGGGGGGCGGTACCGCACTAGGACGAAAAAAAATATATATTAAAAAATAAGAACTTACCTTCAGTCGCATCGCGCTCTTCCGCAGACAGGCTCCCAGAATCCCCTGAGGCCAATCCTGGTGCTGCTCTCACAGCATGAGAGCAGCATCAGGACAGGCCTGAGCGTCCTCGATTTGCGCTCCCAGGGAGACTGGGAGCCTGTGCCTGCTGTCTCCAACCCAGCAACGCAGCTCAGGTTGGAGACAGCTTCAGTGCGCATGTGGGTTTGGCCGTCCTGAGACGACCAGCCAAACCCACATGCGCACTGAAGGCAGTGCACCTGCCTGTCGTCCCCTGGCACTGCCCCCAAGACTCGAGTCGGCACACTTAGAAGAAAAATAAAAGGGGTTTAAAACCTGTTTTATTATCGTTTTATTTTTCAAGTTTTTGAGGGTGCTGGCAGGGGAGGCAAAACTCCTGAGCTATAGCGTGCCTCTGGTGTGCTGTTAGCCAAGATCTGAAGATTCACAGCACCTGCTAGCATTCGTGAAAGAGTCCTTTATGGCCAACAACATTGAATCTAAAACGAAAGGCACATAATCTCCGAATAGCAGTAGCTCCAGATTTTACATCGCCTAGAAGGGAATTGGTTTAACCTAATAACTGAGACAATGCTGTCAGTAGCACTAAAAGGTACATATCAGTCACAAGCCTGCGCTTTACAAAACAATTAAAAAAATTATTAAAACACTTAAGAAAGATATAGATTATGAGCAAACCTTTTGCCTGGTATAAAGGGTGTTTTTGATCTTAAATTGTGCACCTAATTGATGCATGTCTCACTTACACACACACCCAGATGGTAATTGTAATTTCCTTCCACTTGCTATGCTACACCTGCGTGCTTGCCCACTTTCCACTTAGTATGATGAGTTGAAATGAATCGAAGGCTACGTACTGAAAATTAACTAACCTTGCAGCCTTGAAAAAGGACCAGCCCTGCACGCCACGAAGGGATGAAACACCTGTTATCCACAATAGCTGAGAATCTTCTGTTAACAAAGGAAGGAAAGAAAAGACAGACAAATTGGGAGAGGATGTGGTTTTACGGACAGAGCTACTAACTTTGGAACTGGGGAACCGCATTTACGTCTCACGTCGGCTCCACATACCGTGATTCTGGGCAAATCACTTAATGTTACCTTCTGTGATGTAACAGGTGCTCTTATAAAGCGCTCCAGTACCCTCGAGGACAGTTCACGTTATAGAAAACTGAAAAAAGTAAACACCTACCACCCCAATACCTGAGAAACTAGCTGTTGTTATTTTTCCAGTGTATTCTTCAGTGTTTATACTTCACAGATGTTTTGGTTTTGTTAATGCTGATAAATGAATACTTTGATTATAAGACCTTGGTTCCAGAAGTGAGACATTCAGTACCTATAATTAAAATATGTTATCACTCAAATGCAATAGGGACTCGTTGTTTGATGTCAAGGAGGCCTGGCTAAGATCTGGCCAAACCTAATCATCACAGCCTCTATGTTTGAGGCTCTGAGTGAGGTTTCACAGTAGCCTCCATTCCCATGCGAGCCGTCTCGTCGGCATATATTTTGGGTGGAAGGTGCTGTGTGGGTGCATTGTGTTCTCATCATTCTTGGCGCCCGTCAGCACTCCCGGGGAAGCTGACAGTCTTGAAAGATTTCAAGCTTCCCCAGCAGCGAGCCTCCCATTCCCGCTGAAATGAGGGCATCAATATTCATGATCCGGCGCGCGAGCCGCCGAGATCTGAATTTAATCTAAAGTCTCATACATCAGGGGCTTTAGCGAACCATAATGATGATCGCTACTCTGAAAACAAAATCCTTTCCACTGGTGCCCGCGCCGGGTGCTTTTGATGGGGCCTGTGTAAGGAAGGACGCTGGCTGCTGCCGCCGCCACCTAAAGCCCTGCCCGCGGGGTCAGGTGCGATTGGGCGCGAGCCTGACCTCACGTTCCCTGCAGCGAGCCCTTCCGGGTCAGCGCGCCTCTGCAAAGGGAAGAGAGGACGAGGGGGCAGAGCGCGGCCTCAATTATTTAACAGGGAATCTGTCATTTGTTTAATGAACTGTGATTTGTCTTCGGACGGACTTGAGTGATATTTATGCTAATTTAGGCACCTCAAATGAACTTGTAACTACAGTGGCGGACCTAGGGTCGTAATGGAAGCAAGGCAAATTAGAGCGCTCTCCTGGTTTAGTAAAAGAGAGCCATGATTGGGATGCAGTGGACCTGTCACACGAGGGCCCCGGTGCCACCACGACACCTGCTGCTCTAGCGTTTGCTACGACCATGTGTACCTCTATTTATTATCCATTTTGCTGCTAAACGTCTATAGCAGAGGTAGAGAGCAGAGGCGCTGGAACCATCTTTAGAATGGGGGTACTGCCCATTACCATCACTTGGTTTAAGTGCCTTGAGTGTTCTTTCTATGCCGCTGATAAACAGAAAGCAAGGACCACTGGTTAGTTCCTAAGTGTAGGTGGGGAGTAGCTCCTTCGTATGGAGCACCCTACAACACCAAAGACACTCTGAATCTGCTCACCTCAAATGTCTTTTTTAGTAACGTTTTTTAAGCATAGGGTTAGCCAGGGCTTTAAGTGGGATGAAAGTAGGGGGTCTCTCGTAGGGGCGTGGCCGATGTAATTATGGGCGTGGCTTAAAACACTTAAGCTAAAAATCTGTGCTTAGCATAGTGCACCGCCGGAGTGGTATTGTGCTTCTTCTGTCATTACCTCCAGATTATAATACAAGTGACATTACACCTACAACAAGCCAGGAGTATTGGCTTTGTCAATGGTTGTAAGTTGCATAAGATAAATAAAAACCAACTATGTTTTCGTTGTATATAACACTGAAAATGCTGCAGTTTTTGTGAGCGAGGATGTGGCGTAAGGCTAGAGATGCCGACTTTCGAGCTGAATATGTGCTTGCGCAATGTAACTGGTGCTCATTTAAAGCGCTCCAAGTTTGCGCTATATAAAACTGAAGAATGAGTCTCTTAGAAGTTACATCAAAAGCAGTGACCGGTGCTACTATTGCAGAGTTAAGTTTTTTCCCCCCCCCACTCAGGGTAAAAATACAGAGCCCGATAGGGACCCGTTTCGGCACTGGCTTTTAAGAACTGCCGGTGATGAGCACCTGCAAGACCCGGCCCACTTAAAGCCCTGGGGTTAGCACAGTGCCATCCACCAGGCGCTGTATTGTATTGTATATGTATTTATATTGCGCTTTCAAAATACCATCCAAGGCAACCTGGAATGAATAAAAGCAACCCCTGACACACGCTTCGCTCTAGTTTAAGCTCATCAGAGAGGTATAGCTTTGTCCGTACACAAGCGAGCACCCATTATAAGTCAAGACAATACTCTTTCAGGCTTAGAGTGATGCATAAGCTATGCAAAATAGTATCATTTCAGGTTAGCTCAGATGCCTAAACCTGGGAACTATCCATATTTCCTTGCTTCCTGTATGTATATATATATATATATATATATATATATATACACACACACATATATATACACACACACAACCCCCCCTTCCCCCCCCCCCAGTATATATATATTTCGCAGTGGTCACCACTCAGTAGTTATATTTAAGATATAGTGTTTCCATAGGAAAATCATTTATTGGTTTGCTTATAACTTGGGTGCCATTTGATGAATCGTCACAAAACTTTACAAAAAAAGCCTCATTCACCTCAGCACCTTCGTGGAAAGTTTCTTGGTGATCCGTCAAGCGGGAGCTGAAAAAAAGGGGGGTCCCAAAATGCGTTTTCCCCGTTCATTTTTACATAGGAAAATTGAACAGCAATACCACAAAAACAACTGAATGAAATTTCGCCACATTCTGCAGAAGGCTAAAATCTGGGCCGGAAAGTGCACTTGTGATTTGGTGTAAATCCGTTCAGTAGTTTTTGAGCAATTAAGGCTAAATCAAATTGTATATTTCATGCAGCAGAGGATCCAAGAAGCTGACAGATAACCTGAGGAGAGCTTACTTGCTGCTATCACATCAACTACAACGTGGCGACAGCCATCTTAGCCACTCCTGGAAAAAAGGTTTTTAAAAAGGTATAAGGCAGCAGAATAGACAATCCCTTGCCCCCCTAGGCCTGGTGGGGTAGGGGGATCCTAGAGGGACCCCTGTGGCCAAAAATGATTTGAAAAAAAAAGTTTTGCCGCATGTTTGTGGTGGATCTGTGAAACCTTGGCAAAGGGTAAAGAAAATATGCTTGGCTCTCGCGCTTCACTCTTTAAAAATATAAACCCCCCAGGGCCTACGGGCCTGCGCAAAACATTGTAAAGGGCGGGCATGCGCCCCGCACTCCCTGTGCCTCTACGAGGCCCCGGGGACCCCATCTACTGCAGCCGTGCATTCATTAAAGGGGAGGGGCACGCTGCTCCCCTCACCAAGCCTCACTGAGGCCCTGGGGATGCCATCCCCTGGGGCCGATTTAAAACGAAAGGGGACTGGTGAGTAGCCCCCCTCCCAGAGCCTACAATGGCCCTGGGGACCCCATTCATTCGGGCAGATACATTTAAATGGTAGGGGACGCATGCGCCGCCCCTCCATGAGCCTTGAAAGGCCCCTAGGTCCCCATCCCTAAAGGCCGGTTCCACTGGTGGCCCAGGGAGCCCACCCTGGGACATCATTTCCCTGCCCGCAAGAGTGCAAGCAGGGAAAACATGTCTGCTCCCACCCGGCGAGAGCTTCAAAAATTCTCCTGCCGGTGAGAGCAGACGTTTGTTTCCCTGTCCATGCTCTTGCCCAGTGGGAGCAGTGATAAACACTTACTCCCACCAGGTGGGAGCAATGCCGGCTCCCGATACACCCAAGATGGGTGATTGCGGGGAGCCGGCGGGTTCGCTGGGGCCTGGACCTTCCCCTCGTGGCCCCCAATGTTGTTTGTTGTGGATGCCCTGGGTGAGCACTGGGGAACCCACATTAGGTCCCAGGGAATGGTGTACCTGAAGCCTGTAAAGGCTCGGGGAGGGCCGGCAACATGCCACTCATTTATTATTCACTGCTCCTAGAAGGAGCGCCCCATAATGCCCTACGAGGGCTCTTTAAACTTTTTTTTTAAGCTTGGTGCTGTCTCTACAAGGGGCAGAGGCACCATCAAGCATTTTGTTTAATGTTGTGGGGGCCTGCAGGGAGTACAGCAGCAACCAACGTTAAAAAAAGCGTCTCAAAGTGTCTCCTGGATCATAAAATCCATGACCCCAGGAGAGCTTACTATACTTTTTTAAAGCATTCCTAGCTGGATCTCTATGCTCTTCAGCTGGAGTGCAGAGCCGTCTTCTGATGGTTCATTTTATGATTGCACCATGCAACTTGAAAAATGTAAAAAAAATAGACTCCAAGACTTGTTGGTGTTTTTATATTTATATCATTTGTTTTTATACTTTATTACATTTTTTATGACAATCACTTTTATTAAACATTGCACTGTGTGAGTTTTGAAATATATGCGCGGCATGCGGTTGGCTGCCTGCCAACCCCATGCAGCGCACAGTTGACATTACTTATGGTAATAAAATATTATTTCGCCTAAAAAAAAAATTCAGTAAAAAAAAAAAAAGGTTGAAGTGAAATCATAGTTGGGTACGGCAATAATATCTTACTTTGCATTAAAAAAACATATAAATTCACTGAAAAAACAAAGATTAAAGGGACGTTATAATTGGGTGAAAATGCCAGTTAAAACATACCATTTTAAACAAACAATACCACTGAAATTCTCCAGTTATAGTTATCTCAAGTAACTATAACTCGTGCCCTATGGCAACTATAACTCGTGCCCTCGCCATGCATTGCTAATTACCCCACATATTACATCTCTCATGACATGATCTATGACATCATTGATGAGAGGACTGTGCATGGCGGCGGCATGAGTTATAGTTACCTTAAGGTACCAGCCTGATGAATTTGAGGGTTTTCCCTGGATGAGCATTGGTCAGTCACTGACCCAAGTCGTTCTTTCCACTGAATATAATCGTAAGTAGTTTAGCTCTGTGCCTGTGCAGCAAATAAGAGTGTTTCAGAATGTGGTACCCACCACCTTGATTTCGCCTTTTGAGCAATCGTTGGAGGATCAGGTGAGCAGGAGTGATCTGATTTTGAACTCTGTTCAGCTAGTCTGTGTGCTCTTGTGGTATACCTGTGTAAATGGCGTTATCTATCCGTGCCTTTAGTGGGAATATCGTCAGCTCACCCAAGGTGCAGTTTACCAGAGTGATGAGCTGAGTTGAATGGTGTGCCTCTCTGTGCCCATGACTTGATATGATTTACTAGGCCTATTTCAGAAGTTGAGTCTATAATATCATATAGAATGAAATAGAGACAACCCATTACATGTAATAATCTATTTCCCTTTAAAGCGCTCCAGTTATGGTTTCTTACATACTAAGATTTGTCTCTGCAGAAAGAAAATGACCGCTCTTAGTCAAGTGTTGCACTGAAATAAATAGGTTAAAGAAAGGTCTGTTTCTGCTGTCTGGATAGTTCAGTAGCTGCCTTCATCAGGGTGGTATGGACTAGTAGGGGCTATTAACTGTAAGAAAGTTCACATAGGAACCTTTTCCCAGTTCCGCTGTGTCATCATTTCCCCTCATTCTGGTTTGTTTATTATTATTATTATTATTATTTGCATTTAGTCTGCTCATATCCCTCCAGGTAAAAAATTGAACGATTAGCATGGGGAAAAACTCTGTACAAACTGGACTCAGTGTGCATGCTTGAGCCAGGATTTACAGTGCAACTTAGAAGCTGGGGCTAACTGTTGCAATTCGAAGTCCTGCACCTTGGGACAGATAACTGAATATAGCTGCATTATCAGAAATGTGGAATACGTTCATAGTTGTGAAGTGCTTCTATGTTGATGTCTCCATGTCTCAGGGAATACCTTCATCCAGTCCTGGTTCTGTGCGCATCAGCGCTTTGCATTTTGGGACATATAGCTTTGAGTTTAACATTGTAAGGATGGGCTGAAAAATGCCAGCATGCGAATGATTTTGTCTAAAAAGCTATGACTCGCAGAAGGTGACGCACAAGACACGAAGCCAATTACCAGCTGGGTATAATATGAAAAAAGTAAAAGCCAAGAATAAATATGAATTGTTTTCAAACTTTCTGGAACACCTAGACTCCCTCACACATTCTGGCCCATTTTCTTACACAATATATTTTAATTTCACATATGAGATTTATTGTGGAAAAATAACACATCAATGCTTTTGGACTATTTTTTATGTCCCTCTATGCAGCGACCTAACTTGTTTGCTATGTTTTACATTGCATATATTTATTGTGGGACACTGAAACGCACTACTGCATATAAGTTTTGTTTATTTGTTGGTATGCGTACCATCAAGCCCCACTGAAATTATTCAGTTTGCTTGCAGTATTTAAAATGTTATGAAATAAAGGCAAGAACACATTTGTCGTTTTGAAGGGGCAGAAGAAATAATTCTATGCGCGGGGGCACGGCATTAAAAAGTTTGAAGAACAC
Source organism: Calotriton arnoldi (assembly GCA_963921515.1). Lineage (NCBI taxonomy): Eukaryota > Metazoa > Chordata > Amphibia > Caudata > Salamandridae > Calotriton > Calotriton arnoldi. Next base: position 1,066,367 of record CAWUFW010001624.1, on the reverse strand, counting down.
AGTTCTACAAGAATACTACCAATAGCTCAGGTCTTTGTTGATTAATCTTTTGGGGTGGATGTCTTTGTCTGTGTTTGTATATGCCTACATAAACATTTATTTTATATATATATATATAATTTCCAGCATTTCGTTTTTCAAAAGCCCACTGGAGGGTAAGAACAATGTTATTAATAATGTGAGGAGGCGCAGAACCTACTAAAGGAAAAAGTATTTTCCTGAAGGGGCATTCATAAAATTAAAGGTACTACACATCCCAGCAGGCAGTATGCATACTCACCTGTGAAAAGAGCATGCTGGGACAATGCCTTTTAAATCTGCACAACCCACTGAAATGCCTGTGAACAAGGAGAAATGTCTATGAAACGCGTAAGGCTTTGCAAAATTAATTGAATAAAGAATGCTGTCTGCCTTCACGGACCTGTTCTAAAGAGTGCTCTTCAAACAGGGGAGGAGATTGTATAAATATATATATATATATCATTAACCATGAGGTCGAGTGGTTTATGGATATCACCAGAACCTTGGGATGGCAATATATGACCAAATTACACATTAGCTGTTAAGTATTTTTTATATTACATGGTTTTTAGGGGGTAGGGGTATCTTGAAAAAGCTCTTCAAGCTCAGCTAACAATGGGCAATAATTTGAATTCGAAGGTTTAGTTGTTGTTTACCTTTCACATTTTTACCTTCAAATTGTTGATAAAATAATGGACAATGGTGAGGTGAGGGCCAATAGATTTATACGTTTCTGTGGCAGCAGTGTTTACTGCATAATTATAAATTTACAGTATTTGCCAAATAATTGCATAAATTGCAGATTTCACAAAAATGTTGCTTCTATCTCAAATATTTGACAATAATACTGCCAGAGAATGTGCCACATAATTCAGAATTTTTACTGCATAATTTACATAACTTTGCCAAATAATCCTATAGGCCTTGGCAATGGTAAAGTTCTGCAGAGTGGTGTGTATGTCATTATGATGGTGCTACTAGTATTTCACGGGGAACCTGTGAAATATACAGGACACAAGTTGAGGATACACGCGGATAGACGACATCTACCCACTTTTTTCACAGGGTGGACGCTGTGTACCCTGCCAAAGGTTGGGCCCTGCAGAAATATGGTAAACTTGCCCCGGTGTAGTTTTCAGACACCAGGACACATTCAGCAGCGCCTGCACGTTGTCTGTCCGTTCCCAGCAGCACCGGGGGGGGGGGGGTTGGTAGGGGTTATCGGATTCCAGCTGGGCCCATAACAAAGGCTGAAGTTAAGGGCTCATCAGGCCTCCTTTTGTTGGAGTATCCTGACCAGGAGCTATTGGGAGCCTCACATCTAAGTGCAATGGAGGGGAAACAAAGGCACACACAGCTTATCACTTCATAGGTGCTTAAGAGAGGCATGTTTTCGACTTTGTTCAGTCCTTGTATATAATAGATATACATGCACCTTAAGAATGTCAGATGTGTTGGTCTGTCTCAGTATTTACACATATAATTTAAATACCACTATTTTGTTTTTATTTCTATTTTTATAGTGCTACTCATCCCATTGAAGTTTATCAGAGCGCTTTACATCCCACGTAGACATTATACATTGACAATAAATCCTATGTGTGTAATTCAATGTAAAGGATGTGTTACATAAAATAGTGCGGGTTGCAAGGTGTAGGAGCCACATGTCCTTCATAGCTCAAAGGATCTCTGTGTTAAAATCAGTAACCCGTTTACCCATTTACATTGAAAATAAATTGTCATCTGTGTGTTACATAATGTGCTTTGCAGGAAACGTATTAGCCCTCTATGCTACTTTGATTCAAAACTGGAACTAGACAAAACACAGATCTCTCAAGCAAATAAGTTAACCTCCACAGAGATCTCTGCAGCAGGTGCCTTAACCCCATAAGATATTTTAAAATGCAGACTTTGCAACCAATTAAGCAGAACATATTTACTGCCACGTTTTTTGTCACCAATTTCTTTGTGGCAGCGCTTTAAAAAATAAATGTATAAGTTGAGGCCCAGGTTTTGCTTTGGGGTTGCATCACTTTTTTGGCACAACCCCAACGCAAAATCTCACTTGTTAAATATTGTAATGCGCTCAAATGTACTCATGATAGGCCTCCGGGAGGTCTTAAGATCTGATTTTACTTATTGTGATGTCACTTCCTGTGAGGTCTTGGGTTGGGATACCACTTCCTATGATGCCATGTGTGATGTTACGCACTGTGATGTCACATGTCAAGATATCACTTGCATACTGTCTAACTTGGTTAGCCACCCACTTCTTGTTTTATGACTTGTGCCATGGAAATATGGATTTTATAACACTGCAAGAACATAGGAATTAAAACTTCTGTACGTTTATAAAAATTGCACATTTACACTTTTAGACTACCATTTATTATCCTGTCGTATAATTTGAAATTTTTTACCTTTGGAATGTATTTCTGGCATCAGTACGAATTTAACAATTACACCTTGGTTTGCCTCCCTTACATTTTCTCTGCATTTCTAAATTTAGTCATAGAAATTCTCAAAATAACTGCTTTAACCCAGGCAGTAAAAAAAGGGTTTTGGAATTTGATGGTTTTCGTTCTGCCAGTGGTGTACCCTAAAACAGCTCCACGTCACTGGGTGCGGGCATAATAAGGGTAAATCACAACAGCTGAATGAAAGGATCTTTGAACTGAAGGATAATGTAGCGCTGACCTTGAAGTTGCAAAGCAGCTGCGTCTGTGGAAACGAGGCGCTGCTTTTCACAACGTGACTGACACTGCATATAATAGCCCTTTCCCTAGCAGGCTCTGCAGCCTGCTGCCACATAATTGCTTGTTTCCTCAGCTCGCCGAGGGTGCCTTATTGAGGCCAAGTGCAATATTTGGCCTAAGAGGCAACTCTCGAGGGACTGACAACATTTGAAAAGTGCAATTTAGGACGAGCAAGATGGAGTCAGAGTGAGCACTCGCGCTGATCGGCCGCTCACGCTAGTTGCGTAACCGATCGGCTAGGCGCCCTGCGATGTACGGACAGACGCGGAGACAACTGGCGGGAGGATTACAGACGTCCGGTTTTCACTCACAGCGGTATACAGTTGCTGCCGCGGTAATCTACCACATTTCCCCCGCGGATTCCCGTGTGCTGCCTGCCTTGCGCTGGAGGACTCTATTCCCTACCTGGATTTTCTGGATTATTCAAATCCTGGCCCTGGACTTGGCTGCATTCACTGCCTCAGTTCTATCTGGACACGAGAAGAATCGGCGGCAACAGCATCAGGGCAGCCCTGGGATTATGAGCTGCAGGGGGGTCAAGAAGGGCAGCAAGCTGAAAGCGACCATTTCCAGCATTGAGTCTAGAGACGCCGCTCCTACGGAAAGCTCCACCCGATCTAGACATGAGGTTAGTGGGAGTAAAAAGCCGCTGGGGAGGTCCGGGGGAGGGGGGATGCCTAAGGACTCAGTGGGCACTCAGCCACCGATAGCCAAAATATTTTTGGGTGCTAAAGGACAGCCTCCTGTCATAAACACCAAGACTTCTATACATACTCCTCCCCCTGCGTGCCAAGCCAGCAGCAAGAGACCTGTTTAATAGAAGCAACCCCAGTGGAAGTTCTGCAAGCTGACGCAGGAATCATTGCGGGCCCACAAGGCTCGACTGAAAACTTAAACAGTTCTCCATGTCTCCCTGATGCGGTCATCTGTAAGGGGCCAACCGAGCAGCAAAATCAGCTATTTTCAGCCGTTACAGTTCAGAACACGGACGGCTGCCCCTACATGAGTGGTTCTACGAATGGTCCTGGTGATCCCTCCATGAACTCTGAGGCTGGTATTACTAACTACATCCTGGGCCCGGAAGCTGCCGCTGGTGCACAAGCACCGTGGACTCCAGAAACCGGGCCTGAGAACTTTTACTCGGTGTCTGACGGCACAGGGACCACTTCCGACGAGGGGGGCCTTGACACAAGTGAAGATGACAGCGAGGAGTCAATCCAAAACACTGGAACGGTGCAACGATCCAAGAAAGCAAGGAGTAAGGGCAAAAGACGTAGCCAACTTAAGTGGGACTACTCAGACTCACAGATGTCCTACCCCTTGGCTGATGATGACGACTCCCACATGATAAAGTGGGAAAAGGCAAAGAGCTTGCCGGCAAATACTTCGGAGCCCTCACTAGCTTCAATCTTAGCCTCAATCAAAGAATTTCAGGAAGAGGTTCGGGCAGACAACCGCGCAGCCAAAGGGGCTGCTAAAAAGTTGCAAGGAGGCCTAAGACGACTGAATAAAACATGTACTGATATAAGCGATCGTGTTTCTATGATTGAGGGGCGTACCGATTGTCTGGAAATTGAGTCCACGGCTGTCAAAAAGCAGAACGAGACCAACGCTGCCTGCCTAGTGGATATAATGTCCAAACTAGAGGAACAGGAAAACCGCCAACGCAGAAACAACCTTCGCTTGCTTGGAATCCCGGAGGGAAAGGAAGGCGAAGATCCCAGGCGTTTCATTGTAAAACTTTTGCAAGAATCCTTCCCCGAACATCCAGGCTGGGATTGGGATCGCGAGGTTCAGAGGGCACACCGTTTTCCCTTTAACATTAGGCGACAGCGCGATGGCAGCAGTGCAGCGGGTGGACAACCCAGGGTGTTCCTGGTGTACTTTGGGAACTTTTTTTTGAGGCAATTAATATACGATCAGGCTCGCCCAAACTCTAAGAAGGGGGCTAATGGAATAACATTTTTTGCAAAGCCCGACTTTTGCCATCAGACAGTAGAGCGAAGATGGCGTCTTAGACAACTAATCTCCCCATTTCAGCAACTGGGAGCACAAGTATACCTAATGAACCCTGCCAGACTTAAAGTAATTTTTAATGGGGGTACAAAAATCTTCTTGTCTGAAATTAAGGCAGGGGAGTACCTGGACGAGATTAAATCTAAGAAGGGTCCAGAATAAAGAAACTACTACTTGGGCATGAGCAGGGCAGGGCAGGGGAGGACTGAGGAGGAATATATGTTGTTATTTCTCCATCATGGCTTTCTCTCGTTCCTCCTCACTCCCTCCCTGGGTTTTTCTTCTCTCAACAGGCTAGTTGTACGTTCTATCTAGCTGAGGGGGATCTAGCCGAACTCATAACTAACATATCCTAGGCGTGGTCTGCGGCTGAGACTCACTACTGACTACCATCACTCAGGTTATTCCTGATTGCTCAAAGATAGGGGGGGGGTGGGTTGGGGGGGGTGGAGGGGTATCTAGAATGACACAGAGGAATCAAGGACACCTTTTCACACTTAATCACTCACTTAGACGTTGGGTAAGGCTAAAAAATTCACCAAATGAGGTGCACTTAAAGGATCAAGAAAATTCCGGCTTAAATTTTTTTTTTTTTTTTTTTTTCCAAATGGCTAAAATAAATTCACTTAGGTTTATCTCTGCTAACATCTGTGGGCTGAATGATGCTTTAAAAAGGCAAAAAGTAGCGCAAGGTCTGCGCTTCCTGGGGGGCGATATCATTTGCCTCCAGGAGACTCACATAGAGGGATCACAAAAACAATTACTAAACTCGTTAGGGTTTAAGGTTGTGGGGGCTACTACACAGGGTGCCAAAATCAAAGGGGTAGGCATTTTGGTTGAAAAGAGACTTCTTTTAAAAAATCCCCGCGTCAAATCTGACTCACTAGGTAGATGGGTAATTTCTGAATGCCATCTTTCCCCTAATCCCCCTTTTACCCTGTGTTCAATCTATGGAAGTAATGTAGACGACCCAGGGATCATAAATTTGATTTCTGGGGAGCTAGCTCACTGGCCTACTCCAATAATTATTTGTGGCGACCTTAATATTAACCTGCCTTGTCATTGGAAAATGGACAATAAGTGGAGGTTTAAAGGTAGAAAACCCCTAGTATACCAAGCACTTATTAATCTAGCCCAAATTCATGGTTTAAGTGATGTTTGGTCTAATATCAACCCTACTCAACCCGGCTATACCTACTTTTCTGCCCCACACCGGACATTTGCTAGACTAGATTATTTTTTAATTTCATCTTCTCTATTAAGCAAATGTACCATAGACATTGCTCCACGCTTCATGTCGGATCACAATCCACTCATCTTAAACATTGGGGGATTGGGGAACTGGAAAGAAACACCAAGATGGAGTTTCGAGAAAGCGCTATTGTATGATGAAGGCTATCGGTCTCATATTCAGGTATGGATCCAGGAGTTTCTGGAAATAAACATAGGTACGGCCTCGACTATGATAGTTTGGGACACACTGAAAGCAGGTATTCGGGGAGAGACTCTAAGATTCTCAATCAGGAAAAACAAGAAAGAAAAACTAATAATGTGTGATCTCCAGGATAAACTAAAAAAAGCAGAAATAAAATTAGTCCAAATGGCTCAAACTGGAATGGACATTGAGAACACTCAACAGGAAGTAATACTCATTAAGGCGGAAATAGGGGCAGTATTTTCAGAGAAAACCGCAACCAAGTGGGCGGCGATACGGGAAAAAACTATGAGTGTAGCGACTGCATTGGTCATCATCTTGCTATTAACACCAGGCAGCAGGCTACAAGCAATGAAATATCGGCAATCCAATTGTCAACAGGGATAGAGACCAGTGATCCTACTAAAATACGAGAGGGTTTTCGAGAATTCTACGCCGAGCTATATACAGAAGAGAATAGTATGTCAACCGACTTAGGAGAAACTGAGATTATCAACTATATAAAAGCGGTCGACCTAAGGCAGCTTAACCAGGATAATTGCGAGCTATTGGATGTTACTCCGACCTGGGATGACATCTCAGAAGCCTTAGTCAGTCTGCCTGATGGGAAAGCTGCAGGAATGGATGGCATTCCTGTGGAATTTTATAAAATTTTCGCTCCTCAAATAAAATCTATTTTTCTGGCTGTCGTTACCGCTATATTTAATGGGGCCTCCCCTCCTGCCTCTTGGTCCAATGCTAAAATATCTATATTTCTTAAAAAAGACAAATCACCCTTAGAGATGGGCTCATACAGGCCTATCACACTTATAAATTGTGACTCCAAAGTCTTTTCCAAGATCCTCGCAATAAGAATGTCTTCAGTAGTTGAGTCCCTGGTGTCAGAATGGCAACATGGATTCATTCCAAAGAAAAGTACTACCGAACACATCAGGCGTGCTATCACACTGTTTGACGCAGCACAGGTTGCGGGAGACCCGATGTCACTGATATTATTAGACGCTGAAAAAGCCTTTGATCGGGTCTCCTGGCGGTTCCTGTGGTGTGTCATGAGGAGGATGGGCTTCGGGCCAAAACTTACGCAGGCTGTACAAGCTCTGTATCAGAGCCCGACGGCCTGTGTGTTGATTAATGGGGGCTAACTGAGCTATTTAACATCTCTCGGGGCACTAGGCAGGGTTGCCCCTGCTCCCCCTTACTCTTTGCCCTTTATATAGATCCCCTAATCAAGAAAATTGAAAAGAATCCAGCAATCCTGGCAGTAAGCATGCAGGGAAGCGACACCAAAATTATGGCCTACGCTGATGACTTGGCCATAACCACCCCTGAACCTGAGAGTGCTATTTTGGCATTGGAATTGGAGGCACAAAAATTTGGGAAAATCTCGGGGTACGCACTGAATCAAAAGAAAACCCAAATAATAGTCAATAAAGAAATTAACTGGATTGATAGTCGGATTGTCCCGAAGGCCAAATATTTAGGGGTAACACTAACTGCTAATATAAACCAAATTGTAACTGAGAACCTATCCCCTCTGGCCACTGAAACTAAGCGAGCCCTTAAACAAATTGATAATTTACACCTGACTATTGTGGGTAGAAGCAACGTTATTAAAATGACTTACTTTCCGAAATTGCTATACTTTTTTCGGGCCATTCCACTGGAATTCAGCAAAACTAACTTGCAGAAATTTCAGCAAATCTTTTCGCAATTTATTTGGGCTTACTCACAGCCTAGGCGGGCTCTAAAGCAACTGTCCCTCCCTAGGGATCGGGGTGGCTGGGCTCTTCCTAATATAGTGCTTTATTACTTGGCTTCCGTTCTGCAGTATAGTACTGAACTGGTGAAGGAACACTCTTTCTCTCTTTCAACCGGGCTTCCTTCTCCATTTCAGCTCCTACTGGGAGAGGAGACCCGCGGTTGTCTTCTTAGACAGGTATCTTTCGGATACTACAAGCGCGTCAGATTTAAGACACTGATGAATTCGTTTAAGGTTTTCCGCAATATCCGCAGAATATACGGGCTGGGCAGACTTAATTACTACTCCCCTATTAATGCAAACGGCAACCTGCCTGCTATCTTTGGCAGGTCTTATCTACTAGATTGGTATAAAGCTGGTATCATAAAGTTAGGGGACCTAATTTCCAGCGAAGGAGTTAAATCCTTTGCAGATTTACAAAACAAATACGGATTGAAAAACCAAGATGCCTTTAAATATTTTACTATACATGACTTTCTTTCTCGAAAGGCTGGGGGACCAGCAGGATTTTCAGAAATCGAATTCATCAAAAGGCTACGGGCCCCAGCGACTCCCCGGATAGGTCACATATACTCTGCACTAAATAGTCAAACCCCTGATGACCTACCTAGAATCGCAGACAAATGGCTTGTAAAATTGGCGGCCCCACATAGTACGTTTTATAAATCACTGGAACTTTCTCAAAGCGACTTGCTGTCTGCTAAACTGCAGGTGCAACATTTTAAAACCATCTTTTTCTTATATATTACTCCTAGTAAAATTGCTAAATGGGGAGTAGGCAAGGGAACGCTGTGCCCTCGATGTTTGGAGTTTGGAGCTGACGCAATACACATGTTCGCCACTTGCCCGAAACTTACTTCAGTCCTTCTCAAAGTACAGGATTTTTTGGGGAGGGTTATCTCTCAGGCTCTAGTGTTGACCCCCATAACCATCCTGTTGGGGACACAAGAGGAGGCCAACAGGGTAAGGGGTGGAGCGTTCATCTTTGTCGCCATGACAGTGTGGAGGATCTGTGTTGCTTCAGCATGGATAGAGATTGACCCCCCTCCTTTTTCCCAATGGTTGGCCAGGCTAATGGCGACCTACCACCTTGAAAAGGCTGTATATGCTAAAAAAGGTCGTAAAGGGCGAAAGAAGGGGTTGGAGATCTGGGGGCTTCTCACCTCCTGGCTGGCACAGCCTGGCCCAAATGGCTAAATACTTAGTTCTGAGGAGGGCAGCTCGTCCGTTCAGTTTTATTTCTTATTTCTATTCTTTTATTTTCTTTTCTTTTTCTTTTTCTCCGACTCATAACCCAATTCCGTGGTTTATATATATATATATATATATATATATATATATTTTTTTTTTTCCTAATTATTATTTGTGTCCTTGAAAACATTGTTATCTCGTGGTTGTCTGGGGTGGGGGGTGGAGGGGTGGGAGTCGAACTGATATATCTTTGTATTTACTGCTTTGGAAAAAAAATATATAAAAAAAAAAAAAAAAAAATGAAAAGTGCAATTTAAATACAACACGTTTGTGAACGCTCAGTTTACTTCGCGGATACTCCTCGGATACAACTCACAAGGTTGTGGCCATGAAATATTTTCTGTCTTTTCAGCACAGAAATGGTCAAGTGGCAACTTTTGTTTTGGTTTTGCCAGTGTAGTATGGCGCTATTGGCCTCTAAGCACTATTGTAGATAAGTGTCATGATTTCAAAACAGCTGGGGAGTTAAAATGAATTTCTAAGGACCTCTATAGGACTGTCCCATTATTGGGGCGGTAATACTACACCTAGGCTCTGATTAAAAGGTGGCCACTTTATGGGCGGGGATACCGCTTCCATCGAGCACCCCTGCTCATAAATCCTGCTATCATGAATATTTGCCCCTGGAATAGCGAATCCAAGTGGACCTGGACTTTACTGGCTCTAAATCCGCATGCAGTGTCTCAAAAGCAGGGACAAGTAAGCCTTTATTTACCATCTCAGCAGGAGGTACATGGAAGTCAGAGGTCAATGTGGGCGGGTGGCAGGGACTGAAGGGGCTTCAAGGCGCATCAGATGCTGGGTCTGGTATTTGTGCACTTGGGAAGTGTGGGTGCAGGATCTCTGGGCCAGTTATAATTGACTGGACTACAGTGCTACCCGGCAATACCACTCCACCCGAATAATAATCCTCCCCTTAGTAAATGCTAATACCTAATGCTGAGGTATTTACTGGGTATTATATTACTGCCCGTTTGAGTTTCTTCGAATAGGGGCTTCTGTGGTAATACAAACATTTTCCAGTGTTCCGAGCAGAAAACCTCTATTGTCTCAGAATATTGTGTTTTTTCAAATTGCACCAGTTGTTGCCTGGCATAATTTGTATCTGTAAAAAGTGCAAAATTTGCTCACTATTTTCATTTCCAATTTGGCTGCAAACTCTGGTTTGTGCCCGACTCAGAATTACCACAGGAATGAGGTCCTGGGTCATTGTAGAACAGAAGTCTTTTGTGTTTTTTATTGTAGCAAAATTTTTCCGACAACTTGATTTACACTTCTTTATACAACTACACAGTGACATAACCTAAATGATGAACAATGTACAAAAATGTGACTGGTGTGCATGCAGCTTTGGTTCAGGGATCTTCAGAGATCCAGGAAAACCTGTGTTGTGCAATGCAGGCCCCCTGACTGTTAACTCTACCAACACTGTCATTTAGTGAACTCTTGTGGTCATTACTGGTGGTGCTTTAAGGCAACTGCCTACAATGGCTTTAAGGTAACCTTAGCCCTGTCTGTGCACGGGGAAATAGAATTCTGCATTCTAGCGCCACATCACGAGCCTAAAATTGAAATACTATTTTCTACATTTTTTTTAAAAGTAATAGTAATAAAATGGTTGGAAAAAACAAGTTACTAGGGATTGTTACAGTGAAATGAGTCATAAGTAGAGACTAGAAACCCAACTGTATTGTTGGAAAGTTTTTGATAGTGCTGCTTTTAACAGTGATTGTGCCAAATGATTGTAAAATCGTGTGCGTCTGGTTTAAAGGATGGTAAACTAAGCAGGTGCCACGTTACTGCCTCAGTAGGCCCCATGTTTCCAGTCATGGGACTGTATTCAGGAGATCAGTGAATTATGGGAGATGGAGTCATCTGATGCTTGCATTAAACCAACTGGTCTACCTCATCTGATAGAAACGATTTATAAAAAGAAAGCCAAGGACTGGAAATGTGATGTCCTGGCAACTTCAAATGTTCTGGTAATCCCAGTTGGCAGCGGCTGACTAATAGGGAAATCCCCCCCGGAGATCAGCCCTGAGAATTCCTAACAGGTCGCGCTAGGAATAGGATTACTTAAATTGGCACCTGTCACAGATAACGACCAGTGCAAAAACAACATGGGCGCAGACCAATTTTTGCACCTGTTTCTATATTACAAAAGTCAGTCAGTGTAGACAAAAAAAGGTGTCATTATTTTCAAAAATGTCTTGGCCAGCTGAAGATAAACAGATCTTTTTAGTTAAGTGACTTAACAAAATTTGGAAAGCAAAGCACTTATTTGTCAATGTTCACCTAACAATATGAGGGCGAGGACAGTGTACAGAGAAAAGTGAAGACCATTGTGAGACAGTACAAACTCTTCAAATGTAGAATACGGAAAACACAACAGAGGTGTAAACTTCCATGTACAAATGCAAACCCAGTTGGAAATGTTATGCAAAGGATTATGGGTGTGCAAATATACATACCTCCAATTAAAAAGGGAACATAAAATGCAGTGTTCTGTCCTTTGCTTATAAGGTCGTAATGCAGATTGCTGCCAGCGGCACCCTGGCAAAATGACTCTGAATAACCACAAATATTCTGCACATATCTAGAACTGGCTTGCACAATGTTGTCTTCCCTAACGCTCTTTTTTAGTTAAAGAGACATCACTTGAAGCTTGAGGTAAAACCTAAGAAGAGGTTCCTGAATAAATGCAGGGACACATGCTTTATAGCTTGGGCGAAATTGTTGAAAGAATGGCTTTTGACAAATTAAATCCTGCTTAATAGTTTTCATCTTTGTGGTGTCTTATGTGTATGGTTGGGCGTGCCAGAAAACCTCTGCTATTTCTTTGGAGATGGGTGGTCAGTTATTCATTGGTAGGCCAATGCAGGGTGTTTCTTGGTAGGCATTGCCCTTAAGGGCGATAGCCATGGTACTCTGTTGTACATGTGAGGGTGGTATGTTTATGCCAGCTTTATTTGAGTGGTTCTAAAATTCATGTTGATGTTGACGTAGTATAGGACAATCCTGTTCATTTGGCAGTGGCAAGTGATGAATCTATCATATACATTTCCATCAACCCTAGCATAGGCATGCATAAATTATGCATTGTGTAATTGTCAAACATTTTTGTGCTTAACGCAGAAGGTACCTTAAAAGTAGTTCTGTAACCCGATGAACAACTACTTTACTCAACCTTTTACATTTCATTCTGGTTTATTTCATAAAGCACTTCACCCATACATGCCATCACTTACTTCACACATCTTTTTTATTTCAGTTTGATTGGTTAGCTTCATATTCTGTTCACCTGCTTGCAGCAGGCGAATTTAGGTATAACCCAAGGCCTACAAAAATGATGGTAAATACATTTCAAAGTTTATTGAATGACTCTGAAATCTACTTTGGCTGTGTTCGTAAAATTTGCTCTGCATCCACTTGATCTCTTCTCTCACGCCCCCTTTCATGGTTACACTCCTTAAAACGTTCTACTTTTGTGATTATACAATTCTGGGTTTGCAAATCGCCTGTAAATTACTAATGCTGAAATTACAAGTGTGAGTCAACCCTATTTCAGACCTTCGTAAAGGTTCTGCATTTCACCCCCATTAGTTGTCACGCATATTGCTTGCAAAATATCCTTGGTTAGGACATACGTGCAAGGGCAGGCACAGTGGAGCCCATAACGTTGGTGGGGTTAGGAAAGGTAACTTGGAGACAACATTCATCCTGGATGAGAAAAACCACCTCAGTTAACAACTGCATCTTTATATCCTGTGATTACACAGGTGCTTAGAAAGCTGTGACAGCATTGAGTGAAGAACTTAAAGGGCCTCCGGTGTGAAAAGGGAAAAAGAGCAATTCTCTTTACCCGGTCCCCTCATTAGAAAGAATCACCAACAATAGTAGTTATAGAACATAGCTTAGTTTAATGACATCAGCTTTGGTTTTGAGGCTATTGCTCTATTGAGTAAAACATATGTTTATTTAGACCTCAGTCTTATTAAACAATTTTAAATTACAATATCATGGTAAAATAAAACACAACACCTAATATAAAATACAAGTATAAAATACGATAAAACACACTTCATCCTACGATAAAATATATACATTCTCAAGCACCATTGGATTAAATGAAGAACTCCACCGAGTAGATTCATTTATCTCAGATTGACTGTAAAAACCTGTCAACAGACAATAAAAATCGGCCATGTCACATCTAGGAATCTCATTTCAACCAATTGCTTGCCTCCTATGCCTAGTATCATATTTTATAAACACAGGTTTTAAAAAAGACTTCCGTTGGGCTAAAAACCACCAACAATCTACTAGGTTGTGAACGGAATTCCCTTTCATGTTAAGGCCACATTGGCAAATTGTCCCTTCGTTTAGCAAAATACCATGACTTCCTGACATCAGCACTTGATTCAGCCCACATCTAAATCTCAGGAGTCTTTTACGCACCTTGATATTCTGCAATCTCTCCAGGTAAGGGAAGGTTTCACCATCCGTCCATGAACTTAACAGATGGGAAACCGATTGCTTTTCAGGTAAGGTCCTCCTCCCTTAAGACCTGCCTTGTTATTCTTTTCAATTCCACCTCACTCACTTCTATCAGACTGATATCATCTTCTACATCTATTTTTAGTTCCGTACAGCATGTTTGAATTCTCCGTCTAACTGCACGGGCCCAGTTTAGCTCGCTATACCTTATCTCCCTTTTACACAGCTGGGAGATTTTAGAGGTTTCCGCACTCTCTATTCGTGTCCAAAATGTTATTATTTCTGCATGGGCTAAGTACGTCCACCCCAGGAGGCCCGTTTCCACTCTAACAGCTTGCATCATAGTTGAAGATGGAAGAGGAAGTAATCTTTTTAGGCACCATCCTTCTTCCAGGTCCCAGATCTTTTCACCCCCCCCCCCGCCCAAGTTGACTACCTCGGCACCATATTGAAATTGTGGTCTTATCATGGCCTGGTAGGCCATCAGCACTGGGTGCAAGGAGGGGCCCCCATAACGGGTGTCAAATTTCCTTAATCCCCTACCGTCAAAAGTGTCTTTGCATGTGTCGGGCCAAGGTGATCATTCCATCCTAGATTATGGGAGGACCACACTCCTAGGTATTTGTATTTGTCCACTCTCTTTAATTTGACTTTGTTTATTACCCAACTCATGCCTTTCCTATGGTTCCCTATTTGGAGCATTTTAGTCTTTTCCATATTTCTTTTTTCTTTTTACAGTAATCCGCAAATATATTCAATTTTCTTTGGAGGCCCATTCCTGTCAAATCAAAAATCACTAAGTCATCTGCATATAGAAGGCAACTAATGTGCGAGCCATTCACTTTTGGGCTAAAAGAATTTGGATGACTTAGAACACTAGGGAGGTCAGCCAGGAACAGGGCGAACAGTGTTGGTGCCAATATACACCCTTGTCTCAGGCCGTTCCTTATGTTAATTCTTTTAGACAGGGACCCTCCACTATCCAATTCCACTTGGGTCCAATTTTCCCTGTTGAGTTCCTGCAAGATCAAAAGCAAATCTTTTGGGATCTCATATTCCTTTAATGCTTCCCATAGCAAGGCTCGATCAACAGAGTCAAAAGCGGAGCTGAAATCAAAACAACAATACAATTCTCAGCACTGCTCTATGGATTTTTTAGCAATGGCTCATAGGCTAAAGCAATGATCAATCGTAGAGTGGTTCTCTTTAAAACCACCCTGTTCACAAAGGATAACAGATTTTTCTTCTGCCAGCTCCTTTAACATTCCCAAAAGGATTTTAGAGAACACCTTGCCACTTACATCCAACAGATTTATTTGTTTGTAGTTTCCTGGGAGGGCATATTCACCTTTTTAATATATAGGTTTAATTACTGCTCTCTTCCAGCTGTCCGGAAAGCTTCCTGTTGAGAGTATTTCCTGGAAGAGGGTATAAAACAGACTGGACCACCAAGCAGTATTTGTTTTTATTACTAATGCAGGCAAATTATCATGCTGCCCTTGTAAGTTTTAGCATCTCAACTGTTTTCTTAATTTCTAACTCTGAGAACCTCTCCTTTGTCTCCTTCTTGATCAGAAATCTGGTTGGGTGCCAGACAGTGGTGGCATCCTTGTTATAAGCCTCCTCTAAGAATTCTACCCATGCATCCTCCCCCACGGCTATTGTGACAACATTCACTCGATGGCCCGTTTGAAAAAGTGGATTAGTTTGGGTGGACAATAATTCACCACAAGTAATAATGTCACTTTTCCTGTTAGGTCCAGTAAAGGTTTTAGTAATTTAAACCTGATCTCATCCCCTGGTATGTATGGCACAGAGCAGACAGGCTTAACTTAAGAGAATGTGTAAAGCATATAGAAGTACCAAAACACTTAAAAAGTCAAAAACACAATAAGAAAAATACAGAATATTTTAGTGAACAAAATGACACCAAAAACAAGAAAAATCCAATAAGGGGAACCGGAGATATGAATTTGTAAACTTTTAAATAAAAATAGTGCCAAAAAACAGTATGTGCTAACCATGGTCATCTGGTTCTGCTTGACCAGTACCTGGGCACAAATTAAGGCTGACTGCAATGGAGCGTGGGTCGAATACAGAGACCAGATTCATCTCAGTCGTAAATTTTACCTTCTGAATTAGTCTCTGAAATGGCAGTCAAAAATCTTCAGCGATGCAGGACAGCAGGCTGTGGCCGAGATTGGTTCCACGAGGCCGGATAGTCGTTGGACGAAGTCCCAGTTAAGCCATTGACTTTTGTGGGGAAAGCTCAGAATGGGAGGGATTCAAAATTTCCGCCCAAGGAAGGTCTTCGCCGGCCGGATACTTTTGGTGCCTTCACCAAATGAAGATTTCTACCTTCGGACTCAGTCACTATTTTGGAGCTCAGAATCCTTCAGCCTTGCAAGGCTGAAAGCAATAGCTGAACAGGGCTCCACGAGGCCAGATACCTTCTCCATCTCCACGATGTCTTGCTGAAATGGATTTGCTGCTACGGAAAAGCTCCAAGCGGGAGCAACCTGAATCTTTGGCCCAGCGGCAAAACATCTTCGTCGGATTGACTTGGCAGGTCTGTCCTAGTCTTCTGTCGGTTCTCCAGGCAAAAAGTCTTGAAAAGGTTTCTAGGATCCAGGATTTAGGGTTAGGCAAGAGGCGTACGCTCTGATGCAGGCCAAGGGCCCCAACATAGGCCAAGGGCCCCAGTATTTCAGGAATAGCACTTGGGGTTTAGGACTCATTCCAGCAAAAGCCACCACCAGGGTCTAGGGAAAGTCCACATGGAACTGGTCAGCTGAGCTCTCCCAGGAAAGTGCACTTCTGACAGCTTTTTAGCCTCTGTAGCTTAACAGGAGGTCAGTCAACTGACCCTTTAAACCCACTTCTTAGTCCTGAGTACATGCAGGAGCACGGACAGTTCTTAGGGTTCTCTTCACAGGTCACAACAGCTCTTCTTCTGTCTTCCACAGGTCCAGTAGTGTTCTGAAGAGGGTACTCAGGGGTACCACAGTTATGCCTGCTAACAGCCTGTGGGTGGGGGTGACTCCTGGCCCCTCACTGACCAATAGGGAAAACCTTACCCACTTTAGCAGCAGTTCCTGCAAACAATCCCACAGTGCCCCTTTCTGCCTAAAACCAAGACGGTAGAACCGTTGTTCTCCTGTGCAGAGCTCCTCTTCCTACCCTAGAGGTGGGACCAGGGAAATGAGCAAAACCTCCCCTGTGGTCTCTCTGAACCGGTTCTGGGGGCAGGTCCTCTCCTACTGGGATTGGTATCTGGGTGGCTAGAAGGACAGTAGAGGGGGCAGGCCCAGGTGTGAGCTACACTTGTCTATGACAGGGCAGGCCCCTTTGAAGATAATTAGGCTCCTGGGCACTATCTAGATGGTCATCCTGTCAGAGGGACAGGACACCTTCCCCAACCTAAGCCCTTTGTCTCAGCTCTGAGAGCCAATTCACACCTAATCAAGGAGCTGTTCAGCTCTTGAGTGACAACTGGAAGCTCTGGCAAATGAGCTTCTAGAGCCGTGGTACTCAAAGTATGGCCCGCGGGCCGCCAGTGGCCCGGCAGACATTGCTTGGCGGTCCCCAGACCATTTTCATGGCCCTGTTCTTGCTTGGGCAAGGCTCAGGACAGCTACTCCGTAGCGGGATCCCCGAGGTTTTCAGTAAACACAAAAGAGGGCCGCTCGAGCATCGCGATATCAACTTTACTGCGCATGCTCCAGTGGCCCTCTTTTGTGTTTACTGAAAGCCTCAGTGACTACACACGCTCGGCACTGGCGGGAAGGAAAGGCCCTTTGAAAGTCCCCTGTTATGCATTCACAGCTGACTTTTAAGGAGCCTTTCAGCAAGCTTCCTGCTACCTTTGTGAGGAAGTCGCCGCCCGCAGCCTGCTCTCTCCGATCTGCCAAAAGGACTGCACAGGCAGCAGGAGTCCTCCCGTGGATCGGGCCAGTCTGCCCCCCTCCTTGCCGACCAGCTTGTTTCACGTCTTTGGCAGCCTGCAAGCCGTCAGCCAGCCTGCCCTCCTCGTCAGGAAGCCTGCCTGCCCTCTGAAATCTGCCTCCAGGTCAGTGTGTGGACTGTTTTTAACTTTTTGTGGGCCTGTTTTACAGTCTGCCGGGTCAGGTTTTACTGTTGCTTTCCCTGATATAAAAAATAATGTTGTGTGCAGCAAGCTCAAATAAATGCAGTCTTCCATACCTTGCTAAAAACGTATACAGCATGTATTTACTAAATAAAAACGGTCTCAATTTGTTGTAATGGGACCTGTTTTTAGTTTTCTAATTTACTAAAGGGGGACACTTTTATTTTGGTACTGGGGCCTATTTTGTGTCCCAGTTTGACCCTATCCCTAACGCTCCCATGTCACTCCACGTCCCTTTTTAAAGTGTAAAATCAGCCTCCCTACTCTGTATCCAGTTAATGTTTTAAAATGGTGGTGATTGTGTGTGTGGGTGTTTTTTTTTACTCTAGTAGCCCTGCCCCCACCCGCAGGCCCATTGGTGTGGCCCTCGGCCACAAACCAGACAGTGCTTTTGCCCCCCGAGAAAAAGTATGTGAGTACCCATGTTCTAGAGGCTTTAGGTAGGATAAAGGTAACATTTTAAAAGTTCCCTGTTGTGAAATATTTGTTGCAAATCCAACTTTACCAAAGAGTTGGATTTGTAATACATTTTTAAAAAGTCCAGAAAATAAACTTTTTATATAGTTCCTAGGCTGAGGTACCTATTAACTTTAATAAAGTATCTTAATGTTTTCCTACGGATCAGCTACTCTGCTACAGTGAAAATAGCTTTAAGGATATTGTCACTGTGAGGACATGTTTAACATTAAACATTTACATGTCCTACTTTTAAGTATCATGCACCCTGTCTTCAGGGCATCTAAGTCCCATTTAGGGGTGACTTAATGATACTTAAAAGGAGGTTTTAGGCCTGTCAAAGGTTTTTTTTGACAAGTTGATTTTGCCACTTAATCCTGAACAGCCAAGATACTGGTGGCAGGCCTACAGTCATGTTTTGCATTGTCATTTTAGTGGTGGCACAATGAGTGCTGCAGTCCACAAGGGACATTTAACTCCCAGGCCCTGGGTACACTTTGTACCATAAAATAGGGACTTATAGATGAATTCAATATGCCAGTTAGGTGTATACCTAATCAATAGGCACATACATTGGAAACTGGACAGCAGTGTACCAGTCTGCAGAGCCAAAAAAAACCCTCAACAACATCTAGCTAACAAGCATTTGCAATGCAATCGGTCTCGCCTTTGGGACCTTATATGTATTTAGCTATGCAGCACATTAGCTTGGGTGCTGAAACATCTATTGTTCTTTAACCTGGAGGGAAAGTAAGCACCAAACTGCGTGACACGCCAGGTATGGGAACACATGGAGAGAAATATTGCCTTTCAGCGGGAAATGGTATAGTCCAAAGCTCTGTTTTTAATATAAAATCAGGGCTTTCGGTGGTCATATCACTGAAAATACAAGATTTGAAAAAAATATTATTGTCTACGGGTGCTCGTGGAAGACAATTTCTATGGACTGGAATCTAGAGAATGCTAAAGTGATTCTGGTATTTTACGGACCTCTGCTGGTCGTTTTCTATCAAGAAAGTTAAATAGAGGCAGTTGCCAGAAATTTTTTAAAAAGAAAGTCCCTCAGCAGAAAGCAATTCTGGTATTTTACTGACCTCTGGTGGTCGTTTTCTATCAAGACAGTTAAATAGAGGCAGTTGAACAGAAAAATAGTCCCTAAGCGGAAGCAGACAAGTCCTAGGGCTAATCTCCTGAGCCCACAAAGTACATACACATATAAGTATATAATAAGTATATACTAAAGTATATACAAGAGGTCTCGAATGCTCGACCTAAAAATGGGGGTGATCATGGCAAAAGGGGCATTTTTTGTCAGCCCATTTAATGCACAGCCATTATAGGTGAGGAGCAAGAGACAAATAGTGCGTAATACAAAAGAAGGAAAAACGTAGACAAACGTTTGGTAATAAGAAAGCATACACCCCAGGTGGAAACTGGAAAATAAGGAAACAGGAACAAAACCAAGGGAAACTACTGAAAGCATTGACATTGCTAGCTTGGGAGAACAAGGAAGTACCGTAACAGTGCTCGCTCGGAACACAAGAAGTTACTGCAGCAAATAGAATTAGTGTACTTATGTCAAAAAGAAGCTTTAAATGAAGTCACTAATGATTGTAAGCCTAAGGTGAGGACTAGCAAGCACCTGCCAGCCACAGGTGTGCTCCAACCTAATCCTTCGCCTTTGAGATGTATGGGAAACTCCACAGAGCCAGGGAGCATTGTCAACAGCGGAAAGTCTCATAGCCATGCTCCCTAGTGGCAGATTGGGCCAGTGTCTCACTGTGGTAAATATTTGTGGAATCGAGCCTTACATATTCAGACTTTTTTTTTCTACATTCACTATAATATATTTGTGTAATCTTTTTAAAAGTTTTCACTTAGACATTATGCCTTGTATCAACCCAAGTGGATTTCAGTAAGTAAGAGACATTATTATTATTTTTTACATTATGAATTTCAAGCCCATTGGGACTATGTAGTTTTGTCTGGATAGGTAATTCCTAAAAAGGTGAATTTTGGTTCTGTGTTAGCGTTGTCTTTTACCTCTAAAATAAAGTCCTCCCCCGTAACTGGACTCTGTAAGCTGTCACTCTCTCCAGAGGTATGTGTGTGATTTTGTTTTGCTGCAGGCCCTAAACGTGAGGTCGTTTGCAGGGTTTGCAGACCGAAGTATGAAATAATTGCTGCAGTGTGTACAGAGGAAGCTTCTGCGTTTGGGAGTCAGTGGGCAAACTTGTGATTTAGTGTTGCTTTCGCTGAAAATTGCTTTGGCTTGGACTTGCCTGGGGTTGGTGTAGTCTGTTTTTCACACTCTGACATAAATTCAATGCCTCCCCTAATGACTGTGCTAGGTGCCTGCCCTTGATGGTCTGGTGGTGTCATTCTGATGGATTCAGAGCACTAGAAAAATGAGAAACCACACCTGCAGCCGGCCACCGTAAATAGGCCGAGCATCCTTATCTGACCATTGCAAAAATACTAAAAATTACTCCGGTATCACCTCTCAGTGCTCCTGGGTCTGGTAGATCAGTTGATTAATGTTTCTGGGTTTGGCTACATGGTCACAGGTTCGAACCCCGGTGAGACCACTCTGCCTTTCATCTTTCTGTAGTGGTAAAAAATAGCTCATGAGTGGGGTAAGAATACACATCTGTGTAAGAGCTCTCGAACCCCAGCGCCGGAAACAACGACATCACCCCCTCGCAAGACCTCTGCAACTCGCTCGCCTCGTTCTTCCACAGCAAGATCGCAGACATACACAACAGTTTCAGCACACAGCCGACGTACCCTGCAACCGTTCCAACGTCCCCCACCTCCACCCTCCGAGCCTGGACCCCGATCAACACCGAAGACACTATCCGCACGATGAACTCCATCCACTCCGGATCACCAACCGACCCCTGCCCTCACCACATCTTCAACAAGGCCGACGCCGTCATCGCACCCCACCTCCGGGACATCATCAACACCTCCTTCGACACCGCCACCTTCCCAGAGAGCTGGAAGTACGCCGAACTCTGCGCCCTACTGAAGAAACCGTCAGCGGACCCCACCGACCTCAAAAACTACCGCCCCATCTCGCTCCTTCCTTTTCCTGCCAAAGTCATCGAGAAGACCGTCAACAGACAACTGGCCGCCTTCATCGAGACGAATGGATCCCTCGACCACTCACAGTCCGGCTTCCGGGCCAACCACAGCACCGAGACCGCCCTCATCGCAGCCACCGACGACATCCGAGCCCTGCTCGACAACGGGGAAACAGCGGCCCTCATCCTCCTGGACCTCTCCGCAGCGTTCGACACAGTCTGCCACCGCACCCTAGTGCAACGCCTGAACAACGTCGGAATTCAAGAGAAGGCACTGGAGTGGATCATCTCCTTCCTCGCCGGAAGAACCCAGAGAGTCCGCCTCCCCCGTTCAGTTCCGAGGCCACCGAAGTCATCTGCGGCGTACCACAAGGATCATCACTCAGCCCCACCCTCTTCAACGTCTACATGAGCCCCCTCGCAGCCATCGCACGCCAACACAACCTCAACATCATCTCCTACGCCGACGACACCCAGCTGATCCTCTCCCTCACCAACGACCCCGCAACCGCCAAAACCAACCTACATGAAGGGATGAAGGACGTAGCCGAGTGGATGAGGAACAGCCGCCTGAAACTGAACTCAGATAAGACGGAAGTCCTCATCCTAGGATCATCACCCTCCGCCTGGGACGACTCCTGGTGGCCCCCTGCCCTGGGCAACGCACCCAAACCAACGGACCACGCACGCAACCTGGGCTTCATCCTGGACTCCTCCCTCTCAATGACCAGACAAGTCAACGCCGTCTCCTCGTCTTGCTTCAACATCCTACGCATGCTGCGGAAGATCTTCCGGTGGATCCCCACCGAAACCAGGAAGACGGTCACCCAGGCCCTCGTCACCAGCCGACTGGATTACGGCAACTCCCTCTACGCCGGAACCACAGCCAAACTTCAGAAAAGACTCCAACGCATCCAGAACGCCTCAGCTCGACTCATCCTGGACATCCCCCGACACAGCCACATCGCCGGACACCTGAGAGACCTGCACTGGCTCCCCGTCAGCAAGAGAATCACGTTCCGACTCCTCACCCACGCACACAAAGCTCTCCACAACCAAGGCCCCAGATACCTCAACGACCGTCTGACCTTCTACACTCCCACCCGCCAGCTACGATCGACCAACCACGCCCTCGCCGCCGTCCCCCGCATCCGAAGAGCCACAACGGGAGGAAGATCCTTCTCCTACCTGGCTGCCAAGACGTGGAACTCCCTACCCATCCACCTCCGCCTGACCCAAGACCACCTCTCCTTCAGGAAGCAACTCAAGACCTGGCTGTTCGAACAGTAGCGGACCCCCCTCCCCCTAGCGCCTTGAGACCCTCCGGGTGAGTAGCGCGCTATACAAATGCTTGATTGATTGATTGATTGATTTTTCAGCTCCAAGATGCCCCTTGGCACGAACGTGCATTTTACAAATACATGTCATGCCAGAACTGGGAGGATGTGAGTGGCCTAAGAAGGTATCCCTGAGTGGCACAGCGCCTCCCTATACCTGCCCTGGGGAGGGTATTTTATGTAATGACGCCTCGGGTGTTTTCCTGGGCAGGCTTGTTGCAGGAGAAGCTTTTTAGTGGCGTCCTCAATGTCAAAAGATCTTCAGTATAAGTCAGACGACTGAAAACATTTCAGAATGCGGTACCCGAAAATGAGATGGATTGCTATCCATTCTCTTTTTAAAAATGTCATTTATGTGATTTCTATCTTTATCCCCGGTCCCTTTTGAAAGATGTGGGGCAATTCTGGTGGACGTCAGAGGGTGAGATTTTTGGCTTCTGTAGGCCCTCTGTATTATCAGAAGTTCTTACATTCATGTGTTTGGGTAAGCGTGGGGGAGTATTTTTGTATGAGTGTGGAAGTTTGTGTTGGTCAGAGGTAGTGAGGCAGGCAGACAGACATTTGAGGTAGTGGGAGAAAACATGTGGCTACTATATGGCTTCTCATGCAGGTTCTCAAGCTGACACCTCTTCCATCTTTATTTATTTTTACTTTTGGTAATTTGTAAAGCGCTACATGTCACCTTCTTGTTATTTCGGAGTACTGGTCTTTGAGCCTGTCTGTTGAACCTTCTGCTTTCGCTGTTGTCTCTAGTTATGCTCGGTGGCTGTGCACATACTTATAGGTCTGTTGTGTGTGATGCCAGTTCCTGTATAGTTTTGGTTATTAGGAAGAGCTGTAACCCTTCAGAAGGCCATTGGGGGTTTTACAGCTGCCTCAGGGCATAAGTGGCAGCTTCCAAAGGTTTTGGTTGTGTTTTTCCTTTTTTGGAGGGTTGCGGTAGAGCAGTGCTTAATTTGTGCCGGTGCTCAGTCATGCCAGGCCATCACAAGGTGACATCGTCAGTCTCTTTTTAAAAAAGCACATGAGCAAAGTGTTTATCAATTCAATATACTATTACAAAAACAGTAATATGAGGGTGGTCAGGCGACTCTTACAGTTTTGGTTCAGCTAGTGTTGTCCGAATTGTCACATTTGTAGAACTGTAATGGTAAGCAGGTATTGTTTTTTTTTACCTTCCTTTTAAGGGCGCCTTTCAGAAATGTAAGATGACTCAGTTACAGATTTTTAAGACGTTGGCACAGGAAAATGACATAGAAGGGTAAAATATGCCCAATATGGTAATTCAAAATGCTTTCAGAAGTCTTTCAGTGTGTATTGCTTAAAAAAATAACATGTTTTACATACGCGAGGCCTTTAAAAATAGGTTCAATTTTTCACACCTAATTTTTTCAAGCATGGCAGTGCTAACGTTAAAAAAAGAGCTTGTGGGAAGGGGGTGCCTACAAAGCCGGCCCTGCATGGCAGGAACTGGGGAGACATCTGAACTTTCACCCTGTGTCTCTAAAGATGACTTGAGGAGCTTGAGTGCAGGCCACTCTATAGCCATGCCTCCATTTTGGCTGAATTCATGGCCTCATTCGCTAAAATCTGACCCAACCTGCAAATACAGCGCACCGCTTACCAGAACAGCCGTACTGCTGTCAGTTCGCTTCTACTTCTCATGCCCGATGAAAGCGAGAGTCTCATAAATAATTTCCGCCATGCTGAAAAAGTGAGTCACCCTTGTCCACCCAAATAAAAGAAGCGTCTGTCTGATCTGAAATGTGCAGATAACGAGCTGGGTCCA
The DNA here is from genome assembly GCA_963921515.1 of Calotriton arnoldi. Classification (NCBI taxonomy): domain Eukaryota; kingdom Metazoa; phylum Chordata; class Amphibia; order Caudata; family Salamandridae; genus Calotriton; species Calotriton arnoldi. The sequence goes on along the minus strand of CAWUFW010001624.1, from coordinate 1,041,817 downwards.
CCTTTCATTCAATGCACTGGAAATATCCTGCCGTGGTCACCTCCATGTCAACAAGCCCGCCGGGGCCTTGCGAAAGGAGCCGCTAGGCTGGTTAGCGGCTGGATAGCCCTGAGGCGGCTGTATTTTTTAATTGTAATGAGGGATTGCGAGTTTACACATAGATGATTTGTTGTAGTATTTAAACATTGAAAATATTGATGAGACCTTCGTATGTTTACAATGTGCGTGTGAGATCTGTCAGCTAATGTGAACAACACATCCCCAGAGACCACAGGGGAATGCAGACAAGGTGACAGATTTAGCTACTGAGCATTTAACCTTTATAATTTACCCGTTTAAAAGTATGCATACCAAAATATAATGTAAATTCCTAATTCCCATTGTTTAGCTGATGTATTATATTTTCATACGTATACATGGGGTGAACTACCCTTTGCATACATTACAAGGATATTGCAAGCCATCAATGTTTTGTGTGACCATATAGAGGAACGAAGCCAAAGGTAGACTTCTTTTATAAGGTAATGGAATTCTTAGGTGACTTGTGATCTGTTTTTAGTGTACGGCAGAGAGTATTTTATTCCGTATAATAGATGGTTACACCGCTGCTCTTCCCACAAACTACTTAAATTCTCGATGTCTTGCTCCTTCATATTAAAAAGATAGTATGGTTGCTGACGTGAAGAATAAAAGCACAATGTATACTGTGAAATTAAACACATCAAAAAGCAGTTAGACAATTGTTGCAAAAATACAATAGAATCAGTTTAATGTAAGTCAGATTAAAAAAATATTGTGACTCAGAATGTGTAGAAACTTTCAGGGAGGTTTTATTTTTGGTGTATTGACCTATATATAGCATGCCAAAAATAAACATGTTGCTATACATTTCTCCTTTCTCCTGCCCACTGGTCATTGTAGAAAAACAGATCAGAAGAGCAAAAAGCCAGCTCACCTTTTCTTTTAAACTGCAGGGGTAATTATGCTCGGTGGCCTGCTTTTCAACTTAGCTGTTGGCTTTAGCATCAGTCATTATGATGTCACAACTCAACTGTAATAACTTATTACAGTTGAACAGCTACGTCAATTTCATATTACAGGTAACTAGAAATGTCAGCACTTGAATGCAATAAGAAAATTGAAAGTGGGCTTTTATACAAGGATTGCATATATAATCAGCATCTCTAGGTAAGATTGTATTTAATCTTCATTCCAAGGCCATTTTTGGCTGCCCCTGACCTATGGCTTTTCTTAACTAATCCATAATCCACAGCAAGCCTTTCAAAATGGTATCTAACCTACTTTGAATAATTTTCAAAAATGTGAGTTTAGATGCGAAGGGTTACAAAAATATGAAAATATGTTTCCCATCCAACCCTCCTTCTGTCACATTTAGTTCACAAAATATCAGTGGCGGCTGCTACGGGGCTGTGGTGGTAGGGCTGGCAGAGGGGAGCAGGCAGGAAGGGGGGGGTTTAAAAAAAAAAAAAGGCACTTACCTAGCCACCGCCTCTCCTCCGTTCTTTGTCGTCGAGGACCCTGCAACAGGAAGCACCCAGGCTCCCAGTCTGTCCCAGCCAATCACGAGGCTGCTGATGCAGCCTCGTGATTGGTCCGAGCGCCGTGGTTTGGCGCTCAGAGAGGGAGTGGAAGCCTGGGCATGTTCTCCACCCAGGCTGTAATGCAGCCCCGGTGGAGAACAAGCAAAGTATGCATGATGGTTTGGCCGGCCCAAGACGGCCGGCCAAATCGTCATGCACACTTAAGTGCACATACCAGTCCTCCCCCCCTGCTGGCCGACAGCCCAGCCGGCCCCTTAAAAAAAACTGGGCCAGTATCGTAAAAATAAAATGATGATAACGTTATGTTATTAGCATTTTATTTTTCGTGTGAGGCGACGCTCCTCCGCCTCAGTGGAGGAGCCGCCACTGCTAAATATTGATTAAGCAAAGCTCATCAGATTTGGAAGACAGCGTTAAGTTTCATTGTATAGGTTTTTCAGAAACAGTGACTTTGGCTTCAACCATTTTCTTAATACATCTAAACAGAGAAGGATTAAATGTCCAGAGGAATTATGTTATATGGATTTTTTTGATTATTTTTGCAAATTAAAAACAAATGTGAAATAAGGATTGCAACCAATGGAAAGAAAATATATTTAGCTCTACCGTAAATTAGTGTTTAAACATGAGCAATGACTGTAAAAATATGCAGTGGTTCAAGTAAGATAAGTTTAACCCTTACATTAGGGGTAGAAAAAAGTATTTGCATATTGAGGGTTCAGTGCACATATTTCTTACCTGGTGGCCAAGTGGCTGCCTTCAATAGGTAACATCAATTGCCAACATGAGACAACAGTGCTGTTGTTAATGTCTACCTGATCAATACCTTCTTTGTAGGTTAGTTAGAATTAAGAAAGAACAAAGCTTTAATTACTGCCACACAACCTTCAGGCTCTGGAACAACAAGAGTATTTATTAGAGCAGCGCTTATTCCATGCTGGAGACTTGAGGCATCTAATTTGTGTTCTATTTTAAAGTTCAGCAGATAATCCCACGCTTTTCCTCTCTTCATTTTTAAATCATAAAAATACCATAATAACCTACTTTCAGAGGCCAGTAATCTCGCCACCGCCAATATTCCCAGCCAGCGCGAGCGCAGATCGCTGGCTCCATATATAAATGAAACAAATAAATGTGCTGGCCTAGAAATTTCTTTTAAGCCGTTCAGAATCCTGCCTGATTCAGTGTCTTGTCCATGATGACCTCTTCTCAGAACCAACCTTCGGTGCTTTAATTTATTGATAACAAGAAAGACAATCAACAACTGATTATTTATTTTTATCATTTAGTTGTAAAGCATGAAAACGCATAATTGTAGGCATCTCGACCCCAGAAATCAAGACAGACAAGGCATAAAGAAGACATACTACAAGAAAAAGCAATCAAAAGAGGTTTGACTTTAGAGCTCATCCGAACACCAACTGCTCTGTAATAGATCACCAATAGATGGGCTGTTTGTTCCAGTGTTTGGGGCCCAAGTGACAGGAAACCCTGCCACCACACCGGTTTTGCTTAAGATGGGGAACCTAAAGAAAAAAAAGAGTGGGAAATAGATTTCTTGATTTGGCCATAGGTCTAGCAAACAGATGTAAAGCACAGACATGGAAACTCCCTAAAGATCCAGGAGCGAACACTTGTTTAGAAGAGTACTATACTGGGCAGATTTAGAAGGCAAAGTGCTTCCTATGTAAAATTGTAAGGAAAAGGAAAAAGGGAGTTCACTGAAGGAAGGGAGGAGTTTGTGATATTTTTTTTTAAATATAGCTGCCGATAACAAAACCCCATGAAAAACAAGTGAAAGCAACTAACAGATGACTGATCAATCACCTAAATAGGCAAGCTAAAAGAGCCTAATGGTTACAGCTAACACAAGAGGAACCCCATGAAACTCCCTGCATCCCTCTGCTCCGTCCGCCCTGCCTCCCCGGCTATCCTGCTGGGTGCTGGTGAGACACGGAATGAACAGTTGATTCTAAAGATCATTTGATGTAGTCTGAACATTGAGAAAAGAAAAGACTATTATTGTGTATCACCACAACACAATGTGTATAAGTTGAAAGTTGTTATAAAGCCGTGATACACATTCTTACTGAACCAAAATGTCAGTTTTACTTGATTATGTAATCATAAACACCTGATATCCATGGTTGGCCTTAGATGGGGTGAGTTTAAGAAGAGGGGCAAGATTTGAAGTCATGCACTTACACGAGCAGATCCTCACACCCTCCCCCGAAAACACCACAAACGCTTGTTTAGACAACTCTTGTTCTATCACTGATACTGATACTTTATTTCTGTTAATATTTAAGGGTGCAGGCTCCAAGGAGCCTGAGAGGGGATGGGTATGGGAGTTCGGGGACAAGCCAGTCACTGGGTGGATATAATGGGCCTATTACAATGCCTTCTTGAGTTGTTACTCCAAGGGGCATTGTAGGGAGGGCATTCCACAAGTCTTGGCAGTAGACTGAGAAAGCTGTGTTTTTTGCCCTTATTTGGGCACTTGTTCTAATCATTTATTGATTCTCATCCAGTTGCAGTATTTACACCTCAGTTGTAAAGTAGTCCATCTATGTCAAAGTTCCGGTTGAATGGCTGACACCCTGGCAGGGGGACTCTGGGACAACAGTGTTGATACCGGTTTGTCCGGGCATGGGCCAATAAAGCATTTCACGGTTGTTTTGCATTGAAATGTTCTCTCTGCATCTTGGGATTAACGTCTTTATATCTATCACCTATTCAGTGACTAACCTAAAAAAATATATTTCAAAGAAGGGGCCATGGAGTGTAAATAAAAAAAACACTTCTCTATGCCAGTCCTGCTTCTCTACGAATCACCAACAATAAGCATTCTATAATGTTTGTTGGTTTGATAGTGTTTGCCTGTCCCTTAGTTTTGACATCTCAAGTGACATCATTCACCGGATGGTCCCTTTCATTAAATGGGAGCGCTGCCCATTTAAGTCATCACCTGCATCCGCACCAGCGCGGCCACTCATAGTTTGAGCCCTTCTGTTTAATTTCCTTTATCTTCCTTTCACCGCCTTCTCACAGTGATTCACTCTTCCGCGACCTAATTACAGCCACTGATAAGAAACAGAGCCGATAACGCATCTGCGCCGTCGCCGGAGAGAGCGAGGGGAGCTGCGCGCGCCAGCTGCACGCCGTGCCCAGAAGGGATCGCGCTAAACGTGGACGACGCCGTGATTGATGGCAAAGAACCTGATATTCAAGTTATTAGCGTGCCAAAGCACGCTTCTCAGAGCAGCGACACATGATAGATGGCGGCATATTCCTTACATGAATGGGGAGAAATGCCAATTTCAGTGTGTGCTGTCACCGTTGTATTGGGACATGCGTTATCGCTCTTCAGCGGCTCCGCTTGCATCGCGCCCATTCAAGATGGCCGCCGCCTTTTCCCAGGTGAGCAGCAAACTTATCAGGAAGTCAATCAAAGAGCCCCCTTTAAAAGTATAAAGCAACAGTGGCCCCCTCTCAGCATATTTGCAAAAACGAAAACCACGTCATTCATTAATAAAACGAATTTAGAAGAAACATAGGCGACATGATCAGATTCTAATTAAGGTAAGGCAAAATAAAAAGGGATAATGACGCAGTGCTAAGTGCAGCAGAACAGTGTAGCATCAAACAAAAATAACGACAGTCAACAGTGAACGTGTTGGCCGGAAAATATGTAAATAATCAGGGACACCGACTAATGAATTAGGTCGAGGGCCATCCAGATGGATTATAATGACAGACCAGTATTCATTCAAAAGCCATTGGATTGTTGGCCTGGTTTCTACTTAGTGCAGCATCAGATAAGTTTTACCCGTTGGCAGGCACCCCACTGAACCCTCTTAGGTTAGATATGGGGCTCAGGCCTATCTCTGATGGGATTGGAGTGAGACCAATCCTTTATCGGAGAAGGATCTGGGCCACCCCTGAGCTCCACTCTTGTCACCAGAGACTGGAGAAAGTTTTGGGCACCCTGGGCTCAGGTAGTATACCTTGGATAAAGTATGTTAGTGAGACCCTTAAAAAGATGGGGAATGAGAACCTGTGGGACGATCCGCGGGCAGCCCACACAATCAAATAAGTCAATTAATTAAGAGAAATTTTGGACAGCATCAGAACAAAATGAGCCTATTGCAGGCCCGATCTTCCTTCGGCTCATTGACTGACTCCATTCTCTTGATGAAGGATTTTTACAAAGCGGAAACGTTTCTTGACGAAATTGAACCTGTGGCAGCCCAGAAGCTCTACCTTCAATTTCGGTTTGCTACTGTACCGTTTCTCTCTTTTACTGCTAAATGGGCCCAGATTTCTGAGACAGTCAGGTGGGCATACCCCTCCTGTGGTGACATCAAGGAAACGCAGGAACATGCCCTGTTTTTCTGCCCGGCCCATCAGAAAGGAAGGAGAAAATGGTTAATTCCAGTCTGCTGGAATTTAGGTGTCAGGAAATTTGCATAGGCCCTATGTATTTTAAAATCAGTTACGAGGCAAAGTATTGTTTTCACAGTCTCCAGATACTTTTGAGGGATGTGGAGGATAAGGCAAAAGATGAGTTTGCTAATAGCTGAACCAGTCACTATGGACCGAGTGTGTCCCCACTGAACATGTCTCTCTAGAAGTATTTAGCACTTTATTTGGCTGAGATGAATAGGATAATATTGATTGTATTATGGAATGTGTATTAATTATGTGATCATGATTGAAATTAATTTTAATAACTAGGTTTTATAGCTAGGTATGTACTTTTTTAATGCTATTGCTTTCACTTTTTATGCATGTATTTGTTACCCTGTCCTCTTATGGCAGATTGCCGAAATAAAGATTTTGATGATGATGGTGATATGTTTTACACAACTAGGGTTGCCACCTTTCCAAGAGAAAAATACCAGCCATTTGTTGTTGTTTGTAAGAGGCTGCAAAGTACATAATACTAAATAAGACTTTAAACAAAATCGAATATATTTATTTGTAACATGACTTTTTTGCCTTTGTTTAATTTAATTATTAGTCAGGAATCGTTAATGTAGCTCTAAAATACATTTACCAGTGTTTTATTTATAATTGCTGTCTGAAGTATGTACAGATAAGGGCTAAAAATGTCAGCTTTAGGTGATTTCGGGACATTAAAATACTGGTGGTGCTGGTGGAAAACCGGCCGGGTGGCAACCCATGCAGGACCCATTTTACTCAGGGAGGTAAAAAGAACAGTAATAATGAAATTGCATTCTTGTGCTACTGTGCAAGACAGAATCATTCATTGTGGAAGAATACCATTTTGGATAGGTTCTGGTGTGCAATGTATTCTGCAATTATAAGTATTTCTTATAGTATTGGGATCTTTTTTGTGACAATACTTGTTACGAATTGCTGCATGGCAGTTGAGGAGTTGTGGTGGCCGATGGAGAGGCGTGTCTGTGGAATTACAACGTATATTGTTGCTTTGTGGATGCTTTGTTTTAGGTTGATGGATTCCACTATTGTACCTAAAATAACACATACACAAATCAACAATTTATACTTCAGCATCACTGAAGTATCTTCTGCAAATTGAAGTGTAAAAAGACAGAGGACACATTATGCATATGTTCATTGGGGAAGCTCATAGTGTTGTCAGTCAGTGCTCCTGGGAATAAAGTGTCAGTCCACACCCTTCATAAGCTGGTTTTAGGGAATCTCTTCTGTTTTTTAACCCAAAGAACTTAAATTAAAGCTTTGAAACACTTAAAAGCATTGCCTATGCTTACTGAGTTGACTATGGATCGTAATAATGTGACCCAGTACTTCCAAATGCCGAATTGTGCAATGTACAGTAGCGTAACACAGGCCCCCGCAGCCCCAGCGGTACGGGGGGCCCCCAAGCTCTGAGGGGCCCCCTCAGCACAGTACTCTGGCTGGAGGTCTCCTGACTGGGACCGGAGGTGGCCCCTCCACGTGCCTTGCAGGGGGGCCCCCTCAAGTTTTGTTACGCCAGTGGCAATGTAGCGTTCCAAAGTACAGCATAGAATGGGCTGACCACAGACATTAAAATAACAAGTCCTTCTCAGATCTGATAAGAGGAGACTTGGAAATGGATGTGGTGTGACTCTTGGGGCAACCACACCTATGACCTTGTTGGGTAGATTTGTAGAGTGCACTTATCTTTTGAGGGATGTCCAGGAACTGGAAACTGAGTAGGCCGATTGGGCTCCTAGTTGAAGTTGAGCTTGGGGGCTCGTCCAACACCAGATTAACCACGTCAATGAGAAATGGCCACTGGAGATGGACTGACCACAGAATTTGAGAAGAAACTGAGAAATTGATGTAGTACAACTCTGAGGGCTGTCACCTGTCTGCCTTGCTACTATTAACATTAGTAGAATCTGTATCGGGTGAAGGCCTTCCCTCTTTGATGTTGGGCCATTGATGGGTTGAAGTGATGAATAGTGTTGTCTCAGATGTGTGCTTGCCTGTTGTCTTCTCATCTTTCTAAATGTAACAAACATGGCGTGCCTGTCCTATCTCTTGGTGTCTCGTGCTATGAAGCACAGCTTCTTTTTTTGCTTAGCTGGAGAAGATAACCCTGTGCCAGTGTCCACATCTCTCCGATGGACATTTATTATACGAGTGTACTAATGGAGATAGCATGCGTATGTGCAGTCTGAAGCCGTAAACAAAGCTATGCATCAATGCAGTTACTCTATTACAATGTGACCTTATTTCCTTCACCTTCGGAGCACCTACGCGTCAGCACCCTCTTCCGAAAGTGCACAGGCTTGCAAGAATAGCATTTAGTAATCTTAAACTTCAAGGAAAATGCCTGTATGCACAGTTGATTGCAAAACACCATTACGTGTTTACTGGAAGATGGGCTTCTTTGGTGTTGCACTTGGGATGATTGATATACTTCCATGAAGAAGCGTGTTTTCTGATTACGGCAGTAAGGTGTTCCATTGACAATGCCTAGTCACAATTAGCAGAGCAAGTATACGGGCCCATTTTGTTGAGTCTCATTTCATTGAAATGTGCATAGCAATTAGGCCTCAACATGCACTTGGTAGGTAGACAGAATTTGTTTTGTCTATACCTGTTTCCAACAATGGATGTGTTTTTCCTGATTTCTTATTTTTCAGGGCCACATTTTAGAGGAAAAATATTGCAGTGGTTTTTATAAATATGCTTTAAAAAATAAAAAAACAGCTGTAAGCCCGGATCTCCTGTTAAACAAGTCACATATGATCGGCAGCCTAATTTCATTCATCATACCAACTTGTTTGTGGAGACATTTTCTCCATTGGATTATCAGTCTCATCCGGAGTTGGCACGTTCTCCATAAATCTGAGGATTTTCAAATGCCGCCCACCTCTAAACCAGATCCAGAGTCTGGCTAACCCTCTCCAGTTAACAATGCCCTTTCAGTCCACTGCGACCAAGAGCCTCTTGCTGGCGCCAGTGCTTTAAAGAATTGATGCTTTAAAGTTGAAACCTTTTGGAGCCATTTTTTTGATTGAGTGAGTTTAATTTCTCAAAATGGGTTCCTCTGTCGCTGGTTACTGCAATATTAAAGGTGCCAAATGGTAAATAATGTGATAATAGCTCTCAAAATCTAAGCAAACATCATCAAACAGAGGAACATTCTGGAATGCCTGTTGTTGGCGATTGTTAGAGATACAACACTGTGTAAAGATAATTGATTTTTTGTCTCGACACTGGATGGCCCCTGTAAAATATATCTCTGATAACTTTACCCTGGAATTCCATCAGAACAAATGGTTATACAATGTGTTATTGGTAGCGCAGAAACAGGTTCTCAGACATTGGAAATCAAGGAAGATGCTTATGGTTGAAGAGTGTCTATTGGATGTTGTGAGGCCTTAGTTCGAGTTCCTCAATAAGGTCATGGATCTCTAAGGTGACTTGCAATATTCTTTTAATGAACAGCAGAGGGTACTTTATTCCACATAATACATAGTCACACTATCACCCATTGCGCAAAATGCTTAAATCCTTGGTGATTTACTCCTTCATATGAAATAGATAGTATGATTGCAGACGTGAAGATTAAAGGTGGAATCTGTAATGTGAAATTACTATTCATTTTAGAAACACAGATCATAAGAATGAAAAGTGTTAAAACTGCAGCTATAATAATGTTCTCTGACCTGCCTTTTACCTTGACTGCTGGGTTTTTCAGCAGACATTATGATGTCAACTGTAGTAAGTTATTACAGTTGAACAGCTACGTCATTTTTAGGTTTCGCCTAGGCAGCGCGCATGCGCTGCTCTAGGAGGGCCTTTATCCATCGGTCTGCTCCTTTTCCCCACACTCGTGCTTGTGCTGGCATCCACCTTGCAGGAGCGAGCAGCGGCGTGCGTGGTAATTGAAAACATATGGCTCTCGCGCCGCCGCTGCTCGCTCCCGCAAGGCGTATGCCAGCACAAGCACGAGTGCATTTGCCTGCTCGCTCCCTCCCTCACGCTTGTTTTTCTGCTTTCAATCAAGACGAGCGCGCTTGCTTTGCTTCGGCCCAGAGTGTCAGCAGCTGGAGTTTGCATGCCTGCTACGGTTGTTGTTCACTTGTTTCCTCGTCTCTACCCCTCGGTTATTCTCTCTTGCTCTCAAATGCTTTTTTTATCTCTTTTCTTTACTCTTTTGCACGTCACCCTTTCTTGTCTTCTGTATTCAGTCTCCCTATGTCATTCTCTCTTGTGCTTGCCCTCATTTGCTCTATTTTTTTCCGTTTATGTTGCTCACTTCTTCCACCCTCCCTTCATGTTATGCCCCATTTGGCTCGCCCGGTCGCCCCTCTCTTGCTCTACCACAAGTTATCCCACTCTTTCTTCTGCTTCTACGAACTTCTCTCGTGCTAGGCTGCCCCCTAACATCCCAAAGCTTCTCTGCTCTCCCTCCTCCACCAGGTCATGCCCTTTGCCCCCTCCAGGCTCCACTTTTCCGCTCCCGTTATTGCCCTGAAGTCCTCCTGACCCTTCTTTCCCCACGCTATCCCCATTCTGCGCCTTTCATCTTCCCCCGATGTCTCCTTCTGTATTCTAAGGTCTCCTTTCCTTCTTTCTTCCTTGTCTCCCTCCTGCCACGTCTTTCTTCCCCCACTCCTATTCCCTCAACCTCATGTAACTCACCTGTGAGCGTTCTCCCCTCTCGTCCCTCATGCTGTGCTCACTCTCTCACTCTCTCACTGCCCCCCTCCCCTCTCTGCTAGTCTCATAGTAACTTCCTCATTACTTTCTTCTATCTTCACCATCTTTTCTCTTCACTCATGCTGTCCCCTTCTCCCCCCCGGTTCTGCGGCAGTCTTCCCAGTCTCCCCCTCCTTGAGAGGTGAGATCAGCCTCTATTGTTCCCCCCCTCCCAGGCCCGCACAGGGCATTGTTCAATGTGCACTTCTGGATTCGGTGAGTGGAATATTTCACATTTTTTCGGCTTCCTGGAGGTGCTGCCAGGGGCGTGCGGCAGGCACCAGCCAGGGGTCCGCACATCTTGTTGTGATCACTGCTGCTGGGCCTACGCAGCCTCCTGGCCTCGTCAAACTGCGAAGTGTCCCAAAGCTGAAAGCAGGCTGGAATTAAAATCAGATTGTTTTTATTGTGCCCTGACCCAGAACCACTGCATCCGACCCCTACGGAGAGATGTGGTTTAGCGCTTCAGCCTTATTCTGTTTACTTGTAATTACTATTGATCCAGCGCTAACAATAAAAATAATTCTCCTATTATGCTTTGGTCATCCAGGTGCAATTATTTCTATAACACACACACTATATCCATATGACGGTGGGGCCCATAACACCGCATATACATTCACCTACTCATTTGTTCCCTGGATTTCCTCCGTCATGAACCTAGGAGAAAAACGATTCGCTGGAAGGAGACGGGATACCTCTTTTATAATGACATAATATCTCTCATTTGCTTTTAAGGTATTCCGCTCATTGGTCGATGGACCAACTAGTAGGAATCAGTTGATGGTGATTAAGACCAGCTCAATCACAATAAACTCTTTAACATTTCATTTTTAATAATTGAGCTAAAGAATCACTGAGTCATTTGTTTAAAGAATAATAAAGTTTATATAAAGTTTTGAATGCAGGAAATGAGATTAGCTTATTATTCAGATCATTACATTTATTATCATTATAAGAATAATTTGAAATTGCAATGCATATTTATTAGACGGAAAAATAGGGTTACCATGATACGAACTCTAAAGATCAACCTATCTATCTATCTGGGAAAAATCTAATAGTTCTAAAATAAAATCTATCAGGAAAAGCTCTCCTAAAGCAGCATCTTAATACTCAACTGGAAAAGAGAAATAACAGCAGCAGCATCAGCTCGTCAGCATCAGCAACCGCAACTTCACTCATCTACAGCATCTAACTTCTCCAGCATCTCCCGCAGCTTCCCGCAGCATTCTAACCCCTCCCACCAAGAGTAGGTCTTCTTATACCCTAATTCTAGTTTACAGCATAAAATGTTTCTTCTTCATGGCGCGATTCATTCTCATTGGTCAAAAACTCAGGCCCATATACATTTTAATCAAACTTCCTGGTCTTAACCAGTTCCGTGTGGAATGTCCATGTAAGCATCGTTTCCCACAGTTCATGCAATTGCTCATCCGTTTCGATCAGTCCAAATTGTATCTTTTTCTGTTACATTTTGTGTAATACAGTTCCGTCTATTGATTCAGTCGGGCTTCTCACGCTTCTTGCTGATCATCTTGGCACACATCTGCTCAGAAGGGTCACAACAGCCTTGACCATACTTTCATCTTAGCCTCTCGGCATCAGCACGTGATCATCCCTTTTCCACAGCCTCTCTCCTCTATCACATGGTCTCCCGCTCATGCGTACTCTAGCAACTCGCGGCCATTTTATATTGCTGCTCGACAGGCCTAAGCGCACTATTTTCAAAGATAAACAAAATATTGTTAAAACAAAGAAATATAAACCCTTTCGTTTCCCTCCCGTCTTTCTACGTACCCCAATTAGGTATTACCTAGCAGAAGCAACATATAAAGCTGTCCCTTACTTACCATCGCTTTATTTTGCAACCACACGTTTTATTTAAAAGCACAAATCATGCATTTATTATTTAATTAGTACGCAAATATTATGTTATGTTAGACACGTAAACAATAATAAGTCAATTAATTTGCATACAGAATAGCGTGTTACCTTTAACCCTTAACATGTAACATACATTGTTGGTTATTTACTTAAACGAACATGTTTATTAATTGTTTTACGAAAAACATTAGGAGGTTAAAATTTTTCATTTACCCTGCTCCATCAACTCCCCCCTTTGGTGATTTTTAATATCACCACAAAACCCAAGTTATACAATTTTCTCAGACAGCATATATCTTTTATCCGTTTGCTTTTGTTAGTTTACACAACTGTATCCCTTTCAACTTGTTTCTTCGTTTTCTTGTACATGTTCTCTTTTATTTCTTCTAACTCTATTTCACCCATTTCTCTCTCTCTTTCCTTGTTTATCATGTTTTCTTTTTCTATCTTATTCTGCCTTCTTCTTCTCTTTATACATGTTATTGCAAGCTTCAGTACTAATATTATTATTATTATCACGGTTGCTATTATTATAACTTTCCCTATTATTAATCCACTCATTCTTGTGAAACCAATTTATTACAGAAGAAAACCCTTTACCAAGTTTTCCCCAAGCACTTTCAACCTCCAGTGGAACAAGTTCTTTGTGCAAATTTGTAATATTTGTTATATACTTCTGTATATTTTCGCTCTTATCTGGAATGTAAGTGCAACAATGTTGGACTTTCAGCATTCCACAGACTCCGCCCTCTTTTGCCAAAAGAATGTCAAGGGCAAGTCGATTTTGCATCACCATAGCTCTCATGGCAACCATCTCGGTATTTACCATCAAGAACCCTCCAGCAGTATCTGTAGATAAACGATCTACCACTCTGGATAATTTCCGAATTCTAAATGCATTCAAAGATACTCCCACTGCTGGTATCAATGCACCAAAAATATCACCTATTATTTCTGAAAAACGTTCCCTTTTTCTACGTGTAAAGGTATTTATCATTTTGTGTGTTCCTTTTTCTTTTCTATCCACATGAAAAATCTTTGGAAAGACCAGGCCTAAGTAACATGACCCATACCAATGGTCCGGCAACCTATAATAAGCCCTATTTCCGCAAACATAATAAATCCCTGGAAATATTGGATCTTTTCCCCCTTTGAATCCCCATCCACCTAAAATTTGGTAATTGTCATGGCAATTACTGGAACCCACAAAATAATTGTCATATCTTGTCTTATTTCTTCTAATGCACAATCTTCCCTGTTGGGGCCAATCCAGAGTCATAGCTGCATTTGTCTTTTTCTTGTCATGATTGTCTTCCTCAAACGCCCAAAGAGGTGTTTTTGTCTCTTCTATCACTTTTCTTTGAAATTTCACTCTTCTCTCTTCAACCATCTCTAAAAATACCTTTTCTTCCTTCTTTAACTCACAGGTAAGGTTGTACCTAATTATACTATCTAATGTTAAAATCTTATCTTCTAAAAAATATTCACCAAATGTTTTTCCCTCTTTTATTTTGTTAAGCTCAGGAACTACAGAAACTTTCGCAAAAATCTTATTTATGTCAGTATAATAATATTCTAATCTACCTGTTTTATAAAATAAACTTGCTAAAACACTACGGAGCCGATTCCGATCTCGGCCGGTAGGGCTCCGAATCGGATTCGGCTTAACCGAATCCGATTCGGAGCCCTATTTCCCGACCGATCCGTACGCGCGTCCGGGCGAGCGAGTACGATGCGTATTCGCCGACCGACTCGTCCGGGCGTCCCGACCGCTCCGACCGACTCGATGCCGGGTCGAACCGCACCGACCGACTCGCACGGACACGACTCGCACCGCGCAATGGAGACGTTCCCATGGCCGGGTAAGTACGATGCGCGCCGCGAGCAGTCCGACCGAGCCGCGCACTCCGGCTCGAAAGAGCTGTCGGAGCCGTACTTTGGGGGTCCGTGTCGGACCCCCCTGTACGCGTAGCCGCGCGAGTCGCACACAGGGGGACCCATGGGTCCCCCTACCTGTGCGTGTACGGCGCGAACTCGCTTCGCCGCGTACACGCTGTAGGGGGCGCACTTGTCCGCATCGCACCCATTGAGTCAATGGGAGCCCGCGTACGCGTTGTACGACAGGCTCCCATTGACTCAATGGGAGTCCGACCGACTCGAGTCCGATGGCATACGTGCGCATCGTACTCGTTCGGTCGGACTGCACGGGTCCGATTCGGTCGGAAATCTCTCCGGGTCCGGCTCGGTCGGAGAGATTTCCGGCCCGAATCGGAATCGGCCCCTACATGTTATTCCATATGTCAAAGGGAGGTGATGATAAGTCACACCCTCTGCTACAGATGCAGGCAACTGCATACAAACCTAGCAATCTCTTACATCCATTGTTTCTACATACTCATATAATAATTTAATAAAAACATTTTTTGAAAAATCTGTTATTGATTTGTCCTTGTGTAATTCTGCACTACTCTTTAAAATAACTGGCTCTTGAGTGTTAGCTCCTTTTTCTTTCTCAGTGTTATTAGACATTTCTACTACAGCTAAACTAATTGGAATAGTGATTGCTAAAACCACCCATACTGTTATTAATAATCCTGTACAAAAACAGCACATCTTGCACCATCTACTTAAAAACTCACATTTACATTTTCTATCTCTAGTATTCTCCATTTTGTTTTATAACCTTATTTATTTGTTTTCTAGAAAATTGTGTCACTACACCTCAGAAATGACTTGTTTGCCACTCTGTACTTCCAATGTTTTGTCTTTGTTTGGTACTTTCTTTTAATTCTTTCTCAGAATTCTTTCTTTGTCACATCCAGTAAATTCGTCAGATCAGTGTTTTGTCAAATCCGGTAAAACTATCTAAACTTCTTCAGGTTTGTTGCACTTCACTTTCTCCCTTCAGGTTTCTTTGTTCTGGGTTTTCGTGAGTGTTCTTTTCTTCTTTGTGACTAGTCAAAGCACGATACAACCATTCAGGCGATCTATACTTTTGATTTACCTTCTTTATTCTTTTCGTTTTCTGCAAGTGTTTTCCACCTTGTTTTTCTTGCTCTCTTTGACTTATTTCATTCACTTGTTCAGCACTTTTCCCATCCAACCTTATGATTCTGTATCTTAATTTTCTTACTTCGTTGGGCCAATTGTCTCCTTTTCTTGGCCTTTTTGCTTCACTCCCTTTTTCCTCTCTTTCTGTTTTCCAATTTCTTTTTCTTGTCTCTAGTTTTTGATTTCTTTCTTCTCCACTTTCTTCAGACTCTGTTTCAATTCTTTCGTTATTTCCTCTTATTTTGAAACGTATAATTTCATTTTCTTCTACTTGTGGTTCTTTTCTTATCTTCCTTCGTTCACCTATTTCTGTCCCTCCTCGAGGCTCTTCCGAATTTGTGTCAGTCTCTCTATCTGCTTCTATATTTCCCTGTTCTTATGTTTGACTATCTGTCCCTACTGCTCCTCGGGGTTTTTCCGATTTTTCTAGCTTTTTGTTTGAAACTCTCCCTTCTTCATCTATTAATATTATCTCCGAAGGAATTTTACCACAACTTGTACTTGGTTGCTCACTGTCACTATCTTCTGGCTCAGTTTCTTCTCTTATACTTTCAAAATTCCAATTTCTTTTTAGAATTTCTTCACAATCCGAATGCTCTGTATCTGATTCTGAACTGGTGTCAGATATTTCCAGATGTCGACTTACAGGTCGATCTTCAAATTCTGGAACTTCAGCTATTTCTTCTATTTCTTCTTCTTCTTCTATCGTTGCACTTGTAGTTGGGTCTTCCAGATGTCGACTTACAGGTCGATCTTCAGGTTCTGGCACCCTGTTTGTTTCTTCTTCTCTTTCTGATGCTGAACTGTTATCTGATATTTCCAAATGTCGACTCACATGTCGATCTTTAGGTTCTGGAACTCTGATGGTGTGACTGGCATGTACCCAGTGTTTCACTCCTGCACACTTGACTGCAGTGGTCGTCACCAGGATCACTTGTCGTGGTTCGTCCCAGCGAGGAACCAAACAGTTTCTTCTCCGGTGGACTTTTATTTGAACCCAATCTCCTGGATTCAAGTCGTGAGCTGGTTTTCTTTCAAGAGTGGTCGCATCCGGTCCAACCTGATGAAACACAGAACGCACCACATCAGCCAATCCTTTGCAATAATCCAGCACTAGATCATCAGTTATAGTCAGTAGCTTGTTGACAGGTACTTGTGCTTGTCTCATTGCTCGTCCCATGATTATTTCATGGGGACTGAGTCCAGTTTTCCTTTCCGGAATACTTCTGATTGTCATCAGAACTAATGGCAAAGCATCTGGCCATTTGAGTCCTGTAGCTTGACACATTTTTCCTAACCTGTTCTTGATTGTTCCATTCACTTGCTCTACTATTCCAGAAGCCTCTGGTCTGTATGCACAATGCAGTTTCTGTTTAATACTAAGTGCTTCACAAATCAGTTTAACTAATTCATTTTGGAAATGTGTTCCTCTATCTGTTTCAATCGTGACTGGAAAACCATACCTCGGAATGAATTCTCGCAGCATAAGTTTTGCTACCGTAATACTATCATTCCTTCTTGTTGGGTATGCCTCCACCCAACGGGAAAACAAACAGACGACCACTAGGACATACCTCAGTCTGTTGCAAGGTGGCATTTCAATAAAATCCATTTGCATTCTAGTGAAAGGACCCCCTTCTCGTCCTATTGTTCCTAGACTCACTACTGTCTTCCTTCCTGGATTTAACTGTTGACAAATAAGACATCTCTGACAAAGACTCTCAGCTATGGCTCTGAATTTTGGATTGTACCATGTTTGTCTAAAAAGTCTGATCATTGAATTTCTCCCAATATGGGCTTGTCCATGGTACATCCGTGCCATGTCAGAAATCATGCTATCAGGCATAACTGGTCTCTCATCCCTGTAAACCCAAACATCAGTTTCTTCATGTTTTCTACATCCTGCTTTTATCCAGGTATCTTTTTCCTCATCCTCTGCGGCTTCTTGTAACTGTCTCACCTCATCCCATGTTTCAATAGAGTTAGTAAAAAGCAAAGGACAAGAAATATGCTCTCTTTCCCGACATTTATTCAAAGAAACCACATTCTTTGCACAGTACTGTGCCATTTCGTCAGCATATTTATTACCAACAGTTATGTAGTCTTCCCCATTTGTATGTGCATTGCACTTCACAACAGCAATCTGTTTAGGCAGCTGTATCGCCTCAAGCAGTTTTTTCACAAAATCTCCATTTCTGATGGGCGTTTCTGCAGACGTCAAGAAACCCCTTTGTGACCAAATCTGACCAAAATCATGCACAACCCCAAAGCCGTACTGGCTATCTGTCACAATCATAACCCGTACATTTCTTCCCAACTTACATGCTTGAATCAGAGCTACTAATTCTGCGACTTGAGCAGACCGTACACCTTTCAGACAAGATGCTTCCATTACAGTTGCTACTGTGCAAACTGCATATGCTGCACTTAAAACTCCATCACTTGTTCTCAAACATGAGCCATCCACAAACAGAATATAATCTGATTCTTTCAAAGGCTCATCTCGTATGTCAGACCTTGGTTTTGTACAGTATTCGAGCACATTCAGACAATCGTGATCTACTTCATCCATTTCAATCACACTCTCTTCATCTGGCAATGATGTTGAAGGATTCACATTCATACATCTGTCAATAGTCACATTATCTGCACTCAAAATTACCTTTTCATACCTAGTCAGCCGACTATGTGTCATGTATTGGGTTTTCGTTCTTGTCAAAAGAATTTCCACAGAATGGGGAACATACACTCTCAATGGATACCCCATCACTATGCCTTCACTCTGTTCCAGACTCACACAAGTAGCAGCAACTGCTTTCAAACATCCAGGCAACGCTTTCGCTACAGGGTCTAAAACAGCTGAAAAATATGCAATAGGTCTTTTCATAGTTCCATGTCTTTGTACCAAAACTGAAAATGCACATCCATCTCTTTCACTGCAATACAGCTCAAAATCTTTCTCATAGTCAGGCATTCCCAATGCTGGAGCCTCACACAATTTCTTTTTCAGCTCTCTGAATGCTTTAATTTCTTCATCATTCATTTCAAAAGGATCTTTAACATCCTTCTTTGTCAGTTTCTGCAATGGTTTAGCAATCAGTGAAAAACCGCTTATCCATTGTCGACAATATCCAACCATTCCCAAAAACATTCTTACCTCTCTTTGTGTCTTTGGGGCTCTCATTCCTTGAATCATTTTTATTCTTTCAGTCGTTACCTTTCGCACTCCTTTCTCAATTTTATGCCCTAAATACTGGACTTCTTGTTGACAAAACTGCAATTTTGAAGGGGACACTTTATGTCCTCTTTTTGCTAAATGATTCAGCAAAGCAATTGTATCATTGACACATGTTTCTTTCGTTTTTGATGCCACCAGTAGGTCATCAATATACTGAACCATTACTGACTTTTCTGGCATTCTTAGATCTTCCAATGATTTCTTTAGGATCTGATTAAAGATTGAGGGACTTTCTGTGTACCCTTGAGGAATTCGGCACCATGCCAAAATACGCTCTCCAAACCTAAACGCAAATAATGGCTGGCTATCTGGATGCAATGGAATAGAGAAAAATGCATGACATAAATCAATTACTGTGTACCATTCTGCTTCACGTGGAATCTGGTATAGAATCACAGCAGGGTTCGGTACTATTGGGCAACAAGGTACAACAATTTTGTTTACCTTCCTCAAATCCTGTACAATTCTATATGTTCCGTTTGGCTTTTTCAGTCCCATTATTGGCGAATTACATGGACTGCTCATGATTTCTTTTAGAATCCCTTGTTCAATCATTTTATTTATTACTGGCGTTATTCCTTCAATTATTTCTGGAGTCAATTTATACTGGGGCGTATTTGGGTAACTCGTTCCTTCTTTCACTGTTATTTTAATGGGATCTACTCCTTTCATTAAACCTACATCTTCTCCTGTAAAGTCCCACACTTCTTCTTTCACTGTCCTTTTCAATTCATTTGGGATTTTCTCTGCATCAAATACAGGAAACAAACCATTTACTTCTGGTTCTAAATTCACCATTGTCATTTTATACAGCACATCCTCATCTGGAGTCTGAAATGCAATTCCGTCTGGGGTACAATAGATAGTGCAGTTAATCTTGCACAATAAATCGCGTCCTAAAAGGTTCACGGGACTACAATCACATACCACAAATCGGTGCATTTCACTAAATGGACCAATTCTTACCTTTAATAATTTAGTAAGAGGCGTTTTAATTTGCTGATTGGAAACTCCAACTATTTGGATATGTTCACCTGAGAGAGGAAGGTTTGGAATTTCCACTGACCTAACAGTAGAACGGGTAGCTCCAGTGTCAACAAGGAATGTTACATTTGCACCATTCACTTCTCCATCCACAAATGGACCAGACTGATCTACCTCTAGAGTTGCGCCAAGCACGCACTCTTCCCTCTCTCTTAGGCACCGTCATGAACTTTCATCCGTGTCATCCTCATCCTGTCGTAACCAATATTGAGAAATTGCAGCTGCACGCGGCAACTGTGTTACCTGTTCTCCTCCGTAGAATCCTGTTTCTGCACTGTATTTCTGTTGGTTAACACTCTTGGGAAGTGGTGGTTGTGGCACCTGACCTTGTTGAGTAACTACCTCACTCTGCACCTGTGAATTTAATGATTGATTTTCCACATTAGGTTTTGGAGGAAATTTACACTCGTTTCTCCAATGTCCTAGCTTTCCGCAGTTGTGGCATGGCCACTTTTTCTTTGCCTCATCTATGCTCATTTGTCCTTTTCCTTTACCTATATTAGGTCGGGATTTAAACTGTCCTGTTTCACTACCAGTATTACTCAATTGAGCTTCTTGCTTCTCTGCAACTTTCACCTGTGCCCACATGGCCTTTTCTTTCAATTTACGCTGTTTACTCTCAATTTCATCACTGCAATACTTAGCATATCTCAAAACTTCATCCACTGTGCTATTCTGCCAACCAATCAAGTGCTGCTTAATCATTTCACTTATCTCTGGTTTTAATCCATACACAAACCTATATACAAAATGACTCATATCCTTCTCACTCAGTATCTCATAACCACTATACTGTTTGAAAACCAACAACAATCTCTCATAGTAGGCGTGCACTGACTCTTTGCTTTCCTGCGTTGTTCTGTCTATTTTTACCCAATCTGTTTCTTTTGGTGGAATTTTATTCTTCAAAAAGGTAACTATTTGGTCGTACTTCCTCATCACTTCTGGACCTGGCGCTCCTGTTTTAGCATCCCTTGGATATTCTACAGTTGGCCAATCAATGGTAATCTTACATTCTGTACACAAATCAGCTGGCACTACTATATCAAACAATCCATCTAGATCTATCCACAGCACTTTTGACACCTTAACAAATCTCTACACTTGTCTGTACCATTCTACTGGTTTCTCTCTCAATTTGGGGAAGTCATTTGTAAATGACAGTATATCCTGTCTGGTCCACGGAACATGCACATAACTACCACCTGGTGTTTCTCTCATCGGGTATTCCCTAGTAACTGGTTCCCTATCTGTCACTGCAAAAGCCAAAGATGCTTTATCTGTTGTTTTCTCATTCCTCTTTGACCATCTATTTCTCCATCTATCCACATCACCCCATTTTCTCAATAAAACAATCAGCTCTTTTATTTGGGTCAGTCTTCCTGATGTGTTCAAATTCTCTATGTCTTTCTCACAAAAATCTACTCTGTACGGTTTCTGCAACGTCCTCACTTTCACAAATTCTACTCCTAGTTCACTTGCGATCTCTTCCAATTTGTCATGTAAATTTCTGGCTCTCCAAGTAAGACTCTTGCACAAAAACATAATCTCATCATCCTGATAATGTTTTAGTTTTTCTGTTCCAATTGTTCCCAAAATCAACTCTTCCATGTCTATTTTCAACCTAATTACATCTAATGGTTTTTATTCCGGTTCTTTTGCTTTTAGCGCTTTCATCCATTTGTTTAACTCTTCTGGAGTCGGACCTACAGGCGTACTATTTAATTCTATCCAATCGCTGCTTTTTTCTGGTGTTCCTGATGCGGACTCTGTCACCATAGGCATTCTCCTAATCTCATTCTCATTTATCGTCAAATTTGTAGGCGGGCTTGGTCTACACGTACTAGCCAAATTGTGTGCCCCTTCATTATTCAGTTCCATCCCTTCTCTTTTTCTTTGCAAATGTGAATTCATGGGAATCACTAAGGAATGTTCATTAATTTTCTGATTCTCAAAAATTGGCATTACTGGACCTATCGTTACTGGTACAGTTACAGCTTCCATATTCTTTGTCAATTCTCTTATTTTTCTCAGTCAATTCTTTTGTCGTTTTTGCTAATTCAGTTGCATTGTCACTTTCTATCTCTTAATTTTGTGAAATTTTAAATGTTTCTTGTGACCTGTTTGTTTCATTTCTTCGTTCGGGTTTTTTATTCCTCCCAGTTTCCATTGCCGGTGCATTAGGTGTCACCACCGCAGAAGTCTGTTGGTATGGAGGTGGGTTTCTGTTTAAAATATCTTCCAGCAATTCGTCATCTGTTTCACTACCACCATACACATAATTTTCTACCACTACATGTTTCTTTTTCTCTGTACACTTTCTCTTTGCTTCTTCCTCAACTGTAAAAGCTGGAAACAAACCTCCTGTCATGTTAGCATATCTCCAACGCTTTACTCTGTCCTCATGATTTATTCCCCACAACCTTCCAGGCAAAAACTCATGATTCTTTAATCCTCTGGATCTCTCTCGCTCATACATCTCATCTTCCCATTCCGTTAAAGCTTCAAACTGTGTTGGTCTAGGTCTAGGTTCTAACATTACCATCTTTTCTCTCAAGTTCCGTAGTACGGCTACATTAAATGAACCATTCTCAGGGAAAGCCAATGCTCCATCATTCTTGGTGTATTTTGTCCAATTTTCTAACCATATGCATGTATGATATCCATATTTCAGCATCATATGTGAAGCTGGTGATTTCGGCAGAGGAATTATTTGTCCCTCTCTAGTCACTACCTTTTTGTCCTTCTTAAAGAAGTTCTTAACTTTCGACATCCATGACGTTTTCTCTTTTCCATACTCATAGTACGACATGATTCACAACCTTTTTCTCCTTAAACGATCCGCAATTCAACACTGTTCCCTATGCGTTATTTCAACCAATACTAGCGCGACTCACACCAACACTCCAAGAACAAACTTCCACGTCACTAGGCTATTCAACCAATCCTTGTGCGACTCACACCAAAGCTCCAATCAGAGCGATTTCTGTCTATGGCGCACTGTCCAATCCCAGCGTGACTCTTGTCTACGTCACTTTTGCTCTTGACCCCTCCTTTACAAAATTTATCGGCAATTTCTTTTTCAACAATTTTTGTTAGTTACAACATTTTAACCACATTTCCATTGTCTGATTCGCTAAACCGAAACGATAGCTTTGACCATTTACACAAGAATTCTGTATTTTCCAGTAGGCAGCGCTTACCTCTACCCTACCACAGAATTTTCAGTTTCGCTGATAAAGTAGCACTTTCCTCTACCTTACCCTTCTTTCAAGCAATCAGTAAACCCGTTTCTCTGGGGATAAAGCACATGTGGAGACTATACTGCTCCTGAGAATTAGGCCAGAGTTTCACAAGAAAACCGATCACTATGTTCGAGGCATGTGAGCTGCAGAGCTCACACTGTGCATTAGATCGCCATCTGGTGTTGGGCTCGGATGCTTGCACTTTGTTGTTGTCTTCGAAGAAGTCTTTGTAGTCATGTGATAGGTGACTCCCCCTTGGGCAATAGTGCGCATGGGCATCGACTCCATCCTCAGATTGTTTTTTTCCGCCATCGGGTTCGGATGCAACTTTGACACTCCGGTTCGAAACTTGTTTTTTTGCAACGTTTTTCACTCTTCAACACCTGATACCGACATCGACATCTCGACGTCCCTTCCTCGATCTCCTTTCCAGCCGTCGACGCGGGCCGTTGGGCCCATCGACGCCGTAAGGCCTACTGCCCATGGAAAGGACGCCATTCCGAAAATGCCCCCAGTGTGGAGCAAAGTTTCCTCACAGTGACCACCACCAGGTCTGTAATCGGTGCCTCTCACCAGATCATAACGAGGCCACTTGTCCGGCCTACGCCTCCTTCCGCTCCAAAAAGACCATCCGCGATCGTCGAGCCCGAAGGCACATCATGGCGCAAAGGTCCGCTCCGGAACCCGTCAACATCTTCGATGAGGGTCCCGATGTTCCGGAAGAAGACTCCGAAGACCTCGCTATCATCTCCGAGGCAGAGGACTCCGACGGTTCCATCCCTCCAGGGCAGCGTGTGAGTACTACTGCCCCTGCCCCAACCCTCCCTGCAAAATCGAAGGCACCGGTCAGCACTTTGCCTACGGGCCCCAGTCGAGACCGTAAACGTGCTTCGGACGCCCGCCTCCGGGCTCGGCACCGAAGAAGAAAACAAAGCCTTCTAGTTCCTCGGCACCGACCAAACCACATGTGCCCGTTACACCGGCACCTTCGGCGCCGAAACACAAAGACCACGCGGCGCCGAAATCCAGTTCGGTCCCCAAATCCGCCTCCAAGCACGCGGATCCCTCGGCACCGAAACCGAAGCTACTCGACACACCCCTAAACTAAAGCCGGTCGAGCCTGTAGCTAAGCCGAAGGACGCCTCGACGCCTTCTAAAGCAAAGGAACATTTAAAGAAGCCATCACCGCGTTCGGAACCGAAAAAGTCGGCGCCGAAAACTAATATTCAAGGGGAGGAACTGTTTACACCGGATCCCATCGATCCTAATCAACACAAGCTTTATATCAATCCTAAAACAGGACACATTTCCTCTGTGCCACGTCACAAGCCTGTCCCTCCAAAGAAGAAGGACTCTTCCACTTCCCCTATGCCTCCTTCTTCCCCTATACCTCTCTCTAACACCCCTCCTCTCCATATCCCTATCACACCTCCTCAACCTGCGGATTCTCCCCCACATGAGTATGAGGACAACATGGGGTACGGGGATGACCCTCATAATTTATTTCTGGATCCAGATAATCCACCACAGGATGACTGGGGTTATAATGACCCCGCAGACCCTACAGACCTCCCCAGCACTCCACCTTATCCCACAAAACCATCTCCACCAGATGATCACATAGGTTTTGGGCAACTCATACATAGGGCGGCCGTTTTTCATGGGGTGCATATTCACACCGACCAACCAGAAGAAGACTTTCTTCTAGACACCTTTGAACGGTCTCAAAAAACTGTTCAAACTTTGCCCATGATCAAGGGTGTCATTAAACACGCACCTGAAATTTTTACCGACCCAGTCAGAGCCAGGATCCTTAATCCTAGAGTGGATAAAAAGTATAGACCTGCCCCCGATGACCCCACCTACATCAAAGGTCAGCTCCCCTTGACTCACTGGTCGTTTCTAATGCCAGAAAACGCGCCAATTCCCAAACTTCAGGGGATGCTCCGCCCCCTGATAAAGAATCCAAATTGTTAGATTCCTCTGGCAAACGCGTAGCTGCGCAAGCCACCAACATCTGGTGCATCGCTAACACCCAAGCTCTACTAGCTAGGTACGACAGGGCACACTACGATCAGCTAGAAACCCTCCTCCAACATCTACCTGATCAATACAAAACACAAGCCACTGACCTCATTCAGGAAGGCAAACTTATTTCAAATGCCTCCATTAAGTGCGCCTTAGACGCAGTCGACACCGCCGCTAGGTCAGTTAACACTAGCGTGCTTATCAGACGACACGCCTGGCTTCGCATTTCAGGTTTTAAGCCAGAAGTCCAGACTACCATACTGAACCAGCCATTTAACCAAAACCAACTATTTGGTCCCGCTGTCGACACAGCACTAGAAAAGATGAAGAAGGATACTGACACTGCCAAATCAATGGGAGCATTGCAGTCCCCGCAGCAACGTGGCTCCTTTCGCCGCTCCTTTTACAGAGGGGGCTCCAGGAACACCACCGCAGACAGTTCCTCTTCCTATCGAACAAACACCCAAACCTCTCCCAATAGAGGATACTTTAGGGGTGGTTACAGAGGCAACAACTCTAAGGGCAGAGGTCGAGGTAATAATAACAACACCCGTACCTCCACCACTCCCAAACAGTGACTTTCCTCCACTTCCCCCGACCACAACACCCCTGTCGGGGGAAGGCTATCACAGTTCCTGCCTGTCTGGAACTCCATTACAACAGACAGGTGGGTGAGACAGATTATCCAACATGGCTACTGCCTGGAGCTAACAGCTACCCCCCCCATCATACCACCCAGGCAGCGTCCAATGTCCACAGAGCATCTTACACTTTTACAACAAGAGGTACTTTCCCTGCTTCAAAAGCACGCCATAGAGCCAGTGCCTCTGCTACAGCAGGGCACAGGGGTTTACTCCCTGTACTTCCTCATTCCCAAGAAGGACGGCACTCTCAGGCCTATTTTAGACCTCAGACCTCTCAATCAATACATACACTCAGATCATTTTCACATGATCACTCTCCAACAAGTGCTTCGCTTACTCCAACAACAAGACTTCCTTGCCACATTAGACCTCAAGGATGCCTACTTCCACATTCCCATACATCCTGCTCACAGGAAGTATCTAAGGTTCGTTCTCAATGGGCAGCACTACCAGTTCAAAGTACTCCCATTCGGAGTCACCACTGCTCCAAGAGTGTTTACCAAATGCCTTGCAGTAGTAGCAGCGCATCTACGAAGACAACAAATACATGTCTTCCCATACCTGGACGACTGGCTTATCAAAGCCAAATCATTCAACCAGTGTGTCCAACACACCCACCAAACGATACAAACATTACACAACTTGGGGTTCACAATAAACTATACCAAGTCCCACCTTCAGCCCTCCCATGTCCTTCAATATCTGGGAGCCACAATAAACACTTCCACTGCTCTAGCTTACCCCAGCCCAGCCAGGATAGCCAGTATACAAACCCTTGTCCCCAAGTTTCAAATGCAACACTCTCTTCCAGCCAGAGTGTTTATGCAGCTAATCGGCATGATGGCATCATGCATTTTTATCGTCCCTCATGCAAAACTTCAAATGCGTCCTCTACAACAGTGCCTAGCGCGCCAATGGAACCAGGCTCATGGACATCTTACAGATCTGGTGTTGGTGGACAGCCGCACACATCGCTCTCTGCAGTGGTGGAACACCAACAATTTGTCCAAGGGGCGGCCGTTCCTAGAGCCGGTTCCACAAGTAGTACTAACCACGGACGCATCCCTTACAGGATGGGGAGCACACCTGTTACATCATACAACACAAGGCAAGTGGACCACTCAGCAGAAGCTGCTCCACATCAACCACCTAGAGTTACTAGCTATATTCCTAGCTCTCAAGTCCTTTCAACTCCACGTACAAAACAAAGCTGTCCTGATCCGAACAGACAACATCACAGCTATGTACTATATACAAAAACAGGGGGGACACACTCTCCACAACTGTCCCAACTAGCACAGGACATTTGGAGGTGGGCCATTCCACAAAACATATACCTTCTAGCAGAACACCTACCAGGGGTTCACAATCAGATTGCAGATCTGTTAGAGTCGACAGACACAACAGATTCACGAGTGGGAACTACATCCACAAGTTCTTCTACCTTTCTTCCAGATGTGGGGCCAGCCAGACTTAGATCTGTTCGCCACACACCAAAACGCCAAATGCCCAACCTTCGCCGCCAGGTTTCCACACCCGCAGTCCAAGGGCAATGCGATATGGATGAACTGGTCCGGCAGATTTGTGTACGCTTTTCCACCGCTCCCACTCATCCCACTTGTAGTACGCAAGCTTCGACAACAGTCTCTCAAAATGATACTAGTAGCCCCTACATGGGCACGCCAACCGTGGTTCACCACACTACTGGAGCTATCAGTAGTCCCATACCAAAGACTACACCTCTCCCCAACAATGCTAACGCAGAGCCATGGAGAGATAATGCACCCAGATCCATCTCAGCTGAACCTTGCAATTTGGCTCCTGAAGTCCTAGAATTCGGTTACCTTAACCTACCCCAGACTGCATGGACGTTATAAAAGAAGCTAGACGCCCAACTACCAGAGCCTGCTATGCAGCTAAATGGAAAAGATTTGCTATTTACTGCACTAATAATAACATCCAACCATTACAAGCCTCTACGCAAAACATAATTTGCTATTTGCTACATTTGCAAAGATGTAATCTTGCATACTCATCCATACGTCTGCACCTTGCAGCCCTTGCTGCTTACTTACAAAACAGACAACACTTATCACTATTCAAAGTTCCCGCCATTAAAGCCTTTATGGAAGGCCTTAAGCGGATCATACCTCCCAGATTACCACCTTCCCCAGTGTGGAATCTTAATATAGTACTTACCAGGCTCATGGGTCCACCTTTCGAACCCTTACATAAATGTGAACTTCAATTCCTTACATGGAAAGTTGCGTTTCTAATTGCAATAACTTCTCTCAGGAGAGTCAGTGAGCTACAAGCTCTAACTATACAAGAGCCTTTCTTACAAATACATCATAAAAGGTAGTTCTCAGAACAAACCCAAAATTCCTTCCCAAAGTCATTTCGCCTTTCCACCTTAACCAATCAGTAGAACTACCTGTGTTCTTCCAAAACCCAGATTCCGTGGCAGAAAGAGCTCTCCACACCCTAGATGTCAAAAGAGCCCCTATGTATTACATTGACAGAACAAAATCCTTTCGCAAAACCAAACAATTGTTTGTGGCTTTCTCTCCACCACACAAAGGTAATCCCATCTCAAAAGCCGGGTTGCAAGGTGGATTGTTAAATGTATCCAAATCTGCTACCAAAAAGCCAAACGCACATTATCAGTTCCCCCTAGAGCGCACTCAACACGCAAACTAGGGGCCTCCATGGCATTCTTAGGGAACATTCCCCTAGAAGACATATGTAAGGCAGCCACGTGGTCTACAACACACACCTTCACAAAACACTATTGTGTTGATGTGCAAGCCAAGCAACAAGCTTCCGTGGGCCAAGCTGTCCTTAAAACCCTTTTTCAAACTACTGCAACACATACAGGTGACCACCGCTAGGGGAGATACTGCTGTACAGTCTATGCACAGTGTGAGCTCTGCAGCTCACATGCCTCGAACAGGAAAATGCTACTTACCAGTATGCATCTGTTCTTGGCATGTAGAGCTGCAGATCCTCACACGCCCACCCACCTCCCGGGACCTGTATGTGCTCCAGTCCTATCTTAATTAGATACACACACATGGACATCTCTTTTCTACTAACTCCATCACTCCCCAATATGGCGAAAAACAATCTGAGGATGGAGTCGATGCCCATGCGCACTATTGTCCAAAGGAGGAGTCACCTATCACATGACTACAAAGACTTCTTCGAAGACAACAACAAAGTGCAAGCATCCGAGCCCAACACCAGATGGCGATCTAATGCACAGTGTGAGGATCTGCAGCTCTACATGCCAAGAACAGATGCATACTGGTAAGTAGCATTTTCCTTCACTTACACACCTTTTATACGCAAAATGTCCCTATTATAACACAACCTGTGTTATTACCAAAAATGAATTCAGACAGTGTACAATTCCATGTGACTTCTCTTGCCACACGTGTTCCACCTCCTACTTCCCGGAAGCGTGAAAATTTACATATAACATAACGTGACTCAACAAAAAGTGTTAGACATGAACTTATCAATAATCAATAATCACCAAACTAATCTATAGTAACCATAACTCTGCTACCAAGAAATCTGATCCAGCGCTAACAATAAAAATAATTCTCCTATTATGCTTTGGTCATCCAGGTGCAATTATTTCTATAACACACACACTATATCCATATGACGGTGGGGCCCATAACATCGCATATACATTCACCTACTCATTTGTTCCCTGGATTTCCTCCGTCATGAACCTAGGAGAAAAACGATTCGCTGGAAGGAGACGGGATACCTCTTTTATAATGACATAATATCTCTCATTTGCTTTTAAGGTATTCCGCTCATTGGTCGATGGACCAACTAGTAGGAATCAGTTGATGGTGATTAAGACCAGCTCAATCACAATAAACTCTTTAACATTTCATTTTTAATAATTGAGCTAAAGAATCACTGAGTCATTTGTTTAAAGAATAATAAAGTTTATATAAAGTTTTGAATGCAGGAAATGAGATTAGCTTATTATTCAGATCATTACATTTATTATCATTATAAGAATAATTTGAAATTGCAATGCATATTTATTAGACGGAAAAATAGGGTTACCATGATACGAACTCTAAAGATCAACCTATCTATCTATCTGGGAAAAATCTAATAGTTCTAAAATAAAATCTATCAGGAAAAGCTCTCCTAAAGCAGCATCTTAATACTCAACTGGAAAAGAGAAATCACAGCAGCAGCATCAGCTCGTCAGCATCAGCAACCGCAACTTCACTCATCTACAGCATCTAACTTCTCCAGCATCTCCCGCAGCATCCCGCAGCATTCTAACCCCTCCCACCAAGAGTAGGTCTTCTTATACCCTAATTCTAGCTTACAGCATAAAATGTTTCTTCTTCATGGCGCGATTCATTCTCATTGGTCAAAAACTCAGGCCCATATACATTTTAATCAAACTTCCTGGTCTTAACCAGTTCCGTGTGGAATGTCCATGCAAGCATCGTTTCCCACAGTTCATGCAATTGCTCATCCGTTTCGATCAGTCCAAATTGTATCTTTTTCTGTTACATTTTGTGTAATACAGTTCCGTCTATTGATTCAGTCGGGCTTCTCACGCTTCTTGCTGATCATCTTGGCACACATCTGCTCAGAAGGGTCACAACAGCCATGACCATACTTTCATCTTAGACTCTCGGCATCAGCACGTGATCATCCCTTTTCCACAGCCTCTCTCCTCTATCACATGGTCTCCCGCTCATGCGTACTCTAGCAACTCGCGGCCATTTTATATTGCTGCTCGACAGGGCTAAGCGCACTATTTTCAAAGATAAACAAAATATTGTTAAAACAAAGAAATATAAACCCTTTCGTTTCCCTCCCGTCTTTCTACGTACCCCAATTAGGTATTACCTAGCAGAAGCAAC
The DNA here is from genome assembly GCA_963921515.1 of Calotriton arnoldi. Lineage (NCBI taxonomy): Eukaryota > Metazoa > Chordata > Amphibia > Caudata > Salamandridae > Calotriton > Calotriton arnoldi. The sequence continues at coordinate 1,011,016 of CAWUFW010001624.1, read as the reverse complement.
ATATAAAGCTGTCCCTTACTTACCATCGCTTTATTTTGCAGCCACACGTTTTATTTAAAAGCACAAATCATGCATTTATTATTTAATTAGTACGCAAATATTATGTTATGTTAGACACGTAAACAATAATAAGTCAATTAATTTGCATACGGAATAGCGTGTTACCTTTAACCCTTAACATGTAACATACATTGTTGGTTATTTACTTAAACGAACATGTTTATTAATTGTTTTACGAAAAACATTAGGAGGTTAACATTTTTCATTTACCCTGCTCCATCACTATCCTTGCCCATCTTTGCTGTGCAGTCGGTCACTTGTGGCTCTCGTCAGGTCCCATCTGTGCTCCTCTCTTGGTTCTGGTCCGTTCTTTGCACCATTGGTTTAGTCGCGTGCTATCCTCACGTTCGTGTTTGGTCATAAATGAATTGATTTCTCTTGATGTATTCTTCTGATGTAGCTCATCCTTACCCCCTGCTTTTGCCTCGCACTTGTGTTGCTGTCCAGTTTCTCTTTTTCAGCTTTTTTTCTGGTCAGTTTATTGTGAGACTTAGTTTCCTTTTCCTCTTATGTTTAAGTCGCATCCTACCCGCGTTCTATGGTGTGGTTTCTAGTCCTATCCTTTCTGTGCTGCCCAATTGTCAGTTGTTCCTCTGTTTAGCTTGTCTCATTCAGCAGATTTGTAATTTTTTTATTTTACAAGTTTTATATAGCGCTAGCTTGACCGGTGGGTATCAGAGCGCTTTACATACACACAGGAGAAAAAACAAGCATTGGCATAGCCAATAGGTCTCGCCTTTGGGACCTTATAAGTCTTTAGCCATGCAACAGTTGATGTTGTTCCACCAAGGATATTGTGCTGGATAACTAAACACTTATAAGGTCCCAAAGGCGAGACCTATTGGCTATGCCAATGCTTGTTTAGGTTTGTCGTTAGCCAAGACCTTTTGATTTTACTAAAATTATATATATAATATACTTGCTTATCGGGTCTTTCAGCGAGCCCTCTTTCTCCATTTATCTGTAGTTGTGTTAGTCACAATTTTGCCTGCTCACTACAGCATACAGCACTGGTAAATAGGTCAGCCCACTTCAGCTACTGCTTAACGTCCTGTGAGTGACAGCATTCTGCTGTTTCACAAGAAGCACACCCATATACAGAGTAGTTCCCTGCATGTCATAAGTCACTATTTAATGTGTGCTTTTTGAGACAAAATAATATTTTTGGTTTTAGACATCTTTTTTATATATCGGCAGCCCCTGGCAGCTCTCAAAACAAGAACATTTTACAAAAGCAATGAAGAAACAAAACAAGCATTGGCAAAGCCAAATGGCCTGGCATCTAATGCCGAACGATTGGCGTTGCCAACGCTTATTTGGTACAGGTGATTAGAGACGTCACAACTTTACTCTAATATGGAAATGTGAGACAGAATTTTATATTGGGATAGCAGGATTTTAATATAATATATTATAAAATGATATGATATAATATGATATAATATAATATAATATAATCTATTATAATATGATGTAATATAATATCATTGTAATTGTATTTATATAGTGCTTACTACCCCTGATGAGTATGTTGAAGCCCTTTACGGCGAGTAGCATGCTACTCCGTAACCTAAGGTTAGTTGTTAATCCTGTGGTTAAATCTTGGTTATTGCGATTAGTCATTTGCTCAAAAAAAAAACATTGCATGCATTTACTCTAGTTATTTTGTGACAGATTACTATATGATATAATATAATGTATAATATAATATAATATAATTAATATAATATAATATTTCATCTGCAATTTAAGCAAAGATTGTGTTGCTATATATTACAATGCTCACTGTTTAGGAATCACAGTAACCCCAGGCAACAAAATACACACACATTACTTAATGGTTTTTAATGGACTAATAATGTATCCGGCAGCTCGTGAAAGCACCATCTTTCTATTTTACATGCACCCCATGCCACTGGAGCTGCTGCACAGTCCTGGCTTTGTGCCACAATCTTCTCTTTTGGGGACTGAAAGAAAATATTAAATTCAGATTTACTGAGGAAAATGTAATTGTAAAGAATTTGCTTCAAAGTGTTCCGTATCCACTTCAACCATATCCCTCCCACCTGAAATAAACATGTCGGGGGAGGCACGAATATTGATGAGAGCTCTCATTTCCAAGGAGCCAGATGCTTGTATTATTGGTTAAAGGACTTTGCCAAAAGTGGTCACAGAACTGTTGGAGCAAACAGTTATGTAGCTGGCAAAGGGAGGCCCACTGACAACACAACCTAACACAGCTGGCTAGGCAATAGGTAATTGTTCACCCTTATGGAACTAGATATATGACCAAGTCATATGGCTCGCAGCCCCATACACAAAAACAACCACAGAATCCAAGCAGTTTAGACACAATCGAGCCTTACAGTGGTTCTCCGTTAAACCAATAGACAGCAATAGGAACTGTCACTAAACACCTACTCATCACAGACCCGTTGTTACAGAGATCAGACATAACACAACTACTTTAAGCGAGAAAACCCGAAAGTGCATATATTGGACTACCAAGAGCACTACAAGGAAAGACAAATGGTATAAACGTGCTACACAGACGCTGAGGACTTAATGACAATATGTACCGATTCTAAGATGGCTCACCTGATTATCACTTCCTCGTCACAGTCCTAACGTCATGAGGTGAGCCCAAGTCCAGAAGCTTACCGCTTAGAATAGGCATAATTTTCTCAAATTTAAGGATTTCCCACCTAGAAAATAACTATCCCTTCACCTCACCTCGAAGATAATTTTGTTTTTCTAGTCTGCCATTTGTGTCATAAGAACTAAAATTTAAAAAAAACTAAAGCCTGGAATGACCTCCCACAACACATCAGGGGCTCCTCCTCCTCTCTTCTTGACTTTCACGAGAAACTGAAGAACTGGCTTTTCGAGTAAGCCCCCTGGGCTGGCTTCACACACTAGCTACAGGGCGCCTCAAAACCCTCACAGGTGATTCGCATGCTATAAAAACACCCAAAACATAACAGAGAGTTGAAGGCCAAGGTGTGATTATTAGACGTAAAAACTGTGATGAGGGACATGGATCAAGTGGTAATAGCCAGATTACGCCTGCTAATCGTTATGTCTCTGCCTCCGAATGTTACTGTCCGAAGTTGCTGGATGCTCGGGTTGCCGAATACCAAGGTGCCTACTCTTGATTACAACTCTTGCCTTTTTCTTCCATCATCATGGACTTCCTGTCTCATTATCTCATTCTTGAATCTTTCTCTACGTCCCCTTTTCCCTTTCCTCCTTTTTTCTCTTTTGCTTTAGGTCAAAGTCTGAGGAGGAAAATTAAGCCCCTGTCCCCAAAAATGAGTGCCAGTGTCCACCACCTGCAACCACTGGCACAAATTAAGCATTGGCGTTGTTACAGTCCTTATGATCCCCCCTCCCAACTAGTAAAGGCCTTAGTTTCACATCCTGGTCCAACTGTTCAGACTAGATGTTATAGTCAAAGCAAATCTTAGCAGTGGAGCTATATTTATGCCCATCTTCTTTTCTTTCATACAAAGGGATTATTTAAAGCAGGTGTTTCCAGCATATTTTTAGGATTTACATATAAGATACATTTACATACAGTGATTGTTGAAGGCTACCATTTCCATTGCGGTTATCCTGAAATTCTGGCATGGGTCCACCAAACTGAACAACATTGGACTCTCTTGAATTAAATAAAATTGAAACACCTCAGTCTTTGGGGAGGTCACCCCACTCAATGACAGTCAGGAATTCAGCAATGGAAGCAAGTGTCGGCAATGATGAATGTCTCTTGGCTCTGGAGAAGGTGGCTGTCCGCCTGATAAGGTGGTGATAGACAGCGGTGCGCTTTTCTGGAGTTGTGGCTCGATTAAAAAAAAAAAATACTTGCTTTCCCAAGTGATATACATTGATTTGTGCTGCTATTTCAGGCCATTAAATGAGACCAGTCCCAGTTCCACTGCATAGTGTGGGGGATGATAAAAGCGATCAGTCCTTTAGAAAAGTCCTAAGAACCAGTTTGTCCTTTGCGAATGAAAGCCTTTTTGTGAATCTTGTGTGCCTTCTGCTGGAGTTAACGCAGGATACTTGTCCATATCGTGCAAGAACCAATACAGCTAGCGGCCAGCACTAAAGTCAACACAGGATTCATTCCCATGCTGTGCCTGAGACAACATAAGATTCCTGCCCATATTACACTAGAGCAAACACAGGAATCCTGCCCAAATTATACAAGAGCCAACACGGGAATCATGCCCAAATTATGCTATAGCCAATACGGGAATACTGCCCACATTATACTAGACCAACACAGGAATCCTGCCCATATTGTACTAGTGCAGACTTCTCCATCGAGTAGCTCTCCAGCTGCCTGCAAGTAGCTCTCCTATGTGTAGCCCAGCCTACTAAAAGCTTGGTTGAATTAATATGTTTACCAAAATTGTGAAGTGTGTATTTGAGATGAATATGTATATAGTTTCAGAACTCATGAACTGATGTTTTGAGGAAAGATGGATTTCCAAAATATATTTAAAACTTTGAGTGATAAATCATGCAACTTTGCAGAGACTTATTATTAATATTATTACCTTGGGCCAGGGGCATTGCAGCTATGGCTGTCATGTATTACTCATGCAGAGGCATTTCACATTGCTGGCAATCATGCATGGGATGGCCACTACTGTAATCTTGTCTGACCTGGTCACTATTGCAGCACAAATAATAATAGCTCGGGATGCGTTTCTTTGATCATAAGTGGCTCTTATTACAGAAAATGTTGGAGACCCCTGTACTAGAGCCAAATACAGGAATCCTGCCAAAATTAAACTACAGCCCCTACATGAATAATGCCTATATTATTCTAGAGTCAACACAGAAATCCTGCATATATCATTCTAGACCAATGCAGAAATCCTGCCCATATTATACTAGACCAACATGGGAATCCTGCCCATATTACACACGACTAATACAGAAATCCTGCCTTATACTGCAGCCAACACGGGAATTCTGCCCATATTATACTACAGGCTACACAGGCGTCCTGACAATATTATACTAGATCAACATGCAAATACTGCTGTATTACTCTAGAGCCAGCAATGGAATCCTGCCCATATTATCCAAGGCTTCGAATCTTTTGTGTACAATACTAGAGGCAACATTGAGTCAACCCAGGATTCCTTCCCATTCTTTGCCAGAGGCAACATATGAATCTTGCCTAAAGTATGCAAGAGCCACCACAGGAATCCCATCATAGTATAGTAGAGTTAGCACTGGAATCCTGTTCTTATACAAGAGCACATATGAGAAGCATGTCCATATTATTCTAGATATACCTCACTAAAGGGGAATTAAGGGATGCAGGCAATGTCTGTTTTTCCATCGAAGTACTCCTCTGGTTCTCAGGGTTTTAGCCCACATTGGTAGAATCCCTCTACTAATGTGAGAAGGAGCGTCCTATGATGAGGCATGCCACCTCTGGGGGGGGTGAGGGCTTTTGTCCTATTACGTTTATGACCATAGAACATTGTTCACTAAAACTTGAGACATTCATATTCAGCTCTCTTTGGAATATTCCCCTGGGCACTCTGTTATTTATGTGCATGTTATTCTAGAGCCAACATGGAAATCCTCTCATGTTATTCTAGAGCCAGAAAGGAAATCCTGCCCATATTATACAAAGCCAGCATGAGAATCCTGCCCATATTATACAGTGACCAACTCAGGAATCCTGCCCATATTATACAATGGCCAAACACGGGAATCCTGCCCATATTATACAAGAGACCGCACAGGAATCTTGCCCATATTATACAAGAGCCAACACGGGAATCTTGCCCATATTGTACAATGGGCAACTCGGGAATCCTGCCCATATTATACAAGAGCCAACACAGGAATCTTGCCCATATTGTACAATGGGCAACACGGGAATCCTGCCCATATTATACAAGAGCCAACACGGGAATCTTGCCCATATTGTACAATGGGCAACACGGGAATCCTGCCCATATTATACAAGAGCCAACACAGGAATCCTACCCATATTATACAAGAGCCAACATGGGAATTCTGCCCATATTATACAAGGGCCAACACAGGAATCCTGCCCATATTACACAAGAGCCAGCACAGGAATCCTGCCCATATTATACAAGGGCCAACACAGGAATCCTGCCCATATTATACAAAGCCAGCAAGGGAATCCTGCCCATATTATACAAGAGCCAACACGGGAATCCTGCCCATATTATACAAGGGCATCCTGCCCATATTATACAAGGGCCAACACGGGAATCCTGAAGATATTATACAAGAGCCAGCACAGGAATCCTTCCCATATTATACAAGGGGCAACACGGAAATCTTGCCCATATTACAAAAGGGCCAACACAGTAATCCTTCCCATATTGTACAAGGGCCAACACAGGAATCTTGCCCATATTGTACAAAGCCAGCATGGGAATCCTGCCCATATTATACTAGGGCCAGAACAGGCATCCTGCCCATATTATACAAGGGCCAACACGGGAATCCTGCCCTTATTATACAAGAGCGAGCACAGGAACCCTTCCCATATTATACAACGGGCAACACATTTTGGGAGTAAGCACTAAAAACACTACGCTAAGCCTACACTGTTGTCTCGTTTTCTAAGTTACTGCCACAACTCAATGCAATTTGATGATGTTTGAATTGGAGTGGGGTGGAGTGGGGTATATTAGGGTGGAGTGGGGTATATTAGGGTAGAGTGGGGTAGATTGGAGTGGAGTGGTGTAGATTTGAGTGGAGAGGAGTAGATTGGAGTAGAGTTGGCTAGAATATGGTGTAGTGAGCTAGATTGGAGTGGGGTGAATTGGGGTGGAGTTTGGTAGATTAGCGGAGTAGATTGGAGTGTGGTAGACTGAATTGGGGTCGATTGGGGTGGAGTGGGGTACATTGGGGTGGTGTGGGGTAGTTTGGAGTAAAGTAGATTGGGTTTAGATTAGAGTGGGGTAGACTGGAGTGGGTTAGATAGGAGTAGGGAAGATTAGGGTCGATTGGAGTAGAGTAGAGTGGGATATATTGGGGTAGATTAAAGTGGAGTGGGGTAGATTGAGTAGGGTAGAGTGGAATGGAATGGGGCTAGATTGGGGTAGTTTGGAGTGGGGTAGATTAGAGTTGAGTGGGGTAGATTGGAGGAGTAGGGTAGATTGGAGTGGTGTGGGGTAGATTGGGATGTGGTGGGATAGATTGGAGTGGGGTAGATTGGAGTGGTGTGAGGTAGATTGGGATGGGGTGGGGTAGATTGGAGTGGAGTAGATTGGGGTAGATGGGAGTGGTGTAGATTGAATTGGGGTAGATTGTGGTGGAGTAGGGAAGATTGAATTGGAGTGGGGTGGATTGGAATGGGGCAGATTGGAGGTGGGTAGATTGGAGTAGGATAGATTTGAGTGGAGTGGGGTAGATTGGAGAATTACATATTGTGGTAGATTGCAGTGGGGCAGATTGGGGAATAGTGGAGTGCAGTGGATTTAAGTAGATTTGAGTGGAGGGGAGTAGTTTTCAGTGTCGCAGATTAGAATGGAGTGGAGTGGGGTGGGGTAGATTTGAGTGGAGAGGAGTAGATTGGAGTTGGGTAGAATGGGGTGTAGTGAGGTAGATTGGAGTGGGGTGAATTGGCGTGGAGTGGGTTAGTTTGGACTGGAGTGGGGTAGATTTGAGTGCATGTGGTAGTATGGAGTGAAGAGGAGTGGGGTAGATTGGGTAGACTAGAATGGAGTGTGGTAGATTGGGGTAGAATTGAGTGGGGTAGATTGGGTGGATTGGAGTGGGTAAATTTGGAGTGGGGTAAATTGAGTGGTTTGGAGTGGGTGGATTGGAGCGAGATAGATTGGGTAAGAGTTGAGTGGGGTAGGTTGGAGTGGAGTAGAGATTGGAGTGGAGTGAGTGAAGTAGACTAGGTGAATTAAAGTAGGGTAGATTGGAATAGAGTGGGGTAGATTTGAATGGTGTGGGATAGACTGGAGTGGGGAGTTTGGAGTGGGGTGAATTGGAGTGGGGTAGATTAGGGTGGAGTGTGGTAGATTGGAGTGAAGAGGAGTAGACTGGAGTAGAGCTGTCTAGAATTTGGTGTAGTGAGGTAGATTGGAGTGGGGTGAATTGGTGTAGAGTGGGTTAGATTGGACTGGAGTGGGGTAGATTTGAGTGCATGTGGTAGTATGGAGTGAAGTGGAGTGGAGTAGACTGGAGTGTGGTAGATTGGGGTAGAATTGAGTGGGGTAGATTGAGTGGATTGGAGTGGGTAAATTTGGAGTGGGGTAGATTGAGTGGTTTGGAGTGGGTGGATTGGAGCGAGATAGATTGGGTAAGAGTTGAGTGGGGTAGGTTGGAGTGGAGTAGAGATTGGAGTGGCGTGAGTGGGGTAGATTGTGGTGGAGTGGGGTAAACCAGGTGAATTAAAGTAGGGTAGATTGGAACAGAGTGGGGTAGATTTGAATGGAGTGGGATAGATTGGAGTGGGGAGATTGGAGTGGGTTGAATTGGAGTGGGGTAGATTAGGGTGGGTGTGTGGTAGATTGGAGTAAAGAGGAGTAGATTGGAGTAGAGCTGGCTAGAATATGGTGTAGTGAGCTAGATTGGAGTGGGTGAATTGGGGTGGGGTAGGGTGGAGTAAATTGTGGTGGGGTAGATTGGAGTGGGATAGAATGGATTAGGGTAGATTAGGGTGGGGTAGATTTGAGTGAAGTGGAGTGGGGTATATTTGGGTAGAGGGGTGTGGAGTGTGGTAGAGTGGAGTGGGGTCGATTGCAGTGGGGTAGATAGGGTGGATTGGAGTGGGGTAGATTCTGGTAGATTGGAGTGGGGTAGATTCTGGTAAATTGGAGTGGAAAAGATTGTGGCGGAGTTGGATAGACTGCAATGGAGTTTGGAGTGGAGTGGAATAAATTGGAGTGAGTGGGTTGAATTGGGGTACATCGGAGGGGGTTGGATTGGGGTAGATTGGAGTGGGTTTGATGGGGTAGATTGGAGTAGGCTGGGGTAGACTGGAGCAGAGTGGGGGTAGATTTGAGGGGAGTACTGTAGATTGGAGTGGAGTGGGGTAGACTGTAGTGGGGAGGGGTTGATTGGGTTATATTGAGTGTAGTAGATTGGGGTAGATTGGAGTGGGGTAGATTGTAAAGGAGTGGGATAGATTGGATCGTAGTGGAGAGGGTTGGGGTATATTGGAGTGGAGTAGGGTAGATTGAAGTGGGGTAGATTGTATTGTGTGGGGTAGATTGGGGTGGGGTGGAGTGGGATGAGTAAATTGGGGTGGGGTAGAGTGGAGTAGGGGAGATCGGGTGGAGTGGGGTAGATTGTAGAGAAGTGGAGTGGGGTAGATTGGGGTACATGAGCGGAGTGGGATAAGTGGTGTGGAGTGGAGTGGAGGGGTGTGTCATAGAATGGAATGGAGTGTCGTAGAATGGAGTGGCGTGGCATAGAGTGGAAGAGCATAGAGTGGAATGGCGTAGTGTGGAGTATGTATGGTGTGGTAGCGCACTGCCAATACAGAGAACGCATTTTCAATTAAAATGACCATTACATTTGCACCGAAATATGGTTTTACTGCACACAAGCGATATTGTGAGCAAATGTCATCATCTAGTGTATTGATGTGTTTTGATCGTGTACAGATATTTGTTTCCACCACACTTCAGAATTACAAAAACAAATGTGCTTCATTTGTACTAATTCTGATATATTCTGAAACATCAGCACAGTTCATTTTTTTTGCTGTGTTCTAGGGGAAAAAACATTGTACACCTTCTACTCTTACATGGAAACTCAGTAGGATTGTCACATAAATTCTCTCGCTTTGAAGTCAGAGAAAGGCAAATAAAAACCAAGCTCCCTGGAAGAGAGAGTCTGACATTTGACCTCTGTATTTGAATGCACAGGAAATGTGACACAATTATAACAAGATTTAATGGCCTGTTTACAGAAAGTGAGTTCGTGGAAGAATACAGTAAACAAGGTTTGTGCAATTGGAGGGACGAATTCAAGATGAATAGCCTAAAGCAAATAAAGGCAACAAATAGAAAGCCAGAAAATGTGAGTTACATCCCATAAAGCCAATGGCAAGCAGCTGGTGGAATGCATTCATAGGTCCACTTTCTGATTGTCCCCAAGATGTCTTTAGCAAACCAGACGGCTTCGACCTAAAAAGGAAAGTTTATGGTGAAACTTTCAGGTGTACAATGGCTCTTTCCTCACACATAGAATTATTGTGAACTTGCGTGCCATTTTCCTGTTCTGCAAAAGTGCAGAATAAAGGGCAAGGGCATAATTTAAGGAAAAAATGTATTGCATGTTGATGCCATGTTCAGCACCGGTGAATGGGCATTAATTAGTAAAACTGGATTAGAAGGGAGTCAAATCCTTTTTAGTGAGATCCAGTCTCATTGTGAAAATAGGCCATGATGAAAATCAGAGCTGCTGTGATGTTGTGAATCCAGTTTGCAGTAAAAATTTACTGGTGAACAAGTTGTGGTATATAAAAGCTGTGTCATAAATGTAGTAAGCGACTAATTATGGTTTCTAATTTTTACATATGGTAATACTCTGTGGGCAAAGATTTCACCTCATTAGTACCAGTTTAACAACTAAATACCTAAATAAGCAACTGAAAGATGACCACTTAACCTTTTCAGAGAGCCTTAGAGAAACAGCCCGCTCTCGACTGGCCAGAAATAGGTGGAGTGAGATATATACGGCCAGCTACTCTAATTACTCCCGGGGGGGTTGCAATACTGATAAGGAGAGGAGTGCCCTGGCAGACACAACAGACGCTCTCTGACCCAGATGGTCGCTACATAATACTAAAGGGAACACTATTTCACCGGCCACTCATTATTGTCAACACATATGGCCCAAATGTGGATGACCCCAAATTCTTCTCACAACTCTGGCAAAAGGAAAAGATACAATCCATGGGAGACGCGGCGATACTGTGGGGAGGAGACTTCAACATTGTACTGTCACTATCACTGGATAGAGAAGGCACATCACGCACACACCACCCTCAAGCCACGGCCACTTTGCACAGTATAATGACTGATCATTGCCTGATAGATTCGTGGCGTGCACTTCAACCCACTGACCGCATGGGCACCTGCATCACACAACAGCACAACGCATGGTCCCGAATTGACTTTTGGCTACTGACCAGAGATTTGCACAATTGGGTCCATGAGGCTGCACATCATGCCCGCACACTTTCGGACCACGCTCCAATCCTTTTCTGTGCCTAAACCCTACCAGCAGCCATTTGCGTGGCGCCTCCCCCCTAACGCGTTACTAGATGCAGCCTTTTGCGAAACTATTAGAACGCATATAAAGGAGTACTTTGAGCACAACACGGGGTCGGTAGACACGGCGGGATCACTGCGGGACGCCTTTAAGGCGGTGATAAGAGGGCATTGTATTGATGGTCAGTCTGGGGTACTTCGGGACATCAGAGGCAGGCTGAGTCGACTGGAGAGCGAACTGAAGGCCCTTGAAACACAGTACTGTAGCTCCCCATCGCCCGCGACCCTAGCAGAGATGCGCACTAAATTGACTGAATATCAGGAGGAGGCTGAGCGTGAGACCAAATTTCTACATAAACATGCCACAGCGCGCAGATATGGAGAGGGAGACCGGCCGGGTAGGACTCTTGCCACTCTCCTGCTGAAACCAAGAGGATCCGCGTATATTCCCGAACTCACCACTGCAGATGGCGAGATGGTGCGCTCCCCACCAGACATTATGGCCACTATGAAAGACTTCTATGCACAGCTCTACACCTCCCGATCCCACCCCTCGGACTCCGTCCTGGTGGACTATTTTGACTCAATAGAGCTTCTGTGGCTCAGTAGAGCCCATAGAGAGTATCTAGAGGTCCCATTTACAGTGGAGGATGTTAGGCGCGTCATTGGCGGCCTGTCCGCAGATAAGGCACCTGGGGCAGATGGTCTAACGGCCAAATTCTATAAGGAATACTCGGAGTTATTGGCGCCGCAGCTACTGGCTGTCTATCAGGAGGCTGCGCTGTCTGGAGTGCTGCCAGGCTCGATGCGGGAAGCTATCATCATCTCCATTTTAAAACCTGATAAGGATCCCTTACAATGCGATTCGTATCGCCCATTATCATTAATAAACCTGGATGCAAAAATATTCGCTAAACTCTTAGCCACCCGGCTCCAGCCGTTGCTTCCAATGATAGTGCGGCCGGACCAGTCAGGCTTTAATCCGGGGAGGTCCACATCCCACAACCTCCGAACGCTGTTCCCCTTAATACACTACCTCGCCCCACATGTACCTGCGATAGCCGCTTTGCTGGATGCCACTAAGGCATTTGACTCCCTAGAATGGGGGTTTCTGTTTCCACTCCTTCAGCGGCTGGGTCTAAGTCCCCTTTTTATTCAACAGATAAGGCTGCTTTATACTCTTCCCACGGCACGTCTTAAAATAAATGGCCTGATCTCTGAACCAATCTCCATCACGAGGGGCACCAGACAAGGATGCCCCTTGTCGCCGTTACTGTTTGCGATAGCTACCGAGCCCTTAGCGGCCAGAATCTGACAACATCACACAAATCGCAGCATTGGCTTTACTACGAGAGTCCTCACGGTGTACATGTACGCCGTCGATATTACTCTAAATATGACAAACCCCAAAGAAAATTTTGCACCTATGACAAAAGAGCTAGTGCGCTATGGGGGGCTATCGGGGGTAATGGTCAACTGGAGAAAATCAGTCATTATCCCCCTAACGACCGGAACTCAGCCCTTTGACACGGAATACCCTATCGCCTGGGCGACGGGACCGACGCTCTATCTGGGGATTTGGATCAGTGCCAATTTACAAGAAATATGGACTGAGATTTACGGTAGGACGGTGGACTGAATTGAGAAACGGGTGCGCCGCTGGAAAACGCTACCTCTCTCCCTGATTGGCCGCATAGCGGTGGCCAAAATGATAATTCTACCTAAGCTGCTGTACCTCTTCGTAAACGTCCCCGTTCCGCTCACAATGCCCTTCTTTAAAAAATTACGAGCCTTAATGATCGACCTGGTATGGGCAGCCTAGAATTTCCTGGGAGGTATTAACCCTACCACAGGCGCAGGGCGGACTGGCGGCGCCTGACTTTGCCCTCTATGCGTACAGCGCGCAGGTGCAATTTCTGCACCACTGGATACACCCCATGCCCTTCCAGCCCCATGTGGCCATTGAGCTTGATCGGGCGGCGCCACTTCCCTTATCCACTGCCGTCTACAGCCCGTACAAACGGCAGCGCGACGAAATAGACACTGTCGAAACAATGCGTTGGGCGTGGGCGGGATTGTGCAAACGCGCAAATAATGATGTACTATATGCCCCTTCCATGCCGCTGGCCAACAACCCTTTACTGCCGCCGCTCAGGGACAACAAGGCGCATGAGAGAGCGCGCTCACACGGCTTACACATGGGGAAAGACCTATTCCCGGGGGACACTTTTTTTAACACTGACGCAAATGTGTGACCCCACACCTCCTTCGGCATCAGACACACTGTTGTACTACCAACTGCGGGCATCCTGCAGGGCCAAATTTGTCACATTCCCGAATCCACCGCCCACCCTCCATGCCCTTGAAAACCTTCTCACTGTAACATCAAGCCGCAGGCTGATCACCCGGATATACACTATTACACACCGTGACTTTCCTATTACTGTCCCAAAAGCCCGAGCAGCGTGGACGATGGACCTGGGGGTGGCCCTTACGGATGACCAGTGGGATTTCAGCTGCAGAGATATTATCCCCTAACTATCGCCTCAGACAGATCCATTTCAAATATATCCATCGCCTATGCCGTACCCCGGTGCAATTACACCGAATGGGGCTACGCCCCGGCGATTGCTGCTGGAGGTGTGGGGCCCCACAAGCAACATTTTTACACATGGCATGGCAGTGCCGGTCTATAGCTAATTTTTGGCTGGAAATCTTACAACATATTAACAACATAATAGGCCAAGAGCTGCCCTGCACGCCGTTGATAGCTTTGCTGGGCGTTAACCCTGAAGTCCCGCAAAAGCGGAGGAAATTAGCGGCTATGCTCTTACTGCTGGCCAAGCGACAGGTGGCGTTGAGATGGGGGGTCCCCCCCCTCCGACCATAAAGGAGTGGGTATGGAATGTTACGTACTGTAAGACCCAGCTGGAGGGATTCTGGGAGCTAATGCCGACACGATCCCGACCCCGGGACATATGGGAACCATTTGTGAGCTGGCTCAGCTCGAGAGCGCTGGATGAACATTGCTGATGATGTGGACAGGTAGAGCTGTTGCTAAAATGTGGTAACGTGTAACGCTGGCCCCTATTGCTGGGTTCACATCTGCCAATGATATCGGGAGCGAGAACTGCGGTGTCGTCATGCCTTTAGTGTTGAGCTGCATAACCTGTACCGTGTCATCTATGCTGATAACCCTTATTACCTGACAGAATGATATACAAGCAATGTACTGCTGTTGTTTTTTGTTGTTGTCTGTAATTTCTAAGAAATGCCAATAAAAAAAAAAAAAAACCTTTTCAGAGAGCCTTCTACCGCGTGTGAAAACATTGCTACGTTTTTTGGTAACATTTGATCCGTTTCAGCTGAAAACAATTTTATTTATTAAAATTCACAGATTATGCAGCAGATGATGGATTATGCGGCAGATGGGGCATATCCATAATTATGCAAAAAAAAGCTGCGGTGGCAGGATCGCATATTTCCAGTGGCCCGGAGTTTAGAATAACATGGGGTTAGAGGTTTTTTTTTGCAGTTTTATATAGCGCAAACTAGAGCCAAAGGTATTGGAGCACTTTACATGAGCATGCTTTACATTACACAAGGTCCCATTCATTATTTTAGACATGGGGATATTAAGTGATTTGCCCAGAATCGCAATTTGTTGAGGTGACGCCGAGGCTCGAACCTGGTTACTCAGTTTTAAACATGAAAACTCTGGCAGTAACACCACATCCTCTCCCCAGAGTTATGGTTAGTATGTAAAGCTTAGGGTTAGAGTAAGGAATGGGAATGGGGTTAGAATTTGCATGACTGATGGGGCTAGAGTGAGGATTAGGGCTATACTATGCATTGACCGTCCCCAACCTAGCTACCTCTCCTATCACTCGTTGACTTTGTGCTCGTCTTTGATCCGGTACAGTTCTCCTCTGCCTTTTGGCTAGGGTCATGCTATAGAAATTCCATTTATGTACATATACATGCATTGGTGAAAGGGGTGGGATTAGGGTTAGAGTAACGATTTATATGGGGTTTGGGTTATGTTTGGCGTTAGGTTTAGGCTAAATGTAAGAGATGCAATTAGGGTTAGAGCTGCTTGGTTTTGACCCTTTACAACTTGTCTTTTGGCTAGGTTTGCGCGATAGCAATACCTTGTACATACATATACATACATTTGTTAAGGGGGTGGGTTAAGGGTTAGAGTAATGGACGTGTAAAGATTTTGGTTATGGTTAGGGGCGTTAGGTTTGGGATGAATTTAAGAGATGGGATTGCAGTTAGAGGTGTAGGGTTAAGGTTTTTAATTCATTTTTTTCTGCTTGAGTTTGTTTATATTGCGGGCCAAGTAATGCTGATGAGAGAGCAGTTTACAACAGGCAGAAAAATAATAGTTAAATAAAATCAATAGAAGTTTCCATGCACATTTACACTTTGAGGGTTAATGCTAGAATTAGGGTTAGACATTAGGAGAAGGAGTAAATTGTGGTAAAGGGCTGTAGGAGACAGCTTCAACTTTTTTTAACCTTTACATTTTAGGTTTGACTGGACAGTGCAGCTGCCTTTAGACATATTGTTAGCAATGCTTTAAAAGATACTCCGCGCAGAGGAGTATTTATCTCTAAACTCTTGCTATTGGTGTATCATTCCACCTTCTAGGAAGTGCTTCCTTTCGAATGAATGAGGGAATATTTTACATCTGAAAAGCACACTCAATCACACTGTTTGTCACATCAATTATTTAACTTTTATATACATTCTGTATCGAAAGTCGTCCCTTCTCACTACTTTTCCACAGCGTTGGCAAAAATAAGGCAAGCTTTATTATGATAGCATTTTTGCGTGCACTACATGTAACAAATATTTGGCAATGCATGTAAATACAATTACAATTACATGTATACATGTGTTGACATATTATGTCCCGGCCTATTGGTTTTACCCATGCTTGTTTGAATTTCTAATTGATACCAATGTAAATCACAACTTATGTTACAACTTTTATCGCTTCACATTTTTGTGTGCTACATTTTAAGTGGGACTTTCCTACCTACAGGCGCGCACGTAGTGACGTACGCTTCATTACTTTAGAAGGGCATTGGTGTCAGAGGTGTGGTAGTGGTGCGCGGGCCACGACGGCTTTGCACGTGTCTTTCCTCGCGTTTTCGTCAGAGCCCTGGCTTGGACCAATGGTGGAAGAGCTGACAGGCGTCGGCCTGCCCTCTGGAGCAATCCCCGGAGGAGCCACATTCCACGTGCGGCTTTGGCACAGGCCCCGTGCCAACCGGTTAATGAGGCTGCTTCATTAAAGTCAGAATGTCAGCCAGGATACCAGGGGTGTTGCCTAATAGTTTTTCCACTGGTGTCATCAAGCGGTAAAGCGCACAGAAGCGTGAGTGTGCACAGGAAGCATAGAGGCAGCAAGTGACTGAAATGGATAGGTGGGTGTGTCTGTTTGAAGGACCTCAAGTAGACTTTCTTGAACTTTTCAACCACATAACATTTACTGGTTTCCTAACTTGTGCTTTTTAAAGTGCTCAGGGCTGGTCCGAGTTGCAAAAGCAGGAGGGGGCTCCCTCTGCCGCTGGCAACATATGAGAGCAGGAGAGTCAAGTTGCCAGGGGTCAGGGTCTCATTTCAACCAGAATTTGTTTTTGTGTATGAAAAAAGCAACATGAAATGGATGTATATATAAACCCCTCTCATGTAAATATGCACTCGCAGCTGTTAATGCACGCCTAATTAAAACAGATGGCCAGGTGGTAGGGAGCTGCTTCTGTGGAATGCACCGGAAGGGGATGCTAAGAATTCTCTCTACCTTCATTTTAATAGTTTGTAGATTTAACATAAGGATTTGTGAGTTCAACTTCCAGTTAAGTTTACACTGTACACCTTGAGCGATTTTGCCACTATAATTCTTTTTCATTAAGTGCGAGCGCTTAGAAGCTTGCTTCTGTTAGCACAGAATGCCTCAGAAATTATGCATTTATTCACACCCATTCGTCCATTTCCTTGCCCATGATCAAATTCCTTATTAGCAAGGTCAAGCTCTTGCCCACCTTGCCCTAAGTCTAGTTAAACCAAAGGGGATGATGGACGGAGTGTTGAACATAGCAGGGTCAAGACTGATTTGCATATGGCTGGGTCCAAACTGGAATGGCATGGTGAGCAAAAAAACGATGGATTTAGGCCCAGATCTCTGTACTGGGGTGAATGTATGACATTGTTCTGCATTCTGTCCATCAATTGTTCTTTTTGCATTTGTCAGCCCGAGTGGGACGGGTATGCCCAGACCCGTGCTCTCCATGCCACTGGAGTCAAGCTATCCTGGCTGAAGAGGGGTGAAACCCCGAAACCGGTCCTAGGATGCTTGTTTCCAGTCTAGGGAGGACCTGGCCTGGCAGTTCGGGCTGGACTGTTCCGATTGGGCGCAGGGTCAAGACTGATTTGCATATGGCTGGGTCTGGATTTAGGCCCAGATCTCTGTACTGGGGTGAATGTATGACATTGTTCTGCATTCTGTCCATCAATTGTTCTTTTTGCCTAAGTCTAGTTGGACACTGTTTATACCTGAACAGCGGTGTACCATTGTAATACGGTAAAATACCTTGGTGGGTTAATGTGTAAAACGTTGCACGTAATTGCCAACTCTGCCTTTCATCCTTTGGGGGTTGATAAAATGTATGCCCCTGATTTTGATAGTAAACCATTCATTTTCACAACTATATGAATAAGGACTTCTCTGGTTAATATATTTATAACCACTATTGCTTTTGTCCTCTGATAGTTGTATAATTTGTTACCAGTGCCTTTAGCTGTTGACAATGTGTTTATTTGGCCACAGATAAAAATGAATCACGTTAGAGTTGAACATATAAATGTCTGCACTGCTGCTGTTTTCGAGCTCCTGCCTTTGAATTGCTGCTGTCTTCGAGCTCCTGCCTTTGAATTGCTGCTGACAGCTGCTTCCGGAAATTAGCACGTCTCTTCCTCTCATGTACCTTTCACTGGTGCCTTTTAGTTGTCACGTTACCCGTTTGCTGTCACGTTATTACTGTGTGTTGAAAGCGTTCAGCGTACATCACGTGCTTCACTCAGTCTCAGGCACTGCTTCCATGTGAAGGGAATGGCCTGCATAGCACTGAAAGCAAGAAACCAGCAAGCATTGCCAAAGCAAATAGGTTTGCTCCAGGGAAGCTGGTCTGATAGTTATTACTTTTTTTTAATTGTAAGCCAACTCCATAAAAAGAATGGAAAAGCATGCTGCTGCCTAGACATGGCAATGATATGCTTGGAGAAATGATTAAAAATAATAAAAAAATCAACCATTGCACATAATTTTAAAATAGGTTTGTGGTGCTTCCTAGAAGGCAGGTGGACTTTAAATAGGTATCTTTTTAATGCACTTCAAAGGAAAAGATTCTTACTGGTGCACAGAAAGGGTACTTTGGCTTTGAATTAATGAAACCTGAAGACAGAGTTTATTTACACAAGGATGACTAAAAAAAAAAAAAAAATGATGAAGAGTGGGAAAAAATGTGGTAAAGTAACAGTATTGAACCACCGGCCCTGGCATTGAAGTGGGCATGCACCCTAAATATCAACCCCAGAATATAGACGAGACACAAGACATAGGACAAAATATAAAAACCAAATATTGACAGGTTAGTAAGTCTTGATTTTCTATGCCTAACTCCACCTATATGAACCAGCTGCCGCTCCTCTGCTGGCCAGCTGAGGGAAAGGAAAAATTAAATAATAAAACAGTATTATAATCCTTTTATTTTTCCTCTGGACGGAGCTGAGTCTTTGGGGGCGGGGTCATGCCATGGCAGGCATGGAAGGGGAGTGGTGGGCAGCACTGCTGTCAGTGCGGATGACGGTTTGGCTGGCCATCTTAGGACGGCCAAACCATCATGCGCATTGACATCTCCCCAACTCAATCTGTATTGCCGGGTGGAGATAACAGCAGGCGAGGCTCCCAGTCTCCTTTGGAGGTTGAAAACAAGCCCGCTCAGGTCAATCCCAGTGCTTCTCCCATGCTGGCCAGCATGACAGAAGCACTGGGATTGGCCGTGGGAAGTTTGGGAGCCTCAGCACGTACATAGCAGGAAGGAGAAGAGTGGCAGTGCGGCGAGGAGCAGGTAAGTTATTTTGGTTTTTTGGGTTTTTTGTATCGTCCGGCTGTCCCCCACCTCACCACTCTGCCACAAGACCAGCCGCTACTGATATGAACCTACATGGAACATATGTTTTCAAAGTACGTGGATGTAAAGTTAGGAATAGTAAATCTATACTTCCCTATGTGCACTTACCTTTTGATATTTTGTCCCTCAATATTCTGCCCTTAATATTCTTGTACCACGATATTCTGGGGGTCGATGTGCAGTAGTACAATCATTGAACTGTACGTCTATTTAGGAGGACGTACACTTGAGATTAAGAAAAGTACCATCATGTGCAGTGCTAGAGCTAGTGGCTGAAATGGACTTACCCAAAGCCCCTTTATGTGTGTACTTTTAAGTCATGATTTTCTTTCTACCCGTTTTTGCTTCTCGATTAATAGTCATACGGATTAGAATACTTCATATTTACTTCCTCCTTTGTTATATAAGCAGCAAGCACATTGCAAAAAACGTGTTACTCTTTTTTGCAGCAGTTCAACGTTTCTATATTCCCCTCCCTTTCTGCCCCCCAGTCGTGAGCACTACAGTGGATTGCCCATCGCCCTAGCTCGATGGGTCATCGCTGAAAACCACTGGCAGCCTTTCTTTGCAGACAGCCGCCAGTACCAGGGTTTGCTACAATCAATCAATCAATCAATCAATCAATCAGGGGTTTATAGAGCGCTACTCACCCGTGAGGGTCTCAAGGCGCTGGGGGGGGGGGGAGCAGCTCCGGATCAGTCGAAGAGCCAGGTCTTGAGGTCCTTCCTGTACGTGTGCAGGGTCGGGGAGCGTCTGATGTTCACAGGGAGCTCGTTCCAGGTCTTGGCTGCGATGTAGGAGAAGGCTCTCCCGCCTGTTCTCTTTCTGCGGATGCGGAGGACCTCTGCCAGGGCGAGGTCGGCGGAGCGGAGGTTCCTCTTGGGTACGTGGAAGGATACTCTCTCGTTGAGGTATTTGGGTCCGATGTTGTTAAGGGATTTGTACAAAAGGGGATGATGGACGGAACGTTTGAGCCAATCAAACACTCACCCCCAGTCAACTGATCTGGGTTTAATCCATCATCATTCTTTAGCTCACTCCACCACCCCAGTTCAGACATGGCCATATGCAAATCAGTCTGACCCTGTGCCTCATGGGAACAGTCCAGCACGAACTGCCAAGCCATGTCTTCCCTGGACCGGAAACAAGCATCCTAGGACCGGTTTCTGGCATTCCAGCCGTCATCAGCCAGGCTTGCTTGAATCCAGTGGCAAAGTGAGCAAGGGACCCACGTCTGGGCATACCCCCGCCAACTTAGGGGCGAACAAAGCGATACAAAAGGGGATGATGGACGGAGCGTTTGAGCCAATCAAACACTCACCCCCAGTCAACTGATCTGGGTTTAATCCATCATCATTCTTTAGCTCACTCCACCACCCCAGTTCAGACATGGCCATATGCAAATCAGTCTGACCCTGTGCCTCATGGGAACAGTCCAGCACGAACTGCCAAGCCATGTCTTCCCTGGACCGGAAACAAGCATCCTAGGACCGGTTTCTGGCATTCCAGCCGTCATCAGCCAGGCTTGCTTGAATCCAGTGGCAAAGTGAGCAAGGGACCCACGTCTGGGCATACCCCGCCAACTTAGGGCGAACAAAGCGATACAAAGGGGATGATGGACCGGAGCGTTTGAGCCAATCAAACACTCACCCCCAGTCAACTGATCTGGGTTTAATCCATCATCATTCTTTAGCTCACTCCACCACCCCAGTTCAGACATGGCCATATGCAAATCAGTCTGACCCTGTGCCTCATGGGAACAGTCCAGCACGAACTGCCAAGCCATGTCTTCCCTGGACCGGAAACAAGCATCCTAGGACCGGTTTCTGGCATTCCAGCCGTCATCAGCCAGGCTTGCTTGAATCCAGTGGCAAAGTGAGCAAGGGACCCACGTCTGGGCATACCCCCGCCAACTTAGGGCGAACAAAGCGATACAAAAGGGGATGATGGACGGAGCGTTTGAGCCAATCAAACACTCACCCCCAGTCAACTGATCTGGGTTTAATCCATCATCATTCTTTAGCTCACTCCACCACCCCAGTTCAGACATGGCCATATGCAAATCAGTCTGACCCTGTGCCTCATGGGAACAGTCCAGCACGAACTGCCAAGCCATGTCTTCCCTGGACCGGAAACAAGCATCCTAGGACCGGTTTCTGGCATTCCAGCCGTCATCAGCCAGGCTTGCTTGAATCCAGTGGCAAAGTGAGCAAGGGACCCACGTCTGGGCATACCCCCGCCAACTTAGGGCGAACAAGCGATACAAAGGGGATGATGGACGGAGCGTTTGAGCCAATCAAACACTCACCCCAGTCAACTGATCTGGGTTTAATCCATCATCATTCTTTAGCTCACTCCACCACCCCAGTTCAGACATGGCCATATGCAAATCAGTCTGACCCTGTGCCTCATGGGAACAGTCCAGCACGAACTGCCAAGCCATGTCTTCCCTGGACCGGAAACAAGCATCCTAGGACCGGTTTCTGGCATTCCAGCCGTCATCAGCCAGGCTTGCTTGAATCCAGTGGCAAAGTGAGCAAGGGACCCACGTCTGGGCATACCCCCGCCAACTTAGGGCGAACAAGGCGATACAAAAGGGGATGATGGACGGAACGTTTGAGCCAATCAAACACTCACCCCCAGTCAACTGATCTGGGTTTAATCCATCATCATTCTTTAGCTCACTCCACCACCCCAGTTCAGACATGGCCATATGCAAATCAGTCTGACCCTGTGCCTCATGGGAACAGTCCAGCACGAACTGCCAAGCCATGTCTTCCCTGGACCGGAAACAAGCATCCTAGGACCGGTTTCTGGCATTCCAGCCGTCATCAGCCAGGCTTGCTTGAATCCAGTGGCAAAGTGAGCAAGGGACCCACGTCTGGGCATACCCCCGCCAACTTAGGGCGAACAAAGCGATACAAAGGGGATGATGGACGGAGCGTTTGAGCCAATCAAACACTCACCCCCAGTCAACTGATCTGGGTTTAATCCATCATCATTCTTTAGCTCACTCCACCACCCCAGTTCAGACATGGCCATATGCAAATCAGTCTGACCCTGTGCCTCATGGGAACAGTCCAGCACGAACTGCCAAGCCATGTCTTCCCTGGACCGGAAACAAGCATCCTAGGACCGGTTTCTGGCATTCCAGCCGTCATCAGCCAGGCTTGCTTGAATCCAGTGGCAAAGTGAGCAAGGGACCCACGTCTGGGCATACCCCCGCCAACTTAGGGCGAACAAAGCGATACAAAGGGGATGATGGACGGAACGTTTGAGCCAATCAAACACTCACCCCCAGTCAACTGATCTGGGTTTAATCCATCATCATTCTTTAGCTCACTCCACCACCCCAGTTCAGACATGGCCATATGCAAATCAGTCTGACCCTGTGCCTCATGGGAACAGTCCAGCACGAACTGCCAAGCCATGTCTTCCCTGGACCGGAAACAAGCATCCTAGGACCGGTTTCTGGCATTCCAGCCGTCATCAGCCAGGCTTGCTTGAATCCAGTGGCAAAGTGAGCAAGGGACCCACGTCTGGGCATACCCCCGCCAACTTAGGGCGAACAAAGCGATACAAAAGGGGATGATGGACGGAACGTTTGAGCCAATCAAACACTCACCCCCAGTCAACTGATCTGGGTTTAATCCATCATCCTTGCTCACTTTGCCACTGGATTCAAGCAAGCCTGGCTGATGACGGCTGGAATGCCAGAAACCGGTCCTAGGATGCTTGTTTCCGGTCCAGGAAGACATGGCTTGGCAGTTCGGGCTGGACTGTTCCCATGAGGCACAGGATCAGACTGATTTGCATATGGCCATGTCTGAACTGGGGTGGTGGAGTGAGCTAAAGAATGATGATGGATTAAACCCAGATCAGTTGACTGGGGTGAGTGTTTGATTGGCTCAAGCGTTCCGTCCATCATCCCCTTTTGTATCAGCTTGTTCAGCCCTAAGTTGGCGGGGTATGCCCAGACGTGGGTCCCTTGCTCACTTGCCACTGGATTCAAGCAAGCCTGGCTGATGGCGGCTGGAATGCCAGAAACCGGTCCTAGGATGCTTGTTTCCGGTCCAGGAAGACATGGCTTGGCAGTTCGGGCTGGACTGTTCCCATGAGGCACAGAGTCAGACTGATTTGCATATGGCCATGTCTGAACTGGGGTGGTGGAGTGAGCTAAAGAATGATGATGGATTAAACCCAGATCAGTTGACTGGGGTGAGTGTTTGATTGGCTCAAGCGTTCCGTCCATCATCCCCTTTGTATCGACTTTGTTCGCCCTAAGTTGGCGAGTATGCCCAGACGTGGGTCCCTTGCTCACTTTGCCACTGGATTCAAGCAAGCCTGGCTGATGACGGCTGGATGCCAGAAGCCGGTCCTAGGATGCTGTTTCCGGTCCAGAAGACATGGCTTGGCAGTTCGGCTGGACTGTTCCCATGAGCACAGGTCAGACTGATTTGCATATGGCCATGTCTGAACTGGGGTGGTGGAGTGAGCTAAAGAATGATGATGGATTAAACCCAGATCAGTTGACTGAGGTGAGTGTTTGATTGGCTCAAGCGTTCCGTCCATCATCCCCTTTTGTATCACTGTTCAGCCCTAAGTTGGCGAGTATGCCCAGACGTGGGTCCCTGCTCACTTTGCCACTGGATTCAAGCACTGGCTGATGGCGGCTGGATGCCAGAAACCGGTCCTAGGATGCTGTTTCGGTCCAGAAGACATGGCTTGGCAGTTCGAGCTGGACTGTTCCCATGAGCACAGGTCAGACTGATTTGCATATGGCCATGTCTGAACTGAGGTGGTGGAGTGAGCTAAGAATGATGATGGATTAAACCCAGATCAGTTGACTGAGGGTGAGTGTTTGATTGGCTCAAGCGTTCAGTCCATCATCCCCTTTGTATCAGCTTGTTCGCCTAAGTTGGCGGTATGCCCAGGCGTGGGTCCCTTGCTCACTTTGCCACTGGATTCAAGCAAGCCTGGCTGATGACGGCTGGAATGCCGAAACGGTCCTAGGATGCTTGTTTCCGGTCCAGGAAGACATGGCTTGGCAGTTCGGCTGGACTGTTCCCATGAGCACGAGTCAGACTGATTGCATATGGCCATGTCTGAACTGAGGTGGTGGAGTGAGCTAAAGAATGATGATGGATTAAACCCAGATCAGTTGACTGGGGTGAGTGTTTGATTGGCTCAAGCGTTCCGTCCATCATCCCCTTTGTATAGCTGTTAGCCCTAAGTTGGCGGTATGCCTAGACGTGGGTCCCTTGCTCACTTTGCCACTGGATTCAAGCAAGCCTGGCTGATGACGGCTGAATACCAGAGACTGGTCCTAGGATGCTTGTTTCCGGTCCAGGAAGACATGGCTTGGCAGTTCGAGCTGGACTGTTCCCATGAGCACAGAGACAGACTGATTTGCATATGGCCATGTCTGAACTGAGTGGTGGAGTGAGCTAAAGTGATGATGGATTAAACCCAGATCAGTTGACTGGGGTGAGTGTTTGATTGGCTCAAACGTTCCGTCCATCATCCCCTTTGTATCAGCTTTGTTCGCCTAAGTTGGCGAGTATGCCCAGACGTGGGTCCCTGCTCACTTTGCCACTGGATTCAAGCAAGCCTGGCTGATGACGGCTGGAATGCCAGAACCGATCCTAGGATGCTTGTTTCCAGTCCAGGAGACATGGCTTGGCAGTTCGGGCTGGACTGTTCCCATGAGGCACAGGTCAGACTGTTTGCATATGGCCATGTCTGAACTGGGGTGGTGGAGTGAGCTAAAGAATGATGATGGATTAAACCCAGATCAGTTGACTGGGGATGAGTGTTTGATTGGCTCAAGCGTTCCGTCCATCATCCCCTTTGTATCAAACTTGTTCGCCCTAAGTTGGCGGGGTATGCCCAGACGTGGGTCCCTTGCTCACTTTGCCACTGGATTCAAGCAAGCCTGGCTGATGACGGCTGGAATGCCAGAAGCCGGTCCTAGGATGCTTGTTTCCGGTCCAGGAAGACATGGCTTGGCAGTTCGGGCTGGACTGTTCCCATGAGGCACAGGGTCAGACTGATTTGCATATGGCCATGTCTGAACTGGGTGGTGGAGTGAGCTAAAGAATGATGATGGATTAAACCCAGATCAGTTGACTGGGGGTGAGTGTTTGATTGGCTCAAGCGTTCCGTCCATCATCCCCTTTTGTATCGCTTTGTTCGCCCTAAGTTGGCGGGGGTATGCCCAGACGTGGGTCCCTTGCTCACTTTGCCACTGGATTCAAGCAAGCCTGGCTGATGACGGCTGGAATGCCAGAAACCGGTCCTAGGATGCTTGTTTCCGGTCCAGGGAAGACATGGCTTGGCAGTTCGGGCTGGACTGTTCCCATGAGGCACAGGGTCAGACTGATTTGCATATGGCCATGTCTGAAC
Organism: Calotriton arnoldi; assembly: GCA_963921515.1. Taxonomy (NCBI): domain Eukaryota; kingdom Metazoa; phylum Chordata; class Amphibia; order Caudata; family Salamandridae; genus Calotriton; species Calotriton arnoldi. Next base: position 985,098 of record CAWUFW010001624.1, on the reverse strand, counting down.
TGGGGTGGTGGAGTGAGCTAAAGAATGATGATGGATTAAACCCAGATCAGTTGACTGGGGTGAGTGTTTGATTGGCTCAAGCGTTCCGTCCATCATCCCCTTTTGTATCAGCTTTGTTCGCCCTAAGTTGGCGGGGGTATGCCCAGACGTGGGTCCCTTGCTCACTTTGCCACTGGATTCAAGCAAGCCTGGCTGATGACGGCTGGAATGCCAGAAACCGGTCCTAGGATGCTTGTTTCCGGTCCAGGGAAGACATGGCTTGGCAGTTCGGGCTGGACTGTTCCCATGAGGCACAGGGTCAGACTGATTTGCATATGGCCATGTCTGAACTGGGGTGGTGGAGTGAGCTAAAGAATGATGATGGATTAAACCCAGATCAGTTGACTGGGGGTGAGTGTTTGATTGGCTCAAGCGTTCCGTCCATCATCCCCTTTTGTATCGCTTTGTTCGCCCTAAGTTGGCGGGGGTATGCCCAGACGTGGGTCCCTTGCTCACTTTGCCACTGGATTCAAGCAAGCCTGGCTGATGACGGCTGGAATGCCAGAAACCGGTCCTAGGATGCTTGTTTCCGGTCCAGGGAAGACATGGCTTGGCAGTTCGGGCTGGACTGTTCCCATGAGGCACAGGGTCAGACTGATTTGCATATGGCCATGTCTGAACTGGGGTGGTGGAGTGAGCTAAAGAATGATGATGGATTAAACCCAGATCAGTTGACTGGGGGTGTGTGTTTGATTGGCTCAAGCGTTCCGTCCATCATCCCCTTTTGTATCGCTTTGTTCGCCCTAAGTTGGCGGTGGTATGCCCAGACGTGGGTCCCTTGCTCACTTTGCCACTGGATTCAAGCAAGCCTGGCTGATGACGGCTGGAATGCCAGAAACCGGTCCTAGGATGCTTATTTCCGGTCCAGGGAAGACATGGCTTGGCAGTTCGGGCTGGACTGTTCCCATGAGGCACATGGTCAGACTGATTTGCATATGGCCATGTCTGAACTGGGGTGGTGGAGTGAGCTAAAGAATGATGATGGATTAAACCCAGATCAGTTGACTGGGGGTGAGTGTTTGATTGGCTCAAACGTTCCGTCCATCATCCCCTTTTGTATCGTTAAGGGATTTGTAGGCGTGGGTGAGGAGTTTGAAGGTGGCCCTCTTCTCGACGGGGAGCCAGTGGAGGTCTCGTAGGTGTAGGGTCATGTGTTCGTGACGCGGTGTCCCGAGGATGAGTCTGGCTGCGGCGTTCTGGATGGTTTGGAGTTTGTGTAGAAGGGTTCTGTTGATTCCGGCGTATAGGGCGTTGCCGTAGTCCAGTCTGCTGGTTATGAGCGCGTGGGTGACGGTCCTTCTGCAGTCGGGGGGGATCCATTTGAAGATCTTGCGGAGGATGCGCAGGCAGTTGAAACTGGTGGAGGCGACGGCGTTGATCTGGCGGTTCATGGAGAGGGAGGAGTTGAGGATGATGCCGAGGTTTCATGCGTGGTCTGTAGGGGTGGGTGGGTTCCCGAGGGCGGAGGGCCACCAGGTGTTGTCCCAGGCGGAGGTGCAGGGTCCGAGGATGAGGACCTCGGTCTTCTCTGAGTTGAGCTTCAAACAGCTGTCTTTCATCCAGGCCGCCACGTTCTTCATTCCTTCCTGGAAGCAGAGTCTGGTGTCTTCTGGATTTTTCGTGAGTGAGAGAATGAGGTGGGTGTCGTCGGCGTAGGATACCATGCTGAGCCCATGCTGTCTGACGATGGCGGCAGGGGGGGCCATGTAGATGTTGAAGAGCGTGGGGCTGAGCGATGATCCTTGGGGTACTCCGCAGTTGATATCGGTGGGTTCGGAGAGGAAGGGAGGGAGTCTGATCCTCTGGGTTCGGCTGGAGAGAAAGGATTGGATCCAGTCGAGGGCGGCTCCTTGTATCCCCGCGTCGTGAAGTCTGGCTGCGAGCATGCGATGTGAAACGGTGTCGAAGGCTGAGGAGAGGTCTAGAAGGATGAGGGCCGCAGTGTGTCCCTGGTCGAGTAGCATGCGGATGTCGTCAGTGGCGGCGAGGAGGGCGGTCTCGGTGCTGTGGTTGCTGCGGAATCCAGACTGGGAGGCGTCCAGGATGGAGTTCTCTTCGATGAAGGCGGTCAGATGGGCGTTTACGAGTCTCTCGGTGACTTTGGCTGCGAAGGGGAGGAGAGAGATGGGCCGGTAGTTTTTCAGGTCTGTTGGGTCGGCCGTTGGCTTCTTGAGGAGGGGTTTAACCTCCGCCCGCTTCCAGTCGTCTGGGAAGATGCCGGACATGAAGGAGGCGTTGATGGTCCGTCCTAGTTCGGGTGCGATGGCGGCGGCAGCCCTGTGAAATATGTGCGGTGTGCAGGGGTCCGTTGGGGCTCCTGAGTGGGTTTTCTTCATGGTCGCGGTGATGTGTTCTACGGTGGCGGCCCGTACCAGCATCCAGCCCATGACCCAGAGTTATGTTATTGTATGCTGCCTTCTGTTCATATAAAGCGCTTCTACCACTTGTTGCTGCCCCGTCAGTAACAGCTCTGTGCTGCTCCTCGCTGCCCTATCACAGCTCTGTGCTGCTCCTCGCTGCCCTATCACAGCTCTGTGCTGCTCCTCGCTGCCCTATCACAGCTCTGTGCTGCTCCTCGCTGCCCTCTCACAGCTCTGTGCTGCTCCTCGCTGCCCTCTCACAGCTCTGTGCTGCTCATTGTCACAGCTATGTGCTGCTCCTCGATCCCCTGTCAGCCTTAGCTCTGTGCTGCTCTCTGTCACAACTCTATGCTGCTCTCTGTCAAAGCTATGTGCTTCTCAGCCTGTCACAGCCCTGTGCTGCTCCTCGTTGCCCTGTCTAGCACAGCTCTGTGCTGCTCACTGTCACCGCTCTACAGCCGCGGCCCGTGCAGGTAAGAACGGTGGGGCCGGGTGGGGGTGATTTTGACTGGCGATGACGAGGTAAAATTAAATAAAGAATTCATTTCCCCTCATCATCGCACCTCGAAATACCCCCCCACCACGCCTCCACCGCCCGCCGCTCTTACCTGCATTGACCGCGGCTGCAGCTCTGTTCCGCCCTCTTGTGCTGCTGTCTGTCACAGCTGTATGCCGCCCTCGTGTGCTACTGTCTTTCACAGCTTTGTGCTGCCTCCCTGTGCTGCTTTCTGTCCCAGCTTTTTGCTGCCCTTTTGTGCTGCTGTGTGTCACAGCGCTGTGCTGCCGTTCGGTGCTACTGTGTGTCTCAGCCCTGTGCTGCCCTCTTGTGCAGCTGTCTGTCACAGCTGTGTTCTGCCCTTGCATCCTGCTATCTGTCACAGCTGTGTGTCGCCTCCTGTGCTGCTGTCACAACTGTGTGCCGCCCTCCTGTGTTTCTTCTGTCACAACTATGTGCTGCCCTTGTGTGCTGCTGTCACAGCTGTGTGCTGCCCTCCTGTCTGTCACAGCTGTTTGCTGCCCTCACGTGCTACTGTCTGTCACACCTGTGTGCCGCCCTCCTGTGCTGTTCTGTCCATCACAGCTGTGTGCTGTGCTGCCCTCCTGTGCTGCTGTCCTTCACAGCTGTTGCTGCCCTCCTTTACTGCTGTCTGTCACAGCTGTTTGCTGCCCTCGCGTGCTGCTGTCTGTCACACCTGTGTGCCGCCCTCCTGTGCTACTGTCTGTCACAGCTCTGTGCTTCCCTCCTGTGTTGCTCTGTCTGTCACAGCTCTGTCCTGCCCTCGCGTGCTGCTGTCTGTCACACCTGTGTGCTGCCCTCCTGGGCTGCTCTGTCCATCACAGCTGTGTGCTGTACTACCCTCCTGTGCTGCTGTCCTTCACAGCTGTGTGCCGCCCTCCTTTACTGCTGTCTGTCTCAGCGGTGCGTGGCCCTCCTGTGCTGCTGTCTGTCACACCTGTGTGCCGCCCTCCTGTGCTACTGTCTGTCACAGCTCTGTCCTGCCCTCCTGTGTTGCTCTGTCTGTCACAGCTGGGTGCTGCCTTCGCGTGCTGCTGTCTGTCACAGCTGTGTTCCGCCCTCCTGTGCTGCTCTGTCCATCACAGCTGTGTGCTGTACTGCCCTCCTGTGCTGCTGTCCTTCACAGCTGTGTGCCGCCCTCCTTTACTGCTGTCTGTCTCAGCGGTGCGTGGCCCTCCTTTACTGCTGTCTGTCACAGCTCTGTCCTGCCCTCCAGTGCAGCTGTCTGTCACAGCTCTGTCCTGCCCTCCTGTGCAGCTGTCTGTCACAGCTGTTTGATGCCCTCGTATGCTGCTGTCTGGCACAGCTGTGTGCTGCATCCCTGTGCTGCTTCTGTCACGGCGGTGTGCTACCCTCGTGTGCTGCTGTCTGTCACCGCTCTGTGCTGCTCTGTCCATTACAGCTGTGTGCCACCCTCCTGTGCTGCTGTCTGCCACAGCTGTGTGCTTTCTGCCCTGCACTGCTCTGTCCGTCACAGCTGTGTGCTGCCCTCCTGTACTGCTGTCTGTCACTGCTGTGTGCTGTGCCGCCCTTGTGTGCTGCTGTCTGTCACAGCTTTGTTTTGCCCTCCTGTGCTGCTTCTGTCACAGCTCTGTGCTGCCCTCCTGTGCTGCCGCCTGTCACATCTGTGTGCTGCCTTCCTATGCTGCTTCTGTCACAGCTGTGTGCTGCCTTCCTATGCTGCTGTCTGTCACAGCTGTGTACCACCTTCCGTGCTGCTGTCTGTCACAGCTTTGTGCTGCACTCCTGTGCTGCATCTGTAAAAGCTGTGTGATGCCCTCTTATGCTACTGTCTGTCACAGCTGTGTGCCGCCCACCTGTACTGCTGTCTGTCACAGCTGTGTGCCGCCCTCCTGTACTGCTGTCTGCCACAGCTGTGTGCTTCCCGCATGTGCTGCTCACTCTCACAGCTGTGTGCTTCTGACTGTCACAGCTGTGTGCTGCCCTCCTGTGCTGCTGTCTGTCTCAGCTGTGTGCTGCCCTCCTGTGCCTCTGTCTGTCTCAGCTGTGTGCTGGCCTCCTGTGCTGCTGTCTTTCACAGCTCTGTGCTGCCCTCCAGTGCTGCTCTGTCCAGCACTGCTGTGTGCTGCCCTCCAGTGCTGCTCTGTCCATCACAGCTGTGTGCTGCCCTCCTGTGCTGCTCTGTCCATCACAGCTGTGTGCTGATCTCCAGTGCTGCTGTCTGTCACAACTCTGTGCTACCCTCATGTGCTGCTCACTTTTACAGCTGTGTCCTGCCCTCGCGTGCTGCTGTCTGTCACTGATGTGTGCTGACCTTGCGTGCTGCTGTGTGTTGCAGCTCTGTGCTGCCCTCCTGTGCTGCTGTCTGTCATAGCTGTGTGCTTCTGACTGTCACAGCTGGGTGCTGCCCTCGTGTGCTGCTGTCTGTCACAGCTCTATGCTGCTCTGTCCATTACAGCTGTGTGCTGCCCTCATGTTCTGCTCTGTCACAGCTGTGTAATGCCCTCCTGTGCTGCTTCTGTCACAGCTGTGTGCTGCCTTACTATGCTGCTTCTGTCACAGCTGTGCGCTGCCTTCCTATGCTGCTTCTATCACAGCTGTGTACCACCTTCCGTGCTGCTGTCTGTCACAGCTGTGTGCAGCCTTGCGTGCTGCTGTCTGTCACATGCTGCACTCCTGTGCTGCATCTGTCAAAGCTGTGTGATGCCCTCTTGTGCTGCTGTCTGTCACTGCTGTGTACCACCTTCTGTGCTGCTGTCTGTCACAGCTTTGTGCTGCCCTTCTGAGCTACTGTCTGTCTCAGCTATGTGCTGCCCTCCTGTGCTGCTCTGTCCATCACAGCTGTGTGCTGCCCTCCTGTGCGGCTGTCTGGCGCAGCACTGTGCTGCCCTCCTGTGCTACTGTCTGGCGCAGCACTTTGCTGCCCTCCTGTGCTGCTCCGTCAGTCACAGCTCTGTGCTGCTCTGTCCGTCACAGCTCTGTGTTTCACTATTTGTGCTTCTCTGCAGGGCCGGACTGGCCTAAATGTCATTCAGGCAGTGCCTGGCGGCTGGTCTGGTCTGACAGGTCTGTCTGTGGGCCAGTTTTGTGGCTGTTTGTGGCCCTGTTTTACTATCTGCTGGTCCGAGTTTTACTGCACATTTTCCTGATATTAAAACAAACATTCCCTGCAGCTAGCTCAAATCTATGCAGTCTTCCATAGCTTTCAAAACTCCTACACAGCGGGTCTGTACAAGTTTAAAACAGCCCAATTTGCAAATATGGATGACTTTTTTTTGCTATCTAATTCACTAATTCGGGCCACTTATATTGTAGTGCCCGGGTCTAATTTCTGTCCCAGTCCGACACTGCTTCTCTGCCCGTCACGGTTCTGTGCGGCCCTACCAGTGCTGTTCTGTCTGTCACAGTTCTGTACTGCCCAGACCTGTCCGTCATAGCTCCGTGCTGCCCAGTCTGTGCTTCTCTGCCTGTCACAGCCCTGCGTTCATCCGTTCGCCACAGTTCTGTGCTACTCTGCCTTTACTTTTCTGTTTGTCACAGCTCTGTGCTGTCCTACCCGTGCCGCTCTGCCCATCATAGTTCCTTGCAGCCCTGCCTGCACTACTCTGTCCGCCATAGCTACGTACTGCCCTTCCTGTGCTGTCCACCAAATCTCCATGCTGCCCTACCTGTACTGCCCTGTCTGCCATAGCTCCGTGCTACCCCACCGTTACCTCTGTCTGTCACAGATCCGTGCTGCCTTGCCTGTGCCTTTGTACTCGTCACAGCTCTGTGCTGCCCTTCCTGTACTGCTCTGTCTGCCATATCTGCGTGCTGCCCTACCTGTACTGTCCTGCCCTACCTGCTTCAGTTCGGTGCTGGCCTATCTCCGTCCTGCCGTACCTGAACTGCTCTGTTCGCCGTACCTTTGTGCTGCTCTACCTGGACTATCCTGCCCTACCTGCCACGGTTCTGCGCTGCCCTCCCTGGGCTGCTCTGTCGGCCATGGCTCCATGCTGCCCTTCACCACCTGCCACAGTTCTGTCCTGCCCTATAGTGCCCGGCCCTACCTGCCACAGTTCCGTGCTGCCCTATCTGTGCTACTCTATCTGCCGTAGCTCCGTGCTGCTCCACCTGTGCTGCTGTCCGTCATATCTCCGTACTGCCCTACATGTTCTGCTCTGTCTGCCACAGTTCCATGCTGCCCTACCTGTACTGCCATGTCCTTTCCTACCTGCCCCAGCTCCGTGCTGCCCTACCTGCTCTGCCCGGCCCTACCTGCCACAGCTCCGTGCTGCCCTATCTGCTCTGCCCGGCCCTACCTGCCACAGCTCCGTTCTGCCCTACCTACCTGCACTGCCCGGCCCTACCTGCCACATCTCCGTGCTGCCCTACCTGTACTGCCATGCCCTTTCCTACCTGCCACGGCTACGCGCTGCCCTACCTGCACTGCCCGGCCCTACCTGCCACAGTTCCGTGCTGCCCTACCTGTACTACCATGCCCTTTCCTACCTGCCACAGCTACGCGCTGCCCTACCTGCACTGCCCGGCCCTACCTGCCACAGTTCCGTGCTGCCCTACCTGCAGTGCCCGCTCTGGCCCAAGCCCCCCGTTTCTCGAGCCTCCGAGCGGCTCCCGTTTTCTCCATAGCAACTTGGCTTCCTCCGGAGGAGGGGGGACCCGCGCTCTCCGGCTGAGCATGGCTCGCTCGCCCCATTGACGAGCATGGCTGCCCGGGCTCCCGCAAACATGGAGAGCAAGGAGAGGGGTCTCACCTGGGGGGTGTGCCCCCTCCGGGACATGCGCGGTGTGGGCGTCAGCAAGGGCGTGCAGAGCCCCCACCAGGTAACCCACGACCCTGTGGGTTGTTTTGTGTGGGGCCGGAGGAATAGGGGAGGTGGGGGCAGTATGTGTTAAGAGGACGTGTGCCTCGGCCTCCAGGGCTCGGGCGGGGGGTGGGGGAGCGGAGGGCAGCAAGGCAGACTCTCGTTTTAATTGTGACAGCTTGAGGCTCAGAAGCCTGACTCGCATAACGACCCCCCTCTATTTATTTGGTGTTCGCCAAAAGATAATGTATTCTGGGAGGGGCCGTCTGGTGCCCGTCTGCCCTCCACCCCTCTGAGCCTGCAGCAGGTCACAGTGTGCGCCCCTGTCTTTGTGTGTTTATTCACGAATATTTTTTCTATGTCTTTGTATGTAAATATACGCCGATGTGCCTGTGTCAAGGTAAATGACCATCAATAAACATGTTATTGGGAGGAGCGGTGCATGTACCTGTATCCACACACATAATACTCCAGAGTAAAGGTAAACGACGCGTTATTAACACAGTACAGCATCACTGACCTGGGAAAGCACTGCTGACTTCCCCACAAATTCACAATGGTTCACACTCACCGCAGGCCCAGTTTAATCCAATTTCATTGCACTGTACACATTAAAACACTTGTGTTCTTTTTAGATACCTTTGTTTACTACAATTTTGCATAAAATAAGCAGGCTGACAAACCATGAACGCAGATCAGCTGACTGTAATGTACACACACTTCATTAGCACTTATAGCACATACATATACAAACACAGCATGTATGTTTGTGTGTGTGTATGTAAAATGTGATCTATAGAATGTGTATGTGTACTCACATATACTTCTCTGTGAATAGGTGTGAGCATGTATGTATGAATATAGGTATGTACATACATCTATGATTTTCACACAGCATACAAGCAAGCAGCGTGAATTAATTCCATGTGTTAGTAACAGCATGGAAAAACAAGCATTTGCTATGCAATCGGTTTCGCCTTTGGGACCTTATATGTATTTAGCTATGCAGCACATTAGCCTGGGTGCTGAAACATCTACTGTTCTTTAACATGGAGGGAAAGTAAGCACCAAACTGCGTGACACGCCAGGTATGGGAACACATGGAGAGAAATATTGCCTTTCAGTGGGAAATGGTACGGTTCAAAGCTCTGTTTTTAATATAAAATCAGGGCCTTCGGTGGTCATATCACTGAAAATACAAGATTTGAAAAAAATATTGTCTACGGGTGCTCATGGAAGACAATTTCTATGGACTGGAATCTATAGAATGCTAAAGTGATTCTGGTATTTTACTGACCTCTACTGGTCGTTTTCTATTAAGACAGTTAAATAGAGGCAGTTGAACAGAAAAAAAGTCCCTAAGCGGAAGTAGACAAGTCCTAGGGCTGTTCTCCAGAGCCCACAAAGTACATACACATATAAGTATATACTAAAGTATATACAAGAGGTCTCGAATGCTCGACCTAAAAAACGTAGCAGTGTATTCCGTTAGTCTGTTTATTATTATTATTAGAAGCTTGTATAGCGCTCAGCTACCCACGCGGGATTTCCCGGGGCTTTAGGAACAGGTGGGTCTAGCTAGCACAAGCTAACTCAAAACATTTAGGTCTGTAACTGTTTCCGAAAAGTGTTAAGCGAGGTATAGTTTCTCAAGAACTCCTGAAGGGCATTCCACCTCTTGGGGCCCTAGGGAAGGAAAGGACCGACCCCACCCCACCCACCCGATCTAACTCTGTGCACAAACCACAGGGGGGGCGGCGGCTTCACATTGGACGCGTTTCTCCGCCTTGACCCAGTGCAGGTGTCTACACACCTTACATTGGTTTCCGGCTGCAGACACTCCTGTGGTCTCATCCGGTCCTGTTCTCTTGTTGTAAGTGTTTCCCACTTAGATTTCTCAATAAGTGGGTATAAATAGTTTGTTTTTCAGAAGACCCCTCTTTGTGGTGATAAATGGAAGATGCCGTTCCCTCAGTGGCGTAAGTTATGCCGTGTAACTAAACTTGTAGGCCCTCCCTTGCAAAGTACATGAAAGGGGCCCCCACGCTCCGGGCCCAGATGGGAGCTCTACCTCCAGGGGCCCGCCGCCTCTGCACAGTGCCGGAGCGGGCCCCTGGAGCTCGCCCCTCCCCCACACCATAGGGGCTATTGTTACGCGGCGCCACTGCGTTCCCTCTGGCGTCCATATGCTGTTTATAGCCACAAGGCGTCACTCTAACATACTTTGTTCCGCTGCAATGCAGACTGGTATTTGTAGTTCCAAAGAGGGAGGAAACCTGACATGCAAAGCACGCCCAGCTGTGTCCAGAAACCTATTCTGGCCGGTTAAACACCTGTTCTTTTCTGGCAATCCCCATTTGCATTTCTGCTTCAGTGTAATTACTATGGGAAATTCTAAAAGAGCTTCACGCAATGTCAGTGAGGCTGAAAATCAATTCCAAAGACCCTCGGAGAAGTGAGAACCCTAATATAGAAATTTGGCCCTGGTACAAAAACAGGTCAAATCAGTTTCCCCCAGTTTTGCTGCTTGCTTACATAACATGTGATTCAGCAAACACAATTGTTGCCCCACTCTCTACCAGAGGATTGTTGTTGCACAAGGTCGTTAATTGGGAATTGGATGGCGGGACCATTTCCAAATGTATATAAAATAAAGCCAATTGCTTACAAATTATTTTATTTGTATAACAGAGATGGTAGCAAGTAAATCCTAGGCCATCGATAGACTTTTTTTAAATAAACCAAACCCATAATGCACCGTTTTTGATACTTTTGTGATCAAAATGGAAATAACATAGTTTGTCTCAGGCATAGGAACATATTGCACATTTGAAAATTGGACAAAATGTTTTTTTTTCTGTTTCTTTTTGTATCAATGCAGACTAATTAGTGTGCAATCTGTTTGCTGCATGTCTTGCCCTAGTACATTAGTGTGGCCCCTTCGATTTGACATAGCATAACCTGGGCTTCTCAGGTTTGATGGCCATAAGAAGTCTCTTAACAATATATGACTGAAGCTCTTACAGAAGAAGTCTCAATGGCGCAATTGCACATGTCCAGATTTTTTTTCCAAAGTTTCTGGAGTAAGGTCTCTGGATCCCCAGAAGTTGCTTTGTGTAGCGCGTCTCTTTGTCATAAGTTAAGCTAATTTATGAGTTGGTCAGAGGCATTGTAAGAATGATGGAATGTGTCAGAGTGTTCACAGGCGGAGTTATTTCAGAGGTGTGTCCTAGCAGTGGTGAAAGATGACCGCTTTTACTGAGTTGTGCATGACTGCACCTCTTACTCATGTTGATTTTTTTTTTTTTTTAAATGATGAGGGTGTACATTTATCACTAATTTAGCATGGTTTCCTTTTGTTTACCATGGACCAATCCTAACCCGGTCCCCCACTGTATTTCCTCAACTCAGATTTAGCATCTCATAGACATACTAATATTGTACTTTGCACACAAGTTTTTAAGCTTTTACCTTTGGGACCCATTCCTGATGTCGCAGAGGCTAATTTTCCAGCCTTTATTTATTTTTCTGTTGGTCTTTTATTGTTTACTTATAAATACTTTGAAAAAAGCTTATGGGCTCACAAGCGAAACAAGTCAGCTTATTTTCTGCAACATATTTTCCATTCTTGTTCTGAAAACTTCCTGAGTCTCAAATAATGTAAGTTTCCACTCTAAAAGAAGAGAGACGTGGTCATTCAGGGTCATTATTGCTTCTCAAGTACAACATATAGTTCAATGAGTGCTATCCCTTATCATAGAGACGCACTGTTAGATCACAGGGAGGCAGGATGCTACACCAGTAGATTATATGCATCAGTGGAATGTCGCTACGAATGTGTCAGATTGGGAGATTGATGAGGCGGGCTCAGGAGAACAGGATGAAGAGGATTACCTCAGACTGTGCTAATCATTTTTTGGCAGGACAACTGAAATTATGTGCTCTGCGGACGCAGCATTTTCCTCATAAGTATGAATTTGCCGCCACATAAGCCATCATCTGCTGCATAGTTGCAGATTTGATCAGAACCAAATTTGTTTCTAGCTCAAGGGGGCAAAAGTTACTAAAAAACAGTGATACATGTTCCCGCGTAGTGGAAGGCCCTTCGCAAAGGTTTGTTAGTCAACTTTCTGTTGCTAATTGCTGTATTTCTGTGTTAAACTGGTACTAGTGAGGTGCAACCTCTGCCCAGACAGTGTGAAAATGTCCAAATATTGAAGTCACAAAATGTGCCGCATTAGACCGCATAATTTAGTCAACCCTGCCGCGTAATTTGGTCCTCACCTATCTCATAATTCCAGGGGCCCTGTTTACAGGGTTAGTAGCATTTGCTGCAGGATGCTGTTAGTTCTTGGGGTGTGACAGGAATTCATAGAGTACTTGAAATCTGAACCCAGGCATAAAGTTTAATTTCTTGCAAATCTGTGCTCTAACAGAGGGATGCGCTGGGTTTTAAAAAATTTAATTTGAGTTGCATAACATTTTTAGAGGATATATCTTGCAAGAGAACATGAGCGGTACATATCACAACAAGCAGATGGGGCGAGTAATACAAACCAGAGTGTGCGATTAAGGATGTAAAGGGTGGACAATGGAAACAGAGAAGACATATAGACAAACTATACGACGCTATTTCATAATAGACCAATTTAAACATTTGATTCGATGTTCTTTCGCTCCAGTCACATGAGATTAGTGTTTAGGATAGTTTAACACTCGGTGAGTATGGGGAAGGCTCGGATCTCAGGCGGCAGTGAGTACCAGTGATGGGGCTAGAGAAGATGAGGGATCGGGGTCTGGAAATTGGTTGCGTCGCGGCCTCAAACCATTCAAACCTTGGAGAAACACCTACAGTTTAGGAGATCTCTTAAGAGGCTACTGTTTAGAAGAGCTGATGTCTAGGTGCTCACCCAACTGGGATAGCTCAGGCTTTGAAGTGGTCTTGGGGTTGCATAATGCACACTAAGTGAATCTATATTAATATAACATAATGTATCATAATTGAAACTGGTCACTTCATTGCAGCTGAGCTGCAGAGGTGAATGTCTACCGCCTAAACCATTGTGGATGATCCAAAGTTAGATTGAAGGAACAGTTTCTAATCTTGGGCAACAAGGATATCGCAACACCGAAAAACGACTAAAAGAGCAGACATGTATTTGTTTACTCCAAAGAAAGGGAAGAGAGGCCTAAGTGAGGAGCAGCTGCTGTCACTTTGTACATTCATACCATTGGAGGCAAGATTGACGACAGAACTCTTGCAGAAAATGGATAAAAACACAGATATGCTAAATAACAAATTATATAAATGAACTGAAGCATTTGTAACACTCGTGGTGGGGATTGGCCAATGGGAATCAGATCTCGGGGATAACAAGACTTCGGTTAAAATCACAATTGAGGGTATTCCGTGGAGGTAGTAGACTACCGAAGTGAGGATGGAAAACATTGAAAATATGCAAGGAGGAACCAATTTAGGGTTACTGGGAGTTCCAATGTGGACAGAAGAACAGGACACAAAAAGCGAAATGGTGGCCCGGCCATGTTATTTACAACTGAGCATGGATATGAGAGGGAAGTGCTTCTGCGGACTGGAAAGAAGAAGGAAAGACTACCAGTGGATAGTCTCCTGTCCTTCAGTTCCCACCCTTGAGTCCTGTGAGTCCCACATGTGGGTAACGGAGCTTTCAGAGACTTCAGGAAGGAGTTCCCGGCACACACTAAAGCATTAACAATGGAAACTTTGTATGGAAATTAAGAGCAGCTGGTGGCGTTGGAAGGGGTCTTTTCTAAACTTACAGGTGATAGAAACAGCCTTGACTTGAGGAACCAAGGCCAGTTACTGCCACATTCTTCACCAGCTGGACACGGATCGTTATTCCAGTATAGAAACTCAATGAAAGGTGCCAGAGTTTCCGCACTGCTTCTGGTTAGCTTGGAACTACTGTACTACATCCAAGATCCCATGGCTCAAAGACAAAATTCCGCGTATCTGCCCTAGAGTCATCCATGACCGGGGTGTTGGGGTGTCATCTGCATAGATAAAGATTGCAAATCCAAATTATTGCACCTGATAGCCTGTGGGAGGCATAACTTCTAAAAATGAGTGAATAAGAAGAGACCTTCGGAACCTCAAATACGAGGCCTCTCCTGTGCTATTAATAAGTTTATTCCCTGTCTCCTTCTAAAACATTAGGTTGACATTATCAAATAAAGTGAACTTTTGAATCTAAGACCCAATCAGACATCATCAAATAAAAGGACGTTCTGGTATTCAAAATCCAGCCACTCATAATAAGGCACAGAGACATTATGGAAAACCAGAGTAGACAACATGAGACAAACTGACCACAGAGCACTGAACCAGACATCAGCGAACAAAAAGATATTTTGGAATTGAAAATCCACGAAGACATGTCAGACAAAGGGATATTCTGGAATCTAAATCCCACGGATATTCTGGAATGCAAAGCCCAAGCTGACATTGTGAAACAAAGATACATTCTGGATTAGAAATATATCACAAGACAAAGGGACATTCTGGAAATTAAAACCCTAGAAGGCATTGTGAGAGGGGGCATTCTGGACTCCAAACGCCATTCAAGCACCATCAGATAAAGGGGCAGTCTAGAATCAGAAACTCAAACAGACATTGCGAGACAAAGGATATTCTGGAGTCCAAAATCCACCAGGCATCGTCAGACAAAGGGACTTTCTAGAATCTAAACCCAAACTAGGAGGCATCATCCGATAAAGAGCTATTCGGAATCCAAAACTGAACCAGACGTCATGAGACACAAGGACATTCTGGAATCCAAAAGCCAATGGGGCATCATCAGAAATCAGGACATTCTGCAATCCAATATTCAGCCTGGCATCATCTGACAAAGGGACATTCTAGAATCTAAACTCAAAACCAGCAGGCATCATCAGTTAAAGAGGTATTCGGAATCTACAACCCAAACAGACGTCATCAGACAAAAGGACATATTGGAATCCAAAAGTCAATGGGGCATCATCAAACATCAGGCCATTCTGCAATCCAATACCCAGCCTGGCATCATCAATCAAATGGACTTTCTGAAACGTAGTACTCAACCTGCAGACGTCATCAGAGAAACGGTCATTCTAGAATCCAAAACCCAAACAGACATTGTGAGTGAGCAGTAGCGGCCGGTATCTGGGCACAGTGGCGGGGCGGGGGTAAAGGGGAACCGGGGACGGACAACAAAATAATAACAAAAAGAAAGAAATAACTTACCTGCATCCACGTTCCGATCTGGCTCCGACGCTCCGATCTGGCACCGTGCACTGCAGGCACAGGCTCCCAGAATCCCCTGCGGTCAGTCCTGATGATGCATGAAAGCAGTGTCAGGATTGGCCTGAGCACCATGGATTTGCGCTCCCAGGTTGACTGGGAGCCTGTGCTTGCTCTCTCCTACCCAGCAACGCAGCTGGGGTTGAAGAGCGCTCCAGTGCGCATGGTGGTTTGGCCATTCTTAGACAGCCGGCCAAACCGTCATACGCACTGATTACAGTGCAAAACACTCCTCCACCAGCCTGTCATCTCTGGCCCCGCCCCCAAGCCTCAGCTCTGAACGATAATAAACAAGTATTTATCGTTTTATTTTTCCTTTATTTGGCTGCTGGCGGGGGAGTGGCGTGCTGCTCCTCCGCCATAGCAGAGGAGCTGCCGCTGTGAGTGAGACAAAAGGATACTCTAGAGTCCAAAATCCAAACAGACATCACCAGACAAGGGGACATTCTAGAATCAAAACCCAAACCAGCGGGCATTACCAGATAAAGAGATATTCAGAATCCAAAACCCCATCAGACGTCCTCAGGGAAATAGACATTCCGGAATCTTGGCTGTGATTGTACTACTGAATATCGACACCAACAATATCATGGCGTACTAACAGGACAGAATGTCGAGGTGCAACATATCGAAAGGTGAGAGGAAGTATAGTATACATTTACTATTTCTAACGCCACCGTACTTTGAAGATGTATGTACCGCATAGGTACCTATACGTGGAGTTTAAAAAATCTAGGCTTACTAACTTGTCCATATTTTATTTTCGATTTTCTGGCCTCCATATTCAAGGGGTGCACCCTTGGCTGTCGTTAGTAAAACAGAACTGGGCAGTAAGACCTGGACATTGCCTTCTTTACTGTATCTGTACCCTTGAATCAGGCTTTGCTGTCTGATGTGTGCCAAGGCTGCCCAGGGGGGCCACGTAGGGGACCCTCCAAAAGGGCGGCCGCCTTAGTGCCACAAGAAGGCACAGAAGTCTGCTCACCAGGCTCCCTGGGCTAGGGACCAGGGGGTCTGCTGGCCGCGTCACTTCCGGCCGTGGGAGGGGGACAGGGGTACTAAAGCCTTCCCCCGCCCACTGTACGGTCTCTTGACCGCTACCCGTCTCGCTGTCTCATCAGACGGGCAGGCGGCATAGGGGCTGGCCTGCCCTGGGATCGCCCGTAAGATAACCCACCATGTTGGCATATTGGTTATGCTAATAAACCTGCAGCAAATTTCTCCACTAAAAAGGTGTTGTGTGGTTTATTTATGTATGTTGCTGTATGAGAACTGAGTGTTGCCGATATTGGCACTATGCCAAGGCTGCCCAGGGGGCCACGTAGGGGACCCTCCAAAAGGGCGGCCGCCTTAGTGCCACAAGAAGGCACAGAAGTCTGCTCACCAGGCTCCCTGGGCTAGGGACCAGGGGGTCTGCTGGCCGCGTCACTTCCGGCCGTGGGAGGGGACAGGGGTACTAAAGCCTTCCCCGCCCACTGTACGGTCTCTTGACCGCTACCCGTCTCGCTGTTTCCCACCCTACCGCTCACCCTGCGGACGGCCAAAGGGTAGTACGGGGAGGGAAGAATCTAACTTATTGTTTTGTGTTGCAGGAGGAGTTACAGGGCGATCCAGAGTCTGCAAGGTACAGAAGGGTACTTTATTGCAGCAGCACAACAAGGGTGCTAAGCCAAGGATACCCAGGGATGTTTTAGCGGGTCCCCTGGAAGAACTACGGCGCCCCGTTAGCCCTACGGGCGGTTGTGGGTCTGAGCAACCGGGGGCTGCCTGGAACGCTCCGCCCACCGGTCGGGGGCGTGAGTAAGGGAGTGGACTGGCGGTCCACTGATGGGAGAGGTGGCCTCTCCCAATAATTGGTAATCACCGGTTGGCGGCGGCCACGGTGCAAGTTGGCTCATCAGACGGGCAGGCGGCATAGGGGCTGGCCTGCCCTGGGATCGCCCGTAAGATAACCCACCATGTTGGCATATTGGTTATGCTAATAAACCTGCAGCAAATTTCTCCACTAAAAAGGTGTTGTGTGGTTTATTTATGTATGTTGCTGTATGAGAACTGAGTGTTGCCGATATTGGCACTATGCACTGTGCCCTTCCCCCGTGCCCTCCTACAAGTCGGCCCTTAAGCCTCGTCTACAACGGGAGAGCCCCGCGAGCCCCCCTCCTAGAGCCCTGGGAGGGGCGGAGGGCCCCGGAGCCCATTGGTCGCCCCGGTGATTCTCCGCCGCGGTACGAGTGTATTTTTGTGCGCGTGCAAACAATAATAGGCCGCGGATGGAAAATGGGATTTGCCGCTGTAAAGGTCGGGCTACGGGGGCCGCTGCCCTTCTGGCATCCACCCTGCGTCACCGTGCAAGCACGACAGATACTCGGGGTTTGCAGCGCGCGGGCCCCCCCTTCGCCCCACGTTTCACAGGTAATGTTCTTCATGCACGCACAGCAAAGGGAATTCTGGCAGATTGCTGCACGGACCGGGGCCTCTGAGAGGACTTAGGAGCTGGGGCAGGGTCAGTGACACCTGCTGCTTAAAGGAAGTCTGATGACACAGGATGGTGTTAGGCCACCGCCTCTAGAAAGCCAGTAGGGCTGGGACAGACTCACTCACGCCATGCCTGAGGCGTGGTAGCCCAAGCAAATTTTGAGGTTCGTTATTTGATAATGTAGGGAGTTGTAAAGCGCCGTGAATGATAATTATGCCGCTTTATGAGGGGGAAAGACGTTAAAGTCAGACAGGATAGGTAAGGAGCACGTTCGTTATTGGTCGACACAGACTTCAGTTTAATGCATAGAACTCCGGCTGGGGCTCCCCGAAGGCTGGTAGGGCAGGAGTAGAGTCAGTCACATGTGAGGCAGAGGTTGAGTTTGAACTGACTGTCACAGCCCACTAACGCCTGGAGACTTGTCGTCAGGCTGGTCCTTTCTCATGGTTTCCAGGAGGTAGTTTTTGTTAGCCCACCGAACAGGAGACTGACAGTGCCCCAGCCCTGTCAGGATTTATGATACCTGTGGGGAACCTCCAGGATTCTCTATGAGGCAGCCTGCTGCTGCCCGTGCAAGGCTACGATCTGCCTCTTGTACGTTCAGTTGCACGTTTCTTCACTATTGCCGACGTGTGGTCACAAGAGAAGCAAGGAGGGGACACGAGAGAGAGAAAGGGCGATAAAGATTCCACTTCCATAATTAGATGTTGGTAAAATGCTGGCATTTCACAGCTAGGAAGGAGCTGTGTCGTTTGTAGGGAGCCTGCCTAATGCATCTAGTGGGCCGGCGAAGGATAGTCAACATATGAACACGTGTTCTATTAGTCATGAAGCCAGGTCTGAACGCTAAACAGCAACAGGTTTCGGTCAGTTTCAATGACAGCAGGATGGTCTTCCGCTGGTTATGTTCGCAGTCTGTGAAATCACGCCCTTCAATCAGCGCACGCTAGGCTTTAGGCACCACAAATAGAAATTGAACATTACGTGTTGGCGCTGTACAGCTGATCCCCAAGGTAACACATTCATGACTGGTTTGTATTTTGTCTTCTGCGTGAGTTGCAGCAAAATACATTTTGTCTCTCTTTTAGGCCTTTTCTTGTGATGTGCAGAAACATATTAGGACACCTATTCCTGACAGGCATATGCCACCCCTACCACGCATAGACTCCCATCTCACTTATTTAATTTTGGCGCCTAAATGTTTTAGGTTGAGAAGCAGTGCTTTACATGGGTGGGTAATCTTATCTCAGATATTGATTACCTGCACTTCTGTATTTTGAAAGGGAGAGTACTGACACTTCTGAGCTGAAGTGCAATACTTTTAATGGGAGAGTATCGGCACTTCTCAGCAGACGTGCAATGCCTTTAATAGAAGAGTATCAGCACTTCTCAGCCTAAGTGCAGTGCCTTTAATAGGAGAGTACTGACACTTCTCAGCTGAAGTGCAATACTTTTAATGGGAGAGTACCAGCGCTTTTCAGCTGCAGTGCAATACTTGTAATGGGAGAGTACCGGCACTTCTCAGCAGAAGTGCAATACTTGTAATGGGAGAGTACCAGAACTTCTCAGCTGAAGTGCAATACCTTTAATAGAAGAGTACCAGCGCTTCTCAGCCTAAGTGCAATGCCTTTAATAGGAGAGTACCATCTCTTCTCAGCCAAAGTGCAATACTTTTAATAGGCGAGTACTGGCACTTCTCGACTGAAATGCAATACTTTTACTGGGAGAGTACCAGCACTTCTCAGCCTAAGTGCAATGCCTTTAATAGAAGAGTACCAGCACTTCTCAGCTGGAATGCAATACTTTTAATGGGCGCGTACCAGCTCTTCTCAGTAGCAAACAAGAATTCTGAGATAGCCCAGGCCTGCTCATATATATTTTCAGTTCATGCTCCTTTGACAAGTAACGTGTAGCATTCTTCATGAGAAGCAGTGCATAATTTCTGCCATTGCTTGAAGGCGGGGGACACAGGCACTTATGAATCATGAGTGACTTTTCATCATCTGATTTTGACCCAGGGCAACAGGAAAAGAAGGAGAAAGATAGGAAAACAATAACAAAGGGAAAATTCAAAGATGAACCAAAACCTGCACGATAAAGAGACAAAGTCTAAGGTGGCGGAAGAGGGAGCATAAGAAGCTATCAAAAATAGTCAGCCAAGGAATTGGGGCCCCCCACACTAATTATTTAGAAACTGGACATTGATGTGAAGTGCCAGTAGTTGCCCATTAACTGAAGAGTCAACCTAAAGACAAATCTAAACAGTTCCAACAAAAGTATAGCAGCACTGGTCAGACGTGCCTGTACTTTTTCACTGAAAGTATGACAACCCAGCTGAGAAGTGCCTGTACACTTTCGGTGACAGCATAGCAGTCCTGCCGAGTAGTGCTTGTGTGTTTCGAATAAAGGCTTGGGAGTCCTGCTGAGAAGGGCCTGTTCATCGCCAATACAAGAACAGCAGCCTCGCTGAGAAGTGCTTGTACTTCTCCAGTGCAAGTATAGCAGCCTTGCTGAGAAGTGCATGTACGTCTCTAATACACGTATAGCTGCCTTACTGAAAGTGCCTGTCCTTCTCTGATACAGGTATAGCAGCCTTGCTGAGAGGTACCCGTACTTCGCTGATACAAGTATAGCAGCCTTGCTGAGAAGTGCCTGTATTTCTCTAATATAGCAGCCTTCCTGAGAAATGCCTGTACTTCTCTGATCCAAGTATAGCATCCTTGGCGGGAAGTGCCTGTACTTCTCTGATATAAGTATAGCAGCCTTGCTGAGAGGTACCCGTACTTCGCTGATACAAGTATAGCAGCCTTCCTGAGAAATGACTGTACTTCTCTGATACAAGTATAGCAGCCTTGCTGAGAGGTACCCGTACTTCGCTGATACAAGTATAGCAGCCTTGCTGAGAAGTGCCTGTACTTCTCTGATATAAGTATAGCAGCCTTGCTGAGAGGTACCCGTACTTCGCTGATACAAGTATAGCAGCCTTGCTGAGAAGTGCCTGTATTTCTCTAATATAGCAGCCTTCCTGAGAAATGCCTGTACTTCTCTGATACAAGTATAGCAGCCTTGCTGAGAAGTGCCTGTACTTCTCTGATACAAGTATAGCAGCCTTGCTGAGAAGTGCCTGTACCTCTCTGATACAAGTATAGCAGCCTTCCTGAGAAATGCCCGTACTTCTCTGATACAAGTATAGCAGCCTTGCTGAGAAGTGCCTGTACTTCTCTGATACAAGTATAGCAGCCTTGCTGGGAAGTGCCTGTACTTCGCTGATACAAGTATAGCAGCCTTGCTGAGAAGTGCCTGTACCTCTCTGATACAAGTATAGCAGCCTTGCTGAGAAGTGCCTGTATCTCTCTGATACAAGTATAGCAGCCTTCCTGAGAAATGCCTCTACTTCTCTGATACAAGTATAGCAGCCTTGCTGAGAAGTGCCTGTACTTCTCTGATACAAGTATAGCAGCCTTGCCGGGAAGTGCCTGTACTTCTCTAAGTATAGCAGCCTTGCTGAGAGGTACCCGTACTTCGCTGTTACAAGTATAGCAGCCTTCCTGAGAAATGCCTGTACTTCTCTGATACAAGTATAGCAGCCTTGCTGAGAGGTACCCGTACTTCGCTGATACAAGTATAGCAGCCTTGCTGAGAAGTGCCTGTACTTCTCTGATACAAGTATAGCAGCTTTGCTGAGAAGTGCCTGTACTTCTCTGGTACAAGTATAGCAGCCTTGCTGAGAAGTGCCTGTACTTCTCTGATACAAGTATAGCAGCCTTCCTGAGAAGTGCCTGTACTTCTCTGATACAAGTATAGCAGCCTTGCTGAGAAGTGCCTGTACTTCTCTGATACAAGTATAGCAGCCTTGCTGAGAAGTGCCTGTACTTCTCTGATACAAGTATAGCAGCCTTGCTGAGAAGTGCCTGTAGGCCTCTGATACAAGTATAGCAGCCTTGCTGAGAAGTGCCTGTACTTCTCTGATACAAGTATAGCAGCCTTGCTGAGAGGTACCCGTACTTCGCTGATACAAGTATAGCAGCCTTCCTGAGAAATGACTGTACTTCTCTGATACAAGTATAGCAGCCTTGCTGAGAGGTACCCGTACTTCGCTGATACAAGTATAGCAGCCTTGCTGAGAAGTGCCTGTACTTCTCTGATATAAGTATAGCAGCCTTGCTGAGAGGTACCCGTACTTCTCTGATACAAGTATAGCAGCCTTGCTGAGAAGTGCCTGTACCTCTCTGATACAAGTATAGCAGCCTTCCTGAGAAGTGCCTGTACTTCTCTAATACAAGTATAGCAGCCTTGCTGAGAAGTGCCTGTACTTCTCTGATACAAGTATAGCAGCCTTCCTGAGAAGTGCCTGTACTTCTCTAATACAAGTATAGCAGCCTTGCTGAGAAGTGCCTGTAGGCCTCTGATACAAGTATAGCAGCCTTCCTGAGAAGTGCCTGTGCTTCTCTGATACAAGTATAGCAGCCTTGCTGAGAAGTGCCTGTACTTCTCTGATACAAGTATAGCAGCCTTGCTGAGAAGTGCCTGTACTTCTCTGATACAAGTATAGCAGGCTTGCTGAGAAGTGCCTGTACTTCTCTGATACAAGTATAGCAGCCTTGCTGAGAAGTGCCTGTACTTCTCTGATACAAGTATAGCAGCCTTGCTGAGAAGTGCCTGTACTTCTCTGATACAAGTATAGCAGCCTTGCCGGGAAGTGCCTGTACTTCTCTAAGTATAGCAGCCTTGCTGAGAGGTACCCGTACTTCGCTGATACAAGTATAGCAGCCTTCCTGAGAAATGCCTGTACTTCTCTCATACAAGTATGGCAGCCTTGCTGAGAGGTACCCGTACTTCGCTGATACAAGTATAGCAGCCTTGCTGAGAAGTGCCTGTACTTCTCTGATATAAGTATAGCAGCCTTGCTGAGAGGTACCCGTACTTCCTGTACTTCTCTGATACAAGTATAGCAGCCTTGCTGAGAAGTGCCTGTACTTCTCTGATACAAGTATAGCAGCCTTCCTGAGAAGTGCCTGTACTTCTCTGATACAAGTATAGCAGCCTTGCTGAGAAGTGCCTGTACTTCTCTGATACAAGTATAGCAGCCTTGCTGAGAAGTGCCTGTACTTCTCTGATACAAGTATAGCAGCCTTGCTGAGAAGTGCCTGTATTTCTCTGATACAAGTATAGCCTTGCTGAGAAGTGCCTGTATTTCTCTAATATAGCAGCCTTCCTGAGAAATGCCTGTACTTCTCTGATACAAGTATAGCAGCCTTGCTGAGAAGTGCCTGTACTTCTCTGATACAAGTATAGCAGCCTTGCTGAGAAGTGCCTGTAGGCCTCTGATACAAGTATATCAGCCTTCCTGAGAAATGCCTGTATTTCTCTGATACAAGTATAGCAGCCTTGCTGAGAAGTGCCTGTATTTCTCTAATATAGCAGCCTTCCTGAGAAATGCCTGTACTTCTCTGATACAAGTATAGCAGCCTTGCTGAGAAGTGCCTGTACTTCTCTGATACAAGTATAGCAGCCTTGCTGAGAAGTGCCTGTAGGCCTCTGATACAAGTATATCAGCCTTCCTGAGAAATGCCTGTACTTCTCTGATACAAGTATAGCAGCCTTGCTGAGAAGTGCCTGTACTTCTCTGATACAAGTATAGCAGCCTTGCTGAGAAGTGCCTGTATTTCTCTGATACAAGTATAGCCGCCTTGCTGAGAAGTGCCTGTACCTCTATGATACAAGTATATCAGCCTTCCTGAGAAATGCCTGTACTTCTCTGATACAAGTATAGCAGCCTTGCTGAGAAGTGCCTGTACTTCTCTGATACAAGTATAGCAGCCTTGCTGAGAAGTGCCTGTACTTCTATGATACAAGTATATCAGCCTTCCTGAGAAATGCCTGTACTTCTCTGATACAAGTATAGCAGCCTTGCTGAGAAGTGCCTGTACTTCTCTGATACAAGTATAGCAGCCTTGCTGAGAAGTGCCTGTACTTCTCTGATACAAGTATAGCAGCCTTGCTGAGAAGTGCCTGTATTTCTCTGATACAAGTATAGCCGCCTTGCTGAGAAGTGCCTGTACTTCTATGATACAAGTATAGCAGCCTTGCTGAGAAGTGCCTGTACTTCTATGATACAAGTATATCAGCCTTCCTGAGAAATGCCTGTACTTCTCTGATACAAGTATAGCAGCCTTGCTGAGAAGTGCCTGTACTTCTCTGATACAAGTATAGCAGCCTTGCTGAGAAGTGCCTGTACTTCTCTGATACAAGTATAGCAGCCTTGCTGGGAAGTGCCTGTACTTCTCTGATACAAGTATAGCAGCCTTGCTGGGAAGTGCCTGTACTTCTCCAGTAGAGCTAGAGTATATTTTAGCATGAGAAACAAGTAACACCAGTTGCATTTTATACTTTTCTTTTCAAGATGCCACCAAGGCACTCTTTCAAACGTTGGGCTGCTTGCAGTGTTTAACACACATACATTTGTTATATCAGTTTTAGACTACTTGTTTTATCCTAAATACTTCATTCTCACTACAGTATTTCATAATAATTGTGAGAACGTATTAGCTGTTTTGTCCTTTAGAGAGACTCCGGCCAAATTATTATTCTCAATCGGCTGACATTCTTGCCACAAAAACTTTTAAGAGCTCTAGTTTAAGTGGGTGGAAGTGAGACAAATTATTTTGAAGCGAACTGCATTATGTAAATGATAAAAGATACACAGCTATATTTTTCCTATTTCGATGTGAGCCTGGAACTATGTGTTTATCACAGCAGGGCGAGCCCTCATGGTGTTGCATGCCTGTCGATGCTAGTTTATACACGCCTAGCTTCGTTCTTTGCGTTCTGGTACTTGCAGTGCATCTTTCCCATTGTAAACTATAGCCTACAAGTACCAGAATGCCCAGCAAAACCCCAAAATGAGCTACTCAAAAACGTAGATGAGATGTCTGGAGTGCAATTATTAATACCCAGGTAATATTTAGGTACTATGTATGGCCAAGTTTGCTACTGCATTTGTTTCCTAAATAAAATAAAATAATGAGAACAATTAAAGATTATGATTACTATTAGATATAGATTTTAAAAAGTGAAATCTTTTAAAATAATTAAAAATTAAATACATTAAAGTTAAGTCACGTACAGCAAATACATAATTAAAAAACCATGGTTAGCATTACTTTTGTGTTATGTTATGGCTAATAAGTAAATTAAATGAATTGTTTTAAGGTTAGGCTTTGGCTATGGATGATTATTTTTTTAAATGCAGTCAAAAGAAGGTAAACACTGCGGGCAAGTCAAGGATAAAAAAAAACCAATAAACACACAAAAGAAGAGGAGAACAAGGTTAAGATTACAATACAGCAAAAATAAATGTAAGAATATAATAAATGTTTTTATTAATTAGCTTTACCACAGTCAGTGTCATATCGCACAATGTAGTTATCACCATGATGTAGAGTCCTCGATATAAGGTTCCGCGATATAGTGGCCCAGTAATACAGCCATCCAACAGAGATTGAGAATGCCGCTTGCCCGCCTGATTTTCAGGCTAACCGCTGACTTTGTGAATGAACTCCAGTGAAATTAGTTGTATGAAGATTTATCTAATATTCATAGCCTGAAAATCTGGCATGGATCTGACACTAAGGACATTCGATGTCCAATCCTGGTGTAGTTCCCTCTATTGTTAGCGTTGCAGTTTGGTCAAGTTGTGTGATATACATATATTCAGGATTTCCTGTTTTCAGTTTGTATTTGTTGTGAACACTGTTTTAAAAAAAAGTGTAACGTCATTGATTAATGGATTCATGTTGTCAATGTTTCCTCCCTTCTTTCTTGCTTCTAACTCCCCTCTTTGTACTCCTTCCTTGAGTTTACTTTAAGTAACTTCTTTAGTCCACCTCGCTGCCTGCTGATTTCTCAACCCCCTCCTTCCAGATATCCAGTCCTGCCCAATGTTAAGCATGTGCATGGATGGCGATATGTTTGCACCTCATTAAGGTTTGATGGTTGTACGACGGAACAATGCAGGGAAATACATCGCATGCCATTACAAGCCAGTGTCACACAGCCCTGTTCTTTGTCTCTGCCTGGTCATACGGGAGAGCCTGGTAAGGAATCATTATGCATAGTGTTAGCTATAGGGACTTTGGTGGCATCAAATTGAGGAAGTAAATAAATGATGTCACCTGCTGGATGCTTTGGGTCATTTGCCTGTTGAGGTCACACCGTGAATGAACTTTATTCTACATTGTTAGGCCATTTCTATGGGGTTTTGTGCTCATTTGAAGTGTATTTGAAAGCCGGCCCAAGGACATCTTCACATTGATTTTTGTCAATCATGTGGTCCTTGGTTTAATTGTGAGACTGTTTTCCTGCCGGGCATGTGTGAGAATTGCACACTGCCCTTTACCTTTGTGTTCTGTGCGGCCTGCACTGTTCTAGTGCACTTTCTATCTTGGGGGAAAGAACAAGCACAGCTCAATATGTTTCCATTAAGTGGAGTCACAGGAGTTTATACAAGTAATGTTGCTAAATGTCAAGCCATGTTTCAGCACCATAAATTCCAAGCTTCACTGTGACATGGAGGAAGTAGGAATGAAAGTTGAACCTGGTGATCCTGGGGCTTTATCATGAAGGCGTCCTACTTTAGTGCGTAGGCTCTGAACGGGTCAATGCGCCTGTTTTTCCTGAAATTGCATTGCTTGCAACATGTACTAGGCAACGCAGAAGCGATTGCCTCTTCGTGTTTCTAAGCTGCACTGTCTACAGCTCATACACTAATTTATAGGTGTTCTGAGTTAGAGTATGTACTAAAAATAGCACAGGTTCAGCAAAACTGGCACACAGATCTCTTCTGGGCCTGCTCGTGTGCACTGAAGTTGAATATGATATGGCCCGTGATCCTTCTGTATGAGAGAATGTGGCTCGTATAGGTATGTTTTTCACACCAGAAAACCTAAGAACTGGAGTGTCGAGTGCTGTGTTTTACTGGAGGACAGTAATTCTGGGGCCATCTGTATGCAGTGACCTTCATTTCCACAACCCATAAACCTGAGCTTTTAAAAAGCAAAGCTCTGTGAAGCTCTCAGTGAAGGAGGGTGATGTCACGGAGGTGCTGCTTGCCCCGGACTGACACTGTTCAGAGCTCAGTGCCAACCTGCTGGCCGCTACTTAGCAACGTCCAGTTAACAGTGAGCCAAAGCCATATGAGGTGAGCCAGGCTCCTGAAACAGGAGTGAGGTTGGTCACATTTATTTATTTTATTTATTTATTTATAAAGTTTTATATAGCGCGAACATGATCCCGAAGGATATCAGAGCGCTTTACAATTTGAGGGAAAGGAAGGTAATAGTAGCAGTACAATCGTCTGAAGGGGTACCAACCTAGACAAATCACATATGCATATCAAACAAAGGTTACAATCGAAAGGGACGATAAAGGGTAAGATAAAAACTGGAACATAGCGAACTGGGAGGGGAGCAAGTGACTAGTAAAGCAGAATAACACCAAACACAGGACTTAGGGTGTAGGTCCAAAGCATTAGAGCAGAGGATCCGAGACCCTTTTAAGGTAGGAACTTGTTCATGAGGAATCTTTTACTTCCAATTTGAAGGCAACCTTGGAGGAGATTCTGCGTATTTCCGGTGGGAGAGAGTTCCAGATCTTTGGCGCAGAGCCGGAGAAAGCTCGGTGACACGTTCTCTTTTGCGAAAGATCTGAGGTTTGAGGAGGAGAGATTTAGCACTCCGAGAAGGTCTACCCCTCCGGATAATTCTAGCTTTTGTGCTAGATAACTGGGGGTTTTGAAATGGAGGGCTTTGTGAGAATTGCACACTGCCCTTTACCTTTGTGTTCTGTGCGGCCTGCACTGTTCTAGTGCACTTTCTATCTTGGGGGAAAGAACAAGCACAGCTCAATATGTTTCCATTAAGTGGAGTCACAGGAGTTTATACAAGTAATGTTGCTAAATGTCAAGCCATGTTTCAGCACCATAAATTCCAAGCTTCACTGTGACATGGAGGAAGTAGGAATGAAAGTTGAACCTGGTGATCCTGGGGCTTTATCATGAAGGCGTCCTACTTTAGTGCGTAGGCTCTGAACGGGTCAATGCGCCTGTTTTTCCTGAAATTGCATTGCTTGCAACATGTACTAGGCAACGCAGAAGCGATTGCCTCTTCGTGTTTCTAAGCTGCACTGTCTACAGCTCATACACTAATTTATAGGTGTTCTGAGTTAGAGTATGTACTAAAAATAGCACAGGTTCAGCAAAACTGGCACACAGATCTCTTCTGGGCCTGCTCGTGTGCACTGAAGTTGAATATGATATGGCCCGTGATCCTTCTGTATGAGAGAATGTGGCTCGTATAGGTATGTTTTTCACACCAGAAAACCTAAGAACTGGAGTGTCGAGTGCTGTGTTTTACTGGAGGACAGTAATTCTGGGGCCATCTGTATGCAGTGACCTTCATTTCCACAACCCATAAACCTGAGCTTTTAAAAAGCAAAGCTCTGTGAAGCTCTCAGTGAAGGAGGGTGATGTCACGGAGGTGCTGCTTGCCCCGGACTGACACTGTTCAGAGCTCAGTGCCAACCTGCTGGCCGCTACTTAGCAACGTCCAGTTAACAGTGAGCCAAAGCCATATGAGGTGAGCCAGGCTCCCGAAACAGGAGTGAGGTTGGTCACATTTATTTATTTTATTTATTTATTTATAAAGTTTTATATAGCGCGAACATGATCCCGAAGGATATCAGAGCGCTTTACAATTTGAGGGAAAGGAAGGTAATAGTAGCAGTACAATCGTCTGAAGGGGTACCAACCTAGACAAATCACATATGCATATCAAACAAAGGTTACAATCGAAAGGGACGATAAAGGGTAAGATAAAAACTGGAACATAGCGAACTGGGAGGGGAGCAAGTGACTAGTAAAGCAGAATAACACCAAACACAGGACTTAGGGTGTAGGTCCAAAGCATTAGAGCAGAGGATCCGAGACCCTTTTAAGGTAGGAACTTGTTCATGAGGAATCTTTTTACTTCCAATTTGAAGGCAACCTTGGAGGAGATTCTGCGTATTTCCGGTGGGAGAGAGTTCCAGATCTTTGGCGCAGAGCCGGAGAAAGCTCGGTGACACGTTCTCTTTTGCGAAAGATCTGAGGTTTGAGGAGGAGAGATTTAGCACTCCGAGAAGGTCTACCCCTCCGGATAATTCTAGCTTTTGTGCTAGATAACTGGGGGTTTTGAAATGGAGGGCTTTGTGAGAATTGCACACTGCCCTTTACCTTTGTGTTCTGTGCGGCCTGCACTGTTCTAGTGCACTTTCTATCTTGGGGGAAAGAACAAGCACAGCTCAATATGTTTCCATTAAGTGGAGTCACAGGAGTTTATACAAGTAATGTTGCTAAATGTCAAGCCATGTTTCAGCACCATAAATTCCAAGCTTCACTGTGACATGGAGGAAGTAGGAATGAAAGTTGAACCTGGTGATCCTGGGGCTTTATCATGAAGGCGTCCTACTTTAGTGCGTAGGCTCTGAACGGGTCAATGCGCCTGTTTTTCCTGAAATTGCATTGCTTGCAACATGTACTAGGCAACGCAGAAGCGATTGCCTCTTCGTGTTTCTAAGCTGCACTGTCTACAGCTCATACACTAATTTATAGGTGTTCTGAGTTAGAGTATGTACTAAAAATAGCACAGGTTCAGCAAAACTGGCACACAGATCTCTTCTGGGCCTGCTCGTGTGCACTGAAGTTGAATATGATATGGCCCGTGATCCTTCTGTATGAGAGAATGTGGCTCGTATAGGTATGTTTTTCACACCAGAAAACCTAAGAACTGGAGTGTCGAGTGCTGTGTTTTACTGGAGGACAGTAATTCTGGGGCCATCTGTATGCAGTGACCTTCATTTCCACAACCCATAAACCTGAGCTTTTAAAAAGCAAAGCTCTGTGAAGCTCTCAGTGAAGGAGGGTGATGTCACGGAGGTGCTGCTTGCCCCGGACTGACACTGTTCAGAGCTCAGTGCCAACCTGCTGGCCGCTACTTAGCAACGTCCAGTTAACAGTGAGCCAAAGCCATATGAGGTGAGCCAGGCTCCCGAAACAGGAGTGAGGTTGGTCACATTTATTTATTTTATTTATTTATTTATAAAGTTTTATATAGCGCGAACATGATCCCGAAGGATATCAGAGCGCTTTACAATTTGAGGGAAAGGAAGGTAATAGTAGCAGTACAATCGTCTGAAGGGGTACCAACCTAGACAAATCACATATGCATATCAAACAAAGGTTACAATCGAAAGGGACGATAAAGGGTAAGATAAAAACTGGAACATAGCGAACTGGGAGGGGAGCAAGTGACTAGTAAAGCAGAATAACACCAAACACAGGACTTAGGGTGTAGGTCCAAAGCATTAGAGCAGAGGATCCGAGACCCTTTTAAGGTAGGAACTTGTTCATGAGGAATCTTTTTACTTCCAATTTGAAGGCAACCTTGGAGGAGATTCTGCGTATTTCCGGTGGGAGAGAGTTCCAGATCTTTGGCGCAGAGCCGGAGAAAGCTCGGTGACACGTTCTCTTTTGCGAAAGATCTGAGGTTTGAGGAGGAGAGATTTAGCACTCCGAGAAGGTCTACCCCTCCGGATAATTCTAGCTTTTGTGCTAGATAACTGGGGGTTTTGAAATGGAGGGCTTTGTGAGAATTGCACACTGCCCTTTACCTTTGTGTTCTGTGCGGCCTGCACTGTTCTAGTGCACTTTCTATCTTGGGGGAAAGAACAAGCACAGCTCAATATGTTTCCATTAAGTGGAGTCACAGGAGTTTATACAAGTAATGTTGCTAAATGTCAAGCCATGTTTCAGCACCATAAATTCCAAGCTTCACTGTGACATGGAGGAAGTAGGAATGAAAGTTGAACCTGGTGATCCTGGGGCTTTATCATGAAGGCGTCCTACTTTAGTGCGTAGGCTCTGAACGGGTCAATGCGCCTGTTTTTCCTGAAATTGCATTGCTTGCAACATGTACTAGGCAACGCAGAAGCGATTGCCTCTTCGTGTTTCTAAGCTGCACTGTCTACAGCTCATACACTAATTTATAGGTGTTCTGAGTTAGAGTATGTACTAAAAATAGCACAGGTTCAGCAAAACTGGCACACAGATCTCTTCTGGGCCTGCTCGTGTGCACTGAAGTTGAATATGATATGGCCCGTGATCCTTCTGTATGAGAGAATGTGGCTCGTATAGGTATGTTTTTCACACCAGAAAACCTAAGAACTGGAGTGTCGAGTGCTGTGTTTTACTGGAGGACAGTAATTCTGGGGCCATCTGTATGCAGTGACCTTCATTTCCACAACCCATAAACCTGAGCTTTTAAAAAGCAAAGCTCTGTGAAGCTCTCAGTGAAGGAGGGTGATGTCACGGAGGTGCTGCTTGCCCCGGACTGACACTGTTCAGAGCTCAGTGCCAACCTGCTGGCCGCTACTTAGCAACGTCCAGTTAACAGTGAGCCAAAGCCATATGAGGTGAGCCAGGCTCCCGAAACAGGAGTGAGGTTGGTCACATTTATTTATTTTATTTATTTATTTATAAAGTTTTATATAGCGCGAACATGATCCCGAAGGATATCAGAGCGCTTTACAATTTGAGGGAAAGGAAGGTAATAGTAGCAGTACAATCGTCTGAAGGGGTACCAACCTAGACAAATCACATATGCATATCAAACAAAGGTTACAATCGAAAGGGACGATAAAGGGTAAGATAAAAACTGGAACATAGCGAACTGGGAGGGGAGCAAGTGACTAGTAAAGCAGAATAACACCAAACACAGGACTTAGGGTGTAGGTCCAAAGCATTAGAGCAGAGGATCCGAGACCCTTTTAAGGTAGGAACTTGTTCATGAGGAATCTTTTTACTTCCAATTTGAAGGCAACCTTGGAGGAGATTCTGCGTATTTCCGGTGGGAGAGAGTTCCAGATCTTTGGCGCAGAGCCGGAGAAAGCTCGGTGACACGTTCTCTTTTGCGAAAGATCTGAGGTTTGAGGAGGAGAGATTTAGCACTCCGAGAAGGTCTACCCCTCCGGATAATTCTAGCTTTTGTGCTAGATAACTGGGGGTTTTGAAATGGAGGGCTTTGTGAGAATTGCACACTGCCCTTTACCTTTGTGTTCTGTGCGGCCTGCACTGTTCTAGTGCACTTTCTATCTTGGGGGAAAGAACAAGCACAGCTCAATATGTTTCCATTAAGTGGAGTCACAGGAGTTTATACAAGTAATGTTGCTAAATGTCAAGCCATGTTTCAGCACCATAAATTCCAAGCTTCACTGTGACATGGAGGAAGTAGGAATGAAAGTTGAACCTGGTGATCCTGGGGCTTTATCATGAAGGCGTCCTACTTTAGTGCGTAGGCTCTGAACGGGTCAATGCGCCTGTTTTTCCTGAAATTGCATTGCTTGCAACATGTACTAGGCAACGCAGAAGCGATTGCCTCTTCGTGTTTCTAAGCTGCACTGTCTACAGCTCATACACTAATTTATAGGTGTTCTGAGTTAGAGTATGTACTAAAAATAGCACAGGTTCAGCAAAACTGGCACACAGATCTCTTCTGGGCCTGCTCGTGTGCACTGAAGTTGAATATGATATGGCCCGTGATCCTTCTGTATGAGAGAATGTGGCTCGTATAGGTATGTTTTTCACACCAGAAAACCTAAGAACTGGAGTGTCGAGTGCTGTGTTTTACTGGAGGACAGTAATTCTGGGGCCATCTGTATGCAGTGACCTTCATTTCCACAACCCATAAACCTGAGCTTTTAAAAAGCAAAGCTCTGTGAAGCTCTCAGTGAAGGAGGGTGATGTCACGGAGGTGCTGCTTGCCCCGGACTGACACTGTTCAGAGCTCAGTGCCAACCTGCTGGCCGCTACTTAGCAACGTCCAGTTAACAGTGAGCCAAAGCCATATGAGGTGAGCCAGGCTCCCGAAACAGGAGTGAGGTTGGTCACATTTATTTATTTTATTTATTTATTTATAAAGTTTTATATAGCGCGAACATGATCCCGAAGGATATCAGAGCGCTTTACAATTTGAGGGAAAGGAAGGTAATAGTAGCAGTACAATCGTCTGAAGGGGTACCAACCTAGACAAATCACATATGCATATCAAACAAAGGTTACAATCGAAAGGGACGATAAAGGGTAAGATAAAAACTGGAACATAGCGAACTGGGAGGGGAGCAAGTGACTAGTAAAGCAGAATAACACCAAACACAGGACTTAGGGTGTAGGTCCAAAGCATTAGAGCAGAGGATCCGAGACCCTTTTAAGGTAGGAACTTGTTCATGAGGAATCTTTTTACTTCCAATTTGAAGGCAACCTTGGAGGAGATTCTGCGTATTTCCGGTGGGAGAGAGTTCCAGATCTTTGGCGCAGAGCCGGAGAAAGCTCGGTGACACGTTCTCTTTTGCGAAAGATCTGAGGTTTGAGGAGGAGAGATTTAGCACTCCGAGAAGGTCTACCCCTCCGGATAATTCTAGCTTTTGTGCTAGATAACTGGGGGTTTTGAAATGGAGGGCTTTGTGAGAATTGCACACTGCCCTTTACCTTTGTGTTCTGTGCGGCCTGCACTGTTCTAGTGCACTTTCTATCTTGGGGGAAAGAACAAGCACAGCTCAATATGTTTCCATTAAGTGGAGTCACAGGAGTTTATACAAGTAATGTTGCTAAATGTCAAGCCATGTTTCAGCACCATAAATTCCAAGCTTCACTGTGACATGGAGGAAGTAGGAATGAAAGTTGAACCTGGTGATCCTGGGGCTTTATCATGAAGGCGTCCTACTTTAGTGCGTAGGCTCTGAACGGGTCAATGCGCCTGTTTTTCCTGAAATTGCATTGCTTGCAACATGTACTAGGCAACGCAGAAGCGATTGCCTCTTCGTGTTTCTAAGCTGCACTGTCTACAGCTCATACACTAATTTATAGGTGTTCTGAGTTAGAGTATGTACTAAAAATAGCACAGGTTCAGCAAAACTGGCACACAGATCTCTTCTGGGCCTGCTCGTGTGCACTGAAGTTGAATATGATATGGCCCGTGATCCTTCTGTATGAGAGAATGTGGCTCGTATAGGTATGTTTTTCACACCAGAAAACCTAAGAACTGGAGTGTCGAGTGCTGTGTTTTACTGGAGGACAGTAATTCTGGGGCCATCTGTATGCAGTGACCTTCATTTCCACAACCCATAAACCTGAGCTTTTAAAAAGCAAAGCTCTGTGAAGCTCTCAGTGAAGGAGGGTGATGTCACGGAGGTGCTGCTTGCCCCGGACTGACACTGTTCAGAGCTCAGTGCCAACCTGCTGGCCGCTACTTAGCAACGTCCAGTTAACAGTGAGCCAAAGCCATATGAGGTGAGCCAGGCTCCCGAAACAGGAGTGAGGTTGGTCACATTTATTTATTTTATTTATTTATTTATAAAGTTTTATATAGCGCGAACATGATCCCGAAGGATATCAGAGCGCTTTACAATTTGAGGGAAAGGAAGGTAATAGTAGCAGTACAATCGTCTGAAGGGGTACCAACCTAGACAAATCACATATGCATATCAAACAAAGGTTACAATCGAAAGGGACGATAAAGGGTAAGATAAAAACTGGAACATAGCGAACTGGGAGGGGAGCAAGTGACTAGTAAAGCAGAATAACACCAAACACAGGACTTAGGGTGTAGGTCCAAAGCATTAGAGCAGAGGATCCGAGACCCTTTTAAGGTAGGAACTTGTTCATGAGGAATCTTTTACTTCCAATTTGAAGGCAACCTTGGAGGAGATTCTGCGTATTTCCGGTGGGAGAGAGTTCCAGATCTTTGGCGCAGAGCCGGAGAAAGCTCGGTGACACGTTCTCTTTTTGCGAAAGATCTGAGGTTTGAGGAGGAGAGATTTAGCACTCCGAGAAGGTCTACCCCCTCCGGATAATTCTAGCTTTTGTGCTAGATAACTGGGGGTTTTGAAATGGAGGGCTTTGTGAGAATTGCACACTGCCCTTTACCTTTGTGTTCTGTGCGGCCTGCACTGTTCTAGTGCACTTTCTATCTTGGGGGAAAGAACAAGCACAGCTCAATATGTTTCCATTAAGTGGAGTCACAGGAGTTTATACAAGTAATGTTGCTAAATGTCAAGCCATGTTTCAGCACCATAAATTCCAAGCTTCACTGTGACATGGAGGAAGTAGGAATGAAAGTTGAACCTGGTGATCCTGGGGCTTTATCATGAAGGCGTCCTACTTTAGTGCGTAGGCTCTGAACGGGTCAATGCGCCTGTTTTTCCTGAAATTGCATTGCTTGCAACATGTACTAGGCAACGCAGAAGCGATTGCCTCTTCGTGTTTCTAAGCTGCACTGTCTACAGCTCATACACTAATTTATAGGTGTTCTGAGTTAGAGTATGTACTAAAAATAGCACAGGTTCAGCAAAACTGGCACACAGATCTCTTCTGGGCCTGCTCGTGTGCACTGAAGTTGAATATGATATGGCCCGTGATCCTTCTGTATGAGAGAATGTGGCTCGTATAGGTATGTTTTTCACACCAGAAAACCTAAGAACTGGAGTGTCGAGTGCTGTGTTTTACTGGAGGACAGTAATTCTGGGGCCATCTGTATGCAGTGACCTTCATTTCCACAACCCATAAACCTGAGCTTTTAAAAAGCAAAGCTCTGTGAAGCTCTCAGTGAAGGAGGGTGATGTCACGGAGGTGCTGCTTGCCCCGGACTGACACTGTTCAGAGCTCAGTGCCAACCTGCTGGCCGCTACTTAGCAACGTCCAGTTAACAGTGAGCCAAAGCCATATGAGGTGAGCCAGGCTCCCGAAACAGGAGTGAGGTTGGTCACATTTATTTATTTTATTTATTTATTTATAAAGTTTTATATAGCGCGAACATGATCCCGAAGGATATCAGAGCGCTTTACAATTTGAGGGAAAGGAAGGTAATAGTAGCAGTACAATCGTCTGAAGGGGTACCAACCTAGACAAATCACATATGCATATCAAACAAAGGTTACAATCGAAAGGGACGATAAAGGGTAAGATAAAAACTGGAACATAGCGAACTGGGAGGGGAGCAAGTGACTAGTAAAGCAGAATAACACCAAACACAGGACTTAGGGTGTAGGTCCAAAGCATTAGAGCAGAGGATCCGAGACCCTTTTAAGGTAGGAACTTGTTCATGAGGAATCTTTTACTTCCAATTTGAAGGCAACCTTGGAGGAGATTCTGCGTATTTCCGGTGGGAGAGAGTTCCAGATCTTTGGCGCAGAGCCGGAGAAAGCTCGGTGACACGTTCTCTTTTGCGAAAGATCTGAGGTTTGAGGAGGAGAGATTTAGCACTCCGAGAAGGTCTACCCCTCCGGATAATTCTAGCTTTTGTGCTAGATAACTGGGGGTTTTGAAATGGAGGGCTTTGTGAGATAGACAGGCAATCTTTAGCTGAATTCTTGCTTCATAGGGCAACCAATTTAGGGATTTTAAGACTGGGGAGATGTGCTCGTTTCTTTTGGTCCCCGTGACCAGTCTGGCCGCCGCATTAAGTGAAGCCCTTAGTGGGGCCAAGGTATATTTGGGGAGGCCACAGAGTGTAGCACTGCCATAGTCTAGCCTCGGCAAAACAAGCGCTTGGACCACTTGCTTGAAGTCAGCTTGTGGGAGGAATGGGCATATTAAGTGGCTTACCACGGCTCGAGCAGGTCATAGCTGGTGAATCCATCACAAAAAACAGCTTAGAGGTAGGGTTACCACTTACACTGTTTGACACCAGAGAGTGCGTACCGTAGCAGTAAAAGTGCAGCAAATCCAGTGTTTTCACGTTTCTACTGAAAAGCAAATATTCTATCCTGTGTTTTATCACTTATAATCAGTTTTAGCTGAAAACTGGAAACCCTACATATACCACTCATACAACATATTTTAAAATCAATTGCCTCAGTATATTAATGATGTTGTTTTCATTAGAGTTACAGTGGTAGGAATACCCCAAAAGAAGCACCTAGAGGCTTAACACAAAAGCCAATATGTTGAAGTTTAATGTGTCAAAACAGCATCTTTAGTACATGAAAGCAAAACACATGGGAGAGAGCCAGAAGGAGCAGACCGAGAGGTCTGTAGTTGTAAAGTAGTTCCTCATGTAGTTCAGTGCAAACACACGAGTGGAGGCGGAAGGATATATATCCAAACAGCCAATAGCATTAGGTGAAAGATCAACAGTGGCGGCTCCTCCGCTAAGGTGGAGGAGAGTTGCCCCACTGCTCATGAGCAGTGTAAAAGAAATAATAAAATGATAACAGGGGTGTGGAATTTATTAAAATATCTACTTGTCCATGGGACAGGTAGCTTCATAAATCTACTTGTCCTGTACAAAATCCACTTGTCCCTTTGGTGCCATCATGTAGTGCACCGTCAAATAATGGCAGCACTCATTATAGAAGAGCTCGAATAATAGCCTCTCTGGTTATGTCAGGCTCATAGTATAGAAGGATTTGAATACTAGTGATTTCCTTATTTTGCCTCTTTTCTGCAGATCTACCCATTCATCCTTTCATTCACCCACTGATCTCTAGCATTTCAGCTTTACATTGGCTTCCATTCATTCTTTCATCAGCCTTTCACCATTCTGTTTGTCAATCCATCCATCCGCCCATCCATATCCAAATCTACCCATCCATCCCCAAACATACCCATCCATCCATCTCAGCCATCTGTCCATCCTTTCGCTCACCCATTCTTCCGCTCATCCATCAATTTACCCTTTCACTCTTCCATCCTTCTGCTCATCCATCAATTTACCCTTTCACTCATCCATCCTTTCGCTTACTGATCCATCCACCCTGCAACCCATCTATCTTTTCACCCTTTCCTTCAACACATCCATCGTCCATCCACCATCCCTGTCACTCATCCATCCTTTCACTCATTCATCCATCTAGCAAGCCACACTAACACTCATATCTATCCACTCTTTCACCCACACATCCATCCTTTCACTCACTCACCCTTACACGTTAATTATGGGCCTTTGTCTGCTTAGCTGCAGACAGAAGAGGCTCATCAAGAGCTCCACCCCGCTGTACCTGCTAAAGCGAGTGGTTCACAACGCCCTTGGGGCCAAACCTATCCTTCCAGCTCCAAATCTATCATTCAAACTCATCCATCCCTCCTTCCTTCCACTCATCCATCCATCCACTTTCACCCCCTCCATCCACCCTTTCACTCATATCCATCCACTCTTTCACTCATCCCTCCATCTAGCCATCCTTTTGCTCTTCCATCTTTCACCCCTCCATCCTCCTTTCCACTCATATCCATCCACCCTTTCACTCATCCCTCCATCCACCGTTTCACTCAACTATCCACCCATCAATCTATCCACCCATCCATCCTTCCATCCTTCCACCCATCCATCCTTCCACCCATCCACCCATCCATCCTTCCATCCTTCCATCCTTCCACCCACCCACCCACCCACCCACCCACCCACCCACCCACCCATCCACCCACCCACCCACCCATCCATCCACCCATCCATCCACCCATCCACCCACCCACCCATCCACCCATCCACCCACCCATCCACCCATCCACCCATCCACCCATCTACCCATCTACCCATCCACCCACCCATCCATCCACCCACCCATCCATCCACCCACCCACCCACCCATCCACCCATCCACCCATCCACCCATCCATCCACCCATCCATCCACCCATCCATCCACCCATCCAGCCATCCTTCCACCCATCCATCCACCCATCCAGCCATCCTTCCACCCATCCATCCACCCAGCCATCCTTCCAGCCAGCCATCCATCCTTCCACCCAGCCAGCCATCCATCCACCCATCCATCCACCCATCCATCCACCCACCCACCCACCCATCCACCCACCCATCCACCCACCCATCCACCCATCCACCCATCCATCCACCCATCCATCCACCCATCCATCCATCCATCCATCCACCCATCCATCCACCCATCCATCCATCCACCCATCCACCCATCCATCCATCCTTCCACCCAGCCATCCATCCACCCAGCCACCCATCCACCCAGCCACCCATCCATCCATCCATCCACCCAGCCATCCATCCTTCCACCCAGCCATCCATCCTTCCACCCTTCCACCCATCCATCCATCCATCCTTCCACCCATCCATCCATCCATCCACCCTTCCACCCATCCATCCATCCATCCTTCCACCCAGCCATCCATCCATCCTTCCACCCATCCATCCATCCACCCATCCATCCATCCATCCACCCAGCCATCCATCCACCCAGCCTTCCACCCAGCCTTCCACCCAGCCATCCATCCTTCCACATCCTTTCACCCATTCTTCCACCCAGCCATCCATCCTTCCACATCCTTTCACCCATTCTTCCACCCAGCCATCCATCCTTCCACCCAGCCATCCATCCTTCCACCCAGCCATCCATCCATCCTTCCACCCAGCCATCCATCCTTCCACCCAGCCATCCATCCTTCCACCCAGCCATCCATCCAGCCATCCATCCTTCCACCCAGCCATCCATCCATCCTTCCACCCAGCCATCCATCCATCCTTCCACCCAGCCATCCATCCTTCCACCCAGCCATCCATCCTTCCACCCAGCCATCCATCCTTCCACCCAGCCATCCATCCTTCCACCCAGCCACCCATCCATCCATCTACCCAGCCATCCACCCAGCCATCCATCCATCCACCCAGCCATCCATCCATCCACCCAGCCATCCATCCATCCACCCAGCCATCCATCCATCCACCCAGCCATTCATCCACCCACTCCATCAGCCATTCATCCACTCTCTCATCCATCAATCCACCCTTTTATTCAACCATCCATCCTTTCACTCATCCATCCACTTTCACCCCATCCATCAATTCATTCACCCTTGCACTCATCCACCCATTCACTCATCCATCCATCCATTCTTTCACTCATCCATCCTTACATCCATCCTTTCACTCATTCATCCATGTATATATCCAGCCACCCTTTCATGTCAATTATGAACCTTTGCCTGGACCTGCAGAAAGAAGAGGCCCATTAAGAACTCCACAGCTGCTGTAGCTGCTACAGCGGCGTGTTCAGATGCCCCTGGTGCATGCACAAAGTGAGACGAGAGGTCAGGGACGTTTTAAGGATTTTGGGGGCCCTGGGCCAAATGTATTTTGGGGGCCCCTGTTGGGAACAGCTTTGATGTTATGATCCAGTTTCAGCTCTTTCATGCCCTCTTTGGTCAAATTCTAAATGTATGTACATATGAAATTCAGGGATAGTGATGTGTTTGTAACACAGCAGCAGCTCACTAGTATTACTGCAAACAATCTCCGTGACACCCTCCCATTTCTCACCCTGTATTGATCTAAAAGAAACTTTTTTTATGGATGTTGCAAGAAAGAAATACAAATGTCTGTAATAGACTCTCACACATTAGAAATAAGTAATAAAAAACGCTATTTACAACAATCTGTTAAAAAATGATTTAAGGTCATCAGGGCAAGACTCTGCAGAACAGAGCTGGCTCTATTAGGGGGCCCCTGAAAGGCTGGGGCCCTGGGCCAGAGCCCACTTTGCCCATGCCTTAAAACGTCTCTGCGAGAGGTCCAGTGCAAGGAGAGAAATGAGGGTGCGCCTGAGGATTGCATGAATTCCCCATGGGGAAACTAATGAACTTTAATGTAAGCCCTGGATGAGATAAGATATGAGAGGCCAAGGGGATCGGGTCAGGGCAGTCAGAGGGGGCAGCAGAGGGGTGGGATTAGCAAGTACAGGCACCGGGTGAAACATACGGTGTACAGGCAAAGCAAAGTGCAAAGGAGGGTTGTGCAGGGGCTGCATGAGCAAGGGAAAGCATGGGCTTTACTGTAGGCCCCCGGAGGCGAGGGTGAGGAGGGATCTTGGGGCCGATTTGAGGCTCAAGGGTGAAGCACAGAATAAAAGGCAGGGGGTCACAAGGTTAAAGTCAGAGCAGGAGCCAAGAGGCCCTTAAGGCAGCCTCTTACATTCCAGTGATGTGAGTGTTCTGGAGCTGCGTCTCGTGCTCCGTGCTCGAAGAAAATGAAAGGACCAGAGGAGGGCCTGGAAGCCACACACGAGCCTCGGGGAGAAAGCAAAAAGACTCTTACCTGACAGTGCTGTGGATGTTTTATATGTAGCTGCAACTTTGAGCTCGGCTCCATCATGATGTTGTTCTGCTTTGGGGAAATTAAAGTGTAAGCCCCAGCTTTTGCATTGACCCTTTTCACTCCCAATAAACTGCTCAGAGCTCCTTATTAACTGGCTGTGACCAAAAGGGTTGAACAGCTGTGTATCGGATTACCGTAAGACTGTCTACTTGTCCTTTGGGCAAGTTAGAAATTAAAACCTCTTGCCCTTGTAAGAAATCTAGATGTCTCGGGCGTCGGGAGATAGGAATTCCCCACCCCTGGATAATAACTGAAGTTATTATCATTTTATTTTTAGTATCGGCAGGTTAGGGCGGGGCGGGGCTTGGCTCCCCTGACGTCGGGGAGGAGGAGTGGTTGCTTCACTCTAAAGTGTGGCCGGCCAAAACGTCATGCACTCTTTGCATGTTCCCCACCCAGGCTACCTCACAGGCTGGGTGGAGAACATGCCCAGTCTGCCATTCCCCGTCTGAGCGCGAATCACGGCGCTCAGACCAATCACAATGCTGCAATACAGCATTGCGATTGGCTCAGGGGAGCGAGACACGGCGTGGGAGAGACAGTTGGGAGACGCGGTGATCGGGTCAGTGATTTTTATTTTTTACCCTCTCCCCCCTGCCACCCCTGCACCATACCGGCCACAACTGAAGATCAGTACTTCAGTGGATTGAGCCAAGACATGATTGACAAAGTGTTAAGCCAATGGATGAAGTAGGCTGGTTAAAGAAAGCCAATGGTTGAAATGGGAGGAACCTAAGACCACTCTTTGTATATTGTTAGCAACAGGTCTGTTTGACAGCTGCACTGCCTATGCTCGGACCTAATGACAGGGTGCCCTGCATAAGATCGCGAGGGATCTGTCAGATACCCACCATCTGCTGTGTAACTTCTCAACTGCCAGTCTTGAGCACTGACTCTGACCACCTCATAGAAGCCCCTGGCACCAAAGGGAACAATGTTGTGTATGTGTGTGTTGACGTCTTCCTTGTGCAAGGGAAGAATGCCATCACTCACAGTAACATTAGGCAAAGTTTGATGTGGACTGACCCATAGCTCTATACTGTATGCTATATTTGGCAGACTATAAATGTCAATGACACAATAACAGTCCAATAGATGAAGAGGGCGGGCTGAAAGCCCCTATAGGTATGTATAATAGACATAGAACTTTAGTAAAATCAAAAGGTCTTTGCTAACGCCAGACGTAAAATCGTTCTGCTAATAAGATAAATGCGCTAGCACATTTTTGAGGATCCATGGGTATTTGGTGAAATGTTGGCCTGCCGCAACCAGATTAATGACATTTTCATTACATTGCCTTATCTTTATTGAGAAAAATGTCCTGACAAAATTCTTTTTCGAGGAAAAGCTTCTATTTTTGTTGCCATTTTACAGGGGAAAGGGCTAGTACCAGCTCTTCTTTAGAATCTCTTCTATCCAGTGCTGGAAAAGAGGGGGGGCCAGCCGGATTCTGGTTCTCCAATCCTGAGTCACAGCCAGGTTCTGGCCTGGCCCCAGTGAAGTACTGAAGACTGACCCTTTGGTGACTCAAACCCTTTGGTCAGGGCCAGACTGGCCGTAGCAGGCACCAGGCGTTTCCCCGGTGGGCCGCCAGGGTGGGGGCCGGTTTTGGGCCTCTAGCGGTCCGTTTTTGTTACCGGAGGCCGACAATATCGGCCCCCTGTAACAAAATCAGCCAAAACCGGCCCTGGCTAACAGCGCGGCCTCACCATAGGGGGGCTGGCCAAGCAGTTTGCCAGGGCCGGTTTCGGTTCCCAGTCCGGCCCTGCCTTTGGTGACTCAGCAGATCCATTAACCTAAAGCGGGACAACTAGAATTCGGCAACAATGGTCTGCCACCACGCAGCACCATAGTAACATTTCATGCAAATTCTGCAGCAGATGGTAGATTATGTGGCATGTGTGGTAAATTCACAATTGTCTGGCAAACGCTACAGCTGCAGAATCACAGAATTCTACTGGCCATGAGCGAAAGATAGCGCATCGGTTGTGACTCACCGGTCTTTCTCTTACAGTGTACATCCATTGATTTCTTCTGAGGCCTGCCACTGCGCCCAGAAGAAAGGGCGTCCCTGTGTGTGAGCGGCAGCAGCGTCCTTGGTATACTAGGAACCCTACGTTCTGGTGTGCCCAGTAGGGATAAGGTTTACACCTTTTATCTCATCTCTGATCCCTGGAAGCTATAATAGTCTCGTTACGATGAAGATTTTCCATAGAAGAAAGGGGAGAGAAAAGTGCTAAATCTCTGATATTTTGGGAGAAGCCATACCGGAAAATTCTTTTTTAAGCTGCCTTTGATTATGTGTACCCACCCTAAATGACTAAATCACAGACACGCGTCCGGTTCTTTTCATCACACCAGTGGAATGACAATTCTTTTTTAAAATATTTTTATTAGAACAGGAAAAATACACAAACTCAATGACATCTAAAAAGCGTAGGTAATAAATAGCTTACAAAACAATAGCAAGACAAGAAATTAATCGATCATAGTTAACGACAATTATAAAACCCATTCCGTAATACATTCATGATGAATCTTATCTATAGAATATAAAACATAATTCTTAGTGGTCCCCAGTTATAAGATGGCTACTGGCGAATCAAACTCCCTAAAATGTTATCCATTACATACTGTCTGGTCTAAAAATAGCGAATCACAATGGATGAGATTCTTGTATAAAATACATACATTTATAGCCGCTGATATATCTTTAACCAGAAAAAGTGCAAAGTGCGATGTGCAAATATTTTTTAACGGATACATAAGTATCATGGATCTTTTT
Organism: Calotriton arnoldi; assembly: GCA_963921515.1. Classification (NCBI taxonomy): domain Eukaryota; kingdom Metazoa; phylum Chordata; class Amphibia; order Caudata; family Salamandridae; genus Calotriton; species Calotriton arnoldi. The sequence goes on along the minus strand of CAWUFW010001624.1, from coordinate 941,631 downwards.
AAGTGCGTTGTGTTAATATGGGCAATTTGCACCTAAATCTTATAATCAGCTTTCATCTGTAACCCCAATAGAAGAGAAATTTCGCCAAATACTCCAGAATCTTACAATTGCTCCTATACGTTTAGCATAGGCCTCTTCTAATCTGCAGGTCCTGGCCATTTTATTAAACCAATGCTCGATGCTGGGTTGTATATTGGTTCTCCAGTTTTGAAGAATAAGTGATCTAGCAACTGCAATAGCAATTAATATAAAATATTGCTGATATTTCGTGAAACACTTCGCTTCTCCGGAAGAACCGAATAGCACCAACATGGCTGATGGCTGAATTGCCAAGGATAGAATCAGAGAGATTTCGGCAAAAAACCCCTCCCAGAATTGCTGTAGATTATTACATTCGTAAAATATATGCAGCCATCCACCATCACCCTCTTTATTACAACGGAAACATTGATTCGGGCTTGTACGAAACATTTTAGACAATCTCAGGGGTGTATAATACAATAACCATCTGGATAAAAAGTTCATTCTTTTGAAATTAGCGCCTCTAAGTGCTTTATTCGCTAGCTCGCTAAGCTGTTTCCATTCTTTGGTATTAAACTTACAGCCCGTCTCTGAATAAATTTTTTGGAGCCCTTTCGTCAAAATCTCTTCAGAGTTGGCCTTTTGATGAAGTAACTGAGACCAACAACCAACCCCTACCATTTTATTTGCCATCTGCTTAGCGATTTGACATACCGTCTCACCCATCATTGAATAATTAGTTTTAAGAAAATTAACTATTTGTTGGAAAGTCAGAGAGAGGGCAGTGGTCAATGTAGTAGCCTGCAAACGAACCGTTTCCCAGGTAATTAATGTTTCATAATTATAAAAATCCCCGAGCTGGGAGTAACCCAGTTCTTGCCATACCTGATAGAGCCCTCTAGACAGTATAAGACCTCCTACTACACAATCCTGTATAGCGGTGTATGCATGGAATGCAGGGATATTTCGTGACTTAAAAAATAACTGAGTTCTCTCAGCCAGTGTGAGTATCACCTTGTATCTTGTTTTTTTAGGGAGTTTCGCCAGACGTAAAAACACGGGGAGTCTTACAGCACTTTCCTTCAGCATATGTAGCAAATTTTTTTTATCAAAAACTGAATTTTCCTCACCCTATTGGGAAAGTAAGTTAACTAAAGAAGCCTGATAATAAGTTGAAAAATGTGGGAGTGCCAATCCTCCTGATGTTACATCCAATTGTAGTGTAGTTATCTTAACCCAGGGATGTTTATTATTCCATACACACTTCCTGATTATTTGATCCAACTCCTTAAAATAATGATTCGGGATTTTCAAGGGAAGATTAATAAAAAGGAACAAGAACAGTGGAAGCACTGACATTTTAACCATGGAGAGCCTCCCTATTAAGGATAATTGAAGCAGAGACCATTTATCTAATAGCTTTTTCACTTTCGTGAGCATACTAGTATAATTCAAAGAAAATAATTGCCCAAAATCATTTGTAACGTATATCCCCAGATATCTAACTGGACAGTGGAATGACAATTCAAAGAGAATGTCTAGGGGGGAAACACTAATTACAACGCAGGCATTACAATGCAATGCCTTTACTACGCAATGCCTTTACAACGCAGTCAATACAGCGCAGGATCCATTACAATGCATGCCATTACAATGCATGCCATTACAACGCATATACCTCACTGACCAGCACCTTCCCTGAGGTAAGCACCCGGCGGTGTTAGAATAGTAATTTTCATTGTAATGGAATATCGATGTAATGGCTTGCGTTATAATGCCATGCGTTGTAATGGAAGCTGCGTTGTATTGACCACGTTGTAAAGGTATGCTTTGTAATAGTTTTCGTTGTAATGTCATATATTCGTCTAGGGAATATATATATATATATGTGTTAAAAAAAGAACTATTACTGAAATAATCTCAAACGAGCTGCTGTGACTGTAACTAAATTGAACAGTCCCAGCCGTTGCTAAAATGTTTCATTCTTTTTGGCCACTAACAGCCATTTTATGCATTAGTTCTGTAACATCTTTTATATAGCCTTTCAATACTCTTACACAATGAAGCCCTTCTTCTTTTTGGAGCAGGTAAAAAGACCTGGGAGGTTGTCTTGCCCCATCGTCCCTACAAGCTCTCATAGAGTGAAGCTTTGCTTCTGTTGATCGCCTCATAGGGCCTACATTGGCTTCCTCTGGAGGTTAAATTAGGAGTTTAAAACCTGCTTAGGTCTCATCTACAGAAGCATCTACTGTGGGCAATACAAAAATGTATAGTGGCCTCTGGGCCTGCCCATTGCTTACCATTGACTTTCTTGTCAATCTCATTTGCATCCTTCTTATTCCATGGTTTTGCTTCCTCTTCTTGTGTTTGTCCCTCACCCGGACCATAGCTTCTTTACCACCCTTTTGATTGGATTACTTATTGGATGACTTGAATCCTTCCACACATCACATTCAGATAACTATCTTTGTCTTTTTCTTTCACACTCCATGGGAGTGCATGTATTTTTCGTCTCTCTCCTTCGTGTGCTGCTTCTCCCTCAAATACAAGCCCCCCCACATGCTCCGTGTTACTCCCAGCTCCCCCCCCAGCTCTTCCATTGCTTCCACCACCCTGGCTCCTTTTTAATTATTGAATTTTTTCTCACCCCCGCCTCGAGTTCCTCCGCTGGTCCACAGCCGCTCCCCATTACTTCCCTCCTGCTTTCACATCTCCACCGCCCATCCTGTTTTGGTCATTTGATGAAAAGTTTCTTTTAACATTTTTGGGAGTGCCCAGCAGCAAAATGCGATTTTACATTTGTTTAATTTTTTTATTTTATTTATTTTCTATTTTATTTCACTCCAACATTGGCATCTAACATCTTAGAATTTTAAGTAAAAAACTTAAACAAAACCGGGCCTGGTCGTGCCAAATGCACATGCATACATAGTGACGCATTTGCCACATGCATCATCATGCTGGATTGCCGCAGCATCAAGTCTTGTAAGCTCTTGTGCTTGATGACGCATGCACGAATACAAGTAATCGCTCATTTTTCTTTTTGCTGATGCTGCATAGCATCTGTAAAAAGCAATTCTTTGTCAGATGCATGAGAGCATCTGTAAAAACCAGTGCAAAGCCAATTGGTCAAAAAGACTAGGGGCCAGATGTACGACCGTTTTCTTGCATGCGAAAACCTGGTTTGGGACCCGTTTGCGCATGCAAAAAACAAATGGCCCATGTACTAACCCTATTTAACGACTCGCAAATGACTTGCAACTCGCTAAATAGGATTAGCGACTCGCTATTAGGAAGGGGCGTTCCAAGGGCGTCCCTTCCTAATAGTGAGCCTGAACCCTATGTACGACTGTTTTGCGTCCCCAGGGGACCCCTTCCCCTTTGTGAATGCAGGGGAAAATATTTTTTAGGGGCAGGCAGTGGTCCCAGGGACCACCACCTGCCCTTAAAAAATGAAACGAAAACGTTTCATTTTTCTTTTTTTAAATGCAACCCATTTTCCTTTAAGGAAAATGGGCTGCATTTTTTTTAAAAACTCCTTTATTTAAAAGCGGTCCCAGACAGGGAGGTCTGCTGAGCCCAGCAGGCCACCAAACCTGGGAGGGCCACCCATTCCCAATGGGGACGCAAATTGCCAGTGCCTCATTAATATTCATGAGGCATGCAATTTGCGACCCCATTGGGAATCGCAAACAGTGTCTGAGACACTGTTGTACATTGTGATTTGCAACTCGCAAATTGCGACTCGCAATTTGTCGCAATTTGCGAGTCGCAAATCACAATGGTCGTACATCTGGCCCGAGAACTGTTAGCTTTGCCAATGCTGGGTTTTACGTCTTTGGCTACTTTTCCTTTGTCTGATGCCTCATGCCACTTTTCAGTGCAGTTTGAAACTGCATCTGCACATCTCCAACATGAGTTTGAGCTTGATGAGTTTGAGCAGTTATGTAACAGAAGACTGAGTGTAACTTCCACCACATCCTGACCTGCACGTGTGGAAATCTCACTAGCTCCTTCACTATCTGGACCTCTCGCTGAACTTCCTGAATTTAGCTGCACAGTTTTCTGGTGAGACTGTGCAGTGTTGAGCAGTGGCGGCTGGCACGGATCGCGGGCAGCGGTGCGAGGAGGGGTTTGGGGTGGAAGGGAGAGGAGGGGGGAATGTCATTTTTTTTCTTCAACTAACCTTATCGCCGCATGTCGCTCCTCCGCGTCAGGACTCGGGAACCAGGAAGCAGCCAGGCTCCTCTGACCAATCACAACCATGCAATGCAGTGTTGTGATTGGTAAGCACCCTGGCTCCCCTGACCAATCACAACGCTGCAATGCAGCATTGTGATTGGTCTGAGCAACGTGGTTTGACGCTCAGCCAGGAACAGGGAGCCTGGGCACGTTCTCAAGCAGGCTGTAATGCAGCTTGCGTGGAGAACAAAGAAAGTGCGCATGACTGGCCAGCCCGAGAGGGCCGGCCAAACAGTCATGTGCACTTAGGAGTGGGCAAACCACTCCTTCCCTGCCCTGCTCCGAGAGCAGAGCAGCCCCGGCCGCAGGAACAAATAAAACGATAATAACGTTCAGTTATTATCATTTTATTTTTCCTTTAGTTGCACTGCTTAAAAGCAGTGGGCCGACGCTCCTCCACCATAGCAGAGGAGCCGCCACTGGTATTGAGAACAATTAATGCTTCAATAAAATGGGTTAAAACAGCTGCCTCAGAGTGTCAATGCTAAGTATTATGCCCGGGCAAAATCTGTGTTACACGGGCACAATCTTGCATAATTGGGTAATTTTTAGTTACTCTTGTTACACGAAATTCCCCAAATTACACTATAATGTCACTTTGCATAATTACCCACCAATTATGGTAAGAATTTACTGCAGGCGCACAGGAAGCATGCAAATGACAGACCACCAGTGCTTTAAATGGGCCGGTACTCACCGGTACTGAGTACCGGCACTTCCAAATTTTCTAGCCGTCAGTACCGGCACTTTTCTTTAGTCAAGGACAGTACCGGTACCCTGATTGATGGCATGACAGGCTAAGGTTTGCTATCGCCTCGAATGCAGGACAAATGCCGCTCTGCATCTCACAGTCGCACTGAGCCTCTGAAGTAGACTTTTGCAGGAACGCTGCCAACGTCCAGTAGCGCCTATTAGAATTTCCCCACACTGCAGGGGTTTGGGAGGGCTTGCATCACGCTGTGATCAACAGGACAGGGTCTAGGCAGACCCTGCACTGTTGATTAGGCGTCAACAACCATTCTGCTGCAAGCCCCCCTCGTCCCTCCTTTCAGTCAGGTGCGTGAAATAGCCAGGCCTGGGGCTGCCGGTCAGTAATCCAGTCCATTTAAGGTATTGCACTGGCCATACGAAAGCGAGTGGCAGCCGGTTTTCTTATGTTTGTTTTTTTCAGCGCAGGAGCTGCTTTCCTTTGTGTGCCCCATCAACACTAATCGCTGCATGTATATAACAGCGAAGGGCCCATGGGTGTGAAGGTAGCCCTGCCCAAAGAGCAATGAATAGCAGGGAACGCTGCAACACCCCAGGAACTGGATCTGGTTTGGGAAAACCGACATGAACATAGAAGGAAGGGGGAGGGAGGAATGTAAAAAAAGTGAGGTGACAGCTGAAGTTAGAATTGCCACTTTTTTCAGCTAAAAATACCAGATATTTGTTCAGTTTTGAAATGGGTCCTTAGAAATTGTATTTTAACACAAATACGTGTAAAGTAAAAAATCTGCTGTATTTCTTGAGGTAATGGGTTTAGCTATTGATGAACCACAAGCAATTATAATCGAATTGCCTCTTTTAATGCCGGGAAGCAGTCTGATAAAGAGAGATAAACTAACCATTAGCCTGAAATTTAGTTTAAAAAGCTGCCTTGCAGAATTTACAGGGCGCGACGGAGCGTGCGCGCACACAGTCACACACACGTGCAGTCACACACACATGCATACAGTCACACATACACATGCACACAGTCACACATACACACGCACACAGTCACACATACACACGCACACACACACACACACACGTTCACAGCTTGGAAATAGTTTTGTACTTTTGAAGTGAAAAAATGATTTATGCTTTTATTAACTGGGAAAAATATCAATCCTGATTTAGCAAGTTTTTTTTTTCTTTTCAAGTCTTTATTTAAAACTACAGGCCTCAACAATAAGTGTGCTTTATCAACACAAATAATGAAATATAGGGCAACAAATTACTGGCCAGGTGGCAAATGTAGGGTATGGGTACATCATGGAGGAGAGAAGATGAGGCAAGTGGAGGAAAAAACAGTGACAAAATGTAAGAGACTTGTGCAGAAAGTAAGCTAGAGGTGGCAGTAAGAGGGGCAGAACCAGGGAGAGAAGGTTGGAGGCTGGGTAGAAATGAGAGGTGAATCGAGAACGGAGAAGAGGTGTGGATGTAAAGATACTGAACCAGCAAGAGACAGGAAGAGCCTGGCCATAGGGAAAAGGGCAGAGCCATGCTTTAAATGGGCCGGTACTCACAGGTACTGAGTACTGGCACTTCTTATTTTTACCACTGTTAATACCGGCACTTCGCCACTGCCTAGCAGAGTACCGGTACTCATGAAAAGTAAGCTCATTGGCTGCTAGTGCTGGTGAGCACTAGGCTGTCCGAGAAGAAGCTGCCTCCGACAGCCAAGGCGCTTCTGTAGTCCTTAGCTCAGCAGCTTTTGTGTATATGTCTACTTGTTTCTTTGTGTGTGTGCGCACGCTTGAGGATATACAGCATTGTGCCAAACAACAACAAATAACGGTATGACATTAAGAAGTTTCAAATATTACAAAACAAGGACATTTTTAACATGTTATGCTGTTTAGCTTTCATTTTGTGTAATGATGTAACCTGTTTTGTTAACATAAATGCATTTCCGTTGTGTTTTGATATGTGCTGCAACTGGTATAGAAGTTATGTATCATCATATCTTGGTCTTAGCCCCGCCCACTTGCCACACCTCTAGTTCACTTTAATGAGTACCTGCACTTATTTTTTCCCATTTAAAGCACTGCAGACCACAGTGGCTGATGTTTGTTGTGCTTGTGTTTTTCGCACTACTATTTTTAGAGTAGAATGCATCCTTGCATCCAAAAATGAATGCAAGGCCGCATTTTGCACTAAAATATAGTATTGGGTTTGCTTTTTGTGTAATTACGCACAGTTTTTCCAGGATTTTTGGAAATATGTAAATGCAAATTTTGTAGATTTTGTACACCGCTACTAGGTATCACCAAACATCATAGAGAGGCCTGGAAACTGGGCCTGTGTCGCAGAAGATGTGTGTGAACATGACTTAGCCACTGTGAATGCCAGGGTCTCAGAAAGGTATATCAGGTTCATGCATAAATTCATCTTTGAGGTCAGTTGAATGAGTACCATTGAATTGTGTATTGATAATTGAGTCTAACGAGTGCTACATACAGTCACTATTATTAGTATTGCTGTGCACTGCCTCAGAAGTCCTCTCATTCCTGTCATAGAAAGGGAAATGCGCCAATATAACGTTTATTATTTTACGGAAGGCCAGAGCCCTCTGTCAGACAGCAGAACACCTGGCGCCCTTGGTTTCCTTCCTCCGTGCGGAAGTGACGTCACGTAAAAGCCCAGACATTCATCTGCCTCGCGCAAAATCATCAGGATGTAAGCAGAAATCGGTTTAATGTCAAACTGCAAAGGTTCTTTCTTCAACAGGCAAAAGGTTTTCAAATAAAAGCTAGAAAACAGCTGCTTATTGGTCTCACGCAGCTGCCAACAGAATCTGCCAAATAATTTTGTAAATCTACTCCAGGTGTTTGGAGGGCCTCCCAGATCATTCGAAAGATCTGTCCATCTCAAGGTACAACCTGGGGAGACAGTCGAGCAACAAAGGCAGCCCCCGTCTGTGCTTATATCTAGTCAATGGAGCCTTACCCAGGGAACCCTGACCAACGAAGCCGCAGACGGCTGTAGCTGGCCAGTGTTTAACTAATGTGCCTGGTTGATGTATAAGGAGTATGGGCCTAATTATGACTTTGGTGGTGTGGCAGTGGGGCCGCCACCCCGCTCCCACAACCCAAAGCCCACTGCCGGCCTCCTTCCAGATTATCAGTTTTCTCGGTGCCTGGCGGATGGTCCCACAGCAGTGCCTTTCAAAAAGGCACTGCAATGGACGCGCCAAAGCCCGTTCCTGCACAGCATGGACTCTGCAGTCCATGACGTGCAGGAAAGGTGGTGCATGCACACAGGGCGGCACAACATGTGCCCCCCTGCATGCGTCCCCATGGCCTAAGGTCCCTTAGTTCCCTCACCGCCAGCCTTTTCATGGCGGGTTCACCATCATGAAAAGGAAGGCAGTGAGGAAACTTGTAATATGCTTGGCAGTGCCGCAACAGCACCTCCAGCATATTACTGGTTCCCCGGTGTTTGTAGCGGACCTGCGGCGCTCCGACTGCCAAACTCAAAATCGGGCATTCCGACCGCTGGTACGATGGTAGCCGCGTGCCGCCACTGGAATCAAGCTATCCTGGCTGAAGAGGGGTGAAACCCCGAAACCGGTCCTAGGATGCTTGTTTCCAGTCCAGGGAGGACCTGGCTTGGCAGTTCGGGCTGGACTGTTCCCATGAGGCACAGGGTCAAGACTGATTTGCATATGGCTGGGTTCAAACTGGAATGGCATGTTGAGCAAAAAAACGATGGATTTAGGCCCAGATCTCTGTACTGGGGTGAATGTATGACATTGTTCTGCATTCTGTCCATCAACTGTTGTTTTTGCAACTGCGGGTTGGCAGTCGTACGGACCGCCAAACTTGTAATCACCCCCTATGTGCTTTCTAAAAAAGCGATCAGTGGAAGGACACAGTAATGCATCCATGCTCCAGGAGCTAGGTGAGCTGCCCTGTGGAGTGCTCCTGTCTTCTATTATTTTAAGTCTTAGAACCATGTAGAAACTAAGCAGCCAGTCAGATTTATAAGTTACATTCAGTGACAGAGGCCCTAGTGCAACGAAGAAAATGGCTGCATTTCGGCTGCGCTTCGCTGTTCGAATAGTAAATTATAGCAATAATCAGAATTTGGTAGGCTCCTCAAGTCTCTAGCCTCGGTGCCACTGCACCTGCTGCACTAGTGGAAGCTACGCCCCAGGGTACATTCTGAGCGCAGCGATTGGAGAGAGGTACTAAGAGTTATTCTAAATAAACAAGAATGTATTAGCAAGTTTAAGAATAGTTCTGAGCATCTTTTAAGTATTGGAGTTCTATGGTCTGAAAAATGCTCTGAAATCCCCTAACTGAAGAACTGTCAGCACTGTATCTTGTGGGGCTAGTGACCCGCGATGGTCTTGTTCTCTGCAGTGGGTTAAGGTAATTCAGGGCTGGATCGGATCAAAAATAGGCCGTGGCACCCCAAAAGAAGTGGCCCACATCCGGGGATCTTGACCTCTCGTGAAACATTGTTTATTTATTAACCTCGATGTCTACGAGTTTAATGTAGTGCATTATAAACCGCATGAGAAGCCATCTCTCATCTAGTTGCTTTCTTTTCATCAACTCTGCTCTTTCCTCTTCTGTCACCCTCACTCCCTGTTTTTCTACCCTTTCTTCTTCCATCTCTTGTCGCATCTTCATGTTTGTCTCCCACTCTTCTAACCCTGCATCCCATTTCTAAAACCCCCTTCTCCACTTCTCGCCCCTCAACTTCCATGGCTCCTGCCCATCCATTGTCACCTCTCCCAGGCCTTGTCCTCCTCTTCCATCTCTTGCCCATCCTTCTTTCCTGTTGGTCAGCTCTTCTCCCATGTTCTTTTCCCTCTTCTTCCATGTTTTCTCCCATCCCGTTTCTCCTATGTGCCTCCAGTCTTTGTGCCTGATAGGCATCCATTTCAAAGTTGTTTTTTTAATTAGTGCCAGGTCTAAGGCCCACTTGAAGCCCTGGGATTGACTACCCTCACCCCTGATGCTGGGCCCTTTAGCGTCGGTTTTCCCCGATTCCAGGGAGAAGACTGCAGACATTTTCCACCTACTCTGTGCCGGCAGAAAGTATCAGGAAAACAGCCTATCAGGGTCTGGGTGAAGAGGGAGTTTGGTGGGGCCAGGATGAGCTCAATCCTGTGTGTGGGCGCATTTTCTGTTCACCGTGCTGCTGCATGCGTTGGATCCATTCTATTGAACTGCCCACAGCCCCTGCAGCAGTGACGACAGGTCTGTGTCTCCAAGCCCAGAATTATAAGGTCCAGAGTTAGCAAACCTAATAATTCCAAGCCCGGAAACATTTATCAGTGCTAGTTGGATAATCCCACATAGAGTTATCACTCCAGATGAAATTACGCCGGTTGTTACGAGGGCCTAAGTTTAACAGAACCAGCATTGGCATTGCTGAGCATATAGGGTTCTGGTTCACTTTACTGAGCACACGCCTCACTCATGTCTACAATGCAAACAAGATAAACTATTTCCTATTTGGAGGATTATTTTTTGTTATTAAGATCCGCATGTCCTCCTGGACGAAGGACCGAGGCTAGTTGTGCAGCAGTTTGACCCACTAGGATTCATGGACACGTGATCGGGATAGACAGGGATGGGAGCCGCGCTAGTCCTTCACGACCTCTCTGCAGTGTCCATCACCGTGACCCATTCCACACCTTGAGGCATTTGACTGTCTTTGGACAGGTCCCAAGTCGGAGATAATCCTGGGTTGATTCTTTCTTAACTAGTTGGACACCCCAAGGTGTCCAGAGGGCGCCTTCCCTGACCCTGTGATCATTGATGGCTATCTGACGACCACCTCCTCTGTTCTGACCCTTCCGTGCCGGAGAATCAATGAAGCTTACTGAAATGAAGTACAGACGGCTGCAAGTAAGTACTACGTTTATTTTGTCCTTCCAAGGCGACTCCCAGGCAGCAACTGCCGTCCGAGGAACAACCCATTCCAGAATAGAATCCTCATAGCACGAGCTCACACACGAGCTCCCAGTACATTCCACAGATCCCAACACACCCCCCTTCCTTCACAATAATGAACAATAAAACAAAATAAATTAAAGAGATGAGCAAATAAAGAAAAAAAAAATGGAGAAAATATAGCATAGCAAAAAGACATAACTTCTAATAAAATGCTACAGCAATATAAGGCAGAGAAAGTTGCAAGGTAAGACATTACGACATCTTGTAATGTTGAAATTTGGAAGGAACAAATTTCAATCTTGTGGATGCACATCTTGCGGGAACATGGCTAGAAAGAACACGTTCCCTTCCATGAACCTCAGTGGGTACTACCACAGAGGAGGAGTGAACACCAAATTTCTTGTTGACATAACCCAGCATGGACTCGGGTACCACAGAAACAGCACTTTTGATCCAAACCTTCCCATTCTCCAACACCACAACGTGATCTTTCACCGCAGACACTCTCTTGGGAGCAAAAAAACGAGACTCGCCTTTGCGAATAAAACCAGGTCTCTTGATTCTCACCCAATCACCCACCTTCACAAACAAGGTACTACGAACCCCAGGCCTAGTATCATACTTTGCTTGAGCGGCAGCCCTGATATCTACCACCTCAGCCAACTTCCCCATGTCCACCACTCTCCTGGACATCCACTCTTTGTTCAATTTAGAGCCCGCTACTCTCCCCCTTAGTTAGGTAAAGGGAGCTATCCCAGTGCTAACATGTGGGATGGTCCTCACAGCCCATAGCATGTCACTGACAGCTCGCCGCCAATGCAAACTATTGACTAAGGTCAGCTGCAAGTGTTCTTTAATGACACGGTTGAAGCGCTCAACTAAACCGTTGCTGCGGGGGTGATATAGAGACGTGCAAATGTGCTTCACACCAATGTCTTTGAAAAAGTCCTGCATTTCACTGGAGACTAACTGGGTTCCATTATCCGACACCAATTCCTCAGGAAAACCTTCCCTGAGGAAAACATCATGAAAAAAATTGATGATGGACAGAGAGTTGGCATTGTCTACAAATCGGACCTCAGGCCATTTCGACATGTAGTCAATAAGGACCAAGGCATATTTGGGAGAACTTCCAATGAGCCCGAAAGGGCCAGCAATATCAAAGGCTAATTTGGACCATGGGGCGTTCTTAACCACCACCGGTTCAACAGGGGAAGGATGAGTCACTTGAGATTTGTTACTGGTGACACAAACACAACAGTCGCAAACATAATGTTCAACATCCTTATCTAACGCGGGCCACCAAAAATCCTGCCTGACCCTACGTTTCATGGCCCGAATTCCCGGATGACCTTCATGGGCTAAATCCAAAATTCTTTTGCGCATAGACAAGGGAACCACTAGCAAACCACCTCTCCTCAATACTCCATTAACCACAGATAACTCCTCACTAACTCTCCTGTAAGGAACCAGCTCAGAAGGGCAATCTTTGACATTAGGCCACATTCCGGCTAAAAGGTTGATGACCTTAGTGAGCACAGCATCCTCAGAAGTACCATCCAGCCACTCTCGTTCAGAAAGAGCACCACCAATAGTGTTCTCCAAAGAACAAACTATTTCCAAATCGTCATGCGCCAACACATCCTCATCACATGAAAGTGGTAATCTGGACAAGCAATCAGCAACATGATTCTTAGCCCCAGCCACATACTCGAGACGTTAGCGAAACTCATTCAATCTGTATTGCCATTTGGAGATGCGTGGCGTTGCTCTGCCACCACCTTTAGTGGTAAAAAGATCAACTAAGGGCTTATGATCCGTTCTCAAAGTAAATTCGTTACCCCACAACAAATTCTTGAAGTGTTGGACTCCCCACCACATGGCCAAAGCTTCTTTTCGATGGTCGAGTAGGTGCTTTCGGCACCCCTTAACGTTCTCGAAGCAAAAGCTATTGTCTCTTCCCGGCCATCACCTCTTTTTTGCATGAGAACTGCTCCTAGACCAACATTGCTTGCATCAGTAGATATGATGCATCGATCATTGATGTCAAAGAGTTTAAGGGGACCAACATGTACAATCTCCTGTTTGATTGACTGAAAGTTGTTATTACAGCCGTCATCACACACATATTTAACATTCTTTTTTAACAAATTACGCATGGAGGCAGTTTTGCTGGAAAAGTTGCTAACAAATTTGGAGTAGTACTCCACCAACCCCAAATAAGAGCGAAGCTGATCTTTGTTCACAGGTGTAGGTGCACTCTGATTGGCTTCTATGAGCTTCAACTTGGGTTCAACCCCTTGTGTGAAATATGATGACCAAGGTAATCAACACCCTCTTGAAGGAATTTACACTTGTCAACCCTTAGCGTTAAGCCACTAGATCTAACTATGCTTAAAACATGCTTAACCCTCTCATCGTGTTCCGCCTCAGTCTTCCCATATATCAGAATGTCATCTTGAAAAAACATGACACCAGCAATGCCCTCAAACAAGTTGTTCATCAATCTTTGGAACACAGCTGAAGCGGAGGCAAGACCGAAAGGCATGCGTATGTAACGATAAGCCCCCTCAGGTGTGACGAAAGATGTGAGGTGACGGGATTCCCTGCACAGCTCAATCTGATGGTAGGCTGAGGAAATGTCTAGGGAGGTAAAGAACTTGGCACCCCCCAACGTAGCCAGCATTTCATTGATGTTGGGAAGGGGTTGACGATCAACCCAGATGTTGGCGTTGAGGTCTCTCAAGTCCACACACATTCTCAGAGATTTGTCGGATTTGCGTGCTAATACAATGGGAGCCAACCATTCAGAACCTTCAATAGGTTCAATAACCCCAGCTGCACATAGACGTTCCAACTCAAGCTTAAGTTCACTCCACAGACTCAAGGGTACTTTGCGTACCTTATGAGCAACAGCTTTTGCACCATCCTTGAGAATGATGCGATGTTGAAAACCCTTAAGTTTACCAAGCTCACTCTTAAACACATCAGGATAGATATGCATCCACTTGTCATTAGCTATTTGGGCAACAGTAGGGGCACAGGAAGAATCAGGAGTAGGTGCATCGTAAAAGTGAATTAGTGCATTACGGGACACCACCATATCGGGATGATTTGGGTCCAGTATAATGTTAAGGGCCCCCTGCTCATCCCACCCCAACAGGTTTGCCCCCTCTTCTACCACAAACACGGTTCCCATTGTCAGATCGGCACCAAAAGCTAGACTTGCCACTAATCTTCCTAATACATCCACTCTTTTACCCCCATAAGCAAAGATCTTGATGTTGGACTGTTGCAATTGGAGACCCTCAAGTTTACCAAAATCCTTCACGTTGATGAGGGTAAAAGGAGAGCCAGAATCAGCAAGAAAAGTAAGGCCAACTCCATTTACACCGATTTTGAATGAAGGAGATTTCCTCTTCAGAGACCCACCCAAAGAAGATAGTTCTACAACACCTTCAGTATGTGACAATGAGGGAGACAACATTAACAACTCATAATTCTCATCATCGGAATCCAGCGGGTCCTCTGCAATGGCCTTCACTACTTGTGAGGGATTTTTCTTAGCCGTGACAGCCTTACACATTTGAGAATGACCCTTTTTTCCACATTTATAACACGTTTGGTTTAAGGCAAAGCAAAATTTGGCATTTCCTAAGTGGGATTTGCTCCCACAACGGAAGCACATGGCTTCACTTTGTTCACTTCTGGATTTGGAGAAATGTGTAGTCGGGCGCACAACATTGGTGTTGGACCCCTTCAACGATTTAGCAATAGGTTTGGCATTTAACAATTTGACTTCACTAGATGAGGCTGTACAGCTCATTTCCTTTACACAGAATTGAGAATGTTCGATACTCTTGGCCAACGTGAGTGCAGTCTCTAAATCAGGATCATCTGAAGATAATAACTTTTCTTGGATTTTCTTGTTAGACGTCCTTTCAATTAATTGGTCGCGAATGATTTCATCCCTAAACTCCCTGTAGTTGCAAGTAACCGCTAGACTTCTAAGAGCAGCGACAAAATCGTCAATGGACTCACCAGGAATTTGAGCGCGTTGTAGAAACTTGTGGCGCTCGAGGACAACATTTCTTATGGGACTGAATCTTTTGCTCAAAGTTTTTACAATGGAGGCATAATCGTCGACAATGAAGGAATCACCATCATCACCACCACTTACACGAGTGCTTACCATTTCCAAAGGTAAAGTTTTCAAAATGTTCCTACCCTCAGTGCCTAAATTGTAAATTAACAACGCTTTCTTCTTTTTCGAAGTGAAGGTTTCGCCATCAATAGCCTCTAAATATGCATCAAATGTATCCTTCCATTGTTCCCACTGAAGAGGTGGGGTACCTGCAGATTGCAAAAAGTGTGGAGGTGCGGTAATATGATCCATGACATGGCGTGGGTGAGTTGCTGCCCAACGTCAACACAACAATACTAAAATAAGAGAAAGAAAAACAAAACACAGTTATAAATGGTTTTAAAATGAATGAGTGGTGTGCGCATCACCGGGTGCGCAAATAGTAGAATAATGATGTAAGAGTCTGATACCTTAAAATAACTTGGAATGTATGGCTTTGCAGTAAGCCCAAGGTGTGGCTATGCAGATAATAAGTAAAACTGTGCCTATCAGCAAAAGCACGACAGGCGCGTCGGGAATCCTCGCAAAATGTGGCAATTACAGATAATAATTAAGGCTGTGCCTATCAGCGAAGGCATGACAGAAAATTCAGGTAGTGACAACTGAAGAATATTACTCAAGCTGTGCCTATCAGCGAAGGCCTAACAGGCGTGTTTGGAATCCTCACAAAATGTGGTTTTGGCAGATAGTGATTAAAGCTGTGCCTATCAGCGAAGGCACTTAGGTGAGCGCAACGGTGTTTCAAGGAGGTATGAGACCACAGCTGTGCCAATCAGCGAAGGCACGACAGAAAACTTTGCGTTGGAGATCTTCGTTGCCGGGCAACACAGTGCCGAGAAATGCCCAAAATGGCCGCACGCAGCGAGATCACGCAGCGCGGATCGGCGCCCGGCAAGTCAGGCAGGAAATTCTTCAACGATGCGCGTCATGCGCAGTGCATCCAAAACGTCACAGGGGAGGCGCGAGGCGCGAGGAGCTCACTACAATCGCGCGCTCCCGTTGCCAAACAGTGACAAAAGTACATGAAATGGAAGAGATGATCGGGACCAAAACCGGATCAGGATCAGGACCAACCTCCCAGGAATTTCCAGCGACGGGAGGCAATCGAGGAACAGCCAAACGTGGACAGCACCAGAACAGAGAAGGAGGAGCCACGCAGGACCGGTCAACAGTCAGCAGGTTCACGGGAGGCCGAGGACAGGACAACTGGTCAACTCGTCGCCAATGAAATGAAGTACAGACGGCTGCAAGTAAGTACTACGTTTAGTGTGTCCTTCCAAGGCGACTTCCAGGCAGCAACTGCCGTCCGAGGAACAACCCATTCCAGAATAGAATCCCCATAGCACGAGCTCACACACGAGCTCCCAGTACATTCCACAGATCCCAACACTTACGCAGAATGGGGAGACATGATCAA
Source organism: Calotriton arnoldi (assembly GCA_963921515.1). Lineage (NCBI taxonomy): Eukaryota > Metazoa > Chordata > Amphibia > Caudata > Salamandridae > Calotriton > Calotriton arnoldi. Next base: position 925,145 of record CAWUFW010001624.1, on the reverse strand, counting down.
GCTTGGTAAGTGTGAGTTGTACACGAGTGACGTCATCCTGTATCCGTTGTTGGTGACTTATCAACTTGGTCCAGAGGCCCAAGTAAGTGTGGTCACCAAAATCCAGACAGGAGGAGATAAAAGCGTTCACCACACGATGTTGAGATGGACGACTATCAAGGGGGCATCTTTGATGCCAAAGTTGGGATGAGTGTACATGGTTTATATAACCCATAAGAACATCCAGGCTCCCTACTGACAACAAAAGGGCATTTAAAATAAGGTAAAATGTCAGAGGTCACCCAGAATATTTCCATTTAAGGAAGGATGCTGTAGCCACGTCCCACACGACTGCCAACTCTCTGTCTAGGTTCAAGGATGGTCCAACCTCGGGGGCAGCGTGCTCGGACTCCGAGGACCGGGGTTGGTGAAATCAATCAACATCACTTTATTGAATATAAAAGGCATTTGTTTGGTGCAACACTGTTTCTTTTAAAATTTGCAAAGATTATTTTTTGCTGATTGTTAGGTCTGTCATTAGCAAAGACCTTTTGATTTTACTAAAATGATATATAAAATATACCTACTTTTAGAGGCTTTCAGCCAGCTCTCTTAACCCATTGGTCTGGTATTGTTTCATTCATATTTTTGTTCTGCTTATTACAACATTGCATGGAGCAATAGCTCAGCCTACTTCAGCCATTGGCTAACTTCTCTATGAATGACAGCGTTCTTCCCTTGCACAAGGAGTACAGTCATAGACATGGCAATGCGTATGTTTTTGAGACCATAAAAATGTTTTTCTTATCGCCACTGATTCTTTTATATTGGCAATAGGCTAGGAGCTCAACCAACAATAACAATTTTACAAAACTCCTCACAAACAAGCACTGCTAAAGCTAAAAGACCTGTAGCCAAAGCCAGACCCATTGGTCTTGCCAGTGCTAGTTTCACAGTACAAGTTGGGCGTTTCTACTACGAAAGCAAGCCTTGACTGGTGTTGTCGCATTCTTAACCGTGTCATTTCTGAGTTTAAAGTTTCCCCCTACGATCCTTCTTTTATTGTGGTCAGTTTTATGTTTACATTTGCTTAGTTAGTTTTGTAATACCCGCACTCTGACTGTTCCAAAGTCCCCTCCCACCCCGCTTTTAATTACAGCGCCGATGAAAAGAAGGCCTGGCTTTAGCCTGCTAATGCCTAGATTATGCTGACGGGGGAGTAATGCATTCATTCTGTAATAAATTAATCCTCGGAGCTGAATAAACATGCTTGAGAGATTAGGTATTAAATTACTAAAGAGAGAAATATATAATTCATGAAATCTAATACGTAGGCCATTCTAGAGAACGGCGTCTAAAAATAGCAGCGATTCGGCCCCTGCTGGTCTGTTTTTGCCTTGAATTTGTGCGCAGTCCGTCGGTGGAGATGCACGTATAGGACCCATCGTTCGACGTAATACGTGTCACAAAGTCCCTAATGAGGCGGCTCTCCGAAACAAAAGATAATGCTGTTAATTTACATACCTTCTAGAAGGTTCTACATTGAAATTTACCAAAGTATTAACAGCGAGTTCTCAGTATATTGATTTTAAAGTGATAATCAGAAATAGCGGATGTCCAAAGTAATTTTTTAGAGTAAGGATTATTTCAAATGTTAGCATTTAATCACCCGTTTCAATGTTCATGTTTAACTTCCGGAGGTTTTATTGGCATTATCATGACGTGCTTACGAAAAAGCACTTCAACGCCTCGTCAGTGGTAGTAAGCGCTATATAAATGCAATTACAATACAATACAATACAATGCTTAACTTGATTAAAAAAAAAGAATAATAGGTTGAAATGTTCTTCTTCTGAGCCCACTGCCGGTTCTGCAGAATGCTGGATTTACTAACTCCCACGGCTGCCTGGTCTTGATTCCACTTCCTGCCTCTTTCTTCCACCACTGACACTTGTATCTCTTTATCGCATTCCGGCAGTGTATCATCTCTGTCTTTCCCTTGGTCACTGGTTTCCTGTTTATCTTTTTCTCCATCTCCTGCATTCCTCTTTCTTGCTGGGTCAAAGTCTGATGATGAAAAACAAGCCCTGGTCCCCAACTCTGAGTGCCGGTGCTCACCACCTGCAACCACCGGCACAAATTAAGCACCGACCTTACACCTTAACTGAAGGCTCAAAATCTATGGCGTTCCCAAGCTATATAGACCACTCTGTTGTCACGAAATGCCGAGACATAGTGAGGCAAGTACATGCTTCAGTATATGCGTGAGTATTACATGTATATATAGGCCAGCAGCTCTTCGCTTTTGTGTGAAAATATTTTACTCTAGCATGTTTTGTAACCGAAGAAGGTTCATCTATGTTGTGTTATGAGAGAAGGGCTTTGGCTGTGTGTGATTGGCTGGTGAGGTCTGTCCATCAGCAGTGGGCACCTCATTGGTCAGAATTACAAAGTGGTTTGAACGTGGGGAGAATGTGCCAGTGTCGGTTCAAAGGGAGCGGGACCCTGGTGGAAGAAATGGGACACTATGCTGAGTGCAGGATAACTCTGTCGCTGCAGTATGGCTCTACGAAGGCGGCTCTGGTCTGGGGCCATGTGTCTTGGGTCGAGCCCTCCACGACATAATTTCTTCAGCAATGGGTGATGCCTCTGACTCTGAAGTAGGCGGAGAGTCTGACAGGCTAAATTTAGATATTGTCTGAGGATCTGGAGGCTGTATAATGCTGCTTCAAGGAGCTTTCAGATTCGCTGCAATGGCTGAAAATACAAGTCTACGACTGGCACGTATGGCCTAGTGAGAACGAAGATGTGTGTATGCCTGCAAATAGGTTAACAATGCTTTTATGACCTTACTACAGTTCATATGATATTAGAAACAGAGTATTTGTGTAGGAAGCTAGGTTTCTGTTGCAGTAACCCCCCCCCCCCCCATTTTTTGCCAGACTACTGATGCACTTTGAGTTGATGTGCCCTGGGTCCCTGCCAATCAGGCTCCCAGAGCCTGTGTTCTTTCCCAAAAACTGTACCTTGTAAACCCAATTGGCACTCTCTGGCCACAGGTCAGTCCCTGGTAAATGGTACCACAGGTACCCCCAGGGCACTGTGACCAGGGAAGGCCTCTAAGGGCTGCAGCACTTATTGTGCCACCCTTAGAGGTCCTGTACCTTTACACTCACACACTGCCTTTGCAGGCTGTGTGTTTTGGTGCAGAACAAAGTGAAGAGTCGACATGGCACACATCCCTGTGTGCCATGCCTACAACCCACTGCCCTGGCATAGATCAGCCACCCCTCTAGCTGGGTGCACTATACCAGTGGTGAGGGTACAGGTGCATGAGCCCTGTACCCCTACAGTGTCTAAGCCAATTCTTAGACACTGTAAGTGCAGTAATGCCATTAAGAGTATATGATGCTGGGAGTTTGTCATTACGAAATCCACCGCACCATAATGGCTTTACTGAAAATTGAGAAGTTTGGTATCAAACGTCTCAGCACATTAAACTCACACTGATGCCAGTGTGGGATTTAATGAAAAATGCACACAGAGGGCATCTTAGAGATGCCCCCTGAAAAACGACTAGCCTCTGGTGGGTTCCCTGACTGATAGACACCAGCCTGCCACCACAAGACATGTTTCTGGACCCCTAGGGTGGGAGCCTTCGCTCCCTGAGCCCAAAAACAAAGCCTTTCCTGGGTGGAGGTGGTCACACCTCCCCCAGGGCAGGAAGAGCCATCTGTGGCAGGGGAGCTTCAAAGGCCTTGCAGCCTTTGTAATGCGAACCCCAGCCTCTCCTGCTATAAGGAGCAGGCCCCCTTCCTGTCTCCCCTCCTTTTCGGCGGGAAGACAGGCGGGAAAAATTTGCCAGCCCAGAAGGTATGCCCACCTCTGCCAACCCCACCCCTCAGGTGGGGGAGGCGAGGTGAAGCCCACTCTTTAGTGCCCACCATCTTGCAGATGGCAGGCACTCCTCAATCTGGATTTGTGACTGTGCTCACTCCCCTACGTGGGGTGAGCACACCAAGGGTGTAGTCACCCTAAGGTCAGTAGCCCATTGGCTACTGACCTCGAGATCCCTAAAACGCCCCCTAAATACAGAATTTAGGGGCAGCCCTGAACCAAGAAGACGGATTCCCGCAACCTAAGAAGAAAAAGGACGAAAGAAGACGCCCAGCAGAGGAGACTGCAGAGAACAACTGACTTGGCCCCAGCCCTACCGGCCCGTCTGCAGTTTCCAGAGATCCTGTGCCAAAAGTCGCCTTGTCCTGCAGCCAGCGACCTCCAGAACCCTGGGAGGACTGACTGCCTTCAACAAAGACTGGATCTCCTGTGAACAGCAGCTCTGTTCAAAAGAATCTCCAAAGCAAGACTCCGAGCCTGCTGAAGACAAAGAAAGCTGATGCCTGGAACCACCACTGCACCCGTCGCGTATGGCTCGAGTTCGAGTGGCCCACCGGTCCCAGCAAGGTCCCCCAGCGCTCCAGAGTCCGAGTCCACCGTGAGTTGACCCCTCCAGGACTCCCCAACGTCGCCTGCAGCCTCTGCACGGAGACCCCCCAACCGCGAGTGGCCCAGTAAAGTAAAATCCGACCTCAAAAGACACCCCTGCATCCAGCTGCCCTGCGCCCTGGAGAAGAGAACCCATGGTGCACCCTCGTCCCCAAGCCCTCCAACTTACCTGCCCAGCTGTTGGTTCCTCTCGGAAGTCTTCCTGGACCGAGCCTGCAGCTGAAAACCAAAACCGAAACCCCCCATTGAAAACAACAGGGCACTCAACGCCAAACCAGCACCCTACACCCAGCCGCCCCTGCGCCGCTGCAGGTGCACTTTTTGTGCTAAACAGGATCCCCCTTTGCCCTGAACTTAACACCAGGAACTTTGCTCCCACAACCCAGTGGCCTGCTCATAAGCAGCCACCAACCAGCGGCCCCCTATCCCCCATTGGATAACATTGAGCCTCAGCACTCTGCACCCGGCCGCCCTAGTGCCGCTGAGGGTGTAACAAGAGTGCATCCTTGACCTTGGGGGAACCCTTGTTCTAACCCCAGAAGCTCAACCCCAAAGACCGATTACTTACCTGGTAACCGTTAACTTCATTTCTCTCCATAGGAACCTATTGACTGTTTTTCTCTGAAAAATGTTGTGTGGAGTTGATTTGTATGGAAACCTAAAAAGGACAATTGTGCAAAACTGTTTTTACTTAACTTTTCTCTAGGAAATGTCCCAGTGTGATATCTAGGCATATCACACTGAGTAGAAAAAGTAATCTAAAAGTAACTAAACAGTAATCTGTACAGTAATTTCAATACCTTGACTTATCTGTATTTCAAACAACTGCATTTGAACTTGCATTCACTTGTAAAAACTGCATAATATTCTGCAAAGCATTTATTTCACTTACCTGTGCCAGGCTTGGCTTGCTTCTAGAAATAAAATAACTTAATAATATTTTTTATACAAACAACATTGGTCTGAGTTCATTCAGTCTTTGAGTGTGTGGCAATCATTTGCTAATTGAGTGTGTACAACAAATGCTTAACACTACCCTCTGATAAAGCCTTACTGCTCGCCCACACTACCACAAATAGAGAGTAAGGTGCTATCTACTTTTACCTCTGCCTACCTTTGGGGTTCCACTGGACTCTGTGCACACTATACCTCATTTTGGTATAGTATATACAGAGCCAGCTTCCTACAATTTGCTACCGCAATGTCCTATTTCTACTGAAACGCGACACAACATAATACCACAGAGTCACTTGAGATTTAGGGCCTGATTCACAAATGTGAGCTTAAACGTTTGTGTAAGTTTACGCTTTTTCAGTATTCACAAAACTGCATTTTCATAGTAAGTTTACGAGTGCGGATACTCCACAGTCGGGCGGAGAACTTCGCACATAAAAAAATAGGACAGTCCTATCGACCTTGCTGGGATAAACACTTGTGATCTACAGACCACTGCATGTTTCAGTGGCAAGCATTTAATTTACCGACCCATCCCACTGGCTTACTGCCACTTTCATCAGCTAACCAGTCCCCTGTGTCTCTACAGCTGGAGATGTCCTTGGCTCTCCTTTGCCTAGCGTTGTGATGAATAATGTACTGGCCCTCCATGGCAGAATACTTTAAAATGTATGCTTTTAAGAACGAATGCTGAGGTCCCCAGAACTGCCACTGCCAAGTAACTCATTATGCAAAATCGTGAATAATACACATAAACATTTTCACATTGGGGGAAAACAGGCTTTTACAGCCCTTTTGAGTCATCATGTCTCCCACATGGAGGTAATGTAAGGGAATTCCGCAGGGGGGCTCCACCGACTGAAATGATCCAGCCCCTCCGATAGTCTTGCAAAGCCAGCAAATGAAGCCTGGAGGGAGTGAGCAGAAAGGAGACCAAGAAAATATGCCCCTGAAATTTCCAAAAAGAGGGACGTAACCTTGGAGGGCTTGATGGCTAAATTGGTTGGCTTTATCAGTTACTGATGCTTTGTTAAGAAGGTTTTCCTGCCCCCGATACAACAAGCTCCCTCAAACTGTATCTCAGAAACTGTTAATTCATGCAGTGGCACACTATCAGCGGCATCACTTAGTATGCAACAGTAGGATGCAAATTTGTTCCGAACGATCCTTTGGTTAGTCTTTCGCGTTGTTCGGATCCTTACCGGCGCATTTGTCAAGGATCGCTGTGTGTGCACTGGTGTCACTGATTACTTACTTTGTAGATGAATTGTCACTTGCCTATTCATCACGGCTAGCGACTACGTGCCTTTCGAGAAGCTGGCTGCTTACGGTAGGTCGTTTCCATTTTCCCGTACCAAGCACGCATCAGACTAAAATAGGATTCACAAGTGTATGTCTTGTGAACCCTTCCAGTCTTCAGAATAGAGGGAATGAACCAAGAGCTACTCCCAATTTTACAAAGTAGTCATTAAGTGTAGATCACTGGAACCCAAATCATAGCATGCCTGGATTACTGTAATACAAGTTACATGCCCTTCCAGAAAACTCACTGGTCAACTTTAACAAATACAGCTTATAATGCAAGATGAGGTCTGAATAGGATAAGACAAGAGCACACGAAAGACAAGGCTTTGTGGAGGGCAGGCCCTGGTCGGATGCAGAAAACAACTACTACTGCCCTACTACAGACACCTGAGGAACCTCAATTAAGCCATTCTCTGACAATCTGAGAGCTGGAATCCAGGAGCAAAGCCCAGGATCAAACATCTCAGAGTGGAAGGCCTCATACTCTGCAGCGCCTTCAACTCTTCCATTCAAGCACTGCTACAACACCTAATCTTCAAAAAGGTTTAAAAAGCAGGCTGGTCATTCTAAACTAGCACTGTGATACATGCCAACAGTGGACTGCTGGATCGCAGAGGGCTGTTTAAGTTACCGGACTCAAATGCTCTCAAACCCCAGCATAAAGTCTTTTTCTGCACCTCACTGTCCACCCTGGGCTCCCTTCCTTCACCCACTGCTACCTTAGACTTCCAAGGGTCCAACCTTCTGGGGCTTCTTAAATGTGCAAAGTCTTCTTGTAGGTGTAGGATGGATGTATCAAACCAGGGGCTAATGACAGTAAAAAGCAGCTCCAAGTGAGGCAGGAAGGACGTGAAGATGTTCGATGCAGCTACACTGAATGAAATAAGACATATTATTGGGTTTAGTTTAGTTGGATTATTTATAGCGCAAAAACATACACCCTTTGGTCCCTTGGTGCTATAACGTTAAGAGGAACCAGGTGCCTGTAGCAGTGTCTCTTGGGGAAAGAGGAAGGTTTTGAGTTTTTTTTCTAAAAAGGAATGGATTTCAGCCCAGGCTGCAGACTGTTCCATAGCTGAGGAGCCAGGCTGATGAATGATGTGCCGTTAAAAGAAGACTTATTGAACCAAGGAATAGTAAGTACATGTGAGGGAGCTGAGCAGAAGATCCTTGAATGGGTGCATTTGATTATCTTAGTTTTACAAATATCAGAAGCTACTCTATTCAAACATTTATGTACCAAACAGAGGGTTTTGTGGGTGGGAAACCAGTGGAGTTTAGATAGAATAGATTTAAGTGACTTGTGGTGGGAAGCGTAAGTTACTATTCTCACATCTTGATTTTGGATGATTTGAAGTCAGTGTAATTGTTGACGCCAAGGTAAAGTGTGTTGCAGTAGTCGTGTCTGGAACTAATGATGATGATTGCTACAGTTTTTATACCTTCTTCAGAGAGAAGGGGAGGTAAAGAGTTCTGCATATGCAGATGTAAAGAGCAAGCAAAGACAACTGCAGAAACCTGGGAATCCTTTATAAGTTTGGTACATGGTTTCAGCGGAAGGGGCCAAGTATGGATGGCCTTAGTAAAGTGGTCCAGGCCAGAGGATCGTTTCCCACCACCATGATCCCCATTTTGTCCATATGGATCTTCAGCCAGTTGTTGTCCATCTATCTTTCTAAGATGCAAAGGCAATCAGCTAGCATTTCCTGATGCACATTAGGACCATTTAGACAAAATATAATTTGGGTGTCATCTGCATGTGTGGAATTGACATCCCAGACTTCTGATTAGCTGTGAGAGAGGTAAAAATAAGATGTTAACCAGATAGTGGTGGAGTATGGATCCCTGAGAAAAGCCAGTGTTTATGGTAGAAAGACACATATACTTGTTGGTTGTTACACTCTGGGACTTACATTTCAAGAAAGACGTGAACCGGGATAAAGCCTTCCTCTGTGTCCCACATGTAGCAAGTCTCGCCGTCTGAATGTTATAGTCGACTGTATCAAAACCTTCTGACAAATTCAATACGATCAAGGCACTAGTGTTATTACAGGTGGCAGCCAGACGAAGATCATTTAGGACTGCTATCAGTGGGCTCGGTGCTTCTGTTTGAACAAAAGCCAACCAGAGTATCATCTAAGGTTTGTTGTTCTTCTAGAAAAGATGATAGTTGCTTGGCCACCAGTCTTGCTAAAATCAGTGCTATCTCTGGAAGAAGAGTGATAGGGCTATAGCAGGCTTCTCCAAAGAGTAGTCGTGAGCTACTGGTAGCTCTTCAGCTACTTCTAAGTAAGTCTCCTCTGTGTAGCCCAGGTTACTAAATTAAAAGCTTTTGCGTGTCTGAATGAATATATGTATACCAAAATTGAAAAGTGTGTATTTGAGAGAAAAATGGGTGTACCTTTAGAACACCTGATCTGATGTTAGGAGAAAAAAATGGTTGCATTTCCAAAATCTATTTCTAGCTGAACTTTGAGTCATAAATCATCTTGTGTTGGGTAGAATTATTATTAATACTATTACCTTGGTGCCATGGGTATTATGGCTATGACTGTTATGTCTTTCCCATGCAAGGGCTTTCCAAATGGACAAATCCTTTTTTATGTCACTGTTGGTAAACATTCCTCATTCACTGTGGTGATCATTGGTGCTAATGTTGCATAGGGGGGCCATAATCTTGTCTGATGTGGTGCCTATTACAACACTACATTACTAATGATATTAGTAGCTTGGGATGACTTTCATTGAACATAAGTAGCTCTGACTAAAGAAAAGGTTGGATTCCCTGAGCTATGGCCTCTGGATTTAGGTAGGGTTTTTTCAGCATGGGGTTTGACTATTCCCTGTTTAAGGTCAGGAGCTCACGGCGAGATGAATAACATGGTAGATAGCCTGTGTTACTTCAGGGATTTACTTATTACTACAGGAATAGGGCCACCTCAGCAGTTCTTCATTAATTGTTGAAAAGAGTCTAATGAAAGGTTGCAGAACTGCTCAAAAGATTGAAAAGTGTTTTGTTTCTGGGCAATCCATGTTGAGGTAAACAGAGGGGTTGATTTATATTGATGCACAGTTTTAAATAATGTTATTTAGCACGAAGGCAGCTAATTCATTACAAAAGGCATAGTGAGGGATGATGTTAGTGTTGTAGGAGAGTTCATTGATAAATGTGAAAGTTCTTTTTATTTGCAGCAGCAAGATAATTAGTTTAGTATTTCTTACAGGCGGTTTGGAGATATGAATATATATATATATATATATTTTATATTGGATAATAGTTTGTTTTATCTCCTGTGGTTTCGTCTTTCATGTGCTGCATATTCTGCTGTCTCTTTAATCAAGGGTGTGCTAGTACCTAATGGCAGTTGTACAATTTTAGTGCAATTCCCCAGTCTGAACATCTTTCCATTAATCAGGCTTGCTCCTGATATACATGAGCATTGTTAAGGCTTCTACACAGACAGCATCACTCTATAAAATATGTATATATGTTTCTAGCAGGGCCAATAAAATGGTGTGGAGCCACTGTGTTGTCTAATTAATCATTGATGTGTCAGATTTACTAAATAATTCACTTTGTGCAGCGTAATCTGCACATTTCAGTACTAAAAGTTGGTTTCCAATAATCAAAAAATTCTAAGATAATTTTATATAAAATTCAAACCACCTCCTGACACTTTTCAAAATGTCACCACCTTATGACTGTTAATTGGGTTTGAATTATGCTCAGGTGGTATTAATACTCCTAATGGGTGGATTGGGACAAGTGTTTTTGTCTACAGCAGGAAGGACATGTCCTACACATTTAAATTAGTTAGAAAGAGTGATGAACTCTTTGTCATGACAATGATTTTCACATTTGATGCCAATTCATGCTAACCTAATTGTCTACGCAAATCTTTAATTATTGTAAGTGTTCAATGAGAATTTAGAAGTCCCAAACTATTTGCATCTCTTTTTAAGGTTGAATGTCTTGGATCTTACCCTGTCAACTATTGAGACTTGTCTGCTTCTTAATGGAAAGGGTATTTCTAAAAGCCCCAGGGTGTGAACACAGAATATCCTGACATTGAGCACCACAGGAGTTTTTGACATATAGCGGTCATGACCAGAAAGTAAGTGATAAACTTTTTTAATTATAAGAAGTATTTCCATGAATGTTTATGTTCTGCTGAGCAGTATATTGTATCAGTTTTCATGAACTATTTTACCAAGGGATAAAGTAAACAATATTGAGGAAATGGTGTTTCCGTACTTTCATGCAAGACAAAATGATTAATTGCTGTTTAATAACATTTTGTATAACATCTGCTAGGTGTTTATCATTTTTATACTCAAGATACCTTTAAACCTTCCACACAATTGGTATTCATTTTTTATCAGTACCTATTGGTATTAAAATATTACAACTGTTAGAAAATAATAACACAGAACGTGCTGCATAATTTGCCTTAAGCTACATAGTAAACCTTATAATTTTTCTTTTCTTGTCACATACTCCAGCTAGACATGCTTCATAACTCGGCCCTGCATTGCTGCATGTTTCCAATGGCCCTAGTTATAGCTACTCCCCACCACACCTAAAAATGTAAAAGTGTAGTCACGCATGGAGTGAGTGGATGGTGGGGGTTTGCGAGAGGGGGATTCGAACAAGTGAAGAAAACGGCATGAAATTACCCTTAATGCGAATTGTGCACACATTTCTTATCTTCTGATATGAGCAATATCTTCTCTTGAGCTTTGTTTACTGGATTATCTACCAAGCTCCTTTGCTCCCTTAGATCGATGCACAATCTTTTCATCTCACATTGCTTGTGTACCTCAGACTTTACGGTCCCCTACCCCCAGCCCTCCTGATACAAAATGTCCGCCCTTTGCTGGCAAAGAACTCCACAACAGCTCAGCTGATTGTATCATCAAATAGTCCCTTCTTTATCAAACCTCGTGATTTACCCAGCGCTGCATGGAGCAGGCTCATCTTCTCAGCACTCTTTGTAGAAGCATGCTGATAATCACATTCCCATTGAGGAGTGCACTCCAGACGCCATGTTTGCTTCTCCTTGCAATATCTTTGTGTCCGCTGCACAGAATTCATCTCTTGGCCTGGAGCGCTCTCCAGACGTAATGTTGACGTTTCCTGAAAAGATCTTTGCATTGACTCAACGGAATGGATTCCCTGGCATGGTCTGCTCTCCGGAACCCATGTTTACTTTTCCTGGCACTATCTCTCTACAGACTGCACCCATCTCCAGGAGTGCTCCCCAGATGCCATCTTAACTTTTTTCGCCTGCATTACCTCTGTATCCCTTGCATAGAATGCTTCCCTGACATGAACTGCTCTGGACACCATGTTTACTTTTCTTCAAATTAACTTTGTATGCACTGCACAGAATGGATCCTCCAGAGCTCTCTCCACACGCCCTACAAGACCTACTTTGGTAGCAGAATTCTGACAGAAGAAAAGTAAGAGCAGAACCTCCCTCATAACATTGTTTTTGCAGTGAGATTGACCCGCAGGCACAGTTGACACATTTTGCAACTTCACAGAGTTGCAGTGTTGACAGCGTTGCACACCTTTGCTGGCACCATTTTACTCCTGCACACCTCTAGCTGTCACCTGATTTCTGCCCATTTAACAGTAGTATCTTCAGGAGTCCCCATGAGCTGGACTATGAACCCTTGGAGGTGCATGGCCTGGTGCTGTGCGGGTGAAGTCTCCTCCCTTTATCACACCCAGTGCTGTCATTCAGAGGCGTGGTAAGGCAGTAGCAGGCTCTTCCTATTGTCAGTCCTTCCTCTACCTCACCACTGAAAGACGTATCTTCGACTCCTTTACACCCTGGCAAAGGCAAGATATTTAGGGTGAGACGCATCAACGGGCTTTTCCCATTTTGTGTCTATGGGAAAATGCTTTAGTACCTATGGGCCTTATTCCAAATAGGAGTAAATACCTTTCTAGGGTGGGAAATAACAATCCAACAGTAGTAGGGTGCAGAGAAAGAGGTTGCGTTTTTTTCACTGTGGGAGAAAAAAAACCAAAGTAAATTTGCACTCCGCTGCATATTTTCTCATGAAAATATATGAGTGAATATTTATGTATAAGAAAATGGATTTCACAAAAGATTCCATGAGTGCGCCTGGAAATCTATGACTGTCACAGTTCAGGATAGTTTTCCATGAGTGCGCCTGGAAATCTATGACTGTCACAGTTCAGGATAGTTTTCCATGAGTGCACCTGGAAATCTATGACTGTCACAGTTCAGGATTGGAAATCTATGACTGTCACAGTTCAGGATAGTTTTCCATGAGTGCACCTGGAAATCTATGACTGTCACAGTTCAGGATAGTTTTCCATGAGTGCACCTGGAAATCTATGACTGTCACAGTTCAGGATTGGAAATCTATGACTGTCACAGTTCAGGATAGTTTTCCATGAGTGCACCTGGAAATCTATGACTGTCACAGTTCAGGATAGTTTGGATTGGAAATCTATGACTGTCACAGTTCAGGATAGTTTTCCATGAGTGCACCTGGAAATCTATGACTGTCACAGTTCAGGATAGTTTGGATTGGAAATCTATGACTGTCACAGTTCAGGATAGTTTTCCATGAGTGCACCTGGAAATCTATGACTGTCACAGTTCAGGATAGTTTTCCATGAGTGCACCTGGAAATCTATGACTGTCACAGTTCAGGATTGGAAATCTATGACTGTCACAGTTCAGGATAGTTTTCCATGAGTGCACCTGGAAATCTATGACTGTCACAGTTCAGGATAGTTTTCCATGAGTGCACCTGGAAATCTATGACTGTCACAGTTCAGGATAGTTTGGATTGGAAATCTATGACTGTCACAGTTCAGGATAGTTTTCCATGAGTGCACCTGGAAATCTATGACTGTCACAGTTCAGGATAGTTTTCCATGAGTGCACCTGGAAATCTATGACTGTCACAGTTCAGGATTGGAAATCTATGACTGTCACAGTTCAGGATAGTTTTCCATGAGTGCACCTGGAAATCTATGACTGTCACAGTTCAGGATAGTTTTCCATGAGTGCACCTGGAAATCTATGACTGTCACAGTTCAGGATTGGAAATCTATGACTGTCACAGTTCAGGATAGTTTTCCATGAGTGCACCTGGAAATCTATGACTGTCACAGTTCAGGATAGTTTTCCATGAGTGCACCTGGAAATCTATGACTGTCACTGTTCAGGATTGGAAATCTATGACTGTCACAGTTCAGGATAGTTTTCCATGAGTGCACCTGGAAATCTATGACTGTCACAGTTCAGGATTGGAAATCTATGACTGTCACAGTTCAGGATAGTTTTCCATGAGTGCACCTGGAAATCTATGACTGTCACAGTTCAGGATAGTTTTCCATGAGTGCACCTGGAAATCTATGACTGTCACAGTTCAGGATAGTTTTCCATGAGTGCACCTGGAAATATGTGACTGTCTCATGTTTCCAGACGGAACCTCGAAATCTTTTCAGTTTCAAAAAGTTGAAAATCTTCACTCATTCGAGTTTGGAAACCCACGGGTACAGATTTCTGAATTTATTTTTGAATCCGGCCTAGAGACTTTTGAAAAAGGCGTTTAAAAAGTGTTTGTAATTAATTTGAGAAATAATATAAAAACCATGGTTTCTCTACCAGCCCCCTATGAGCGATCGAGACTCTTCAAGGGCATCTCCCTAGCAGGCTTAGCTGGAAGAAATGAATAGTGGTACTTACTCTTGGTCTCAGTGAGAAGATAACTGTTCTGAGCACTGCAGCCTGAAAGTGGGGATAAGGAAGCACAGTATTGAAAGTGCTTTTATGAGTCAAGTTACCTACAAAAGTATGAAGGGAGTTTCCTCCCAGCACAAAGGCAACACTAAGTCAGTTTAGATGACTGAGCACAAGAGTTAACTAGAACCAGAAAACTCACCGAAACCTTCAATGAACACAATCTCTCCTGCCCTCCCTGGAACCTTACTCAAACTTTTTGAGGGATGTGGCATCACTATCTTAGTAAAAGCAGGTTCACCATTTTGCGGGTGCCATTATTTATATATATATATATATATATATATAATTATTTTTTTACAACAAAGGACACGGCACTCCAAAGCTGAAAATTAGGATCCGGACCCTACGCAGAGCACCAGCTGGTGAGCGCTGCTATGTATATATATATATATATATATATATATATATATATATATATATATATATATATATATATATATATATATATATATATATATATATATATATATATATATATATATATATATTTAGGGTGCTATACAACCACTGATGAAAAAGAATGTAAGGGAGACGGTGGGTACTCTAGAAGTGTTGATGATTCGCAGAGGATGACTCATGTCATCCGCTCTTTCTAAGAGGTTTACTAATTAACTTGTTCATGCACCTAAGAGCCAGAGAGTTATTAGCAGAACCTACTTCTATAGAAACAAGTCACAGTTTATAGGATAGTTGAACAACTTGAGTGGTTGACGTAATTGAAGGCCTTGGTGATGAGATGATGTAATCACACAACGCACATAGCTACATTAGTATGTTCACATGATTGATGGGGGAGAGGACACTTACTGAGTTAGGTTTATCTGTGTTGGAGGGGATAAGTTTGATGAGGATCTTGAAAACCAAAGTGAGGGTGTAGTCCTAAAATGTGAGGGTATGCCAGTCTAGTGGACCAAGTAGATGGATTTAGCAAAAGCAAGATTGTGCACACAGGGGTTAGGAACAGTGAGAAGGTGAAAATTGGCAGGGGGCTGTTGTTGGGTGGGGATTGGCAGGAGAGAATTCAGTCAAGTCGAAGGGGTGCTCCATGAATAGCCTTGAACGCCAAGGAAAATAACTTGCCCCGGGCTGTGGTGTTGGCAGAAAGCTGGATAATCAGTAGCCTTTGGAGGCGGTGGCCTGGTTTGGAGAAAGAGAGGGAAGTAAGCAGGTTTCACTGTTAATAACTCTGTCGACTGGAGATAAGGCATCATTTGGGAGGCCCTCAAAAAGTTTGTTGCGGTAATGTAACCAGTGCTTAATTTAAGCCGCTGGCTTCCGGTGCTCGGCACCAGCACTGGCCCTTAATTGTCAACACGGGCACTTGTGACAATCTGCCACAAGGTGGCGCTGTCTGGCTAATTTAGAGATGACCACAACAACAGTTAATTATTAATTCAAGATACATTAAAAATTACTATTGCCTGTCGCCCAAGCTATTCGTTTTGCTTTGGGGGCCTGAAATAGTCCAAGTTGTCACACTTGTAGGAGTGTGATGGTTAGTATTTGTGCTGCTACTATCATTGGCAGCATGGCAAGGGCGATGTGTGGTGCAAGCTGCAGTGGCCTCCCACTTACATTTTTACAAATTAAGCACCGAATGTAACATAACTGTGAGAAGTGTATTTTTGATGGACTTAGTGGTATGGAATATGAGGTTGGAGTGTTTTTTTCATGTTGATGATCCCATGTCTAGTTGAAGTGGCTACACTAAAGAAGAAGGAGGGATGCCACATTTTTTGGTTGACCGTTACATCTAGGTTTCTGGGTGCGGGGAAAGGAGGAAGGGCACCCGGAGGAAAACAGATTAATGGAGACAATGGAGTTTAGTTGAAGGAGACCACACAATAGATAATTTCTCTTGTGGATGAATTAAGGATTAGGTATCGTAAGCAATCCAGTGCCTAGAAGCGATGAGACGCCTTGTGGACTGTTTGCTTACCCCAGACACAGACTTAGATACGCCAAATTGCTGCTAGCTCTCTGATGTCTCAGGAGGATTCAAAGGATAGAAATAACTGTCCTGGCATGGGTTGTCAGGGGTGGGACTTTGAACTACTGGGATGAACTTTGGGGGACTTTGGACTACTGTGGTGTGTATTGAAATACTGGCCATTAGAGTTTCCTTTAGTTGGCAGCTTGACAAGGGGCAGCTATATGTGGGGGTGTTAGTTATTGATTGCTGTTTGGAGGCTGGAATGATCTGAAGGGATGTTGCAATATATTTAATACCATAATTGTATTTATTGTATGTACTTGTTTTTAATCTATTAAGGCTTATGTGAACTTGTCAATGTAAATCTACATTCTAAATTATTGTTTATAACCAATTTATTAGATGCATTGATTGAACAATCCTTTTTTTTCTGTACACTTGCAGCTTATATTTTAGGTTCTATAATTTTTTTTTTTTTTAAAGTAGGTAATTAAGAGATAGGTACAAAGTGTGTCTATTGAATTCTAGGTGTTCAAGGATTTTACAAAGGAAAGGCAGTCGAGAAACCGGTAGTTAGAGGAAGGGAGGGAAGCGGTCAGCCATTGCTTTGTGCAGACCTTGAAGCTCCACAGCAGTCCAAGCTGCTTGTAAGTGACTAGTTGAAACGTCATGAAAGAGATGTGGATGTGTACGAAGAGGGAGAGAGGTTTGAAATGCGAGCACGGAGGGCAGCAGAGCGGGCACAGGAGGGGCTGGCAGTTTGGCCCTGGACAGAAGCCAAGGAGAGGTGTGCTGGGGGACTGTGGTGAAGTGTGAGATGGACGAGGCAGAAGCGTGGAGGGCCCAGAGCTAGGTTGTAAGTGCTGTGACGTATCATATCATTTCTGCATCACCCAGATGGCCGCAGAGCTCTTTTTCATCGCTCACCTCTGTGGAAAGATGCTGGTGGTTGCTCGAGCTGGCCCCCCCTCTGCAGACATTCCTGGTGTGTTGTAGACATCTCCCTACAAGGACCTGTTTGCAAAATATTTCTAATCATCCCAGATCTAGCATACTTCCCCTAATGCCCTTTAATTACCGAAGCAATTAGTGGGAGTCAGACTAATTAAGAGACTGCGCGACCGATGGAAATGCTATAGTATTTCATATACTGACTCCTCTAAAAATACGCTGCAACATGTTGTCCTTTTTTATATGATTCCGCCTCAGAACTCGCCTTCCCTGAGTACCTCTGGGTACACGAGGTCGGGGTTTAGAAGGACCACTGAACCTGAGCCCGGGCTTGGATTCCAGCTCAAGCCATAAACACACTTATGAAAGATAACGCTGCAGAAAAGAATGCCTCAGAAGAACACCACGTCTTCCATCCACGAGGCATCCCAGAGCCATGGGGAAAGGGCACCCAGATTCCTACTGACTACTGAAAAGTGCAGGTCCTCACAATCCTTGGATACCTGTTTACTACTGAAATGTGCAGGTACTCTCTCTTTCAAGTCAAAGAAGTGCAGGTTTTCATTCTAGCAGGGTACCGGCTCAATGTAGTGCAGGTTCTCACAATCCTTGGATACCTGTTTACTACTGAAACGTGCAGGTACTCTCTCTTTCAAGTCAAAGAAGTGCAGGTTTTCATTCTAGCAGGGTACCGTCTCAATGTAGTGCAGGTTCTCACAATCCTTGGACACCTGTTTACTACTGAAAAGTGTAGGTACTCTACCTTTCAAATCAAAGAAGTGCAGATTATCACAATCCTAGGATACCTGTTTACTACTGAAAGTGCAGGTACTTTCTCTTTCAAATCAAAGCAGTGCAGGTTCTCATTCTAGCAGTGTAGCTGCTCAAAAAAGTGCAGGTTCTCACAATCCTTGGATACCTGTTTACTACTGAAAAGTGCAGGTACTTTCTCTTTCAAATCAAAGCAGTGCAGGTTCTCATTCTAGTAGTGTAGCTGCTCAAAAAAGTGCAGGTTCTCACAATCCTTGGATACCTGTTTACTACTGAAATGTGCAGGTACTCTCTCTTTCAAGTCAAAGAAGTGCAGGTTTTCATTCTAGCAGGGTACCGGCTCAATGTAGTGCAGGTTCTCACAATCCTTGGATACCTGTTTACTACTGAAACGTGCAGGTACTCTCTCTTTCAAGTCAAAGAAGTGCAGGTTTTCATTTAGCAGGGTACCGTCTCAATGTAGTGCAGGTTCTCACAATCCTTGGATACCTGTTTACTACTGAAAAGTGTAGGTACTCTACCTTTCAAATCAAAGAAGTGCAGATTATCACAATCCTAGGATACCTGTTTACTACTGAAAGTGCAGGTACTTTCTCTTTCAAATCAAAGCAGTGCAGGTTCTCATTCTAGCAGTGTAGCTGCTCAAAAAGTGCAGGTTCTCACAATCCTTGGATACCTGTTTACTACTGAAAAGTGCAGGTACTTTCTCTTTCAAATCAAAGCAGTGCAGGTTCTCATTCTAGTAGTGTAGCTGCTCAAAAAGTGCAGGTTCTCACAATCCTTGGATACCTGTTTACTACTGAAACGTGCAGGTACTCTCTCTTTCAAGTCAAAGAAGTGCAGGTTTTCATTCTAGCAGGGTACCGGCTCAATGTAGTGCAGGTTCTCACAATCCTAGGATACCTGTTTGCTACTGAAAAGTGCAGGTACTCTACCTTTCAAATCAAAGAAGTGCAGGTTCTCATTCTAGCAGTGTAGCTGCTCAAAAAAGTGCAGGTTCTCACAATCCTTGGATACCTGTTTACTACTGAAAAGTGCAGGTAGTCTCCCTTTCAAATCAAAGAAGTGCAGTTTCTCACAATCCTAGGATACCTGTTTACTACTGAAAAGTGGAGGTACCTTACCTTTCAAATCAAAGAAGCTCAGGTTCTCACAATCCTAGGATACCTATTTACTACTGCAAATTGCAGGTACTCTCTCTTTCAAATCAAAGAAGTGCATAGTCTCACAATCCTATGATATCTGTTTACTACTGAAAAGTGCGAGTACTCTCCTTTTCAAATCAAAAAAGTGCCTTTTCCCACAATCCTAGGATACCTGTTTACTACTGAAAAGTGCAGGTACTCTCTTTTTCAAATTAAAGAAGTGCAGGTTCTCATTCTAGCAGAGTACCTGCTCACGGATGTGTGCTGTTTACTACTCAAAAGTACAGGTACTCTCCATTTCAAATCAAAGTAGTTCAGATTCTCACGAGTCTAGCATACCTGTTTACTGCTGAAAAGTGCAGGTACACTCCCTTTTAAATCAAAGAAGTGCAGGTTCTCATTCTAGCAGAGTAGCTGCTCAAAGAAGTGCAGATTATCACAATCCTAGGATACCTGTTTACTACTGAAAAGTGCAGGTACTCTCCCTTTCAAATCAAAGAAGTGCAGGTTCTCACAATGCTAAGATACCTGTTTACTACTAAAAAGGGCAGGTACTCTCTTTCAAATCAAAAAGTGCAGGTTCTTATTCTAGCAGGGTATCTACTCAAAGAAGTGCAGGTTCTCACAATCCTTGGATACCTGTTTACTATTGGAAAGTGCAGGTACTCTCCCTTTCAGATCAAAGAAGTGCAGGCACCGAGGGGCATTTCTAAGAATTAGTCGTAGCTAGCTTCAATCCTTATGCCCTTTTCATGAGTACATTAGGTGCCCTATCTTTCATCGTCTTAGTGAATGTAACACTCTGCCCCAGGCATCCAGGAGAGCAGCATGCCCCCTGAATAGGGTCCTCCAAGCTGTGATCTTTCTAATAAAAGGCCTGAAGAGGTTTGACAGAATCTCCCTCCCCTGGAGAACTCCACTGTCTCCCTCTGCCTGCCTCATCTGCAGAGTGGACTGGGTCAGGGTCAAGGGAGTGGACTTCAGCACCCAACCACACCTTGCAAGATCAAGATGCCTGGAGGTCTGCACTGTGCCCAGGCCTTTGTCCATTTCACTCATCACTCTTGAAGTAATAAGGTGGGCTCATCAGTGAGGGCGAAGGCGAAGTGATAATGTGGGCTCATCAGTGAGGGCGAAGAGTGAGGAATGAGGGGTGAGGAGTGAAAGATGAAGAGGAGGAATGAGGCATGAGTCATAACTGGTGGATGAATGGTCAGGAGCGATAAAAGATGGATCAGAGATGAGGACTGGGGGATGTGAGACAAGGAGAAACAATGAGGGTGTGAGTACCAAGGGATTAGGGAAGAGGATGAAGAATTAGGAGGGGTGAATAAGAAGTAACTAGTGAGGACTGATGGATGAGGAGCAAGGATGAGGACTGAGGGATGAGGGGTGAAAGACGAAGACACAAACATGAGGCGAGAGGGATGAGGAGTGATGGATGAGGAGAGATGACTGGTGCATGAGGAGGCAGGGATGATGGAGAAGGAGTGAGAGTGAGGGATGATGGATGATGGATGAGGACCGAAATAGGGACTGTCCTATGGGTAGGGAGGGATGCTGAGTGAGGAATTGGGGAGGGGGGATGAGGGGTGAGGAGCAAGGGAAAAGGACCGTAGGATGAGGAGTGAGGGATGAAGAGCAAAGGAGTAGGAATCGGGTGCAGAGGAGTGAAGGATGCATGAAGAATGAGAAGTGAGGGGTGAGGAGTAAGTAATGAGGGGTGAGGATTGTGGATTGAGGAGTGAGGGGTGTAGGGAATGGGAGCGAGGGATGAGGACATATGGATGGGGAGTGACAGATGAGGAGTGATGGATGAGAAATGAGGCCTAATGAGTGAGGAAGGAGGAGTGAGAGTTCATGAATGAGGAATGAGGAGACCAGGGTGAGGGATGCAAATGCCCTAAAATGGATGATGTACAGGATACTGCTCTCTGCTAGAGATCTGGTCCCTGCTGGCAATGGCCACGCACGTGGCCGTTATTGGCGCCATTGAGATCTTTTCCCCCACCATGTACGTGGTGGATCAGTAAACATCTCTGCAACTTCTAAGAAGACCAGCTTTGGGCAAAGGAGCTCTTCGCTGCTAGTGGGACCAAGCTTCATGGGGCTTCTTGCTAGGATGAGATGACGGTGAGGTACGCTGCTCGAGGTCCTGAGAAGCAAGGAAAAGGTGGACTAAAATACATCTGCAAATGGCAGGAGTCTAGGGTCGCAAAGAGAGATGGCCAAAGAGGACCGCCAGCTCCAGCATTGTTGGAGATAAATAGCTGAGTAGGTTGAGATCCAACCTTTGCTGCTCTGATGAGGCAGAATGAAATCTCCTTGCAGTATTGTCTCCTGGACAGGGCTCCCCTGGGCACCAGAGAAGCTCCTGTGATAGTTTGTCCTTCTGGAACCGAGAGCCTCCAATGTGGTCCTAGGACGGGGCACACAAAGGATGGAATTTTACACTTGTGCATTGACTTTGCTACCCCAGCCACCAGGCGGTTGTTGTATGCGTTGGAAAATGGTGGTGGTGTCTGCTGCTCTCACTGGCCATTACTTCTTCCAGATGCACCTCCGGGCATCGAGATGCGGGCACTGGTATCCTGTTGTTAGGACTGATAGACACATGATGTCATAAGCTAGCACCCACTGTGTCATATCAGTGTGGCCCTGTCTTTCAGGCTTTCAACACCACAACACCATGCCTAAGAGCTTCACTCCTCCGCTTTGCAGTTTTTGAAGCCAAGCTAAGTGTTATATCTTGATTAATGCTATGCTGTGCATGAGTGTACCTGTCAGTTTGGGACAAGGGTGTGTGGGGAGGAACAGCACTCTGGTTGTCCCTCTCCTGACCGTAGCCATACCCTTCTTCAGCCTGAGGAATGCTTGGAGCTGAAAAAGTGGGCCTTTCTGTATTCATTCATCCATAAGTTGTTCCCCTCTTAGAGCACGGGCACCCCTCATTTGTTGATAGTATCTTTATCTTAAACCCTCTACTCGCTCCACTGTCTACTTGCCAGGTTTGCGTTGTACAAATATTCAGTTTTACGTATATTATGTATAAGTTATACACACATAGGTACCCCTACTAGGTTGCTTCAGGGTACTCGTAGGGGATCTGATAAAGCCTACAATTAGGTATAGCGAGTATCCACATCATGGCAGATAACATACATGTTGACCTTTTGGAAGAGGTAAGTGGGAGATTTTGAAAAAATCGGGGAAATGTAGGAGTCTCCCACCTGAATTGGGTCTGTTGACCTGTATACAGATAGACAGCGTAAAATGGGAGGCATACTGGGTTGTTCCCCGTCAGAACATGTCTGTAGAATTGAATTGTTAAGGTCCCTGTGTCTCGACTGGCTTTGTGTGGCTGTTTGCTGGCAGTGCTTTGCAAATGGTTTCAAAGCACCTGCTTTGATGCTAACCGAAAACGGCACACGGGGTAACAATTTTCTGATTCCTGAGACATCGTTGCTTTCTCTGTGGATCACATAGTCCAGTATAAATAAATTGGTTAATGAATCAAGACTCCTATTTTCGTTTTATTCTGTCGAGTGTTTGTTTCACAATTACTACCGCTTGCGCAACCCAGCCTCGACAATGATATTAAAAGGTTTCTTCAGACTGGGACATACTTTGCAAGCCCCAGTAGAGCAGTTGCTCTCCCTAATCCAAACAATATTTCATTAGAACTATACACAACACAAGCCCCTTTCTGCCAGTGTTCTTTTTGCCCCAAAAATGTTACCTCAGCTGAATAGAATGTAGGTCTCTACAGGGCGGATCATGTCTCTGCCCCAAACTAAGATTTTGCTGCAAGTGAACACAACGTAAGTTCCTGCGAGATGGGCATCCTAAACAAAGATCTCACAACTTAACACAACACACTTTCCTATGAGGTGGGTCCTCTCTCTGTCCCAAATAAAGATTTTGCGATGATTGAAGGCAATGTAAGTCACTATGGGGCCAACGTTCGCTCTACCCCGAACAAAGATTTCACTTCAACTGAACACAGTGTATGTTCCGGAGTGGCAGGAGTTCTTTCTGGCTCAAACAAAGATTTAAGTGAGACTTAATACTATGTAGATCGCTCTGGACAGCCTTGAGACTGGTCTTCTCTAACTCTCGGCAGCGATTTGCCGAGGCCTGTCCTTTAGGGCGCGTCTTCTCTCTAAAACCCAGATTGTTGTGTCAAATCCAGACGAATGTTGATCCTTGCTTTTGTAGGAGTCTTTCTACTGTGTTCTCTTTCGTCCTAGAAGTGTTTCGTTTTTGTCCTCATTGTGGTGCATCTGTCTGTTCAGTGTGACATCATTCCGTCCAGTGCCTACCAATGGAGAAGAAGACGCTTTCCCAAAGCCTCCTCCAGACCTCTAGAATAGGCATCCCCCAATGATTTATGGTATGTCACATATAAGGATAAGCTTCATATGACATACTGATATATCATAAAATGCCTACAGGCCTTTAGACCCAATCCTTGGGGTACCTTTGCTATGTTGGTTTAACATTTTGAAGTTATATGTTACAGAAGTTAAAACAAAGTGACCACAACACAACTCCATACAAATGCCAGCACAGTTGAAGAGCGGGGGAGACAGTCCAAGTAACTTTGTGCACAATCAATATGGTCTCAGAGAGACACAGCACATCATGTACAATGCGGTCTCTTCACCGCGGCATGGTCAAATGAAACATCAGGGCGTGATCCGACGCCACCCGCATTAGACACTCGTCTTGGCAGACAGCCCAGCTTGTCCCATACACAGCCTCAGGGGGTAGCCTGCCCTATGGGTACTCCACAGTGGAGCGTGCCACAGACCATATAGTGAAGCCCTCTTCACCGTGTTCTGTAGATTGTGAACTGTTCCAAATGTCGCTCTCTCCTTGTGTCCATCTCTGCAGGCCTCAGCTCCGTTGATTCTCATCGGCTCCATCCAGATATCCATCTCGTAGCTATGCATCATTTAGCCGGCACAAGTCGTGGGTGCAGAAACCTGGGAGTCATTTTACATTTATTTCTTAATTGGCACAGGTCCTAGTAAGCTCCAGCTCGCAATTTCACTTAATACTTTAATGACCCCAGGGGTGCCTTTTAAATATTAATAAAACAGCAAGAAAATAGAATTTTGGCCTTAGTTTGATGTCATTTAGTCATAAAGGACATTTTCAGTGCGAGAATCCTTGAGCGGGGTTTAAACATTCTTTTTCATTTCAAATCCTCTTTGAAGCCTCATTCTGCCACATATTTCAGGAGTCGCAAGCTCTGGTCACCATGCGCAATGACAGGGATCCGGAGAACCGGAGGGCTTGGTTCTTACTCTGCATGAGATTTCATTAATCTCGCTCATTGCCATGTTGGGAAGCAAAAAAATAATAATTGGAACAAGCACGAGAGGACTGCGTAAATGAGTTCATAGTATCAGTATACAAAGCGTAGAATTGCTCATTTACTGTAAATGTCCTAGACAGAAAAGAGATCAAATTCCGCTGATGAGCTGGTGTTGCGGACACCAAATAAGACACCTTAATGAGCAACTAGTAAGAAGCTTCACTTTGCAGGATCCGTGCTAGAATCCAACCTTTCGTGTGGTCAACTCTTCCAATAAGAGGCCAACTAGCCTAACTCGATTACTGTTCCTTTTTTGATACCAGGCAGCTTGGCAGGAATCAATATATACATTTTGCAGCTCGACCTACAGTTCTCCAATTTAATGCGATCTTTAACTTCTAGAAGGGATTTCAAATTCTCACAGTTGCGTCTAAAAAACCTTTCTGGCTGCGATTGGCCCTCTTTGCCGCTTTTATTTTAAAAAGTGTCCTATAGAAAAGATCTAAATCGGTTTCCACCACCTCTGACCTATCTGGGACAGTAGGCTTGTAGAAACACATGTGGGAGAAGGTTGTAGAGTTGTTCCTGAATGCCAATCAGGCCCCCCCACTTGCCCTCAAGAGCCCCTCCTTAGTTATTTGCCTGTTGCTACCCACAGATCTAGCCCCCTAACACTAGGCCGGTGACTGTTTCTACGCCATCTATAGACCTGTGCATGTTTCTGCAGTCTTTCCTATACCTCGTTGCCGGATATAGTATAGACATCCGCCCACTTGTATCTTACTTTCCCTACACCTCCTTTTGTGGTCACGTGAATATGAGATCACACAGGTGTGTAATTGGACACATCACAAGAGCTTCCCACGGTTTCTCAGCTCCCCCTGCATAGTTACTTGCACACAGGTTTGAATCGCCAGGTGAAGGTACTCATGGATGAAACCCAATGTAGCTGGACCTGAAGCAGGTCTCCCTGGCACACTCCACCACCAGCTGGGATCTTAACCCCTCCCTGCCCCCCACCCACACTGAGGCCTTAAGGGTAGGCGTCTAGGGCTCAGTTTCCAAGCCCAATCTGTGCTCACGGTCCAGGGGCCTGCTCCTGACACCCACAGTCTCTCCTATTCCTAGTCGGTCCCACCCTCTTCCTGCTGCCCCTCTGTTCCTTCCCTCTGCCCCTCTGTTTCTTCTCTCTGCACCTCTATTTCTTACCCCTCCCTGCTCGTGAAACTTTGTCTACTAAGGAACTACGCTTCAATTCGTTGAATTTAGTTTCATTATTTGTAGAGCGCACAAAAACTTCAGAAAAATGCCCTGGCGCTAGAGTGGTAACCAAAAAGCAGTGGAAAGTAAACACTGTGTAATGGTTGTGAATAGGTGAGTGTTAAGCTGTTTTCTGAATATGATGAGGTTGGGTTCAGCCCAGAAGGACAGAGGAGTGAATTCCAAACCTTGGCTGACTACGATTGAGTGACTTCTAATCCTGGCTTTTCTGAATCTGGGAACAACCACCAGATGATGTGATTTGGAAGGAAGAGTCAGCACGGGTAGGTACCCGGAAAACAAGAAGACATGTCACTTCCTTGTGTCGGAGCATAGATGGTCGTGTGACACAGTCACAAGCCCCGGCCTGGATAGACCTCTTTTAGAAACAGATGACCAGTGAAGCTGGTCCAGGTGCCTAGAAACAGACGGTCATCTCTTCAGTCCAAGGACCAGGCAGGCTGCTGCGTTCTGAACCACCTGGAGCCTTTTGCAACAAATAGCCTGTAAGGCCTGCAGTAACGAGCCGGGATATTGGGGTGTAAGCGCCAGGTGAGGATTTCAAGTTATTTTCGAATCGAGTTGTTGTAATTTTTGACTTTTGAATGTTTCAGTGAAGCCATTTTTACCATTTTGTCTTAGGTTTTTTTGTGTTCTTACAGTTTTTAGTGGCGAGTCGCTGACATCAGTGCTCAAATGTCCTGCCTTCTTGTTTTTGGGTTGGCAAGGTCTATGTTGTACCGTTTGTTGTTGGTTGTATTTCCCTGCTTTGACTGTAGCTTTGTTGCACAACAAGCGTTCCCGTGGCTAGATTTTCCTGGCTAGTGTACATTTTCCAGGAAGAGCCTTATTCCGAGCCGGGTGTTGTTGGAAGACTGAAATACCTGGGGATGGACTTCTCTTCCGGCCGGTGATGTCTCCCCTGCAACATCCCATTACGAGTTATTCCGCCCAGAATGGAGAATAACAAGCAGACCCAGTTTTATAGTGTAAACATCTACACGTGGGTCCCAGTTCTCTGCGGCATAATAACATTGACCACCTTCTATGAACAGCAGTAAATGAAAGTGGGGGGGGGGGGTCCCTGCCCTCCATGGCAGGCGAAGGGCAGAGATGCTGTTCAGGGCATGGGGTACAGGTGCCAGCAGGGAGATGCAGTTCTTGCCTCCCCTTTGCTGTTGGAGGGGTGAGGTGGGCACTGGCCTGTTTGTTCCCCTGCCCGAGCCACACCCAGGTTTATCGGCTGCTTTTGTGGCCGGTAAAATCTGCCCCTTTGATCCAACAACGGGTACATACAAGTGCAGGAACCCTGGAACTCTGGTGACCGCGTGGGGCGCTAACCCACTCAGCAGTACTGCTGCACCCAACTCATAAACAGCCCTTAAATCGAATAACCTTGGGGATAGTCACCATGGTTCAGCCGGGGCATCATTAAAGTGTACTCCTTGCCATCCTCTGCTGATTTCTCTGGCCTCTTCAGTACCCCGAATGAACCTTAAGCCATGTCCTATATTTCAATGCAAACATCACAAAACAGTCAGTCCCAGCCCCCTTGCTGATCGAACTGGCCCTCAGACCCGACAAGAGGCCTTTGGGCGGCACAAGCATAAACAAATGAAATGTAACACAGCTTGTTTTGGGTGGAAGATGTGGTCTAATCCCTGCTTCCGCACTTAACTATGTGGTGTGATCCTGGGCACATTAGTCAGTTTTATTTATTAATGAATTAAAAAACACACATAATGCTTACTACGGTAAAATGTGGGATACAGGCTGACTTATGGCGTCAGGATTAGTTCAGGGGATACGTTTTCACCAGAAGGAAAGGGGGTTCTGCTGGGGTCTTGGTAGCGGAAGGCGGGAGCACCAAGGAATGGCTGCTTCTCACAATGACATAGCTCCTACGCATGCCGAAATTGGGAGGGTTTAGGGACAGGGTAAATGTATTTATGAAAGTCTAAATAACTGCTCATTTTACATACCTCGAACACTGACTCAATTTCAGAGCGTGGGAGGAGTCGAGGCTCCTTCTGCTAGTAGTGAGGCCATCTTTTACTGCATCAAAGGGAATGCAGGGCGTGCAGTGTGGGCATGCAGCTTGTTTCCACACATCTCTCAGGGCCTCTACTGGCTGTCCTTCTGGGAACCGCATACTCCTGCGCAGCGCAGACACCCTCGTTTCCTATGCCTTGCCCCCGGCCTTTCCCAGCCAAGCAGGCCGTCCCTGCGAGATGTCTGGAGTTCCCGAAGAACAGGTTTGTGGTGTGGAATTACATTCCTCTGCTCATGCCTGCCCTTAGGCCTGATGTACGCCCTCACGTGACGTGGCCAGGCTGCTCAATCATGAGGGACGGATGTCAGCGCTGAGTAAAGGATATGGATCTCTAAACCTGTTCATAAATAGGTATCTGGGTGTGGTGTGTGTCCGTGGGCGTTCATTGAAACAAACAAGTGTCCTGATAAAAGTACATTTTCAGCACTCCAGGCAAAATATCATTTCGTCTGCTAGAGCGCTCCCCATCCTCTGATGAACAGGTTGTTTGTCTGGCCTTTTTAGGGTGACCAGGCGTCCCGGATTTTCCCGGACGGTCCCGGTTTTTCACCAGCTGTCCCGGCAGAGTTCAGGGAATGTAGCTCCTGTCCCGGTTTTTAGGGGCGACTGAAAACGGCAGGAGGTGCTTTTTAATGTTTACAAAGCAGGGAAAGTTATCAGTTATTTCAAGAAAACCATTTAATTATCAGGCAAGCTACTGGGTTTTTAAAAATTGCGTTTTATGTATGTTCTAACTGCCTAATCTGTAATTCTCTGTTGAGGAGCGCTGTCATTCTTGAAGTAGAATTGGAGTCCTTCTTCTATTTCCTTGAAATGTCCCGGTTTTTGGCATCAAAATTCTGGTCACCCTACTTTTGTAGTAACTTTACACCACCTGGTGGCACCATAAGACTGCTTTCTTACCCGACCATACGGAAAAGCTGGTCCTTCTCAGAGAGGCGAAACTTGTTGGGGCCTAGAGTCAGCCACATGTCAGGCTGAGCTCCAGGTAGGGCAAATGCGACGCCTGTTAGAACATTTGAAGGTTTCACTCCTGCAGGCCTGCCTGGCTGCTTCCAATGCAGCTCACATGCTGACGGCAGCGCATCATTGCCTCTGAAGCCTTTGCTGAGGATGTCAGACATACATGAGACATGCATGAGTTTTCCAGCAAACATCCACCCTCACCTTTTGGACATAACATCATTGACTTGATTACTAACAGACCGATAATTATTGCATCCAGTAAAAATCCTACTTTGGAGTGTTTGAAATCTATCTGATGCGATAATTATCACACATTACACATTTTTGGGGAATGCAGCCGGATTTTGAAGCTTATTGCCCCAAAATCTGCATGTCCTGGTAAATACGAGCCTTTTCCCCTTGTTAAATTCTGGCAGGGTCGATTTGTGGAAATTTATTGATGGGTTTCCATTTTTATCGCACCTGGTAATTAATTACCAGTACAGTTTCAGGATCATAATTTAACGAGTCACTTGTAAATAGGCTGTAATTGTCTTGTCCCTTGAAACCCTCAGGAACGCACAAGTTTGTGTGTGCACATGTAGTATACTTTTGTACACTTTCTTCTTATTATTAAATATAAGGTAGGGAGAGGAAGGACCTCCCATGTGCTCTGTCACAACTTAAGAATACTCAGCCTATTTCCTCTGTTTGAAACATAAATGTTTTAATTAGATTTTTAAAATGCAGTGCTGGCATTACTTTGTTATTATAGCGTCGTTTGGTTCCCTACATGTGTTAGCATGCAGCCATCTTGCAAGAGAGAGCAAAGGTGGCGAGCTACCATTATCTTTTGATTGTTTTCCTAAGGTTGGTTGGTCTCTACAAGTGTTGAGGTCTGCCATCTTGCATGACTGTACATCGATGGCAGCCTAAAAATAGTTTTCCTAGCGGCAGGTGTGTCTTCACCTGTATTTGAAGGCTGTCAGTTTGCAAGGCTGACACAATGGTGGCCTACCTAAATCTTTTTATTGTTTTCATTGAGCGCCTGAGTCTTTCTATGTGTTAGAAAGCTCCCTTCTTGCAAGGCTGTACTACGTTTTTGGAATAACAACACATCTTCATTCTTTTCCTATGGAGAGTTGGGTCTGCAAGTCTGTTAGAACACAGCCATCTTGCTTGGCTGTTCTAAGATGGTCTCTACCAATGCATTTTGACTGTTTTCATTGAGCGCTTGAGACTTTCTGAGTGTCAGCTGCCATCTTGTAAGGCTGTACGGAGATGGCCGACCACCTATGCACCTTGATTCTTTTCCTAACGACTGTTTGGTGTGTAACTGTGTTAGAAGACAGCCTTCTTGCACGGCTGTACAGAGGTTGGGATGAAGAGGAGGGGGCAGGGGAGCTTCCAATACATTTTGATTGTCTTCCTCGGGGGTTGGGTCTTTAGAAAGCTGCCATCTTGGAAGGTTGTACAGAGATGGCGACCGCCTATGCATCTTGCTTTTTCCTATAGACTATTTCATCTAGAAGCGTGGTAGAACACATCTTTCTTGCACTGTTGTACAAAGGTGAGGGCATCAAGTACATTTTGATTGTTTTCCTCAGGGGTTGGTTTTTAGAAAGCAGTCATCTTGGTCGGCTGCACAAATGTGATTGACTCTGGTGCCTTTCTCTGGGTGATTTACTGCCTACTATGTTCAAAGCGATACCAAAGGGGATGATGGACGGAGCGCTTGAGCTAATCAAACACTCACCCCCAGTCAACTGATCTGGGTTTAATCCATCATCATTCTTTAGCTCACTCCACCACCCCAGTTCAAACATGGCCATATGCAAATCAGTCTGACCCTGTGCCTCATGGGAACAGTCCAGCCCGAACTGCCAAGCCATGTCTTCCCTGGACCGGAAACAAGCATCCTGGGACCGGTTTCTGGCTATTCAGCCGTCATCAGCCAGGCTAGCTTGAATCCAGTGGCAAAGTGAGCAAGGGACCCACGTCTGGGCATACCCTGCCAACTTAGGGCGAACAAAGCGATACCAAAGGGGATGATGGACGGAGCGCTTGAGCTAATCAAACACTCACCCCCAGTCAACTGATCTGGGTTTAATCCATCATCATTCTTTAGCTCACTCCACCACCCCAGTTCAGACATGGCCATATGCAAATCAGTCTGACCCTGTGCCTCATGGGAACAGTCCAGCCCGAACTGCCAAGCCATGTCTTCCCTGGACCGGAAACAAGCATCCTGGGACCGGTTTCTGGCTATTCAGCCGTCATCAGCCAGGCTAGCTTGAATCCAGTGGCAAAGTGAGCAAGGGACCCACGTCTGGGCATACCCTGCCAACTTAGGGCGAACAAAGCGATACCAAAGGGGATGATGGACGGAGCGCTTGAGCTAATCAAACACTCACCCCCAGTCAACTGATCTGGGTTTAATCCATCATCATTCTTTAGCTCACTCCACCACCCCAGTTCAGACATGGCCATATGCAAATCAGTCTGACCCTGTGCCTCATGGGAACAGTCCAGCCCGAACTGCCAAGCCATGTCTTCCCTGGACCGGAAACAAGCATCCTGGGACCGGTTTCTGGCTATTCAGCCGTCATCAGCCAGGCTAGCTTGAATCCAGTGGCAAAGTGAGCAAGGGACCCACGTCTGGGCATACCCTCCAACTTAGGGCGAACAAAGCGATACCAAAGGGGATGATAGACGGAGCGCTTGAGCTAATCAAACACTCACCCCCAGTCAACTGATCTGGGTTTAATCCATCATCATTCTTTAGCTCACTCCACCACCCCAGTTCAGACATGGCCATATGCAAATCAGTCTGACCCTGTGCCTCATGGGAACAGTCCAGCCCGAACTGCCAAGCCATGTCTTCCCTGGACCGGAAACAAGCATCCTGGGACCGGTTTCTGGCTATTCAGCCGTCATCAGCCAGGCTAGCTTGAATCCAGTGGCAAAGTGAGCAAGGGACCCACGTCTGGGCATACCCTGCCAACTTAGGGCGAACAAAGCAATACCAAAGGGGATGATGGACGGAGCGCTTGAGCTAATCAAACACTCACCCCCAGTCAACTGATCTGGGTTTAATCCATCATCATGCTTTAGCTCACTCCACCACCCCAGTTCAGACATGGCCATATGCAAATCAGTCTGACCCTGTGCCTCATGGGAACAGTCCAGCCCGAACTGCCAAGCCATGTCTTCCCTGGACCGGAAACAAGCATCCTGGGACCGGTTTCTGGCTATTCAGCCGTCATCAGCCAGGCTAGCTTGAATCCAGTGGCAAAGTGAGCAAGGGACCCACGTCTGGGCATACCCTGCCAACTTAGGGCGAACAAAGCGATACCAAAGGGGATGATGGACGGAGCGCTTGAGCTAATCAAACACTCACCCCCAGTCAACTGATCTGGGTTTAATCCATCATCATTCTTTAGCTCACTCCACCACCCCAGTTCAGACATGGCCATATGCAAATCAGTCTGACCCTGTGCCTCATGGGAACAGTCCAGCCCGAACTGCCAAGCCATGTCTTCCCTGGACCAGAAACAAGCATCCTGGGACCGGTTTCTGGCTATTCAGCCGTCATCAGCCAGGCTAGCTTGAATCCAGTGGCAAAGTGAGCAAGGGACCCACGTCTGGGCATACCCTGCCAACTTAGGGCGAACAAAGCGATACCAAAGGGGATGATGGACGGAGCGCTTGAGCTAATCAAACACTCACCCCCAGTCAACTGATCTGGGTTTAATCCATCATCATTCTTTAGCTCACTCCACCATCCCAGTTCAGACATGGCCATATGCAAATCAGTCTGACCCTGTGCCTCATGGGAACAGTCCAGCCCGAACTGCCAAGCCATGTCTTCCCTGGACCGGAAACAAGCATCCTGGGACCGGTTTCTGGCTATTCAGCCGTCATCAGCCAGGCTAGCTTGAATCCAGTGGCAAAGTGAGCAAGGGACCCACGTCTGGGCATACCCTGCCAACTTAGGGCGAACAAAGCGATACCAAAGGGGATGATGGACGGAGCGCTTGAGCTAATCAAACACTCACCCCCAGTCAACTGATCTGGGTTTAATCCATCATCATTCTTTAGCTCACTCCACCACTCCCAGTTCAGACATGGCCATATGCAAATCAGTCTGACCCTGTGCCTCATGGGAACAGTCCAGCCCGAACTGCCAAGCCATGTCTTCCCTGGACCGGAAACAAGCATCCTGGGACCGGTTTCTGGCTATTCAGCCGTCATCAGCCAGGCTAGCTTGAATCCAGTGGCAAAGTGAGCAAGGGACCCACGTCTGGGCATACCCTGCCAACTTAGGGCGAACAAAGCGATACCAAAGGGGATGATGGACGGAGCGCTTGAGCTAATCAAACACTCACCCCCAGTCAACTGATCTGGGTTTAATCCATCATCATTCTTTAGCTCACTCCACCACCCCAGTTCAGACATGGCCATATGCAAATCAGTCTGACCCTGTGCCTCATGGGAACAGTCCAGCCCGAACTGCCAAGCCATGTCTTCCCTGGACCGGAAACAAGCATCCTGGGACCGGTTTCTGGCTATTCAGCCGTCATCAGCCAGGCTAGCTTGAATCCAGTGGCAAAGTGAGCAAGGGACCCACGTCTGGGCATACCCTGCCAACTTAGGGCGAACAAAGCGATACCAAAGGGGATGATGGACGGAGCGCTTGAGCTAATCAAACACTCACCCCCAGTCAACTGATCTGGGTTTAATCCATCATCATTCTTTAGCTCACTCCACCACCCCAGTTCAGACATGGCCATATGCAAATCAGTCTGACCCTGTGCCTCAT
This sequence comes from Calotriton arnoldi, assembly GCA_963921515.1. NCBI lineage: Eukaryota > Metazoa > Chordata > Amphibia > Caudata > Salamandridae > Calotriton > Calotriton arnoldi. The sequence goes on along the minus strand of CAWUFW010001624.1, from coordinate 891,402 downwards.
GGGAACAGTCCAGCCCGAACTGCCAAGCCATGTCTTCCCTGGACCAGAAACAAGCATCCTGGGACCGGTTTCTGGCTATTCAGCCGTCATCAGCCAGGCTAGCTTGAATCCAGTGGCAAAGTGAGCAAGGGACCCACGTCTGGGCATACCCTGCCAACTTAGGGCGAACAAAGCGATACCAAAGGGGATGATGGACGGAGCGCTTGAGCTAATCAAACACTCACCCCCAGTCAACTGATCTGGGTTTAATCCATCATCATTCTTTAGCTCACTCCACAACCCCAGTTCAGACATGGCCATATGCAAATCAGTCTGACCCTGTGCCTCATGGGAACAGTCCAGCCCGAACTGCCGAGCCATGTCTTCCCTGGACCGGAAACAAGCATCCTGGGACAGGTTTCTGGCTATTCAGCCGTCATCAGCCAGGCTAGCTTGAATCCAGTGGCAAAGTGAGCAAGGGACCCACGTCTGGGCATACCCTGCCAACTTAGGGCGAACAAAGCGATACCAAAGGGGATGATGGACGGAGCGCTTGAGCTAATCAAACACTCACCCCCAGTCTTCTGATCTGGGTTTAATCCATCATCATTCTTTAGCTCACTCCACCACCCCAGTTCAGACATGGCCATATGCAAATCAGTCTGACCCTGTGCCTCATGGGAACAGTCCAGCCCGAACTGCCAAGCCATGTCTTCCCTGGACCGGAAACAAGCATCCTGGGACCGGTTTCTGGCTATTCAGCCGTCATCAGCCAGGCTAGCTTGAATCCAGTGGCAAAGTGAGCAAGGGACCCACGTCTGGGCATACCCTGCCAACTTAGGGCGAACAAAGCGATACCAAAGGGGATGATGGACGGAGCGCTTGAGCTAATCAAACACTCACCCCCAGTCAACTGATCTGGGTTTAATCCATCATCATTCTTTAGCTCACTCCACAACCCCAGTTCAGACATGGCCATATGCAAATCAGTCTGACCCTGTGCCTCATGGGAACAGTCCAGCCCGAACTGCCGAGCCATGTCTTCCCTGGACCGGAAACAAGCATCCTGGGACAGGTTTCTGGCTATTCAGCCGTCATCAGCCAGGCTAGCTTGAATCCAGTGGCAAAGTGAGCAAGGGACCCACGTCTGGGCATACCCTGCCAACTTAGGGCGAACAAAGCGATACCAAAGGGGATGATGGACGGAGCGCTTGAGCTAATCAAACACTCACCCCCAGTCAACTGATCTGGGTTTAATCCATCATCATTCTTTAGCTCACTCCACCACCCCAGTTCAGACATGGCCATATGCAAATCAGTCTGACCCTGTGCCTCATGGGAACAGTCCAGCCCGAACTGCCAAGCCATGTCTTCCCTGGACCGGAAACAAGCATCCTGGGACCGGTTTCTGGCTATTCAGCCGTCATCAGCCAGGCTAGCTTGAATCCAGTGGCAAAGTGAGCAAGGGACCCACGTCTGGGCATACCCTGCCAACTTAGGGCGAACAAAGCGATACCAAAGGGGATGATGGACGGAGCGCTTGAGCTAATCAAACACTCACCCCCAGTCAACTGATCTGGGTTTAATCCATCATCATTCTTTAGCTCACTCCACCACCCCAGTTCAGACATGGCCATATGCAAATCAGTCTGACCCTGTGCCTCATGGGAACAGTCCAGCCCGAACTGCCAAGCCATGTCTTCCCTGGACCGGAAACAAGCATCCTGGGACCGGTTTCTGGCTATTCAGCTGTCATCAGCCAGGCTAGCTTGAATCCAGTGGCAAAGTGAGCAAGGGACCCACGTCTGGGCATACCCTGCCAACTTTGGGCGAACAAAGCGATACCAAAGGTGATGATAGACAGAGCGCTTGAGCTAATCATACACTCACCCCCAGTCAACTGATCTGGGTTTAATCCATCATCATTCTTTAGCTCACTCCACCACCCCAGTTCAGACATGGCCATATGCAAATCAGTCTGACCCTGTGCCTCATGGGAACAGTCCAGCCCGAACTGCCAAGCCATGTCTTCCCTGGACCGGAAACAAGCATCCTGGGACCGGTTTCTGGCTATTCAGCCGTCATCAGCCAGGCTAGCTTGAATCCAGTGGCAAAGTGAGCAAGGGACCCACGTCTGGGCATACCCTGCCAACTTAGGGCGAACAAAGCGATACCAAAGGGGATGATGGACGGAGCGCTTGAGCTAATCAAACACTCACCCCCAGTCAACTGATCTGGGTTTAATCCATCATCATTCTTTAGCTCACTCCACCACCCCAGTTCAGACATGGCCATATGCAAATCAGTCTGACCCTGTGCCTCATGGGAACAGTCCAGCCCGAACTGCCAAGCCATGTCTTCCCTGGACCGGAAACAAGCATCCTGGGACCGGTTTCTGGCTATTCAGCCGTCATCAGCCAGGCTAGCTTGAATCCAGTGGCAAAGTGAGCAAGGGACCCACGTCTGGGCATACCCTGCCAACTTAGGGCGAACAAAGCGATACTCAAAGGGGATGATGGAGGGAGCGCTTGAGCTAATCAAACACTCACCCCCAGTCAACTGATCTGGGTTTAATCCATCATCATTCTTTAGCTCACTCCACCACCCCAGTTCAGACATGGCCATATGCAAATCAGTCTGACCCTGTGCCTCATGGGAACAGTCCAGCCCGAACTGCCAAGCCATGTCTTCCCTGGACCGGAAACAAGCATCCTGGGACCGGTTTCTGGCTATTCAGCCGTCATCAGCCAGGCTAGCTTGAATCCAGTGGCAAAGTGAGCAAGGGACCCACGTCTGGGCATACCCTGCCAACTTAGGGCGAACAAAGCGATACCAAAGGGGATGATGGACGGAGCGCTTGAGCTAATCAAACACTCACCCCCAGTCAACTGATCTGGGTTTAATCCATCATCATTCTTTAGCTCACTCCACCACCCCAGTTCAGACATGGCCATATGCAAATCAGTCTGACCCTGTGCCTCATGGGAACAGTCCAGCCCGAACTGCCAAGCCATGTCTTCCCTGGACCGGAAACAAGCATCCTGGGACCGGTTTCTGGCTATTCAGCCGTCATCAGCCAGGCTAGCTTGAATCCAGTGGCAAAGTGAGCAAGGGACCCACGTCTGGGCATACCCTGCCAACTTAGGGCGAACAAAGCTACACACATTACTTATGTCCAGTTAGCGAGCGGTTATATGTAAGCAAGTTCTTTTAATAACCTATTTGAGGAACCTTCTCTTCCTGTAGCTGGTGCAGGGGGCAGAGGGGCAACAAGGGTGCCATGGCCCCTAACACAAGCAAGGAAAGTGGTCCCTCTCACCCCTAGCTGAGTAGTAAAATAAAGCCATCATTGGCTTGTATTGGGGCCCAGATACCCTTTGGCCCCTGTTCACCTGCTTCAGCAATGTTAGCCATGCCACGGAGCATATTCCATGCTGCTTGGTAGAAAAATAGAAGGATTATGTTGATCACATTGTTAAGACTTCTTAAGGACCAACTGGATCTTGTTGTGCCCCCAGCTGTATATATCTCTTGCTTCAGAACTGCTCTTGCCCAACGTAAGTGTACTTTTAATAAAATCCAAGGATTGCAACTTTCATTGAAGCCAGACACCAACAAAGCCACATTAAGCTTTCTACAGCCCCAAATATATTATAAAGGAATTATCTAATGGCCCGACCAGCCGTGTATCCCTGTCTCTGTGAGCTGGTGTTCCCTTTGATCCAAAAAGATCATGCCCAACTCCAAATTTTCAAGCCAAATCTGGACAGATGTCAAATGTATAAAACTTTTTCAAAAACATGATACTGACTCATCCTCCAGAAATGTTACACTGTCCTGGATTGCGTAGCACAGCCCAATATTGAAATCTTTCTCTTTAAATGCATCATAAAAGAAGCCCTCTGTTTTTTTTCAATATCCCACATAGATCCATGCTTTACCATCCATATCAATTTATAAACATCTTCTCGGTTAACTTATTCTTTAAAGATAATCTCATGCAAAACACTATCATCATCGCAAAACTTTATTCGATCTGTCGAGATAGACCATAAAAGTACAAGAAAGATAAAAGAAGTTACAGTACAATGCAAAAATGTGAAGTGGTTACCAGTAAACTATAAAAACAGTTAATAATACGACAATTACAGTTAAGATCAAAGGGAAGGTGAAAAAAGTGCTAACCTCAATTGGCAATCCGTTATACATTTCAGTCTACCAAGGTTTCGCTTAAAATCATCAAACTTCGTTTAAAAAAAAGATTACAATTATAAATAAAACTAGGGTATATATAGTTAAGAACCAGGGTGATGTACCTTTAACAGTTCAATTCGAGAGCACCGGCCCGCTGGGTTATGAAGATAAAAACGTGCTGAAACATGGACCGGAACAATTATGTTACTCACAGTCACACAATTTTCTTTAAGGACACGGCCACGTCAGTTAGTCACAGCTAGATCTAAACTTGACTGCGGACCTCAAAAAGCTAAGGACGTGTAACACAGAATTGCTGGTAAGCATTTGTAAAAAGATAAACGCTGGTCTGACCTGTCCAAAGTCGCCCTTCTTTAAAATGGGAATAAGGTAAGATTTCCTAGGTACCTCGTAGAGACTGCAAAACATCAAGAAATGAATCATATCCTTCTGGGGACTTCCCATCGCAAGCACAGGCGGGGAGGCTCTGTCCCCTATGAGCCCCACCAGGGTCGGCCAGGAGGTAATGAAAAAGGTTCATGGGAGCTTTTGAGCCATAAAAGATAGGGCTCGGTTGATGGCATGTTTTTCAATAGGAGATACCTGCGCACACTAGGCTTCTTCAGCTCCCCTTCTTCCCTGTCCATCTGCTGTTTTTTTTTTTTAATTCTCCTTCACCCAGCCCTGGTCTCTTCTGCACATACTCTCAGGATTGATAAATAAATCCACCCTTCCCAGGTCAGCGAGACAGTCCCTAACATACTTGAGCCAGGGAATACGATGATAATAGTCCAGGGAGAGGAAATCAGTTAAGATGTCCTTGCTTAGGGCAATTCCCTCCCTTAGCCACAAGTTCATCCACAATGATAGGGGGTGATAAGACAACAAGTCGGAGAGAAAAGCCGACCCCAGTTCTTCGTGGACTACGATAGAGGGGATACACTGCGGTAAACATAAGAGTCGTTTTAAAAAAGAATTTTCAATAACTTGGAGTTCCTCATGCTCCCTATAACCCCAAATCTCGCTCCCGTAAGCCACCTTAGTGATGCATTTGGCCTTATAGATCTTCAAGAGGGCCCCAGTAGGTCTACTGCCCAACCTAGATGAAAAATTGAAAATGGCAGCGTTGGCCCTGACAAAGTCCCCTTTTGTCCTACAGATAAGGGGGCGCCAAGACATAGTGGCATCAAACACTACTCCCAAATATGAGAAGACATCAGTCTTCGGGACCGGCGTTGATCCCACAGCAAAAGTATAAGGTTTATTGGGTCATGAACCTACTTGCATTATGAAAGATTTGTTGTTATTCACCAGCAAGTCCAGGTCTTCCATGAAGTGGGCAAATGAATTCAGTAACGCTTGCAAAACCATGGCTGTCCTAGCCATGAGAACGGTGTCGTCCGCATACAGTAGTACGGGAAGGCTCCGCCGACCCACCTGTGGACAGTCGGTTTTCAGCTTCACAAGGGTCTGCTCCAAGTTGGTAATGTACAGATTAAAGAGGAAGGGGGCCAGAATACACCCCTGTCGAACCCCTCTCTCGATTGGGAGCTGGCGGGTGACTCTCAGGTCCTTAGTATATCGTACCACCGCCTTGGCATCTCTGTGTAAGTCCCTTAAGAAATGTACGATGTCTGGGCTAACTCCTAAGGACAACATGATCTGCCAGCAAAACACTATCAACAATGTATATCCCAAAGGAATGCAGAAAAGGTAGTAACCCAGGAGAAATATAAGAAAACAATAACAAATGGAGAAAGCAGGGATGAGAAACCCCTGCAAGAGCGAGATAAAGAGACAAAGGCTAGGACGGTGGAAGAAAGGGGCATGATGTGGAATCAAAAGTAGGCATTCTTGGCAGTCTGCAACCTTGCATTAGGCAGCACCAGCAGGGGGCTTCTAAGAAACGTTTGAGGCCCTGCAGTTTTTACAAATGAAGCAACGAGCAGCAGATTGTACTAATAACCATAAAAGGTGAAGCCCATCTACACTGTTCACCTGGTCCCCGGCTGCTCCCCAAGATGGCGTATCCCTAGGACAGAACCACTTGTTCCAACAAACATTCCTGACTGGGCCAGAGTGGTCAAAAAAGCAAGCGGGGCATACAGAAATTACATCTGGAGCGTGGAACAGTGACGTATGAGTTGGTTTCATTCACTGACTGAGCTCAGAGGTATGCGGTAAATTGTGCGGCTCTTACCCCAATCCGTTTGAAGTCTACTTGTAGTTACCCAACATACAGCCATGCCAGTCTGTGAGGATTCATGTCTGGGCTGCGGTTGAAGAGGAGCCTGTCAGGCATCAGCCATTAATTGGGACAAGAGGGAGATTAGTAGAGAGGTGTTGATCTTACGCAAGCTCAATTATTGGGGTGGATGGACCTGATGTAGTTTAAACATATCCATAGCTACTCAGCCAGAATGGGCTACAATTATTGGTGCTTGCTATGAAGCTGGATAAATGTATCTGATGAGAACATGAGAGGACCAGGTGAGGAGCAGAGTCATTCCTAGATGTGGGGGGGTGGGGGGGGGGGTTGAAAAACACCATCTGTGGAGGGTTTGTGTGCTGGCAGGAAAAGTGACAGGAGAGCGAAAAAAGAGTAACACACGAGAGAGATCTTTCGTCCAACTGTTTCCAGGCTCACCGTGGGACCGGCAGGTCGTTAAGATGCCTGGCGTGATTGTCTCCTCTGTAAACTCTACATCATTGTGTTCGGCTTTTATAACTTCATTTCACTGTTGTTAAAACTCTCAGAATAAACAATTAACAGAGTGGCGTGATGCTCTTTCACTTATCTTCATTCTGCGAGGATGTGCTCTTTTCAACAACAGCAATAAACAACACACATAGTTAGCAACCTTCTATAAAACTCTACAGAAATCAATAACAAATAATGTAAAACAGAACAGCCAGCGTTTAGATAAAATGCTAAGAACATATTCAAGAAAATGTAATTGTCAGGTTGCAGAACATATTGATATGAGCTGACTGTGCATTCTCTTGATCACACATACTCATTTTTGATTGGTTGATTAGCACATGTAACTCAAGTCGGGGAATACCCAGAAGGGGACAAGACATCGCATTAGTATGGGTACCAACAGACCCAGGACAGCTGGCAAGAGTGCCAGTAAGCCTCGCGTGCAGAACTCCTAGGCTCAGAAAAGCTGACAATGGGGCTCTGAGGCTGGTGGATAGTGCTGGCAGGCCCAGAAATTCTGACAACAGGGCTGCTAGGCCTGGCGTATAGCACCGATAGCACCAGACATCATAGCAAGAGGGCCGGTAAGCTTGGCACACAGAAACTGTAGGAACAGAAATGCTGACCAGAGGGCCAGTTGGCCTGCATATAGTACCGGTAGGCCCCGGAAGCTGACAATGAGGCCAGCTGTCTGGGGCTGAGGGCCAGTGTGTTCAGAAATGCTGATCAGGGAGCTGTAGGACCTAGCGTATAAGAAGGGTAGGCCCTAAAATGCGGATGAAGGGGACAGTGGGGTGGCTGTATCTGAGCAGTAGGCCCAGAAATAAGGCTGCAAGGCAAAAGTTGGGAAAAAGGGGAGCAAGTGTTATAGCTGATGGGGGATGGGGGGGGGGGCATTTGTTTATAGAGCAATATAGTTACAGAGCTTGAGATGTATTTATTAGTATGCTTTAGGGGCACGTTCCTGTGGCCTGATGAGCAAAGGAATGGAAACGGAGTTTTATCCTGCGTTAAAAATGGCACCTTTACCCTTTGCCCGCTTCCCAGTGTCTGTTGGGGAACTTTGGCATAGGGGTCTGGGGTACCTGCTGGTTTTATCCCCTGCTGCACCACTCAGTGTGCCATGGACCCTAGTGCAAGGAAGAAAATGGGCCCCTGGCCGCTGTTTGATCTGTGAAATACAGCACAAATCAAGGCTGAGTGGGCCTCTTAGGTGACTGGTCCCCGGTGCCACTGCACCTGCTGCTCCAATGGAAGCTACGCCCCTGCTACCACCGCTGAATGGCGTCTCCCTCTCTCTGCGGCAGTGCTTCGTTCTCAGAGCCAAGCGCTGGCAGGTTAACAAATGATCCCCCCACAATGCGGTAGAATACCGCTAATTCAAGTGTCAAAATGTCCAATTTATAAATGCACTGTCACTACACTGCAGCCAAAGAGTTCCCACCCAAAATTTAATTAAAAGAGGTTAGAAAAAGTGTGGGAGTGGAGAGAAAGCACCTCACGGTAGTAACACCAAGGGGGGCTTGCTAGTTGGTACTCGCTAGCACACCCACTTATCATCATTGGTTGCTTTCTCACCATGAAAAGAAATGTGTTCCAACATAAACTTTCTTAAACGTGAAGGAAGAAAACAGTGACAGCAAGGTACAATAAGCACTGTGGGTGCTAATGTCACACACGTGCCCTGCTGATCCCCGTGAGAAAAGAAAAGAAATGCAGTTCCCAACATTAAAAATGAGTACCTACTCACTGGCCAAATATGACTTTATTCAGTGCTGTGAGCGACCTCAATAAAAAATGGTTAAATTTAGACCATTATTACGTCCAAAGCGCCAACATGTTTCGTTGCTACCACTTTGCGCAACTTCATCAGGGCTAAGGGGATAACCAATCTTCACTTCACTTGGAATTACCACTTGGTCGAGTTGTTGCTAGTGTCCCTCGTACCTGCAACCCCCTCGTTGTGCGGTACGCGCCAATTGGTCGCATATCCGCTGGGTAACCATATGCAATTATGGCACCGCTACCGGGAACTGTCGGCGTCTCAAGGCTACAAGGAGGTAGCCTTGAGACGCCGACAGTTCCCGGTAGCGGTGCCATAATTGCATATGGTTACCCGGCGGATATGCGACCAATTGGCGCGTCAGGCCCTTGTTGTTGATAATGTGTTGAGTGGGGGGCGGCTTGATTTTTTTCCCCCTTGGCTCCCTTCTGTGTTGATAACAAATGATCCCCCCAAACGCAGCCCGGAAGCGATGCTCGTCACGTCCACGCGAGAAAACAAATATGCGGGCTTGTAAAAACCGCGGAATTTAATCTCGTCAGGGGTTTATTAATACTGCACGAGGGCGCGGGGGTGGAAACGGGCTGTACGTGTTAAACAAGCAGCCGAGGGGGCAGCTGAGCTTCTGGTTGGGCGGTATACATCGGCCCACGCTCACCTGGGCCCATCTGTGCCCTTGGTCTTTCTGTGTGTGTGTACACCATGCATGTTTGTGTTAACAGGAGACTGCGCCGCAAGGGCTGGGTCTTGTTAGCAATGGACATGACAGATAGAAATATAATATTAATAGGTTTTACATTATGTAACCTTCATCTTATAAAAGGTGTTTCGAAGCGCTGTAATTAGCAGATGTTACTCTTACCCGATTTAAAGGCAATCAGTGTAACAACCTCAGAAGGATGAAAGGCTGAGATTGTCTTGCAGGGTTTCAAGCCCGTGACTTTCAAATCACTACATTTCTCAGCGGAGAATGTTTAGCTCACAGAGTCGCCAAGCTGGCTAGAAGGATTGCAAAATCAGATGTCAAACGTCTATGCAAACATTGGAATAACTTTTTATATAGCGCTTTATACTGCAGCCATGCTTGTTAACGGATTGTATTGTTACTCCATGATCCTACGAAGGATGGAAGGCTTGGTCTGTCTTAATGAGATTCAGACTCATGAACTCCAGATCACAGCACGTGTTGGGGGCGAGAGTTTAATTCATTGAGACATCTTAATAGGTGTATTGTATGATACCTATGCCCTGTTTACAAAGAGCCTGGATTTCTAATTTTTATCAAAAGCTTGACTGAAAGAAGATTACAGGTGGTGGGTGTTACCACCCCTGTTCCGCATGCGTAGACTTCTAGGCACAACCCCACCTTCTTGAAAGCAGGAATTAGGTGAGCACATATGGTGTGGCAAATCTGATTCCGTGTGTTCTTTCTATGTTATGGCTCAAAACTTGTAATGGCCTGGTAACGTTGCAGTAATAGCCTGTGGTTTTGGTAATACCAACTACAGCATTATTGTGCCCTTTTACAAGGCAACTGGCAATGAGTGACTGACTGCTGTGTTTGAATCCCTTAGGATAAGAAATATATTATTTTTACAGATCGATTCATTTTCTTCACATGATCATTTATTAATTTTGCTTGTAATAATACTGACCTTGTACATAACTGTCCTACCAAGGGGGTGGATGGCCTTACCTTTGTCTTCATATTTTTTGTCTTACTTTATTGATAGCTCTATCTTTGATTGTTACAGAACCAGCAGAGGTATGAGATCCCTTATTTTTAGGGTGCCTTTGAGACCCTTGGGAAGTTCACCATGCTGCTAAGAAACGCTCCCCAAATTTCTCCTCTCCTGAGTGCTGATAAAATCCAAGTGCTCTTTCTTTTTTCTAAATATCTTTCTTTTTTCACTAAACACATTCTCTATTCGCAATGTAGACCTGGACACCAATAAAACAACATCGAATATCAAATAATGGTTCTTCCAGTCCGATTGATAGCCTCCTTCACAAGTCATCCTGACGGAGACTGTGCTTTGATGCCGGTTGTGATAGACGTTGGCGCTTTACAAATGTAAATATCACAACTTGCTTTCATACCTATTCTTGGATTGTGTCTGGATCCAGAATCCGAGATTTACCTGTGAAGATAAGATATGCTGGTGAGGTAAGCAGGGTGAGATGAGTATCCCTCTCTGACTCAATCTGTTTGCATCAAATTGTGGAGACTACTCCCTCCATAAATTGCCAATCGAGAGCCCAGACATATCAATATACATCCATATGTCTGATTGGCATGCAACAGCAGACTGGCAGCCTGCAGGGATATTATAATTCCCAGTCTGGTCAGTGCCCCTGAGAAACCTGCAGAAGGCTGGCCGCAGGAAAGGTGCCTGAAATTTTGGTTCTCCAACCAAAATAGCATTTTGCCATTGGTGCGCTCCCTGAGCCCTGATTTTTTTTTTTTTTTTTTTTTAGAAAAACTTGCAATCTGGTGACACCTTGTTGTGATGCAGAAATGCTGTGGTGCATCACCCTTTAAAAAGTGCCGGCCCTGATTGCTCAACTCTGTCCCCAGATTTACCAGCTTTTCATTTCAGAAAATCTTTCATTTCTCTTCTGACCACATGCCCAGAACAAATGGCAACAGTGTAGATGTCATCGCCCTCTTCCTCCAGCATCTTACAGCCCAGCTTTGGAGGACTTGTTGTCCATCTACGACCTCCTCCTGCACAAACAGGAAGCAACTGCGCCCAGGGCATACAGCCTGTTACTCTGTAAAGCAATATGTAAATACCCCGCTATAATTAGTGAATTAAATATTAAATGCTTTCTACCCATGGAAGACCGTCAGATAGGTTCAGTTACTGCTTCCCAGCAGCATAGCTCTTGTAAAGGGGCCATCTGGCCTGGGGACTGTGCTCTTGGCACACAAATTAGTTCTCAGATAGCCCGGATGCAGACTACAGACGCTCTTCATTTTCATCCAATATCGACTTAGGTCTCACATCTGACGTGCATTCTATCCCTCTGCATCAGTGACCTCTGTAGGAAGAATGGAAGATTTTTTTGTTGGTGGTGGGGGTAAAGCGCCTGAAATAAAACAGCTGGTGCTACTGTAATGGGCAATTGTAAAGCGAGAGAGAGAGATTGATTTTGTGTGTGTGTTCTCCATTGCTAAGTGTGGCGGTGTGACTCATGGGAGACAAGCCTTGAGTGGGTCATGATGTCTCTCCCCTCGGACAATGGTTGTTTTTCATGTGTAAAAGTTGTAAACAAAGGAATTTATGCAGTGCCAGATTACAAGGTGTTAAAGCTGAACTATAACATAAAATCACATAAAAAAGGTCCTGTCAGTATTGGCCCAGTCGTTGTCAATTCTTTTTATTTGTAAAGTGAAATTGGAATCTCCGGGACACTAAGGAGCTATTTCTCAGATTAGTTACGCTATACCATAGTAATAACATGGACTTAGACCGTTGAACTGTATGTAGCAAGACCTATGTAATTGTGTATGCATTAGTATAGGTGCGCCTACAAAAATGTTCAATTACTTGAGCTATATTTATTTTTGATTTTATAAAGGAATGCACTGTGGGACCCCGCTATCCCCCCCAACATCAGCTTTGCAGCTGCGTAACATGCTCTCCCCGACCTCTTTGTACATAAGAGACAGGGCGGCCGAGCTGAATGCAGGAGAGGGGATCAGGCACTGGCAGTCCTGCCGCCTGTCCCTTGCGCATGCGCACAACAGCGCGACTCTGTTTTCGGCGCTGCTCGAGGCCCTTGCATAGCTGTCAGCCCTCGCCCGAAAGGGGCCCAAAACAGCACTTGTCGGCAGTGGCTGGCAATCACCGCAAACCATGGTTGCCAGTGGGAAGCGAGCAGGGGAGAGACGCAGTGAGCGAAAATGTGCGAATGAATCATCAGCTTCGTGCTAATTATGGTTAATTGGGGAAAATAATCAAGTGTGACAGATGGAGCTGTGTCTACAGTAACATTATTTCAGAATCATAAATTATGGAAGTAATTTAAATTGAGGAGAAAGCATATGGCGAGTATGTTGTGTGCCTTAGAACCGCACACAATTTGTGGCCGCCTACGCTGTTCGTCATCCACCATACTCGGGAACCGCAAAACAAAGACGTGGGCAGCCATTTTACCTTGGGCTGCTGAAGGGTATTCACAAATACACCCCATCTTTAAACTATGTTTAAATTTGCAGCAAGATCTGACACATCAAAAAGGCCTTCTTCTCACTAGAATATCCCTCCTCATTTTTATCAATTCCTTTTTATATTAACTCTTTCAGGAGCATTTGTTAAATTTTACTTCGTAGCTTCAATATTTTGTTGGCAAAATCATTGTAGTTTGTTTGTTGTAACACTGGAGTTGGTAATGAGGAGAACTAGCTTGGGTAGATGTTCTAATGGTTAGGGAGAGCTTTAGATTCTAGACAAACCGACAATGCTTTCACAGTTAAAAACAGGTCATATTCAAAACTATCAACTTTTAGAAATTGCCTAAATAAATATATGTCTTCCCCCCGCTGCCTTAGTTAACTTTAAACTGGAAGCACCAAAATACAATTCAGTTCGAAGTGCAATGCTATTTAAGTTCTCTACCATATGTTTGTTTTGGTCGCCATATGTCTTGGAATTGACCCACTTTGTCAGTACAGTCTCCTTTCTGGACAACCCCGCCACCCTTGACTTGGTTAACCAGGAACACTTTCCATGTAGAAGCAAACAAATACCAAGACAAACTTAGAAGGAGTAAGAATAATGCATTTTAAGGCGATTCTAGACAATTCAAAATGGCCTCCCCTCAAATTCATGTTATACAAAATTTGTACAACACTCTGCCCACCAGGCATTGAGACTTGAATAAAGCTAATCTGGAGAATTGGTGCAGTTACATGTAGAAGTCAAAGTAAATATCCAAAGTGCTGTTATAGAAATGACCAAAGGTCTTGTCCGAGCAGGTATGGAATGAAGGGGAACATAGCATACTCATATTAAAACGCCAGGTTCATGCCAGCGGACTCTCACCTCGTGCGTGAGAAGAACTAAGCTTTGATTATCATCTGTATAGAAGAGGCACCATACCAGTCAGTAAGGTTCTAAGCCAATGGCGTAACAAAAGCCCCCGCAGCCCCGTGGTGCGGGGGTGTCCTGAGCTCCGCGGTCCCCTCCGGCACTGGCAGGTCCCTGGCCTGAGAGCTCCAGACTACGGCAGGTGCGTGGGAGGCCCCCTGCCTGTACTTTGCAGGAGGGCCCGCTCTAGTTTCGTTAAGCCACTGTTCTAAGCGGACATGCCGCGTGTGCGCATTTCCACAGTACTGTGCTATGCAAGAGTATAGCACATGTGCTCAGTGTTGGCAAAAGTAACTCCCCATGACCACCTGCTGCAGTAGGGTGCGAGAGATTGCTTTAAGCTTTACCTGAAGTGTAGTGAGATTATTATTTTATGTGGTTGTCTCTAATTTCAAAATCCTGTAGTTAATCTTTTGTAAACCATCAGTTCGTTGTTCACAGCCATAAGCACAAGATCAGGGATTGAAAAGGGTGACTTTCACATTTTTGCTGGACGTTATATTTGAGGTTTCCTTTTCCAATAGTGCTATATGCGTGACTCCTGACTAAGCTTGTCATCTCGAGAATAAATTGATTTTAGTGTGTAGCCCGTCTGGATATCTCGGGTGTCTTGTGATATGGCAAAACTAACTCATTTTCCAAGATAGTGGGTGAGGAAGTTTGCAGGGTGGTGTTTTGCATATGATAGGTAAAGTCAGCATTTTAATTTTGCATGGCAGGCTACCCAGGAAAGCTTGCATGTTTTGAATGACATGTTCCACAGCCATGGTTTGAGTTTTAGTCTAAATATCATTACGGTAGCATGCAATCTCATACAGTATACTTCTTAGAATAGTTATGCAGACACTAGAAAGACAAGATCTGACAGTATTTATTAGAGTACTCTTGCCAGCATTGGAAAAAAGAGATCTCACAGTACTTTTTACAGAATATATGCAGTGGAAAGACACAAGCTCGTGGTACATCTTAGAGTGTTCATACCATCATTGGAAAATAAGTTCCCACAGTACTTCTTCGAGTATTCATACAGACACTGGAAGACAAGATCTCACAGTACTGCTTACAGTATTCATGTCAACGTTGGAAAAACGTGAGCTCACAGTACTTCTTAAAGTACCCGTGCCGACATTGAAAGATCAGGTCTTAGAGTACTCATACCGACATTGGAAGACAAGATATCACAGTACTGTTTACAGTATTCATGCCGACATTGGAAAGAGGCTATCTCACAATATTTCTTAGAGTAATCATGCCGAAATTGGAAAGACACAAGCTCACATTACTTCTTAGAGTACTAATACTGACACTCGAAGAGAAGATCTCACAGTACTTCTTACAGTATTTATGCCCACATTGGAAAGACGAGATCTGACAGTACTTCTGAGAGTATTCATGCCAACACTGGAAAAACAAGATCTCACAGTACCTGTTAAAGAATTTATGTTGTGGAAAGACGAGAGCTCACAGTACTTCTTAGAATATTCATCTAACATTGGAAAGAGGGGATCTTGTCACCTGCCTCACACCTCTTCCACCTTCTCCTCAAACATCCCCCTCTTTCAGAAAGACATACTCAAGTATTGATGGCTGCGTGTGCAGGTTCACGCTTTCAGGCACACTTCTGACTACCTACTCGTTTGTCTGGCAGGTATGTACTGCGGTACCAGATTCAGCATGTTTCGAATGCGATCCTTGTAGCCGCCAAGAACTGATCCAGAGACTTCAAAAAGTCCCTAGATGCTCTGTGTTAGAAAGTGGGAATTGTTTTGCTGCAGGTAAGCCTGAGGGCATAGGTTTAATATATGAGCAGAGAGTAACATCAAAAGGTTCTACATTTCTTTGAAGTGGGCAGAAGACAGGAAGCTGCAATGCGTGAACAGCTAGCTCATAGTTTGTAGTTTGGAAACTTGGAACCTTTTGTTCTTTTGTGTTTCTTTTTGTTTGTCAACGCACTCCATAAATCTACACAGTTATTCCAGAATAAATGTCCAAATTATGGATGAGAAATGTCAGTAGAAGAGGGAGTGTGCATGATCTCCCGGTATTATCTGAATAAAGCATTATTACTTTCAGATAAATGTGTTTTTTAAAACAATGTCTTTTGCATTTTTACAACTGACACAAAGAAAACAAACATATGAAGCATTAGTCACGCCACACAGGAATTTCCAGCAGTACATGAGTTATTATCACTGGTAATACATAATTGAATTAAATCATATATAGTAATAACTCTGTCCATGCAACGCAGGTTTTTGCGACACCCACCACTACATACATATCTGTGACGTGGGAGCAATACCAGCTGTTGATTGCTCTGTTCTCAGTTATGAGCTTAAGGCAGAGGCCTCAAAAAGGAAGAGAGCATCTAACAGCATTTATTGACCAGCATGATATTGGCAAAAAAGTTACCATTCTTTCCACCCAACCCTTGAACCAGCTACACAAGGCCACCTCCTGCTTGATGTCCCTGTTCTGAACTTCACTCAACTCGTGAAAGTTTAGAAAGCAGACATAAGAAGTTACTACCCAGGCTGTAAGAATCCTGATTGGCTGAGCCAATCTCAGCATTTCATTGATAGCTCAGGCACATCAAGTGGTTGTATTCCACTTTTTATACGCTTTGCTGTAGTTTCCGATCTCCACTTCTCCACATGGCTTATGCAGAGGTCATCTTTGTGATGATGAATCAGGCATTTCAAGGGGTGGAGTTATGCACTTGTTTTGAATCTTGTTTTTACTCAGTCGGATCAAGGAACCGAAATTGTAACTATAACCTAAGGAATTACTCTAATCGAACGGTTAATTTGAATAAAATCTCAACTGCTTGTGTCAAGGTGTAGCTGTTCATAGTACAGACTTGCCAACTCACATGGTACCACTGTGTGTCATGTGATATTGTAACTCCTCCTACAGTCACCTGATGAAGAGCCTATATCACACAGTGAGCCTAGGGCAGGGGTCTTCAAACTTGTTAATGCCGCGTCGGCTCATCTCCCCGCTAGGATAGCTTTAGCTTTAGTGGAGGAGCTGCCACTGATTTTACTACCCAAATAGGGTTTGGATTGGAGGGAGACCTATCATGCTTGCTTGCATTATAGGTCTCAAAGAATCTACCAGATGTTCTGGACTCAGATGTGGCAGCCAACAATTATGAAACCTGGTTAACTCAGGCAGTAAATAAGTTGGCACCGGAAGGTTCTAAGCACCAAAGGACTAGACAAGTCTCCTCGCCCTGGTATACGATTGAGCTTAAACAGCTGAAAATCAAATGCAGACGTCAGGAGCGAATTTGGAGATCAAATTATAGTGCGGAACATAGGAGGCACTACAACTCAGTATTAGAGGAATACAAGTCCTCTATAAAGCAAGCCAAATCAAAATATTTTACGGCTAAAATTCAGGAAGCGTCAAACTCGTCCAAAGAATTGTTCAAAACTGTCACTATTCTTTCCAAATGCCCACGGGATACGGTGTTCTCATCAAATCAAGCAATAGTGGATAAAATGGCTGGTTTTTTTCAGCAGAAAGTACAGTCAGTGTATAGCGAACTTACAAACTCAGTACCAATTCCCGTGGGGAACGGGTTAGATGGAACAGAGGAGATAGCCCCTGGAGCTAGTCTGATACGGTTCCAATTGTTAGAACAGAGTCAAGTATTAGGCCTATTGTTGAAAACTAAGTCGGGCTCCCCTCTGGACCCTTGCCCCCTTCCATCATACACTTAGCTCCAGAGCTGATCAGTGGCTGTCTGACCCCTCTATTGAACACAATTATAACTTCAGGGGTTTTCCCAATGTGTTGGAAAAAAGTCTGTATTAGACCCATTCTAAAAAAACTTCACTTGACCCTCTGGAGGTCAAGAATTATAGACCTATTTCTTGCCTCCCGTTCCCTTCTAAGATACTCGAGAAAGCACTAAACAGAGAACTGACGGAATATTTGGATAATAATAATGTCCTAGACCCCACACAACATGGTTTTAGAGCTCAGCATTCAACAGAATCAGCTTTGATCATGGCCACAGAGGAGATCAGAAAGGTGATGGACGGAGGCGGCAGGGCCATCCTGATATTACTCGATCTAACTGCAGCGTTCGATACCGTAAATCATACGGTGTTGGTACAAAGGCTGAAAGAAGCTGGTATTGGGGAGAAGGCACTGGATCTTCTAGCCTCATACCTGGCAAACCGGGAACAGGCAATTCACTGGGATGGACTTCAGTCGGGAAAGTTTACACTTCCGTGTGGAGTGCCCCAGGGTTCTGCTCTTTCCCCCACCCTGTTCAATGTATATGTCGCCCCTTTGGCAAGAGTTATAAAAAGCCATGGTCTCTCTCTTGTATCTTACGCGGACGACACCCAATTAGTGGTGTCAGTTGCGCAAAACCTGGACCTAACAGCAGAAAGGTTCCGGAACTGCCTAAGGGCTCTGATGGCCTGGATGAATCTAAACTTTTTGAAGCTTAATACAGAAAAAACTGAGGTCATAGAGTTCGGGCAAAAACCCTCTGTCTGGAGTGAACTCTGGTGGCCGCTTGAAGCAGGAACTCTTCCTGTTACTGCTCTGAAGGCTAGAAATCTGGGGTTCCTGGTGGATAAGGATCTAACTCTTGCCTCCCAGATTAACCAAGTGACTTCGGCATGCTTCTTCACGTTGAAGATATTACGGAAGATTCTTCCATTCATTCCACCTTCGTTAAGAAAAATGGTAGTCGGTGCATTGGTGTTGTCCAGAATAGACTACTGCAATGCGCTATACCTGGGGCTGGCGTTAGACAACTCTCTAAACTACAGTCTCTACAAAATGCTGCTGCACGAGTATTGTTAGAGTTACCTAAATATCATCCAACATCCGCAAGCCTAAAAAGCCTCCATTGGCTACCAGTTCGCAGAAGAATAGATTTTAAGGCTTTATGTATAGTCCATAAAGCCCTTTATGGAGGAGGGGCGTCAGCTATCCAACTTCTATTCCCAAGATATCTACCGGTCCGCTGCCTCAGGTCAGCAAACACCGGATTGGTCCTGCTCTCAACTATAAGCAGAGCCAGATGGGGCGGTAGGGGGTTCTCCTACCAAGCTGCCAAGCTGTGGAATTCCCTCCCAACTCACATGAGACTGCAGCCAAGTAGGGATCTCTTTAGAAAGATGATTAAAATATGGCTCTTCACTAAGCCCTAGGCCTGTTTAAATCTGGTGGTTGGCTATTTCCTCAGCGCCAAGACGCCTCGGCATAAGAGCGCTTTATAAATATTTCAGTCAGTCAGTCAGTCATTAGGACGCATGAAGTCCTTGCTATGCCCCAGATGTGTGTGCCACAGGTGTGGATTCGCACTGTCCTATCTCTTTAAATGAGATTGACAATTCTCAGGCGCCATTTCACCAAGGAATATGGTGGAACGAACTTGGCATCTTCTCATCAGCAGCTACTGAATAAAGGGAGGACGAGACGATGCTTCGCTTCTATTTTAAAACCTTTTTGTGACTCCTTTGTGTGTCGAGCTTGCATTTGGCCGCCCAATGAACTGCAACGGATTTAATAACTACAGCTGAGCGGCCTCGCCTCGGACAGCTCCTTCTTTCTGCTGTAACAAGCGGAGGCTTCACAATGGAGAACTAGGGTCCTGCAAGTGACGTCAAATCGTATATGAAACGAAAAATGCCAGTAGATGCCATTGTTTGAAAACTTTTTCATGTAGGTTAGTGAATGTCTCCTTCGGCAGAGAGATTCCAGAGCTTAATTTGTGCCTGTGGTTGCAGGCGGTCAGTGGCGGCTCCTCTGCTAAGGTGCAGGAGCGTCGCCCCACTGCCAGGAAGCAGCAAAAGAAAGGAAAAAATAAAATGATAATAACGGAATGTTATTATCATTTTATTTTGTCTTCCTGCTGTGCCAGCGTGCGTGAGGGGGCGGGTGCAGCTGCAGGGGAGGAGTGGTAGAACACTCCTGTGCGCAGTGACTGTTTGGTCAGCCCTCTCGGCCGCCCAAAACAATCATGCACACATCCCTGTTCTCCATGCAGGCTGCATTACAGCCTGCATGGAGAACATGCCCACCCCAGCAGCCCCTGGCTGAGCGCCGTGTCATGGCGCTCAGACCAATCACAACGCTGCATTGCAGCGTTGTGATTGGCTTAGGGGTGGGAGTTTGGCTGCCTGCTTCCTGTTTCGACCTGGAGTCGGACACAGGCGAGCAGAAGAGAAGACGCGGGACCCGGCAGCGGCAGGGTAAGTGCTATTTTACTAATTAATTTTTTTAATGCAGCCCGCGCCCCCCTCACCACCGCGCATGCCCGCCCCCATGAGCGATGCGGGCACTCATTTGTGGGGACGAGAACTTAACTTTCATCGTTGCCCTTTGACCCACAGCAAAAGAGCAGAAGGCAGAAAACTGAGATATAAGGAGGAGCAGTTGGAAAACAGTGACAGAGAGAAGGTAGGGATGAAAAAGAAAATACAAGAGTCAGATAAAGAGGCTGGAAGTGTAGGGTGGGTGAAGAAAGGGGTGTGAGGTTGAATAAACACTTTGCAGCCTTGGTAATCCGGCGGCATGCTCCCCAAAAAACTTTGAGCTCCTGTATTTACTGATTTTACAAAGTATGACTGAGTAATTCCTGTTTGTTATGCCCTGGCGGAGGAGTTGAGAACTTGCAGGAACATGAGGGGCATTAACCATTTCCGACCAGACCCCTAAGGACGACCTCCCAACATCTCTCACAAAGTCCCCCCTGAGGTACAAACGCTACAGGGACAAGGTCCGTGCACCATCCAGGTGTGTCCCTGCTGGGCTTCCGTAATATGGTAGTTACTGTGTTTGTCAGCTTGGTGTTCTGGGTCACGGTTGTTCTGAGGGTCACACAGATGCTTTATTGTCACTGTTTACTTGTTTGCTTACAAAAGTGTGGTGTGGTTTGGCATGGTCACATTTTAAGATGCTCTAGTTTGCATTTTTGTCTAATATGGATTCTCAGTAGTAAATAATGCACTGTGGTATGGTCGGGTCATTGTAAGTATGCGGCAGGGGAGGGTCAAATTATGTACCAGGATTGCGTAAATTATACAGCAAGAAAAGGCCCATTATGTGGCGTAATGCAGCACATTTTGTGATAGTAATGCTTCCTTATTTATTAATGATTTTGTCATTTTTGTACATGTTAACACTGTCTGGGTGTTGGTTGCACCTCATTAGTACCAGTTTAGCAATAAGTAACAGAAAGGTGGCCAGTTAACCTTTGCTAGGGGCCTTCCACTGCGTGGCAACACATGTTGCCGCGTTTTTAGTAACTTTTGAACCATTTGAGCAAGAAGCAATTTTTTTTGTTAAAATCTGCAGATTATGGAGCAGATGATGGATTATGTTTCAAATATGACAAATCTATAATTATGAAAAAAACACTGTGGCCGCACAATTGCAACATTTCCAGTGGCCCAGGGTATAGTCTGGCAGTGATTATCCGTTCTCGGATATACCAGTACCTATAAGTGGAATGTATACTTCTGTTGCATTTTTGTGATATTTCGCACCACAGTTCGCTTTCTTATAAACGAGTGAACCAAGCAACGCCTTCAGCCAGTGAGAGCATTTTCATTAGTTCATAGACACGACATTACAAGCTAAAAATGTGATTGTGTTTACGGAAACATTTAGAATCCATCTAGCGAGGTAAGTCAACGTTAATGTCTCCGAAAATACAGACCAAAGAAAACCATTTGATGTGGTAGAGGCAGCAAGGCATTTGAAGATCAAAATATGTATTTAGCATAATGACACAACATAATAAATATTAAATGTGCCTTTTGATGCATAATTCAGTAGCAACCCTACCTGCGCGCGCACTCATGCAGCTTTCTGAGCTATTGTTCAAGACTAAACAAGTGCACTTGGAAAAAGAAAAAGGTTATTTTTGGTTGTGGGTGCATAGTAGGGCTTATGATGGCACAGCTGATGTTTACTTCTACTCAGTGGTTGTTTGTGGGAGAATAAACTGAAATAAATGACAGTGTTTGTACCAGAGTCTCTGAGGACCGAAGAGGGAGGAAAGATGTTAGAACTTGGAATTCGGATTACATGTATTTAGATTCTTGACATTTGCATTTTGTAATATGCATGATTCAGATTTAAAAAGAAAATTCCCTTCTGTCAACTGTAGCAAAATGAAAATGAGTGACAAAACATATATTTAAGTCATGTCGAAAGTAGAAAATAAAACGATTGGGTGTATGCAGATTGGGGAGAGCCGGCCTACAGTGTTGACAGGGCAGCAATGTCAGCCGGTAATTATGAATCCATTCTTTACGCCCGCCGGGGGAGAGCGGAGCTGCCGGCACATACAGCGTCCGTAGTGAAGTGCTGGACTGAGGCTAATCGATATCTGGGGTGGCACTCTAGAGTGACGGCCATGAACCCCCTCTGGCATAGCGACCAGCTGAAGGAAGTGTCCGGTCTACGGGGCTTCTTGCAATGGGCAAAGATAGGAGTTGAGCATCTGGGTGACATATGGAGAAATGGGAAGTTACTTCCCTTAGATGTCCTTAGTCAGGAATATGATCTATCGACCGCACAGAGGCTCCGTTATTTTCTACTCGGACATGCCCTTAGGATTCATATACAAGAGGGTACAGATTTCCCTGACTTCTCTCCCCTAGAAGACCGGTTGCTGATAGACCCTATTCCAGAAAAGGGGATATTGGTGAGCTACTGAAAACTGATGAACAACTCCCCCGGCCCCTTGGGGCCCCTCAGACGTGCCTGGACCGATGATGTAGGTAACAATGACGATGAGGAATGGGTAGAAGCCCTGCAAAATGCCCGAGACATAGCGATCCGAGCCAGATTCCGGCTATTACAGTTGAAAGTCTTGCATCGTTATTACTACCCATGTACTCTGCTACACAAACTGGGGACGGTAGAGACATCCCAGTGTGCGAGAGGTTGTGCACAGGAGGGATCCTTTGAGCATATCCTGTGGGAGAGCCCTGTGATTCACAGGTATTGGCGGGGAGTGACAGCTGTGATGGCCAGGGACCTAGAGGTGAGGGTACCCATGGACGCAAAGTGGTTGCTTCTGATGGTTCAGGGCGAAGAGGACTGACCTCGACACAACAAGCTGTGGTTAGCGTTGGCTGCAGGAGTGGCGTAACGAAAAATAGCAAGGCGGTGGGGTGCCTCACTGCCCTTGTTGGTGGCGGAATGGGAAGCTGATATGGATTGGTGCCAGAGGGCGGAATAAGTGATCTACAAGAGCAGAGGGTGCCCTAGAAATTGGGAGAAGAAATGGACCCCCTGGTGATACTACAGGGGGGCATCATTGGGATCATGACGTTCTGGTGTACAGCAGAGACTGATTTGTATTGGGAAGTTGACGAACGTGGGCAACCCAAGATCCACACGAACCGGGGCTTTGTTAAAATGTCTCTGACTTGTCCAGTCACTTTGTTTTGACCACTCTCATTGGAATATCCATGTAGAATTGTACCATTGTACTCGCAGCGAATTCTCAGTTTTTTATACTTTATGATAAGCTTGTTTAATAATAAGAGTTAAAAAAAAAAAAGTTGAAAATATTACAAAAAGCTAAGGTCTTATCTCAGCAAAGAATTTTAAAAGCTTTACCGACAGATAGTGCTGTGGGATGGAGGACGCCATGCCAACTGTAGGTTGGACCTGCTTTCTAAGGAAAGGTGACATTTTGGAATATTTATAGTTCTATGTGTAAAATGTAATGCATACTCCTAAAATCTGCCACCTCTAGTCTTTCTTAATGTACATCTTTTGACTTAGGTAATGTAGTGTGTAGACTTTGTCAAAACAGGGCATACGAGTAAAGATGGCAACTTATTTGTGTTGTCACCATTACAACAATAATGGGTCCGATGCCAAAAGATTTTGCTATGACTTACTCTGCAGTGGCGGAGGGAAAAAAGGAATGACTGCCAAAATTCTAAGCACAGAACTTTGACCCTCTCTCCATCCATGTTAACTGTAGCTCTGCTTCTGAGCCCCAAGCGTGGTCTTCAGATATGTGCACAATATGTTTTTCTGAGCCACTCGTGTACAATATTTACAGATACCCAACCGACTGAGCATGCATGCAACACAACACAAATCATAAAGGCAGTTTAGGTGTCTGCAGACTATCACAGGCACAAGTGAACTGATAGGCAGGCTTCTCCATGCTTGCGGGCAGCGCTTCAGTTAGGGTGACCGTTTCACTTTAGGCCATTACGGCACTGACGCCAGTCCTTAACATTTCACCACAAATCATTGTTTTCAGGTGTGTTCGTCTAACGAAGTAAAACTGTTACACCCAGAATGGATTAGATAATCACACAATAGTTCAGGACTAGAGCCTGGAAGGAGGTGTCCCCCTAGCTTAGGCCCTTTAAACATGTTCAAGTCCTGAAAAAAGTTAGAAAACAACATCAGAATTTGAGACAGAAAGTCAAAGGCTTCCATCGATTGGAAACTGTGGTTTTATTATGGCTTCTAGAGTTAAGACGCTCAGAACTATGTTTAAACTAGAAGATGTCCATCTGTTTGCCTACAACACCTGCCCGAGGGACTTCCGGTGCCCAATTAAAACTCCTACAAATCTAGTTGGCTGCTCTGATGTCCAAGAAGCATTAATGTCAGGGTGGTGTTATGACTTCCAAAAAAGTGTAATGGCTTCCAATAGTTTTTAATTTTCTCTTCAGACTAGTGAACTGAAGCTATGCTCACCAATGCAATGGCCCCACTTTTATGCAAAAGCCTTCAAAGGTGAACAAAATGTAATAATAAAATGGCCAATCTAAATGGAAATAATTTACCCAGTTACTTATCCTGAAAATCTGGCATGGGCCCTGTCCTCCTTGAGCTATGGTGGATTCCCCCTGGCTAAAAACATCTGCTTCTGCGAACGTATCCAAACTGGTCAACAGTTGTATTTCACATTTGAAATTTTATTATTTTTATTATGGAAATACCATCACGTGGTCGTGTTGCTGCTAGAATTGAGAGAAGGACACTTTGAGCTTACATTTAGGAAGATTTTCTGCGGCCTGTATCCTTTAGTAACCTGATCAGTACATCTGTAAAGACGCGCTGGTATTCTGCCTCTCAGAAACTTACCTAAGTTGTCTGTGCAGTGGAAGAGCGTCATCCACCATTTGTGTTCAACCTAGTTCAGGGTTTGCCTCAATTCGTTCTTCATTCAGGGGCGTTGGTTCGGAGGGGGGGTGTTTAGGGTGTTACACCCCCCTAATGAATGTATTTTCTGATAAATAGTTGGGTACAGGTGCTTTCAGTCGAGTATGGTGAGGTGTCTGTGGGATTTACCAGAAATGTTTACATACACACAGACAAAAAAACACACACACTCTCTCCCTCTCTGTTTTAAAAGTCCTCAAAAATGTTACTATTTTACAAAATACTGTGTTTTCTCTCTTAGTATCAATCAGTCAATCAAGTAGTAATTGTACAGCATGGCTAATCACCCGGGGGGGTATCCAGGCGCTGTGCTGCAGGTAGCAGTTGAAGAGCCAGGTCTTGAGTACCTTCCTGAAGTGGGTCAGCGAGAGTGACATGCGGAGGTGGAGGGGGAGGGCATTCCAGGCTTAGGCGGCGAGGTCGGAGAAGGAGTGTCCTCCGGTGCAGCTGCGGTGGATACGTTGTGTCTAAGCGAGGGCGAGGTGTGCGGAGCGGAGGTTTCTGGTTGGCCGGTGGAAGATCATGCGGTGGTTCATGCAGTCTGGTCCTTGGTTGTAGAGGGCTTTGTAGGTGGTACTCCTACCAATCTACATTCCTCTCCCTTTCCACTGCCCCTTAGGCCCCTCTCATGCGCCCTGCTTTTCGTATAATGGATTTTAACACTATATGCTAGCCTGATGTTGGAAAAACTAAAGCTCACACGTCCCCCAATTTCACTGACCAAGCTACACCACTGGCTTCATTTGATCTGATGGTTCCAGGTGGGGCCCACAGGCACTCTTTTTTGGGGACCAGCACTTATTTTTCTTTATCAAAGTTTGACCCAAAGCAAGAGAGTGAAAAATAAACGAGGGGGAAAGAAGGTGGAAGAGAAAGATCGAAAATGACGATTAAAGGCAAAAGCAGGAATCTGAGGGAGGGAGGGAAAGGGGCACGGAGTGTCTACTGGTGGGTGAAGGAGAAATGAGGTTTAATCAAGACTGTGCACCCCGATGTACAATAGCGCCAGCCACGGGCTTCTGAGCACAACCTTGGGCCCTGGCATGCATTCTTGTTGCGAATCAAGCACCAGCCTCATTGTGTAGATTTGTTCATCCCATGGGTCCATGGTTTGGATAACACAGATATTATCTTTTAAAGTCCCATATTGCCTGGACAGTGGGCTTTGTAGGGAGATTTAGTTATTATATATATATATATATATATATATATATATATATATATATATACACACACACACACACACACACACATATATATACACGTGTGTGTGTGTATATATATATATATATTTCGAACGCTCGTTTCCAATTTCTTCCTTGAAAATGACGAGAGTGGACCCAATTCGGTGCGTTTAAGTGTTTATTTAGTGCTCCACCAAGCCGCCATTATATATATATAATAACTAAATCTCCCTACAAAGCCCACTGTCCAGGCAATATATATATATAGCCATCCAGGAGGACATGATCCATGCGACATCAGATAATTTATGTACAATGAATCCAGATGAAACGTATTTACATAGTCAGTGTTTATCCTGAACATCTGACATGGATCTAGCCCTCCTGAACATACGCTGGACATCACTGACTTTCACCCTTCTATTGTAGAATACAAAAGAAGCAGATGTTTTCTGTCTTTTTCTGCCTCATGGATGCTTGTTGGAATGCAGACATTTACATCTAATGTACAGCCGGTGCTAAAGTTGAATATTATAACTAGGGCTCCCGGTTTTATGGTATTTATTTTTTTGACATTTCCGTCTGTATTTATCCATATTTATTTTTTGTCAACTTTATCTGTAATTTATCCATATTTATTATGGGTCTTGTGAAAAAAAATAAAGCTGGAACTGGTATATTTTCACATTTATTTAACCAATAAATATGCAGTCATGCTTGAATCCCTACCAGGTTTCAGTGATATGAGCACCTGCAGAAGATAAATCAATGCACTTATATGAAAATATGCACATTTCAGTATCAGCTCTGTGCATAGCTACTGCTGTTTAAGCCTCTTTACTGAAATTCCTTTCTTTTTTTAACCCCCTTACCTATCAATCCACACAGTTATTGGCCTGGCAGTCATGGCAAAGTGTATTTAGGATCACTCAAAAAGCACTCAATTTCCGTTTTTATCCACATTTAAAAATAAGTACAGACAAGAAAAGAAATGGTTTTCTGTCTGTATTTATCTGTAAAAATTAGTAAAAACGGGAAAAAAGGGAGCCTTAATTATAACTCACTTTACGAACTGGTCGCGACTAGATATGTCAATGCCCCTGAAATAAACCAGAGATCACAAGGTATAGAGTTCACCACAGTAGGTTTGAACAGAAGGCTGTTGTCAAATGAATCGATTGCAATGGCTGATCTTTTATCCAGCTCCTGGTTGGAGCATCTGATAGTCCCTGTGTAGACAGGGCGTGGCCTAGCAATTCCTCCTGGACTGCGACATTTGGGCAATACAACTGATTTGTATACAGTTGAACGACTAATGTAATTAAACAGCTGAGCTGGATTTGTACCCAACGGAATTTCTATTGGTTAAGAAGCATTTTCTCAAGTATTTCCATTCAATATATATATATATTTTTTGCTGCATCATTTAATGGTAATGCTGAAAGAGACATGGTATATTCCAGCTCAACTTGAAAACAGGCCTTTACTTTGGTGTAGCTTAATCTCTTGCCATAGAAATCCCTTGGTGACCTGAAGATCCTATTTTTGCACCTTTAGAAAATTTGCTTTGATTAGAACATGTCTGAGTAAATACAACTGCAAGAACCCTTTGACCAAGTTGTATATCAGAATATTGGGTACCACAATATTGTCCTGCAGGAATATCGCCTGCAGAATATCGTATACTCACTATATTGTGCATGTAAGTATTTACAGGGGAAGTGTAGATTTACTATTCTTAACTCCATATATACTTACCTTGAATATATGTACATCGTCTAGATAAGTGAATGGGGGAGTTAAGTATAGTTAATCTACATTAGTATAGCATTATAGCCCGCCATAGCAGGCTATACTGGCCATTAAAGGCCCTCTCCAGCGTTAAAGGCCCGAGTCAAAAGCAAGGGCCTTTAACAAGGGAATGGACCTTTAATGGCCGGTATAGCCCAGCTACATTCTGCCCTATGAGGGCAGCTAATTAGTAAAACAAAGGCCTCACGGAGCCTGAGAGGGTTGAAATCCCCTCGAGCTCTGTGAGGCCTTTGTTCACAGCTGTTGCTGTGAATTTTCTACAGCTAACAGCGCATACAGGGCCACAGCTGTTAGCTGCTGAACATTCACAGCAAGAGCTGTTAAAGGGGGCTGAAGTCAGCCCCTGGTTCTCCCCGGCTTGGCTGAACTCCTTTTTGTAGTTCAGCCAAACCAGGGAGACCCAGGAGCCGAGCAGCACTTACCCCTCCCTCCTTCTGAAGTCCTGGTGACACTGAGCTACAGGAGGAGGGAAGCGGTGTCTGTGTGTCCTCTTGCACGGCCTCTGCCTTTCCCTTTCCTCTGCCTATTTTCGAGAGGCAGGGGGAAAGAGAAAGGCAGATGCTGTGTATTAGAACATTGCAATGTTGAGCACAGCAGGCCTATACCAGTTCATATAGGCAGCTGCTGCTCCAGTGTCTTCAAAGGAGGTCTCAGCATTCCAATGTTCGAATATGTAGTATGTATGTATATGGTATTTCTATAGCACATTCCTAGCCAAAGTCAGCAGAGCGCTGTACAGAGAGAAAGACAAGCATAACATCAGCGAGTGATAGGAGAGGTAGCTGGGTTGTGGATGGTTAATGCATCATGAGGTAGTGTTCTTTAGATGTAGTGTTCTTTAAAGAGGTGCGTCTTCCACTCTTTCCTAAATTGGTCACCGTTGGGGCGGTCTTGATGAACATGGGGACTTTGTTACAGATCCTGGGTGCATAAATGGATACACTTACCTACATGTGCTTACCTTGACAATATAGTGGTACTCCATATCTGGTAGTTGATGTCCTTGTATGACGATATTAAAACCCCAGTATTCTGATAGTACACACTCTAGCTTGGAGGGGGCATCATATGTCCTTCCACAAGTTAGTACTTCAAGACTCTTCCGATTGGTTCCTGAGCTCTAATGATGACTAGGTGAGATGTTAGACTATTTTTGAGGTATCTCTGAAACCAAAGGACTATCTATTCTATTAAACTATTCTGTATCAATTTAATATATATATATTTTTTTTTAATGATATGTATTTTTATACATACATAATTTTGATATCTCTAAATTATTTGCAATCCATTTAAGCCATTAGGCCAAGGTAGGCCTTCCTTTCTGGGCCAATATGTCCTTCATTTCACTTTTCTAATTTTGAACATTTTGAGTTTTATGTCACTCCCCATGATGCAGAGTAATTTAATCTATTACTGAGAAGTGCACTCTTTTGCCAGCTGTTACAGGAATCTTGCTAGATTCATAACCTGAAGTGAAGAGAAAGTAGGCCCTTTAATCGAGAGGGACGGCATATGTTTGTCTGAAATGCATACTGACTGACATTATTTCTGTGTTAGACATTTCCCCCCCCGTTGTAACGACAGCATCGCTTTATCTGGAACGATCCTCGCTTAATGTGTACCATGACCCTCTGGAAATTTCAGAACTAAGTGTCGGCGTCATTAGGGCACCATGTTTAAGCCTGTTACATTCTGACTCAAGCGCTTTCATTGAAGTTAACCTACAATGCATTTCCCAGAATGCAACACTTTGTTAAATGAAAAAGCACCACTAAACAAATGGAGCCCTGGAGGCCTGTGATCAGCCTGTTCCTGGGATAATGGTGGTTCAAACTCTGTCTGCTGCGGGCTTCCCCAGATTTACCAGCCCTACAGTTCCTGTAGTAGAAAAAAACATCATTCATAGGCGTTAGTGATTCACTTCCTGTGCTAAGAGTTCAATCTGACGTCACCCTGCCCTGTTTCCACTCCCTGGAATTATGTGCGGATGTCTGGATGTCTCTGTAAACCGGTAACAAGGACATACTTTCCTGAGATAAAATAACTGTGAGAGACTAGAAGAAAAACATATTTGTAATCCTTGTTTTATATCCACACCTCCATATCCCTAAGGTCGGACATACATGTATAAAGGGCCTGCATTGCAAAGAATACAAATCGTTAAAATAGTGCTTAGTATTTGTTTTAGTAGAATGCATACTTATTTGTTCGATTTACAAATAGCAACAGTTTTTATCGTATTGACATTGACCCCAGGTTAAGACCATGTGGTATTTCTTTCACAGTAATAACTGAATGTCTCTGTCTAAATACAGCTTACATTTAACATCCAGCACAATACAAATAAATGAAGAGTATGGTAACGATAATGACCTTTATTTTCACATCCCAAACATGAGAAGTAGCCGTCTAGTTATAATTTGTAGAATGTACTGATAGAACACCAGACTTCGCATCCCTGCATCCCTACCTGATCAAATTGTGTGATCGTTGGCAAGCCACTTTGGGTTTGATTCAATAAATATTTTGCACTATGCAGCCAAAGGTAGCAGTGGAGTATATCAATCGCACATCTCTCGAAAGATTTTTTAGGGTTAGTAAGTCCAATAATCTTCTTTGAATCGCTAGCAATTTGTGATGAGTTCTGCATAGAGTGGCCAACACCCTGCTTCCTTAAGGATGTTACACATATCATAGCTAGGCCTGGGTGGAGTTCTGCTACGCGGAACTCCGCGAAGTGTCGAAAGAACTCTGCAGCGCTGTGCAGCGTAATGCGGTAAGCAGCCACGGTCCGTGCAGGTAACAGCGGTGGGGCGGTGGGGCCGCTTAAGGGGGGGATTTCGAGGGACGACGCAGAGGGAAAATTAAATAAATAATTAATTTTCCCTTGGCATTGTCCCTCGAAATACCCCCTTACCTGGCCCCACCGCTGTTACCAGCACGGACCGTGGCTGGCGGTAAGTCGGTCTGCTCATGCAAATTTTAAGCGCCGGTAGTTTGTCCTGCACTGTAAAATCAACAAGATGTACAAAGGAAAAGAGTATGGAGGGATCAATCACTCATTTATTTTCGTCCAAGGCACCATCAATTACCCTGACGTTTTCAATATTTTGTGAGTATAAATATTAATGATTTTGTTAGCTACACATATCATTCGGCGGGACTCTGGTACATAAATTGATTACACATGAATTAAACATCGAACAAAATATATATAAGACATAAACAAATACATAATAGTCAAACATAAATCATTGTCACAACAACAATACATATACACAATATATACAATGTATACAAAACCCTAATTATTACGTATATTCATGTACACTCCTCAATCCGAGTGATACATTCCAAGGTAGTCCCCTTCGCACAAGAGGTATCACACCTCTCTCTCATTCACTTATGTGCGCCTATAATCTAAAACCAGATTCAAAAATAATTGGACTCCTCATATATCTGTCGACGCGGTCGCGTTTCAGCCCACAATTTCTTTCGGATTCCTCAGGACAAGGGTACACAATATCTGGAGTCTATTCCTAGCTATCAGGATCAAGACGAATCCTTATCGGGGGAACACGCTCCCCGCATAGCGGGGTTCCATGCTTTGTATTTATACTCACAAAATATTGAAAACGTCAGGGTAATTGATGGTGCCTTGGACGAAAATAAATGAGTGATTGATCCCTCCATACTCTTTTCCTTTGTACATCTTGTTGATGTTTTATGCCCAGGTATAGGAGGGTCATTTGGGCATACTCTGCACTGTAAAATCAGCACAAACGGCACCAGGTGCAGCTCGAGAGGGCACTGCTTCTTTCTGCTGCTCGAGCAGATGTTCTACTCGAGCGACTGCTTCCTCAACACGAGCAGCAGGTTTCTCAATGCGAGCGGTAGCTACCTACCGCAACCGCCCATGTTGAGAAATCTCACAGGGAGGTGGTCTAGTGTATGTTTTTCCTCGCTTGCGCGTGCCAACTCAACATTGGCGAGCCGCGCAAGAGGAAAAACTCCGCTCTGCTTCGTGGAGATTTTCAGGACTCCCCGCTCTACACGGAGTGGGCAAAACTCCGCCAGTGGAGCGGAGTTCGCCACCCACCCCTAATCGTAGCCCCACTTGGTGACGATCAACATACAACCATAGGATGGGACTGGCACACTTCACATTTGTTAGAGCAAGAAATAGCCCCTATTTGCATAAATAAACAGTCCAACAGTACTTATCTCGTCTAGTTGGTTTATTCCAGTGATTTCCAGTAATCCACAAATAAAAACAAATCCGTAAAAGTGTAATTCAATAGTCCTTGAAATGGGTGTAATTTCGCCCTAACATAGTCAGCAAAAAACAGTCTGTGCCAAGTATCAGACTTACCCATAAGCCATGATAAGCTTAGAAGCGAGTGCAGAACCCCACTGGTAAAATTACACTTTTACGCATCCCTCGCTACTTACTATTGGGTTTTTGTGGCCCATTTTTTAAATATATAATATCCTAGGGACCATCAAGTGAGAAAAATAAGCCTTCAAAAAGTCTGCATCAGACAAAACACGTGTCGGCTGTACATTATATGAGCACTTGCTGGAAACTCACAGACTATCCTTGGTTTGTTTGTGGATTACTGGAAATCACCAGAATAAATCTATAAGACGACATATGTGCTATTGGACTGTTTATTTAAGCAAGGAGGGGCTATTCCTTGCGCTAACTGATGTGAAGTGCGCCAGTCCCATCCCATGGAAATATTTTGCCCTACTTAGGCCCTCATTCGAAGAATCTTGTAAATCATGATTTATCTGGTAACCGAGATTACCAGGCGCATCGGGATCCTGAGATGTGCATTCATTTTGCAACCCCGGGAAATTCTGGACCTTATTTCGCCAGTTAAAACTTGATGGAATATGTCTACTGATAATAGTGCGGGATGTGAGCAAAGCCTGTAGAAATTCCAATTTCCATGGAAATTTCCTGCTCCTCAGAAGGAAACTTAAAATCGTGCAGGAATTCAATATCCTGAAATTACTTGGCTTCGCGGTATTGGTAATTCCAGGTATGGATATACAGATGCAGAGTTTTATATTAGTTAGAATGAGGGGCTATGGTTCAGGCATGCCAAAAGCCGTAATTGCATTAATGAAATCAGGACGTGTAGACTTTCACAAATGCAAATTCACATACTCGTGTGGATAAGTACACCTACTTGGTGAACTTTGCTGCTTCAGAAAATCTGTGTTAAAGGAGGAAAAAGGGAAAGAAAGAGGTGATTGATTTTTCCATAGGGAAAACATTTTCACTGAGGAAAAAAAGGGAAAGTAGACCTGCAAATGCACATTTACAGCACACTCACTCTAGCCGCTTGCCCACCTAGTGGTCACACTAGATACAAATCTCTGACCTTCCGAGATTATCTTGCACACTTCATGAGATTTTTGTGAATCACATAAAAACCAGAAATATACTCCTAATTCAGGAGAAGGTGTACAATGAGTAGATTTCCAGCATTTTAAAAACTGTCTTTGGATTGAGCTCTTACATCACTGGGCCTCACCCTGTTTGCAAAAATTGGTAGGTTTTTAGAAATTGACCTGAGTGCCTGTGTTAAACACTATCTAAACAAGCATTGTTACAGCAATATATCTGTCTTTTGTTAGGCAAATTGTTAGGTAGTAGTGGGTGCAACTTTGTATGTGCAGCTCCCAAGGTCCTAGAAAGAAAATACAATATTGAAGCAATATTTGGGTCTACAACAATATAGAAGCTGGTCGTAGTACCCTTTCCTGAACAGACTTTATTAGCAGACTTAGCTGTACCTTTAAAGACTAGTGTTACTAAAGAACTCAGAAGAGTTTACATTGTAAGAAGCTAACTTCTAAGGCACACACACCCAACATGTTCCACAATAGATCCTTTTGGCAAAGGGTTTGTAATTTTGTTGCATCAAGAAAGCCTTTGTGCACAAAGTGTCTTTACTTTATGATAAAAAAACAAAATCTGTAAATTCACCAATATGTTATTATGACAGCAAAGTAAAACAAAGGAACATGCAAAGGTGATTAGTTGATAGTGCTCAGTTTTTGTTATGGGCTAAAGCATCCAAAGAGCAAGGACTTCCTAAAAAAAAATAATCCTTAACCAAGTAATAAAAATTTTGTTTTGTCAGAAAAGTAACTATGAACATGAAAGATCACATGCTGGCTCTTGTATCACAAAAGGATTTCTTGATGCCCTTTCAATAAACCTAATAGTAACACTGATGGGATAATGTAACCATCCACGAAATGCCGGGGCCTTGAGGGACAGCTCAATGAAACAATGGTAACCATGAAAAACACATTGAATTCAATAGCTGAAGTGGGTTGATCCAAAGCCTACTCACTCAGTACCTCTTTTTATTGTACCTTTGTTGAAGAAGTGATGAGATGAAGCCTTCCAGACCGTCAAAGCCGGCTGTCGCCACATGTAGAAAGAAATGAATGTGAGCTGATTTTTATTAGTCAATGTCTTATTAAAGCAGCTTTAAAATTAACATTCTGTAATTGCAGCTAATTAATGATGATATTTTTGCACATTTTGTTATGAAAAATGCCAACAGCTGATCGCAGTTTTGTGTGGCAGCTCACATCAGACATTAAGGTGGCACAAGGAGAGGTAGAATTGAACACAATCATTTTAGATTCGTTTGGTCCCAATAACACCACAAAGAGTGCATTCCTCAGAATATAAAAATATACTTAATAAGAGGGAGAATTAAAAAGTTGTAGGATGAAAAGTGCACAGTAGTCCTTCAAATTTGCCTTGCCTTCGTCAGACGACACCAAAGGGCTACATCTGTAGGTCTGCTAAAGCAATTCAGGAGAGCCTCCAATTTGTTGGGGTTATTCCTTAATGGACTATATAAAGCCCACTCATAGATCACAAGATGGAGATGCTGATTAGTGGAAGGAAGGGTACCTGGTACCCAGCTTTTCTGCTTCACAGGCAAGTGGAACTAGGACAAGGGGATGGAATAGGGCAATAGAAGGGGATATGCTTGGTGGTAGATAGGATACCCGATACCCTGCCTTTCTACTTCTCAGAATCCCTCATTCTATCAGGATATGGGAGTTCAAGGGAGGAACTTAGCTCTTCCTGGTTAGAGGAAAGACTAAGGAAGAGGCTGTACGTACTTAGACATGA
The DNA here is from genome assembly GCA_963921515.1 of Calotriton arnoldi. Classification (NCBI taxonomy): domain Eukaryota; kingdom Metazoa; phylum Chordata; class Amphibia; order Caudata; family Salamandridae; genus Calotriton; species Calotriton arnoldi. Next base: position 856,289 of record CAWUFW010001624.1, on the reverse strand, counting down.
GAGAAATAACCAATAGAGAGACAGAGAACTGGGATAGACTAAGTGACAGGAAGTAATGAGAAAGAATAAAGCTCTGTGAGAGGAAAGAAGTCTCACTGGGCTCCTGAAGACCAGACCTCACAAATGGCAGAGTTACTCTATAGATATACTGGTAACTGGACATAACAGAGCTATGAATAAGATTCGTGCTCCTGTCTATTTTGTGAAGAGGCTGCTGATCTGTGGAGAGAGCGACACAATTTTTAAATTGCTCGGGCCTCTGACAGCCCAGAAGAGCTGGACAGAGGTTTAAAAAAACACATATAGTTGAGGGTTATAACAATAGGACTCCTGATAAATAACACGGTACATTATCTGACATGTAGATGCCCAATGCAATAGAGACTGGATAAGAGCTGGGCAGTGTTATTTAGGGCAGGGGCAGAAGTAAGTCAGATGGCAGGATACAGCTAACACTTCACTTCCCCAGCCCTCCCCTGCCTTTCAGATGGCTGGCTGTGCCGGGAATTCTTCAGATACCCCTATAGGCAAGTCCTGCTCTCCAGTGGCGGTTTCTCCCCGAGGGCGTCGGGGCCCCGCCCCCGTTACCAAAAGTGGCGGTGGCATGCTCAAATTCAAATTTAAAACCCGTTTTGTAATACAGTAAATAATAGTAAATACATAATAAAGTCAGTCCGAGTTTGTCTATGGCAGCCGCGCGGCGCGCCGTGACAGTGAGTGGCCGTTCGTTGTGGCGGCTGGCTGAGGCTACTCACGTGACTCTCCCTTGCCATGCATGCTCCCCCTTGCGGTCCCAAACTCCCAAAGAAGCCTAAGTGTTTGCCGGGCCGACAACCTCACAGCCCTGAAGGCTGTGATGTCATCAGCTCGGCAAAGACCTAGCTTCAGGGCCCATCTCCACCCCCTGATGGCGTGGAGGCAAAGTTAGCCTCGGGCGTTTTATGTCCATGCCCGGTATCGCTAACCCTCCACGTCAATCAGAGAGTGGAGAGCTTTCCCAACTCATTACAGGGCGTGGTGGGACCCACCCCACCCTGTGATGAGTTGGGAAAGGGGTGTGGCAGGCGGGAAGCCGAGGATTCGAGTCTGCGCAGACTCGACCCTTCCCGCGCGTGTCCTACAGTCTGGAACATTCTGAAAGGAAGGAGGATCCGGTCGTAGTGCCAGGAGACTGCACTGCAGTAGTAGTTGGATTGATTGATTCATCACGGCCCTGCCCAGGTAAGGCCCAGGCGGGCATGTTTTGAAGTTAACTAACTTGCTATTGCTAACTACTTGCTGCAGAGCACTGTGCAGTGCACACACCCATTACCAGTCTGCCTGCCATTATTACACCCATTAACAAGTGGCGCCGCGCAGCAGGTATTCTTCTTTGGTAATGGCTGCGGCAAGGTCGCAAGGTTGCACAGCATTTCCAGTGTGGACAAAAGTAGATGGCGATGCCATATGTGTTCCTAACTTTACGGTGGTACTGGTATACCTTGCTTTTACTTTCACGAAGGCCCCAATCCTGCATGATTATTGCCTTAACCTTCGTGTGAGCCCTTTGAGCCTGGTCTGATAGGTTCCACTTCGTGCATGCAGTATCCGCTCTGAACGGACCCCTTTCTTTTCTGCTCGATGCATATGCAGGACTCTGTAATCTCCCCATGAGTCCTGTCCGTTTTTTTTTGTTTTGTTTGTAAGGCCCAAACTGTGCAAATTGTAGTCTGCGCCCGCCCTGTAAAGAGCCGTTCACTTCCCGCCAGTACTGCTTCCCGCAGCAGCGTGTTTATATGGACATGTGCGTTACGTTGTATTATGCTACTTTGAACCTCCATTTGCTACTCTGCATGCAATACGTTTGTGCTCTGCATTACTCCGTTCAACGCTGAATAGATTGCTTGTAAACTGAACAGTGCTGAATACAGTATTCTCTCGGCGAGGTGTATAATGTTGGGTAATTTTTACAAATGTATATTGTCCTTTAAAAAGCACCTGCTACCGCGTTCCTGGTCTCCAGCAATTATCAGGCATCAATTAAAATGTCAAAAAAACTCAGGGGATTAATGTCTTCCTGGAAAGAGATGGATGTTTGTCTAGTGGAAGTTTTGACTCATCCAAAGGTAGTGCAGTGGGTTTAAATGACTGCTGCTAAGAATGTGTACCAATGTGATAAAGTTCATGTAATGTAAATAGGTCAGTGGGTTACTGCTTCTGTAAGAGAGCTCCTTTTGTTACTTGTCGTTTGTAAGTCTAAATCGTGATATAGAACATTGTGCTATTAACTGCCATCAAACAGCTGTGTGTATACTGCAAGCATTATGTTAGATTGATATGTTTTTTTTGCCCAGTCTTTCATTATCCTAATCTTGCCAAAAGGGTTCAGTTGGGTAGAAAACAATTCTTGTTATTAAAGAAAACCCCTAACAATGGTGTTACATTTTAAATTCAGAATTTGTGCTTTTCCAGAATATGGACTCTTAAACTATATTGCCTACCACTATCACTAACATGTCATGGAACTGATGATAGTTTGAGGGGAGGCAGTAGTAGCCTGTTTCTGTTTAGCACAGTGGCTTCCGAAAGTCTTGAAAATGCACCATTTCCCCACTCATTTTTCAAAATTTTCTCGGGGGAGAACCCCCCCGAACCCTCCTTAGGTCGTTTGGGCTCGCTCGCTCGCCGCGGTGTGCTCCACCACTAATTTTACGCTTCACCACTTTCAAATATAACCAGCCGCCACTGCTGCTCTCTACATCCCTCATGCTGATGGAGTGTAGAACGTCACTGTAGACAATGATTCGCTGCCCTCTCTCTTGTACTCCCCCAGGGAGGGTGACAGGAAGTTGAGTTTCCAGCTGTGTCCTCATTTCCTTGCTGGCAGCCGAGAACTCGAGGGCAGGATGCTTTTACCACACCACTGAAGCTCTTGTTTCTTTCCATTGCCTTGTTTTGAAAATGGCGGACATTTCACTCAGGTAAGCCTTGAATCGGAAGGTGGCTTTAAAAGCGGATCAGGTCTTCTAAGAGCTAATATATGGGATATTTTATGTTGCATTGGGTTCCTGTGCGCCTGGTTAGCCTCCCAGTCTATTAGTGTCATGCTACCAGTAGGAATATGTTTGCTGCTAGTAGGACTTTGACTGCCACCTTCAGGAGTATGAATGGCGATGGTCCATAAATCAATCGTGAAGTCATCACAGAATGTACTTGCCTCCACTCAAGGGCTGATACTAATGCTCTGGCTTGAGTAGAGGTTACTGCACCCCTTTCGAAATGGGGGATTGGCTTTGGTAATGCAAGGAACCGTAGCTGACATAAACCTGGGGTTTCTGTTTTAGTTTAACAAATCAAGGGTGTGCCACCATAGCAAGGTGGAACCATGCACGAAGGCTTAACCTATGGAAGACGAGAAGGGAATGTGAAACACCCAGAGATATGAAGACCCCCTCCAATAAACACCTTCTCCCTTCAGAGTCTTACCTCACTCCCTAATTTATCATTTACACCCTAGGCACAAGATTGAACAACAAAGTTTGGGTAAAGCCGTGCAAAAAACTCAACAACAAAAAATCTACAAATTTATGAAACTGGTGACTTGCCTTGTTAAGTGAGAAGGAAAATGAGATGTTCTCAACGCCAGTCTTATTCCAATTTCCTTTTAAATTCTAATCCGAGCTGCATAAACATTTGAACCCAGAACACTCCAATTGTGATGTTCTTAAAGATAGAATCTGAATACTAAAATTGATGTGATGTGAAAGACTGCAAGTACCAGAATACACCGGGGCCTCACTGGGCACCAGCATCTGACTATTATAAATCTTGAACCTACCTTGTCTGAATGCAGCCACTTCTTTTTAAACATTGTGTGTGTGTTTCAGGGTCTTGTCTTCTGGAGAGGGAATACACCCTTGTCTGAACTCATTTATTTGACCAGTACTGTTTAAAGCATTCAAGACAGAAACACTGCTCAATATCCGAGCCTTTTTGAAGATCATTAAAAACGGTGACACGTACAGAAAAAAATTGCTTACAATGTGATACTGACCTTAAATTGAGAAAAAATATAAATGATTGTGGTATGAAGACTGCAAATACAGGGGTCACTCTGGGAGCCAACAATTCAGTACTAAAAGTGATGTAATTTTAAAGACTGCAAGTTCCAGAATACACTGCGGACTCACTGGTGACACAGGACGGAGCACTATGAATGTTGAAACGGGCATCTCTGTGTGTAAACACCCCTAATCAGGAGACATCTTGAAGGGACATCCTTCAAAAGACTGAGCAGTGGAATCACATAAGAAGAAGCAACAGCAGACATGCCAGAAGCCAGACACCCAAGGAACACCGTCAAGCCAAGGTGCTCAGCCGAAACACCAGGTGGAATCTCTTCGTGCAGTGGAAAAACACCAGAACTCAAGCTGGAGACGTTACTAAGCTACCCTGCTGATACTGAGTTGTAAAAGGTTCAGTAACTTTCAAAAGTAAAACCAACTTCGAGGACTAATTATCAGAAAATGTTGAACTTTAAAAAAATGTTATTTCCTTGTTAGTCGAGGAGCAGTCCTCCAGAATGGAAAGTAAGAGCTTCTGAGCTGTATTTACGAGAGGAAAAGAAGGAGGGTGTAAGAGCTGCCATGGTTCCTTTACTAAAGTCTTCATTCCTCCTCACTTACATGAGAAGTCGCTATTGTATGAAAAGGACAGAGACCGGCATTATCGCAGGCATAAAGCTTCAGCATCCCCAGCGAGGAAGCGCGTTAACTAGAAGGCAGAGAAGTAGGGTACACTGAGATCTGCTGCTCAGGCTTCTGGAAATCAGGGCCTTCAAACCCACAGGCACGCGGGTGAAATGCAGCTCAGCAGTAGCATAGCAAGGATTCCCTGGGCATGGGGCAAGCAAGGAACATTGTCCCTTTGACTGTATTGAAGTAGTGAAATACATCAATTATCAGGGTTCAGTGAGCCCCTACGTGCCAGTGGCAGCTCCCCGCTAAGGCGGAGAAGCGTCACCCCACTAGTGCCGCCCCACTGCCCTCTGAGCAGTTAAAAAAGGAAAAATAAAATGATAACGCATTGTTATTATCATTTTATTTTTCCGTACTTGCTCAGTTCTCGGGGCGGGGCGGGGCTCTGCAGAGCAGGGGGAGGAGTGGTGAGCACTTAAGTGCGCATGACTGTTTGGCCGGCCGTCTTGGGCCAGCAAACAGTCATGCGCCCTTTGCATGTTCTCCACCGGGCTGTAATGCACAGCCTGGGTGGAGAACATGCACAGGCTCATAGTGCCCGTCTGAGCGCCGAACCACGGCGCTCAAACCAATCCAGACGCTGCTGTCATGGTGACAGCAGCATCGTGATTGGCTTAGGGGAAGCCTGTGTGCTTCCTGCTTCCGTTCCGGGAATAAGAAGAGACGAAGAGAGGCGATGTTGCGGCGACCGTACAAAGGGAAGTGATTTTTTTTTATTCCTTCCCCCGCCCCGCCTCCCCCCCCATTCAGTTGCAGCCGCCACTGCTAAGGGATCAGGCGCAGTCCCACTAAACCTGCTGCACCAATGGTAGCTAAGCCCCTAGACAAAACATCAACAGGATTTCCCACAAACCAATCTTAGCCACCTGGCCAAGGTGGGGAAATACACGTCTTTGAAAGACTTATGGAAAAAAATGCTGTGGTTGTTTCTTGTAACTAAAAATTCAGAGTATTGTGTATGACAAGTCTGCTGATTTCAATCTTTGGAAAAGTCTTTTATTAGCTTGTGTGATGTGGGCGCCACGCCCATGGGTCTCCTGTAAGTTCAAGACTAAAGTTAGTGCAGCTGTGGTGGGGTTGAAGGGGTCTGAAGAGTAACTGGCAGAAGAAACCTCTTGTAGTATCAGGCTTAGAGACTCTTTACATAAGATCTGTGATTTGTCCTGCCTCGTGTGATTTGTTTGCAGGTACTTCCCTGGTGTTCTGCAACAGCAGTTCTTAACCTTTTGACACGGGAGGAGCTCCACTGAATGACTATTGAAAGACGGGGACCCCCACCTGAGCAATTTCTACGATTTAAACCTCAAAATACTAAACACAACTACGGAAACAAGTATACGTCAAACAAATCCACAATTATGAGATACTTTCTTTAATTCACAGACAAAAATATATGCAAAAATCACAATTTTAATTGGAGGGTGGAGCTTTTCAAAATTAGGTTCTATATTATAAAAGACAAACCCGTATGCTTTATATCAGTTTGTCTTTTCTGCTCCTAAAGCATCCCTTCTTTTTACACGTGCAACCTCTGCTTCAATTGAGGCCAGCAGTCATCCATACTCCTCTTTGCGTGCAACCTCTGCTTCAATTGAGGCCAGCAGTCATCCATACTCCTCTTTGCGTGCAACCTGTGCTTCATTGAGGCCAGCAGTCATCCATACTCCTCTTTGCGTGCAACCTGTGCTTCATTGAGGCCAGCAGTCATCCATACTCCTCTTTGCGTGCAACCTGTGCTTCATTGAGGCTAGCAGTCATCCATACTCCTCTTTGCGTGCAACCTGTGCTTCATTGAGGCCAGCAGTCATCCATACTCCTCTTTGCGTGCAACCTGTGCTTCATTGAGGCCAGCAGTCATCCATACTCCTCTTTGCGTGCAACCTGTGCTTCATTGAGGCCAGCAGTCATCCATACTCCTCTTTGCGTGCAACCTGTGCTTCATTGAGGCCAGCAATCATCCATACTCCTCTGTGCCTGCAACCTGTGCTTCATTGAGGCCAGCAATCATCCATACTCCTCTGTGCATGCAACCTGTGCTTCATTCAGGCCAGCAGTCATCCGTACTCCTCTTTGCGTGCAACCTGTGCTTCATTGAGGCCAGCAGTCATCCATACTCCTCTTTGCGTGCAACCTCTGCTTCAATTGAGGCCAGCAGTCATCCATACTCCTCTTTGCGTGCAACCTGTGCTTCATTGAGGCCAGCAGTCATCCATACTCCTCTTTGCGTGCAACCTGTGCTTCATTGAGGCCAGCAGTCATCCATACTCCTCTTTGCGTGCAACCTGTGCTTCATTGAGGCCAGCAGTCATCCATACTCCTCTTTGCGTGCAACCTGTGCTTCATTGAGGCCAGCAGTCATCCATACTCCTCTTTGCGTGCAACCTGTGCTTCATTGAGGCCAGCAGTCATCCATACTCCTCTTTGCGTGCAACCTGTGCTTCATTGAGGCCAGCAGTCATCCATACTCCTCTTTGCGTGCAACCTGTGCTTCATTGAGGCCAGCAATCATCCATACTCCTCTGTGCCTGCAACCTGTGCTTCATTGAGGCCAGCAATCATCCATACTCCTCTGTGCATGCAACCTGTGCTTCATTGAGGCCAGCAATCATCCATACTCCTCTGTGCATGCAACCTGTGCTTCATTGAGGCCAGCAATCATCCATACTCCTCTGTGCAGTACTACTACAAACATAATTTTTAGCTTTCGATTTCAAAATGCTTCGCATTTACAAAGCATGTACAAATTTTTAATGTTACTCTTTTATATCTTTATAATTAATGTGCTAATATTATTAAAGTTGCTAGAGTATTGCGGAGCTTCTGAGTAGGTGTCGTGGATCCCCATGGACTGCAGACTACAAGTTAAGAACCACTGTTCTACAACATTCCAGAAGAAAAAGCATCAAGAAAATTACAATACCGTACTACTAGTTTTTTGTATTTTTTGTATTTTATTTTCATGTTTTCTTATTCCATTTTATGGAATTACATTGTCAGTGTTATGAGAGTGCTTTCTGAATCCTATTCAACCTCTCTTGTTAATGATTGTAGGGTACATAACGTCACACTTTCATGTAGGCACTGGTGGCCACAATCACATGCTCATCTGGTGAACCTGTGATTTTGTATTTGCCCTGCAGTTTTTTTTAAAGATGACACATGGTTTATGGGATTTCCCCTGAATTCTGTATTGCTGATGCTCATAATGTAAACATGATTGAAAGGGAGGATTAGCTTTTTTGTGCTTGGGGTTTGGAAGAATAGGAACACGTTTCTGAATTTTATTCCAAAGTTATCTCTTCTCTAGCCAGGAACTGTCAACATGTTTCAGCCATTTCGTGAGTGCATGGGACTGTTCAGGACATACCTTGTTATTAAAACGTGCACATTATTCTTTCTCTTGTCCTTGCTTTACTCCTATTATTCCAGTGTTGGGTCTGCAGAATAGTCACTTTATGTTCATAGTGACTCCCATTATGCACGCACCTTACCTAGCGGTATCTCTCTGACAATGTTATTCAAGTTTACGGTACCCATTGAAGTCAACTAGTGGTCAGTACCCTTCTCTACGATTGCTTTTCAGGCTGTGTCGGTTTTTTGCTAAAATGTTGTTTCCTCTCCTAAGACATTGTGGTGTCTGTGCTTGAGTAGTTGTTGCTATAAAGTCATAGTGCCATTGTTGTGGGTAAAAGGGCAGAAAAACAGCGAAACAAACTATATTAATTAAACATTTAGAATGTATTATTAGGAACATTCCAAATATTTCTAACAAATAAAGTGCAATAAACTAAGGTATAGGAAAGAGTCTAGCAAACCCACGGTCTGCTACTCTTACATTTGGGCACAGAACTGGTTGTTTTAGATCAATTTTGTTCCACTTGGTCTTAATTTTTGCTCCAAAATGTCAGCCCAGACTCCGCCTTGCTCATGTTTAATATCTGACGGGCAGTAGTCAATCATGAGTTCCCATCATGGATGTTGATAGGTTTGCTGGATGCGTCCTCAATGCTCGGATCCACATCACTGCTCCTGGAGAGTAACCTCTCAGCCCGAGTATCCTTCATCTGAAGATGGCTGTCTCTAGGCCGAGACCAGGCTGCTGCTGTTGGGTGCGTACGGAAGGAAAACAACTTGACAGACCTTCCCAGCAAGTCGTGACTCAGAGGCTTTTTGGGAAAAAGCAGTGTTCATCAAATCTGAGCCAACCGATGATGTTAAGACCCTGGCAGCACTCCTTACTGCAGAAAGAGAATTGTGCCAGCCTAAGACATTGATCTTCAACGCTAATGCATTTGTCAATCACGCCTCCATTAATACACTTTGTTTGAGAAGATTTAAATAGCGGTAAATAGAGGGCAGACAGTACGCAATATGTTTGAAACAAATGTGTTCTGGCAGATGTTTGTTTTCCTTGAGTGTGTCTTATCGAATCCAGAGGAAATTGGTTTTTGGATAATAAAAGGTTGTCTAAATTTTTGCGGGAAAAAAAACTAGGCAACCATCCTGAAGAACAGTGCATGAGAACTGCCTCTTTTTTGTACATAGCGTAATTGGTTCACATCTTGCGTCAAGGAAAATTCCTTATGATCCAAATGCTCATTGGCAGCTTATTGCTTTCCATTTGCCAGGTGAGGTGGGAGCAGGGTCTTAAATTGGTGTTTGCTGTGCACGGGCCCTGTGGGTTTTGTTGGAACTGTGTTTTAGTTAACTGTGGAAGAGGTAATGGTGCATTTGACAGACTAATTGATCTATCCATACATGTTCAGGCAGATCAGAGTTGTTCGGCCTTTTTGGTTCGCGGGATCAATACAGCCTCATAATCAGGCGGCGGTGGGTGATATACTGTTTCTGTAAAAGCACTGTCCAATGTATTGGGGGGTTTAGGAATCCCCCAGGCCTTTGCTCTTCAGCTGGAACGCCAGAACGGCACAAGATATTGAGAAGCCGTTTGAACCTTGTTGGAACCCGCCCATGAGCCGTTTTGTTGGAGAAACCTTTTTGTCTCCACCCCACACCAAAAAAACATATTTACTCCTGACATTGACAAGAGTAAACCTGAAAGCATTATCATGGCGGCAACCTATCAAGAACATGCTGCTAACTGGAACTGTGGGTGTTCACCAACAACCGCACAATCCTCGCCAGTAGAAGATGTGGGCATAAGTAAATCCCATCATGCTAGTAGCTTTTCTGTGTGAGCATATGTGCAAGGATTGCAATCCTGCCAGTCCTGATTCTGTAAATCAGGACTTGGATTTTGTATTGACAACATTTGAGTTTGAGAATCAGGCTCAACGAATCCAAATGGGAATCATTAAACAGTCTGAGAGTATCTCGACGATCTGCGTTGAATATGGCCATGGTGGACCCACAGTGGACGCTTAAGTCCGTTTCTATATATTTGTTCCATTGTGTAACAACAATTGACAGCAAACTGCAGGAGGGAGGCCTGTTAGCTTAAAGTCTTTTCATCCCAACAAACAGCCAAACCCACTTAGCCACCTGAGAAACAGAATTAGGAATACAAGTCACCCAAGAGTTGTGATTGAATGTGTGATCCAGGGCAGCTAAGGCTTCCATATGCAGTCAACCAAAGAAGAATAGTTACACAATTTTTCTATGGTTGAATATATGGTTCAGGGAAACTAAGGCATCCATATGTAGTCAACACACAGAGAACAGTTAGAGTACTTTACTATGGTTGAATATATGGTCCAGGGCAGCTAAGGCGTCCATATGCACTCAACAGAGGGAGAATAGTTAAAATACTTTACTATGGTTGAATATATGAGTAAGGGCAGCTAGGGCATCCATATGCAGTCAACGCACGGAGAATAGTTATAAAACTTTATTATGGTTGACATATATGAATAAGGGCAGCTAAGGCATCCATATGCAGTCAACAGAGGGAGAATAGTTAAAATACTTTACCATGGTTGAATATATGAATAAGGGCACCTAAGGCATCCATATGCAGTCAACAGAGGGAGAATAGTTAAAATACTTTACTATGGTTGAATGTATGGTCCAGGGCAGCTAAGGCGTCCATATGCAATAACACACGGAGTTATAATACTTTACTATGGTTGAATATATGAGCATGGGCAGCTAAGGAATCCATATGCAGTCAACACATGGATAATAGATATTATCCTCTACTATGGTTGAATATATGGTCCAGTGCAGCTAAGGCGTCCATATGTAATCAACACATGGAGAATAGTTATAATACTTTACTATGGTTAAATATATGGTCCAGGGCAGCTAAGGCGTCCATATGCACTCAACAGAGGGAGAATAGTTATAATACTTTACTATGGTTGAATATATGAGCATGGGCAGCTAAGGCATCCATATGCAGTCAATGCACGGAGAATAGTTATAAAACTTTACTATGGTTGACATATATGAATAAGGGCAGCTAAGGCATCCATATGCAGTCAACAGAGGGAGAATAGTTAAAATACTTTACCATGGTTGAATATATGAATAAGGGCACCTAAGGCATCCATATGCAGTCAACAGAGGGAGAATAGTTAAAATACTTTACTATGGTTGAATATATGAGCATGGGCAGCTAAGGCATCCATATGCAGTCAATGCACGGAGAATAGTTATAAAACTTTACTATGGTTGACATATATGAATAAGGGCAGCTAAGGCATCCATATGCAGTCAACAGAGGGAGAATAGTTAAAATACTTTACCACGGTTGAATATATGAATAAGGGCAGCTAAGGCATCCATATGCAGTCAACAGAGGGAGAATAGTTAAAATACTTTACTATGGTTGAATATATGAGCATGGGCAGCTAAGGCATCCATATGCAGTCAATGCACGGAGAATAGTTATAAAACGTTACTATGGTTGAATATATGAGCATGGGCAGCTAAGGCATCCATATGCAGGCAATGCACGGAGAATAGTTATAAAACTTTACTATGGTTGAATATATGAATAAGGGCAGCTAAGGCATCCATATGCAGTCAAAAGAGGGAGAATAGTTATAAAACTTTACTATAGTTGAATATATGAATAAGGGCAGCTAAGGCATCCATATGCAGTCAACAGAGGGAGAATAGTTATAAAACTTTACTTTGGTTGAATATATGAATAAGGGCAGCTAAGGCATCCATATGCAGTCAACAGAGGGAGAATAGTTAAAATACTTTACTATGGTTGAATATATGAGCATGGGCAGCTAAGGCATCCATATGCAGTCAATGCACGGAGAATAGTTATAAAACGTTACTATGGTTGAATATATGAGCATGGGCAGCTAAGGCATCCATATGCAGGCAATGCACGGAGAATAGTTATAAAACTTTACTATGGTTGAATATATGAATAAGGGCAGCTAAGGCATCCATATGCAGTCAATGCACGGAGAATAGTTATAAAACTTTACTATGGTTGAATATATGAATAAGGGCAGCTAAGGCATCCATATGCAGTCAATGCACGGAGAATAGTTATAAAACTTTACTATGGTTGAATATATGAATAAGGGCAGCTAAGGCATCCATATGCAGTCAAAAGAGGGAGAATAGTTATAAAACTTTACTATAGTTGAATATATGAATAAGGGCAGCTAAGGCATCCATATGCAGTCAACAGAGGGAGAATAGTTATAAAACTTTACTATGGTTAAATATATGGTCCAGGGCAGCTAAGGCGTCCATATGCACTCAACAGAGGGAGAATAGTTATAATACTTTACTATGGTTGAATATATGAGCATGGGCAGCTAAGAATCCATATGCAGTCAACACATGGATAATAGATATTATACTTTACTATGGTTGAATATATGGTCCAGTGCAGCTAAGGCGTCCATATGTAGTCAACACATGGAGAATAGTTATAATACTTTACTATGGTTAAATATATGGTCCAGGGCAGCTAAGGCGTCCATATGCAGTCAATGCACGGAGAATAGTTATAATACTTTACTATGGTTGAAATATATGAATAAGGGCAGCTAAGGCATCCATATGCAGTCAATGCACGGAGAATAGTTATAAAACTTTACTATGGTTGAAATATATGAATAAGGGCAGATAAGGCATCCATATGCAGTCAATGCACGGAGAATAGTTATAAAACTTTACTATGGTTGAAATATATGAATAAGGGCAGCTAAGGCATCCATATGCAGTCAATGCACGGAGAATAGTTATAAAACTTTACTATGGTTGAATATATGAATAAGGGCAGCTAAAGCATCCATGTGTAGTCAATGCACGGAGAATAGTTATAAAACTTTACTATGGTTGAAATATATGAATAAGGGCAGCTAAGGCATCCATATGCAGTCAATGCACGGAGAATAGTTATAAAACTTTACTATGGTTGAAATATATGAATAAGGGCAGCTAAGGCATCCATATGCAGTCAATGCACGGAGAATAGTTATAAAACTTTACTATGGTTGAATATATGAATAAGGGCAGCTAAAGCATCCATGTGTAGTCAATGCACGGAGAATAGTTATAAGACTTTACTCTGGTTGAATATATGAGCATGGGCAGCTAAGGCATCCATATACAGTCGATGCACGGAGAATAGTTATAAAACGTTACTATGGTTGAATATATGAATAAGGGCAGCTAAGGCATCCATATGCAGTCAACAGAGGGAGAATAGTTATAAAACTTTACTTTTGTTGAATATATGAATAAGGGCAGCTAAGGCATCCATATGCAATCAATAGAGGGAGAATAGTTATAAAACTTTACTTTGGTTGAATATATGAATAAGGGCAGCTAAGGCATCCATATGCAGTCAACAGAGGGAGAATAGTTAAAATACTTTACCATGGTTGAATATATGAATAAGGGCAGCTAAGGCATCCATATGAAGTCAATGCACGGAGAATAGTTATAAAACTTTACTATGGTTGAATATATGAATAAGGGCAGCTAAGGCATCCATATGCAGTCAATGCACGGAGAATAGTTATAAAATGTTACTATGGTTGACATATATGAATAAGGGCAGCTAAGGCATCCATATGCAGTCAACAGTGGGAGAATAGTTATAAAACTTTACTTTGGTTGAATATATGAATAAGGGCAGCTAAGGCATCAATATGCAATCAACAGAGGGAGAATAGTTAAAATACTTTACTATGGTTGAATATATGAGCATGGGCAGCTAAGGCATCCATATGCAGTCAATGCACGGAGAATAGTTATAAAACGTTACTATGGTTGAATATATGAATAAGGGCAGCTAAGGCATCCATATGGAGAGGTGTGGTGCAGCGGCCAGGGCAGCTGACTTCGGAGCACAGGGCTCACGGTTCGATCCCCGGCTCCGGCGGCAGCTCAGCTCAGCACCTTGTGACTCTGGGCAATAGCTCACTTAATTTCCACGACGGCCCCCAGCGCCTTGAGACCCGTAAGGGTGAGTAGTTCGCGCTTTACAAATACCGATTTACATATGCAGACAACAGAGGGAGAATAGTTAAAATACTTTTCCATGGTTGAATATATGAATAAGGGCAGCTAAGGCATCCATATGCAGTCAATGCACGGAGAATAGTTCTAAAACTTTACTATGGTTGAATATATGAATAAGGGCAGCTAAGGCATCCATATGCAGTCAACAGAGGGAGAATAGTTAAGATACTTTACCATGGTCGAATATATGAATAAGGGCAGCTAAGGCATCCATATGCAGTCAACAGAGGGAGAATAGTTATACAACTTTACTTTGGTTGAATATATGAATAAGGGCAGCTAAGGCATCCATATGCAGTCAACAGAGGGAGAATAGTTATAAAACGTTACTATGGTTGAATATATGAATAAGGGCAGCTAAGGCATCCATATGCAGTCAACAGAGGGAGAATAGTTATAAAACGTTACTATGGTTGAATATATGAATAAGGGCAGCTAAGGCATCCATAGGCAGTCAATGCACGGAGAATAGTTATAAAACTTTACTATGGTTGAATATATGAATAAGGGCAGCTAAGGCATCCATATGCAGTCAACAGAGGGAGAATAGTTATAAAACTTTACTTTGGTTGAATATATGAATAAGGGCAGCTAAGGCATCCATATGCAGTCAACAGAGGGAGAATAGTTAAAATACTTTACCATGGTTGAATATATGAGCATGGGCAGCTAAGGCATCCATATGCAGTCAATGCACGGAGAATAGTTATAAAATTTTACTATGGTTGAATATATGAATAAGGGCAGCTAAGGCATCTATATGCAGTCAACAGAGGGAGAATAGTTATAAAACTTTGCTATGGTTGAATATATGAATAAGGGCAGCTAAGGCCTCCATATGCAGTCAATGCACGGAGAATAGTTATAAAACGTTACTATGGTTGAATATATGAGCATGGGCAGCTAAGGCATCCATATGCTGTCAATGCACGGAGAATAGTTATAAAACTTTACTATGGTTGAATATATGAATAAGAGCAACTAAGGCATCCATATGCAGTCAATGCACGGAGAATAGTTATAAAACTTTACTATGGTTGAATATATGAATAAGGGCAGCTAAGGCATCCATAAGCAGTCAATGCACGGAGAATAGTTATAAAACTTTACTATGGTTGAATATATGAATAAGGGCAGCTAAGGCATCCATATGCAGTCAATGCACGGAGAATAGTTATAAAACTTTACTATGGTTGAATATATGAATAAGGGCAGCTAAGGCATCCATATGCAGTCAATGCACGGAGAATAGTTATAAAACTTTACTATGGTTGAATATATGAATAAGGGCAGCTAAAGCATCCATATGCAGTCAACAGAGGGAGAATAGTTATAAAACTTTACTATAGTTGAATATATGAATAAGGGCAGCTAAGGCATCCATATGCAGTCAACAGAGGGAGAATAGTTATAAAACTTTACTATAGTTGAATATATGAATAAGGGCAGCTAAGGCATCCATATGCAGTCAACAGAGGGAGAATAGTTAAAATACTTTACTATGGTTGAATATATGAGCATGGGCAGCTATGGCATCCATGCACGGAGAATAGTTATAAAACGTTACTATGGTTGAATATATGAATAAGGGCAGCTAAGGCATCCATATGCAGTCAACAGAGGGAGAATAGTTAAGATACTTTACCATGGTTGAATATATGAATAAGGGCAGCTAAGGCATCGATATGCAGTCAATGCACGGAGAATAGTTATAAAACTTTACTTTGGTTGAATATATGAATAAGGGCAGCTAAGGCATCCATATGCAGTCAACAGAGGGAGAATAGTTATAAAACTTTACTATGGTTGAATATATGAATAAGGGCAGCTAAGGCATCCATTTGCAGTCAACAGAGGGAGAATAGTGATAATACTTTACTATGGTTGAATATATGAGCATGGGCAGCTAAGGCATCCATATGCAGTCAATGCACGGAGAATAGTTATAAAACTTTACTATGGTTGAAATATATGAATAAGGGCAGCTAAGGCATCCATATGCAGTCAATGCACGGAGAATAGTTATAAAACTTTACTATGGTTGAATATATGAATAAGGGCAGCTAAGGCATCCATATGCAGTCAACAGAGGGAGAATAGTTATAAAACTTTACTTTGGTTGAATATATGAATAAGGGCAGCTAAGGCATCCATATGCAGTCAACAGAGGGAGAATAGTTAAAATACTTTACCATGGTTGAATATATGAGCATGGGCAGCTAAGGCATCCATATGCAGTCAATAGAGGGAGAATAGTTATAAAACTTTACTATGGTTGAATATATGAATAAGGGCAGCTAAGGCATCCATATGCAGTCAACAGAGGGAGAATAGTTATAAAACTTTACTATGGTTGAATATATGAATAAGGGCAGCTAAGGCATCCATATGCAGTCAACAGAGGGAGAATAGTTATAAAACGTTACTTTGGTTGAATATATGAATACGGGCAGCTAAGGCATCCATATGCAGTCAACAGAGGGAGAATAGTTAAAATACTTTGCCATGGTTGAATATATGAATAAGGGCAGCTAAGGCATCCATATGCAGTCAATGCACGGAGAATAGTTATAAAACTTTACTATGGTTGAATATATGAGCATGGGCAGCTAAGGCATCCATATGCAGTCAACAGAGGGAGAATAGTTAAAATACTTTACCATGGTTGAATATATGAATAAGGGCAGCTAAGGCATCCATATGCAGTCAATGCACGGAGAATAGTTATAAAACTTTACTTTGGTTGAATATATGAATAAGGGCAGCTAAGGCATCCATATGCAGTCAACAGAGGGAGAATAGTTATAAAACTTTACTATGGTTGAATATATGAATAAGGGCAGCTAAGGCATCCATATGCAGTCAACAGAGGGAGAATAGTTATAATACTTTACTATGGTTGAATATATGAGCATGGGCAGCTAAGGCATCCATATGCAGTCAATGCACGGAGAATAGTTATAAAACTTTACTATGGTTGAAATATATGAATAAGGGCAGCTAAGGCATCCATATGCAGTCAATGCACGGAGAATAGTTATAAAACTTTACTATGGTTGAATATATGAATAAGGGCAGCTAAGGCATCCATATGCAGTCAATGCACGGAGAGTAGTTATAAAACTTTACTATGGTTGAATATATGAATAAGGGCAGCTAAGGCATCCATATGCAGTCAACAGAGGGAGAATAGTTATAAAACTTTACTTTGGTTGAATATATGAATAAGGGCAGCTAAGGCATCCATATGCAGTCAACAGAGGGAGAATAGTTAAAATACTTTACCATGGTTGAATATATGAGCATGGGCAGCTAAGGCATCCATATGCAGTCAATGCACGGAGAATAGTTATAAAACTTTACTATGGTTGAATATATGAATAAGGGCAGCTAAGGCATCCATATGCAGTCAACAGAGGGAGAATAGTTATAAAACTTTACTATAGTTGAATATATGAATAAGGGCAGCTAAGGCATCCATATGCAGTCAACAGAGGGAGAATAGTTATAAAACTTTACTTTGGTTGAATATATGAATAAGGGCAGCTAAGGCATCCATATGCAGTCAACAGAGGGAGAATAGTTAAAATACTTTACCATGGTTGAATATATGAATAAGGGCAGCTAAGGCATCCATATGCAGTCAATGCACGGAGAATAGTTATAAAACTTTACTATGGTTGAATATATGAGCATGGGCAGCTAAGGCATCCATATGCAGTCAATGCACGGAGAATAGTTATAAAACTTTACTATGGTTGAATATATGAATAAGGGCAGCTAAGGCATCCATATGCAGTCAATGCACGGAGAATAGTTATAAAACTTTACTATGGTTGAATATATGAATAAGGGCAGCTAAGGCATCCATATGCAGTCAATGCACGGAGAATAGTTATAAAACTTTACTATGGTTGAATATATGAATAAGGGCAGCTAAGGCATCCATATGCAGTCAATGCACGGAGAATAGTTATAAAACTTTACTATGGTTGAATATATGAATAAGGGCAGCTAAGGTGTCCATATGCAGTCAACAGAGGGAGAATAGTTATAAAACTTTACTATGGTTGAATATATGAATAAGGGCAGCTAAGGTGTCCATATGCAGTCAACAGAGGGAGAATAGTTATAAACGTTTACTATAGTGGTACTTAACCCCTGTTCATTTACATCGAATGTTTGGTCCAGATGAGGTCTGCGGGGGGGGGGAGAAATTGGAGCGTGATGAACGATGGCACATATGTGGTGGTGATGTAGCATCATCCAAGCATACTGGACAAGCATAATAGATCAAATTAGAAGCATAACAACTATTAAGTTGAAGTTAGAACCCCTGACTTTGAATACTCACTCAACACATTGTGTGGGAAATGTCTTACGCAGAAGCTCATGGCTTCAAGGTTCAGCGTAGCACATTTTTGGAATCTTCCCAGTTCTCCCCCATTATGCATGTGGTGGTCCAAATTGTGGTCAGTTTATGCCATGGAAAAATTAACACCCCTGATAAGAGATAGGATGAGCAAATTTAAAAAAAACTTGGGCCCCCTCCGCAGCTACACTAAAAACGCTGGTCAACCAAGAGCGGGCCAGAAACATGTGTCAATTATGCTACATTGATCAGGCCTATGCCAGCCAAATGCGTCTTCTGATTCTTAAGTGTCCAATGACAGCAAAAGGGTCCAACTATATGGGAACTATCTGGCTCCTGACTGGAACTTTGTTTTGGTGGGATAGGAGAGGGAGTCATAACAGGGAATTGAGGACCAGTCTTAAAGATATTTAGTTGCATTACTCGACAATAATCAGAAAATGTGTGTGCATTATTATTTGCATCATCTCTGTACCTGAAAATCTTTAAATAAAGTTTGGAGAAAACAAGTCTTTTTATAATCAACCTCGTACATGTTTTTTACAGTGAGGAGCTTATCAGATAAGCACAATATCTGTTTTGACTGAGTACAAGCTTTCCCTCCGTGCGGTAAAGCAAATGGTGCAAGTCTTCTTGAAATAGGGCGAGTGTCCCGCATGCACCATAGATCCCCAAGTGCCCGATACTGACCTCTAGATTAATATAACCCTAAGAACCACTGGAATGGGCACAGCTTAGTCATGATACCCCGTGCTGTGTTTCTGTTTAAATGGAGTTAGCTTGACTGCCAGTTGGTCCCAGATGCCACAAATTCAGCCGGCATGTGTTTCGCTCCGATGTTTTTCCCAAGGCTGAGTTAAGCACTAATCCTTCCATGTCAGTTTCCTGGTCCTTGTATACCAGTCAGTTCAGCTGTGTCCAGGGTATGTTGCAATGTCCAGCCCACCATCACCAGACCTGCAGTGCGGCTCTTAGAGATGTTTTAATGAGAAACACACTAAATATAATAATAGTGATCATCATAATAATACCAATCGATTGGTGAATAGGTAAGGGTGGGAAGAATGAATCCATGAATGAGCAAACCAAGGGAGTGGACGTGTGTTAATGAACAAGAGAATAATTAAGTGCATGAGTGAATAAATGTATGAATGTGTGGGCAAGACAATGTATGACTAAGCGAGGGAATGAATGAGTAAAATAATGACTCATGAAGTGACCGAGAGAGATGGGGAAAGAGAGACGGGGAAAGAGAGTGTGAGAGAGTGTGTGAGCCAATGTGTGAGTGTAAGTGAATGAGTGGGTGAATAAGTGCATGAGGTAATAAAGCTTTACATTCTGGATGTATAGCTGTGCCACGAGCTCTGGAGTGTGGCTGCCTAAGGTACTTGAGCCTTTTGTAAAATGCAGAGTAGCCTCAAAGAGAGCAGAGGATGAAAGAACTGGGAGACCGGAATCCGTGGATTCTCGTGGAGACTTCACCCCACCAGACCCAGATATGAAGCGGATTGGAACGCCAAGGCACCAGCGTCCTGTTGCACAACGTTTTTTCTGCAAGTATGACTTACTTGCATGTGACTCAAACCTGAATTTTCAGGAGTAAGTCATACTCATTGAAAAAATCGTGTGGCTTATTTCACAAAAAATATAAACATCTCATTGAAGGCCTGGGTGCAAATTTCTGAACTTATGGAATTCTCAAAGGTTTCGAAGAGTATGCCTGGAAACCTCTGACAGTTTTCTGTTTCTATTTGTACTCCTAGAAAAATATGAATTTTCACTTGTGACTAATTGATATGCTTTCTACTTGCATATATATGTACAGTGTAAAATTGTCCACTGGGATATGCCATTACATTTCTGCAATAACCATTCTTTCTCTCTGGGGACAAATACTTTTCCCAGTAGAGGAAACACCCCTTACCCTACAACGTTGCGGTGTTCCATTCCAGCCCTGAAAGAGAATTTACTCCTGCCCTTGATGTGATTACCCACAAAAGCACGTGTTCGTGGTCATCTTCTACCCCCCCCCCCACCCGCAGCCCCCCGAGAAGGATTTACTCATGCAATTAAATCATTGTGGGGTAATAATGTACATGAGTAAACTGATTTATGCGTGCAAGACCATCTTTGTGAATACCTTGCTGTCGTAAATCAAGCCATGTGCGTGTGTAAGGTGAAGTCACTTTGTGAATCGGGCCCTGCTCGTTTCAGTGCAATTTAACAATATGGAAAGCCTTCAGGCAGCAATCTTCCTGTGTAGGAGTTAAGCACACAGCGGAACGTGGCGTGTGCTGTGGAAACATTATCTGAGTGCATGACTGACACCTCCGCAGACAGAGCCGGGGTTGTAAATCAGCTGTCAGTGTCGCATGCCCTGTCAGTCCTGTTCATGTGTAAGTCTGGCTCCTGCACAGAAAATGCATTGTGAACTGGGCCCTAAGCCAACACCGACATTGAAAGGCCAAGCCACTAAGCCAGTGCTGACATCGAGACACAGAGACAACACAGACACTAAAACTGACACCAAAACCAAGCAAATACCGACACGAAGTCAATTCAGACACCAAGACACTGCGACAGTACTGTCATCGAGCCACTGTGGTAACACAGTCACTGTGCCACTACCAGCACCAAACCACTAAGCCAACACCTTCAGAAAAGCAGTACAGACATCAACACACTGAGACACACAGGGCCTGATGTAGAGATGGGTGATTAGTAAATACCCCATTGGAGGATTCTCCACAGGTGGAAAATGCTCCGGTGCAGTTACCTCTGGCATACCAATCACATAGAATAGGTAGTGCTTAATTTGTAAAAATAAAATAAAAAAGTACCTGGTGCTACAGAGTGTAGGGGGTGCCAAATGTCAAAGCTGCCTAGTCTTGATTCCACCTCGTGCCTCTTTCAACCCCCACCGGAGACTCCCAAGCCCCTTTATCTCTCTCTTGCAGGGTCTTTTTCACCCCTGTTTTCTCCCTTGGTTAGTGTTTTTCTGTCTTTCTCTTCCCCTTTCTTCCCCCCTTTTGTGTTTTATCCTCTCTCTTGCTCTGGATCAGTCACATGAGGAAAAATAGGTGCTGGTCCTCAAATATGAGTGCCGGTGGGCTCCACCTGCAACCACCGGCTCAAATTAAGCACTGAGACTAGGTAATTCCACTGGTGGATTTTCCACTGGAGAACATTCCAGCAGAGGATTCAGTGCTTCGGCCACAAATCAGAGCATGTTCCATTACCACCCAACTCTAAATCAGCCCCAAGACATTACTGGTATCGATACAGTGTCCATTAGTCACTGACGACACCCAAACTGACCCTAGTCCAAAACTAACTATAACCCAATAATAGCACTGAGCTACAACTGACGCCAAGACACTAAAAGCCTGGGTGACCCTGCATTCCTCGCACCAAAGGCCTTTGCTTTGTGCATGGGCATTCCCAGTGGTGATTCAAAGAAGCAGGATTTGTGGACTTTTCTACCAGTAGAAGGTGTGCACACTTTATGCTTTAGAAGTGGGTTTGTGGGTGTTTCTGGGAATATCACACAACAACAAGCATTTGCAATGCAATAGATCTTGTATTTACGAGAGTGTAAGCTATTGTCATTTACAATAACAATAGCTCAAACTCTTGTAAATGCGAGACCTATTTCACTTCAAAGAAGCGGACGCCATTGTCCGGGGCTGCTTGAAAGTGAAAGTGGGCATGGCGAGGAAAGCACGTTGTGCCTGCAGTAGGAGAAACCCATTAAAGAAAAGACTGCTTACAGACTAAATAAGACATACCGTGTCGTATCCGAAGTAAAAGGGCCAGTTGCCAAGGGAGGTTACAAATGCAGACAAGGCGGTACCAAGGAGGGACTAACAACCCTAATAACGATTGGCAAGCCAGCGTTTACGAAGGACAATGACACAAGCCAATGAAAAATATGGGTGGAGAGTGGGCGGGGCTTCTCTTCTATACTCCACTACAACAAGTCTCGCAGGGCAACGCATGCGCGCCGACTCGGGCTCGACCTAAAACAGGGCAGTAAGAACCATTTTTACATCAAGGGAAGCCTTGTTTTCCAGTTCTACAACAGTAAGAATCAAGCATGGGGAAATCTCCTGAGCCCTATGACATAGGGAGAACTCCTGTGTGTTTAAAAGGACTCTCACCCACATATCCCTATGTGGCTTGCTTCATGCTCCCTCCATGTTTTCACAAATGGGAAACCTTTTTTTAGGTTTAAATTTCTTTTATTGTTTTTATCCGAAAAGAAAATCAATGAGCCAACTTGCTCTATAATCATCGGGTTGCAACCCGGCACTTCACTGTCAAAGTCATATGTCTCAGGCAAAAACAACAACACCCAAAAATACAACCCTCCCTCCCCCCACCCCCCTCCTCCTCCGTTGTATAAAATAAATATTTGACCGTGAAACGGTTGCGGCCCAATAGGTGGATCTCTGAAACAACTAAGTGGCCGGTGCAGCAGGTTTGGTTGCCGGTGGAGGGTCTGTTAATCGTAATAATCTAAGGTATTTGGGGCAGGTAAGTTCTGTGAATTCCGATGTTAAAAGCGATAAGAAGGGGGCCCAAAGTTCGTGGAAGGAAGCCCCTGGGTTGGTCAAAGAGAGAGAGATCTTTTCCATCCCCAGAATGGACCACAGTTTATGTAACCAGCCTAACCGGGTGGGTATTGTCGTGGTGCCCCAATGTGTGAGAACGTTCTGGACCGCTGCCCCCAAGGTCAGGGCCATTTGTTTGCCTCTCCTAGAATGGAGTGGGAAGGTGATGGCATTGGGAAGGCCTAGGAGGATATATGCCGGGAATCTCGGAATCTGTGTGGCAAAGTGTGAGTCAATTTCATCTAATATTTGTGTCCAATATGTCCCCAGAGACGGGCATTCCCAAAGTAGGTGGGTAAGAGTACCCAACACGCCGCACCCCCTCCAACACAACGGGCTACGCGAAGGATTGCCTCTATGCAGCCGTACTGGCGTTAAGTACCAGTAAGTGGCCAGTTTAGTAGCCGTTTCGATGGAAGATACATTACGGGCTGTGCGACGGGCTCGATGGTAAATATCCCTCCATTCTTTCAGTGAAAGTTCCCTTCCCAGTTCTCCCTCCCAACGCAGTTGCCCTGGGGATTTCTCTGCGGCTTTAGGGGTCCGTAAGAATTTATATAAATCAGACGTTAAGCGTGCATCGCTATATCTTGTGATTAACCACTTCTCGAATGGTGTCAGCAATCTCTCTGCACCCTCCCGCACCCCCTCTTGTAACACCCAATGTCGTATCTGGAGATATCTGTATCTTTCCGTCTCAGGGAGTCCGAGCTCCGTACGGAACGCGACAAACGATCGCAGGCTTGAAAGATCAAAGAAATGTCCAATAGAACGGGTAGAGTCTGTTGTCCAGTGACGGAATACCCCATAGTCAAGGCCGGGCGTGAAATCTGGGTTCTTTACGATAGGCGTAATGGGGGATGGGAAGGTCGTGAGTCCTCTAGCAGTCGCCATTCTATCCCAGGCTGCCGTAATGGGCCGGGTCACCTCTGATAAGTATAAACTGCGGTGTCGCCCCTGTCGAGGGAGAAAGGGAACCCCCAATAGCGATCATCCTGCGAGAGCCCTGTCCATGAACAGCCAATGTTTCTCTGATTCAGGGCGAGAACACTCTACTAGAGCCCTCAGCTGAGCCGCCCGCCAGTACGCCAGTAGATCTGGAACCCCTAATCCCCCCTCCGCCGGGTCCCTATATGCAAGCTCACGGCGCATCCGAGCTCTTTGATCACGCCAAATAAAGCGTTCAATGTCCCTCTGCATGGTCCGGATGACCCCGGTGGGAGGTAGCATCGGAAGAGTATGAAAGGTATAAAGAAGTTGAGGTAGTAACACCATCTTTACCGCTGCTATTCGTCCCAGCCACGACAGGCTGTGAGGCCTCCATCTGCGAAGGGAGTCCCGCACTAGTTTTACAAGCCTAGAGTAATTCAACTGTCTGGATAGAGAAATATTAGGGGCCACCCGGAGGCCGAGATATGTGATAGCATCCGAGACCCAATGGATCTGGAAATTTCGCTGAAGGAGTTCCAGCGTCTCTGGTTCTAAGGACAAATTAAGGGCTTGTGACTTGTTCACATTTATCTGAAAGCCCGAAGCCAGGGCGAATCGCGCTAATTCGTCCAGAAATGCCGGTAAAGAATCTCGAGGGTGTTCCAGGGTCGCCACCACATCATCAGCATAGAGGCAGAGTTTGTGCTCTGACCCTCCGAAGAAAATCCCTCGGATGGATGGGTCATCCCGAATCCTCTGAGCCAGCGGCTCCATGTAGAGGGCAAAAAGAAGCGGTGACAGCGGGCAACCCTGTCTGGTCCCCCTCTGTATTGAAAAGGCCGCTGACGCCACACCATTCACCCGTACCGTGGCGGTAGGATTCGCATAGCTCAAAAAAATCCACTCTATGAAGCGCTCAGGTAGCCCAAAGTGATTCAACGTCGCCAGGAGATATGGCCAGTGGACCCTGTCGAATGCCTTCTCGGCATCGACTGAGGATCATGCGTTCCGCCGGAAAACGCTCAGAGCGGTCCATCAGGTGAAACAGCCGCTTAGTATTGTCTGAGCACTGACGCCCCGAGACAAAGCCCGATTGATCCGGGTCTATAAGTCCGGGTAGGTGTCTAGAGAGTCGGGCTGCTAGGATGCCCGTAAAGATCTTTAGGTCTACATTGAGCAGGGATATTGGGCGATAAGAACTGCAGAAACTGGGGTCCTTCCCTGGTTTGGGAATCACAGTGATTAAGGCCTCTAGCATAGAGGAGGGGAAGGAGGAAGCTGTTGGCGACCCAGCGGAGTTGAAAACCCGCGTTAGGAGCGGGGCCAGGACACCACAAAATGTTTTATAAAAACCAGAGGTAAATCCGTCAGGGCCAGGTGATTTGTTGTGTTTGAGCCGGGTTATCGCTGAAATAACCTCCTCCAGCCGAATAGGGGCTTCGAGGTCCGCGGCGTGAGACGGCAACAGTTTGGAGGTGCCCACCCCCTGTAGGTATCGAGTGGGTTCAGTGTCCGGCAGGACTTGGGCCGAGTACAATGTCTCGTAGAAGCGCCTAAATGCTTCCACGATCGTGCTGTCGTCGCTGTACTTTCCCCCCCCTCTCCAGGATCCTGTATCAGCGTTACTTTATGTGCTTGACGTTGTGCTCGGAGGCGGTTTGCCAGGAGGTGCCCGCAGCGGTCACCTCCTATATAGAAAGCATGTTTAAGGCGGAGTGCTGCATACTCCGCTCGGTCAAGATCTAACCCAGCGAGCTGTGCCCGCGCTGTCTTCAACTGTCTCCAGACCCTCGGTGCTCCGGTACGCTGTTGGATACGCTCCAGCTCAGTGATATCGCCCATCAAACGCTCCCGCTTCTCCCTCCTATCTCTATTATCCGCCGACGCAATACTGATGAAGACCCCTCGGATAACTGCCTTCATTGCCTCCCAGAGGGTCGTCGTAGATA
Organism: Calotriton arnoldi; assembly: GCA_963921515.1. Classification (NCBI taxonomy): domain Eukaryota; kingdom Metazoa; phylum Chordata; class Amphibia; order Caudata; family Salamandridae; genus Calotriton; species Calotriton arnoldi. The sequence goes on along the minus strand of CAWUFW010001624.1, from coordinate 830,224 downwards.
TGTCTGGAGTGTCATTTAAAGCTAAATAATCTGTTATGCTTCCCTCAACCTGTTGCACTACTGAGGGCCGCTGGAGCATGTCTCCCGCAAACGCCAGAAGCGACGGGAGGGACGCCGCGGAGGGAAAGTCAGCGAGAGCCGCAGCGCAGAGTGGTCGGAAAGAGGGCAGGGGAGAATCTCAACTTCACGAGTATGTTGTGTTAAGAAGTCTGAGGTGAAGATGTAATCAATCCGATTATAAGTTTTGTGAGGGTGTGAGTAGAACGTGTAGGCCTTCGTGTTGGGGTGTTGGAGTCTCCATATGTCAGTGAGCCCGGCTTCGGTCAGCAACCGCCTCCCTGCTTTAGATAAGGTCCCCGTCTGACCCCATCGATGTCCAGAACGATCCATATCCCCATCTAGAACCATATTGAAGTCCCCTCCTAGCAAGACTGTCCGCTCTGGCAGACCCGTGATCTCCTAAATGGCCGTTTTAATAAACCCCTCTTGACCATTATTGGGGACGTATACCGATGCTAATACAAACGTGTGTGTGTCTAAGGTAAAGGAGTGGGCCAACAATCTCCCCTTAATTTCGGCCTGCTTGTTCCCAACATGCCCCGGAAATCGAGAGGACACCAAAATGGCAACCCCCGCAGTCTTGGACGTGGCCGACGAGAACATCTGTATAGGGAACGCCTTTGAGCGTAAACGGTGAATGTCGGCTGCGAGAAGGTGCGTCTCTTGAAGTAAGCAGATATGGGCGTCTGACTGCTCAAGGTATGAGAGAAGAGCTCGTCGTTTAGTGGGGCTGTTGAGGCCCTTCACATTTAAGGAAACAACGGTAATGTCAGGAGCCATACTGGTGGGAGATCAGGTGTACTATGATTAACAACAGCTGACCAGCGAATGGATGGGCATGCAGGAGCCTACCTGCAAGGCCTGCCATGAGAACGAAGGAGGAGGAGACAGCCCCATGAAAAGGAGGAGAAGACAGAAAAGAAACCCCTTTAACTAACATAACAAGAAAAACAATCTTTAAGAAGTTCACAATTGTCCCAGGCAATCAGCCTGTGGCGAGGCGTGAGATCGTTAGCAGGAGCCCCCGCCGCCCCCCCCGCCCCAGTCCCGGCTGCCACAGTTGAATCAATCCCACCGGCAGATGGAGAAGCATTGAGGGTAGAAAACACTTCCATAGGGAGCCCAAATCAATCTGCAGAAGTGGAGTCCTCCGAGAGGGTCCGAAGGACTTCCGAGCGTTCCTTGGCTATGACCTCCAGGTTTGGACGAGAGACCGACGACGATCCTCCCACTCTCTGCCAGCGGCCCGCCCCTTCCATCCGGTGCGGGCTGACTTGTTTCGCCGTGTCCTCATGGTCTGCCCCCGGGAGGTGCAGAAGGGAAGACGCCTCTTCCAAAGAACAGATCTGCCCTCCCATTTAAAAATGAGTCGAAATGGATGCCCCCAGGAGTATGCAACGTCTTTGGAGCGGAGGAATGCGGTGACTGGCCGGAAATCACGCCGTTTCTGAAGTGTGGAGGCAGCTAGGTCTTGAAATAGGAGAGGTTTACAGGATCGAAATTCGAGAGGGTGCTTGGACCGTGCCTCGCGCAAGATGCGCTCCTTAAGTTTGAAATCATGGACGCAAGTCAGAATGTCGGGCGCGGAGCCGTCGGTGACCTCCTGAGTCCCACCCGGTGTGTGCGGTCAAGCCGGATTTCCCGGTCCTGGGGATCTCCCAAGACGTGGCGGAATAAATCCATGACAAAAGTTTCAATGTCCTGTGCCTCCGCTCCCTGAGGGACCGCCCGGATCCGGATGTTGTTCCGGCGGGAACGATTCTCCAAGTCCTCAATATGGGACTGAAGGTCCAGCTGTTGTTCGCGCAGTCGGATCACCTCTTGCTGGAGTTGAGACACCTCCTCGTCTCTGACTACTGTCTGGTTCTCTAGATCGTCGACTCTCTCACCCACACCCACTGAGTCAATGTCTTTGCGTAGATCCCGTATTTCGGCCGTTAGGTCCTTCCTCATGTTATGGAACTCCCTAGTGAGATCTGCAAATAGCGATTCCAAGACGCTACGGGTGACAGGGCCGTCAGGGTCTGCCATGTCTCGCCGCTCACCGGCTCCACCCGATTGCGACATTGCTGCTGCTCCTCCAGCTCCTGCTTTGAGTAGTAAATCTTTAACTGACCTGTCCTTTCAGCCTCTGGAGGTTGCCATTGGGGAAAGGTCAGCTCGGCGTAAGCGATGCAGGCAGCGGCAACACGCGGCGCACAGCACATCAAGTGTTGGGTGGCGATTGAACAGACAAGGCATTTCTGTCTCCAGGTCCCTGCTCAGCCTCTGTGATCTTGGACACACTGACTAGATCTCGCTTTCCTTCAGTTTCCATTAGGTACAATGAATAGAAGTTTGTGTGCAGTGAGGAGTCATTTAAATGCGGTAATTCATTTAAAAACTGGTGCAGGGGTGTTCATTAGACACACTTCCCTGCTCAGCAGATACTGGGAGTTCCACTGGTTTGTGATTCTGAAAGGGTCCGCCGCCTTCGTGAGCAGTGCCATCTTCAGTAATGTAAATTAAGGTGGCCTTTTATTGCTTTTGCCCTTTGCTGGGTATTTGTAATATGTTTCCTGTTTTTCAATTTAACAAAGCCCTCTCTCCAGGACTGCATGCATTCATTGTTTTGGAATAAAAGTTATAAACCTTTTATGCCGATTGCAAACTCTGAATCAAAACAGCACCTCTTTGACATGTACATAATGAAAATTAACTCTGCTGGAGTGTGTTTCTGAATAGAGAGTACTGCTTTTGAGGCCCTGTGGTGTGAACACAATCAAAGTAATACAAATTTGAGAACATAACTTGAATGTGCAAGGAAATAAGTGACACCTTTTCTTACGAAACGTGCCCATGCAGATGAATTTTTGCTGGGTGCAACATTGTATATGTTTTGCACAATTGTTATCACTCTGGAAAGTACAAATTACGTGTTAATAAAACAGTATTTCAGGGCATTCATACAGACAGGGTCATTAATTGTTGGATAACATTTTGATTAGGTTTTGATTAGTGTGTGTAGCTGCCTTTATCAAACTAAGTATTTTTGAGCATCAGGTTCCTTTTGTAGCAATTGACATTAAAATGTCCAAACTCCGCGGCTGCCCACAGAAACATAGGAAAATATGGTCTCGCTGGGCAACATATTGGGCATAGACTTACCCCCCCACCTTCTGACCCCCTTGAAATCCGGTCCATACATCGCACCGACCCTTAGATACCATAGATGAGCAGCTCTGTCGTCACTATGTACACACTTAGACATACTTCGTTTAGCGAACTTTGGGATAACCTGTGCCAAGTTTTGGTTTTAGTTCTTGTGCCTGCAGGTTCGCAGGCTAGCTTGTTGTTTAAAAGTAACTGGTGCTGTCTCACTCGAAATGTATCCGTGATGTATGCTTTGGGCTTCGCCAGTCATGTACCATTAAACTCAATAAAATCTGCTCTTAAAAAAAAAAAAGTCCAAACTGCCAGATAAAAATGCCACAGAATGTGGCACATTTCATACCTTTATTTGCGTAAAATGCTGCATAATATGCCTTTGCTTCCTGCATAATTTGCCTTTTCTTGAATAATTTAGTCAATTCTACAGTTTAATTTGGTCCTTCATCGCCAGGTACTTTTAGTAGCCCTGATTATAATGATTAAAATTGCATCTTTGTGGCAAGAAACAGAAGACAAAACATAATTTCAAATAATATGTGCCCAAAAATACTTTAGCCCTTAGCTCACTACCCTGCAGGGACCCTCTGTACGACCATCCATGTTTCCGGAGTTATCTCTTTTTTGGAGTTCTGCATGTTTACAATGTATTACAGCGACGTGAGGCTGTTGAAAGCTGCACGTTGGCACCTTGATTGTTGTGAAAGACATTAGGCCCTTTATTCATTTTATGAGGGGCTGTTTATTTCGTGGGCCTTTCCCACCAACACCCACCCGTCCCATTCTCCCACCCCTCTCCTCATTTTGCTGAATTTACTCTGTCTGATTGCTTTATTGGTCAATTGAGATCAGGCTAGCTAGATTGCTTTCACAACTTTGGTGGGCATCTTGGCATCATTTGAAATCATTTGTCAATGCCATTGTTCTGGATAGTGTTAGACGTGAATTACAGCAGAGCACTGCTGTAGTCGTCTTCCTTTGCTCACCTTTGGAGCCACCTGCTGATGCATTTAATGTATACTAACGCTGGAAGACCTTATCTCTTATTTAGGACATCAACTTATGGAATCTTCGTTAAATAGGGACCTGAGAGATCTAAGGGGCATATTTACGAGAAACTAGCGGAGTGCGGTGTTACGCCGAAATTGGTAACGCCTTGCTCTGACAGTTTCAAAATGCAGGGATGCGCCGTATTCACAAGAATGCGGCGCACCTCTGCGTTACCCCTAGCGCTGGTGTTAAAAAAGCTGCCTATCACCAGCGCAGGCATCCCAGCGCCATTTTGCTAGGGTCCCTGCGCTGCAGAGGCAATTGTTTATGTGCAGGAAGGGACATCTTTCTGCCCATAAACAATCTTTACAGGCGAGTTGCTCTATCTATGTGTGCTGCAGAATGCAGCACACATGGAAGGAGCAAGATACGAGGAGAAATAAAACATTTCTCCTTGTATCGCCTGCTTAAGACCAGGTATTCCCTGGCGGTATTTTTGGCGCTGCCCAATTCCTTGTAAATATGGGGCAGCGTCAAAAAGCAATGGGTGTTGCGGCGGAACGTCCACTGCAACACCCATTGCACGCCCATTTCACACTAAGTGCTGTGTGAATAGAGGCCTTATTTACATGGCAAGGTTAAGCCACATTGAGTGGCTTAATGCTGCCTTGTAAATAAGGCAAAGGAGTTAATGCCACCTGAACATCGGAAAAAGTGACGCTCTGGTGGCGTTAACTCCTTGTAAATATGCCCCTAAGTTTAGAACATGTATATGTGTTGGTGCCTGCTCTGAATTCATTCATGTAATATTGATTAGCTTTGTATTCTTCAGCACATCAATATCTGTGTCCCAATTTTTGAAATGGGCACTGAACTAATTCCCATGACCCAAAACTTTGTGCTTGACGTAATTGCTGGGGGCTATCCAGTGAGGGTCAGCTGCGTGTCCGCTATCTGAATCATGAAAACCTTGATGCATAATAATGGCAAAGGCAGCTAGCTTGCTAGTGCGTTTAACACCCTGAAAATAATAAATAAATGATGTTGGGGGCCCGCCCTGCAGGAGATTCTTTGGAACACTTTGAAAGCCTCGGCCACCTCAGTTACAGCATAAAATTCTCCCCAACCAAAGAGAACTCCCTGTTCAGAACGATGGAATGTTGGGAGCTCCATTGAAGACAATGGAGTGGGAGGCGGCGACCAATCGCCCGCATGGACCTTCTGATTCAACATTCCAATGTTTGTCTTATTGTTTTTCATTGTTAAATTTAGAAAATGTATACCTTTGAGGATAGAATGTTATAACAGCTTTATAGCCCTTCTGCCTCAGGCTATATCGGTTGTTTATAGGACCTCGCCTGTGGCTTGGGCTTATAACTTGGGTACAAGGCCTTTAACGACTGGTATGGCCCTCGGCAGCGGGCTGTTACGCTATATTGTTGTTGGCTTGACTGTTCACCATGATGTTAGGATTCATTATCAGTACTTGACAATAACATTTCAATGTTCTGCTTTATTGTTTTAGGGCTTCTCAATGAAATCGAGTATTTAAGGAGCGGTCGCTAGAGCACCCCTGGATAGTGTTTTTAAACAGAAGGAATTAGCAGGGGTCTCAAGATGCTCATTAAGGAATATCGCATCCCTCTTCCCATGACGGTGGATGAGTATCGCATCGCCCAGCTCTACATGATCCAGGTTGGTGGCTGTATGTTTTGGAAAAGGTGATCAATGCTGAATACTTGACTTCAACTCTTTCTACAAATTGGTTTATTGGTGTCTGCAATATTTTGGCGTTTTCTTTCCTTGAACTACAAAGCAAACGTTACCAAATTTGGTTGAAGAATGTATTAAAGCATTGCATTAATATACATAGACATATATATCAAAGATCTACAGATTCGCACTAAGTCATGAAGTTTCAGTGGGTGATATTGTATAGAGCAGTGGTCTTCAAAATGTTGAACAGCCGCCCCTCAAAGCCTGGAGAAGCCTGAAGTGATGTTAAGGGGATGTGAGGCTTTGGCCTAAAGAACTGTTAGCCTGTCCGTGGGGAAAACAGACAAACATCAGCGTCAGACTGGCCTATAGGGCAATCTGGCAGTGCTAGAACGGTTGGCCTGATTGGTCAGTGTGTGGGCTAGTTTTCTGGCTGTTTGTGTGCCAGTTTTATGGTCTACTGGACTGGCTTTCATTTTTGATTTCCATGATATTACCACAAACATTGCCTGTAGAAAACAGAAATGCAAGCAGTCTCCCATACCTTGCAAAACACCTCTAGAGAATGCCTTTACAAGTTTAAAGCGGCTGATTTGCAAATGTGGGTCACTTGTTTAGCTGATTCGCTAATGCAGGCCATTTTTAGGTCGAGCCTCGAGTAGCGCGCAAGCGCTGCTCTGGCGAGACTTTATGTAAGGGGGTTTCAGAAGCTGACCACACGCTCGTGCGTCGTGGCCTTTTTCGGGCGGTTACGCGCGAGCAAAAGGCCACGACGCACGAGCGTGTGGTCAGCTCTGCACGCTGCCGCGCTCGCCCCCGCTCCTCTCTCACGCTGCCGACGGCTTTCCGTCATGGCTCATTAAGCGCTCGCGGCACCCTAACAGCACGCGATCACTTTTGCGCGCACCACTCGCGGCACGCTTGTTTGTGTTAGGGGGGGTGGGTTATAGTGTAGGACTGGGGCAGCCCAGGCTCAGCTGAGAGGAAGAATGCGCGTTTGAAGAGTCCCCGGCGTTTGAAGTGCATTTCCATACAAGGAAGCGGCAGTGACAGGGCAGGGCAGAGCTACATTCCGGAGAGGCGCGGATTTCCAGCCCACAGGTTATCCGTGCGGGCTCTGGGGGCGTTGTCTCCTCCCTATTTCGCCCCGGGCTTTCCCGGTTTAGTCGTGCGGCTGCTGGCAACTGGCTGTGGGTGTTCCTTCCTCCCTCCCTCCTAGCGGCGGGGGAGGAGTGCGCAGGACTCAGGGATTGTTTAAGCTCACCCTGGCATTCCCTTCTGCGGCTGCGGGGAGATTGCGTATGACCAGCCCCATGTGCCCTACCTCCCGGACGCGCACATCGGCAGCATGTCCGGCATGATCCGTATCGTTATCGAGGGCCCCGGACCCTGGGGCTTCAGGCTCGTCGGTGGGAAGGACTTTGACCAGCCTCTCACCATCTCCAGGGTAAGTGCTCAGTACACCCGTTTTCCCGGGCGCTCGTGCTCTGCTCCCGGCGTCCATTCTTATCTCTGCTTTGCAGCCAGGCCCTCCTTTTATTTCCGACTTCAGAAAACGTAAACAGAGTAGCTTCACACGGCAACGCTTCTGCTGTCTGGTGCTTCAAAATATTCGAACTACCCGCCTAAAGTGTGCGAGCGAGGGGGGTGCCAAGAAGAGCAGAAATACCACCTCCTGCCACCTCTCTAGTAGCTCGTTGCTGATGCCCAACTGTTGCGTCCTGCTCCTTGAACGCAGTGGCTGCAAATGCTGCCTGGGAGTGGTCAGTCGCCACACCTATCATCTGCGCTGCTCTAGTGAGCCGGTGTTTACCGGAAACAGGAGGCTTTCCCACACCTTTGACTCCAAACGCGTCCTCGAGAGTTCCCGCTGAATATGAGCGTAGACCCCGTGACTCCAGCAGGGCAGCCTGCTCTTTAACTTAAAAGCTAAAATCCTCTTGTCATCGACTGGTTGGTGTGCGATTCATGGTGTGTAGGGTGCTTTTGTTTAGTCATATTAGTTATCTTACAGGAAAAGTTAAAGTCCTTTATATAAACCGCGTAGCGTAGGATCTGTATAGACCTATGCACACCCTGTTTTTCTCTTATAAAGGCAATACTTTCGTCAGAGGTTTGAGGTTTTGGATGATTGGCACACGTTTTTTTCTTCTTCTAAGGGAAAGAAGACCAATAATCAAGTGGTGAGTTTAATACTAGCAGGGGTATAGCTTACGGTGCCGGAGTGTACCCGTTTTTTTAACGTATTATCTATCATAGAAATTCAACACTGCTGAGTTTGTTCTTTGTTTAAACCTTCTAAAGGTGAAATTATGAGACCAGTCAGACAGCGAGAGAGAGAGCGAGCGTCTGCATATGGATAAACCACGATTCGTACTTTGGCAGCTATTTTTTCCTTCCAAACAAGCTTTATTTGATTATGTAGGTTTCTTCAAAGCGATATAACGGTGGAGTCTGGACATTATCACATTAAACCGAGGCACATATAAGCATTCATATGGTATGCTTTAAAAGTGGGTAATGTTAAAGTTGGAATCTCATTAGAATATTGAAAGATGTTGGATACTAAATGATGCGCCTCAACCATCGTAATATTTTTGCACAGTAACATTTGAGACATAATAATACATGTTAATCATTATAACCATTTTGAAAACTGGGATAGTAACTGGGAGGGGGGAAGGGACAACTACTGACTGGGGAGGGAGAATGAAGGGCATGGAAAGGGTAATGGGATAAAGTGCCTAGAGAGTGGAGTGGCGGTAACTAATGGCTTGATGTGTGATGATTCGACTGATAACTAGTGAGGATCAGTGTTTCAAAAGTGTCGGTGGGAAGGGAGAGAAATCAAGGTGGGGGATTTTGGCAACCATCCTTTTCAGGTGCTCAAGGAGGGAGTTCAAAGTTGCTGCCAAAGGGTGTTTATGGAGGTTTTCTCCTCAATGCAGAACTCCCCACATTTAGGCCATTTTAAGAGAGTTGAGAACCAAGATGTAGTGAAAGAGGTAAACTTGGACTTCCATTGTAGAGTTATCGCTCGTTTTGCCAGAAGGAGCACAAAATTGGCTAAACGAGAACCAGACCTGTCTTTCTTGGGCCTATTGTACATGTCTAGTGCTACAGAAGGCCAATCTAAGAGATAGGTTTGCATATGATGGATGTGAGCAGGTTTTGTGTTGTAAGTCCAAAAGAGGTTGTGGAGGGGACAGCTCCATTGCATACGCATGAGGCCAGCATTTTCGGTTGAACGTCTGAGATGCATAGATGCCGCCTGCAGAAAGTATTTTTGCAAGTCGAGCGCTGTTAGGTAGGCTCTGTGGAGTACAAAGTACTGTATTCATTTAAATTTGACATTTTTAGATATAAGCTGGGAGACCTCTAGAGTGAGAGATCATTCCTTATCATGAAAGACTCTACCTGCCTCATCCTCCCACCACTCTCTAAGGTAAACTAGCATAGGGATGCCAAGGGGAGAAGAGTTCTATAGAACCATGAGATGTGTCTGAGTTCTAGACCCATGGTATGGTATACAACACTTCGATGATCAAGTGAGGTTCGCAGATGGAATCTGAGATGTTCCAAAGCCACTACAGGGCACAATGGAGAGTATTGCAGAGTAAGAATTGACCCAGACGGAGCTTGTAAGTGTCTGTGAGCTCTGGAAAGGGGAGCAAGTGGTCCTCACCAAATAGGCCAACCATTGTCAGAAGATTAGACTTGTGCCAGTGAGTAAGAGAGGTCATGGTAGTTCCGGTAGGTGTAGGGAGACCCAGCAAGAAAATTGGCAGTGCATATGGGGTGAATTTCTTAGTCAGGTGCAAAGCATGCAAGTAACAGTACAGCGCATCCTGAGACGACAAGGTTGGAAATGGGATCGCCTACGATCCGAGAGTAATCATATGTTCAGATTTTTGTGTTTCAGCAGTGGTGAACAAGTAGATGTCTTTTCAAGAGAGAGGCCTGAAAGCCACCTCTTCAACCATTAAACTTGGGCTGTGAGATAGTAAAACTCTAGATGTGGAGCACCAAAACCACCCTCATTGTTTGGGTGACAACATTTTGTAAGAGCTACCCTCTGTCTATCCGCACCCCAGATCACTTCGCCAAGGAGAGATCTAGCCAGACTGGTGCCTAGGACTGCATTAAAGCCCCCCCAAGGATTACAGTAGATGAGTCCAGGGTGCAAGGTGTCCTAAGAGGTGCATTAGAAACACGTATTGATCAGATTTGTGGGCGTAAATGCTGCCCAGTAATAGGGGCATACCCTCTAGTATACTCTCAACAAGCACAAATCTACCCTCAAGATCTGCAACCAGGATGGAAATCGAGAATAGGTCACTTTCCCGGTTCCAGATTGTGGCACCGCAGGCATAGGCTGAATAGTTCGATGTGCCAGTGCCTCTGAAGGTGGGGCTTTCCTCTGGAGCCATGTGGGTTTCTTGTAGGAAAGAGATTTGAACCCGTTCAAAATAGAGAAGGGGGTCAGGCAAGGCTGTGTCCTGGCGCCTTTCCTGTTTACACTATATACTAACGGCTTGGAGAAACAGCTGGTGGAGAGGTGCCAGGACCTACCTCAAATATTTAGCCGTCCCATACCGGCCCTTCTCTATGTGGATGACGCTGTAATAATGGCCCGAACCCCTTTAGGTTTACAAAGGGCTCTAGACCAATATAACATTTTTATGAACAACTTAGGGCTTAGAGTCAATGTTTCAAAAGCCTTTATTATGAGCTGTGGCCCAGGTAATCGGAAGCACAGGGATCTTTTTATAAACAGTCAAAAAGTGGAATCCACAATAACCTATCCCTATCTAGGTATTTTAATAGACCAAAAGGGTTCCTGGCGTCAGGCTATTAAAGCAAGAAAAATTTTATTTTTATGAACGACAGCTTTGGTAAATTTTTTGAAAAAGTTAGGCAAGAGACCCCCTGTAGAGCTGCTCCACATCTATCAAGCAAAGTGTGTAAGTACAGCTACTTATGGCGCCGGAATATGGGGATATTGCGATGTCAAAGAAATACAGAGGGTGGAAAATGCTTTCCTCCGATTCCTGCTGGCTGTTCCACGTTGCACATGGACACATATATGTCATGCTGAGCTGGGCCTCCCTGTATAACTGACATAATAAGAGCTCAGCCAGCCATGCTTTGGCATCAGGTTTGGACTTCCCCCTAAAACCATGTTCAATCAGAAAGTGATAAAAGACAGCCTAGCATTAGATCACTCACAAAAGATTAGGTGGTTACAGTATATTAAAGAATTCATGACTGATTTGGAACATCCAGAATATTATACCAACCCCTCACTACTGGGTGCTATATCTAGGAAGGCCTTCAAAAACAAGCATTGGCATAGCCAATAGGTCTCGCCTTTGGGACCTTAGAAGTGTTTAGTTACCCAGCGCAATATCCTTGGTGCAACAACATCAAGTGTTGCATGGCTAAACACTTATAAGGTCCCAACGGCGAGACCTATTGGCTATGCCAATGCTTGTTATTTTGGTGTGTGGGCCTACTTTCTGTTCTTGTCAAACATCAACCTAAAAAACATTGCTGTAATATAGTGAAAGAAAACATAGATGGTGAGTCTCGCTGGAAGGTGCCTATCATGTCCTGGCTGGGAGTAGGCCTCAAAGAGGGGCTTCAAATAAACCCCCTTGTCCCACCCCCTGACTTCCTATAAAACGTCACACTGTGGAGGTTCTTGGCAAGACATGTCTGGCAATAAACAGCATGTTGGAAATCATATATTTGAGGGTGCTTTTAAAAGGGATAGCTGAACATCAGTGAATGTTCCAAATTTTAAATATGTTTATAGCTGCACTGCATGTTGGAACTTGTAGATTCGCTATTAATATTGTAACTATCCTAACTGTGGCTCAGAAACCCCTCCAAGTGCTGTTGGCTAAGAGGCCAGAACTATCTGAAAGTTTCAAACGTGTCAAGGGCAAACTGCCAGCTAGGTCTGATAATTTGAAAAAATAAAAGACAAGAATGAACATTACTTTTTTATCATCATTTCATATTTTACATTTAAAGTCCCTCACAGGTGATGCCTCATTTGCTTACAGTATAGTTTTAATTTCATATTTGGCATTTACTGTAAGAAGATTGTAACAGACCATTTCTCATCTCTGCCTCGTGAGCTCACTTGCATATATCTATTGTGATAAATTGTGAAACACCAGTGCATATCAATTTTGTCTGGATTAGTGGGTGTGCCTGAAGTTCTACCAAAAGGCTTTATTTTGTTTGCAGTTTTTAACATCCTATAGAATAACTGCTAGAAAACATGATTCCCATTTTGGGGATGAGGCAGCAATTAAATGATTTGACATTTACAGGTTGTGCACATTACTCTCAGGCCTGCATTTGTTCCCCGCAGAAATTCCAACTGGTTTTATCTGGAGGAATTCATGTGGGGTACAAAAACAAGCCCTGACTCCAGGTTTTTCAGTTTGCGGCGAGGGGAAACATTTGGGTTTGCCCTGAATTAAGCCCAAAACCACATTCCACCCTTTATTCTGACTTGTCAAACTTGAAATGGGGACCAAAAAAATCATGGTGCAGTAACGTTTTTACCCCGGGAAAATTTGACCTGTACGAGGGCTAATGTCTGTAAAGTTATTTTATGTAGAAATCCAGCGTGAATCAAGCCTTCGTGGGCCTACGTTGAACATCCGGGGACACGGCTCATGCAATTTACCACTCTTGTGGTCTTGGTACATTTATCTCATGCACACCGAGCTGACAAGATGCCCCTGCTTCACACTGACAAAAAAGAGCAAAGAGAACAACTGCACAGACAGAGTCTCTCAAAAACAGAAGTGAAAGGTCAAGCTCTGAAATGACGTCAAGCAATATTTCTTTTAAGACGTTCTGTATCATGTATTTCCACATTGTACGTATTACAGAATACATTAGGTAGACCTCAGTTTCTCCTCGGACACTGCAGTGCATTAAAGCTCAGAAGAGTTGTTTGCTACACAATGCATTTTAATTTCTCACATTTGATAACATGCGACATTTTCTCATGCTTTGTAACCATTTTTCTGCGATAGCATTTTTACTTAAGATAATAAGCCCCCTTGTGCATTCATTGTCTTGCTCTGAGACTTCATATTACCTATAATGATGCTAGACCCGTCTACGTCATGTTAGCAACTTGCAACCACCTTGCCCTACACTCTTTACTTGATTGTATCTTCCAAATGTCTTATAGAGTCAACTATTTATGTCCTCGCCTCGTGCAACACAGTTGTACCTATGTTCGTGTAGTATTTGTAAAACCCTCTTCTACCTTCGTTCTTGGTTTATGTCCACGCATTAGAAAAAACATGGAAAAACTTTAGTTCCACCCATTTTGCACGCTTTATTTTCCCGTACCTTTTGATTTTGGGCTCACGTTTACCAGCCGCTAAAAGGTAGAAGTTGTAGCTGCAATTATGAGCAAGTAGAATTTGTACTCGGCTCTAAATCCAGGCCAGCTCTAAAAATATTGTTTGCATCTGTGTAATCGTGTCACTTGGCCTGCATCTACGTGTGACAATTTGGGGCGATCAGGGCAGGCCTGCCAAGTATCACGCAGCAGGCGTGACTCTAACGCATTTCAGTGTGGTGTTCCGCATCACCGCACTGAAATGCATTGTCAAGCATTTTAATGCCACTGACTCTGCTGTATCAGCACTGAAGTAAGGCCACGCCAGGCTGGTAGCGCGCGCGCCTGTGACCTGCGCCGGGTGTGCTGCTCCCGCAGACACTTGCCGGACCGGGCGCTGCCGCCAGCACAGCAGCTCGGTAACAGTTAATATTGCGCACTGCTGCGACAATGTATCTCTTAAAAGCCTGCTGCATTGAAATACCGAGACACGCAGGCGCCGCAGGGCCTGCCCTCAGTGGTTGCGTCAGCGCAGCGTGATTACTGTCTGTGTGGCTCTGCGGGAGGGAGAATCTGACCTCACGTCCTGGAAGGAAGTGAGGTTAGGGATTCAGGATTCGAAGCGAGGACTGGAGGCAAGCCGCAAGCCGGCGGGCAGTCTCACTGTGTCCTGTACCGTGTCCCGGCCGGCATCTGGATACAGTCAGTGCGCTGCGCGCAATACTGTCAGCAGCATCAGCATGGCGTCTGAGAAGCCTCGGCTGCAGAGTGCGACGGTGTGGCTCACTGCCGGGACAGACTTTTTTTTTTTTTTTTTTAGTTTTGGGGCAAAAACTTTTATTAAGTGCTTAAAAGTTGCGATACATAGTTTATAAGGAAGTGGTACCTCACCCCTTAGGGTGGGCAGTCCACTTTAACTTTTCAATCAATGTAATTTAACTTTTTACATTCCATCAGTTTGGGATTCAGAAATGTTTGAAAATAGCGTTTACGGTTTTAATGGGGTCGCCACTTTAAAGAGTACAGTGGGGAAGGAGGGTTTTATTACAGTTCTTCCTCTTCCTCACTTTCCTTTTTGTTCATGGCTGCATAGTCTCTGAGCAGGCTGAGCACCATCCTGCGGCACCCTTCTCTGTTTACCACCCCTCCATTGGTTACCAGGCGGGTCCTGGCGTACAGGAGAATGTCTTTAATGCAGCAGAGGAGTCTCCAGCACCCCTGGATAGCTTCCTCTGTGTGTGTCCCTGGAAACAGCCCATACAGCATGGACTGGTCCGTAATGTTCTTGTAGGGGATGAAGGCTACCAGTTCTTGTTGTAAAGCAGCCCGTAGTCTCTGGGCAAAGGGGCAGGCCCAGAACAGATGGTGTGCAGATTCCTCTGCGGGACATCCCCTTGGGCAGTTCCTGTGCGGGCACAGGCCTCTGCTGTGCATGAAGGACCTCACTGGCAGGCCCCCTTCACGGTCATCCATGCTATGTCCTTGTGTCTGTTGGTCAGAATTGGGGAGGATACATTCCCCCACACGTGCGTTGCCGTTGCTGGTGGCAGGTCGCTCACTGGTTCAGTGGTGTCCCTGGCCCTGATCAGTTTGTGGATTGTTTTGGGCTTCCAAAGGCAAGGGGTAACACAGTTCAGCCCAAATTCCTCCACAAATTTTTCCACCTCCCTGTAGTACCATGGGAGGTCCCAGTTGAAAGTCATAGCGTTCTCCCACTTATCCCATCCCAGCCGTCTCCACACCGGGAGGAGGAAGAAACGGAACACCTTGTAGGCGGAGTGGTCCTTGTTCACATTTAACAGGGTTATTCGGACGCAGCCACACACAAAGAAGGCCCTGAGGATCGTTGAGATGTCGGGGACTGCCTTCCCCCTTTGCGGTGCTCCTTGTGCATGACTGACCGTTTCACCCTGTCCATCTTTGAGTGCCAGACAAAGTGGAACACCATGCTGTTGATGGCCCGTGCTACATTGGCCAGGAGTGGCCAGGCCTGTGTCACATACTGCAGCACGGGCAGTGCGTCGTTCCTGAGCACCAGAGCCTTCCCTTCAATGCTCAGGTTTCTCAGGCTCCAGAGGCCCAGTTTTTGCTTTACCTTGGCCAAGCGTTCGTTCCAGCTCTTCGCTGCTGCCCCTGGTCCTCCAAACCAGACGCCGAGGATCTTCATCAGTCCTGCCTCGATGGGGAAGGGGAGAGGCTCGTTGCAGAGGTCCCATCGCCCAAACAGTTTGACTTGTGACTTGTCCACGTTGATTTTCGCACCCGATGCCTTGCCGAAGTCCGTGCATGCCTCCAGCAGGGATTGGACCGATTTCCCGTCCGCGCAGAAGAGGGTGACGTCATCCATGTATAGTGAGCACTTGACCTCCTTCTTCGCGTCGCCAGGTGTCGGGATCCCTCTGATGTTCGGGTTCTTCCTGATGTACTCAGCAAGTAGTTCTATAACCAAAACAAACAGAGGTGGCGAGAGCGGGCAGCCTTGTCTTACCCCAGACCTGATAGGAAAGGGGTCTGTTTTACAACCATTTACAATGACTGA
Source organism: Calotriton arnoldi (assembly GCA_963921515.1). Classification (NCBI taxonomy): domain Eukaryota; kingdom Metazoa; phylum Chordata; class Amphibia; order Caudata; family Salamandridae; genus Calotriton; species Calotriton arnoldi. The sequence goes on along the minus strand of CAWUFW010001624.1, from coordinate 814,394 downwards.
ACTGAAGATGTCTTTATACATTACTTTAACGTAACCGCAGAAGCGCTCCCCCAGCCCAAAACCTTGCAGTACCCTCTCCATGAACTCATGGGAGACGCGGTCGAATGCCTTCTCCTGATCTAGACAGACCAGGGCAGCCCTGATCTTGCGGTCCGTGATGTACTGGATCGTGTCCCTTATCAGTGCCAGGCTGTCTGCGACCCTGCGCCCGGGACCCCGCAGGTTTGGTCTGGGTGAACTAACTCTCCCATGGCGCCCTTCAGTCTGTTTACTAGTGTCTTCGCCAGGATCTTGTAGTCTACATTCAGGAGAGAGATGGGGCGCCAGTTCTTTAGGTCACATCTCTCCCCCTTATGTTTATACAAGAGAGCAATCATTCCCTCCCTCAGGGTGTGGGGCATGATTCCCTCCCTCTCCATCTCCTCATACACCTGCAGGAGATCTGGTCCCACCAGGTCCCACAGTGAGTCATAGAATTCGACTGGGAGACCGTCACTACCTGGTGTCTTTCCTGACTTGAAGGATTTAACTGCAAGGTGCATCTCCTCCAAAGTCAGGGGGCATTAAGGGCTTCTCTCACTGTTGGGGAAACAGTTCTTGGGATACCAGACAGAAACTTTTCTGCTTGATCTCCCTCTGACCTCTTCTCTGAGTAGAGGTCCCCATAGAAGTCTGTCACAACCTTCCTAATGTCCTCCCTTGTGTCACAGAGGATTCCCTCCTTATTGCGCAGTTGAACCAGAGGGGTGTGCGCAGAGTGGATTTTCTTAAAGAAGAAGGAGTTGCATTTCTCCCCCTTCTCCAAGTTCTCCACCTTGGAACGGAAAATGATCCTCCTGGATTCGTCATGAAAGTGCTCGCTCAGCTCTTTCTTGACTTCTTCCAGAGGGCTCATGACGTCCCATCCCCGGAGTTGGAGGTCGTGCAGCTCTTGCAGCTCTTGCTGTAGTCTACTGAACTCCCTCTTTCTCCCCCTTGCAACCTGCCTACCCACATTCTTGAAGAAATCCTGGACCCTGCCTTTGACCCATTCCCACCATTCCCCTGTGGACTCGAATGTGTCTTTCATGGCCTGCCACTGGGTGTATGTCTCCCTCAACTCCTCCTTCACCCCCTCTTTCTCTAGCAGAGAGCTATTCAGTTTCCAAGTGCCTGGACCTGTCAGGAACTTGCCCGTCAGTTCCCCTTGGAAGTGGATAGCTCTGTGGTCAGAGAAATGTACTGTCACCATTGAATGTTGCTGGAGCTTCACTGATTTAGAGGTAAAGATGAAGTCTATCCTGGAGCGCACGGAACCATCAGGGCGACTCCAGGTGAAGTTCCTGGCGTTCGCCCCCATGGACCCAATGACATCTGTCAGGGAGGCCTCACTCACCATCTCCACCAGTAGTTTCGCAGCATCATCTATCCATCCTTCCCCCGCCCTGGCCCCGCATCTACCACCTGCTTCTTTAATACAGTTGAAGTCCCCACCCATCAAAATTGTCCTTGAGGTGACCAACTGTGGCCTGAGGCGCTGAAACAGCTCCCGTCGCTCGCCTACGTCAGAGGGGGCGTACACATTGATAAGTCTAACTGGCTCTCCTGCCCACGAACCGTCGACGACAAGAGCCCTGCCGCCCTCCAGCTCGGTGACTGAGTCCATTGTGAAACGCCTTCCTCTGACTAAGGTAGCCACTCCTACAGACCTACTGCTGTTCCCCCCAGACCAAAAGGAAGGCCCTAGGGTCCACTGCTGTTCTAGGTGCGTGTATGATGTTGCAAAGGGGATGGAGCATTCCTGAATCATGTACACATCACACTCCTGGCTGGCAAGAAAACTCAAAGTACTAGCACATCTGCGCCTGTCTCTAATACTTCTGACATTTACGGAAAATAATGAAATAGCCATCATTAATTAGTTTTTAAGAGTAAACTTAGTACTTAAAGACTAATTATCAAGTCAAAGCAATTGGTTACAAATACAGTTGGCAAGGCTACTTACAGGGCTGGGTCAGCCTCCTGTTGGGACTCCGGCACTGGGCCTTCCTGCTCGGCAGCTATTGCTTGCTGTTGCACGATGGCCGCTCCCTGCTCTTGGCTGGGCCTGGGGTCTACCTCCTCCAGGGTGACGGGCAGGTCTTGCTCTCGGCCCTCGATGGAGGTTTCCACTTCTTCTACTCTTGCTGGTGGTGGGGGTGGGGACGCTTCCATGGAGTTTGCCATCTCCCTCATCTCCTTCAGCACTTTCGACACTTGCTCGAGTTGGTCAGCTGGGCTGTCTTGTTCCAGCTGATCTTCCTCTTCCGAACTTTCGAGCCCGGAGTAGGGGTTGTGGGTGCTCACGGGTCTCTTGCTTGTTTCTTCAGAGTCTGTTGAGTGCCTCCTTTTCCTGCGCTCCTGTGTTGTCCAGGTCCCTTCCTCCTGGTCCTCGGTGGCATCTTGAGTGGGGGTCTCCATTTGCTCACTGTGCTCACCGGGCTCAGTGATGGCAGGTGGGGTATCTTTGGTTGTCCGTAGCTCTGGCACCTTGGCGGTGTCCTGGTTGGGCTTGGGTTTGTCCTTTTTGGGGCCCTTCCCTCTCCCAGTCCCCCTCTCATGCTGCGGGGCTGGGACTGGGGGCCCGGTCTCGTCCGCCTCCTCCGGTTTGTCCCTCCACGGAGGTTTGGCTGCTTGGGCGTAGGTTTTGGCTCTTTTTGGGCAGTCCTTAAAGAGGTGGCCTACGCCCCCACAGAGGTTGCGTGGGGTTTTCTCCTTGCAGGCCTTTGCCGTGTGGCCTTCTTGCTTGCAGTTCCTGCATACCTGCGCCGTGCAGTCCTTGCCGGTGTGGCCTGGTTTGCTGCACCTGTTACATAGTTTGGGCTGCCCAGGGTAGTACAGGTATCCTGAGTCGCGCCCTAGGGAGAAGCTGGAGGGGGGGGGGGGTGGATTCCATCTGGGGCCGACGGGTCCTCCTTCAGCTTCACCATCGCTGTCCATTTACCATCCCAGATGCCATCACTGTCCAGGTTGCGGGAGGGTTCTTTCGTCACTGTGCAGTGGCGGCGTAGGAAGGTTGTCAGGTCTTGGACATTGACGTGTGGGTTGTAGACGTGCACGGTCATTCTCTTAACCTCCAACACGAGCTGGCATTCCAGGTGGAAGTCAGAGAAAGGTTTCTCCTCCCGTCGCGACCAGCACATCTGCCAATACCTTCTGCAGATTTGTTCAGACATGAACGTAAGCAGGTAGGTGCCTTTGGGTGCATCTGACATGATGCACCAGATTTCTGCTGCTGTGAACCCCATCTTGGTTACCAGCAGCTCAGTGAAGATCTTCCTGCTCAGGTGCGGTGTGGAGCCATCTGACTCCACCTTCCTCTGCAGCTTTACGGTGTTGTGGAACCATGGATTCAGAGATCTGCTCATCCTGCTGCTCTGCTGTGCCAAGAAGAAGAGGGATTCCTCAGGGAGTTGGTAGCAGGTAGGTAATCCTCAGGCCAGTAGACAGGGTCCCCTTCAGGTGGGTGGGGGACGCAGGCAGACCCTCAGCTCCAGCAGGGTGGGTGTCCCAGCAGGGGCTGGCAGGGGTCTCCTTCAGGCTGGCAAGGGATCACCAGCAGGCAGGCAGCTCCTGCAGGTAGCCCACAGCAAGCAGGCAGCCCACAGCAAGCAGGCAGCCCACAGCAAGCAGGCAGGCAAGCAGGCAGGCAGGCAGGAGGTCCACAGCAGGCAGGAGGTCCACAGCAGGCAGGAGGTCCACAGCAGGCAGGAGGTCCACAGCAGGCAGGCAGCTCCAGCAGGCTCAGCAACCCCAGCAAGGCAGGCAGCTCCAGCAGGTCAGGCAGCCCCAGAAGGCAGCCCTTGGCAGGCAGGCAGCTCCAGGCAGCGGGTTGCTTCAGCAGGCAGGAGTCCCCAGCAGGCAGTGGTCCTCAGCAGGCAGGAAGGCAGGTCCAGAAGGCAGGTGTCCCCAGCAGGCAAAGCTCCAGCAGTAGCACTTAAAAGTGCAATTGTGTGCATAAAAGCACCAAGTAGCTCTTTTGCAGAACAGTGACCTCTAGTGACGACTAGAGGTACTGCAGGGACAGACGCCGGACCGAACTCGCTACAGTGGAGGACTCGCAGGTGTGTTCACGGGGTGTGCAAATGCGCGCATATTTAGCCTTAGCCTTTTTAACTAACCTAACAGCGCTTTGAAGACGAATGCCACTGAACCCACACATGCAACGTTAATAGCAAAACGTCAAGACCCCGACTGTACTTTTTCAAACCACTTCTTCTCTCGGCCCGGCTTTCCCTTTCTGCCTGTCTTATCTCTCTCTCGCACGCTCCTCAGAACTTAATTCATTCATCGGTTCTTTATTATTCTCTTTCGTGCTCTTTCTGGCTTCCTTTCTTTTTATTCATTCATTTTATCCCTCCATTTCTCGTTTAGTCCCTTTCTTCTTTACTCAGCACGTCTTTTTTGGGATACATTTCGGAACGTGCCTTGGCGACCTCTTCGAAAGAGGTCGGAGATAAATTCAACTCCTTCTAAGTGGGCGGCACAGGGCTGTAATTGGAGATTTTGTCTTAAAACTACTAATGAACTATGCGATATCGGCGTAAGACCTTTTATGCAAACATCTATGGGAAATGTCAAAAACACACTGAGTCCAGTGGCTCAGACTGGTTTGTGTATCAGAAACCGCAGTCAGAGGGGGAGGCGGGCTTTCACTGTCAATTATGGGACTGGACAGATGTGGAGATACTTCACGGGGGTTCATGAAATATAAGAACATGTACGGGCCAGGGAAAGTATATCTAAAGATGTTTACTCTGGTAGGAGCAAGAGTGCTAGAGAACCCTATAGCTAGGATACTCACTTTGCAATTGTAAAAGAAGCTGAGCAGTTCCAGTGACTTATGTTCTTTGAGATTTTAATATGTTTATACGTCACTTAAGAGGGAACAGCAAGAATCTGTAAATACAACAGATTCCCTCTCCTCTGACAGGCCAGCGTATCAAATGCAGACATCTGCCAGTGGAGACTCCTGCTCTGCCACCATAGAGCCAATATCCTATAGCCGGGGTCACACCCGTAGTCCCAGTCAGATGTAAACACAAACCCATATAAAGGAACACAAGAGCACAAACCGAGACAACACCTTGTTGGAGAAACATTGGCAGAATTGTATTTAAACTAAGGCCCAAGTAATATGTTATCTTGCCAGCAATCTAAGGGTAGCTAGCGATGGTAGGAACTAAGCTGCTCCCGCCTGATTATCCACTGAGCTCCAAACTTATCCTTCATCGGGTGCTTAGACCTTTTGAGTCAGCTCAGCCGCAGTGGTCAAAATTGGTGTAAATTCATGTAGAGTGGGAGTAGGTTGTGCAAGTTCTTAGAGTTTCTTGTTGCTTAAATGGGTGTAATTTCTGATATTTATATGTTTTCAGCGTCTTCATTGCTTGATTTTTGCTCGCTAGAAAGTGTCACTCATAGTTGCTGAATGTCACTCATAATTACACTGAAATTGTGAAAATGTCACACATAAGCGATCTTAAACCTTGGCAGCTATGTCAGGGCCAGTTCTTGGGGGCGGGGCCCAAGGAATGGCAGATGAACATTGAGGCCACAACACAGTCACCAATAGCAATATTCAACAGGATGACCTGGGCTGCTCCCGGGGGTTCACAACTTCCTACATTTGCATCCTGGCCTGAACCCCACTGCTGGAGCCGGACCTGAGGACGAGCACCCAGCATCACCTCAATGTTCACATGCTGCTAGTAATTAACAGATCAGATGGGCAATTAACAGCTGTTAACGCCTTCAGCAGAGGCCGATAACATTCTAATCTCACACATGCGTCCCCTCTGCACATTCCGCTAGTTTCTTCCTGACTTCTGCACGTCTGGGACGCAGTCGTTCGTTCTTTTTTTTTTTTTTAATTACTTCTTTTTTCCCTGCGATATTAATTCCCTGACTGTTTTCCACTATTTTTACAGCTGATGTTTCAACGGGAAACAATCCGGTGCACAATTAGATCACGCTTGACAGTAATGGAAACAGTTGTCTTTTGTTATGTGATTTCGAGGGAATGACGAGCACGGAGGCTATTTTGGGCGCGCTCTGGCTAAAAATAGTGAGCCCCGGCATCAGGGATAAACACGCTATGAATAAACCAACGTGATTGGCGGGCGCCAACCGCGCGTGACCCCAGTTCATCACCCTGGGCGAGTGCTTCCGGAGGTCATCAAATGAAACACTTCGAGTCTGAGACGAAGCAGAGTAGAATGTATGAATACACCCCCGTTTCTAAAATTGCTGTTATTATTAGCGGAGCTGTATTGCTATTTGTAATAATCGTAGTAATAGGAACCATGGCATAATGAAAGTGGTATTCGCTACACAAATTATAAGAATAACGAGAACACAATCGATAACCATAACAAATGCTAATAATTCAATGGGCCCAGTTCACAAACTGTATTTTGTAGTAGTAATGTAGTACTGCAGATTGCGTTCCGGAGTAGCGTGCTGCTCCCCGAAAAAGCACTTAACACACCTCATCAGGGGAAGCAAGCACTATATCAATGCAAACCTTTTCCCTCTTCTATCCCTCCACTATCCTTCTCAATCCAAATAACAGACTACCATATCCACCCCTCAAATTACTTTCATATTTTCACTATATTAATGCACCACTAATCCTTTATGAGTTCCGGAGTAGCGTGCTACTTGCTGAAAAAGCGCTTCGGCGCCTTGTCAGGAGTAGTAAGCGCTATATAAATGCAATTACAATACAATATTACAAAAGGTTATTCCAAACCTATACGTTAAATTTAGATCCCTGTGCAAAGATCCAAATTATGAGTTGTGTGATCATTATCACACCCTGGTAGTTTTTTCTTGATAAATTCCAGCACGTAAAACCTGCAAAAATTGATAGAGGGGAAAAGGCTTGGAAAAAACCCCATGGAATTCAATGTGTTAAAACAGATACCGCATGTTATGCCTAGTTTTTCTGCTCAAAACTCTGAATGGGAGGTGTTTACACCTATGGTAAATACCTCATACTGGGGTGATGGTACTTACCTCATGTGGTAAATACCTCACCCTATTCCGACAAACTTGTAATGAGCAGCAAATGTGGGATATATCGGTGGAGTGGTGGGAAAATGGGGAGTATGTACTACAAAATGAGAAGGGTTTAGCGACAAGTAAGGTGAGGTTTAGGGATAACAGATTACTACAAACCCTGACCTACAAAAGAGTAAGTCTATTGCTATTCACTTCACTTCACTAACTTAACTTCTAAAGTTCCGACAGCCCTAAAGGTGACAAAACAGTAGTAAATGTATGACAGCCAAGCTTAGTAGTAAGTCAAGCACCACACATGGCCAATCACGGGTACTGCAACACACTCCAATACAAAATAATAGAGGCAGGGACTTAAAATAACACCCCAAAAAATTCCATTAAAAAAATAAAATCAATTCAACTTTTACATATATATATATATATATATATATATATATATATATATATATATATATATATATATATATATATATATATATATATATATAGTTCAATGCTACAAAAATTATATATGAATATTAAACAATTGTTTTATTTTAAAATGTAATAAACTTATTTTAAAAATTAAATTAATTTTTGAACATTTGTTAAAAATGTAAAATAAATTAATTCAACACTTAACCTTCAATAGCATTTAATACATGTTAAATAAATACTATTGTGAGTGGATTTTTTAAAATTATGCTTTAATAAATATTATTTATAAATTAAGTAAATATATTTTCATTATTTATTTAATTCACATTTAATTGAATGAATTCATGTGCTATAACATTTTATTAGCTTTATATTAATAACTATTTTAAATTTATATTTTATTTAAAAATATGCTTAATAACTTTCTGAAGATTAATAAACTACTAATTTCCTCTATACTTTCCCTTAGAGAGACCTCCGCCATGTTGCCAGAGATCCCCACCTAGGAGGGTAAAGGTACTAGTAGTAACTTTACACTCATAAATTCCATCTAAGATGTCTCCACCCCCTGAATTTAGGTATACATCTACACTTGGAAATGGTGAGTAGTACAAAAGTGTAGGTTTTAACCTATCTGCAGGAGTAGATTTACACATGGTTAAATGTACACATGTAAGTTTACCTTTGTGAATAGGCCCCAATATGTTAAATACCAATGGCACTAATTACAGCAGTAGTAACATTATTATTAGTAATACATATAATGTGCTACTCTTGTTGCTGACATTTTGCTTGTAAAGACCACTGGGCTCAGTTGCTCACAAAGTACCAGAATAAATCAATGTATTTAAAAGAAATAAGTTGATCCATGAAGCTTCAGAAATAACTTGTAACTTGTGCAAAACATAAATTGTTTATGTATATGCAAAACTTACGATTATTTACTAAGTCACACACCTCTGTGTGACTCCTTGGTGTTTGCAAGTTATTTAATTTCATGACATTCTCATTTTCGCAAACACAAGATCTTATAATGTATGCTTTGAATGCATTACACCTGCAAATGCAGTAGTTCCAAATGTATTTCCACTTTAGATTTATTTCCCCATTTGTTATTATTTTATCCTTCCACAATATCCCTTCGTGCACACATCTATAAAATGTGCGTGGATTGCTGCACTTAACTGCACTCTGTCCTTTACATACGGCAGCTCTGTTTAAGTGCCGAAAAATGTAGCAGTTGCATTTCTAATATTTGTAAATACTCCAAGATGACTACTTTCAGAGTGTAAGCCTTATGTGCACTGCAAGTCCTTGGCCTTTGTAGTACCCTGGGAGATTTGCACCACCCTTTTTCAGAATTACATGTGGGCTTAAAGTGTGCCCACCTTGAGTAAATCACTGCAGAGAATTCAACTTTAGGCCATGGGGGAGGGGGAGATGCGGGAGGGGGCACAGTCTTGATGTGAGCTGTGAATGAGTTCCCACATTGCATCAAACTTTATGAATCCACAGAAGGAAACAGGTTCCACTAAGGGAAACTTTGACTCACTTTTGATAGGTTAGCCAGACCAGCAAGGCATGCCCAAAGGAACAAGTAATATATTGCATGTACAAGCAATCTAAACAATATGACTAACAAAATGAAGAATTCAAGGGCGTACACCTTATTTAAATAGAAAGTTAAAACAATAAGAAAATAATCAGAAAACTAGTGAAAAACAGATGAGGGGTTAAAAAGTTATGAGGGTTAAACCAAAATCCCCATAGGAAATTATGGAGGCAAAAGTATTTAATGTTATTCAATGGGAAAGTCTGAAAACATCCACAAGCGTTAAGATCTTTGTATGTAAATATTAGATGACCAGGTCATGATAGGCCAACTCGTACAGGCCTGAGAACAGTCAAATGGGTCAATTTAGTCGGTCAGTGGTTACTTTTATCTGATTTTGAAAAAAATGCAATTCAAATCAGTTGACGTGGGCGACTTGCCAGCCCACCCCAGGGATTATTGTTCCATATCACCATGTTCTTTAATTCCTTCCAAATATTTTATTTTTAAGATATAGGAAAACACACATAAAAGCAGATGTTCAGTGTCAGCCCTTGTAACCAATGCCGAGGAGCAGGGAATTGTTTGTACAAATGTCGGGTTTCTTTTCAGCTGCCTCAGGAATGCTCCTTGGTTCACCCCTGTCGAGTCTGAACAGCTGTGGTGCTTCCCGTTATGGGCCAACAAGAGTCCCAAGAGCATGGATGGAAACAGTGTGTGTGATGTGTTCAGACTTAATGGATCCATTCCATACGACCTAACAGTGTTGTGGGTGTGTCACTAGTGAGCTGTGGAGTCCCGAGTGCTCAGGGACTGTGACGCAACAATATACAGCCATGTGGTTCAGTGCATCCATATGCCACATAGATCTAAGTGTGTATGTAGGAGCTCCTCCCTACAGTGTGGATGTACTTGTGAATCCAAGGACCAGGTCATTGTTGCAAATGTGCATACTTCTGTTGGTCTGCTGAGGAAGCTGTGCTAACATGGCCAAGGTGGCGCTGCATTACTGCTAGTTTACCCTTAACAACAGGTGGGAAACTTGATGGCTATCATCAATTATATAATTTCAAATATCATCAGTGATGTTATCAATGATGTCATAGAAAATGTCATGAGTGATGTAATATTTGAGGTCATAAGCAGTGACCGGTGAGTGGGCAAATTCTAGTTACTTCAGTAAACTATAACTAGTGAATTTCAGTGTTTTTTTTTTTTAGTTTAAAAATGTTACGTTTTAACTGACATTTTCGCCTATCTATAACGTCACTTTAACATATGTTTTTTCCAGTCAATTTCTGAGATTTTTTCATGTAAAGTAAGATGTTATTACCGTATCTGAATATAATGTAACATTAAGTTTTGTTTTTTGTGTGAATTTCTCTTTTTTTGAAAACATAAAGTAATATGGTATTACCATTCCCACCCCCACATGGGCCAACGCCCCCCATGGCCACACCCTGCGTCCAACCCCCTGTGAGCTCCAAAACCCATGCTGAGCACAGCCTTGGCCATGTGCTGCATTGGGCTGGATGCAGGGCTTGGTCCGCAGCCAGGACCTGCGCCCATCCATGTGATTGACTAACCTCCCAGAAAACCCTTACCACCTATTATTTTAATTGTCTGATACCGCAAGACTCTCACGGACGCACACAAGGGTCTGTACTGGCTGCCGAGGGACTCCCACTGGAGGAGAGGATCCTGCAAGCCGCACACTGGATTGCAAACCCCCCCCAAATTGGTTTTTAATTTTGCTCCCAAAATGACCCCACACAAGGGCTAGGGAATCAGAGTATTCCTACTTTAAAAAAATATATTTTTTATTCCAGGATATGGAGACCGAGGTCTATAATGGCAGCCATATAATTTTTTTTCATGTTGCAGCCAGCCAATGAGTGCCTCTTGCTGCAGTGCGGGCGAGGGGGACAACAATAAAAAAGCCCCCTCTGCCAATTGGATCACTTGTTTGTTTAAAGTTGCGTGCCCGCAGCACTCTCACAAGAGTCCCGCAGACCCAACCATCTAGATATCTATACATTTTTAACTTTAATTTCTCAAACTACTGAACAGAATTATAGCAAATCACAAAAAGCATGCTTTTTGGGTAACAATCTACCTTTCTGCCTAATTTGGTGTAATTCTTCTGTTCAGCCATTTGGGCTGTAGCACTGCTCACATGGAACTTGCATTAGGAAATTGCATTTTGGGACCCCCCTTTTTCTTCGACCCCCCCTTGATGGATCACCCTGAAACTTTCCAGGAAAGAGCTGAGATGGATGATTTTTTTTTTGGAATGTTTTGCGAAGAATAGTCAAACAGAACAAAAGCTATTAGCAAAACAAAAAACGCTCTTCCTATGGAGTCTGTTCTTACTATAACTGTACAGTAGTGACTGTCACCGTATAATGTATTTTTGTGTGTGTGTGTGTGTATTTATATCTATGAATTATCACTTGGTAATTTTGAATACTACAAGTGGCAATGAGTGGTTTCTGTACACCACGCTGAGAAACACGTTGTCATGTCATGGATACTGTATTTTCTGTTCATTCAACATTTGGTAATATAAAACCGGCACAGCAAACACAAGGAGATGATGGACGGAGCGCTGAAACTTTTCAGGCACTCACCCCCAGTCACAGATCTGGGTTGAATCCATCATCGTTCTTAAGCTCACTTTGCCACCTCAGTTCAGACCCAGCTATATGCAAATCAGTCTTGACCCTGTGCCTCATGGGAACAGTTCAGCCCGTACTGCCAAGCCGGGTCTTCCCTGAACCGGAGACAAGCATCCTGGGACCGGTTTTGGGGTAACACCCCTCATCAGCCAGGCTAGCTTGAATCCAGTGGCAGAGTGAGCAAGGGACGCACTTCTGGGCATACCCTGCCAACTTAGGGCAAACAAAGCAAACAAAAGGAGATGGAAGGAGTGCTGAAACTTTACAGGCACTCACCCCCAGTCACAGATCTGGGTTGAATCCATCATCGTTCATTAGCTCACTTCGCCACCTCAGTTCAGACCCAGCTATATGCAAATCAGTCTTGACCCTGTGCCTCATGGGAACAGTCCAGCCCGAACTGCCAAGCGAGGTCTTCCCTGAATCCGAAACAAGCATCCTGGGACCGGTTTTGGGGTAACACCCCTCATCAGCCAGGCTAGCTTGAATCCAGTGGCAGAGTGAGCAAGGGACCCACTTCTGGGCATACCCTGCCAACTTAGGGCAAACAAAATGAGATGATGGAAGGAGCGCTGAAACTTTACAGGCACTCACGCCTGAACTGTGACTGTGTTGAACATCACTCACCTCTGGAGCCACTATTATTCAGTTTTATTCAGTTTAGTCTGAGCTTCAGGTGTGTATTTTACACCGGTCAAGTACCTTTCAGTCAGCATGCGGAGCAGATTTCAACATGCCACAATCACTGGACCACATTCACTGGTGTTTTTTTAATTTATTTATAGAGCGCATGGCGACTTGTAGGCATCCCAGCGTATGCAGAGAAAGAGGACAGCTCCACAGAGAACAGAGGAGTCACCTAGAAAATCAATTCTTAAAAAAGCAAGGTCTGAAGGGATTTTCGAAAACACAGCTCATTGTTTATTGATCAGATGGCCAAGGGGAGGGCATTCCAGAGCTTGGTCGTGTTTAAGCTAAAATACCACTTCTAGCTCTTCTAATAGTGGGGACGGTGGCCAGATGCGAGTTGGTGGATCTAAGAAGCCTTTTGGGGAAGTAGGTGGTAACACATTGGTGGGAAATGAAGGGACAGCATGCATGAAAGTCTCTGTGTACCGTGTCCAAGGATTTAAATTCAATTCTTTGGGCAACGGGTAGCCAGTGGAGCTCCATCAAACCCTGTCTGGCTAACTCATACCTAGGGATCCCTAATAGCATGTGTGCAGCAACATTTTGCATGACTTGTAGTTTTCGAATAACTGCTTTGGGAGCACCCAGGTAGAGCGAATTGCCATAGTCCAGGCGCGAGAGGATCAGAGCCTGGACTACCAGCCTCCTCGAGGGCTGAGGGAGCTTGCGCAGCATATGCAGAATTCCAAAACAAATGGCTGAAAGTTTAGTAGCCTGGGTTTCCATGCACAGAGTATATTACAACCACACCCTTAAACTTTTTATAGCTGGTTTGGGGCAGGAGGGTGACCGAGACAGATCAGCAAACCCAGGGTCCTATAGGGAGAGGGATTGTTTCAGAGGATCATGAGTTCTGGTTTAGCTCTGTTCAGCTTGAGGCAGGATTTATTCATCCAGCTGGCTACTTGCTCCATTCAAGGTCCCAAGGTGAACACAGGGGGATCCATGTCGGAGGCAAGTGAAAAAACCTGCTGGGTGTCATCCACGTAGGAGACTACGGAAATCTCGAAAGGAATTATGATATCCACAAGGGGTTGCAGGTACATGTTAAACAGCGTAGGACTAAGTGATGACCCCTGCGGAACTCCACAGGTAACTGAAAGAATAGCAGAGGAGCAGGCCTAATCAAAAACCTGAAATGATCTGTACATCAGTAAGGAGCTAAGCCAATCCAGGGCTTTCCCTACGACACTGGCCTTTCGGATCCTCTCTAGGAGTGTAAGATGATCAACGGTGTCATAGGAAGCGCTAAGATCAAGAAGTATAATAGCAACTGTGACCCCTTGATCCAATCTCCTTTCCGCGTCCTCCACCACCGGTAAAAGAGCAGTTTTGGTTCTCTGCTTGGGCTGAAAACTGCTCTGCCTTTTATGCAGGAGGGAGTTGGCCTCAAGGAATTCTGAAAGATGCTTGATAACATATTTTTCTGCCACCTTTTTTTTGCCTGGAAGCAAAGAAATTGGACAGGAATTCTCTGGGCATGTTGTCAAGGTTAGGCTTTTTTAGGATGGTTTAACCATGGCGTGTTTCCATGGTTGAGGGACCAAACCCTTCACCAGGGAAAGACTGTCCATCTCGAGCAGGGTGGGGAAGATGGTATCTGCTCCAAGAGCAAGGATTCTCGGAGGGGCAGGGTCAAGTGGGGATCCGGATTTCATTTTGATAAAAAGGGCAGCAAAAGTATCGAGAGAAAGAAGGGGGAATTTCAACAGGAAGGATGTAGTAGACTCCTTAGTGATGTTAGGGAGGGTGGAGTTGTAACTTCCCTCCAGCTTGTGAAAGGAGAGGTAGATATCAGAAATGTTAGTTTCGAAGTAGGTGACCAGAGCGCTACACTTGTCATTGGAGGGTTCAGAGGTTGGCCTGTTAGAATTAGGTTCCAGCAGTGTTTTGGTGATTTTAAACATCTCCTTAGGGGAGTTGGCAGCTTCGTTAATTATTGCTTCATAGTAGGAGGCTTGGGCTGATCTAATTTCTATGTGGTAGGTCCTAACTGTGTCCCGATATTTTACTCTTTTGTGTTCCCCATAATCCTTCCTCCATTCCCTATCTGCAATTTTACAGTGTTTTTATTTATTTTTCTGAATGGTTTTCTTCTTGGGGATGATTAGATCTATGGAGGGGTTTGGCCATTCCGAGATCTTGGTATTGGCTGCTTGTGGATCGGGGCCCAAAGAGGGTGTGGTCTTACTACAGGTACATGCCCAGTTGTCGCAATTTAATTGTGACCAGCGTCTGTCTTCCTGGGCCAATGGTTTAGGAGGTGTGGTTGGACTAGGAATCGTAAGGACCACTGGGATCACGAAATGGTTGGTCCATGGGATGGATATCGAATCCAAGACCTGAGGCAAAGGGTTGTTGGTAAAAATGGTGTCTAATAGGTTGCCCTTTACATGGGTGGGGCCCTGTACATTTTGACCCAGTTAGATAGCAGCCAAGTCTGGTTGCTGACGGGTCAGTGGGTTCATCAAAATGTAGATTTAAATCTCCCATAACCATAAAATAGGGTTTCTTAATTGCCAAACTGGCATGGACCTCCAATAGTGTCTGAATAGGGTGGACTGCAGAGCGGGGGGGTGGGGGGGATTTGGTATTTTAAAACTCCAGAGAACGTAGATGTATGGGACAGAGAGATAGAGAATGAAAGATTTTCACAATGGGACAGTGGAAGGGTATCCGTAGTGCACGTAAGGGAGGACTTCAGTATGATTGCAAGCCCTCCACCCTTTCTGTCTTCTCTATCTCTACGAACTATATAATAGTTGGGGGGAGGGCTTGAACAATATCTGGTTCTGACTCCTCGTGGATCCAGGTTTCCATGAAGAAGACAACATCTACCTTTACGTCTTCCAGTAAGGAAAGGTTTTCCAGCCTGTGACGTGGGAGGGATCTACAGTTTAGCAGAAGCATTTTCCAACTGGTCTTAAAAGAGGGGGAGTTGTTTGCTGGGAGGACAGGTAATAAGTTATAATAGCAGTACTTACACATAATGTTGCCCTCCGTTAAATCCATAGAGTGGAGACAATTATCTTTGTAAGCCCCTCTTATGTCAACCAAACGCTGCCTGGCATAGATCCCTATATAGGGGTGGGGAGGGGCAGGGTTCCTGGCCCCTGGTCCCGTTCGGGCACGGACGGGTGCAGACAGGCTTGCCTTCGGCATGCCAGCAGCGTGTCCACTGCCCTGCTTTCATTAAATGCTGCCAGAGTCCAATCACTAGAGCGCCGACCTCCTGACAACTCTATGGTTGTGAACTCTATGATCAAAGTGCTAAGTGCTCAGTGCTAACAAACTTTCCCCCCATTGTTATTAAAATTCAACAATCGATTCACTGTCACGTTCTCCCCAAAAAAGATAAAAGTAAAAAAATTTTCAAACGGATTCACTAGGTAAAATCAATAAAAACAGCTTTAGCGTCTGACTCGCAGAGCAGCTCTTACTCTGCTGGTGTACAGCTGGTGTTGTGCAACTGAAAGAGCTTATTGTGTGGTATCAAGCTTTCTTTTCCAGATCAGGATCTCTACATCTTGCGACGCACCATGGTGAATGCCTTCAAGATTACCCCTCCATAGAAGGAACTTTGTTTCAGTGAACGCCTTCCATAGTTAGTTACTTACTTTCTGCAACTGTTCCTACTTCATGGAAACATACCAGGGTCATCCCTCTGTTAAAGAAGCCTACTTTAGACGCCTCCAAACCTCAAAGTTTTTGCCCGATCTCTTTACTTCCTTTTGCTGCCAAAATCACTGAATCCTATATTAACTCTATCCTTACTAAATTTATAGAGGCTAATAACATCCTAGACCCGGCGCAGAACGGTTTCAGGCCTGGCCACAGCACTGAATCTGCTCTGCTGGCGGTGACTGAACAACTGCGGAGCACTTTGGACGAGGGCCATACCTCTGCACTGATTCTCCTTGATCTTAGTGCCGCTTTTGACACGGTATCCCACAAAATCCTGCTGCAACGCCTTGAAGAGATCGGCCTAGGAGATTCTGCTCTCAATTGGTTTGTGTCTTTTTTATTTGACAGATCCTTTCAAGTAATCTCTCCTCCCTACGGCTCCCAGAAGCAGCCTGTCCACCAGGGGGTTCCCCAGGGCTCAGCTTTGAGTCCTACGTTATTTAATATCTATGTTCAACCCCTGGCGGAAGTTGCTAAAAGCAGAGGCCTTTCTTTGGTCTCATATGCTGATGACACTCAGCTTGTCATCTTGCTATCCAATACCTCTGACCAACACATCACCAAGTTCCGCAACGACATGATGGCCATTGCGGAATGGATGACAACCAATTGTTTGCAGCTGAATGCAAGTAAATCGGAGATGCTCCTTGTAGGCAGGGATACACACCTCTGGAACGACTAATGGTGGCCCACGGCACTGGGAGTCTCTCCCACTCCTAAGGATACCATAAAAAATCTAGGTGTGTGGCTGGACAGTGCACTTACCTTTCAGGCACAGACAAAACTAGTGGCAGGCAGCTGCTTCGGCCTCTTACGCGGCCTGAAGCCGCTGCTCGGGTTCTTTGACTTTCATACACGCCAAGTCATCGTCCAGTCTACCATCCTTTCAAGACTGGACTATTGCAACTCTCTGTATCTGGGTGCCAATAAGGCTGGCATCACTAGATTACAGAGGGTGCAAAATGCCGCTGCCCGTTCCATCTTCACCCTTCCGCGGTCTTGCTCCACGTCCAAATACATACATAAACTACACTGGCTCCAGGGGGAAAAAATAATTAAATTCAAATCTCTGTGTATCACCCACAGAATTTTCCATGCCCAGGCCCCTTCCATTCTAACCAATCTTCTCACTCCCTATATACCAGAACGTGCCCTCCGCTCATCACACCAACTACTGGTTTGTACCCCCCGTGTCAGAAGAGCCCAGGCGGGCGTGCGTTCATTCCGGGCTCTGGCTGCAACTCTTTGGAATGCTCTCCCGAGCACCATCAGGAATTTACAAGACCATAAGGTGTTCAGGAAGGCAGTCAAGACTTGGCTCTTCCCTTGATTGCTTCCTCTGTCTTTGTCTCGCCTTTCAGTCTTTCCTTCTGCGGACCCAGCGCTGGGACACCCCGTCGCTGGGGCAGCCATGCGCTTTACAAATCCGATAACATAGTTCCTGCCCATAGCAGGAGCTTTGTTTTAGCTACGCCCTCTCTGGGCGTTCAGAGAGAAAGATGAGCAGTTGTCTTATAAGGATATTGTCAGTGGCTGCTGCACCGCCAAGCATGTAATGAGTTTCCTCACTGCCCTCTTTTTGATGGCGGTGAGCCTCCCATGTAAAGGGTGGCGGTGAGGAAACTAAGGGGGCCCCCTGGTGCCTTGGTGCACAGGGGTGCATGCAGGGGGGCATATGTCTTTCTGCACCCCCAGTTCCTGCACGGCATGGACTTTACAGTCCATGCTGTGCTGGAATGTGCTGTTGCAAACAAAAACAAGGGACACCCTACTCACTAGGAACCAGGGTAAATTATGTGTGACAGAAACAGAGGTTCCTGTGGAAAAGTACTTGTTAGTATTAATAATATTATGCACAATCGCAATGATTATGGGTTATGTGGATGTCGGAAAGAAAGGAGACCCAGAACACTTCCGTTTGTGTTTGTAATGAATTTTGTTTTTATAAAGAATATACAAATATATACATAAAGCAAACAATTTCAAGTAGTGCTTCGTGTCCCCAGTGTGAATGGAACCAAAAAACAAAAACTAGTGATTTTGTGACACATAAAAAAATTAAACTCGGTTTCCATCATTTTGAAAGGCGACCATCTGTTATTTTATATTAGTCACAGCCATGTATACAATAATCATAGCTGTTCACAATGGTTCGCTTAACACAGTTGTCGACTGACGTTTCGACCCTACAAGGGATATGGGGTCTCTTCAGGACCTACGGATATAGGGACATCTGAAATAATCGGTTTGCGCAGCCACGTGAAAAGTGTAAAACACCAGTCAAGTGAAAGAAGAGAAATAAAAGAATACTCACACTGGACCCAGCCGGGTACCCAGTGTGAGAAAACGGGGTGAAGGGCTGGCAACCACGGATAAGCACAGCAGGGCAATTGCTATTGTGTAAAAGCAGGACTTCCCTGTAAATTAATTGTAAAATTTCTCTCGTCTGAATGAATCAGCAGAATGTGGAAAGCATGCCTTGCGCTATGCTGAATCCACACAGGGCGCCTGCTCTGGTGCTGTGGCGGCCCCACGGCTCAGTCTTAGAAAGCTCTCCTATTAGCCTTTGAAAGGCAGTGCCGTGGGTCAGCCGCCGCAGGACCACCCGCCCAGATTACAACTTGTAATCCAGCGGGCGGTCAGCGGTGGAGTTTGGCGGTATATGAGTATGGCGGTCGCGAACCGCCCTGCTCCCACAACGCAAAACACATAATCAGGCCCTAAATCTCAGATTTAAACCCACAATTAGTGTTACTTTGGAAAGGTATCATTTGTATACCAGGGCATAGAAACCAAATTAACCAATTTATGAATTTCACACAACTCTTATTAAGTTAGCTTTTTCATGTAACTTTGGTGAGTCAACTGACAAAATGATTGGGGATTGATAGAAGTATATCATGATGAATTAACTTATGGAAATTATTTTATGGGGGAAAAAATATGTCTACCATTAATGAAGCTGGGGATGAATTGAGACCCCAAATGTGCATTATATACAGAAGAAGAAAGGATTTGGAAGTCATGTCCCACTCAAGCTCCCCTTGCAATACTCTTACTACAGAATATTTTTACTGTAAATTGAATGATATGGTTTCAGAATTACTCTCACCTGATGTTAGAGCGGTTACATTTGATGGTAAAAAGATTGAATTTGTAGAGTACTATGCTGGACAGGTCAAATTTAAAGATAGAATGGCTTGGATTAAAGTATATATTGCTGTAAAAGGTGTCTGTGTACAAGGTTGGATATATCAACCTAAATTGGGAATAGTACTTAACCCATGTTCTTCCTAGAAAGTATTGTCTATTGAACAACTCTCCAGTGATGAAATGTTGAGAATGCCTAAAGAAAATAGAAGATGTGTTCTCACGTGAATTAGGTAAGTTGAGGAGATACCAACATAACATCATCCTTAAAGCAGATGCAGTGCTTGTCAAACAGAAAATGAGGAGAGTGTCATTTATTATACAGAAAGAACCATGGGAAATACTTGAGGATATGGTCAATAAGGGTGTTATTGGGGGAAGTGTAATCTATTGAATGGGTTTCTCCCATAGTTCTTTTAAAGAAAAAACGGATGGTTAACTATGTCTGTGTGTTGATTTAGTAGCATTGAATAAACGTATAATTGTGGACAACCATCCTTCACAAAACATTAAGGAAATGTTGACTATGCTGGATGGTGCTTACCTATAAAAGCTGCATACCATCAGGTGGAGTTGACACCTGAATCCAGCTTGCTTAGCACTTTTATTACTCCTTTTGGTTTGTTTAGCTTTAAGAGAATGACATTTGGGTTAGTATCCACTTTATCGGTATTCCAAAGAGCTATGTTCAAAATATTTCAGGATTAAGGATCAGTCAAGCTATTTCAAGATATGTTTTTTTTCCAAAGTCTAAGGAAAATCCTTATAGAAGAAGTCTGTTCTCACCTGCAAAACAATGGTGTGAGTTTAAGTACAGAGAGATGTGTTCAGTTTCAAGAAAAGGTTAACTATTTGAGTCATTCAATTTCTAAACAAGGCATTGTTCCAAAAATAATCTGGTCATTGCAATCAAACATGGACCACCACCTGATTAAAATCAAAAACTCTTTCTTTTTTGGGTCTTTATAAAGCGACTGGGTACAGTTGCATTATAGAAAATCTTGCAGAAATCGTGGAACCACTCAGAATGTTACTATGCAAAGGCCAAACCTTCACATGGGAAGAACAGCAAATTAAGGCTTTTGAAGCTGTAAAATTCACTATCGCTCATGATCCCACACTCAAACATTTCTGCAATGGTGTAATGAGCGTAATTGCTGTTGCTGCTAGCGCATATTGATTAAGTGCTGTTTTTTCACAACACACTGACAATACGTAATGGAATGTCGCTTTTGTATCCAAAACTCTGAACCGTAGTGAACACATGCAGCTATTGAGTGGGAACTATTCGTTTGTGTATGGACAGTAGATTGATTTAAGTGATATTTTTGAGGAAATCAATTCATTTTGAGGTAAAATCAAAATGCGTTTAGTCAATGTCTTATCACCAGGTGGGAGAAGAACTTCTGAAGCCAGAATCGGCAGACTAAGTTCTAAATTATGAGAATATAACTTTAAAGTACATTTGGTCCCTGTGGAAATATCAGAACTGATTTTTTTTGTCAAGTTTTCCTTTAGTTTATAACCAGCCTGTTGACAAAGGTGAAGCTGATACTGACGTAATATCAATCTTACATGAAAGAGTATTTTTGGAGTACATCAGAAAATGAATGGGAAACAGCGAATCATGCTGATTTTACACTTAACTTGTCATAAAATATCTTAATGAGGGCTAGCCATCACCCAGCCAATAGTATGATCCCATGAAATCCTTTAATCATCTGTCATCTGAACTAGCGTTGTTATATGGGGTTATGTAGCCCTTAGATACATTGTCGACATTGCTAAGTTAGCATGAGTTTTACTTGCCCTATGCTGCTGCTTTTGCGCACGCCTCTGCTAAGAGTTTGTTTTCGCGACACTTTGCCTCTGCCCTGTACATGATAACAGATTGTTTTTCACGTTCTCAGCCTTCCCTTCAATTCTGTCTGAACATAATGTGCAAGGTCGTTCAACAATGTCTCTTGTTATTCTGTTCTGGTCAGTCCCTATTACCTAGACAAAACATGTTACCAACAGCTGCAATGTGGAAGACTCGAGCTTTGATATAGCATTGTTGCATGTTTTTTGAATCACTCTCGAAGAAAGCCGTTCCATGGAGCTGAGCTCTACTGTTCCTATGATGTAAACCTTTGCGTTTGGGCTTTCAGGTAGGGGGTCTGCTAATAGAGATCTTCTGTTATATAAAATAACTTCTTACTGCCACGGGGAGGGTGATTAGGCCCAGTTATTTTGCCTTTTTCACAGTCTTTATAAAATGACTACTCCTTTTGTATTCTATGGTATTGTAACAATGCTAATGGTTCTTGCCTTATGCATTTTGCTGCTAGTTGTGGTTCGCATACTGTTTTATGAATCACTATAGTCAAAATAAACATTTTGAACTTATTTAGTGACTCTGATTATTCCTATTGTGGACAAGTACGTGAGAGCGAAAGATTGTCTTGTTCCCGCGACTGAGGTGAGTCGGGAGTGCTCATGTTCTGGGTTGTCTAAATATTCGTAGCTTCTTGATATTTGTAGGAGACCGAATGAGACACTATTGCTAGTCGGTTGGGATTTTGGGTACTAAGGTGATAGGAGGTACACCCCTATTTACTGAGGTCCTGTTTTCTTGTGCATAGTTCTGTGTATGAGCAGAATCCCCGCAACATGCCGCTGCCAACGTTTGGTCTGGTTCTTATCTGCGAGACGCTTGAGTAGTGCTCGTGCTGGTCCACAATACCCTCACTTCTGTTTCCGGAGACAGCTGTGACGGAGTAACCTCCTATATTGACAATTTTATAGGTTTATTCAAGCTTGAAGTATTAAAAAGGTTTTCTTTTCATATAACCCGTGTTTGCGCTGCATTCCTTTAAGTTGTTCTACTGTCTTCTCCATAATGGCTGTTGATATTGCAGCTCATAGCAGAGCCGCGCTGAGGGCGCATTTGACTCATTACGCAGCTTATTCTCGTAGTAGAAGCCGATCCGGCTCACCAATTTGAAGTTTTTTACTCTTGGGTCACATTTCCGTCAGTGGATGGAACTGATGATCTGTTTCACACATATACTCCCACTGCCGTTCCTCAGCAATATCAGCCTAATAGAGCTCTTGAGATTCCGCTTACAGCTTGGCAACACCGTATTTGGTTTAATGGCGCCCTTCCTCACCCATTAACGTCTGTCTGTTTAGGCCCTTTATCTATTGATGGGGCCACATGGCCCGTTTTGGCTGGGTTTACCCCACACCCACGTGCTTTTACAACCGCGTCTTACATACATCGTTAGTGCGCGTATATAGAGCTGTTATACAGTACGTGACCCGCACCGTCCAGGTGGGACCACCTGGCGCAGCTGTACAACCTCCGGGTCCTGGTGGCGTCACCATCAGTCCCGTTATAGTTAATTCTGTTATGGGCAAGCACCCACAAAATAAGGATGAATTTCCTTATTGGCTTGCTGAGAAATTTGGACAGATCGAAGCTGTCTTTCCTAATACCAGTCCTGTGGAGAAACACAGGATCTTGACTATTAGTTTGTCCAAAGACTTAATTCCCGAATTGGCTGATTGTAACACCTGGGACAGGGTGTTTGCAGCGGTATATTCTATGTGTTTTGGCACCCCCTCCATGACCGTACTCCCCTCTGTGATTAAACAGGTTCAAGATGAACACGGAGCAGAGGCGGCTGTTGAGCTGGGGATGAGACTGGTGGGGGTGTTCGACGTGGTTGCTGATATGATCCTTGCGAATGTCAAGGGCGATGCCGTTAGCTTTCAAGTAGCGAACCGCTTAGAAGCGGTCGCGGAAGCTGACAAACCACGAGAATTACCAAAGATTATTGCGAGGGCTTATAAAACCATAGGCCGCAATAGTCTGGGAAATAAGCCTGTCATTCAAACACAAACGCAGTCTCAAAAACAACCACAGGCCCAACCTGATAAGGATGGGCGCCCTTTCTTTCCTAAAAAGAATTGGCAGAGAAATAAAAAACAGGGTTCCCAACAGCAGAAGCAGGGTTCGCGTGCCAGTTCACCAACCCCAGAAGCTTCTGAACGTACTTATGACTTGCGCGATTGCGCTAAAATTAAGTCACCTGATAGATTTCAGGTTCCTGACCAGCGTTCTCCTCGTTCTTTACAGGAAACATCAGGCTCACAAGCCGGTGGAGGAGATCGCCAGGATCGGGGTAGAAGTCAACCTGCGTCACTACTTCGTGAACAGCCTCGTCAGTTTGACGTCAAGGGCTAGCAGGGTGATTTTGCTCGTACCCGACCTCCTTTTCAAAAGAAAAAGGTTGCTGCTTTAACGGCGAGATATGCCACAGACGGTGAGGACGCGACTCCTGGATTGGACATGGGCAGTGACTCTGCTCGACAGCGCGGCGGGAGTTACCATAGTCAGGGAGGCTCTGCATCCCCGTCTGGATGTGACAGCAACTGACACGTTTGTTACTATTGAGACTGCAGATACCCGGGTTGCCCCCCCGGATAGGCTCTACGAAGTCATTTTCCAAATTGAAGGTGATATACTACGTCCCATTAGGGTGGTTTTCTGGGAGAATTTGACCGCTACTTATGACATTTTATTGGCGGACAAAGATTGGCCTCCACCCTTTGTGTTAGCCTCGTCTAGAGGGGAGGATGTGATACTTCTGAGTTTTTCATGTTGTGTCCCTGAAGACCGCGCACAGGCTTTCGCAGAGGAATGGGCTTTGGCCTTAGCCCCAGCGGTGTATCGCAATCAGGTGGGTTGGGACGTTGATTTGCCAGCTCATGAAATACCATTGCGCTCTATGCCACAACCTCAACCTCAATATCCCCTCAAACGTGAAGCGAAAGCTTCGGTTTGTGACATTCTAACACAATTGGAGTATCAGGGGGTCATTGAGTCATGTGTATCACCTATGAATAATCCTCTCTTTACTGTCCCTAAACCTGATGGTTCTTTTCGGATTGTATTGGATTATAGAAATTTGAACAGTCATTGCCGCACCTTTGCGGTACAAAACACACACAGTTCAGCGCTGGTGAATAATATTGTTCTTAAAAAATACAAAACGACACTTGACATTTCTAATGGTTTCTACAGTCACAATCTCGACCGTGCGAGTGGTGACCTGACAGCATTCAGTGCCGTCGGAAATCAGAAAATATTTACACGGTTGCCTATGGGGTATAAGAATAGCCCCGGGGCATTTGCGGCGCGCATTGTGTCATTGTTGCATGACATTGACCCTGAGGCCTTGTCGTATGTTGTTGACATCTATTTGACTGACGACGACCTCGCCCCGCATCTTGACCGAGTCGACCACATAATATTCTCTTTTGCCGACTACGGTTATAAGTTCAATTTTGCAAAGTTACACATTGCCCATCTGGCAGTGCTCTTTTTGGGCTACGAGCTCAATAATGAGGGAAAGGGTCTCGCACCTCACTTCCTAGAGAAATGTGCACGTTTGCAACCTCCTTCTTCTTTGAAAAAGTTACAATCCCTGCTGGTTTTTTTTAAATTTCGGGAGGACTTACATTCCCGATTATGCCCAGCATATCAGGCCGCTTTATGCGTTGATACAACCTAAGTTTTCATCTGCCAGCTGGCTTCCGGAACATTCATCCGTTCTGCAGTCTTTGCAGGCGGATCTGCTTGCGACTAACTTCTTAATGACTCGTGATAACACCACCAACCTGGTAATACGTATCGTTTCTGGGGAAGTGGGTTTCACGTACTTAACATTCAACGAAGGAGACACAATACCTATTGCATACAAATCACACTTGTACACTGCTGCTGAAATGTGTTTTTCCTCTGTTGAAAAAATCTTGACCGTAGTGCAGATTGCGATTCTAAAGGAACGCTCACTGGCACAGGGCAAACGCATTCTTGTGGTCACCCCCTTCCCTGCTTTGGAAGCGGTGACTAAAGCTAGTGTACCGAACTCGAAGGCATTACACCCACGTTGGATTCAGTGGGCTACTTCTTTGACGTCTTCGGATGTCACTTTTATCTTTGATCCATCTCTTCAGACTCAGGAGTTTTTACAGTATGAATTTGTTCATCCTCCTCCTTTGTCGCTTCTTCCTCTGAGTGACTACAAATGCATCATTTATACCGATGGCTCGGCGCAACCGGCCACGGGTTCCAAACATGCTTATTCTGCGGCTTGCGCTATTGTGGCTGGCTCCATTGAAGATGGTGAGTTTAAGTCTTTCATTGTGCACACTCAGGCACTAGGTGACTGTACGGCGCAATTGGCGGAGCTGCGTGGTCTTGTTCTAGCTCTGGAGTCTGCTGATCCTCTTGTGAATACTCCTATTGTGTGCGATTCTTACTATTGTGTCCAGTCGTTCAATGACAACTTATTCTTTTGGTCTCAAAATGATTACCGCGATTCTAAAGGCAGCGCAATTAAGCATAAAACGCTTTGGGTTCGAGTCGCAGATCTTAAACAACGTCTGCCTCTCACACATGTTATTCACACTCTTGGCCACCAGCGTGTCGGAACGCACGCTCTTGGTAATTCTATGGCTGATGAAGCAGCCAAGTCTGCAGTAGCCACGTGTTCCGTAGCAGCAGTTACAAGATCTATGACTAAAGTTGATAATGAGATTCTGGCAGCAATAGCTGCAACTAGGGAGGGAGGTAATTATCCTGCGGGTTTCCCTTCCGTACTCTTATCATGTAACTCCCGAACAGGTTCCTTATGCTACCATTCCTTCGGTTGGGGATCGGCTGATTCCCAACTCTGACCGCAGACAAGCTTTGATCAAGGCCGCACACGAGGGCATTGCTTCGGCACATGCTGGTGTGTCGGCAACAGTCTCTATTCTTCAGCAACGTTACTGGTGGCGTGGTTTATATATACAGACTCGTAACTATGTTCTTTGCTGTGATGTTTGTCAACAAATCAAGCCTTCTACAGTCCCACGACCGCCACAAACACAGCTGTGTATTTCTAATAGACCTTTTGGCTGTGTCTATCTTGATCACTGCGGTCCTCTTTCTTCTGATACTGCGTACAAGTATATCTTGGTTGCGGTTGATTCGTGCACACGATTCCTGTGGGTCTGGCCATAACGGAGTGCTGACGCTCGAAATGTCATCAGGGATTTGCATGTCTTTATCCGGATGTTTGCCTGTGGTACCTTCCATTCTGACCAAGGTCCAGTGTTTGCCTCTAAGGCTTACAAGGATGCGATGAAGTCGTTGGGGGTACAGGTGCAGTTTTCGTCTCTATACAGGCCTGAGGGCAATTCAGTTGTGGAGCGAATAAACCGTGACTTAAAGCAATCATTGACAGCTAGAGTCTTAGGTACTGGCAGGGACTGGCTGTCCCACTTGTATGGGGTACAACGTGCACTAAACAATCTCCCTAGAAGATCTCTGGGTGGGTGGACCCCTTACGAAATGCTCTTTGGCTTTCACATGTTTGTTCCTGACCTTCATGGTCTGGACATTGTGGCGGCTGCCTCTCAGTTTGACGTAGATAATCATTCTGCTATGTTACAGGATCTACAAAAGACACGCGATACTCTGGCAACTGAGCATTTACCATATTCGCCTGCTGATGCACACCTGATTCCTGTTACCGGTTGGCTTCCTAAAGTTGGATATCTGGTGCGGGAGAAGATTGAAAACAAAAAAGAATTTGGTCCCTCTTACCGTGCTCCGGTTTCAGTACTTGGACTGAAGGGTACTCGTACAGTCATTCTCCCACCGTTGCCGGGTCGCAGACAACAGGTACATCTCAGTAGACCATGTCAAGTTACACCGTGTGGCCGATTCTGAATAGTGTGACACCTGCGTTTCGTGCAATGCAATATCTTTGGCACCGTTAACTTTGTCGTCACCTGCAGCCACAAGAATGTCTACTCATATGATGGACACTGTAATTGATCTTCAGCCTTTACGACAATCTTCTTCTGCAATGGATATTGTGTGCCCTTTTCCGGCTATTGATTCCGTGAGTGAGATGCCATCTAGCCCACGAGTTCTAATGGACGATTCAACGCTTTCACCTTTGCTTGCAAGTGCAGTGAGTGCCTGTGATGGAGAACCGGCACACCTTTCTTCTGCCTCGTCCTCCTCCATGTCCAGTTTGTCTGCGGCACCTAAGTCTAAATTGCTTGTTTTTTTCTCCTGGTTCAAAAAGACATACTTCGTTCCCCCATGGACCTACATTTGGTTGGTGCTTATCCCAATATTCCTCTTCATGTCAATTGGATTTGTGACAGTGTTCTTTTTACTTATAAATGGCCATTATCTTCCTGAACGCTCTGCAGTAAGAATGGTCGATGGAACTTTGGCTCCTCACACATCTTCCCACATCATGAAACGTGACCGGTCTCTTGTAAACATTTCATCTTTCCCAGTTCCTGATGGCATAATTTGGGACAAGGTTGCTTACGAAATTCATGGCCCGACAGAGGTCCTTCGAATTCCATACGTGTTTCGCGTCTCATTAGGAGATGTGGTGACGCGGGATAGCCATTCAGATGATTGGGATGTGCAGGCAGTTCATGCATTGTTTTCAGATTTAAAATATTATGCTGCCTTTGATGCTGAAGATTTGTATTTAAATTCTGCCAATTATGGTGATCTCTTTTGTTATCAACATTATGGGCATCATTTTTTACACAAAACAAACACAATGAGACCTGTTTTAAATTTTACCCAATGGGAACATTGTCCTACTCCCTTGAAAGGGCGCTCTAAAACTCTTAGAAATAAGTTCACCTATTTTTCAGATTATGATTTGACTAATCCTGAATCCTATTTTTTTAGGCTTCAAAAGTCCCCTACATCTAAGTACCTGCTATCACACACTAAACTGATTTACGCCAACTTGTTTAGAACACAGTTGGCCACACACGGTTATGACTATTGGAAGCAGGCTATAGATTTAAAGTCAATCTGGGGCACAAAGCCTTGGCAGGTGCAGGGCACTGAGGCATTACATTGTGCCTGCCTGATCCCAACTCAGTTGTTATTTTTAAATGAGACCATTTACCAGTCAACCTGTTATGGCCTTGCGACTGCCAAAAACATGAATGCCCCCTCCATTCCATCATTGGCTGAATATGACAATTGGCGCTTACATACTAACAACACCATTGAGGCTTTGCAGGTTCTCCTTCGCAATGCCTCCTTTAATGTTTCTGAGGTTGATTCGTCTGGATGGTTGGTGTGGCAATCTAATGCAAATGCATGCCAGTTGCGTTTCTATAATATTACGCCTGGTTTTAAACAGACTAAGCCTGACCCTCGTTATCCGCCTAATCATTCTGTCACCACATACTCGGTGGGTAAGTTGTGCCAGCAGTGGTTACAACACTCTACCTTGGCTTCTGTAAAACAGCACCTTTCCCTCCTATCAAATGATATAAATGTGGCTGATTTTCTCCTGGGCCCACGTAATCCAAGGGCCAAGCGATTTGTTTATGCCTCTTATAATGACATTTGGAAACTTTCACAGATGGAAGCTACCTTCCGTCTGCGTCAAATTGACCAGGCAAACTTGGAAAAAGTCCTTGCTGTAGTGGACAACAGCATTAATACGCTCTCTTCCCGCATTTACACCTTAGACAATATTGTTTCTTCTGCAATAGATATTGTGCAAAGTGATGTTTCTGTGTTATATCATGGTCAGAATCAGTTAAGGTCGGTCATGCAATTTGCTTGGACGTTGCAGACACTGAAAATGGGTAAAGTGCCTTGGGATTATTTGAATGCCACTGCTTTGTTTTTGCCTTTTAACCTGACTGACAAACAGAAGTTTATGTCCATGAAAGATGCTGTATATACGCTGTTACATATTGAACAATTGGAGCCATTGCCGTTCTCCGCAGCGGAAACGGACTCTGGTGTTTGGTTAATTCATGGCGTTATCACTTTGCCCTTTTCGCTTTTTCAATTTAAATCATGTATGCAACACTTTCCTGTTGGCCGCTTTGAACCGCTTGGCAGTGCTTTTCTGCATGAATTATGGGTCCTGCCCTTTGCTTATTGGTGTTTGAGGGAGGATAAAGAAGTTTTCCTCACAGGGAGAAGTGTGATTCGGTAGTGGGTCACTCTCTAGTGTGCAAACACATTAAATTACACGGCGAGTGTAACGTGTCAGCGCCCAATCTAGCTTGCTTTTTACAAGGAACCCCAGTACCATCCATCACGCCTGTCTTTACATTGCTTACTAACGGCAGTTATCTCATTTTAAACAATCAAGACTGCTGTGGGTTGCAGGCGGGAGTCCCATACTTGGTAACAGTTTCCCAGCGTGTAACTTGCTGTAGCAATGTCCTTTTCCCGCCCCCGCAAGGGAGTTTAGATTCTTCGCTTTGGCCTTCCATTCCGACTTTGCAAACAGAGTTCAACAAGTTGAGCAGGCTCAAAGCCCTTTTATTCCAACAGGAGGTGGCCCTCACTTCCGCCCGTGAAACATTCAAATTGCAGGTGGCTCGGACCTCGAGTGAGATACAGTCCCTTCTTAACACTAACCTCCCACTTCATTTTGGGGAACTAATTCACCAAATATTTAATGCGTCTGAGACGACAGGCCTTGCACACTTTTTTAAGTGTGTGGGATCTGGCCTGGTCTCCTCCTTTCAAACTATATTCGGAGTGATACCGGCTTTTATTCACTCCATATTTTCCAGTGTTTTCGGAGGGTTCCCCTTACTATTAGCGCTGGCAGCTGGTGTCCTGCTTCTCCTCCTTGTGCTTCGTAATGGATGCTCTCTTTGTGGCTCTGCACATGCCGGCCCAGCTACAACTGTACCGTAATCGCCTATATGAGGCTTTGGGATGCTTGCCTTTAGCAACGTTTGGCGTAAGTTACGACTTGACATTCCGCTTTGCATCTTTTACTTGCGTGCAGCCAGTGCTTAATTGCAAAAAATGTTGATTCTCCTGGGCGATGGAGCTTTGCTTATCGAACACGTGGTGTCCAGTCCCTGATTTCAGCCTGTTGATGGGTCCCTTAGAGGCACATGACGTGGCTTGTTCTGTGGATGGTCAATTGCCGCGTGCAGCTTTACTTGGACTCTTGGGTCAATGGGATATCTGTGCGGTAGCACAGATTTTCCTACTACGAAGTTATATTGAATATCACGCAAGTTTCCCATTTCTACTTTTGGATGCTCCTGCTTGTGAGGAACATAATTGTTCCTTCGACTTATTAAATTGGATGTCATCGCTTTTTATACCAATTACAATGATGAACTATTGGAAGGAATTGCTTTCCTTTGCACTCAAACCTTCATGGATCGACTTCTTGGGTCGTCCCTACTCTGCTATCTGGAATACGGACTCTTTTTTCTAAGCTCAAAGTGCCTTTAGCTTTTTCTTCTGACATTCCCATTTTTCTCCGTATAGGGGTTTTTTGTTTTTTTTAGAATGTCCCTCGTCCATATTCTGAACACTGCCTGACTTTTGAACTCTGTTTTTGTTCTTCTGTCTATGTCCTACTGACTTACCAGGGGGAGGTTGTTATATGGGGTTATGTAGCCCTTAGATACATTGTCGACATTGCTAAGTTAGCATGAGTTTTACTTGCCCTATGCTGCTGCTTTTGCGCCCGCCTCTGCTAAGAGTTTGTTTTCGCGACACTTTGCCTCTGCCCTGTACATAACAGATTGTTTTTCACGTTTTCAGCCTTCCCTTCAATTCTGTCTGAACATAATGTGCAAGGTCGTTCATCAATGTCTCTTGTTATTCTGTTCTGGTCAGTCCCTATTACCTAGACAAAACATGTTACCAACAGCTGCAATGTGGAAGACTCGAGCTTTGATATAGCATTGTTGCATGTTTTTTTAATCACTCTCGAAGAAACCGTTCCATGGAGCTGAGCTCTACTTTTCCTATGATGTAAACCTTTGTGTTTGGGCTTTCAGGTAGGGGTCTGCTAATAATGCCTAGAGATCTTCTGTTATATAAAATAACTTCTTACTGCCACGGGGAGGGTGATTAGGCCCAGTTATTTTGCCTTTTTCACAGTCTTTATAAAATGACGACTCCTTTTGTATTCTATGGTATTGTAACAATGCTAATGGTTCTTGCCTTATGCATTTTGCTGCTAGTTGTGGTTCGCATACTGTTTTATGAATCACTATAGTCAAAATAAACATTTTGAACTTATTTAGTGACTCTGATTATTCCTGTTGTGGACAAGTACGTGAGAGCGAAAGATTGTCTTGTTCCCGCGACTCTGAGGTGAGTCGGGAGTGCTCGTGTTCTGGGTTGTCTAAACATTCGTAGCTTTTTGATAATTGTAGGAGACCGAATGAGACACTATTGCTAGTTGGTTGGGATTTTGGGTACTAAGGTGATAGGAGGTACACCCCTATTTACTGAGGTCCTGTTTTCTTGTGCATAGTTCTGTGTATGAGCAGAATCCCCGCAACAGCATTAAAAGGTACATTGGTAATGAGAAATGGTAAATGTATATCTCCTTCAGCCAACTGACAGAAATTGCTTGAAAATGGGCATCAGGGACATATGGGTATGTCAGCTTTAATTTGCTTCGCACTCAATTTTGGTGGCCCAGCATGGACATTGATGCTTATAAGGATGAGGAATTGTGAACTTTGTTCTACTTCTTACAAAAATGCCTGGGTGGTCACCCCTCCCCAATTCAATGGCTAATGATGTCATGGCAGAAAGTAACTCTGGATATTGTAGGTCCCATTAAATCATCACCCCATTCTCTCAGATACATCATGGTTCTTGTTTATTACCATGTCAAATGATCAGATATTAAATTTGTAGAGCACCCCAATAAAAAACTGTAGTAGCTTTCCTTTTTGATGTCTTTTGTAAATAAGGTTTTGCATGGAGGTCATTTTTTGCGACCCCTGGCCTCAGAGGGCGCACAAATGTAATATAATTTCACTGAAAAAGAAAGGTTAACATGGGATTATAGTTAGGTAAAAATGTCAGTTAAAAATACAATTTTAAACTAAGAACACACTCAAATTTACCAGTTATAGTTTACTGAGCTAACCATAACTTGCGCCCCGGCCATGCACTGCTAATGACCTCACATATTACATCAGTCATGCCATGTTCAATGACATCACTGATGACATCTCAATTGACATCATTGATAACATCACTGCTGAATATCCTCTGCAACATAGATCTATCAATTTTGAACCTTAATTTCTCTAAAACGACTGAATAGATTTTACACCAAATAACAAAAAGCACGCTTTCAGTTCAAAGATGTAGCTTATTACCAAATTTAGTGTAATTTAATTCAGCTGTTTTGGCTGTAGCATTGCTAAAGTTCCTAGGTGAAATTGCATGGAGAAACATTTTGGGCCCCCTCTTTTTCTCAGCTCGACAGATCACCCCAAAACCTTCCAGGAAAGAGCTGAATAAAAAATTTTGGGAGAAAGTTTTCTGAAGATTCGTCAAACGGGGCTCAAGTTATCAGCAAAAGAAAAAAAACGCTCTTCCTGTGGACACTCAGTCCTAACTGTAACTACACAGTGGCGACCACTACCACATAAATATGTTTACGAGTTGTATCTTGGTGATTTTGAATACTACATACTATCAAGTGAGAAAGAAGGAAATTCTTAATGGAAAAGAGGGAAGGATAAGATAAATTGTGTTATTTGCTGTCAAATTAGTTTAATTTGACAGTCTCTGTCATAGAATTTCCCATAACAATAGTCAAGCAAGTTTCCAGGGATTCATAGGACACATTCTGAGCCTCAGTGTAATTTGCCGCAACTGGAAAATACAAGAACGCAACCCTTGAATCATTTGTACATTTTGAACCTTTGAAACCATTTTTTGCAAAGTCTTTTCAAGATGAATAACTTTTGGGACAGCTCTTTAAAAGTTTGGTGGCTTCCTGCATGGATGTAGCCAATTAAGCTTTGCATATGAGAACGGCTGAATGTGGGGTTCTGACAACAACTACAGTATTTTTCATATAGTATAAATTCTTGGTAGAGTAATTACCAGGCAATAATATTACTAGCTGAGAATCTGTTGCAGGGGGAATGAAAGATGCACCAGGAATCAAACTTGAGACTTGCCTCTCACACATCCCAAGTAGGTGCATTAATCCACTAAGCTCAGTATTTTGAGACCTGTGCATGTCTGCAGCCTCAAACAAGCTACCTTGCAATTTCCAGATCAGAAAACTGAAAACATCCCTTCAGTCAACACTCAGGCAAGGGCGCGTTTCTGGATATGAATGATAAATGTTGAGCAGGTTTTCCTGCCTCAGAAGGGATTCGTCAGCTTGTAATACCTTTGTGAAAAAGTATAATGTGCTTTTTACCGAAATCCGTCCTGTAGAAACTGGTTTTTAGTTTTCAATTCTAGCGGCGGCCCTCCATGAGGGCAGAGGAGTGCCGTCCCACCCCCCCACATATAAAACGATAATAAAAAGGGTTTCTACCCTTTTTATTATCGTTTTATTTTAATTCCCCTGGACCCGCCCCCAGGGGTCCAGGGAGATGACACTGTGATGGGGGAGTGGTAGGGCACTCCCTTGTCCCTTCAATGCCCATGAGGTGTTTGGCCGGACGTTTCAGGCCAGCCAAACATCTCATGCGCAGGGCAACTTTCTCCAGCTGCATTGCTGGGGCTGGAGAAAGCAGGCACAGGCTACAAGTCTGCCTGGGAGCGCAAAGTTATAGCGCTGCAGCCAATCCTGACGCTGCTTTCCTGCAGCGTCATGATTGGCCGCAGTGCAGTCTGGGGGCCTGTCCCAGAAGCCGGAAGAGCACGATGGAGCGGACAGCGGAGGCGATTAGGTAAGTTAATTTTTTATTTTTTTATTTTGTCCCCTGATCCCCTCTTACCCCCCTCCCCCGGCCCGCCCTGCCACTTTGGCAGGGGATGGGCCGCGACTGTTCAATTCACTCCTTGTTTCTTTTAAAGACCTCTCAATAGCCAATTGAAAGTGTCAAATGTACGGAAGCATGTTTGTTCTAATTGTATTGGCTTTGCCCAACATTTGTAAAATGCACAACTTGTCACTCTATTTTCTTGTATTGGCTCAGGATAACTCTGCCTCCACTGCTTGAAATGCTTGCCCAGCCTGCAATGCTTGCCACTTTACCCCCTCCCCTCACAAGTTGCCCTCTTACATATTGCTATATGCTTCTGTGTTTGCATGCTGTCACGTGCTCCTGAGTTAACAACATTCTCATAAAGCACCCCTAAACCTCAGCCAATGGTATTTACGCCAATGCCAAGAGTGGCAGATGAGTCACTTCCGTCACTGCCCTGGTAGAGCTAGGCTCATGATGGGGCAGTATTAGCAACCTCAGAAGAATTGCATTTGACCCCCTCGTTGATGAACTGGTAAATGCAGATTGCACCCAGATGTCAGTAGCAGGCCCGCTAACCCACCAGATTATCTCGCTGGCTACTTCAGCACTCTATCAGTGCTTAATTGAATTTTGGAATAGTGCTTTGGGCTGATGGTCTTCTCTTTGCGCCCTTTAGGGAGACATTTTGAGTGTAGGGAGCTGCACATGCAGGTGGTAGAGTCTATTGGCCGCAATTGACATTCTCCGCAGCACACAAGCCACTCTTCGGACTAGCGTTTCCTTGCAGTGGTACTTACAGATTCCATAGCATGTTTTTTTAATGTGGATGCCTTGCTGTGCTCGGATTATAGGGCATTTGGGTCATATATTATGGATTGGGCACTGGGAGCAGATTCAAAGGGACTTCCAGATTCAAAGAGACTCTACACTCAAAGGAACTTAAATGTGATGAGCAGAGTGGAGAGACATGTGCTGATCGACCAGGATAAAATGCTGAGCATCGAAGGAGGAGATATGCGACTGAAGTTCATGTAGGCTGAATAAGAGAACCAGCACAGCAGCCTGGTGTGACAGGAAAGACCCGGGGGGCGCAGGGCTAGTTTGCTTGAGAGCACACGACTAATTCCAATAACCAACAATAATGAATAGTCCTGGATTAACCACTACCCTTGAGTTCTGGAGTAGTGTGCTACACGCCATAAAGTGCTTCAGTGCCTTGTCAGGGGTAGTAAGTGCTATATAAATGCAATTACAATTCAATAGCAAGACGTCATAGGTATTAAAAACTGAGGGAAACAGTGGCAAAAGTTGATGCTTGCACCCATACCTACAGCATGTGAGTGAATTTGGGACTGAAGAAACAGGGAGCTTACTTTCATTTTTTTTCTCACAGAACATGTGGCGCAGGGACAAAGCTTGTTCCATTCTGCCTTGCTGTGTAAAGGGGCCTCTGCGTCTTCTGGTGCAGGCTCTCATTAGCATCTTACCAAGCATAAGCCGCCCTCTGTGCCTCTGCGTGTGAGTAAGCTACCCACTGTGCTTTTGAGGGTATGCTGTCCTCTGTGCCTATGAGTGTAAGCTGTGCTCTATGCCTCTGAGTGTAAGCTGGCCTTTGTGAATCTGCGTGTGAGTGTGATGCCATCTGTGCATCTGAATGTAACCAGCCAACTGTGCCTTTCAGGGTATGCTGCCCTCTGAGTGTAAGCTGGCCTCTGTGTCTCTGAGTGTAAGTTGGCCTCTGTGTCTCAGAGTGTAAGCTGGCCTCTGTGTCTCAGAGTGTAAGCTGGCCTCTGTGTCTCAGAGTGTAAGCTGGCCTCTGTGTCTCAGAGTGTAAGCTGGCCTCTGTGTCTCAGAGTGTAAGCTGGCCTCTGTGTCTCTGAGTGTAAGTTGGCCTCTGTGCCTCTGAGTGTAAGTTGGCCTCTGTGTGTAAGATGGCCTCTGGGGTTAAGTTGGGCTGTGCATCTGGGTGTAAGCTGGCCTCTTTGCCCCTGGATGGAGGGATATCTGTGCCTCTGAATGTAGGGAGCCTTCTACCCTTCTGAGTTTAGAATGCTCAATGTGCTTATGAGTGTAAGCTGCCTGCTTGCCTTTGAGTGTGAGTGAGATGCTATCTTTGCTTCCCCCATGACGAAAATCTGTGGCTAAAGCTTTGTCCAGGTGATATCATGTATCCTGGGCGCGAAGTCAGGCCAAGTTTTGGAAGTATATTTCAGAGACAGCATGTTAAAGAAGAGCCTGTATCATTTACACACTCCCACAATGCATCTCTCATTTTCAAAACTCATTTGCATTTTAGGAAGATATTGAGCAAGTCCTCAGCCCCTAGGAATAAGAGTTAGTACTTTAAATAGGGGCTTCGTCTCGGGAAGCCTCCGGGTCAATGTGAGGATCATGGAACTGGCCTGCAAACTAGACAAGATTCATAATTTCAGGGTGACCTGTGTTTCTTGGGATCAGTCTAATGAGGTGTCCACGCTGCAGTGGGTAAACTGCTCTTCCACTCTTATTTCTGTACATTTGCTTGAACAGCAGTAATGAAAAACCAAAGACTCCTCATCACTTACCTTTGAAGAATTGAGGGCGATCCATTTTGGGAAATTTGGATAGTTTTCTTTGGTGAGCCAACGGTTTCATATATCTGCAGAGAAGTGAAGTATGCAAGTCACAGCTAGGCCCTAGCAAAGAGCTCAGTATCACAGGCCCGCAGTATCTTGCGGTTCTGATAATATCGAAAGAGTTTAATTGGGCTTTCCAATGATCAATGTCTTTCCCGCCTGGGAAAGAAGAGCACAAGTTCCTAAACCTCAAGGAAACCTTTCCCTGTCAATGTTGAACTTCACGCCTACCGGCGTGCAGTCATATTACACGGCCCTCCTCGCTTGCAGGCCAAAATGACCTTTATCGAAAGGTTATTTGGTCTGTCATTCTTGCCTGGCTGGGACAAGAGCTCTTAGCTACTATCCTCAAGAGACAGGTAGGCCAGTGGTGGAAACCTATTCTCCATACACTTGCATTTGAAGAGTTCCAAATGTAGGCAGGAAGCAGCAAAGGCAAGCCAAACATAACAACATCAAAAGGGTATTGGATCACCAGTGGACTAATCGGTAGGGAAATTAGATACTTTTCTGGCTAAACGATGCAACTGGAAATCCACTAGGGATGGCCATTTGTAGCTATCTTTATCAGATGTCCGAAGACTAGAGGCTGTTGCAGGGTTTCCTATATCTCCCCATATGCTATTATGCCTATGCACATGTTTTGTTCTGTAAAGTGTTTTATTTTATTAACATATAGAAAAACTTATGCAGCACAGACTACCTCTTGCAATGCGTATTCACCCAAAATAAAGAATAATATCTTAAGCGCAACTGCATACACATAGAATGCATAAAGATAAACAACGCAAGGCCAAGAGGCAACAAGCATTTGCAATGCAATCGGTCTCGCCTTTGGGATTTTATATGCATTTAGCTATTCAGCACATTAGCCTGGGTGCTGAAACATCTACTGTTCTTTAACATGGAGGGAAAGTAAGCACCAAACTGCGTGACACGCCAGGTATGGGATCACATGGAGAGAAATATTGCCTTTCAGCGGGAAATGGTATAGTCCAAAGCTCTGTTTTTAATATAAAATCAGGGCCTTCGGTGGTCATATCACTGAAAATACAAGATTTGAAAAAATATTATTGTCTACAGGTGCTCTTGGAAGACAATTTCTATGGACTGGAATCTAGAGAATGCTAAAGTGATTCTGGTATTTTACTGACTTCTGCTGGTCGTTTTCTATCAAGAAAGTTAAATAGAGGAAGTTGCCAGAAAAATTAAAAAAAATAAAGTCCCTCAGCAGAAAGCAATTCTGGTATTTTACTGACCTCTGCTGGTTGTTTTCTATCAAGACAGTTAAATAGAGGAGGTTGAACAGAAAAAAAGTCCCGAAGCGGAGGCAGACAAGTCCTAGGGCTGATCTCCAGAGCCCACTAAGTACATACACATAGAAGTATATACTAAAGTATATACAAGAGGTCTTGAATGCTCGACCTAAAAACTGAAAGCCAATCATAAAAATGATCTCAATCTATGTGCACCCCAAGGTCGCCTTTTCTAGAACTGAACATCTATAACAGACCACATATAATGGATAATAAGGTCGCAAAATGCTGGTAGTACCACGAATAGGCATACTGTCCCTAGTAAGCTTATGCCATGGTGTACCATGGAGGGACATGCGTTGTCGTTGAGTGGGTATGTTCTGGCTACTCCAGTGTCCTGAGATGCAGATCTTAGCAATGGCAGGTGGAGTAGAAATCAGCCAGTGCAAGTGCCAGGTAGCCCCTTCAATGTCCAAGACAGGATGCTATTCTGACTTAAGTTTAAAAATATACCAACTGGAGGGATAT
Source organism: Calotriton arnoldi (assembly GCA_963921515.1). NCBI lineage: Eukaryota > Metazoa > Chordata > Amphibia > Caudata > Salamandridae > Calotriton > Calotriton arnoldi. The sequence goes on along the minus strand of CAWUFW010001624.1, from coordinate 776,011 downwards.
TACGTCTGTTGAGTTGCAGAGAGGGATTAGACCAAAGGATGTGAAGCAAGTCGTGGTCTGGTGATCAACACCTGCAACAGGAGTCATCCGGGCACAGTCCTGCCTCCTTAACCCAACTGGGGTCTAGTGCATGTTGTGCAATGCCGCGAAGTAAGTGAATTTGAGCATGTCCTTTTTCAGGCCTCTCTCGTAATTAAGAGAGAGGACCAATCATCGTCTGAGTATTCGTAAGACAGTAGCATATGCCAGTACAAGTTTGCTGTAATGGTTTAGAGAAGATTTCAAGATGTTACACCAGCTGCGGCCGCTGCAGGTAAGAGTGGTGAGGCGGTTGGGCTGGGTGGGGAGGGGATTTCAAGAGACAACCACGAGGGGAAATTAATTATTTATTTAATTATCACTCGTGGTCATCTCTCGAAATCCCCCTCCCCCCACCCCCACCGCTCTTACCTGCAGCGGCCGCAGCTCTGTTACACTTATCAGTTATCACTGCTCTGTCTTTCCCCTATTTCGTATTTGCAGGAGTGTGGGTGAGGTGAATGAGAATAAAGGATTGGAACCTTTTCACTCCTAGTGCAGAGCGCTAGCTGCCAGTACCACCAGTACTGAGAGTGAGGTACAGAAAATAGAACAGCGAAAGATTTTAAGATGCGATCTCTAAATCGGACATCCAGCCCCTGGAAGACCATTCTGACCAGTGAAAAGGTAGACCACTAAAATACAGGCATATGTTATACCACAAGGGCGCACCCACTTTCATGAAACTACAAAGACCCAATTTTTCCAGGCGGTGATCCATGCCTTCAACATAGCGTAGATACTTTCTGCCAAAGATTTTGCCATTTCCAGATCCAAAATTCCCAAACTTTGGCTTATTTCAGCTATGTACATGATTTCTTGTTGCAGCTGTGTGTACCTTGAGTTCTTGTTGCAGCTGTGTGACCATTAATTTTTTGTTGCAGCTAACTCAACATTAATTTATTGTTGCAGCTGTGCAGCCATTCATTTTTTGTTGCAACTACATGAACCTTAATTTCTTGTTGTAGGTGCACCAAGCTTGATTTCCTGTTGCAGCTACGCAAATTTTCATTTCTTGTTGCAATTGTGCAAACCTTGATTTCTTTTTCTAGCTGTTCAAACATTGTTTTTTGCTGCAGTTATGCGGCCCTTGATTTCTTGTTGCAGCTGTGCAGTCCTTAATTTCTTGTTTCAGATACGCTAACCTTGATTCTTTGGTGCAGCTACGATAACCTTGATTTCTTGTTGCACCTGTGCAGTCCTTGAGGAGCTAGGCAAACCTTGATTTGTTGTTGGAGCTAGGCAAACCTTGATTTGTATTTGGAGCTAGGCAAACCTTGATTTCTTGTGGTTATGTGAACGTTGATTTCTTGCAGCTACACTAGCCTTGATTTCTTGTTGCAGCTATACAGCCTTAATTTCTTGTTGCAGCTACATGAATCTTAATTTCTTGTTGCGGCTAGGTGAACCTTGATTTCTTGTTATGGCTACGTGAACCTTGATTTCTTGGTGCAGCTAGGAAAACATTAATTTCTTGTTGCACATACACAAACCTTAATTTCTTGCTGTGGCTATGTGAACCTTGATTTCTTGCTGCGGCAACGCAAACCTTAATTTCTAGTTGCAGATACACAAACCTTAATTTCTTGTTGCGGGTATGTGAACCTTGATTTTTTGTTGTGGCAACGCAAACCTTAATTTCTAGTTGCAGATACACAAACCTTAATTTCTTGTTGCGCTACGTGAACCTTTGATTTCTTGTTGCGGCTATGTGAACCTAGACTTTTTGTTGCAGCTATGCAAACCTTGATTTCTTATTGCAGTAACGCTAACTTTGATTTCTTGTTGCTGCTACGTGAACCTCGATTTCTTGTTGCTGCTATGTGAACCTTGATTTTGTGTGCTGTGATTGTGGCCATTTCAATAACCACTTATTCTTTGGATGACAATAAGATATACACTGTAGAGAAGTAAGTTCAAAAGTCCTAGTATCGAGTGTCTCAACCTAATATTATTTTTTTAATTACCCCTCCATAAAGTGCCCCTATTTGCCAGTTCTAGTTGGCCCTAATTTAGGACATCACTGGGGCAACTCCAGATCTTTATAAGGTGCTCAACTCTCATACGATTACGTTGGCCCTTTATATTGTTTCATAGGCATTTCACTAAATGAATTCTGGCTCACCCTTCGCGTGAGCTGGACCGTGACTGCTCCAACAAGCTACCCAGGAGGCTGAAGGGGCATCTGGAGACCCAAATTTCCAACCCCTCAGCCAGGGAGTAATGTAGGCCCCAGCAGCCAGTTGTGTGAAGGAGGACGTTGCTCGCCTTAGAGGCTTGGACTATCTGTCAGGTGACCAGAGTAAGTGAAGTTATAGGACCCTGACAAGAGTTTGGCAGGGGCCCGGTATTTTAGGCCAATGCATCTCAGACAAAGCATCAAGAAACTGGTCCATCGTCAAGACATGTAGTTTTACCTTCTGGATGGTCCTTGCACCTCCAGTATCTGGGAAAAGATCTGATAGGGCCAAACCCTTCATGGGTTAAAGCTCTGTACATGCACTGGATTCTTTATTTACAACTTCTATGAATACACAGATTGGCTCAACCTAACAGATGGTTCAGCATCCAACATAAACTACTGTTCAAGTCAAGTCAAAAAAATACTTTATTTCCAAGAAATAAATTCTTATAGAAATATTCACACATTACTCAATTTATAAAAATAGACAATTCTAGGTATCCTAAAATGACAGTACACAATATATGGTTGGATCCATTCAACCACACATATTTACAAATTATACAAATACAACCATATAAACATTCAAATTCTCCATACCATGGCTCAATACAGTCCACAACCCAGGATCTCACATATGTGTAAAGCATTTTAAAAAGGATGATGGCAATTTAATTAATAGCAAACAGTTCATTTTCCCCCAGTAGGCATTCCAAAGTGGAATGTGCATAGCAGCTTATCACAATCTCTCGGCTCTCTCTTAATCATGCTTCTATCGAAGATAAATTTCTCATCTCTAATCCTATTCCAATTAAGAGATCCTCTTATTGCACTTAGCATCTACTTACTAAGTAGAAACACAACAGTACCAGCCTAGATCTGAAGCTCTAAGTAAACAACTGTTGTTTGCCTGCCTTCTAAGTTCAGTGAAAATGTGAACCTGGCTTGCATTTCTGACTACGGGACACACATGTTGATAGCCTTATTGCCAACATGATGCTGGGCATCAGCGCTGTCAATTTGCATTTCTCGTTATTGTCCACATGAAGACGGGCGTTATCAGCTATTAACTGCCCTTATTGTCCCATGATACGAGGCATTATAAGCTGTTATTTGCCCCTTCCTCTCATTGTGCACATTCAGCTTGGGCCCATAGTTGTGGGACGGGCAATCGTCAGCAGTAAAGGGAAATAACATACATAGATATTGAAATGTGTTGTTAATCGAACGGCATTGAGGCTCTGCCGGCTTGCGTGTGCCCCACGTGTGCAATCTCCTGTATTGCCCTAGTCGACAGCATTTTGTTGCTAATAAATACATGGGCACCAATTTGTGCTGAACTGCTTGTTTAACTAATGGCTGTTTTAATGTGTGAAAAGGGGCCCGCAGGGCACGAGGCCGTGGGGCTCAGCACAGGAAACCGAATCTAAACTATCTATGTACATTTCCTCTTGCCTTCTCTGGCATTTTATTATCTGTTTATGGTAGTCACCACGCAGGCCCTGCCTCCCTCCCATCAGGTGGGACATTACCTTTTACATTCCAAACAAGTCATTACATGGGAGCTTCGGATCCTCGGATACTCTTTGGCTGTTTTCCACCTGAAAAATGCAATAATATCCTTCTGATTGAACGTCACAAGGCTGTACCCGGCTATGTCGGTGTAAGTTCCCCCTGTCCATGGAGTGGGTGCATTTTAGTGGTTAACTGTTGAATATGGAAGCAGAAGGCGTGAGCTCTGTCGTCATATCCTCGAGCTGACCGAACTGTGTTTTCCTAGGCATGCTGTGTGCTGCACTTCCTGTTCTGCTAAAACTGGAAATGGCAGTAAGAGTAAGAGTTGTTTTTTTTTAAATACTGGGCATTTAAATTGGCATGATGACAAAGTTATCCTTTGTCGGGTCAAGTTGAGATGCACTGGGTAGGTATTTATTTATGTATTAGTCTATTGATGGTTTTAAAAAGCAGTGCACGAGCACTGCACAACATAAGACAAAAGGTTCAGTGCAGTAGAGTGGAGTAAGAGCCCCTCCCCTAACAGATTGGGCAGTGGCCTAGCCAGGATGCCATGGCCGTGGGATGCCAAGAATGCTATGGACCCTGGTGCAGGCAAGGGAAATCCCCCCCCTTTGACTGTAAAATACAGCGATTATTAAAGCCCCTGAGGGCTGTGAGCCCTGGTGCCACTGCACATGCTGCACTATTGGTAGCTATGCCACTGTGCTTGGCTCAGTTCTAGACAATTTGGAAAAGTGAAGTTTTCAGATTCTTTCTGAAGCACGTGTAGTTCGGTACCAATGCCAGGCTTAGTCCAGGGCATTTCACGACCTTTGGCCCTGAACTCCAGGGGGTTTCCCTCCATGTTGCATCTGCTGGTAGGTTCCTTATGAGATCGGGTGTGTGTCTGATGAATTAAAAATTTGCGAACAGTCGTGACAAGAATTTTCAATGCTATTAAGGACACGGAGGCGAGGATTAAGCTTCTCATTTCTTTGCTTTTATTATACAGCAGCCAATAAAAAAAACACTTTTTTATTCATAAAACTACAAATCCCATGAGCACTAGGTGCCCTATAACCATAGAGAGTACCCTATATAAGGGCTCGCCGAGGAAGTCACCTCCTCTTTCTTTGCATGATCCAGTAGAAACGTTAAGCTCAACTTTTTGAGACAACCATTCTATTTTGAACACAGTCTTTAACGGAAAACATCCATACGGTAACCAATGTTCCAAAGTCCAACCGGGACATTCCAGCTCTCGAGGAGGAAAAACTCCGCGTCTTGAACCAACGGGTAGCTGACGCCGTATCCAACAAGGAGGAAGAACACTCCAACGCACCCAGGAAGGTGAAGGCATAAGTCCTTACTTGTCAGTGTTATCTGAAAACAAGGAGAAATTTCCAGTAATAACGTTCATCCAAGAATTGTCTTATATATGTAGGAATACCAATTAATCAGGGTGGGAAACAAGTCAATAATATGATCCAATAGCATTGATAGTAAAACTGTTAATCATAACCTATGATTAAGTAGAACATAACATTGCAGTGCATGACATATGATTAAATATATCGTATAGACTTGGGTGGGATAATCCTCGCCTCCGTGTCCTTAATAGAATTGAAAATTCTTGTCACGACTGTTCGCAAATTTTTAATTCTATGTCAGGACCGGAGGCTCCGATTATGCTTGTTCAAAGCTTAGCCACCACTACTGATGCCACATCCACAATCGGTTTATAATAAAAAGTTTTAAAGGTGGACTCAGTCGACCAATCAGCTGCCGTCATTATATCGGCAAGTGTTACTCCCAAGGCATGCGACTTAGAGGCCATAGCTCCTCGAACAGAGTGAGCCCCAAACTTAGAAACATCAATACCTGCCTCACTCATGAGCCACCGGACCCAACGAGCTAAAGTGGCTCGGGTCACTGGGCGAAACGGTTTTTGTAGAGCAATAAACAGTTGACCTTGCATATTAGAACGAAATTCAGCCGTACTTACCTCATACGCTTTAAGACACTGCACCACGCATAACTTCGGATTATGCGGAAAACAAGGATATGAAACCGAGGTGGTATTACACTTAGTACGCCTGGAAACATTGAAAGTAACCCCTTCTGGAGAGAAATGGCGACCCGCCAAATCCAAGGCCCTGATATCGGACACTCTCCTGCAAGAGACCAAACATAACAGCATGGCTAATTTTGCTGAGATCTGCTTGCGTGATAGATATTTGTTAGCAGGCCAGGACTCTAAAAATCGTAGAACCACTGTGACGTCCCACAGGATCGAATATTTTGGGCATGGAATGTTGACCATCCGAATCCCTCTTAACAACTTGCAGACCAAGGGATGCTCTCCCACGGGTCTGCCATCAATCTGACTATGTCCTGCTGAAATTGCAGATCTGAAGGTGTTAACCATTCTGTACGCGAGACCTGAGGAGGCCAGGGAAGCCAAATAATTCATGATCATGGAGACATTTGTTGTAGTGGGATCGGTATCCCGTTGAGCACACCAGCTACACCATTTGCTCCATGCTGATGAATATCGTTTGTGGGTATTATCTGACCAAGCCTGTTTAACAAACGCGGTAGCGTCTCCCGAAAGGCCAGGGATCTCCCATCTATCCCTGAAACTCGCCATGCTACCAGCGGGAGTTGTCCTGCTAAGACTAAAGGATGGGGTTGCTTGTGAGGGTCCAGCAACAGGTTCCATTTCTGCGGAAGTAAAATTGGTACCGCACAAGACATCTCCAGAACTACTGGGAACCAAGCTTGTGCTCTCCAAAACGGAGTGACCAGAAGAAGCTCCGATTTCTGACGTCTGACCTGCGTTAATACCCTGGGTATCATTACAAAAGGCGGGAAGGCATAACAAAGGCCGGGAGGCCAGACCTGCAGAAACGCATCTGAGGCCAACGCCTCCGGGTCTGGACGCCAACTGAAAAATTTTGGGAGTTGTTTGTTCAGGCGAGATGCGAACAAGTCCAATTGACACGGACCCCATATCTGATTCAGGAAGCGAAAAATACGAGGATGAAGCCTCTAATCGCTGTAATCGCGCAGGTATCGAGAGTGCCAATCCGCCACCTCGTTGTTGCGCCCCGGGAGATATTCTGCCACCACTGAAATTCTGTTGTGTAGGCAATAGTGCCAAAAATCCTTGGCGATCTCCGCAAGAATCCGTGATCTCGTCCCTCCTAGCTTGTTCACGTATCGAACTGCCGATACGTTGTCCATCCGCAAAAGGATGCAGAAATCCGTCTTCCGGGGAGAAAGACTGCGAATTGCAAATGAGCCTGCCAGGAGTTCCAGGCAGTTGATGTGCAGTGAGAGTTCCTCCGGGGACCACCGCCCCCCTGTCGAAATCTGACCGCAGCGGGCTCCCCAGCCCCAGCGGCTGGCGTCCGATTCGATCACTATCTCGGGACTCGCTCCAAATATGGCTCTGCCATTCCATGACTCCATGTGATCTAACCACCAAGCCATCTCCCACCTCGCTTCCTCGGAAAGAGGAATCAGTTCTGCATATCCGAGGCCTTTGCGGAGATGGTGGATCTTCAGGCGTTGGAGAGCTCGATAATGCAGAGGTCCCGGAAATATGGCCTGGATCGAGGAGGCTAACAGACCTACCACACGGGCCACTGTCCTCAAGGATACAGTCTGCCTGTTCACAATCAACCTCAATTCTTTCTTGATTGTCCTGATCTTTTGCGCGGGAAGGAGAAGCTGGCAGCTCCGAGAGTCGACCTGAAACCCCAGGAATTCTATAGATTGCGTGGGGGACAAAATGGATTTCTGAGGGTTTATCAAGAAACCCAGGCTCTGAAGTAAGTTTATTGCCCACTCTAGGTGCCTGAGTACCAGACGAGGGCAACGGGCCATGATAATGACGTCGTCTAAGTAGACTATCAAGCGAACCCCCCGAGCTCGCAGCGACTCCATGACTGGGCGTAGGAGTTTCGTGAAGCACCAAGGTGCCGATGAAAGTCCGAAGGGAAGGACCTTGTACTCGTAGCAGACGCCCTGCCAGAGAAATTGAAGAAACCTGCGATGTGGAGCGTAAATGGGAACCGACAGATAGGCGTCTTTTAAATCGAGCCGTACCATCCAATCTTCCTCTTGAAGGAGGTCCCGTAACAAGTGGATGCCCTCCATTTTGAAATGTCGGTAGGTGATCCACCCATTGAACTCTTTCAGATTGAGGACCAATCTGGACCCGCCCCTTTCTTTTCCACTAGGAAAACCGTACTGAGGAAACCTCGAGGGTGGGCCTGCGTGACCACAATAGCCCCTTTTGAAGAAGGGCGTAGATTTCTGTTGTAATGAAATCTTGCTCTTGAAGGGAAAAAAGAATGGGACGGGGAAAGGAAACCTGGGAGGGAGTGCCATACAATTCCAGTTTGTACCCTTGCACTGTCTCTAAAACCCAAGCATCCTGAGAGATCGCTTGCCAAGCCGGAAGGAAAAACTGAATGCGACCCCCCAGCACCACCTCTGAACACAGAATGAGACTCACCTGCATTTCCTGTGCCTTGCTGGGTTCCCTGATAGCCACCACCACGGCCTCTTCGGAAGCGATTCCTGCCGCGCCGAGAGGGGGTAGAAGGAGGAGTTTCCGGCGTTATGTTCCTGGTAACCTCCTCGTTGGTGCTGTTGTCCCCGAGGGGCGCCTTGATGATATCCACGGCCGAACGACCGCCCCGGTTTCGTCCGGCCCTGGCGAAAACCGGGCGGAAGGCACGCTTTAATGATTCCTGCGCCTTGTCCAAACCACTGAAGGTGGCTACAAATTTTGTCAGTTCCTTTAAAAATGGCTGGCCAAAAAGGAGGCCTTGGGCCACAGGACCCGCTTCCGAGGAGGACAATTCCGCCAGCTTCGGATCTAACTTAAGGAGGATCGAGCGTCTACGCTCACTTGACATGGCGCAATTGGCGTTGCCCAACTGGCACACCGCCCTCTGAGCCCATTCGATGAGATCATCCGGATCAATCATGGATCTGGACTCCTTTGCCCGATATCCTAGCTCTAGGATTTTGGTAAGCGGGCCGGATAAATCTAACAATTTATCTTGGCATGACCGCCAGGCGCGATCAATGCCTTTCTTGGGATCCTTAGCGTATTTCTTTAAGTATGTTATCATGGTAGGATCCACTTCTGGCGTGTCCGCCACTTTAGCCGCCAACTCCGGTCTTGGGCACTCCGACCGCAGCCGGGCCCTAACATCCTTGTCGAAGGGGCGACGAAGGTTGGATTGTACGTACTCCGCCACTTCCTGCGACGGAAGCCATGCGGTGGAATTCGGGTGGACAATGTCCGCCGGGTCAAAAGTCAGGACTTTAGGTTGGGTGGGTACCTCAAGGTGTCGCTCCTTTCTGGCCTTTTTTGCCGGTTGGGGAGCTTCTTCGTCCTCAGATGGCTTATCCGATGAGGAATCCCCAGTCTCTCCTTGAACGGATTCAGTGATCTCTTGTACCGCAGTATACGCGTGGTCGTTCGCCAGAGCTTTTGCGAGCCGGGCGAAGTCATCTGTGTGGGGATTAGCCCTCATCTTGTCCCCGGTAGGAGGTTTAGCGCCAGTTGCAGGAATCCACCCCTGCTGAATTGCATACTTATTCAAGTGGCGTTTGAGAGGCGCAATGGCCTTGACGAGTGCTGTATTCACGGAGTGCTGCACTCCGGCGTCCAAAGCCTCAACGAGGTAATATTCTAGAGAGCCGGACGGCTCTTCCTCACAGTATTCTTCCTCGTAGAAGAATTCGGCCATAATGAATGGACCGCAGTGCCTGGCAGTAGTTTATGGCACTAGGAGGAGTATCTGTCCACAGACGTGGGGATCAGGGGAGAGGAGCCCCAGGCAAGCAAAGGTTAAAACCTTCAAATTGTGTGGTGGAGGGAGGCTTGCCAACCTCTCTAGGCAATGCCTATGCACTTTATACAGCCTTCCGCCTCTCAACAGCGTCAGGCGTCCGCAGGGCAAACACGGAGGTACAGCACTTTAATTTCGAACTCGGGAAATCTCCCGCTCCGATCACCGCGTCAATTGCAGCGTCGGGAAACATCAAAGATGGCCGCCGCGCATGCGCGGTCCAGCCCCTCCGTAGGAATGAAAAGAGGACTCGCGCGATCGAGCGACGCGCGGTCCTCGCCCTGCACTCCCTCTCCACCTCAGGTCTGCAACGGGCACCCAGCGCCCGGCAGAGGGAGGCTATCGCGCTCCCAGAATTTGCGAAAACTCCGCGCTCGCTCACAGGAGCGCTGAGGCGACAAGTATGTCAGGAAACGGCAACCCGGCCAAAACAACAACTCTGCAATAACGCGCATACAATGATTAAGCCGGTAATTACACAATGAAGGCAATTGTAAATGCGCAATCGCGCTCTCCAAGCACAACCCCTAAAACCCATACACTATCAATGAAGTAGTAAGGGAAGAGGCACTTAACTGGCTGCGGAGCAGCAAAGAAAGAGGAGGTGACTTCCTCGGCGAGCCCTTATATAGGGTACTCTCTATGGTTATAGGGCACCTAGTGCTCATGGGATTTGTAGTTTTATGAATAAAAAGTGTTTTTTATTGGCTGCTGTATAATAAAAGCAAAGAAATGAGAAGCTTAATCGGAGCCTCCGGTCCTGACATAGAATCATAGGCACCTGTGAGGGTAACAATGGGGTCTAGATTTCTGTAAGTAAACTGGACCTTGCCGCAGAATTCTTTGTGCACAATGCAGGCAGGCGGCATTAAATGTACTCCTCGCCTCCCCGGAGAGCTTGCCAAGCCGGATCGATGCCACCCCTCATCTTTAGCTTCTAGCACATTCTGGAAGCCCGGTTCTGCAGCCTATTGGTAAGTTCTTTGGGAGACTGATGTGAATTGCCTCACAATAATCAAGGTACACCATCACCAGGAGTCTAGTCCTTTCAACTCGCTGGCCCATGCAGAGGAACATCAGCAGCTTCCTCAGCAGGGAAAGCTTCTGATTGGTGCTGCTGGTCATTGCATTCACTTGGGGGATAGAAGCGAGCTCAGAGTCAAATAGGATCCCTTAGTTCTTTACTTTTGCAGTTGTGGACACGGAGCTGGACCTTAGCTAAGGGGCCTGGTAAAGATAACTAGTTCGAGGCAACTCTTCTGTACAGCATGAACTCAGTCTCGACTCTGGTCAGGCAGAGGCAGCTTTCTTTCACCCATAAGAATACGTAGTTCAAGCGTGCGATAATCCAATCTGGATGGAGGTTCCATTTTCTAGTTGGAACTGGATTTGGGTGCCGTCAGCATACATCATACACGAGACAGGGATACAGATATTGAAGGTGAGCAACATTGGTAGTGTTTATGCAACCCTGCTGATCTATTTTTGGAAAAGCACCGTAAAGTGGTAGGACCTGCCTTATGAAGGACAAGTGGGTAGGCATTTCAACTTATGTAGGTCTTCTAGACATTTTGCTGCAGTGTGTGTGTGTGTTTGTTATTTGTAGCTATGAATCAAAGTAGTTGGCATGCCATAAATACGTAAAAACAAGTATTGTTTGTGTTATCTAGGATTATGTGTATATATAGATATATATATTTAGAGAGAGAGAGGTATTATAGATAGATAATACAAGTAACTGTGTAATATGGGACTATAATGATAATGCTATCAAGGGGTTCTGGTGACATCTACAGATCATGAGGCCGAGTGGTTTATACATGTCACCTGAGCACCGAGATAGCCATATAGGACCATAATAAATGCATTACTCTTTATGTATTTTTTTATATTAAAGATTTGTAAATTGATTTTAGTGCTCCTTAGAAAGATTTAGAGCATTTGAGCATCATTTGTTTAGAATTCATTGTTTGCCTGAGACTGCAGAAACATCTGCCACTGTTTTGAGACATATGCTTTTGTTGGGGATAATGTGTTAATATTTAAAATGTATTTTATGTAACAATGTGTATTATTATAAATCAGATTTTAAATGCAAAGAACATTGTAAATAAATAAAAACACATTAAAAAATGCGATTTCCTTTTCTACTACATTGACACTATGGAGTAGGCTTAACAAGACATACATATAGGAAGAAAATAAAGTGCAGTATGGGACAGGGTTATGCGCTAAGTAATGTTTATTTTCACACACTGGGGAGGATTCATTTCGTTGATGCTTGCAACAAGGATGGGCCTGCAAGGGTGAGCTTGTCAGTTGTGCTAATTAATTGTTTAAAAGCAGCACTGTCATTGTGAAAGCTTTTTTTTATCAGCACTGAAAGATAAAATGCTGTATTTAACTTTTTTATTTGTTTAGGGAAGCTAAATATCGTGCAAATTAATTCAGCACTGTGAAATAACGGACTCAATTCACAGTTAGACCTCCTTTCTGCTTTTCTGTGAAATACGAGCTTTGAAACCATTGGTAAACATTCAATAAGAAAGCTTACCCATGTAATGTATATATCAAAATATATATATATATATATATGTATATATATATATATATATTCCCGCACTGAAAACCAAGAAAAGGTATTGTTTTTTTACCCTTTAATTAATATGATCGTTCGGGACTGTCGCCGGTAAACAGGAGAGGGCCTTGAACTCCCCCGTACTTGTGTGAGTGTAAGCAGCCGAAATGCTGCTGGGTCCAATGACCACCTTAATTCCATTGACGTGTATAGTAGCTGCAGTTTGCTTTTTTATTATTGAATTAAACTTTCAATACATTTTTTGAAACTATAGGTAATTCTATGTCTATCTATGAGCCAATTTATTGTTTGTGCAGTTGAGAAATGGCGAGAGAGGGTTTTCATTTGTATTCTATGCACCATCAGAATAATGTCTATCTGAACTCTGCCAGTGGTTATTGACACCCCTTAGAGGACGCATTACATCAGGGAGAATAAAGGCAATCCTTTCCATATGTCCTACGTTTAGTATTCCCTGCTTCTTGCTACAGATAACTGATGTGCACTTCAGACCAGTGACACTTTACACATGCGAGATCTCAGAGCTGAGAATGGCTATGTTAGCTTAGACATCTCCCTCTAAGATGCAGTACATGCTTTGCCCTGATTTCAGTAAAGTTTGTTATTTACAAGCAGCCCCCTTACCGATCTCCATGGACTGGGATCTGATGCTGGAGGCACTCAAGGCAATTGTACCCCCTATACCACAACGCACATAGGGCATACGTCCCCCTCCTCTAGGGTGCGGCTGAGATCGGCTCCCCCGCTCGGCACGGGGTCCTTCGTGGGGGGATGCACCCTTCTGTTTGGGACCTCAACAGGGAGACGACAGGTGGACATTGTTGAGCTTTGGGCCTGAAATAGCTTAACCGGGGGTAAGCCAGACGAGAGGCAGGTGGGGGGGAAGGTTTGACTGGGGTTGTTATAATGTTTTATACTGACATTGATTGACAACTCGCCTGTAATAGATTCATTGTAACATGCTGACGCTAAAATACCAATAACCCACACGGGTCGACACTTTTGTTCTGTAAGAAACTTGTATGCATAGAGATGATTATGTTAACCCGTTACCTGCTGAACCATGTATGTATCGACCATACTAATGCCTGCGGATAACGCAGCACTTTATAGAAATCAATAAAGTTTGTTTTAAAAAAACACAAGCTGCCCTTTTTATAGTCACGTTTCTTTCTCTGTTACTCGCTCTTCTGAAACTGTTTGCGCTGTCACCATGAAGGGAAGGTGCCCCTTTGGGGAAAAATTCTAAATTTACCCATTGGTGTGTGGAAACCTCAGTGAATAACAACAACAACACAAAAGAGATCCTTCCCCATTGAAGGTGGATATTCTTACATATTGTGCAAATAATCATTGCAGCTGGTTTAGCTACATCCCACTTCTCCTGCATGAATTATTTATTTACATTCACAAAACATCCCTCAAGAAAGGATGATGAATGGGACAAGTGTTGAGCTGGTGACAACCTAAAAGGCCACTATGGGAAATGCCTATTTACTTACAGCAGAAAGAGATTTCTCCTTGGCTGACAGACCTCCTTCTGTGTTAGATTTCTTGACCCGCCTATAACCCCTTTGTTTATAATGTGGGAACGTGTGATGGCTCATTTATACTTTCACACTGGCAGTTAGTATGCCCTTACCAGAACTGTCTTCCTTCTGGCAGTGTGCCATATGCCATTGGTGAAGGATTGGGAAACGGAGGATGCCAGAGCCAACCTGCTGTCTAAATGAGTGGAGATGGACCTCTCACCCAGCATCAGTAACCTTTATGATGCAGCAGCATAACTCAAGGGCATTTCATGCAGGGAGCCTGAAGAAGGGTACCTCGAAATCTCACAATCGAAAACTATTGTCTTCATCTCAGGAACACCTGAAAACTACATCACTCGGTGCCTGGGGCTCTGGATCAATGTAGCCTCTATATTCCCTCTACTCAGTTTTACTGGCAGCAAATTCAGTCAAGAGTTTACAAACTTAATCAGGGCCACAAGAAACCACTCAGATCCAAGGCATAATATTGGCATGACTAAAAGTGGATGCTGCCATTAAGTGCTACACTCGCAACTACTTTGAATGAATTAAAAAGACTTTTTGAGTGCAACAAATGCCAAATGGCATCAAGGCGCTAGTAGCAGTTAGCCTTAGGAAGGGAAGAAGAGCAAAGAAAGGTCCCACTGACTATCTATTAAAGAGTAAAAAGCCAGGTTTTCAAGGCCTTGCTAAATGAAGCGTGAGATTGAAGACTGGAGACAGAATAAGGAAGCAAGTTCCACTGCTTGGATGCGGCCACCGAAAAGGCTCTACCTCCCCATTTCGATTTTCTCTGCTAAGGAACAATTAGAAGATTTCTGTCTGAGGATCGCAGCGGTCTAGAGGGAATGTAGCGTTGAAACGAATTTCTGAGTTCTCCCAGACCAATGTTGTGCAGGGCTTTGTGAACTATACAAAGAGCCTTAAAGGTAATTTGTTTGTTCACGGGTAGCCTCAGAAATTGATTGAAATTTGGGGATATCAAGAATCAATCTGGCTGCAACATTCTGAACCATCTGCAGTTTAGCTAGTACAGTCTTATTAATATCCAGGTAGAAAGCATTAGAGTAATCCAATAAGTGCCAAAGCCACTTGTTTTCGTGCAGGAGGTGGAATAAAGGGAAACAAAGGGCTTTTAGTAGTCAGGGGTAGAGCAGATTTCAATGTAACACCTGATTTAAAAATCTGAGAGGATATGTGGGCTCATCACCAGACATCTCTGTATGGTTCATCTAAAGAGCTTGACACATGAACATATTTTGTGTCTGACAAAACTCTTGAGCAAAATATATCAGAGTAACAAATCATTGAGATAAAAAGGACAGTGAAATCAAGCCGAGCTCCAGGCTCTGATGGTATTCCAAGTGATGTAATAAAAAAAGCTCCATCGTGGTGGACAGAACTTTATTGCCCTTGCTTTCATTACATAGTCTTGGCCTTCTGCCATCATCCTTGAAGTTAAAAAATGTGAAAAGGTAGATTGGTCAGATTCTACATCATATCAATTGATGCTGTTTTTTCATAAGCCCAAAGGTTTTTGCCCACTTTTAACTGAGGTGAAGGATTGGGCAACCCAGAATAAAATAATCTCTTGATTAAAAAATGGATTCAGTTCTCGGATGAGCATATTAGATTAGGTGTTTGCATTGTGCTATCTGACTTGGAAGTCAACCGTATCAGGCAATGTGTTTGTCTGCTTTTTCGGCCACAGTCCGGCATTCAGCACTGTAGGTAAAGCATTATTTTAAAGCAAGTTGAAGGGATCACGAATATCCCAGGACTGTTATCTTTAATCAGGAAACTGCCCGGATCGACGTGGACCCAGGTTCAAATAGGTTGAGTTAGATCAATCTGAAAATTGACATCAAGCATTGCCATTAAGAACGGACTCAAGAACGTACCCTGCCACTGCTTCCTACTTGTTCCTTCATGATCGACTGAGGGTCTTGTAAAACCACAAAGTTGCCCTCCGAATATTGGTTCCATATTTAGCAACGTACTTCTCAACACCAACCATTTCATAATGCTCAATAGGACTTACAGCACCAACACAAACTATTATTAAAATATTCTGCTTCTATTAAACTGGGATGTAATGTCCAGAAAACTGAAGCATTCGTTTTTGGTAGTCTAAAACCCAAGCTTAAATGGTTCTTGGAAGCTGAACATTATTAAACCATCCATATTTATAAATATTTGGGTTTTTCATTTACAAGCTCTATCATGGATCACAATGGCTGGCTTTGCAAGAGTCAACTAACTGGATGGAATACTTCTAGTGGTAAAAGTTGTCCCTTTGACACTGTGTAAGCACTCAGCAATTTTGTTGTAGCCTTTAACTTTGACAAACTTGAAGGCAAGTACTCGAAGATAGTGCAATGACTACGACCTTTTTCGGTCATTCAGGGATTATAGTTCGAGTCTGGATTAGTCTTAGTTTCACAACACATGTTCAAACTCTATTTTATTTTAGAACCTATATAAACAAGCGCATCTGGCTGTAGGAGATGAGTGTTTCCTGGAAATGTGGAGTTATGGCTTAAGTTGGACCAAACCTTATCAGGCATATTTAAGAAAACTAGTCCATTTTTTAGAGGTACCGATTAATAAGAATCTCTTGAAAGAAACAGCATTCATAAACTCAGATGTAGATAATCTGAACTACGCTATGAGTATACAGTATCTAAATTTTAAATCTATATTGGTCATGTCCCATTACATTTATTTGTCCCAGATCCCTCCTACACACAAGCATTACTCAAATTGAGGTGATGGGTTCCTGTAGTTCCTTCATAAGCCAGGTGGCGCAGGATATCTTGGAATAATAATGAGCTTAATTCTGAAATTAATAGAATATTGTGTTTGGCCCATGTACTGCTTCTATCTCCTAATTTATTTAGGTTACATAAACTTATCGTATGCCCTCTATTCGAAAGTAAATTCAATTAGAATAGTACAAGCATTAATTAGCTTTATTTTGCTTTGGCTATTACTTAAGTTGGCATATTGGGGGGTAATTTTTCACGACAGTTATAAAGAACAGTTCATTTTGTTGAACTCAAGCTGTAGTGATTATCCAGATGATTTTTATATTATTAGTGGGTTTTAATATTTGTTCTATGCTCTTGCTGTTTATAAGGCCTGACAGTCCAATCACCTTGGTGTTGACTCAGTCAGTCTCGGGATTCTAAGATGGCTCTAAATGACCATCCAGTCAACTAACGCTGATGAGACAGGAGCACTAGAACGCTGACTGTTTTCACGAAATGACACATTCACCCTGCACACCAACCTCCATGGAACATACAGCATGATATAACGTACCAAAGTCAAGATAGCTGAATTGGAACAAATAATGTCCTCAAAGAGAAATCTATGCGCAGTAGTCTGTTTCAAGCCGCCTTTCGCCTGAAAAAAAGAATGCTTTATTAATATATCAGCAATGTTACCTTTATATTATACATTTCCCATTATGCCTATTACTGTACACAACTTTCCAAGTTTAGACACAGGAGCTAAAATGACTTAACCGAAAACATATACAAGCTTGTGATGCGCAAAGATAAGCAACTTAGGCATGTGCTGTATTTCCTGACAAGGTGCTCTTTCAATGACATCTAAAAGTACAATGTGTCCTGTCCTTCGACTCCCTTATAAATTATTAGCGCGGCCTTGAGTGCAGTGTTACTCATTTGAACAGTGCTGGGAATAAAGCCCCAAGGAAACACGTCCTCAACGTACTGCTAAATGCACGCGGTATCCTATCTCTTAAGAGTTCGTGTCCTCAGAAATGTCACTCGTCCCCAATTGTAAGTGCAGCCCTAATTGACTCCCTTATGTTGTTATAGAGTGATTATGACTCACATGAGAGGACTTGGAGTTCCTGGCTCCGAAAACAAACAGCTCCATCGATTCGGCAATCAATGCCACTGAGTTTGCCACCTCACTCCATATTGGCAGGATCTCATGTGACCGATTCATAAAACGACCAGTCATGTATGCGCCTAACATATGATCGCGTCTGTGCATTGTTAATTTAAAATATAGGGATGGGAAAGTTGTGAAATTCAGCATGTTTCTTGTGGAATACCTTTTGCTCTTTAAGGCCGATAGTCTTCTTTGAGACATTTTTCCTTCCTACACATCGCGCTGTCCTACCATTTATTGGCACTTGTATGTGGCCCCTACAGGTGTGGGCTTGATATGTACTGAAGTGTGGAAATTGCATTGGGAATTTTTTTAGATAACCTCAAACTTATTGTTTACTCGTCTGCTTTGCATTTCTGTCTGCCCACTTCTCAGGCCCTAGTCTGCTACGTGTACTACTACATATCTACCAAACTTACTAGTGAATAATTTACACAGGCACTGCCCTGAAACAGGTCCCATGATGCTTGTTTCCGGTCCAGGGCAGTGGCCGCTCCTCCGCTAGGACGGAGGAGCGTCGCCCCACTGCCTTGAAGCAGCAAAAGAAAGGATAAATAAAATGATAAGAACGTTATTATCATTTCATTTTGTCCTCCTGCTGCGGCAGCTTGCGTGAGGGAGCGGGGCGGGTCTGCAGAGTAAGGGAGGAGTGGCACAACCCTCCTAAGTGCGCAATGACTGTTGGATCGGCCCTCTCGGGCCGCCCAACACAGTCATGTGCGCTTACCCTGTTCTCCATGCAGGCTGCATTACAGCCTGCATGGAGAACATGCCCACCCCTCCAGCCGCTGGCTGAGCGCCGTGTCACGGTGCTCAGACCAGTCACAATGCTGCATTGCAGCGTTGTGATTGGCTGCGGGGAGCGTGGGAGCCATGGTGCTTTCTGTTATGATTTTTTTTCATGTGTCAGTTACCATTTTTTCCACTTAGGCATGGAAAAAACTGTGCGAATCTGACCCTGAATGTCTACAATGATTCATGCTGTGTTCTAATTCCTAGCCAGGTACTCCAGGTGGACAGTTGCTGCATCGCTGAAGGACATTGACCGTGCTGCCTTAATGCCATGGCCACACCAGGTCATTGTACTGACTATCAGAGGGCAACATGGACACAGGATGCAAAACATTTTATGTTGTTTAGTTCCTGTCACTAGTCTCTTAGGACTGTCCAAACACATGTGTTATGTTTATCAGTATGAAATCAACCCAGTGAAACAATTCTAAAGGTGATGCATGACCCACTGTTGTAATTTTTCATTTAATGCGCTGGAGCAAATCTATGTTCTGTGGAGAAGGCGCCTCATAAAGTATGCGTTGACCTGCAGACACTCCTGGTCCCAATGAGAGCAATCTTCACTTGCATTTTAGAAAGTTATTTGTGTGTGTCTGTGCATGCATATCTGGATGAGCTTCTTTCTGTGACCCACTGACCGGAGGATCTGTCGATTGATCAGCAGTATCTAAGACGGCCGCTGTGTAGAGTAGCCCCTTGGTGTGATCCAGTGAATGTGCATACATAGAATCGGGAGCACCATCTAACATGGCTGCGCTTAAGAGCCTTCCTTTGGTGAGATCCAGTGAATGCTTATTTCCAGAATACTCCACATTATCTAAAATGGCTGTGCCAAAGAAGAGCTAGTTGGAGTTATCCATTGTTACTCTCCTGAGGCTTGAGCCGGGAGAATTCGAGATAACTGCTTCTGCATTTTACATTTGTATTGCGATATTTTGCACATAGAAAGATTATTCTTTAAAACATACTATTTTTAAACTGTTGAATGTTTAGTGTTTAGTGAGACGGCACAGCGTATTTGCACATTTTTGTAAGCGGTGCTTACTTTTAAAAACTGGAACTTTTAATCAAATCCTCTTTTACCTTTCAGCTCATAGCAATCTGATTCATTGGGGTTGAGGATCGGTGGCACAGCTTGACTCGTGTTTGAGTCGGGCGGAGGCAGCCATCTTGGGAGGACGAGTGGTAGCAGACTAGGCTTTCCCTACCGCCAGGTACAAATTAAGACGCTGGCGCGAGCGCGCATTGTTACTCTCCTGAGGCTTGAGCGGGGGAATTTGAGAGAACTGCTTCTGCATTTTACATTTGTATTGCGATATTTTGCACATAGAAAGATTATTCTTTTAAATACTACTATTTTTAAACTGTTGAATTTTTAGTGTTTAGTGAGACGGCACAGCGTATTTGCACATTTTTGTAAGCAGTGCTTACTTTTAAAAACTGGAACTTTTAATCAAATCCTCTTTTACCTTTCTGCTCATAGCAATCTGATTCATTGGGGTTGAGGATCGGTGGCACAGCTTGACTCGTGTTTGAGTCGGGCGGAGGCAGCCATCTTGGGAGGACGAGTGGTAGCGGACTAGGTTTTCCCTGCCGCCAGGTACAAATTGATACGCTGGCGCGAGCGCGCATTGTTACTCTCCTGAGGCTTGAGCGGGGGAATTTGAGATAACTGCTTCTGCATTTTACATTTGTATTGCGATATTTTGCACACAGAAAGATTATTCTTTTAAATACTACTATTTTTAAACTGTTGAATGTTTAGTGTTTAGTGAGACGGCACAGCGTATTTGCACATTTTTGTAAGTGGTGCTTACTTTTAAAAACTGGAACTTTTAATCAAATCCTCTTTTACCTTTCTGCTCATAGCAATCTGATTCATTGGGGTTGAGGATCGGTGGCACAGCTTGAGTCGTGTTTGAGTCGGGCAGAGGCAGCCATCTTGGGAGGATGAGTGGTAGCGGACTAGGCTTTCCCTGCCGCCAGGTACAAATTGATACGCTGGCGCGAGCGCGCAGCGGACGAGCGCAGCGGGCGCGCCTAAGGCAAGCCCGTCTGCGCCCGTCCGCGCTCAGGCCGCGCGCAGTGCCAGAACCCCTGGTAGTTTGGTGCCAGGTAAGCCCCCCATTCTTGCATACTCCAAAAATACCCTGTTGGAACTGAACAGGGTGGATAGGGCTTCGGAATGTATATGTTTTTCTTTTGATTCAAAGCCGTTTGCTCCTCCAGGGGCCTGTCCCAATTGCAACACTACTCTTCCTGTTATCAGATATCAGCCTATTAGGTCCATTAATGATGAAAGGACAGTTGCAGCTGGGCATGGTACTCAAGTCTTAAAATGTATCTTGGTGAATGCCAGGTCCTTGGTTAAACATAGCATGGAGTGTGCAAGGCTCATAGAGGAAAACGAAATAAAGATGGCTTTCATTACAGAAGCTTGGACAGACGAGGCGTCCGGTCCAGATTTGGTGAAAGCTACCCCATCTGGTTTTCTCTGCCATGCATTGAACAGGCCAGTTAGGAAAGGGGGTGGATTGGCAGTAATATACCATAGCTCTATTAAAGCTGTATTCCTGCCCGTCTCAGCTACAGCCTGTGAGGCTTTGTCTTTTAATTTCAGCCTATCCGACCATCATACCTTTAAAGGTATTTTATTGTATAGACCACCAGGAGCTAGAAACTTGTTTGCTGCTCCTCTTGGTAATCTGCTGGAAGAGGGTCTTTGTTGTAACACCTATACCATCTTGGGAGACTTTAACTTTTATTTAGAGCTCTCTACTGACCCTGTCACAGCAATGCTGATGGACATGATGGATAGTGCTGATTTAAAGCAACTTGTTAGGGGACCGACTCATGTAGCAGGACATACCCTGGATGGTATTTTTTCAAACCACCCAGGCTTTGTCGTTTACAGGCATATTACCACTTGTGTGGTCCGACCACGCTGCTGCTGTCCAATTCGAACTAACCATTGCGGCACAGCATGCGAGGAGTAGCAATCCCAAAGGACTGATAGAGACTAGAGCCTGGAATTGAGTTGATGGGACTGCTCTACATGAGCTTCTAACTTCCACAGCAGGTCATTTACCGCAGGGGGTAGAGGAGGCGACCTCCATCTACACCAAGTGGCTTGCACAAGCGTGTGATAAAGTAGCTCCACTAAAAACTGTCTTCCCTAAAAGATCACATCCTTCTGCTCCATGGTTTACAGAGAAGGTGAGAAATCTAAAACGCATCTGTAAACGCCTCGAACGTAATTGGAGGAAAGGCTACAAGGAAGCAGAGAAGAAATTGTATAAAACTAGCCTTCAGATTTATAAACAAGCTATCTTCTCCGCAAAACAAAAATTCTATTCGACCCAAATTGATTTGGCAAAGAACTCGGCCAAAGAGCTCTTTAGAACTGTCTCCAGTCTTGCTTTCCCGAGCCCAGTTAATGTCCAATCTAGTCAGGAATTATGTGAGGAGATCGCCAAATTCTTC
This sequence comes from Calotriton arnoldi, assembly GCA_963921515.1. NCBI lineage: Eukaryota > Metazoa > Chordata > Amphibia > Caudata > Salamandridae > Calotriton > Calotriton arnoldi. Next base: position 754,045 of record CAWUFW010001624.1, on the reverse strand, counting down.
CTTAACAAAGTGGTGAGCATATTCTCAGTCTTCAGCGGATCAAATGATGCTGGACTGAACATGGCGAAGGATGTTTTTGAGCCTAAGAGGATCCCTCCTTTTGCCTTGGACAAATTTATGCCACTGACCGTACACAATACTCTTGAGCTCCTAATGGGAGCCAAATCGGGCTCACCTTTTGATCCATGCCCGGTGACGGTTGTAAAACTGGCCCCCGGTCCGATCGCTCTTTTTCTCACATCCATTTTTAATGGTATGTTTGAAACAGGACAGTTCCCCAAGCTTTGGAAGGTGGCCTCAATATTGCCCCTTCTGAAAAAGCCAAGCCTGGACTCTAAGGATCCCAACAACTTCCGCCCGATCTCTCATCTTCCTCTCCCTGCCAAAATGGTTGAGAAAATTATGAATCGTCAACTTGGTGCTTTTTTGGGGGAAGTCCAAGCATTGGATCCCTCCCAATATGGCTTTAGAGAGGGACACAGCACTGAGTCGGCACTCATCAAGGCCACGGAAGAGATCAGGGAAGCAGTGGATCAAGGAGGCAGGGCAGCTCTGATCCTATTGGATCTGTCCGCTGCATTTGATACGGTCCATCATGATATTCTGATAGACCGACTCAAGGACTGTGGGGTCCAGGGTAAAGCTTGGGATCTTCTCAAATCCTTTGTATCAGACAGAGGACAGATTGTATCCTTAGGTAAATTTCAGTCCAAACTCTTTGCACTGCCATGTGGTGTACTGCAGGGGTCATCACTGAGCCCCACACTCTTTAATGTGTATGTCTAGTCATTGGCTCCTGTTATCAGTGCATTCGGGTTTGGGATCACGTCCTACGCTGATGACACACAAATTGTGGTGTCTCTATTACCCGGCCAAGAGTTGGGAATAGATAAACGTTTTCAGGCCTGCATGGAATCGGTTGGGAGATGGATGGCAGACAATTGCCTAAAGCTGAATTCAGATAAAACCGAAGTAATGTTGTTCGGGAATGATCTTAACTTCTGGACTCCTAACTGGTGGCCTGCCTCCCTGGGGTCACTCCCTACACCCTCTAAAAAGGTGAAAAATTTGGGAATAATACTGGATGAGAAACTCTCCTTTGGGGCCCAAGTAAATGCAGTAGCTTCAACAACAGCGCATGTCCTGAGAACTGTTAAGAAGGTATTGCGGCTTCTACCTTTGGGGAGCCGGCAAACAGTGGTTACAGCATTGGTCTTGTCGAGGCTGGACTACTGTAACAGCCTCAATCTAAACATACAACAAAAACTCCTACATAAACTCCAGCTGCTACAAAATGCCGCGGCCAGATTACTTACGGGCACATCCAAGTTCTCCCCAATTTCCAAAGAGATTAAAAAAATTGCACTGGCTCCCGGTGAGGAACTGGGTGCATTTTAAATCTCTCTGTATGGTCTTTAAAGCACTTCAAGGCTTGGGACCAGATCATCTAAGACGCCAGTTTCAATGGTATAGACCGATAAGAACTCTTAGATCACTGGGAGCCAAACTGGTCGTAGTCCCACCGACAAAAAAAGCTCAGTGGGGTGGCAGAAGCTTCTCTTCATGCGCAGCAAAAGCCTGGAACGACTTGCCATTCCATCTGAGAAATGCCACCAATCTTCTAGCTTTCAGGAAAGGGTTGAAGACATGGCTTTTTGATAAATAAACTCTCTGTTTTTCTAGCTCTGCATTAGGGAGAAGTAACTAGCGCCAGGACACCTCTGGGTAATCGTGCGCTCTAAAAGTTTCCATACCATAACATCCAGTGAGTACATCTCTGTAGAATGGCCTACAGCATCTAATATGGCTGCTCTGTAGAGCATCATTTGGTGTGATCCAATGAGTGCATATCTGTAGAATAGCCAACATCATTTAAGATGGCTGTGCCAAAGACCAGCTAGTTGGCGTGATCCAGTGAAGGCATATCTAAAGAACGGCCAGGAGCATCCAACATGGCCACTTTGTATAGGAGTTCTTTGGTATGATCCAGGAAGTGGTGCTGTGTAGGTATGGTACCAAGGAGAGACACAGCTTGTCTGCCTTTCTTAATGGATTGTTGGGTATTGTTTACATACTATATTTAAGGGAAGCTGTGTGAAGTGGATACAAAATAGATGAAGTGTGAGTCTGGCTGAACAGAGTGTCAGAACCCGTTAGCAGAAGAAGAGATTGGTAGCTGTTCACGTGCTGTGTTGAGGGAGGTCAATGTCTGCCAAGCTGCTAGAGGGGGTAAATGGCACAGCCGGTCCATCAGAAGCAGGCTATATTGAGTTATATCGGCAGTGTAATAATACATAGGAATAATCCTTCCAATCCATGGACCAGTGCTTAACCTGAAGGTCACAACAGAGGCGGTCCGTGCAGGTAAGTGTGGTGGGGTGGGGCAGGGCGGGACGGGTGGAAGTCAACAGACGACGGAATAGGGAAAAATAAATAAATCCTATTCTGTCGACATCCCCCCTCCCCACCCCGCTTACCTGCACGGACTGCTGCTGGGTTACAAGTTTCATTCTTGATGGGTTCACTCAGCATCTAATATTTCATAAGTTGACTTAAAGACGGACATTGAAATGGGTGACAACACTTATAAGCATCTCACAATTATACTCTTAATAGCTGTGTTCGTGTACCTGATGAATTCACAAAGAAGTATTCTGCTCCTGTTGGTCCAAGTCCATCACTTAAATTTTTTTTGGCTGCACACCAAAATTCTCTGGTGGTTATGGATCTGCTCTGAAATGAGAAGAAACGCATTCTTGGGGCTAAGGTGCTGGCTGTAGAACCTGGATTCTAATTTCAGCTTTGGCACTTGGCCAAATATTATGTGATTCTCTGCAAATCATCTCATGTGCATAGGGGTTGTTGGATATGTTACATATAGTATAACACCTAAAAACAATTATATTGAATACAAAATACATAAAAACATGTACAGTGGTTATAATAGAAAAATAAGTGGAAAATCCAGTGACCCCCAAATCTTACTTTTTGTTTGTAATTTAGGTTAAAAAGAAGTTTTTTCAAAAGAAAATAATTCATGATAAAAAATATGTCAACAACCGTGTACTATAATAACAATGTTCTCTGTAAAGCGCGTCACTGCTCCATAGGGCTGCGCTTTAGCAAATTCCTAAAAATCTAAATACCTCAGTCGGAGCATCAGCTTTGCTGCACCTCGCCCCAGAATGCAACACTTGCAAGAACTGAAGACACAAATTTTCAAGCAACACCTAACAAAATGGCCACCACATGATGATGTCACTATATGTTCTCTTGGGGAAGCTCTCCGATGCGCTCTACTGAATGTACCAATTTAACATTGGTTTAAATAAAAATCCCCTTCTCTGATGCCAAATTGTGACATAAGCATTGTATTAGATCTAGGATAGAGCTGGGGGTCAGAGTCTTGCCTTGAAATAAATCTGTATAGAAAAATACATAGTTCATCCTAAGGCTTATGCAGAAAGTGGATAGGGTAGTGTGTGGTCTAGTGGCTACATGGAGCACTTTTATTTTAGATACTTCATATTATGCGGACCTAGTTCAGAAAAGGGATTTATGTTTTTCCATTTTTGTCCTAGCGGAAGAATTGTAATGTTTGGTATAGGCAGGGCCACTAAAATTATACGATTGTGCAGCTGCAGTGATTTTCGCATAAGTATAGATTTGCCGCATTTGTCACATAATTTATCATCTGCTGCATAATCTGCAGATTTTAACAAAAAAATGTTTCTAGCTCAAATGATTGAAAAGTTACTAAAAATGCAGTGACATGTTGCAGCGCACTGGAAGGCCCTTTGCAAAGCTGGGCTGGTCACCTTTCTGTTGCTTATTTCTATATTTGGGTGTTAAACTGCTACTAAAGAGGTGCAACCAATGCCGAGAGAGTGTTACCAAATTTAAAAATGACAAACTAATGAAGTAATACTCTTACAAAATGTGCTGCATTATGCCGCATGATTTGCCTTTTCTTGCCACACAATTTACTTAACCCTGTCACATAATTTGGCCCTCTCATGCCGCATAATTCCAGTGGCCCTGTGTGTAGGACATAAACCAGTGTGATATGAAGGGGTCTGGCTGGGTTTGGGTCTATACCTAAACCAGGATGTGATGGGATGGAGGGTAGGTAGGCACATGTAACTACAAGAGTACTAGCCTGCACCCGCCCGGTTTAGTTGATTTTACTATACACCTATTTGCAATTTGAAACACAGAGAATTAAGTGTCTTGCCTACAACTGTTGGTCAAGTGCCCATGCTAGAAAAGTAACCTAAGTCACCGGTTCCAATGGCTGCAACTTAGCCAGGAGAGCACAATTTCTCTCCCTCTAGACTGGAGAGCTGCGTTCCAATTCTAATTCCGGCTTTGCACTTAACTAAAAATGGAGTGAGTCTGACTAATCATTTTATGTCCCTGTGCCTCAAATTGTAAATATACAAAAGCTAGCTGTACATTGTGTTCTCTAATTTTGTCCCCATAGAGTTTTCCACCACCGCTCCTCCAAATTTACAATCCTGGGTTTTGTAATAGCATCTCATCCGGATCCGGCATTTGCTACTTTTTTTTTCTAGTCCATAAGAGTTTTACTCACATATTTTACTTCCTAGAATCGGGCAAATTCTCCCAAACTAAAACAAGGATTGGCAAAACCAGTAGGCCTGCATTATGTGACCGCACATGCAAACGTGCATGCAGAGATCAGCACATTAATGTCAAACATATTGCTTTTGCCAATGGTTTTTTCTCCAAGTAAGCAAAGTCACAAAGATAGACTGGTGTACATAGTATTCGTGCTGACCCCATTGTGGCGTTAGCATACTGTAATCTGTCAGTGATTATGCTTCCTTGACTTATTGTGGGGGTTGCAGTGTCAGGAATACTGACACATCCAATCAGTAGCGGCTGCTACTGCGGGCAGGTGGTGAGGCGGGAGGGGGGGAGCAACGAACAAATTAAAATGAACATACCTGGGTGCCACCGCCTCTCCTCTGTCGTCTTCATGTAGCAACAGGAAGCACACAGCCTCCCAGAATCCCCTGTCCAATCACAACGCTGCCTTACAGCGTCTGAGCGCCGTGGTTCGGCGCTCAGACAGGGGCTTGGAGGCTGGGCATGTTCCCCATCAGGCTGTGTAATGCAGCCTGGTGGGGAAGATGCAAAGTGTGCAGGATTGTTTGGTCGGCCCAAGAGGGCTGACCAAGCAGTCATGCGCACTTAAGGAGTGTGCTTAACACTCCTCCCCCTGCCCTGGCCAGCCCAGCCTTCCCCCGCCCCACCCCTCACTCAAGCAGGAAGGAAAATGAAAATGATAATAACGTTAGTTGTTTTCTTTTCTACACTGCTCACAGAGCAGTGGGGCGACGCTCCTCTGCCTTAGCGGAGGGGCCGACACTGCATCCAATATGCCTTCATCCTGTCAACCAGGGAGTAATCTTGTTCAGAGACTACTGGTAAATTCTACCTAGGAAACAGGTAGACTACAGCTGACAACAAACTTAGACGTGTATTCACATGCACCCTCTTACACTCCATTCCTGACAAAATCATTAAAAAAAGGCAGCTGCAGAGAAAAAATAACAATAAACTGCATTATGTATAAGACACATATACGTGATTTTAAAAAAAATTATGTGACAAATAAGCTTTTAAGATGTAAAATTGTCCCTCTTGCATTTCATGAAATTGCTCCTTAGAAGGTGAAAAGATACACCTAACAGTCTTTAGCACATTGCATGTGGTGAGAGGCAACCCTCCTCTGTGCATAATATATTATTTTAGACAAGTAGTGACAAAGGTTCTGGCAGATAACTACACTGTCAATCCAGACCTAAAAATGGGGAGTAATATGTACAGAGAATTGCATTAATGATTCCACAAGCTGTCCCATGGCACAGACCCATGACAAGAAGGCACTCTTGTCGGCTGATCTGAAAAGTGACACTGAAGCGAAAAATACATTTTTTGTGTATGTAAATTTCTATTTACTAGGAAAGCAAGGGAATGGAAATCGCTAGGCTGTGCTGTAAGAACTTATTTACTTCCAAGTAGGGAGTGCAATACTCCCATGTCAAAATGTATCCGGAGCCATGATTTAGCATACATCACCTCATGATCAAGATGCTCCTACTGTAATGACGTGTTGGCAAAGCCAATGTGTCTCGCCTTTTGACTTTGTCAATGTTTATTTGCCAATGCTGTTCAGCATCGGCAAAAAGAAACAAAATGGTCATTGCCAATACTGAACAGATTCTGCCAAAAAAAAAAAAAAGGCATGTGTGATGATGTAAATACGCACATGTGCCACTTATAGGTTTTGATGCTATGGCAACCCCAGTGTGATGACGTATAGGCATGGATATGTGGTAGCCTTTTCTAAATATGCAATTTTGGGTGACTATTTTTGAATAATAATGATTTTGATGATGAATTTAGTCGTAAATGATGAATCATTAATGTTGCACTTGCAACTATTTTTATTAGGTGTTTAGAAGTGCGCTTATTAATGTAGTTTGGGTGTGACATTTCTGCAGAGACCCCATTTTATTAATTTGGATATTGTTTTGGCGTTCTGCTCATCTTGCTACCGCTCATTACCCCTCCCAATCAATGTCCCCCTGCGTGTCTTTTTTCCCCACAGCATTCGCACAGGACACTGACGCAATTGCTTATTTTCCTTAGAGAGCATGTATTGTGAATGAACATTTCTTTGTGTATTAAATATAACAAACTGAAGGACACTTCCGCTGGAAGTTCCGATATAGGCTTGCTAGAAAATACTAGTGTATGAGCCTTTGAAAAATGTTTCATATTGTGTTGTACATCTCCAGACTGCGCTGCTGCTGCTGTGGAAGCTGATGGAATTTTACTTTTCCTTAGAAATGGATTAGTATTTTATATATTTGTAATGACATTCTTAATTCTGATTTGCCAAATAAGTCATGCCATGCTGAATGTGCAGTTTCAAGCTTATTATCTATTCATAAACAGTGTATAAAAACCCTTGGTTTTGGGGGTGAGCCAGATGATTTCCCTTTTCTATCGGGTCTCTGTCTGTTCCTCTTATGATTTTCTTGCCTATTGGGACTTGCAATAATTCTGATTTCTGACTATGTACTCTGTATTTGAGCCTTTGTGGCATATATTTAGCATTTCTCTGGAATGCCTATTTCGAGATTTTTATAATAAAACCCTTTAACTTTTTTATTGTTCTAGAACTTAGTTATTGAGTGATTCCAGTCACTATGTTTATAGCTCTGCTAAGCTAATTTGTGGGGCTGATGTTGAGGAGGGTGGTGACTCTTATCGAAAGATCAAGGGTGCCAGAGCGGAACAGATTGAGGTAAATTGTGGGGTGATCTAAATTGTGGGGTTTGCTAAAATATTGGGGATCTGCTCCCATTCATACATGGTGGCCATTTTTTTCATTAAGTAATGCGGAGACCCATCTAAGAGAAATAATTTTTAAAAAATCAAAAAATAAAATGTGCGCAAAAAGTAATTTACTGAAAGGAGCAGCTTGGTCACAAATTGTAACTTCAGGGTCCTTGTAAAAAGTTGCAAAATGTTTTTTAATAAGGATGAAGGGCAGGAGAACAATGAACAACTGGGGGCTGAGGGAGCAAGTAAACACTGCTGACAAGATCGTGAAAAAAGAGGACGAGAGAGTGGGCTTATATAAGACAAAAGGTAAGTGGGTATAGAGGGGAGCGGGAAAGAACAGATGAGCTGGAGGTTGGGTGAGCGTGGGGGCAGGGGTGTTAGGTGGAAGCAGAACACAGGAGAGGGTGGGAGACAGCAAAAAAACACATGCACTCTCTTGGTGTGCTAAAAGCCAAAACAAAAAGGAGATCCCATGAAAAGAGCAGCGGAAGAATACAAGCCATCCAATCAAAAGGATGGCAGAGAAGCTATGCTGCAGGGAGTGAGAAACAGAAGAAGGGGAAGGAAACCTGTTGAATAAGAAGCCAGCACATGAGATTGACAAGTAAGCCAACCAATGATAATCAACGGCCCGAACCAAAGCCCATTTTAAATATTGGTAGTGCCCTGATAGTTCTTTTCCTGATAGTTCTTTTTATAAGTGAAACCCATAAAGGTGCTTGGGTCAGTCAGTCACAAACTTTATTCAGCCAATCACTGGCCATTAAAGGGCAAATATTAAAAACTGTGCACAATTGGGTCAGTTTTATAAGAAATATGTAATTAACATTGACAAGGGAAGTTATATGAAAGTTTGCAATCCTAAAGATAGCAACAATCGGAATGTACGTCCATTAAATAGTTAATGAGAGGTGACCTTCCATTTTGCTACTGGTAATTTGCATTTTGGTGTTATACATTTTTATAAATTCAGAAAAAAGAATGAAATTAAAAAAGAAACGGGGAAAGAATAAAGAAAAAACAAGGAATGAAAAAAAAAGTCAAGAAATGAAGTAAAGAAAGTATGAAGGCCACAGTTTTGGAGTTTCTAAACGGTAAGGAATGAGTGCAACCTATCGATCTCTATGTGCCGTGCACCCAAATTGTCTTCAACCGTAAAACGGGAGCAGTACGAAGCGTGAAACATCTGCCCGAAGCACGCTATTAACACCGTTTATTTACTTTTCCATCTCACCGGAGTTTCCATCTCATCGTTAACGCTCGGCAGGAGACGACAACCAGGCTGGGCGGTTGCTATGTATGTTCACTACCGACTGATAAGGGTAAGAAGCGGCCATTCTCAGAATGAATGCCCTGTTAATCACACCCTCGTTCCCCAAAACAGGCCTCTGCGTGTCCCGGCGCAGGGCGATCGATCGCTCGCCGTTTGATCGGCCGCGCCTGAAAGGCTCCGGGATTTGAAACGATTAACACAAAGGAACCCGCCCGTAAATACATCACGGCGAAGTCTCGCTTCTTCCCAGAACCACGAACAATAATAACCTCGCCTGGCTGAGTGCGTATTAACCGGCTCTTCGGGCCCTGTATATTATTTCACTGCGCTAATGAGATTAAAATCATTTTGTGTCATGCGTGAAGGATGTATTCTACAGCGGAGAGGGCGCGCGCGGGGCTTGCGCGGCCGGCTCCATGGTTACCGGTGACATCATGCGGCGGGCTGCTCTTCGCGGTAAATGAGCCTGGCCGGAGATGGCCCGCGCTCAGCTCGTGCCGTCACGTCGCCGTGGCAACGGATGCTGCAGCTAAAAGTTGCCAGTATCCATAGCATGATGCTGGCTGCTCGTACAGAAATAGCTGCCGTCTGCTGCCTACTACCCCTACACGACGGAGCTGTCATGTCTGTACCCTGTTCATATCGTGAATTTCGAGTGCGGTTTGTGTGCAGTAATACCAGAACGATTCCAGGTTTTGGAAGATTTAACATGTTATCATATACTTGTATTGGATAGAGAATTGGCCCGGACACCAAAATAAAAGTGCCCCCCAATTAGTGAATCGGATAGATTAAAAGTGGCCTATGTGTGCAAATTGGGAAACAACCTTTACTACGCATGCATTACATCGCATGCCATTAGATCGCAGTCTTTACAACGCAAGTCGTTACAACGACTTGCGTTGGAGGGCGCTATAGGACAAGGAATAGTTTAATTTACTATCCAACACCTTCCCTACTGTACGTAGGCTGGAGTTGGAATAGTAAATTAAACTACTCCTAAATCCAGCGCCCTCCAACGAAAGTCGTTGTAACGACTTGCGTGGTAAAAAGCGCGATCTAATAGCATGCGATGTGAATGCATGCGTTGTATCATCATACATTCGTGCAAATTATTGCATTTTTGAACTTGAAAAGCCACATTTTATAATTGTTTTGAAAGGTATGGAAGACTGCGTGGATTTGGGCTTGCCGCAGGGAGTGTTTCTTTTAATATGAAGGAAATCAACAGTAACAACTGGCCCAGCAAGCCATAAACCAGGACCACAAGCAGCCAAAAATCCGGCACACACACCAGCCTCCTGTGCACTACCTGATTGTCCTACCATGTTGATAGCAATTGAATGACGTGTGCGGTCGATTTTGTTTAATTGGTAGCGGATTACAACAGATACAGCATTTTATGCTACATAGCCACAAATACAGAAACACATGGTAGGTCTAGGAAGCTCGGATCCGTGCCACACTTTTAAGATAACATCTTCCTGTGAAAGATTTCCATTTAGATGAACTCTATTTAAATTCATCTTTTGTAGCTATCATGAAAGTCTTGCCTAGCTCTGGCTGTCCTGGCCAACCTTGGGCACCTTTGCTCTAATGGTTTGCACCACGATCACCGCAAAATCAATCACCTCTGGATGCTGCTCTGTTTTAATTTAGTCAGTTGGCATGGTGGCATTATGGTGAATGGTCAAAAGTTCAGGAGATAAAAAATGGTTGCATTGCTGAGGTTGATATGCATGATGCAAGAGCCCTAGTTCTAAGCACTTGATCATCCGTGGGGAAAGAGGAGTTTCTATCAATAATGCAGCAGGTGCAGTGGCACCGGGGCAGAGGGGTTTGAAGGTACCTCTGACCGTAATTATTTCTGTATTTCACTAAGCAGCAGAGGGAGGACCAATTTCAATGTTTGCATTAGGCCCACTTCATCTTTGCTACACCACTGCGTGGACTACCTCGCTACTCTTTGTTTCCTTCCTTGAAATAGTTCTTAACTTTGCCATGTTTAATCAAGTCTGCTTCAGAACGCACCAGCGTCTTCCGACTGGCACTGGCAGGCTGTGTTCACAGCAGAGCTTTCTGCAAATCCCCTAGCAGAAGTGACAGTTTGTCAAACCATACCATACCTGGCAAGTGAAACACATTTGCCGTTATAGGCCCAAAATAGCATCACCTGCCGGAGTTGGTATAGGTGGCTACATAGTATTGTCTTTTCCTGGAATAAGTGCTCTTCACTGTCTGCCCCCTCCTAGTCTCTCACAGCATATCTCACGATTTACCCCTAACAACTCACAGTGGCGGCTGCTACAGAACGAGGGGGTGGGGTTGAAAAAATTAAAAAGTATCACTTACCTGTGAACGGCCGCCGCCTCTCCTCCGTCCTCTTCTCTTCTTGACTCCCGGCAGCACAGAAGCACACAGGCTCCCGGACTCCCCTAAGCCAATCACGACGCTGTTGTCACTAGCATGACAGCAATGTCGTGATTGGTCTGAGCAGTCTGTTTGGCCACTTAGGCAGTGCCTGGGACAGTTCTTCACCCGGCTCTGCAACACAGCCAGGTGGAGAAATGCTAAGTGTGCACTTGTCTGTTTGGCCGCCTCAAGACGGCCGGCCAGTCTGTCATGCACACTTATGTTGCACCGACCCTGTGACCCCAGCCCTGCCCTAACCTGGCCCCGTAGCCAGTACTAAAAGTAAAATAATAATAACATTGTGTTATTATTATTTTATTTTTCCTTTTTTACACTGCTCAGAGAGCAGTGGGGCGACGCTCCACCTTAGCAGAGGAGCCGCCGCGGACAACTCGCTCTTTTTTTTTTAACCATCTTTATTGAGGTCTTAAGGAGTACGGTACAATAGGCGCCATCTTCAAACAAATGTACAACAGTAGTATTGCCAGTATGGTGTAACGTGACTCAGTACATACAAACAGTTGCACATCATGCCATGGCAGTTCAAATTTAACAGCACAGCTGAACCAAACCATGAACCTCGAAGAAAGCATGAATGTCATACGGTGCGTAGTGGTGTCATGTTGTCGCGTAGTGGTGTCATGTTGTCTGCTTGCTGCCCCTCCAAGGTAACCCTAATAACTTGCTCTTCTCACTGTCTGAGTACCATCTATCCAACGTGTGTGTGTGTGTGTGTGACTTTGTATGTGATACAGTTGGTCTTGTAGTTCAAGTTCAAAGTATTGATTATTTCCGAGATATATAATCTTAGAGAAAGATAAAAACATGTTTTCCAGTATCAAATCTCCATACAAACAAGGCAATGAGCCTTTTGATTTACCCTTAACCTCAAATTTCACCACAGTGGCTCTTTATATCCTAAATATAAGACAAACATGTGTACCACATTCAATACATAATGGGGTACAGTTACAAATTTACAGACACAAACATTAGGCAATATCCATAAGGAAAGATCCCTTCGTCCCCTAAACCTTCAAACGAACGCATCACAGACTTTTAGGACACAGATAGTTTCTATCGTTACCTTTACTTCCTATCCACAATTCTTTGACTCAGAACTCTTTTTATTTTACCCATTGACAGCATGCCTTTGAATTGGAGAAGATCAACGCCTAGGGCTGAGGTAGGAGCCAAATAAAAAATTTTGCTTAAGAAAACATTGGCCTGATTCTGTGCATTCCTTATGTAAGTAAAAAAATTCAGCCAATAACTGAGAGTTTATCAGCGCCCTTGCTCCTGCTTATCAATCTCAGAAGCCGTAAGGCAAGTGATTGCACCAGTAAGTCCCAAAAAGGCAAAGCCAGTCTTAAACTTAGGGGCTGTATCATAGAGTTGGCTGATAATGGCAAGAGTCATTTTAAACACAGGCCAAGTTTACTCTGGAGTCGGGAGCCATTAATTCTGCACCGGAGAGAGCCTGAGCAATTCGTTTCCCTATAATGGCATTTTTAAATGGTTCTACAGAGAGAATGCCAAATTGTGTGTCAAACCTTTTAACAGAATTAGTGGTGGAAAGTAAATACATTTTTAATACGGATAGATGCTTTTTCAAAGCTGTCTGCCAAGTGAAGATCAAGATATTTGTAGACACTGAGCTGTTCTAAAAAACATCATTAAGAAATCAGGCAAACGTCTTTGCTTGATTAGAAAATATCAGCGTCTTATTCTTCTCTATGTTGATAATTGATTTGTTGACACAACAGCATTCACCAAGGGATTTGATTTTTCTCATAAACCCACAGGGGTGTAGTCTATAAGGACTAGATCATCTCCATACATAAGACACGGTATATGGACCTCACCCATTTTCGGAGAGAATGACTTTATCTTCACTAAGAAACTAGGAAGATCTGAAACAAAGTGGCTAAAAGAGTAGGAGTGCTAAAATACTCCCCTGCCATAAGATGTTTTCTACTGTAATTTTTTTCAGATAAAATTGCTGTTCAAATCCATCTGCACCCAATTTCAAGAATGCAACTATTGAATCATTAATAGCTAGTCTTGACTCCATAGTAAGTTAAAATCGACCAATTCAGAAACGGCCTGGAAATCCACAAAGAAGCAGCATAATTATCCAGCTGTTACTATTGATCGCCTGGCTACCAACCAGAGTAGCACACAATGGTCAGTCGTAAATACATTTTTACTTTTCTTGGTATGATACTAAACCCCCACCTTTTAAGACGTAGACAGGTTTTCGCATAATTCTTAGCCATAAAATCAATTTATAATTTCCTGGCTTACGCCGACTACCTTTTTATGAATCAGCTTGATGACAGTGTCACAACAAGAATTGGGGTCACCCTGTAGGTTGCACCCCATTTGAAAAAGGACTTTGTATTCCGGCCCACTAAAGGGGATCAGCCTTATTTGATCTTGAAGATGATGTGGGGTAGAGGGCGAATCAGGGTAGGTCCTTGAGTGTTTGTGCGGTTCAACTTCTTCAGTCCTCTGATGAGACGTGATGCAGGGTGTAAGATGCCTTACTTTGGGGTCAGTGTGGCATCAGGGAGACCAAGGAGCTGGGCGCTGCCTTCGTTCAGGTGCCAAAGGGCAACGCCTTGGATAGTTTAAGAGTGGGAATGTGTAATTTTCTTCAGGCGTTCCAGCTGATACCATGCAATGTTGTTTTTCTCATCAGTGTGTTCTTGGAAAGTTAGGTGAAGGGTGAATCCAAGACATTTTGCACTATATGTCAGCTGTGGGGAAACCTCCCAGGTCCATCATAGCTGCCAAGGTTTCAGATTGCTATGTGTGACATTTTCATAATTCCAGTGTACTTGTGAGTGACATTTCAACGACTATGAGTGACACTTTCTCGCGAGCAAAATCAAGCAATGAAGACGAGGGAAACATATAAATATCAGAAATTACACCCATTTGAGCAACAAGAAACAGAAAATCTGAAAACTGCTGCAAAGCACGAGAAATGAAAGGGGTGACTGCAGTTCTCAGTAACAGAGGGCAGAAACTGCAGCTGCTCAGAAGATGATCTTATTAATCTGATCATTCATGACCACACAGTATCCTAAAAAGCAAATTTTATAGCATAGCAAGTGCAGCTAGGAGATTATACTGTCTCTCGGTCTTAAGCACGTACTCATAGCTGGCAGGTTTTCTGACTTCTTATGTGTCACATTTTCATGATTTCACTGTACATATGAGTGACATTCAATGGCAACATGTGACATCATGTGTAACACTTAGAGTGACATTTCCGCAAGTCAAATCAAGCAATGAAGTGCAATGACAGAAATAAATATCCGAAATTACACACTTTCAAGTAACGAGAAGTTTAAAAAAGATATTGAAACTACTATAAAATACCTGAAAGGGAAGTTCACTAACCTACTGCCCCTTTCTAAGATGATCGTACTGTCATCTGTCAGGGGCTCAGTGCTGCAGAGAGTGGTGGCCTCTAACTGCCGCCTCAATACTGGTGCTCACTTAGGATTGCCACTTTTGGCAGAAAAAATACCGGCCACCATTCCAGGTTTTAACAGTTTGCTAAGGCCTGGACTTCATTTTTAAGGGAACTTTATATGAAATTGTCCGTATTCATTTTTGAAATGCACTTTCTGTCGTTGTTTACATTATCAGTCAGGGGTCCTTAGGGCAGCTTGGGAACACATTTTATAATGTTTTCATATCATATGCACTGTTTAAAGTATGTACAAATATGGGTAAAATACCTTTTGTATCTGCCAGGATATTAAAACGCTTACTGTACTGGAGTCACGCTTCTAGTGCTGTTTTCTCTGATAATTTAGCTGAATGTTGTTGGTGCTGGAGTGGTAGTAGGTAGGCGGAAGCAGTGGTTATCCTTACTGGGGCTCAGTGCTGCATTCATTACACTCGACTGCTTTCCTTTAACTTAGGCATCAATGCTGGTGCTCACTACACCGGACAGGCTGAGGCAGGAAATTGAAAATCGGACCCATGCACTAGTTGGACATGTGTGTTGCTGGCCCGGCGGAACAATTAGATCATGATGCCATTTAGCCAGTGAATGCCGACAGGGCCCCCTGGCTCCTACCCTGGCATTTGCAATCCGGGGCGGAGGTGACTCCGCAGCGCCCGAGGCCACTCAGGCGCCATGCTGCTGAGTGATGCTGCCCGCGTCCAACACCGGTAAAATATGCGCAGCACTGCACACTGAGTTAATTCATGCGCCGGGACGCGGACAGGACATTGACTCAGTCTGCTTGCCGGCGCGCGGCACGCCAATCTCCAGTCGAGTCCCCGCTTAAGTTCCTACCAATCCGACCTCACTTCCCTCCACAACCAGGACGTGAGGTCACATCCCCCGTGGCGCCACAGCCAGTACGCAACCACTGCTGAGGGCAGGCCCTGCCCGCCGCGGGTTACGGTGTCTGAATGGGCACAGGACTGCCACTCGGCCGGGTGACGTCAGGCCTGGCAGTACTGAGTGACTCAGCCGCGCCGCGGGCAGGAATTCCAGCAGGGCTATTAAGATACATTGTAGCAGCAGCAGTGAGTGCACAAGATCATTAACTCTAGCAGGTGTCACAGGCCGGCGCGCGTTAGCAGTCTGGCGTAGCCAGTTACTTCAGCGCTGGTACAGCAGAGAGACAGTGCCATTAAAATGCGTGACAATGCATTTCAGTGCGGTGACGCGGAACACCACACTGAAATGCGTTAGAGTCACGTCTAATGCGTGATACTTGGCAGGCCTGCCGCAGCGCCCAAGGCCACTCAGGCGCCATGCTGCTGAGTGATGCTGCCCGCGTCCAACACCGGTAAAATATGCGCAGCACCGCACACTGAGTTAATTCATGCACCGGGACGCGGACAGGACAGTGACTGTCTGCCCGCCGGCGCGCGGCCGCCAATCTCCAGTCGAGTCCCCGCTTAAGTTCCTACCAATCCGACCTCACTTCCCTCCACAACCAGGACGTGAGGTCACATCCCCCCGCGGCGCCACAGCCAGTACGCAACTACTGCTGAGGGAAGGCCCCACCCGCCGCGGGTTACGGTGTCTGAATGGGCACAGGACTGCCACTCGGCCGGGTGACGTCAGGCCTGGCAGTACTGAGTGACTCAGCCACGCGCAGGAATTTCAGCAGGGCTATTAAGATACATTGTAGCAGCAGCAGTGAGTGCACAAGATCATTAACTCTAGCAGGTGTCACAGGCCGGCGCGCGCTAGCAGTCTGGCGTAGCCAGTTACTTCAGCGCTGGTACAGCAGAGAGACAGTGCCATTAAAATGCGTGACAATGCATTTCAGTGCGGTGATGCGGAACACCACACTGAAATGCGTTAGAGTCACGTCTATTGCGTGATACTGGGCAGGCCTGATCCATATACCATCAGTCTTGTATATGTGTTTGTTGCTGATGGCGAATTAGAGAAATTCCGTCTATGTCAAGTTGAGTCTTAGTTGGACGCTGGGCATCCAGTTCTGAATGAGTTTGAGACAGTCTGTATGTTGCTGAATGTCATAAACACAGGTAGCATCTCTGTATGGCAAGTTTCAGTTCTGCTGTACGTCAGTACTTTTCCAAGATATTCCATGTAGACGTTGAAGATGAAGGGAGGTGGAACAGAACAGTATAGCACTCGGTTGCAGATATGGTCTGTTTGGAATCTAGAGGTTCCCATCTGGATGACTTGGTGGTGGTGGTTGGACAGGTTGAAGGTGAGCCACTGCATGGCCATTTTGGAGAAGCCTAGGCTTGTTTCCAATGTGTGGGTAGCTTTGTAATGCACTGTACATGCACTGCTGCCTAGCACACATTAATATGCAGTAGATCCTTACAAGAATTCCTCACTCCACGGTGAACGCATTCCTGTAAGTGCATTTTTGTCACTGAAGTAAGCACCATTACCAAAGTAAGTTATCTCTCTAAATAATCAGTGTTGTCCTACCCTATACATTTAATAGGATGAGCACTTTCCGGACTGCCCATGAACACCTTCCCACACAATTCAATCATTTTACACTGCTCCCAGTCCTACCTGAGTTCTCTTTGTCAAATGAGAGATAAAAAGGGTGACTGTTGTCTCAGTGCCTACAAAATATGGAGTCCTGATGGTTGACCTGGGCACTAGAGTCCTAAGGGTCCACCTGTCAACCTGCAGCTCTGAAACTGAGCAAGGGAGTTTAGATGAAAGAAACACAGTTGATGCTCCTGAAAAACTCAGCCTTTTTCAGGATAAGCAAATGGAGGGGCCGGGTAGCAATCTAAATAAAGAGCCACCACGGGGACCATCTACATGATGGCATCTTCAGGGTCACTGACACAGATAGAGCCCCTGGCCTAGAAGCTCCTGGCCTCCATGGCTCATCTCTTCATTCACAATTCCTGCCTGGCTCATTTCCAACTCACAACAGACAAAGCACTCTCCTTCACCTCAACACCAGCAATAACATTTCAGTCATAACATCTCTAGGTGGTTGGGCTCTAGCGGACACTGGAACCTTCTGTATCCAAAACATGTATGCACATGTTGTACAACAAAACAATAACACCCTGGTAAAATGAACTCCCAATCGGTAAATAAAGCAAGTGTTGCCTTGAACACTGCTCAGAATGAGAAAAGGCAGGGACACACTGGGTCCAGTTTATTGACTTCACCACTTCTAAACAACTGTCCTAGATACACACGTACATTATCAAGATAGCCCCTATATTAAGTGAAAGGCCATACTCCGAGTTGGGAGACATCCGAGATGTAGAGGTGACTGAGGCCCCATTTTGTCATTATGCTAGCATGTGTAGCTTTATCCCTTGTAACCTGGGAGTGATGTTCACTGCTATGTGACTGTTAGGGAACTGGTGCTTGTCATGCCGGGAGGTCGTGTGGGATGGTGGGGGTGGGAGAGACCACATACAATTTGTTAGGTTTTCATATGGCCTCTTTTCTCATAGTTTTTTTTAAATCTGAAAAAAATATTGAAGTTAAATAATAGGTCAGAAAGTAAATTTTCAGAAATTGAATTTATAGACCCCCTGATTACTTGAACTTTTAAGATATTTTTAGGGATGTTTTGCTGACAAATTCACTAATTTACCACCATTTTCCCAAAAATATTATAGGGACTGTGATCATGCAACACTCCTCACTCCTGGGGAGGGTCTGGCTTAGTTGGCTCACCATAAAAGTAGAGGGATATTTGAGGAGTGCCCTTTCAGAGCCTGTGAGGGTTTAGCAAATTGACTAAATGTGAAAATGTTCTGAAAAATGCACTGTTTGATCTTCCCTTTTTCAAAGTTTTCTCAGAAACGTCCCTTTAGACAGCCAGGCTTGCTTACTACTCTTGCTTGCTGTAATTTAGAACTGGTTTTACGCCCCACATAAGATCAGCTGACACTACTGAAGATAACCAGTTAAGAGACCTCAGGAAGAGAGACAGCAGACCAACTCAAAGGTGGGGGAGGAAGTGTAGAGTAAACTCCACCTAAAAACAGGTTTCAAATTGCTGTAGTACAGAGTAGAGGCTCACAGTGGCAACAGTTGTATTGTAGTGCAAACAGAGGAAATGTCAGGCCTGTGGTACGCAAAGCCAAACCTACAAGATAAAGAGGCAACAATGCGGCAACAGACACAGTGAGCAGCATAGCAGGGTGTCCGAGTATTATACAATACGAAACAAAATGCATAGGAAAAGATTAAATAGCGGCAATATAAAATCATATAAGGTCACACCTGCAATAGAGTTACAATGCATCGAGCAGTCTGGACAGGTAATGTCACAGGATAATCTGCCAGAAATCTAACAAGAATAGAAACATAAGTTGACCTTGATAAGTGTAGCGTGCGCGAGTCTAGTAGGGCTAAAGATAGAGTAGCTGCTGCTGCGAGAATAGTAGCATGAAGGCAGGGAGGTGGGAGTGTCAAGCAACAAGGACGCACTCTAAGGGGTTTAGTGCACGACTTGCCGCTCCGAGAGATCAACGAAGCAGCTTTGATAGACAAGGTGTCAGAAGCTCTAGAGTCCGATAAAGATGTATAGGATGACCGAAGATTAGACCCGCCCAAGGAGTAGGGGACCAAAAAGCAGGGGGCTGTAATTAACAAGATACGTTGAAGTTAGATAATTAGACATCCAAATGCAGATGTTTCCCAAGGTGCAGATTCTTTACGAGACATTTAAAGATCTGGAAAGAGGCAGTACTCGTGATGTGAAGAGGGAAAGAATTCTAGATTCTAATAACACTGTCACAAAAGAATCTGTGAAGAGTAATCATCTTCTTGAAGGGAAAACTGTGATCCTGAGCACACGCTATTTTCTTTAACAAGTTATGGTGTTATTCTATCATTCGGGTTGATTTCGTCTCCATGCGTGTCTCCGGTTCACAGGGAGACACGCATGGAGACGAAATCAACCCGAAGCGCACTCGCTGCAAGATCGCAAACCCCGAGACACTGAACTGGGGTACATACTCACGAAGGATATCGCATTTAGAAATCAATGAGGACCAGATTGGATTGTTAGGCACACAGCAACCGACAATATTATTGGAATTTCGGAACCGGGACGAATTATGAATTACAGCCGGGACGGAAGTAGAACCGGCAGGGAGAAGAGGATATATTCAATCCACCTGCTCTACAGCCCTGAGGAAGTCATTTGGGAAATCACCCACGACGAAACACGTGTTGGCTGGGCAATCTAACGGAATAATAAAGAACGAAAGAATATTCTACGAAGTTTATTGATCACAGGAATTTGTGTCTTATCTATATGTATGATATGATATCAAAATGAGAGAATAACACCATAACTTGTTAAAGAAAATAGCGTGTGCTCAGGATCACAGTTTTGTCTACAGTGGACCTCATCTAGGGTCCCCGATTGAGGATTCAGGGAGTTAGTTTCCCTCACCTTTGTACCACACAGATAGTTCATACGAGATTAGCGCACAATTGGGAGACGCCGTTTCCACACTTAGAAAACACCCCGAGGGTCTGTCTATCTTCTTGAAGGGGATGGGGCACAGAGAGATAGTTTTGAGGTTCAGCGCTTTGTATGTGAGATATGCAGTGCATGGATCAACGTGTTTCCAGTGGGAGCCATTTGAGGCAGGTAATAGCGTTAATGTGATAGTATTTCTTTAGTGTCGGGAGGATCCTGACAGCTGTCTGAAGAACAGCTTAGTGGAGCAGGTCTGTTTTTCGAAAAGGCTAGTTAGGAGAGCAAGTCCATAGTCAAGTCAAGAGATTACCATCACCAAAACTGTCAATTTCAGATTCTGAGAGGAGGGAATGTATTTTTTTAATTCTTGAGTTTGTGAAGTTAGAGTTAGACAGACTTGGCCATACTGTGGATGCGCATCCTTAGCTTTGGATTTTCATCAAGAAAGAAAATCAGGGATTTTTTAGTGGTAGAAACATTGGGAATAATTTCCTCTGACGTTCGAATTTCAAGCCAGAAAAGTTTGGTAGCTGGGTTGGAATATGGGAAAAGGAGCCACAATTCCATGTTTAAAACGTCACATTTTAGGTGCTTTTATGCTATGTTTTGTGTTTAGAATTCAGGGAAGATGTGTGCTTTGATAGGGAATCAGGAGAGTATTATTTAGGGTATAGCTGGGTGTCAGTGCATTGAAGTTTCCCAGTGGTCCAGCATTCGATTGGAAAGGGTGGGTGCTAAGATGAAAACCCTCATGGACAAGATAAGAGCCAGGCCTGGGCACATAGATGCAGTCACTAATTCTCCGCCATTTTGAGCACTTTGATAGATATGAATAAAACCATTTCATGACAGTTCTGTCTGGGCCCTATTTAATTATTGAGAGTATTCAGAAGAATTCAATGGTCAAGGGTTTCGAATGCTCCAGTTAGATGTAATAAGATACGAAGAAAAGGAAAGTCTTAATCAAAGGTGTATATGATTTCACCAATCTTCATTTATGTCACAGATGCCATTCTGTGGCCTACCTTGAAACCAGATTGAAATGTTCCAGGGAAGTCATTTTCCTGGATGTGCTTAATTAGTTGGATGGATACACATTTCCCAGTGACCTTAACAAAGAAAAGAGACCAGAGATATGGTGGTAATTCTCAAATCTAGAGAGATCAAGGTTAGATCTTTATTGAGTTTTACACATACCACAAATAAACAGCAGCTAAACAAAATGTGCAACCTGACCTCCCACAGTGTGGGGGAAGCTATAGAGTTTTTGATTAACAACCCCAACATCCACCCCAAAAGACCCACCCCACGTCCCACCCCTCCTCCCTCCCCCTACCTTTGAGCTTATCCACACTGGTTATGCTGCGCCTTAAGGGGTCTCCTGCACCTGTCCAATAAGGCGCAGCAACCTCAAATATTTAGGGCAGGTAATTTCGTTGAACTCAGAAGATAGCAGCGATAAAAAGGGTTCCCACAGCTCGGGGAATGAGGCGCTCTTATTAGCAAGAGAGAGGGAGATCCTCTCCATGCCGAGAGTGTACCACATGCGATGCAGCCATCCCGTGTGTGTAGGTTGGCGGGTGGAACCCCAGTGTGTGAAAATATTTTGAAGGGACGCCCCCAAGGCTAGTGCAATTTGGCGGCCCTTACGTGATTTGAGAGGGAACATGAGGGCGTTCGGTAAACCCAGGAGAATATATGCTGGGAATCGGGGCAGTTCTGTGTCGAAATGAGTATCTATATCCCGTAATACCTGCGTCCAGTAGGACTGCAACTGAGGACAATCCCACAGAACGTGGGTCAGGGTGCCTGGTGAACCGCACCCTTGCCAACATTGAGGATCTTTTGATGGGTTGCATTTGTGGAGACGGACAGGAGTGTAATACCAGTACGTTGCTATTTTGGTGGCTGTTTCTACACTGGCCACATTGCGTGCGGTGTGTTTAGCCCTACAGTAAATGTCCTCCCATTCACGCTGAGTGAGGGTTCGTTCTAGTTCTAGTTCCCATTTCTTTTGACTCAGTGTTTTATGAGGGGTTGGGGCCTGTCTGATTAAGCAGTATAGCTGCGATATAAGATGAGCGTCGTCTAACTTAGATAGTAACCACTTTTCAAAAGCAGTGAGACGACGCTGCGCCAGTGAGCGGACGTCTGGGTGCATGACCCAGTGCCTTATCTGCTGATACTGAAGGCGTTCTGATTCAGGGAGACCCTGCTGACTACGGCGGTCCTCAAAAGAAAGTGGGCTTCTCTCATCGAAGAAGTGCCCAATTGATCTACTTCCCTCCCTTGTCCACCGTGTGAAGGCCTTTGCGTCCATCCCCGGGGAGAAGGAGGTATTTTCGACAATGGGCGTCAGAGGGGACGGAAAGGTAGTAAGGTTCCTTTTGGCCGCTATTTTGTCCCAGGCTTTAAGAGGGACTCTCGTTACACACGAGAGGTAGAGATTCCTAGGTCTGGCTGCTTTTGTCAAAAAAGGTGTTTGCCATAGTGGCCGCCCTGCTAACGCTCTATCTATAAAAAGCCAATGCTTTTCAGACTCCGGGCATGACCATTCAACGAACCTCTTAATCTGGGCCGCCCAGAAGTAATCTTGTAGATTTGGGATCCCTAGGCCTCCCTCTCCCGGAGGTCTGTAACTCAAATCGCGTCGCATTCTAGGTCGCTTGCCTGCCCAGGTAAAGGATTCTAGCTCCTGCTGAAGCGTACGCTGCATGCCTTGAGGTGGTTCCAAAGGGAGGGTCTGGAATAGGAATAAGATCTTTGGCAGTATAGACATTTTAATGGACGCTATTCGACCAAGCCAGGAGAAAGCGTGTGGTCTCCAGCGGCGTAAGTCTTCCCTGACCTGACGAAGCAAAGCGGTGTAATTTAGCGTTACAGTGTCATTGATTGATGCTGATATTTGTATTCCCAGTTAGGGAATAGCCACAGTAGCCCATTGAATGGGGAGTGCACTCTTTAAGGAGCTAAGTGTAGAGGATTTTAAGGTGAGATTGAGGGTCGCGATTTATGTACATTGATTTTGAAACCTGCAACCTGAGAGAAGCAATCAAGTTCCGACAGGACAGCTGGGACCGATAGCCGGGGGTTCTCTAGTGTCACTGTTACGTCGTCCGTATACAGACTGATTGTGTGTATATCCCCCCCAAAGCGAATGCCGGAGATAAGCGGGTTATCTCTAATACTTTGAGCTATTGGTTCAATATATAGGGTGAAAAGCAAGGGGGAGAGGGGACAGCCTTGGCGGGTCCCTCTCTGTATGGGGAATGGGGAGGAGGTGTACCCATTCACTCGGACTGTGGCAACTGGGTTGGTGTAGCCACTAAAGACCCAGGCGATGAACCTCTCCGGGAGACCAAAATGCTGCAACGTTGCTTTCAAATACATCCATTCACTCTGACGAACGCTTTTTCGGCATCCATGGAAAGAATCAAGCGCTCAGTATCGAAGCGCTGTGCTTAGTCAATTACGTGGAGTTTGCGTTTGGTATTATCTGCGCATTGGCGACCAGGCACAAAACCCGCCTGGTTCGGGTCAATCAGACCAGGTCGCAGTGGTGACAATCTAGACGCAAGGACGCCCGTAAACAACTTAAAATCAATATTGAGGAGGGAGATGGGCCTGTATGAAGCGCATTGCCTTTTGTCTTTCCCACTTTTGGGGATTACAATCACAGATGCACCTAGCATTGAGTTGGGAAGAGTAGATGATATCCCTACAGCATTATATACTCTTGTGAGGATGGGAGCCAGTATGGGGCAGAAAGGTTAGATTTTTTGAGGAGGAATTTACAGCTATGAGACAATTTAATGCGGCACATTTTTAAAGGGAGGAATCGGTGAGGGCCAACCAGTGAGGAAGAAAGATTTTAAAAAGCTCTTTGGCAATCAGAAGAGGTTTCAGATAATTCGAGTAAGCTGATGGTTTCGTACCAGTGACAGCAGCATAAAGGAATTCTTCGTAGCTGTGAGTGAAATAACTCCAAATGAAGATCTGCTTGGTGCAAGCGATGCCCTCTCTGCCCTCTTTATATCTTTAGTCTGACATCCTCTTCTCACTGGTGTCATTGGTTCCTACAGTCTGAAAAAGACAACTGCACTAAGAAGATTTGCTGTCTAGAAAAATCATTGTATCAATATTAACAATTTACGAAAAACCTCAGACTTTTTAGTTTGATTGATAATGTGTTCACAAAAATAAAATTGTCTTTGATTTAAGCATTTATTTATTTAAAAAGACATTTCAGAAGGGTCAAGTCAAGAACTCCCAACAGCCTAGAGGTGAGTTTGGGTTCCAGGAGGAGGAAAGGTGCAGCTACATGCAAGTGAGGAATTGGGTCATGCAATCAGTGGCGGCTGGCATCTACGTGGGGGGGAGAGCGCGAGCGCAAATAAGAAAATTAAATTAAATTAAACTCTTACCAAGTCCTTCGCATCGGACCTCTTCTTTCTTCAACTGCAGCCTGGCCAGCTCCTTTGGCTAATCCTTGCGCTGCTCTCATGCAGCATGAAAGCAGAGCCCTGATTGGAGGGAGCGGCCTCACTTAGCATTCCACAGCACTCTGGTGGCCTGCACTTGCTCCAACTCAGCTGTCTTAATACAGCTGGGTTAGAGATGTTTAAAGTACGCATGTGTGGCTGGTCATTTAAGACGGCCGGCCAAAAAGACATGCGCACTTTAAACAGTGCACATACAGCCCACCCTCCTCCCTGCTGCTGTCACTCAGCAAGCCCCGCCCCATCCCGATGCTCTGTTCGAGAGGGGGATGCTGAAAAATCAAATGGTAATCAATTACCATTTTATTTTTCATCTCTGGGGCTTTGGGAGTAATTAAGGTGAGGCGATGCTCCTCCGCTCCAACGGAGGAGCCCCTGCATGCAATCCAAGATTGGAGAGGGCGGACCTAGACTGCTCACAACATTTGAAAAATTCATCAAAATACACACCTTCCAGACATGAGCTATCTCCTTGATATATTAGATACCGATTGAGACGAAGGAAAACACACAATACCCATTTCAGTTGGAAAAAGGACTGGTGATCACATTAGACGAGGATCAATAGGAACATAGCCGAAGGAGACAAAACAACATTGTAAAGCACACAAACGGCAGTGAGACATTGCATTTAATCCTCTCTGGCTGGCACCTCACCAGACCCCGATTACACCAGATAGAAACTATGGATCCTGACACCTGCTGGAGTGGCTGTAGGGGGCAGAGCATACTGGTCCATATCCTTTGAAGCGATCCATGCATACACAACTATTGGGATGAGGGACTAAAGAGTATTCACAGGATCAGTGGTTTACACCTGGATGATACTGTTGGGTGCACCCTCAGAAGGGATCTAGCCCCTGTATAGGAAAAGCAATTTCCTTCCTATTACTGCCTGGGGAAAGGTGAAGTGCCAGGATATAACTTCTGGAGACAAAGCCGCGGTTTGTATTGTGGATGGAGAAGCTAGCCAATGAGATAGAGGACAGAGGCAAGCAATGTCAGAGACTGTGGGGAGCAGTCCAGTTTCTGGCACAGGACAGTCTCGGCATGACCTGTCCCAAAAGGCTACAAATGCCAAGGTTCATCGACACTATTAAATCCGGATGTGGTTTATCGAGGAGGGAATATCAAAGTCACACAATATGGTGACCAGAATATCGAGGACTAAAATATGGACAGGTAAGCAGGTATATTTTTTCTATACCTCATCCTCACGGTATGTAGTTGTGAAGTTAAGAATAAAAAATCTATACCTCCCTCTATGCATTTACCTTCTCAATGTTTTGGCCCTCGATATTCCAGTCACAATATTGTGGGACCTCGATATTCCCGCCTCGATATTCCATACTACAATCTGAAATTGGGGAAAAATGGCACTGAGGAAGTAGACTTCCATCCATTGAAACAGATCCGACGGGAGGCAATTGAAAAGAGTGTAATAATGATATCAATGCAGCGAGTAGTTGGGGGATAAGTTTTTTTTAATCTGAATAGAATTGAAATTTAAATGCTAATAAGAACGATTGAAACTAAAACATATTTTAAAAGAAGCTTTATGCTTTTCTGTCTTAGGTGAAATGTGTTTTCACTGATAATGAATTTGTGCGCGGGCATGTACGGCCAAGTGAGCGGTACTCTCTGATGGCTACGCGGCATGATCGCTATCTCCATCCAGCCTGCAGACAGGGATTGCTGAAAGCAGATTTCTTTTAATGAAGTAGATGTCAAATCTAATGATCCAGAAGGTGCAGTTCGCGAAACGAAAGGCTGACTCATTCTGGGTGCAAGTGTGCCATGGGGACAAGGAATGAGACGACCTATTGGGAAATCTCAAGATTTCATGACCGGCTGGTGCCTTCTGCCTGGCATGGAAACTGGGTTGGAATGGCTTAAACTCAGGGCCACTGGAATTATGCGTGTGTGCAGCGTTTTTCGCATAATTATAGATTTTGCCGCATTTGCCACATAATCCAACATCTGCTGCATAATCTGCAGATTTTAACAAAAAAATATGTTGTTTCTCTCTCAGATGGTTTAAAAGTTACTAAAAATACAGCAACACGTGTTACTGCGAGGTGTAAGGCCCTTTGCAATGGTTGACTTGTCACCTTACTGTTGCTTATTGCTATATTGGGGTGTTAATTTGGTTTATAAGGTGTAACCAATACCCAAACAGTGAAAAATGACAAAATAATGTAGTAATACTATCACTAATGTGCTGCATAATTTGCATTTTCTTGCCACATAATATACCCAACGCTGCCACATAATTCCAGGGGCCCTGCCTATACAGCAGTCTGGCAGCGCCATAAGGGCTGGTCTGATAGGTCATTGTGTTAGCCATTGTTTTGTCCATCTGTGGGCCCATTTTATGGTCTGATGGTCTTTTTTTTTCTGTTGATTTCCCTGATATTACCACAAACATTGCCTGCAGCAAGCACACATGCATACAGTCTCTCATTCCATGTGAAACACTTACATTTAGAAGTTCAAAACTGCTCTGATTTGCGAATGTGGGACACTTTTAAGGTCGAAGCCTACCAGACAGCGCAGCTGTCTGTTTTGCTAAAGACATCTTGTGGACTTTTGGAAAACTTCCCGGGGAATGCATTCTGCCGATTGCTTACCATTAGGTGTGTGGTTTGTAAATCACATTTGCTTGCTTTCTGTTTGCTAGCTCTATTTGTTTTAGGCTGTCCAACTTGAGTTCATTGCTTCCCTTGCCCAAACCCTATTTACTGTATTCTTCCACCAGCACTGGGCTTCTGTAAATAGGCCTTTAAATGTTATTCTTATCTTGTCATATTTGCTGTGCTTTCAAAGACAGAGGTCAAATGTCAGGCTCTGTCTTCCAGGCAGCTTGGTGTTTACTTTTCTTTCTCTGAATTCAAAGTGAGCGGATTTATGTGGCAATCATGCTGACTACTGGGGGAGTGCTTGAGGAAGGCTGTACGATGTTATTTTGGTTTCTAGCTAACAACAAAATGTAAATGTCTGTAAATGAACTGTGCAGATATTTCAGAATATATCTGAATTAGAAAAGCACAAATGAAGCAATTCTGAAGTGCAGTGAAAAGAAATATTTTAATACGATCAAAACAAAGCAATACACTGGGTGATTACATTTCCACACATTATCGTTTGTGCGCTGTATACTTTTATCAGTAAAACTGTATGTCTGTGCAAATGTAATGGTCATTTCAATTGAAGATGTGTTGTCTGTAATAGCAGTGTGCTGCCACACTATGCATAGTTCAATCTACGCCACTCAACTCTAGTATGCATTATTCCACACTATGCCACTCTACTCTGCACCACTCTATACTACTCTGCACCACTGTACTATGCCGCTGATCTCTGCACCACTCTACTCTGCACCACTCCAAATCACTCTACTCTGCATCACTCTACGCGACTCTACGCCACTGCACTGTACAACACTAAACTCTACAAGACTGCGCTCTCTGCCAGTGAACTCAGCGCCACTCTACTATGCACCACTGCACGCTACGCCACTCTACACTATTGCGCTGTACGTCACTGTGCTCTGCCACAGCACTCTAGGCCACTCTATTCTACTCTGCACCACTGTACTCTGTGCCACTGCACTCTACTGTGCAAAACTCAACTCTATGGCACTCTACACCACTACACTCTGCATACTCCACTCCACTCTAATCTATTGTGCACAACTGTACTCCACTGCACTTTACACTACTCTACGCCACTGCACTCCATGCCACTCTACTACACTCTACTCTACATCTTTGCACTCTACCCTGAACCACTCGACTCTATGCCACTTCACTCTACACTGAAACAATCTACTCTACGCCACTGCACTATACGCCAATACAATCTACTCAGCACCACTCTATGCCATTGCACTCTGCCCCACTCTGTCACTGCACTCTGTCCATCTACTCTGCACTGCAGTACTTTACACCACTTCACTCTAGGACACTCTACTCCACTACACATTACGATACTCCACCTCTATGATGCTCCACTCCAGTAAACTCTACTCCACTCTATGCCACTCCACTTTGTGCCACTCTACAACACTACTTTACTCTACGATTCTCTACGTAACTCCCTCTATGCCACTCCATGCCACTTTGCTCCACTCTATTATACGACACACTACTCCACCGTACTCCACCCCACTCCACTCTATGCCACTCCACTCTGCGCCACCCAACTCTTCAACACTCTATTCCACTCTATGCCATTCCACTCTCCTACACTACTCCACTCTGACAATATACGCCACTCTCTACAACACTCTACTCCACTCTATGCAACACTCTCTACGCCACTCCACTCTGCTCTACACAACTCTATGACATTATATGCCACTCCACTCTACGCCACTCAACTCTGCTCCACTCTACGGCCTTCCACTCTACGACACTCGACTCCCTCCACGCCACTCCACAACACTCAACACCACTCCACGCCACTCCACTCTGCGCCACCCAACTCTTCAACACTCTATTCCACTCTATGCCATTCCACTCTCCTACACTACTCCACTCTGACAATATACGCCACTCTCTACAACACTCTACTCCACTCTATGCAACACTCTCTACGCCACTCCACTCTGCTCTACACAACTCTATGACATTATAGGCCACTCCACTCTATGCCACTCAACTCTGCTCCACTCTACGGCCTTCCACTCTACGACACTCGACTCCCTCCACGCCACTCCACAACACTCAACACCACTCCACGCACTCAACTCTGCACCACTCCATAACATTCCACTCTACTCCACATTACGACATTCTCGCCACTCTCTTTTACCCTACTAACGTTTAGCCATTCGGAACAGCAGACACGCTGGTGTGCAACATGGCTATAGCATATTGGCAAAGTCAAGAGCTCTTGCATAGGCGCGACCTTTTGGCTTTGCCAATGCTTGTTTAGCTATCTCATTCGCTAATGGGGGCTACTTTTATTTTGTGGCCTAGGCCTATTTTCTATCCCAGTCCAATACTGCAAAAAGCGGACTCAGCCAAATAATGCGGCAGCGTTGAGTAAATTGTGCGCCAAGAAAAGGCAAATTATGCGGCGTAATGTGCCACATTTGGTGATAGTATTACTTTATTATTTGACATGTTTACACTTGTTAACACTGTCTGGGCACTGCTTGCACCTCATTATACCATTTTAACACTCAAATATAGCAATAAACAACTGAAAGGTGGCCAGTCAATATTTGCAAAGGGCCTTCCATGACGTAGCACCACGTGTTGCTGTGTTTTTTGTAACTTTTGGACGTTTTGAGCTAGAAATATTTTGTTTTTGTGTAAAATCTACAGATTATGAACAGATGGTAGATTATGTAGCAAATATCTAATTATGTGAAAAACGCCACAGCCGCACAATCGCATAATTCCAGTGGCCCTGCCTATAGGCTACCCCATCTCTGGCTCAGACTTACATTTCTTACTATGCCGGGCTGTCTACCGGGACATTAAACTGGAGACATTTATTTTAAAAGCCTCTTTATTTTGCTTTAAGGAGGCGGCCTATTTTTAGCTGGACTGAGCGGGAAAGGAGTATTTAATTTGAGAGCACTCGTTAGACCGCTGTCTCCTAAGCGACGGAAGCCAGTCTCTGCCAGTAAATCTGCCCGTGAATGCTGCACGATTGCGTTGTTTGTTTTTGGGACACGGAGCATCAGCCTTATCGGGCAGGCTTTTATCATTTCTCTGTGTAAATGGAAAGCACATTAAAAAGACGCAAATAGGCTTCGTCTTGTTTTGTTTGTAATGCTGTTTGACCACAGTTCCCCTCGGTGAAGTTTAAAGTGTATGTGAGGGGAGCGGATTAAAAACCGCGCATGCGCGCTTTGTTGCAGTTGCCGTATTAGCGCGCGACGGTGTTGAGTTTTCCAATGAAAGGAAATTTGACGAATATATTTTCTGAAAGAAAAAAACAGACAGAAGAACGAACACCTGCCAAAAACTACGCCTGTCCTGTTGTGCTGCAACAATTTCAGAGTCTGGGTGCTGCCTCAGTGTTACATCACTGTGGTCACAGGGATTGTGAAAATGTAAGCATCACACAAAGAACAAGAGTAGACAATGTTTTTAGCAGGAGCGTGATAAGGGGGGATAGATAGTCAGTGCTTAATTTGAGCAGGTGGTTTCCGCTCCTTGGCATGGAACTTGACTGTCAACACCAGCGCTTGTGACAGTCTGTCAAAAGGTGGTGCTGTATGGCTACCATAACAGTTATTTATTAATTTAGTATACGTTTAAAATTACTATTATCTAACGCCCAACCTATTCTTATAGCTTTGGAGCCCTGGACTAGTCCGAATTATCACACTTTAGGAGTGTGATGTTAGTAGTTGTGTTGTTACTATCACTGGCAGCGGCAATGTGAGTTGCAAGCTGCAGTGGCCTCCTGACGGGAGCCCTGGCACTTATTATTTCACAAATTAAGCACTGGGGATAGTACTTAGCTGGGGGTGCATTTTGGAGCACACTGTCACACATATATCCCTCAAACCAGGGCTTTAAGTGGGGAAAAAAACTGGGGGTGCTCTAAAAGGGGCGGGGCAAACCTCTTAAAGGAGTGTGGCCTATCAAAGTAGGGGCGTGGTCTAAATCAAGATAACTAGCATTGTGTGCTTAAGAAAATCCCCTCCAATTGTCCTACCTTCGGAAAACACTCTCTTTAAAGGATTTCCCTTCCTCCTACAACGCGGCTCACCTAGCATGACGTCTCCACTTCTCAATAGTGAGCAAAATGAGCATGCGCACATCGATGTGCATGCTCTCACTGCAGTCCAATAAAAAAAAAAAAACGGACTACCTTTGCGAGGCCCGAAAATAGAGCCCGATAAAGACCCGTTTCGAGGCCCCCTGAAAATAACTGCCGGTGCTCAGACCCGGCCCACTTAAAGCCCTGCATCCATCCATCCTAAGCACTGCGCCATCCAACCATCTTTCAATCCATCCATACATTCCTACCTACATACATACATCTGTCCCTGCACCTATCCTAAGCATCTATCAGCCCACCCGCCTATCCTAAGTACTGGTCCATTCATCCTTCCATCCATCCATCCACCCATCCATTCATCCAGCCAGCAATCCATTCATTCATCCATCCAGCCATCCATCCATCCATACATGCATACATGTGTCCCTGGACCTATCCTAAGCATCTATCAGCCCACCCGCCTATCCTAAGCACTGTGCCATCCATCCATCCATCCATCCATCCATACGCCCATACATCCATACATACATCTGTCCCAGAACCTATCCTAAGCATCTATCAGCCCACCCGCCTATCCTAAGTACTGGTCCATGCATCCATTCATCCTTCCATCCATCAATACATCCATACATTCATCCATCCATCTAGCTATCCATTCATCCATCTGGCCATCCATCCACTCGCCCTTTATTCACCTATCCGTCCTTCTTTCCGTGCACCCTCCGCCCCCGATCCTAAACACCCCGTATTATACTCATCCACCCAGCCTCTTAATGGGCCGAAAAGGCTGGTGATAACCATTGACAGGCAGATGTTTCTGATAAAGAACTAGAAAGCTTTCAGTTGCTCTTTGTGGACCATAGTTCACCACCCTTCTCTGGTGGTGTTTTAAACAAAGGTTGATCCAGCGAAAGAAATGTAAACCAGCTTTTCAGTGTAAGACGCTAATTCAGAAACATAACCTTTTGTCCATTTCTATATAGTGATCCAGCGCAATATTAGCCAACAACATTCATACACCATATACTCACTTGGGCCCATATATTCACACTACACTAATACTTACGCTGGGTGTCAGATGTACTCTTTTATCAAAGTCCCTGCTACCAATTACCTTCTGATTGAAGAGTAATAACTTACCAATGGATCCTTTGCTAATTGGGAAGTTTAAAATGAGTGACATTCATTATAGTACATAATCCTGAAATAATCACTGAGTCAGGAAGTTTTAAAATGTTTATCTAAAGTTTTAGCAGAGTAAATACAGAAAATACGGTACTTGATTGAAATACCCAAGAAAAAGCATAGAAATGATTTTGCTAATAAATGATGGTGTTTAAGGAAGAGGAGAAGATAGAGACAGCAGCGCAACTAAAGGTTGCAGTATAATTACCTAAAATGCGAGAACCAAGCCCCTTAGCCAAGGAGTTGGAAAAGATAGGACCCAGGAAGGATGAAGAGCAAAGACTTCTTCCAGGATCAGGACAGGACCGGTGACCTCTCTATAACGACGCCTGCGCCGTTCCCCTCTCTGATACTCGACTTCTCTCGATTCTCCCGTCTAATGGACTCCGCCGCCCCCTCCTCAGGACCTCTTCCGGACAAGGATTCAGTCAGCAACCGATCAGCATGGCAGTCTGGAGCTCTTCTGTCAGCATCTCCGCTCTCTTGTGCTCACTAATTAGCTAATTCTATATCTATTATACCCTTCTACGCCCATGTACCTCCCCTTAATGTTACTAAAATATGGGACCACTACTTCTGATTGGACAGGGACAGGGGGGGGATTCTCGCACCATATCGATTTGTCCTAAATTGTAAAGCCTATTGTCTTTACGTTCCCTCCCCTTCAAATTAATACATTCGCTTTATTTCCCACCCGTCTCATGACAAATGTTATATATTTTACAGGAGAAAAGTAACAATTTGTTCCGCCGGAAACATTGGGTACATCATCTTCGGCCAATAGGTCGTGGCCTTGGGAGACGTCCAAGTTGACTTCACTTGGCAGGCATACAGGACACATGCGCAGAACCCTCTGTCTCTCGAGTTTCAAGACACCAACCCAGGCCCAAGTTTACGAATTACTAAAAGTGCAAGAAGAAAATATTAAAATCATAAATAAAAAGTTTCACTGTATACCCACTTTCCCTAACTCTATTCCCATTTAATCATAATACTATCCTGCATTAGTAGCATTTAAGAAAACAACAATTTAATAATGACATGAGAGCAAGCTTAAGCATGTGAAAACATTTAGCGGCCATTTTAATACACACTGGGCAGAAGCAGAAGTTTCCCACCAAGCAAAGAAAGACGTCACACCATGTGATCAGGTTGCGACATGCGCAATAAAGTCCCGCGTTTTTAGCGGCCATCTTGGTTTATGGACAAGCGTTATTCATTAGTAAAACATATAGGCAAGCGTCTATCCCTTTTGTGTTTGTGAATGCAAGGATTAGTATTGACAGTACAAATTTAATAAATTAATACTATGAGGAAGATTACATACAAGCAAGTTTCAATTTTGAAACCTTGCTCCATCAATCCCCTCTCTGATGGCGTTTCTGAGCCATCAAAATACTACCCTCAATCAGATGCCAACTTCTAGCAATTCGTTTCATTCTCAATTTTACTTTTTCTATTCTTACAGTCTCCTTTTAATTTCTTGTATAAATCACTTCTCCATTCTTCTAGTTCGATTTCATCTAGTTTTCTCTTCTTTCCTTTTCCTGTCACTTTATATGTCCCATTCTTTCTACAGCATTTGCACCATATTGTTATTGCTAAAATTATTATTGCTATCCCTGCTAAGGGTACTAATATTTGACCTATAAGTCCTTTCCCTATATTAGCAAACCAGGTTCCAATTGACGATATACTATTTGTCAATATTTCCCATACACTATCAACTTCCAGTGGTTTAAGTTCTTTCTCAAGTTTAGTTATGTTCTGAATGTACGTTCCAATTTCTGCACTCTTATCAGGAATATAAGTGCAAAAATGTTTCGTCTTCAATAATTTACAGACTCCGCCCTCTTTTGCCAATAGAATGTCAAGAGCAAGTCGATTTTGCATCACCATAGATCTAATCGCAACCATCTCCGTATTAATCATTAGAAAACCTCCAGCAGTATCTGTTGATAAACGATCAACCACTGTAGACAATTTACATATTTTCCTTGAGTTCAGAATTATTCCCACTGAAGGTATCAATGCACCAAATATATCGCCTACAATTTCTGAAAAACTAGCTCTTTTTCTACGTATTAATTCATTATTGTTTTCATTGCTTCCAGTGTTTCTTTTTACGTGGTATATCTTTGGAAAAACTATTCCAAAATAACAACTTCCATACCACCTTGCAGGAAACCTAAAGTAAGCCTTATTCCCACACACATAATAGATTCCAGGAAAAACTGAATCTGTTCCTCCTTTGAGTCCCAACCTCCAATAATTAAAAAATTGTGTTCACATTCACTGGTACCGATGAAAACATTGTTATAATCAGTCTTTAACCTATGAAGACAAATTTTCCCTTTCTTTATGAAATCCAGAGCCATTGCAGCTTGAGCTTTACCAGGTGTATAACTTCCTTCCTTCTCCGCCCAAGGTGGCAACTGAGCCTTATGCTCTGAAGCTTTCTTTTGAAAATCATGTCTTCTATCTTCTACTAAATTCAAAAATATCTTTTCTTCTTCTAGTAAAGAACATGTTAGATTGTGTCTATGTGCATGTGTTATGTCTAGCGATTTCATTGTTAAGAAAAACTCTCCCATAAACTGTGCGTCTTGACTACTAAGCACTGGGTTCATACTCTTGCGAATCGGAACCTCTGAAAATATCACATCTAAATTTGAATAATAATACTGTAGCCTACCTGTTCTATAAAACAAACTTGTTAATACACTACATGAGATGCCATATGTCAGTGGTAAATGATGGTATGTTAATCCTTCCGCTACTGATTCAGGTAACTTCATACAGACATAACAATCACTAACTTCCATTGTGTCTACATACTGAAACAATAACTTTGTGAAAACATTTAAACTAGTGTCGTTATCAGCTATTTCATGATGAATTTCTGCCTCATCTTCTGCCATTAGTTCTACTCTATTGCCCTTCATGTTTGCTGTCCTCCCTTTAGTTTCATTATTAATCTTCTTATCTATTATCATAAGGTAAGGAATTGCTACAATCAGGACTAACCATACTATAAGCACCAATACTAGACTACATATGCAGATTGCACAGCATCTCCTACAACAATTTCGTTTTGGTCTCCCAGTAACTCTATCATCAGGCATTTTTCGACAAGGAAGATTTCTCTTCTTATCTCTTTTTCTTTTCTTTAGATGATTCTTTTGTTTGGTCAGGGTGGTCTTGTTTCTTCTTCGTATGTTAGTTCTGCACTTGTTCCTTCGCCACCACTGTCACTTGACTCTGAGCTTTCAAAATCTTCAAGAATGATATAAGTCCAGTCAGGACCCTTGAATTTGTTATTCACAAGTCTCAGTCTTTTACTTTTTCTTTTTCCTGACTTTTTCTCTTGTTCAGTTTGACTTGTTACTTCAGGTACTTGTTCTGGTTCTTCACTTCTGGTTGTTATGTGGTATTTTACTCTTTTAATGACACTTGGCCAATGATCTCCTTTTCTTGTTTTCTTTGTTGGCACTGTTTCTTTGTTTACGTCTTCAGAGATCTCGTTATTTTCACTACTCAATACTGTTTTGTTTTCTTTGATTACTGCTTCTTTTGTTTGTTCTTTTTCAGGTCTGATTGGTTTCTCTTCAGTAGCTCCACAATGACTTTCAAGATGTTGGCTTTGTTCCTTTTTTATTTCTTTATGTTCATTTGTATTAACCCCTTTTTCTTTAGTGAATTCTTCTTGATCTAACTGCTCCTGATCAGGGCTTATTGCACTGTGAACTTCTGCAGCCTGACCTGATTCTTCTAAACCTGTCTGTCCCTCTTCAAAGTTTATTAGATCTTCACTGTTTTTATTCCAATTTTCTTTCCCTATCTGATTTAGTTCGGGATCTTTTACTATCTTTTCTTCTTGATCCTGAACTTCTTCTTCTT
Source organism: Calotriton arnoldi (assembly GCA_963921515.1). Classification (NCBI taxonomy): domain Eukaryota; kingdom Metazoa; phylum Chordata; class Amphibia; order Caudata; family Salamandridae; genus Calotriton; species Calotriton arnoldi. Next base: position 717,701 of record CAWUFW010001624.1, on the reverse strand, counting down.
CACCTATCTGATCTTCTTCAATTTCTTCCAATTTTGTTTGATTTCTCGTTCTGTAATATATTTCAGGAACTTCTACCACTGGTATCCAATCCTGACTTGTGCTCGGTTGTTCTCCGTCAGCTTCTCTTGAACCTCTAGCCTGAGATTCCTCAGCTGGGCAACCTTCAGCTTCTTCAGTGATTGGCGTTGTCTGTGGATTTTCTTCTTCAGGTTCTGGTACTCTTTTTGTGTGGCTTACATGAATCCAATTAGGAAATCTTGCACACTTCACTGCTGTATTGGTGGTCAATATGACTTGACAAGGTCTGCTCCACCTGGGTGATAGACACGTTTCTCTGGTGTGATTCTTCACTACCACCCAATCACCAAGATTCAGATCATGTTCTAGTTCAGGCTGCCTGGAAACTGCGTCTTCTCCAACCTGATGAGAGACAGAACGCACTAGGTCAGCCAATCCTTTGCAATAATCCAAAACCATATCATCAGATATATTCACCAGTTTGTTTGTGGGAACATGTGTTTGTCTCATTGCTCTTCCCATCATTATTTCATGGGGGCTCAATCCTGTTGTTCTGTCAGGTTTGCTTCTGAGTCCCATCAGGACAAGTGGCAATGCATCTGGCCACTCTAATGATGTTGATGCACACATTTTTCCCAATCTTGACTTTATAGTGCCATTCAATTGTTCAACCACTCCAGAAGCCTCTGGGCGATAAGCACAGTGCAGTTTCTGTTTTATTTGAAATGCTTCACAGATTATCTGGATCACTTCGCTATTAAAGTGTTTTCCTCTATCTGATTCCAAAGATACTGGGAAACCAAACCTAGGTATGAGCTCACGTAACAACAGTTTTGCAACTGTAATACTGTCATTTCTCCTAGTAGGGTAAGCCTCCACCCACTTTGAAAACAGACACACTATGACTAGAACATATTTTAGTCCTCTGCATGGTGGTAACTGTATGAAGTCGAACTGGAGTCTTATAAATGGGCCCTCTGCCTTTCCAATCTTTCCAAACCCAATTATCGTTTTCCTGCCTGGATTATGCATTTGGCAAGTTAGACATCTCTGGCAAAGACTCTCTGCAACAGCCCTGAATTTGGGATTGTACCAATTTTGTCTGAACAGCCTAATCATTGCATCTCTCCCTATGTGTGTGTCTCCATGGTGCATTCTAGCCATTTGTGAGAGTAAACAGTCTGGCATGACTGGTCTGCCATCTGTACTGATCCACACTTCATCTTCTCCTCTTTGGGAGCAACCCACTTTGATCCACAAATTCTTCTCACTTTCATCAACCTCATCTTGCAATTTCTTCACCTCATTCCAAGTTTCAGGTGGCATATACAGCATAAGTTGGCAGCTGATTCCCATTCTTTCCACCCTCTTATTGACTGACGTTCTGGTTTTGGCACAATGTTGAGCCACCAGGTCTGCATATCTGTTGCCGACTACCACCCAGTCATCTCCTGACTGATGTGCGGCACATTTCACCACAGCCAAGTCTTTTGGTGATTGTATTGCTTCTAGCAATTCCCTTACAAATTGTCCATTTTTAATGGGGGATCCTGAAGAAGTCATGAAATCCCTCTGCATCCACAGTTGGCCAAAATCGTGCACAACCCCGTAACCATATTGACTATCTGTAAATATGGTCACTCTCTGATTCCTCCCAATTTTGCAAGCTTTTATCAAAGCAATCAATTCAGCTACTTGTGCAGATTTTACTCCTGGTAAATAGGATGCTTCGACTATTCCAGTTAATTCACATACCGCATAGGCAGCAGTTAGTTTACCATCTTCATGTCTTTGACATGAACCATCGACAAATAGCTCCCTGTCTGGCTTTTTAAGAGGCTGTTCCTCTATGTCTGGGCGTGGTTTTGTACATAATTCTGTAATTTGTACACAATCATGTTCATCTTCTTCGTCATCTTTATTTGTTTCATGATATGGGTCTGGCAATAAAGTTGCTGGATTTATTATTGTACACCTTACCATGGTCACATTTTCAGCACCCATTATTATCCTCTCATATTTAGTCAGCCGACTAGGAGTAAGATGCTGAGTTCGGGTTCTTGTCAACAGAATGACAACTGCATGTGGAACATACACTTTTACAGGATGTCCCATCACAATTGACTCGCTTTGTTCAATGCTCAAACAAGTTGCTGCCACTGCTTTTAAGCATCCTGGTAACGCAGCTGCTACTGGGTCCAATGTAGCAGAAAAGTACGCTATAGGACGTCTGTCTAGTCCATGTCTCTGAGTTAGAACAGAAAGTGCACAATTTTCTCTCTCTTGACAGAATAATGCGAATTCTCTTTTATAATCAGGCGTGCCTAAGGCAGATGCTGAACAAAGTGTGTTTCTCAATTTTACAAAAGCTTCTACACTTTCATCCTCCCATTCAACAGGGTCCTTTGCTTTCTTTTTTGTCATGTTAATTAAGGGCTTAGCCAACATGGAAAAATTTGGTATCCATTGTCGACAGTATCCTACTATTCCTAGGAACATTCTCACTTGTCTTTGGGTTACAGGCATTTGCAGTCTCTTTATTAATTCTACTCTTTCAGAGGTTACTCTTCTTTTTCCCCTCTCAATTTGGTGTCCCAGATATTTAACAGCTGTCCTGCAAAACTAACTTTTCAGGTGAGACTTTATGCCCTTCCTCAGCCAAAAGATTTAATAATGCTATGGAGTCAACAACACAGTCTTCTCTGGTGGTCGACGCTACTAATAAGTCGTCGATATATTGAACTAAAACTGAGCTTCCTGGCATCACTAGTTTTTCTAGGCACTTTTTCAGTATCTGGTTGAAGATGGAAGGACTTTCTGTGTACCCCTGAGGAACACGATTCCACACATAGACTTTGTTCTCAAATTTAAATGAGAAAAGATACTGGCTGTCTGGATGCAATGGTATTGAAAAGAATGCTTGACACAAATCAATTACTGTGAACCATCCTGCATTCCAAGGGATCTGGTAAAGAATTACTGCAGGATTTGGTACTATGGGACAACATGGTTGTACAATCTTATTTATTTTCCTCAGGTCCTGAACAATCCTATATTTTCCACTAGGTTTCTTTAGTCCCATGATTGGTGAATTGCATGGGCTACTCATTACTTCTTTTAGGATGTTTTGTTTTACCATTCGATTGATTTCTTCAATGACTCCTGCTTTTACTTCTGCACTCATTTTGTATTGTTTAGTATTTGGGAAAATCGCACCTTCTTTTACCGTAATTTGAACTGGATCTATTTTTGACATAAGTCCTACTTCTTTTCCGGTGAAATCCCATACTATTGAGTTTACTGTACCTTTTAATTCTTCTGGCAACTCATCTTTTGTTATCAGCGAAAACATTTCATCTATTTCTGTACCTTGTTTTGCAACCATAATTTTATATACATGGTCCTCATCTGGTGTCTGAACTGCCACACCATCCGGCGTGCAGAAAATTGTACAGTTCATTTTGCCCAATAAATCCCTACCTAATAAATTTACTGGGCTAGAATCGCACACTACAAATTGGTGCATTTCTCTGAAGTTTCCTATTTTGACTTCCATTGGTTCTGTAAGAGGTGTTCTAATTCTTTGATTAGCTACCCCTACTACTAGGATATCTTCACCAGAGAGAGGAAGGTCTGGGATGTCTGCTGATCTCACAGTAGACCTGGTAGCACCAGTGTCCAAAAGGAAAGTAATATTACCTTTCACATTTCCTTCAACATATGGACCAGACTGATCTACCTGTAAGGATGCGCCAAGTATGCACTCCTAGGCACCGTCATGGGTCGAATTTACAATAATTGTCCTGCAAAAGAAATTGTGATGTCATATAATCATTCTTACCACTCCCTCCTGGGTATCCAATGTCTGTACCATGTTTTGCTCTGCTTACATTACCCTGAACAGGTGGAGGTGGTAATTGACTCTGGGGATTTACACCCTGTTGTGAGTCATTCTGCGTCTGTGGATTTAAGTTTTGATTTGGGCCATTATTATTCCGAATCTTTTTACATTCATCCTTCCAATGCCCCAATTTTCCGCATCCATGACAAGGAAACTTCTTTTAGCTTCTTCTCTACTCATTCGTCCTCTAAATTTTCCACCATTTCCAGTATCACCACTCGTTCCAGGATCTTTTCCTTGATTTTCACTCGGATTTTCCAAATTAATTCCCTGCTTCTCGGCCATTTTCACCTGTGCCCACATCACCTTTTCTTGTAATTTCTTGTGTCTATCCTCAATATCGTCTCCACAATATTTTGCATATTTCAGAATCTCATCTATGGGCTTTCCCTGCCAACACAGCATATGTTGTTTAATCATCTGGCAAATCTCTGGCTTCAGACCGTAAACAAACCGATACACAAACTGACTCATGTTTTTGTCTCCAATGTCCTCGAATCCACTATACTGTTTAAACACCTGCAATAAACGCTCATAATAGGAATGTACAGTTTCACTGGCTTCTTGGGTTGTTCGATCTATTTTCACCCAATCTGTTTCTTTCGGGGGTATTTTCCCTTTCAGGTATGTTATTACCTGCTGATACTTTTTCATCACATCATTTGACGGGGCACCTGTTTTCGGATCTCTAGGATATTCATCACTAGGCCAATCGACTGATTTTACAATCTGTCCATAAATCGGCAGGTACCACTATGTCAAACAAACCATCCAAATCCTTCAACAATACCTTTGACACCTTCACAAACCTTTCAACCTGTTTGTACCATTCAATTGGTTTTTCTCTCAGCTTTGGAAAATCATTCGTAAATGATAAAATATCCTGTCTGCTCCATGGGACATGTACATATCCTCCTCCCGCAACTTCTCGCATTGGATACATCTGGTCTGCTTTTCCTGCTTCCTTCATCACATATTCTGATGCTGTTCTGCTTGTTCGTGCTTCTTCCTTTTTCTTGGCCCACCTAGATCTCCATTTATCTAGATCTCCCCATTTTTGTAAAACTAACATTAATTCTCTTATTTGTAGTCTTCTTCCAGATGCATTCATATTTTCTAAATCTTTGTCTGCAAATTCTGCTCTATAGGGTTTCTGTAGACAACTGGACAACAACGCCCACGACAGCAAGGAACTTTTCAGCATCGTCAAAGAGTTCTCCAACCCCAGCGCCGGAAACAATGACATCACCCCCTCGCAAGACCTCTGCAACTCACTCGCCGCGTTCTTCCACCGCAAGATCACCGACATACATAACAGCTTCGACGCACAGACCACGCACCCTACCGCCGAACCAACGCCCGCCACCACCACCCTCTGCAACTGGACCCCGATCAGCACCGAAGACACCACCCGCACGATGAACTCCATCCACTCCGGATCACCAACCGACCCCTGCCCACACCACGTCTTCAACAAAGCCGACGCCACCATCGCACCCCATCTCCGGGACATCATCAACTCCTCCTTCCACACCGCCACCTTCCCGGAGAGCTGGAAGCACGCCGAGCTTACCGCCCTCCTGAAGAAACCAACGGCGGACCCCACCGACCTCAAGAACTACCGTCCCATCTCGCTCCTTCCGTTTCCGGCCAAAGTCATCGAGAAGACCGTCAACAGACAGCTTGCCGCCTTCCTCGAGACGAATGGATCCCTCGACCCCTCGCAGTCCGGGTTTCGGGCCAACCACAGCACCGAGACCGCCCTTATCGCAGCCACCGACGACATCAGAACCCTAACCGACAACGGGGAAACAGCAGCCCTCATCCTCTTGGACCTCTCCGCGGCGTTCGACACCGTCTGCCACCGCACCCTAGTGAAGCGCCTCAGCAACATCGGAATCCGAGAGAAAGCACTGGAATGGATCATCTCGTTCCTCGCCGGAAGAACCCAGAGAGTCCGCCTCCCCCGTTCAGATCCGAGGCCACCGAAGTCATCTGCGGCGTTCCACAAGGATCTTCACTCAGTCCAACCCTCTTCAACGTCTACATGAGCCCCCTCGCAGCCATCGCACGCCAACACAACCTCAACATCATCTCCTACGCCGACGACACCCAGCTGATCCTCTCCCTCACCAACGACCCCACCACCGCCAGAGCCAACCTACACGACGGGATGAGAGACGTCGCCGACTGGATGAGGAACAGCCGCCTTAAACTGAACTCAGACAAGACGGAAGTCCTCATCCTGGGCTCATCACCCTCCGCCTGGGACGACTCTTGGTGGCCCCCGGCCCTGGGCACCGCGCCCAAGCCAACGGACCACGCACGCAACCTGGGCTTCATCCTGGACTCCTCCCTGTCGATGACCAGACAAGTCAACGCCGTCTCATCTTCGTGCTTCAACACCCTGAGCATGCTCCGCAAGATCTTCAGATGGATCCCCACTGAAACCAGGAAGACCGTCACCCAGGCACTCGTCACCAGCCGACTGGACTATGGGAACACCCTCTACGCCGGAACCACAGCCAAACTTCAAAAAAGACTCCAGCGCATCCAGAACGCCTCCGCACGACTCATCCTGGACATCCCCCGGCACAGCCACATCACCGGACACCTGAAAGACCTGCACTGGCTCCCCGTCAGCAAGAGAATCACGTTCAGACTCCTCACCCACGCACACAAGGCCCTCCACGACCTGGGCCCCAAGTACCTCAACGACCGCATGACCTTCTACACGCCCACCCGCCAGCTACGATCAACCAGCCATGCCCTCGCCACCGTACCACGCATCCGCAGAGCCACCGCCGGAGGAAGATCCTTCTCCTACCTGGCAGCCAAGACCTGGAACTCCCTCCCCACTCACCTTCGGCGAACCCAGGACCATCTCTCCTTCAGGAAGCAGCTCAAGACCTGGCTGTTCGAGCAGTAACTTACCCCCTCCCCCAGCGCCTTGAGACCCTCCCGGGTGAGTAGCGCGCTCTATAAATGCCGTGATTGATTGATTGTAGTACTTTTGATCTCCCTATTTCGATTCCCATCTGTAGTGCTAAATTGGACAATTTTTCATGGAATATCTTTACATTTCTAGTGATACTCCTACACAAGAATAATAATTATTCTTCATCATAGGTATTCAAGCGTTCTACTCCTACATTTCCTGCTATTATTTCTTCTAATTCAACTTTTAATTTATGGATATCCAGTACTTTTGGAGGTGTGCACTGTTTAACTGACCCTTGTACCCATCTTTCTAGATCTTCAGGTGTTTCTATGGTAGCACTTTTTGCTCCTGATGAAGTTACTAAACTTACATCTTTTGAACCTCCAGGTACATCTTTTCTTGGAGTACTATTTACAGAACCTCGAATAGGCAAGTCCATAAGTGATATTGTGGATTCACAGTCACTAAATTGATCCTCAATTATAACTGGAGCTTCAGGTCTGGGATTACTCGCAGGAGTAGGTGCAAGTATGGGTTGAGGACAATTTCCCTGAGTACCATATAATGGAACTACTGGACCAATTGTTACTGGTATGGTCAACGAATCAGGATGTACTTTTATCTGGGTTATTTTCTGTATTAATTCTGCTCTGTTCTTTTCTAGGGCTTCTTTTTCTTTGTCATGAAGTATTCTAGTCGGGGTGAATTCATGCATTACCTTTGGTACCATGGGAGTTTGTGGTGGTGCACTAGGAGGGCATCCACTTGTCCCTTCCTGATATGGTGGGGGATTTCTTAACATTTCTTCCATAACTTCGTCTTCTGACTCCTCATTTCTCATTAAATGTTTTGTCTTTTCTGTACATTTGCCTCCTGATTTCTCTCCTTCTGTGAATAATGGATACAGTCCCTCTGTAATCATTGTCCTTCTCCATTGTTTCATCTGACCCTCTCTCGACTCATGTAAATATCTGGGGTAAAATCCTGGATAACTCCTATTACTTCTAGATCTATCCCGCTCAAATGCCTCGGTTTCCCATTCTTCTAGAGCTTCGTACTGGGTTAATCTAGGTCTGGGTTCTAAATCATTCATCCTCAATCTCAAGTTTTGAAGAATTCTTCCATTGAAGGTACCATTCGCGGGAAATACTAATACTCCATCATTTTTGGTGTATTCTATCCAATTCTCCATCCATACACAAGTATGGTAACCTCTCTCCATCATCATAAATGATGCTGGCGTTTTAGCTGGTGGAATAATAATTCCTTCTCTAGTTTTGATTGGTTTGTCCTTTTTAAAATAATTCTTAATCTTTTGTAAGAATGACATTTTTCTCCGTACATTCTATCTAATCTTCTCCGTACAAAATTATATTCTGCAAAACCTAGGAATCTCCTATCCGGACGAGTTCCTGTTAAAGTCGGATCACGTTTTAACATGCAATCCTTACCCACTAAGAATTTGGCTTCTATATTTTCGACCAATCAAATGTCTGCTATCTTTTATTTCCGAGCCAATCCTTGCGCGGCTTTTTGGTGACGTTTGTCTGTCAACCCCTCCTTTACAATCTGCTCTTTTCTGTCCTTGCTGGTTTAACCAATCCCAGCGCGGCACCTGTGACGTCAGTACTACTCCTGACTACTGACCCCTCCTTTACAAGTGTCTCTCCACACCCGCTGTTTCAACCTACCACAGCGCGGCGTTTTGTGACGTCAGCTCCCTCTCCGGCAACTGACCCTCCCTTTACAAAATTTTACGCAAACTTATTTTCTCTATAAATCTTAATTAAATTTCAGTAACAACATAAAACATTCGCTATCGTGCCAGTTTCCACTAATTTCGAAAAAGATAAGTTTCTTCCACACTTTAGTAAAAACCTTTCAGTTTACTAATACATACACTACGAGTAAAACACTTCCGTCTACTCTTCACACAAGCTCCAGAAGTACCTGTTACTTCTCCAATGTTACCCTTACTAGGTGATATAACATCACATTTTTATCAGCGTACCCTTTTTGCTATTACTCACACGCACAGAGTCCCTAACGAGTACTTGAAGTCCTGCTTAACTTCTCAGTACTATTTCTGCCTGACAGATAACCTCACTGCAGTATGGCTTCCACTTGCCACCCACTATTCTTTTTACCTACCCCGGGGTATTCTGGACAACATGTAACAAAACTCAAAAATAAGCGGATGTTAGTTCATAAAAAATACAAATTCTCATTACCCAATTAACAAAGAGTAACAATAACCGTCCTCTGCTTACCAGAAAACTGATCCAGCGCAATATTAGCCAACAACATTCATACACCATATACTCACTTGGGCCCATATATTCACACTACACTAATACTTTCGCTGGGTGTCAGATGTACTCTTTTATCAAAGTCCCTGCTACCAATTACCTTCTGATTGAAGAGTAATAACTTACCAATGGATCCTTTGCTAATTGGGAAGTTTAAAATGAGTGACATTCATTATAGTACATAATCCTGAAATAATCACCGAGTCAGGAAGTTTTAAAATGTTTATCTAAAGTTTTAGCAGAGTAAAATACAGAAAATACGGTACTGGATTGAAATACCCAAGAAAAAGCATAGAAATGATTTTGCTAATAAATGACGGTGTTTAAGGAAGAGGAGAAGATAGAGACAGCAGTGCAACTAAAGGTTGCAGTATAATTACCTAAAATGCGAGAACCAAGCCCCTTAGCCAAGGAGTTGGAAAAGATAGGACCCAGGAAGGATGAAGAGCAAAGACTTCTTCCAGGATCAGGACAGGACCGGTGACCTCTCTATAACGACGCCTGCGCCGTTCCCCTCTCTGATACTCGACTTCTCTCGATTCTCCCGTCTAATGGACTCCGCCGCCCCCTCCTCAGGACCTCTTCCGGACAAGGATTCAGTCAGCAACCGATCAGCATGGCAGTCTGGAGCTCTTCTGTCAGCATCTCCGCTCTCTTGTGCTCACTAATTAGCTAATTCTATATCTATTATACCCTTCTACGCCCATGTACCTCCCCTTAATGTTACTAAAATATGGGACCACTACTTCTGATTGGACAGGGACAGGGGGTGGATTCTCGCACCATATCGATTTGGCCTAAATTGTAAAGCCTATTGTCTTTACGTTCCCTCCCCTTCAAATTAATACAATTGCTTTATTTCCCACCCGTCTCATGACAAATGTTATATATTTCACAGGAGAAAAGTAACAATTTGTTCCGCCGGAAACATTGGGTACATCATCTTCGGCCAATAGGTCGTGGCCTTGGGAGACGTCCAAGTTGACCTCACTTGGCAGGCATACAGGACACATGCGCAGAACCCTCTGTCTCTCGAGTTTCAAGACACCAACCCAGGCCCAAGTTCACGAATTACTAAAAGTGCAAGAAGAAAATATTAAAATCACAAATAAAAAGTTTCACTGTATACCCACTTTCCCTAACTCTATTCCCATTTAATCATAATACTATCCTGCATTAGTAGCATTTAAGAAAACAACAATTTAATAATGACATGAGAGCAAGCTTAAGCATGTGAAAACATTTAGCGGCCATTTTAATACACACTGCGCAGAAGCAGAAGTTTCCCACCAAGCAAAGAAAGACGTCACACCATGTGATCAGGTTGCGACATGCGCAATAAAGTCCCGCGTTTTTAGCGGCCATCTTGGTTTATGGACAAGCGTTATTCATTAGTAAAACATATAGGCAAGCGTCTATCCCTTTTGTGTTTGTGAATGCAAGGATTAGTATTGACAGTACAAATTTAATAAAATACTATGAGGAAGATTGCATACAAGCAAGTTTCAATTTTGAAACCTTGCTCCATCAATAGGAACACTGCTTTAAATTGGCCGTGACTGACAGATATTGAATACCTGTAGTTCTTACATTTGAGAGAGTATACCAAACAGCTAATTTGGGGTGGTGAGAACCTGCCCTTCTATTTTTCCATGTGAAGCACAGTATAGGAATATAAAGGTAATTCCAACGCTACTATCGTCATATTAAAGAGGGGGTGTGAGAACTAAGTGAGCCAGGCAAAGCGTGTGTTTTCGTAGCACTAAAACAAGACACTGTGAAAGGTCAGAGCAGGGTCGTGATGGAGCAGGCTGCCTGTGGTCGTCTCCAGAGGTGCAACTAGAGCCAAATTATGGGGGGGGTCTAAGAAGAAATTTCAGGGGAGGCTAATTCTTCCAGCAATAGGCAGAGTGGGGATGCAGGGGCTCTAAAAAGGGGTGAAAAACAACAGAGCCTCATTTACAAGCAAATGGTCTTTTAAAGATCTGTGAAGGCTGTCTCAGCCCGGGGCAATGGGCGTTGCACGCCTGGTCGTCTCTCTCCTAATCATCCCACGACGAGGTTGCTCCTGCGTTTTAAAAAGAGAAGGGAAATCCTGAGAGAAAATGGCTCTCTTTAAAGGATTTCCCTTCCCCTACAACGCGGCTCACCTGGCATGACGTCTCCACTTCTCAGTAGTGAGCGATGTGCATGCTCTCACTGCAGTCCAATTAAAAAAAAAAAAAAGAAAACGGACTACCTTTGCGAGGCCCGAAAATAAAGCCCGATAGAGACCCGTTTCGAGGCCCCCTGAAAATAACTGCCGGTGCTCAGACCCAACACAGTTCAAAGAAGAGGGGGACTGGGAGCAAATGCAAAACAGGTCCTGTACCTATGCTCCTAGAACAATCATGTCAAACAAAGTGGTATCAGTTCCTAAGATAGAAAAGAAAAACAGAAAAAAGGGAAATTCTAACACCTATTATGGTAGTGAATAAAACATAATTGTCTCCAAGAATAGGTTGAGTATGCTTGAAGTGGGAGTGGACCTCCTGTGAGATGTTGTGCCCTCACACACCTTTAAAGATGTACAGCATCATCATTGGGCATTGCTCCTCGTGAGGGTGGCGCTGCAGTCCTTCACGGGCCCTTCAAGAGGGCTCTTTTATGGAGATCTTTTAGGAGATGCCGCAGTTGTGCATGTGGGTGTATGGGCCAAGTGAATCAGTGCAAGTGAAGTTAAAATAACCTATCGGTACCCAAGTTAATTTAATATTGGGTCCTTCAGGTAGATTAAAAACGTAATGATGGTTTGGAGACTCCTTTCACAAAGTTGGGGGAGGGACCGGTGTGTTCCTACCGCTCTCAAACCACATAAATTGTGTCGTGTATTTAAAAGTGAATAGTGGTCGACATGTTTCGCGCAACCTATTGGTCCCTAATGGATCCCTGTGCGCTTCATCAGGACCGTGTGTGTAGGATGATAGAAAGGGACTCAGGAGAAAACACCCTATAGTCCCACTTTACTTATCGTTAAATCAGGTAAGACGTCTCTGCGTCCGAGACACGTATTATTCGTATGTCTCAAAAACCCAAACCCTCCCCACGTTGTAGCAGGGCCTCGGCAGCAAAAGGTCAGGCAATCGAGTGGAGCAAGCGATGCTGTACATCTTTAAAGGTGTGTGAGGGCACAACATCTCACAGGAGGTCCACTCCCACTTCAAGCATACTCAACCTATTCTTGGAGACAATTATGTTTTATTCACTACCATAATAGGTGTTAGAAAAGAAAAACAGAAAAAAGGGAAATTCTAACACCTATTATGGTAGTGAATAAAACATAATTGTCTCCAAGAATAGGTTGAGTATGCTTGAAGTGGAGTGGACCTCCTGTGAGATGTTGTGCCCTCACACACCTTTAAAGATGTACAGCATCATCATTGGGCATTGCTCCTCGTGAGGGTGGCGCTGCAGTCCTTCACGGGCCCTTCAAGAGGGCTCTTTTATGGAGATCTTTTTAGGAGATGCCGCAGTTGTGCATGTGGGTGTATGGGCCAAGTGAATCAGTGCAAGTGAAGTTAAAATAACCTATCGGTACCCAAGTTAATTTAATATTGGGTCCTTCAGGTAGATTAAAAACGTAATGATGGTTTGGAGACTCTCCTTTCACAAAGTTGGGGGAGGGACCGGTGTGTTCCTACCGCTCTCAAACCACATAAATTGTGTCGTGTATTTAAAAGTGAATAGTGGTCGACATGTTTCGCGCAACCTATTGGTCCCTAATGGATCCCTGTGCGCTTCATCAGGACCGTGTGTGTAGGATGATAGAAAGGGACTCAGGAGAAAACACCCTATAGTCCCACTTTACTTATCGTTAAATCAGGTAAGACGTCTCTGCGTCCGAGACACGTATTATTCGTATGTCTCAAAAACCCAAACCCTCCCCACGTTGTAGCAGGGCCTCGGCAGCAAAAGGTCAGGCAATCGAGTGGAGCAAGCGATGCTGTACATCTTTAAAGGTGTGTGAGGGCACAACATCTCACAGGAGGTCCACTCCCACTTCAAGCATACTCAACCTATTCTTGGAGACAATTATGTTTTATTCACTACCATAATAGGTGTTAGAATTTCCCTTTTTTCTGTTTTTCTTTTCTATCTTAGGAACTGATACCACTTTGTTTGACATGGGTGCTCAGACCCAGACAGACCCGGCCCACTTAAAGCCCTGCCTCAAACATAGTGCGGTAGCACACAATCATCTACAGGGAGCACATTTTCTAATGAAATGGCCATAATCCGCAAATCCACAAAGGAGAGTGTGCTAATAAAGAATTTGATAAAATACAGTATTTCATAAGCCAAAATGCACAGTATCTACCTACCCCATTTCTCAAGAATTTTGAGACAAATGGCCATGACAAGCTATGCTTCTCACTGCATAGCAATAAAGTTGTTGTTATATTAGTGTCATTGTAGATTGAACCATTCTTCCTGTTATAAGCAGATATATTTACATAAGGAGAAAAAAAATATATTACACCACAAAGATACGTGTGTGTATAAGACAATTTCATAATTCAATCAATCAGGGGAATTATAAGCGCACTACTCACCCGTGAGGGTCTCAAGGCGCTGAGGGGGGGGGGGGGGGTGGGGACAGCTCCGCATCAGTCGAAGAGCCATGTCTTCAGCGTCTTACTGAAGGTGTTCAGGGAGGGGGCACGTCTGATGTCGATGGGGAGCTCGTTCCAGGTCTTGGCCACGATGTAGGAGAAGGATCTTCCCCCTGCTCTGGCTCTGCGGATGCGCGGGGTTTCGGCGAGGCGGAGGTTGGTGGAGCGGATGATGCGTTTGGGCACGTGGAGGGAGATTGTGTCGTTGAGGTATTGGGGTCCGGTGTTGTGTAGGCATAGGTGAGTATCTTGAAGGTGACTCTTTTTTCGACAGGGAGCCAGTGGAGCTTGCGTAGGTGTTTGCTGATGTGTTCTCGTCGAGGGACCCCGAGAACGACTCTGGCGGCAGTGTTCTGTATTGTCTGGAGCTTGCTGCTTCTATGTACATATAGATGCATATTTAGAGGAGGTTATGCCTGCTGCTAAAACTTTAAGAAATGTCATGGAAAAATGTGCATACTTCCCCACAAGATAAATATGCACACCGACCTTGCAAATCTTGCTGTTTTTATGCACATATGGGTATTTATATATAGGAGTCTTCTCCAGCCAATAAAACCTACCAAGTGTCATGTGCATATATGTATGTATAACATAATTAAAGTGTTTTTGCTATCAAAACATTCTTCTTTTCAATCTTTGTAACATCCCTCCTTTCTCTCATTCCAAACCTTTCTGACTACTGTGAGCCTCCAAACTAACAGGCACACGCAACCACTACTTACTAAAACAACTTACTACTTCCTCTTTTAAATCCATTTCCATCATCCTATCCCTACTCTAAACTCTACTGAACACACAAGAGCACAAGAAATCAAGAGCACAAACCTAACACAACTAATGTAAAAAAAGGAAAAAAAAGTGTTACTAATCTACTAACTCTAACCTTGGGTTCTGAAGTAGCGTGCTACTTGCCGTAAAGCGCTTCTGTGCCTTATCAGGGGTAATAAGCTCTATATAAATACCATTTACAAGTATAATTTACAATGACTACATTAGTAGAAACATCCCGTTTTACTAATAAAATTATATAGCACACAAAGGATAATGTGTGGAAATTAGGTTTCAGCAAATATTTAATTTGTGCATCACCAAGTGTATTGGTCGTATTAAAATCTTTGTTTCTATCACACCTCAGAATTACAAAACAAATTTAGTTCATTCGCGCATTCTTAACTGCTGATATATTCAGAAGTATTTGTACAGTTCATTTACAAGTATTTAAAAGTTGTTGTGTGTTCCTTAGTTCACTCCACAAATTTTTCTTACTTTGCAGTTAGAGAAAGAAAACACCAATTCGCATGCTAAAAGAATAAGCAGCAATTTGTTAGAACATTTGCCTAACATTTGACTTGTCCTTGAAGCACAGGCAAATGTGACAAATTAATAACAAAAGTTAAAGGCACCTTTATTGCTCTTTCATCATCTGAACTCGAACATGGTTATTTTGGGGACTCCACACTGCTTCTTGCAGTGTCTGTGAGCCTGTTAGGAGTTAGCCCTTGTTTTAAAAAACAAAAGAGGGTTTACTAATGTAATATTTCAGCCTTAACACTATATTAAATAAATACAACATTTTCCTTTCATGCAAAATAGTGGCTGGTGGAACAGTTCAAGGTGGAGGATCCCATGCCACCTGCTGCCAATGTGGCTGCGTGTTTAACACAGAACTTTCAGTATTAAAAAAATGGTCAATGATTTTATCCTGTTCCCATTTGTGGTACACAGATGTCATCCTGAAGATTTCACACCCCAGAACAACCCCAGGAGCTGTTAATTTAATGCCCCCGCCGTTACAAAAATTGGGAAAATCACCCAAAGTCAGTATTATTCTGCCTTATCACTACATACTTCAAACAGCAAATATAAGGTAAAAATACTTTAAAACGTGTCCTAGCGCTGCCTTACTGATCCCTGACTGGCAAGTAAAGTAAACAAAAACAGAAAAGTCATGCTACAAATGAAAACATATGAAGTTTTATTTAAGTTTCACATCTCCGTCCCTTTGCAAACTCTTAAAATATGAAAAAATGGCTGGTTTTTTTCTTTTGGAAAGATGGCAAACAAAATGCAAAACAGCTGCCTTCACTCTCATGATTGCCCCTCTCCCAGAGTACCACCCTCTTGCCAGTAATCTGCACCTCTACATCTGACTCAGCTTTTCCCATGGTGCCAGAAGTCACAACTATGGTGGAAGCCACTGCTGTTCTCACAGAATCACTGCTCAGGTGTCTCATGGTGACTCAGGGAGAATGGTGCCATATAATGAGTCATCCGCGTCACACCCCGTCCGCAGGTGGTGGTGGCTACAAGTGCAGTGGAACTAATCTTAAAGTAACTTTATGGTGGGTTACCCTTGGACTACCCTAAGAAAGGAAATGCACAAACTTGATCGCCCTGAGTGTCATATTTCTGCCTGCAGGGGTATTCTTTCCACTTCTCCGATGTAAGAGGGTTCTGGTAGGAACTGGCAGGACAGTGATCCTTTATAAAAGCAATCAAAGTAGGAACATGCTCTTTGTGTTTTCATGAAAGCTGGGGGAATGTTCGATAGCTCATGGGGCGATCCAGTAACATTCTGCTTTGTCCGAGTTAAGACAGAAGTAGATCCATGAAGCTGGCAGACCTAAGACTCACACAAATGTTAGCTAAACTTCTGTGTTGTTCACTATTTAGGATCTGTGGTATTCCCTATCTTAGCCAAATGACAACAAACATTTGCAAAGCCAATAGGCCTGGATTTAACGTGCTGACAGCTGCAGCATCACCATATTACAGTGAGACCGATGGGAGGGAACCAGCAGGAGCAGACAGAGAAGGCTACAGTTGTAACGTAGTCCCTCATGCAGTTCAATGCAGGTACTTGAATGGAGGTGAAAGGATACATCCAAACAGCCAGTAGCATTAGGTGAGAGATGATTACTCCACTGAGGTGAGCCAGAGTGTGACTGACGAAGACTCAAGCCAAATGCTGAAAGTGGCTAAATATAGAAGGGCAAAGATTGGAAGCGGTGGAAACAGAGCCCAATATCTGTATAGTGTTAACACTTAGGGGCATATTTACAAGAACTGACTCACCGATACGTCAGATTTCTTGCGCCTTCGGTGAATGCCCTAACAACGTCATGGATATGCTGTATTTACAATATAGTGCTCCATGACACAATGATTCACAGATGCGTCAGACATTCTCATGCATCTTTTGGTGCTAAGGTGAGCCATTGCTGGAGTTGGTCGTAAGACTTGTGCAACTCCAGCAATGCCTCAGAACACAGAGGCGAGTCCCATGTTAAAAGCCCTATGTCAAACCTTACACCTGATTTGAGATGGCATAGGGATTTTGACGTAGTCAAGTTATAGAGAGGTGCAGTGAAAATGTGTACATTTCCCAGCGTCAGTTCTACGTGGCTTATAACGTGGGAACGTCTACCCTGCATACATTATACCTGGCACAGGTATAATGTGGTGCAGGCCTCTACAAAGTGACACATAGGGCCCAATACGTCAGTTTGTAAATATGGAGCAGTGTAAAGCACTGATTGCGCCGCTGCTGGGTCACAGAAAATGATGCTGCAGCAGCGCTAGCTCCTTGTAAATATGCCCCTTGGTATGTTTGACAGCTGCACTGACAAATCCCAGGCCTAAAAAAAGGAAGCAGTACATGCAATGGATTGTTCAGAGGAAGCGTGTCCTTAGAGGCTACCCTTTCAATTGATTGTTTGGGTCAAAAATTCTTACATTTTACTTCTGTTCCCATTAACTGCAATGTGTTCAGGAGATATGATGATGATGTGATGGTGGTGATTATGATAAAGAAAATGCGTGGAACGTGACAGCGGCCCCAAAATGGTATCATGGCGTATTCCCAAACTTTGACCATGACAATAATCCTAGTGTTGCTGTTGTGTCCATGCAGGCTCCCAGACATGCTAAATTCTGTCTGGTAGCATTCGTTTTGGCGTCGCTTTTCATGTATGAGTGCATGCATGTTTGAAGTAGGAGTATTTGTAAAGCGCAAATCTAGCTAGAGTGCAGTAGAGCGCTGAGGATATATACAATTGCGTGTGCGTGTCTCACAGTTTTTCATGCTCATAGAATTGCTCACATTTTTAGAAATAAGGGCCTATGTTTTAAGGTTAGCCAAGCAAATTGGTAATGTTGGATTTAAAAAGCAGATCTTGTATATGGAACCGCACAAGCTGCACCCCCAGCATAGCAGGCGAATTACTGCTTCTTCAAAAGATTGAACTGTCGGCCGATGTTAAGGGG
This sequence comes from Calotriton arnoldi, assembly GCA_963921515.1. Classification (NCBI taxonomy): domain Eukaryota; kingdom Metazoa; phylum Chordata; class Amphibia; order Caudata; family Salamandridae; genus Calotriton; species Calotriton arnoldi. The sequence goes on along the minus strand of CAWUFW010001624.1, from coordinate 699,610 downwards.
TACCTAGACATCTGCAGAGACAGGAGATGGGCACTGTATCTCAATGCTTTGGGTGCCAGTCATGGATTGGTACAGTAGTCGCAGCAGCAACAGCATCCACCAGTCACCTACACCTTTAAGAGCAATGGATTTACCACTTAGCCAGAGCATAAGTGGGCAGTTCTCTCTCGTTGGCTGGGTGTTGTACTACATTGACGTACGTTCAGCGGACCCACTGGACAAGAGAACAGGCCTATTGGCATCTATTGAAAAGGTACTCACAGCGAGCATTGTTAACTATTACCCTGCTGACTTAGAAAGGTCGAGTGGATGAAGGCATCTGAACCTTACTTGCGGTAAAGAGCCCTGTGTTCCAGTGAACCTATTTGCCACAAGGTTGGTTACCTTGAAGGACATGTTTCTCACATTAATTTGGCAAGGCGAGTAAGTGATATGCATGCTTTATGTGCTCATGGAGGTTACACATGCTTTCGTCATAGTGGCGGGCACACTTCCTATAGATCCTTGTTAAGTTACAGCAGTAATGGTAAATTATTAACTGTTTGTTTCCCTGATCATCATCTATCTCCAGTGTAAAGGGAATTTCAAGAACTCAATATTAGAGGCGTAACAATTTTGCCTTCATCTGGTTATGTTGGTGAAGAGTTGGGCTTAAAAGTCTCCATGTCTTCTTCAAAGAAGCATATTATTGAAAAAAAATGATAGTTGTCTCTCCTTGAATAGATCTAGGGCTGGTGTTAAGTCTTCCATGGTGGCCTTCTCGAGACTCACCTTAAGTTCCATTCTGAAGTAAGGGGTCTTCATCACCCCTTACTGCAGGCAGTCATGCCTTGAAATCAGTTTTGCCCAAGAAGTAATGACAGCACTAATTGAAGGTGCGAACAGACTCTTTTGTGATTTAATTAGGTCTTCTCCATGAACTCACATGTGCTACATCTGTCTGCACTTTACACTTGACCGGCCTATGTTTTCCTGCATGGAAGAAGCAGTCCTGGGTTTGGGCGGCTCTGAGTGGTATTGCAGCGTAGTCTATGACCACGCGGTCCATGCAGGAGAGAGTGAGGTCATGTGCAGTAGTGCGTTCTGTTTCGTATCCTAGAGTGATACCAGTGTCCTGCCACTGGAGGCAGGAAAGTCAGAAGTTTAGACCCACTGAGTAGGCCACCAATGGGACAACCAATGTTGCAGGACAAATAACGTTACTCCTTTAGTTCTAGTACAGATTCTGTTCCCTTTGAATCTATTGTTAAAAACACACTGAGGCAGGTCACCTCGTTCACCTTAGAAAGGTGTTGTAGGAATTGGAGAGAACACGCCTCAGAGTCAAGGCCATCAAGTGCTAGATTGGGCAGAGCTCAGTGGTCCAGGGGAGACACCGTGGGGGATATTTACAAGAAACTGTTGGAGTGCGGCGTTAAGCCAAAATTGCTAATGCTGCGCTCCGACAGTTTCAAAACGTAGGGATGTGGCGTATTTACAAATATGTGGCACACGCCTGCGTTTCCCCTAGCGCCTGCGCTAAATTCAACTGCCTATCGCCAACGCAGCCACTAATGGCGATTTGTAACTTTTATGTGTGCTGCAGAATGCAGCACATATAGAAGTTGCAAAACCTCATTTTTCAATGATTGTTTATGTGCAGGAAGGGGCACCTTCCTGCACATGAACAATCGCTTATGGTGATTTGATGTTTCTATGTGTTTCTATGTGTGCTGCAGAGCAGCACAAATAGAAACAGCAAAAACGAGGAGAAATTAATCATTTCTCCTTGTTGCGCCTATTTAAGAACAGGTTTACCCTGGTCTTATTTTTGGCGCTGCCCCATATTTATGGCACCTTTGTATATAGGGGGCACAATCAAAAAGCAATGAGTGTTGCGTGGAACGCCCACAGCAACACCCATTGCCCACCCGTTTGCCGCAGTGGACTGCTGCGGTAAGGGGCATATTTACAAGGTGGCGTTAAACCATATTAAGTGGCTTAACGCCACCTTGTAAATATGGAGCAGTGCATTGCACCACAGGAACATCATAAAAAGTGACGTTCCTGTGGCGCAGTGCCATTGTAAATATGCTCCCTTGTGTCTAGTGGGAACGGTCAACCTCTGTGGCCAAAATTCAGGCTATGATGGAATAGGAGACCCCTGGAACCTTGGCCCATTTGCTAGTCTATTTTTGTATTCCATTTTACAAGCGCAAGAAAAGAAGCCTGAATTCTAAAAATAAAGAGAGATCACAGAGACGGGGAAATTGGGAAAGAGAAAAACAAACCTACAAATGAAACGAGCACTGGCAAACCTAGTAGGTTTCGATGTTGGAAGACCGAGCTATTTGGCTTTAGCAATTCTTGTTGGCACTGGCAGTACATAATTTCAAAATAGCTCTTAGTGCGTGATGACTCATGCACACCCACACTGTGGCCATCTTCGAATTGGTCTTCCAATAAAAGCAGTTCCAACGTGGCCTCTGACATCTGCGTATGTGTCAGGACGCACTGGCAGTCATTTTGGCATTTTTAATTTACAAATCCAAAATGGCGGTTGACCATTTTAAAAGGTAAACCAGAAAGATGAAATAAAATGCATTGGAGCTTGAAAAATAGAAAGTAAATGTCGTGATATCACTTTGATGATGCTGGGCCCACGAACAAAAATTAAAAATATATAATTGGGCAGTGGGGCAGGGAGCAGAATAGGGGAGTGGGAAGGGTGAGCACCAGGGGAAAGTGGGCGAGGAAATGAGGGGTAACGCTGCCATAGGCAGCTGCATCCCCAGTAGGGGGATTATATGGCTATTTATATATCGGGGTGGAGAGGGGCTAGGAAGCAACGGAAAAGCTGTGGAGAGGACAGGGTTGTTTAGGGGTATGAGGTGCTGTGAAACATGTGGACAAGGCTAGTTCCCTTAAATGGTAATGCACTTCATATGTGTATTATAGGCTTTTATATGTAACTTTATACTGCACTTAAATTAAAGCTAAGGGGGGGCATGTAAAACCACACAAACACATGGAGAGAGAGGAAAAACACATGGACTTCTTGGAATGCTCAAAGAAAAAGAATAATCAGTGGAAGGATAGAACTCACCCAATCTGAAATGGTGTAAAGCAGCTAGGCTCCAGGGGAGGGACAAACACAAGAAGGGGAAGGAAGACCATTGAATAAGAAGCAGGCAAACAAGATTTCCAAGAAAGAAAGTCAATAAGCAGTGAGCTGACCCAGAGTCATCTAACTACTGGTGTTGCACTCAATACGTCCATTTTGGCAAGACCTAAAAAGGGGACCAAGGAAGATTGAGGGATCAGAAGTAAAAGATTTAAAACTGTGAAGAGATGGGAAAGAAGTGAGCAGAGGTACACAGAAGGTAGCAGGCACCAGGGTGGACCAGTAGCCTACTTTAAATATATGTTGAACAGATGATTTTTTGTCTTTTTTGAAGACCCCCAGGGACTCTGCAGTTCTGACCCTCACAGGGAGGGAGTTCCAAATTTCAAGTGTGGCACCAGAGCGCCAATTCTCAGGGACTGGAAGAGAGACAAGGACTGGTGTATGGTGGCGGAGAAGGTGGTCTATGAGAGTAGGGGTTGTCCCCGGAAGTGGGAGAGGGTCTGGGGCAAATGGAATGTTTACAGGGGAAGTCCATGTGCCGCCCCCACTGTTATGTCAATAGCTTCCATGGTTCAGGAGGTACCAATTGGGCCCCGGGTGGGATGAGTATTGGACAGCTTAACAAGGGAATTAGCCGAAAATGTCACTGCAATGCATTGGGGTTATTGATCTAGTGTAAAATACTGTGGTGTTGTACAGTATGATAAACTGCTTAAACCTAATAAAAAAGATGTTTAAAAAAAAAGTGTGGCACCAGAGAAGGACATTGTAGGATCTCACTAGGTACTATGGGTGACTTCTTTTGATAAGTTACATACCTGCTGGAATCGACCTGTGCAGAGCATCTTTGTTTCGAGAGACAGCGCCCTGTAAGCACCCAATTTCTGCTCCTGAGTATCTCTTCGTGATTCTCGTTTCTCTGGTGGATGTGTTTTTAAGTCCTGTCTTTCCGTTTATTCTCATTAACTGTGTGGTCTCCATAGAACCACCAGGGCAAAGCCAGCCATGTTCTATTTAAGGCCTTTAAAGCCTGTCAAAGCTGTCAGGCCACTTTATTTCTTTTATTACACAATAAACAAAGAGTGCAAGTCTACGAGGGCGGAACTCACCACCAGAGGAATGAGGAAATACAACGAGTGGGGCTGCAATGCCGACCACAGGTGACATTACTGTTAGTTTCACCCAAACGGGCTGTTGTTTTTCAAACAGAAGGGCAATAAGGCCCTGTTACAGTATATCTGTTATATTGAACCATACATGTTACGTACAAGAAAAAGAATTCAGTAAGGGATCAGAGCAATGATCTGAAGTAGCAGTGGCTTGAACTGTGAGGTGAGCAGCCACACTGTGAGGTGAGCAGGCCACGCTGTTAGGTGAGCAGGCCACGCTGTTAGGTGAGCAGGCCACGCTGTTAGGTGAGCAGGCCACGCTGTTAGGTGAGCAGGCCACGCTGTTAGGTGAGCAGGCCACGCTGTTAGGTGAGCAGGCCACGCTGTTAGGTGAGCAGGCCACGCTGTTAGGTGAGCAGGTCACACACGCCCGCGTGTATCTTGACCTTTTCAGTCAAAAGCCACATGCAGCCCTTCAAGGCATAGTTTGCTCATGGTAAACATATATATTTATGTACTTAAGTCACTTGTAAAGATCTTGGGGCACTGTGCAGTGGAAAAATTTCAATGGAGTGCAAGGAGGGGCTGAGAAGGTAGAAGGTGCAGACGATGGAGGGGAGGGAGGGACGCAGAGCGAGAGGGTACAGATGAGGGAGGAGGAGGGAAGGACGAAGAGCGAGGGTACAGACGAGGAGGGAAGGGATGAGGAGCTAGAGGGTACAGACGAGGGAGAAGGAGTGAAGGGATGTGGAGCGAGAGGGTACAGATAGAGGAGGAGGTGGGGCATGGAGCGAGAGCGTACAGAGGAGGATGAGGGGTATGGAGTGAGGGTACAGATGAGGGAGAAGGAGTGAAGGGATGTGGAGTGAGGGGGTACAGACGAGGGGGGAATGGATGAGGAGCTAGATGGTACAGACCGATGAGGAGCAGGGGTATGGAGCAAGAGGGTACAGATGAGGGAGAAGGGTGAGGCGGGTGAGGATACAGACAAGGGAGTAGGGGAGAAGGGATGAGTGGTGAGAGAGTGCAGATGAGGGAGGAGGAGGGAAGGGATGAGGCATGAGAGGTGACAGATGAGTGAGATGGGGTGAGGAGTGATGAGGGAGAAGGGGAAGGAATGAGGGGAGAGAGGGAAGTGTAACCACTGATGGTAGGGGAGTGGTTGCAGAGATGAAGAGGGGTGAGTGCTGCTTGCTGGGAAGAGTTCCAGGGGAGGGGGTTAGTTGAAATTTGGAAATTAGTGGCTAAAAGAAGCAGAGGATTTTGCTTGAAGGGTTTAGCCACTCCAAGCATTATACTGTGAGGGGGTGTTGCTTGACGATAGGGGGTTGGGGGAGCTATATTTCTTTCGTGAAGAAGGAGAGGGGTGTGTGTTGCCTGAAGCGATGCATCCTTAGTTCTTTCCTGGAGTGAGGGAGGGGATTGGAAGACCTTGTCTGTAACAGAGTCCCAGAATCTTCAGCCATAGCAGGGTAAGAGTTTTGTCGTCTTCTTCTAAGTTTTTGGATTCCATCACTCACGTGCTGCACTGCGTGTCTTGCATAGTCCACTGCAGGTCTTGATTTTAGTTGCTAAGTATGGTGAGGTGGCAGAGTTGACAAGCTGGGTGACAATTTTGCAGTGGTGTTGTTACCTGGAATCAGCAGTGGGGTGGGGTGGGGGGAAAGGGCGGGGATTGGGTTAAAAAAAAAAAAATCACTTACCTCCCGGCTGGCCGCCGCCCCTCCTGTGTCCTCTTCCTGGCTTCTTGGGGGAAACAGGAAGCACCCGGGCTCCCATGCTCCCTGCAGCAAATCAACGCTGCAGCGTTGTGATTGGTCTGAGCGCCAGGGGCTGGAGGGGTGGGCATGTTCTCCATGCAGGCTGTATAGCAGCCTGCATGGAGAACATGCTTTGTGGGCATGACTGTTCGGCCAGCCCGAGAGGGCTGTCCAATCACTCATGCTCACACAGCCACAGCCCGTGCAGGTAAGATCGGTGGGGTCAGGTTGGGGGATTCGACAGACGACCACGATGGAAAATTAAATAAATAATTATAATTTTCCCTCTGCGTCATCTGTCAAAATGCACCCCTCCACCCCCCGCCCTGCCTCACCGCTCTTACCTGCACGGGCCGCGGCTGTGCTCACATAGGGAGTGCAAACTACTCCTCACCTGCTCTGAGAGCAGCCCCGCCCCACAAAGACCGGCAACAGGAAAAAATAAAATGATAATAACCTTGAGTTTTCTTTTTCTTTTTTTTACACTGCATAAAGCAGTGAGGCAACGCTCCTCCGCCTTAGTGGAGGAGCCGCCACTGCACGTTTGCTTGTTTTGAGGGTGATAAGAGCAGGCAGAAGGAGCCAGTGGAGTTCTTTGAGAGTTAGTGTAATCCAAACATACTTCTGCAGACTTTTGATAAGATGAGCTGATGCATTCAGGATGTTCTTTGGGGATGTCTAATGGGTGCTCCAGCAAGAAAGGTGTTGCTTCCATTACAGTGGGACCGGGCCAATGCGTGTGCAGCTGCTCTAAAGCCTGCTTCTGTTAAGAAAGGCTTCACTCTGCAGTGCAGGGCAAGCTGGTGCCCAGTGGCCTTTGCCTCCTGAGCAAGGTGAACACAGTGGAAAACGTACATTTTATTTCTTACCTGCAAAATCAATGGCCACTTCCTTGTGACATTACGATAGAGAGACTCAGACACCAGGAGAGTGCTTGATCTCTGTGGCCAGTACACCTGGGCAACTCACAAACTCTGGTCATCTCCCTTTTGGTCTATGCATGCATTGGTGTTTGGCGACGTTAAAGGACCCATCTCACCTAGTGTGCTCCCAATCAGTGCTTAATTTGAGCCGGTTGTTGCTGGTGGAGGGCAACGGCACTCATATATGGGGACCAGCCCTCCTCTTTCCTCATCAAACATTTCCTGAAAGCAGAAAAGGGAAAAATAATGTGGAAAAGAGGAGGAAGAGAAAGACTGAAAAAGTCACAAAGGGAGAAAGCAGGAACTTGCAAGAGTGAGATAAATGGGCAGGGAGTGTCTGGTAGTGGGTTAAAGAGGCTTGAGGTGAATTCAAGACTACACAGCCTTGGTATTCGGCACCCTGATATTTAATAGTGCTGGCTGTGGGCTTTTTAGCAGAGTTTTGGACACTGTCACTCTTTTTTTTTTTTTTTTTACAAATTAAGCACTGCATTTACTGTTTGAAATCTTGCACCAGAAGACAACACTGAGGCAGCTGCCAATATTGAGAGGGCATGTAAGTGGTAGATGTTGCACTTTATAAATTCCGCATTGCATAACTCTAAATTGTTATTTAAAATAAAGCTTTGCAAAATGAAAACAGCTTAAAATCAAGGACGACAATGGATGAAATTCTTCTGTGCCCAGATCAAAGTTACTGAGTGCACCATTTAATTTTCTGCTGTTTTGGGTGTGAATTTACCTTTGTGCATCAGATCACGTGGAGATAAAGTGCCTGCACAGAGAGAGAGGGACTGACGGTCATGGGCGTAGCTTGGTCAGTAAGATTGGGGGTGTGTGAGCTTTAGATTTTCCAACACTCGTGCTGGCACATATATCACAATACATTATATGACAAGCAGGGTGCTTGAGAATGCCCAAAGGGGCAGTGGAAAGGAGAGGAATGCGGATTAGAAGGGCTACTAAGTGAGAGAAACCACAATCTCTTGTAAAATAACCAGCATTTTTGAGGAATTTCAAAACAGAGGGATGGAGAGTGGGTGTGCATTTTTGTCTGTGTTTATGTAAACATTCCTGGTGAAATCCAACAGACACCTCACTATACTCGACTGAAAGCACCTGTACCCAAATATTTATCAGAAAATACATTTATTAAGGGAGCGTAACACCCCAAACACCCCCGCTGAACATGCGCCCCTGCCATCAGTACATCTGAAAGTGGCTGTAATGAAGCGAAAATTAGCTCTTGCAATGATGCTCGATTGATAAAATAATTCAGTGTCTGAACCATAATTTATTCCTGGGTTGTGCCATCAATTCTTTCATTGTGCAGTTAACTGACTGAGGTCAAAAGTTGTCAAGGAACATGAAATATAGGCCAGTATAATGGTGTAAATATGTGTAGGTCAGTGTAACGACATTAATATGCTGCAGCGGTGCATGGAAGAGCTCGAAGCTAAGGTTTCTGGTACACCAGTAGTAAATCTCCCCTATTTTACTGAGACATTGCAAAAGCTGAGAACTATATGATGCTGTCTGTATAAATTGCCAGAATCCCTTGTCTGTTCATTTATCCACAGCTTGTTGTGAAAATGTATTGACCAATGGAATTGCCAAAGGCATTTGTTAGAAGTGGGCATAAATATTGTTCATTTCATAAAACGTAGTGAATATTATCTTCTTTAGTGTGCCAGAACATTATTAGACTATTTTTAAAACGGACCCTCCTTGCCAGCATGACTTTGAAACCACATTATTGGCACAGTTGACTGTCAATTTCAAACCACCTGTGCCCGGTTCACATACCTGTTCCTGGATGTAAGCTTGATTACGAGCACAGATAGCTTTTGATCTGAATGCAAAATTAGTTTTGAATTCACCAAAGTTGATTTTGCACCTGTGAAAGGATTTACTCACACGAAGATTTTCATGGCAGAAGTGGGTATTCCAGGGTTGGAATGCAGTTGAATTTGTGCACAGTCACAAACGTACTCACTTGTGGGTATTCACTAACTCCTCGACAAGCCCATTCTGCCCTTCAAACAGTATAAGAAGAGGTTTCATCAACGGGGAATATTTCCCTTTTTGAGGAGAAGAAAAAAAATAGCGAATCATTTGCACGATAGATTTTTGTAAAAGCAAATATACATGTTTGGCTGGGAATTTAATTTTTTTTGTAGGTTTCCTGGCACACCTATGTGAACTTAATATCTACGCCCTTGCAGGGTTTTAAAACTTTGGTTGTAGATTAGCTTTTTTTCTAAAGAATTGGGCTCTTAATACCTGTTACAGGCTTTTGAAAATAGAGACAGGTGCTAAATTTTCTGCAGTAGGACTGGAGCTCATATTACTTCCTCACCCGCCTTCCTGCCGCAGTCCTTACCAAGTGAGCAGTTCCTTGCTCGGCAGAACACTACTTGTAGTCATTAACTACGTAGTATTGGCTTCTAATTGATTGTAATCGTGCTCCATTGACAAAGTACAGCCATCCATAGTTACCTTCTAGAGGTCTCATGAATAAATGGATATTTAGATATGGCTCTGAAGGCAATCATAGGGGATCTTCCAAAGGCTAACAGGACGGAAAAGGGGAACAGTGCCCTGTGGAAAAAGCTGAAACTAGAAAATATAAAGCTTTACCGGAGGCAGAAGGTAATAGAAGCCGGTACAGTCAGGATACGTGCGTTTCTACACGGAAAATGGTCGCTTAGACCGAGTGCCGAATTTGGAAAAAAGTCAATAGATTAAGGGCGTTAGCCACTAGTCATCGTTCATCCAGGATAAAATTTGCATTTCATTTAACACAGCGCCTTAGCACACGATATAGCACTTTACATTTTCAGTTCAATCAGCTATAAAAAAAATTTTTTATAGCGCAACAGCTTTGCAAATTAAGATGCGTCTAATTAAATCACCTTAATACGAGCGGTGCCTTGTGTCCGTGAAGTCCCGACCCAAGGGGTGCTGCTGACCCATGCCACCTGCAGAGTTGGCAGCTAGTGGCACGTGTAAGTCTGCAGGTACGGCACCAGCCCCTGCCCTGCGGCAACGGAACGCCCGGCCATGACTAATGATCCCGAGGGCTGGTGTTCTCCTGCTGGGCCCAGGTGCACAGTGATCTGCGCTGCCATGATTGCCGCCAGCCCAGTCAACTTAATATCAAACCTACGCAGAGTGCACACGTTCGTGCCTGTCTCAGGAGTAGCCATTGGGCCCCTCCTGTGACGTCAATTAACAGTTCTGCCACGGCGCGCGCAGCTACAGCTGCTTCAGTCAGCCATCTAGTTTGAAAGAGGACGTGACGCCGACGCAAACACCCTCTAAATAGAAAATGGCGTTGCAGCGGCATGTTAACTGAACTGTTCGACTCTCTATATTACGATATGGTGTTAAATATTGTAATATACAGATTCGAATTGTTCTCCAAGCTCACAGCCGGCGCAGGTGGACAACAGATGCTGAAAATACGTGACAATGCATTTTAATGCGGTGATGCAGACCACCACATTAAAATGCGTTAGTCTAACGCATGATGCGTGGTACTTGGCAGGGCTGATTCCCTAGCTAAATAAAAATGTTCCTCCAAGATGGCTCCAGATTACCCCTCAGTTTAGGTTTGGTCCGACCGCTTTGCCAAGCAAGCGCAGACCGTCCCAATGGTAGCAGGCCTTTTTAATTTATGCAAAAGCCTCTGACTTAAGAAGCGAGTAGTGCATGTATGGGAATTTTTTTCCAGGCTATGCAGAGCGCTCCCGACTTGTACGGCTGGTCCTATTCAAGCAGTGCAAACAGTGCAGAACACTGTGAAGTAATTCAGGACTTTGCCTGACTTCAAAATGGCAGCTCCCACGAGATGTCAGGAGCCACGTGAATTGGTATCATAGTTACTGATATAATCGGGAAGCTTTGCTGGGTTTCTTGTAGGTGTTGTTTCTGATACAGTGGAGGAACAAGCTGGCTCTTCCTCTGCTTCCCCTTCCTAGCTGCCGATCCAGCAGATGCTTGAGGCAGCTCTGGAGGCTGCCTTTAGAGCAAGAGATTCTACTGCACCTCCTCCTTCAAAAATGCCTCCTCAGGGTGATATCCCTGCAGATGGTTTAGAGGAGGACCTAGCGCCTGGAGACCCCCCGGGGCAACAAGTTGCGCTTTACAAGAACTCTTTGATTGATTGATTGATGAGGAGGAGGACAAATGAGGTTGCTTCGTTCAAGGTGCAGAATTGGCGTGGATTTTCCAACAAGTTAAGGAAAATTTGGACTTGCCTATTCCTCAAACAGGTACTGATGAGGAGGATTTCTTTTTGAAGTACCATCGTCTGGATCCTGAGTCATTACCTCTTCACAGTGCGATGTGCGGGGTTCTCTTCCATGGGTAGAAGGACATTGATAAATCCTCCTTTCCTCATTTCCTCTCTAATCGATATCCTTTGGATGGGTTTGCAGGGGAATTCCCTGCTGCAGTGAAGGTGGATGGTCTTCTGGCTGGTCTTTCTCCCCAAGGTATCGTAATCTCAGAGGATGCACTGCCATCAGATCAAGAGGATAAAAAGGTTGAAGGAGCAGTTAAAAGAGCGTACTCTGCGACAACATTTTCAGTACGTGCCAATACTTACTTGACCTACACCGTTCAGTCTTTACGGAAGGATTGTCATCCTCTGGAAGAGCACAAGCATGAGGGTCAGGATTCTTTTTCCCTTCTGACGATTATGAAGTCTCAGGTCTGCTTTCTGTCCGATATTTCCTTTGATAAATTATGTGTGTCAGCAGTAGGATCTGGAGCAGCTATTGCTGCTAGAAGTCATATGTGGATGCGGGCATGAAAAGTGGTTTCAGCCCAGAAGTCTATTCTCATCCAATTACCTTTTGAAGAAGCTAAAGTCTTCCGCTCCCAGCTCCCGTCTCGTCAATTCCCATGGGGCAGGGGATTTGGATATCACAGGACTTTTGGTCCTTCCTCTGTTAGAGCATCCAGTCAGCCATTTCGGGGTAGGGGTTGGGGCCGGGAGCCCCTGCCGGTGACAAATCCCGGACCCAACAATATGGTTCCTCAAATTCTACTCCCCCAAAAGCCTGACTATGCTACACTTCCAGTGGGGGGGTCGCTTACTCTTCTTTCAAGAGAGATGGAGTCATTCAATTTCAGATGCCTCTGCTCTTCACACTGTGTTGGAGGGTTATCACATCAACTTTTCCATCCTCAGCTTTTATTCCATTCTATTCTTGGTGAAGAAATAGTCAGGAGACTATCGCCCTGTTCTGGACCTCAGAAGGGTGAATCATTTCATTCCTCACTGTACATTCCTCATTGACGATTCAGGCCATCCTCCAGCTTTTGCATCCCTGGACTTGATGGATGCATATTCGCATGTGCCAATTTTTTCCCTGCATCAGAGGTTCCTGGGATTTGCCATCAACGGAAACCATTATCAGTTCCAGGTCCTGCCTTTCGGCCTGTCTTCAGCCCCAAGGGTTTTCACCAAGCTCTTGGCACCCTTGGGTATTTTGCATTCTCAAGGTATTCGGGTAAACCCATATCTAGATGACTGTCTGATTGTGTCTTCTTCTCTGCCTAAGGCAACAGATCAGGTGAAACAGGTCTGCAATCTTCTGATGAGGTTCGGATTCGTTCTCAACTGCAAGAAATCGCACCTTGTGCCTTCTCAGTCACTACAATTTCTGGTGCCTTTGTTTCGAACAGACTTGGGGAAGGTCTTCCTGACCTAGAACCACAAGAACAACCTGATGTCTCTTCTGTCATGCCTGCTGTCTAAGTCCTCTGCTCCAGCGAGACTCTGGTTACGGATTTAGAGAGAAATATCTTAAACTGTGGCCATTCTTCTGTGGAGACGACTCAATTTGTATCCCCTAGTTCACCACCTGTTACAGTTCTGGAACCCCTTGTTTCTGGACTACAAGGCTGTGGTCCCTCTCACGCCTTGCATCTCTCAGGATCTTCAGTGGTGACTCTCTCCTCTCAATCTGGTCAGAGGACTCCTTATCAGGCCTCCTCCCTCCTCAATCCTCGCGACAGATGCCAGTGGTGTGGGGTGGAGTGCAATCTGTGAGAGTCGGCAAGACCAGGGCAAATGGAACTCTCTGAAATGGCTTCAATCCTCCAACTGGAAGGAGCTAGCAGCTGTGTGGGAGGCTCTCCTTTGGTTTGCTCCCCTTCTGCATTCCAAATCAGTATGCCTTTAGACAGACAATCAGGTTGTCAGTGCATATGTCAACCAGCAGGGGGGTATGAATGCCCAGCTGTATCCCCTTTCTCGAAGGATCGGCCTTTGGGCTGAGAGACATCTGTTTTATCTCTGGGCAGTTTATCTTCTGGGGAAGTAGAATGGGCCTGCCGACTATCTGAGCCGGAAATTTCCCTCCTCGATTCCTCTCTACCTATCTCAAAACCTTTTCGATCAGATTGTCCAGAAGTTCGTCCTTCCTTGGTTAGATCTTTTCGCCACAGAGGAGAACTCTCTTTTTTCTGCAGTCTGACTCCCTCCAGACGGGCCTGGGTCAAGGATGCCTTGCCCATCACCTAACCTCAGGGTCTTCTCTACGCATTTCCTCCCTTCTCGATGATCTCGAGGGTGTTGAGAAAGACTCAGCAGGATCAGGCAGAGGTTTTCTTGGTGGTCCCATAGTAGCTCAAAAGGCCTTGGTTTCCTCTTCTCCTGGAGCTTCAGATTCATCCTCGCTGGATGTTCTCAATTCATCCTTCTCCATTGAGACATCCGAGGCCTCAGCCGGACTCCCTCAGACGTCTTTGTCTGGGGGTCTGGCACTTGAGAGGTTGAACCTTCTAGTTCATGGTTGTTCTTCAGATGTAGCTGAATCAATTCAATTGTCTAGGAAGACTTCTACTAGAAGTCTTTCTCCTGCCATTGGCGAAATTTTGAGAATTGATGTAGGGACAGGGATCTGTCTCCTGTTCCTTGTGATACCTTCAAAATTCTTGATTTTTTAAGGGATGGTTTCTTTTTCGGTTTGGATTTTTCTACGATTCGCTCCCAGTGGGCTGTGATTCGAGCTTTTTGGGGGATGGAGATGGCTTCCATTTCTCTGCTTGTCTCATGGCTGTTGAGATCTTTCTTTCTGCAAAGGCCAGCTGCCCGCTGTCCTGTTCCATCTTGGGACCATCCTTTAGTTTTCCATTCTTTGATGTTTAGTCCTTTTGAACCTTTACAGACTGCGGATCTTAAGTTCCTTTCAGCCAAAGTTCTGTTCCTTGTCACCATTTGTTCAGGTAGAAAGATCGGGGAGATATGATCTCTTCACGCTTCTCCTCCATTCCTTTGACTCTGTGATGACAAGGTTATCTTAAGACCCAGTTCCCTTTTTCTTCCGAAAGTTTCTACCTAGTTCCCCTGGGTAGAAGGCACTGTATTGCCATTTTTTTCACCCAGATCAAGTGGGCTTTATGCCCAAGAAAGCCACTCAACACAACATTAGACGACTATACAATGCCATTGCCCTGGCAGACAGACTTAAGCGAACAGTAGACATACTGCTGACAGACATAGAAAAATCCTTTGACTCAGTGGGTTGGACATACTTGTTCAAACTTCTCCAATGTCTTAACTTTGGGCCCAGATTTGTCACCTTTGTCAAGTTCCTTTACACGTTTCTGATGGCACATGTCCGGATACAAACTAAAGTATCTGCGCCATTCCCCTTAGAAGGAGGAATGCGGCAAGATTGCCCGTTATCTCTACTGGTATTCACTATCGCCATTGAACCACTAACAGAGTGGCTCCGAATTGATACACAGATAACAGGATTCAAATGGGGGCCAGAGCTATCAGACGGAATGGCCCTATATGCAAACGATGGCCTAATTTTCCTGACTGACCCTGAAAACTCGGGACTGCGGGCACTCCAGATCCTTCGACTCCCTGGGGAAACGTCTGGCCTCTCTATTAACCTAAATAAGTCTTCCCACTACTCTCCTACCCCCAAAGTCTGCGATGGGCCTCCGATATACCAGTAGTTTCACAAGGCTTGGGAGTATATGTGACTGTTAATGCTGCAGTGGCATGGTCAATGAATGTCCAACCTTTGCTGGACAGACTGAAGATCGCTGCCAAAGCATGGTCCTTACTTCCTCTGTCCCTTATGGGCAGCTCAGCCATTTTTAAAATGGCTTCGCTCCCCCGTTTCCTGTATCAGCTTCAAAACTACTCATACACACTGCCAAGATCTCTCTTCCAGTGAAAACAATCAATACTCTGTAGTTTTCTCTGGAATCAACCTCCTCCCACCACATTGTGCTTAGCAAATGTTTCAAATCTACATATGATACCTCGTTCTTCTATAGGGCCTCTCAATTTGTGGTCATCAAAAATTGGTGGTAAGACACTCAGGGTGTTCATGGCCTATGCCTCCGAGAAATGGGTGCTCCAAGGCACCACACTACAACACTTGTTATATGGTGGGAAGTTGACACATTTGCTACCCAAAGGGACATGGATCATAATCCAAACGTGGAGAACAGCATTAAGAGCGATAGAATGAGATAAAAAATCTTATGGGACAAATGCCAATATGTGGAGGCTCCACCTCACCTTACGTGGCAACACTAGAGGGATTCCATAAGTGGGATGTAATCAGTATTTCTACTTTAGGGGACCTGAAGGAGGGCACGACACCCAAAACATACCAGACCTTGCAGACTTAATACAACTTGCACCGTAGTGATTTCTACCGATATTTACAACTACGACATGCTCTAACAAACCATATCTTGGGGTTGGGAGAACTCCCTGAGTACAACCCCCTAGAAGCTAAGTTGCTTTTTGGCGAACTGGGAGATCACGAAATAACACAGGTATGCCGCTCATTAATACACCATAGGCCTGACACCTTTGGGCGCTACGAATCGCCTGGGAGTGAAACGTGGGCCCTCTCGCGGATGATGAATGGGCAAAGGCTAGAGCATCCCCAAGACACTCAGCGATAGCAACACGGTTCCACCTCCTCCAATTAAAATACCTTCATAGATCATACCCCACAAGATACAGGCTCTGACAGATGGGATTAGTCACCTCTTCCCTCTGCCTACGCTGTAACGCACAGGAGGGAGATTTCTTACACACCCCATAGGGATGCGCAAAGTGTCGCCCTTACTGGGAGCGAGTACTGTCCCGTCTGAGCCAAGTGACAGGGCAACCTATACCTCATGACCCTAAAATGATCCTCCTTCATATCATCCCTGACTTTGGAATGGATTATTATAAATCAGCGTTGCTCTGGCTAGGCCTATCTGTGGCTAAAAGGGACATTAGGGAACAACCAGTTTACAAGACTAGAAGCTGCCCCTAGAAATATATAAAAATATGGAGGGCATGGGCAGAGTATAGGAAATCACTGTCACACTATGAGATTCTCGCACCATGACTTTAGATAATGAAATCCAACTTATTTAGGGGCTCGGAACTATTAATTATGATTAGGATATGATGAGCAAATACGGGCGGGGACAATAACTGGCGGAGGCAGTGCGGGAAGGGATCCAGGAGATTCAGGGCCACTGTTGCAACTTTGATATGTTATATCTTATTTATTATACTCTCAAAACTCAATAAAATGTGTTGGAAATAAAAAGTAAATTTTTTTTCAAACTTTTCATGTGGTTGGGAGCCTAAACCCTATTTAGGAAAGTTGGCCTTGGTTGCTTTACTGCCTCTGTCCAACTTGGGGTTGTTATTTAAACCACATTTTCTCAGAAATCAGCTATGCCTGAGCTCTATGGAGGCAAGATTCAGAAGTCCTTTTGAGGGTAGAAGGCAAGCATGAGCAAGGGGAGTACAGTTTGCATGCATCAGCTGATCTCTCTACCTGCGTAAGCAGCTACGCGAGCATGTCCGCAGTGAGTAAAGAACATTAAACGTTAAAGTCTGCTTTGTTAATGACCCCTGTTTCCAAAATCCCGCTTCCCTGTTGATATGTAATCACCGGGCTGCTGCCGGGACGGGGTGTGCTCCTTCACCGGCGCAGCTTGATCCGCGACTCATTTGACTTTAGCAATAGAACTGGCTCTGAGCTCCGGGATGTCCCAGCTGATTGGATTCATGCCGTACACCATAATCTGATCCTGCCACATTCAAGGTTAATAACGTACAATTCACTCAGTGCCAGACATTGCTACTGGATTATGGTCTCAATTGCTGAACACTGAAAATAGGCCTAAATGAGCACAACAGACAGGCCAGCATATCCCATCAGATCACACTTTAATGGGCAGTAATCTGTCAACATGGCAACATCCAGTAAATATCCATATTTATTTATGTTTGTGTATATTCACAACCCTGGAATGGTCCCACCTTGGAAACTTATGCAAATGGGCTCCTGTGTGAGGCAGGATTAGGTGACTTTGCATAGTAGGGAAGGGAATAACCTCATATTCCATGGGAGCCTGGGGACAGGGGCCTGACACAAGGAAACAAGTTTTACCCATGGAGAAGCAAAAAGAAAAATACTTGTGGATAAGCACATTTTTAAGCTATTCCTGGAATCCGTAACTGTTGCACAATTCGAGTAGCACTCATGATGATTTTTTTATTTTGTGTTATTTAGAGAGTTTTATACGGCGTGAAAATGACACAAGGTTATCAGAGTGCTATACAGAGAAATTCCATTTCCCTTTCCAATTGTTTTATGGCCCTTCACAACTTTCATTTCTGACTCGCAGGAAGAAGAAACTAATAGATGTGTATGAATAAACTACAATATCCCAGTTGTGGGGTGGAGACCAAAAGAAAATCTAAAACAGCCTATAGTGGTGACCGAGAGAAAAAAAAATCATTAAAATGGCAAACAAAATAAAAGTTAAGAGGCAAATGGAGTGAGACAGACAAAGGAAAGTAAGTAAAATGTGAATAATGAACTAAAGAAAGAAGTAAAAAGGAAGCACGAAGGGAAGAAGCTACAAAGAACACATGAAATAAGGAAAAAAGATGTAAAGAAGAAAAAGGAAGGAAGAACAGAAAAGAAAGGATAAAAGGTGAAAAGAAAAAAGGAACAAAAAAAGGAAAAAATGGAGAGAAAGTAAGAAATCAGAAACATTTAATGAAATAACCCAAAAGAAATATGAAATGAATTGATGGGCGATTGAACAAAAGAAAAGACAAACGGGATTAAGGATTGGAAGGACTACAAAAAGAAAAGATGCAAAGAATGTGCAAAGGAATTACAGGAACATGATAAGAATAAAAAGATATGAGAAAGATATGAAGCTAGAAAAAAAGACAGATAGAATGAGAGAATCGACACAAGGAAAGAAAGAAAGACGGAAACAAAGAAGGAAAGATGCATAAAAACAAAAGAAATATGATAGAAAGGTGGAAGAAAAGAAGCATAAAAAGAAAGTAAGAAGATGAAAAGGAGGAAAGAATGAATTGGAGTAATAAGTCAATACTGTGTCGTTTTTGGAACCAACTCTTTAAAATCATGGTATGATATTATTTTGTAACATTTTCTGCAAATTTTCCCAGAGAAACAATTCTATTACAGGACCGGAGGCTTCGTATTATGCTTCTCTTTCTATTTATTGCCACACACAGCAGCCAATGAGAAACTTTGTTATGAAAAATAAACTACATTTCCCATGATGCTCATGGTATACATCATATCCTGTATAGCCCCATAAGAGCCACCATCACCGGAACTCGTCCTCTTTCTTTGCTGCTCACGCAGTCAGTTAAGTGTATTCCCAGCTCTCTCCCTATTGAGCTTTGCATATTGTTTATAATATGTGTTTTGGGTTTTAAAAGGCTTGCGCAGCTTTGTGATTGTGTACGCGTTTACCGCGTTGTGTTTTCAGGTGTTTATTCCCTTTCCGCGCTCTCCTGGCGGCTTGTGGCGTCCCACTGTCAACGGAGGTGCGCGCTGTGTGCCAGAGGCGGCAAAAAGCATCTTTGAATCTCCCGCTTTGAAGCGGAGCTTAGCGCGATCGAAGAGAGGTAATATTTACCTTCTCGATCGTCGGTTCGGTACCGCTCCGCCTACGGCGGTGAAAAAATATGTCAATTTCGGGCGCAGAGGCTCCCCTCGTAGGCCGAGTGCGCTAGGAGCCCCCCCTTTACATTTCTTAGCGTTTCCATGTGCGTAGCCCAATTGGGCTACTTCTAGTAGGATTGGGCTACGCACATCGATACGATCCGTTTTTTCGTGTATTTCCCCTGCTTTCTTCACCGAGCAGCACTCCCTACGCCTGACTGGCTGCAAATTGAGTTCTGGGCCCGGAGGGAGCACACCTCCTTAAATAAAATCTGCTCTTGGCTCCTTTTTACGCCCTGTGGGCTGCAACAACAATATTACAGCTTTTGCTGAGGGACTAGGTACCAATTTTAAATTTGTGCTGTGGGTTGGTCCCCCCCTTTACTCCGCGCTGGTTTTTTGCCTCAGGTGCAACTTCTATAGCAGTAAGCTTGGTCCCACAATGGAAGAGTGGGTACAGTATAACGAGGATGATGTGTTTTATGAAGAGGAAGTTACTAATCCTTCCCTAGAAGAAAACATTGTTGAGGCCCTGGACGCTTCTGTCCAGGAGTCGGTCAACAAGGCCCTGGAGAAGGCAGTTCCGGTGACTGTACAACAGGCTCTAGCTACTGCCTTGAAGCCTATAACTAAACAACTTGAACAGTTTGCTAAACGTCATGGGTTTACTGCGCCCACAAGCAACCCCACTGACGCTCCGCAACCTAAGTCCTGGCCTCATTCCGCCTCTTATTCCTCACTTCCTCACTCTGACGCGGACAAGGCTAAAGCTAGGGAGACTGACACGGACCCTGATACTACAGGCTCTGACACCCCGGACACCTCTCCTCCCAAGAAAAGAATGAAGAAATCAAAGAATACGGAGGTACCCATAGCTACTCCTTTTACTTTTAATCCGGCAGAAATAGTTCATCCCAGATCGTCTGACTGGTTGCCTGCTCCCGAGGTTGCTGCGTACTTACACGACAACCTGCGTAAAAGTTTTGACAAGGAGGTGCGCAACCGTCTCAGGTCAGAATGCCCTAGACCGGATGTTTCCGATAAGGTAGCAGAGACCCCGGATATTGATTCTAGTCTCCTGACGTTCTTAAAAAAGTTCACCAAAGACCCCAAAAAGGGTATTGATCGCGCCTGGCGTGGATGCCAGAATAAACTGTTAGATGTGGTAGGCCCTTTAGCCAAGGTGTTGGAGATGGCGTTACAGGCGCAAGAATCCGGGACTGCAATCGACCCCCATGTCCTAGCCGGCTGGACCCAGCGGGCTATATGCCTCTTGGGCAACGCCAACTGTGCCATTTCTACAGAACGGCGCAAGTCTATCCTGATGCGAATGGACTCCAATCTCACGGAGTTGGCGGCGGCGGAACCTGGTCCTTTAGCGGACGGGAACCTGTTCGGCGACCGCTTTGTCAAGGATGTGGCCAAATACGTGGGAACCTTCACCACTCTGGATAAAGCACAGTCAGGTATAAAGAGAGTTTTTCAGGCTGGTGTTTTCAACAGGGCCGGACGAGGCCGAGGACGCTCGTTTGGCCGACAATTCTCCCAAGGTCCTCAGAGAGGTGACTTCGGTCGTGGCAGGGGAGAGTGGGATTCCACCCGTGGCGGCACTTTCTACCCCACCAGACAGCGCTTTAACAAAAGGCGTTTCAATAGAGGATACTACCGGGGAAACTTCCAGAATACCGAATCTTCAGGTGAGTGCTCCAGACCTATTTCTGTTACCTCTAGGAGGACGTATTCAGTTCTTTTATCACAATTGGGCTCAACTGTCTCAAGATGCTTGGATATTGCAGACAGTTCAAGGTTTCCATCTAGATTTCTTTTAGACCCCTGTCCAGGTCAAGCTACCCAGACAGCTTTCTTTTTCCCAACTAGAGTGCGATTTTATAGATTCCGAAATCGAAGAATTGCTGCAGAAACACGCGATAGCATATTGCAACGAGGGCCCTCACGGCTTCTGCAGCAATATTTTTCTGGTCCAGAAGAAATGCGGAGGTTACAGGTTGGTACTGAATTTAAAGGACTTCAATCACTTTTTGACTTACAAACACTTCAAGATGGAGGGCATCCATCTTTTGGCGGATCTCCTCAAACAAGGGGACTGGCTGGTCCGTTTTTACCTGAAGGACGCCTATCTCTCTATTCCCATTTTTCCTCCCCATCGCCGATTCCTCAAATTTCAATGGCGGGACAAATGGTACCATTATTTGGTCCTTCCTTTCGGACTTTCCTCGGCTCCTTGGTGCTTCACCAAGACACTGAAACCAGTGGTAGCTTATCTCAGGGAACAAGGGATTCGCATGATAGTTTATCTAGACGACATTCTTATCATGGCGCAATCTCCTACTCTGGCAGCTCAACATTTACGCTTGACCATTGCTATTTTGCAAGACCTGGGTTTCGTAATCAACGAACCAAAGTCAGTTCTGTCTCCTACCCAGACAATAGATTTCCTGGGCTTTGTCATAAACTCTCAGGAGGCTCAGCTGAGTCTGCCACGTTCCAAACTTCGGGATATCAAAAAAGAGCTTCGCTCCCTGTTATCCAAACAGATGGTCTCAATCAGGCTGCTGGCCAGGATAGTGGGCCTTCTAGCGTCGTCCATTCAAGCAATTTTCCCAGGACCCCTGCATTATCGGGCACTTCAGAGGCTCAAGATTCAACATCTTCAGAAGGGTCTCTCCTACACCGATCTAGTTCCTCTTTCCCGGGATGTACGGGAGGAGATTCAGTGGTGGCTTGCCCACGTAGAGGCATGGAACGGCAGGGCCATTTTCGGTTCTCTGCCGGAGGTCATCATAGAGTCCGATGCCAGCCGTTGGGGCTGGGGTGCGCGCTGCGGAAATATTTCCACAGGAGGGCGTTGGTCCCTAGCAGAATTAGATCTCCACATAAATTGTCTAGAACTGCTGGCGGGATCGTTTGCGATCCGGACGCTGTCACCCAAACAGGTATCGTGTTGCATCCTCTTGCGGATGGACAACATATCGGCGGTTCAGTACATCAACAAGTTGGGGGGCACAAGGTCGTCCCTGTTAGTAGAAATAGCGAAGGACTTTTGGCATTTTTGCCTCAATCATCAGATCTCGGTCATAGCCGAATACATTCCGGGCAAATCCAATGTAGTAGCGGACTGGAACTCCAGACACCTCAAGGATTACAGCGATTGGCAATTACACTCACAGATGGTGCAATGGCTACAGGCAATCTGGGGACATTGCGACATAGATCTATTTGCCTCCAGACTGAATCGTCAAATGATGAAGTTCTTCAGCTGGAGGCCGGATCCGTTGGCTCTGGCGACGGATGCCTTTTCACAGGATTGGGCACAGAATCTGAGTTATGCCTTCCCTCCTTTCATCCTAATTCCCCGAGTGTTCACACAGATAATGCGCCAGAAGGCAGAGGTGATATTGGTCACTCCTCTGTGGAAGTCGCAACCCTGGTTCCCACTACTATTGGAGTCGAGTTGCGACTTTCCCAGGAGGATTCCGTCGTCTTCAACATTGCTCCAGGGCCCTCACGGAGAATTGCACCCGATGATAACATCGGGGCAGTTGTCCCTGATGGCCTGGAGACTTTCCGGCAACGTTGGCACATGCCAGGATTTTTGGAACAAGCTTCAGACTTTATCAACCAGGCTTGGGCCCCTTCCACCAGAAAACGATATTCTTCAGCCTGGAAAGGCTGGGTTCGTTGGTGCGTGGAACAACACGTGGATCCCGTGGGGGCAGAATTACCCTATGTTGTAAATTTTTTGTCCAAAAAAGCTTCTGATGGCTTGGCTTATTGTTCTATCAATAATTTCCGTTCAGCCATTTCAGCGGGTCATGCTCAACTGGAGGGCAAACCGATAGGGATGCATCCATTAGTTTGCAAACTCTTGAAAGGTATTAGAGTGGCCAATCCGCCCAAACCAAAGTATTCCTCTTTGTGGGATGTGTCGCTAGTTCTTTCCTTGTTTATTACATGGCCCAGCAATGACATGCTGACAAGGAAACAACTCTCCTCCAAATTGGCCATGTTATTATGTTTGGCAGCGTGTCGACGCTCATCAGATATCAAAGCTCTGGATCTTACAGGTAGAGTGTTTACTCCGGAAGGAGTTTCTTTTAACATTACTTCCAGAACAAAGACAATGTCACGTAATGTGGAATATCATGCTTTTCCTAACAATGCCAAGCTTTGTGTTGTTCAATGCCTTAAAACGTACGAGGAATGTACCAGGTCTCTTAGGCCTGATGGTGTGGTGCAATTACTAATTGCCTTACTGAAACCCTTCAAACCTGTCACTGCGGCTACTATAGCCAGATGGTTAAAATCTGTTATGCAAGAAGCAGGTATTAATACTCAAGTATTTGGGGCACATTCTATTCGAGGCGCCATGGCCTCTAAAACGTTCATGTTGGGTTCTACTGTACAGGATATCATGCATTCTGCAGATTGGTCCTCTGAATCAACATTTAAGCAGTTTTATTATAAACCGGTGGGTGATATATCCTCTGTGGTTTTTAATCAGCGTTAAACTAGCATAATACGAAGCCTCCGGTCCTGTAATAGAATATAAAATTGGCTAGCATTCGCGCCAAGAATTTTCAATTCTATTAAGGACACGGAGGCGAGGATTATCCCACCCGATTATATTACAGTGTTGTAATTAATACCCACCCGTTGTGTATGTATTCTGATTTTACAGAAGTTACGGGTTGTTTTATCTCTCATTTTTCAGGATCTGAGAAGAAAACGGATTAAGTGTAATCCTGGTTAAAGAGGACGTACTTCCCAGTTGGACTGGTTCTTCCACGTTGGAGGATTTTTGTTGGACTTAAGTTATTATGTTGGACTTTATTGTTCGAAGCTAAGAAAGAGGACGAGTTCCGGTGATGGTGGCTCTTATGGGGCTATACAGGATATGATGTATACCATGAGCATCATGGGAAATGTAGTTTATTTTTCATAACAAAGTTTCTCATTGGCTGCTGTGTGTGGCAATAAATAGAAAGAGAAGCATAATCCTCGCCTCCGTGTCCTTAATAGAATTGAAAATTCTTGGCGCGAATGCTAGCCAATTTTATATTCCCATGGCACTTCATAGGAGGCATTGAATTGCTCCGTTTACTGCATATGTAGCGCTATATATGGGTCACGTTGGGGGGGTGGGGGTGGGGGGGTATTTTATCTTTCTGGCTACTCCCTTGCTTCACTTAGAACGCATAATAAATAGAATTGGAAGGTATCTAGTATCTGTGGCAGTACTTGGTATTCCAAGGTGTGACTTGTCAGCGCACATAATAAATACAAATACCTCTATCTTGCTACCCTCCCCCACTTCTTCACTTATCTGTCTGAATTATTTACAATATGGCTGACATCATGCCATTCACCCCAACTCCTTCTCGCCTTCCCTTGCTCTTGCACTTCCTATATATCTTTAACATTCAGTTGTCCTGGACCACGCCCAGGACATTTCTCCAGCAATCCCTCCACAGGATGTGGTCTCACAGCTAGACTCCCAACCTTGGAGCTGGGAAACCAAGGTTCGAGCCTCGGGGTCGACTCCACATTCTGGGATGCTGGGCAAATCACTTAATCTCCCCGTGCCTACCAAAAAAAATGAATGTGTCCTTGTGTAACGAAACTGGTGCTCTTGTAAAGCGCTCAAACACCTTCGGGTCGAGTTCGCGCTATATAAATCTGCAAAAAAATAAAAATACGTAAGACGTATCTGGTACCTTGCATTCCCCCAACCCTCCGCCTCACTCTTTTCATCCTCTTCCCTTCAGTCCCTTGTGCCATGCCACCCAACCGTGGAGCACTGGTTGCACAGAGCAGCTGTCACTGCCGAGACGGGTGTCACATGGCCTGCCCCAGGTCTGTCCAAACCCCACGGGAGGCACGGTAGAAGGCCAGTGGGAACATGGAATGCCAAAACATCCCTGTCATTCCACCGTCGCCCCTGGAAATGACACTAAGGAACAGATGACATTGTACTGGACCAATAATTCAGTGGTCACCCCAGGTAAGTAAGCACATTTTGCAGAGCCGGGTCAAAAATTCCACGCGCAGCCCCACGTAGCCCGAGCACTGGTTTATAATTTAAATATATGTCCTCCAGCCAGTTAGGGAGAAAACACTGAAGTGCCAGCATCTGGCGCCATCTAGCGGTGTTGCTTTGGTAGCGCCTTCATCACTAATAAACAGGGCAGACTTACTTTAAAACCTACAAATACACTTTGCAGCGTGAGTGCGGGGCCTGAGAATGCCCCACCCGCACCACTCTTCCCACCAAAGGGTCTCGTAAGGTCCAAGAAGTTGGGGAAAGATCGAAGAAGGCTTTTTATCACCTCCTAGTCCGGTGCTGCCTGAGCACTGAACAACAAGCTACTATTTCACCGCTGTGACATCACTTTGAATAACCAGGGACTGAGTTATCAGCTCTCGATAATGGTTCTGTATTGAGGCCATGTACAACAACAAGAATGATTTGAGGAGATATAACACGTAATATTGTCTCTTGCAAACGAGGCGGATGGAAACGTTTCAACTTTAAGTCTAAGGGGAATGCAACACAAACACTGGACCAACTATCAGTAGTGCAGGCAGTGCAGTGGCACCGGGGCCCAGACTGCCCTGCATCGGCTGCGGAGAGATCACACACCGAATGATTTTTTTTAAAAAAGCCTGGGGCCTGGCAGGGAGGAGTGGCGGGTTGGAGGCATTAAGGAGGAGCGCGTAAGGAAGAAATGGAGAAGAAAGGGGGAAATAGAAAAAACAAGTGACAGACGAGCAAAAAGAATAAGGAAGAGAAAACGAGGATAGAGATGGAAGGTGGAGAAGCAAAGACAAGATGTAAATGTGAAGGGAGGGAAGGAAAGAGGTAGAGAGAGCACGCAGATTAGGAAGAGCTTGGTGGAAATAAGGATGGAGCACAGAGAGAAGAGAGCACGTGGGAGAATTGGCGGAGAGAGGCAAGGAAAAGAAGAGAGGGTTTAAGGAGAGCTAGGAGAGAAACGCGAGGGAGGGGAGGGAGGAGACAAGGACGAGGTAGAGACAGAAGGGGAAGAGAAAGGAAAGGAAAAGAAGAAAGGGTGTAAGGAGAGAAAAATGCGAGAAGGGGAGGGAGGAGACCAGGACGAGTGAGAGATAGAAGGGAAAGAGAGAGGGAAGGATAAGAAGAGAGGGTTTAAGGAGAGCTGGGAGTGAAAAGTGAGAAAAGGGGGGAGGAGACAAGGACGAGTGAAAGACAGAAGGAGAAGAGAGAGGAAGAAATGGGGAGGAGAAAGGGTGAACGGTCTAGGGAGATGAGAGAGAAGAAAAGAGATCGAATGGAGAACTTGGGGACCTGTAGCTACCATGAGTGCAGCAGGTGCAGTGGCACCAGGTCCCGCGATGCTCTCCCACTGCGTGGAGAGGCCCATGTACCGCCATCGAGTACCAGAAGCATGTTCAGCGGAGCGCTGCCGAGCCCGCAGCCTTCACCTAAGGGTACCTGGGTGTTTTTCAGGCGAGACATTTCAGAGAAATGAAAATATTGATCCCCCATCAAGAAGAAAATGCATTTCAAGAAGCCTGCTGCTCAGAAGGGCTGCAGCGCATGAGGAGAATGGGAAGTAGATGAAACTGTGCAGACTTGGTTTTTTTAATCCAGAAACTTTACCAGGAAAAGCAGGGTGTTAAGTAGCGTTGGTTAATGCCGGTGCACGGGTTTCTTCGTAGGTTGTCTGTTAAAGAGCCTCTTGGTTCACACGCCGTCAGGGCATCTCTACCACCAGCCGACATCAGAAATCCCATTGGCTTGCATCCCCATAGCTGCCAAGGTTTGAGATCGCTTATGTGTGACATTTTCACAATTTCAGTGTAATTATGAGTGACATTCAGCAACTATGAGTGACACTTTCTAGCGAGCAAAAATCAAGCAATGAAGACGCTGAAAACATATAAATATCAGAAATTACACCCATTTAAGCAACAAGAAACTCTAAGAACTTGCACAACCTATTCACACTCTACATGATTTTACACCAATTTTGACCACTGCGGCTGAGCTGACTCAAAAGGTCTAAGCACCCGATGAAGGATAAGTCTGGAGCTCAGTGGATAATCAGGCGGGAGCAGCTTAGTTTCTACCATCGCTAGCTACCCTTGGATTGCTGGCAAGATAACATATTACTTGGGCCTTAGTTTAAATACAATTCTGCCAATGTTTCTCCAACAAGGTGTTGTCTCGGTTTGTGCTCTTGTGTTCCTTTATATGGGTTTGTGTTTACATCTGACTGGGACTACAGGTGTGACCCCGGCTATAGGATATTGGCTCTATGGTGGCAGAGCAGGAGTCTCCACTGGCAGATGTCTGCATTTGATACGCTGGCCTGTCAGAGGAGAGGGAATCTGTTGTATTTACAGATTCTTGCTGTTCCCTCTTAAGTGACGTATAAACATATTAAAATCTCAAAGAACATAAGTCACTGGAACTGCTCAGCTTCTTTTACAATTGCAAAGTGAGTATCCTAGCTATAGGGTTCTCTAGCACTCTTGCTCCTACCAGAGTAAACATCTTTAGATATACTTTCCCTGGCCCGTACATGCTCTTATATTTCATGAACCCCCGTGAAGTATCTCCACATCTGTCCAGTCCCATAATTGACAGTGAAAGCCCTTCTCCCCCTCTGACTGCGGTTTCTGATACACAAACCAGTCTGAGCCACTGGACTCAGTGTGTTTTTGACATTTCCCATAGATGTTTGCATAAAAGGTCTTACACCGATATCGCATAGTTCATTAGTAGTTTTAAGACAAAATCTCCAATTACAGCCCTGTGCCGCCCACTTAGAAGGAGTTGAATTTATCTCCGACCTCTTCCGAAGAGGTCGCCAAGGCACGTTCCGAAATGTATCCCAAAAAGACGTGCTGAGTAAAGAAGAAAGGGACTAAACGAGAAATGGAGGGATAAAATGAATGAATAAAAAGAAGAAAGGAAGCAAAAAGAAAGCAAGCCAGAAAGAGCACGAAAGAGAATAATAAAGAACCGATGAATGAATTAAGTTCTGAGGAGCGTGCGAGAGTGAGAGATAAGACAGGCAGAAAGGGAAAGCCGGGCCGAGAGAAGAAGTGGTTTGAAAAAGTACAGTCGGGGTCTTGACGTTTTGCTATTAACGTTGCATGTGTGGGTTCAGTGGCATTCGTCTTCAAAGCGCTGTTAGGTTAGTTAAAAAGGCTAAGGCTAAATATGCGCGCATTTGCACACCCCGTGAACACACCTGCGAGTCCTCCACTGTAGCGAGTTCGGTCCGGCGTCGGTCCCGGCAGTGAGCCACACCGTCGCACTCTGCAGCCCAGGCCTCTCAGACGCCATGCTGATGCTGCTGACAGTATTGCGCGCAGCGCACTGACTGTATCCAGATGCCGGCCGGCGGCCGGGACACGGTACAGGACACAGTGAGACTGCCCGCCGGCGTGCGGCATGCCTCCAGTCCTCGCTTCGAATCCTGAATCCCTAACCTCACTTCCTTCCAGGACGTGAGGTCAGATTCCCCCCTCCCGCGGAGCCACACAGACAGTAATCACGCTGCGCTGACGCAACCACTGATGGCAGGCCCCGCGGCGCCCGCGTGTCTCGGTATTTCAATGCAGCAGGCTTTTAAGAGATACATTGTCGCAGCAGTGCGCAATATTAACTGTTACCGAGCTGCTGTGCTGGCGGCAGCGCCCGGTCCGGCAAGTGTCTGCGGGAGCAGCACACCCGGCGCAGGTCACAGGCGCGCGCGCTACCAGCCTGGCGTGGCCTTACTTCAGTGCTGGTACAGCAGAGTCAGTGGCATTAAAATGCGTGACAATGCATTTCAGTGCGGTGATGCGGAACACCACACTGAAATGCGTTAGAGTCACGCCTGCTGCGTGATACTTGGCAGGCCTGCATCCCGGAGGCTGGCGCGCGAGGAGGCCGCAAGCCCGGTGCCATGCAGGTACCCGGCCTGCATCCTCCATCAGGCGCGCTACCCTCTGGGAACTGGTGATTCCGTCTGCACTACCAGCTTCTCCTCCTCATACAGGGGCGTAACACAGACTCCCCAGGCCCTTGCGGACAGGGGGGCGGGGGTCCAACCCTTCAAGGGGGCCTCATTCAGCCCAAGTTCAATGAATATCTGTGAGATATGGGAGACTCGTGGCTCCCCTATCACATTCTTCGTGGGAGGGGCATTGTTTTGAATGACACCTCTGTGCGCATACGGTGGTTCTCAACCTGCCATGCTGCAGAATACAAAGTATTAGCGTTGGATGGTTCCATTCCTGGTCTGTAGTGAAACCACCCATGCTTGCCAGTGGCGTCGCACCGTGTGTGACACCTTCCTGGAACACACTCATGTCAAATGGGTGTGTTGTGTGACAAGCAGTCCCAAGTTGGTTGACTATGCTAGTTCGGTAATGCATAATCTTTACATAGTAGCCTAGCAAGGATGCCATTGACTTTGGTGCAAGGAGGTAAAATGGCCATTGTGACAAATTCGTTTTAGTGCGGTGTGTTTACCGTGAGGTGCCAAAAGGCATTCTGTTAAACAGAACCTTTTTTCAAGAAACCAGTTTTTTTTGCTGCTTACAGTAAAGTTGTTTCCCTGGGTTCCCTTTTATGAGTAAGTTAATATTTCTTATTTTAGCAAGAAAAGTTATGAGTCATCTTCTGTCCTGGAAAGCCATTGACGGGTCGCGTGGGATAGAATGATTGAGTGTGGCACACTGATCAGTGATAAAATGAAGTAGTCCAAGGGAGGTGTTTTTATGGTATCAATAAATCACTGTATCTCCGTGCAGGATTTCCATCATAAAATAAAACTGGATTGGATAAAGGCCAGATTTTCAGGACATTCAGAGGATAGAAATTGCTCACAATGAATTTAATTAAGAATCACTGTGGTCTGCAAATATTGGGCAAAAATGGTGGCTGCTCTGTCCCTGATTGAAAGGGCGTGGATACACTGTTCCTTGACACCCTAGATACCGGGGCTACACCCCTACATAAAAGATTAAAATTAATTTTAAGTTTGCATCCATACTATTAGCGCTTGCTATATGTAGTATTATGATGCAGTGGATACAGCCAGAGGGCCCTTCCGTGCAGTTGTGGTCTGAAGATATTTCTGAGTGGTCCTTAGTGGAAGCAATTTCGTATGAAGATGGTGCGGACAGACGAAAAGCTGCAAGACAATGTGCAGGTGTGGTGAGAGATGTCAGATGCTCCCTTGGAGAGGGGAGGCAATCCTTCCAAGCCTTACAGACTTAGGGGCCGATTACAATGTCGGAGGCTTTACAACCAACATCATCGGTTTCAATTCCGACCAGCTGATTACGATACAGCCAGTAGGAATTGAAACTAGCCGGTCATTCCGGCTGGCTTCTGACGGGCTCTCAGTCGGAACCGGCCAGTAATCCATATGGACGGCGGTTTACACCGTCCGAATTACGATGCATGGTTTTTGGCAAGGTTTCCATGCCAGCCTTTCCGACATAGAAACATTATCGGAAAGCGTGTTTGGGGGCCACTAGCAGAGCCGCCTTTCCCTTGTGGCCTCCGGTTGGGGGCCGAGGGGGCACCTATGGTGCCCCCCTGTTAATCCCTGCGCCATGTGGCAAGCCCCTTTGATGTGCCTGCCATGGGGTGCATGGATTAACATAACCTCCCATTTCCATATGGGAGCTTATGTTACATAGGGAAATGTGGGAATGCGACTACACCATGTGTGGTCGCATCATAATTAGGCAGTCGGGACCGCTGACCGGAGGTCGGTCGGTCCCGTTTCCGCCACAGTGTCCGTCAGAGGAAACTCCGACTGACATCGTAATAGGCCCCTTAATATTTTCTTCATTCCTACGAGTACTTGGCTGTGCACGTATCCGGGGTAAAGTTTGATTGTATACATGTTCAGGATTGTACTCTTGAATGGTAGCGGGCTAATGGTCTTTGCCTGATATTATTGTCAATTGTGTTTTCTTGATTTGCAATTAAATACAATAAAACGTGTTTAAATTAAATAGAACTGATTTACATCATTTGAGGGTTATTTAAAACTTGACATGGCTCTTGCCTTTGTGAAACAACGTTGAACGCTCCTGAATTAGCTGCAGGGCAACCAGCAACGCAATGGTGAATTGACAATTGTTGGTCCACAACACGATGTTTGGTAGGGGTGTAATATTTCCAGTGAGTGTTCAGGCAGCCCAGATGTTGGATGACTCCTCATTTCAGGCATTTCCACCTCATGCTATGTTATGGAGAACTATGTAGTAAGCAATCTGCTATTGGTATGGCCTCGGCGTGATTTGGCCATCTAGGGATGACTTTCGACATGATTACAAAGTTTCTATTACAAAGCAGATTCTGAGTCTACATGTAATGATATGTTACAGGTATTGTGTTCTACTCTGTACTCTGTATATCAGTAGGTGAACTGTGGCTTTGTTTTCTGGGGGTTGAAGCCTGAAAGTTGAGAGCTTTAGCAATATTGTATGTGTCTTCTATAGAATGGTAGAGCTGCTCATCGCCCAAAGAATTGAGATGTGTTAGGACAGTCTTCCTTTCGACTGCTCTTGGGCTCTGTGATAACCCGCTTGATTCCGAGTGCTCTGCCCCAGAAGCGTAAATAATCACCCCTGCTAAGATCTCACACCACGGGGTTTGGAATTTAATGGGTGTGATAAATAAAGTCCTTCAATATGAGTTTTTGGGTGGTTGTTAGTTCTGTCTAATGTTCTCTGTTGGATCTTTGTATGTGGCTATCATTGTGGAAGGAACAGTAATGAGCACAGCGGTAGCCTTGCACAAGGCTTAGGTATGTTCTGTTGGGTGAATGAAAAGTGTTCTGTCTAATGTCTTCTTTGTCAGTTTGTGTGTGCCATACATTGGTGAAAAGTGCGGCGGGGAGCCAGCTGATAGACACCAACGTAGCCTATCTGTGTTCTCTTGTGTGTATATAAGGTGCTATATCCAACGTGAAGCTTAGGGGTTTCTTTGCGTTTGCTAGTTTTGGGAGAAAGTGATATCCGACGATAGTCGTATCCACGCTGGATGTGTGTAATGTATTCCATCTAATGTGTTCTGCTGGACAGTGAAATCTCCTCTGCGCGCAATGCAAGTAGTACATAAATACTACATTCCTTTGCTGAGTTAATTGCCACTAAGCTGTGGTAAAGATTGTGTGAAAATGGTTGATATATTAGCAGCATGTGATAAGTGCATTAGAATGACGTATTCAATAATGCATTTGGTTCTTGCTTGACAACAGCAGCACTTCACGGTGCACACCACAGTGCAGTGCACAGTACAGCACATGGGGCTGGCATGCATAGATGCATATGGACCAGGCAAGCCCTGCTGCTTGCTTGCAAGGCCCTTGCTAAAGATACTTTGTTCGGAAGCGGACTCATACTAACCATGGACTTAATGACACAAGAGATCGTGTATCTTTTGATAGCTCAGGGAGTTAAACACTCGCCGCTTACACATGCAGTACAATGTTCAGGGCTCGAGTTCGAATCCCAGAAGGGCATATTAAGCCTTCCATGCTTCTGAGGTCAGTAAGGTGAAACTGGCTAATAGTAGCACGTTTTAATTACAGGTCTTTAAAATGACGCACCATCTAAAAACAAGTTATTAATATTATTATTTCAGACAGGAACAGTATATCAGAGGTCTGTTTAGGAACTTGTGCGATGTGACTGAAATGTCTTAGGGTGAAATGGACACACGCAATTATGCACCAATCTGGTCCTTAAAACACACGTTAGAAGCAAACATCCTCTGTGCAACACACAGTAAACAAGCGACACTTCCTTTGATCACTCACTCTCACTTAATTATTCACTCACTTTATGAACCCTGCAAGCAGGATTGTAGCCAGGGTGTACAACTGGGTAAATCTGCATTTACTCAGGGTCGGACTGGGACAGAAAACAGGCCCGGGCACCAAAGTAAAAGCGGCCCCCATTAGTGAATTAGAAAGATAAACAAGCATTGGCGTAGACAATAGGTCTCGCCTTTGGGACCTTATAAGTGTTTAGCCATGCAGCACATTATCCTGGGTGCTGTGCCCCAGGGATTGAAGAGCTATGCCAAGAGCACATGCTGGGACTTGCAGGCCACACTAATAGCATGAAAAGTAAAAAAAACAATTGTCCCAGAAAAAAAATACATGGCCTGGCCGCCCTCATCGTGACAGTGGGCATATTGGAAACGCTAGTGGTAATAGGGGAAACCAGTGGTTTTTATGTAGTGAGATTGTACATTAAATAAGAAACCACTGGGTTCTAGGTGCAGGTGGAACTCAACGGATCTGTTTGCAGCAGGTTTGAAATATTTCACAGAGGTTCCTGAGCTTGGACCAGGACCTCAAACATTGTGAATTAAAGACCTTGAAATTATGACTACTGGTCACACACTTCACTTGTCCAAGCACCTATCTGCAGTTTTGTGAACTATGGGCAAAACTTGCCAGGGTTAAAGAGAAAACATGTTTTTTTTACGATTCCCTAGGAGTGTGCGAAACTGCTTAGTATTTTTCATGAAATTCGAAATACATTTCACAAAATTACACTTTTTGAGCAAAGATGTTTGCCAGTGCCTTGCATCATTTTCCACGCGAGTGCACTGTTTGGTCATAATACATAAAGCATTAACACACTTGTAAAGACCTGAAAGCAATTTATATCAGAGAGGCAGGATGACTTAATTGCACGATTGCTATTTATTTACTGTGCTTCAATAAAACTAGGATTATTACTTACCTTAATAAGCTGTAGTTTGGCCCGCGCATATCTGCAGTAGGCATATTAACACACTGAGCTATCTGACTGGAACTAGCATGGCAGAGACAACAGAAGTCCAGGAGGCTTAACAGACATTAATAGCTGGAGGTTCTTCAGTGTGTGGGTTTCAGCTGTTTCCCAGATAGGGGGCAATTAGTATGAGATTTCAGTCTAGAGCCAGGTTTAGCCTTATGTCCGTAAGAGGTCGGGAAAATGGAGTACAAAATTGGGTAATATAAAACACATATTTGCAGCACACAGAAACAGAAGCTCAAAATGAAAAGCTATATAAAAATAGTTATTTTGATTATTCCAGTAGAATACATCAAGAAGAGCACAAATCAAATGAACGAAAGTGGGCAACTTATGGTTTGAAATAAGTCCAAGACTTTTCCCTCCCTCTAGCCCAAAATAATCGAGTAGCCCTCCACAAGACCTCAGTACAGTCCGCCAGCAAACAGTTGAACATAATAGCCTGCCATTACATAACCCACACCAAACACGTGTATTTGCCCCACCAAATTTCTGAAATTTACCTTAGACTCAGACTTAACATCTAGCCTCTGTCAGCAGACGAGCCCAAAGTGAAAGCAACGGTGATATTAAATAAATAAAGGTGCTTTGCCATACTGTGTTAGGCGGCGGGAGGGGTCTGAAAGCGCCGGTGATGATAAATAAATAAAGGCGCTTTCCCAGACTGTGTTGGGAGGCGGGAGGGGCCTGAAAGCACCGGCG
Source organism: Calotriton arnoldi (assembly GCA_963921515.1). NCBI lineage: Eukaryota > Metazoa > Chordata > Amphibia > Caudata > Salamandridae > Calotriton > Calotriton arnoldi. The sequence continues at coordinate 665,185 of CAWUFW010001624.1, read as the reverse complement.
ATATTAAATAAATAAAGGCGCTTTGTCATGGTGTATTGGGAGGCGGGAGGGTTCTGAAAGCGCCAGCGATGTAAATAAAGGCACTTCACCATGCTGTGTTGGGAGGTGGAAGGGGTCTGAAAGCGCCAGTGATGTTAAATAAATGAAGGCGCTTTGGCATGCTTTGTTGGAAGGCAGGAGGAGTCTGAAAGCACGTTGATGTTAAAAAAAATAAGGGCGCTTCGCCATGCTGTGTTGGGAGGTGGTAGGGGTCTGAAAGCGCTGGTGATGTTAAATAAATGAAGGCGCTCCTGAATGCTTTGTTGGGAGGCGGGAAAGGTCTGAAAGCGCCGGTGATGTTAAATAAATAAAGGTGCTTCACCATGCTGTTGGCAGGCAGGTGGGGTCTAAAAGCTTCAGCGATATAAATAAATAAAGGCACTTCACCATGCTGTTGGAAGGCGGGAGGAGTCTGAAAGCACCGTTTATGTTAAAAACAAGCAAAAGCCAAAGCACAGCGCCTTGCGTGTAACCTGATCCACGACGAGTGAGGAATGCAGCTGCCAGCCTGCGCGCCGCTGCTCGCTCCCGAGAGCAAAACGCAGTGGGAGTGAACCTTTAGAGAAGAGGTGGGACATGCACCCGCCTTTGGCCATTTGCGTGCTTTCATTATTGAAAGCCACAAGCAATGGCCAATCGAATGTGTGGGAGTTGCCAGACCCACACGGAGAAGTTTCGGGGAAGTTTGGAGTGCTCACAAAAAGCCTCCCATAGAGCAGCGCATGCACGCTGCGCTAGGCTCGACCTAAAAAGCGGCCCATGTTTGCAAATCGGGGCCGTTTTGAACTTGTCGAGAACGCTGTGTAAGTGTTTTGCCAGGTTTGAAGACTGCATTTATTCGAGCCTGCTGCAGAGAATGTTTGTGTTAATAGCAGGGAAATCAGCAGTAAAAACCGGCCCAGAGGACCATAAAACAGGCCCACAAACAGTCATAAAACAGCTCCACACATTGACCTGTCAGACCAGCATATCGGGCTCTGCCTGACTGCCCTAAGGGCCAGTCCAGCCCTCCATACACTTTGGAATGGACTGGTGTCTTTGCAGCCCTCTGGCTGCTGCCACTCAGCACTGATATCTCATAGCCAAACAACTGATGCAGATTCATTCAAACAAGTCCATGAAATGTGTGCTGTAGCCACTGAAGACCAAATATAGTTAGAGGCAGCACCCCGTTTTACTGGTCACTTTTATGTTGCATGTTTATTAAGCCAGGCTATGGGTTAAATTACAGGTAACACAAAAGCATCAGTGATGATATTTCTTCAGCTGGTTTCCAGCCTGGTTAACCGGCAAACCTCAGGGCTACATCATAACAACTGGTGCAGTCATGGGAGTAGCCAGAAAAATAAAATACCCCCACTAAAACTCCATCCAAAATGGCATTAAGCTAGTTTTGTTAACAAACCCAAGAGGCTTTCAGGGAGAGCTTCCCCTGAGTGAGTTCTGAAATATTCTTCCTGCCCCATTTCTCTTTCAGTGGTTTTCATCCTTTCCTTGCCTCCATCTGTATTGCTTTTTCTATCTCTTTCCGTCCTTCTTTTACCATCTTTGTCATGTTTCTACCCAGCCTTTATTCTTGCTTTCCTTCGTTCAATCATCCTTCTGTCTCTGCAGCTGTCTCTTCTTTTCTCCACCCATCCATCCATACATTTGCTTCTTCCCTTGCATCTCTCTCCATCCATCTTTTCTTCTTTCTTTAAATCCTTCTACCTATCAGTCTTTTTATCCATTCATCCTTCTCTACAGCCATCCAATGATCTTCATTTATTCTTTCCATCCATCCTTCTGCCCATCCAACAATCCACCTCTCCACCCATTTCCCCATCCATACTTCCATTCATCCCTCTCTCATCCCCCTTCTCTTCCTTCCTCCCAGGCTGCCTTGTCTCATTTGTGACTCCGCCCCAAAATGCCTTTATTCTGCTCTTCTTCAGAGGTATTTATGAGCTTCACTTCACAAACTAGTAGTCTCTGGTCAACCTAATATGAGCTATAAACAAACAAACATTTCTTGTTAAGCTGAACTGTTCATTGGCACCCACGCCGCTTAAGCCTCTAAAGTGGGTGGTTGATGACGCCCCTGGGTGCAGTACTTCATCTGGAGGCCATAGTCCCGAAGAACCTGTCTCCCACCCAAGATGAAGCCATCACAGGCTCGCCCCCCAGGTGCTCAGGCTTACAACTGTCCCATGGAACATAGGAGCCCCTTTTTTTAAAAAAATTATATTTTATTGCATTTCAAAACATAAGGCAAAAACAACACCCATACAATAATACAAAAGAAAATGAAATAATACAAATCTGGATCACATAGAGCATAGGAGCCCCTTTCTTTTCATCAGGGCCCCTGCTGGATAATTGCCGGGGTGTTATCATGAAGCACCCTCTTCTGAGCATTTTTCCTTGGAAGATTTTGAGTATCAAAGCGGTTGGAGCACCATGTAATTCTGCCTACAATGCATCAAGAACTATGTATGCAATAAACATATTAGCATATCAAAACATTGGAAAGAGCATGGACTTTAACCAAGTCCTATTTAAGGAAAAGCGGTAGGGGGGTTTCGCTGCACCCAGCAAAAAAAGGAAGGACAGAGAATGGAACTGGATTTTAATGCCCTCGCCCAAACTCTGGAAGTAACCGTATTGGGAAGGAGGGGGTGAAAGGAACGCAATAGGCACCATTCCTTCTTACCAGTGACCCCCCCAAAAAGGGGAGGTTCTCTGGTATAGAAATGCAGCACTGAGCCGCTGCCCACCTACTAAGCCTCACTGCATGAGACATGAGCAGCAACATAGTACTGATATCCCATAGGCACCTTTATCGAGTGGCACCAGTTTGTTGCCCGGAGCCGAAGATGGATTATAAGTAACCCGTGGTTCTCACCCATTGTTAACCTGAGAACATATTTTTTCAAGTCCCTAGGAGGAAAGATAGGGCAGCAGGGTATGGAAGTAGTGTGTGGGTTGTTTGTTGACATTTACAATTGCATGCAACACTGCAATTGTGCCTGCAACATTTTCATCCCAGAGTCATACTTCATTTCTACAGCCTGAACTTTAATTAGCAGAATTAATGTTTTACTCCTTCTTCAGAGGTCCTCCTCCTAGCCATCGTTTACCAAAGTATTCTCTGCTAAGATTGAGTTAATCAAAGACAATTATTTTCAAGATGGACTAGTTAACACTTCTAGTGTAGCTAGAAGGTAGTATTTCCTGCTCCGCCCATAAAAGAGTGTTGCTATTGGCAGATCAAAATTGTATTCCTTCCTCCAAAATGACCTTTCCATTAACTAGTGAGCTCACCTTCTCTTACCATGACCCCTTGAAATGGAACATTCTTCCAGAATCTACCTGGAAAGAGTGAAATTGTGGATCTATCAATCAGAACTATCAGAAGCTTTTCCGGGGCATAGGGCAAATATACTCGCGGTCCCTTGTTTAACCTCGACACTTTCTGTCTGCCGTAGAGCCTTATAATAGCATTCTCTTCAAAATTAAGCAAATCATTTCTGTATTGTGAGTAACTTCTCTTTTTGTTTGTTACTGTTAATCTCGCGATGCCCTTATCTGCAAATGAATTGTAGACCTACGGGGCCCAGAGAAAAACGCCCTGGTTGCCATCCCTTGGTGACGGTTCTGCCAACACGAAAAAATACAAGCCTGTTCCCTTTGCTCAGTTAGGTTCTTAATGTGTTTTGTGATAGTGGATGGTCAGTCATAGATGGTTGTACAGTGCCACGAGATGGCTTGTCAGTGATATACCCAATAGAAATGGAAGTACTGACTGACTCACTCCCTCCCTCACTCAGGCTGCATAGAAAGGAAACACAAGGAGACATTAGCTGAATGTACTACAGGAAAGCTAGAAACCTCCTTTCACCCATTACCACCAAGATATGCATATGAAAATATGCTTGGTGGCTGGGAAAAGCCCTAGGCGGGTTGAAGGTCAGTTCCAGGCCCATCGGGTTATTGACTGGATGCCCCTAAATTATTCAAACTCCACATGCCTGATGGGCTGGGCGACCCATCAAACGTGCACATGTTTATGCTTTTTGTAAGGGAGGACATATGCTCATGTCCCAAAAGTAGCCCGCTACTGACAGGTCCTCACACTCCCCCTTGCAGCACGTTTGAGAATGCTGGATCTGTAACCCTTATGTATTTTTATTCCTTTCTGATGAAGTTGCAGCTCCTTCTACTAAGAAGGGATCTTAGGCAGTGCAATGCCAGGTTCACAAACGTCATTAGTAATTTGTCATTTCCCATTTGAAGGCTAGGCCTAACATATTCAACATTAATCACTGTAGGAATATCCAAGTTACTGAATACATTGTTATAAAATGGTCAGAGGTAACCGGACTGTGCTGCGGATGCCAGATGACATGCCTATGTATGCAAAATACCCAGTACACGTAACAAAATTCAGTCTTTCAGCTTTTAGGTACCTGCAAGGTTATGGTTCTTGATGAAAGTGGCTTTTCTCCATTGTTACGTGGAATGTTTAATTCCAGGCTGTGGCCACTTATTCTCCAAATGTATGTTGTTAAGATTTCAAAAATCAATGGAAGGCTGAATTCTGTGTACCTTATTTGGACAAAAATTGTGGGTGCTCAAATTCCAATAACATTTTGGAGTCCTTCACATTATCTTTTTATATATGGGGTAGGGTGAATCTCTCCTTTTGGATACTGAAATGTAAATTAAGTAATGCAGAAAGTTTCTTCTTAAATTATGTTGGTGTCTTTTGATAAAAACAATGGATTTTTAAAGAGATGTACCAAACGGCTGGTTACAAAAAGTGGTTGCAAATTGCGTACTGACATTTTGCGACTATTCTTTAGTTTTGTAATGAAATGTGTTGCTTTTCCGGCCTGCAAAATGGGTTTAATAAATATCAAAAAGGCATTTTGTGGCTGAAAACTCTGTGATTTTGTGAACTGCAAAGTTTGCAATTGCACAATATCTGGCCTTTAGTGGGGATTTTTTTTTAACTCCATGCAGTTTCAAAAACAGTCCCAGGGCTGCCTGGGGCCAACATGCAGGAAGAGACAAAGAAGACCTCCATCTGAATATAAAACAAGTCTGTGTTGCTTGATATGTTAACCATGGCACTAAATACGCTCTTTGGCCTGGAATATCTAAAGATGAAATCCTTCCTGTCTATGCTGAAATTTTTACTTTGTGATTAATTCCTTTGTAAATGTTTCGCCATTGGACACTAGGTTCTCGTTTGGCAGTACTGCAGTTATCTATGTTTTGGTGTTTTGACTTTTGGTGAAATTTTTTGTGGGATATTAATCTCTGCAATGGGCCACTCGATTTTAGGCCAACTCACCACAGGAAGTATGCCTGTTCATTTTCCATGCCGGGGACCTTTACACACTGCATTCCTAACAGGACGTAGACTGTTTTTAATCTATAATTTCTGCAGAGGAGATTGCTTGCACCAGTTTTTTTAATGCAGGGATTCTCCCCCTGCTCTGACCTTGCATCTGTGTGTTTTTTAAGGGTACAGCACAGCTCAGCCTCATACCAGCTGGCCTAGCTTCTCCTGTACTTTCCGATTGGTTGCACAACACACTCAGGTAAAGGCAGAGGCAGCGTCCATGACCCAGAGAGAAATGTGGGAATTGCACCGTGAGCCCGCCTCCATGTCAGTGGAGTTTTCTCATCTTTATTGTCTCAAGTCAGTTGCTAAGCCTGTAGACACGCTACAGCAACGTCTATCCTCTTTCACTTCCTGTGAGGAAGGTGGCGGCACTGGTGAATGCCTTCTGTTGAGTGCGGCAGTGGAGGAAGTGACATCAGCTCACGTTCTGTGGGGGATTCAACCGCACGGCGTGTGACGTGGTGTCTTCACCACATATCAGTCAGTTCAACATTTGATGGTATTACTGTACTGTTTTGATTTTTCAATTGTAGATAGTAGCTTAACAGAATGCACAGTCCTCTTAAATTTAATTTTTCGAAAATCATTTCGAAAGATTCAGGAAGACCATTGGAGTTAGTTGCAAAACCTTTACAGTGAGCACATCAGAATCGACTCCCAGCTACAAAGCTGTTAGCTCTTAAACTGCCTGTTTTGTAGAAGTTAATGATAACCAAAGAGTGCTCTGTAAATAAGCCTGCTTCCAACAGCTTTATCGGCCCAAAGGCAGTGTCTTCCATCCTTATATTGTTTATCCATTGGGTATCCAGGACATTTTTTATGATTTTACATAGAGAGTAAACACTCTTTACCGGCTAGGCAGACAAGCACCAATAAGCTTCTGGAAGCTAATAAAAGATAATATAACCAAACAATAAGTCTGACATATATGGATTTCTCAATAAACCCTAAACCAAAATGTCATTTAGTCATTTCCACTAATAAAATCCTCTGAGTCACTCCAGTAAAAGAGTTAATCATATAAAAGTGGATATGAACCTTTGGCAGCATCCGCTCCTTTTAACTGTGCAGTAGCTGAAACAAAACAGGCCTTTTTGCTTACTCTATATGGTAAGAGAGGCCCACTGATGTAGGTGCATAGATGAAAGTTTAAGAAGCTCTCCAAATGTCTGCAGGAATGTAAGGCCCGATGTATCAATCTATTTTGCAGTTGCAAATCTTGCAAGTCACAAAATCACAGGCTTTATGACTAAAAAAGAGCGTTTTGTGAAGTAGTAAACTCCTCTTTTTTTGTTGTGGTTGCAGTTTTATATGTTGCGAACTTGACCTGAGTGTATCAGAGCGCTTTACATGAGTACCAGTTGCCTTACAGATGGACACATTAATTTCTAGTCACGGGGAGATTAAGGGCTAATTACGAGTCTGGCGGTCCGAGGACCGCCAGAACTGTGGTGGCGCAGCAGTGGCGGTCCGACCACCCTATTACAATTTGGGCGGTTGGACCATAATTGGCCCGCCGGCTCTGCCAGGAAACTGCCGTTCCCTGGCGGTGGTGCAGCAGTCAGGGCCTATGTAATATGCAGGTGGTGCCGCTGCGGCACTGCCATGCATATTACAAGTTTCAGGACCGCCAGCAGTTTCATGGAGGTCTTTCCGCCATGAAAAGGCTGGTGGTGCTGAAACAAAGGGAGCCCTACGGGGCCCCATGTGCCCACCCAGCCTGGGGGTACATCCCCCCCCCCACTGTGTGCATGCACCCAGGTTCCTGCACGGCATGAACTTCCGAGTCCATGAAGTACAGGAACCCCGTGTGGCATTCCCATTGCGGTACCTCTTTCCACGCCGCCAAACCACAAAATTGGTCGTAATCTGGCAGGCGGCCTTCGGTGGAGCGGTGGTGCGGCAGTTGGCACCGCTGCTCTGATAAAAGTCATATTTATGCCTGTCAGGAACCAGAGTACGAATCGGGGGAACTGGAGACGTATGCCCCACTGCATAGCGAACCTGAGGTTGTGATGCTTCACACACAGGCTGAGGAATACCCCTTTAAGACTCCACACGCTGTCTGGAATGAGGAGGCCCGTCCGTTGACGTCATCGTCAGCTGTCCTATTCGGAGAGGCGAGGATAAAGAAAGAGGAAGAGGATTCCCGATCGGAGAGTCCCGCGAACGAGGAAACGCGAGAGACCGGAGAGCTGAAGGAGGAAGCAGCGGTCTGGGAGACGTGTCGGAGTAGTCCTGAGAAGCCGTCCGAAGCCGAGGTCCAGGACGCGAAGGAGAAGCCAGGAGGCCAACGTGACTACGCGCCGCCCCGCCACTCTCCTGGAGGAGTGTGGCTGGAAAAGGTACGGCGCCGTACACAGGGGTTCGCGGAATGTGGTGATCCCTCACTGACCCCCTCCCAAGTCAACCATACGGAAACCGGCCAAACCACTGACTCGTGGCATTTTTGTTGTTTTCTTTCTTTCTTTATACCCTCCCGGTTCTGCGTGGGAAAACGCTGAGTACCCTGGCCGGATTCTCTACTGCGGCGAATGGAAGCGGGCTGTACCAGCGGAGCACTTTGACTCGCTCCAAAGACTCTTATTATAGAAATAAAACTAACCCACTACGACCATTGTTGCCTACTGGTACTCTTTTCTCATCGAGCGCTTTGCCCTGGGGTTGCCTTGTGACATTTGGTGGAGAACGCGGGCAACTGCCATCTAATACAGGATGGAGAACATTGTATACCAGTTAAAGGAGGGCCACTCCAAACTTGAATGGGCACTCGAAAAGAACGCCAACCAGGCAGAGATGGACCGCGCAGTGTTCAGCTCCGCTATACAGGCTCAAGCCGAAAACTTGACCAGATTGGCGGAAGGACAAAACCAGTTGCTGCTACCGCTTGGTCAAGGTAGGGGGTCTGCCCAACCTGGAACGGTGATACCCCTTCAGAAGTATGTTCCAGGGGATGATCCCGTTTCCTTTTTTCTTAACTTTGAGAGGGCCGCCAGGGCCAGCGCCTGACCCACTGACCGTTGGCCCTTCTACCGTGCCCCTTTACTCATGGGGGAGGCCCAGGCCGCCTAACAGATCATCAACAAGGATGGAACGGCTGTCTATTTCCACGTCAAACAGTATATCATGGATCGGTTGGGGGTTGACGATGAGGCACATAGACTCAAGTTCCGCCAAGAGAGAGGGGCCCCGGGAGACACGCCAAAAATTCTGTTTTTTAAGCTAAAGGACGCAGCCGATCGCTGGCTTAAACCCCTGGAGTCCACACCCGAACAAATCATGGACAAAATATATCTAGAACAGTTCTTAGAGGCGCTGCCTTATGGAACGCAGCGGTGGCTCCGACAGCATGCTTGTCTAACCCTGGAGCATGCTGTGGAGATGGCCACCTCCTATGCCCGAGCCCAGAGTCGAAACCCGAGTAGGGAGACAGAACACATACAAAAGACCGGCCCCAACAGAGTAGACAGGAGGACTCAGAAACTTCCTTTTGAGCCCCCCAGAATCCGAACAGGAAGACCTGAACCGGTTATCCCCTCAGGGCCTCAATGTTTTGAATGTGGCGAGTGGGGCCATATCGCAAGGTTCTGCAGGAAGAAGAAAGAGAAAACCGAGGATGAACCGATGGACGTTAGTTATCTTCCACGATCCATCCTGTACGCTCAGGAAACAGGACCGGTATATTATGTAAGTGTGAAAATGAACAAAACGGTGGTAACAGCCCTTCTGGACTCCGGTTGTAGGCACTCCGTGGTCAGAAGTGAACTAATTCCCCCGACCCAATATATCCCCTGTAGGACCGTTAGCATACGATGTGTACACAGCGACACCAAGAAATATCCGGTCGCCAGGGTAACTGTTCAGATAGAACCGGGCACAGACACCATAGCCTATGTCGGTGTACTTCCCTCCCTTCCGGAACAACTCATAGTGGGTATAGACAACCCTTGGTTCTCCGATCTCCTAGCAGGTACACTGAAGTCCCCTCCCCATAAGAAAGACACACATAACACCCTACTCACCTCTGAACCCTGGCATATTGACCACCATTTTAGGACCGCACAGTTGAATGACAGCACCCTTAGCAATGCCTGGCAAAGCGCCAGAGACCATCAAAATAACACCCAGAAAACATTTCCCTGTTTCCTTGAACAGAATGGGCTCTTATATCGGGTTGCTAAAGAAGGAGAGGAACCCCAGCTTTTGGTCCCGGTAGACTTTCGGGACCAAATCATGTTTTTTGCACACTCTCACTTAATGGCAGGGCACTCTGGGGTAGAGACGACCAGTCAGTCTATTCTTCGTAATTTCTTTTGGCCGGGTATACATGCCCAGATCAGGAGATACTGTCAAGAATGTGATGTATGCCAGAGAAAAAACCCATACATTCCACCAAGGGTACCACTACAACCCCTTCCCATTATCGGCAAACCATTCGATAGGGTGGGGGTGAACCTCATAGGACCCCTTCCCAAGTCATCTAGGGGGTGCCAGTATGTCCTCGTTCTGGTTGATTATGCCACAAGATACCCTGAGGCTATTCCCCTGCGAACTGCCACCACTACTACCATTGCCCAAAGTTGATTGAGGTCTTTTCACGGATGGGGTTTCCACGAGAGATCCTCACGGATCAAGGGACCCCATTAGTTTCCAGACTTATGAAGGAGATATGCAAACAACTAAACATCAAGCATATAAAAACCTCAGTATACCACCCACAAACAAATGGCCTTGTGGAGAGGTATAATGGAAACATCAAACTCACTCTAAAGAAACTACTCACTGGGGATGGAAAACACTGGGATCAACTCCTACCGTTGGCCCTGTTTGTCATTAGAAGCCAAGTACAGAGTAGCCTGGGCGTCTCGCCCTTCGAACTCCTCTTCGGGCGGAAACCTCAAACTCTTTTAGAGATTACCAAGGAGAGCTGGGAGAAGGAGGGAACAAACGAGGCTCAGTCTCTATTGGACTATGCCAACCAGGTAAAAGTCCGTCTTCACAAGCTAAGAGCCCTGGCTCATGAGTCCCTGGAGAGGGCCCAGGTCACCCAAAAACGCTTCTCTGATTCTACTGCCCTCTTCCACCCACAAACTGAGAAAAGAGTGGCAAGGCCCATATCGGGTCGTGAAGAGAATAGGAAAAACCACCAACCTGTTACAGCTCTCTAACAATAAAACCCAGATGTACCACATAAACCTATTAAAAAAGTGGTTAGGTTCCCCCTCCAAAACAAGTCCATACCGTCCTACCGTGGACACGGTGGATGCCACCGTTATAAATACTGAACTAACAGTAGAAGAACACTGCGATATCCGTGAACTCCTGCACACCTTTAAGGATGTGTTTTCGGATCAGCCCGGGAGAACGCACCTGGCCGTTCATTCAATACCCACCCAAGAAGGTGTCGTTATCAGACAGAAACCCTACAGGGTTCCTGAGGCCCGCAGACAGATGTTGGAATCAGGGGTTATAGTACCATCACGGAGTAACTGGTGCTCACCCATAGTGCTCGTGCTCAAGCCGGATGGCAGTATCCGGTTCTGCATTGACTTCCGAGCAGTAAACCGGGTTTCCAAACAAGTCGGCTATCCCCTTCCCAGGGTGGACGAGCTGATCGAACGGTTGGGTGAGGCCCGTTATATCTCTACCATAGACCTCACCAAGGGCTATTGGCAAATTCCCCAAAACCCCGACGACCAAGAGAAGACAGCCTTTTCTACACCGGATGGTCTATACCAATTTACCGTCCTGCCCTTCGGGCTTCACGGTGCCCCCGCCAGCTTCCAAAGGCTGATGGATTCCCTGCTAGCACAACACCAGAGATATTCTTCAGCTTATCTAGATGATATCGTTGTGTTCAGCAATATGTGGAGGGAACACCTCACTCATCTAGAGGCCATTCTCGCTGAGTTAAGAACAGCCCAATTACATATTAATGCAAAGAAATCTAAATTTGCCTTTCACAAGGTGAAGTACCTTGGATATCTGCTAGGCAAAGGCATGATAGAACCCCAAACAGAGAAAGTAAGAGCTATACAGGACACCCCTTATCCCCAAACCAAAAGGGAGTTGCAGGCTTTCTTGGGTCTTGTGGGATATTACAGGCATTTAATTTCCCAATTCTCTGCCATAGCTGCCCCTCTCACCGACCTCTTGCGAAAATCTGCATCCCCTTCACATCTCCGTACCCCATCCGAACAAGAGTCTAAGGCCTTCCAAACAATGAAGGATGCCCTGACCACTTCCCCCATCTTGCTCACACCTAATTTCAGAGAACCATTTATCCTCCAGACAGATGCTTCAGGGGTGGGTATAGGGGCTGTGCTCTCCCAGCTAGATTTAGAAGGAAATGAGAAACCGATCCTCTTTATCAGTAGGAAACTGTTCCCTCGAGAAAGAGTGTATCCCACGATCGAAAAGGAATGCTTAGCGGTGAAGTGGGGTGTTGAAAAACTCAAATACTATCTGGAGGGAAGGCCTTTTGTGTTATATACAGACCATGCCCCACTTACCTGGCTCCAGAGGAACAAGGGTTGCAACGAACGGGTCCTTAGATGGTTCCTGGCTCTCCAGCCCTACCAGTTCGAGATCTGTCATCGAAAAGGCAGTGAACAGGGTAACGCAGACTACCTGTCCCGTTTTCCTCTTTCCCCCGACCGGGGCAATCCTAGGGGAGGGGTGTGTCAGGAACCAGAGTATGAATCGGGGGAACTGGAGACGTATGCCCCACTGCATGGCGAACCTGAGGTTCTGATGCTTCACACGCAGGCTGAGGAATACCCCTTTAAGACTCCACACTCTGTCTGGAATGAGGAGGCCCGTCCGTTGACATCATCGTCAGCTGTCCTATCCGGAGAGGCGAGGATAAAGAAAGAGGAAGATGATTCCCGATCGGAGAGTCCCGCGAACGAGGAAACGCGAGAGACCGGAGAGCCGAAGGAGGAAGCAGCGGTCTGGGAGACGTGTCGGAGTAGTCCTGAGAAGCCGTCAGAAGCCGAGGTCCAGGACGCGAAGGAGAAGCCATGAGGCCAATGTGACTACGCGCTGCCCCGCCACTCTCCTGGAGGAGTGTGGCTGGAAAAGGTACGGCGCCGTATACAGGGGTTCGCGGGGCACTGGGTGGGAAGGGGAGGCATGTAGAGGGAGGACACCGTTGTATCGGGGCTGCACCAGGTGACGGAATGTGGTGATCCCTCACTGACCCCCTCCCAAGTCAACCATACGGAAACCGGCCAAACCACTGACTCGTGGCATTTTTGTTGTTTTCTTTCTTTCTTTATACCCTCCTGGTTCTGCGTGGGAAAACGCTGAGTACCCTGGCCGGATTCTCTACTGCGGCGAACGGAAGCGGGCTGTACCAGCGGAGCACTTTGACTCACTCCAAAGACTCTTATTATAGAAATAAAACTAACCCACCACGACCATTGTTGCCTACTGGTACTCTTTTCTCATCGAGCGCTTTGCCCTGGGGTTGCCTTGTGACAATGCCCTAAGTGATTTGCCCAGAATTACAGGATGTTTGAGCCTCCTGCCAGACTGATTCGCCAGCTTCATCCAGTTACAAAAGCTTTTCCACCTCGCAAGAAGAGTTCTGTGACTCATCACGATTGATTTAGGAGGGGGCGTGAAATGGGTGTACATCCTAATTGATTCTGCGACTCATGCCGAATTGCAGTTAGGAGGGGGGTGAAAGGGGCATCCTCTTCAAATTGCCACCCGCAATTCTAAACCAATAAACAGATACCAGAACCTGATTTGGGATGTATCCGATTCATAAAGGGAAAGATATCCCAGTTGGACAGCTCCCTCTTTCAGAAGAGCGCTGTCCCTAGGAGAAGCTGCCCCAGAGGACAGCTTCCTTATTAAGAATCATGTCTGACAGCCTAAGGGGGAGGGGAGAGCAGGCAGTTGTTGCCTTTTCCCAACCCTGCCTCCTCCCCCACCTCAGATGTCTTGCCAAATAGAATTTTTTTTTTTTTTTAAGTAGATCTTGTCCCGGGCTGTTTTTAAATAAACTCCCTTCTACTTGTTGACATTGAATTATATGCTGACAGGGAAATATTGCATAGAACGTCTATTGGGAAATGCTCGTTAGCTTTCTAATAGGTTGTGTATTTATCTATTAAGGGATGACATTTTTTATTTATGTTTTATTTGGTAACTTTTATGGCCGATGGCCAAAATAAAGTTTAAATTCAAGTAAAATAAACTAGTTTTTCATTGGGGAATGCAGGCTCGAGTTCTGCTGTCCATTGCATTCCAAACAGAAAGAGATGATGGGCGGGGCGCTGAAACTTTTCAGACACTCACCCCCAGTCGCAGATCTGGGTTGAATCCAACATCGTTCTTTAGCTCACTTCGCCACCCCAGTTCAGACCCAGCCATATGCGAATCAGTCTTGACCGTCTTCCTCATGGCACGCCACCATTCTGGCTTTCAGAATCATTTGCAGGAAGTTCAAAGTAACTTCCTGACAAATGAATATGCATTCGGCAGCTGGTTTCCAGCCTCCTGCGACAGGGGCAATTTGCCATGCAACTGCTTTGTATGTAGATTTCAGCACAAATTGCATACCTGTTGGCAAACCAGTCTGTGCAATTCGCACAAGCTGCTGCGCAACCCGATATTAGTGCATTGAAACTTAAATTCGTATATAAATTACAAACTTACACACACCCCCTCAAGCGATTTGTCTCTGTTCACAGCAGACGTCTGTGGCCTGACTCAAACAGTGGAAATGCTGATAATCATATATAATTTATGTATGTTCACAAGTATTCAGTCCTCAACCAGTATTCCTCCTGCTTTGTCTAAGATGGTATAAATCGTGCTTTCTGCAAGTGCTGTAACATAAAATAAATAAAAATAAAATAGAAACATTTCTAGAGGAAACACATTTGAAATCCCAAGTTATTCTTACCTGCTACTGCACACCACACTTGCCACCTTCTTTTAACAGAATATTGAAGAAGTCATTAAACGCTTGCTTGAGAATGAACTACTGCTTCCCTCGTGGCACTTGGCTAGCAGCCCAAGCCTTTCTAATTACATCTCAGTTATTAAATGAAAGCTAGAACCAGTTTAAAACTGAAGGTTTTCAGATGCAGCAATGCTGAATCTCTTCTGAGCCATAGGGAACCCTCAGGGTTTTCCATGTGTGTTTTGCTCTTTTCATGCTCAGGCTGAGATTTGAATAAACCAAGCGGTTGCTGTTATTTCACAATAAACCCTTCTGACTCATTGTGTGACTCGTTTATCCTCAGCCTCTTTCCATCTGAAATGGCATCTGAAACAGCAGCTCAGCTCAGGGCCTTGTAAGATCCATGCATGCGGTCATTTCCATATTCTCCACCGCAGGGACTCTGAAGCTAGGGTATGCGACTGGCCCGCGCATCATGCTGATTTCCTCTGGGATCCTTAAATTTCCATAGCAGGTGATGTTCTTTTTGTGTAAAGTAACTGTGATCACGATTTTTGTGTTTGTTAACACAGTGAAAGATGAAGGGTAACAAGAAACTTCTAGGTATAAAGGAAGTATTACATTATACATTTATGGATGTAGGACAATAAAAAGCCAAATATAAATGTTGAGCCCTCTCTTTGAGTCAAAAGCAAAACGTGTTAATGTGAAAATGTAGAATAAAAAATTAAAGAACAGAAAACTCGAAGATTCTTAAAATAAATGGAGTAAATGACAGTTTAGGAAATGCTTTTTTTGCAGTTTCTCCAGAGATGGTGCAATACTGTTTGAAACATCCGTTGTTGGGTGTAAGTCTCACAGTTTGAGACCATATTCAATGTATATATTTTAAGGTTTGGAATGCCGTAGTCTAAAAAGAAAACAGAATGCCTTACATTTTGTAGAAATGCATTTAAACAGGTCGCAAAGACCCCAGTTGAATCACTTGGTATGTGAAGATTATTAGCAGGGCACTGAAATCTTGCCATTCTGCACAACCAGATTTTTCTATATAAACACTGAATTGCTGGGCTTTCCTTTATGTTGAATAATCGTCAGATATTAAAATGTGTTTCTGGTTCAAATTGATCTCAAGTTATTACTACAGCTCAACCAGAAGTGTAAGATCACACCTGCAATTTGACTAGATAATAGGATCTGCTCAATGTGTCTGGAAAAAAAACTATTGGAATAATTTAGAGTTGGGAGTGAGGGATATCCTCCAAAAAGTATTAGCTCTCACGTCCACTCTTTTTAGAGTTTCTGCCCAGTGGATACGATAGACACTCTAACTAGCCAGATGTCCCGCATCTACCAAACTCTAGCTAACCTCCTGTGTCCTTTCTAGAACACTCTGATCCATTGTTATCGCTGTGGCTTAAAATGTCAAAACAGCTAAATAACAATACCACATAATGTGCCATGTAATTTGCCTTTAATTGTACCATATTTTGCATAATTTGCTTTCCCTTGTGCATAATTTGGATTTTTATTGCCGCAGAACTTAATCCATCCTCCTCATAATGTGGTCCTTCACTGCCCATACTTCCTGTGGCCCAGAATGTAAAACAGCCAATTTAGTAATGTTGAAAATGGCGGTTGTGCCAAACCTGAGTAAATAAAGAAAATGGAGTCAAACAAATGTTTGAAAACCCCTGAACTTTTTTAAAGAGTTGTGGCAAAATGTTTGCAAACCCGTTTGGCCAGACTATTGGGCTGAGCAAACTACTCAGAGTGGCCAAATTCAGAAGGAAATGGAGATTTTACATATTTCACCAGAAGTTGGATGTGGCTGTTTCCGGAAATAAGCTAGCGTTCATGTAGCCTGGTTCTCCCTGGTATTGAGTGGATTGACTACCTACCCCCAAGATGAAACCTTGAATCTAGATGGTTTCAGGGTGACATGGTGTATGAAGGGGGAGGTGGTGTATATGGAGCATTTTTCAGGGGTCAAAGGTCCCACATTTCCCAAAAAAATAAGTAACAATTGAAAATATTAAAGAGCGAAGGGCTCAATGAAGATCCCTGTGGTACTTCACAAGCTATGGAATGGATAGGACCCAATTCACATAATGAATTTACAGTAACAAGTTACTCATATTTGTGGATTTTAATAATCATAAGCTTTCACTTATGATTTTGGAAATCCACCAGTATGGCAGCAATTCCCACAGTGGTGAACACAAGGCTAAGATCTGGAGACAGGACTATATAGATGTGGCCCTGCAAAAAAAGAGAGCACTCACACACCTTTATTTTTATGGGTATTAGAAACCCACTCTGGAAGTGCACATGTTTTCTTTTTTAGTAATTTGTAAAGCGCATGGCTAGCCAAATATGGTTTCCCAGCACGACGGAAAAAAAGTAGACCTCATCAACTAAAATTGAAACAAGGAAGATTACAATAGCCAGGTCTTAAGCTTTTTGCAGCATATTGCTTCGGAGGGGCTGAGGCGTCGATGAAGGGGTAGGGAGTTCAGTAGTTTCCGTGCAAGATGTTTGAAGGAGTGCCCTCCCTATCTAGCTTGACAGAACCAGGTGCCTGAGCCAGTCAAAGAATAGCAGAGTGCAAGGTTCTACATGGACAATATGGGGCACAAGGCTTCTAAGATACTGTGGTCCTGTTTGCAAAAAGGCTCCATAAGCTAAGCAGAGAGCATTAAATGTGCTTCGCAGTAGGCAATCAGTGAAGATTCCTTAGCTGAGAGGAGGAATAAGAACCCCTGGGGATATGACCTAGCAGAGGCACGGCTACATTTTGAATTATTTGGTGTCTTTTAAGGGAAGCCTTCGTTTTCCCAGCTACAATCATTGCCGTAGTCTGGGTGAGAATTGATCAAAGCCTCTACTATGGTCTTTTGAGTGGATCTTCCTAAAGTCTCTTAGGAGACCAAACCACTAAGAAGTCACTTTGTTGTTCTGAAGGTCAAGCCTCAATTCAGTATCCAGCCAAATTCACAGATTATTCACTGCCTGTTTGGCCACTGGCAGAGGACCAAGTGACTCCAACCCCCATGGATGACCCCACAGGCTGGGTAGGTTCCCAATTATAAGGATCTCTGTTTTGCTGCCGTTAAATTTCAGGTGTTTTATCCACATCCAATGGGCAACAGCCTTCAAGCAAAGTTTAAGTTGGAAGGGACTCTTTCCTGAATCCGGAGACAGAGAGACACCGATCTGAGTGTCATCTGCATAAGAAATTATGGAAACGCCAAATGCTTCCATAATGTCCACATGGGGACGGACATAAATATTAAAGAGCGACGAGCATAATGAAGATCCTTGTGGTACTTCACATGCTATGGAATGGATCGTGGAAGTAAATGGTTTGGAGGCAACCCGAAAGTATCAATTATCTAAAAAAGAGGTGAACCACTTGACAGATACCACAATCCTTGAGTCTGCTGAGAAGCAGTGGGTGGGTCACATTGTCAAACGCAGCACTCAAATCCAAAAGGATGAGTTCTAAGGTCTCTGAAAGATCTTCTGTGACTTCAAGGAGCACAAAATCCGTGCTATGGCCTGGGCGAAAGCCAGATTGGGGTAAGTGTAAGAGATTATGGGATTCAAGTTACTCCAAAAGTTACCCATGGATGTGCTTTTCTAGAATTTTAGCCTGGAGTGGTAGCTTTGGGATGGGATAATAATTTTCCAACTTCCACACGCTAAAGTAGGATTTTTATAGCAGTGGTAGAACTGTTGCATGCTTCCATATCTGAGGAACAGAGGCAGAAGCAATTGATAGATTAAAACTAAACTTCTCCTGTGAAAGATAGAAGTGCATGGTTTTTCATGACTCGAAAGGGATGGGAGCATCTGCATATTTTTGAGTGATTTTTGCATGGGGTGGCATTTAGTGACACACAGATTTTCAATTGAGTTACTAACCTGCATGACTACAGTTTACTCTGTAAGAGTACACCTGGAAATCTATGACTGTCTCTGATTGTGAATCCTCAAACGTCAGGAGTTTTCTCCAAGCCCAGGGGAAACCTTCTGCATTAATTTTTAAACTTTTCACTGCAGCGCCCTTTGAATCGGCCCAAGGCCTATGAAGTGTTTCTGTGCACTGTAGGACAAGATTTTGAAATAAAATATCTCTATGTATTAAACAGATAGATGGAAGCTATTTTGTAAACCAGACATGCCCACCCTAGCTCCAGGATACACACACACACACACACACTCTCACTCACTCACTCTCTTGTTGTACACAAACAGCCAGATCTTCTCCTAGATGTACACACACGGCCAGATCTTCTCCTTGATGTGGACACACACACACGGCCAGATCTAATCCTAGATGTGAACACACGGCTAGATCTTCTCCTAGATGTACAAACACTGCCAGATCTTCTCTTAGATGTGCACACATGGCCAGATCTTCTCCTAGATGTGGACACATGGCCAGATCTTCTCCTAGATGTGGACACACGGCCAGATCTTCTCCTAGATGTGCACACACGGCCAGATCTTTTCCTAGATGTGCACACACGGCCAGATCTTGTCCTAGATGTGGAAACACGGCTAGATCTTCTCCTAGATGTGGAAACACGGCTAGATCTTCTCCTAGATGTGCACACACGGCTAGATCTTCTCCTAGATGTGCACACACAGCTAGATCTTCTCCTAGATGTGCACACACAGCCATATCTTCTCCTAGATGTGCACACACAGCCATATCTTCACCTAAATGTGCACACACGGCCAGATCTTCACCTAGATGTGCACACACGGCCAGATCTTCACCTAGATGTACACACACAGGCAGATCTTTTCCTAGATGTGCACACACAACAGATCTTCTCCTAGATGTACACACACAGGCAGATCTTTTCCTAGATGTACACACACGGCCAGATCTTCTCCTATATGTGCACACACGGCCAGATCTTCTTTGCATACACAGCCAGATCTTCTCCTAGATGTACACACACAGCTAGATCTTCTCCTAGATGTGCACACATGGCCAGGTCTCCTAAATGTACAAACACGGCCAGATCTTCTTCTAGATGTGCACACACCACCAGATCTTCTCCTAGATGTGCACACACGGCCAGATCTTCTCCTAGATGTGCACACACGGCCAGATCTTCTCCTAGATGTGGATACAGGGCCAGATCTTCTCCTAGATGTGCACACAGGGCCAGATCTTCTCCTAGATGTGCACAAACAGCCAGATCTTCTCCTAGATGTGCACACACGGCCAGATCTTCTCCTAGATGTGCACACACAGCCAGATCTTCACCTAGATGTGCACACACGGCCAGATCTCCTAGATGTGCACACACAGCCAGATCTTCTCCTAGATGTGCACACAAGCCACATCTTCTCCTAGATGTGGCACACAGCTAGATCTTCTCTTAGATGTACACACACAGCCAGATCTTTTCCTAGATGTACACACACGGCCAGATCTTCTCCTAGATGTGCACACACGGCCAGATCTTCTCCTAGATGTGGCACACAGCTAGATCTTCTCCTAGATGTACACACACAGCTAGATCTTTTCCTAGATGTACACACACGGCCAGATCTCCTAGATGTGCACATACGACCAGATCTTCTCCTAGATGTGCACACACGGCCAGATCTTTTCCTAGATGGACACACACGGCCAGATCTTCTCCTTGATGTAAACACACAGCCAGATCTTCTCGTAGATGTACACGCATGGCCAGATCTTAACGTAGATGTGCACAAGGCCAGATCTTCTCCTAGCTGTACACACACGGCCAGATCTTTTCCTAGATGTACACACGGCCAGATCTCTCGTAGATGTACACGCACAGCCAGATCTTCTCGTAGATGTACACGCACGGGCAGATCTTTTCCTAGGTGTACACAAACAGCCAGATCTTCTCCTAGATGTACACACAAGGCGAGATCTTCTCATAGATGTTCACGCACGACCAGATCTTCTCCTAGATGTACACACTCGGCCAGATCTTCTCATAGATGTACACGCACTACCAGATCTTCTCCTATATGTACACACACGGCCAGGTCTCCTCCTAGATGTACACGCAGGACCAGATCTTCTCATAGATGCACACGCAGGACCAGATCTTCTCCTATATGCACACACACGGCCAGATCTTCTCGTAGATGTACACGCACAGCCAGATTGTCTCCTAGATGTACACACACGGCCAGATCTTTTCCTAGATGTCCTACCGCAATCCTTTGAACATTATGTTCCACCTTCCACCTAACTCTGATGGATGTGATGTGTTTTGTTTCCTAATCGTGGCTGTAGTGCAGTCAGAGAAAGCATAATACCAACAGCCTGTTTTATATAGCACTTCATACCACACTTCTTCTTCGCACTTTAAGTGACAAGTGTTATAATTGTCCAATGTAATGCTGGTACTCAATTTCCTGATCTACTGCTACTCAGTGTATTGAACTCACACAAATAACATGCTGATCCAGCTTTGCGGGGATTCATACTCGTGACCTGCTGGTCACTGCATATGTGGAGAGCGAGGGTTTCACTCACTAAGCCTAAAATTATATAATCTGATGGTAGAATCTCTTCCACATTAAAATGACATGATGTAAGAAGAAATGTACAAAAGTCCCCTGAGTTATACAGTGATTGATAACCTCATAGTACATGGCACTTAAGTCATCTGAACTCAAAAACAAATCCAGGAATGGAACTACTTTGGAAATTGTATAAGAGTATCTGCTGGGTCTTTAACCAGGCAGCCCTGAAATAGCTTTCTAGGCTCCTTTTGAGTCCTGGCTTTGTTTTTTCCCTTCTTCACATCATGGCATCGCTCTAATGGCGTTTGTTGCTTTGAAAACTCCATTCCTCCTTTGTATAACACTTAGCTGAAAGAATCAGTGGACTTCAAACCCTTTACCCAGATATCCCTAAACGCAGATTTCACCAAGGCTAAGTGATCGTCCCAACTCATCTACATTTTATCTCTGAGTTGATGTTGGACTTTCAATTAAATTAGTAAATAATGATGTCCTATTCTTCCCCAGAGCCTTACTATACCTTACACTATATTTGAATAGGGCTTTGACAATTTGTTTGCTTTAGATTGAGGTTTCCATGAAAGATCAATGGTTGTTCAAGATACGTGGAAGCTAAAAGCATGGATCTATGGCCTCCGTGACAGAAAGGCTCGTGCCTCCATAATTTTATGTCAGGAGTTGCGAGAGACATCATTACTGAAGATGTGAGGAGTAGAATCACAACTCTTAACAAAATGCAGAGATCTGTAGAAGTGTAACATGGTCTCCACACATCCTGTAGCCGCTGACACCTATTCTAGGCCGCTGGTCCAGTGTGCTCAGGATTTGTTTTTGATTTATTTGATTGACAGTTGTACCTGAGCTCCTCTCGACCTCCGACTGTGCACTATGCGGCATTGACTGAACTCTGGATGAGCCCAAAGAGGAAATTTGATAGAAAAACCCCATGTTATTTAGTTTGTAACATTTTATCACTTCTGGAGGTGCTTTACGCATGCATCCACATAGACAAGACTACCCCTGGACTGAGGTTTTGCATCTTCCATCTGCCCCATATATTCTAGGAATGAGGTGTAGCTAACACTAGGATCACCTATAAAAATCAGAATAACCCCCATCGGAGTTTAAATTGAAAACAAAAAAGTGCAGGGGTCAAAGGTTTTTCTGCTGAGTCCTCTGCTGGCACTGCCGAATGCCATGGTTACCAAATACCAAGGCAGCTTAGCCTTGATCCCAGATCATGCCTTTTTCTTTTACCACCCTACACTTCCGGTCTCTTTATCTCGCTCTTTATCTCAGTTCTTTTTCGGCCCTGCTTTCTCCCTGTTCACCTTTCTGCCTTTCTCTCTCTTGTTCTGGGCCAAAGACTGATGATGACAAATAAGTGCAAATCCCGAAAAATGGAGTGCTGGTGCCCACAACCTGCAGCCACCAGACCAAGCTTAGAACCGACCCCTGGCTCCCTCCCAATAGGAACTTACCTATAACCTGTCTCGTCTAAACTATCTTGAATGTGTCCTGCTCCGCCTTTTGTTGGTCTCGAACTAGGTTCGCACAACACAAATAACACTACATACATACTTACCATTGGGCCTAGATTAAGACGCGATGAGCACGTGCAGTACTGTGGTGAACTTTTAGTGCTTGTGAAAAGCGCCTTGGGTGCCTCCTAGTCTAGGCACCTTCTGCCAATGTGTGTTCACGAATAGAAATGTCCCTGGGAGAACTAACGTCACTGGGTGGTTATCCTGCTCTTCCCTATAATGTTCACGTCACTTCTTCCAGTTCCTGTGACATTTTCTACAATCTGACTGTGGCAGAGAACGCATCTGGACAGCTGTTCTCTGTAGAAGAACAACACTTAGGGCGGGGGGGTTGGGCATCCAGGATCCAGGATCCATCCAGAAGATGTACAGAAAATGACTTGCCACAGGAAGCTGCTTCTCAGGTTTTGCAATGTTCAGAGTAAATTAGAATTCTCAGGCTCAGCCTCTGCAGACCCAGCAGAGCAGTAATGTACAGATTTCACTTTGGAGGAGCAATTTAGATACAGGCCAAGACTTAAGAGTTTCAAATGAGTTCCTTGATTAAAAAATGCATTAGATGGGATAGATCCCCTTTAATGACTGCAAATCCTAAATCCTGATCCATAATCTCTAACAATGAAGTATAAGATATCTTCTTTAATGAGTGCCTTATTAGAGGGTCATTAGATTTGGCATCTTGCAAAGCAGTGACTAAAAGAATACACCCAGAATCATTCAATTTATGGATGAACATTTTCAATGATATGCAGTACATAATTTAAAATCCATAAAACAATCTACCACCTAAGTAAACATTTGCGTGGAAGAAAGTTCCTACAGCCTGTTCCCCTGCTCCACAGGTAAGCCTCAGCACCTGTCTCCCACACTACTTCACTGGTGGAGGTTTAATTCTACATGCTCCTACTAGTTGCTTATTCCTCCTGACTCGCCACATGCAAAATCCAAAATGTATTAACTTAGTAGAAGGGGGCAATGTGATGTGATGGAGCTTGGTCTTCCCAAACACCCCACATGGTGGTTGGTCTGGGGGAGACTTAGCGTTGTCTTCCTGCAGGCACCCACATATTTATCAACAAAAGGACGGTCTAAATCTGGGCAATATTTACCTTGTCAGTGTTAGGTATGTAATGTTGAATTAGCATTCATAATCAGTAGTGGCCATGGGTTTTCACGTCCTGCTGGTGAGAGCGGCTCTCACTGGCTGGCGTCACTGTCAGTCACTGCCTAATAGCAGGGCACGCCCACTACCAGGCAGAAGCTACTGCCCTGTTACCAGTGCTTAATTTGTAAAAAAAAATAGTGCCAGGGCCCTTTTCAGGAGGCCATTGCAGCTTGCACCACGCATTGGTCCTGCCAGCCCTGCCAATGGCAGTACCAACACAACTACTACACATCACACGACAATTCAGACTATTCCAAGCCACTCAAAGCTATAAAAATGGTGTGAGCAGCAGGTATTATTCCTATATAATGTATATTATTAAACATCTGTTGTTGTGCTCATCTCTAAATTAGAAAGACAGCACCACCATGTGGCAGACTGTCATAGGTACCGGAGTGCAGGTGTTGAGAATTAAGTGCTGGTACCGAGCACCGGAAAACACAGGCTCAAATTAAGCTCCGCCTGTTACAGTACCCAATGCTACATAATTTGTACTCATAACAGGACAGGTGTAATGAGCCTACTTTACTGCTAATGTTAGACTCACAGAAAAATGAGATAGAGCATCCCGGATATAGCCTAGCGGTGGCATCTAGGTAAGCCACTGACAATCAGTGTACTGGGGAGAATTCAAGTCCATAAAAGCCTGTGATTGGCTGAGAAGCATATCAGACCACGTTTACCATACAATAAATGCATGTTTTGGGACTGCAAAGACTAGACCAAGTTGCGCTTTCGATGAACCATCTCTCCTGTCTGGTTACATCCACGAGGACAGATGTTGTATATGTCTTCCTTTTGAGTATGTGATGCTGCTTGCTGGTATTGTGGTTAATGCTATCATAAGGTCACCTGAAAGCGCCGGGGACGAAGATTGTGATGCCTTATTGTATTCCTCCATAAACATAACATGAGTAGTGAGAACACAACGAAGATGTTCGTTTCTTTTAAACAACAAAGTACTGGTTAAATTAGACTTGATCCCAACAACTAGTGCCCTAGGTGACCCATGAAGCTGGTAACCACGACACTTTTTTTATTTTTCATTTTTTATTGGATTTTTCCCCTTGAACTTAACACCCACCTTAACTTGGTACACTTTGTGACCACCTATATGGCTAGCCCCACTCTGGTTAAGGAACCAGCCACACACCTTGAATTGGAAAGTCCTTCATATTGTGCAAACCACAGCACAGCAGCCATTGTGGCCACGACGCTCGGTTTCCATGGCAGCAGGGACATTTAAGGCACGGTCAAAGTGGGGGAATCGCTCTGGACCCCGCCTTCCATGGGGCTCCCTGGTAAATGGTCAGAGGAATGCTGTTGCATCAAGAATGCCAGCTGCAATGTGGGGTTTATTCGTGATTATGAATATCCAGCAATAAAAGCTACAACTTTAGGTGCAATGTCCATGTTGTATTTAAATATAGTGTAGCAGTATCCTAAACATTCAGCAGTTTGCACTCAGGGTGACTTTTCTAGAAAGGGCGGAGCAGGCTGGTTAGACACCGAATTCCACTTAAAATACTGCTGTTGGCGGACATAAAAACATGGATCTAAGAACAGAAAGAAATGGCTGCTTCAGTGCTTGCCCAAGTTTCCTTTGAGTGCTGTTTGGGTGACAGGCTCCGGACAGTTTAGGCTTTCAGCTGTGTTTGCATGGTCCCGGTTCTGAAAGTTTAATTTATCATTTAATTTAATTTGGCAATTGGCATCAAGACGACTTCAATTAGCTGAAATGCATAAATACATTTAAAGTTGTTCCAAACAAGGGACCCCAAAATATGTCTTGCCCGGGGCACCAAAAATCCTTAAGATGGCAATGCTTGCCAGGTGCCCTGATGTCAAAATATGGATTGTCTATTCGAACTGCCAGGCCCACCTTATTTTCCCATTTCATTGTTTCTGTAACACTTAACGGTTTTCTTTGGTCTCGGGAGCTGTCTTTTGTGTGACACCATCTTTACTCCCAGGTCCGGATCTTCACAATGCCTTTTTGAGTTGCCTTGCTGATTTAGCTCCACCCCCACTAAAAGGTGGTTGGTCCCTTGCATGTGCCATCATTTTTGTGAGCAGAAAGTTATCGATGTTGAGCCACGAAGGCATGAATTCTGCTTCAGATCCTCTTGTATTATAACCAGACCTCTGCTGCAATATGCTTTCTTTTCTCCTATTTTTATACCCCTAGGATAGTAAATGTCTACCCTGTGTTCCCTCTTTCTGTTGAAACTAGGGTGTGATGGTGGGGAGAGGGCCATGGCTTGATCGTGCGACTTGGGCATTTCTAGACAGCACAATGCAGAGTCGTATGTTTGTTTTAACAATACAGAATTACACATATTTATATTACACGTATTTTAAAATAGTACCAACGATATGATGAGATTTGCCTAGAATCACACGAGTTTTGGTAAACTGTCAAAGCCAGGATCAGAACGCAGTCCCCATAGCTTATTCTCGAGCCCGCATTCCCTCCCCTCCTTTTTATGAGGTTTCTGATGCAGGCCTAGCACCAAGTTGTTGGCTTTCATACAGCTGCTAATGGAAATTATTTGCTCTGGGAATTCACCATATGGGCGGGGTCAGCATCTGAGAGTTGTGTAGATCAGCAAGTCCAAGAACAAAGCTAGCATCAGCCAGCTAATGGCTGCCAACTCATCAATTAGCTAAAAACCATGCACTATTTTTCAAACTTTAATCTGGCAACATTCTCCTTTTAAGGTCTGGATTTTAACAGATGAGCTGTCACAGAAGTATCACTTACAGTATAGATGGAGTGGGCTTGGGGTCCACCCCTTTCAAACATTGGCTTTCTCCGACCAGCCCCTTACTGCCATTGGCTGGAGACTTGTCAATCACTTCTCTTAAGTTCTTGCATTGAACTGCATATGGAACTATTTTACAACTATAAATGTGGTCTGTCTGCTCCTGCTGGCTCCCTCCCTTGTGTCTCCTCTATTGTACTAACACAGCATGTATTTGCACATTGAATCCAAGCCTATTGGCTTTGCCAGTGCTTATTGACACCTGTTATCAGCTGAAATTGACACTTCCAAACACACCATCAACCAGGGTAAAAGAGTTCCAGTGAAAGAATCACTGTGGAAACTTCATTCCTGTGCATCCCAGCTTCTTACCTTACCAGTGATGTATACAACCACTGAGCAGGCTTCTGGCTATCAAAGGCTGCTGTGTACCTTCATATCCTGGATAAATGACAGCTGTTTCTATGTCCATGAACCACAAACTGAAGTTCAGCAACTAGTCCCCACTGACCCAGGTACGCTCCCCTTCGCGTTACACCCCAGCCAGGTCGTCGACAGCTTGGCCCTTACCCATAATGCCGACTGGTCCTTCCAGCCTCAAGTCGGTGGTCCCACCAAAGTTGTCCTCTCCTATCTCAGGCTTGTGCTGGTGATCCTGTCTCTCACTTAACTCACTGATCTATCTTAATGGTTTTTTATCACTGAGAGAGTGGAATTCTAAGAAATGTTTTAGGTTACTTGGAAGAACAGCGTGGTAGGTGGTCCCCGCGGTTCCATGTAGGTATGCGCACAAGGGACGTCCAGAAAAATGATACACAGTTCGGGTGGTAGTGCAGAAACAGGAGTAGGCCACTAGAAGTAGAAGCTGAGTGCAAAATGTGATTGCTCTGGTTCATCACATTCCGTTCACCATCTTTCAACTGGTGGCAATGTCAAGGCTAACTGAATGTCGAAAACCTGGTGCAAATATCGCCTGCGTGCCTTAATACTGATTTTCTTATGCAGTGTGTAGATCGTAATTTGCCCAGGAGTGGTTTTGTCGACTTGGTTTTGCACCAGGCTCTATAGGGGACCCAATGTCAGGTAATAGAGCCTGGTGCAAAACCAACTCAGTGAGTTAAGTACTAACTGTGGGGCCTGTTATCTACATGTCAATGAAACAATTATTCTTTCAGATACGTGTTTGCTTTTAAAAACATATTCTACTCACTTTTTAAAATAAGGCCCTGCTGTGTTTGAAAGATCTTTCCTCATAGTGTGTAAAACAATATCTGGAAAATCTGCCAGGGTTTTAATTGTGTAGAAGATTGCGATTCGGCATCTTTTTTGCAGAAAATAGAGAACTTTTACAACAATTACTCCCACGTAGCCCTCCTGATTACGTTGTTTCCGGCATGAGGCTTCTTCTGCCTCTGACAGGCACCACCCAATCGTTTTTCTATGTCTTGACCACATCGTGATGGAGTACTGAAGACCTCTCTCTCCTCCAGCCCCTCCTATTTATACAAAGCAAATATAATTGTGAAGGGAGGGAAGGATTCTACTATAACGAGGAGGACTTCTGAGGTTAATGAAGATTTCCGGTAAGTAAAAGGTTCATTACAGAGTATTTTTGGGAAAATGACTCATTTCTGTATTTTTCACAACCCATAAAAAAATGATGCGCATGAGAAAGATTCCGTCCGTCATCTGTTGCTGCAGCACTATGAGAAACATTGTGCATAAAAAAATCCACAGTGAGAAAAAGCCCAGTTCTGTGTTGTCAGGATGGTTGAGTGAGTTGTATACCTGACGCTGAGCGTATAGTCACGAGTTGGAATCCTGATAAGGTCAATTCACTTTTCCATCCTTCCAAGATCACTGAATTACTATTAAATTCGGTAATAGCAATACCCTTTATGTACAACGCACCAAAACAGCATTAATATAGTTTGAAGTGCTATATCAAATAACCTGTTATGAATAAGAATAAACGGGAAACAGCCTTTACTCCGCGGCTGAACCACGCTGTGCCTTTACAACATGGTTCGAACCACAAACACGTCTTTACAATGTGTTAATTTACCCCGCAAGTCTTTACAACTTTCCTTAATATAAGCGTTGTTGGATTGATATTGCACTTTAAGTCCAACACTTTCTCACTGTTGCACAGACTGGAGTTGGAATAGTAAATTATAATGTTCCAACTTCAATGCTTTCCCTAAGGCAAGTCGTTGTAACGCGAGGTAATGGAACGCGTTGTGAAGATGCGTTTGGGGTTCGGACCACGTGGTAAACGCATGCGGAAAAAATACCTGCGTGGTTCTGACATTCATTCAGAATAAACAATGATCGTGAATCTACTGCAGCATTCTTTATTTGACTGAAGGACGGCAAGCAAAACCAAATCCTATTTTTCATATGTTTTTTTTTTTTTATGTGCTTGTGTATTGGGTAAATAAATTGAAAAACAAAACAATAGAAACCCATTTCTGTGAGTCCAAATAATAATCTATTTAGTGGCAAAACAAACCAATTGAAATAGTTTGAGTAACCCCAAGAGCAATTAAAAATAATATTAATTTACTAAAAATAAAAAAACAGCTGTTCTTAAATGGAAAATAATCGCGTACGCCATAGCGTATCTCGGTTAATAAACAAAGTGTTAATATTAATGTGAAAAAAAGGCAAGGAGGCGGGTTGAAGGAGAGATTGTAGGGAAAGGGTGAAAAGGAGGACGGAGGATATGGAAGTGGGGCTCCACAAGAAAAGTGGAAAAAGGAGGAGCATGGGTAGACGAAAATAAACTACTTTTACAAATAGTTGAAGTGGGGAATTGGTGACTCCACCCACATAGACAGTGGGAAGAAGGAAGTAGAAGTTGGATGATGGGAGGAAAAAGTCAGGGGAAAGATGGAAGAGGACTTCAAGGAAGTTATCCTAGAACAGGAGCCTTAAAAATAACATGAATCAACAGCCAGCGACAGGACATGGGAAGGAAAAGGGATCTAGTCAAACCCTGTAGAGGGAATACATTTTCAATATTAGTGTCATTTTCACCTTAAAACAAGCTTTAGCAAAGTAAATAGTTCTGACATATTACTAATGCTAACCAGATTCGGCAATAGAAAAAAAGAGTCAAAATGCCCAACCCTAGTTTGGTGATGTATATCCATGCACGTGTCCCTATGCATGCACACATATGTGTCATGATGCTGCAGTTGCCATTTTGTTTGTTTACTTTTAATTTACAATTCCAAGATGGAGGACGCCCATCTTGGAGTGGTAAATTTAAAAAAATGTGCGTCAAAGCACATATAGAGAAAGGAGGGCTTCAGTAGCAAATTACAGTTGCTGGGCCACCCAAATATGAAAAAAGACAAAAGGAAAAAAGAGTGGCAGGAGAACAAGGGAGGAATCAGGGGCAATGGAGGAGCTGGGAATGAAGTAAAGCGGGTTAGGGTGAGGCGAGGAAGGAAGGAATGAGCTGGGGCAGTGCAACACAGAAGAGCGCAGGGTTTGGGATTGTGAGGGGGAAGCAGTACACGCGCAAGAGAGCAAGAAAACTCCTACAATTCCATGAAGTGCAGAAACCAAAAAGAAAAAGTCGCTCCCAGGTGTCGGTCGTGGAAGGATACAAGTAATCCAGTCAAAAGGATAGTAATCATGCAATGCTGTAGGGGAAGGACAAATACAAGAAAACCCAGGAAATTGATTGGATAAGAAACAAACAAATGAGATTTACAAGAAAGCCAACCAATGATGAGCAGTTTGGTTACCAAAGGCCTACTCTAAGTATTTGTATTGTACACAATAGGTCTTTCAACGACAAACAGTTAAAAGCTGTCTGTAGGTGAGATCTACAAAAGCATGTAAAAGGCAAGTTCTGTAAAAAACCCATGAAATAAATGGTAAATGCCTTTCTATGAATTTGTTTTTCTATGTATTCACATGAAGCAAATGTGTTGAACGTTGTTAAACGTGTTAAATTTGAATTTAGGTGCTCAAAATGGCCAGTTGTAGGAGACTAAATCTAAATAAAAAATGTTTTCCCACACACTTATATTTCTTAATAAATCTGCTCACAGGAGTGTGGTTTGGGCATTCTAGGGTACGCATGACACAAATCTACGTTTCTGTATAGACTCATAAAGTTTTTCATGGCCGGTCCTACATTTACACCTGTCAAAAGAAGAAGTAAATTCATAGCAGGGATATGTACTGGAACATCTTCAAAATTGGTGGTTGGAGGAGAAGTTGTCATACGTCACATATGGCACGATATTATCCCTGAATAGCAAAATAGCTTTTAAAGTGAAATTACACAGTTTCAGGGTATTTATACATGCATGACTGTACACCATGTGCATTTTCCATAGGAGAATGGTTTACTTATGAGTAACTTGGAATTCACAAAAGAAGACTTGGGCAGATTTATCAATATTTGACGCAGGACAACAGAGCAAGACAACTTGCTGCGTCAAATGGAGAGGGCAGGAATACGCCATATCTACTAAGATATGACGCATTCCTGCTCTCTCGATGTGCTGTGCACTATGTGCTGCCTAGTGCAAAGGCAGGTACTCTTGCACCATGGTGCAAGGGTGCCTGCGTTGCTGGCAGGATTGTTTTTGTGAAGGAAGGGACACCTTAATGCACAAAAACAATCCTTAGAGGCGTTTTCCTCTTTCTACGTGTGCTGCCAAATGCAGCACACGTAGAGAGGAAACAACGAGGAGATATAAGGATATTTTTCCTAATTGGGTCTCTATCAGGAAGGCATAAAATATCAACGCATTCCGAGGTTTACTTGTCTTGGTAAATCAAACTACTTGGGTGGATGCTTGGTAACATCCACTCTCCACCCATGTAACGCCTTCCCAGCACTCAGTAATGCAAAGCAGTGGCTTGCGCTGCCTTGCGTTACTCCAAATTTACCAAGCCAAAAAGGGCCATACAAGGTGGCTTTGTGTGGCTTGGTAAATCTGAATTAAGGATTGTCTTGCCCTTGCATCACCATGCGTGAGTCGAGGGCAATGCATCCTTTGTTAAATCTGGGCCTGGATCTATTCCTGCCAAACTGGGACTACCACAGTTTCCCAGGCGTGCTCCTGGAATACTTTGTGAACTCAGAAGTCAGAAATTTACTGTAAAAATGCTCTCAATGTGAGCATCAAGGACTTCTCAATCCGGCGACTAAAGTAGTAACTAGGCAACTCAGGTGGGAACTCCACACTCCTGGAGAATGAAAATTCACTACATAAAAGCTAGTGAATGCCTGGATGGTACGCTGTCAAAAAAGGGGAATTACTGTCGAAGTCAGGTGCAAAACTATGATTATCAGGGAAATTCCTTATTTCTTGGGGGCCGCTCAGGATTCTAGTCTGTATACCATAGTATTCCTTTGCCGTGGAAACAGCGTTATATGCAGTGTTGGTAATTGCTGGAATACGTCATTGGTATTTGTGCACCAGTTAAAATGAGGGTCAAAATGCAGAATTACCTTTCTGAGTTTTTTTGAGAATTGGTTCCTTTATCCAAACTTGTGCCACAACGTGTACATGTGTGTAATGTATATCTGTAAAAACAAAATGTACTGTTGTATTCCAACTACATTCCTGTGCCTCCTTCTCCTCGTCCCCATTGTCCATTCTCTACTGGACTCCACACCCATACTGATTCTTGGTCCAGCACCCCAGATTTCAGGAGTACTGGCTACACTGCAGTTTGTCTGTGAAGTGACCCACTGCTCTTCAGGGACTAGGCCCTGCCAAATCTCATACACAGATTGATAACAATCTTAAATTTACCGCCACTTTAATTTTAATTAAAGAAGGAAATACTAAAAATGTTTGTAAAAAAAGAAAAGACTCACGTACCTGAGGAAAGGTTTGCTTGCCCGGTACAAGGATGTTATTAACAACACAATGGCCCAGTGTTGCTCAAACTGATGTTCGGAAGTGATGGAGTAACTGTAAATGGGGCGCATTTCTCGTGCATTATTTCGATAATGTGATCCGTCGTACATCCGCAGACGTTTGAAGAGATTAAAATAAAACCATCTCCAGGAAATATTGCATTGATTGCTTGTAAAAAACACCATTTCCTTTGTGTCTCTACAGAAAAAGAGCAGAGAAGAGACGCACGGAGAGGGAAGCGGGGTGGAGATCATGGAGAACCGGCCGTACGTCGACGGCCCGGGGGGCTCCGGGCAGTACACCCACAAAGTCTACCACATTGGAATGCACATCCCTAGCTGGTTCCGGTCCATCCTGCCCAAGGCTGCGCTGAGAGTGGAGGAGGAGTCCTGGAACGCCTACCCGTACACACGCACAAGGTGTTGTACCCCTCTGTGTTTCATAATCATGTCATGTGCGGTATAGTATAGGTTTGTGTTATTTTGTGCATGGTTGCAGGGGAGGGTGGCATGGGCCCTAATGCATGCAAGGAAAATGCATCTAACATCTACTTACGAAGTAATGCAGGCGGAATTGGGGTACATAGGGCCCCCGAACCCCCTTGTGCCATTGCTCATGCCTCACTGGTGATAGGTTTGCCCGTGCATGTTGCTAAAGCGCCTTCTTAGTCCATCTCTTTTTTTATTTTTTTTATATATATTTTTATTGTG
The DNA here is from genome assembly GCA_963921515.1 of Calotriton arnoldi. Taxonomy (NCBI): domain Eukaryota; kingdom Metazoa; phylum Chordata; class Amphibia; order Caudata; family Salamandridae; genus Calotriton; species Calotriton arnoldi. The sequence continues at coordinate 632,222 of CAWUFW010001624.1, read as the reverse complement.
TATTCATTTCCTCCTCGTTTTAAGCTGCTCTGAATGTCTGTAGTTGCACCTTAAAGAATGCAGTGACCTTATTGTATTTGCTGCTGTTTCCTTGATGTATAATGTAAAATATAAATTTCATTGTGTATTTATATTTCACCCTCATTTGTAGCTGTTCTGAATATATATTTGCGCCAGGAAATAGATGATTTGCTGTTGTTTCCTGGTTGATTTGTTGCCTCCATTCTGTGCCTCCATTTTGTTCACCCGGGATTCTGTTCCCCCTCAAGTGATGTCACTTCCTCTTTGGTCACACCTTCTGCAGTATGGGCGGAAGTTAGCATTTCCACTCGGACAGCTTTTAGGAGGTTGTTAGCAGTACCTACACCTATGCTTAGGCCAGCAGTTACAGGGCAGGAGTGACAACATCAATACCAAAAGGAGGCTGAAGACAAGTTTATTAAGATACTCCGTTACACGAAGGTGATTTCATATTGACTTACGGACCATACACCGATGCGCATTGGTGGGTGGGAGGCCTTCTACAAGGGTCATGTTGATGAATTTAATCATCGTAATGGAGACATTTACACGGCTCCTGTGTGAACAGCTTCATAGTTTTTGTGAGAACAATATGATAATAACTGTGGGGAGATTCAAAGTCAGTTTGGAGTAAAATGTTATAGATTTCACGAAGTATACTTCATCCCGGGGGTGTAGCTTTTGATTGTGCAGCAGGTGCAGTGGCACCGGAGCTCACTGATGTTGTTATTAATTGTACAGAGGGGCAGTGACCCCAGAGTCCACTGAACTCAGATTATTTCTGTACTTTACTATCCGAACAGCAGATGGGGTGCGGCTGATGGACAGAGTGTTTGCGTCGCTTCCACTAGGGCCCATGGCTCCCTTGCTGAGCCACTGACTTCATGCTGCCACCAGGGTGATTTTGTGATGCTGTGTGAACAGTTTCCTGCTGTTGAGTTGGAATCTCTAGGGTACCGGTGGGGTCAAAAGGCATTATTGAGGGAAACTGTAGCTAGACTACATGCCAGAGAGAGCATTAGGACTGTACAGTAAACCAGGGCCTACTCGAATTGCCATGAGATACTGTCAATAAAAGTAAAGCAGGATTCCAAGGAAAATGAAGATTAGTGTTGGAGAATGTGTAACTGTGCAAGCTGACCGGATATGATGGCACTTCAGATGGTAATGTTTCCGGTGGATGGGGCAGAAGTGTGGTGATTCAGTTAAATGTCCCTTTTTTGAGATGCCTACTGTGCGACATAGTGTTTTACTGGCTATCCCCCTCTTTATTAATGGAATCACTCTATCTTTATACTGAAAACTCAAATGAATACTTTCTTTTTAAAGACATTATTAAAATGAAATGGGAATGTTTGAAATATTTTTTTTAATAATGGGATACTTTTGTGGCCTTGGGGAACAAGCAGCGGTGGCCCGTGTAGGTAAGAGCGGTGGGGCCGGGTTGGGGGAATTCGACAGACAAACCACGAGGGAAAATTAAATTAAATAATTAATTTTTCCCTCGTCGTCGTCTCTCGAAATCCCCCCGCATCGGGCCCCACCGCTCTTACCTGCACGGGCCCCGGCTGGGAACAAGGCATTATTTTAGGCCATCTATACTATTTACAGAATAGGCCCACCCGTATGCAAATCAGACTTTCACTGACCATAGTAAGCAGCAAGGTCGGATTGGTAACGCGGGCACTCGGGCAATGCCCGAGGGGCCGGTGTCCAGTTCCAGGTGTGGGCTGCATTTTTGAGCAGTCTGGGGGGCCGATTTGGGGGGTTTCTGCATTGTTCGGCCAATTAATGTGTGCATACTGAGCGGGGCAGGGGGCCTGAGCAGAAGTTGCCTCACTTGTTTTCACGTGTGTTTCACCAGTGTAAACTTATCCCTGCATTTTTTTGTAACCCCCCCCCACCCCTTTTTTTTAATAAAATTTCGCCGAAGCAGTGTGTTGCAGAAAGGCAATATGCAAATGTGGGCCCCTTTTTTTTTAGCATGCCCGGGCCGATTTATAATCCCAATCCATCCCTGGTAAGCAGGAGCTCTTAAAGGCAATTCCGATGTTCAGTGAACGCTTTCTGAGTACCAGGTTATTACCTTTTTGTTCCTGGAGCGAAATTCCAATATTTCTTAGCAACTCTGTGCTAATACAGAAGGGGGGCAACAATTTGCCAATCTTCTCATCACTGACATTACTAATATTTAGGATTACCTTTGGCAAGTAATTTTATGTCCATATGAAGGACACTTCGTGTTCTCTTGGACAACAGTGTGCACTGATATAAAACAGTTTCATTTATTTATTTATCGAGTTTTATATAGCGCAAACCTGACCTGAAGGTATCAGAGCGCTTCACAGAGTTAGCATAGCAGCAGATTACATGCGTTACATTTGGAGTAAATATAGTTATATAGTGACCGTAGGTAAACGAAACATGTGGCAGACATTAGGATATGTTGGCGATACACTTTTGAGGTAGATACAGTATATATATATATATCGCTTTATAGTGTTAGACAGCAGCAAGTGCACAAGTTACATGTGGAGAAAAAAAAATTAATAATACAAAAAACAATATATAACGTACAATTTATGACAGACAGTAGTATAGACGGACGGGAGACATTTTGCGGTAGCTAGTTTGGGCTATAGTGAGAGGCACAGTTTTTCCAAGGTAGTGATTAGATTTGTTAAGAGAGTGCAGGGAGGGAGCACGCAGACCGGTCAGGAGAATTAGGGCGAGGGTTTATATATTTGTTGAAGAGCAGACCTTACAGTTTCTTCTTAAAGTGAGGGAATGATTTGTTGTCACGTAACTCCTGAGGCAGTGAGTTCCACAATCTGGGGGCGTTCCCAGAGAAGGCGTGGATGCAAGATTTCTCTTTCTTAAATTTTGGCGGAATCAAGAGTAGACTTTTCATGGTTCACAAAGGGTAATTTAATGCAGATGCTGGGGCTTTTCTATTTTGGTGTTGTTTTACGGCTTCCTACAGATATTGACCGGACTTTTATAAGGCTCACTTTGCTAATTTTTCCTGTTAGTGCGTGGAGGGATATGATTTCTCAACACCCCATTAAAACATGTTTTGAAAAACATTCCGTCCCTGATCTACATGTGCATCTTCCCTTGAAAGGGCATGGCCTAAGATTAGATTTAATAGAACAAAAATAGAAAACTGCAGCCAGGCAAAACAGAACACATGGAAACTCCATCATGACACATAGGGCATATGAGTTGCATTCAGAGCCAATCAGATAGCATGTTAATAATCATATGGGCTGTTATCTTGAAGCTTGGACTTATATAAGCCAGGGTCTTTTGTTATCTTGATTTCGATTTTGTACTTTTGTTAAGCACAGGATAAACCAGCCCTGGCTCTCTACGAGGTCTCTTTGCATATGCATCGATTTCATTATTTAATGATCCTTTGTCAGAGATCAGAGGACATTTTCCCAACCTGGTGGCATTTGAGAACATTTCATTTCAGTCTGAGTAAGCAATAACATTTTGATTCCACCTCGAAGAGCTTTCTGGAACTTTAGACCTATATTATTTAATATTTTGTGTGAGAGGGCATTAATAAAGAGAAAATGTAATGTATTGTTTTAGTGATATTGTGTACATTTATAAATACAAAACATAAACGTTATACGTAAGGATACTTGAAATAATGTACTATATTGAATGGTAGATTTGTCTAGCTCTTACTACCCCTAACGAGGTGCCGAAGCGCTTTCCAGACAGCTAGTACCCTACTTCATGGAGCTCAGAGTTAGTTTAGATAAGATGAATTCTAGTGTATCTCTGGTTAGAGTTATGTATTATAATAAACACTATATAGTTTTTATAAACTCGTAATTTCAGAGAGTTTATTTAGGATTGAACGCGTGGCCTAGTGGCCTCTTTGACAAGCTTTATCACACTTATGTGGCTGCAATAAATTAGTGTATCAGGCTGGGAAAACTAGGTTTGGCCCGATTGGAAATCCCCAATGAAAGAGATTGTTTCAGGGGAAGGAGGGTCACTAGAGAGCTGCAAATGAGGCAAGAGAGGCTAGAGGGGTTAACATATGTATCTTTGATGTAGGTCACCATACTCTTGAATGATGAGCTGTCTTTGATGTCAAGAAGCCTCCTTAAACGAAATGTTTCAGGTTTTTAGGTCTAGGTTTTGGCAGTGCACATATGAAACAGACCTATAGCTTACAGTTTACACATATCCAGCCTCTATCAATCATTGGCTTGAGACTTTGTCAATCACATCTTGGCTCAGCCTAGTGGAGCATCGATCACTCACCCTGTGCTTTTTGGGTGTTTGGATGTATTCTCCCACCTCACTTGAGTGCTTGCATTGAACATGAGGACCCTGTGTGCTCCTGCTGCTCCTTCCTGTGTGTTTCCTCCTGATATGTTAATAGTGCATGCATTAGCACGACAAACAAATACCTATTTGGTGTTGCCAGTAGTTGTTTCCTACGATGCTCAACCAAGTCACTTCTGATGTTGATGGGAGGCGGTACAAGGTCTGTGTGCTTGTCTACGGGTGATGCCAAAAACAAGCTCAGACTTGGGATTATAGGGCCCTATGTAAGGAGCCGCTAATAACAGACTGTGGGGCTGAAAGTGGTCTTCAGTAGTTGTCCTTTAAAAATAAAAAAATTTCAAATGTCTAATTTTTAGGCTTTCAAACGTGGAGGGAATGTGGGACGGATGGAATGAACTTTGGACCTTGAGACCAGGGTCTGCCTAGCACTGTCCTGGTGGGCGTCAAGCTCTGGCCATGCTTGTAGGGCCGCTGGGCTGCTATGATCCTACCTTAACTGCGCTTAGCCAATATATTTGAACAATTGTGTAGTGCTATTCATCATTTGGACACTTTTTCGCTGCTCTCCCTCGCCCTATCCAATGCAGGACTTGTTCAAATGTTTGTGTCAAGACAGGTTTTGGGGCCCAGTTCGGCCCTGCTCGAGACCTGGGGTTTTACCCCAATATTGGCAATTGACCAAAAGCAACGTGATGTTATAATATTAATAATGTTAACTTCCATATTATGTAGCCCTTAATACTGCAGAGCTTGCTACGTCTAAGCGCTGTTAATAACAAGTGTTACTATTATCAAATTTAATAGTACATACTTGACTGACCTTGGAAAGATTCTGGGTAATTTTCTCTCCCTGTGCCTCAACCGTGCTGTTTGTTATTTTGTTTATTTATGTATTATCTTTATAAACCTCATTATCCAACCGAGTTTCGTCTTAAGGCATTTTGGATCGCCCTCAGAGGGGGATGCAGGTTCAGGAGCACTTCTTTCGGAGAAATAAGAGCCGCTATGCTCCAGAATTGCTGGGATACCCCCAATTTACTTTGTTGGGTACGACAAAAAAGCCCAAACACTGCTGAACTTATCGCTATGCACATTGCTTGTTGGTGCACAGCAACATATAACTGAGCCACTTTGTAGGTCCACTAAATATATGCAAAACACGCATAGTGCTCAAGTTTCACATTTCCATGTGTGAGCAGCTCACTCAGGTCACGTTTCCCCCTGCATTCTGGGATTTGTAGTCCTTCTGATCCTACTGTAAAACCAGGACTACAGATCCTAGAATGCAAAGCTAAAACCTGGTCTGGATGAGTTACTCACACATAGACCAGGGACATTTTAGAACCCTGCATACATTAGGCAGTGGTTCTTAGCCTTTTGACTTCTGTGGACCCCAACAAATCACTACTGGAAGCCGGGGATCCTGGCATAACGAATTTCTATGATTTAAATGTGAAAGCAACTCACAAAAATACAGAAACTAGTACACAAAAATACAGAAACAAGTGCAATAAACACAAAATGTGAAATATTTTGTTTTATTCACAAAAGTCAATTTAATAGGAAAGTTCGAGCTTTTCAAAACGGATTTTATTTGTAAATGGCGAAGTGGTATGCTAGACCATAGAATATTACCTTGTCTTTTTTTGCTCCTTGTGCATAGTCTCTATTTTGTCGTCGCATACCAGTGCTTCCATTGAGGCCACCAATCCGCCATACTAGATTCTGCTTCCTGTACTTATCCTGCTCCCATGAATCAAGTTGAGGATATAAACTTCATATTTAGCCTCTAGTTTTAAATTCCCTCACATTTACAGACTCTTACATTTTTAATTTTGCATTTTAGTGCATAAATGATTCATTAATTGGCTAATATTACTTAATTTTCTAAACAGGTGCCGGCCTCCTGCGTAGGTGTGGCCGACTCCCAGGAATTGGCGGGCTTCAGGACAGCTGCACTAGTGTAAATGCTGTTCCAAAGAGTAGGCAGTGGTAGGAGAAGAACTGAATTCCTGGGGCAAGAAGAAGCCCCCCTGAAGGCCTTATGCGGAAGTGAGTGGGTTCTACAGGGGGTGTTTGGGTCCTATGGAGATGTGACCAGGCCTGTTGGAGGAAACATAGATCCTGCTGGAGGACTCGCGCAACCTGCAGGAGAGTGAAGAGACCTCACTGTGGGGTGGCCGCCACCTACTAGAGGAAGGAGTGATTGCAGACAAAATGAGATATTGTGGGGAGAAGATCTCCTGAAGAAGGGGACACGTGTGAGGTATGGAGGAAATAGAATGCATTTTAATGGCAAGTGATTGAGCCGGTGAGACAAGTGGCATTTTGTAGGAATATGACTCATACTGAGAGATATATAAAGAACACTTACAGAGAAATCAGTAACAGGTGGATATTGTACAGAATAAAGTCCCTCCTACCTGCATCTAAAGAGTAAACTGTAGATTTCATATCTAATTTTGCATTCTTCTGCTTATAAATCGTGGAATGATTTAGCTAATTTTTAGAGCCTTATATTTCGTAATTTTATTTCCATTTTAGCTTTGTATATAAAGCTCATTGTCTCATTATAGTACTTTCAGACCCTTCCATATTTGATTGACGGTCTAATATGCTATATATTATGCATTATTTTATGTTTCACAATGTTGTTGTATCCGGATACATCGGCATTCCTTATTATATACCAATATTTTATAGTTTTCAATCACACAACAAGAAAAACGTGCAAGTTCCCATCTGGCCGTTTTCCTTCGCATCCTTACAAACATAAGTTATAATCCTGACATCATATGAAAGCTAGGTTTGGGACTTTTTTGGATCAACATTTTTCCATGTAGCGTCTTGTAGGGTGTATGCACCCGACACCCTCTTAGCCCTTCTCCCTACACCTTCTCTTTCTGAAAGCCTTTTACTTGGAGTCCGGCAGAGACGGGGGTGGGGAAATGAAGGTCAGTACAAACTGTTGCAAGAGAGAGGCAAAACCTATAGGGGAGACCAGCCTCTCATTGTACCCAGTCCAGCTCCCAGGTCCTCCATGAGTTTATATTCTTCACCATCATACAAAGGCATCACAGCCCATGGTCTTGTTTGGAAGAAAATGTTTGCCAGAAGCAAAGAACGGTTGTACTAGCAGAAGAGTGCCCCCATTGCTCAAATAGTTTTGCTGAACATGTCTGGTAAGGCACTATTTCTGAAACAGAGTAAGAAGTGCAGCGTTATTCTAGGGGCTGGTTATGGCGCATCCTTGGTAACTCATGGAGAGCTTTAGGTTTCAGTGCTTCACAATGGATAATGTTTGTCTAATAGGTGCCAGACATGTTACACATCTATCAAGTGTGCCATGGTGTGTCTGCCCTTTGTCATAGTTTCCCAGTTATCCTGCGTTCAAGTGCCACAAGTCAGAGTGTGTAAAAAACCTCAGACACAAGAGGCCACCACCCAAATGTAAGCTGATATCCCCAGCCCACAAGTAATTGAGGTTTCTGTACAGAAAAAGAAAGGGATCCCAAAGACAGACTTCTAGTGGTGCTTAACAGGGTGACAGGAGCACTTGACACTGTTCAGACAGACCAGTTATAGTTCTATCAAGTCCAAAAAGTCAATGTTCCACTGGAGTAGCTACTGGTGCTGGGGATGGATTTGCACCAAACATAGCTTCTCCAGGTACCAGATTTTAAGGATTGCACCCCTTAAGTGATTGGTCAGAATTTTTCTTTGGCAAAGACAACCAAAAACTCGGGAACCCCATTGGATCCCCTGAAACTGGAAGAACACTGTTCCAGTTTCTACTGCACCTTTTTTTACTGTAACATCTCCGTCCTGCTACATTTTAGACGGCTTGCTGCAACGGTTCTGGAATCAGGGAGATCAAGTTCAGCCAACAAGGCCCACCCCAAGGACCTAACAGGGAATGTAAAAAACAGGGGAAAGGGTAACACATAGTTCAACTTGGTAAGGTGGGTCAAGATGCAGAGCAGGCTCTCCAACAGGCATTGTCCTTTGATGGTTGAATCTCGTCTTGGACTTTCAGGTGGTGGAGCGGGCCACAAATGTAAAATCAGACCAGCTCCACTGCAGAACATCATGGCTCTCTGGCCAGCTCTTCTACTCGAGTCGTCTGTCACGCAGACTTCAGTTTAACAGGGCGTTCCTCTTGTCTTGTGGGTCTGGGTAGTTCTACTCTCAGTCTTCAGACTGGGAGGTCAAGGAAACCAATCGACGAGATGAGGGGAAGCATAACAGAAAGCATGAAGGTGGGGATTTGAGGGGAAAGAAGTACGCCATGGAGGGAGCAAAAAACACATGCCCACCAATGTAATGCTGTAAGGAAAACAAAACGCAGGTCCCTGAATGTAGGCAGTGGAAGGATACAAGTCATCCTATCAAAATAATAGTAAAGCAGCTATGCTTCAGGGGAGGGACAAATACAAGAAGTGGAAGGAATGCCATTGAATAAAAAGTAAGCAAATGAGATTGATAAGAAAGCCATCCAATGGGAAGCAATGAGTTGCCTCAAAGCCCACTGTAAGTAGTGTCTATGGGCGAGACCTAAAAAGTCATGTTTCTACCAAAAGCAGAGCACTACACATCTTCCTCAATGAAGGGGAGAAAATAAACCATAATGTTCAAAGGGGATGTGGATTAGAGAACTTATTGTGCCATTCAGTAGTTCCTCTTTAAGAAAAGCCAGTCATGGTACACAGGGGCCCATTGTATACAGCCTATTAGCACAGCAATACAACACACACTGATGGAGAAGTAAAGATCCCAGGTATGGGAGACTGCAAAGATTTTACAGAGAGTGCTAGTGGGCACCCCTTCCAGAGGTACAGGTTTAAAGACCTGTGTCTCTGCATGGCGACCAGCTGCGGGCAACCTTCAGTCTTGGGTTGCTTGGTGTCTGGCTGAAAAATAACAAGGTACACCAGAAGGCATGAAATAGAAGCCGGATATCACAGCAGACCTTCACAGGTCACTTTCATCCCACCATGACAGTGTAACTTAAACATAAGGCCCACTGAACACACTCACAAGATTGTGAGACCCTCATCCAGGCTGTAGAGTACCAATCATTGAGAAAACTCCTTACCAGCAGAGGTTAGTCTGGAGAGTGGGGCACCCAGCAAGGACAAGAGGACAAGGAATTGGGTCCTGCTCAGAGTTTGGGGGTGGCAGGTTTGAGTTATTTGGTATGAGTGGGTTGCAGTTGCAGGAAAAGCCCTCTCTTGACATTGTTTCAGGGCTTGGAAGACTGTCAGTGTATCTGATATGGAGAGGAATGGAGCTGCATGCACACTGGGGACAAGTCCTGCCATTCAGCTGAAGTGTAGTTGAGGGGACGTTAATGATGGTCATGACAGCAGGTCAGTGGTTTTGGCTGGTTGAATGGCATTTTAATTTATTTTGGATGTATATTGAACAAGATGATTAAATTGTCCAAACTGGAGATACTGAATTCCAATCTGGGTCCTTTCTGTTATTGCAGAGGGAATGATAGAAAACACTTCCTGGTACAGGAAGTCGTCTCTATGCTCCTTGTACCATCGAGTTCTATGAGGGCTAGAGCCGTGTTTTCAGGATACACACTATGTTAATGATTCCCATTTTGATTGCTTGTACTTAAATGTACTCCTAAAAGTCTGGCACATCTCTGGCCCTCATGGACCAGCATTGGACACCTAAGAGGCAAAGTATCCCTTGTAAAATAAGGGAAGGAACAATTACTTAATTGAAGGGACAAACCCTAACATGGAATATTATTGAAGCTTTGAAAACCTGAGTTTTCAGTCACATCCATTTAGATCATCTGAAAAGAATATGTCAATTTGATGGAATTAGTTAACAGGTGCATCAGGACCAGTCCTGGTCATCCAAACCTGACTGAAGCCGAATCCCCCGGATTTTGGGATGAGCAGAGATTTAGCGAACTCTGAGACTTTTTTTGTGGATTGAATTTGAAGTGGTTCAACCCCTAAATTTGCCTTAAAATGTTTTTGCAAATAAAGGCATTGAGTACTTCAACGAAAATGATGTAGGAGCTGCTGACTCTCCACACTTTACAGGACGCTATGTGATGACAAGCCAAAGGAAGGTCTGAGAATATAAGAAAAACGAGACAGAGACTGTGGGACCCCACTTACTGACAGAGAATGGAATGCAACATTGATGTGTGTCCGGAAGGTATCAAGCAACCGGCATTCGGACTGACCCACTTTAGGTACTTGCATAGAAGAATACTTTACCGTCTTAGTGTTTCTTAACATACAACCCATAGAAGCCACATAGTGCCTAGATGTCACTCAGAGTTGGCAGGCCTACTCCACATGGCATGGACTTGTCCAGATATATTGGCTTAGGGTGGCCAGGACCCTGCAGAAAGCCATTGGGCATTTAGTCGGATTAGAACTTTTGGTCCTGTACCCTCACCCAAGGTGAAAGTGCACACAATTCCGCTTAATGCCATTGAGAGTAAGACAAATAGCGATTCATTGGAAACACAAGAAGGGGCTGAGGTTTGAGATGTGGTAGAAATATATGAATGAGTGGTTGATAAAGGAAGAACTTTGCATGCTTAAAGTGCAAACAAACTCCAAGGTGGGAGACGACTTGTAGAAATGGAAGGAACTGCATAAAGGCCTGGACCTAATAAAACATGATAAAGCTGCTAGTTGAGGGCCCCAGCTCCATGACAATGTATTTTTGTGATATGTAATAAGTCTGATGTGCTGATTGTGTATGCGAGTAATTTACACCCACTATGTGTAACTTTATATAGATGATGAATTGTTGACTGTTACCAAATTTTAGTTTTTCATTTATGTAAAACTCAATAAAATGTTTCCCAAAAAAGGTTTGCAAGTAAACAAAAATTTGCAAGAAGGCAAATATTGGCAATGACCTACCTCAAATCACCTAAAACGAAATAATATATAATATTCTATGTAATACAGAATTTAATTTGAAGAGGTTCCACCTCTAACTGCCTTGGTTCAAGACACACATCAAAATCTCTCTCATCTTCCCTAGAGATTCAACAGTCCCGCAAACCTTTAAAAGGAAATATTTGTCCCAGGACTAATCATGGCAACAGCCCCCATCTGGCATTTCAAGGTAATGATTTCCTCTCACTCAGTGTCTTCTTTCTTTTATAGATACACGTGTCCTTTTGTAGAGAAATTCTCTATTGACATTGAAACATTTTATAAGCCTGACTCAGGAGACCATGTCAATGTCTTCAACCTTTCTCCCGCCGAAAAGAGACAGACGACTCTCGGTGAGTACCTTGTTATCGCTGTTGTGCATTTTTCCTTAGGATATGCCTGTCATCTCAGAAAGAGCATCTCTGTTTGTCTAAATGTTACCAGGTGGCATTTGATCAATAACCCCAGCTGAGCTGGTGCAGTTAATCTTTTAACTCAACCCGCATAGATTCTCGCGCAGAACTGTGGCTTCCAAGGCCCTGCATGGAGCAGCACAGTGGAAACAGGAACTTCCCACTGTGCTGTACCGGTGGGTACCAGTGCCTAATTTGTAAAAGTAATAACAATCATCATCATCACATAAGTGCAGGGGCCCAAAGATTTTCTTAGGAGTCTGCCACTAGCGCTGCAGAATGCTGGCGTTGCTGAATACCAAGGTTCGTAGTCTTGATTCCACCCAATGCTTCGCTCTTCCACTATCCTACACCGTTTCTTTATCTCAGACTTGCAGGTTTTTGTTAATTCTACTTTCTTCCTTTGTCCCGGTTTTCCTATGTTTTGCTTCCCTCTTCTAGCACCCTTTTCTGCCTTTCTGTATCTTGCTGTTGGAAAACAAGTGTTGGTGCCCAGCACCTGCAGTCATGGCCAAAGATTGATCTCTGGTGGGTCCTTATTTTATGTTTATTTGAGCGTACACCCATTGATCTGGTCTAGTCTTTCCAGCTTTGCACGAGTTGACAGGTACTGTATCTCTTATTTAGCCTTTACCTCAACCCGTGCTCGGTTCCTCCACTCGGCCATTTTAGGCCAGATTTACAAAAGTGAATTTGGTCATAATTGCACGCTTACAACCGAATGTCCTGGTGGGTGCAAACAAGTGCAGATTTCTATGCCTCACCTGTGGTCAAATCCACACTTGTGAATCCCGCACAAGGAGTGGGGCGTGGTCATTCCAAAGCGTGGTTTGCATGTTTCCATGCTTTGGAAGAAAAAAGAAAAAGTGTGTGTTTGCACAGGGAGCTCTATATCCTCGTATGCACTTTTCAGCTGTGAAGAACAGAGGGAATAGGAAGTCTTGGGAACAGCCACATGTAGGGTGACCAACCGTCTGTAAATTTCACGGACTGCCCGTAATTTGGGCTTCTTGTCCGTTGTCCGTGAAGAATTCTTTCACGGACGCCTTTTGTCCGTAATTTTGGACTTTAGAGCGAGCTGCCCCCTACAAGCAGCCTGAGAGCCCTGTAACTCTCACTGCAGGGGCCAGCTTGCGCTCCTGCTGTGATCAGTGGCCTGCAGCAGCCCCTCCCCGACCTGGCACAGGCTGCTATCAGCCCAATATCATTCTGTATGCCGGCCTAATTATCACAAACAGAATGATAATCAGGGGCGGTGCGTCCGTTGGGGCGTTGGGGCGTAGCCCCCCCGCCCGCAGCTCCTCGGCGTCTTTGAACCTAAGTAAACTGAATCAGTTTACTTAAGTTCAAAGAGCCGAGGGAGACTGACAATCATGTCAGTCAGCATGACGTCGGATCGCCCACCCCCTTCAGAGTCTGAAGGGGTGGGCGGTCCTGCGTCATGTTGACTGACATGATTGTTAGAGGGACCAGGGGCAGCACTGCAGCACAAGTGCGCATGAGTGGGCAAGGGCACCGAATTTCGCGCCGTGCCCAGTCATGCGCACTTGTGTGTGCACTGGCTTGCGCATGCCCATTAGGAGAGCGAGGGTTGAGCAAAGGCTCAAACCTCGGTCTTCTAATGGGCAGGCGGGCGAGGGTAACCGTGCCTTAAACCAATCCTGGCGCTGCCAGCAGCGCCAGGATTGGCTGAGAGGGGCTGTAGGCAGGGCCAAACCGGAGTCGGACCCGAGGCGGCGCGGACGGCGGACCTCCTCAGTCAGGTAGGATTTTTGTTTATTTCCCGGGCCCCGGCAACCTTCCCCCCGCGAGCCGCGTCTGCTTGAGTACCTTTACTTTGTTGCAAACGTCAGCTGTAATGCATATATCTGAACACCTTTTATAAAAGCAAATGTCTTTCAATGAGGGGTTTATGTTTTAGAACCACACACAGAATCCAAGACATATATAGGACTGTAACTGATGCATAACAAAACAGTGATTTAACAAATTGACCCGACCTGCCTGACTTCAATAGTACACACACACCTTTTAAAACCTGCGAACCGCCGTCTACATTTCCTCTTTTCCATTCATATTACACCAAGTTAGGGCTTTAAGGTTTTTTTAATTTGCATTCAGCTGCCTGGGTTTTGCATGCGCGGTTACAACATATGTACACACAAGAGGGAAAACAAAAAAGAACATAAAATAAGCAAAGGGGAAAGGCGAAGCACCAAAGTAAGGAGTGTCATAGTCATTCCAGTCTTTATGCTTCTGTTGTTCATTTTCATCACCACCAGCCACTGCCTTCTCTGTCCTATTTGATTTACTGAATCTTCTAGCACTTGCATATAGGATTACAGCGTCCTGTGCTTTAATATCTCAATTAGACCTCCTTGTATTTTTGTATTGTATAAACAGCGCTCTTGACACGTATCTTTCAGTCCATCTCCCATACTCATTTTGTTAGGCACCCGACCTTTGACCTGTTATAGTCAAGGGTTTGTCATGACATGCCTCAAAATGCATCCTTCTGCTTATAGGGTGGAACCCTCCTGCAAAGCGTATGTCTCTTTCATTTAGGTTCAGGGTGCCCTTACCTTTTCCTGTCCTTGCAATTTCTTTCTGTGCTCTGTGATTCCTTCTGTTCTCCTTTTGCTACTGTGTGTTCCTTTGTGGTACCCGAGCTGTGTGTCTAAAGTCGGTCCATGCATCAATGCTAAGGGAACTGATAAAATGACGACTACGTCTGGCCGTCCGCGTGCCATCTTCTTAGCCCGTATTACGTATTACCTCCCCTTCCTTTCCTGAAGAGAGATAAGCAGAGATTAATTAGGCTAAAATCAGCCTGATTGTGTGCTGGATTTGGGACGTGAATTTATAGCATGTCCATATGGGATTAAGTTGTACCGAAAATGTAATTCACTTTGTGCCTTAACGTTTAATTTACATCCCGAGGGAGGGGGCGCACAGGTGACAGGGGTGGATGGGTGAGGACACACTCACATCTCAGGTGCATATGCACACCAGCGGGCGCGAACACCTGATGAGAGATTGAAAGAAAGCTAAGCTTTGAACTTTTAATAACCAACATAGCGCTGGCCAGAGGAGTAGTTCATTACCTCCCTATACTATACATGTGCAATTCTAGGCGTTTTACAGCACCCAGTGACACTGTTGTTGTGTATTGTACTATGTAAGTGAATAGAGTCAGTCAGTATGAAAGTCTAAATAGTCGTCTTTCTTCGTTTTAATGGCGTTAGGCTCAGATGAGTGGTTACAAAGATGCCTTCTCCCGAGCTAGTAATGCACACTACATAGTGGTTTGATATACCAAGAGTACAAGGTCCTTCGTGTGAGTTCAGATTGTAGGTCACACTGGATGACAGTGCCTTTCAGAGTTTTGTTTACTTTGGCATTGATAGAAAAGTTTTTGCTTGTTAATGTTAGACTGTGTTAAAATAGTTCGGAAACAAGGCCAGTCAGACCACTCCAAGTAGTGACTCACTGCACAAGAGACCCAATTTCCCTAAGAAGGGTTTCCTTTTTAAATGTCTCCACCAGTGTTTTCCAAGCTGCTGGTTTGCAACAGTAAGATTGTGAGCAGTGTGGTCAGGCCGCTCTGCCAACCCCACAGGTGACACCTGAAGTGTTACCATGTTTTTACAAGCGCGGGAGCGCCCGCTCTACTCGCTGTCACGTGACCTGATAGTTGAAGTGGTGGCATTTGTCAGAAGGTCCTTTACGTTTACAGTGCTGTTAAAAACCATACTTTGGCATTTAGTACTGAATCTATATGATGTAATAAATAAATTCATGTGAAAAACTACGTTGGAAATTACCCCTCCCTATTCCTATAAAGGCAAGAACCCTCGCTCACTCTGGCCTGGATCTGATCGGGTTTCTGCTAAATCCTGATTAATGACTGTGATATAATGGTAGAAAGTTATCAAAGTCCCCCAGTCCTATTTTCTCTGATTCTGTTCTCCGTTCCTTCTGTTCCGGGAGAGCCCATTCTTTAAAGCCACCCCTCTTGGCCTAGATCGTCCGACCCTGCAATACCCCTGTCAGCAACAAGCAGAATGGGATAAAGGAAAGCTGGTTCTGTGAAAGGTGTCCCTCCAAATGCCCTCCAAGCAACACCGTCTACCACATCTACTACCACATCATACCTAATGGGGGCAATTGACATGGAATTAGATCTGGTTGAAGAGCATAGACCAAGTTCAACGTCAGTCATAAGCCCCACCCTCTGCACGAGTGGTAAATGACACATTGCTAAGATACAACACAGGTCATTAAATTAAAACCCATGGGGGTCATTCCTAAAAAAAAGGTAGCTAGGGCCTTGATGGACTTAAATGGCAAAGACCGCCGAGAACATAACGCTTGCAGTAGCACTAATCCGCAGCTGGAAGTAATTGATGTATGCCCAGAGTCTATAAATCCCCTCCGACTAAAATGAAAAGAGAGCAGTTGTTAGTAGTAAGAGGCTTAACGGTCGGAGCTGCCGACTTTAGAGTTGGGGAACCAGGTTCGAGTCTCGGCGTCGACTCAACAACCTGTGATTCTGGGCAAATCACTTAATCTCCCAGTGCCTACCAAAAATGAATGTGTCCTTTTGTAACGTAACTATTGCTCATGTAAAGCGCTCCAATACATTCAAGTCGAGTTCGCGCTATATAAAACTGCAACAACAAAAAAAATGAAAAAGAGAAGGGGGGGGCATTATCATCGGCCCCCTGAAGAGGAACGCCGGCCCCATAGGAGCATTGATGCATATGGGAAAGACGAGTATGTGTCGCAGGGAGAGCACCTGGCAGGCGCCAACCTTAATAAACTCCACAACATTTTTTAAAAATTGGGGAATAAAATTGCAGGAATTTTGGTAGGGCGAGACTTGTGAAACTCTTCCAGTGCATTTATAATGCAGCATTTCCCACTACTTGCCCAAGGACCCGAAATGCAAAATCCCACAATGAGATTTCATTTACACCACATATTGGTCACAAAAACGACACCCCACAGTAAAAAGCTCCCAATTTTGACTCTCCACAGTATTAACCTGCTCCCTCAGGCCTGAAAACGTGGGTAGTGGTACCGACTGTGGGAGCAGCCTGAGAGAACGGGGCCAGGCAAGAAAGCAGCCCCCAGCCCCTCCCCCGCCTCTTCGCTGGAGGTGCCGGTGCTGCATATCGCACCCCATATGCCGCACGCCAGCCACTACTGCAAGCGGGCAATTTGGAACTGGCGGACCAGGGAAAGTGCACATTGGAAGCGGTGTGTGCGACTGGCAAGCGACTGTGTCCAGAACCAGAGTCCAAACCCGCGGACGCTACATTAGGAGGTGATGTCGCAAGCAGGAGAGGGGAGCAGAGTTAAAGTTCAGGTGGCGCAAGGACAGCATTAAGGCACACCCCTCCTCCCCCTTGGATCTGGCAGATCGGTTTCTTTGGCCGCTCCACTAGGCTACAAAATTAAGTCGTCACCACCCCCGGCAGCACTTGCAAAGGCACGAGGCACGCCGCAGCTAGGTGCATTCTTGTGCCGCTGACAGGCAGGGGAGTGAGCTTAAGGGCTGTGCTCAGTCCCTATATAACCGTGAGCCCGGGGACCCGTGGAAACGGCTCAGCTTGGTCTGGATGCGGCTTGGGGGCACCCCGGTGAGCTCCGCTCACCCGCTTGTCAGGACCTAACCAACTCGCAGACATAAACTGACCACCCACGGAAAATTGGTCTAAGCAATTCTAAGTAACTCTGAATGTCGGTCTGGAGCACAGAACACCACACATCTCGCCACATATCCTGAATTATTAAGCACTGTGCACTGACACTAGGTGAAAACATAGGGGCCAGGAAGGACAAACAGCACACAGCAAGGCAGATGACTGATTCATCTTTTGTTGATCTTGAACTGATAAGGTTGTTTGCGCACGAGGGAAGAGATGAGAGAATGTTCCCGGATTCGGAATAATCTCAAAGGAATAATTTCAGCAGCATTTCACATCTTTCCGAAGCTAGGCTGTGGTGAGGGGGTCACAGCACACATCCGAGCCACACCTGGGGTGGGATCAATAGTTCGGTCGCTTTAAGTCCCTCTTCTGGTGACTTTTTCATCGAGGTGGGCTCAAGTCCACCATGTCAGTATTGCTCTTGTGATTCTATTTCCCAGTGAATTTCCTGGCAATCCTACCATAGATCCATTCCCGTTGATTATGTAAGATAAAAAAACATTAAAAACGTCCTCTATAATGTATAGTAGGAAGCACCCACTTACAATGTAGGAGAAATCTATGGTGAAAATATTGTGCCCAATAAATCCCAATTTGTAAGATTTCTTTAATTACTGGGTGGGCAATTTGCACCTGATTCCCAGTGCTGTACCCGGGTAAGAGGAGTTGACCCTGTTTTAGTGCGCGCTTGTTCATCTATTTGCCTGAGCAATGTTTACCTCCCTTTGAAAACCTTGTAGCCAATAATTCTTTTGGGAGCCGATTTACTAACAATTTCAGCCAAGTTTGTTTTATATAAGTGTTGCAAATCATTTGTATGCTATTTTCCGTCACAATGGTGGTTCCATGGGTGTTTCAGGACTTTGCTTAAAAAAATTCCGTTTCCTGAAGGCAGGCATAAAGTTTGAGCATGTTTTTTTCCAAAACGTTTTCAACTTTATGTGTTTGCTGGCCTGCACCGCACTCGTGCAAAGTGGGAAAAGAGTTTGACTATTTCTTAGCATAACAGTTTGGACAGAAGAGTTCCCTTAAAGTGCAAAACTTAAGCTTGACATTGGTGCAAAGCAGCCAAAAAGTACCAGTGCAAGGGGAGAGCTATTCTGACCACCTTTTCACTTAACACAGGAACTTTTCTTGCTGTGATCTGTGAAAACGTAGCAAATCTTCGCCAAAGCCTGCAATCCGTAGCCGAGTTGTAATTATATTTCCGACATTACACCCAGATTGTAATGGAGGTCTTTGTCTATCCTTGTTTTCAATGAGTAACTCGCTGTGGCCAGAAAGGGCAGAAGCTGTTGAACAGAGAAGGGAAACTATGCAGGTAAAGTAGGCATTACCAAGAGCAGAGGGAGGAGAGCGAGTGAGTGAGAAAATAGGAAGGAGTATGGAAAGAGTAAAGTGGAGTAAAAGAAGCCGAAATGTTATTGCTTGTTTCGTGCTCATGAATACTTCGCACTCAGTGCCTTCCGTCGAGCGTTGCTGGATGCACAGCCTTCGGCGACGGCACGGCTTGTTTCTGCTGCTCCTTCCTGAAGCAATCATGCCTTCAGGAGGCTGCTCTTGTTTCGGAAGCGGCTTTTATCTGGCTCGGACTGCAAATGGCGCAGTTAGCATGCTGGTGCTTTTGCATTGAAGTGCTGCATTGTATTTAACCCTGGCGAAGCTGGGAAGGATTCCTTTAGGAAGCTTAAACCGTGCATTATTTCTTCTTTGCAAACTCGCTGTACCATGGAGTCTCGGGGGGTGAGGATCGAGCCCCAGCTCTGTTTGCCCTGCCTCCCTTGCCTCCCTTGTGTCCCTCCACCACAGCTGCTAAACCAGGAGAAGACACAGAATAAAAAGAGACATTGCACCCTGACGCACACATTCATTTGCCAAACCACCTTTCATTGCAAGTGCTATATACTTACAATCTTTAAACGTGACTTGTATGTATGTTCATATATATATCTATACCACCTGCTTTGGTACCAAGTCTGAGGCATGAAAGGAGCCGAGGCTGGACCCTGCTGGACTATGGGGTGAAAGAAAGCTTGAATAAGCAGCTACCCATGTTATATGACATCTCTTTATTAATGTAATAACTGCACTTTCACAATTGCTTTATTAACCTTCCTGCTTTCTCAAATTTGCTTGAAAATGCACCATTTGTCCACTCTTTTTTCAAAATTTTCTCGGGGGGAGAACCCCCCCGAACCCCCCTTAGGTTGTTCGGGCCCGCTCGCAACGCTCGCTCGCTGCAGTGCAGTATGCCAATAATTTTACGCCCCACCACTTTCAAATGTCACCACCCACCACTGATGATAATGGGCCAGTGACAGCATTTGCTGGGTCTCCTCCTGCCAGAGCCCAGGGCATGGCAAACTGCTTTTGTTTATGGGCTCCTGTCACCTCACCAGGGGCCAAGCTCTGGGGAGGGTGGAGGTTTCATTTTGGCTCATGTTACCCAGGTGCATCCAATATGCAAACGCAGGTATTTAAGTTTCACTCAGGCACAAAAAGATGCAATGCAAGGTTCTCTCAACCTAATATAAACTTATTTTGACTTGTGCTTGTGTTGGTTGTCTATTTACGTATGTAATATTGCGCGACCTCCTCTGATGTGTCTGTAAAATGTACCTTTTGTCCCGCATTTTTGTCCTGAATTCTGACCTTCTGTCCTGAATTTTTGTCCTGAATTTTGACCTTTTGTCCTGAATTTTTACACTCACTGTCCTGAATTTGCACCCGTGCCAGTTGGTCACCCCCAGTCACATGACAGTCCCAAAAAAGTACATCTTGAAAACTGTACCTGGTGCAGCTTCCCACAAATAACTCTGGGAATGTTTCTGAATTCCAAAAAGTAGTAAATCTGCTCTTCACTGAGACTTACTCCTACAGGTGCAGAGTTACTACTTTTTCCTGAATCTAGCCCAATGTTGGAAAAAAAATAGTGCAAACTCTTGCATGAGACGTCAGTGTCCACACAGTGTTAAAAGTGAACCACACATTTCATTTTGTTCTATGTGGAGCCACATTAGAAAGGCAGCCCGCCTCCATTTTGGCACAGCTTTAGCGCAGGTCATCTCACGCAATTAAATGATACCGTCTGCAGCAGCAATACAGTTGTGTTTAGCTAAACTCTGATTTCATAATTCAGTATTTTGACATTTATTCTCAATCCGCAATGAATGATTTCCCAGTTTCTTACCCCAGTACCTCGACTTAAGAGGGTTCTTTCCAGTTTCTACTTCATTCAGTAACATTGCATCAAGCCTGTCTCATCAGTTCTTGGTTTTGAGGATCTTCCTGTGTGGCAGTGGGGTCAGCTGTGTTTTTAGGGTCAGCCCACCTCTGGGGCTCTTCTTTATAGGGGACACACACATACACAAAAACACATTAGTATTATGATCTTGTGGGACTATAGACTAACAAGACAGATGATGTTAAAGAGATTCTAAGATGCATGGGGGATGGAGGTGGTTTAGAGTAAGGGATGGAGAGGGGGAACAGAGAGCATGCACCCACATCACGTGGGAAACGTATGCGTCCCAAATTCAAATCTATTCCAAACAAGGTCTTTTACATTAAAGTGATCCTGACCTTTGTGGTCTGCATTAGTATAGTCATGTATACATATACAAATATATAGCATGGAGAGAAGCCTGGCCTTCCTTTTCTGTATCTGAATATAGACGTATGTCTGTATATAAATTGAACGGCTCTTAATGAATTAGGTTATGTTTTTGTATTTATGTTGATCAATGTATTTTTGTGTGATTTTATGGCGTTTTCACTGAATAAAGAATTACCACTAACTATATACAAATATAATGGAACCCATTCAGAAAAACATTTATGAGTAGAGGAAGTAGTGCTACAAAAGTACTTTATATGTACTTTTACATGACTTAGTGAATAAGGCGCAACATGTCCAATTTCCTGTTAGTAAAACTGCAAAGAAGGCACAGTCCTTTCTATCTGTACTAACTGTATATGACTATTGCCCCGTACTCCAAAATGCCTTTGTGAATAGGTCCCATTTTGAAGAAGAGCATAGCAATCCTTCTCTGCAGCTGAACATAGTTATAGATATATAGAGATATGCAAATATATTTTATTAAGAGGAGTCTGGTCGCCCTTGTATGTGTCTGGAGAAAGAAGCATTGCAATATCATTAGATATACAGTATATTTTATTAAGAGGAGCCTGGCCGCCCTTGTATGTGTCTAGAGATAGAAGTATTGAAATATTTGATATACAATCGCTGATATTAAGAGGAGCCTGGCTGTCCTTGTCTATATCCAGATATAGAAGTATTTAGATATAGCTAGATAGACAAACATATGAAAATAAGGAGAGCCTGGCTGTCCTGTCTACATCTGATTTAGATGCATGTAAATACATTTAGATGCACAAACATATGATATTAAGAGAAGCCTGGCCGTTTTTGTATGTGTCTGGATATAGATCATATTAGGAGGAGCCTGGTCTTCCTTGTCTGCATCTGTGCATAGATGTTATAAATATTTATACATACACAAATATTTCATATTAAGAGGAGCCTGGCTCTTAGTGTCTGCATCTGAATTTATAGTTTTTTTGGTGTTTGTGGTTTCGACTGATGGTTTTCTTCCGCCAGTGCCTCCTGTACTGGTCATGTGCCCATTGTGTGGTTTCGTAAGTAGCCCTTGTCTCCTGTATCCATTATCTCATCACCATTTGGGTCTATTCCCAGCCAGAACAGGTCATCTGCGAAGAGCCTTTCTCGACAAAGGACATGATGAGAGACAGCCAAGGAATAATTGTATTCTTTTCTTTTCATCCTTTAGAAAAATGAACAATCTGAAACTTGTGTAATGGGTAGGTAATATGGTGAAAAGAGCATTAAACATTAATCAATAACAGGGAAATATAAATGTTTTTAATTTTCGTGTCCAAGATAATGAATGCAAAAAGAACAATATATTTTACCTCAATATCTAGATGAGCAATATTTTTTAATTTTAAATCATGTTTATTAGGCATTGTGCATCAATAAATTACTCACAAGGCAACTAGATACTCCTAATCAAATTTAACATCCCAGCAATGTCAATAATAGTAGAAACGAAACCTTTCTCTGTGCCATAATTCAGTAGTGAGTTGGTCTGTTTGACTTGTAGATCTGAGACATAGGTTACATTATGGAGTGTGGACATGCTTTCTGTTGGTTCCCTTACTACCTCTAATCTAGTAGAACGAAGTACCACTACAGTGGTGACACTCCATCTGAATTACCAACACTGACACAGCCACTCCTAACAATGCCACTTCATCGAATACTGTTGAGTATAAGGGTAAGGGTTAGAGTTAGGTTAAGGGGCCCCCCTAATGTTCAGAATTACTGTAATGTTATGGTTAGGGTAAGGGCTTGTGTTTGTTTTACTCTTAGGTGTAGGCTTATGGTTCTGGTACGAAATAAGGTTACAGAAACATTATGTCTTAATATTAGGAATTGACATATGGTTAGCACTTGTTAGGTTTTGGGTTAGGCATAGAATTACAGTAACAAATAGGGCTAGGATAAGGGAAATGAATAAAGTGAGTTTCAGGTTTAGATTTGGGGTTAGAACACAGGTACTAACAAACTTTTTCCCTGCGGCCATAAAGTGCAGGTGACCTTGCAGACTCTCTTCCACTTCCTGAGGTTAGCCTTGACTACCTGCTATCGGGAGTCACATGCACAAAGGTATTACCATGGTTGTCCAAAATGAATGAAATAGTATTGGGACACTAATGGTAAACAACAGAATTTCCCACGGATACTGCACTGCCTAAGCCCCCAAAGAAAATGCCTTGAAATCTTCTTCTAGCTTTATTTTCTTATCTGAAACCTCCAACAAATTGAGCAATTGGTAAATACCCCACACTATCTCTCCGCTAGATAAGGTCCACTTAAGACTTAAGGTCTTTTCCTGACTTTAAAGCTTCACCAAAAATGCTGATAGTAAACACAGTATTAAAAAAACTGGACATGGCTCGCAACAGAGTGGCATTTTTCTCAGGAGGGCAGTTGAGGGGTCTTGGCATCTGAACCATCCTCACTCCAGTTAAGATGTAATGTACAAGCTGAAACCTGTTGAACCAAAAGATACGGTTTATATTCCCAGCCTTCTCATCTGACTAAATTGTGTGCTCCCGTCAATAACATTTTAACGAATTTCGCTGCTCATGTCTTTTGCAAAAACTGAAAGTATTTAAATCAAGCTAAAGACTGGTAGTGAGTGTGGAATAAGAAAATTGAACTCAACCCTAACACATTTTGAATATTACCCTTTTGGGGGACCACGCCAAGATTCATAGTCTACTCACTATTAAGTGCTAAGGTAGGAAAGCTATGGATGTTGGAACAAGCAGTCTCGTGCTGCATTCCTGGCCCTCCTATTTTATTTGATTTTGGGCAAATCATGTTCATGCTATGCCTTTGTCCCCTAATCTACTATTAAGGGCCCGATTACGACTTTGGCGGTGCTGCACCGGGTCTGCCCCGCCTCTGCACCGCCAAAGCTGTGGTCGGGCCGCCCGCCAGATTTTTCCTCCTGTCTGGCAGGCTTTTTTTGGCATTCCCATGGCGGTGCCTCTAAAAACGGGCACCGCAATGGGAACGCCAAAAACAGTCCCTGCACGGCATGGACGGAAAAGTCCATGCCATGCAGGAACTGGTGTGCATGCACACAGGGGGGGCACATGTTGTGACCCCCTGTGTGCATCCACAGGGTGCAGAGGCACCGGGGGCCCTGTAGGGCCTCTCCACCAGGGTTTACATGGAGGAAGAATCACCATGAAAACCCTGGTGGAGAGGAAACTCCTAATATGCTTGGCGTGCCTCTACACCACCACAACACCGCCAGGGAATGGCAGTTCCCTGGCGGCTGCGGCTGGGCTGGGCTGAGGCGGTCCGACCGCCCGAGTCATAATCGGTCAGTCAGGAGACCGCCACACTCCTGCGAGTTTGGCGGTCCGTGGACCGCCAGACTCGTAATCGGGGCCTAAGTGGGAAATACTCATTACAGAAAATGAGCACCAAGGATATTTTCCCAGGTCAGGCTTCCAATGTGATTTCTACTCATGCATGATATAATAACAGTTTTGTTGATAAGGGAAAGTTTACAGTTAATTACCATCTTAACCACTCCATCTCTGATTAATGAAACACTGTTTAGTCCTGCCTCTGCTGTAACATTATGACTACAAAACAATGTGGTATTACAGACTTTAAACATATTCCTTAGTGGTTGAAAACAGATTCCTGAAATCACACAGTTATAGTCTCCTGTTTGCAGACTGTTAAAATCGCCACAATCTCACGACTGTGCACCAAAATGTACTCTGGACTTTGCGTCGTATAAGGAAGTTATCATTCTATTATATTTGTAACCTGTAATAACTAAAGGGAATCTTCCTTTATTATTAGAACAAAAGCTTTCACCCACATAGACACATAGACGGTGGCATGCTTCATCAAAGGGCTCAGCCTCACATTGTTCAAGGTGTATACCAATGGGGGCTACCACCCTTATTGCAGAGAAGCTCTTAGTGTACTCGGGTGTGCCTGCTATTAAGGAGGTGTCCTGTCAGTGGGAAACAGGAGTGAAGTTACCTACTGACAGACCTAATGATGTTATCCCTTTTTGCAGTGTGTAGGGTTAAAAGGACTCTGTGCTCGATTATGACTTTTGGCAGTGGGGGGGGGGGGGGTAGGCGGCCCAGCACCGCCATGCCCCTGCACTGCCAAGAGACGCTGACGCCCGCCAGATTATAAGTAATTTTGTGGTCTGGCGGGCGGTAAAGTCCATGCTGTGCAGGAACTGGGATGTATGCACACAAGGGGGCACATGTTGTGTCCCGCTGCATGCATCCCCAGGCTGAGGGGGCACAGGGCTTTGTTTCAGCACTGCCAGCCTTTTCATGGAGGAAACACCTCCATGAAAACGCTGGCGTTCCTGAAACTTGTAATATGCAGCAAAACCGGCATCTTACAATGGCCCTAACAGCCAAGCCACCGACAGGGAACGGCGTTTGCCTGGCGGAACCAGCGGTCCAATTAAGGTCTGACCACCCCAATTGTAATAGGGCAGTCGGACTGCTGCTGCGGCAGAGACTGGACCACCACCGCAGCACCACCAGAGTCTGGTGGTCATCGGATCACCAGACATGTAATTAGGCCCTCTGACTGTGGTAGGGGGTGACTTGTGTCTCCCAAAACCTACTCCTATTCGGATCAACGGCCCAGGCCCTCTCCGTGTGTATAATGTTTTGGCTTATAATTCTGAATAAGAAACAGAGGACTGCCAGACTGGATGTGTCAAAAAGTCCACCATTTCGAGGAAACCCTATGGGTCAATTTTCTTCTCTATATGGGGATCAGAAAGAATACTGAATCAGAGATTTTGTATCAGCCCTTTGGTTACTGTTAGTTGTCTTTCTTGTAAAACTTATTTGCTTCCATCAAATTCAATAGTTTTCTTTCCTCTTCTTGTGTTTTTTAGGGAACAACTTTTACCTGTTGCCTCCAACACTTCATTGAAGTGCCTGCATTTAATTGCTCTTGTCCCCTCTTCCCCATGTCCTGTTTCGCCTCGTGCTCTTTGTGTTGCTCTCCCATCTTCAACTCACGTATTGCTTCCCCATCTGTTCCTGTCTACTCAACTTTGGTTTTATTAGCTTCTCCCCAGTCTCCTACTTTGCTGCCCTGCTCCTTCCTGCTCAACACTACTTATCAGCGGCATTGACATGCTCTCCTAAAATCCCTCCTGTTTTTAGGTCTCGCCTAGCGATGCAGCGCAAAGCGCTGCTCGCTATGCGAGATCTATTGTTGCCGACTTTTGCTCCGATGCGGGACAGGAGATGTGCACGCGCATGGTGCGAGCAGGAGTTGTAATAGCGCCGCAAGCCGCACGCGTGCACATCAACTGTCTGTGCCGAGCTTAACAGACAGGAGATGTGCACGCGTACGGCTCGCGGCGTTATCACAACGCCTTCGCACCATACGCGTGCACATCTCCTGTCCAGGCAGCCGATGCGCACGCTCACGGCGTGTCTTCAGCTTGTTGACAGCATGTTTCTGAAACCGGATGGCAGAAAGTCACGCTAGACTCCACTTCTGATGACGGCCCAACTCCACCTGAAGGGAGATTGATGCGAGAAGGAATCTCTGTCATTAGACCCTGGTGTCCTCAGGAATCTGACCGCAGAGGAGGGCGCGCGAGGAGGGCTCGAAGGCCAGAGTGACTCAGTGAGGAAAGCTGAATCGGGAAGAAAACGTGCAGAAAATTCCCAGACAAGTCACGTGCGCGTGTCCGAGAAGCCCCAGGTAACTCTAACTGACGCAGCTGGCATGCGCTGCTTAGATAACCTGGGCTCGCGCTGACCTGTGCCGACATCACATTTATTAATGTGATTGCTCCTGGGTCTTTATCCCGAGGCATGAAATCCCATACCCAGCGGGCGTGGCCATTGGTGTAGGCTTTCCAATCTTTGTGGTGTAAACAAGCACAAATATTTCACCTACAATGCTTTTCCTACACTGTCGACCTGCCCTAACGCCAGGACTGCTCCTTAATTAAGGGGTTCCAGCCTTTGAACTGGCGGGTGAAACTCCACATCCTGTGATTGTGGGCAAATCACCTAAACTCCCCGTGCCTACCAAAAAAAATAAAAAATTAAGGTGTCCTTTTGTAACGTAACCGGTGCTCATGTAAAGCGCTCCAATACCTTCGGGTCGAGTTCGTGCTATATAAATATGCAAAAAAAAGCTTGGGTGACGGAGCGGGGAGAAAGAGCGAGACAGTCACAGAACCGCCCGCCGGTCATCTCACCAAAGAAAGGTATGTGTACAAATGCACTCAATATTGAACATTTCTTTGACTTTCAAAGTTTCCGGTTGCACGTATACACATATTCTATTTGCAGTTTTTATGTATTTATTGTGCACATATTGCCAGTGTTAGCAACGCTGAAATAAAATATGTCCTCATTTAGCATGTGGAAATATACACTATTGAATAGGAACTGCACAGCCGCCAGTTCTGCTCCTCGTTTAACATGTATGTGCTGGGACATAGGTGATTGTTTCAGGTAAGTAGAAGGGGACAGGCGACTAGAATGTATCAAAGGAAAAGTGTCCTCCACCTCCGCGTGTCATAGTCCTTATGCTGCACTTCTGGGCGGAGTCCTCAAGCTCATTTGGACCCGCTGTGGGGTAAGCAATTGCACAGCTGCCAGTCCCCTTCTGGGGGCTACTGTTCTGGTGGCACCTCCTGTCCTTGATTTCAGGTCAGGACAGTGGCACTACCCATCCGTGTGCTACAGCTGCGCACTACAAAAGGGAGTAGGAGGCAGATCCAGGGTGTGTGTGTGTTCTTTAATGAAATGTTCCGTGGGTCCCTTAGAGCCACTCCACCATCCTTACAGCCCCTCCACCGTCCTTAGAGCCACTCCACCGTCCTTAGAGCCACTCCACCATCCTTAGAACCACTCCACCATCCTTAGGGCCACTCCACCATCCTTAGAGCCACTCCACCATCCTTAGGGCCACTCCACCATCCTTAGGGCCACTCCACCATCCTTAGAGCTACTCAACCCACTCCACCATCCTTAGAGCCGCTCCACCGTCCTAAGAGCCACTCCACCGTCCTTAGAGCCGCTCCACCGTCCTTAGAGCCGCTCCACCCACTCCACCGTCCTTAGAGCCACTCCACCCACTCCACCGTCCTTAGAGCCACTCCACCGTCCTTAGAGCCTCTCCACTTTCCTTAGAGCCACTCCACCCACTCCACCGTCCTTAGAGCCACTCCACCGTCCTTAGAGCCGCTCCACCGTCCCTAGAGCCGCTCCACCGTCCTTAAAGCCGATCCACTGTCCTTAGAGCCGATCCACCGTCCTTAGAGCCGCTCCACCGTCCTTAGAGCCGCTCCACCGTCCTTAGAGCCGCTCCACCGTCCTTAGAGCCACTCCACCGTCCTTAGAGCCACTCCACCGTCCTTAGAGCCACTCCACCGTCCTTAGAGCCACTCCGCCGTCATTAGAGCCACTCTACCGTCATTAGAGCCACTCCACCGTCCTTAGACCCACTTCACCGTCCTTAGAAACACTCCACCATCTTTAAATGGAACTGTCTGCAAAAGTATGTTTTGGCAGCCGAGGGGTAGGGGCTCGGGGGTCACGATAGAGTCATCACGTTGCACCCAATGGACAGGTATGGAGAAGGTCCAGTTTGAATATCAAAAAGTTAGAGTTCAAATATAATATTAGGTCATGGGGAGGGAATGGAATTATGCGATCCTGTGTTTGCTGCTTCTGCTTTATTTTGCATAATTATCCCTCATCTGGTGCATAATCTGTAGATAAATTGTTTCTAACTCAAAAGGATCAAAGGTTACTGAAAACTTGGTAATATATGTTCACACGCTTTGGAAGACCCTTCACAGACGTTAGCTGGTCATCTTTCAGTCGCTTATTTATATATTTGGTTGTTAGACTGGTACTAATAAGGTGACATTTTTGCCCAGACAGTATTACCATGTGTAACAAGCATTTGCAATGCAATAGGTCTCGCATTTGCGAGAGTTTAACCTATTGGCATTGTAAATGACAATGCCTTTTATTTATGTTTTAAAAACCAACACATAAATAAAAGGCATTGCCATATACAATGCCAATAGCTCAAACTCTAACAACTGCGAGACCTATTGCATTGCAAATGCTTGTTTCTTTTCTTTTCATTATTTTTAGCTATTTAGAGGGGTTTGGGACCTGCAATGTGTTATTGGGCTGATTTTTTCCTAAAATGCGCATTAGTGCACCTTTTATTATCATGTTTTTAATTTACCATTCCAAGATGAACGCCTGTCATATTGTTCCAATAAATAAAGAAAAAAATGTCCTCCTATTTTGTTTGGACGTTTGTTCCTGCATCCACTCTGTTTTCATATTAATTTCTTTAAAAACATACTAAAACATTGATTCTCACAGTCAGTCAGTCTTTCCTAAAGTTGCCTAGTATGACAGCTGATTTTCTCTTCATTTCTAAATTCCCATAAGAACTTGGGATTGAAAAACATAAATTAACTCAAGTTGTCTTGTCTGGAATAGATCATTCTTTATAACATACGAATTAGCTGTTAACTCTTTTAATGCTGGCACTCAAAAACGTCTTTTAGGTCGTAATCTTCTAGGATGGTTCCTAGTTTTATAGAGATAGCACATCTGATCAACATTGTTCTCGTGTGAACTCATCTCTTTTTCTAACACCCTCCGAGAGAGTAGTGCAATTAGGAACATTATGGTCTCTGGTGTTCGGCCCATAGGATTGGATGGTAAGATGGTGTATCGGGTGAAATGGACACTCCAATACCTTCTTTTCCCTTGACCTTCCAAGAAAGAGAAAGTGTGCCTGAGGATGGCCTTCCAGGTCTAATGTGATGGGGCATATGTCCATCCTCTCTCAGTACGTGTAGTGTCTCATGTCAATTACCACCTGACGAGTTTCGGTATTTTCATTGGTAATTTATTTATGCTCAGAACCCTTCGCACCGGCAAACAGCAAGTGGAAAAACAATACCAACGTCCACTTTCCAGCTCGTCCCAACTCGAATCCCAACATCATTCCACCCCAAACATTCCACCCTTCGCCTGTACATTCTAATAGGCGAGGGAGGGAATGATGACAATACCCACGAGCAAAGAATGTACACTAACCCCCAAGAACTAAACACAACACACCCCCTCCTAAAATAAAACAATACCCCTACAGGAATTAAAAAACACTTAAACAGTGACTACAAAGATTGCAATACAGTAAATGCAAATGAAATAACAATTTGTCTCTAGTAAATCTCGATATGCATGACAGCTTCACGAACTCATTACACTATAAAACTATTAAAACGTTTAGATTTCACACAAACTCTGCCATAGCTAGAAACCATTTGATGATGTACAAGACTTCCATCCACAGGTCCGTTATCAGGTGAAGTAGAACCATTTCCATTACCTCCCTGTTGCTCAGAAACCACATTGTCAAATGTAGAAGTTTCATTACTATCTTCACCTTGTTGCTCTGGAACCTCATTAATACAATGGTGGTCAGTTATGATGGGTCTACCGTTATTAACATCTGAATGTTTGCCATCCATGCATACATCATCCACCCAATCATATGACCTACACCCTTGACTCTCTTTTGAATTGGTACTCCTCATCTTTCCTCTGAACAATGCTAACCTTTTCGCATGCCACACTTTACCATTACTCAATAAAGCAGAATTGCACAATATTTTGATTACCTTTAAAGGCTCAGAAAGCCTACTCTCACCCTTGCACACCAATCGTCCTTTTTTAACTTTAACAACAGCCCCTTCCTTGAGATCCACTCTTTTAACACCGTGGGTCGAGTAATACTTTTGCTTGTATTTCCTCTGTCCTTGTTACATGCACTTTCTTACTGCATTAGGTGACCACTCAACCTTCCCGGTACTACACAACCACCCCATGTTGTCCTTGGTGCGAGGTGATCTACCCCTCATCAGCTCGAAAGGACTATGTCCCGTGGTTGCACACTTGGCAATGCTATATGCTCCCACGGTCTTTCTCGCTTCCTCATCCCAAACAGTAGCGGCCGGTGGTGGGAGTGCTGCCGGGCGGTGACGCAGGGCGGGGGAGGGGCAGGATGGGGGGTAGTAAACTACGGAATACGGCCGCACTGAGGTAAGTAAACAAAAAAACGAATTTCGTTGCGCGCGCTGCAAATGCGATGCAGCGCGCACAAAGAAATTCGTTTTATTTATTTTTTTGTTTACTTACCTCAGTGCGGCCGTATTCCGTAGTTTACTACCCCCACCCTGCCCCTCCCCGCCTCTGCGTCACCGCCCGGCAGCACTCCCACCACCGGCCGCTACTGATCCCAAACCATGCCATTGCTGTTCGACAGCTCAATGGCAACCTTAATGACCCTGTTGAAACACTTCACATTGCCATTTCCCTCAGGGTGATATAAAGACGTAGTCTTATGTACTACTCCTGTTTGTTTTACAAATGCTTTGAATACATCTGACACGAAATGACGCCTGTTGTCAGAAACTATGATTTTAGGTAATCCTTCTCGACAAAACACCTCCTTCAAAAAATCCACTACCGTTTCGGAATTTGCCCTGGACACCACTTTACATTTTTTCCACTTAGAAAAATGGTCCACTAACACTAGGATCAACTTAGAAGTACATTCACTATTCTGCACGGGACCAAAAATATCAACACCTACTCTTTCCCACGGCATGCGAGGCACCACTGTAGGGTGTAACGGTGGTTTAAATGTAACCATGGACTTGTCTGAATTAGTACAGCTAACACAGTCCCCTACCACCTTTTCAATCTCTCTATCCACTCCAGGTTACCAGTACGATTGCTTGACCCTACTTTTTGTTCTTACAATGCCAAGATGTCCTACGTGACACAATTTAATGGCTTTTTCTCTTAGTGACGTTGGCGGAACAAGTTTGCCCTCTCTCAGCCAAAAATCTTGCTCCACAGATAATTCGACTCTCACTTCCCAAAAAGGAACGAAATCCTTTTGTACAGACTGTTTCTCCGGCCAGCCTTTTATAAAGTATTCTTTGATAACCCCTATAAATTTATCCTGTAGGAGTGAGGCAATCCATTCTTCATGACCTATGCTCTGTAAATCCTCTTTAGCTACCAGAGCCCCACAATATTCATCCCACTCATTCGTATCTACATCTTTGTTGGGTAAGGGTAAGCCACTTAAAAAATGTGCCTGGAACATACTCTACCTCGTACACAAAGTCCAACAATTGCCTGGATAACCTACTGATCCTTGGGAGACATTACTTAAACCTTGCGAAGTGAGCACCTAAGTAAGCGGCTTGTGGTCACTTCTCACCACCACTTTAGTACCCCCAAAAAAACTGTCTGAAGTGTTTAAGCCTCCAGACGCACGCCAAGGTTTCCCGTTCAATAACAGAGTACTTCTCCTCTGCAGGAGTGAGGGCTCGCGAAGCGAACACCACTATCCGTTCAAACCCATCATCCTGCACTTGTGACAGAACCGCCCCTAACCCTTTTCCACTAGCATCTGTGGTGACAAAACCTATACACAAGGGATCACAACCTTGGAGTGCTGTAGCTGTGCAGATATCTTCTTTGATGCTTTCAAAGCTAGTTTGTCATCTAACAACAGAAAGTATTACCTTTTTTAACAATTGCCTTATGTCGTACATTTTCTCTGAAAAATTCCGTACAAACTTGGAGTAAAACTCCGCTAGCCCAAAAAAGGAATGTACTTCATCCTTGTTCTGGGGAACAGGAGCTTTTCTTATAGCATCAACAAGAGCTGACTTGGGACTAATGCCTTTCGAACTGATCTCATGTCCAAGGTAAGTAACGGTATTTTCTGCAAATCTACATTTAGTTTCTTCTGCTGTTAATCCAAATTTCTCTAGAGTACTAAGTACCTCATGCAGTTCTGTATCATCTCCTTCCTATCCCTTCCCATGATGAGGATGTCATCTTGAAAAAAAATGACGTTGTTCTTGCCCTTGAACAGTTTGTACATCAAGCGCTGAAACATGGCTGCATCCGAGGCTAATCCAAATGGAACCCTCTTGAATGAAAAAAAACCAATGGGAGTTATGAATGCTGTAAGGTGTTTGCTACTGTGGTGCAGAGGTACCTTGTGATAAACAAATGTTAGATCTATAGTGGAAAACTACTGCAACCCTTTAGTTGCCAATAATAATTCTCCTATCCTTGGTAAGGGAAACATATCTACAAAATATTCTTGTTCAGTTCTCTTAAGTCAACACAAAGGCGAATGTGGCCATTAGCCTTACCTGCTACGACCAAAGGAGCCATCCAATCTGAGGATTCCACTTGCTCTATCACACCACTCTCAACCAGTTTGTTGAGCTCCTTGATTACCTCTTCTTTAATGTTCACAGGAATGTTCCTTAACTTGTGAATGCAAGTTTTGCATTTTCTTTAAGAATAATTCTGTGTAGAAATCCGTCTAGCTCACCCACTTTGCCCGTGAATACCTATGGGAATCTTCTCACAATATCCATATTGTCCATACTATCACTTCTCACAATCAAAACAGGCTTGGGACTGTTTGGATCAAGTACTATGCCCAAGTCTCCCTGATCCCACCAACCTAACACACATTGTCCCGCTACAACTACATATATTTTGCACTCTGCTTTCCTACCCTTAAATTCGAAAAGTAATATGCTGAAACCCAAAAGATTAATGGGCTCTCCAGTGAAACTCTGCGGGCAGATGTCTGCTTTTTCCAGTCTGGAACCTATTTTGTCACAAAATAGTTTGTGCCATGTATCTTCGTTGATTATGGTGAATGGAGAACCTGAATCGGCTACTAAAGATACTTGAACTCCCCCTCACAACCAGGTCACAGACAGGTTTCTTCCTGTTAGAACCTTCCACACATAAAACATCTTCTTGGATACACAGGATTTGTGGTATGTCACCATCAGATTTGGAGTTACATTCCTCTCTAAATTCCTCCACCACACAATTAACAGATTTTAATTTTCGGCACACACGTGCATAGTGACCTTTGGTGCCACATTTAGCACATTTTTGCCCTAACGCAGAACACCTCTTGTCATGTGCCAAGTGTCCAGAACTGCCACACTGATAACATTTACCCTTCAGGTCGTCCATCCTATATTTATGTTTACCCACCATTTTCTCTTCAATTTTCTGTCTATCTGGAATGTCCCTCTTAGATATTTTTAGGTCGAGCCTAGCGCAGCGCGCATGCGCTGCTCTAGGAGGGCCTCTTGGAATCACTCCAGACTTCTCAGTAAACTCGTGCGTGTGCCTTTACATTTTCCTCACATTTTATTGGCCTTTGCGTGTGGCTTTCAAAAATGAAAGCATGCAATTGGCCAAAGGCGGGTGCATGTCCCGCCTTTCTTCTAAAGGTTCACTCCCATGGCCTTTGGGTCTCGGGAGCAAGCAGTGGCGCGCACAGGCTGGCAGCTGGTCGTGGATCAGGTTACTAATTATAACCGAGCGCGGTCGCTTTAACTTTCGCGGCCGCGCTTCATTTCACTTACATAAACAAATGTGGGGCTATCTCAGCGCCTTTCTGCTCTGGCGCTGCCTTTGTGCTTTATGGATAACACTGGCCCAACGTTAACCCTTTCTCGTCCTCGGGCGCTTCCACACATTTTAAGCTATAATAATACGGTATTGGTTTACGCGCAACCCCCTTAAAAAACAGCTTTTAAGTTCCTGCTCGGACGTGAAACCGCCATCTGTGTGTCTGTTTGGTACCACGACAAACAGCTCGCCAAATACATCTCCAATGGGAGGAATGCGGGGGTTATTATTATTTACGTCTTCCATGACAGCCCATGGGCTGGCTGCAGGCAGGGCTCAGAGCATGATGTCACTTCTGTTGCTCCCTCGCTTGAAAACATATTTGCAACAAAGAGGCGCCTTTCTGCTCTGGCGCTGCCTTTGTGCTTTATTGATAACACTGGCCCAACGTGAACCCTTTCTCGTCCTCGGGCGCTTCCACACATTTTAAGGTATTAATAATACAATATTGGTTTACACGCAACCCCCTTAAAAAATGGCTTTTAAGTTCCTGCTCGGACGTGAAACTGCCGTCTGTGTGTGTGTTTGGTACCACGACAAACAGCTCGCCAAATACATCGCAGATGGGAGGAATGCGGGCGTTATTATTATTTACGTCTTCCATGACAGCCCATGGGCTGGCTGCAGGCAGGGCTCAGAGCATGATGTCACTTCTGTTGCTCCCTGGCTTGAAAACATATTTGCAACAAAGAGCAACTTTCCAACCTTCAGAACAGAGGAAGTGCTAACGCGGAGCAGTCCCGTGGCTTTTGTTCCAAGGTGGGAAGTTATAGTTTGTCTCTGGAGAAGCGGTGACCTCGTGTGTCGGTAAATGCCGCTCTATTGGTAGTGTCAGTACCGTATCATGGCAGGTGTGAGCAGTTTACCAGTTCTATTTTTTCCTGCCATTCTTATAGTTGTAGTTTTGCATGTCCTAATGTAAAACGGGGACTACAACTCCTATAATACAAATAAAACATCAAACAATGTACGAGCTACTCACGGGTGCTATGCGAAAACATGGGTTCCCTCTGGGTAATAATGTACAGCTCGTGGTATCATGCATTGCTTGTGACAATTATGCTGTGCACATTGCTTTCTGTTGATGGTACAAAAGCTGCCCTCGCACAAACGTGCAAAGGGGAAGTGTGTCAGTTGAGTGTTGGTCATCATAGGACCCATGTGTAAGAAGCGCAACCAAGCCAGTTGTTTCCATTGCATGCTGGGACTTGTAGGACAAATAGGGCATGCAGCTTTTTGGAAATATCGATGTCTTCTGAGCAGGAGTTCATAATATTGAAGCGGTATGGCTGAGTCTACCGAGAGATCGTATTATGTCTTTCAATTCTTGTTTAAAATTATCAGATGACTCCATGTCGTCAAAGGCACATTTAAGTTCTGGTCTCTGGACTTTCTTGTACAAAACACTGTTTTCAATTGTGTTAGTCCAGTTTGTTCATTTGAAATGAACCAAGACTATAATGTTCACAATACATTGGGCTGTTAAAGGTAAGTCCAGAACTAGGAAATGATGTCCCTTGTGACATGGACAAATGTAGCTCCTTTAGCGCCTAATGTGCCATGGGACTCAAGCGGCACCCACTGATGAGGTCGAACAAGGCCACAGCTGTTCTAGGGTTGCATGTGTTCCCATTCAGAGCACGTGTGTCCATATACTTCAGGGGAGACAGCTTTTTTGCAGGACCAAGTCTAATTTATTTAAGGTTAATCCCTGTCTTTGGTGGCTCAGGAAGAAAACAACAATGGACTGCAATGTGGCTCGGAGTAATTACCAGTATCTGGGTTTAAACATTTCACCCAGCACTTTTTCTGTTTTTCCCTGATGGCATGGCGTTATCTGGTACACTTATTCTAGTTTGCCTTTCGCTTTTATCAGTGCAGGGCTGACCCATAACCATCAGACCTTTTGGCCATCAGAAAACAATTATGTTTTCTGGGGATAGTATTTTGTTAAGGCGCTATGGATGTTACGAACTAACTTTTTGCAAGGGCAGCCTCTTGGCGCAACGCGACACAAAGCATTGTGTCTGTTTCTTTACCATTACCATCCCTCATCCCTTTCAGCCTTCTCTCTCCACTTTCACCTTTCCCAACTTCCACCCTTCCGTTGTTTATTTCCCCCCATTAACTTGAAAAAACTATAACAAACAAGCATTAGTACAGGCAGGAAGAAGTTGCCAGCCTTGCAAGGGCAAAAAAAACTAGAAGGCATTTTTTATGTTAATTCTTTTTTAATAGGATTGTTCAGTTGTACTTAATGTATTCTTGGTTTTATACAAGATAACAAAAATGCTTATAACACTTTATTATAACTTTTCAACATAGCTTAAAGGCATTGGGAAAGTCAATAGCTCTGGCTCAACACTTATAAGGTCCCAAAGGCGAGACCTATTGGCTATGCCAATGCTTGTTTTCTTTACTATCTTCACAGCGCCATCTACTCCATCTCTTTTTCCCGTGGACACCACGGCTTTCGCACATCTAGACGTAAGCTCCAACTTGCTAATAATGGCAGTGACTTCCTGCAAACTAGACTCTCCGTGTACCCACAACCTATCTTGCATATTGGGATTATTACAGTGCATAATAACCTGGTCCCTTACTAACTCATCTTCCAACCTCTCAAACTTGCAAGTTATGGCTAGTTTGCT
This sequence comes from Calotriton arnoldi, assembly GCA_963921515.1. NCBI lineage: Eukaryota > Metazoa > Chordata > Amphibia > Caudata > Salamandridae > Calotriton > Calotriton arnoldi. Next base: position 595,020 of record CAWUFW010001624.1, on the reverse strand, counting down.
TAAAGCTACGAGATAATCCTCAATTTTCTTGCTTGGCCCTTGCTTTTCTATGATAGAAATTGTAACGGTCCGTTGCTTTACAAACTGTCGGTGCAAAATAAGCATCCAAGTCTGCTATAGCTTGTGTGAAAACACCCCCTCCGTCTCCAGAGTGCGGTTTCTTTTCCATACGGTTATAGACCTTCAAACCTCCAGGACCTAAGCAATGTAACAGAATGCTCTTCTTCCTTTCTGGTGTTACTTCCTCAAAAGTATCAATATAGGTAATAAAATAGTCCTTCCATTCTTCCCATTTCAAACTGTGAACTTCATCCTTCCTTATCATGAATGGTTGTGGAGCCAGTAGGTTCATGGTTGCCATAGGATTGCAAGTTACCCCCAAAATGCGCAAGAAATATATGCAAAATAACTTAATTCAAATCTTTAAAGAGGGAAAGATGAGAACACATTAAGAAACGAACAGCTGAAATAATAAACCAAAAAAAAAACGATAAAACTTAAACAGAGAGCTGAATGTCACCAAAATATGTACATCAAGGTGTGCCTGTCACCGTCCACAGGCTGGAGAAATACAGTAGTGTCATGAAAATGACGTACCACCAGGTGTGCCTGTCACCGTACATAGGCTGAGATGCCAAAATAACTCTTGTAACTTCTACTTATTAGCCCAACAAAACGAATCGGTGTTCCTATCAATGCATATAGGCACGAGCGCACTTAAATATCTGAAGGGAAGGTGTGCTCCTCACCGTGAGCAACAATACGTGAAGAAATACGAGACGAATGCTCCCGAATACTGGTGTGCCTGTCACCAAGTGCTGGCACAATCCTGTCCAAGCTGGCCGCTAAGACGTGAGCGTACGCGCTCACGTAACTTCCAGAGGCTGTCCCAGGGAAATGCGGGTAAGCTCACAATTACGTCACAGGAGCCAATCGTGCAGCGTATTCAAACTTCAGGCGTGGGATTCCCTCACAATGCAGGAGCTGCTAAGCCCATGCCGCCCCCAAGCAGGAGCACAAAGTCTCGGTGCACAAAACCGTTGGTCAGCTCGCGCAAGTAAGTGCCTGCGCCGAGCTATTAGATTCACTAAAGTTGCGCGCACAAAATGTGAATTGACACACTAGGGATGCTGATGCGTGTTCCGCTGAGATACGCCTTCAACTGCGCCGCGCCACACATACACAGCCTTTACTTATAATGGCCAAAATGAGTCAGTTGACGGTCCTGAGCAGTAGTCGCCAATATTCTTATGTCAATTACCACCTGACGAGTTTCGGTATTTTCATTGGTAATTTATTCATGCTCAGAACCCTTCGCACCGGCAAACAGCAAGTGGAGAAACGATACCAACGTCCACTTTCCAGCTCGTCCCAACTCGAATCCCAACATCATTCCACCCCAAACATTCCACCCTTCGCCTGTACATTCTAATAGGCGAGGGAGGGAATGAAGACAATACCCATGAGCAAAGAATGTACACTAACCCCCAAGAACTAAACACAACATAGTGCACTCACAGAGTGAGCCTGATCACAAAGCTGTTTGCCCCAGGAAGTTTAGCTTACGCCCTCAAATGGTTCTAAAGCAACTTTGCACTTTGCAAAAGTTGGATTCACATTTGAAAAAAGATTTACTCAAACAAATATATTCCTTTGGGTGAATCTACTGACAAAGGACAAATAAATAAAGCTTTATATTCCCCCAGTCAGTTCCTACTAACTGTGCCACAAGCCAAAGTGGGCACATACGGAAACAGATCCTTCTCCATAATGGTAGCCAAACTGTGGAACTCTCTTCCTCCAGCTGTCATCGATCAGAGCCTACTTTAATCAAATTCAGGAAAAAAACTAAACCTGGCTTTTCAACCGGTAACTTCTATTTTCCACTTTCTAAGGCTAGTTATGTAACTTTTGTCATCTGCTTAGCACCAAAAAGCCTAGAGTAAGTGCTCTCTAGAAATAAACATAAGGCAGATTTACAGACCCTCATCAGAATAAAAAATGATGGTGCATGAAATGTAGTTGTAGTTGAGGCTATAAATGTCAAATGTGGTGCTGCATAAGCTTACACTTAACAACTTACAACTATTAGTAAAACACAGCCCGCAAGATTGTTCACAGCCTTGCAACGTTTCACCTTGAGTCATCACACTAGCATCTCTCAACTAACCAACAGCTCCATCCCCAACCTTCACATCATTTCTTCAGCTCTTCCTTTTTGTCTTCTCTCAGCTCCTTACAAAAAATGCAGATTTTGCCTGGAGATTTGAGCTTGAAGTGACTCGCAGCGAGCTCGAAAATATGCCAGAGGCAGAATGCTGTATATGATCAAAGGATAGCATACTAAACTCACATAGGAACATGTGGACAGTAATCCATGGTACCCAACGTTGCAGACAAAAGGGGGTAAAACTTTGTATAGTGGTGTGGGCTGGACCCAAAATAATGACTGCTACAATGACTGGATGATGCTGTGTCATTGCGATTTGGTTGCAAAGCCGATTCACGAGAAATGCCCCCCTCGCTTGGCTAGATGTCTGTTTTCCAGGGCTTAGGTATCGAAAGATTGCGTTTAGTCAAGCAAGGGGGCATTTCTCGTAAATCAGCTATGGAACTAAATTGCACTGACACAGCATTATCCATCCTCTTCCCCACCTCCTCATGTGGGACTCAGTTTATCAAATGCAAGAGTAGGTGTAAGTTTGCAAGTTTCGGTTTGATGAGGAGACATCCACTTGCTTGTCCACTAAAGGGTAAAAGAACAGAACTGGGCCGTGAGAATAATCCACAGGAACAAAAAGAACACCTCATCTCAGGCAGAAGCCGTATTTGCGGACAGAAACATGCAAAAATAGATCGAGAGCGATAACAGCATTAGTTTGATGCAAGGTTCAAATATCAAGCCACCAGAAGGGCAGCATCTGGTGAGAGTAGAGAAAGGTGGTGAGAGGCTGTGTGACGGCATACAGTATTGTCTTCAAAAACACAGTTCATCCAAAGTGCTGCGACTGGGGGAGATCTCAGTATTGGTCTTGAACTTGTTTTCAATCACGTCAAAAGGTGCAGCTGCCTTGGTAATCCATGCAGAGGTTCTGCATACAATGAGATCTCCCACCTTAGAGTTGATCTCTCAGTGCTTGAAGTCCACTATAATAAACACTGTTTTAGGATTGTATAGAAAGTGACATCACACACTTCAGGACCCTATTCCGAGTGCTCCAGTAATCACAAAGGTGGTGATAACTGGGTTTACTGATCCCATCAAGATTTACAGCAAGCGTAGGGCCACCACATGTACTGTGTTTTAAGACTTGAAAACTGTGCAGAGCAACCAATGGAATGCCGGAATACATTTTCGCATGAGCGTGAAGATCAGGGTGCTACTGGGTTAAAGCACTGAGGGTCTCATTATAAATCCCCTGTTAAATCCAAAAAGGCTGGACCTTGAAACAGAAGTGGACAGCACTATCAAGATTATAAGATCCGAAGCCTTTCTGAATGTCTGGTGTTTTTTGCCCAGACACTTCAGCTACTGAAATTCTAGGAGATAAAAGGGGAATTACCAGGGAAATTTGGTGTGGTATTTCTGATTCCCTGGTTATTATTTGATGCAGCACGATGCACACCGTGCAGATCTCTGGTGCAAACTCAAGTACAAGCTGCATTCCAGCGAAAGGACCTTTAGTTCCAGACTGAGGTGTGAATCAACAGATCAAATACAATGTAACACAGTGGAACACATTTGGCCCCACAAGAAAGATCGAAAGAGTGATAGGTTTGCAAACTAGTCTTAAATCAGTGATTAATACATAATTGCATTAAACATTGTAATTCAAACAATTCAAAATAACAAATACAAAAGTAAGTTATTTAACATTGTCATAGAATGAATCAAAACAGAGCCTGTTTCCCATGAAGGGAATTTCCCTAATTTTCTAGGCTAGAGAAATAGGGAAAGAGCAGAAGGTGTCAGCAAAATAAAGCCTCTAAAGGCAGAATCAAATAAAGATTCAGTTGAGTAAGAGGAAAGGGTTTTGCCCAGAAGTCTAACTCGTGCAGACCAGCAAAGAAAGGCAAGTTACCCCTCTAAGGAAAATTCGAAAGGGCACCTGAAACTAACTAGCTCAGCAATGCATAATTAAAGCACATTTTCACTCCCTACTGTTCCCATGAAGAGAACCGAACAGGATGGAACAGATTGCGATATCAAAGATTTCGGTCTTCTTTCCCGCTACCACAATGAATGGTCTCTGCTGCATGAACTTTAGCTGGATAGCAGCAGCAGGATAATACAATTTGGTCATCACTACATACGAAGATAAACATTCACACAGAAACCAAATTATGATACATTTTATTTTTATCTCTATATCTTAGGGGACTCCCCAAGTCCAACTTTAAATTGGGACTACCTGCATCCGAATTCCCCCTTCCCCCCCCCGCCGGTTAGCAATGCCGGAGGTAGCATTAACTCTGGGTTGGTTTAACTATGATGTTTTCAGGTCCCCTCGTATGGGGCCATAGGTGAGCAACATAATCAAAACAATGGGACTCGGAAAGCACCGGTAGCAGTCAGAGAGCACATAAAAAGAACAGAGAAGGGTGGCAGGGAAGTGAGGGTAAAAAATGAAGAGGAAGGTCCTAAGTTAAAAAACCCATTTGAAAACATACAACCATTCTAAAAAGCTTACGTGAACTCAGCACAGAGAATTCTTTTTTTTTTTTAAATGATACCTAATCAATGAAAAAAGTTACTATTCATTTTCAAAAGATTTTGAAATGGCCATGGAAACCTGTGCCACTCGCCCGCTTTTAAGTATAAGCCGCTTACGACCCATGTATGGTACCACCTACTGGAAGGCTCCAATCATGAACATATTGAGCATGGGTTTAGCTAGTTTTCCATTTTCAATTTACCGGCTGGTTATAGTAACCGGCAGTATCTGGTGTATCTTTTCTCTACCTAGTGGCACTTTCTTTCATAGGGCCTCATTCTTAAAATTAGTTACGCATGTAAAGATGACTTGCACGTTCAAATTGCCTTATTTACAACTAAAAAATCACTTTTCCAATTCATGAAATTTGGTTTTAAACACGTACATGGATTTACTCACTGAAGCAGGACCTCTGGAATAATGCAGCAGGGGAGTACCAAATTATGCTGCAGTGCTGACTAAATTACGCAGCAAGAAAAGTCAAATTATAAGGTGGAATGCTGCACATTTTGTGATAGTATACTTCAATATTTTGTCATTTTTACGTAGACTAACACTGTCTGGGCAAAGAGTTACCCTTATTAGTTCCAGTGTAACACCCTCATGCAGCAATAAGCGACAGAGCAGTAAACCTTTTCAAAGTGCTGGAATTCCATTGCGTGGTAACACGCGCCGCAGCGTTTTTAATAACTTTTGATTCTTTTGAGCTAGAAACACATTTTTTTAATGCTACAGATTATGGAGCAGATGATGGATCATCTGGCAAATGCGACACAGCGATAATTATGCAGAAAACGCTGCTGCCGAAAAAAACTGCATTATTCTAGTGTCCCTGACTTGAGTGTAAACTAGGCATGTGGGTGGAGTTTGGGTGTTCCCCAGCGCCTGGGCGACTGCATCTATTCTCACACTGTTTGCAACACTAAAGTGCAGATAAGTAGGAAGCACCATGTTTAAAGTAGGTCCCTGAGCCCCACGCATGCCTCACCCAACACCTCCCACAGAAGACACACCACATCTAATGCCCTTGCAACTATACACTTCAAGGGGGTGACCAGGAACAACTCGGCCTCCTCGTCAGGTGTACAAATCGGCTTTGTCAGAGTACTGCTATCCAAATGCTGAGGTGCAATAAAATACAATGCCCTTGAAGTTTGTACACAACCACAAACGTGTACATTTTTAGGTATTCCCAAACCATTTTGCCACCCCTCCTTCCAATTAACATGGATGACGGATGTAAATCCCTTTCTAGGGAGTTAGAGAAACCCCCCCAAAAAAACAAGCATTTGCAATGCAATAGGCCTCGCATTTGCGAGAGTTTAAGCTATTGGCATTGTAAATGACAATGTCTTTTATTTATCTGTTTTGCTAATTAACACATAAATAAAAGGCATTGTCATTTACAATTGCAATAGCTCAAACTCTTGTAAATGCGAGGCATATTCAAAGAAGCGGCCGCCATTGTCCCAGCTGCTCTGAAAGTGAAAGCGTGCATGGCGTGCTGAATGTTGCAGGTAAGCATGTCGTGCCTGCAGTAGGAGAAACTCATTAAAGAAAATAGTGCTTACAGACTAAAAAAGACTCACCGTGTAACAACCGAAGTAAAAGAGCCCACCTCATGGGAGGTTACAAATGAAGACGAGGCAGTACTAAGGAGGGACTAACAAGCCTATTAACTAATCAGAAGCCAGCATTTACAAAGGACAATGACACAAGCCAATGACAAATATGGGTGGAGAGTGGGCGGAGCTTCAACTCCATACTCCAATACAGCATGATGCAGAGCAGCGCATGCGCTGCCCAGGCTCGACCTAAAAACAGTGGCGGTGTTGTGGAAGGGGTTTCTCCATGGAGATTAAAAAAAAATCCCCCCAAAACAGTTGAGGTGCATCTACACTTGATCTGTTTTTATATTCATGCGTGCACACACGTGTATATATTCTCACAAGTGAAAATGAAATCCACAACCGTTTTCCACAATTATGCCAGCAGAGCTACGGCTGGCGCAGGCTTCCAGGCATAAGCTGTCATTTTGTTAGATGACTATACACCCATTCAAGGTCCTGCACTTCCAGGTGAAGATTTATTAACTTCTAGAAGAATGAGGCCAACAAGTTGTTTTTCCACATATAGAAATTACGCATAGAACTCCAGGAGCATGTGAGGTGTTAGCCGCATCTTTGTGACTCGTGCCCATGGTCAGTGTAGTACTGACACATAGTACAAGCAGGGAAATTAAATTGTTTCCTTGACTCAGAGAAGACTGCTGGTGTACAATTCAATTCCCTATTAAACACTTTCTGCCTCGAGCTTTCCTATGATTGAGCTGAAAAAAGGAAAGAATAAAAGTAACATTAATACATTTGTAAAACAGTCTTAGGGGTTATAAAAATGATGAGCGGTGGTTTTTAAAGTCTTCTTTGCCTCCAACGTGATTAATTTTTTTCGTGTGGCTGAAGTGGGCCTAGTGTGATCTTCATGTTCACAAGTTTTGGCCAAGTCAATAGGTCTGGCATTGAATGCCGGTCTTTTGACTTTGTCTGTGCTTATTTTGTTTTGGTTTTTGCAACCCTTTATATTTGGGGAGCTGCTGTGCCCCTGCCAATGTAAAAACATGGCTAAAATAAAAAACATGGTTTTCACTCAGAAAACACACATTGCCATAGTAGTCCCAGACACTGAAGGGAACTACTTTGTGTGTGGATGGGCTTTTGGTGAAAGAGAAGCATGCCGTCACTCAAGCATGCCGTCACTCACAATGAAGATAACCAATGGGTGAAGTGGGCTGACCCATTGCCCAGGCTGTGTGCTTTGATAGGTTGAAGACATACATGAATGACACAACAATTGACCAATAAAATAAAAAAAGAAATCGTAAAGCGCTAACTAATCACTCCTAAGATTCTCAAGGCGCTGAGGGCCGTCGGGGAGATTAAGTGAGCTATTGTCTAGACTCACATGGTGCTGAGCTGAGCTGCCACCGGCGATCGAACCGTGAGCCCTGCGCTCCGGAGTCAGTCGCTCTAGCCGCTGCGCCACATCTCTCCCAGTAGACCAATAGATGAAGAGGGATTACTGAAAGCTGCTCTAAGTATGAATTTTAGATATATATAAATAGATAGTAAAATCAAAAGGTCTTGGCTAACGCCAGCCATAAAAACAGAATGAGTAGTGCAAGAAAAATGCTGTTTCGACTTATGACATGCAGAAGGTACTTACTTCATTACTTGTACAGGTGGCAGTTATTAAAAATACCAACCCATACTAAGTGCCGTTGTTGAGTGCATCTTACATGCAAGCATGATGCATGTTCCAAGTTTATGTGCCCCCAGCCCCACAGTTCAACAATGGTAGGATGTATTCAAGTACGAGTGAGCAGAAAACAATCTTTACTGCAAGAAAGAGCTTGCCTCCTATTTCTTCTTGGCACAATTTACCTTTTCCTTGCTAGCATGAACAACTTTACACTTTCTGGAGCGGAGTATAAAGGTTAGTGTGGGAAGTACCAAGTAAGGAAGATGTGAAATATGGATAATGACATGCACAGAGAGGAGGTTACAGGGGTTCCTGGCTCCATGTCTTAATACGGCAAAAGGGGCAGGCAGGAGCTCCCTAAGATATTCTTAAAGGGGTCATTGACTGAATAGGTCTCAAAACCCAGGCTGATGACATCAAACCATGGAATATTCTAGAATGTCTATTGTTAGTGATTGCTAGCAATTCAGGAGTGGGCATCTAGGACTGTCTGCCTCTACACTGACCCCTTTAATCATCTTATTGCAGAGTTCTTGTTGATGATTGAAGCTCAGATTATCTGCCCTCGTGAACCTACCTGAGATGAAGCCACTATTGATCATTTGTAGGATCTTGGAGCACGGATCAGATAGATAGTGCTGCAGCAGTGACACATATTAGCCATTCAAATCCAGGTGGGGATCATTCGAGGTGGTAAAGGGGTCTTCGAACAACAATTCGTGAATCAGATTCGTGCAAAGCCTACTTATAGAAAAGTCCAATCTTTGGGACGTGGTGCTCTCCTGGGCTTTTCATGGTGTCGGACATTTTCAAGTGAAGCAGCGAAAGATGTTATGCTTTAGCAACATGCGTTCTATTATCACGGGAACTTGTGAAATCTCGTAAACAAAACAAGTAAAACCCTGAATCAGTCTGATATTTGGTTTGATACTTTCATCTGAAATCCTCTGCCAATTGTACTTTGCAAACAGCTGATACTATTGCCATATGTCAGAGTGTGAAGATCGTTTTTATGTATCTCTGCTTTCTGCTGTTTTTTTCCAATTAAAAATACTGACATTACTAACTATGATTATTTTTTAGAAAATTTACTATCGCTGGCCCTTTGTACACATTATGTAAATATCTTCATCTGGTTTATAAATGGTTGTTCAGGCCTTAGGCATTTTCGTGGTTTAAAAACTCTTAAGACTTAATAAAAATAAAAATGGAAAGTTGTGGCTTGCTGCTGTGATTGGGATCTGGTGGGAGGGGTGATGAATGGTCACAGTTAAGTATTGCATCTTTATTACAAAAATGATTTATAGTTTTACTGATGAAATATAAATAGAGCAGGAGTGTCCAACACTGGTGCACAGGGTTGGATCCATGGCAAATTTTCAGGCTAGGCACATGGGATCAATTTACACACAATTAATCATAATAGGAATTGTTTTCCTTTAGAAATATGAAATAGATCTGGCACCCATGGGCCAACATTGGACACCCCTGAAACAGAGCAAACATGTTTACAGAAGGCAGGTTTGAGTACATTGTACAAATTGGGCTCCCTGCTTTGTTCTCCCCAGATCCCATCGACATCGTGAAAGATCCGATCCCTCTGCACGAGTATAAGGTAGAAGAGGACCCCAAGCTGTACAAATCCTTGAAAACGAAAAGGGGGCCCTTGACGGAAGACTGGATAGAGGAGCATCAGAACAACCTGGGCAAATACCCAATCATGTGTGCCTACAAGCTTTGCAAAGTGGAGTTCAGATACTGGGGCATGCAGTCCAAAATCGAAAGATTTATTCACGATGTTGGTAAGCATTTCATTGGAATTTCTGCTTCTCGTGCTCACACTGGGGAATGGCAGCAAGCCTTCCTGGCATATGTTTTCACTGTCAAAATCAAAGAAAATCCATCCAGAAATGAAGGACTGTTAATGCTATTTTGTAATGTGTAACCACTGTGAAGAGCAAATTTGCTACTCGAGGTAATTAAGGAGAGCGCATGCATTGTAATATTAATGGGACACTCTCTCATGACATGATCTCTCTCTCTTTAAGACCTGTTCTTTGATTTTCCATCTGCCATATTCTCAGGAAACAGACTATCCCATTTTTAGATACACGTGGATGCTCTGTGAAATGTGACTCATAATATCAGATATCTCCATCTTGTTCTGTTCAAATAGAAGGTGGCTTCTAAAAGGGTAAGCTAGCATAAATTACTGAGCTGCAATGCAATTCGTGTAGCACCTATCATGATTAAAGGGGTGCTCCAGACATCCCTCCCAGGATCACCTGTTATATTTATCCTAACCTTTGAAATTGAAAAGAGGTTTTCAAAATCCTTACAAGTATCTGCTCGACTGTCACATGATTAATAACTTAAGTTTCCTCCTTAAGGTCCGAGTAGGCTTGGATCGATTGCCTCATTTAATAACTTCAAATGGGATGCAATGTAATGATATATGCTCTGTGACCTATCCTTGGCTCAGAAGGTTGGACCAGGTCACCCTCTAATTTCAAACGTTAAGGTGCACTTTGAGGAACTCCCTACTCATTCTAAATCGAGTTTAAATCTAGCTCGCCCCGGGCCCGATATCGACTTCGGGTTTAAGTTTAGCTTTGGGGTTGGGAACCAGGAGGATGAGTATATTCCCCCCCCTCCTTTCTTATACATTCACGATTAACATCGTCACTGCATAACGGTTCGTTTAATACCCACATTTAAATATCTACTCATGTAAGAACACGCTGAGTACCAATGCTTTTCGGGTTTATATCGAGATTCCAATTGGAATAAAACAACACATTGACATCGTTGGGCTTTGTACTTCCAAGATGGCGATGGTTTACACAAGCTTTTCTGTTGCGAATTCTCTCCTCTTTCGCTGTTTACTCCAATTGTCGCGTTTGCACGGACTATTTATATCTGCTCAGGCAACCGGCCACTCTAGGACCTCTCCAGGAGAAGGGGAAACACGGGTATGTTTTTTTTACTTTTATGGGGTATACCGGGACTGGTCACGCTATTTATTTCCAAGATCGGGAGACTTAGTCTTTGTTCCTGTCCACGGTCCACTGACCTTGGTATTTATTACTGACATCCACACTTACGCGTCTGGTCACGCTATTAGTTTTCTAAATATAGCGTAGACAACCTTTCCTTTCTGTTTACGGATATTGTAACTTTGGTTAATTTAGGTTACCCCCGCCACTATTATGGACGACATACTGATGTAAACAAACGTTTTGGACTCCGGTTTTGTTTACCATAACGAGCGCACCAACTCTATATACCATCAAGTCAGTCAGTCAAAATAACTTAATTTCGCCGATACAATATCAGCATGAAAAGTATTCTACGGGGGGCGTGGCTTGCAGCCAAGCAAGATGGCCGCAGCCTAAGTGAGCTCCGTGACCGAGGGGGCCTTCGTAATAAATCCGACCATTAATCCTGGAAATACACGGCTCAGGCGAGGTGTGCAGCAATCGGAGCGCCAGCGGAACGGATTGAGACGCTCCGGACCTCCGTGAGACAAGTGGCCGCCGAGATCTGCTAGGTGGCGCAGACAGGCCTCCTGGCCGGCCGAGACCGGGACCTCGAGTACACTGACAACCCGCACCTCCGGCGAGAGGCGGCGCCGGACGCAAAGGCACACGGTGTGCGGCGAAGACAGGCACCAGGAGACCGCCGTGCTCACCGGACCTAGGGACAGCCCAGAGTCTCATTGACTTGCCGAATCACCAGGTGAGCCGAGCGGCGCTAGGCATAGTGCTTTCACGAAGACCCGCCGGCGGGAGAGTGCGCTTAGACGTGGCTGCCTGGTGGGAAATTCGGGACAAGGAGCTGCGCCATCCGCAACAGGAGCATGATGGCTCAGTGAGTCTGGATGGCGCTTGGGACTTCCCGGCACCCCTTAAAGGCATTACCAGTGGGCCCCATACCTCGCCCATTAAGAGAGTGGGGAGATCGCTTTGCGGTGCCGGTGAGGGGGATGGCTGGGGTGCCTCCCTTCTGGACTGATCTAGCCTCACTAGACTCCGAAGAGGTCGCTACAGCTGCTCCGAGGCCTGTGCCGCGGCCCGGGCTGCACTGCGGGTGTGGAGAGATCTCCGGGCGCAGCCCCGAGGGGACACGCGGCCCAGCAGCAGCGACAACTCCGGACAACGCCTGCCAAGTGCGAAACCAGGTACACATAGACTGACCTCTGTGTATAGAGGAACGAACCGTGTCTCTGTGCCCGGGGCCTCGCGGCACTGCCGATACCGGGGCGCACCGGACGGGGAGGCGCGGCTGCCACTGTCCGGTGTCGCAGGTGCAGTAAGAAGGCAGGAGATCCGACAGGCCGCGCGTTGCACCCTATAGGGCGGCAGGCGACGGCGGCCGCTGCCCTCTCCCCCTCTGTGTCTGGTGGGGCATTGTGGCGCGGACCAGGATGGCAGGCCGTGGTCCACGAGGAGCACCTTCCGGAAAATTGGACAAATTCGCCTACAACCAAGACCAGGGTGGAAAACAGCAATCAAACCCAGCTCCACTGAGGACCCCGCATCGCAGGCCCCGGAGGCAGTCACATTGGTGGACATCATGGCCGCCTTACAGCAAGTTCAGTTATCTATAGGCACGATCTCCACAGACATATCTCTGATTCGGGCGGACTTCTCCAAACTGTCGGAAAGATTAACGGGGTTGAATCCACGACGACGCAGCTCTCCACGGATACGGCTGCGTTGCAGCGTCAGGTGCGCCAGTTGGAGACAGACAATAAGCTTATTCTTGCCAAGCTGGACGATCAGGAGGGCTGCTCCCGCCGCAACAATATCCGCATAATTGGTGTGCCGGAAAACGCGGGTGGGCCTGCCCTGGATCTCTTTGTAGAAGACCTCATCCAAAATCACTTGCAACCACGAGGACTGTCGAATTTCTTCTCCGTGGAAAGAGCGCACCGTATACCGGGAGGTAGACCCCGAGCGGGTGCCCCCCCCAGACCAATTCTGGCGCGCCTCTTCAATTTTCGAGACAGAGATGCTGTATTGCAGGCGGCAAGAAAGGCCCCAACACTCCGCTTCGAGAATCACGAGATCACGCTCTACCCGGATTACTTAAACAAAGACGCAGTTTTCTAGAGGTCAAGAAAGAGCTGAGGACCAGAGAACTTAAATACTCTATGCTGTTCCCGGCGAAACTGAGGGTAGAGGCGGAAGGAAAAACATGGTTCTTTGTCACACCGGAGGAAACTCGAGAATGGCTGGACGGATGGCGCCCGGCAATAAAGCCCGGGAAACAAAGAGCCCAGCAGCCGGGAGTTGCAAAGGTCAAGATCCACTGAATCCAGCGACAAAGGGGACTGAGTTAACGCGGACTATTGTTAGCGACTAATTGGCAATCGTACACGCTAACAAACTATCCCTCCCCTAAAACATGAAGGCTCGCCGAGCACAGGACCCACATACCAAGGCCCAATATCGAGAAGCCCATGTTACACCGGCGTTCATTGTACTTTCAGATCAGATGCAACCGCTGTGTTGCAACACTTGATAGGGGGCCTCCGAGGATCACGGACAGACTCTCACCCCCACGCAAGTACTAGTTATGGGGAAAAGCACTCTGCTCAGTTGGGGTGGCGGGTAGTTGGGGGACCGCCGGGCAGGGGAGGAGGGTGGGAAAAGAGGGGTTGTTCTTGGTTTTTAGTTTGTTTTCGTTTAGTTTTTTAAATGGCATTCATGATGACCGACTAAGGTGGACACCGCAATCAGTTTCGCACCCCCACAAGGCTACACATACAGATGGCGCACACTAGTCTACCAGTAGACACCACGGATAACCCGCCCCAGAGCCCCGAGGGGTCGCCCCTCCTTTCACGGTACTGTCATGGAACGTGAATGGTTTAGGAGACAAGATTAAAAGGGGATTGGTCCTCCAATACATAAAGCGTAAGGGTCCAGCGATTGCACTCATACAAGAAACGCACTTGACGGGCTCAGCTACCAAAGCCCTGGATAGATGGGGGTACAAAATGGCAGCCCACTCGGAATTCACCCCCGGCTCTAGAGGGGTGGGAATACTGGTCAATAAACGCTTCCCACTGATATATTCCGCATCCAGCACAGATGATCAAGGCCGCTCGCAGCGCTGACATGCCACTGGGAAGGGCGACCATACAACTTGGTCTCAGTGTATATCCCACCGACATTGCATCAAGCGACCCTCCCAGCATTAGGTAAATTTTTGCTATCACTGCCACAAGGAGAAATCATTATGAGGGGAGATTTTAATGCCGTAATAGACGCATCGATTGATAAACAACCACCCAGAGACCCCGGTAGTACAAATCTTAAATTAACGGACTTCATTGACGCCATAGGCTTAGTGGACGTCTGTAGAACCAAGCACCCACAAGACAGGCAATACACGTATCACTCAGGGGTACACAATAGCCTCTCTAGAATCGATTACATGTTTACGATAGCAACTGGGATGGAGCGGGTTACCGTGATTCAACACCTTCCCCGGGAATATCAGACCACTCGCCCTTGTACATGGCATAGATGTCCCACAATACCATACGACGGCGGATATTCCCAATACACCCGGGATATCTTAAAAATGGTAAGATAGATAAGGGACTATGCAGAGCCACAAAGCACTACTTCACCGAGAACGAACACTCAGTGTCTTCCCCTTTAATACTGTGGGAAGCCTACAAAACAGTACTACGCAGTCATGCGATCTCGCTAATAGCCGGACACAAGAAGTCACAGAGGCAACAGATAGAAGACTTAGAACGGGAGGTGGCCGAAGCAGAGGCGAATCATGCGCTTGACATCACAGATGACACGACTCACAGGTTAAGCTTAGTGCAGCAAGAATATAAAGCACTCGCGTATGAGACGGCAAAGGCCAAGCTTACAGCTACACGAGAAGTCATTTATGAAATGGGTGATAAGGCGGGTAAGCTCTCGCCTGGTTGGATAAAAAGGACCGGGCCAGTAGATGGATAGCTCAACTCCGTTTAGAGAATGGGGACATGGTCTCGGACCCACAACAAATAGTGGACACGCTAGCCCTGCATTATGAAGCAATATACACCCCCACGGCTACGTGTACAATGGAGGATAACCTAGCCCTCCTCAAAGACATTCGCATGCCCGCACTGCCACAAGACGCCGCCCTAGCGATTGATGCTGAACTGACGGCTGATGAGCTCGCATTAGCAATTCGGGCACTCCATACGGGGAAAGCCCTGGGGCCCAACGGCATTCCGGTAGAGCTCTACAAAAGAATGGCGACTCAACTTACGCCACACCTACTCAATATGTATAAGGCAAGTCTGAAAATGGGAGAGCTCCCCAAGGATCAGCGTCTCGCGACTATAGTCACAATTCACAAAACGGGCAAACCTCCGCAAGAATGCACGTCCTACAGACCAATCTCCCTAATAAACGCTGAGGCGAAAATATTGGCCAAGGCACTGGCAATGCGATTACAGCCATACCTTACCACGTTGATCCACCCGGATCAATCCGGATTCATGCCCAATCGCAGTACGGCCCTAAACCTCCGGAGGCTTCAGGGTGTCCTGGCGCGCAAGGAAACGGTTGCGGAGGATGCAGTTATTCTATCATTAGATGCACGCATGGCATTTGACATGGTCGAGTGGCCATTCCTTTTTGCCGTGTCTCCGACATCTGGGCTTTGGACCCAAATTCTGCGACTGGATACACCTCCTATACAATAAGCCCTTAGCACAGGTCGTAGCGAATGGCCGTACTTCAATGGCCTTCTCCTTGGTAAGGGAACGAGACAGGGATGCCCACTATCCCCACTCTTGTTCGCGATAGTATTGGAACCACTGGCGGCTTGGATACGCCAAGATCCGGTTATCAGAGGGCTCAGGTGGACTACGGGATGGGAAGATCGCATATCACTGTATGCAGATGATGTGTTGCTTTACATGACATCCCCATCGCGATCCATAAACCGTTTATTGGATATTTGTGCGGCATTTGGCAAAGCTTCAGGGTACACTATTAATTGGTCAAAATCGCTTCTGTACATTCTACATGGCCCGTCGCCCAGATTGCCGCAGCAACTGCGAAATCCAGGTTGCGGAACAGGGTTTCTTATACCTTGGTATATACATCACCCCTCAAGTCGCACGCTTCACAACAGAAAATCTTATGAAGCCCTTGGCCCGACTCCGCCGTGATGTCAAACACTGGCGCTCATTACCGCTTACACTACTGGGAAGGGCGGCCCTCTTTAAAATGATGGCGCTGCCCAGATTTTTATATATACTACAGAATACCCCCTTCCAGGTCCCCCTCCTATTTCACATTGATAAAAGCTGGTGAAGGGATGGTACGATGGTGGTATTGCTCTCCCGCATATAAAAACATACTACTGGGCAGCTCAACTCACGGTAATAAACCAATGGATCCATGCCTCGCAGGACGACCCGGCATTCCGTATGGACCGGTATCTCCTAGAGCCCGAAGGGATAATGGGGGCACTATATAATAAAGTTAAGAAGTCGAACTACACAGGCCCCACGGCTCACACAATACAAATTTGGCACGCGGCACAGCGAGCTCTGGGCTGGGAAGGGACTCTCACGCAAGCGACACCACTGTGGGACACTCGGAAGCTGGGGAAGCTGAGAAATACTAAGGGCTTCCGGCAATGGGATCTAATAGGTATCTCCAGGGTGGGAGACCTGTGGAAAAAGGGGAGGTCGTTCCATTTGCTCAATTACAAACCACCTACAAACTGGCACAGACTGAAGCCTTCAGATACGCGCAAATCCGACATGCACTAATAGCAGCAATCCCGACAGCCACACATCTACCGGAGGCCTCCCCACTGGAGGACAGACTCCTTACAGAGCACCTATCTAAAAAGCCATTTCCTTAACATACCGCAAGATAATAAACAATCAGCAGGATCCCACGGCAGCCCTGAAGGGGAGATGGGAGGCGGACCTGGGGGACCTGGATGAGGACGACTGGTTGGCAGCCCTGGCGTCCCCGAAGGACGTTGGCAATACCCTGCACACTAAAACTAGTACAACTAAAAATCTTACACCGCATCTATTACACAAGAACCCTGCTACATAAGATAGGTAGGACGAACACTCCCTCCTGCCTGCGACAATGTGGTGCCGACGTCACCTTCTGGCACACAATATGGGACTGCCCAATCATCACTCCGTTTTGGGAGGCCATCCTGCGCACGATGACACAAGTCACTAGGGTAACACTCCTGCTAGAACCCAAAAGATGCTTGCTCAATATCTGGGAGCCCACAGACCTAAGTCACGCAGACCAGGACGGGGTGACTCTTGGAATGACATTAGCCAAACGTAATATAGCACAACACTGGGGTGCGGAGCTGTCCCCGTCACATCAGCAGTGGTGCCGGGATATGGACCACACGATGGTGACAGAGAAATCGGTATACGTGCACCGGGGCTGCCCCGCAAAATGGACACGAATGTGGGGGAAATGGAATCATTTCCGGGTGATATTTGTGAACCTCCCTAAGAAAGGCAGGACTCAGAAGATAGCAGCTGACGAGGGACACCTAGCTAACCAGGACAAGCTTCATGACACAGAACACGCGATAAACACCAAGGGAGATGCGACACTCAAATGTTGATACACAAGACTTACCGTTGTTGATATGATTTTTGATCATGTATTATGTATGCCATGATACGCTCCACCAATGTACTGATTGTTTGTTTGCTTATATCCAAAATGCCAATAAAATATATTATAAAAAAAAAAAAAGTATTCTACAAACATACTTTCATCAATAATAAAAACGACCATTACAAATTTAGACTAACATGTAATTAAAACAAAGTTTAAAAAGACAGCAATAAAAAAATTTTTAAGAACATTTATAAGCTAAAAAACAGTAATTCATATATGTATATACAGATTTTGAACAGGCCAACGTTTTTAGTTAAGTTTTAAAATCCGATTATAGGTTTAGTCTCCTCCTGTTTAAAGCAGATAAAAAGAACGAAGCCAGACAAAAACATGTAAAGGGACATGACAATGACAGGAGATAATATAGGGCTACACGGCATTGTCTAAAATTCATTTTTCGAATAAGTGGGACAATGTATCTTTTTCTTTCATTCACATAGAATTTACAGAAGAATAAAAAGTGCAGGTCATTCTGAGACGATCGCTTATCACAAGGACAAGGTGGAAGTGCAGTAACCGCATAGGTTTTAGACGGATGACCTAACATAAGGGGGATATAGTTTAAACGAAATCTCGCTAGAATCTATCTGTGTTGGAGATTCGAGACAAATGTTAGATAAGAAAGTTTAATGTTAATTATGCTAGGTACTGTATGATATTGTCTAACTGTGTTCATTTTTAAGTTAGAATCATGCCTCTTAGCATCAAAGTGAGATAATAAGCTGAGTCCTCAGCTCCTTTTGGTAATTGACATGCATAAGTTCGGGTCCTCATATAGGTTATATAGGCCAACAGCCTGCAGGGTAATCCTGATGTATTTTAACCACCTTATTTTACTTACACCATCTAAATTCAGGGAATCGTTTATAATATCTCTGGTTAACGAAAGGGTTTCTTTTTCGCCAAACTGAGTGCCACATCAAAATTGGAGCAATCGGATCTTATCAGAGATATAGGGAACTCTCAGCTCCATGTGACAATTATAATTAGAGCAGGATTGGGGAAGAGATACCAAGTTTTTCAAAAAAGCATCCTCTATATGCTTAGTTTAGAGATGTCAGATATACCCCAGACAGCTGCGCCATAAGAAGCGGCAGATAGTGTTTTTGTCTCATAAACCTTTTTTATTATTTCAATTGGCTTAGTCCCAATTTTCTTCACAAATTTAAAAAGAGCCCCAATGTTTTTTTCCATCAATATTCCTCTGTTGGAGACCATGCTTCTCCAATTATTATCTCTGTCAAACATGATCCCTAGGTAATTGAAGCAATCTACAACCTCTAACTTTAAACCTTCAATATACAATCGAGGCTGTTTCTGCCGCTTAGAACCTGCCATAAGAACAATGGACTTGGTATGGTTAATTTTCAGGTCCAAATTGTTCATGCATTTACAATACTCCTCTATTAATCGTTGCAGCGCGTTGCCTGTACGTGCAATCAGGACCGCATCGTCAGCGTAGAGGAGTATCGGGACAGGGGAAGAATTAATTTGGGGAACATCTATAGTGGATCCTAGCAGAGCAGATTCAACAGCATTGGTGTTAAAAGCAAATAAAAAGGGCGCGAGCACGCTCCCTTGCCTCACGCCCCTAGTGATTCTAAAGTGCCTCGTGCATTCTCCTTTCCTACCGAATCGGACGCAACGGCATATAGATCATGGATGACATTAATTATCTGAGTCTCGATTCCCATAGCCTCCATGATCAGCCATAATTTAGATTGTGCCACACAATCAAAGGCTGCCGACAAATCCATGAAGGCAAGGTATAGATGTCCGTTCTTAGCCGCCGTGTATTTTGCGATAATTTGGTTTAAATTCAAACATTGGTCCAAGGTTCCCTTTCCTTTTCTAAAGACGTATTGGCTTGGGATTATTAAGTTCTTATCATGGGCCCATTCCTCAAGTCTATTTAAAAGTAGCTGACCCATTAATTTGGCTGTGGAATCTAATAAGGATATCGGTCTGTAGTTTTTTGGGACTGCCTTATCCCCTTTTTGTAGATGGGTATAATGACTGTCTTCTTCCAAGAAGGCGGTACAACTGTTTGGACTATTTTGTTAAAAACATTTGTGAGGAGTGGGGCCCAGAGATCTTGCTGGTCTAGAAAGAAATCAATCGGGACCCCATCGGGTCCAGGTGCCTTCGATCTTTTACACTGGTTGAGAGCATGCTGTGTTTCTTCCAGACTAAAACGAATCCCATCTCCTGAACTAGATGATGACAGTAGGGGTGGTTGGGCGGGTAGGTCATGTGTGTTACCAAACAAACCTTCAAAGTGTGCAACGCACGCCTCCTCATCCACATGAGTATCTATACACATCATATTATCATCTCTCAAAAAAGGTGCGTTATTTAAGGACCAAAAATCCTTAGTACTGTTTATTGTTGCAGCCCTTTGCAACTTTTCCCACATCTCCTCCTTTAAAAACTTTAGCCTTGTTGTCCTTGCTTTTTTATATACCTGCCGTAATGACTTCACCAGGATCTGGTCTCTAGATTTTGACTTCAAAGCCATATGAAGGTTTTTAAGTGCTTTCGCACAGTTATCATCAAACCAAGAGGGGCCCTTACGGTTCCCATTGGCTATAAAACCCAGCAAGTTATGTTTAATTTCCAGTAAAATTCGTTCAAAGGCTGATGGTATTTCGTTATTTATAGTTGAATCTAGGCATATCAGTATCTCTGATGCCCTCTTGGCTACTATATTCCCAGCAAACTTCACAGTGTCCACTCTCTCCCACTTTAACGCCACCCCATTTTTCCTTGCAATCGAAGGTTTAATAGCTAATTTGACGCAAGGTTTGAGGTTTTGTTGGGTTGGGATGTGATAGATGATTGCAGCATGGTCGCTAAAAGCATTAAATTTAGTCTTGATTTGAGTAAAGTGATTTCTGATGGTATCTGAGACCAAGATATAATCAAGGGTTGAATGGTAGGTGCTAGTGGAAAACGTGAAGTCTAGCTGTCCGGTTACAGTATCTTGTGGGTTTATCATTACAAGATTGTTTGCTATTAATAGCCTATTAAGGAGATCACCATAATCATTGTGGCTAAAATGGGGGACAGAATGCCCCTCTCCATCTATCAACCCACATGCCACCGAGTTAGCCCTTTTACAAGGGTGGGCGTTGAAATCGCCCATCCAGACTATATCACAGGGTTTGTGAAGTGTATTCTCCAAATTAGCAATGTCTTTTTCTAAAGGGACCAGGATCTCTGCTTGATTGTTACCAAAGTTGTTATTATAAAAATGTATGAGGATCCAGGTTCTATCTTTATAGGGCTCACAAAGGATAATGTGATAATACGGGGATGTATTTAGAAAAGTTTATACCTTTAGTGTAAGTGTATTAGACAATAGTGTTAGTAAACCTCCCCTTGAGCGACCGGCATTTGATGGTATGGCGGGTGTCTGGAATGAGCGAGAGCCGTTCAAGTAAACCTGATTAGTTTCCCAAGTCTCCTGGAGACACAGAATGTCATAACCAGTTAACAGAGATAGCCAATCTTGGTTGTTCTTTTTTTGGTTATACCCCGCGATGTTACACGAGATAACTTTGGTGAACTCCGTGGTATTTACCGTGTGAGCCGGGATCTGAGGCAGGGGCGAGCTATCATTCTGTATACACGAATTTTCTTGAGATCTGGGAAAAGGCAATGTAACCATGGCTTTATCTTTGAGTAATGGTGGATAGTGATGATCAAACAGTGGTGTATATGGGTCAGCAAGTCAATCACATTCAGGCATGCCCTCCAGTAGAGCAAATCTATTAGTAAGAGGTACAGGTAAGCTGGTTTGGGGGGGACATAAACTAAGTGAGCTGTGGAAGTAGTGAGAGGAGTTTACTTTGGGGTAGGCAAATTGGGGTGGTCTGCTAGGTTTGTAGAAGAAACCTAACGGAAGAGCACAAATCTCAGAGTAAGAGGAGGGAGTGCTTGGCAGTGTTCTCAAGAGATCGCCTACGAGATGCTGGTTATTAAAATTCATAACAATACAGTCCCCTCCTATAACTTTTGGCCCAGCTCCTACCCAATTTACCCTCCTAGCCATAATGAGGTGTTTGTACAAATTAAATCTTTCCCCTGAATATTTAAAGAGCCAGTGAAGGGCTTTATGGATTAGCTGTTCTGTAGTTTCCGACTGATCCAGTTTTAATTCTGGAGTATTAGCTAGCACTATGACAAAGGGACAAGCTGCCGGTGGGAGGTCCAGTCTCACTCCTGACTTGGGTGTCAGATTCGCTTGTTGCATAGTATGCCCTCTTTGGTAGTCACCTGTGTCTCCCTCGCCTGGGCGACCACTGCTTGTATTTGGGACATTCGGAACAGTAACAACATCCCATCCCTGCCACTTCCGAATGGTCATGCGCTAGGGGGCGACACGTATATAGAGGCTGGAAGATCTGTGAGGAGCACCTCTGTTCCGCCCCAGTTGGAGGAAGACAGGTTTTCTTAATAGGATAATTACTATTCAAGACAGTACCAGTGGTTAAATTTGGTAGACTTAATGTAGGTAGTGGCTCCAAGGTTAAGTCAGTGGCGGCAGCAGAATGGGTAATACAGGACAGTGATGGATTAGGATGTTCTGAGATAAGGTTTTGGCCCGGACCCACCTTCCCCCTCCCCCCTCCCCTGGGAGAAGTGACAGACTGATAGTTAACAGAGTCACAGATTCCTCAATTTTAGTCAGTCTAGTTAGAAGTGGTTGAAGGAGAAGGGTAAGAGAGTGTTCCAGTTTCTGGCATAGTTCATCTGCCAACTGCGGGGGAACCGTCCGAGCAGATGATAAAAGGGGTTCTGTAACTTGGTCAGTAGTTTTCTGGGGTCTCGCAGTCTTTGCTGCAGTAATTTTCTTCGCCCTCCCCCTTCTCTTTTTACCTGGGGGTTCTGTCGCTGGGCTGTCCTCAAGTTCAGGGTCTTGGACAATATCAGGTGAGGAAATAGTACCAGCGAGTACTGCAGGGATTGAGGCGATTAACGGGGAGCCTTGTACAATTAAGTCTGGGCCGGATCTTACCTCCTCAAGAGAGAGACGCTGCTCCGTGATCTCAATCTCTTTAGAGAGCACATCCACCTCTCTTAATAGAAAAGAGTCAAGTGTGTTAACGATTTCACCCCCTACTTCGGTTGACTTCGCCTTCCTTTTTACCATCTTATTAGCGATGTGGTGTGCGGGGTGGTCTGTTGCCAGGCGTTAGGGGGTTGGCCCAGCCCAGCCTCTTCCGGGTGATGACAGGCCCGGGCTTCGTCCGGGCGAGTCCCCGCGCGCGTCTCACGCCGCGAGGCGGTGGCGCGGTTAAATGCGCGAGATGTGGAGCAATGGGTGATGGGAATTGTGGTTCCCCAGCAGTGCGGCAGAGATCCCAGCACGTCTTCCCCTCCTCAGGTTGCAGGCACAGGTCAGTTGCAGGCGGCTATATACATACAAGGTATGTGGGGCAAACATGAAGTTAAATTGTTTTTTAACACAAAGGAAATACGTTTTTCCAATACAGGCTTTTATTAATGGCCTTTTAACAAGATATAGCGATACACAGTGTAGTTTTTTATAAATAAGCCTTATTCACATGTGCATGTAATTTTGGTCTCCCTCTCTGTTGACGGCTTTTATACTTGGGTGTTTACTACTGACATTGTATTTACCGTGACCGGTCGCTCTACGAGTTTTTAAATAAAACATAGATAGTTCCTTCTTTCTGCTTACAGCGTTTCTTATTTTGATTTATTCAAACTACTCCCGCCACTACCATGGACGGTATACTGTTACACTGAACAGCTTGATTTGCAGTCTCGTCTATTACAACGAGCGCTACTGTTTCAAGTATAAAAAAGTTATGAGGGGCTTTTAAGAATAATATTGTGCTTTTCCCAACACGGGCTTTAGATAACAGTCTCTCATTATGATGGAATAATACACTATATACTTTTCAAAAGCCTTATCCACATTTGCTATGTCCTTTGCAGATGTGTATATGAGGAGACTGTTGGATATACATCATGAAGCATTGTCTTTTAGTGATTAGTTACTATCCTATCTTAAAATTCGATTTACTAAAAATGCTTCCAAGTAGGCAACGTTCTAAAAAGATTTCTTATGATTGGTGAGGTCGGACTTCCCTCTTTAATACTTATAACGCAGATCCTATCGGGATTTCTAATGATTCACGTCTGTGCGCTAAAATTTATATTTTTTATATATCGCAGTGCTACTCTTGTACTCAAGAGACGACGTTTGAAGTTGGGACTCCCCAATACAACAAGGGGATTCTGGACCATATCTGTGTTTAAACAGTCTAAGTTTGAGGTACCTACAACTACCTTTGATTCAGATTGCATGCTCCTCCTCTAATCTATTGGTGTCTGGTGGCTTTAACTTCTGTTATTCCGTCCTAGGGACAATTACAATGGGATATGTTGAGTACTCCGAAAATTCTTTCAATACTTGTTCTTTTATTTAAGGACTATATTATTCTTTCTTTGGTTCTTCCCCCTTTCTCTCTACGCATTTGGGTATTTGCGTCTATATCTTGTAACATGGTCAAGGTTTGACTATGTCTCTATCAAGCACTTTTCTCTTGGTTTTAACCTCTATGAATCAGTTTCACTGTTCTAGTTGTTTGTAACAACACCTGCATGAAGCGGTTGACACTAGGAAAATTATCCACTTTCCAAAACCTGCGCAATTTTTAGTGTTGTACTGCATATTTCTACCAACAGCCTTGAAAAAGTCGTCTACACAACGAAACACGTGTCGGCTGTCTGCATCCACGCTACAACTACGTGTCAACAATATCAAGAGCTTATACAATTATATATTTGCATTTGAACTGTATCATCTTGTCCATCTTGTTTTCCTTGGTGTTGTATTTGTAATTAAATCTAACTGACGACAGGGTCAATTTGAAAACTACTTTAATGCTGTGCTCTGTATTGTAATTTTTTGATTTTACAAGTATATGGAAAATCCTTTTTCCTATACAGGGCAACACTGGTTGGGTGGCACAGTGTTTACATTGAGCACGCCTATACATTTAAGAATCAAACGAATTGCAAACGTAACTGAGGTGCTGACCATTTCCTTATTACCACTGCCACTTGGTTCGAGTGTGACACTCAATGAAATGATACTAGCTGTGGTGGCTTGCGTTATTGAGATGTGGATGAAGGTTTAAAGCCAACTGTAACAGTTGTCTGTTACTGGTCTGTGTGATGCACGGTAGTTGCTTTCTTGATATTTTTAAGTGGATTTCAAACATAAGGACACTGAGATAATGGTGCTTGGAAAATTACAAATAAGAGATAGATGTGGACAGGTTAGACACCAAGACAACGTGACAGGGACACAGGTAAACTTATAGAGGCAATTATAGAACCAGGTCAGAAAATGAAATACTCCAATGAACGGCTCCATTTTCGGAATCGCAGTGGTCTCCGGCAGGCCAATAATTCTAAGGTTTTTGCGCCTAGACCGCGCCTCCAAGTCTTCGTTCTTCGCTTTTATCACCGCTAAAATCTTTTCCATGTCAGAGACCTGTGACCTGGATTCTGCCTGGAAGTCTTGAGTATCTGAGAGTATCTGTTCTCTAATGTATCTAGACGCGTCTCATGGGAATCCACTCTCTTCTTGACCCTTTCGAGATTAGTTGTGAGGGCGTCTATTTTGTTTTCGATTGTCTTGATGCTAGAGCGGACGTCTAGCATTATGGTGCGAAGATCTTCCTCCTGATTCTCCCCCATGTCTTTAGCACCATGAGCCGCGTCCAGGTCGGAGCCAGCCTCGGTGGTGCGAGTATGGCGTTTATTTTCAAAGGGGAGCTTGGTTTGTTTGGGGTCTGTCTTCCCCATCGCTCCTAGCGCGCACCTTAATCTCAGTCCTGCTGCCCCCACGAGTATGCCTCACACTCGCTGGAATATTGTGGTGAGCACTTGTTTAGGATGGGCACGTGGGGCCCCGGTGGGCAGCAGCGCACAGATGAGGCCGTATGCACAGTAGGTCGCAGACCTTCGTGAAGCAGAAAGCCAGTAGCGTATGTCTCCCACTCGCTGGGATGTTGTGGTGAGCACTTGTTTGGGATGGGCACATGGGGCCCTGGTGGGCAGCAGCGCACAGATGAGGCCGGATACACAATAGGACGCAGACTTTCGTGAAGCAGAGCACCTGGAGCGTATGTCACCCACTCGCTGGGATGTTGTGGTGAGCACTTGTTTGGGATGGGCACGTTAGGCCCCGGTGGGCAGCAGCGCACAGATGAGGCCGTAAGCACAGTAGGTCGCAGACTTTCGTGAAGCCGAGCGCCGGGAGCACACGTCTCCCACTCGCTGGGATGTTGTGGTGAGCACTCGTTTGGGATGGGCACGTGGGGACCCGGTGGGCAGCAGCGCACAGATGAGACCGTATGCACAGTAGGACGCAGACCTTCTTGAAGCCGAGCGCCGGGAGCGGCCTCCTCCGGGACTCTGCGCGCACTTGGGTGGGGGGGGAAGGGGGCAATACCCCAGAACAAGCAAAGCGGGCGAGGGGGGGGGGTCCCACACCTCCACACACGAGGCACTATGCTTCCCGTGCACGGCGGGCGCCGGTACTCGATCCCTACCCCCAAGCTATCCCGGAGAGGCCCCCACTATGGTAGTATCCCAGAGAAGGGGGAGGCGAAGCAGGCACAGGCAGAGCGCCACTCGCAGGTGGCCGCCGCCTGCCCGGTCCCACCGCCGCAGGCCAGAAGGGCAAAGTACAGAGAGGCCGGACAGGCAGCCGTGCACACAGGCCCCCGCTCGGCCCGACCAGCCGCGCACTCACCTCTCCCGGCCAAACCAATGCCCCAAGGCCGGTATCTCCCACGGCCGCATACCGCTCACTCATTCCAGCTTCCGAAGCCGCCACCAGATGTACGCCGGCGCCACTGAAGCCGCAGCCTGCAGGATTAATCCGGGACGTCACAGGCCGGATCAGCCGTCTCCACTGGCGCTCAGCACCAGTCACGCAGATGCGGTAGCGAAATGCCACCGGCAGTCCCTGCTGCCACAGTCAGCTCGATCTTCAGCAAATTTAATGTTGGAGCTCCGTCCGGGCGCCGGGACAGTGCAGGCGACGGGGAAGCTCCACCCGCCTACGCAAGGACTCAGCAAGATGGCAGCAGTCGCTTAGACGTTGGGGTCGCAACAAGGTAGGCGCCAAAGCTCCGGCAATATGCAGGCGTCGTCCACTCAATGCCCCTCATGTAGGTCGGATAGGGGTAAAGTGCCGTCTCTCTCGTTTGCAGAACATCGATTCCTCGTTGTAGCGGTGATATTGTAGGATATTTAGACCTGGCCTGCAGAGCCCCTTCAAAAGGCGGCCATCCTGCAGCTCGGCAAGCCACGCCCAATGAAATACCAAGGCAGAGAATCAAAGAATCACAAACAGTAACATTTATTTGTATTGGTTGTATGGAAAGGCACAAATCCAATCTCTGTCTCTCAAGAGAGAGAGACAGAGAGTGAGAGGTTCTCGCAAGACCTCTAACAGTTCCCCCACAGTCGACCGTGCTGGGATAACCGAAGACTTAGCTTTACTTGGCTTAAGTCTAAGGTTGTAAGACATGCTCTGTGCAGCCCCTGATCGCTCCAATAGAGACTGCAGCAGGGTAAAATCCCTGCTCAGCAACCAAATCACCTACACTTACTAGACAGAGAGATGGTCTGGGGAATTACCTCCTTACTCGTTGGTAAAACTACAAATCACTAACCTATGTCTTCCCCCAGAACTCAACTGTGTGAAGAGGTCAAGAAATTAGTAAATCTTTGCTAAACAAAACCACCATATTGTAAGAGGAGATAAAATAACATATGGAAATTGTTGTGGGCTCCCGGGTTTCTGCGATAACGGTTAGTGTGCCCTCTGGTTGTACGACTACCCCGCCCCCCAACACTGGAAATGTTGGGCAGTTTAGGCCCGCTCACTGGACATCAAGGTTTGAACACTGAGTGTTGCCAGCATACCTTCGTATTGCGTTTAATGGAAGGTGAAAACCAGCCCCTTGACTGTATTTTTCCCACCTCTGCGGTCTGCAGTATGGGTCAGGTGATAAAACATCCTCATCATTCTAATGTAAAGTTGAGACTGCTATGCTGGAACATTGCTGGGTTGGCGTCAAGCTATTGATTGAGGGCTGGTGTGCTATGTGCTCTTATTAATAGATAGGATATTGTACTCCTGCAGGAAACTCGGAGCTGGATGAAGTGTTTATTGATGTATATGCATGTTTCAATCTTACAGCTTTCCCAATCCTCCTCAGGTCGGGCTAAGTGGGGTTTGACAATTTGGCTCAACGTTAATAATTGCTGCAAATAATGAGGATACAGTCCGAGGGAGAAAATATGGAGGCCTTTCACTTGCGATGGGGTTCCACTTTCAGTATAGTTCTGGTTAATATCTACAATAATGATTTTTCTGCTAGGGACAATCAGAATTTCCACAGGCTATTTGCACTTGTGGAAAAATTAGCAGATAGGAATGCTTACCTTGGTGCACTATTTAATTTAATAATAGCTTGTGATTTTAATGCAAAATTGGGTACCATGCCTACCTTAGGATCCTCGACTTTCTCCCCGGATCTATTGGAGTTTAATTGGGAAGATAATATGGACACCAGGGGATGTACGCTACACACTTACTTGGTATCTTATAATCTAGAGAGAGCTGCCACTAATCCTGTGGCATCTACTATTCCGACATACATGGGAAGGGGGCCAGTCTCTGTAATCGATTACATCTTTAATCTCTAGAAGTATGCATTCTCTAGTTTCGGAAGGGGAAGTTTTACCAACTATATACAGCAATCATAACCCGCTAACGCTCTCCATCAAAGTTCCTGAAAATAGGCCCAAGTGTAATATCAGGTCTAAGCAGCCAATAACTACAAAAGATGCTGTGCGAAGATTAGTCTGGCATTCTGTAAATATGAAATCCTTAATGTGTAAAATTACAGAAGGGTGTGTGGTGGACTTGGACCCAATGTAACATTAAGAAGCTTTGCTGAATTAACTTCTTCTATATGACATATGCTCATAAAGCCCATAGATAATAGAATGAGACACAAGAAATCCTGGTTCGATAAGGTTTGCAGAGTTGCAAATAATAGACTACGGAGGGAATTGCAGTGGTCTCCTAGGGTTCAGGAAGCTATTAGTGTGTGTAGGAAGGATTACTCCTTGTCATTAAAGAAAAGGCTGATGTGAAGGATGTAAAATGGGAAACCTTGGTATCTGCTTGTCAGGCCAAAGACCCTCAAGCTTTCTGGAAGGCAGTATGTGTTGGCCTTGCTCTTGGTTTGTTGCCTGATAAAGTGCGCACTCACATTGGCCCTGATCGGTGAATAGACCATTTTAGTGGAATTTACTGCTCTTACACCCTAGCCTAGATTGCGGAATGGTCGATTCTGTGTTACCTTTGAATATTCAATTCTCGCCAGATGAGGTCTTCAAGGCCATTCTCAATAGTCCTAAAAAGGCTCATGGGCCTGATGGGATTCCTATGGACATCTTTAAACAGAACCCCGCATTCTGGTCACCCCTGCTCACTAATGTTATAAACTCTGCCTGTAAGGTCCCAGCTTCCTGGTGCAAGTCTATAACTGTACCAGTTTTTAAAAAGGACATGCACATGACTCCAAATGCTATTGCCCAATTTCATTACTTGACTCTGTTACCAAGATAATTGGGAGAATCTTACAGGAACGTTTTCTTCTTTGGTCTACAGAAACTAATATTCTCTGTCCGGTTCAGTATGGCTTTAGAAAGGGCCTTGGCACGATAGAGCAATGTTTAAACCTTCACCTCCTTGTGTCCAAATAGACGTTCGTCAAGAGTAGCTCGGTCCAGTCGGCATACATGGACTTAACCAGTGCTTTTGATTGTATGAGTAGGTCCAAGCTCAGGGATATTTGAATCTCCCTGGGACTTGAAGTGGACTTGGTGGCTTTTTTGCGACATCTTCATTTGGGATGTATCCGCATGAGTTAGGTATGGTAATGGTACAGAATGTTCATCTTCCTTCCCAGTGAATCAGAGTTCGACAGTGATATGTGCTGGCACCTATTTTATTTTTGTTGTATATAAATTACCTTGAAACTGAGTTAGTGAATGTGGGGGTGGATGTTCCGCTAGTTAATAAAAAGCGTATACCAGCACTCCTATACGCAGATGACGCAGTATTACTTGCAAGGATGGCCAATGGTCTAAAGATACTAATTTCCACTTTTGTTGCTTTTATGAAAAAGTTAGATCTGGAAACCAATTTTTCAAAAATTTTTGTTATTGTTTGTGGCCCAAAAAACACAAAAACACGCTGTATGAGTATCTGGGGAAGGGCAATTGAGAAAGTGAGCCAATTTCCGTACCTTGGGCTAATGTTTGATAGTGCTTGCACCTGGGCTCCTTGTGTTGGGAACAGGAAAAATCATTTCTTGCAAGCGGTTTGCTCATTCTCTCTCTCGTCTCATTGATAGGGAAAAAGCCCAATGCTCCCATATTAGAGATTTATAGGAGGAATTGTCTCCCCTTTATGACCTATGGCTCGGGGATATGGGGCTAGGGATATGGACACTATTCAAACTGAAGAAAATAGAGTTTGCCGGTGTGTATTGGGGGTGCCCTTTTCCACACCTCATTTTGTTGTTCACCAGGAACTGGGCTTGGAGTATGTGGAAGATCTCATTAAACCTGCCCCCCTGTTGCTGTGGTGTTTGATCAGGCAGAACGGGGAGGCTGGCCTAAACCGCGCAATCATTTCTGATTGTCTCTCCTCCTCATATGGCCCTAGAATCCCCTGGCTTAGATATACTAGGGAGACAACTTGTGCTCTAGGCTGTCCACGGATTTTCGAGAAACCAGCAGTTATCTTCAAGAAGGACAAAGGGTGGATTAGGGAATGCTTCTTGTCCCAGAGAAGGGCATTGAGGGAGGGTAGGGAACTAATGAAACCCATTGTTAGAGAATGCTGTCTCCTGCAAACTACGCAGGGGATGGCTCCCTATTTGCACCTGGTCTCGGGTACTTGGGAATGGATGTTGCTGACCCGATTTAGGCTAGATTCTATTAGGCGGCTACTTTGCTTTCCCCAAGGACAGATTGCTTCCTCTGATATATGTATAAACCCATGTGATGAGACATCATCCCAGACCTTGCTGCATCTTGTCTTATTTTGCAAATACTAAAAGGTATTTAGTTCCTCTTCTCCGGAAATGTAAGTTTAGTAAGTGTAGAGTGGCACTGATTTTCTTGCATCAACTATACTGTCCCATTGTTTGCCACGCAGTAGGCTCTTTTTAAAAATGTGCATTGCTATTGCGTCATTCTATAATGTTTTAATGATGTGGTTTTATAGCTTTTTTTTAGCTTCATGTTTCCTGTTGCTATCATGTGTCCGTGTGTTTTATATCACTTATTTGTATTTGTTGTTAACTATTTATGAACTTTCATTCGTTTTATGATGTATCTTTTTTTTACGAGATCAAATAAAGATTTTGATGATGATGATGAACATAAGGAAACTATGTTTGTTCCTCCTAACCAGTGCAACCAAAGTCATCCCCCCCATCAAACCACATTCCTGCGACCACCTCACATGGGATCTCTGACACTGTCCAACATTGACACCTTTGTTTGGTACCTGCATTCTCCTAATGCTTGTCGACAATGAATCCTGGTCCTCTATGTAGAGTACCAGTATGCAATGCAGTGCTGAATAATCTACTCAGACTTGCTATGGTACAAATTGACATCTTTATATTCTTTCCATATCTTTCAAAGTTGAAGTCCATTGTTGCTGGCTTCAGTCCAGAACTTTCCTTTACACAACAATTTCTCAAACACCGCCAGTTCCAAAGAGAACTTGTACCAACCCCCTTTCACCGCTGCCCACTGTACTCCACGCGTCCCCATCCAGAGGTGTCAAAGCCCTCACCGCTGCACTAAAAATGTATATAATTTACAATTACTTAATAATGTGTACCCATCAGCACTTCCAAGACACACTATTATTCCAAAGTGCGTCACCATATATAATTTTGAACAACGACATTGCAGACAAGCGGCGTTGACAACTCCCAGCCCACTGTACGAAAAATGTTTAATAAATTTAACAGCATACAACTGACGTGCTAGAGGACAGCTCGGTTGTAGGAAGCTGTGTTTGTTTTACCTGTGTGTGTGCCCTCGAGTGCTTTTGGAAAATTGTTTTTAGAGTATGTGACCTGATTTTGAAATTTTACTATGCTATAATTTGTTTTTAAAATTTGCGCAATTGCACTAAAACTCGCTGCTCACTTACCGATACCCGAATTTGGGACCAGATTCTGCCAGTCCCTCCCCGGTCCACCACCAGCCATTAGCGGGCTGTTTGCGTGGAGGGATTTGTGAGTGGCGGATACCCACTTCCGGTGTGCCGTGCTCCTCCGCCATTTTGGGTGAGGAGACGGTCTAGTCTTCTAAAAACTTGGCACCAGCCCCAGTGAAAAGGGGCCGATGGCGCGGAAGCGCAGTTGATTCATGATCACAGCATACAACTGACGTGCTAGAGGACAGCTCGGTTGTAGGAAGCTGTGTTTGTTTTACCTGTGTGTGTGCCCTCGAGTGCTTTTGGAAAATTGTTTTTAGAGTATGTGACCTGATTTTGAAATTTTACTATGCTATAATTTGTTTTTAAAATTTGCGCAATTGCACTAAAACTCGCTGCTCACTTACCGATACCCGAATTTGGGACCAGATTCCGCCAGTCCCACCCCGGTCCACCACCAGCGGGCTGTTTGCGTGGAGGGAGTTGTGAGTGGCGGATACCCACTCACAAGTCTTCTAAAAACTTGGCACCAGCCCCAGTGAAAAGGGGCCGATGGCGCGGAAGCGCAGCGGACGCGCGCCAAGGGCGCGCCGAAGGCAAGCCCATCTGTGCCCGTCCGCGCCAGTTCGTCGCCAGACGCCAGACAAGCTACCCCTTTCACTAGAGATAGGCTAACCTACGCCCGGAACGATCTCTTAAAAATTGGGAATTGGGTGAGCAGCTGCAGACAGTCCTGTGGGGACGTTATTGAGGGCCCTTTTTGTTGTCTACAGTGTGGCTTCCATGCTGCACCAACCCCGTCTCCACGCTGCCACCTCTCCCGGTCCAGGAAGCATATTAGCATTTTTAATCTCAATTGTCGCTCCTTAGCCAAACACTACACGGATGTCCATGACCTATTAGAGGACGCCTCTCCGGACGTCCTCTTCCTTACCGAGACGTGGCTCTCTGATGCCATGATAGCCGAGCCAGGCCTAGCGCTCCCTGTAGGCTATTGTATTCTCACTCTTAACAGGGCGTCTAGAGGCGGGGGCATAGCGGTTATTTTCAAATCCTGCTCCTCCTGTACTTTCGTAAAACAGGTTGTAACCGGATGCGAATGTGCACACTTTAAGATTACACTGAGCCCTAACTATACGATGTCAGGGCTCCTAGTATACCGGCCCCCTGGGCCATCCACAGACTTTAGGGAAGCCCTCGCGGAGACGGTCAGCACGTTGGCGGTCAACACCGCTAACTTTACCGTCATGGGGGATCTGAACCTTCATCTGGACAATCATGATCACACTGACGTGGCTAATTTTGCAGCTGACCTTGCGGCATGCCAGCTAGTGCAACTGGTTCCGGGTCCGACACATATTGCCGGCCACCTGCTAGACCCAGTTTTCACGAACATACCCTCGCTTACAGTGCACGCGCCCATCCCCCTGGGATGGACAGACCACTATCTGGTCCCTATGTCACTCCAGGGTACAATCCCTGCACAGAGTGAGGATCGGACGACCTCCCTCAAACGCCCATGGCACAAATTGAACTGGGATCATTTTGGCGCCTGCCTCTCGGTTGCTTGTCCGAGTTTGCCGGACGACCCCAATGAGGCATACAGGGTGTTCTCCGACTGGATCAGCCAGCCATTAGACAGCCTAATCCCTGAGAAATGGTCTATTAACCGCAAACTAGACTATGGTATAATGGCGAACTGGCCGATATGCGCAAGGGCTGTAAAAGGCTGGAGCGTATATGGAGAAGGGACTTCAATCCCGCTGCAAAGGATATCTACCGGGCGGCGATTAAGAGTTACCATAGGCCATTCAATTGGCACAAGCGGCATTTTACGCCAATCAAATCCGCGAGAGTGACAACCCAGCGAAGAGCGTTTTCTCAATACTCTCTAGTCTTCAATCCCAGCAGACCGCCGCTGGGCCGATAACATCAACAGGTCCTTTCCGACTGCACATAGTAACGTGCAGGTGGCACGGTGTTGTCAAAAGGCTAATACCTTAGATGCCTTTCCGCCAATCCCTGCCGACCAGCTGCTAGCATTGTGCTGCAAAATTAAATCAGGATCCCCTGCAGATCCGCTCAAACCAGACCAATTTAGGAAAGTACTTCCTGCAATCATATCCTCTTTGGGCCAGGTGATAAACGGGTCCCTTGCCATGGCAACCGTGCCCAGGGCATGGAAACAGGCCAAGGTGATACCCCTGCTCAAAAAACCTTCTCTTGACCCGGCTAAACCGGGGAACTACCGCCCTATTTCCTTGCTCCCTTGGGCGGCAAAGATCACGGAGGCATATGTCAACTCCCTCCTGTCGGACTTTCTGACCATGAACCTGACCCCTGCCAGAATGGCTTTCGACCAGGTCACAGCACGGAGTCCGCTCTCCTGGCTGTGACAGAACATCTCTGGTCAGCACTGGACGCTGGTCGAACGTCGGCACTGATTCTATTGGATCTAAGTGCCGCGTTTGACACAGTGTCCCATGCCATACTGCTGTGACGCCTGGAGGAGGCGGGAATTATTAGTCCGGCCCTGGAGTGGCTTGCCTCATTCCTTCATGAGAGGTCGTTCGTGGTAACAGTCCCCCTGTATGCCTCAGGCGAACACCCCATCAAACAAGGGGTGCCACAGGGTTCCTCCCTCAGCCCCCTGTTATTTAATCTTTACGTCCAACACCTGGCTGCAGTAGCCAAAAGCAGTGGACTGACCATGGTCTCCTACGCCGACGATACACAGTTGGTGGTGGCGCTCTCAAACGACGCCGAGCGGGACGCCCTTAAGTTTCAGGGCGACCTAGCGGCAGTCGCCGAGTAGATGACCACCAACTGTCTCCAGCTGAATGCCAGCAAGTCGGAGGTATTGCTGGTGAGGAAGGACCATGGTCAGTGGAGTGAACTCTGGTGGCCCGCTAGCCTTGGTAGTGCCCCCCCAGCAGCTTGTGAAAAATCTGGGGGTGTGGCTGGACGCGTCCCTCAACTTCCGAGTTCAAACCAAAAGGTGGCAGGGACCTGCTTCGGACTACTACGGGGGCTTAGACCCCTACTGGGTTTCTTTGATGCACCCACACGACAGGTCATCATTCAGGCGTCTGTAATGTCAAGACTGGACTATGCCTGCTCTCTGTATCTGAGGTCCAATAAGGCTGAAATTCTGAGGCTACAAAGGGCACAGAACGCGGCAGCAAGAACCCTTCTGGGTTTGCGCAGGTCTTGCCCGGTGTCTGACGCCATTCGTCGTCTTTGCTCGTTGCCCGTGGCCAGGCGAATTGAATTCAAGGCTCTATGCATCTCTTTCAAAGCCTTGAAATTGACTACCCCCATTATCCTGGTCAACCTCCTCTCGCCATATGTTCCTTCACGACATCTCCACTCACAGGGTCAACACCTGGTGGTGGTCCCCCAGACACGGAGAGTCCGTGCTGGAGGCCGCTCCTTTCGTAGTAGAGCGGCCCTCCTCTGGAACGCACTTCCTGCTCACATCCGGGGCCTTAACAACTACCTAAAATTCAGGAAGGCCATTAAAACTCATCTTTTCCCTGCACCGTAGTCCTATTATCTGTCCCACCCGCACGTGTCAGTTGCTCTGCTGTCAGCGCCGGGATGCCCCTTTGCTGGGGCAGCTGTTGCGCTTTACAAGTCGTGGTAACATAACATAACATAACATAAATAAATAGATTAGAGGGATGGTTGGGAAACAACAGTATTCAAGTAACAAAGGGAGATGGAAAATTAGATGTTAATCACCTGGTCCACCGTGCCTACATGCGTGCCCTGTCGTGCCATTTAATGCCGCTAGTGAGGTAAACAAAAGGAAAGTACAGCTTATACAAAAGCTGTAGGTTGTCCTTGTGTTTCATGTCGCATATTATGCATGTCTGAGTCAGCGACAATAATGCGTGGGTGATTCATGATGCAAAATGTAAGGAGCATGGAATGACCTGTTTTGATGTTCGATTGGTGCTCCTGCGGGGCACGCTTTCTAGAACACATTGCAGATCTCCCCTACAGTCAAGGCGTTGTTCAAGGTTAGAGCATGTGCTCACTGCTGAACTGGCACCGTGGGAGCCACTCATGCCCAGGTTTTTGTGTCCAGAAGTAATCAGTGGAATTTGACGTCACTTCCTGCCCCTCACTCTAGGGGTTCCAACCTGCCCAGGAGGCTGATTCTGCGTGCCTCATTGCTCTTGTGTGGAGCATTTCTTATCACAATGTTTCTTGCTCAATAAATAAATCATCTTGCAGCTTGCCTCATCCTCGGCCCAAAACGCACAGACCGTCTATCTCCTGCCAGCTGAGGCTTCACCGCCTCCCGGGTTAAGTTCAGAGCACTCTGTGTACTCCAAATCCGGACACCCCACTGGAGCGATGTTCAAATGAGGAACACTTTTGTGTAGAAGTACATTACCAAGAACCCACTAGGAAGAATCCTACAAAACATAATTTCAGCCAGCAGTATATGGAGTGAAAAACGAAATTTATATAACGAATTCCTTTATGGAGAAAATGCAGATGACCAGTCAACCTTTGTGAAGGGCCTTCCACTGAGCAAGAACACGTATCGCCATGTTTTTAGTAACTTTTGATATGAGCTAGAAACAACACTTGTGTTCGTTAAAATCTGCACATTATGCAGCAGATTATGGATTAAGTGGCAAATCCATAATTATATGGAAAATGTTGTGGCCACAGAACAACATAATTTCAGTAGACTTGCCCTTACCCTTTAAATCATTTTGTCTCGGCAACCAAAAATGTTTGCACGTGACCTAGTTAAACAAAGACCTCAGTTCAACTGGTAACTGATGGTGCCCCTGGTGTTAAAACTAGTACATTTCAGGAAGACAGATGTGGGGTACAAGCTGATCAGAGAGCATTGAGTGGTGGTCCCACCTGTCATGGGGCATAACATTGTCAAAGTGCTCAGTAGAACCAAACAAGTGTATACCAGTGCTTAATTTTAGCCACTGGTTGCTGGTGGTATGCACCAGCATTTGTTTAGGAGGATTGGGACTTATTTTTTTAATATCAGACTCTGACCCAGTACAAGACAGAATAAGCCAGAAAAAAGAAACGAAAGGAAGAAGTCAAGGTAGGAAAATAGAGAGAAAGGGAGAACGCAGAGATTAAAAAGAACATTCAAGCTTGAGATAAAGAGACAGGGTGGTGGAAGAAAGAGGCATGAGGTGGAATCAAGATAAGGCAGCCTTGGGATATGTCACTTTGGGTCTTGGCACTGTCATTTATTTATTATTATTATTACTACAAATTAAGCACTACAGGTACAAAGATATACTGTGATTAGAATCTGTTTGTCATTAAAGATTTTCTTGATATTAGTAGATTTTGGTGGGAAAAACCACTTAGCAACAAGAAAATGCTTTACAAAAAAAACAGCATAGCTTGCTGCAGTAAATCGTAGACATGGTGCGTCATATTGTCACACCAGTAACACCAAACAGTCTAAAACTTGAAATGTGCATCCGCCCTAATGTCCCAAAGAGTTCACTTGGCATCAAGTAAAGCTGAGAGCTGGAAATTCTGAGACAAGAGGCTGTCTAACTCCATGGTAATGGTACCGCCTCCAACTTACAGGAATGAGACCGATTCAAAGAACATTCTGTGGAGTGCTTCATTTGTGCCGGTGTTTATTTGTAAACACTGAAGTATACAAAACACTGGCACGTGTTTATGAGTATCCACCACATGGTGGCACTTTGTGTGTTTTTAAGAAAAGGTAATTAGTGGAGCATTTAACTATTTAATATATCTTTAAAAAATGATAAAACTCACACTTCTGCACAATCTGCAGTTTAAAGTTATGTGGGTTGTGCCAGCTGCAGTGGATCCGTGCGAAATACCTTAACATTTTTGACGAATTAAGCACTGAATTGGTGTGCTTAATAATTTTTAATTTTTTTTTTTAGTCCTCATTTATCCAAATTATGCTTTAGATTCAAAGAAGCAGTGCATAAACCAATCCAAAAACGAGGTGTTAGTAATCCCCGGTCACTCCGCAGGGGAGAGAGAGATAAATGTTATCCCCGGGTCGACAATTTAACCTCTTGGTTGGAGAATGACACCTAATCTTTTTTCTTTTATACAGGTGCTTTTTAAAATAGAAGTGGCCCTGCCACTAAAGCAGCCTGTATAGCATACTCTTAATCATTGGACCATAGAACACAAACAGACAGAAGTATATCTTAAATACCCGAGAAATTTGATTCAAGAAAATGAAAAGAGAAAAGGAAAAGAACCTCTAATCTGAAACCAAGAAGAGAGAAGAGAACAGGGTGTGAGGTTTATAAAAATGATACTTAGTGAGAGGCGTTAGAGGTAAAAGTCTTAACCCAATCATCCCAGATTTCCCAATATTTGGTTTTCTTGGCCTGTTTGCCTGAGCGGTCAAGTAGGGAGACCCTCAGAATGGAGTAAATCCATTCCTCCTCCGTAGGGGAACAGGGAAGAATCCACTTAACACATAATTCCCTCCGGGCAAGAAGGATCAGGGCAAAGAAAAGGGTTTTATGGTTTTTTGTTAAGGTTCAGTTGTCTGCATCCCCTGATAACACCCCAAAAATTACAGAGGGTATAGTTAACTTTAACCCTTGACCCATAATACCTGATATGATCTTACCCACTTTCTGCCAAAAGGACTGGATTGAGGGACACCGCCAAAACATATGAACCTCATTTGCGCTGTCTTCTCCGAATTTCGGGCATTTCTTGATCTCACGACTCCCCATTTTTTATATTTTCTGTGGTGTCCAGTATGCCTTATGGACTGTGAAAAGCTGGTTCTTTTTTAAAGGTGCAGACTTCACATGAGACCATAAAAGAGACATAGATAATTGCCCTAATTTTTCAAGACCTTCATCCGGCAGGTCCCTCTTCCAGATCTCTGTAAAAGGGTCTTGCGTATCTTCTCCACTTTGAATTAACAGCCAGTACCACTCTGCGACTTCTTTCCGCATTGTGTGGCGTGTGCAGATCTTTAACACCAAGTCCGCTTTCCCTTCTAACTCCTTTCCTAGAGATTTTACCCAACTTGACAATTGGTAATACTTGAATTTCGAGACCGAATTCTCGCAAATCGCAGAGAAGTGATGCCAAGAAATTAATTCAGAATCCACAATAAGCTGCCCCCACGTACGAATACCACAGGATCGAAGCGGAACGGCGAGGGCATCCACCAAACAAGCCGGGGTACCTGGAGAGTCCCAGATCGGTGCTGCGTAGCTATAGTAGGGAATTTTTAAGAGACGTCTCACCTGAGACCAGAGCTTAACTGCAGCAACAAGAATCTTCAGTCTCACCTTCTTAAAAAATTTGGGATGACCAAATTTTAAGAGGAAAAACCCTGCCTGGTGAGGAACACTAGCTGTAAGAGCCTTGAAAAGCGGGGAGAAAGTCGAGCTACCCATCAATAATTGCCAAAAGTCCTTTAAGTGGAAGGCACAGTAGTACAAGTATAAATCTGGGGTAGCGATGCCTCCATGAGCTTTCTTTCTTCTAAATTTCTTTAGGGCTATTCTTGGTCTTTTGTTTCCCCAAATAAAACTAGAAAAAGCCCCTTGTACTTTCTTGAACCAAATCTTCGGAAATTCTAGCGGAATAGTATTAAACAGAAAAGTAAATTTAGGGAGAATCGACATTTTTAGGAGATTCGATTTACCCAAAAAGAAAGTGGAAGAGCACCCCATGATTGTAGCTGTGATTTGACAGTCTTAGTTACTTTTTCAGAAATTGACCTGTGCTATCTTGTCAATGTTATGGACTATTTGAACGCCCAGATATCTGATTTCTCTCTTTGTGAGGTCACTCCTATAGTGGGTATTCCATTTCATTAACTCTGTTTTTGTTGGTTAATCAAATATCCGGACGCCCTCCCGAAACTCTCCAGCTGCTCCCAAATTGCAGGATGTGATTGCTCTAGGTCACCTGTAAGAATCATAAGATCATCGGCGTATAGCCCGATTTTCTTTTCCCAACCATTACACCTAAAAGGGATGATGTTCCGGCAAGCTCTTAATTTGCATGCTAAGGGTTCAATATACATATTGAAAAGGAGAGGGGAGATGGGGCAGCCCTGTCTAGTCCCCCTACCTATTTTTAGTGACCTTGTAAGATTACCATTAACAAGGACCTTGGCAGATGGGTTTTTGTAGATGGCTTTAACTGCTGTTAAAAAGGTTTCCCCTAGATTAAGACGCTGAATCATTTTATATAAGAAAGGCCAACTGACCCGATCGAATGCTTTTGCAGCGTCAAAAGTCATTACTGCTAGTGGGATCTCGTATGTTTGTGCCATGTCTATTGCCCCGATTAAATCATGCGTTAGTTCAAAAAGCTGCCTCCCTTTCATAAAACCTTTCTGATCTGGGTGTATCAATAGTCCTATTACCTTATCCAGGTGTTTAGTTATGATCTGAGTGTATGGTTTATGATCACTATTTAAGAGTGAAATAGGCCTGTAAGATGCACAGGATCTCGGGTTCTTGTTTGGTTTTAAAAGAATAGTTATGGTGGCTTCATCCTATGACGAGGGGAGGTCTTGACCAGATATGAAAGCAGAGTTGAATAATTGAAGGAGAAATGGAGCAAGCTCTTCCTTTAAAATAACATAAATCTCGTTTGGAATAGAATCAGGGCCGGCAGCGTTCCCCTTTTTTAGAGTGCTAATAGTTTGATCGACTTCCTCCAGAGTTATGGGGCGACTTAGATGGGTTTTTTCGGCAGTCTGGAGAGAAGGAAGATCTAAGTCTAAAAGGAATTCTCCATAAAATCTTCGCTTAATGTCGGATCCTCTGCATAAAGGCTTTGAAAAAATTGAACAAAGGCATCTTCGATCCCAGAGTCATCAGTAATAATATTAGGGGTGTTGGAACATCTAAGATCTTTTATCAAATTTCTAGACTGGTCAGCCTTTGTTTTCCACGCAAGGAGTTTGCCACACCCCTCCCCGTATTCGTGATGAGACAACCTACTGGCTTCCCATTTTTTTTGATTATTACTTCTAAGTGGTCCGCGAGCTTATGTTTCGCTGCCGTTAAATTTCGTAAGATATTCAGATTACCAGGAATTTTTTCTAACGCATCCTGATAGGTGTGTACTTCAGCTTCTAAAGCTCTGATTTCATCCTTCGCTCTCTTGGTTTGGGCGATAGAAAGAGTTGTTAAACTGCCTCTTAAGAATGCCTTATACGAGTCCCATACCACGTGAAGGGGTGCTGAGTTAAGATTAAATACAAAGAACTTTTTTTAATTTTTCAATTACTGTGGTTTCCAAGAGTAGCGAACAATTTAGGGTCCACCTACGAGGGGACGGTCTCTTCGCGATGGCAATTTCCAGGACCACAGCAGAATGGTCAGACAGATGTTCGGGGACATGGCTAACCTTAATGGTATTCTTACAGGTGGAGGCATCGACCAGAAAAAAATCGATCCTGGAACGATGACCGCACTTTTTATTATGAAAGGTGAAATTCCCCCCAGCTGTCCCTGCCTTATGTCCCGTCTCTCTCCAAATATCTAAGAGTCCCATATCTAACATCAGCTGTTTTAAGGCAGCTCTCATATTTTGTGTCGTTGCCACTGCTCTACTTGAGGTTGAATCTAGACTAGGGTCCAGAACCAAATTAAAATCGCCGCCAAATATAATAGGGTCATTTATGTTAATTAATTGAAGGAATAGAGTGTATAGTGAAGCCGGATCGTCTAAATTTGGTCCATAATAACCCACGAAGGTCAGCCATGAGCCGTTGATTTTGGCCCTGGCAATTGCCCACCTACCTAGAGGGTCAACAATGCAATCCCCAAGTATAGCTTGGATTGTTTTTTTAAACATAAGAGCAACCCCTTTTATTGTGCACGTTTGGGTTGTGCAGATGCAGTGTTCTACCCATTTTTGATTTTTTTAAATCGATATCCATTCCTCCTTAATCAAGTGTGACTCTTGGATGAAAAACACATCGCTGTCAGAGAGTCTTAGATAGTCTAAACTTTTCCTTCTTCTAGAGGGAACCCTGAGACCATTTACATTCCATGACAGAATTTTCAAGCTTTTTAATTTCCCTGTCCTACCTAAATCTGTCATGGGAGAGGTAAATGTAGAGAGAGAAAGACTTATAGATGCTGCGTACAATTAAAGGAGTGACAAGCTTATCTGGGCCGATTTGAAATATTTGGAATATTTGGTTGTTATTTATAAATGAGAACATTTTTTTTTCCCCACATGCTCCCCCACCCCGTGTAAGAACAAAAAATCTTTATATTTTGAGTTTTACTTTTGTTTGTGACCCACCCCACCCCTTCCTTCCTAACTCCCCACCCCGGGGAACCCTCCCTCAATACTAGAGGTATACTGAAGATACCTCTGCTTCGGGCTCTGTCTCTCTCTAGGCAGGAATTTTAAAGTTTCTCATTTGGATGTGCTTTTAATCTGAACGATCAGGGAATTAACTTCAGAGGGATCCTTAAAATTAAACATTTTATTGTTCCACATCACTTTTAGAGAGGCGGGGAATCGTAGGTTTGCTGTAGCACCCAAACCCCTTAATTCTTGGATAGATTTCCCCAATTCCCACTGTCTGTCCTGTGTGATGCGAGAGATGTCTGACCTGACGCAAAACGACCAGTCCCCTTTATTATACACTCCTGCTTTTAGGCCCCCGACAAGGATCTTTTTCTTTACTAAGTATGTTTTAAAGTTAACTAGGATCCTTCTCGGGTTTTTTTCCCCAGGTCTTTTAGAGTATGGGTCACGATGGACTCTCTGTATATCGTCCTCCAGGGCCTGTCTTTCTATGTCAGGGTAGAATTCTCTAAGAAGGCTAATAATGAAAGACCTTATGTCTCCTCCCTCAACCTCTTCTGGAACATTCAAGATCCTAATGTTATTCCTTCTAGCATTATTTTCTAAGCTTTTTAGTTTGTCCCTCATTTCTTTGTCACTGTCTTTTAGTCTCGGGATTTCGGATGAGTTTTTTTCTACTTGTTTTGAAAGGTCTTCCAAAGCTGTTTCCATAGCTCCGACTCTCTCCGTTATATCATTCATTTTTACTTCTAGCGTTTCGCAAACTGCTTGGATTTTCGTTTGGTTACTTTCTGAAACTGCAAATTTTTCTCTGATTTCAGTGAGTAGGGTAGCTAAAAGATCCTCTGTAGATGGTTGGGCCTCCGAATTGTGGTCTGTAACTGATACCCTTGGCTCATCCCTTAGCTCATTTCTCTGTTTGTTAAACTGATTCTGCGGAATCTCAGGTCTAGGGTGATGTGAAGGGCAAATGTTTTCAGTGTTATCATTTTCTACCTCAACCAAGGGCGCCAAGGGAGCAAATCTGTTTTCAAGAAGTACAGGATCCATGTCTATTCCCAATCCCCCAGTGTTTGTTATCCTGGGCAACTCAGAAAAAGTCAGTTGTATAGAGCCAATACTACTACTGTTGCTCAGGGACACCGTAGGGGTAAGTTTAGAGCTTGACTGGCTATCCTGAAAAACTTGAGTAGGCTGAGTGGATTGAGAAGGCAAAAAAGATTGAGCCTGAACCTTGAAGTAAGAGCGGAGTGATGGGGTAACTCGAATGTTGGCTGGTTTACTTTTGATTTGCTTTTTTTCCCCCTGATTGGGTGGGACTTCTCTACCAGCGCCTTTTTATTTTGTGGGGCTTCTGAGCTTTTTCGAGGGTTAATTTGACCCGTAGACGGGATTGTTTCACTGTTTTGAACTTCAGAGGGGGGCCGACTTTGGCCCAAGATGTCCCTGCTTCTAAGGGTATATCTATTTAACCTATTTGCACCAGTATATAACTCAGCGTGGTCCCCATTGGCTTGCTGTTCCTCACAAGCTGAGCCCCTCTGCAAGGTGTGCTTAATTTTCACTTAAATGTAGAAAAATGCCATGCTTAACCACTAATCACAGATCCAGATTCATGAAATAAAGATATGCAGATATTCACTGTCACTAGTGGTACTTACAAGTAAGAAATATAAACTGGATGGCTGCCTTTTCTGCAGTTTTAAGTTTAGGAAATGGCGGGGGGGATATGAGTTCTCTGGTTGGTGAAGGGAGTGTCCATTGCAAAAGTTGGAAACAGCATCAAAGTTGGACATTTGTGGCTATTCACAGGTCTTTCTACTGTGTCCTCCCACTCTAAAGAAAGCTAAAAAACAACTAAAAAATGAATTATAGTCAGTTTGCGTTCAGGTTACAAAAGTTCCCTAACCATCCCCATAGTTCCAGATGTTGCAGGAGGAGGGGTTTCTACCTGTGGACAAATATTTTCTATGTACAGAAAAAAACGGGGGGAAATTTTAGTTTTTTCGCCTGCCGGTAAACCACAGTAATGAAACTTAGAGATGGAGGAATATGCCTGGAAGTCTACAATTTTTGTAGATTTTCGAGGTTACTCTTGCGGTTTTCATGATCTAACAAATTACTCAATCTGTGAAAATCATAGGTGTAAATTGATGACCCATATTCATATCTATTTTCTAGACAATAGGCCCACATCTTGTTTTGTTTTGTTTTTATCCACCCCCACCCTGCGCAGAGTGGTTGCGAAGATTTTCAGCACTCAGGTTGAGTAGAAATTTGCAAACAATTTTTACGCAATCTACCACCACCCCCACTGGGTGGCGATCTAAGGCTTGACCTGAAGGAAGCGCCGGCCCAGCCTCTCTATGTTCCACATAGGGCTGGTGTGGTTCCATGTCAGCAGTCTTTAAGTTAGAAGCAGCATATCGCGGTAGTCCCTGCACAGCCACAAAATAACAAATGAGTTGGACCATCAAGTTTCTCTGAAACGTTTTGTTAACTTGGGGCACAGAAAAGTTTTGCATAAGCATGAAAATTGGTGGAAAGGTTAAGAGACATGGGCGGACACACAGCTGGAAAAGATGGGGCAGTTTGGAACCGGATTTTGAAAAGCATCGGATGTCTGACAATAAGTGTAGCAGGAATTACCTTTTTGAAAGGATGGAGTCC
Organism: Calotriton arnoldi; assembly: GCA_963921515.1. Lineage (NCBI taxonomy): Eukaryota > Metazoa > Chordata > Amphibia > Caudata > Salamandridae > Calotriton > Calotriton arnoldi. Next base: position 550,045 of record CAWUFW010001624.1, on the reverse strand, counting down.
TCTACATTGGCTGAGAGTTTTTTGGTTGGATTTTTGCAGTTTTGCAGGTAGGGTCATACTGCATAAAAAGTGTTGCCCACACTTTCTCTACAGAGCACAGTTTTGCATAACAGACAGGGCACACTTCTGACCTAGTGAAGCAAAGAGTGGATTTCGTGCTCACAAACTCATTGGTTGGTCGTTAGCACTACATGGAGTTTGTACCTGATGAATTAAAGCAATGGTACTTGCTAATGTCCAGAAGACCCTGGCAGGAAAACTGGAGTGATGGCGATAGAGGCCCTCCCCTTTGAATGCAGTACTTGCAGTCTCCACATGGCAGGACCACGCAGGTGACCGCCATTTTTAGGGCGGGGGGGGCACGAGACGCAGAGGTGATGAATGGCACCCGTTGGACTGCATGCGTGTTGGTGGCGGCTCGCCAGTCGTGCTCTAGTGCAGCGATTCTTAACCTTTTGACATCTGTTGTCCACCACTAACTCACAGTTGGTAGCCAGGGTCCCCCTTCTAAGCAATTGCTTTGATTTGACCCTCACAACAATACACAAAATAGAGCAACAGTATACATCAAAAAATTACATAAATTATGAAATATCATATTTACTTCACAGATATGCAAAAATCAAAATTTTAATTTGAAGGATGGATCTTTTCAAAATGTAGTTTTCCTTCCTAAAAACAAAGCAATATGCTAAATTCTAGCACATCACTTAGTCTTCTTTGCTCATAATGCATGGTTTGCTTTGTCAGCGCTTACAAGTGCTTCAATTAAGGGCAACAATTATCCATTCTAGCTTTCATTTGCTGTACTTGTGCTGCTTCCATGAATCAAAATAAGGATTCACACTTTATTTGTAGCGTCCAATCTCAAATTCTTTAACATTTATAGAGCATTCTTAAAATTTCAATTTTTGCTTTTTTTTAAGTATATACGCCTTATTAATCTGCTAAGATTATTTCATTTTCTAAACAGTCAAGCACCCCCTGATCAGCGGACCCCAGGTTAAGAACCACTGCTCTCCTAAGGCTGCCTAGTCTTGATTCTACCTCAGGCCTCTTCCACCACCCTACACTTTCATTTCTCCCACTGTTGCAGGTTCTTTTTCGTCAATGTTTTCTCCCAATGCAAGTGTTATCCTGTCTTTGTCTTCCTTCTCCTTTCTCCCTTTTCCCTTGCACTGGGTCAAAGTCTGATTATGAAAAATAAGTCAGGGGCCCGATTACAAGTTAGTAGTAAATATGCACAAAGATTCTGGGTGTCCAGAATTGCTGTTTCTGGTTGGTATCCAGCACATTTTTAGGTCTTGCCTAAGCATGCTGTATTTAGGTTTGGACTTCAAGCTCCTCCCATTTTCTGCCCATCTTTTCAATTGGCTCCTGCTACTGTCTTTTGTAAATGGTGTTTTTTGATTCGTGAGTAGCCTTAAAAGTCCCTTCTAGTACCTCCTTTTCTCTTGTTGTAACCTCCCAGGAGGACTGTCCCTGTTACGTGTTGTTACTCTGTATGTTTTAATTAGTCTGTGAGCACTATTTCCTTAAATGACTTTCTTCTGCCTGCGACATGCTGTCCCGCAGCGCTTCTTTTTTTACTTATGTTTTTTTTGCTTCAGCTGCACCGTAAAACCTTTCACAACATGAGTGCCACGCTTCTGTTTTCCGCACGGCGCCTGTTTTTATGAAATGCGGCAGCTTCAGGATGCCGGCGCTTTTAGTGCACACCGTCAAACTTTTCACACCATGGATGCCACGCTTCAGTTTTCAGCACAGTGCCCGCTTTCATCAAATGTGGCAGCTTCAGGAGCCCGGTGCTTTTACTGCACACTGTAAAACCTTTCAGAACATGGGCGCCACGCTTCAGTTTTTAGCACGGTGCCCGCTTTCATGAAATGCAGCGGATTCAGGAGGTCAGCGCTTTTACTGCACACCGTCAAACTTTTCACAACATGGGCGCTGCGCCTCAGTTTTAAGCCCGGCGTCCGCTTTCATCAAATGCGACGTCTTCAGGAGTCCGGCGCTTTTACTGCACACTGTAAACCTTTCAGAACATGGGCGCAGCACTTCAGTTTTCAGCACGCGCCCGCTTTTATCAAATGCGGCAGCTTCAAAAGACCGGCAGTTTTAGTACAAAACTAACACTTTTCACAACATGGGCGCCGCGGTTCAGTTTTCAAAAAGAACAGATGGACAGAATGCTGCACAATGTCAAACATTCATCCCAGTACAGAGATCTGAGCCTAGATCCATCATTTTTTTGCTCCCCATGCCATTCCAGTTCAGACCCAGTTATATGCAAATCAGTCTTGACCCTGTTCCCCATGAGAACAGTCTAGCCCGAACTGCCAGGCCAGGTCCTCCGTGGACTGGAAACAAGCATCCTGGGACCGGTTTCGGGGCATCACCCCTTATCAGCCAGGCTAGCTTGAGTACAGTGGCATGGAGAGCACGGGACCCACGTCTGGGCATACCAGTCCCACTCAGGGGGACAAAGGCAAAAAGAACAACTGATGGAAAGAATGCTGTACATGGCAGCAAAAGGCAGATTATATTTTTCACCTAACCACAGCTCTCACCGGGATGTGTTCAATTCTTCAAGATTTCAGGTTGCAGTACCTTATCTGGCCAAAAGAGATCCCAAGGGACACCTAGTAACAGCCTGTGGTACTGCACCCTTTCCCTGCTTCATGCATTTTCTGCTGGTAGTTCGAGACTCCCTTATTTCCAGCACAGTACAACAGAAAATATTGCTATACCCACACAAAAAAATGCTGCATGGCTAAATACTTATTTCATTTGCAATGCCAATATCTCAAACAGTTACTAATGCTGGACCTATTGCATTGCAAATGCTTGTTACTCCTATTACGAGTTAAATCTCGCAGAATGGGAATAAATGTGGGAACTAGAATTATTGGCTAGACTTCTAAACTGTGTTCCCTTTTCTGCACACATTTACCACTTGCAATGAGCAGGGGCTGCTGTAAGGCAGGAGTGGAGGGACGAAGATATGGATTATGGGGAAGGCGGAAATATTGGCGGGGGACATTAATGCTCCACCCATGCCCCTACCTGCTTTGTCTGAGGGTCTGGTGGGGTCCGAGGAACGAGTCCTTTCCCAGGGCTATTTTACCAGGCGGATTTTTGTGGCTGGTAAAATTGGGCTGGTTGTTTCTGGACCTGATTAATCCAGGTTTGGGAACAACAGTCCACTCAGTATTGACAAGGCTGGAATTACTTATAATCAAAGCGATGGTTAAAAATGAGTGGCACTATCTGAGCAAATATAGCAATGCAGGGTATACTGTAATAGAGCATAATAGTACTCGATGTATTGATCCGGAAGGGATGATGAAGTGGAGAGTAGGCCCTGTCGATATTCAAACTTATGACCACCGGCAGTACATACTCTCTCTCAGCCTCTTACTTTCTCGTGCTCTTGGTCAATCCACCTCACTCTCTAAATTATTTTCCTACCCCCTCAGTTATGTATTTATTTTTAACTCGCTCCATCTTCTAGTCCGTGAATCACAAATGTATCTAGTTCCATCGCAGACATGCTCCTTATTGGCTTCGAGCCATTTCGCCCCCCTTTCACAAACCCGATGTCTAGGCCCGTGTTGTACTTATATTTCGAGCCGGCTGTAAGATTGGGGGTAAGAGTGCACTCTATATTTAAACGGGACCCGGAGGTGCTGACAGCGGCTCTGCCTCCCACGCCGGCTCCCGGCCGCTCGGATCCCTCTCAGGAGACGCTCTCTCCGGGTGACAGCCATTCTCTTTGTGCCATACCTTGTTAAATCTATTCCTGTCACCAGCCCGCCCGCCTCCCCCTGACCCTGCCCGCGGCGCAGGCCTTGGGCTGTCAGAGATCACTCTTCGAGGGCTCATTACCTGTACGTCGCTGCGCGGTAGGACCAGGGCCGGGCAGACACCATCTCATGGCGCAGACGGATTTCCGGTGTGCTCTGCTCTCCCCCGAGGAGTGAGCCGCGCGCTCGCCTCCGAAGGTCCGTCTGCTGGGTGGGCTTGGGCCACGGTGTCCGTGCCTGGCAGTGTAGGAGGGGGTAGAGGGCTGGGGCTTGTTAGAGGGTTCAGCTTTCCAATATTTGGCATTGAGAAGAAAATGGCGCCAGGAGGACGACAGACTTCTCTTCTATGGCCCATGCTATCGTTCGTGCCCCAGGTGAAGTGGCACTGGTGGTGTGCGGGGTCCCCTGCACCCCAAGTATAGTTGTATTTTTCTTTCCAACTAGGAGGCCTTGAAGCTCAATTTGTTTTCTTGGATTGGGGCCTATTCCACCTTGTTATGCCGTTGATAGGTTCCCCGCTGTTTCTCCTCAGATATTTTAAGAGAGTGGATCAATGTGTCTGGTTTCCAAGACCCTAGGGTACCACAAAACTGGCCCTCTTGCCTCCTGCTGTTACTGAACAACCGCCAGCATTGAGAGGCCATCTCACAGGCCTGCACGGCATTGAGCAGAGCAACTGTGCTACTGAAAGATGGCGTCTGCCTGCAATGTAGGAGGAGTGCTTAATTTGTAAAATATTAAGTGCCAGGGCTCTGACCAGGAGGCCACTGCAGCTTTCACCACCCATCGCCCTTGTCATTGCTGCCAAAACAACTAGTAACCATCTCTTTCGCATGTGAATGCGACAGTTAAGATTATTCCAGGTCCCCAAAGCTAAAGGAATGGCTGGGGAGGCAGGTATGAGCAATTGTAATGTATATTGTATTCCTAATTAACTGGTGTTCTGCTCATCTCTAAATTAGATGAGCAGCGCCACCTTGTGGTAGACTGTTCTAAATATGGTGTTGACAATTAGGTGCCGAGCACCGGAAACCAATTAAGTGCCGGTGCTGAGCACCGGAAAGCACCGGCTCAATTTAAGCACTGTATAGGAGACCACTTTATTCCATTGGACACCACAGAAACTGACGAAAGACCCCTTGAGACCAAACATTAATATCAATCAAATAACGAGGGAAACCAAAAAGGAGGAAAGGGTGTATGGAGGAGAAATGGTGGGGGAATGGGTGGTTTGAAAGCAGTGGTAATAGTCGGTGGTTGGTAGTCAATCCAGAGGTCATGAGTTCCAATCTCGGGAAGGCAGCCTTTCATCCTTAAGGTCAGTAAATCGAACACCATAAATTGGCTATTGCAAGATAACACCTGTTATTTATAGTGCTAGGGAATGGCGGTAATTAACAGCGTATCTGCTCCTGCTAGCCTATGTCCATTGCACCGTCCACTGCGCATCGCACTGGTGTCCTTCATTTTGAGGTCTTGCCTACAAAAAGCGTTGTCTGTTTTTAGAAAGACCTATTGTGGACGATACCAATACTTACAGTGGGCTTTTTGGGTCAGAACCATTGGTTATCATTGGTTGGCTTTATTGGCAATCTCATTTGGTTGCTTTTTATTCAATTTCTTTCTTTCTTGTGTTTGTCCCTCCCTTAGAGCATAGCTTCTTTACCATACTTTTGACTGGGTGACTTGTATTGTTTCATCACTTACATTCAAGGAAATAACGTTTTCCCTTTTGTTTTTAGCACTTTGTTTGAGTTCATGTGTTTTTTTTGCTCTCTCCCCTTGGACGTATCACCTTTCCCGCCCCCACTCACTATACACTCGGTGTCTCACACTCCTCCACTCGTGTATTGCTTCTCCTGCCCCTCTTCGTCTATACCTGCCATATGCCTCCCTGTATATATTTATGTATGTATGCGTAGATTCATGTATTTGCAACTTTTTAGGAGGGCGTGGAAACTGCCATGTGCTGCCAGGCCCTTCCTTTCCGAAAATGCACTTACAAACAGATTTTATATATTTTTTTAATTAATATGGACGTCCACCACCTTAGAATGGTAAATTAAAAAATACGGCAGTCACGTCATGACGCATGCAGGAACAAGATGCATATGCGCATCTACTTCATCATGCTAGGGCCACCGTAGCATCTGTGCGCATGCATGATGACGCAGCCACACGTATGCATTCTGTGATGGTGTATGCAAGCAAATACATAATTTTTATGATTGATGCTGTTGAGTACTGGCAATTAATTTTTTTTCATTTCGCTGATGCAGATCAGTTTCACCAAAGACAATAGGTCTACATAGGCAACGGCGAGATATATTGCCTTTGTAAGTAGCTATATTTACGGCTGCTGTCCTGGGCCCATCATTAGCAGCGGTGGCTCCTCTGCTATGGTGGAAGAGCGTCACCCCCTCTTGCTGAGAGCCAGCTAAGGGAAACAGGAAAAATAAAATGGTAATACATTTTATTTTTTCTGTTTACCTCTAGAGCCAACCAAGTCTGGATCGGGCAGGGCTTGGCTGTCGTCACAGCCAGCAGGGGAGGAGTGGTACACACTGTAAGTGCGCATGGCGGTTTTGTGGGCGTCTTAGGCCTGTTTAACCGTCATGCACACTTATGTTTCTCCAACCATGCTGTGTTGCACAGCCGGGTTGGAGAAACAGCATATACTCCCAGGCATTGTCTGAGCAGCAAACCAAGCCCAGACATGGTGAAGGCCGGAAACAGGAGGGGAAAAAAAGGTGAGGCTAGCGGAGGCCCGGTGGGGACTTACTTGTTGTAGCTGTTCCTGCTCGTGGCTCCTAAACACGTCCGGACGTCAGGGATGGTGTCCGGACGCTGCGGGCGGTATTTCACTTTGAATTCTGTATCTAGGGACGGATCCTCTAAGTACACTGACTTGACCGTTCTTCTTCTGCAGAGTAGATGAGGTTTTTCTCCCCCTGGTCCTGATGAAATGCTGCTCATCCGTTTGGAGAATTGAGGCATGAAACATGTCGACCCACTGACCACCTGCACTTCACCTTCACTTTTAGCTGCTTTAGGTATAATTCTCCTAGCCAGCAACGACTCACGTAGTCGGTTTTTAACCAAAGCATCAGCGTCCAACGAATAAAGTTAGTTTGGATTCTGTTAGCTATTTTAGGACACACACTCACTCCCACTCTACTCATTACGGACACCCTCCCACACCCCTTCATCCAGGGTCCTTCGGCAAACAACACTGAAGACCTCCGGCAAAGAGCCCCCCCTGCGGGGCCCGTAGAGCATTGCAGCGCCGGCCCAATGAGGAGCTGCCCGTTGATGAAGCATGACACCTCTCGGGGTGTGTGAGGGCCCTTGCTCCTTATAGAAGCTCTCCCTCCCCTTCTTCCTTCCTTTACCTGGAGTACCCCGTCCTGCCCTTCCCTTCCCTCCTAGTGACCTCTTGGTCCGCTTCCACAGGAACTGCATACCCTATTCTGGCCTCTATGCCTTGGGGCATGTATGCTGGACCTTCTAAATGCCCCTGTCCCTCCTTGTGAGAACTGGAGTTGATAGTGGGCAGCACTTTTTGTGGTTTCTTTGCCTTGCTCTGGTATGCTAAAGATCTTCTACAATAGCTCTGCCACATTGAGGAACCCATCTTAAAACGAAACTTTTCATCTGTGTTGAAGCCACGGATGTACAAAACACTAAAAGCTCAATCCCCTCTATGTTGCACAGTGCTCTCGGCTCCCTCTCCCAATTTTCTCTGTCCCATTATCTCTTTCTCTCGCTCTGTCTCTTCCCCTTCTGTCTTTCTTTCTCCATCTCGCTTTTTGCCTGTATTTTTCTCTCACTGTGTCTTTCTCTGTCTTCCCTAACGCTCTTGCTCCCCTTGCTAAGACCCTTCTTACCCACTTCTTACCATACTTGACTTCCTGTGCTGCTCTTCTCCTCTCTTTCTCTCTGTCTCTATCTCTTGCTCTTTCTTCCAGACTATCTGTCACCCTCTTTTTCCTTATCTCGCTTTCTCTCTCCTCGTCATTCTACCTGGGCCTTTCTTCCTGTCCGAACATCAGCACTCGTTTCTGTCTTTCATTGCCTCTTCCCTCTTTCTCTTGCCCTGTCCGCGCCCCTATATTTGTTCCCCTCCATGCCTCTCCATTCTTTTTAGTGTCAATTAAGGTCTTAGTTCCAGTACAGGTCGGAATGAGCCCTTGGGGGAGGTTTTGGGAAGGAAGAATGTAAAGTATTCCAGGGTCAGAGATAATAGGTTTGTCCCTGTATGAGAGTATAGAACAGAGTGGTCCCAGTACTATCACATCAACACAGTGTAAAGAGAAACAATAAAAACAAATCAAAAGCAATGAATCAAGAAAGAGTTAAATGGTGCTCGAGTGTTATTTAATCACACTGAACACATGATGCAAAGTCTTCAAGGAAAATTTTATACAGAAAAACATTAAAAACCATCATTGGTTGCCCGACTGAGTGAAAAAGTGGGGGGGGGAGGGAAGGAAGGAAGGAGAGTGATTTGTGTGAGGTAGTGAGGCAAGTGACAAAGAATACTAGTGAGTATCACAATCAAATTGTTGGGCATGCTAATCAATGCCACACATTCCTAACACAGTCCATATCAGATGAATTACAATCAATTACGTAGCCATGTAAAGTAGAAAGTCACAGTGCAACATGCGCTGTTGGCAATACTGGCATCAGTAATGTGTCGACGTTTCGACCCCTAAAACTATGTAGGTTTCTTCGAGTCCTTACTGGCGGGGTCTTCCTCAGGACAAAAGAGGGAGTGAAGGGGGAAGGGCACCTAAAAGGTAAAATGAAAGCACGAATTGTCAGGTCCAAAGTTAATTAAGATGAAGACATTGGCAGGTACGAATCACTATATTTACCGTATCTGATTGAAAGAGAGGCCCTGTAGGCGCAATGTGTCGTCAGGGAAGATCGGGCTTCAGAAGCTCCGAGAGACGTAGAATGGGGGAGAGTGATGAGCACCTGTAGAGATAAGGCTGCTGTCAGTAGGCCTTAAATAAATCAAAGGTTACTATATTTGGGGGCCCATAATGGTTGGAGGGCAAACTTACTCAATTCAGGAGGATGAACTCCAAACAACTCCTCCAAAACAGTGTGAGTACTGCTAGGAAAAACCGTGGCCAACAAACCATCGATCAAAAGGTGAATACAATCACGGAATTCTTCAACGATTGGCTTCTATTATTCTAAAAAGGAAGCAGGGGAGGAGAAACACAATCAGTGCTAAAACCCGGGTTGAGTATTTAACTAAAGGTTAATATTGTTGATTTATGGAACGCAGATCGCGTGGTGGCAATCCCAAAGTGCATACTTAAAAGAGCCTTTGTTATCGCCGAGACATGAAAAGCAGAAAACAGTGTAAACATCAGAAAATGCATAACCGGAGAGGCGGAGCGCTCTCGTGAAAAGACATTGCATGCACTAAAAAACCGCAGCGCGTGGTTGGTTAAACAAGCATATTTATCGCCGATAATTTAAAGGCAGAGATCATCCGAAAGTGTATAACCAGAGAGGCGAAGTGCTCTCGTAAGATTGCATGGCATGCACAAAGGAAACACAGCGCGTGGTGCTTGTGAAGATATCAAGTTGGAAAACGATATGCTCTTGCTTCTAGGGGCAGGGTGTGCGGGGTATGAATGTCGTGGTATGATGTATACCTAGTGAGTGATTGTATGTCATACCGAAGAGTGCGCGGTGCCCCAAAGTGATTAATCGTGTTTACAAGGAGCTATAAGAGTACGCCTAGTGATTAATCGAAGTCTCGGAAGACAAAGCTTGAAGGCATAAAAAGATCACAATGGAAGAAATAGCACTCACCCTCGTATCTCAATTGTGCTCCATAGAATGAAGAGAGAGCGCCACCTATGCGTGTGCCATATTTAAAGTCTAAGTACCGCGGGAGACGCCGGGAGCCGCGTGACGTCCAGCGTAGTGCAGCCGCTAGATGCCGGTATGCATATGAGTCAGAACTCGCAGGCAACGGAAGAAAGACTAGGTGTCTTTAGTCTGGGAATAATGAGTATATGTCTGATGCAGAGGTAAAGCCACCATTTAATCAAATGCGCAGCTACACTAGATCAGGGAATGAGTACATCAAAATCATCGTGCTGAACAATAGCACTAAATGTACGCAATGGAACATGCCTCCTCGAGTACATGAACAATTACTAACAAAACATAGTAAATGCAATGACATAGTCGGCTTTGAACATGTAAAATTGATTCGAGTGAATATGCATATATGTAAGCCCATGGGTTGAGTGACATGTAGCGGTTCTTAAAAAGAGACAAGTCAGTGTTGTGGAAATAGTTGTCCATTAACCACCTTTAAAGTCGTATTTCACAGTAATATTAATATTAAAGGGAGGACCATTCTCTGAAAGGAAAGTATACACAAGAACAGACATCGACCAGTGGGGTGATTAAGCCCTCGTGGTTCAAGTTGGTAAGATTAAGTATTGCAGCATGCTAGTTGGGCATTGCTGGGATCCAGTTCGTTTAGCCCGTTGACAATGGTGTCCAGACGTATCATCCATTTTGATTCTCGGACATTTAGGATCGAGGCAATATTACCCCCTCTTGGTCCCAGTTCCGCTTTCTCTATCACCAGCCACTGCAATTGGTCCGGATTATATGCCATCCTTGCAAAGTGTTCGACTAATGGTGCCCCTACGACGGAGCACCGGATTCTACTCTGATGTTGCAGTATCCTGGCCTTGATTTTCTGTTGTGTTTGGCCCACATAGAGTAACCCACATGGGCAGATTATGCCGTAGATTACATTCATGGAGTTGCAATTGGTAAAAGAGTGCAATGTGATCGTGTGTTGTTTGTAGATAAAATTCTTTGTTGGAATTGTGGTATCGCACGCTTTACAGTGTCCACATTTGTAGTGACCTTTTACCGGTGGTAGATTCCACAGTGATTTGATTGTGGGTTGTGTCATGTTTTCCAGGAAGGAATGCACCACATGATCTTTGACACTCATCGCTTTTTTGAAGGAGTGCATAGGTAGATTCGGTTGATCAATGTCATCCGACACTAGATTCCAATGTTTATTGATTACCTTTTTTATGGCATTGCTTCTGATGGAAAATGTTGTGACGCAGATTATTCTTTGTGAGGATGTCATTCTTCTCCCTAGGGGTTCGTAAGGTTTCCAGTGGGTTGAACCAGGCCCTTTTCTGAGCTCTCTTCACCAATCTTCTTGGGTATCCTCTCGTCATCAAGCGGATACTCAAATCTTCAGATTCAGACATATAGTCTGCCCTCTTTGTGCAGTTCCTGCGAATCCGTAGGAACTGACCCACCGGAAGATTGTCCCTCAGGCCACGTGGGTGGTGGCTATTGTATCTGAGGAGGGAGTTACGTTCTGTAGATTTCCGGTATAGCGTGGTGTAAAGCTTATTGTCTGCACAGCAAATTTTGATGTCTAGGAAAGCTATCTCGTTGGCATCTGATTGTATAGTGAATTTTATATCCTGGTCGCATTGATTCAGCCATTCGTGGAAGAGGCCCAACTCAGTTGTATCTCCATTCCAGATAATCAGTATATCATCAATATACCGTTTCCACAAATTCACCCGGTGGTGGAAGGGGTTGTTGTTAAATACAAACAATCTCTCAAAATTGTCCATATAGATAATAGCCAGATCTGGGCGAAGGCTGCTCCCATTGCCACACCCTTTGTTTGTACATAGTGGCACCCTTGGAAAAAGAAGAAGTTTTTCTTCATCGCTATAGTCAGTAAGGAGATGATAAATTCCGTAGGGACTGCCATCGGTGCTGGTCGCTTGTTCAAGACATCTTTGATAACCTCCAATGCTGGTTCTTGTGGGATGCTTGTATACAGGGATATAATATCACATGTCACAAGCAATTGGTCATTCGGGTTGAAAGGCTGTTGGTCTATCAAGGTGATAGTTTGCATCGTGTCTCTTAAGTATGCTTCAGTTTTCTCAGCAATTGGTTTCAAGAAAAAGTCTATGTATTTACACAGGGGTTCTAGTAATGATCCACAGCCAGATACGATTGGGCGACCGGGTGGGTTCAGCATGTCCTTATGGATTTTTGGCAGCGTGTAGATGGTGGGCAGCCGTGGATGTCTCTGATTAAGGTAATCAAATTCGAGTTTACTCAAAAACCCTTGTTCTTGGGCTTCAGATGTGATCTTTAGGATTTCTGCAGCCAGCTCCTTGGAAGGGTCCGATCTCAATGGAGAGTAACTCACACCATCTTGGAGTTGTCTCAAGATCTCCGATTTGTAAGCCGTCGTGTCCTGTATTACAATCGCTCCGCCCTTGTCAGCGGCTTTGATGACAATATCCCTATTGTTCTTCAGGTTCAGGAGGGCAGCTTTCTCCAATTTACTGATGTTTGGAATGGTATGTTTGTATGTGGAGAGTAATTTCATCACGTCATTCAATACCATACTTTCATACGCCAAAATCCTGTTGGTCATAGCATTGGTGGGTGGGACGAAGGTGGACGGAACCCGTAGTCCTGTCAATGATTTCGATAGGCTTACTTCAGAGTGTTTAAAGAAGTATCTGAGGCGGATTTTTTGAAAAAATCTGTGTAGTTCTGTCTTAATGTTGAAGGTGTTGGGATAGGCTGTAGGTACAAAGGAAAGGCCTTTAGACAATATTTTCCGTTCATCGTGTAAGATGAGATGTTAACCACTGGATTGTCATTTGATTCTACCATCTGTACACCTTGCGTCGCGTTGAAATTTCTCCGTGACTCTCCGGTTGGAACCGGACCAGCTTGGAAACTGCACCCCTGCCTCTGTCCCAATTCACATTGGCGGGCTGTTGGCCTCTCGGAGGGCCCCTTTGCCAATTGCCACCGCGTCCTCTTGGTTGTCTCCATTGGCCCTCGCCTAAAAAAGGAAAATAACCTTGTGGTGGATACCAGTTATCCCGGTTGCTGTAATCAGAGCTGGGGCCTGGTGGTTCGTTGTCGCTATCAGAACTCACCGATGAATCGGAAAAGGTGGTAAAATTCCTTCTTTTCCTGTATCCGCCTCTACCTCTGCCTATAAATCGTCCTTGGGTGTCCTGTTTGTAATGGTCTTCGTTCAGGTAGGGATAGGTGTTTTTCTTCTCGTAGAAGCGGATGTCTTTAGACAGTTTCTCAAGTTTCTTGTGCTGGGTGGTTGTTTCAAAATCCTTCAAAGATTTACCCAAATTTTCTAGGGCATCTTTAGCATTGGTCAACGTAGAGTCCCCTGCAATTTCCTGTTTGAGGGATGCAATCTCTCTGATGAGTAGTTGAACCTGCTCAGCTGCTGTCGCCACTCCCAATACCATCCAATGTCGGGAGGCGTTATTGGCAACAAAGCTGAAACCTTCCTAAAATTTCGGTACGTCGATGAATATTGCCGGTTCGTTTTTGATCTGTAATCCGACCGGTATTATATTGGCCTGTAGATATTTAGTGAGCAGATGTCCGTGAAGGCGAGTGCGAATGAGTTTCTTCTCAAGGCGTTCTAGTCGTGCAATTTTATCATTGAGTGTGAAGTCGATGTTGGGCATGTCAGATGATAAGAATTGGTTTGCTGAGTCCTGTAGCAACTGATTAATGTACTCCTCCGTGTAGGACAGAGTCTCACTCTCTACCATTTTAGAAGAAAGTGTAAAAGTATCACTTGGAATACCTCGCAAGTGTGCGCCTGCTCTCAAATCGTTATAGAAAAGGGTATACCCAAAATCACTGGGACCTGGGTGTAGAACAGTATAGAACGGAGTGGTCCCAGTACTATCACATCAACACAGTGTAAAGAGAAACAATAAAAACAAATCAAAAGCAATGAATCAAGAAAGAGTTAAATGGTGCTCGAGTGTTATTTAATCACACTGAACACATGATGCAAAGTCTTCAAGGAAAATTTTAAACAGAAAAACATTAAAAACCATCATTGGTGTGCCCGACTGAGTGAAAAAGGGTGGGGGGGAAGGAAGGAGAGTGATTTGTGTGAGGTAGTGAGGCAAGTGACAAAGAATACTAGTGAGTATCACAATCAAATTGTTGGGCATGCTAATCAGTGCCACACATTCCTAACATAGTCCATATCAGATGAATTACAATCAAATACGTAGCCATGTAAAGTAGAAAGTCACAGTGCAACATGCGCTGTTGGCAATACTGGCATCAGTAACGTGTCGACCCCTAAAACTATGTAGGTTTCTTCAAGTCCTTACTGGCGGGGTCTTCCTCAGGACAAAAGAGGGAGTGAAGGGGGAAGGGCACCTAAAAGGTAAAATGAAAGCACGAATTGTCAGGTCCAAAGTTAATTAAGACGAAGACATTGGCAGGTACGAATCACTTATGTATGAGGGCTGAGGCGTATCGGAGGCCCCCACGGGGTGGGGGACCATTAGGCTTTCTTGTTTTGGAGGGGACCGCCTCGCCCTTTAAACCATGCCATTGTATGCCTTGCAGAATGTGTGCAACGGTATGGAATACAAAATAGTTAAATGCTTGGGAAAGCCACTGAGCTTTCCCAAGACCAATAAATATCTGTGCGATCTGGGAGATGCCGGGGTCCCTCATCACATTCTGCAGGAGGGCCCGATCATTGTGCGTTATGCCACTGTATGAGGGTCCGGCATTATCCTCCTATCCAGCGGTGTCCAGGTTCTAAAAGTCTTCCAGAGCTAGGCCAGTAAAGGGCTGTGCTCACTTGTTGGGTTATGGTGCTTGAAAAAATGAAGGTTGAGCGATAAGAGCAGAAGAGATGGAAGTGCATGCTACTCTTCACAGCCTTCATCACTACCAATGAACCAAACTGTGCATCAAGCCTTTGCCAGGAGAACAAGAGTGCTTGGTTACATCCATTGGCAAAGCAGCTATGTTCAGAGGTTGGGCACCTTTTGGGACTTCCTGCTGTTTCCAGGGATCTTGTTCAGTCTTCCATAAACAAACCCTTCAGATTCAGTCTCAAAACCTTTCCTAACCTGAACCCCTCCCAGCCTCCTGCTGAACTCTTCTCTGTCCTCCGCTACGTACATATACTGTGTTATTCTCCTTTGATTAGCACTGCTTCATCAGGGATGCTCTCCAAGACTGTCTGATGCGTATGTGTGATATAATCCAAGGCCTTCCTATATCCTGACTGGGCGGGAGGGGTTCTGTTCTGGTTTTGGTGCACAAGACTTCTATAGCCCCACTGAAATATGTGCTACAGACTCCCATCTGCCTAAGTGTGAGCTACCCTTTATGATGCTAGAAACAGGTAGGTTGTGTATCATCCTGCTGAACACCCTCTGTAGATTTAATAAAAAAAATATGGGGACTTTCCTATAATTCCTTTTATCGCAGCTCATGGTGCCAGATGTCTTCCAGACCTGGTGTGTGGATCTCTGATTTGGTTCCCGTATTGTAAGGAAAGCACAGACGTGATCGAGGCACCTTTGTAAAGACAAATATGTGGCGTGAGGTCTTCTACTGTAATAGAGACCTTAGATTACAGCTTGGTTTGAATTCTCAAATTTGTTGCTGGTGCACTATAGCTGTTACTTTATAGCTAGGTTTGTGGTTATATTTACAAAAACCCACATAGATACATTCATATCACCTATTTTTGGTCTGTCCTGCATCCGCTTGGGTGCAGTAAGCAATATTAAGCTAGGGTTATATTAATTCATTCTCGAATACTATGCAAGTTCTGGTACACACTTGTAATGAATCTAGCTTAGCAAATTGTTTAAGGATGAGGGGACAACAAAGGCTGAATTGAATAGACTCCTCAAATATCAAATTGAAGCCTCTTCTCTGGCAGCTGGCACAGCTTTTTTTAGGTGGTGAATCAATTTATATCATAGGTAAATCCATTTAGATCTCATAATGCCATTAGTACAAATACACAGCAGTTCCATTGTAGTTGGGATTCTTCTATGGATTTGAGAAAGGAGGAGTTTTTGCAGTTTTACTTGGATCAGCTCTATCTTTGATGAGACCATGGAGCCTAGGCGCAATTGTGGAAAGAAGAGAGGTTTTCGCAGACTGTGTAAAGAGGAAATAGAACCTGCTGAGCATATTCTGTTCCGATGCCCCTTGTTGTCAGACACCTAAAGGGGGCTAATAAAACATAAATATCCTGACTGCAGGTAAAGGACGTCTTCTTGGATTAAAGTTTAGATGAACCTTGCATTGTAAATATTTGTCATTTAAGTTTTTTAAATTACTTAGGAATGTATCTTACCTTGGTTGTAAATATGTTTTTGTGTTTTTCACACCAAGAGTAAACAATAAAAAAAAAAGAAAAAAACAAGCACACTCATTTGATGCGCATGCTCTGTTAAGTTTCCTTCGCATGGATTTTAGATCATTCTTTACAGTGTTCTTCCTGGCTTGTGATGTTTTCAAGCAAACAAACCCATGTTATTCCTTTAAAAAGACCATAGCATCCTTATGAATTTCTCCTCAATCTAATCTCAGAGCTCTCCCTGAATATTTGATCTTTGGGCAGATATTAAAAGGTCATTTCTTTGGATTATATTTGAGATCAATTTGGCTTCTCCCGTCCAAACATGAGCTCAAACCAAGCCTCTTGATTTTTAACTCTGAGATAAGCTTTGCTTCACATTTCTCCTTTGTTGAAAACCGAGGGTTGTTTTATATTGTTTTCTTGTGTTTTATTATTGGTGTAGAATTGAGCAGTTATCTGATGCATTTCAACCATGTTTGCACTATAGAAAATTGGATAATGAGACTGGGTCTGTACGCCTCACCGGCAGTAGGGCAGCTTCACTGGCAAATTTTCAGGATGTCACTGTAAGAAAATAATTACATACAATTAATTTAAATGTAAATCATTAACATACTAAATGGTTATTCTGAAATTCTGCCCTTTTGGACTTAACTTGAATATCTGTGAATGTAATATACCAATAAGTAATTTAATTGATAATTAAAATCATTGCTATTTTAAAATGCTGCGGTATCAATTTAAAATCAGTTAAATAAAATCCATACGTAATAAACACTAACCCCCTCATTAAGACATGTATGTGTATGAATTAACATTCTCACATATTTAGTAATTTAACATCACTATAACATTAAGAAACAGCAACACTGACCGCAGCACCAATAAAAGTAACTATACAACACAGCACTTGTGAGTTAGTAAAATTCCAAAGAATACAACTTCATCTTTACATGCTTTAATGCCTTCTTGCTGCAGCCAGAAGGAGCCGGGCAGGTACACTAAATATGTGAGAGCGATTCCTGCAATCTTACCAAAGTCTGCAAAATGTGCAATTTATTGGGAAAACATTTCCATCTGCTCCCAAATTCTCTCAACGGCAGCAGCAAAACTTCCGATCCTGATGTTTTTGTGTCTAGATTGTATGAATTTTGGATACAACATGAGTTTTCCTTGTTAGGAAATCAGAATAATCCTGGACAAATCATTAGAAATGAAATGCAAGTTGCTTTAAAAACAAAAAACGTATGCTGGAGTTTATTCTGTCTCACACTACCTAAATATAGGATCTCACCTGCCTCGCATAATTTGATGGAGTCAGAATTAGAAGTTACTTCTTCTCGCACGTGGAAAGTGTGCTGTAATAAAGATTAGGAGCACTAAGTTTAGCTTCGCTAATCGTGTAAGCTGGCTTTACCAACTGGGCATCATTCACCAAATTCTACCTGAGTAAACCTAACTTCAGGATTATCTAGGTTGGCATATTGATGAAGGCAACCCAAGAAGACTTCTGTATGTCGCACATTGAGCCAAGTCTAACAAGTCTGCCATCTGCCGCAGGTAAACTACTAACTCATAAGTCAGCAATGGCATCAATTTAAACTTCGTCACTTTTAGGATGGAATATGGACTCTTCCTCTTTGCATAGAAACACCTGAATGCGAAGGACAAGGAAGAGGCTTTACTTTTATACGAGGTGGGATGAAATCTAGGATTACATGTGCCACTAAACCAAACTCCCCGATAATTGTAAACGTAAGTTGTTGAATGATTGACCTCTTCGTTGCCAAGATGCCACTTCCTCCCAACATTTTTTTGTACCTCTTCGAAGGATCACAATATTGGTGTTGTTGATCTATCAGGAAGTAGGCAAGTCCAGGTGTTGATGTACATGAACAATACCATGCGTATATTGTGTATAGGTGCGCAGAAACTCTCTTCTGTTTGCCTTTGCCCACATCTGAAATTAGGTCTCCATCACCATAGTGTGGTGGACTCATGGGGTGGGGTACCGTGCTGTGAGCTATCATCATCCTAACACTGTGTGTTTACGAGCTGGATTACTGTACTGAAAATTGACTAGATGTTATGATAGTGTTGTGTGTTCAGGGGCATATGATCGTACTTAGAGGTGGTACTCTTTCACTGAAGTACTGTGCTGTGTAGCTCATGGACTATAATATTGTGCTACTTGCTCAGTAAGGCCGTCAGACTTTACCATTTCAACATATCGATAACTCAGGTAGTACCCGCTTGGAGACTCTTATAGAATCCATCACGGTTTCCAAGAAACTGAATTACTGAACTGGGAAGAAGGCAATGTGGCCATAGGAATGACAAATATGGCAAGTTACTGCACCTGTGAAGTCTGTGTGTGCAGAAATATCCTGAAGTAGGCTGCTCATGCTGCGATCTAAGGTGTATGTCTTTTTTTGATATGTACTCCAATTACTACCGATTTCCAATGACTTCCAAATACTACCAATTTAGTTACTGAGATATATATAGCTCCACGTACTGACCAGGAAGCTTCAGAGCAAACGCTTAATTTAACCCGCTTCCTTCTCTCTAGGCCACTGCTTTCATCACTTTGGCAGCAGCGCTGGTAGGTAGGGAACAGAGTAAAGTGCTGAAATGCTCTTGAACAGTGAAAGATAATTGGATTTTATCCTCCTTTACTGAATTATTGGGTTAAAAGGCAAGTAATTAAACATCGACTGCTTCTGATTAGCACTAGTTCACTGTTGCACTGGAGTACATTAGACCAGTCGGAGCGGCCTAGACTGCACTTGATGTAAGAACTTCCATTTGTGCGATCTGTTTTGAATTTTATATATAACCCCAAATGTACATATATCTGCCACATCGTATTAAGATTGTAAAGGAAGCAAACCACCCATATTGCGTAGACTGTCACCACCTATAGAAGGCCTTTAGAAATTATGTATATGGATATGACCATGCAAGGGCTGATGTTACATTAAGGCAATACTAGACGATTGCTTAGGGTACCACTGGGAGGGAGTCAATATGTTGCTGTTAAATCCATGCCTCTGTTCAATGCAGTGCACCATAGGACGCATCCCAAACCTGTGCTTCATTCCTCCATGTGTATTGTACTTTTACAAATGAGAACATTTCATCTTGCTTCCATATGAGATTGATTATTTTATGCTAAAAAAAACTGGACACTGCACCTAGAAGTTGGACCTATAGCGTTTGCTGCACATTAAAATGTTAATAAATAAATACAATAGAAAATTAACAGACGTATAAGGTTCATGCAGTCTTGTTCCTTGAAGTAACATAAAATGTCTTTCCTGGACGTAGTGTTCCTCCATACTTTGAGTAGGGGCCTGATTTAGAGTTTGGCAAACGGGTTACCACCGTATTACAAGTGCATTATCTCCTGTGGCACTGGTAATACCGCAGACGGGATATCCATCACATTTTTAACAGAGTATTCCATCCACCTTACTCTACATCAGGCCCTGAATTGCTTCTGTTCTTTGGGTGGGGGAAGACGGGTCGGAGTTCCAACAGAGGTAAATCCAGCAGAGCTACCTGAGCGGGTTGGCAGACTTACCGTACATGAAAAAGGGTAAAATAATAATAATCATCTAGTTGCCTAATTTCATCACTGTTTTATTCTTTTCGAATTCTTTATCCCATTTTCATTTTATTTTTGGGTCTCACCCAATACGTATATGGGTACATTATTTTTTCTGTGAGGCCACAAAGAGGGTACAAATGCAGAATCTGGTTTGTTAAAATCGATTCTGCGTGTTATACCTCATTTTCCTGTTGAAAACTCAGAATATGAGGTATCAACCACACTTGGCAAATACCTCATGCTGGGGTTCTAGAATGATGGCTTTGGAGGGACTCAATAAGTCTTAATAGACGTTCTGGGCAATCAGAGACAGACAGCTGATGGTGGCAGTGTCAGCATCTGGATTCTTCTGACCCGCCAGAAGAGTTTGAAAGCGGAGACCATGCAGTACGGCGCCTGCAATTGGTTTTCAGGGCATGGCCTGAAATTGTGAGACATTCCTTCTGGAAGACCCTCAAGCCATTCTGGATCCCCCTTGCACACTTAACGCTAAAATGATGCTTGTGGTGTTCACTAGGGCTCCACACTGTCGTCCACCCTCTCCACTGTGTATGTTGTACTACATAGTTGTCTCACCCAAACACACACCAATATGCATATCCATATGGTATTTTTTGTTTGGATGCTGATGTGTCATGGCATGCAACTTACAACAAAGCTGGCTGGTGGTGTGGGATTAGATGGACATCTTCTGGCTCAAACTAAACATGCTTAAGATAGACGGTATAGTAGCTAGAAGCAGTCTGGAATTCCGGGTCCCACCATTTCTTCTTAGACTTTGAGATTGTCCTTGGCTCCAATGAAAGTGACCAGGAATGTCTGGGTCGAGCGTGATGCTCACCTAACCAAGTTTCCCCAGGTTGCAGCTGTGGCAACCTCGGGTTGTTACCAACAGAGTGTAGACTTACGTTGGATTCACAGCCCTGGTATTTCCTGATGGGCACTGCTGCAACTGGACTTTCAAGGCTATGTGACGCAGTGCCTCCTGGTGGTCCAGTATGCGGCCGCCCATTTCATTTCTTGGGAAAGAAGATTTGCACATGCAACTCATACTCTGCAGTGTGCACTGATTCCCAGTGAAAGTTCATTTGAGTTTCCAGGTATAACCAGAAGTACACTGTCTACTTTTGTTTTATAGAAAGGATACACAGATATGTCTCTAAATGCAGTCTTCGTTAAGTTGAAACTGCAAAGTTGGCAATCTCAAATTTCATAGAATACGTAAGGGCAAACATGTTTTTCTAGTGCTAGCCCCCACAATGTGGCATTATGGTGCTTTTCAACATCTCTTTACTAACACATTAAATTCTGCAAAGGATCAAAAAAGTGTCTTTCTAACAGCTATGAATCTGTCTTTTTTTGATTTGCAGTCTGTGTAGTGGGCTCAGAGCAAAAAGCCCTATTTTGGAGCAGCAAAAAGCCCTATTTGGGAGTACCTACGCCCTAGAAAAAACACACGTTGCATAATCTGATAGTTAAAAAAGTAATAATAGGTATTTAAAATAAACTATGTTATAGATTCACATTTAGTAATTTGTTTTTGCTTTTCTTGTACTATATTTTCAAAAGACTTGTTGTTTCTTTGCAGGCTTGAGGAAGGTGATGGTCCGAGCACATCGGCAGGCGTGGTGCTGGCAGGACGAATGGTATGGCCTGACCATTGAGGACATCAGGCAGCTGGAGAAGGAGGCTCAGCTCATGCTGGCCCAGAAAATGGCCCAGTATAGTTTGACAGAAAGTGAGGCTGAACATCACGGAGCCAAAGACTCCCCTGGAGAGATCGACGCTGATGCTAATACCATTTCCTCCATCGAAGGCATAGACGCGCCCAGTAATATGAGCGAATCACTGTCAGGAAGAGGCTTAACCAAGCAGTGGTCCACCTCCTCCAGGTCATCTCGCTCTTCAAAACGAGGAGGTAAGACATGTTGCCACATCAGTATCTTATTGGAGAGTTTCATATATTAACTTATTTGAATAAGCTTCCTGACTACCAACCACTTTAAGAAAGAAGGCAGATTGGGTTTTTAGAAGCGCTGTAATAGTCGTGCTATGATTTAATACAATGTATGTACCCTCCTTCCTCTGCTTTCTTTCTCCCCATTGATGGTACAATAGTTCCCATTGGTTGAGATATAAATGACAATTTGTGATGCACCTCCAAAACAATCTGGTTCACCGTACTGGCCCTTCTTGTTTTCATGTGTGTCTTTCACCCAAACTCCAGTAATTGATGTGGTCTGGGAAGCTGTTCCATTACCAGGACACTGCAATGAAGTGTGATGCATCAGCCGCAAGCTTTGGGCGTAATTTGGGATCTCTGGATCCAACTTGCTGAAAGATATTCTTAATTATGGAGTGTTGGTGTTCGTAACAAGGTGAACAGGCAGAAAGGTTAGGAGGGTGTGTTGCACAGCGTGGCATTTTGTTTTCCAAATGTTGCGTATGTAAATTGGATTCAGCAGATGGGATCACCAAGGTGTGGGGTTCATGTTTTATGAAGGTTGCTGTGTCTGTTGGGTGAGCCTTCTTCCCTCTGCAAGTATTTTTGGAGCTAGAAGAAGGAAGATGGGATTGGATGTGCCTATTCACACGTGCCAGTCTTGGTTTATTGCTCCTGGAGTGGGTGGTGTTACAGTTTCTGTTATGTCTCTCAGCAGTCGTGTAATTTGGCTCAGCCATTATGGTCACTCCATGCCTCCAGGCTCTTGATAAACTGCTGTTTTAGGACGGCATGCATACAGTACGCAATTCAGTAGTCAGCATGGGGGGTGAGTGAGTTGAATTAGGAGGAAATTATTTCAGTCATTGAGTTCATTGGCAGCAACTAAACTTAGTGTGAAAACGCAGCTTCTTCTTTGTAGAAGGATCTGGTCCCCCGTTGTTACCCCACTGCCTAACGCCTTTTCCAATGTGGTCTCTATGGAGACATGCGCGCACATTGCAGGCTGGTAGGCAAAGCTTTATCTGGAAAATCTGAGTAATTATGCCTTATTTAGGATGAAGGTTCAGCAATTCCCTCACTTGTGCTACATGTTACTGTAAGAAGAACATATTTATAGACACGTGGGCACAAGCAAGACGACTCATTTATTTATTTAGTTCTTATATAAACCACTGGGTATCAGATCACAATAACTGCAGAGCTCTGACATAAACAAAATGAAAAAGAGAAAAAACAAACAGGAATCATAAATTTGGTGGCCGTTAGCGTCCAACCTGGCAAGGAGAGGAGCACGCCAAACCCACATTCTTCGATCATGGGCCACTCGGACAGACTTAAGCTAAATAAAATTCACAAAACTTCAGTTTTAAGTAGTTCCCTGAATCAGAGGTAGTTAGGTTTTGCTTTGAGGTGGGGATCCAGGGTAATTCAGGGTTTAGGGCTTTGCACTTCCAATCACTGGCCGGCGTGTTTCAGTTGATTGAATTGTCACTGAGGGGTCAGTTGCATGGATGCTGAATGGAGGTCCTGACACGTATATGGCAGGGGCCAGGCATCATAGATATGAAAGGCTTTTTTTCACGTAGGCCTCGTGGACCATACAATGTAATGAAAGATGTCTTATTAATATTTCCTCTATACAGGATCCTTCTCTAAATGTCTCAGTGAGCCTGATCACTCCTGGTCTGTTCCTATGTAGGTAATACACACCTCACTCATGTTCGAACAAAATCTACTATTTCTTTCAAGACTGGAGTGCGATTTTTAGAGATTTTAGTGCCTTGGTTTTTTGTGAATCCCATAAAAGGTGGCAAGACTTGTAAAGTTACTCCTTTTTATGAATAAAGCCCGCAGTAAACAAAAAACAAATAGGCACTTTCAAAATAACCGATCAAGATGACACAATCCGTACAAATTGTGTACACAAAAGAAATATGCTGGTAAAGCCTGTGTAAAATAGCTGGGAAAATGTGTGCAAAATGTTTAATAAAAATAGAGTACATATGGCAATTGAAAAATAAGATCGTCTGGAAAAATTGAATGGGGGTGCTGATATTTGTTGGGATATTAATTTGTCATGAGTTGCTATTCATCATCTTAATACAGAACGTCTAACATGTTTCAGTCTGAAAATGACTCATTAGGTCTTCTGCATTTCTTCTCGCTCTGAACACCAAAAAATATAGTAAATAAAGGCCTCTTAACTTGTTTGATTATCCTTATTTATGACCCTTACTGCACTCCCAGAAATCTATGAATTGATCTAGAGCAACATCCCGCATGCCAGGTTAATAAAGAAATAGGTGCCACTGCCACATCCTCATAATGTAGCGATTCCTCATTTGTGTGACCCAGTATTTACAAACATGGTACATGTGCATTTATCGATCCATGTACCTACTCCATCTGCTGTACAGCTCGGATGCCAGTCACAAATAGAGGAGATAACTTTATAGGTATATACTAAAATACTCTATTTGAGCCCACCTGCACCCGAGACTCAAAAATAGTCAACTATACGCCATTCTGAACACCCCCTCATATCTGATACATGTCCTTCTAATAGGTGAACAGAGAGAGGTTTACTGCAAAAACTGTAATCGAAATGTTCTGGTACATGTGCTGTGTTATGCTAGTTAATTTGCAATTATTCTCACATCTATGTGGGGAAAGCAGAGGAAGTCAAGTGTTCTCAGTGGCACCATCTGGAACCCTATCTCAATTGCCCTGCGCAAGAATAAACAAGCATTTGCAATGCAATAGGTCTCGCATTTGCGAGAGTTTGAGCTATTGGCATTGTAAGCGACAATGCCTTTTATTTATGTGTTTTGTAAACCTGCAAGCGGTGCTTAAACACGCAATTTGTACTTACAGTCCTTGCTTCCCAGAAGCAAGGTTGGCAATAAAAGAGGCGCAGTTACTGCCAGTCTTGCTTCTGGTAAGCAATGACTATAAGTACAAAGTGTGTGTTTATGTACCGCTTGCAGGTTTGCAAAACACATAAATAAAAGACATTGTCATTTACAATGCCAATAGCTCCAAATCTCGCAAATACGAGACCTATTGCATTCCAAATGCTTGTCTATGGTATCATTCTCCGGCGTGTGTTGTAGCCTCATTCTCCAGGACTCTAACCCATAGCTGCTAAGGTTTCAGAATGCTCATGTGTGACAGTTCCTTGGTTTCAGTGACCTTATGAGTGACATTCAATGGCCAAATGCGTGACACTTGCAGTGACACATGTTTTCGGTGGGCTGCAGAATGTATTGGGTATCTTGTCGGCTGTATGTCCTTCAGCTCGCCCTCTCTCACCCTGGAATCATTTTCATCCTTTGGTATGTTTAATGCCTCCTATGCACTTTGGTGGGGTCACTGTTCTTGAAAACTTTCCCCCGTCGCCAAAAGGTTTTCTCTACACAGACTTTATCCTCACAGCTGCCAAGTTTTGAATTTACACATGTGTGACATTTCTATGTTTTGGTGACATTTCAGTTCCTCGTTTATTTCATTGCCACAAAACATAGGACCTATGCTCATATCATAAGATAAATATTAGAAATTAACCTTTTTGGTTATATAATTTCAAGAAACTGACTTAACATCCCATAATGTAACCCACTCTGTGAAAAAAATCTAATCTGGCAAAAGATGTATGTTAGACAAGCCAAGTGGATGGTAAACAGATGTGGCCTGAGTTTGCCACTCTCTTAGACCTTACCCTCTCAGTTGCCTCGCCCCCTCTTGCCACCCCCGACACAAAAGGTAATGCTAATTTCTCTATTTAGAATGCCACTGAAAAGTTAGCGACTTGCAAATATCAATTTATTGTCATCGAGGCCACTGTAATATGGTACTTTAGGACTATTGGACAGAACCGAGAGTACAAGTTGAAATTGGCAGATTGCGGTATGTCATTCACTGGACACTCACATGTGCGAGATTCAATTGTCAATAAAATATTGTGGCCACTTTGGAAAAAAAATCTATTTATTTTCTTGACTGCCACTGAAAGGTGGAGCAGTCCCATCCCAACTGTTATCTACGACAGCCAAGCATAGGTCGAAGTATAAACCGATAAAATTGAACAGCATCTCTCCAAATCTTGCTCAAGTTGTTACCATTACGAGAAAATCCCCTGAAACAGGCACTCCTATTTTAAAAATAAGGAGAACATATAGGCATAGACATATAATGTAAGTTACTGAACGGTCCAGCTCTTCCGGAATCCAGCTTTATAACATGGTCAGTTATTGTTTAAACTTAGTGCGAAACAATCTGCTTTGTTTAGCCAATGTCAAAGTATAGTTTCTAAGTGACCCATGTTACGTGTGACACTACGTAGTTCTGACTTTTTTTTTTAACAGCAATGTTAGGACACAGTTTTTCTTTCCCCATGAAAGGCATGCTGCGGAGTCCCCACATGCAAGGGAATGGTGCTGGCTCACAAGACAGATATTTCTATGGGTGTGACACCCAGCTTTGGGGAACATGCAAACACATTTGAGACAGAAAGGCAGCAGTGCTATGGTAATGATGACACACTTGAAGCTACAGGACATTAGGGCTCATCACTCCCTACTCCTCACCATCGCCTCAGTCCAGACACACACAGTCTAAGGAAAGTTTGGTTTGCAATACCAACCTGTAAATAGTAACGTAAATTACGCTTTCAAGCAATGGAGCTGTGCAGCTGATGTGCCCTGGTCGTGCAATCCTGCGTTCCAGACAGGCCGTGATGTAAGTTTTGAATGCAAGATAGGGTTTCTTTCTTTCTTTGCTCCCTGCGTTCACGTGCTCTCTCTGTCTACAAATGGCGTAGCTTCATCACAGACAGGCAAGACGTGCTGCTGGGTGCTAATAGCAAGGGTCAAGACATTTGATCCCCTTTTCTCAGCACGCACGTTCTATAATGGATATTTAAAGTTTTGCTGCTCCCTCCCGCTTTTGATTGCACTACGCTAGCACCTTTTACCTTGCAGGGACAGAACCAATCGTGGGAGAAGGCCTCCTAGTGGGGATCTAAGCTGGTTGCCCTTACAGCCCAACTTTCCCACCTGCAAGTCAGGCTCTGTGGCTATAACAACAGACACTGTCTTTAGCTTACCTGATGGGGCCTGGGGCATTGCAGGAGTACCCCTCATTGGTTCTTACTCACAGGTGAGTAGCAGGCCGTGTTACTGATCAGCACATGTGTGTCACTGCCACAGGCCTAGTAATCATTGTGCTCGGAAGGGAGGGCGACCCTCTAAATGCAGCATCAATGAGTCACGCATCCTCACCTGTCAGCACTGTAGCCCCCCACCCCGCCCTGTTCTTAAGTGCTAATTCCTGATGCGTGTTTTATACGTCTGACTTTGTGGCCATTCATCAACTACTATCCTCTGTAAGGAAACTTGGTGTACGCCGTTACCGTGCTGTGAGTGACAACTTGCAACTTGTCTCTCGGTTGATAAACTTTGTAGGTGAAACCACGCCTCCGTTGGCATGTATTGTGATTTCACCAAGAAGGGGCCCTGCCCAGCCGCCTCCTGCCACCTAGCACCTTCGATCCCGCAGCTCTACTCATTTAAATTAATGAAAAGCAGCTTAAATTAATGAAAAGCAGCGATCTGATTTTGGGCAAGCTGCGACGGCTCATCCTGTGGGTGCGTGTGGCACATTGTGAAAGTTGCACACAAAAACGGCTGTCATTGAGAGAATAGCATGTAGCACAGCGCCAGAGCTGCCGTCTTTCAGCTGGGGATTTAGGGTTCGAACCTTGGTTTGGCTCAACTACCTGCTATTCTTTCCAAATTATGTAATTGCGCAGCTCTTCTAATTTATATTAAAGAAAAGCAGCGATCCCGCAGCTCTACTCATTTAAACTAAAGAAAAGCAGCGATCTGATTTTGGGCGCCCTGCGGCGGCCCGTCCTGGTTGTGAAAGTTGCAAAGTTACAACAAGCATTTGAAGGCACGAGCGGGGAGGAGGGGGGGGCGACGCGAGTGGTGTGCACACGCGCGCCACAGCGACACATCTGTTTTGCATTATCGGGCACAATAATTGCAAACAGATGTCTGCCACGCGCGTAACCGCAGAGAAAAGGCCATGACGCACGAGCGTCTGGTCAGCTTTTCAAACCCCCTAACATAAAGTCTTGCCAGAGCAGCGCTTGCGCGCTACTCGAGGCTCGACCTAAAAAGCACACCTTATTCAAGAAAGCAGTGAAAGCCTGGCTTTTCTCTCACCTCTTGCCAGTATCTGTCACTTCTTGGTGATATTTCGGCAACTTCATATAATTCTGCCGCGATTAAACCATTATGGAAGCATGTTTTGTACTTTTTAAAACGCTAGAACAAAACATAAACACAATCGCATTACTATATATACATACCTTCATCCAGTGAGGTCCTAGTCAGCATTATTTTCTTCTCAGTGTCATATTATACCAGGGATGGCATGACAATGGGGGTCAGGCAGTACCTGCTTCTGATATTTACAATGCACTCATTTCTAAAGGCAGGCTCAGTTCCTGTTAAACAGGTCTTCAGGTGTGTATGTTTTGGAAGATCCAGCAATGTATCGTCAAAGGTCCTGATTACCAGAGGTTGAAGTGGGTAGGATCTATTGGGAACAATGTTGCTAAGCTTTTTTAACTTTTATCAAAACAGTTCCCATACTTTATCAAAACAGTTCCCATACTTTTTCAAAACAGTTCCTGCACAACGACAACCTTAGGTTGCTTCACGCTAAGAGGAAAGAACGGGGTCTTCTGCACTGTGAATATTTTTTCTTTTTAGTGATGTATATTACTCTGCCTCCAAACTCACTGCCCCCGACCCCATGTTTGCTCAAGATCACAGTTCCCATAATTTTCTGCAAAGAGATTAGAGTTAAAATTGTGCAACAAACAGAGGATCCAGGTCTCTTTTTTCTTGGGTATAGACAGGGTTTGGTGTAATGACCGCACCCAGTACATTGCGCACCTGAGGTATTTGTATAAACTGGTTGCGGTAAATAACATACCCTGTTCCTGCTCATTCGGAAATCCGACTCAAAGAGGCCCATCCCTTGCATGGCTTCAGACAAGTTATCACTTTCAGTGCATCATAGCACAGACACTACTTTGCAAAAACTACTGCCACTGTCTGCAGCACCCATTCCATAACGAAAAGGCACACAGCAGTCTGTCACCAATCCGAAGCCCAAAACTCTCATTGTGCACTCCCTCGTTCCTCGTGAGCCATCGCTGCTCACACTGCACTCCTGTCTACAGTGATTTTGTGCCCTAAATCCTCCTCTATGCACTTCTCACTGCTGCAGTGCTTTCCTGTATTGGCGGTACATTCTCCATCTGCCACCTAGGGTTGTCTGTCGTGCACAAATTCTCTTCTCCATGCACCTGCCCCTAATAATTCACCACTGTCCCCACGCTGGTGTATCTGGCAGTGACGGCTACTTTGTAATGGCGGAGGAGCGTCGCCCCACTTAGTGCAGAATGAAAAATAAAACGATAATAAAACAATTTAATTATTGTTTTATTTTTCATTGGCAGCCGATGCTGCCGAGTCTAGGGTGGGACGGGGCCAGGCAATTCTCTGTTGACAAGGCAGGAGCTGGGAGGAGGAGTGGTGGGCACTTGTAAACACGCATGTCTGTTTGGCCGGCCGTCTTAGGCCGGCCAAAGACATGAGCATTTAGGTTTCTCCAACACAGCTGTGTTCCACACCCTGGAGAACCAGCACAGACTCCCTGTGCCTGAGCGAATGGCAAACCAGCCCGCTCAGGCCAATCCCCAGGCTGCTCTCATAGAATGAGAGCAGCATCTAGATTGTATGGGGGATCCCGTCTGTGATGGTACTGCTGGGAGCAGGAAGAGCAGAAGAACACCGAGGCGCAAGGTGGCCGACCGGTTGGCATCAGGTCATTTTTTAAATGTATTATTAATTCCCCCCCCACCGCCGCTGCCCTGCCACTGTACATTGGCAGCAGCCGCAACTCGTATCTGGTGTGTACATACAAGTGCTCTGGAATTCCCGTTGGGGCTGGTAGCAGAGTTGCCTTTCCCACTGGGACCTGGCTGCATGAAAACACCATGGACCTGTGATGTTTATCCCAGAGATCTCGACTGCTGAAAGCAGCTGACATCTCCAGTGGCTACTGTCGGGAAAATTAGGAATTACCGTGAGAATCAGACCTGAAATTACCAATTCCTCTGTTAATTCCACATTTCCCAGGAGATTCTCAGAGCTCACCCAGAATCCCTATTAATTCCACACTCCCCGAATGAATGGGACCCCCACCCTCGGTATGCAGTCTTTGCAGTGCTATAGCTTCTGACAGAGGTATCGCTCTTAGTTAGTGCGACAGGATACTAAGCGCTGAATTAACTTATACGGTACAGAATGATGAAATGTATTGACATCCTGCTAGAGGACTTGACGAGCAGTCTCTACAGAGTAATAATACAACAGCACTAAGGCTCCACCATTTATTTATAGTTTTATGTTGTTTTTTATTATCCTTAAAGGTTAGAAAACATAAATCGTGATAAAAGTCATACAAGAAAATACACCCTACCCTGAATTCCATGTACTTTTTCAAAATCTTTTTATTGTTTTAAAGGAGCACAAGCAATCAATCACTGCTGTATTTGTTTAAGCTTTCTGCTTTGTGGCTTAAAAAGCATTGTTTCGGGGAGGAGTCTCAAAATGATGAATATTCACGACCAAGTCACACCTTAAGACAAGTCTCTGCAGGAAAAATACTCTGGCCCTATTCATGTGTAGTTCGTGAATCGTGATTGCGAAAGCTCAATCCTTTACGTATTTTGTACTTCAGACTGTGCTTAATTTGTACTGGTGGCTGCCGATGGCGGGCACCGGCACTCGTTTTTTGGGAACGGGGACTTATTTTTCACCATCAGACTTCGACCCCGAGCAACAAAGATAAAGTTGGAAACGGGAGAAAGAAGAAGGAAGAGAAAGGTGGTTAAAAGGTAGCACAGGGAGGAATGCGGAAATACAACTTAAAAGCAACATGCAAGAATGAGATAAAAAGAGACAGGAAGTTTAGGATCAGGGAAAAAAGAGCCATGCTGTGGGATGAAGACTAGACAACCTAGGTATTTGGCAATCCCAGCATTCGGGAACAGTCTACTAAGAAAAGCTTTGAACACCTGCACTTTTTTCCTTAGAAATGAAACACTGAGTTCAGATAAAAAGGTATTGTTACCTGCAACATACTTAATTTTTTTTCAGGATTTGAGAAAAGGGGGTTGTTGTGGAAGAGCTAGCTTGATTGATTAACAACATCCGGAACATGTTTTTCCTGAGGGGAGAGCAATAGCTAACAAAGAGCCAGCCCTTAGTCCTCACGTCTCTGCCCTCCCAGGAGTGCAAAGTAATTCTCACTTGTATTACTACAGTGCAAAGGTCAAGTTTCATGTTTTCACTGTAGTGCAGTTTAGCTAACCTGAGAAGTCACTGCTTAATAATTCCATATTACAATCGCTTTATTAGGAAAACAACTGGGCCGAACGCATAAGGCCTATTTAATGTGAGTTTGTCATTTCTTGGATTTAACACCTGATGCTCTGGTTTTGTTTAAAGATTTTAGGTAATAACGTCTACACTTAAAAACGCAGCAAACAATAATCACGTATGCAGCTCTGCTGGTAATATGCTATTTATTACCAATAAATATAAGATAATGTTATAAAGTGTTGTAGCAATTTAATTCCCAAAATGCATATTAAAAATATCTCAACAATGGTGGTTTTTTTTTTGTACAATGGGATGGGTAGGGTTGCTGGCAGGGTTATATATATATTCAGTTGAGAGTACCACATTGCCAATGCATGGGCCTTTGCCGCTGTGGAAGTCGCTTACATGCAGGAAGGGTTCCAAAGAGTCTGGTTTTGGCCCACGAGCTGCCCGGACAATGGCTGGGGTACTTGATATTCTCTTGAGAATCACACATTGCCAGTATGTTGGCCATCCTTTGCCAGTGGTTGCCTACAGGAAGGACAGCTTGGAGAGAATTGGCAGATGTGGCCAGTTGCTGCGCAGATTCCATAGAAGTGGCAGCGTACTAAGCGACTCATTGGCAGTGAGTTCAGATTTGGTGCTGTGGCGAGTGAGATGGGCACCGGATGGCAATTGGGTTGATTACATACATGCTGTCACTGTTGAAGGTAGCCTGTCCCTGAGGCTGTAAGTCAAACCGTCAAGGTCAATAACGCAGATTTCCACTCACATCGACTCCAGAATATTAACTTCCAATACACTGTCAAGGTAAGCATAAATAGGGAAGTATAGATTTACTATTCTTAACTCCAAATGTAATTACCTTGATTGTTGGTTGTCAATATTGTACAGTTGTAGTAAGTACAGGTCGAGAAAAGAAAAAAAAAATATTTTGCTATCAATGCCATTGTTGAGATGTTTTTAATATGAATTTTAGGAATTACGATGCCCCAAAACTTTATAACACACTCTTATATCAATTAGCTGCCATCTATTGTAAAAGTGATAAATATATGGTAATAGTTTGATATGTTGATTCCCTGACTGGTAATCTTTGTGTAATTCTCATATTAGATCCAGAACCTTCCTTTTGACCTTGTACCCAACTCAACCTCTGGCTTTTTCAAGTAATTTTTAGCAGAATCGGTGGTGACCTTGGTGCTTTTCAGATGGCATGTGTTCCCTCAGGAGTCTATAGGTCTGATTATGATTGGCATGCATGAGCAATTACTGGTAAATACTGATACCTTGGGGTGCTGTATTTACTGGGTGCACAAAATATCTCACAATCCAAGTTATGGCCCAAGAAATAAGTCATAGCATCTGGATACGGTATATACCACAACAAGCTCCACGTGTTTTGCCTCTTCACCCCTCCTCCGCCTGATGAATTTCCTCTGGTTTGAGCTCCTGAAATTTAATTAGGGGAAAGTTGCAGGAGTTGCTGTGATTATCGCTAGCCGTAAATGCCACTGGATAAGTACCCCTAGCTTCAATGACTGCATTACTCATAAGTCTGATCCCTGCACAAATCCTGTTTGCGCAGGGATCTGAATTTAGCTCCCATACTCGTAAGTAGGGCCTGTATCGCCATACGAAGATCAAAGGTGGACTTTGCTGCAGCGAGGTCTGGAGATTACGTGACACTAGTGCCTCTGAAAGACTAGTAGGGCTGGGAAAAGTCAGTCACATGTGAGGTAAACCACAGCACAACTTCCGTAGATTTTTTTTTTTTTAGAAGAAGCTAGTCTTTACATGAGTTTAGGTATTTGGACCCAGGCTGTTCTTTATAGTCTGCTGTTCTTGCAGACAGTAAAAATAAATAAGTTGTTTTATATATCACCTAATATTACAGTTCTGACTTTACTAATACTCAATTTACCGACCTCAGAAGGAGAAAAGACTGGGTTTGGTCACGCAGATGTCAATAGAAAGCGCCTAAGTCATAAAGCTATTTTACAGCATGAACTATGAATAGAACTTGTCTGACAAACCGCTTCCGCATGCATCACCTTTATAAGACACCATCTCTTCCCTGAGCGTCTCTTTGCAGTGTGTGTGGGGGTGTCGTGTCACGGGTTTGTCAGCCCGATTGTGGTATATGGTGCTTTACTCATTTGCCTGCCAGCTGCTTGGCTTGCTCTGCAGGGAGCAAATCTGTTAATTTCTCATCCACAGCGATTCTGACACGCGCCTTTTGTCTTTGTGAGACTTTAAATGCAGCACCTGACTGCATTACTGTGTTTTGGAAGGGCCCTTGGATGCACGCTGGATTTCACGTTCCCAGTTTAAGGAAGAAAGATCTCTGGCCAGATGTGCAAACCCCGAATCCACATCGGAGGTCAGGACTACAAAAAAGGATTTTCATATGTACCGATCCAGTTTTAGGAGTCGGTAAAGTTTTACCTACTACTAAAATAGGATTGCGAACTGGCTACCCTAAGGTCTGTTATATCTAACTCAATTTTTGTAAACGTTTCAGGAGGAGTAGGCCGTGGTCCACATGACCAGTGGCAACTCTCAGTGAAACTTTCACACAGCCCTATATCCTTTAACACAAATTGCCTTCTTTAAAAAAAAAAAAAGTATTTCAATTAATCACAAACATGGTGGTCTGCTGACCCTTGTTTATCCCCTGTGATTTTGTCCAATCAGAGTGACTCGTAATGCGACCTACCTCATAAATATTAATGATGTGGGACGGACTGTAGCCCGCTCAGATTCGGAATTTTACAAACTGACCTATAAACACACAGGTCGTTTGAAAAAATGAACATTGGTCGCAAAAAGACTGGTTGCAAATTGTGACTGATGTTTGCAACCCAGTATAATCGTACACCTGACCCTTAATTTATTTACATGTGTATTTATTTGCCTTTTAAATAGTGTTTTATAACCCTTGAATAGTTTCAGCAAGGCTGCAATCGATCTGTTTAAATTAATTATATGTAATGTTATGTAATCTGGATATCATGAAAATCTGGAATGGACCCAGCCCTCCTGGACCTAGCTTTGGCGCCCCTGTGTTAGGAATTCTCAAACCCTGGTTCATGATAGCTATGAGGAATGACAGAAATTAGAATTAGAAGCTATGGGCAACTCAAGAATGTTGAGAGTGGATGTGGAAATGTCTCAACACTGTCATACGGAGTAAGGGCCAGTAAACATTTGAGACACCCTGGGTTGCAGGAATGTTGCCCGTCGCTAGACTGCTCTATCTTTTCCTCTCCCTGTGCCTTCCCATCAGACACAGCAGTCCCTCGCTTATGTTCTCACTTCCCTATTCCCTTCCTTATACACATCATTTACTCAATTAATGAATGTACTGAAATCAAATTCTCAGGCTATTTCCATGCGTGAGTAGCTCGTCCAGCCCAGGGTTTTCGTTTGCTTTCTGGGATTTATAGTCCTATTTACCAAATATAAAATCAGGACAATGAATTCCATCATGAAGAGCAAACGACCCTGGCCTGGGGGAGCAACTCATGAAATCCACGCTGTAGTAAAACAAAATGTGGCATCTGGTACCTTCCGGAGGTACTTTACATCGGCATACCACAGGTTATCTAAATATTCAGACCCCCCAGGATATTGCGGCATGGATTAGCAAATTTAGCGGCACAAATATGGAAATTTAGCGGCACAAATATGGAAATTTAGCGGCATTTTTGCGGCACTTTATTTTACTCATAATCATTCATTTTCAGCCTGAAATCAATGGAAGCTGTTTTAGCAGAGTATTCCACTTTGAAATAGGCATGTTTAAAGTGTCTGCAGCTCTACAGAAGCACAGCTCCAGTCCTAACCTCGTGGGAGGGAGCTGTATTTATCCCTGGGATGTTCTAGTGCGATGTATGCACCCCTGTTGAGGCACCGCTGCCTACGGATCCGTGAGGCAGGACACCTCTTCCTCAGGCACCTACCTTTTGCCACTCACAATGTCATTCTCCGGTCAGTCCCCTTGTTCATTCTCTCAGTTTTCTCTCCTTCTCTTTCTTTCAATAATTCTGTTATTTCCATTTCAATTGTTGACTCAGCCCTTCTCTCTCTTTGTTTTCTTGCTTTTCTGTTATTTTTCTCAATCCTTGTCGCTCCTCTTCCTTTACTTTGTTTTCATTGCCCCTTCCCTTTCTCTTCTCTTTATTTCCTTCCTCCCCTTTCTCTTTTCTCGTTTTCAGTTTTGTTCTTGCTTCCATCACTTCTCATCCCTATAATTCCCACTCCAGTGCTTCTTATCGTTCTCTTTCAAATTCTCTTTCCTCCTTACTCGCTCTGTTCTCTTCTTCGTTGTTTTTCTCTCTTTTTCACTCCAATTTTCTGCCTCGGTTCTTTTCAGTGCACGGCTCTTCCTTTCATGCCTTTCCCTCCTGCTTTCAGTTTGTCCAACCTCCGAACTACTAGCCATTTTCTCTTCTCTCCCCCTGGATCTCTCTTCCTCTCCTTCTCTCTCTTTAACTCACCCCTCTTATCCCTGCCCTTTCTTATTCCCTCTTCTCGTCTCCTTGGGTTACTTCTCTTCTTCTCCCCACGTCTCCGCCTCTCTAGCTTTCCCTCTACCCCTTTTATTCCTCCTCCCAGGCGTCCCTCCTCTTCCTCTCTCTTTCATCCTTCTATACACCGTTTACTCTTTCTCGAGTCCTCTTAGTTCTCTTCCCCTCTCCTCTTTACCTTCTGGCTCCCATTCCCTCCGCATCTTTCGCTCCCTCCCTCCCCACATTTCACTTATTCCTTCCCGCCTCTCTCGCGCATTCACTTCCCGCACTTCTCCTTTGTCTTCCCATCTCTTCTATCTTTGTCTCTCGTTTATATTCCATCTCCCCACCTCTCCTCCTCTTCTCTTCCCTCCTCTTTGCCCCCCTCCCCACTTCAGCTCTCAAGCTCTCACCGCCCCCCTCTATTTCCGCTCGGGGAACCTTTTACTCATTCTCCTCGCATCTCTATTCTCCTGTTCCACCGCTCTCTACATCTTGTACTCTTTCTCCCTTCTTCTCCCATCTCTTCCGCTCCTCTTTTCCCCATCTCAACCTCGTTCTGCCCCTCTCAAGGCCTCTCCCTTCCCTCCCCTCTTTAGCCTTGGCCTCCTTTCGCACACCTAATTCTTCTATCCCATCTCTCCTTTGCCATCTCTATCTTCCTTCCCACCCTCTCCAACTCACACCTTCCATTTCTTTCCAACCTTCCCCTTTCTAGCTCCTTCACTCTTCCTTCACATCTCACCCTTCTCTCCCCTTCTTCTCTCTTCACCTTTCCCCCTCCTCCAATCTCTCTTCCCCTCGCCTCTACATCCTCCAGCCCTCCCCTGTTCGCGTCCCCTCACTCTTTCTCCCTCTCCCTCTCTTCCTCTTCCAATCCTCGTCCTCACATCTCATTCGCAGCTCCTTCAACTCTTCCTTTTCATCCCCCCTCTCCAAGCTGCACATCTTTCCGTCCCTCGCAGTTTGTTCTTCATTTAAATGCCCGCAGTTGCCCCTGGTCCCTCTTCGCTGTGGGTTTTGTCAGCTGTCACATCACCCCCTCCCCCCCCACCTCCTTCGCCTGCTCCCCACAGGATGCTCAGGCTGTCCGAAATCTCGCTTTTCCGGCATCTACCAGAGATTCCCCGGGGGGGGGGGGGGGTGAGGGGGCGGGGGTTACTTCTAGGAGTAAAGCCACCCCCTGTTCCCCACGAGGGCGACGTGCAGGAATAGACACGTGGGGGACGACATTCCAGCAGGGCGGGCGAGATCTGCTAGAAAGAGATCTCCCCCCAGCTCCTGAAACATTAGAAAGACGTATGTCTGATACCGAAGCATGTACTTCTCAGCCACTAGAGCATGTACCATCTCACCTGCTGCAGCATTCACATTGTTGTAACGTTTATCTGCTGATGCCTGCAAAGGCCTAACCAATAAGCCACACATACTGACATTGCAGACAGCTGTACTGTCAACACAGACCTAAAAGGGGCCTCCTTCCACCAACCGTCCAAATTTCGCGGGCAGTTTTGTAAACATCGCGGCATTTTTACAAAACTGCCGATTTCGCGATTTTTTTGCAAATCGCGAAATCCTGGAGGGTCTGAATATTGAGTGGTTGAACAGATATAAATACTTACGTCCATATTCCGAAACTTCCGGCTGTTCTATGTCAGCTGTGGGTAGCTCATCTTGTCCTGGTTTATCTGTTGCATTTTGGTACTTGCGGTCCTGCATTCAGAATACGAAAGTAAAACTACAAAGAACAAATTATGAAGAACACAAGGAATCAAGACTGAAAGCTTTCAAGTTCGCAGGTCAATGCATAAGTAGCTCATCTAGGCATGGGCTTTTTGCGTTGCATGCTGGGACTTGTAGTCCTGGTTTTAGCATAGGATAAACAGGCCTACAAATGACAAAATACAAAGCAAAATTCTGGACTGGGTGAGCTACTCCCGCATGGAACTGGAATACACTAGCACTCTGGACTGGATCTAACCCATGTCGTGCCTGACATGGTTTAAATGAGGACTATGTCTCTTGAGTAGACTTGGAAAGTGTATTGTACATGGAAACTTAGATGCTACACTCATCTAAGCACAACTGCACATTTTTCGTTTAAATAAATGTGGAAAAAGGCTAGTAGCAACTGCATGATTTCACAGATCAATAAATAAATGTGCATAAACATCGATAAATGGCAGGAAATATATATGGATAAATACAGATAGAAATATTAAAAAACAGAAGTGGAAATACTAATTCTGAGATGCAGTTCTGGGACCCTTTTGAAAACATGTCTGATAAAAATTGCAAAGACTATTACCATCAACCGTTTCCACCTTATTTAGAACTCTCACCACTTTTTCTGGCAATAAGAATCATTAATCCCATTGCCCTGAACAAGCTCTAACAATTAGGATACATGCAGTATTATTGAGTTATCTCTCGGAATTACTACTACAGCCCCTTGCAATTAGTGCAGGTGGTTGTAATTTTGTAGAGCTAAAAATAGTGTGACATTGGAATAAAGTACACTCTGCTGTACATTATAGGGACATTGCAATTCACCAAAGAGTTCTGTGACCGTATAGAGGAATGAGACCAAAAGATGATTCCTTTGTAACGTAAGAGATCTCTATGGTGACTTGTGACATCCTTTTAATGTAGAGCACAACATCACCGTTCCCATAAGCTGCTTAAATCCTTGGTGGTTTTCTCTTGCATGTGAAATAGATAATATGGCTGCAGACATGAAGAATAAAAGTGAAATCTGAAGTTTGAAAGTAAGCATACCAAAAAGCAGTTAGTAATTTCTTACAAAAAGATATCAAAATTACCTTAATTAAAGTAAGATTAAAAATGCTGTAGCTCAGAATGTGTGGAAACATGAAGAAACATTCTGTCTTGCCTCTAATCACCTATATTGTTCAAATAATAAACATGTTGCCTTATATCTTTACTATCAGCTGATCCCTGTTTATTTTAGAAAAACAGATCATAAGAACAAAAAGCCAGTTGTTATTTTCATTATTTGAATTGCAGCTACAGTGATACTCCTTGACCTGCCTTTCACCTTCGCTGCTGGCTCTGGCAGTATGATATAACATCTCAACTGTAAACAGTTAAGGAGCTATGTCATTTTCTTATTACAGGCAACTAGAGACATCACAACTGAAATGTAATAATACAATTGAACATGGACTTATCTATACTACTCACCGGACAGTAAAGCCAATTACAAAACCACTCTTAGAGCTACATGTCTCTCTTAAACAGGCCCAAAGCGTGTTCTTTGCTGACAAAATAAATTCAGCTGAGCATAACTCCCGCTCCATCTTTCAGATTGTGAAATCCTTCCTCTCTCCGCAGTCCTGCTACAGGGCAATTGCCCCGTCACAAGAGCTGTGCGATAGGCTAGCAACGTTCTACAAGACAAAAATCACGGATATCCAGTGATCACTGCCTACTCTGTAGGAGAGTCCTCCTCCTGTCTGTCATGTGGACCCTGACTGCCATAGCAATGGGCTTATCCAGTTCAGGCCTATCGCTTTAAAACAATCTAGGGAAGCCATTCTGAAATGTAAATCGGGCTCTTCTCTGGATGCCTGCCCCCCCTACTTTGTTAGCAGCGGCAGTAGATGTTATCAATCCTGTGATCAACCCCATTTTCAACCATTCTCTTTCTTCGGGGGTCTTGCCTGTCACGTGAAAATTGGCTAAAGTGGTCCCACTGTTCAAGAAGCCAGCACTGGATCCCAACATCTTTCACAACTATAGGCCCATTTCACATCTCCTGGCCTTCACTAAAATGCTGGAAAAACTGGTTAATGCTCAGATATCTGAGTATCTTGAGCAAGGCAAATTGTTACATCCTACTCAATCTGGCTTTTGCCCCCAAAATAGTAAGGAATCGGCAGATCACGAGATCTCTGACGATATTAAATGGTCATTAGATTCAGGGAAAAAAGTGGCCTTGATTCTTCTTGACCTTCCTGCCGCCTTTGACACCGTCCCACACTCTATCCTCCTGCACTGACTGTCTGCCGGAGGTGTGGGGGGTATTGTGTGGAGCTGATGCAAATCCTTCTTAGACCCTAGAGGCCAATCGGTTTGGCTCGCCCCTTTTTCCTCTGAGGTCAAGGCAGTTAATCAAGGGGTCCCGCAGGACTCTTCATTAAGACCTACCCTTTTTAATGTCTTCATGTCCACTCTGGCTTCTGTAGTTGAACCTTTTGGGTGTAAAATAATCTTAGACGCCGACGATACCCTGTTGCTCTTTACCTTTCGATGGATCCCATGCCTCAGTTGCAACACCTTTTACTGACTGCATGGGAGCCGTTTTCGATTGGATGCAGAGTAGTCAACTTACATGTAACGCGGAGAAGACAGAAATTATCCCATTTGGATCACATGTGTCTAACTGGTGGGAAGATCTTTGGCCTCCTGCGCTGCGGGCCCGTCCCCCTCCAGCTTCGGTGGTTAAAAACTTGGGGGTGAAGCTGGACACCGCCCTTTCCATGCGGCCGCAGATTTCTGCAGTGGTGGGCCAATGTTTCGCTATGCGCCGCACTCTGAAGAAATTCCTTTTCCTCCTTCCTGTGGAGGCTAGGAGAGTGGTGATCCACGTGCTGATTACCTCACACTTTGACTATGCTAACACCCTCTATTTAGGAGTTGCGAATGCTCGGGCTAATTGCCTGCAGGTGGTCCAAAATGCAGCGGCTAGGCTTCTCTTGTGTCTGTCTACCTAGGCGTTCTTCGATTTCGTCGGCCCTGAAAGCCCTCCATTGACTGCCGGTCAGGAAACTGATCCAATTTAAAGCTCGGGTTCTGGATCACATAGCAGTGTATCTGTCCAGCCCTGCCTATTTGGTTAAGAGATTTGCCCAGTATTTCTGCCCCAGAGCGCTGCGCTCTGTTTCGCTTCTGTCGATTCCTCCCTTTAAGCGTGTCCAAAGGGGTGGTAAAACTTTTTTTCTTTTCGGGCTGCTAAAGTATGGAACGAGCTGCCACGAGAATTGCATCTGATCACCCTTGAGACGATATTCCGCAGAAAACTTAAAAATTGTTTTTTCTCTGTGGGGCAGTAAGGCTGGTGGTGTTTTTGGCGTGTTCCATGAGATTCCTCCCATTAGCGCCGGAACACTCCTTGGGAGTAGCTGCGCGCTCTGTAACTCTCCTATCCATTCATTCATACAGGAATTGCGGGCTCCCATGTACTATAACCAAGGCTCCTAGTTTTCAGTTTTTACAGATTTTTCGGTTTGAATCATTTTTATTGATTTTATGAAGTATAACCGCAATACAGCATAAGTCACCTACAACCCTTAGCCGGTGGTATGTGCACTTGGATGCTTACTTAGTAGGCAGCGAGCCAGTGAGGAGGAACAAAGATTATAAACAAAAATGTTAAGAGTAAAGGAAAAAGTTGAGGGGGGGGTAAGAAGGGGGTGGGGGTTGAGGACATCGCTTCCCTAGCGCGCTTGCGTCTTTGGAAAGTGGTTGCGGCCTAGGCTGGCATGGTATGCTCGTGGCTGTTAGTCGCAGGATCCGCAGATATTGGGGGCAGGACAACTCGCTGAACTCGTCCGCTGAGTACTGTATGCATGGTTGCCACATCTTGTCAAACCGGGGCAATTGTGTGGTCGCGGCCGTCAGCTTCTCCATTCCCAGGCTTTCCCACACTTTATGTAACCAGTCTTGGTGTGTGGGTACCTTGTCTGTCCCCCACCTGGCTAAAATAAGTTTCTTCGCCGCCCCCAAAGTAAGAGTAATAGCTTTGCCTCTGGGCGATTTCAATGGGTAGGTGAACGGGTTAGGAAGTCCCAGTAATATGTAGCTAGGAGATTTAGGTATGTCTGTGTTAAACATTGTATTAATAGCATCTAAGACTCCTGCCCAATATGATTCTAACCTGGGGCACTGCCATAGGAGGTATGTGAGTGTGCCCTGCTGTCCGCATTGCCGCCAACACAGCCCGCCCCCCCTAGGGTCCCACGTAGCGACTCTGGCCGGTGTGAGATACCAGTAGTGGGCTATTTTGAGGAGCATTTCTTTCCTAGTGGTGTTGAGACTGGATGTTCGTGCTCGGTGTAGGATGTCGCTCCACTCTTTGTCAGAAAAGGGGCGTTCGCATTCTCTCTCGCATCTGGCCCTGGCAGGGGAAGGTAAAGGGTGTACGGGCCTCACCAGGAATGCATAAATGTCAGAAAGCAGCTTCTTGTCTGAACTCCGCGTAATGATCCACTTCTCAAAGGGCAGTAGGGGTCCGCTAGCGTGTGGTTTGATCCACTCGCGGATCACCCAGTGTGCCACTTCCAGATATTGCCATCTCGCCGAGTCCGGGAGTGGGTAGCATGTCTGTAGTTTGGCAAAGTCCATGAGCCCATCTGAATCGAACAGGTCCCCCACCCGCTTGCAGTTGGCATCCTGCCATACCTTAAATCCTGAACCCTCCACCGCTGGGGGAAGTCCGGGTTGCCTATCAGCGAAGTCTGCGGGGATAACGGGGTAGAAAGGTAATGTCTCCGCTGTACCTTGTCCCAGACTCCCAACGTCAACCTCGTGACCGGTGAGATGTACACACCCACTGGTCTATGCGGCTTAGGCTGCCACAGCACTTTCCAAATGTGAGTACCCGCTATGGCTTGGTCTATAAAGCACCAGTGCTTTTCGGTGAGCGTGCGGGACCACTCCACCAGGTATTGCAGCTGAGCTGCCTGATAGTATTTGCATATGTTCGGGACCCCCAATCCTCCCTCCGCTATCGTAAGAAAGGCTCGTGGTCTGGACATTCTCACCCGCCTACCCTCCCAGATAAAGTCCCAAATTAGGGCCTGCAGTTTATCTAGTACCTGTGTTGGGGACTGGAGCGGCAGGGTTTGCATTACGTAAAGTAGCTTAGGGAGTAGTGTCATTTTGACAGCTGCCAACCGCCCCAGCCATGAGAGGCCCTGTGGCTTCCATTTAGTGAGATCTGATCGGGTCATGGCGAGTAAGTTCCCATAATTATGCTCCGTGGTAGCCTGGAGAGTGGGGAATATTTGTAGTCCTAGGTATGGGACCCCTTCCTCTGCCCACTGAAACGGGAGCCGTTCACGGAGTTGAGTTCGTTCAGGCTCCTGTAGTGTCAAGTCCAGAATCAGAGACCTCTGTGGGTTGATTTTGAATCCCGATGCTCGCCCAAACTCCGAGAGCTCTGCCAAGGCGGCCGTCAGAGAATTAGACGGGTTTGTGAGGGTCAGGAGCACGTCGTCTGCGTATAGCATAATCTTGTGTTCCCTTCCTCCCATCCAAATCCCAGTCACCTTTACGTTGTCCCTTATTCGTTCGGCCAGCGGCTCCATATAGAGCGCGAAAAGGAGAGGAGGCAGGGGGCAGCCCTGTCTGGTTCCTCGCCCTATTAGGAAAGCGGGTGACTGCACGCCATTTACACAGATGTTGGCCTAGGGAGCTGTGTAACAAGCTTGCACCCAACTGCGGAATCGTGGACCAAGGCCTACCAGCTCCAGCACCCGGTATAGATACGGCCAGTGCACACGATCAAAGGCTTTCTCTGCGTCTATCGTCAACACGAATGCTGGAGTCCGGGAGCGCTGTGTTTTATCCAATAGGTGGCATAGCCTATTCGTGTTGTCACTACATCCGCGTTTCAGGATGAACTCAGCCTGATCCGGGTCGACTAGTCCCTGCACATAGGGTGCCAATCTGAGGGCTAACACGCTAGTAAAAATCTTTGCGTCTACGTTCAGCAGTGAAATAGGGCGGTAGGAGGCGCAGTTTTTGGGGTCCTTGCCTTGCTTGGGAATTACTGTGATAGTGGCATTGCGCATTGATTCTGGTAGTGCTCCCTGTTTGTCAATGGAATTAAATAGACGTGTGAGTATCGGGGCCAGGTGAGAGGCGAAGGTTTTGTACAATTCCCCACCGTAGCCGTCGGGCCAGGTGCTTTGTGGGGTTGCAGCCTGTGTATAGCGGTGAGGACATCCTGCATCGTGATGTCCTTCTCTAAGGGAGTGTACTCGGGCACTTCCACGTCAGATGGGTAGACCCGGGACAGGTATGTCTCCACATCTACATCCTGTAAGGGTTCAGTAGTGTAAAGGGCCCTATAGAATGCTACAAAGGAGTTTGCGATGCCCTCATCCGTGGTGAAAGCGGAACCATCGCCCCTTGTATTTTCGGATATCCGTCGTTCTGTGACCTGTGCCCGGAGGCGGTGTGCTAACATGCGCCCCGCCTTATTGCCTCCAGCGTAATATTTCTGTCGCAGTCGCAACAGTGCGTACTCCGCCCGCCCCATATCTATGGCTCGTAGCTGTTTCCGTGCAGCCGTCAGCTGACGAACCGTCACGGCCCCTGATTGGGCATGTGCTGTCTCCAGCTCCTTAATCTGGGCTTCT
Organism: Calotriton arnoldi; assembly: GCA_963921515.1. Classification (NCBI taxonomy): domain Eukaryota; kingdom Metazoa; phylum Chordata; class Amphibia; order Caudata; family Salamandridae; genus Calotriton; species Calotriton arnoldi. Next base: position 506,084 of record CAWUFW010001624.1, on the reverse strand, counting down.
AGCTGACAACGCGTATCCCGCCGCATCCTATTGTAGCCCATTGCATAAAGTGGCCCCGAAGGACCACCTTTAGTGTCTCCCACAGTGTGGCAACATTCGTCTCTGCATTGTCATTGTGTTCCAGAAAGGAAGTCAGTGCTCCTAGGGTGGCCGTTCGCACCTTATCGTATGTGAGGAGTTTTGTGTTAAGGCGCCAGCGGAGAGGTGTTGTTGGTGCGATTTGGGGCGGAAGTATAGACTAATGGGGGAATGATCAGAAAGGGCGGCTGCCCCTATGTCCGCAGCCATTGTGTCCCTCGTTATCCCTGGTGTTGTGAGGAAGTAATCAATCCGTGTATATGTTTGATGCACCGATGAGAAGAATGTGTAGTCTACTTCCGTGGGGTGCGCGTGGCGCCAGATGTCAGTTAGGCCCGCTTCGTCCAGCCAGCTCTTAGTACCCGGGGTGAGACCTCTGTCTTGGCCTACCCGGGGGAGTGATCTGTCCCTCTGCCCGTCCATTATGACATTAAAGTCGCCCCCCACCACCATCTCCCTGTCAGGGGTGGAGATCAGTCGTCCCAGGGCGTCCCTGAGAAAGGATTCCTGTTTGCCGTTGGGTGCATAGACCGTGGCTATCGTGTACCGGGTGCCCTGTATCTGTACGTGTAGTGTTAACAAACAACCTGGGATGTCCATGAAAACCTCCTCCACCTTCCCCGCACAGTGTGGCGAGCAGGATGGCTACCCCCGCTTTCTTGGCAGGCCCAGATGAGAAATACTGACGGGCAAACCAGCGAGAACGTAACCATCGCCAATCTTGTTGGAGTAGATGGGTTTCTTGCAGCATGCAAATGTCGCTCTTTGTGACTTTAAGATATGAGAGTACCGCTAGCCGTTTCGTTGAGGAGTTAAGGCCTCTGACGTTAAGGCTAAGTATGGACACCATGAGCAGTGCCGGCGCACCACTTTATCCGCATATTCAAGTGCCCTGCTGTCCCACCCCCCTCTCAAATTGAAGGGCTGGGACGAGCAACATAGGGAGGGGGAGAAGAGGGAAAGTGAAAATTAGAACACAGAGAATAACACAACAGGAACAGTAAGTCTGACAACATCTCCCACCAGGAAGTCATCACAGTCTCAAGTTTGGGGTCCATGTCGCAGCCGGGTATGCGAGTTGGAGTTGAAGTGATTGTCTCAGTGAAGCGCCGCCGGAGCATCCATGTAGTTAGGGTATTGAGGATCAGCTTCAGCTAGGCCCAACGGCCCCCGTCTAGGAGATCGACACGAAACCCACAAGGCCAGCGGGGACCAGGTACTCCTGGGCCCTCAATGACCACCGGCGGAGGGTCCAGAAGCACCCTTGTGTTGTAGGTGTTGGAGCAGCCACAAACGCTCCTCACGGCTGTCAGCTTCTGTAGGTTTGTTCAGCGTTTTCCGTCCCCGTCTAGAAGAGTGCCTTATTCTCCGCCCCTCGTCCGTGGGCTCGAGGGTCGGCGACCCCGAGGGCGTAGACTGCTGCAACTCCGGTACCTCTGGCAGTTCATGAGCGTCGGCCAAGGTGCGGACTATCCGGACCTCCTCCTTCCATACAAACTCTAGGCAGAAAGGGTGTCCCCATCTATACCGAATTTCCCGGGCGCGGAGAAAGTCAGTTAGTGGCTTGAGAGCCCTGCGGCGCTGCAGTGTGGTCGGGGATAAGTCCTGATAAAGCCAAACCTTGAAGCCCTTGAATTCAATGGTTCTCAGATCTCTTGTCGCAGACATTATAGCTCAATCAATCAATCAATCATGGGTTTGTTAAGCGCGACTACTCACCCGTAAGGTTCTCAAGGCGTTGGGGTGGAGGGGAGGCGCAGGATCCTGTCCATCAAGGAGGAGGTCTATCGAAGAGCCATGTTTTGAGGTCCCTCGTGAAGATGGGGGGTGATGTCTGTCTGAGGTGGAGTGGGAGGGCGTTCCAGGCTCTGGCCGCGAGGAAGGAGAAGGAGCGGCCTCCCAATCTGGACTTCCTGGTGCGGTGGACCACGGCGTGGGAGAGCTGGGCTGATCGTAGGGTCCTTTGGGGTGCGTGGAATTTGAGTCGGCTGTTCAGGTATGCTGGTCCGGTGTTGTGGAGGGCTTTGTGTGCGTGGGTGAGAATCTTGAAGGTGATTCTTGCCTCGATGGGGAGCCAGTGGAGTGTGCGCAGGTGCTGGAAGATGTGGCAGTGTCGTGGCAGGTTGAGGATTAGTCTGGCGGCGGCATTCTGGATGTTTTGTAGCTTGCGGGTGAGGTTTTTGTTGATTCTGGTGTAGAGTGCGTTGCCGTAGTCAAGTCTGCTGGTGACGAGGGCGTGAGTGACGGTCTTTGTGTGTTCGAGGGGGATCCATTTGAAGGTCTTGCGTAGGAGGCGGAGGGTGTGGAAGCAGGAGGATGCGACGGATTTGATCTGGCAGTCCATTTTGAGTTTGGAGTCCAGGATGATTCCGAGCTTGCGTGCGTCGTCTGTGGGGGTGGGCGGGCTTCCGAGGGTGGGGGGCCACCAGGTGTCGTTCCAGGCGTTGGGGTGTGGGCCCATGATGAGTACTTCTGTTTTGTCCGTGTTGAGTTGTAGACAGCTGCTCTTCATCCATTTGGCGACTGCTTCCATGCCTTCTTGAAAGTTGTGTTTGGCTGCGTTGGGTTCGTTGGATAGGGAGAGGGTGAGTTGGGTGTCGTCTGCGTATGAAACAGTGTTGAGTCAGTGGCTTCTGACGATGGGGGCGAGCGGAGCCATGTAGACGTTGAATAGCGTGGGGCTGAGGGAGGATCCTTGGGGGACTCCGCAGGTGGTCGGTGTAGGGTCCGAGAGGAAAGGAGGGAGTCTGACCCGCTATGTTCTACCGGAGAGGAATGAGCGGATCAAGTCGAGGGCCTTGTCCCGGATCCCTGCGTCGTGAAGTCTGCGTGTTAGGGTGCGGTGAGAGACTGTGTCGAAGGCAGTTAGAGGTCGAGGAGGATGAGGGCTACTGTCTCTCCTCTGTCCAGGAGGGAGCGGATGTCGTCTGTTGCAGCGAGGAGGGCCGTTTCTGTGCTGTGGTGCTTTCTGAAGCCGGATTGGGAGGAGTCGAGGATGTTGTGCTCTTCGATAAAGGTGGAGAGTTGGCTGTTGATGGCTTTCTCGATGACTTTCGCTGGGAACGGGAGCAGGGAGATGGGTCTGTAGTTCTTGAGGTCGGTGGGGTCCGCCGAGGGTTTCTTCAGGAGGGGTTTGATCTCGGCGTGCTTCCAGTCGTAGGGGAAGGAGGCGTTCGCGAGGGAGCGATTGATGGTGTGGCGAAGCATGGGTGCGATGGTGTCAGTGGCTCTGTTGAAGATGTGGTGGGGGCAGGGGTCCGTGGGGGCCCCAGAGTGGATTGACTTCATCGTCTTCAGTGTGTCTTCGGTGGTGAGGGCTGTCCAGCTGTCAATTGTTGGCTTCAAGGTGTCGGGGGTGGTTGGTGAGAGTTCTGTGTGTTGGCTGTCTTCGTCGAAATTGTCGTAAATGTAAAGGTCTTGTGAGGGAGGGATGTCTGTAGACTCGCTGATGGGTTGGGCGAACTCCTTGATGATGCTGAAGAGTTCTTTGCTGTTGTGCGCGTGCGTGGAGATTCTGTCTTTGATCGCTTTCTTTCTTGTATTTCTGATGAGTTGGTGGTGGGCGTTGGTGGCGGCTCTGAAGTTGTTGTGTGCTTCTGTAGATTTGGAGTTCCTCCAGGCCTTTTCGAGGCGGCGGCATGTGCGTCTGGACTCTCGGAGTTCAGTGGTAAACCAGCTAGCTTTCCTGGCGCGTGTGTTGTTCTTCTTGAGGGGGGCTATGGTGTTGGCGCAGTCGGAGATCCATCTGTGCAGGGTTCGGGCTGCGGTTTTGGGGTCGTCGTTGTTCGCGATGGTTGGGGTGGAGTTGCTGAGTGAGGAGGTGAGCTGGTTGTCGGTGATTTTGGTCCAATTTCTTCGTGGGAGCAGGTGCTGGGTTCTGTGGATGGTGGGTGTTCTGAAGGTGAAGTGGATGCAGCGATGGTCTGTCCACGGGAGTTCGGTGGTGTGGCTGAAAGTGATGGAGTTTCCTGTTGTGAAGATGGGGTCGAGGGTGTGTCCTGCTGAGTGCGTGGGTTCAGTCACGATCTGGCGGAGTCCTATGTTGTGGAGGTTGTCCAGGAGGGATGTGGTGTTGGGGTCTTGTTGGTTGTCGAAGTGGAAGTTAAGGTCTCCCAGCAAGGTGTAGTTGGTGGATGTGATGGCCTGCGGGGTGATGCTGTCCGTGATGGAGTTGGTGAATGGTCCGCGGGGTCCGGGGGGTCGGTAGATGAGGGTTCCCCGGAGGGTGGTGGTAGGGCTGGCCTGTATCTTGAAGTGTAGGTGTTCCATCAGGTCTGTGGGCTCGTCGGGAAGTGTGCTCAGCCGGAAGGTGGATTTGTGGACAATGGCGAGTCCCCCCCCCAGGGCGGGTGGGGCGGTCCTTCCGGGAGATCTTTTATCCTTGGGGAATGGCGATGGCAGGTCCCGAGGTGGTGTTGGTCCAGGTTTCAGTGAAGAATGCGACGTCCGGGGTGGTGCTGTCGAGGAGGTCCCAGATTTCGGTGGCGTGTTTGTGGCGGGAACGGACGTTGAGGAGGATGCATTGCAGGGTCTTTGGTGCGGTTGCGTTCTTGTGGGTGGGTTGTGCTGGATCCATGGTCGTGGCGGTGCTGCAGGAGTGGCGGCAGCGGTGACAGCTGAAGGGTCCATGGGTGGCGGCTGGTGATGCTAGCTTGCAGTTGTTGTTGTGACTTGGGTTGAGTGCGTAGAGTGCCGCTGGTTTGTAGAGTTGGTGGTTCGGAGGTCCAGGGTTTCTGGCGCTGGTCGCGTTCGGGCGCAGACGGGCTTGCCTTTGGCGTGCCAGCGGTGCGGCTGCCATTAAGTAGGGGTCAGGGAGGGCTGGACAGCTGGGAGGCGGGAGCGGGGAGGGGAAACTGGCTTGGGCTGGTCGCGCTGGGGGGGAGGGGCCGCGGGGGCAGCAGCGGCAGGAAAAACGGGTGAGAGGTGCACTAAAAAAGGAGCGAAAACAGCGCAAAAGTTGAAAAAGAAAAATGGAAAGTGATAGAAAAGTGATAGGAAGAGAGTAAAAGGGTGAAAAACGAAGGTGAAAGTTAAGAGGCTAAAGAATGAAGCAGGCAGAATAAACGGAGCAAGAGAAGGGGTGAGAGGTCCACTGGACCACCAGGGATGTGGCGCAGGTATAGCCTGCGGGTGGAGGAGGGCCTCGAACACCAACACTCGAGAGTGCAGGGGCTCAGGAGGGCCTCACTTGATGTGGGAGCTGCGAGGGTGGGAGAGCAATTTAACTGACAATGAGTCAGTGGTCTTGCTCGCCTGTACCCAGACGTGGGTCCCGTGCTCACTACACCACTGGATTCAAGCTAGCCTGGCTGATGAAGGGTAATGCCCTGAAACCGGTCCCAGGATGCTTGTTTCTGGTCCAGGGAGGACCTGGCTTGGCAGTTCGGGCTGGACTGCTCCCACACGGAACAGGGTCAAGTCTGATTTGCATATGGCGGGGTTCAAACTGGGGTGGTGTGGTAAGCAAAAGAATGATGGATTAAACCCAGATCCTTGTGACTGGGGGTGAATGTTTGCATTGTCCAGCATTCCGTCCATCAATTTGTTTCTTTTGCATAAAGAATGAAGCAGGCAGTATAAACTGAGCGAGAGAAGGGGTAAGAGGTCCACTGGACCACCAGGGATGAGGCGCAGGTATAGCCTGCGGGTGGAGGAAGGCCTCGAACACCAACACTCGAGAGTGCAGGGGCTCAGGAGGGCCTCACTTGATGGTGGAGCTGCGAGGGTGGGAGAGCAATTTCACTGACAATGAGTCAGTGGTCTTGCTCGCCTGTCCCCGCAGCGGCCGCCATTAAGTAGGGGTCGGGGAGGGCTGGACAGCTGGGAGGAGGGAGCGGGGAGGGGAAACTGGCTTGGGCTGGTCGTGATGGGGGGGAGGGGCCGCGGGGGCAGCAGCGGCGGGAAAAATGGGCAAGAGGTGCTCAGAAAAAGGAGCGAAAACAGCGCAAAAGTTGAAAAAGAAAAATGGAAAGCGATAGAAAAGTGATAAAAGTGATAGGAAGAGAGTAAAAGGGTGAAAAACGAAGGTGAAAGTAAAGAGGCTAAAGAATGAAGCAGGCAGAATAAATGGAGCGAGAGAAGGGGTGAGAGGTCCACTGAACCACCAGGGATGAGGCGCAGGTATAGCCTGCGGGTGGAGGAGGGCCTCGAACACCAACACTCGAGAGTGCAGGGGCTCAGGAGGGCCTCACTTGATGGTGGAGCTGCGAGGGTGGGAGAGCAATTTCACTGACGATGAGTCAGTGAAAGCTCCTTCTGATTATAATAATGCAGACACGTGAGTATGTCCTGGGGCTGGCCCGGCGCGCCCGCTGGTCTCCCGGCCCAATGTGTGCGGTCCAGGACGACCTCCTGGTCTTGGAATGAGGGCGTCACATGCTTGAAGAGTCGGATCACAAACCCCACCAGGTCGTTCGGGAAGGCCCGGGCCAGTACGCCTTTGATACGTATGTTGGAACGTCGGGACCAGTTTTCCAAATCTTCAACCTGGTAGCGCAATTCCGAGTTCTGGTCCCGTAGCTCCAGAAGCTCCCAGCGATGACTCTCCAGCTCTTCCTCCGGGGCGTCCTGTTTTTGCTCCACCAACTCCAATCTTTGGTCGATGGCGAGAACGTCTTGTCTGATTCCCTTGATATCCGAGGCAATGTCGCGTTTGAGCTCTGCAAAGTCGTCGCGGAGGGTACTAAACAGCTGTTCCATGAATGTTTGTGTAAGTGGGGACTCTTCCCTACTGCCATCCTCACCACTAGCTTTATCCACGGGCACCCCGTGATCCTCGGCCTCCTGTGTTACGTCCGCCTTTTTTGTGTTTGATCGGGCAAACATGTCCTTCACTGAGGGGGCCTTCTTCGATTGACGATGGGTAGACATTCCTGCTGGAGAGTGGCTCCCCCGCTGTGTAGCAATCGGCTCACCCCCCCTGAGGGCCGCTCCTTGTATACGTCGCCGGGCAGATCGACACGGGTCGGAATGGTCCCAGGGTCCGCAGCCCCCAGCAAAGAGGCGGGGCAGTGCCCAAGGTCGAGGCTCAGTCAGAACGAGGCGGGCCGGTCCACCACCAGTGGGCCGCAGAAGGCCGCAGTCCAGTGCCCTCGCCTCCATTTCTAATGTTGTGGCCCGGGGGAGTGGGGGTGGTGCAGGCCTCAGAGCATGCCTATAAATGTGGGGGGAGTGGAGGGGGTGCAAATGCGCCACCAATGCCCACGGCCGCCCACCGAAACGCAACATGCAGGTCCACAAGGTGTAGGCCTCAGTAGATCCTCATTGACGACCCCAGTGGAGGCAGCGCACAAGTGCTGAAGGGACCGCAGCTCCTCCACTGCGCATATATTGCCAAGTGGCCCCGCTCAAGTCAGTGTGCCTCCCGAGACCGCAGGCCCCAGCGAGGAAGGGAGTCGATGCTTAACGCAGCATTTGATCAGAGCGAGGCGGGCCGGCCTGCCACCAGCGAGCCGCAGAAGGCCTCAGTCCAGTGCCCTCGCCTCTAATTCTAGCTCTGAGGCCCAGGAGGGGTCGTGCAGGTCCCCGCGCCTGCCGGAAAACAAAGGGAGGCAGCGCACAGATGCTAATGGGGCAGCAATGTCTCAGACCCCCTTTGCGCCCCGAGCCCGGGTCCCAACCGCGGGCCGGGGGAAGCGGTGGTACAAGCGGGCGCGCTCCTGCACTGCGGCGATCAGCGGGCCCCTCCCCCAGCCCCAGTATCTCCACTCACCGTGGTCAGCGGCGTACCGAGAGGGCCGCCGGTCCGCCACTGTACGGCCAGGGCTCGATCATCGGCCAGCGGGGCCAGGCACGACCCGCCCAGTCCCGGACAGCCCCAAGCCGGAGGACGCTGCATGCCACCAGTTGGCCCCGCTCCGGCCCTCCAATGTGCTCCCGCCTGAGGCCCGCGAGTAAGCGGCCACTTCCGCTGGATCTAGGCGCCCGTGTCCCTCGCTATGTCGCAGCTGGGCCTAGAAATCCGGCGGAGCTCCGAGGTGTACGTCTTACACCGCCGCCATCTTGGACACGCCCCTTTTACTGATTTTTACAGATAAATACAGACAAGAAAATATATTTTCCTGACTAATTATTTTCAAACATGGATAAATACAGAAAATAGGGTTTCTTTTAGATGATTCTCACTACTGTCAATCATGAGTGCTAGCTCAATAGCTGTGTCGATTGATAGGAAAGGGGGTTAAAAAATGTAAAAAGATTTCCTAATGCAGCTTAAATAATTGCAGCTGTTTAAGCTGGCCTACTATGTAAATGGTTTCAAATGACTGCACTGTACTTTAGATGGCTTAAACTCATTGGATATTCAAACATGAGTAAACATTTTTTGGTTAAATAAATGTGGAAATATACCCATTGCAGTTTCATCTTTTACACTGAGCACAAAATAGTTATGGATAAATACAGCTAAAATTAGCAATAAATAAATATGGGTAAATACCGACAGAAATGAAAAAAAATAAAAATACCGTAAACCCTGGGAGACCTAATTATAACCAAATGACCAGAGGTGCCAAGTAGCCCATGGACGTGCAAGATACCTTCAATCAATCAGTACCATTTAGCCGACCACATGTGATTCTGCATGTTTATCAAAAGATTCTGGGGTGCCAGGTCACCAGTTTCCTGCAGAGACCGCGCTAGTTTTTCGTCAGCACACCCATCTCGTTCGGAAGAGAAACAACGTACATTTGTAAAAGACTGCTTTAACATACGACTTCACCTAGTGGCGACTGCCTTACCCGTCTCATGGTGGTCCTAGTTTAGTGACAGACACATTTATTTTGCATTAGGAGCACGCCCCCTGAAAAGTGCAGGGCCTTGGCATACATGCCAACTGGCCAGATTCCGCGGGAAACTCCATATTTTTAAAAGCAAACATGGCTTTGGTTTACCCGTCTCCTGCCTAATATTACCCCAATTCAATGTTTGTAAATGGGGAAAATAAATACCCCCCCTTTTTTTGTTCCACTAACTCCCTCATTCATGTTTCGAAATATTGGCATGTATGCCCCAGGCAGGCAGCTCTGAGACTAGTAGATGCGAAATTCTAACATTGTAAACCTCTCCTCGCCGAAAAAATATATAATATTGTGACATTTTGCAATGTAATCTGCTGCTCATGTAACCATACCCTTGGGCCGAGTTCGCGGTGTATGAAAAAAATCTGCCCTGTGTCTAAGAGGCAGGAGCACTTTCCTTTCTGCTTCTGTCACGACTTGGGCCGAGGTACCTGCAGGCCGCCGGAGTCCCTGGGCGCCCGTCACCAGCTGCATAATGTTACGCAGGCTATTTTTAGACGCTATTATGCATGGGAGCCTACGTCACTGCCGAGTGCCAGCCTGCTCGCTGTGCGCGCGCCGCACGTGCTGCTCCCAGGGAGAGCCCGGGGTGCCGCGCGGCTCAGACAAAGCTGTAATTAGTCGTCTCAGCACAGGGTCGCCGCTCTGACGACTGAGCTATAATTAGAAACTGGAATTCGTCGCTTTATATTTTTGCCGAGTTACAGTGAAAATGTCGATCCGATACTTACAACACAGTGCTATTTATGGGTAATATGTTTTGAAATGTTGAATAGTCTGATCTTAAAGTGGGCTACAATACTTGATCCACAGCTATTAATAATATATAGAAATGCATATTTTGAATTGTGCAAATGACGACTGAATGTTAATTTTAAAAAATGCAAGTATTTAATGTCTCAATAAAGAATGAACAAATTCAATTTGTGAAAAAATAATGAAATCATGAAATAATACAAAGGCCCTTAACGGGGCGCAAATACAACGAATGCAACCTAGCTTGAAACATTACTTCATTTTTCTTTTAAACAACACGTGTATTCGCACCTATTGAAGCTGCGATCGTGTTACACGTGTTCTCAGTCTTTGCTGGTGGTACTAAGTTTGAGCAGATTGACACAAATGAAAATAGTTTACTCAGGATCCCAGGTTTACTCAGGTTCATTGTAAATCTGTTCAGTAGTTTTTGAGAACAAACGCTTTTTGAAAAAAGTGCCTGGTGGGCTTTTTCCCCGGAGTTTTATATAGCTCAAACTTGACCTGAAGGTATCAGAGCGCTTTACATGAGCACCCGTTGCGTTACATAAGAACACATTCATTTTTGTTTGGCACGGGGAGAGTAAGTGATTTGCCAAGAATCACAGGCTGTTGAGCGTCATTGCCAAGACTCGAACCCAGTTCCCCAGATTTGAAGTCAACCGCCCTAGCCCTTAGGCCACATCCTCTCCCCATTGAAAGGGTATATCTCTGTCACTGGACAATGTCCACCGACCAAAAACTAAAAAAACATAAAGTCTGTTTGATGAGGGAGCTTTTTGCTCCCTTTGGCTATTTAGGGTCTTTATATAAAAAGAAGAGGCAAGAAACCACAGACACGAAGAATCTGACCACCAGGCCATAATGTATTCAAGTGCAGTAGCCCATACATTATTTTCTAGGACTACACACAACTAAATTGGCGCCAGTAGTCTGTGGCTTCGAAAACGAGGTCATAGACTTGACACTCTTACGATGCCGCTAGTAGTTCACGACAACTAGTGTCAACTTAGGTTTGCCGAGTTTACAGCCTATTTGTCGTAGCCATGGACCACCGACACAGTTTTTGGGTGTGCCAAGTGCGTGGCCAAAAAAAAGGCCGGGTACTTCCACACACATGAAGGACATTTACATAAAAAAAACTCTAATGTTTAACCAAATAATAGTGCCCCCTTAGTTTACCCTGGTATCTGAAAGAGACACGTTAGTGACAGATTCCTTACCTTAGAATATCCCCAGGCGTCAGGCTGGATCCGGAAAGTTTTTGCGTAGCAGTACCCTTGCGCGTCGGTAGGCGGCGTGCGGCTCCGCGTCCGTCGTCGTGATCGCCGGGATGACGTCGCGGGCAGTACTTAGACGCCGCCCCTGCGCGCTGACGTCAGTTCTTCTTTTTCCGCGCCAGCAAGCGCAGATCCGGGAAGAGCAGTGCCCTAGTCATTTTCTGACTAACTTTTTTGGTGAATTTTTTCACTGTTTCTTTCAATCGACTCCAAGGTGTCGTAGGGATGCCCGGCTTTAAACGTTGCGACGCATGTGCTCGGATGATGTCCATCACAGACCCGCATCTGGAGTGTCTCTTCTGCCTCGGGCGAGACCACGACACGAAGTCGTGTTCCGACTGCCGGGCCCTCAACCCGAAAGCTTTGCGAGAGCGGTCTCGAAGCTCCTCGAGGCCCGGCAGTCGGCTCCGCGCCACACCAAGCCCCGGTCGCGTGAGAGGTCGAGGGGTCGGTCGCGGAGTCCTCGCCGGTCGTCGGGATCCAAGTCTTCGTCGTCCGGTAAGTCTAAACACAAGTAGTCCAAAAAGCATCATCGCTCTAGGACTTCGCCTCGCCGGTCTCGCGACTCGGCTGAGGCCCCTCCCGGCACCGTCCCCGCGGCCCCGGACATGCCTGTGGAGTCGCCCCCGCAATACCCGTCCTTCCCGGGTTCGGAGGCGGATCCGGCCCAAGTACAGGAATTCCTGCCGGCCATGGCCCGCCTCTTCGGGCCTCAAGGTCCCTCCGGTGCGCCTTCGGGTCCCGCGGGCCCTGATGGGGTTGCCCCGGCATCGCCGACGACTCCGGTCCCGGCGTCGCTCGTGCCTCGGTCCCGGCTCCGGCTTCGGCCCCGGCCTCGATCCCGGCTCCGGTGGTACCGCAACCCCCATCGACGCCGGTCGACCTGACCACGTCTCCGCCGGCGTCGATGTCTCCGGTGCCGTTCCTGACGCCGCCCGGGGCTCCGGGCGGCGTCGTCCCCATGTACTCTCCGGCTCCGGACATGGAGCCGGACCGACGTAGCTCGACGCCGGTTCCGGCGCCGATGGGACCTTGGGTCCCAAATGTCCCTCCTCCTCCTTATTTTGAACCGGAGGAGGACCAGGAGGGGTCTGAGGACCCTCTGGCACAGCAGTGTCAGTATGATGAGGACTGGGCAGAGGAACTAGGGGATGCCAGTGGTCTAGATACTTCCCCTGACACTGGCATGCTGTCTCCTCCCGTGGCTACGGAGGAGGGAGCCAATTTTGCCACGGTGTTGCGTAGGGCAGCTGGAGCCTTACATCTCCGACTCCCTACGGTGACGGTCAAGACTAATCTCTTGACGGAAGTGCTTCAGCCGGCAGCCTCCTCCTTGGAGACTGTGCTGCCGTTCAACGATGCACTAACTGACGTTCTTTTGGGCGCCTGGTCCAAGCCCAACACAGGGGCTCCTGTGGATAGGAACGTGTCCCGACGCCATCGCCCAGCTCCGGGCGACCCCTTGTTTCTCTCTGTCCACCCCACTCCTGAGAGCTTGGTTGTCCAAGCCTCGGCTTCCCAAACCGCCTTCCCTACCGCCCCTCCGGATAGGGAATCCAAACGCCTGGATCAATTTGGGAAGAAGGGTTTTCTTCCTCCAGTGCTGGCTTGCGGTCCATCAACACCGCTTGTCTTTTGGGCCGATATACCCACTCCTTGTGGGATTCGGTGGCGACTGTTTTGCCCCAGTGTTCTGAGGAGGTCCAGACACTGCTTACCCGCGCCATTGCGGAAGGAAGGGATGCGGCCAAATACACCATACGTTGTGGCCTTGATACCGCCGACTCGCTGGGCAGATCTATTGCAACGACGGTGGCGCTGCGTCGCCACGCCTGGCTGAGAACCACTGGTTTTTCAGGGGATGTCCAGAATACTCTCATGGACATGCCCTTTGATGGAGTCGGTCTTTTTGGTTCCAAAGCAGACCATGCGTTGGAGCGTTTTAAGGACTCACGGGCTACTGCCAAGTCCCTGGGCCTTTCTGCTACACGCCCTCCGCTGCCTTCTGCTTTTCGCCCCTATCGTGGCCACGGAAGGGGCGCCCAGTCACGTCAGCAGCCCAGCCACCGGCCCGCGCAGCAGGCGTCTTCGCGTGGCCGAGGACGTGGATACCGCCGTGGCGGTTCGGGCAACCAGCGTGCGGGTCAGGCCACCACCTCCAACCCGTCCGCGGCCTCCAAGCCCTCCTAGTCCCTCCTTTCAGGTGCATAGCACGCCAGTAGGGGCAGGGTCCGCCATCACCTTCACCACTGGCGTCCCATCACCTCGGACAGGTGGGTCTTGGACATTGTCCGAAGGGGCTACTCCCTCCCCTTCGAGACCACCCCCAGCCATGCCACCTCAATTCCACCGCATGTCAGGGGATCACTTGGTACTTCTGCAGAAGGAAGTCACGGCCCTCTTGGCCAAGAGGGCCATCGAGCATGTTCCAACCCCAGAAGTAGGACGTGGTTGCTACTCCCACTACTTCCTGGTGCCCAAAAGGACAAGGAGGACATGCGTCCTATCTTGGACCTCCGGAACGTCAATCGCTTCCTCCGGAAGGAGAAGTTCAAGATGCTCACCCTAGCTCAGGTCTTGACTGCCCTCGACCCTGGAGACTGGTTGGTAGCGTTGGACTTGCAGGACGCCTATTTCCACATCCCCGTCCTGCCGGCCCACCGGCGTTACCTTCGGTTCACGGTAGGCCTCGAGCATTTTCAGTTCACCGTGCTCCCCTTTGGCCTTACCAGTGCCCCTCGGGTGTTCACGAAAGTGATGGCGGTGGTCGCAGCTCATCTGCGCCGGGCAGGGGTTTCAGTCTTCCCCTACCTCGACGACTGGCTGCTGAAGGCGGGCTCGTCCCAGGCAGTCGTCTCCCACCTCCAGACTACGGCCGAACTCCTGCACTCGCTGGGGTTCTCCATCAATGTGCCGAAGTCGCATCTGATTCCTTCTCCACAGCTCCTTTTCATCGGAGCAGTTCTGGACACGACGCAGTTTCGGGCCTATCCTCCCGAACGGCGAGTCCGGGATATTCAGGCTATGATTCCGATCTTTCAGCCTTTATCCTGGGTTTCGGTACGGATGACCCTGAGGCTGCTGGGCCTCATGGCCTCCTGCATCCTGCTGGTCAATCATGCCAGATGGCATATGCGGGATCTGCAGTGGGACCTGAAGTTCCAGTGGGCGCAGCACCAGGGCAACCTGTCCGATCACGTCCAGATCTCGGAGGGGACTGCAAAACAGTTGCAGTGGTGGCTCTCGAACCGGCAATGGGTCATGGGCAGATCCCTCTCCTTCCCCAGCCAGAGCACACAGTTGTGACGGACGCGTCCCTTCTGGGATGGGGCGGTCACATGGGAGAGGCGGAGATCAGAGGCCTCTGGTCTCCGGCGGAGTCCCGGCTCCATATCAATCTTCTGGAGCTCCGGGCGATCCGACTTGCACTCAAGGCATTCCTTCCCTCTGTCAAAGGGAAGGTAGTGCAGGTGTTCACAGACAACACCACCGCCATGTGGTACTGCAACAAACAGGGCGGGGTGGGGTCGTGGACCCTCTGTCAGGAGGCTCTGCGCCTCTGGACATGGCTGGAACATCAGGGCATGTTCCTGATGGTTCAACACCTGGCAGGTTCCCTGAACGCCAGGGCGGACGAACTCAGCCGCAGGTGCATGATGGATCACGAATGGCGTCTTCACTCGGAAGTGGCGCAAGGACTCTTTCTACAATGGGGAGAGCCTTGGTTAGATCTATTCGCCACCGAAGAGAACGCGCAATGTCATCAGTTCTGCGCGTTGGAATTTCCAAGGCAGCACTCGCTCGGCGACGCTTTTCGTCGCGAGTGGAGTTGCGGTCTGTTGTACGCCTTTCCGCCTATACCACTTCTACCCAGAGTGTTGAAGAAGATTCGGCACGACCGGGCCCAACTCATTCTTGTGGCTCCGGACTGGGCTCGAAGAGTTTGGTATCCCGAGCTACTCAGTATGAGCGTAGATCCCCGATCCGTCTGCCTCTTCGGGAGGATCTTCTGTCGCAGCAGCAGGGGACGGTCCTCCACCCGAACCTGTCCAGTCTACACCTGCTTGCGTGGAGATTGAGCGGCGGCAGTTGATTCCTTTCGACTTGCCTCCCGAAGTTTGTGATGTGATTCTGGCAGCCAGGCGTCCCTCCACTAAGGTGGTATACGCCTGCAGGTGGAACAAATTTGTGGCATGGTGCACAGCAAAGGCTGTGAATCCCCTTTCTGCCCCTCTCTCTGAGGTCCTTCTGTTCCTTCTTTCTCTGGCCCAACAGGGTTCTGCCCTGGGTACCATCAAGGGTTATCTTTGTGCTATCTCGGCCTTCCTCAGGCTCCCTGATCAGCCCTCCCTTTTCAAGTCCCCTGTTGTTAACAGGTTCTTAAAAGGCATTACACACCTCTTCCCTCCTGTTCCGTTTGTAATGCCTCAGTGGGACTTGAACTTGGTTCTTACCTTTTTAATGTGCGCTCCCTTTGAGCCTCTACATAACTGTCCTCTTCGTCTTCTCACTCTGAAGACAGCCTTTCTGGTGGCCATCACCTCCGCTCGGCGGGTGAGTGAGCTCCAGGCTCTATCTTGCAAACCTCCCTTTCTGTCTGTTCATCCAGACAAGGTTGTTCTTCGGACGCGTCCGTCCTTCTTGCCAAAGGTGGTTATTGCCTTCCACATTGGGCAGACCATCACTTTGCCTACCTTCTTTCCGCCTCCGCATCCTTCCAGAGAGGAAGAGAGGCTCCACCGTCTGGACCCAAAACGTGCGCTCTCCTTCTATATCGACCGCACAAAACACTTCCGGGTGGATGACCAGCTCTTTGTTGGCTACGTGGGCACCAAAAAAGGTCGGGCGGTGCACAAACGAACCATCTCCCGCTGGGTTACCTTGTGCATCAAGACCTGCTATTCTTTGGCTAAGAAGGAGCCTCCTGTTGGGCTGCGTGCCCATTCCACCAGGGCAACGGCTGCTACCACGGCCTTGGGCAGCGGTGTTCCGCTGCCGGTTATCTCTCAGGCAGCTACGTGGGCCTCGCTGCACACGTTTACGAAACATTACTGCCTTGACAGTCAGGTCCGGAGGGACGGCTTCTTTGGCCGTTCTGTCCTCCAGGACTTCCTTGTCTGATCTTTGTTCGCAGACCCACCACCGGGGTTGGTATTGCTGGGGTATCTATTCTAAGGTAAGGAATCTGTCACTAACGTGTCTCTTTCAGATGCACAAGTTACTAACTTGTGTAACGATATATCTGTAAGAGACAGTAGTTAGTGACAGATTCCTACCGCCCCACCCATCCTCCCCGTTCTGCGAACTGATTTCTAGGGTTAAGGACATCCCTTTCAGGGCCCTAGTATTTTTCAGACACCTATGTCAGCTTCTTGCATGGCTCTGCGTTCCTGGCGCGGAAAGTCGTGTACAGAACTGACGTCAGCGCGCAGGGGCGGCGTCTAAGTACTGCCCGCGACGTCATCCCGGCGATCACGACGCCGACGACGGACGCGGAGCCGCACGACGCCGCCTACCGACGCGCAAGGGTACTGCTACGCAAAAACTTTCCGGATCCAGCCTGACGCCTGGGGATATTCTAAGGTAAGGAATCTGTCACTAACTACTGTCTCTTACAGATATATCGTTACACAAGTTAGTAACTTGTGCATTAGTAAAACAAATTAAAGGGGGGGATCATTGATAGTAAACACAACTTTTTATAAAGTGTGCTGAGTTTGTGGACAGTCTTGCAAAGCTGCGGACCCGATGTGCCTAGCAACAAACTATGGACTTCCTGTGACATCTACAGACTCTTGCAGATGTCCGATGACTATTTCAAATTTTATAGACCGTATGAAGTTGCTGATCGGTTGCCAACAATGGTAACTTATGTCTGGTAAAAAGAAAAAGTGCCATTCCCTTGGCAACAGGAGGAAAGGATACATAAGTATAACTTGCAACACCATAGATTTCCGATGTCATCAGAGATGTAATATGTGAGGTCATAAGCAATGCAACACAGCGGCGCAAGCTATACTTATGTCAGTAACGTATAACTGGTGAATGTCAGTTTTTAGTTTTTTTTTAACAACACTTTTTCAATTAATTTCTATGTTTTTTGTAACGTAAGTTAAAACTCTTCCTACCTTCCTCAAGTATAACTTACCATTAACCTTTGATTTTTTTTGTGTGAATTTCTATGTTTTTTAAACCATAAAGTAATATTACGATACTTTTGCTGCCAAATCCCCTGTCGTGCACAGCCTCACACGTGTGTGTGTGTGTGGGGGGGGGGGGTGGGTTGGCTGAAGGGCCTGAGGCCAGGTCCTGCACACTACCCCCTGTGGACAGCCATCCCCTGGAAGGGCTAGGTGGTCGGGGTATTGCTACCCTGTGCCCTTCTTTATGTTTTTAAAAATATTTTCAGGACATGGCAACCAAGTCCTGAAGTTGCGGTTGCAACATTTTTTTCATGTTGAGGCTGCCAATCACATCGCTTGGACTCCCGCGGACCTGGCCAATGAGAATTCATTTTTTGTTGTTTTTTCCCCATGGGACAGATATCTATACATTTCTAAACTTAGTTTCTCTGTGCCAGTACAGTGCCAGAATTACACCAAATCACAAAAAGCACTCTTTCTGAGTAAAGATCTGGCTTTCTGCCAAATGTGGGGTCATTCTGCTCAGCCATTTTTTTCTATTTCATTTTCTTATTATTTTTATTAAAAAAATGCATGGGTAAAAAAGTGCTTTGGTACCCCTACATTTTTTTCTTCCTCCGTTTGATGGATCACCCAAAACTTTCCAGGAAGGAGCTGAGGTGGATGAACTTTCTTTTTTTTTGGTGCAAAGTTCCTATAGAAACTCTGACTCATGTATCACTACAAAGTGTATATACATGTGTGTGTGTAATACAATTAACAAAAATGTTGTTTTTCTTTAAATGTTACTTGCTTCTATTTACTGTGGAGTAGAGTATAGAAAATGTACATATATACATATTCCAGCCTAATGTGCCTAAAACATAGGGCCCATGTAGCAGAGGTGGCATGCAGGGTAGCCCATACAATATATCCTTTATAGTTAATATTAATTGAGGTTGTTTTGTGTTAATTTTAACTGCAATGCAAAAAAATAAATGTAGAGTGTTTTGACTAAAAGTGTGTAAAAGGCACTAAGTACTGGAATATAATTATATAGACAGGTAGTGTTACAGAACAGTATTGCACTGAAACTGTGTCCTAATAGCATTATTTAGATATTGCTATACAGATGTTAACTCATTTGCTTTTATGGATCACTGGTCTTCTGCCTCAAAGTTTCAATAAAGATAAATGGATCATTCCAGAGTTTGTGTCATGTATTTTGCTGTGATGTCATTGAGGTCACTGGGGTCATATGGCAATAAGCAGTGAATAAAAGTGAAGTTTCAGGAATTCTCACAGAGGGTTGAGGACACATATATGACCTGTTTGCCCTTTTGCATTGCAGCTAGCCCCTCACGCCATAGTATATCTGAATGGAGGATGCAGAGCATCGCCCGGGACTCAGATGAGAGTTCGGATGATGAGTTCTTCGATGCACATGGTAAGTGTAGGAGAGCAGCCATCATTTGTGGTTATGTTTCTCTGTAGAAGGATAGATATTAGTGACAGACAAGGCTTTAAGTGGGGCAGGTCCTGTTGGGTCTCAGACCTGGAAGTAATTAAAAACTGAGTTTGAAAAGAGTCCCTACTGGGCCCTATAATTATATTCTCAACTTTACAGACAAACGCACAGATCGATTTCTCAACAATGACTCTGAAAACGCTTTAGGCAATCCATTTCAGTAATGCAGTCAGTCCCCCATTATATTTTACATCTAACCTCATTGCGCATTCCTTAAGTGTATTTACTTTTTCCAGATGTTATGTTTCTGTATTTTTCATGCAAAATATAGGTCTTTTATAGTGCTTACAATGAACTGAGATGCCTCTGGGGTATCTGGATGAGTTCAGGTTGTTGGTGGGTGTCGTTACAGGGCCCTCATTAGAGCTCGGGAGTTCATGCTGGGCACTGCAAGGATCTCACTACCTGCCACTATGCAGTAAAGATGTTCAGACTGCCTTCTCATCCCAAACCTTGGCATCTCTCCAGAGCACACGGAGCAATGGTCACACATGTGCCAATTCTAATTACCATTTTATCTGCAAAATGTAAGGGAACGGACGGCCCCGTGCACAAATGACTTCCTTGTTGAAATCTTTTTAACATTTGGGGCCTACCTGGTCACACCTTTGGTTGCGATGGTCGGGGAGGTGCTCCAGAGTATGGTGTTTCCACCATACATTTGTGGGGCCGCAAGGTTAGTCTTTACCAAAATCTGAGAAATCCTTAACTCAATGCTCCTCCTACAGACCAATCTCATTGATTTGAAACTAAGAGAAACCTCTAAACCGACCTAAATCATTTATACAACTGGCCAATAAGCCTCATACATCAAACATATCCCCAAATTATCTTCTGGACCGAGATGAGTTCATAAAACTGGATTTATTATTTATAAAAATATTTTTTCTTTTTTTCTTTTTCAAAACTTCATTGCTATAAATTGACATTAAATATAGAAAAACATACACCATAAATAACAATCCAATAATATCAATACTTCAGTACATTTTATGAGCCTAGCTTCATAAATGACTTAATACCTCAGTTAGCCTAAATGAAACAGACAGTGCAATATCATAAAAAACAGATAAACAATACAAATACTGAAAAGACAAATATAAAGATAACCCCACACTCATCCATCAGACCTGCAATCATACCTTTCAACTAACTCATCCGTACTACCATACATACAACACTAAAAAGATAATGACAAAACAGTTCAGAACATATGCGGGATCCAATAAATCAGAATCGAGCCACTGATGGTATAACTACGTTGTGCAGATACGTCCCAACAGTTTCTTCTCTTGTGTGTGTCTCTGACAGGATTCCCGTATGTTAACCTATATTTAACATACGGGAATCCGCATATGTTCTGAACTGTTTTGTCATTATCTTTTTAGTGTTGTATGTATGGTAGTACGGATGAGTTAGTTGATAGGTATGATTGCAGGTCTGATGGATGAGTGTGGGGTTATCTTTATCTTTATATTTGTCTTTTCAGTATTTGTATTGTTTATCTGTTTTTATGATATTGCACTGTCTGTTTCATTTAGGCTAACTGAGGTATTAAGTAATTTATGAAGCTAGGCTCATAAAATGTACTGAAGTATTGATATTAGTGGATTGTTATTTATGGTGTATGTTTTTCTATGTTTAATGTCAATTTATAGCAATGAATTATTGAAAAAGAAAAATATTTTTATAAATAATAAATACAGTTTTATGAACTCATCTCGGTCCAGAAGATAATTTGGGGATATGTTTGAATTATGAGCCTTATTGGACAGTTGTATAAATGATTTAGGTCGGTTTAGAGGTTTCTCTCAGTTTCTTGTTGCTTCCCCCTCCTCTAGGACCTAAAATAATATAGGGGGTACCTTTCTATCTATTAGCAATCTCATTGATTAACCTTAAAGCCAAAATTGTGGCAAAGACTCTCGCTAATAGATTACTTAGAGTAGTGAAATCCCTTATTAAAGCAGATCAAAAGTGCTTTATGCCGGCAAGAGGCATGAAACATCAGTATCCGGAGGCTCCACACAATGGTGGTGCAAATAGACGAATTGTCAGAACCTACGAGAAAGCCTTTGATTCAATCGAAAAGCCTTTCCTTCACAAAGTATTGGAAAGAATGAACTTTGGCTCATATTTCAGAAATTGTATTGAACTGTTATACTGTTCCCCATGAGCAAAAGTCTGTGTTAACTGCATAGTGTTGCAGAAATTCTTGTCATGGAGGGGTACCCATCAGGCCGGCCATGTTTCCCCCTTCACTTTGCCCTTGCCATCAAGCCTCCGGCCGAATGTATACGGAGAGATGTGCAGATCTGGGGACTTTGGTGGGACGGCAACTTTGAAGACTGCATCTCCTTATATACGGATGATGTCCTAATATATGTCCAACAGCCAGAATTGTCAGTTCCTAGGTTCATACATATTTTGAAAGTCTATGGAGTTACTTTTGGCCTTTGTGTAAAATGTGACAAATTCGCTGGTATCCAAGTGGTGGTGACCCCTCTATATTTACCCCCGGTTACCCTCACCATTCAAGAAGGGACCCATAACGAACCGGGGAATGCACATTTCAAATGAGTCTGATACTAGCTTTACCACATATTCTCTATGGTCTCCAAAATTACCCATATAGGATAGCTCAGCAATGGTTTCCTTAGTTACAGGTTAGTATAAATAATGTGTGGCATGGGGTTCCTCCAAGAGTATCGCATAAGAAAGGCATCCAAGCATCACACGATGGTGAACGAAGTGGTGGATATGCAGCTATTCTACTGACCAGCCCACATGCGTCCAATCAATGATTGGATCTTCGGAGACTGGGATGACCCTGCTATAAGATTAGAGAGGGTGACAGTGGCTCGGTCTGCCCTTTGGTCCTGGTTATGTGGAGCCAGGATTCTGGTGTCGATCTCTTCAGTAACAGCTATACCAGTAGAATGTTGGCAGAGGGTGTTGATGGGATGAGACAAAAGACGATTACTACAGAAACACTACTGTGGCATGGCTCATAGTTAAGAGAAATTTCCCAACTGTAGGGGTTTTACTGGGACAAGTTGGTAATCTCTAAACTGGGCGATGTGTGTGCACACAACCAGATGCTTCCCTTCGAACAACTAACGAAGGAATACGAGCTGCATCAGTCACAATTCTCAATTCTTTCTCTATTTGCAATTAAGGCATGCATTGGAGCCCTATAGGTGCACCCTAACCTGCTTCCTCATTTCAATACACCGGAATCTAAACTAACTATGGCTGGAATTGTGGGGAAGGGCATTTCCTGCCTATACAGGACACTAGTGGTTAATGTAGCGAATCCTATGGTAAAACTAGAAGAGAAGTAGGAGTTGGATCTTGGGAATCTAGTGAAGACGACTAGCTGGAGCCAAGATGGCAGTCATACAACTGGTAAAAACTGCATGGTGGGTATTTATTCAGTTTAAATACTTCCACAGAATATATTATACCCCTGATAGATTTTGGAGGATGGGGAAAGGCTATCACCTGGATAGGCTTAACTGCAGACAGGCGACAGGCACTTTATTGCACAAGATGTGTGACTGCCCCGTTATCCAACAATACTGGGCCCAAATCCATAAAGCCCTGGAAGAAGTGATCGGAATATCAATAGAGCCAGGTCCCAAGATGGCAATCCTGGGGGTGTTCCCGGGGTGGTATCGTCACCGGGGGCAAAAGACATCGATTGGCATGAGGTGTATGCTTGCATATGAGACATTGCGAGCGACTGGAGGACTAGAGGGGCCTTCCTCTCTCCGAGTGTATTAGAGGGATGGATCACTGCTCAATTATAAATTGATTTATAAAGCTAGAGGATGTCCGAATAAACACATAAAGATAATAGGGCTCTTGGTGGCATTATTTTAATATAATCAGACCAGACCAACGCAAATTGATCCCAACCTGTGGGAATGACACAAATGGCTGGGTGGAAGTATACCCCCTTGTTGGGGTGGAGTTGGCGTTTTAATGTGTCACTTGCACTGGACTGTAAACTGATCCTAAAGTATTGATTTACATCTGCATGTTTATCAACGT
Organism: Calotriton arnoldi; assembly: GCA_963921515.1. Classification (NCBI taxonomy): domain Eukaryota; kingdom Metazoa; phylum Chordata; class Amphibia; order Caudata; family Salamandridae; genus Calotriton; species Calotriton arnoldi. Next base: position 483,466 of record CAWUFW010001624.1, on the reverse strand, counting down.
TGTGAATTTGTTATGCATCAAACGGATGTTCTAAGTTGTAAAAGCCAACAAACATATATATTTTTTAAAACAAAGGTGTGAAGGAGGTATACAATGCTGTTGAAATATTGACAGTTCCAATGGTAAACAAAAAATGTCTGTCTTTGTAGGTGAGGAGCAAGAGAGAGAGTGTGTGAGAGAGGTCTTGGCGTTGGGGAGGTGACACAAGGAAGTACATGCAGAAGGACAAAGTGAAAGGACAGTTATGAGCTCTGCAGGTGGCAGTGCATATGATTGATCCAAGAGCCACTTTTTGATGCATTTGGGTGGTAAAGTGGCAGAATGGCCACAGCGCCAAGCCACAGGCTTTTTAGGTCGAGCCTAGCGCAGCGCGCATGCGCTGCTCTAGAAAATGACCTCTTGGAATCACTTCAGCTTTTCAGAAAACTCATGCGTGTGGCTAAAAAAAGCCACACGCACAAGTTTGCTGAAAAGCTGAAGTGATTGGCCATTGCGTGTGGCTTTCAAAAATGAACACGCAATTGGCCAAAGGCGGGTGCATGTCCCACCTTTCCCAATAAATGTTTCCTCCCACGGCCTACAGCTGTCGGGAGCGAGCAGCGGCGCGCAGGGTGCCATCTGTTCTCGGTCATATTACAAAGGTTGCTTTTACTTTCGCGGCTGCGCTTGTTCGTCTTCCTTTGCCTTTATGGGGTCGTGCATCTGAGCAACTACAGTGTGACTTTTACATTTATTACTTCTCTTCCCTTTACCGCGTTTGGGATTTTTTTTGTGTACATTTCTGCCGTCGGTGTTTACTGTATATTTACGCTTCTTACGCTGACCCCTGCGTCTAAAGTGAGGGCTGCGCTCGCTGCCTCCGAGTCACATGAGTGAGGCCGGCTGGAGGCTCCTCGCCAGCTGGCACTGGTCGGCTTGTAGGCGGCGCTGTTGCTGTGGGATCCGCTGGTCTTCCGCTCCCTTCAAGTGCCCTGCAAGGTCTATCAAGAGGCGCCAGGCCTGTATCTTGGTGTTTGCTCTCTGCCCCGCGGTGACTCCCCTCTGCCCCGAGTAGTCAGCGATTGATACAATGACATTTCTAAAGTAACATGACTTGGGCTGCGTGTGAAAGCATAAAATCCTACCAGGGGATGGTCGGACTCGCTCTGCACTCACTCAGTACACTCCCGGGCTGAGCACGTGACATGTCCAGAGCTGCCTGTAGCTCCCAGTGACTGCTGACCAGTACAGTCACTGACTGTTCTGAGTCACTGCACCTGCCCCAGCCCCACGCGCCCACAGCTCCGTGCACCCCCCCACTCCCCCCCAGAAAGACAACAGGAGCTCACCACAACCTTCCCGGGAGCACACTGTAAGGGGGTACTTACTGAGGTACAAGGTTCCCGCTAGGAGAGGCATCTGGTCGGTCACAGGCGTGTTTTCTGGTATGTTTACACGGTAAGGTCTCACGGAGGCCGCTGATTTCTTCAAGTGCTGTGCGAGGTCTATCAAGAGTCGTCCGGCGGCCCCTGGGAGTTGTCTCTGGTCCTTAGTTGCACTGTTAAATGTCAGGACAGAGCCTTGTGCGCTCCTCACGAGCTGAGCAAGTTGTGTGCAGAGGAGCCGGGAGGCATCAGACTTGTCACCCCGAGCTGCGGTGCGCTGTGTCTGCAGACACTGCTTTGCTGCTGTCAGGACACCTGCAACTACTGTCATGAGGCACTGCACGGTCTCCGACGGGCCACCCTGCACCGCGGCGTCTCCCCTCTGACCCGCGGCGGGGTCTCCTCTCTGACCCGCGGTGCCCCCTCCCTGCCTCAGGGTTGGATAGTACTTTCTGACGGCCTCCTCTGCTTCCATTGAGAGCTGCGAAAGTCCCATCAAGAGGGGCTCCACGGCCTCACACGCCTCCCCCCGGCCCCAGGAGCCTGTTCGCTGCTCAAAGATTGCACGGTAAGATTCCTGGACAGACTAGTGCTTCATTCAAGAGCTCTTCGAGTTCTAACAAGAGACACTGGACGGCCTCATACGTGTCTCCCTGCCCCGTGGGGCCTCCTCCTAGCTCTACGGGTACACGATTAGATCCCAGCCAGGCGCGCAACGCCCATTGGGCTCAAAGGGCTTCAGCCCCCCCCCCCGTCGTGTGTGTCAGCCCGGCTGAGACAGCTTCCCGGCACACACACAGCGGCACCCGAGTACTTCACAGGTCTTTGAAAGACCATTTACCTGCTAACGAGGCTTTGTTGTGTATTCACCCCTTCTTAGAGCCCCTGCATCTCCACTCTGCATATTGCTGGAAGAATCAGCCCCCTGAAAGTTTTAGTAGCCCCCCCCCCCCTGAAATTTGGCTTTAGTTGCGCCTCTGATCCCAGCAGAGGCTCGTCTTCTCTCACCAAGGGTTCTTTATAGTCGTTAAAGGAGCGCTGGAAGAGCAGACCTTCCACATGCTCCTTCGCTGTAACCAGGAGGGCTTCAAGCTGCCTCAAGAGGCGCTTGGCGGTCGCAGTCGTGTCTCCCTGCCCCGCAATATCTCCTCTTCTCTGCCCCGAGGTGTCCTGCCCATTAAAAGGCTAATACAGCTACTTTACAAGTAGGAGCTGGTTTCAGTGCAGGAATTAAAGTAAACCCGCCTGCTTGTTGTTCCATTTAGGATAATGTGCTGCATGGCTACACACTTATAAGGTCCCAAAGGCAAGACCTATTGGCTATGCCAATGCTTGTTTCCACCTCTGGTCACTATCGCAGGGGTACTGTGCTTACTTTGTAATTAAAAAAATAAACGCAGTGGCTCAAAGTTTTTCTTAGGAGCCCGTCCTCAGTGCTGCTGAATACTGGGATTGCCAAAAATGTCAGGATTTGCCTAGTCTTAATTCCACCTAATTCCTCTTTCTTCTACCATCCACCCTACACTTCCTCTCTCTTTCTCTCACACTTGCAAGTTATTTTTCATCCCTACTCTCTTTCTTTGTCAATGTTTCTATTCCTCCTGCTGTATCCCTTTTCTACTTCTCTCTTACTTGGGGTGAAAGTATGATGATGAAAAGTAAATACCGGTCTACAAAAATGGCTGCTGGTGCCCACCAATCGCAACCGACGACACACACTAAGCACCTACTGGGCAGGGGCTAAAGAATGACTTTGGATTGGCCAGGCGTGCCATGGTAAGCAGTGGTGTAACGCTAAACGATTGCCCCCCACCAGCAGAAGGTAATTTGTGGCCCCTGAGTCTCCCATATGTCATAGTTTTTCTTAGACATTGGCCTGAATAGGGGCCCCTTGAAGGGTTGGGGACCACTGAAGGAGTTGGGGTCCTCCTGCACCGCAGGGGCTCCACAGGCTTGTGGTACACCCCTTTTGGAAAGGCCTACTTTAGTCTCCACCTCCCTTTTATTCAGTGCTTAATTTGTAGAAAGAGAAATGCCAGGGCCTTTCTCAGGAGGCCACTGCAACTTGCACCATTCATTGTCCCTGCCAGCGCTGCCAATGATACTACCAGCACAACTGCTAGCCATCACACTCTTACAACTGTGATAAATTAGACTATTCCAGTCCACTCAAAACTATAACAATGGTGTGGGCGGCATGTATTGTTCATTTTTAATGTATATTGAAATATTAAACACTGTGCTCATCTCAAAATTAGGCAGCAGCGCCATCACGTGATGGACTGTTATAGGTGCCAGTGTTGAGAATGAAGTGCCAGGGCTGAGCTCCGGAAACCACTGGCTCAAATTAAGCAATGCTTTTATTGGACTGAAGACTGAAGCATAGCGAAAACGGCTTGGCAGTAGGTTTGAGGCTTCATCATCAGGCAGTCTTAAGACTGTCTCAGGACCAGCCTACCCTCTCTAGATTTGAGCTTTAGGGTGATCTCGAGGTGCCTTCGGGCAGGGTTTTAAGTGGGCCGGGTCTCACCGGTGCTGGGCACCGTCAGTTTTTAGGTCTCGCCTGAGCCAGCGCTTGCGCTGCTCTCGGCGAGAGATTTAGTAAATGGGTTTTGAAAGTGCTAACCCAGTGGCTTTTGCTGGCCTCCAGCTTGCGTTCACGATGGCGTGCACGCGCACAGCTGCCATCCATTCCTCGCATCGCTGAGGCGCCATCTGGCTTTCCTCCCCCTCCCTCACCCGCTCCTCCCCCTCCCTCACCAGAGAGCGCGCACGCTTCTCGGTCTCCCTTGTTGTTTCTTCTTTTGTACCAACCAATTTCTGTTAGTGCCCATATATAATCCAAATCGAACATTATCAATTAAAAAGCTGCACCTTCAGTCACTGAAAACCAGGTCGGATTGTCAGATCACACCAACTAAAAAGTACATTCGCCCTGGGTTACCAAAAGTTAAGAAAGTCACTTCTTTCAATCATGCCACAACTAACCGCTTATTATGGCCGAGCAATTTCCCTACGCGACTAATAAAGGAATTAAGTAATCAGTCAGTCAGTCAAATAGCTTTATTTCGATAAACAAGTATCTTAAAAGCATTAACTATCTTACATTATTCAGCAAGGACAGTACAAATTACCAGAAAAGCATCAATTAATAATAAAAGCCCAATAAAATCATTTTATACATCACGATTCCTAATAATAAAAAAAAAAGATAGGGGCAAACTATAAAAAGAGTTTAAAACATCATAAAAGTAAGTTCATTCTAGTGTATTTTCATTAAATTGATACGATTTTAGTTTTTGTTTAGCAAGAGATTAGCTATGTTATAGGTTACAGTGCAATATACATCTGTGCAAAACAAGGCTAAAAAGTATCGTAAAAACATAGTAATTCATTAGGGTGCTATACGCAGAAATTTGAACCTTATGATCCAGGCACAACTGAGATATTTTGCGACACCACAGGCAAAGAGGGTGCGTGCATCTGATTTTAGGATGCGTAGAGCAGTGCGATGCTCTTGTGTGCCCAATTGTCTGCAGATAGGTTTAAGCCATCTCGTTCTAGCATTCTTATAAGCAGGGCAGGCAAACATAAGATGGGCTATGCTCTCTGTTGGTGCTCTGCAGCAGGGACACCCCGCTGGTGTCTGATATGGTGCGCTCCATTTTGCAGTTAGCTCCCGGACCGGGAGCGAACCTACCCTGAACTGTATAAAAAGTGCTCTATCTCGTGGTGACTGAATAAAATCTAGATATGGTTCAAGAAGAATATATTGCTTGTGGAGATAAAATTCTTCCGTGAGTCTTCCTACTCTTTGATTACTGAGCTCCTGGGCATTAACCCAGGCCCAGTAAGACCTTTTGAGATCAGCCTTGCAAGGTGGAGTTTGCGTGTCCCATGACTCTTTAAGCCCAAGAGCAAGGAGAGTTTTTTTAAGCTTGAGCACCCAGCCAATTCTTTGGTTGCCATCCAAGGCCATTACTTCAGTGAGCGCGGAGGCATAGCTAGTTAGCTCAGGAGTCCGACGCAAACGAGCCCAGAATAGCAATGGCCGTAGCCTGGCTGTATCTTTAAAGGAGTGCCTACCCATATCGCTCATTAGTGGTTTCAAAGGCACATTGCAGGGGAGCATCACCAGATCTCTAAGAAATTTGTGTTCTGATCTGCTGCTGCTATCCACATTCTCTAAGCCCCATAATTCGGCACCATAAAGTGCCGAACTAAGTGCTTTGGCTGCATAAATTGTTAGGGCAGGCGCAAGAGGGCTGCTCTGTGAGGAGCGATGTTCTCTTATTAGTGCTCCAGCCACGCGTTTGTGATTTAAGAGCATTTTATCAATGTGGTATTTCCACTGCATTGTCTCAGCCAACCTTAATCCTAGGTAATCAAATGTTGTTACTTTCTCCAGACTAATTCCGTCTAAAGTAAAATTGCCTCTGTGTGACCTGTAGGGATTGAATACCATTAGCTTAGTCTTTGAAGTATTAACAATCAGCCCCCGGGACTCGCAAAAGAGGTAGAATCTATCTAGAAGTTTTTGTAACCCTACTGGTGTCTTAGAAATAAGCAGAGTGTCGTCTGCGAAGAGAAGGGTAGGGACCCTATCACCAGCCAGGGCAGGGGCGTCAGATGGAAACTCTTGGAGGAAGCTAACCACCCCGTTCATATATAAAGAGAACAGGGTGGGAGCCAAGACTCATCCCTGGCGAACCCCTCTGTTCACAGGGATCCTATCCGTTTTCTGTTCTTGGGACCCCCACCTCATTTGGGCATAATTGCCCTTGTGTAGGCGAACCAACAGGTTAAGTAACAGTGGTGGCATTCCCATTTCATCTAGCAGACGCCATAGCCGCTCACGAGGGACTAGGTCAAAGGCAGTCTTTAGGTCGATAAACGCCAAATAAAGACTGCCCTTGCCTATTAAGACCACCTTCCAATAGATTAAAAGCAGCCTAAATGCTTGGTCCACCGTCCCTGTGCAGGCCCTAAACCCCGCTTGATATTGGGAGAGAATATTCTCTTCGCCCACCCAGTGGTGGATTCTCTGCAGTAGCACTCTACCAACTAATTTCTGCATAGCGTCGATCAAACTGATCGGACGGTAGTTAGCAGGGTCATCCCTAGCACCTTTTTTAAAAATAGGGACCACCTCTGCACCCTTCCATGACTCCGGTACTGCACAACCCCTTGCAATAGAGTTAATTAAAAGCATAACATAATTTGCCCAGTTAGTGGAGTCAGCAAGAAAGAGATCTCCTGGGAGACCATCAGGTCCCGGGGCTTTTGCTGGAACTATTTTCTTTATGGCAGTTTCCACTTCCTCAAGAGTGAAGAGATCAGTAGTATTCAAGGCAGAATGGGGACTCGGATAAGTATATGAGCCCTCTTGGGGGATGGATCAATCCCAGAGTAGAGCTTCCCAAAGTGATTAAACCAATCCTGGCTTGTAATATGGTTAGGAATCAGGTTTACATCCTTGTTACCCGAGCACCTAACCATATTCCAGAAGAGGTTGGGATCTCTGGCTACACTTGCCTCTTTTAAGTTCTGCCAATGGGATTCATCCCACTCCAGCTTAGCACGATAGGTAGCAATTTTATAATTCTTTCTAGATTCCTTAACTAAGGAGCAGTCTTTGCTTTTAATTGCTATAACCAAGGCCTTCTTTTTCGCTCTACAATCCCCATTATACCAAGTATTGGGCTTTTAGCACCACCGCTCGGTCTAGTTGTATTATTCACTATAAAATACATACCAATCTGATCTACCAATCTGTCATATAAATTCGGAATCTTGGTCAGACCATCTGCTTCACCAAGAACTTCCAGCAATAAAGCAGTGTTTGTACTCAATGCATGACTAATGCCCGTCATCGACGGTTCATGGGTCACGATTCTAGGCCATTTAAGGAACCTTCTACAGCCTGAAGGAATCAATTCCTTCGTAATCATGAGGGGCCCTTGAGTCTGGTTTGGGGAGCAAAGAAGGGCAAATGGGGTTTCCATACTTAGACTAAGCGTATTGTGGTCACTGTCAAAAGAGATTAGCACTTCCATATCTATTATCAGAATCCAGAGTCTCAGATCTACTAATATGTAGTCAATGCGTGAGGGACAGTTTACTCTGTTGAATGTATTCGCTCCTAGAACATCAGAAGCTGTTCTACCATTCACCGCCCTCAATCCGAATTCAAGGGCAAGTGCATTAATCTGGATTGCGATTTGGGACCATTTCTTAATCGGAGGTATATTTAACAATGGGACACCCCACTTCGTGTCTTCTTCCTCATTCCCCAACAGGTCCTCAGAATCTAGTGGCTCAAAAGTGCAATTAAAATCTCCTGCTATCATAACATGCGAATCTGATGGGCGTTCAGCGAGCTCATGTTCTAGGGAAGAAACAATATTCGACATTTTACCCCCTGGTGTGCCCCTTATTTAAACATTGAACAACTCGATGGTTTTACCACCCCTGCTTCCCTTAATCGAAAGCCACATTATATCTGGGCTGTCACAATGATGTTCAAGGATTTTGCAGCCCAAGTCGATCTTTATCCAAATAATGAGACCTCCAGAGGGCCGCCCTCTCCCCATAGAAGTAGCAGATCTAAAAAAACAGGTGTAATCAGATTTGTATAATGGTGCCAAGCTCCATGTCTCTTGGAATATGCAGATGTGATGTTCTTCAATCAGGTCATTCCAGTCAGGAAGAGACATTTTGCTTTGGAGACCTGCAATATTCCAAGATAGAATTTTGAGTTGTGGTGCTAGAGACCCATCACAGGCCAATCTTGTAAAGAAAGGTGGGGCGGAAGGCGGAGCAGAGGTATTCAGAAGTGTAGCATCCCCCTGTTTCGTTGGACTACAACCTTGATCACCATTATGGCTGTTTGATTGTATCAGAATCAAGGGGTCGCCAAGGGACATATTTGGACAATTAATATTAGGGGCACTCTGTTTGTTGATGATTGGGGTAAGATGTGATTCCTGTCGGGATTGATAAGCGCGACATAGTCAATCCACCACCTCTAAAGGAGACCCTCTTGGTGTAGGTGATAGCTTTAGACTATCCTGAGCCCTAGCCCCACCAGTTGTCGGAAAGCACCTGATCTGAATAGACGAAGAATCTGAGGAGCAAGTTCTATACTCTAAGGCCAGGAGGTTCTCCGCTAGTTCAGGGTTGGAGAGGGTAAGTTCGATGCAGTCGGTAAGCTGGTTATTTGACATGCATCTCCGTGCCCTGACTATATCTTCCCTGATCAATGAACGACAACCCCTGACATGACGAATCCAGTGTATGGACTTGTTTATCAGGGAGTCGGAGTTCTCATATCTTGAACCTGTTTTGGGGACATTAACCATGAAAACTATCTGCACTTTTGCAGGGAGACAAGATAGTTGCTTACTTTGCTGGAAAGAGGTCTATATACCCAAGGATGGAGCCGGTAGAGCCTCAGTCGGTCTTCTACCATTCACGGCAACTTTGGAATAAAGGTCTTTGTGCAATGCCTTTGAGAGGGGAGTTCCTAAAGAACCTGCTGGGTTAGTAGGTAGAGCCTTGACGGCTCGTCCCAAGAAGAATGTAGAAGCTGATTGCTGGCTACTATCTGCTAGGCCTCCCGGCATTGATGACTGACACAAATTAGATGGTACGCAGGTATCTGGTGTTTGTGATATGTTGTTAGGAGTTAGGAGTTTAACAGTGGCCACAAGCTCCTTGATCATCACCTTCATAGATCCAACCTCCTTCTGAAGTGATTTAATAGTTTGTAAAAGGGTCCGTAGTGAGAAGGGACAAATGTCATCCGTCTCATTTGGACTTTTCTCTAAGGTTGTCATGAGAGTAGAGGGTTGAACTTCTTCGCGAGTTTCATATTCCCCTGCCAATACTGAGAAGCGGTTAGTACAGATAACTAGAGGTTCGATATGACAACTCGCACCCCGGGCAGGGGAAATAGGCAGTTGGGAGGGTGCATTGGTCACTAGATGCGATTCAGGGCCTGATCGTGCGATCTCATGGCAAGCCACTGTATCCTTTCGATAGATTTTCTGGAACATTGCCGGAATAATGGTTGGGCGCGAGTCAATGAGTTGTCTTACAGATAAAGAGTTGGCGGGGTCGGAAGGGGTTAGTAAGTCAGCTGGTGGATCAACTCCCAATAGCCCTTCACACTCAATGATGAGGTTGTCTATTCTATTCATAACACAGTTATTAGTCATATCTGCTTTTTTTGCTATTTTCCTGACCTTTCTTCCTTTATCTGTCTCACCAGCATGTCCACTTGTCCTCCCCGCGCCCTCCGTAGTTTTCCTTTTTCCCATTATGAGACCAGACTAAATAGTTAGCCAAAGAAAAAAGAACGAAAGTATCCTATGCCAAACAAGGGATAGCAAGCTTCAAAACATTACAACACTTCCACTAGTTCGGACAGCTTTGTAAATCCCTGGGGCAAGTAGGTCGTGACTAGATAGCAAAGCCCAATATTCTACACGACACACAGTACCTTTAAAGTCTTCTGGTTTATGTCCCAGACGGTAGATGAAAGATGAAAGAGGTCTGGCCCTGCCCTGCCTCTTCCTGGCAAGGACGGATCCGCCCTTGGCCCGGGCTTCGCCCGGGCGCGGCCTGCGCGCATCCCGCGCCGCAGGGGGAGAGGCAGCGCTTTAAGCGCGATGTCGAGTGCCTCCCCCTCACAAGCGGCAGGTGTGTGTGGCGCTCAGACCTCTGGGGCTTGTAGTCCCCTCAGCAGATGGTGGGCGCTGTGGGCCAGGAAGAACAGCAGTGGCAGGCAGACCCTGGGACACCGGTCCCACCAGGGCAAGAAGACAGGCACCTTCACCGCCGCTGCGGTGGCAAAGCAGCAAGGATAGCCTTTATCCCACGAGCAAGGCGGCAACTGAACACTTCCTGTGGGTTGGGGCTTTAATCAGACCATATTGCACCTTGATTCTCCCTCCTAGCAGGCCACCGCTCCACCCACAGAACAATATACTGCTTCCGGGCGCTTTCAAGCGAGCAAGCAGCGCATATCTGCATTTTCTACAGTCAATATATATTAACTGGCTACCGGGTCTAAGTAACAATTGACTGATACTTAATTGGTCAATATAAATTCTGCTGCGGCATCTTATTTGAAGAATGCTTCGTCGGAACCTAGCTACCGCGTTACCACAAATTATTAGACCAGTGCACTAAAACGTATTGAGCATTTAACATCAATAAGAAAAAAAAAATCATTAAGGTGCCCCCTACAGTACTAAATCGAAAATTACTTGTTGTCACTCTTACCCTATAATAGGAGCAAGGTGATGTTTTGGTTTTATTCAATTTTAGTCCTTTTGATTGTTTGAAACATACAAAGAATCATTCCATGGGTTTGCTTAATAGGATTTTTTTTCAATTCAACGTGACATTTGAAGCGTCACTGGTCATTGCTGAACGTTCTTAAATAACATTTGATCCAGATTAATCATTATTTTCACTGTCCAACAGGTCAATTTGAGATTTTTTTTGTACAGTGCAGTACTCTAGAATTTGACACTTTTTTCTCTAGAGCGCAGCGCTCTGCCCACGTGCCCTCTTAAGAGACCAGCTTTTTGGGGGTGGATGGTGGGGCGGGATGATCAACATCTGCCCTGCAATTAAAACGCATGTATTTTGCAGTGGCTCCGTCATCACGCGCGCCAGACCTCCAGGGCACGCTGCTTCCCAGCCTGACGTATGTTGACATTTCGAAAGTGGCCGAGGTCGCGCTGACTCCCAGGGCTTAGTTTATGGCCGCCCCGCCCTGAGGTAATACTTGCTGTGCTCTCGTCTGAGCCATAAAAGCCCCTTAGCACAGTAGGGTTGTGCCAGGGGACACATTTGTTTACTTTGCGAGTGCATTTAATGTGGAGAATGCTCACTTAACTGGAATCGGCATGGGAATAGAGAACGTGCATTAGTAAGGTCAGCGGCTTGTCTTAATGCACTGTGTAAAACACACATTAAAGAACACACGTAATCGCCTGTTCCGGGAAGGGCGTGATTGTGGGTTTACCATGACGGTTATGAAGAGACAGCTTTCTATATACATGCACAACAATGCTGAGTAAAGCAAAGCACCGGCCACATGTACCCCGCCGAGCAACCACGCGACAAGTATGTGCAGAGAAATGAGAATGTGCACAGCTGTACATTTATGCGTCATCATGCGGCACTGAACGCTCACTTTAAATGTTGCCTTTCTCTCTAGCTTGTAAACACATCACATGGCGCCTTCACAATTAGCCAAATAATATTTGCCATACGTTTGTGTAGATTTTTCTATACCATGATGCTATTCCGGATGCTACCCGAAATTCCTTTTCATAGGAAAACGTAACAAGCATTGGCATAGCCAATAGATCTCGCCTTTGGGACCTTATAAGTGTTTAGCCATGCAACAGTTAATGTTGTTGCAGTAAGGATATTGTGCTGCATAACTAAATACTTATAAGGTCCCAAAGGCATAGCCAATAGGTCTCACCTTTGGGACCTTATAAGTGTTTAGCCATGCAACAGTTAATGTTGTTGCAGTAAGGATATTGTGCTGCATAACTAAATACTTATAAGGTCCCAAAAGCGAGACCTATTGGCTATGCCAATGCTTGTTTAAAGGGGGGCTCGAAACGGGTCTCTATCGGGCTCTGTTTTGTGCCCTGGCACAGGCGGTCCGTTTTTTTCCGGACTGCAGTGACAGCAGGTGTGCGCGTGCTCACACTGCTCAATTCTCACAAGTGGAGAAGTTACGGCATGACGTCATGCCAGGTGAGCGTTTTTAGTGAAGGGAAATCCTAAAGACAGTAATTTTCTCTCTGGATTTCCCTTCTCTTTTTGAAAATCAGGAGCAGCAACATTGTCGTGGTGTCACCTGGGCTTTAAGTCGAAGCTTTTTCAATATTATATACAAGCCATAGTTGCTGCTTATTTATCTTATGCAACTAACAACCATTGACAAAGCCAATAGTCGTGACTTGTTGTAGGCATAATGTTACTTATTGTATCATATATCTGGATGCAATGACAGAAACAGCAAAATACAAGTCGGGCGGCACACTATGCTAAGCACATATTTTTAGCATACGTGTTTTTAAGCCACGCCCTTAAATACATTGGCCACGCCCCTTTGAGAGAGCCCCCGCCCCAGTTTTTTATCCCACTTAAAGCCCTGCCTTCGGGTATATCTTGACGAGGGGAACCTTCGGGTATAGCTAGAGCAGTCTTCTGCAGACCCGCTAGCCCATACAAAAGTCTGTCGGGTGGTGCACAGTGATGCCCCCTCCTGGCCCAGTAGGGACAGTGCAGGTCTTTGAAGGTGCATTCTGCAGGCCACGGAGAGGTTTGCTCAAATTTAGCACATTGTTTTGAAGGTGACATTGATGGCTCAAGTCAATCATTAGATTCACTTAAGCTTGTTTTGGGTAAGATGGGCGCCACCTTAGAATCCTTATTCTCTGTGCCGCCAATTTACCTCAGGATAAGAGGCACTGGAAAGGCATGCAAGTGTGTGAATGTGTGTGTTAGTGTCAGCTTGGGCATGCCTGTGTGTTCACCTGTGTCCGTGCTTCTGCACTTATCTGTGTCTTTTAGTGTGGGCTTGTGAGTCTCTGTGTACACATGCGCATCTGTGTGCACACGGCTACGTGCAAGGGCATGTGTGTGCTCTTGTGTAACCGAAGTGGGGTCCAGCCACCTCTAGTGAGCAGGGCAAGGGGTGAATGATTACCAACGAGTTCTAATACATCATTTTATTTATTCTTGATAATTTTATTGTTATACATATTATATATTTTGCATCTCCAGTTCATTTCACTTATTATAATTAGTGGACATTTTATAAGATTCATAGAGCCCATCTGTTCTCCCGTATTTACTCGGGATATCCATTAAATGCCCCTTCGGACAGTTTTGTTCTATGCTGCAAACTGTACTTACAGCACCATTTGCAGTAATTTACACTGTAACCAGTGTAAGTTCTGTAAAAAAACGTGTAACTCATGTGTGCTCGTGGCATAAATGAATTGTTGGCTGAAAGTAGTTCGTCATCTTCAGGTGTATCTCTGTGCTTCAACATCCTCTCCACTCCTTTTGGTCTTCCATAGCATTTTGGATCTTTTAGTTTTGTGAAAATACTGCACAGCCTACAATGTACTTGAAGCAGTGGTGGCTGCTAGGGAACGGTGGCAGGGAGAGGGGGAGTTAGAACAAAGAGAAGAAAACAAAGACGACCTACCTGCCAGTCGTCGTCCGCCGCCTCTCCTCCGCCCTCCCTCTGTTCCTGACTCCCGGCAGCACCCAGGCTCCCAGACTCCCCTAAGCCAATCACAACACTGCTGTCACCAGCATCACAGCGGCGTCGTGATTGGTCTGAGCGGGCTTGTTTGCCACTCAGACAGTGCCTGGGAGCCTGAGACTGTCCTCCACCCAGCTGTGGAACACAGCAGGGTGGAGAAATGGTAAGAGCGCATGACGGTTTGGCTGGCCCAAGACGATCGGCCAAACCGTCTTGTGCACTTATGGTGCACCAACCACTCCTCCTCCCCCTGATGACAGCCCAGCCCAGCCCCGCCTCGCCCTAACCTGGCTCAATGCTAAAAATAAAATGATAATAACATTGAGTTATTATTTTATTTTTCCTTTTGCACTGCTCAGAGAGCAGTGGGGCAACGCTCCTCAGCCTTAGCGGAGGAGCCGCCGCTGAGTTGGAGACAGAAAGAGAGGAAGGACTACTACAGCCGAAGGGACACTCCACAATTGCAGGTTTGTTGGAGTGCGTCCACAACACTGGTAATTTGTTTAAAAAATAGAGTTTGAAATCTGCTCTCTGGTTCCTCGGGTTAAATGAAGAAAAGGGAGAAAAGAGTTGAGACATCTGTCTGTGCATTTACTTGATGTATTTGTAATAATTTCTGCTGTCCATTTACGGACACACCATCGGAGAATTGACAGCATGTAACACTTTGTAACGTTTCCTTTCTGCAGAGGATCTCTCAGACACTGAAGAAGTGTTCCCTAAAGAAATCTCGAAATGGAGTTCAAATGAATTGATGGATAAAATTGGAAGACCCGAAGGTGACAATATCCAGGGTGAGCATATCTGGTTTATAAAAAAAGTTTAAAGATGGTGTTTGGGGTGTCTGCCACTTCCAGATGGTGTTTGAGATACCTGCCTCTGTCCGATGGTGTTTGGAGTGTCTGCCTCTTCCAGATGGTGTTTGGAATGTCTGCCTCTGCCAGATGGTGTTTGGGGTGTCTGTCTCTGCTAGATGGTGTTTGGGGTGTCTGCCTCTGCCAAATGGTGTTTGGAGTGACTGCCTCTGCCAGGCGGTGTTTGGGGTGTCTCCCTCTTCCAGACCGTGGTTGGGGTGTCTGCCTTTTCCAGAGAGTGTTTGGGGTGTCTGCCTCTTCCTGATGGTGTTTGGGGTGTGTGCCTCTGTTGGATGGTGTTTGGGATGACTGCTTCTGTCAGATAGTAATTTGAGGTGTATGCCTCTTGCAGATGGTGTTTGAGGTGTCTGCCTCCTCCAGATGGTGTTTGGGGTGCCCGCCTCTGCCAGATGGTGTTTGGGGTGCCTGCCTCTGCCACATATTGTTTGGGATGTCATCCTCTGCCAGATGGTGTTTGGGGTGCCTGCCTCATTCAGATGGTGTATGAGGTGTCTGCCTCTGCCAGATAGTGTTTGGAGTGTTTGCCTCTGCCAGGTTGTGTTTGGGGTGTTGGACTCTTCCAGATGGTGTTTGGGGAATCTGCCCCTTCCAGATGGTGTTTGGGGTGTCAGCCTCTGCCAGATGGTGTTTTGGGTGCCTGCCTCTTCCAGATGGTGTTTGGGGTGCCTGCCTCTGCCTGATTGTGTTTGAGGTACCTGTCTCTGTCCGATGGTGTTTGGGATGTCTGCCTCTGCCAGATGGTGTTTGGGTGTCTGCCTCTGCCAGATGGTGTTTGGGGTGTCTGCCTCTGCCAGATGGTGTTTGGGGTGTCTGCCTCTGCCAGATGGTGTTTGGGGTGTCTGCCTCTGCCAGATGGTGTTTGGGGTGTCTGCCTCTTCCAGATGGTGTTTGGGGTGTCTACCTCTGCCAGATGGTGTTTGGGGTGTCTGTCTCTGCCAGGTGGTGTTTGGGATGTCTACCTCTGCCAGATAGTGTTTTGGAGTGTCTGCCTCTTCAAGATTGTGTTTGGGGTGTTTGCCTCTTCCAGATGTTTGGGGTGTCTGTCTGTGCCAGATGGTGTTTGGGGTGTCTTGTCTCTGCCAGTTGGTGTTTGGGATGTCTGCCTCTGCCAGATGGTGTTTGGGGTGTCTGCCTCTTCCAGATGGTGTTTGGGGCGTCTGTCTCTGCCACCCACTTTCGGTGGTCTGCTAAATTATCCTATGGCCTTTCTTTTTGTGAACCACCAAACATACTTTTTGATTTTGCTTTGCGAAGAACTCTCTCCCTTTGAACTGCAATGGATCCAAGACCATTGTAAACGCTTCTTGTAAGACACAGAGAAAAGTAAGATGGTCTGTTGAGTAAGTTTAACACAGAACAAAGGGGACATTTTGCACCTAGCTTTTGCTGACCTATGAAGACCATTCATTTGTAGCCAAGGAAAGATATTCAGCCTGCATTGTGGCAGTGATGGGTTGGCTCAGAGCCAGCTGCCTGCAATGTATCCCAGACAAAACAGAGATCCAGCTCTTTGGCCCTGACCCCCTTCTCGGTTGTTCGGGTGCCTGGCCGGGCAGCTGCTCACTACCACCCCCCAACGAAGGTGGCAAAGAACTTAGGAGTGCATTTCGATGTTCACCTCTCTTTTAAACCCCAGATTTCTACAGTCGTAAAAACTTCTTGTTGGATACTCAGAATGCTAAAGACATTTCTTGATTTCCTGCCTTGGGAAGCTCAGAAATCAGTAATCCGAGCCCTGATTCCCTCCAGATTAGATTATGCCAATGTTCGATATCTGGGGATCCAGAATTACTTAATACATCGGCTGCAAATTATGTAGAATACGGCAATTCGCCCTATGTTCAAGCTTCCCAAACGTGCTTCGATGTCGTACTACCCTAACCAATTGCACTGGCTACCGGTGACGAAAAGGATTCTTCTCATAGCCTTGACCATTGCTCACCAAGCTTTTTACAAAGCCAGACCTAAATACTTGTCCAACAGACCACAAGAATATTGTCCTCCTAAGACTTTACGTTCGCAGTCTGCCTGGCTGATTAGTTATTCCACACACTAAGGCTAAGATACTTGATGGTTCGGCCTGGTCTGTTTTGGCGGCCAAGCACTGGAATGAGCTCCCACTTCACCTCAGATGTATCACAGACAAATCCATCTTCTGGAAGCAACTAAATCTTATCTGTTCAACTTTTTAGGTGGTAGTTGTCTCTTTTCCTTTTGCCTTGGCACCGGGACACTCTTGTAGTAGCTCTGCCTTTGAGAAGTATTTTTCATTCATTCAGACTTGAGCATAAGGTGAGACAACCCATGATGTTCCTCATGCATTTTGAAGTATTGGAAACACTGCCAGGCTCCCTGTTTTTTAGGGTTGCTAGATCCTTCCACATCATCTGGACTCTGTATCCAGTCCTGAGCTTTTCGTTTGACAACCTAATGTATTCTGTGAGATGTTAGCAAGTATTACTATTTTGGTATATAGATAGATAAGAACCTAAAGTCTCCACTTGTTTCTGACAAGGTTGCAGGCTGCATCCACCATAGAGGTTATAAACAAGCCTTACTCAGAACATTAACACAAGTACCATCAATTCATAATGAACATAAGGCGGATACTATTCTAAGCAACTATTAGGATCTACTGTGAGCTGGTCGATCCCCACAACCTGCGGCTTCTCCATCCCCTTTCTAAACCTTGCAGTGACCAGGTGTCCTTCTTCCTCACTCCTGATGAGCGTATGATGTTTTGGTGATGAGAATTATGAGAGAAACAGGATGTAACCATGTTCGAAGGCTGGATGGGGCGCAAAGAAATTACAAATGTCAGTCCAGGTAGGTTCCCTCAGAAGAGCATCCAACAGTAGTTGTGAAGGATGTAAGGAAAGGGAAGTTCGCAAGAGAGTTACAGAAAGAAAGCGAAGAACAACGATTGGTAGGCCAATGCACAGTGTCAGGGAATTGGAGCATAATGAAGATAATGTAGGTAGAATAAAAGTATATGAATGTTTTAAGAAAGGAGAACTAAAGTAGGAACTGGAAAACGTTATGAGGAAAGTGTCTAGGTGTTGAGTGTTTCTTGATCCAGGAAAGTGGTGAAACCACAAAAAACTTGGTAAGAATAGTCAAGATAGTGTGTTTGGTGGTCTTGAAAGTGGTAAGGGCAGGGAAGTTTTATTTCAAAGTTGCAGAGATTGCTGTAGTAAGAGCAGAACAAGTAGTTCCCAGTAAAAACATATGCGCATATCCACATGGGTCTCGAAGAAGCCTGAATGAAACACTGTTTCCTTTCTCTAGTTTTGAAGTTCTTTTCATTAGTTTGGAGTTTATGCTATCATTCTGTTTGGTGTGTTACATTTGTCTGTTTTTTCTTTTACCTTGTTCTTGGTTGTAGTTTATGTGTCTTGCTTATGAAAAAAAGGGAGACATGTGTTGTGCCTTGTGTGTTTTGTTTTGGGTCTTGTCTCAGTTTGAGAGCAATCATTCTCTATAGAATCAGAATCTTGTACCCGTGATGTTTTGGTGATGAGAATTTAGAGAGGTCAATTAATACTAGAGGATTTTCTGATCAGTCTCTCAGATTCACTCTTCTTTTATGTAGGTTGCTAAATAAACTACCAACTTCAACTTCCACTCGGTCTCTGTCATCTTTTCCCGCAGTGATTTTCAAGAACTCTAGTTTGGACTCTTTTGGCCAATGTGGGATTTTCCTTTCTTGGCCAACGTGGAGTTGAGTTTCACCAGGAAACTCCACTTGAGACTCCTATCATCAGAAATTTTCAGTTTTGCCACAGGCTAGAGACAGAAACTGTCATAACTGATATCAGGGAAGAATTACTGGCGTCCATGGACAAGGCCAACCCAATGCACCATGTCTCTGTAGCTTTTGACACAGTGACCACAAGGTGCTCCTTAACTGCTAAGAAACTCATGCCTAAATCAGAGGAAGAGCTCTCAATTGAATCTCTTCCTTCCTGGCGAACCAGATTCGCCTGATCAAGCCTGGTACTTTCTTTGCCAAAACTTTCCCCATCAAAAGGAAAGTGCCACATGCATCTGCACCACAACTTAACTAACATAAACATGGCTCAAATAATCGAATCTCATTACATTGGGTTAGGTGGAGAGGTGTGGTGCAGCGGCCAGGGCAGCTGACTTCGGAGCACAGGGCTCACGGTTCGATCCCCGGCTCCGGCGGCAGCTCAGCACCTTGTGACTCTGGGCAATAGCTCACTTAATTTCCACGACGGCCCCCAGCGCCTTGAGACCCGGAAGGGTGAGTAGTTCGCGCTTTACAAATACGGATTTACATTTACATTAGTACCCATGTGACACCTGTCTACAACTAAAGCTACAGGTAGGTTTCGGTAACTTGCTAAGCATTGGACCCTGCGTAGCGAGTATCGACGACGGTCTGAATCAAATCATGCTCTGCCTTAGTCTGTCCGATCCTAAGATCAAGGTCCTGGGCCAAACTATATCCAACCTCCTGCTCCATTGGCTGACCTACTGACTCTCACCTCTGCCCTCTGAAACTGTCATAAACCTTTGATTCTAACTAGACATTCATCTCTCATTGGAGGAAAAGCTTTTCCCACCCTATATTCTTACAATAAGTAATTGTGCCCTATGTTATTCATTCCCCACCGTGTGACACGGGTCCTCACAGTGGCTACATGTATTTGGACCTTTGTAATGCCATCTACACTGTTTTACCAACCAAATTACCAATTTATCTTGTATCCTACAGACCCTCCTCATCCTGCCCTCCTCATCCTGAGTCTGCACCACTCAGAGCACATCACCCCACCAGTATAAACACATTGGCCCGATTCACAAACGTAAACTGAGACGAAAGTCTAACTTTACGACTTTCGGTATTTACAAAGGGCACTTATAAGTAGTAAAGTTAGACTTTTGTCTCAGTTAAACGTAAGTTTTGGTCGTAAGTTTAACTGAGACCATAAAGTTAAACTTAAGACCAAACTTACGTTCAAGTGATACAAAAGTCTAATTTTTCTACTCGTAAATGCCCTTTGTGAATACCGAAAATCATAAAATTAGACTTTCGTCTCAGTTTACCTTTGTGAATCCGGCTCTTTGGGTGATGCTCGGCTTCTGAGCACAGACTTACTGTCATTGCCTGTGCCCTGTATTCCCAGCCCTTTTTGACACTATGAAGCAACTACAAAGTGGTGTTAAGTCCTATGCAAACCCGACATGGTTGGCTAAGATACAACATCATTGTGGGAAAGTTGTATTGCAAGATACGTGGCAAGTTTTTGCAATCAATGGCCGAATTTCCACAGGTTGAAAGGGCCGAATTTCTGCAGGTTGAAAGGGCCGTCACCAGGGGAGAGCAGAGATGGTATTAGGCTTCAAGCTCTGCACTATTGCAGGCCCCTGCGCTCCTACTGCAAAATTAATGTATAGATTGTAAAGGAAGCCTGTCTGTTTATTAATAATGAGGCAGATGAACTGTTGAGCTGTCCCATTAGATGGTGTCACTTGCCAGTGCTGCAGTGCTTTCTTTTTCCTAATGGAAATTGCTTTAGGTCTTGCTTACAGATACCTTTAGCTGTTGGTCAATACCTCTTGTCTCCAGTATATACATAGAGTAGGCTTTGGGTCTGCTTCTTGCTTGTGGTTTGATGCCTTCCTTGCCTACCTCAATTCTCTGTTTTCTTGATTTGATGGCGTTTCTCACTATTCTTGTGTTTGCTCTGCTCCAGAAGCATTTCCATCTCATTATGCTTTGATTGGATGAGTTGTATACTTTTACTCATCATGTCGGGACACTAATTTGCAGTGTTTGAGGCACTATTTTTTCTCTCTCTGTTTTTCTCCCTCTGTTTGGACTCTCTAAGCCTCTGTTTTCCTGCTCCTCACTCACTTTTCAAGGAAAAAATATGCCCTTCCACAGTGCCCTCTTGAAACCCCAACACTCCATCTGCCTCCTGCTGCTAGTGGATAAGAGGGAAGCCATGTTTTTATGTTTTTTATGCCATTCTAAGATGGCACACACTTGTTGTGCTCCAGATGCACCTTATTTGCCCTTTACCATGTAATTTCTTGCACCACCCAATGACTGTGACTGAAGTAACCTTCTTCTAAATTTGAATACCGTTTGTCGGGTGGCCACAGCACTTTATCTCAAAATACAATTGTTTCCTGTGCTGGGCTTTAATGTGGCAATCGAATTCATTATGTATGTTGTCGAAACAGTATCCGTGACGACAACGAGTGATGAACAACTCTAAGATTATGTTTTAGTGTAGTACTTCATTTTTTAAGTTATTTCAGAAAATGTTTTAATACCTAATGTTATATTGGTTATTTTTAGATGGTCGAGTTTAAACTACAAATAAATGTACAGCATAGTCTAACACTTGAAAATAATTCATTGTAAACGGAGAGCCAAGCATGGAAACATAGGGTGGTTCTGGCAGCCCTGTCGTGATTTGTGACTGTAGCAGCCCAGCTCCTGGTTCTCGTCTGGCACACCCGCATCACCCGCACCAATGCTGCTGATACGACCCTTGTTGATGAGCTTGAACAGTTGTTAAACCTTGGGTCATATGGATATAAATGAGCTTCTGAAAGCCAGAGCTCAAAGAAGAAAGCTCATTCGTGGGATCAGACACACTTGCTTAACGCGGTGTAGGTTTTGTTGATTGGGTGTTTGATCTTGTTTGTTCACTAAGACATGATTGCATGTAGGTTGTTGGTACTGTCTGTTTCATAGGGGTTGGCGTTGCACTTTGGAGGTGAAGGGAGTCCCACAGCAAACCAATACTGCTATGGCTGCGATGTATGTCACATCGCCGTTGAGTGGCAGGGGGGGAGCCGCGCACATGCAAGCGTTCAGAGCGGACACCTGGCTGGTGGGATGACATTTAGAGACTTTTTCATATCTCTGGGGAGTGAGGTGTCCTATTGATGACCTTCTGTTAAGTAATGCAGCTGTAGGTCAATAATACGTCTGTTCACAGCAGTAGGCCAGCTCTGTGGCCCACTATTGCTGTCAGGACGTTTGGGAGGAGTGGGTACTGCAGTAGTGAGGCTGGTCAGAGAGGCTGTGGTTCACTTTCCCCACTCAGTGTTATTCTCACCAATGGAGAGAGTGATCAACTTCCACAGCCCTGTCACTTCTCTAATCCCAGCCCGTTTCCCTCTACACCTCAGCTCAGTGTCTATTCTCAAGACCAGCACCGCCTTGCTGCACCAAAAACAGCTTCAACAGCCCCTGGTTTCTGGTTCTTTGCAGGTGTAGGTCACAGTCTGATGGAAACTGTCTTGGACTTACATGTGCTGACTGCCATGTTCTATATTGTCATACTCAGTCAGTCAGTCAAAAAGCTTTATTTCGGCCTTACAGCCCTAAAAGCACATAAAATATTACAAATACATGTATTCAAAAACATATATAAAAAGAGAGAAAAAGTAATAAATATTTTGTTAAAAAGTATCATCACTTGTACGGGGTTTAAAAATCAACAATAGCCAGCAATGACTAGACGCCCCCTTGTCAATACTTGCTAGAGGAATAGTACAACAATCATCCCAGCAATAAAAAGTGTCTTACATCATGTTGCAAACAATTGCAATGTTACTGTCATCAATTTATATATTTAAAAGCAGCTATTGACTGATAACCCGAAGGGATTAAAAAGTAAGTAAAGAACATTAAGAATATATAAAACATTTTTAAAAGAGAGGTAGGTGAACAAGCGACCCAGGGGAGGAAGAAAATATGTAAAACAAATTTCGGGCTAGGGGATATTCCCCTTAAAATAGCCACCTATTTAGTACACACTCTATTGAGGTTCTTCTAAGTTCTTTTTCTTTAAAATGGCCCTACGGATACATATTATATATATATTGTCATACTAACTTATCCTTTTCCCCACAATCAGGTAGAAAATAATAAATTTTCTTAAATTATGTTCATGTAATTTATGTAAAGTATTTCTGGTGAATATGCTGAAGGATCCAATCAGCACAAATACAAAATACTGAAACTTGTGTATATTGTGTTTCCACTGTGGAGCAGTGCACTCTTTGTCACCCATCTGCCTTGGCTGCTACCACGCACAATGGTCATTGCCTGTGCTTCTTGACCGACACTGCATGGAGTTGACTTCGACGTTCTGTCTATGTATTAACCAGTGAAAAATATCTCAGATATCTGTGTTGAATTGTTGTTGTGTGTAATTATGTTTCATTCTTCATGTTGTAACAGCAGCTTCTTCTCACAAGCACAGCAGATTCCCTGGTGATAGCTCCTGCTTTCTGCTGCCATGACAATTCCTTATGCACTGCAGCTCACTGTGCACCATAATTCATAAAGACACGCGTTTGATGAGTATCCTTCAGAAGTGTAAGATTCCTGTTTTACATGCTGAGCACCCATGGTGTTTTATAACAGCAGGTAAAAGCGCCTACAAGGGATTCACTTATGCGCACTTAGTCAAACAATTCATGCAGTGATATATCAAGGTTCCAGCCGGTAACCTATGAGTTAAACAATTTCTAACTCAGTTTTCAATTTCTTCCCAAAAGTTCTACAAAAGATACTGATGAACACGGGTGTGGATTCTTCATAAATCAAATTTATATAACAGAAATATATAGGGTACAACAAAATTATTAAAGCAACACAAAAATGACCGAGGTTTACAAAGAAATTCTGTGCTATTGATCCCTCAGAGTCATTGTTGTAGGCATCTATTCCAAACAAGAATGCATCAACAGAACAGTGAATCTGAACAAAACAAAAAACACTTTCTAAAGAACAATTAATCAATAAGGAAATAGATGAGATTGTCGACGTTTCGGTCTTGTTGGTGTATACATCCGTTAGACCATCTTCAGGACGATGAAGTAGGCTGTTATATGACCCTTATGACCATTCCATTAGGAATGTCTGATCATGATTGATTCTGTAGATGAATAAAATCTTCCTGGTCATTTTGGTCATTTACATGAAATGGGAAGAAGCTATTGAAAAGCTCGACTGAAGGGATAGCAGCGTGTCGGTTGAGTTTCATGCTCTGCTTTGTTTGATGCCGACTGCAGTGTCAGCGGCTTACCAAAGGAGTAGCACTTTGTCGTTCACTTGTTGACTGTGAACACAAGTTTCAGCCAAATTCTAAAGTTTACCACAGTAGAGCCTTAAAATTTGAGTTTGGAAATGTATCAGTTCCAGGAGCTTTTCAATAGCTTCTTCCCATTTCATTGTTTTGTTCAGATTCACTGTTCTGTTGATGCATTCTTGTTTGGAATAGATGCCTACAACAATGACTCTGAGGGATCAATAGCACAGAATTTCTTTGTAAACCTCGGTCATTTTTGTGTTGCTTTAATAATTTTGTTGTACCGTATATATTTCTGTTATATAAATTTGATTTATGAAGAATCCACAGCGGTGTTCATCAGTATCTTTTGTTGAACTTTTGGGAAGAAATTGAAAACTGAATAAGAAATTGTGTAACTCATAGGTTACCGGCTGGAACCTTGATATATCACTGCATGAATTGTTTGACTAAGTGCGCATAAGTGAATCCCTTGTAGGCACTTTTACCTGTTGATATTTAATTATCCCAAGCCTCCAAGGGTCGATTGGGTTGCCCACTTTCTTTTCCTATGGTGTTTTATAAGCCAAGTGCCAGAGCCACTGCATGGAACTTTGCTACTGTGGGAGGGGACATTGTGTCCCCAGCAGTAAAGCTAGCAAATAAAAACTTATTTCCAGGGCTGCAATGTGATTCTCATTGACTTACTCTCTTGTCCCCATTAAGAACGTCCAGGCACATCTGGTGGCATAATTGGCTCTGGTGGTATGAACATTAGGAGCCACCATTTCCTCTGTTTAATCGGAAATTAGGGAATATCCGTTAGAGACATTGTTTCTGCCTGTCATTTTTGCATGTGTCATCTGGCAGCTAAAGGGAGTTGGAGACATTTTTGCAACCAAACAGGAGATGTGCACTATTGCCATCACAACTTCCTGCAGTTTACAGAAATGTTTGTAATGCTGCATTGCGAGAAAATTGTCTAGTAGCCCAGTTACCAGTCATTTTTTATGGTCTGGATTGACAACGCAGCTGTTACCAGACAATTATGTGAGAATCACTAGAGAGGAGCTTTAGCTCCGCCTATATGTTGGGAGCCAGGAGTACTTGTTTTGTTTGGACAAAAGTTGTGTGCTACCACAAAAAATGATCACAGGTGTGATCATTTTGTTCATTAATTCAGATGCCTGAGGTTGAACTTACAGGGGCACACACACCACAATATAAAGTTATTAAAGTGTCTTAGAAAACTAGATAATTTATAGTGTGCAGAAGCACAGATGGGAGGAGGGCAGTCACCATGTGGATGTTTAGGTCTGGCTTGACAGTGCAACTGTTACTTGACCTTTTAGCCTACACCAGTATTATTCTACAGTTCTTTACTTCCACACAAATACAGATCCATTCCCATATTATTTACTTTTAATGCTTCCTTTAAAACCAGACCTATTGGCATTGCCGATGCTTGTTACATTCTACAATATCACCACCATGTTCTTAAAGGGGGGGGCCTAGGTGGTTGCTTGCAGCGTCTAATAGGTCCGCTTAGCACTGCCTGGAGCTGTGCACAATAGTGCCATTTTCATAACACTACCAATGTCGATACCTTTTACTTTTCTGCAATCTATGCAATCTAATCTTAAATATTCTCATTTTTTCCAGATGATTTATATCATGAAACTTCAGACGATTATGCTGTGAGTGCCAGTGTGGAAAGACTAAGCATTATTGAGGTAAGTTCTCCAAATAAAATATAATTTTGGATGAAAATATTTTCTAAGTCCTGTACATTTAATTCCTTAAACCACCTATCTTGTTTAAACTAATCTGACACTCTTGTGTCTGATTAGGCAGCAACATTTTACATATTTAAACTTTTTAAAGAGATTAAGAATCATTCTAAGGAGCTCCAAATTCAGCACTTTCCCCATTAGGTGTTTTTTTAAGGACAAGGCTGTATCGACATCACTTTACCACAACTGATGTTGCTGTATTCTAATAGTCCGAATTTTGTCGTCGACATTGTAGTCACTGAAACAGCTGTTCTACACTATTTTTGAGTCATTGACTATCAGACAGCTTTTAGCTGCCTGTAGGCAAAGACCTCTTGTAGACTATGCCAAAACCTTAAAGTGGGCTTAGTGCCCGCCCATTGAGTATGAATGGTTGGCTGTACTGTCACTATTATTTGCTTGCTTGCTTATCTGATGGCTTTCCTTCCTCTTCTTGTGTTTGTCCCTCCTCTTGGGCATCTTCCTTTTCAGAGTCTGACTTGTATACTTCCACTGGTCACATTTTATCTTTGTCTTTTTTTTTTGTCTTTCAGCACGCCATAAGAGTGCTTCTTCACGCCAAACACACACACCGCGCTTTGTGTTACTCCCGCCTCTCTCCACTTCTTCTCTCTTGTGTGTTGTTTTTCTATTTTATGCCTGCCGTCCACCCCATGCACTCTGTGTTTCGCGATTCTCCCCTCCCTAGCTTTTATTTTTTAAAATTTTAGTTAATCTCCCCCTATGTCCTAAAGCTTGCTTGCAACTCCCAACCGAGCCCAAACCCCTTTGTTTCCAATGCCCTTTCATTCTTTGCTCCCCCAACCCCCACTGTCTTTAAAATGCTTTTCTTATTTTTATCTTTTTTGAGGCCCCGCCAGCTGCTGGGTCACTAAGATTAAAGAAATTTGCTTTCCTACAACATAAAAGTTGTGTCTGCCATCAAAAAGGCATTTTGCTTTTTGTTGATGCTGCACAGCATCGGCAAAAAGCATTGGCAAAGCCAATATGAGCGAAAGGTAAGGCCTATTGGCTTTGCCAATGCCTGTTTTTTTATTGACAAGCTTATAGGAATCTGCCTACCCAATCCTATGTCAACCTGTATCCCTTTCCTCTTGACTACTTTCTCTATCCCAGCCTTGGTCTTCCAGCACTGAAATTCACTCATCATTTTGGATAGTCACACCTCAGTACTGTGGCCCCCGACAGAATTGCCGTCTTCGTACCTACTGTTACCAATTCTTTGAAACACACAGAGTGGACTTTAGCTCCGCCTAAAATAGTATTTGCTCTTTCACTTCAGGTTATTAGGTATTTGGTGGCTTACTTCTATGGAGAGCTTACATTGAAATGCATGAAGGCCTGTTTTACATCTCAAAAGTACACTCAATCATCACACATGAAATTCTTTATTTCATAGATACATTGCATACTGAAAGCAACCACTTTTATGCTTTGTTTTACTATGGTATTACCCCGAAACCGGTCCCAGGATGCTTGTTTCCGGTGTAGGGAAGACCTGGCTTGACAGTTCGGGCTGGACTGTTCCCATTAGGCACAGGGTCAAGACTGATTTGCATATAGCTGTGTCTGAGCTGGGGTTTCCAAGTGAGCTAAAGAGCGATGATGATTCAACCCAGATCTGTGACTGGAGGTGAGTGTCTGAAAAGTTTCAGTGCTCCGTCCATCATCTCCTTGTGTTTGCTTTGTTTTACCACTGAGCAGCTTATTTAGTGCTTTATTCAGGACTCAAAGTGCAAGCCAGTCCTCCTTGCTTTACAAATGAATGTTTGTCCATTGGTGGACGCCAGATCACCTGGTTTCTCTTTCTGCTGCCGGCTTCTGAGCACTATTCTCAGGAAGTGATTGTGCACACCCCTCTCTTCTGCTTTTGTGTTCTCTATAGGTATCCCCTATGTAAGCTCCACCAATGCGGAGCCTCAAGTTCTTTTCTGTAAGTTATAGTAACGATAGGTTCATTTTAAGATGAAATTACTGGGCCCTTGTCGAGTTGAACCAACATATTGTTTTGATTTTTTGTGCCGGTTCAGACAGGTGCAGTTTCTGCAATACACCGTTAAGCCGATATATTTTTTGTTTGATTTATTTACTGAGACATTTGTAGAGTGCAGCGTTCACCCAGCGGGCACCTTGGCACTATTGAACTGTCAGTTTACACAGAGGTTTCTCTAGAGAATTGCAGATGGAGGAGCTGTATCATGCCTCATCTAATTAGGGAAGAGTCATGTCTTCAAGTTCATCCTAAAGCTCAGTGGTTTTGTATTTGTTCTCAGGGTAATTGGTAGTTTATTCCAGATTTGTGCTGCCTTCACTTGAAAGGATCTCCTATCAAGCCTTGTCTTTTTAAAGATAGGCACACAAACCAGGCCTGCTGAGGACGATCTTAGGGACCATGAGGGTTTATAATAGCGGCATTTCTTTTGTAGAGGCCTAGCTCCAATTCCGTTTAGGACTTTGTGCATTATGCACATGGTCTTAAAGATACATTTTTCCCTAACTAGTAGCCAGTAGAGTTCTTTCAGAGTACCAGAAGCCGAATCTAATCTAGTCCCGTTTAACGCTAATTTGCTGGCCAGCACTTGTATCCTGTAGAGCCTTTTAAACACGGATTCTGGAGTGCCTATCAAAAGGGAATTGCAATCATCTTAGTTTGCTTAGCACTGTACATTGCACTCACAGCTTCGTAGCGGGTTGAGGTAGAAGGGCGACGATTTTTCTTAAATTTCTCAAAAGTCCATGGCAAGTAGCCACTGTTTTATTAACATGAGCCTCCATTGAAAGTTTTTTGTCGATCCGGACTCCTAGGTTCCGGACTGATTGAGCTGTTTTCCGGTTTGTACCCTTGGTCCAAGGCCAGAAACCTCTTGGAAGTTGGTACTGTAATTGCTCTGGGGAACAACACAGGAATTCAGTTTTACTTCTGTTGAATTTAAGAATGTTTCTATTGAGCCATATAAGTTCTCATTGTTTTGGACAGGAAGGTCTTTTGAACATGCCCCTTTGGTTTTTAGAGAAATGTTAATGTTGGCCCTTTAGCAGTGGGATGCTAACATCTGAACCGGAAAATCCATTCCCTCTCCAACACCAGGCTATTTAACCCGAAAATCATTAACTTGATGTTATTTTGCTTTCCACAAAGAGGAGCATGTGCACACGCGCGCGCACACACACACCACACACACACACACACACACACACACACACACACACACACACACACACACACACACACACACCCGCCTCACCCATCCCCAAGACTGGCTGCTCCTTTTCACAAGTGCAAATGTTGAATTAACAGTTTTGCGAACTTTGTTGAAAACAAATTTGTGTTTCACATAAGGCAATATCGACTTAAAGGCACTGCTGATGATTTCTGACGAGAAAATTCTATTGGGTATTGTAGACTTTAATCGATTCAGTGATAATTTCAAGATGAAACATAAATAGTTGACTTTCTAAGTAATTCTTTGGCTTTCCACATGTTGAGGAGTACCTGATTCATGTTAAGGTCAGTGTTATTTGAAGCAGCAGGCACCTAATCAGTAACTAGGCTCCAGTCAGGTACAAACGTGCAGCCCTGGTTGTAGTCTTGAGTACCGCAGAAGGAATATCGAGCGGCTACAATACCATGACCAAAATATTGAAAACCAAAATATCGAGAAGACACGTACGCAGAGGGAGGTATAGATTTACTTTCTTAACACCGTATATATACCTTCAAGGCACGTAGATGTGGAGTTAGGTATAGAAAATCTATACATACTTACCTGTCAATGTTTTTCTCCATTAAATTCTGTTCACAATATTCAGGGCCGGACTGGGACCTGAAACTGGCCCTGGCAAACTGCTCGGCCGGCACCCCTGGGGGGCAGGGGTGGTGCGGCCGAGCTGTTTGCAAGGGCCGGTTTCGGCCGATTTTGTTACAGGGGGCCGATATTGCCGGCCCCCGGTAACAAAAACGGCCCCCCAGGGGCCCAAACTCGGCCCCCACCCTGGCGGCCCACCGGGGAAACGCCCGGTGCCCGCTACGGCCAGTCCGACTCTGATAATATTGTGACTACTTGATATTTCTTCCTCTGCCAACCTCTTCAAAAAGATTTTGAATCCCAGTATACCAGACGCCTTACGCTTCCAGGCTCAGTGTTGCACCTGTTCAAAATATTGAGGGCCGCCTCTGGTAATCCTGTAAAAAAGATACTGGCATTGAGCTTATGCGTTTGTAATTGCATTGCTAGCTTTCCATACCCATTAAGTTTGAGGAAGGGACATTTTGGTACTGCCAACTACTTGAAAGAAGCAATACGTCCCAGCTGAAATCACATCTCCCAAAATCAGAACATG
This sequence comes from Calotriton arnoldi, assembly GCA_963921515.1. Classification (NCBI taxonomy): domain Eukaryota; kingdom Metazoa; phylum Chordata; class Amphibia; order Caudata; family Salamandridae; genus Calotriton; species Calotriton arnoldi. Next base: position 453,715 of record CAWUFW010001624.1, on the reverse strand, counting down.
CCATTTCTTCCTATCACCATTGTTTCATACGACCTCATGGAAACACTGCTCTCGCTTTAGGAAGATGTGTTTCTGTTGTCTGGGTTAGATAATATTGGGACATGAGGTAACATTTGAGGCTGGAATTCTACTTAGTAATAATATTTGCAGCTAGATTGTGTGCTGCTGTTTTCCGACAAGCTTCAAGGGGAGGCTGGCATCCATTTTGTTTCCGAATGCATCTTGAGAGCATGTATGTAATCCGGATTAGACCCGTAGTTGGCAATATTGAAAACATAAAAATGGGGAAGTGATTGTTCTACCCAATGATTTAGGGAAAGAATGCTACAGCTAATGATACACACTACTGCAGGACGGGAATCAATCAATCAGGGGAATTGAAAGCGTACTACTCACCCGTGAGGGTCTCAAAGTGCTGGGGGAGCGGGGGGGCGGAGAGCCGCTCCGTTCAGTTGAAGAGCCAGGTCTTGAGTGTCTTCCTGAAGATGTTCAGAGAGGGGGTGCGTCTGATGTCGATCGGGAGCTCGTTCCAGGTTTTGGCCGCAATGTAGGAGAAGGCTCTTCCACCTGTTCTGGCTCTGCGGATGCGCGGGGTTTCGGCGAGTGCGAGGTCGGCAGATCAGAGGTTTCTCTTGGGTACGTGGAAGGAGATTCTCTCGTTGAGGTATTGGGGTCCGGTGTTGTGGAGGCATTTGTAGGCGTGGGTGAGTATCTTGAAAGTGACTCTCTTCTCAACGGGGAGCCAGTGGAGGTTCCGCAGGTGTTGGGATGATGTGTTCGTGTCGAGGGATGTCGAGGACGAGTGTGGCAGCGGTGTTCTCTATGGTCTGGAGTTTTCGGAGCAGAGACTTGTTGATCCCGGCGTAGAAAGCGTTTCCGTAGTCCAGTCTGCTGGTTATGAGTGCGTGGGTGACGGTCTTCCTTGATTCGGGGGGGGATCCATTTGAAGGTCTTTTGGAGGATGCGGAGGGTGTAGAAGCAGCTGGAGGCTACGGCATTGACCTGTTGGGTCATGGAGAGGGAGGAGTCGAGTATGATGCCGAGGTTGCGGGCGTGGTCAGTGGGGGGGAGGGCTGACGAGTGAGGTAGGCCACCAGGTGTTGTCCCATGCAGAGGGGGAGGGTCCGAGGACGAGGATCTCTGTCTTCTGCGAGTTGAGCTTCAGGCAGCTGTTGCTCATCCACAATGCGAAGTCCTTCATTCTTTCCTGGAAGTTGTGTCTGGTGGTGATGGGGTCCTTGGTGATCGAGAGGATGAGCTGGGTGTCGTCCACGTAGGATACTATGTAAGTCCGTGCTGTCTGACGATGGCTGCGAGAGGGGCCATGTAGATGTTGAAGAGCGTGGGGCTGAGTGACGATCCTTGGGGTACTCCGCAGTTGATTTCCGTGGGTTCGGAGAGGAAGGGTGGCAGTCTGATTCTTTGGGTTCTGCCGGTGAGGAAGGAGCGGATCCAGCCAGACTGTTCACTGTATGCCGGCGTCGTGGAGTCTGGCGGTGAGAGTGCGGTGGGAGACAGTGTCGAACGCTGAGGAGAGGTCTAGCAGGATGAGGGCTGCGGTGTGTCCTTGGTCGAGGAGGGTGCGGATGTCGTCTGTGGCGGCGAGTAGAGCGGTCTCGGTGCTGTGGTTGCTGCGGAATCTGGATTGGATTGGATCTGGAGGGGTCAAGGATGGAGTTTTCTTCGATGAAGTTTGTTAGCTGGGCATTGACGGTCTTCTCGGTGACTTTGGCTGCGAAAGAGAGGAGGGAGATGGGTTGGTAGTTCTTGAAGTCGGAGGGGTCTGCTAAGGGTTTCTTGAGCAGGGGTCTGACTTCTGCGCGTTTCCAGTCATCAGGGAAGGTGCCGGTCTTGAAGGTGGCGTTGATGGTGCTTCGTAGTTCTGGAGCGATGGTAGCGGCAGCTCTGTTGAAGATGTACGGCGGGCAGGGGTCCGTGAGGGCTCCTGCGTGTATGCCTTTCATGGTCGAAATGGTGTCTTCGGTGGTGACTGGGGTCCAGGAGGAGATGGTGGGCTGGCTGGCGTTGCTGGAGAAGGAGGTGGTTTCGGCGTCAGGAGTCTGGTCGTTGGAGTGGTCGTAGAGGCTCTTGATTTTCAGATGGAAGTAGGATCCGAGTTTGTTGCAGAGGTCCTGGGAGGGGGTGATGCCTGTGGTTTCGCTGGGGGGTTTGGTGAATTCCTGGATGATGCTGAAGAGTTCCTTGGAGTAGCTGGAGATGGCGATGATCTTGTTTTGGATGAAGGTCCTTTTGGTGGATCTGATGAGTTGGTGGAAATCCGTTATTGCGTTCTTGTAGGTGGTGCGGTCTTCTGTCGTTTTGCTGTTTCTCCAGTTCTGTGGAATACAACTCTGAACTAAAGCAGAAGTCATAGGATCCAACTATGCTCATAAAAACATCTCCCTACATTGATGTGCCACCCACAAACATGCAACAGAATACAAGCAGTGCTTTAAATGGGCCGGTACTGTCCGGTACAGAATACCGGCACTTTTTTATTTCGAGAGGGAGAGTACCTGCCCTTTTCAAGAAAAACGTAATACTTTTAATTGGAGAGTACCGGCACTTCTCAGAAACAAGCAGGTACTCTGCTACAGAGTACCTGCACTTTTATTTCTCCATTTCAAGCACTGAATACAAGAGAGAGATCCCCTAACACACACCCAACACAACCCAGGTGTTCCACATGTAGTGGTGCGTCAGTGTAGAGGATACGATATTATTATACTTCAACATAATGCATACCATGTTAGTAGGTCTGGAGTAAGACGCAAATAGTCACAGAAAAAACATTGTCAATTGAGCATTATGCATGGGCAGGGCCACTGGAATTATCTGATTGTGTAGCCGCAGCGATTTTTGCATGCTTATATATTTGCTGCTTTAGCCACATAATCCATCATCTGCTGCATAATCTGCAGATTTTACCCCAAAAAATATTTGTTTCTAGCTGAAATGGTTTAAAACTTACTAAAAACGTAGCGACACGTGATGCCGCGCAGTGAAAGGGCCTTTTGCTTCCGTTAACTGTCACCTTTCTGTAGCTTATTGCTGTGTTTGGGTGTTAAACTGGTACTAGTGAGTAGCAACCAATGCCCAGACAGTGTTCAAGTTTAAAAATGACAAAATAATGAAGTAATGCTATCCCAAAATGTGCTGCATATTGCCACCTAATTTGCCTTTTCATGCCACATCATTTACCCAACCCGGCCGCATAATTTGGCCGCCCCCTGCTGCATAATTCCAGTGGCCCTGGGCATAGAGTACTTCGGACACAGCAGTGTGCAGCAGGCCATTGCTTTGCACCTAGGTGTCCGCATCAATCAACACGCCTGCATAAACTTCAGGGCGCTAGTTCTGGTTTTGATGCTATTTAGGACCAGCACAGAACTCATCTAATTCCCCGTGGTTTCTGCTGCCGTCTTTGAATGTACTTGGTCCTGTAGGGGTAAAACCGGCGCCAATGTATTTATCACTGTATTCCGGCGGGAGGGGGGTTGCTGACTGGCGGTGTTTTCCCTTCTTCGTTCGCTCTTTCTCATTTACCTCCAGTGATAAAGTTAGCACCGGTTTAAAATGAGGCCTAAAGCCTTGCACCATTTTAGGTGTATTCTGCCAGGATTATGTCTCGTTGCACGATGCAGAGCAGGTTTTGGGGTATGATTAAGGTTTCCAGAAAGAAGGCAGAATCTCTTTTTCTGAGAACCGCGGAGACTGTTGATGGGGACATATTTCCAACGGAATGTAATTACCGATTTAATTTATATCAGGCTTTTTACTAAAATAGCCTCAAAGCGCAGCAGGAGAGGAGTGTGCAGAGTGATTACTGCTAAACATCAGGTGCTGGGCGTGCGTCACGTCAGCCGTACGGAGGCGTAAGCCGTGGTTCACGTGCGGCCTCCACACAAGGTTCTTTTCCGAAAAGCAGTCCGCTAAAACCGTCCTTCTCGAGTCGTCCCGAGTCGTCGCTGGACCCTGCTTGGCTGGTGCGGGAACCAAGGCACGGGACAGAAGAGACTGGATCTGCTTTCGTTCCTTCTTTTTCTTTTTTTCTTTTGTATTCTGATCTTTGTTTCCTTCTTTCCAACTTTTTTTTCACACCTTTCCCCCACTTTCTTTGTTTCTTTCTACATAACTGGCCTCCTTTCCATCTTTCTTCCCATCTTATTTTCTTCCCATCTTTGTCTTTATTCGTAGTCCCTTTTCAACTTTCTTTTCTTTTTTTCTGTTCATGTTTTTTATATATCCTTTTTTCTGCCTTACTTTCCTTCTTTTGTCCTCCATACATTATTTATTTCCTTCTGATTCCTTCCTTTCTTTCTCTTCAGCATTTTTCTGCTATTTTCTCTCCTCCGTTCTTCCCCATTTTCTTCTTTCATCTTTTTTTCCTTTGTGCTGCCCTCCTGGGTTTTTTCCCCCATCTTTCTTCCTTCGTTTTCTTCATCAAACCATTAGCTAAAATGGATAAATAAGGGGGGCGAGTAACCCTCAAGAGTTTTTGGGCTAATTGTGTTGAAAAAACCCCCAGTAATAACACGAGTGGGATAAATTTGATTTCTTTAGTCAACAATAACACATAAATTATTTTGGGACAAAAACATAGTTTAAACAATGCATTGATGAAACTTTTGAATCCAGATGCCTCCTGTAGTGTCACTATACATCAACAATTTATTATGTAGAAACTTCTTACAGACAAGATTACAAGGTCTTTAAGACACCAGTCACGCTATCCTCAGATACATATGAATAGTTGGAACATGTGTCGGCCCAATGTGTGTTTTCAGGCAAGGTCTGTCAAGAGATAGTCCACTTTATCTGTAGCCGGCAGTCCTTAAGTTAATTTATCTTTTTCAACTTTCAGTGTGGGCTTCTCTTCATATACATTTGACTTGTTTCGGCCAATGTAATTGTGACCAATTCAGGGTTGTACAAGGGAGTGTGAACCCGCTGGAATTGCCCCAGGATTTACTTATCGTGTCAAACGAGGGAGAACCTTCTATTCACTAAAGTTCGCTATTTGTAGATGCAACACTAGGTTAATATCAGGGAGCAGGCTAGGCTGTAGTGGAACTGCACCTCTCTCCAAGCGGTTCGGCTGCTGGGTTCCTGCATATTAATACTCTCCCAGAGTCATCTACAAATAGAAAACTTTAGTGAATATTAACACCTTCGCCGCGATCGGAATTCCGCTCAGGTGCTGGACATTCCGATCGCGGGCGTGGTCGTGACGAGCTCAGCTCGTCATGCGCACACGCCCACCGCGCAGCATGACGAGCTGAGCTCGTCATGAGCATCGAAGGGGTTAAGAGAAGCCCACGCGGACAGTTGGAAAAGATTAAATAACTTAAGGACTGCCAGCCTAACCTCATGCGGACCGCATCAGGTAGTCCGTATGCGGCTGATGGTGGCCAGTGCCATTTCAGATGTTTCCTGGCTGGCTTTGTATATAGGCATGCTGGACCCTCACAATGCAAAGACAGGAGCTTAAAAATACAACACTTCCTAACAGCTAAACAATGAAGGACTCTCAGAACCAGAACTACTGAGGCGCCGGATGGAAGATGGCAAACCAATCTGGTTGCCGTATTCTGGCCCACATGCAAGCGCGACATGAAAGACTCATTTGTGCATCCAGGAGAGCGTTACCATAGCTGGTGTGACTGGTTGTAAAAGCCTGTATGATGGTCTTCCTACAGTTTAGGGGAAGCTAGGAAAAGACATCCTGAGCATATGAAAAATTCCAAAACCAATACCACTGATTGCTGTAACTTGATTTGCCATCAGCCGCGGTCCATGCAGGTAACAGCGGTGGGGCGGTAGGGCCGGGTAAGGGGGGTTTCCGAGGGACGATGCAGAGGGAAAATGTCTATTTTATTTCCCCTCGGCATCGTCCCTCAAAATCCCCCCTTACCTGGCCCCACCGCTGTTACCTGCACGAACCGCGGCTGTTTGCCATACTAAGCTTGACTTCCAGTAGAATGCCGAGAGTCTTTTCACCTTTTTTTGGGCAAGGAGGATTGCCCAGTTTCTTGGACCATCAATCGTCTGACCAGATCTGGCTAGCTTTATCGAATAGTAGTATTTCTGGATTTCCTCCATTAAGTTGAAGGCAACTCTGCTTCATCCAAAATGCCATAGCACGCAGGCAGTCACAACACCTGGTTTTCGTTAATTCCTGGTTTTGTCTGATAGATACCACTAATTGAGTATCGTCAGCATGCCAGAATCTCCATACCAAAAGACCTAACAACCTTTGCCAATGGGACCAGATAGATATTAAAGAGAGTGGAACTCTGACTTCCCCCTTCTCTACATCCACCTATCTTTTTCTTCACCCATCAGTCCTCTACATTCATCCTTTCTTCTCTACTTTTCGATCAGTCCATACATCCATCCATCTCCCTAGCCATCCTCCTGTCCATTTTCTGTCAATCCATTCATGCATTCTCCGCTCCATCCATCTTAATTTTCATCTAACCATCTACCCTTACATCCACCCATCCTTCTCTCCACTCTCACTTCTCTACATTCTTCTCTCCAGCATCCATCCTTCTTTCCTCTCACCATCCACTCTAATTTCTCCATATATCCTTGTCTACATCTCTTCATCCATCCATCGATGCAGCCTTCTCTACATCCGTCCTTTCCTCCACCCATCCTTCTCTCCATCCATCTATCTCTCCATCATCCATGCCTTAATCCATCCATCCTTCCATCCATCCATCATCCATCTCTCCACCCATCCTTGCCTCCATCCATACTTGCCTTAACCCATTCTGTTACTCATCTATCAATACATCTTTCTTACCATACACCCTCCTCTCCATATAACCTTCTCCCCAGCCATCCCAAACTCCATCCACCCTTCTCTCCATTAATCCATCCTTATCCTTCCCTGCATCCTTCCTTCTACATTCCTATCCATCCAGTTTCCTCTCATTCATCCTTCTCTTCATCCAGCTTTACCTCCATCTAGCCTCAGCACCATCCATAGATCCTGTTCTCCGTCCATCCTTCTCTTCAGGCATTCCTACATCCGTCCTTCTCTCATCCTTCTCCATCCATCCTTCTCTCAATCATTGTGTCATCCATCCATCCTTCTCTCCATACCTCCTGCCCTTCTAAGCTTTTGTGCTCTCGTGTACCATTTGTTCCACCCCTTTGTCACAGCTCCATCATATGATATACCCTCTTGCAGTGGTATTTATGAGCTTCTGTTTGGAGACTAGAGTCTGATCAAAGTCAATGGAGCCATAGGCAACAATAAAAATTCTTTATATTATACATGGGATTCTGCAATCCGTGCATGAAAATCTTTTTCTAATTTATGTATAATAGGCAACTTGTGACGCACCAGTCACGTATTATAAATAAATGATGCCATAACTCAACTGTAATAACCTATTACAGTTGATTTCTGACTTCACAATGCTTCTGCTAGAGCCAGCAGCCAAGGGGGACGGCAGGCCAGGTCACGGAGCATAATTAAAGCTGCTGTTTAAAGAACAAAACAAACGTTGCTTTTCTTTCTTCTGCTCTGTTTTTCCTGCTTATAGTGACTAGCAGAAAAAATATATTTATGGCAACATGTTTATCTTTTGCACTCCTTTGTTAGTTATAGAAAAGTTAGAATGCTTCTGCATGTTTCTACACATTCCGAGCTACTGCGCCTTTTTAAAAAAATACAGACTTGTATCAAACGGATTCTAATATTTTTTTGCAACAAATATCTAATTGCTTTTTTGATGTTTTTAATTTTGCTCTAAACATTCTATTTTTGTTCTTTATATTTGCAAATGTGCTGTCTCTTTCATATGAAAAAGCCACGCACCAAGGATTTAAGCGGTTTATGGGAAAGGTGATGGATGGGATAAAGTACCCCCTGCGGTACATGATAAGGAGATTGCCAGTCACCTCAGAGTTCCATAACCTTATAAAGGAACTGGGCCTTCAACCTCGTTCCTCTATATGGTCATGGTACTCCTCTGTGACTTGCGATATCTTTCTAATGTACGGCACAGGGTACTTTACCCAATATATTACATAGAACTGCCCCCTGGCACCCACCCACGGTCAATCTGCCAAAGTGAGGGATTCATGATGCCTCTGTGTAGTGGGGCAAGAGTAAGGCAAGAGGGAAGAACATGCAAGAATCTCTTTACAGACACCAATTCCCAAAGTAATGCCACATTCCAAAGCTCTAAACCTGTAGAGAAGTGTAATACTGCACCCTAGAATTACCTTACCTCACAGTACTGGTCACTGCAGGGAAGTTATTTCTGATGCAATTTACCGCTCCTTCCCATTCTGCACTCTATGACTCTTCCAGGCCCCTCGCCCTGTGCATTTCTCTCCATGTAGCTCCTTGAAGGGATGTGGTTCAAGGTGTGTTACTTCCTTTCTATTGTGTTGGGGGTTGTTTATTTATCTATTTTTGAAAGTGCAAGCTTGGTACCCAGGTGGAGCGTGTTAAGCGCTGTGGCTAAAAACATCAGCTCTGGTTGAAATCCACCATCATGCCTTGACAGCAGGTGATGACTCTGGTGATACTACGCAGTGAAAGACTAACTGAGCCACTACGCTAGCACAGTAGGTTTATGCACCTTTCACTGCTCAACTTTGCAGGTCACAGATTAAAGGCCTGTGAAAGCCAGTTTAGCTCTCCATGATCCTGAGGCCAATAAATGAGTAACATGGAGTTTGGCAGTAATAGAAACTGTTATTCAGAGCACAAGAGACAGTTCAGTTTATTTAAATCACTTTTCGAAATGAATGCATGCACGGCGACTTCTTTTTCAATGTACAAAATTGACCCCTTGATAAACAGGCTTGCTCCCTGGAACTTCATAGAGACTTTTCACCCTTAGGGTGGCTGCACGAATGTGTACAGTGAGATATTGGCAAGGCCGGTGGGGTACTTCCCAACTTTAAACAGCCATAGCTATGAAAATGTGCACATATTAATGGTACAGAGATGTTTCTAAGCGTAGATCGCACAGGTCGCTAATGGCGCACCCTGCTGAGGCTTTGGGAAGAGGCACCGCCTATGTATCTATTTATGTGGTTTTATATAGTGCGCAAATGACCCTAGGAGAGCGCCAATATACTATATATAAGACGGTCCTGCAGTATGTGTGAGATAGAATGGCTGACCACAGAACTCTGATGCGAGGGTTCTAAGTAGAGCACTTGACCAGCAAATGGTGTGATTCTGGGCAATTTACTACCTACAGGTGCCTCAAGTTGTAAATATGTGTAATGAAAGAAATTATGTGTTATAATAATACGGACGTATGTAATTGTTCTATGTAGTATTTTTACAATTAGATATTGCCTCCATCGTCCGTTGCTCCGTCACATCCTGGTCTCTATAATCAGGGCCACTGGATTTATGCGATTCCAGGGCTGTGATGTTTTCCGCATAACTATGGATTTGCCGCTCTTGCCACGCAATCCATCATCTTCTGTATAATTTGCAGAGTTTAACAAAAAAATGTTGTTTCGAGCTGATATAGCTCAAAAGTTACTAAAAACATTACCATACATGTTGCCGCGCGGTGGTACGCTTTTTGTCACGCAGGGGCAGGTCACCTTTCAGTTGCCCATTGCTGCATTTAGGAGTTAAACTGACATTCATGAGACCTTTGCCCATACAGTGTCAACGCGTGTAAACAAGCATTTGCAATGCATCAGTCTCGCCTTTGGGGCCTTATATGTATTTAGCTATGCAGCACATTAGCCTGGGTGCTGAAACATCTACTATTGTTTAATATGGAGGGAAAGTAAGCACCAAACTGCGTGACACGCTAGGTATGGGAAAACATGTAGAGAAATATTGCCTTTCAGCGGGGAATGGTATAGTCCAAAGCTCTGTTTTTAATATAAAAGCAGGGCTTTCGGTGGTCATATCACTGAAAATACAAGATTTGAAAAAACTATTATTGTCTATTTGTGCTTTGGGGATAAGCCTGTCTGCTCGTGCCAAGCTACCAAGGGGGTGAGCAGGGGTTATCTAAAGTGTGTATACCCCTTACCCTAAGTAGAAGCAAGGTCCCTACTTGGACAAATGTACCTGACTGGAAAACGAACGGGAAATATTCTCTCCTGCAAATTCATGTACCTCTCAACGGTATTACGTTAACTGTGTTAGTAGATATAGTTCCAATAAGCCCAGTGGTTGTGAAGGTAACTTTAGAATGCACTGTTAGAAGTTGCAGAAAGGAAGCACACGCACAAACACCAAACTGCATGGTGCTCACCTGACAAAGAAGGAACCCTACAACCACGAGCACCCATCCAGTGTACACCATGTTGGGCCAAGTCCTCGCTAGACCACCCTCGAAGAGATGCCAAACCTGTTTCTCTAACAACATAGATCATTTATTGTTTATTTTTGAAAAGCGTAATATGTGGGTGGTGCCACGGCGTTTCGAGTTTTTTTTATTTTTTATTTTTTTTTAAGTAATCGACGTACCTAGCCCCTCTACATTTGTCCTGCCCAATGCATGTTTGTGAGGAAGTTGTCTGCAATATTGTGGGTTCTGTAAGAGCCATGTCCGGATCCCACCGATGTTCTAAGACCACACAAGGGAGACAGTGACAGACAGGAAGCAACGAGTAAACGCAGCCATGGAAGAACAACAAAACAAGTCCCACCGGACCGACCATGTGAAACAGAAAGCGTTAAAAAAAACACAAGTATAAAATGGTCAAATCAAGATAAAGCATTCTCGCATATGGGTATGTCTTGTTTGTTTCCCATCTGTGGCCCCTTGTATGCCCTCCCTAAAAATCAGTCCCAGAGACACCACTGGTTCAGTAACCTAGAAGTAAGTTAATATGATACTTGCAATGCTTTTCCTAAAAGTATGTTATTAAGTCGAGGTGCCGAATATGCAAGTGTTAAGCTCCGGGTCACCCTTAACGAGTTTTACATCTCCTTCTTGCTTCCACTTGGGCTGGTGTTTTGAAACGATGAATGATTTATCCTAGCAGCTTCCTATAACTGGAAAATAAAATGTAAGTGGAAAGCTAGCTGCTAAAAAGTGTGCTGGGGAAATGAGGATCAGCTGTCTTGATAATTATTGTATTGTAATTGCATTTGTATAGCGCTTACTACCCCATACGAGGCGTCGAAGCGCTTTTTCAGCGAGTAGCACGCTACTCCGGGACCCATAGAGGATTAGTGTTGAATTAGTATAGTGAAACATGCAAGTAAATTTTAAGTGGTGGATATGTTAGTCAGTTATTTGGATTCGGAAGGATAGAAGAGGAAAAAAGGTTTGTATTTATATAGCGCTTGTTACCCCTGATGGGGTGTTGAAGCAGGCTACTCCGGAAACCCATAAAGAATTAGTGGTGAATTAGTATGGTGAAATATGAAAGTAATTTGAGTGGTGGATATTAGTCAGTTATTTGGAGTGAGAAGGATAGCGGAGGGATAGAAGGGGAAGAAATGTTTACATTCATATAGCACCTGTTACCCCTGATGGGCGTTGAAGCGCTTTTCTGGCGAGTAGCACGCTACTCCGGAACCCATAAAGGATTAGTGTTGAAAATTAGTATAGTGAAATATGAAGTAATTTGAGTGGTGGATATGTTAGTCAGTTATTTGGATTGAGAAGGGTTAGAAAAGGGAAAAAGGTTTGCATTTATATAGCGCTTGTAATCCTGATGGGGTGTTGAAGCGCTTTATTGGCGAGTAGCACGCTACTCTGGAACCCATAAAGGATTAGTGGTGAATTAGTATAGTGGAATATGGAATTTGAGAAGTGACACTCACGGTCAGCAAACATTTTATAGGGATGAAGATCACCTCTCAACTCCTGAGGGCTATTTAAACACGTTGCCCCTTAACTCTTGAACGAGCACTAGCAAAGCCAATAAGCCTAGCTTATAAATAAAATTGCCTCTTTGATCACTGATGGTTTAGACTCCCAAAGTCATCCTTGCACACATTCATTTATTCATCCGCATGACTCATTGTTGCATTTACCCAAATAAAATAAAACATATGCAAGCTAAATTAAAAGAAGAAATAATATCGGTCAAAATATGGCAGGCATATGCTTGCAATAACAAAATAAAAGTCAAATCAGCCGTTGCCCATCTTAGAACAGTATGGCAAATAGTGTATCACTGTTGTAAAGTTCTGGCATTGCATGGCCAATACTATTCCATGATGGTTGTAAGATTTTTAGAGGCAGTGGCTGCGAGCGACAGCAGATGAAATGAGCAGCAAGCAAATGTCTCATTACCACTGGCAGGGGACATGTAGTACGCACCCAATTTTTTTTTTTGAATTAAAACAAATCAAATGGGACTTTTTTTTTTTTTTTTTTTTTTAAAGGGGGAAAAGGAAAATTCATTTACTGGCACACCAGCCATAGTACGAAAGTGCATTAATTTCCACACAGATGCACACGCAATCAAACGCATTTACCCAAAATGGAAAGTCAATGTTGTATGGTTTCATAGATAAAGTGTAAATGGCATCCATATGGGGGCCATTGGTAGAACTGAAGTGCGTGTCTGTCCTGGTGGACAACTTAGCCAGTCAGGTTTTCCTAAGAGTGCAACAATAATTATTACAGTGCAAATCTTGTAACCCTAATCTGCTACAGTATTCTGACCTTTAGTAGTAATCTATCAATCCATCCCATAAAGCCACTGTCTAACGCATGCTCTTCACAATAAGTCAGGCCTACTGTCTTGTCACAACTATTCATAATAAACAAATTTAACCTATGAATGGACATGGCTTTACCCAGTGAGCCAATAAGGCCTATAGCCTTTACACTGATGGAATGCCATAACAGGCCTACTGATGTGCGGGTTAAGTTGCAACTTCCATGCATATAGCTATAAGACTAAAAATATATACAAAAACAGTTGATATTTGTATATTTTATCTCAAAATGGTGTAGCAAGGATCACAATGAAAATCTTCTACTCTCCCCACCCACGGTTTGTCAGAGGGTGACCAACACCAAATCGCCTGCCCGTATTAGCCCGTGCGAGTTCAAGCAACAACAAAAAAATGCATGTCTACAACTTGTAACGGTACGATAATCTGTGGTGGAAGGCCTATTGGCTTAAACAAGTGTTTCACAATAAAAATGCTAGAGCCACTTCCTCTGTCACAACTTTCCATAATAAACCATGCCTACGACAGACATAGTTTTCCAAACCGGTCCATAGTCTTTTCCATTGGTTTGTGAACGTAACCAACGCAAGCTTACTGTATTCTGCGCAAGCTCACACAAGACAAAGCACCTACCAGGAATATTAATAAAAATTACAAATGTACATAATATTACAGTTGGCAATACAAAATACTATCTCTCCTCAGAGGGCCCAACAAAGATTAGCACAGATTTATTGCCACGGTTTGTCACAGGGAGCAAGTAACACCAAAAAGCCCTTACCTACCACATCAGTGACCTGAGTAACAAAATATAAGCTTCCAGCCTTTAAAACCGAATAATATCGCCTTAAATTTTCACTGACTTCAATGCTTTTATTAATAAATGTCAAGCCTACAGCTGTCATCATTACATAATAAACAGACCAGACCCATTGCCTTGATAATTGACCATAACCAAGTTCTGCTGTATTGGGTACCGAATTTTTCCACAAACCAAAAAGTAACTTCTGCATAATTAAATGCTGTACTTCAGACAAGACGTGGGAGGAGCCAAAACTCCTTTTAGTAGTACTTTTGAAAACTGATGATCACAATGTATGACAGATGCACAGCTAAACCAGACCTACAAATGGAGCGGTCACCTTGCATGTTTACAGTTACCACTAGTTGGACCACCTATGGGCAACGATTCCCAGACAAGCCTCCAAACAACCACATTACAACAGGTTTACGTGAGACCACAAGCCCTTCCACATCTATCATCCTATACGCAAATAGAAGCGAAACAAAAGGAGCACATCTTCCTTTGGTCTTCAAGCGCAGCATCTAACTATTACAACTAATACCAGCTGCAACCTTTTATTTCTATCCTAACAGAAGCGTAGAACTTGGGACTCCATCTCACCTCTTCCGGACACATCAAGCTTAACCATAAGACAAAACCCATCACAACACAATCAGAGCGCATCTCTATCTCGCATAACCTACGCTTAGCAGACTTCAGACAAGGCAACGGTTATGAATTAATTTGCTATTCACTACATATTACTACTGCTTGGCGAATGGTCATATTAGTTAAAAGCGGTCTTCAGGATATTGGCCCAAAAATGTGACGTGTCAACGAACAAGGTAGCCACAGATATCTAATGAGCTAAAAATGCAAAGAAATCTAAACGTCAGCAACTGCCAAGCTCAACCATACCATTAGTAAACAAGGCAGACATTTTACATAGTGTGTAACTATCGATTTATACAATTATCGCTCTCTCCAAATTGTTTCCCCTACTGGCGAGTGCCTGAGTGTTTAAGTAAAGAGGTGTCGGCAGCTATTGTACGTGAACGTGGTTATCCAGTTAAACAACGTTAATAGTTTAAAAGAAAACATCTGCCCATTTGTAGAGATTCTACATTACGTGAGTAACTAGTACAGCGTTGAGTTCGGAGACATTGCCAGTGGCTCAGAGATCAAACGGCAGAGAAATGACTGCACAGTAAGAGCACGGGAACTTCTAATTAGGTAACAAGTAGTGACTTTCTTTTGATTCATCGCTTGGCTTGGTAATCAATCTGTTTTGCTTTGAACCGAAAGGAAAAGGCTCTGAAGAAATGTGAAGGAGATTTACAATTAGCTTCTTCCATCCTCGCCCTTGCTTCTGTGGTGCAGTTCGTGTGCAATGAAAGCTTAACTTAGTGACGGGCGTCCGCAGGAGAGTCCATGCGATCTTCCTCCCCAGCACCTCTAATGGCAGGCTGCATGGCATGGGCGCCACCATTCTGTTGTTCTCTGAGCCGATGTCAAATTGACGCGCACGCGCACTGCAGCCAACCTGCCTTCCGTGAACCTGTCCTACCCGGAAGTAAGTGTGAAGGGCATGAGCTTCACCTTCGGAAGCGTGGCAGCATTCAGTTCATGATGCTAGCGCACTACGAGTGCGTGACATTTAACGCTCTAGGGCAGCAGAGGGCAAACAGGCGCAATAGGGACAGGAGAACAGGGCCAATGTGCGGGGCTCTCCTTGGTGCATGGGAGCCCCACCCACACTGAGGCGCGAGACGCCTGACTTCCGGTCTTCGCGCACAATGCGCACTACTTTAAAACAAGCATTTGCAATGCAATACAACTCGCATTTACGCGAGACGTATTGCATTACAAATGTGAGTGCGGCTTTTAAGAAGGCACGAATGGGAGTGGGAGGGGGTGAGGGGTGAGGGGGGGTGCGAAAAGTCAGAACTGCGGGAGGGGGCTGGGGGGGTAACACAGGGCAGAAAATAGTGTTGGAGTAAAGGGGCCAATAGCCGGGGAAGGATACAAATGACAAGATGGCCGTCAGGAGGAGGGACTAACAAGCTGAAAACCAATCAGAATGCAGCATTTAGGATGTAAGCCAATCCAAAAGATGGGCGGAGCTTAAACGAAGCTTCCCTGCATGTCTCAACGAGACAGCGCAAGCGCTGCCTAGGCGAGACCTAAAAAGACAAAATAGTATAGTAATACCGCTTCATGCACCATAAGGCCACATAATTTGCCTTTTCTTGCTGCATAATTTACTAAACCCTGCAGCATAATTTCGTCCTTCCTTGCCGCATAATTCCAGTGACTCTGTCTATAATACAGTTTTAAAACCCCCCCCCCCCGCAGCCTGACTCGAGTAAGATATTTCTGAAGCAATTAAGATGTTACCGGTAAAGCCTTCTTTCTGATGCTCCTGATACCGAGGTCAAATAAATACTTAAAGCAACAACACCGGGTCAACCACTTCAAGCAACAACACCCTGCTGTTACATGCCAAACTAACGTCAGGTGTCTGACCATCACCGGAGTCTGACAAAGAGCATCCTTTGTGTATCCCCGGGCACACATTTTTAACCCATGTTACATTTAGAGGCACACTTGGGTTCACTGTTAGAGTGCTGACACCCTCATTCTGCTTGTGTCTGGCCCTTGCTGTTGTGACACTTGTGTGTTTCCCGAGCATACTCTGCATGCATCTTTGGTCCTTTTCCCTTCTTGGAGGCGGCGGGGGCGGCTCTAGGATTGAAACTATCAATTTGTTCTCCTGTCCTCCTTCATTTTTCATTTTCTGCCTTCTAACCCCCGTGCAGTCAATCACCTTGGTAGATTAACAGCATTCATCTCCCCTGCTCACTATTTCCAGAATTTAGTGCTGTGGAACTGAGTGTAGCTAGCATCTCTCACAAATAATGTGGCGTCGAGTACTAAAACCCGCACTGTAGTCTAGCCGAGAGCAGGCACAGGATGTTACTGGAGTCTGAGGACCAGGAGATGCAATCCGAGACAAGCCAAGGCGAGAGCGCGCTGCACATAAAAGGGGCCTCAGATGTCGATGAAGCGCCAGCCAGGGATGCGCGAGAGGCATCACTTCCGCCTGACTATCTAGTTGAAGATTACAGACTCGGCCAGATTTACGAGTCGAGGTCTTAATGCTGTAAAACAGTTGCATCGCAAACAGAATTACAAAATGTGAGCACCTACAAACACGACTCCAGTGGTCGTGTATTGAGCTTTCTCCCACAAAGTGTGTCTAGAGGCAAGTTTTCATGTTTGTGCATGGCACTGAGGGTGTGATGTTTGTGCCTGGCACTGAGTGTGTGATTTTGTGTATGGCACTGGAGGTGTGATGTTTGTGTATGGCACTGGAAGTGTGATGTTTATGTATGGCACTGGAAGTGTGATGTTTGTGGATGGCACTGGAAGTGTGATGTTTGTGGATGGCACTGGGGGTGTGATGTCTGTGCTTGGCACTGGAAGTTTGATGTTTGTCCCTGGCACTAGGGGTGTCGTGTTTGTGCCTGGCACTAGGGGTGTCATGTTTATGCCTGGCACTAGGGGTGTCATGTTTGTGCATGGCACTGGGAGTGTGATGTCAAGCTGTTTTGATACTGTAGTAATGTACTCTATTTATGTTATTATAGTTTAACACATCTTTTCATGTTATTATATTTAAACATGGTTATCTATGTCAGCAGCATTCACTGTTGGAATGCTGCTGGTTACTAAGGTGATAGAATGTAATGAGGGAAGACACAGTTGGAGTGGAGCTGCACTGAGCTTGGTGGATTCCCTGTTGCTGTGGCCTCCACAACCATGCAGCTAAGCAATAAATCTTCTAAATCATCGCCCTGCGTACAGCGTTGTTACTACAGAAATTCTGACGACGACTTGAGCTACATGGTGAAACCCTGCGTGCACGACTATCCTGATTTTGTTTCCTGTCACAAGGAACAGTTCTACACCTCGTTTTGGACAACATTGAACAAACAAATACGGTATGGTGAATGACTTTTTCACATAAGGTATGCCCTGGATATGCGCCTTAATCAGTATTTTGATTAATTTTACACTCATACTGGCACGCACATTATTAACTTTTAAAACAACACAACTGCCATCTTGCGCTGCGTCCTCAAGCCTACCTGTATTGTGCGATACCAAAGGGGATGATGGACGGAGCGTTAGAGCAAATCAAACACTCACCCCCAGTCAACTGATCTGGGTTTAATCCATCATCATTCTTTAGCTCACTCCACCACCCCAGTTCAGACATGGCCATATGCAAATCAGTCTGACCCTGTGCCTCATGGGAACAGTCCAGCCCGAACTGCCAAGCCATGTCTTCCCTGGACCGGAAACAAGCATCCTGGGACCGGTTTCGGGTTCATAACCCTCATCAGCCAGGCTATCTTGAATCCAGTGGCAAAGTGAGCAAGGGACCCACGTCTGGGCATACCCTGCCAACTTAGGGCAAACAAAGCGATACCAACACAACTGCCATCTTGCGCTGCGTCCTCAAGCCTACCAGGATTGTGCAGCTCGCGCAAAGGACATAGATCACTCCGTGACGTTCTTTACAAAATAAGCTTGTGCGCTACCTTCCTCTTTGGCCGACGTCATCCTCACTGGTGGGACGGGAAGTCTCCTGCATGTCTCTAGAGAGAGTGCTTCCCCTGCCTTATGCTAATCTCTAGGCAAGTCACTCCAAAAGCTACTGTATGGTTTCTAGATCCCTACCTCAGTGAGCATGACAATCATACATGTCCACTGAGGGTCTCCCTGTTTACATGGATTGAGACCCTAGAGCTTGGCTCTGAGGTCGAGGGGGCATGCCTAGTGTACCCCTATTTTTCAGAGAGTGGCTACTGCCCTCTCTATCCAGGCTGTGGTAGACTGACAGTGGTGGCAGCAATAAATCTATAGTCAGGAGAGGTGAGTCCCTAGGCACCCTACTGACCAAGTCTGTGCAGTCTGCCATGCCTGTGGTCCTGTTGCCTTTGTCTACCTGACGTGTGTTTGAGAGCCCGTGGGTGTACTGGGGAAGAATGGTGAGCTGAGCCAGTGTGAGGAATGCGAGCTGTTCTGCTGGACATCCCATCTCCCCCATGCCCCTCCCCATTTCCTTGGAAAGGCCTGGTGGGCTGGGGTAGACACTCAGCTCTTATCTGGGTTTAGCTGCACTAACTCTGCTAAGAGGACCCTCCCCCACTGGTCAGTGCCTCCTGGTCTGGAGTTAATTAAAATTCCTCTTTAGGGATTTGCACAGGCTGGTACCAGGAAACATGGAGGGTAATTGTGCATGCTTTAGCCATGCATTGAACAAGCCATGAATGGTTTGTGATTGGAGGTGTATTCAGGATGCAAAAGTAGCAGACCCTCTGATTGGATGAGCTTATCAATCAGAGGTGATAAAAGTCTGGCCTGAGTGGTCAGCTGTTGTTCAAGACTGGTTTCATGACTGAAGAGGCGGCCACACCAGGTCCGTCTGAAGAAGATAGCCAGGCACGACCCGCAGTGTGAAGGCAGGAGATAAGACACTGCTCACTGCGTCTGGAACTTAAGGACGTTTTCTCTATGACGGATGGAGTCTGCTGCCAAGAGTTTGTAGTAAGGAACCAGGAAACAGTTGATGTCTTGAGTAGATTTAATGTAGGGTTACATGGAGGAGGAGCTAGCTTGGAAGCAGCCAGCTCCAACAGACACCAACTCAAGAATAAACCATGTACATTCTAAAGTATCTAAGCAGCAGGAGAACATTCTAAAAGAAACCAATACATTACAATTACAGATCAACAATAATAGAAGGATTAATAAAGCAGAGTAAACATTATCTGACATAACAGATTACTACATTACCTTCCCTTCTTCTAACAAAAAAACCAAATAATAAAACTATTCTCTATACCTAGCAGGTTTAACTACATTCCGGGAACTCCTCCTGGCATTCCCTGGGACAGATTCCGTCCCGAGAGAAAAGCTACTATCATGCTTTGAGGATACATGCTGAGCAGGACATTGAACTTTGGCAACCTTGCTTAAGTTCCACCAAAATCCACCTTCGACTTGAATAGCATTGCCCACCATCTTAATTACCTTGACAGGTGGACCGAATCTGCTTTCACCTTTGTTAACATGAATAGACTTCTTGATTTTAACAGTATCCCCAACTTTGAGGATAGAGGTCTTCGAACCTTACTTAGTGTCAAAACAATCTTTCTGCTTAGCTTGGGTGGAAGAAACATTACTTTTTACAATAGACATCAATTTCTGTACATCTGACTCAGCATTAATCCACTTGGACATCCACCCTGGACGGAAATAAGTATTTGGCTTCCTTCCCCTCATCAATTCAAAAGGAGACACTTTGGTGGATGAATGTGGTGTGGTTCTATAGAACCATATCATGCTGTTAAGGGATTTGACAATATCATGGTTGCTGGCTTTAGCCCATTTCACACAGTCACCAATCACTCGATTCATCCGTTCAACAAGTCCATTCCCTTGCGGGTGATAAAGAGAACTTTTTATATGTTTTACACCAGAAACAGACAAGAAAGATTCAAAATCCTTACTGACTAACTGTTTCCCATTGTCTGAAACAAGTATTTCAGGAAATCCTTCTCTAGACCAGACCTCGCTTAAAAAATCAATAATGCTTTTAGTGTCAGCTTCCCTAACCAGTTTGTACTCAGGCCACTTGGATGCATAATCAACCAGAACCAAAACAAATCTTGAATTACCATTAAGTGTCATATAAGGTCCCATGACATCTACACCTAGTTTCACCCAAGGACGGTCAGGACACTCAACAGGCATAAGAGGAGGAACAGAAATTTTAAGGGATTTGTCTGATGATCTGCAAATACAACAATCCATCACAAACTCGTCAATTTCTGAATCCATTCCTGACCACCAAAACGTGTCACGAATTCGACGCTTGGTGAAAGAGGAACCCAAATGTCCTTCATGAGCTCTAACAATAATCCCTTTCCTGAACTAGTGTGGAGGAATCAGTTTGTCATTACGCAACAAAATACCATCTTCCAAAGAAATTTCATCCTCAATTTTAGAAAATGGTTGAAGTGAAGGAGGCAGAACCTTTCCTCTTGGCCACCCACTTCTAACAAGATTGCATACATCTTGAAGTATACAGTCATTGGAAAATGCTACTCTCCATTCATCTTCAGAACAAAACTTGAGCTCTGGAATGTCCACTCCTGCCACCAGACAATCTTCACAATCCTCTTCAATAAGGTCAGAAAAGGAAACTTCATCCTCATGAAAATCAGTGGGAGGAAAACGAGAAAGAAAGTCTGCCCTCCCATTCTTACTCCCAGAGATGTGTCTGATATCGAATTGATATTGGAGCAACTTAGTAACCATTCTCATGATTCTGGGAGTACAACACTTACTCAGACTACCACCCAAGATATTGACAAGAGGCTTGTGATCAGTCTGAAGTAAAAAACGCTTTCCCCACACATATGGGCGAAACTTTTCAATGGCCCATGCGCAGGCCAATAATTCTTTCTCAATGACTGAGTATTGCAACTCAGGTGACCTCAGTACTCTAGATGCAAACCCTATAGTTTTTTCGACTCCATCCTCCACTTGTGTCAGGGTGGCACCTACCCCCACTTGACTAGCGGCAACGGTTAAGCAGCATGGTAAACTGGGGTCGAAAGGTTTGAGTACAGCACTTATTCTTAAGAGATCTTTAACTTCCCCAAACGCCGACACACATTCATTGCTCCAAACAAATTTAGTCCCTTTTTTAAGGAGATTACTAATGGGGCGGACTATTGTGGCATAATGAGGGATAAACCTTGAATAATATTCACAAAGACCCAAAAGAGATTTGACTCCAGTTTTGTCAGTGGGAGTGGAAGCATTGGTAATGGCCTCCAGGAGACCAGGTCTAGGTTTAACACCATCTTGAGTGAGAACATGACCTAAGTATTCTACTACGGTACAAAAGAATTTGCATTTTTCTAGTTTTAGAACAACTCCATGTTGCTGAAATAAACCTAACACTTTGTGCAAAATGAGGTCATGTGAAGAAGCATCCTTGGCAAAGATGAGTACATCGTCTTGAAAGACTAACACTCCGTCAACTCCCTTAAGGATGTTACACATCACCCTCTGAAATACCGACGCAGCCGATGCCAAACCAAAGGGCATGCGCCGCTACTGAAACGTGCCTAGAGGGGACACAAAAGCAGTGAGATGACGGGAATCCGGATGCAACTCAACCTGGTGATATGCGCTTGCAAGGTCAAGCTTGGTGAAAAATTTGGCACCTTTGGTGGATGCAAACAGATCATTAATTTTCGGAAGAGGATGTGAGTCAACCCTGATTTCCTTATTGAGGGATCTTAAGTCAACACACACCCTGAGTTGACCACACCTCTTCCTGGCAACAACTAAAGGCGAAAGCCAAAGGGAGGACTCAGTTGGCTCTATAACACCTTTCTCACACAGTTGCAATAATTCCTTTTCTAAGTCATCTCTGACACTATAGGGTACACCCCTGAGTTTGTGTTTGACCGGTAAAGACCCCTGTTTAACTATGATTCTGTGTTTAAAACCCTGAATTTTTCCTAAAACAGAGCTGAAAACAGGGGGAAACTTGTCTTTAAGTATTTGTACCTCATCGGAACACCCAACAACAAGGACTTGCTCTTTGGTTCCAGGTTTAAGGATCATTCCGAAAAGTCCTTGGTGGAACCACCCTAGAATGTTTAGACCTTTAAGAGCAACATAGATCTTCCCTTTTATTCTCCTTCCTTTAAAGCACAACTCCTCTTCAAAGAAACCCAAAAGGTCAATTTTCCGATCCTCATATGACACAGGTGTGCGATCAGGGGGAAGAAGAGGTTGACTACCCTCCCAAGTTTCATCAAAAAGTTTTTTCATGATCATGGTTATCTTAGCACCAGAATCAACTAAAAGCTTGATACACTTGCTTCCTACAGAAATATCAACAATGGGGTCAACACAGGACTTAGGATCACCTTCAATGACATCGCCAGCAGTAGAGTCAGAAACAACAGAAATTACTTCGGAGTCAGAAGAAGACTCAGAGTCAATTAGACATACAGCAGGTTTCTTAAAACTCTTTTGCCCTTTTAACTTTAGACAAACTTTTGCAAATGTCCTACTTTTTTGCAATAATTGCAAGTGACATTAGAAGCAGGACAGCGTGGAAACAAAAACAAGAAGCAGAAACAACGGGGAAGAAGGGAAACGGAAGAAATCAGAAACATGAAACCATTGAAAGAAGGATTGTCTTGTTGCAGGTGTGGATATTCCTGAACTCAAGTTTTGTTCTGAAGATGAATGGAGATCAGCATTTTGCGGTGACTGTATCCTTCAATAAGTTTGCAATCTTGTTAGAAATGGGTGGCCAAGAGAGAAAGTGCTTTCTCTTCCACCATTTGCCAAAATTGAGGACGAAATTTCTTTAGAAGATGGAATTGTGTTGCGCAATGACGAACTTATTCCTCCTCATGTTTTCAGGAAAGGAATTATTGATAGGCCTCATGAAGGTCATCTAGGTTCCTCTTTTACGAAGCGGCGAATTCGTGATACCTTTTGGTGGCCTGGAATGGATTCAGAGATTGATGAGTTTGTTGGGGACTGTTGTGTTTGCAAGTCATCTGACAAATCCCTTAAAGTTTCTGTTCCTCCTCTTATGCCTGTTCAGTGTCCTGACCGTCCATGGGTCAAAGTGGGTGTCGATATCATGGGACCATATAGTGTGCTTTCTGGTGGTTCCAGATTTATTTTGGTCCTAGTTGACTATGCTTCAAAGTGGCCTGAGTACAAGCTTGTCAAAGAAGCGGACACTAAGAGTGTTATGGATTTTTTGAGCGATGTCTGGTCTAGGGAAGGGTTTCCAGAAATACTTGTTTCTGATAATGGGAAACAGTTCGTTAGTAAAGATTTTGAGTCCTTCTTGTCTGTTTCTGGTGTAAAACATGTGAAAAGTTCCCTTTATCATCCCCAAGGGAATGGACTTGTAGAAAGAATGAACCGTGTGATTGGAGACTGTGTTAAATGGGCTAAAGCCAGCAACCATTGTATTGTTAAAGCTCTTAACAGCATGATGTGGTTTTATAGGACCACTCCCCATTCATCCACCAAAGTGTCTCCTTTTGAATTGATGAGGGGTAGAAAGGCCAACACGTCTTTCCGTCCAGGGTGGATGTCAAAATGGGTTAATGCAGAGTCAGAGTCAGATGTCTTGAAATTGATGTCTATTGTGAAAGGGAATGTTGCTTCTACTCAAGCTAAGCAGAAAGCTTGTTTTGACTCCAAGAGAGGTTCTAAGACTTCCATCCTTAAGTTTGGGGATACTGTTAAAATCAAGAAATCCTTTCATGTTAATAAGGGTGAAAGCAAATTTGGTCCACCAGTCAAAGTGGTTAAGTTGGTGGGCAATGCTGTTCAGGTCGAAGGGGGGTTTTGGTGGAACCTCAACAAAGTTGCAAAAGTTCAATCTTCTGTTCCGTGTTTGCCCTCCATCCAAGGAAGGTACTTTCCTGTTAGTGCTGAATCAGTCCAAGGTAATGCCAGGAAGAGTTCCCGGGTCATTGTTAAACCTGCAAGGTATAGAGTTTAGTTTTCTTTGTCAAACTTGTTATATACATTTATTATCTTTGTTAAATCCGTATGGTACAGAGTTTATTTTATTTTATTTTTTTTGTTTATCCCATCCTTGTCGCCAATCAAATGTAGTAAGGAACCAGGAAACAGTTGATGTCTTGAGTAGATTTAATGTAGGGTTACATGGAAGAGGAGCTAGCTTGGAAGCAGCCAGCTCCAACAGACACCAACTCAAGAATAAACCATGTACATTCTAAAGTATCTAAGCAGCAGGAGAACATTCTAAAAGAAACCAATACATTACAATTACAGATCAACAATAATAGAAGGATTAATAAAGCAGAGTAAACATTATCTGACATAACAGATTACTACAGAGTTCAATGAGAATCCAGGGCATCAGCAGCATGGGAGAAGACCAGCTGTTTCTGTGAGACTCGTGGAGCGTGCTCTTTTGAACAAGGAAATTGCAGACAGCTGCCCAAGGTGTGGAAAGGAAGCTTACAGCACATCAAGGGAGTTGGTGTGGAAAGGAAGCTTGCGGCACATCAAGGAAGCTGTGGAAAGGAAGCTTGCAGCACATCAAGGGAGCCAGAGAGGGGGAAGCTTGATTCTAGTCCTTGAAGGTGAAATCAAATCCCCTCTAAGCTCCTCCCCTGCGCTGTGGGAGCCTGTACAAGCAGTAGCTGGGAATAGAGGCCAGTGAAACAGGCCCCCACCTTTCTTTTTGTGATCTCTGGGGGTATCAGGGTGAACTGGCACTCTGTCCAGCCACTACCCTCCTACAGCTAGCCTGTGGCTACTGGACTAGTGGGACTCCAGTAAACTGTGCCAAGACATCAGGCACCTGTGGTCAGATCCCTGACACAACTAGAGCGGTGTCCTCACTCACGATGGGAGGGCACTTCTGTTGCTTTGGGTGGGGGTTATGGGGCTGATCAAGAACATTTGACTTCACATCATATGCTGAAACTATATCCTTTCAATCCAAAGATTGGTATCAAGGCTCTAGAGAATGAGAGCAGCCCTGTGAAACATGGTCTGTAATATGCAATGCTAATTGTGTGTTTTCATGTTAACTGTGTTTTTATACTAATTTCTGGTGCCCTGCTTTGTGGCCGTCAGAATTGGGCCCATTACCAACGCCCACAAATAAGGTGAGAAACTTGGGAGTCATATTTGACTGTATGCTTTTGTGTGAAAATCATGTCAATCAGGTCACAGCCCTTTCTTTTTTCACACTAAAATTGCTGAGAAGGATTCTTCCATTCATTCCGGTTGAACTGCGGAAGTTAGTGGTTACGGCTCTGGTGCTATCAAGAGCTGACTATTGTAATGGCTTATTTATCAACCTTCGGAAGAAATGCCTGTCCAAATTACAGATTGTGCAAAACGCCGCTGCACGTCTTCTGCTGAATATCCCAAGACATAAATCTGTCTTACCAGTGCTTAAGGAACTACACTGGTTGCCAGTAGGGAGGAGGGTTGAGTTTAAGGCTCTTTGCATTGCGTTTAAAGCCATGCATGATATTGGGCCGGGCTTTTTTAAACATAATCTACAGCCTTATGTACCTGTTCGCAATCTTCGTTCTTCCCAGTCCCACAACCTGACAATTCCGAGGTTTAAAAAATCCTCCTGGGGTGGAAGAAGTTTTCTGGTCGGTACGACCAGACTTTGGAACGCCCTTCCTCTAAGGTTAAAACAAGAAACACACCTGCTGGCCTTCAGGAAGGCCTTGAAGACCTGGTTATTTAACCTCTGACGGGGCCATGAATCGTCCAGTTAATTTCAGTTGATGAGCTAGCGCCTTGACACCTTCAGGTGAATGTTCGCGCTTTATAAGTTGCCTTTTCATTTCATAGTGTTTGGCGTCTAGGCGCTATAATACTGTTTGGGGTCAGAACTCTGGCCCAGAGGGTTGTAGAGACATCTGGTTTTCACTGTTTATCCTAGTTTTATGTGTAGTATAATTATCTTGTGTGTATTAAAGTACTTTTCTTTTATAAAAAGTAAAGCACTGACTGGACATTGAGTTTATCAGCTGGTAGTACGGTGTGTACTGTATTCTGAATGTCTAACCCCACCTCACCTCCTTGAGTAAGCCTTGGACTGCTCTGTCTCGCTACCCTGAGAGAGTCAAGTGCTGGAGAGGAGTACTTGGTTATCCAGTTTTAGGTCCACTAGTACTGAGGCCCCAGGACACCAGTGGGGAACACTCCAGTTGATGCAATTGGAGCGCAGTTACCCCTGAGTGCCCTGGTGCCCAGGAAGCCAGGTCTAACACTTGCGCTACATCCTCACGTCACGGCGGCCATTATGAGAGGTCGGGAAAACTTGCATTGTTTTCCTCTGTCTTCACACCGTTTTCGACGATAGGCACGTCTGGAAGCTGGTGCGTGCGTTCTTCAAAATCCTATCATTACCTCTGCAACCAATTAATTTGGACAATCTGCACTGCATTGCTTGTGTTTGGCAACGCTTTTGGTATTACAAGTTAGTGCATGCTGAGTGATTTAACGACGACACGCACATCTGCCATCATTTTCTGTTTTGTGAATGTTGGAAAAAGAGGCAGTATCTGTGAGGCCTGCACAAATAACATGTCTACATTTGTCCTTCACTGGGAACCAAACACCCCATTGTAGCGCTTGACTCTCAGAGGGTAGCGTTGCAGAGCAGTCTAAGGCTTACTCGAGGGAGGTGGTGTGGGCTAGTTATCGCCATTTACCAGTACGCAGAAATAACACTCAATAATTGATTGTCCAGTCTATACTTTTCTTTATAAAAAGGAAGAGTATATTTATTACACACACACACTAAATACCATGCAACAATTTACAAATATACATAAGCGGTTGGAATTACTTTGTGACTTTGCATAACATTCCCACCCCTCCGAAAAAAAGGGGGAGGGTCTAGTACCACCACTCCCATGTATGCACATCATTTTGCCCCCAAATGCAGTGAGTTAACCATAACCCAGAGCAAGGGCCCCTCCCACTGGCACCATCCCAGGGGCGGGCCTCCCCAGTACCACAACCAACAAGCATTTAAAATGGGAACAACTGCCTTGGTGACACATAACCCTGACTGAGCATCTCATACTGACCATACAGTATACACCTCTACATTTTAGTGGCTAACAGTCTGGGTTGTTCTTCACCTAACGCAGTAGCAAGAATACATGTTTAGGCATCACTTAGAAGAACAGTACTTATCACATCTGGTAACATTTATAATGCAATGCAATTGAAGCCCCCAACACGCATCACAGTTATAATCTCAGGATTAAGCATGTACAACCAGGCACCCTAGCAGGAATACCTAGCAACCTAACCCCACTTGGCTTATGATTTCACATTACACATGTGTTTTCCAGTCCCCAAAAGAAACAACACCATACAAATGCACCACTTGTGCAATTGCACCTCTTCACCTCTAGGGGATGTCTCTCCAAGGCATCCCCAGTTCAGCCCTTCACGCCTTGGTGCAGTCCCAAACACCCACACCCAGCTGCAGATCTAAAGTTCCAGCCACAGGTTGGTATTGAAAAATGGCTGAGCCCATGAGAGGTTGTCTTCTTTAAGTCCCCAGAGACTTAGGGGGGGACTTTCCTCTCTTCTGCTGGGGGAGTCTGCGTTGCTCCTGCAGCTCCCCCTGCACCTTGTCACCCTAATGGGGGTGCCCCGTCCTCCTAGGGCCACCACACGCCGAAAACTCACGTTTTCCTGTAGGATTACGCCTGCCCTGCTAGGCATTATGGGGCGCTTTTCTCAGCCGGGTGAATAACAGAGCAGCGGCTCCCCCCCCTGCTCAGGAAGAGCCGCGCTGCCATCGTTGGCGGCCTCACGCCGTATCATCTCCTTCTCGGGGGGCTCGGTCCTACCCGGGCATCCTGCGTGCAGGTAAGGGTGGAGAGCAGACCAGGGAGCCCACCACCGGGTGCTCTCGCTGGCTCCCCCACTGGCCAGCACCCTCGAGTGCTGCCGCGGGAGCCAGCACTGCCATTCTGGTCTTCCCACCCCTGCGGGCAGACACGGAGGCTGCCGCTGGTCGGGCGTGGCCTTGGGGGAGTGCGATGGCACTCCCCCCTCCTTCCTGCTGCCGCGGGGGAGTGCGGCAGCACTCCCCCCTCTTCTCTCCTTACACTGGGGCCCGGAGTTGGGGATCCCGGGCCCCCTAGGGAAACCTTCACGGGGAGCACGACGGCGCTCCCTGACTTCCGCCTAGGTATCGGGGCCCGGATTTGGGGTCCCGGGCCCCAGGGAAATCTTTGTGGGGAGCGCGACCGCGCTCCCTGGATTTGTCTTCTCCTGCCAGGGGGGACGCGCAACGGCACGCCCCCCTCCTCTGCACCGCAGTCACCGGGGCCCGGAGTTGGGGCTCCCGAGATCTTCACGGGGAGCGCGACGGCACTCCCTGACTTCATCTTCGGCGGGGCCCGGAGTCGGAGGCCCCGGGCCCCAGAGATCTCATCGAGGGGGGGTGCGACGGCGCTCCCATACCTCCGGTGTTGTCGGGGGGCCAGGGTGGGCTCCTGGCACGCCCTTGGGTGCAATTTCAAGGGGAGCGCGACGACGCTCCCGGACTTTCTCTTCTTCTGGGGGCAGCCCCTGGGACCTGACCCACCCCGGGGGCACATCTAAGACCGGCAGCGGAGCCCCACGCGCTTCGTTGTCGGTCCCATTAGAGGTCAAAGGTTGCCTACGTTCTGGGGGGCATATCTCAGCCCCCAGGGGACCGATTTGCACCATTTTGGCCTCTTCTCGCTCCTGATGGCCAGCCCAGCTACATGGAGCACTGTTCGCCACCCTGCTGGCTTCCAAGGGGGTGAACTCAGCAGGGAGCTGTCTTCACTGGCTCCCTGCGACAGCCTTTCACCTGGTTCTCCTTCTGGGCCTCTCTTCTCCTTGCGCAGAGGCCCAGGCTTCTCCTCACTGGCCCTGGACTCCCCCCAAGGCTCAGTCCAGGGTCCTGGGACAGTCAGGGGGTTCCTCCTTCCACCTGCCCATTGCGCCAGGCTCCAGCACCCGTCTTCCTCAGCAAGACCACACCCCAGCGAGCTCCTCTTCCTGTGCAAGACCTTTTAAAAGAATTTTGAGGGGGCTGTCAGGAAGGCACTTATGCCCTATCCGGCAGCGTCGCATCACCTCTCTACCCATGCTCCTTCCTTCCTGCACAGGCCTCTGGGATAGTTCAAAATGGCGTTGTCCAGGGGTCTCATGCCACATGGTCTCTGAAAAGCCCTCTTCCCCCCCTTGCTGCCTTCCTGGCCCGGGCTCAGAGCAGGCCTGGTGCCTGGCACCGGGTGACAGCTGCTGATGGATAACCTGCAGCTTCACCCCCATCTCTCCCTCCTGGAGAGGAGACCTTCACCCTTGGAATGCTTGGCCTCTGATGCTACAGCTTGGGGAGGAAGGTAATTAATCCAGCCTGGCAGGGTCACGCCCAGCCAGGCTCTGGTTATGAGCTGAGTCAGAGGAATATGACATTTCTGGATGACCCATAAGCAGTACAGATATGGCTTTGGACTCAGCAGAATGCTTCTTTTTACACAACTTACAGTGTACTTTGGTGCGTGTCTGGAATTTGTAGGCCCTAGGGAAGTGAAACTACCCCATGTGGTCCCCATCTTCATAGGAGAGTAATGGAGTGTTCCTACAGTGAAAACAGTAAAACACACTGACTTTCTCTTACATGTGTCTCCCCACATTATAAAGCCTATTCCATGTCACCACCCAACTCTGCATATTTCCTGCCACACCATTCTATCTGTACCTGCTCCTGGGCTGCGCACGACAGGAATCTCCCCCGCGCTGCCCTTGTAACCAGTCCGGTGCCCCTTACCCCGGATGCAGTGCAGCAGCCTTCTCTCACAAGGGGGACACCGGTGCAATCCACATGCAGTCTGTTTCATCATGAGTTCACTGTGGGTGTGTCCCAGCTTATGAGGCTCTCCCACAGTAAAAGCTCAAAAATTAGGTGTTCAAAAAGCGAAAAATCTGGGTCAGAACCACCTTCTAACAGTGGAATTCTAGCATCTCCTCATTTGCAACGGAGGTACCTTTATTTTATTAAAGTCCTCTGTGTTTGTCGGTGACACACACACCCATTTCTACTCTGCTACCATCGATTGTGTGTCAACCTTCTTTTATTTATCTCATCAGTGACACACACATTTCCTTGGTTGTTACAAGGAATACAGATTAATTTCAGTGACATATACACTTGTATGTCATTGCTACTTCGGAGGTGTGTCATTTTTTTTCTCTGCAATCGTCAGTGACACACACACTTACGTGTTCTTGGATTTGGATTTCTATGCCACCAATCGTTTTCACATACTAATTTTAGCTTTTGCTCATATTTGAATCTTTTGCATTTTAGTTTTCAACTGTTATGTGTACCATGCAAGCTGTAAACCCTCCACCCGCATTTTGAGACACACCAGGTGAACCATCTGTTAGATGGGAAATATGGTACGATGCCTTTGAAACCTATTTAGGGGCAATAGGAGCATCTAGATATAGTGCGGACAGGAAAAAATGTCTGTTACTTCATTCACTTGGATTTAAAGGTAGATCCATTTTTAAACACTTACCCAGTTTGACCCCTGAAGACAGTGTGGGGATAGATGAATACAGTGAAACAGTGCTCAAACTTAAGAACATATTTGATAAACAGCCCAGTCACATGGTACTTAGACACAAATTTTTAAAAAGAAAACAGAGTGAAGAAGAGGATGCAGAGATTGACTGCTGTCTGCAAATTTGAAAGTTTCACAGACCAACTTATAAGAGACCAATTCATTTGCCAATGTAAGGACAAACATATAAGAGAAAAACTGTTGAGTTTGGGGGATCCGTCTTTGGACGAAACCATTAAGATTGCAAAGAGTATTGAAATATCTATGTTCTCTTTAAAGGAGTTAGATGATAAGAGCACAGTGTGTGCTAATGCTGTAAGCACAGGAAAATCACACGTGAAGTCAAAGAAAGTTAGTTCTAATGCTGTGTCCAAAACAGTTAAACCCGAAGGTCAAACTGGAAGTTCTTTAAATGTATGTCTTAAGTGTGGCAAAGCCTCTCATTTCAAAAATAGCAGATGCCCTGCTATTAATGTAACTTGCAATTACTGCAAAAAGGTGGGCCACTTTGCTAAAGTTTGCCTTAAAAAAAGGGGATACAAAAAGCCTGTGGTGTGCGCCATAGAATCTGATGGTGAGAGTGATGCTGAAATCATTTCTGTGGTTCGAGACGAACATGAATGTGTTGTGAGTGAGGAAACTGCAGATGTTGATCGTATCAGACAACCTACTGAAGGTGATCCCTCAACCTGCGTGGACCCCATTGTAGACATTGTTGTCGGGGACAAAGTACTCAAGTTGCTAGTTGACTCTGGTGCTCGCATCACTATGATAACAAAGAAACTATTTGAAGAAACCTGGGGTAGCTCAATACAGTTGTCCCCTCCTGATCAATCTCCAGTGTCCTATGAGGGACGAAAAATAGATTTGCTTAGGTTTTTCGAGGAGGACATGATGTTTAAAGGAAGGAGGATTAAAGGAAAGGTTTATGTAGCAGTTAAAGGCTTGAATATACTTGGTTGGTTTCACCAAGGATTGTTTGGAATGATTCTGAGACTGGGTGCACGGGAACAAGTACTAGTGGTAGGATGCAGTGATAATGTAGAACAAGCATGGAAAGCCAAGTTCCCATCTGTGTTCGGTGACACCCTCGGGAAGATTAAAGGTGTCAAACCCAAGATTGTAGTCAAAGATGGTGCTACACCCGTCAAACACAAACTCAGGGGTGTACCATATAGTGTAAGGTCTGACCTAGAAAAGGAACCTAAGGATTTGAGTGCCAAAGGTATTATTGAACCCACGGAGTCCTCGTTGTGGCTTTCTCCATTGGTCGTAGCCCGCAAGAGGAGTGGTCAACTTAGAGTATGTGTAGATTTAAGGTCTTTAAACAAAGAGATATGGGTAGATTCGCATCCCTTGCCGAAAATCTGTGATCTGTTTGCTTCTACCAGAGGAGCAAAATATTTTACAAAACTCGACTTAGCTAGTGCCTATCACCTAGTCGAACTCCATCCTGAGTCCAAACATCTAACGGCGTTTGTATCTCTGCTGGGGACTTTCCAATATCGCCGCATGCCGTTTGGTTTGGCGTTGGCGGCCTCTGTCTTTCAGAGAGTTATGAATAATATTCTTAAAGAGGTTGATGGTGTTCTTGTCTTCGAAAATGATGTGTTGGTTTTTGCTAAAGATGCATCCTCCCATGACCGCACGCTTCACAAAGTGTTGACATTGTTCAAGGAACATGGCATTGTTCTGAAGTCTGAAAAGTGTGAGTTCTTTTGTGAAAAAGTGGAGTATTTAGGGCATGTTGTTTCTCTTGAAGGTGTCAGCCCCAAACCTGGATTACTGGAGGCCATTGTCAATGTGCCAGCTCCTATGGACAAAAGCGGTGTTAAATCTTTGTTGGGGTTGTGTGGGAATTACTCCAGGTTCATCCCTGATTTTACTAATATTGTTCCCCCCATTAGTGGGCTCCTCAAAAAAGGGGTGACGTTTCACTGGGGAAGAGAGTGTGTACATGCATTTGACTATGTTAAAACTCTGCTAAGACAATGCAAAGCTCTCAAACCATTCAACCCTAGTCACACTTGTTGTTTTATGGTGGATGCCAGTCAGGTGGATGTGGGGGCCACGTTGACACATATGGAACGTGTTGAACATACTATTGGATTTGCTTCCAGAGTGTTGAGAGCCGCTGAACTCCAATACTCTGTTATTGAGAAAGAACTTTTGGCATGCTGTTGGGCTACTGAAAAGTTTCGTCCCTATGTGTGGGGCAGGCGTTTTCTTTTACAAACTGACCATAAGCCTCTTGTAAATATTTTGGGGGAGAATATGAGCAAATGTTGTACACCCAGGATACTGAGGATGGTCAGCAAACATTTACAGTATCAATTTGATGTTAAGCATATCTCGGGGGGGACTACAGAGCGGATTTTCTTTCCCGCTTCCCTGTGGAAAACGATGATGTAATCAAATGTAAAGATCTGGTTGATTAAGACTGTGAGGATTGCCTTGTTGCCTCATTAGAAGTTCCAGTGTTGAGGATGTGTTCAGAAGAAAAATGGAGGTCTGCATTTCCTGATGATTCCGTGTTACAAGATGTGTGTGCCTTTGTGATGAAGGGCTGGCCAAGAGAGAAGGTTTTGTCATCTCTTTTGCAACCATTTTGCAAAGTAGAGAGCGAAATCTCTTTGGAAGACGGTTTGCTTTTGAGAGGGGACAAGCTCATTCCTCCACATGTGTTCAGAGCAGACATAATAAGGAAGGCTCATGAAGGACACTTAGGGGCTACTCTTACCAAACGTCACGTCCGTGATACCTTTTGGTGGCCTGGCATGGACACGGAAGTTGACGAGATGGTCAATGAGTGTTGTGTGTGTGGGACGTCGGATAAGAGCCTCAAGGTGTTTACACCTCCTTTGCTTCCCATTGAATGCCCTGATGGCCCATGGTTAAAAGTGGGAATTGATGTCATGGGGCCGTATGATGCTTTGTCAGGGTCCTCTAAATTTATTTTGGTTCTCATGGATTACATTTCCAAGTGGTCCGAAATTAAAATGGTCAAGGAAATCAACAGCAAAGTCATCATTGAGTTCCTCAAGGAGGTGTTCACAAGGGAAGGGTTTCCGGAAGTTGTTGTCTCTGACAATGGGAAACAATTTGTGAGCAGTGAGTTTGAGTTCTTTCTAGAGTCTTCTGGGGTCAAACATTTGAAGAGTTCGCTTTATCATCCTCAGACCAACGGTCTTGTCGAGAGGATGAATCGCGTAGTAGGGGAATGCGTCAAGTGGGCCAGAGCTAATAATCTTGATGTCAGTCAAGCACTCAGTAACATGATTTGGTTCTACAGCACCACACCACACTCTTCCACTAAGATCGCACCATTCTAGCTCATGAGGGGCAGAAAGGCAAATACCACTTTCAGGTCTGGTTGAATGTCCAGGTGGTCGAAGTCCAATTCTGATGTGATGAAGTTAATGTCGATTGTAAAAGAGAACATGGGTGTGACGCAATCTAAACAGAAAGAATGGTTTGATGCGAAGAAAGGTGTTAAGATGTCATTTCTGAATGTTGGGGATACAGTCAAAATAAAGTCCTCTGTGCATGTAAAAAAAGGTGAAAACAAATATGGTAAGGCTGTCAATGTTGTGAAATTGGTGAGGAATGCGGTACAAGTTGAAGGAGGGCATTGGTGGAATTTGTCTAAAGTCACCAAAGTCCAGAAATTGAATAATGTCACCAAAGTTCAGAATTTGAATGTTCTTGGTCGTAATGATCAAGGTTGTACTGAAACTCGCACGTTTCCGCATCCGGTGAGTTTAAAAGGGAGTGATAGGTCATGTGCTAAACCTGTTGGATTTAGGTAGATTCTTTTGTTTCTTTTCCTTTTTCTTCTGTTTTCTTTTGGGAAGAAGGGAAGGTATGTAGTAAAGTACTCTATATATGTTATTATAGTTTAACACATCTTTTCATGTTATTATATTTAAACATGGTTATCTATGTCAGCAGCATTTACTGTTGCTGGTTACTAAGGTGATAGAATGTAATGAGGGAAGACACAGTTGGAGTGGAGCTGCACTGAGCTTGATGGATTCCCTGTTGCTGTGGCCTCCACAACCATGTAGCTAAGCAATAAATCTTCTAAATCATCGCCCTGCGTACAGTGTTGTTACTACAGATACCTATACTCATAACAAGCTTACATCATATTATTATGTGCAGAGCTGTATTTGGAGGGTTACAGCACAGGGTTACATGTAAGCAGGGCATTAGAAAGGCCAAAGTAGAGCTGTATAAACATTTGACCTGTGTATTTCATTTGCCTTGCAAAGAAACATAAGAATGTTTTATACACACTACACATGGTGTGGGCAGTTGTTTATTTGTGCATTTAGCCCTAAGGTTCAGCATTGACGTCTTGCCTATCTTGCATGTAATGAAGAAGATATCCTAAAAATTAGGTTTCTCTTGGTAGGCACTGCGTGGGGTAAGGTTCATAGTATGCCCCCACTATCCCAATATCTATATTGCATCTAAAAGATCTGTATGTATTTTCAAGGTTTGAGCCATTCATGTCGACTTCGACAGCGACCCATTTCTGAGTGAGCCGAAACCCCACCTGTAGTTATGAAACTACACAGTGCCAGAGTGTGCATGGGAGAAGGTAATCTAGTGGCCACTGGCACAATACAGGTCAATAAAAAACAGAACGGTTGGAAGGGGGGGTCCTAGGGAATATTTATAGACCTGCGAGGAAAAATTCCCCCAAAAATACTCATAATACACAAAATAACCTTGGGTCTAAACAAAGAAAAGTATGGCTGTAGAGAGACATGTATGGACTGAAGAAGGAGTCCTATATTAAGGACGTAATCCCATCACCCACTGAGGTGGCATGCTTCGTCATCTGGGAGTCTCCTCTTGACGGGGACCCCTAGCTCCGTCAAGGGCTACGACCCCCTCACTATGAGGGAGGAGCACAGGGATGTTTTAATCCTAATGGGGATACACTAAATCCCGATGATAACTTTCTATTGGGGTGATGGGCGCAGCGCAAAAAACAACAATAGTGATAATGTGAAGGGAATTAAAACTAGCTATCAGGAGCGACAGAACCTTTATTACTTCGCTACTGGTGCCAGGATTAAAAACAGAGCATATTGCAGTTTGAAAGAATAACTGCATTTGATAGACGCACTCTGGTCAACATGTTTCAGCCAGAAGAGACCCAGAACGGTGTCATCGCTTTCATCAGGACCATAAAGAAATGCTGCTGCGTTATAAAACAATGTGAAAAGAAAAAGGAGAAATATTCAAAATACAAAACCAGTAATCTCCCAATCGTTGTGGACGATATACTGGGTGTACCTGTAATGACAGAGAACACAAACAAGAAAATATGAAATATAGCAGTCTCCTACTACATACAGTTACAAACAATACCAGATAACGTGAGCGGCCAAGTCCGCATCACAAGACCACTATAGTGTCAAAAGGAAAGAAGAAATGATAAATTCCTTACCCGTAGTTTACGGATACACTACCTTACCTCAACCTGGCTCAGGGGAGAGGTACCGCTCTGGAAAAAGGAGGTATCAGGTGTAAACAGAGTAAAAAACAAGCCTGATATATCATCCTTTAAGGGAGAGAGATCTGTATTCTCAAACCCAACGTCAGTATCCACACAAACACAAACACATACAGCTAAAAATGGCAAAAAGACTATCCTTTGTGAGTATGCTCATTACGAGATATGTCTGATACAAAGCGAGCAAGTATAAAAGCCTTGTGGTAGCCCTGTTGCAAGTGAGCTGGACTACACTTTGTTCTATTCAAGCATCACCTGACTAGCGGCAATATCTTCTTCGGGCATCACCTGACTCACGGTGGAACCTCAGCATAAATGAAGTTAGTTAAAGATAGTACAAACGTTAATGACACTAACCCACGAGTCTGTGGGTCTTGTGACTAGGTATTCCTTCACATATGTTGTCGCACAGATAGAAATAAAAACACATACGTTTTAGCGCTGAGTCAATAAAATCAACTCAGCCCTGTATAATGAGGCTTACTCTTCAGTTTTAACAAAGCCTAAGTCAGAAAGATAAGGAGTTTGACTAAACAGAACAGAACGCGCTGCAAGACAAACAGGGCTTAGTTGTTAGAAAACACCCATGGGTTATGGTAACAGGTCAACATGCATCTCACTGTGCTGAAAAAACCGCTTACCTATCCGTCGGTACCCCAGGCTGCAAATGAGTCGTGATCGGAGGTAACTGACGACTGGGCTAAGCCGGTTTAAATAGTGGGAGCCCTGATTGGTGCAACTATGCCTCATGACTAATTACATTATTAAAAAAACACTGCGCACCTGTGTGTAAAAACAAATATAGACTACAAGTTGCTCGGTGCATGCTGGGAGAAAAAAGTCTCTCTTGGAAGCGCGAGAGAACTACTCAACGCTTCAAGGATGATGGGAAATGTAGTACTATCAGCCCAAAGAGAAAGTTTCTCTCAAACGCGTGAATTCGCGCGAGAGAACTACTCAGCTCCCCTAGAATGATGGGAAGTGTAGTACTGGAAAATGGGAGAGGTTACTTATGTAGCCTAAAGAATAATGATGTATCTAAATCTGCGTGGCTATCAAAGAGTATAGACTTTAAAGCAGCATACCTGTATAGCAAGACCTATATAAACCACAGGACGCACACTGAGAAAGGCTCCCTAAGAAAAGCTTGAAATCGTGCGTTTAAACTACCAAAAAGTTCGGAGTTGATGGGAAATGTAGTGTTTTGATACAAAAAAAGGTATTCATATATCATGA
This sequence comes from Calotriton arnoldi, assembly GCA_963921515.1. Taxonomy (NCBI): domain Eukaryota; kingdom Metazoa; phylum Chordata; class Amphibia; order Caudata; family Salamandridae; genus Calotriton; species Calotriton arnoldi. The sequence goes on along the minus strand of CAWUFW010001624.1, from coordinate 416,252 downwards.
GAATTAATGGTGTATCTAAATATACATTGACAGCCAAGAGGGCTAGAAGGTATTCGATTGGAGAGGTGTGGTGCAGTGGCCAGGGCAGCTGACTTCGGAGCACAGGGCTCATGGTTCGATCCCCGGCGGCAGCTCAGCTCAGCACCTTGTGACTCTGGGCAATAGCTCACTTAATTTCCACGACGGCCCCCAGCGCCTTGAGACCTGTAAGGGTGAGTAGTTCGCGCTTTACAAATACGGATTCCAACAACCTCATCATTGGGTTTGATCGTAATTGATGTAGTGATAACAGTAGTCACAGCAGTATATCCATGCTTTTTTTTTTTTAACTTTGTTTATTGCATTTCAAAAACAAATTTCACCAACATAGGTGTCATGTGTTACTACGCAACATTACAAACAACTGTCACAACTCGTGACTCATCGGTACAGTGCGATTATAGTTTACATATTTCAAGTTTTATCATTTCTCTAAAATCTTCTGTGCCCACTCCGCCTTACAATACCCCTAAGCATCTTGTGTAGGTGAATCAGTTATGTCCCGTTGGTGAAGGAATTGGCGCAGTGGCTCCCAAATGTCCCTGGGTTTCGATGTCGTCGGCAGTTCCTCTGCGTATAACTCCAGTTTTTCTTTACAATATACTAGGTCTTTGAGCCAGTGAGTGTCCCGCGGTGCATGTTTACCTCCCCATGTTATGGCAACCCGCCTTTTGGCCATCAGCAGTGATACTCTTACAAATTTACCCATAGTGCCCTTCACTTGTGGCAGCAAACCCAGCAAGCATTCCACCGGCGTACCCTGTAAATCTATCCAAGTCATCTGGCGTAGATGCCGCACGACTCGCACCCAGAAATCTGCAACACGTGCACACTCCCACGCCAAATGCCAAAAGTCCGCCTCCAAGTGGCGGCAACGCGTGCAGCGACTAGAGTCCCGTAGGCCATATTTGTATATCTTGGACGGCGTGTAATACAATTGATGAATGTACTTGAAGTGTATGACACGAAGGTTGCCATTGGGTGTGAGTTGACTGGTTAGGTTACATACACTTTCCCACTCTGATAATGTTAGGGGGGTGGAAAGCCTATCATTCCACCGGGCTAGACTCCTGTCTGGGGCCCTAGGGATGTCGGCTCGTATTGCTCTGTAGAGCTTTGTGACCAGCTTTTTCCATGTAGGTGTAGTCAATAAGACCTGCAGAGATTGTAAAGTGGATGGTTCGTCTGAATATTTCGAATAATGTGACTTTATGGCATGCCGAAGCCTGTGTATCGTGAATGTGAAAAGGGGTGTGGGGTTAGTAATGTATTGTAGGTCCGCCGTCTTGAGGAGTTTACAGTTTGGGTATAAATCCTGCATTGTATTCAGTCCAGCTTCTCTGAGTACCTTCAACGGGCCCTTCTCCTGCAATACTGAGATGGCCGCATGGTGTGCAATGGGCAATGCCGGGGCGTATATGGGTATTTTGGAGGTGAGCCTGCCAATATCTTGCCATGCTGTAATTGTGGTGTCTATGGGATTAATTTCATCTTTCGGGGTGTTTCTAGATGTATGTGTAATGATACCCGACAGGGGAGTCGGACTAGCGTCACCATCCTCCACGGCAACATGTGGAGTATAGGCATGTGGGTTGAACCAGTAAAATGCATACTGCGCCTGAGCACTCAGGTAGTACGCGTACAAATCCGGGGCACTAAATCCACCCTGGGCGTAGTCAAGTGTCAGGGTAGCCCAGCCCACTCGTGCCTGTTTGCCTTCCCAAATCAATCGGAGCAAAGCCGTACGCAAGGTTTTAAAAAAGTGCAGTGGCATAGTGATGGGGATATTAGAAAAAAGATATAAAAATCTCGGGAGGACCACCATCTTTATAATGGCTATGCGATCAGAGAGGGAGAGCGGTAGAGTAGTCCATCGATCGATTTGCTGATCAAGGGTGGCACTAGCGCGCCCAGTTTTCTTGCCGAACCACCGCCGGATCTCGATGTATCCAGATTCCCAGGTATTTAACTGGATCTGTAGTCCACACCAAGGGGTAGTCTCTCGGTGGAGGGGGAGTAATGGCTGTCAGAGGTATAATGACAGATTTGTCCCAGTTAATAGTTAGTCCTGAGAATAGGCCAAATCTAGTGTATTCTCTCAGTAGAGGCGCTAAGTTACAATCCGGCTCCCGCACAAATAGGACCATGTCGTCCGCATATAGGGATATGCTTACCGGGCGATGTAGAAAATTAAGGGCTGTCTCCCGATGTCTTTGGCGTATCACACACGCCAGGGGCTCAAGCGCTAGCGCGAACAGTAAGGGGGATAATGGGCACCCTTGTCTGGTGCCACGTCTTATCGAGAATGGCTCTGACGTCAGTCCCTCCACCCTCACCCGTGCTGTCGGGTCATTGTAAAGCAGCCGCACCCAGCCCAGGTACATCGGAGGGAATCCCATTCTCTGTAGGATGACAAACGTATAGCTCCATTCTATAGAGTCGAAGGCTTTCGCCGCGTCAAGCATAACTGCTGCAGCATGTAAGCTTGGATCAAGAATGTGCATCATCGCAAATATAGTTCTAAGATTGTGGGACGTGGATCTCTCCGGTATAAAACCGGATTGGTCCGGGAGAACCAGCAAAGGCATCAGGGGTTGCAATCTCATCGCCAGTATTTTTGCCAGTACTTTGGCATCTAAATTAATCAGTGACAGCGGTCGATACGAGTCGCATCGGTCAGCAGGTTTGTCTTTTTAAGTAGCGTTATGATCAGTGCCTGCCGTAGGGAAGGTGGCAAGATGCCCACTTCGTGAGCCTCCGCGTAGACAGCTAACAAGTGTGGTGCTAAAAGATCCGCGAATTCCTTATAAAACTCAGCCGTAAGGCCGTCCGGCCCTGGTGCTTTTCCACTGGGAAGGTCGCGTATGGCCGCTTTAATATCGGATATTCCAATCGGTTTGGATAGATATTCTCTATGGCCGTCTGCTAGCCATGCGCATGCAACATCTGCTAAATATTCCGCTATATTGGCTTCGGTCGTGGTCCCGCCCGATTGGTACATTTCAGCATAGAAGGCTCGGAACTGCTCCACCTGCTCCAGTGTTGCATAGTGCTCTACTCCCCTAGCGTCGGTTATTTTGTCAATGCGCGTCTGCTCGATACGTGTCTTGAGTTTTGTAGCAAGTTTTCTGCCTGGTCTCCCGCCCTCACCATATGCCCTGGCTACATGCCTTCGAGAGAGATAGCGCATTTCAGACTCCGCCAGATTGTCGTACTCTAGAATTAGTTCGTGAATACGGTTGAGTGTCTCTAGGTCCGGGTGCGTATTATATGCCGCTTCCAGACCGGCAAGCGTAGTTTCTAGTTTTGCTAGCTGGTGTCTAAGGTCCTTTAATATGCCGGCCGTGGTACTCATACAGACACCCCGGATCGTGACCTTGAATGCCTCCCATAGTGTTGCCGTACTACCAACTGTGCCGACATTGAGTTCAAAATATTGCTCTATGGCCTTTCTTATAGTGTCAGTGTAAATGGGGTCGAGCAGCGCCTCAGATCTGAAACGCCATGTGAATGGGCGGCGCAGTGTATCTGGGAGAGTGTAGGTTAGCTGTACTGGGTTATGGTCAGAGAGTGTGCGGGGTAGCGTGACAACCTCCGTGTTCCACCCAGTTATCTCAGCACTAATAAGCCAGTAGTCCAATCTGGACCAACTATTGTGTGCAGGTGTGGCGTGTGTGCCCTCCTTCACTGAGCTATTTTGCAATCTCCAGATGTCCACCAACCCGAATTCCAATATAGCTTTGTTTACACATCGGGCAACCTTCGGTGACCGGGCACCCTGTGGGCTTGATCTATCCAGCTCAGGGTCTAGATGTGTATTGAGGTCTCCACCCCACAGTGTGACTACCTCTGGCCAGTCTCTAAGTATTCCTACCATGCGCTGAAATGCCTCTGGTTCGTCAGCAATAGGCCCATACATATTTACAAACGTAACCAGTGTGTTTCCAAGTTTCCCATGTACCATGGCACATCGTCCTTCTGTGTCTATGTGAGTATTAATTGGAAGAAAAGGGACGCCCCTCTTGACCAGTATAAGGACACCTCTGGCGTAAGAGGAATAGGAGGACGCCAATTTGAACCCTGCCCATTTTCGTGCAATTCTGGTTTCTGTCTCCCTGGTAAGGTGCGTCTCTTGCAGGAGAGCCACTTGTATGCCGTGTCTGTCCAAATACCCAAACACTTGACGAATCTTTTTGGGGTTATTTAACCCACGGACATTCCATGTCAAACATCTGTATTGTTCACCCATCGGTGCCTGGTGGTGTATATTCTAGCAGAGCGTGACATCGCCCATTTAGTAGACACATTAATAAGAGAGTTTCTTGCATCAAAGAGGTACCGATATAATCACATAAAACTAATTGCAACTTAGCAAAACTAACTCCCCCTCCCACTTCAGCAACCCAATCATGCCAAAGCCATACCCATTGCCCAGAAAGGGCTCCAACAAAAACACGGAGGACTGCCCCCTCGAAACTTGATGGGGTACTCCCATAGGGGGGAACGTAGTGGCGCCTACTTCTCCCCGGTGTAGTAGGGAGGAGGCCGCCTTCAGATGTGTGAGGTAAAGCCCCTGACCCACCTTCAGTCCATTTATTACATTTGGATATTACAAAAAATGAGTGCACCCAGAGCGGTCCAGCCATCAATACCCTCCTAACGCTTGCCGGACACATAGTTCAGCCTGGCCCACCCGCTCATAATCATATGTAAGGGAGGTCGCCTCCACAGACCCTAAGCGTCTGCCCTATCCTAATATTTAGCAGTATACTGATGTGTAGATACCCCTCCAGCGACTTTGTGTGGCGCAGAGAACCCCGCGGCTAGGCCGCCACAACCCAAACATGAATGTCTAATCCAATGCAGAGCAAACCTGTCAGGAGAGATATTTAAACTGGGCAAACAGCATCATGCAGTCAGGGAACATGGGGAGCCGGGACACAGCATCAGTATCGCAATACATCCCCTACCATACAGCCAGATCCGCATCTGGCAGGTCCTACCCGCCCCACCATCCCAGAGCGGGAGGAGAGCAGAGACTCATGTAGTCAGTCATCAATGTCAGATGTGTGCGCAGCTGTCTGCTTTTTACGCCGTAGCGACTGGGCGTAATCCATGGCCTGTTTTGGATTATTGAAGATTTTTGCCGCATTGTCCACCCCTATCCGAAGGCGAGCGGGATACAGCATGGCATAAGGTACTTGTTCTTGTTGCAATATTTTCTTGACCCCTTGGAATTCCTTCCTCGCAGTCTGGACCAAGACCGTAAAATCCGGGTAAAAAGAAAGGGTGTTCCCTTGATGTTGTATGGTGCCCTTCTGACGGGCTACACGTAGCACCGTGTCACGATCTCTAAAGTTGAGCAGGCGTGCAATAATAGGCCTGGGAGGGGCTCCCGGTGGAGGCCGGGGGCAAGAGACCTGTGCGCTCGCTCCACCACCAGCATATTGGATAGGGTCTCTGGGCCGCAGATGTCCCGGAAGAGAGCCTCAACGTATTCCTCCAGCCGCCCCGCATTCGTGGACTCCGGCAGGCCTAAAATGCGCACGTTATTGCGTCGTGACCGCGCTTCGATGTCCTCATTCTTATTTTTTGAGCGCTAGGATCTTTTCAATGTCCAAGGTCTTGGCTGCAACTTGCTGCAGGCCATCTTCTGTATCTGAAATCCTCTGCTCTGCCTCCCCCAGCCGAGCTGCCTGCTTATCAAGTTTGGCCGACATAGTGTCCATGCGACCATTCAGCGCCTCGATCTTGCCATCTATAGATTGCAGACTGGCTTGTATTGCCGCAAGCGTCTTTTCAAGTGCGGTGGATGTCTGCGCAGTCGATTCTAGCTCTGAGTCCGATGCCGCATTTTGGGTGGATCTGCCACCCTTACGCAGCTCAAAGTTTAGCCGTGGCTGGTTTTTATCCGGCTTGCCCATATTTACTGCGGGTATAGGATGCACAGCGGCCAGCGCACAAGGGTTGCCGCCGCCACCCGGACTCCCACCAGCGCGGGCAGCCCCACCACACAACAGTATCACGCTGTCTCGAGGTTCAATAATTGAGGCCTACCGCCCAAACTCACGCTCCGTCACTGAAGCGGGCAGCAACCCCAGCCTGCAGGTATCTCAGCAGCAGGGTCGTGATCTCAGTCTCCAGCCCCAGGAGACCCACATCTGCCAGCGCGCTCTAGGGCAACAAGTCCGCCGCCACCCCGGCCTCAAGACGCTCGCCGGCAGCTCCAGACAGCAAGGCTCTGCTCTAGTTTCCCCTCTTTCCTCCCTGCGTCATTCAGGCTTCATATCTCCACCTCCAGTGCACCAGCCCCTCAGTCTCAGTCAATTGTAGCCCACCGGGGCAGGTGGAGGGGGAGAGGCGCTAATGGCCTGAGCTAATAAATGCCTGGTGTGGCGGCGACAATGCAGTCCCCCCGAGCCACGCTCCAAACCTCGAGTCTCCGTCTCACAGGGAGCTGGCGGCCATCTTGCGTGCTGGGGCCTCCATCACAGGGCGGAGCCGGACGCTTGCGTATCACTCACCCGCCGCCCTGCAGGTTCGCGGTGTGTAGGGCACCAAGCAGCTGCAGCACTCCGTCCGCGCCAGCTCAGGGACAGGGCTTCACCGTCTGCCAGGCATCGCAGCTGCCGCCGCCTACAAATCGCCGCGCCGCCTCCGCGGTGGGACAGCAGGCGCAGCGTTGGGCACCCGGCCCCGGTCAGCGCCGCCCGTCTGCCAGCTTATGTCGTGTCCGCGGCCGCTGCGGCGTGCGTTCCTCTGCTCAGGGGCGATCCCCCGCCCTTAGCGCCGTATCGGAGGGTAGCTCTCCGCTCCGGTGCACTCCGCTGCCGTGTGAGACTCCCGGCGGGTTTCAGCCTCTCAGGATATTTAAAGGATTACAGCGGCGGCCGGCAGAGCTGCACTACTGTGCTGCCATCTTGCCGCGCGCCAAACCACGCCCCCCAGTATATCCATTCTTATAGAGAAATCCAAGGGATATCATCGTTTAGGCCCAACACATACCGAGCTGTATCTGTAACATGTGGTGGGATGTATGGTTGCTCTAAGACAGTCCAGGATAGTTCATCCGCTGAGTGGTTCTCCAGCAGGAAGTGATTAGTGAGCTTAGTCGCTTGTTTCCTACAACGAATGGTGCTCTTGTGTTCCAAGATTCTTGTTTTCAGCTTCCTGGTCGTCATAAAAGTATGGGGTGACCGGATAGGTGGTGGTCAGGAAAGCTGCCATCAGTGAATTCCACACCTGGTTGAACACAAGGAATGTTTACCTGAAGTTCACCTACGAATTCAGCAACAACAGCCTCCCGTACCTTGATGTACGCATCTTTCCCACAGAGAATGGATTGGGTACTGAACTTTATAAAAAACTTATTGGCTCGCAATTCTCTTTTGTCTTACAGTAGCCATCATCCAAAATAATTGCGGGATAACTTGCCCTATGGGCAATTCCTCCGGGTCAGGAGGAATTGCTCCTCCAAAGAGAAGTTCACGGAACACGCAAAGAATCTTTCTATTCAACTAAAGGAGAAACAGTATCCAGCCAAACTGGTCAAACAATCTCTGAAGAGGGCTGCTAATAACAACCGGGAAGCCCTCATCGAAATAGGCCCCCCCAAAGAACAAACTTCAAGGATTACGTGTGTACATACCTTTTGCACCCAAACCAACCAAATCCAACGCAACTGGAAGATTCTGAGCATCGAAAATGTATCAATTCCTCCACCGATGTTCGCCTTCAAGAGAAGTACCAACCTGAAAGACAAACTGGTCCACACCAGACCAAGAACCACAAAGGCGCCCATCCAAGACACACTATGGGGTCTACCGCCCATACAGGGACATTTTCCCTGTGGTACATGCGCCGCATGCCCTCAGACTACCCATACCATAAGTATCGACATCGGGACGGACAGACCGTGGATAACTCATCGACATACCAATTGCAACAGTGAGAAGTTAATTTACTTAGTGACATGCCCCTGCAAACTCCGTTATGTAGGGATGACGACCAGGAAGGTGAAAACAAGAATCTTGAAACACAAGAGCACCATTCGTTGTAGGAAACAAGCGACTAAGCTCACTAATCACTTCCACTCAGCGGATGAACTATCCTGGACTGTCTTAGAGCAACCATACATCCCACCACATGTTACAGATACAGCTCGGTATCTGTTCATGAAAGACTAACGCAGGGTACATAAACTTAGGACGGATGTGTCGGGCCTAAACGATGATATCCCTTGGATTTCTCTATAAGCAGGGATATACTGCTGTGACTACTGTTATCACTACATCAATTACGATCAAACCCAATGATGAGGTTGTTTGAATCGAATACCTTCTAGCCCTCTTGGCTGTCAATGTAGATTTAGATACACCATTAATTCTCATGATATATGAATACTTTTTTTTGTATCAAAACACTACATTTCCCATCAACTCCGAACTTTTTGGTAGTTTAAACGCACAATTTGGAGCTTTTCTTAGGGAGCCTTTCTCAGTGTGCGTCCTGTGGTATATATAGGTCTTGCTATACAGGTATGCTGCTTTAAAGTCTATACTCTTTGATAGCCACGCAGATTTAGATACATCATTATTCTTTAGGCTACATGAGTAACCTCTCCCGTTTTCCAGTACTACACTTCCCATCATTCTAGGGGAGCTGAGTAATTCTCTCGCGCGAATTCGCTTGTTTTCGAGAGAAACTTTCTCTTTCGGCTGATAGTACTACATTTCCCATCATCCTTGAAGCGTTGAGTAGTTCTCTCGCACTTCCAAGAGAGACTTTTTTCTCCCAGCTTACACCGAGCAACTTGTAGTCTATATTTGTTTTTACACACAGGTGCGCTGTGTTTTTTTAATAATGTAATTAGTCATGAGGCATAGTTGCACCAATCAGGGCTCCCACTATTTAAACCGGCTTAGCCCAGTCATCAGTCACCTCCGGTCACGACTCATTTGCAGCCCGGGGTACTGACGGATAGGTAAGCGGTTTTTTCAGCACAGTGAGATGCATGTTGACTTGTTACCATAACCCATGGGTGTTTTCTAACAACTAAGCCCTGTTTGTCTTGCAGCGCGTTCTGTTCTGTTTAGTCAAACTCCTTATTTTTCTGCCTTAGGCTTTGTTAAAACTGAAGAGTAAGCCTCATTATACGGGGCTGAGTTGAATTTATTGATTCAGCGCTCAAACGTATGTGTGTTTATTTCTATCTGTGCGACAACATATGTGAAGGAATACCTAGTCACAAGACCCACAGACTCGTGGGTTAGTGTCATTAACGTTTGTACTATCTTTAACTAACTTCATTTATGCTGAGGTTCCACCATGAGTCAGGTGATGCCCGAAGAAGATATTGCCGCTAGTCAGGTAATGCTTGAATAGAACAAAGTGTAGTCCAGCTCACTTGCAACAGGGATACCACAAGGCTTTTATACTTGCTCGCTTTGTATCAGACATATCTCGTAATGAGCATACTCACAGAGGATAGTCTTTTTGCCATTTTTAGCTGTATGTGTTTGTGTTTGTGTGGATACTGACGTTGGGTTTGAGAATACAGATCTCTCTCCCTTAAAGGATGGTATGTCAGGCTTGTTTTTTACTCTGTTTACACCTGATACCTCCTTTTTCCAGAGCGGTGCCTCTCCCCTGAGCCGTTGCCAGGTTGAGGTAAGGTAGTGTATCCGTAAACTACGGGTAAGGAATTCATCATTTCTTCTTTCCTTTTGACACTATAGTGGTCTTGTGATGCGGACTTGGCCGCTCACGTTATCTGGTATTGTTTGTAACTGTATGTAGTAGGAGACTGCTATATTTCATATTTTCTTGTTTGTGTTCTCTGTCATTACAGGTACACCCAGTATATCGTTCACACCGATTGGGAGATTACTGGTTTTGTATTTTGAATATTTCTCCTTTTTCTTTTCACATTGTTTTATAACGCAGCAGCATTTCTTTATGGTCCTGATGAAAGCGATGACACCGTTCTGGGTCTCTTCTGGCTGAAACATGTTGACCAGAGTGCGCCTATCAAATGCAGTTATTCTTTCAAACTGCAATATGCTCTGTTTTTAATCCTGGCACCAGTAGCGAAGTAATAACGGTTCTGTCGCTCCTGATTGCTAGTTTTAATTCCCTTCACATTATCACTATTGTTGTTTTTTGCGCTGCGCCCATCACCCCAATAGAAAGTTATCATCGGGATTTAGTGTATCCCCATTAGGATTAAAACATCCCTGTGCTCCTCCCTCATAGTGAGGGGGTCATAGCCCTTGATGGGGCTAGGGGTCCCCGTCAAGAGGAGAATCCCTGATGATGAAGCATGCCACCTCGGTGGGTGATGGGATTACGTCCTTAATATAGGACTCCTTCTTCAGTCCATACATGTATCTCTACAGCCATACTTTTCTTTGTTTTGACCCGAGGTTATTTTGTGTATTATTACAATACAGGTCAAGCCATAGAAAATAGGGACCTATACGTCTGTTATAAGTTTTCACGGTCCTGATGAAGGGTATAAATTATGTTGAGAGGACATCTATATGGATAGAATAACAAAAACCAGAAAGTGTGACAGGAGCAGTGGAATGCATGTGGGGAGAGCAAAACCTCTGTCACAAACCTTGAGGGTAAGCTTTTAGATGGACCCAGGTGAGCGATGTGGTCTTTGTTAATCCCTGTGTAGCTACCCACAGCGCCTATGGAAGGGATCTACAGATTTCCAGGCACAGCCTCACATTGATACTGCCAGAAAAAGTGTCTCAGAGTTTCCCACTAGACTATGGAATAAATTACATACAGACATCAATAACCATAATACATCCTTTCACAACAAGCCCCTTGGTTCTGGCTGGAAACTGATCAATTAAAACGAATCACCGAACAGATCAGTAAATGGGTGTCTTTCAGGAGTTCAACAGAGAGGAACAAGACACAAAGTCAAGAAAGGATCAACCCCAGAGCTAGTCGTTTTAGTGAGGAAACCTGCTCCCCTTCTCAATGTTTAATTAGACCACTGTTGGAGCGATTGTCATTCACTTTCTGACACATGACCAAGATAATGCCATGCCTTTAAACAAGCCAAACATAATCAGTGTTGTACTAAAGATAGACTGACTATGCATTGGCCCATGAAGCACTCAAGGAGATCACCTCCATGACTTGCCCATTCATGCATGAGTTTTTCCACTGAAAATTCCTGAGTGACATCATAGACAACAGGAACTTTGCTGTCACGGTCTATAATGTCACAAGAATCTCCTCAGCAAATGACATCACTGTCATTGACAGCTGCCCATTTAAAGCTTCATGTTATATATGAGTCTGTTACATGGTTATTATCAACAACCCATTTTTTAGGTCGAGCCTCGAGTAGCGCGCAAGCGCTGCTCTGCGAGACTTTAAGTTAGGGGTTTCAAAAAGCTGACCAGACGCTCGTGCGTCATGGCCTTTTCCCTGCGGTTACCCGCAAGTAAAAGGCCATGGTGCACGAGCGTGTGGTCAGCTCAGCAGGCTGCCGCGCTCACTCGCCTTTTTTGTTGTAGTTACTTTCACTTTCGCGGCCGCCGCATTCTTACAGCGCGCGCACCACTCGCGTGCTTGTTCATCATTTCACTCGACCCGCGGTCCCTGCTTAAATATTCATTTTGCATGAAATATTCATAGTTCCTTCATGTCCGCGCGTACGAAAGCAATGTTTTTTTGTCAGTGATCGCTTCAATGCGAATTTGTGAAAGCTGGTGTTTTTGGTTGCGTTATTTAGCAAGGCATGGGCGGGAGATACATTGTTGTATTCCTGTCGTCTGGTGTGGGTGGGAAAGGCGCACACAGGGCGGCTGACGTGCTCTCAGCAGCGAAGCATTTTTTCTAGGCCGTTGTACAGCCAAATACGTTACAATGCCTGGGCGCAATTTGTTTCTTGTTGCTGATTGGCCTCGCAGCAATCTTTCACCATAATTTCCTGTTTGCCTCCGGTAAGTAGAAGCAAGAGGCCTGCAGCGTTTACTTAGCATGGGCACCTTTGTACCATTTCCAGGAAAAGCTTCCTTTTAAGTGACGTCACGTTGGCTTCGCTTTCTGCCAGATGTATCGGAGGCTTTTGGAACCGTTCACGGAGGGGTTAAAATCAATTTATTAAGGTAAATGTAATACATTTTCTAAATAATTTGAAATTGGACCGAGGACACTGCAGCACTTTACACGCGCACCAGATTACTTTTCATATTTTTTTGGGGGCTTTTGTTTTTTAAATCAATGTTAAAGGGTGCCTTCCTAACTTTTATCTGAAACAATGTAAGCACATGCATTGGTTGTTATCAGGAGCTAAAGCGAGGGAGGAGGTTACAGTCGGCCCGTGTATCAAATCATTCTGACAAAGAGAGTGGGAGATTAAGCGATTTGCCCAGAATCACAGGATGTTGCTCCGATGCCAAGACTCGGTTACAAATATGCTAATACTGGGAAGATTGGAGACTTCCTCTCCTGCATGCAAGCATGCTTCTACTCGGTCACTAAATGACAGGGATGCACTTGTTCATCTGTGTCTGTGATACATGGGGAATGTTTTAAGCAGCGGGGACGGATTCCAGCTCGGTAGGAATGCACCATACGTATTTGTTAAAAAGTGATTTTCTTTTAATACACGTCAGGCCTAAGCAGTAGAGGCTGAAAGTAATAGTGATTGGCCCTCTGTCCGAAAAATCGCACCTTGAAGGTGAGCATTGCATCTGTACACTCCACGGAATGCTGCGGTGTAAAGGGATTACTGTAGTTTGGCAATATCAGTTACAAGCGCAGTTCTGCTTTCACAGGCCACAACGAAAATGTGGTGGAAATGTTTACACTGAGGGTTCTAAGCCATTGAGAGTGCGGCACACAGTATTGGGATGGTTTTAGTCAGTGCATCTACACACCTTTTCCAAACATTCCACTCCACCTCAAAAATAGTCTGGCCTGAACGGCGAATCGGTGTCGCCATGTCACCTACACCCTGGACGGCAGGCAAACCGGCACCGGGCTTTAAGAGGGATACAGAAAGCAAGGGGTGTTTGTCTCTAAAAGGGGCGTGGCCTATGTAATTAAGGGCATGATTTAAACATGTGAAGTACATTTCTGTGATTCCCATACTGTGCCACTCAATCGGCAGTTTGGTGCGTCTGAGCTTTCTATTATTGCATCCGGATATATAACACACCAACAAGTGCCATACAAGAGTAATTACTAAACGGAAAAAAATAAAAGAATAAAACATCCTGGAAATAGCTAACAATTTTAGGAAATGCAAGACTACGTAAACATATAAAAAAAAGAAGCAGGAAGTAAATCGCTGACTGAATTACTTTACCGTATTTTACATTAATTTGAAATCGATCAGTGTTTTTACCAGTAAGGGTAACAGGCAATAATATGGGGCCTGATGGGAACCCGTTTTTAATTATTACTGGGTCTGAGATCCTGGAACCGCCCCATTTAATCCCTGACCCCGCACAATTTGTAATTTCAGTGGCCTCAGTAGTGGCATGTCGCTTGAGTCTCTAGGCACATCGAGGAAGGCAAATATCACGATATCCACGAAAGGGGCTTGCGGTGTAAGCCTCTGCTCCAAATGCTGGCCTTCTCCAGCCTAGATAGGGGTCGGTGGATCCTTGACATTTTAGAGTTCTTGTAGTTTCTGCTAAGGTTGCCAGCCTGGAGTGCTCTTCCACCCGCCTCTTCATTTGTGGGGTGTATTTATGCAGCAGTAGGCAGCATACCTCCCTTAAATACATTTTTAAAAAACGAAAATAGTGCCAGGCTCTTGCTTCGGTTAGCAAGTCCCTTTCTTGCCCTTTTTGTATCCTTTTACTCATTCAAAAGCATCTCCGCCTGGTGCATCATTGTGACAAAGACAGTGGGAGATTAAGCGATTTGCTGAGACTCGGTTACAAATATGCTAATGCTGGGAAGATTGGCGACTTCCTCTCCTGCATGCAAGCATGCTTCTACTTGGTCACTAAATGACAGGGTTTCAGTGCAAAGTAATTGTACAGTTATTCAATACCTAGCAACACAATACATAGGATAATGTGCTGCATACCTAAACGCTTATAAGGTCCCAAAGGCGAGACCTATTGGCTATGCCAATGCTTGTTTCTTTTTCTTGAAGATAATAAAAGTACAATGTGTATATAAATTAATATGTTTATTTGAATTGTTTTGAATTGCAGACTTTTGGTTGTTAATTGTTCAATATTCTGTGATGATATTTCATGTTTATATTTTGCTTGTTTGCAGTTTGATTTCACTTTTGCCACGTGAAATGCATTGTTCCGTTTGGTTTATCATAGCAGGGGATAGAATTTCTCCTTAATTCAGGCCTTATGCTGAGGTGGGCACTTTTGTTCTAGCTGTTTTTAGGAATTAGAGCCCGGTTAGAGGGGTTTTCTTTAAGATTATTGTGGTGTCATGCCAGTGTGAATCCCATATTTGTTTCACACGTAGAGGTGCGTGTGCCATTCCAGGCAAACATATTCTATTCTATACATAATGTAAGGGGCTTTGGTTTAGCTATCTTCAGCCATCGGGCTCTTTGTCTCAGAAACCTTCAGCTATTGGCTTGAGATAATAGCAATCACATCTTTAAACTTGTTTCTATTAATTGTATCCTTCCACTTTCATTGGAATGCATGAAGGACTATTTTATATCCAAAATATACACTGTATCATCACAGATTTCATTATTTAGCTCATCAGCCCATTGTGGACACCATGCAGTGCTTTTTTAGGACTAACTTGACAGTGCAACTGTCTGCAAGACCTATACCTATACAAGCCAGGTGAGATTGTAGCTCTGGCTCTGCGTTCGATTTGGTTTTGGGAATATGAGGACACAAAAAGCTTGGAATGTGGTTGTGATTGCAGCAATATTCCTGCTTGTTTCTTCATTCACTGCTCTTTTTCATATGCACACGACATAGATGTGACAGTGCCCATTTTTATTTAAGGCAAAATGGCACCTAGTGAGAGAGACATTTGTATTATGCAGCAGGCTCTATACAAACTGTGGCTTGGCTAATTTTATTGACCAAGGAAGAAAAATACAGGTAGGAGAGCTGGGCGACGGATAGAGGAAACCACTGAAGGAAAGGGAAGAATGGTACAAAAGCGGCCAAACTTTAGTGGTGTTGAAACACATTGTTGCTAAGGTCTTACCTTCTGCGAAGCGATCAGTACGGATTTCCTACATGTAGTTTTGGGAATTCATTTTTATATATGATATTAGATTTAAAATCTCTCTTGTATTCATTATCTCAGCAAACAATATTGAACTGAGATGTGAGGACCTTTGAACAAGCAATGAATTGGATAGATTTGATCTTGTTCTAGCTCGATAGATAGCAATGGTAATTTCCATCCCAGACCATGTGTTTGTGAGTCCTCTGAAACAAAACCCTGTTTCCTGACCGCTTCTTGCTTTCATGTGCAGTTGCACACAGCTGTGGTGCACACCCAAGAGGCTTCCAGTATTCCTGTGGTCACAAGGGAAGAAATAGCTGCCACAGTGAGTGTACCACCAGTAAGTAGCTAGCTGTAGTGTGACTAGATTAGCTCGCTTGACCTGTTCCTAATGATCTCCACAGTTACTAACCATATATGAGTGTCTGCTAAACACTAATGTACAGGCATTCAGGAAGCAATGTCCTTGCATGGCCGTAGTGGCTCTGTCCACGCAAATAAAGCCTCCTACCTATCATTGTAAGAGATTTCAAATTTGCATGCAGCGTGGAAACTCATTTGCAGACCTTGCGGCTAACACGGTTGTGGTTTTGCTGCTGCCACACACCAAAGCTTGTGTTTCATCTACCTTATTCCATCCATTCTTCAAGTTGTAGCTGTTCCTGTCGATCTGGAATGTGGACTGAAGGCCGCTGAAATTAAGGGATGCTGCAGCTTTTCCGGCTTGAGTATGAAATGTACTCACTATTGGCACTTAATGTGGTCCCCCAGTGAGGCATAATTCCATGGGTCCGCATACACCGATGTGTCCCTACAATTTCACTTTACTTACGAGTTGTTCAGTTGTCAGAGCTGTGCCCATTCATCAGAAAATGGCCAAAATAAAGCCGATGCAAGAGAATGCAACATGCTTTGGGGGAGGAATTTGTAAATCTTGGTTTGAATGAATCATGGCTTCAAAAACATAGGAATAAAACATCTCTGAAATATATAGGTAAGCATTAGTGGTAGGGTTAGCGTTAATGTTAGGCTGATGGTACAGTGTTGGTGGCATTTTTAAGATTGGGTTTAGCGCAAGTCTAAGGGAGAGAGTTACGAGTAGAATAGTGAAGGCTAGTTTAGGAGGTTGTGAGATACAGAAATGTAAAGAGCATTGGTTGAGTGTGCTCTACCTTTTTAAAACAAGCACTGGCAAAGCCAACAAATCTCGCCTTTGAGACCTATTGGCTTTGCAAACGGTTTTTAGTCAGGCTGCACAGCATCATCAAGCTGCAACACATCCTGAATGCTGTGCAGCATGGCTAAAGAATCACATGGGTGAGGAAGCAACGGGTGTGGGGTGGGGGAGTTGAGCACAACATGGAGAGGGGTGTGGAGAAGCACAAAGGTGACAGAGAGCAAAACAGAGTGGATGGGCAGAGAAGTACATGAGGGAGACAGCTGTAAAACACATGCACTCCAATGGAGTACTTAACCACAGAGAAAAAACAGTGCTTGAAAAGCAAGCAGTGGAAGCAAAGAATCCAGCCAATGAAAGAGATGGTAAAGAGGCAAGGTTCAACGGGAGGGACAAACACAAGATTGAAAAGCTGGGACACGAAAAAGAAGCAGGCAGATGAGTGACAAGAAAGCCAAACAATGGTAAGCAATGGACGGGTCCAAGCTCCTGTATGTTCTTGGTAAACCCACAAAACTGGAAGCCTTATTTATAATGCACTGGCAGGAACCGCCATCACTGTGGTTCCTGTCAATGCTGTTCACTGTTTGGTGTAGGGCTCCAAAGACATGACGGATCCCTGCACCAAACAATTTTCTTTTTTTTTCGAAAAGACAATCCCAAAACGGGATTTCCTTTTTTAAAAGAAAAAAGAAAATGCCCCCCTCGCCATGGGAGTCATTTCCCATAGCGGTGGGGGGCATTATTCCCTTTTCCCTGATGGTGACGAACAATAAAAAATAGCTATATGTCCACCCATCCCAATTGGGTGAGCGGGCATATAAGTATTTCTCCAACTGCCTTTACTCTGTCAGGCCGTCAGAGACGTTTGGCAAGGGTGGTGATGGAGTAGTCACTGCCATAGTCAACCTTAAGGTCCGTCTGCATAAAAATCAGGCGGGCGGACCTTTATCTTGGCAATATGTATACTCCGTATCTGTTGCGCCAGTGTATACATACCGTTAAGCTATGAATCAGCCCCTTACTCCTTCACCCTGGTGTAACGACGGGCTGTCTGTCCATATATAAATCAGCCCCTAAGTATCTTGTATCACATTCATGTCCCTTAAACAACAAATTACACCGCACCTAAACTAACATTAGGCAGTTAAATATAAGCACACAGGAGAATACAACAAACATTCATCTAGAACACGAGGATTACAACTAATTGATGTTTGGTAAATCAAGCTACTATAACAAACTATAGTCTAGCAAATAGAGAATACATCACACTATAGTTTCCATGAGTGAAGAGCAAACTAAACTATGATAAATGGATAACACAATGAATAGTTTGGTAAATGGCGATATCACCAAATTTTAATTTGGAAAATGATAAGTACAACTTACTATAGTTTGCATTATGGAGAATTATCTGGTATTTGGTAGGTGAAGAATACAACAAACTCTCTTTTGGTTATGGAGAAACTATAGTTTGGTATATGGAGGCTGAGGGCCAGATTTATATATTGGCGGTGAGCATACTCTGTAGCAATGGCGATGGAGTATACTTACTGCCAAAATAATGGTCCGCCCGCCAAATTTAGAAGCGGGCAAACCATAGTTTAGCCACAGTGGAGACTACTCCGTCTCTTCAGTGGCCAAACTTCTCCAAGTCCTAACGGAGTAAGAACCGTCAGAGAATTGGCTAGGTGTCTGTAAGCCCAATTTGGATGGGCATACATATTTTTTACTGCCCGCCAACACCAGAAAAACATGCCCCCCCCACTATGGGAGATGACTCACATGGCGAGGGGGGGCATTTGTTTTTTTTTTTAAAACACTTTGGGGTTTTGTTTTTGAAAATAAAAAACTTTGCAGAGCGTCTCCATCATGTTTGACGGAGCAGTACAGCAAAGTTTAAATGCATTCACAGGAACCACCTTGAAAGTGGTTCCTGTGAATGCCTGAAATGTCTATTGGGCTGACAGATGCTTCATAATTTGGCAGGGTGGGCCTCCTCCAGGGTGACGGAGTAAATTACTCCGTTGCCCTGGGGGAAGACGGCCTGACTGCCAAATTATGAATTGCAACCTAAGTCAAACTATAGTTTTATATACTGGCAAATGTAACAATGTACTGCAGTGCTTCAGTTGTATGCAGCCGGGTGAATTTCAAATGTGCTTCACTGAACTTGTGAACATTAATGCACACTCAAGCGAGTGTATCATGCCAGGAGCATTAATAGTTAAGTCTTGGTTAATGCACTTTTTAATAGTAAAATGTTTACATCGCATTTAGAATCAAGCAAGTGTAGATAGGGTGTTCAATAGTTGGTAAATCAATGTCCATTTCCACAGGGTAGTAGAAGGCAGCGTACATTAAATGGCAAAAAGAATTAGTCCCAGAGCGTCAAAATCCTTTCTGGATTTATATAGTAGATTTTTTAATCACTGATACCAGTCCTGCTCACAATACATATTTAAAGAGCTTTTCATGTTATGAGTTGTACTCGAGAATCTTATTAAGAGTTCATCACTCAGTTATTGCATACCTGGGGCTTCCTGAACGATTTATAACGTTTCAGAATTTCTATCACTTCTTCGCTCATAAATTACAGTGAATTCTTTACTTCCTCTTTTATTAAGAATGTTAATCCAATTTAAAGGCACTATATACATTTATTTTACACTGGCGGTCTTTGCATCAATGTAGTTATAGTTAGGACTTACTTTCCATAGAAAAGGGATTTGTGTTTCTTTAATAACTTTGGCGTCATTCATGGAATCTCCACAAATCTTTTCCAAAAGGTTTACTCACTTTGGCTCATGGAAAGTTTCGTACATGATTCATCAAGCACTGGCCAAGAAAACATGGGAGTCCTAAATCATCTATTTCTCATTTTAATTCCCATAGGAATCTTTGCTCTCAGATACATAAAAAACGGCTAAACGGAATTACACCAGATTTTGCAGAAAGTTATAATTTCACTCCGAAAGCATGATTGTCATTGTTGTATATCCATTCAGTAGTTGTCGAGAAAATTTAGTTTATAAAGGTGCTTGGGGAGATCATGAAGGTGTTAATCTCCTGGTAAATCTATTGGTGATATCTGGACCCTTAGTACCGCAGGACTCCCACAGTACTGAAAATTAAAAAAATACTCAAACGCCATTGGCTGAGGGAGCCTTTTCTCCCAGGGGCCTCCACAGTACCCAAGATGGCACCTCTGAGCCACACGATATGATTGGAGAACTGCAAAAGTTCAAGAAAATGTTGTAGCTGCCATTACAAGAGGCTTGGACTCGCTCCCTGAAAACTTTTTTTTTTAAAGGCATTAGGTGGCAGAATAGGGACTGCCTGACCCCCAGCTACTGATGATGGGGAATCCAGATGCACTGCCCCTCCACCCCCACATATTAAAATACTTTAAAAAAATTCAGACCATGGATACTGCAGTGCTCTTGCTGGACCCAGTACGGGCCTCCCATGAGATACTGAAATGCTATTGTTGTACCCACCACACAAGCACACTGCAGTACCATGCATGCTTCATCAAACAGGGCTCGAAAAATCTAGAAATTGTTACTGGACCTGCAGGTCTAGTAACTTAAAAAAAATACTCGACCTAATTGTAATGCACTTGACCTCTGTGAGCAAATGTGACAAGTTAACAAGATTTAAAGGCATTTTTATTGCTCATTCACTTTGTGAGCAATAAAGATGCCTTTAAATCTTGCTATCTTGTCACATTTGCTCTGCTTTCAGAGACAGAGGCGAAACGTTAGTTTCTCTTCCTACTCGCCAGAAAGGGCGAGTAGGACCTAAAAATAGCTTGCCCTAATTAAATCTGGCTCGCAAATGCGAGCGGGCGAGTGGATTTTTAGAGCCCTGTCAAAGAAGCTTACACAGTACCAAGGTACCATGGAGTGAAAGTTTGCATGTTGGGTACCTCGGTAGAACCGCAGAGGTAGTACCATAGGACTCAAAACATTTTTTTTTAAAGGAGAATAGAATGTTAGTTGGGTGTGGTGTGGGGATGGACGCCCACCGGAGGTTGGGTGAAGGGCCTGGCTTGAGGCCAGGCCAGGGGCCAATGCCCTGCTGTGCACTGCCAAGGTCTGTGTGCAGGAGGGGGTTAGCCATTCGCATTGGAGATGACCCTGCGGCCAATCCCTGCTTTACACAGTCAAGGGCCGTGCTTAGTTGGAGTTGGTTGCATGCAGAGGGTTGGCCATTGGTACAATATAAAATATGATTAAAAAACTGAAATTCACTGAGAAAATCAAAAGCTAAAGGGACATTATAGTTAGGTGAAGTTCTAAGATCTTACAAACAGAAATTCACTAAAAACACAAAGGTAAAGTGACATTATAGTTAAGTGTTGAAATGAGACATAAGCTAAACAAACCCTGAAATACACCAGTTATAGTTGAGTCAAAAACTATAACTTGCTGCTTTATCATGCACTGCTTATGACCTCACATATTACATAACTTGGGACATATGAAGAAAGGATGGGATGTGGGTTGGCCATAGTTTTTGAGTAATCTATGACTGGTGTATTTCAATGTTTTTGTTTTTTCTAACCTTAGCTCATGTCTCATTTCAACATCTAACAATAATGCCACTGTAACCTTTGTTTTTTTCAGTGAAAAAGTGTGTGTGTATATATATATATAGTATATATGTATATAGCTTTTTTAACAAAAACATAGAATTCAGGGGCATATTAGCAAGACCGGCGATAAAATTTTCGCCGTTTTAGCGGCAGGAAACTGCCGCTAAAGCGGCGATAATGGGCTTGCTAATATGCGTTATAGAATTCAATAGAAGCCCAGGTTAGATGTGCAGGACATCTAACCTGGGCTTCTATTGGAATTCTATAACGCATATTAGCAAGCCCATTATCGCCGCTTTAGCGGCAGTTTCCTGCCGCTAAAACGGCGATAATTTTACCGCCGGTCTTGCTAATATGCCCCATAGTGTCATTTATAATTTATGAACTAAAAAGTGATGGAAATTCAGACACATAAAAACACTTTTAAAAAAAACAAAAAAATGGATCTGGGTGGGGGTGGGGTCACTCTGCCGCCCCCTTCCCCCCAACATGGTCCAGGGGGCCAGGATATCCCTTCCTTGCCCTTTATACTTCATTTTTGTTTTTTAAGACATAGGGACTGACTTCTCGTGTCCTGAAACACTGCATCATTTCTCTTCATGTTGCAGCCAGCCAATTACAGAGCGTGTTTCCATGGGAGTTTGAGAGTGGTCTTCCCTCTCGCTGGGGTGAGACGGCTGATGGTAAAAATAAAGCCCTCTCGGCTAATCAGGTCATTCTAATTTTGGAATTTGCATGATATAGGACTCTCGCAAGCCTCTTGCGAACCTAACCGTCCAGATATATGAAGAATTTGAACATTAACTTCTCAAAAACGACAAACGGATTTACACCAAATCACAAAAAAAACATTTTCTGGACTAAGATCTAGCTTTCTGCCATATTTGGTGTAATTCCATTAAGCCATTTTCACGCTATTGCTGTTCAATTTCCCTTTGGAAAATTGAATGGGGAAAGTTTTTGAACCTCAATTTTTCAAAACCTACTGACCGGATTTACACCAAAGTACAAAAAGCATGTTTTCTTAACCAAGATTGAGCTTTCTGCTAAATTTGATGTAAATCCGTCTAGCTGTTTTCGTGCTATTGCTGTCCAATTTTCCTATGGAAAAATTAATGGGAAAATTGTGCTTTGGGACGCTCCTTTTTCAAGGTACCCGCTTGACGGATCGCCCCAAAACTTTCCAGGAAGGGGCTGAGATGTATGAATTTTTTGGAGGAAAGTTTTGTAAAGATTCGTCAAATGGCACCAAAGTTATTAGCAAACCAAAAAAATCAATTTCCCATGGTAACTAGATCCTAACTATAACTACAATGTGGCGACAACCACTCTGTAATTAATATGTAATATATTATATGTATGTGTGTATATATATATATAGAGAGAGAGAGAGAGAGAGAGAGAGAGAGAGAGAGAAAGAAAGAGTACATAGAGAGAGTGCTTTTACTGCACAATATGCAGTAGTTTAAAACCCATATATCCCTGGGAACTGTGAAATATGAAAAATATTTCACAGTTAGCTCTGAAATACGGATTTCATCTTCATAATGACAGCCCACCAAGCCACTGTGCAGATATAACAATATCAGGGCTACTATGATTATGTGACGAGTAGAACCAAATTATGCAGCAAGGCTGTCTAAAAAATGCAGCACAAAATGCAAGTTATACAGCATATTGTCTGCTAATATTTTCATCCATCTGAGCGAAAAACAAACTTTTTGGTGAAATCTATACAGCAAGGCTGTCTAAAAAATGCAGCAAAAAATGCAAGTTATACAGCATATTGTCTGCTAATATTTTCATCCATCTGAGCGAAAAACAAACTTTTTGGTGAAATCTATACAGCAAGGCTGTCTAAAAAATGCAGCAAAAAATGCAAGTTATACAGCATATTGTCTGCTAATATTTTCATCCATCTGAGCGAAAAACAAACTTTTTGGTGAAATCTGCAATTTTTGCAAATGATGTAGAAAATGCATTAAATCCAGAAGTACACTGTAAATGCTTAAGCGACAGAATTCCATCAATCTGCTGACCTCGCCACTGCACACTGTTTTGATTGTACCATATTAGAGTGGCCCGTTATATATATATATATATATATATATATATATATATCTCATCGGCACAAAAAGCAAAAACAGTAATTCTGGTATCTTCCAGATGAGTAGTCTTGGATCTTCAACTGCCCTTTTAATAACATTGTGAAGAGATTTGTCTGCCTTTTCTTATCTTGCTTTACTTTTATTAAAAGCCAGAAATTGAACTTCAGTCTGATGAATTGACACTAAAAGTGAAAGTGATATTCTCCCCGCTACCATTGCAACTGCATGCACTTAAATAACCTTGTAGCTTTTATATGCTGATGTTGTATGCTCCGCACTAATAATAAACAACCATATTTATTACATTTACCAGCCTAAAATCAAATATATTTCTTATGACGGGTTTTAGCTTTTCAGCAGCTCTCAGATGAATGTGTACTAAGATAAATGGAGACATTCATGGGTCTCGTTCTCAAGCCGGTGCTTAGCTTCTCATTTGACTTTTTAGAGTTATTTCTGCATTTTTAGCAATTCTTTTGTTGTTTTT
Organism: Calotriton arnoldi; assembly: GCA_963921515.1. Lineage (NCBI taxonomy): Eukaryota > Metazoa > Chordata > Amphibia > Caudata > Salamandridae > Calotriton > Calotriton arnoldi. The sequence continues at coordinate 392,625 of CAWUFW010001624.1, read as the reverse complement.
TCCCCCTTTTCAGCCCTTACTGCTTCAACCATTATCCATCAGCTAACTAGAGGGACTGTGTCTCCTATTGATCTAGGCATGTATCACGTCCCTCTCCCAGAGTCTAGGTTCTCAATCCACTCTCAAGTGGGAAGTTCTAGAAGAGAAGAGTGCAGGGTCCTTGGAGAGCGTAGCTTAAAAATGTGGACTCCAGGGACCCCAGCTTTCACACTGGATAGAATTAAAACTGGATTGTTGGTTAGAGAAACTCCTTGGCTGACCACAATATGTTTTGTTTCTCATATGATTGTAATTGTGATTGAGTGACCAGTGGGCATGACTGTGGAACTGAATCTGAACTAGGGAGGTGAAATAACATAACTATGACATCTGATGGAAACATAGAAAGTTAGCTCAGGAACGACTTGTATTATGATAACTTGGTGGTGTGCGGTAAGTGCTATGGAGCAGCCAGTGTCCACATGTTGCACTAAGTACACTTAACAAGCAGATTTAATACTAAGGCTATGATGTGAACACTTGTTCCTGTTTATTTGTATTTATTTACAGTTGTCTTGTAAAGCACAGACCCAACCTGTACAGGTTTCAGAGTGCTTTACAACATATAGTGCAGAGAGGCAATATATAAGTAGCAATGATTGAAGGGAATCCCAATTGTTTATAGGCTTTAAACTTTCACGGTTTAAAGCAGTATGGGATCGTCCATGTTACAAGAGAATGAACGATGAATGGCAAAAGGTGAATCGTCAATGTAAGTCTTTAGTTGGAGCATCAACATGAACAAATGGTGAGAACTGCGTTAAATAGTATAGAAAATTCCAGCTACAATTAGGTTGAACAGAAGATAATTAATAAATGAAGTCAGCAGCCCAGTGTACTATAGAAGTAAGAACAAATGGTGAGAAACCTCTAAAATCAAATAACACTTTTATACAACCATAAAAGAGTTCTACCTCTGAAAAGGGCCGGAATGGCCGTAGTGGGCACCGGGCGCTTTCATGGTGGGATGGATGGGTTGCGGCTGGTTTTGCAGCAGTGTTGCAATATCGCTCCCCTGTAAAAAAAGCGGGAGCAGTGCTTCTTTCTCACTACCCCCCTGCCCCTCCCACCCCCGCTACTGGGCCGGTCGAGCAGATTGCCAAAGCTGGTTGCTGTTCCCAGTCTGGCCGTGCCCCTGAATACAAATTTCTACACCATATCTAACCTTCCAAAAGCTTACAAGGTAATAAACGTGTGGAGCAGCATGATTAAACATACAAGCTCACACTGCAATGGATGGGGGTATGGGGTTTAGGTGTCCATAGGTCTACTACTTGAGGTGTTTATTTTTGTTCAGGTTCATATGTGCATGCACAAACCATGGCTGCCAATGGTTTCCACATAATCATTTAAGGATGACTAATGTGGAACCTTGTTTCCAATCGGACATTTGTCGGGGATGCATGGAGTTCAGCTGGTGTTTGAAGGTAACAAAGACTATGGAATGACCTACTAACTAATCTGAGAGCACCTCCCTATTTAAGTACCTTCAAAAGATCCTCAAGATTGTCCAATTCAGCAAATGTTGACTGCTAAACTTTCCCTGGGTTCATCCCACCTCACACCACACCAAGGTTTCATTTATTATACGTTCTCTCTCCTCTTTACCCTTATTGCAATCTCTTTCCTATCACGTGTCCATCCTCTTATTTCTGTCCTTCCCACAATCACTCGTGATCTATAGAGAACATGCCATATTGCTTATAAGTCTTGCCAATGCTTAGTGGGTTATAAATAATGAAAACAAAACGAAGGCCTTTACATTTTAAACGAATCTTGCAAATTTGAACCTCCATTTCCTGCGTAGATTATTCTGATACCTACATACCAACATCCAGGATGCAGACCGTAGTTTCATAGTTCAGTCTTAAAAGTCTCGCTCTCAGCTTTTTCCTACCTAAAGCCTCACCACTTCATTGTAAGTTAATGTAATGGAATCTCTTGCTTTCCTCCCTGTCTGCAGGATGAATCGGCACAGATATCTCTGCAGCCCTGTAAAATCCACGTGCTGGTCCTGGTGCTGCACGGGGGCAACATCCTGGACACCGGAAGTGGAGACCAGAGCTCCAAGCACGGCGACGTCAACACCATCACTTCCGTGTTCGATACGGTGATGAGAGTGCATTACCCAGCAGCCCTCGGGCGCATCGCCATCAAGCTGGTCCACTGCCCGGCCATCTGCTCCGAGGCCTTCTCTTTGGTTTCCAAGTGAGTTGGGGGTGGTCTGTCGCGACACCTGGGGCTTGCGCGCCTCCTTTGCTTCTGCTTTTGCTTTTATTGCTGAAAGATATCTTTCCGCACCTTCAGCCTGGCTTCGAGATAAGGCGCCTTGCGAAAACAGCCACAATTCATCAGGCCTTAATCTCATTTTTTGGCAGTAATGAGTGTGATGGGGGGACATGAAAAGTGCGCACTTGATTTATGAGCGCTAATCAGATGGGAATCCGCAGAAGGCCTTTCCACAGTATGGTCTGCCAAATTGAATGGATTGCTTAGGCTTGTTGTCAAGCTTTGTATAGTGAGCAATACGGGCGGTATTGAAAAATGAATCCTAAACAGTTCAAAAATAGCGATTTAACTCTTAACTACTAAAATAAATATAGACAATGATGTGCTTCTGGTAAAAAGTTTGCCATTATTTTATCCACATTTGACTTTCGGGTTTTTATTCCACAAGAAATGTAAGAAATACCGACTAAGAGAAACAAGATTGTTCCTAGAAGCTTCGAAATATGCCCAGTTGACAGCGGTGCCCAAAAATCTCTCCACCTGAGTTGCCATAAAAACTTGCACAAGTCCTAGTTGCAAACGTATAGAAAGCTTTGGTCCCAGGACCACAAAATTCCATTGAGTGCCTCGCTGTCATTGCACTAAAGGTTCAGAATCAGGAAGTGTGGTGAGGTGCCCTGTCCATAAAAAATAATGCAGACAACGAAAAATTACTCATTAACCATTATTTTGCATAAAATATACAGCAAGGTCAAATGTTCCTCTTTTAAGAGAATGCCAGCTTTTGGGCAAACATGCTATGCACTGTGTATGAGGTAGCCATAAGCTCGAGCTCAGTTCCGGCATCTTGGAGGGGGTCAATTATCCGCACCATCTACAAGTGAGGTGACACAAGTTATCCAGGAAATTACCGCCTAATAACTCTCATGGATAATGAGTCCAAGTACTTTGTCAGCCTGTTATTGCAAGACCTATAAGCGTGGGTAAGTGATGAAGAAATCATCCCATGGAACCAGACTGGTTTTTGCACTGGCTCCGAGATGCTGTCAAATCTTATGGCACTATTCATGTGCATGCAAAACACCTTTAAGGCCAAAACGATACTTTACACATGCTTCATCGATTTTAAAGCTGCATTTGACAGTATGCTGAGGGACATTATATGGCAGAAAATGGTTGAATGGGGGGTTTTGTCCAAATTATTGAAGGCAATACAAATGTTGTATACAGGAACATGGCTATGCGTGAGGTTGGGCATACCACAGAGCTGCGGCCGCCATCGCACCCGAACTACAACGCACCATCAACACCACCTTCAAAACAGGCACCTTCCCAGACGACTGGAAGCGCGCAGAAGTCAGACCCCTGCTCAAGAAGCCCACAGCTGACCCCACCGACCTCAAGAACTATCAGCCCATCTCGCTCCTCCCCTTCGCAGCCAAAGTTTCAGAGAAAACAGTCAACAGGAAACTGACACAATTCAATGAAGAGAACGCTGTCCTCGACCCGTCCCAATCCGGATTCCGAAGCAACCACAGCACAGAGACCGCCCTACTCGCCGCCACAGACGACATCCGCACCCTCCTGGACCAAGGCCACTCCGCAGCCCTCATCCTACTCGACCTATCAGCGGCCTTCGACACCGTCTCCCACCGCACACTAGTCGCCAGACTACACGACGCAGGCATACAAGGAACAGCCCTGGACTGGATCCGATCATTCCTCACCGGAAGAAGCCAAAGGATCAGACTCCCACCCTTCCTCTCCGACCCCACGAAAATCACCTGCGAAGTCCCACAGGGTTCATCACTGAGCCCCACCCTCTTCAACATCTACATGGCCCCCCTCGCAGCCATCGTCCGACAACACGGCCTCAACATCGCATCCTACGCCGACGACACCCAGCTCATCCTCTCCCTCACCAAAGACCCCACCACTGCCAAACTCAACTTCCAGAAAGGAATGCAAGACGTCGCAGTCTGGATGACCAACAGCTGCCTGAAGCTCAATGCCGAGAAGACAGAAGTCCTCGTCCTCTGTACCACCCCTTCTGCATGGGACAGCACCTGGTGGCCGACCGCCCTTGGAAGCCCACCTACCCCCTCAGACCACGCCAAGAACCTCGGCATTGTACTCGACTCATCACTCACCATGAACCGACAGGTCAACGCCGTCACCTCCAGCTGCTTCAACACCCTCCGCATCCTCCGCAAGACCTTCAAGTGGATCCCCCCTGAGTCAAGGAAGACAGTCACCCACGCACTCATCACCAGCAGACTGGACTATGGAAACGCACTCTATGCCGGCATCAACAAGTCCCTACTCCGCAAACTCCAAACAATACAGAACACTGCCGCCAGACTCGTCCTCGGCATCCCCCGACACGAACACATCAGCCAACACCTACGAAGTCTCCACTGGCTCCCCGTGGAGAAAAGAGTCACTTTCAAAATCCTCACTCACGCCTACAAATGCCTACACAACAACGGACCCAAATACCTCAACGACAGAATCAACTTCCACGTACCCAAAAGAAACCTCCGATCTTCCAACCTCGCACTGGCCAAAACCCCGCGCATCCACAGAGCCAGAGCAGGCGGAAGATCCTTCTCTCACATTGCAGCAAAGACCTGGAACGAGCTACCGGCAGACATCAGACGCGCCCACTCCCTGAACACCTTCAGGAAGACCCTCAAGACCTGGCTCTTCGGCTAAACAGATCTGCGGACCCCCCCTCCCCCCTCCTCAGCGCCTTGAGACCCTCACGGGTGAGTAGCGCGCTTACAATTCCCTGATTGATTGGTAATAAACTGTTTAGGAAAATCTATATGTCCTCCAACTTGAAGCAGTGGTGCGTCCTGCTGCTTCTCCTTTTCAACTTGTTTCTTGCGACGTTCATGAAGAAACTGGATCAGGCAAATAAGCACCCACCTAAGTTGGGGGTTAGGTTGATATCTCACCTCCTGTATGTGGATGACTTACTTATAATGAATAAGACCAGGATAGGTCTCCAAAGATTGTTAAATGAACTGCATAACTTCAACATTGCGAATAGGATGGAGATCAACCCGAAAATAAAGTTTTGCAAATCGGCAAGAAGATTAAAAAAAACAGGAGTCTGGAGTATAAATGGGAAACCCCTTGGAAACAAAAACATGTATAAATACCTCGGGTGAGCATCGACAACAGGGGGTCCTTTATCATTATAAGTTACAAATAAAGGCCATAGCTGGGTCAATCAATTTTGCGTTCGTAACTCTGTCTAAATCACTCCAGGGTCCAACATTTGAGCCTCTACTTAAGTCTTAGCGCAAAGTTGGTACCAACTCTGACATACGGGAGTGAAATACTGTGCGGAAGGGACTCTGAGCTCTTAGATCGATTAGTTGCTAAAAATTATCGCTCAGTCTTTTCTTTTCCAAAATTCTCCTTCAAAGAGTTCGGTCTCCAAAAGCAGAGTTTGGCCTGGCGAGGAGCATTTCTTAAGGCATGTCATCGGGTTAAGAATGCAGCACTAGGCACTCTGGATAATCCAATTTGGCGAGAACCAAGCACTTCCTCGAACTGTCCCCCGTACAGGGACTACATGCGAAACATTGTATTTAATTCACACAAAAATACAAAAATCGAAATTTTTATTTTAATGGGAAGGTTGGAGCTTTTCAAAATTTGGCTGTATTTCTTGCACTGCTCCAATTAATCAAGCTAAGGATACCAACTTAATTTTTAGCTTCCAATTTCCTAAACATTTATAGAGCATATTAAATATCCATATACATTGGATTAATCTGCTAATATTATTTAAATTTCTAAACTGTTGTGGTCTGGCTGAGCTGGTGTCATAGACTTCCAAATGTCCACAGACTCCAGGTTAAGAACCGTTGGTCTAGAAAACAAGGTAGGACAGCCAACTGTCTTGCATTTTGCTGGTTTATCCCGTAATTGGGTCTCCTGTGTCTCTGCCCGCTGTAAGGCGCTGCAGAAAGTCAGTTTCCTGCATTGTGGTTCCAACCACTACACCATCTCAAAGGGCAAGCAGGAGAGGAGATAGGAGCTGCTAGGTGGGACAGTTCAAGCAACCCGACAGAGTGTCCAACTTTCATTCTTTCCGTCTTTATGAGCTGTAAAAGGGGTGCCTGTCCATGGCTGGGAGGGAAGAGCTGCAGCATAAAAGGGGCCTTCACCATGTATCTTAGGAGCCCGTTCAACTATAGGGATGCAAATACAGCCATCTGGCATTAAACAGCCTGGGGTCCTCTACTGGAAATAGGCCTTTGGTGTTTATTTCCTCCATTAAGCGTGTTTCAAAGTGCTCACATATTATGTGATTAGTGAACAGTGGCACAGGAACAGTATGATTTGCTTAGTATCAAACAGTTTGCTTTTGCAGGAGATGTGAGACAGCAGCACACTGCTACTTGCTCCAAAGACTTCATATTTACCACCATATTGTACCTTGGAGAAGATACAGGAGCACTGTGCCCTCTTCCCCAGATAATATCCAGCATAGGGTTTTTAACCATACACTTACTAGCAGCTTTTACATTCATTCTAATTATTCCCAGTCTTGCCAAAAAGAAAGGAGAGGAATAAGTTCCAAAAGCAATTTCCCAATAGAACACAATTTGGGCAGATTGAGAGCCTGTGATTAAAAAACAAGTCTCCTGGTTTCACAGTGTAAAAGTAGCCCACTAGACCTCACCTGGGTGGAGGGGATTCTGATGGGAAGTCCAAGGAACTATCCTTTCCAGGGAAGTGTTACAGTGTTGTGTGCCCTGCACAGTTTCAGAATCCAATATTTTTTCCAAGCATATTTAAGTGAAGTTGTAAATCTGAGACTACATGTGAAGTATCCCGGTTTCATGGCTAAAAGGTACTCACTGGGCCACATCTAGTTCGTAGTCTGCGCATGCCAGGGACTTAATATTTACCATTAGTCTTTAAGGGGCGACAGATAATTTCATTCCATTTGTCTAACAAAGTTGTACATTTTTAAACTTGTCTCTTAAAAATGGCAATAGCGAGAAGTCAAGACAGCTCTAAGTCCCTCTGCTCACCAGCAAACGTTTTCTAAAGTCTCTGCATGCGCTACGTGTTTCTACACACACAAACGCACAAAGTGTTCTGCACAATGATAATGGAAAGTTAGCTGCCCTTAAAACAAATTCTTAAAGAATTTTGTCGCAGTTATCAGATATAGTTGCTTTAAAGGGGATTTACAGTAGTGATTTGAAGTACATGAATGAAGTACTGTGATCTGCAAAACTATTACATCAATGTACATCTTGACTGAAAAAGTTGGGTGCTCAAAGCTTCATGGATCTCCCATCTTGTGAAACCAGAACTTAGCAAATGGGTTCTCACTGCCTCCTGAGTCTAGAATGAGCCTGCCCTTTCCATATCAAATATAAGTCTGGGGTGGATATTCTATCTTAGGAATCACCAGGTCATAATTTCAGAAGTCTTGGTTTCAAACTAAATTGCACAATGGATGCTCAAAGGGTGGCTGACTATTGTCTCGACAGAATTGTTGGAATTAACGTTTATTTCAGAGGAGAACAAGTGTTTTGCATGCTATCTGCTTGGGCATTTCATAGAATATTTCTCTGCACCCTGTTGGTGGTGTATTGTCTACTGTAGAGTATCTGAAATGTGTATGTTGTGGCCCCAGTGGTAATATTGGAAAAAGGCCTCGAAAAATCCAATAAAGTTTACTAGACCTGCAGGTCTAGTGACATGAATAATCTACTCGACCTAATTATAATGCTCTTGACCCTTAAACTGGTTTCAAATTGTGTGATCCTGGGCAAGTATTTTAATTCACTGAGACGCCATTTTCTTCTTTATCACATATGAGTGCAACATCAAATACGCGATTTCAGCATGTCTGCTGTACAGAAAACTCTTGTTTAGTTTAATAGACTAAACTTTTGCTTCATATATAATACAAATCTAGCCACATATAGGATACACATAACCGCTGACTTGCCTCAGTTCATTAACCTCATTGTCATCAGTGCAGGGGCAGGAATGTTTCTGAACTCATGTTTAAAAACTGTCTCTTTTAATAAATACATAACTAAAGCATAAAGTAGCAGCACACTGTCATTTGCAATCAGCAGATTTTACATTGAAATGCTCACAGAATTTCCCACTGACATGTGGTTTTAAAACTATATAGAGTACAATGTCTGGAAATCGAGTTTCTGTTAATATTTGTCATTTGCACATCACCAAGTAAAGTGTTATGATTTTTTTTGTTGCTCCTATGTAAACTTTGTTTGCATCACACTTCTGAATTACAAAAAAAGTTTTCATAATTCCTGATATATTTTGAAATAATTGTACTATTCATTTACAAGCTGTTTAAATGTCCCATTAGAAAAAACCCTGACATTTTACAGCTTTTTTGTTTCACAATTAATGTCACATAGCTCACTTGACAGAAAGCACTAAATATAATAAGAGAAAGAAAAGTAAAACACATTTTCCATGAACAGATAAGCAACAATTAGTAAAAAGACAAACTGACATTTGACCTCTGTCCTTGAGCAGACAGCAAATGTGTCAAGACAAAAAAGATTTAAAGGTGTTTTTATTGCTCATTCACTTTCTGAATGAGCAAAACACCTGTTCCTTCCAGTTTCAATTCGCCAGCAGGGTCCAGTAAATGCTAAAAATAGCTCGACCTGCTAAAATCTCACTCAAAATTGCGAGTGGGTGAGTGGATTTTTCGAGGCCTAACACTGGTAATATGATGATGTGTTGGGTGGAGCCTAAAAAATTGCTGATCGATCATGACGCCATGATATCGAAAATGGAGGTAGCGTGGGTTACAACACTGGTGAACCTGAGGAAAATGGAGGTCAAGTCTGATAAATTTGAGAAACCCAGGGTTACTGAATTTAATTGTTTATTTTCATCCTATGCCTTTTCACTACTTTTCTTCTCTCTTTGTGTACACAGCCTGAGCCCTTATAGTTATGATGAAGGCTGCCTGTCCAACAGCCAGGATCATATCCCACTGGCAGCTCTCCCTCTGTTAGCAACATCATCACCACAGTATCATGAAGCCGTAGCTACAGTCATCCACAGAGCGAACCAAGTCTATGCAGACTTCCTAAAATCACAGGAAGGTACATCTTTCGCTGGCCAGGTGAGTGCATGACATGCATTGAGGATATGATTGGACTTTCTCATCTTGATACCCTTCCCTATTCCCCATATCCTATACCTTTGCCTACATAGCTTCCTACTGCACCATGCAATACTCCCAGAGGGTACCTTTGATCACAGAAAATGCAACGAGGTGTTAAATATTGGAGCTTGGGCACTGAAATTTGAGAGACAACAAATGCAGGCAGAACGGTTCTAATTGATTTGAATGATACAGTTACCCAGAGACCCTGAATTCATTTCTTGCCATACTCTCCTAAATTATTCACGTATTGTAATGTGTGACTTGGAGGGCTGATGAATACATTTCAAAGGGAAATGTGTACCGTGTTCTGATGTTATAACTTAATAAAATCATTCGGAATATTTGCCGATCTCTGGGAGATTTGTGAGAGATGGCACATGACAGAAAACACTTTAGAATTTAGGGAGATATGTTGGGTGCCTGAAGCAAGGCAACTGAATGTATGTCACTAACCCATCTCCAAATAATACACTATTCATAAGAGTGAAAAGTGCTTCAGAGCTACTGTGCAAGCTCACCCGGATGACATAAATGCTCTATTGACCAGTGTCCCAGACTCTACCATGTGCCTGTTGTTCTTTGTAGCTGCTGTTGGACTCACCAGGGGACTGAGTAAATTCATCTGCATCACCCCAACCCCGATTGACCCACACTTGTACACACTAGAAGTATGTGTCTTCCTAATCTGCTTCCTCACTTTCAAGGTAATAACAACCTCTCTCTGGGCCCGATTTACAAAGGTAAACTTACACTTCTGTGTAAGTTTACAATTTTTTCCTATTCACAACTGTCCTATCTTTTTATGTGAATAGTCTCCACCACGAGGGAGACTCCGCACTCTTGAATATACTACTTGTAAAATATCTTTGTGAATAGGAAAAAATCGTAAACTTACACAAAAGTGTACATTTACCTTTGTGAATCTAGCCCACAATAGTCAATGCCAATCTTTAATTGGCTTAATTGAAGGATAGAACTGACAGTGCTGAATCAAACTAACCGCTTCAGTGGTATCTTAGTAGGCAGGGATGGAGTCACCGAAGTGGGAGAAAGGGCCAGAAAAAAAACTGGAAATAGGCACAGTGACAGATCAAAACCTACTCGTAACCCAGAGGCATTGCGATGTGTAAATTCCTAGCGTCTGGATAATGTCGCAGCCGTTGCGGAAACATGACATGGACAATGGAAATGAAAAAAGACTGCCCTGCACCCCTTCCGCCAACTCCCAGGTGATGCGCTGTAGGACGGTTGGACCGCTATGTCCAGAAGTCTCCTTTTCCCATCTGTTTCAACCCTCAGGCCACTCTGCACCTGCAGAGTGACTACCACATCGCCTGCCCTGCACACAGGAAACCACATGCTCAGTGCTTCAATCAGTTTTACTACTCATTGAGCCACAAGGCCTGTAACCCACAGCAGAAAGGTACATGTCTAGCAACCTGAGCAGGGAAGAAAAAGGAAGGGATTTGCTTCCACTGGCCTTTTGTCATGGACTGGAACAATTCGCTGGTTTTTTTTGTGGCCAACTATTTTCAAGGACTGTGAGAAATGTAGTTTAATTGTTGTTGCTGTTCTCTGACTGCTGAGCAAATAAACGCGAATGTTAATGCATATTCCTCGCCTCCGGCATAGAATTCCTTAGTACATATCCATCTCATGTTTTTTCACCATAGAGCATTGATCACAGGTCATAAATAGGTGACATTCACAGCTGCATGTCTTCATGCACCAATAAGAATACTAGCCTTTTCTGAAACCCATTGCACAAGATCTTGAATCATTTCTTACTCTTATATGACTTTCCAGTTAGGGGCAAGCTCTACAATCTGAATTATATACATGTTAATATAGTTATCAAAGTTACAAATAGTAGCCTTAGAGCTAGAGGTCTGTTGCTATATTGTGCATTCAAACATGTATTGACATATGTCTAGCACTGCTAAACATACAGCTAACAACAATATTGAAGTTTGTAAACAGTGGATAGGTACATACAGAGGTAAACCAAAACAGAAGATTGTCTAGATATAGGCATTCCTATTACGAAATAAGAGTGCCAACGATAAATAATGGCAATGATTTATGTGCCATTCAAGTTTACATACATTTAAATGGGACTTAGTAGAGCGTGGCTGTATTTCTCCCACCTGTGAGAAGCTGGACAAGTAAGTAACCAACTGATTAATACCTCTCGATAATAATGTATTAGGTTGAGGCTGTTTTAAAAAAAAAAAGTGAAACATATATTGTATTTAGACTTAGAGGCCTATAGATATATGTGCATGTTCTAAAATAATTTGCTAGTCAAAATGTCACCAACCTGCAGGTTTTGCTGCCTGCACTTTTTTCCATCCTATGAATACTGTGAAAGTGATGCCAGAGTGCACCTGAAAACCACTCTCATTTTATTGCATAGCATTGACTGTAGAATAGTGGTTCCCATGTCATATAAAATTTAACTTCAGTGTCCAGCTTAGTCCCAGGATAGCCGGGTCTTTGCTAGATAAGATAAATTTACCATCGATCTAAATTGTACTTATTTGTATCATTGTGGAAGGGGGTATCCAGAAAATCTGAGATATAGCCACCCTTACTAGACCTGCTTTGGACACCACTGATATATAGGGTTCACTGAATCCTAAATGAACTCCCTAAGTCAAGGATCTGCATATTTCATTGAGGTTCTGCAAACAATGGTGTAAGAAACAGCTTTGCGTAGGCCCTCAAATGACTTTTCCTCTAGCCTTGACATAATATTTTATTAATATTAATAATATATAAATATTTTAAATAGAATATAGTATTTTTGGTATTTTAATACTTTAAAAAAATATTAGATTGAAGATGTAGAAAAGAATAGAAGAGTGGATATGTGAGGGGGCAGTATTTTACATGCTTTTCTTTTATGGTTAAGAAGGTTATTACATTAAGATTTATACTCAAGTAAGCCATCTATTTAGCTCGGTATACTTATCTTGTGATGGGCAGCTAATAAAAGAGGATGATGATGCAGTGCACAGGATACTTATACTGCTTGTGTGAACATTCTATCGCTTTGTGATGTGTTTAATGTTCTTTAAAGGGCTGCTTGTTGGGCAGCAAATAAAAGTATATGCATAATGTTAGCCTCCGTTGTCTTTAATGAAATCAAGATTCTCTCTGCATAGAAATTGGAGAATCGTCATTTTCATCCTAATGTTTAAGCATTACATTTGTGTCCTTATTTAAGCAAATTATTATTTACGTAAAATAGAATTTTTCAGATACAAGCTGCTTTTTATTGCATCTAGTTAATGAAGTAAGTGAAAATAGATTGTTGTAAATTTAAAATTATGAGCTTCTTGTCTATGAGCAGATTCTCAATTTTTTCATAAAAGTTGAAAATCTACTTATTGTTAGTTAATTTCTAAAATATTTATTTTCTGACTTTTTAGGGGATTCTCAGAAATCCCGGACACTAGACATAGCAATGTATTAAAATCATTGCTTTCTATGCACAGACCTAACAATCAATCAGAAGATTTGCTATAGCTGGAAAATATACCAGGTTAAGCTGCAAATGCACCTTATTTTAAAATAGAATACAATATTTTTGAATGTTCTTTTCACAAAACATGGTCTCTGTGGGAACTTCCTACATTTTATATGGGCAACTCCATGTCCCTCTTATAGGAATACCCATGATCCCACCTCTAATCCTAAACTTAGTATAGCGGAAAATTCTCCATGCTTAAGGGTTTTGTGTTTTACAGAGTTTTTTATCTGCTGTTGAAAATATCTGCAAATACTGTAAATCAGGTTGTAGGGATTTGACGCCAGACTCGATATGCAGAAAATTGATGTGACTGGTTAATTGATGTTGTACCAATTTATTATTTATTTTATTAAGGGTATTTATGTAGCATGTACCTAGTCCCTGAAGTTCTCTGGAGTTCTTTAAATGAACACAGAATTAAATATTGTCATGCGCTGGTTACAATTGCATGGGGGATGGCTGCTAAATTCAGAATATCAAATGTTATTGGTTGATCTTTAGTGGAGACATACATTCATAGAAAACAGTGAACAAGGACATTCTAGGAGAGCGGAAGATATGCAGATTCTGTTGATCCATTCATTCATATGTTCTGTGTAAAATGGCTGATTCTCTTGTGTGAGTAGCTCAGAGTGCAGAAAGGTGGATGGAGAAAAAGCTGGACTTCAGTTCTTCTTAGATGAAGGCTATTTTCAGATGGGGGAATTTTGTTCCAAAGGGGTGGGGGAAGAGAAGGCTTGTTTTTATGTTTTTGATTCCCTTGATTTGATGGTATCTAGAGGAAACATTTTCGAGCTCAGGTGGTGCTGGCTTGACTAAGAAATGTCACTGACTTAGTGGTTGGGGAAACAGTCACTTGAAGATCTCCAGCTTGAAATAGTAATGCCATCAGCAGTCAGCCACACCGAATCAGTCACTTTTCATCATTCTCCATTACAAAGTGATTCAAAAAGCAATTGTGATTTAACCATGCAATATTGAAATGAAACTGAAGGTCTGTGGTGACTTAAGTGGGAAGTGGTAGCCTTCGGTTACCCTTCTTCAAGGCCCAAAGCTCACCTTCAACCAGAGATTGAGATCTTGAAGCTTCTTTCCAGTTTGATACAGATTCCTCCTTAGTTGTCATTTTCAGTCCACGCTTTTATCAGTTGACTGCTGCATGCAAAAAAATACAAAGGTACAAAGATTTTATTTATCAAGTCAAGAATGTTCTTGATCAATTCTAAAATTTCGCCATGTGCTACCTGAATTACGAAACATTTCTCTGACATTAAAATATTTTAAAAAGCAATTTGTCCTGAGAAATGTGGCTCACATTTTACATGCAAACATTGTTAGGATGTGCTTGTTTTAGTTTAGTTTCCTATATTGCTTCTGCCTGGTCCTGCCATTTTTTAAAGTACTCTTGATTGTTTCTCAATAAATAATACATTTTCCTACTTTTTCCACTAGTGTTCTAGCTTCACTGACAAATACTGATTCCCAGCTGTTACAATTACAGAAGAGTTGCTAATAAAGGGGCAGGAATCTTCCTCCCTCCTCTACCCCCACTTCATTTGGCTGCATCTGGTACAGCTGTGCTGTCGACCAGAGCCTAATGATGTGTAATTGAAATGTTTGAACAGAAATCAATTGTACTTAAAACTGTGTTGGAGGGGTTGAGCCTTCTTACAGCTTCGAGGGATTTTTCAGTGGCTCAAGTGGTCCCAAGGCTGTTTGGATCAGGGACAGCCAATAAATACATGTCATCACCTTGTAGTGTTGCTAGCCAAAGCCAGTAAAAGATGTTCATTGCAGTCCAGGCGGAAAAACGGTATCAGCAGAACCCCTACTCTGTCTTACTTTAATACAGCTCTTCATGTTACCTTCTCTTTCCTATTTTTCTCCCGGATGATTCTCTACAGTTTATCTCTCCTTTATGCCCCACCCACTCTTTACATCTGTCACTAGTTATAAATCCATCCATCTGTTCACCCATCCACCTATCATCTTCTTTGTATCTACCTATCTCTGCTCAACTCGTTAGCCAGAAATCAGTATACTAAATTCTCTGATGTCCTGTCTCACTTCCTTTCCCTTATTTGTTTTGCCCTTGCCCCATCTGCCTTTCAACTCTGTTTTCCATTTCTCTCCACATAAGTATCTGTCTTTTCCTTGCTATCTCATGCTTTACTTCTCATCCACCCAGTCCCTTGGTTCACTACAATTCTTTGAGCAGTGAAAGAGACATGAGGCACACTTTAACCATGATTAAATATAGGATTTATCCCTTGTGTCACATACAACCTCTCAACAGCCCCTATTTGGTGCTGAGTGGTTAGGGAGGTGCCAAGGAAAGAACAGAAAGTAAACAGAACTCTTACAGCCCGATGTATGCAAAGACTGGTCTCAAAAAGTGGTTGCAGATTGCACGCCAAGATTTTGATACCAGTGTTTAATTTTATGATTCTTCAAATACGAGGAACCGGGAGGTGTTTAAGCAGGTCCTGCACACGTACTCCCAACCGAGAACTAAGTATACTCGATCGGTGTGCAGTTCCTAAGTGTAAGTGGGAGTGCTCAGGTCTGTGAAAAAGTGCCCTCACACACCCCGAAGGATGTCATGCTTCATCATATGGGCCTGCTCCTCGTCGGGCCGGCGCTGCAATGCCCGACGGGCACCTGCGAAGGGGCTCTTTGGCGGATATCTTTTTGATGAAGCCGTTTGGTGCATGTGGGTGTGTGGAATAAGTAGTGTAGTGAGTGCAGAGTGGTGTTAAAAAAGGTTTAGGGAGACCCTTTTGCCTAAATTTTATTCCTAGGGCTCACTAACCTAACTAAAAACAATGACGCCCTTACCGGGTACAATGATCCTAAAGGGCGTGTGTGGTGTTTAAGGTCGACATGTTTCTTGCCTATGGTAGTCCCTAACGGGTCTTGTGGCAATTCATCAGGACCGGTGGTTTCAGGAGATTATCGTAAATCTTACACCACTGCAATGCTGGTGCTCAGAGTACAAGGAATGCAATAGTTACTAGCTTTGCGAGTGAATACCAGGTCCAATTTACCTGGTATTGAGCGACCTGAAAGAAAAAATGATGACACAAATAACTTTAAAGTGCTGCGTGACAGAAAGACTCAGCGGCGTGTAACAAGATTACGTGAAGTGATCCCAGTATTGATCAAGTGATAGTGCAGCATTCATTGACCATAAGAGGGTCTCGATTTGTGGCTAATTTGTGATACAACAGTGTGCCCCAATGGGAATGGCGAGATAATTCCTGTGTGGAATTTCGCCCTTAGTTTACGTGGGGTTCAGGAAATGTTGGCGAGACCCGTTAATCGCTTTAGAAAAGCAGGTACTATTGCGGTGTATTCTGCTCTCATGCGTGTTTCTGAAACGGGAAGAGAAACGGCCATACGTTATCACAAGCCGTTTGATCAATCGCTCTCCGTGGCGGCGAACACAAATCACCAAAACAAGACAACACATAATGTGGCATGACCAGCAAGTCACAGTCGAGAGCAGATACACTTGCGGCATGTTATCGATTTCATGTGTGTCACAATGTGGGGTGGGCAACCTTAATCATTATAGTGTTCAAACAATCGGAAGCCCGATGTGACTCGCTATGGGGAAACAGGTAGGACACAAACAAGACAAACCAACACAGATTATTACGCCGGCAAGTGGCATGAAGTAGCTTGCCTAGCCTCAATCGAGGCTGTGTGCGGTAGGCGCTTGAAGTGGAACAACACGAAGTGCATGATGTCCAAAAAGTGACTGGTAACACCCACTTACCCCAAATAATGCAGGTCTGAGCTGACGGGAAAGTTTTTAGCAAAGCGTGTCGTTACTCACGACCTGTAAGTGGGTAAATAATGATACAAGGAAAATAGGCATTCAAAACTATAGAGTGCATTGTCTTACCGGGAGCTGCAGGCGTTTTTATATGTCCTCATACTCACAAACAGGCGGCGTGGCAACTAGCCGTACTCATACCCTGGCTCTGATTCCCGTGAAGGGACGTGCCGGCGGCGGGTTTAAATACGTGTTACGCATTTCCTGAGAGTCTATGGGGACGCTATACTGCTAACCCGGGCGGCCATCTTACGGCGGGTTAACAGGCCGGTATAGAAATAGTCAGTGTCACTATTACGAGTGTCAGTAAAATCACCAGTGACCCCTACTGGGATAACTTCTTATCGTGGGTCCGGCAAATGGCATGGATTGGCCGTAAGTGGAGTGTGATCTATTTTAGTGGTTTTCTCTCCCTCGAAGGTGACTGAGTACTCAAGTCTTTTCCCGGGAATAGTGGTTGGGGAATTACTCAGGGACGCTTTTGTTTGGGGCTGCCCTACTTTAATTTTATGATGCCACCTACATGCTAATTGGAGAACGAACTGTATAATGAATGCTAATTAAGCAGGTCATTATTTGCAACCACCTGTGATTGGCTACAGATAGGGAGACTGACTTGTAAGCAACAGCAGACTCTCACTCCTGTGTTTACATTCCTGAACGGGAAACTTTTTTTAAAAACAGCCCATGTTCCTTATAGAGGAACAGGTGCTGTTTAAAATAAATCCCATCTGGGAAGACATTGGGGCTTTAGGGAGTGGTCCTCCGGACCGCCACCTGCTCACCCCCCAAGGTCGCCCGGCACAGTTACCAAAGTGGAAGTTGTCCAACAGGACCGCTTTCCCTTTGCAAATGGGTTACCACCTCCTTTGAGAAGCTGGTAATTTTAAATGGTTTGTAACTGCAATTGTAGTCACAAACCATTGATACATATCTCCTCACTCATGTTCTCAATTCCTTGTCTTATCTAACACTCTTCCCCTTTCTCTGTCTTGTGTTCTTCCTCTGGTTTTCTCTGGTCCCTTGAGTTGCATCTAAATTTCTTTCCCTATATATTGACCTGAGTCTCGCTCACCCCCTCTCACTTTTATGGCCCTTTCCTTACTCTTTCTCTCAGAGTGGGCTCCGATGTCCAGTTGGGGGAATACTGGAGGGACTTCTCATGCCTCAGGTTAGAGCCTGCTATGACAGGTTCAAATTGGCATATACTCAAGGATCTCATTCTCCTTTTTTATCAGTTTGTGATACTGACTATTCAAATATTCAATTGGCTTCCTGTTGTGAGCCGAAAGAGATGCCAAGCCCTCATTATGATTCACAATAATATCAGATGGGTATGGATTACTGGACCTATGGGCTACTTGGGCTTCATGTGAGTTCTCAAGACTGGAATTGGTTGAAAGCCTTAAAGTTCAAAAGGAACAGTTTGGAAGGAAAATCTCTTCTAGCCACTGGCTGAAGTGCTGGAAGGACCTCCTCCTGTGCGGAGGTGGGTCAGATGTCTGAAAAGATTTAAGTGGATCTTAAAATCCTATATTTTTGGCACCTGGATTCCCCCAGGTTTATGACGGCCTATATGTTTTTGGCTTGACTGAAATAGAAGTGATCACTAAGTGAGCTCAAGGTTATAGACTGGGAAATCTGAGGTCTACCGAAGTAGCCCAAAGTAACACCTCAGTTGTAACCACCGGCACCCGAATAATCCAATTTAACCTAGAATTTTATTCCTTGATTTTGCCTGAGACATTCGAATACTAAATTAAGAAATTGTTTGAAGATTGATATTCATAAATGGTCACATCCTAATAAGAAAACAGTTCTGAAATTATTTTATTTCAAAATCTCTCCATAATGCTCCCTCATCCCTCTCTCACTCTTGTTTACTTTCTCCTTGCCTAGCATTCAGACTTTCTTGTTTACTCTCAATGTATCTCATTCTGTCTGCTTTTCTATCTCAGTAATGTTGTTTCACATGATATCCATGTCTGCTTTTTACTCCGAAGATCCATCTCTAAATCTCATGCTTTCTCTCCCCCTTCTTTATAACATTCCCACTACTCCTGCCCCCCCACCTTTATTCTACAGCCAGATTCTTCGAATTAGACTTGGTTTGTCCTGTCCCAGTCTACATGGACTTAAATCTAACCCACCTGTGCCAGACTACAATGATGTGATGCCTAGAATCACTGGGAACAAAAGGAAGTAGAAACCAAGGGACCACCTGCAGCGCATGATTAAACACATATCTGCCTTGAAATGGTCCAATATTCAATAAACATATGACAAACATTTGTCAATTTCCATAAGTGATATATTGGAAGGCAGGTGGTTCTTATGCTGTTTCTATGTTGTCTAGACCACCAGCACTTAAAACGTGTGCCTTGGGATGATTACTGCTTGCTCTATTGGTTTGTGTAATATAACAATGTATCCACTCACATGTAATCCTTCTTTTAGGTTTGTCTGATTGGTGACTGTGTCGGAGGGATTCTGGGCTTTGACGCTTTATGCTACAGCAATCAAACAGTCTCCGAAAGTCAAAACAGCAGTCGAAGAGGAAGTATTGTGAGTGTTCAGGTAAAAGACTCTGCCCTTGTTTCCATGCCTATTTTGTGAGTCAGTTTGGTGATGGTTTCGTTGTCCATTAATGTTAGCTTTAATGCAGCAGCTACCAAATTGAATGCTGTGAATTTTTGTGTTTTTTCCCGGGCTCTGGCCCCATTAGGAGTCCATTCTGTGGTGCATGTGCCATAAACTATTGAGACCCCTCCCTTCCTTAATCTTTCGATTTATTACTACACCACTCTCAACCAGAAAAGTGTTTTCCTTCTTTCAACATTGCCAGAGGTGCTTCATCCCCATACCTGCGATTCCTGAATCCCTATAGGAGCTCCTGCCTCATCACTGAGCCCATTGGTGATGGTTTTAATGATTTAATTTGTGGTATTCAAGGGCCTACGATTTCAATTTAGCCTGCAGGAGATAGTGAAGACATATTTCTTATGCCTCAGAGAAGATTATACATACTTGTATTCTTGTGTTTCATTTCACACTGGCCCATTTTTACTGATAGATTGATATATTGTTCCACATATTCTTTTCTTTTATGGTCCATTCCTGTTTAAGCTTATCAAACTTATCTGGTTCCACTCACTCTTCCTTCTGCTCTTTGAGAATAGGTACTGTTGCTATGCCACCCTCTGATCTCTCCTCCTTCTCTAGTCACCCAGGGTAATCCCCTTCAACTCTTTCAAAATCCTTTACCCATCAAGTCTTTCTGAAAATAGTGTAAAATTAATGCGAGCACACCCAGAAATGTTCTATACTAACCAGTTTCACACTATATATGACAGTCTCAAAACTGACTTCAAATTTTTCTCAACTAACACTGCTTTTTGAAGTGAAATCTTCAAGAAACACTTACATTTTTATACTCCATTAATAAAAATAATTTTGACCCTAATGTGTCAGTCTCTTTTCCTCACTCGTTGCACCCAATTTCTCTATTTCAGTTTTTAATTATGTCAAGAAGATGATAAGCTATCATAATTTGACCATCATTTTCTGACTCTCAGTCCTCCTAAGATCTCTACTTTCCATCACTTCCTTCACCCCACCCACCACCTTTCTACTGCATCTATGTTAGTGTATTTTATTCCTAGCGACCGATACCCTTCTCACTGTTTGACTCCTTTCCTGCTAGTAAGGCGAATAAACCCTAGGATCACTACACCTCATCCAGTGACTTCTTCTCATTCCACATGCATATTTTCCAATTGAACCCACAAGACTTCCCCTCTTTATCCATAGTTTTATCCCCCACACTTTCTATAGTTAATCTTTCTCTCACCTGCAGCTCCTTTTCTGCTTCCTCACCTTTTCCACCACATATACCTCTTTAGCCGTTCTCTCTTTTCGTTCATCCTAAGAAGCTCCAACCTGCCTTTTTTTCTATCTTCTCCTGTGATGTCATTTCCTCTTTATTCCTGACATTCTTGTCTGACTGTACTCTGTATTGGTAACTGCTGCTTCTTCACCTCTCTCCCCTCCAGGCCTCAACTTTCCTACCCCAATAAACTCGTACAGATTTCTTCTGTTTCCCCGTCTGTGTTTTGGCTGCTTGAAACTCACCCTCCAAGCTACCTCGATTCCTCTCATGAGCAGGAACAGCATTAAAATCATTGAGTGTCTGATACTTCCAACCTGACTCTTAGTCTGAGCTTCTTGTTTATGTACTATTTGGACCCTATTTCCAGGCACACTTGTGACACTCAGAGCGTTCCCTAACCTGTTATAAAGGTTAGGTCAGATTTCATTACTTCGCTATTCTATTGATGGCAGCGACAAACTCCACCACCTTTGGATACCTTTCATGTAACTTTGATCTTGTATTTATTGTTAACTAATTCTTCTCTATATTGCCTAACCTTAATATTATTTTGCACTCCAAAGATATCTCCCTTTGTCACCCTCACTCAAACCTCATTGATGCATGTAAGATCGTGAGCTGCAACTTTGCATCCTTGCCCGAATGCTATGCAAACTGTTCTGAGGAGTAGATAGGGACTTTCCTCTTCACAGAATAACCATGCCTCTTTCCAGCAAGAACATCTGTGAACTCCGTAATGGCTACTACTCCCTAAAACTCTATTTGAACTTTGTCTCCAGGGTCGTACTGGCCTATATGGCAATCAGGCAGTGCCCTAAGGGCAGGTCTGCCATGTCAGTATGTGGGCCAGTTGTTTGGCTGGTTGTGGGCCTCTTTTATGGTCTAGTGGACTGGTTTTTACTTTTGATTTACAGGATTTGAAAACAAATATTGCCTGCATCAAGCTCAAGCCCATGCAGTCTTCCATGCCTTGCAAAACACTTATACAGTGTGTGTTTGCAAGTTCAAAACGGCCCCAGTATGCAAACATAGGCTACTTTTTTAGCTTTGTAATTCACTAATATGGGCCACTTTTATTTTGGTGCTTGAGCCTGTTTCTGTCCCAGTCCGACCCTGTTTGTCTCTGAACATAGATCTCTTTGTATGACTCTCCTTCAAATAATATTGTCCACAACAATGTTGGTCAAATTCTGTTTGATTTTATATTCACACGGTCCACTTAACTGACCATTTCTTCACTTTGGTGTGAAACACAGACCAGAGGTTGCTGAGACCCTTGTCAACCTTGATCTATTAGTCTTTGTGGAAATGTGCTTTTTAATGAGCACACCGGTGCAGGGGTCACCCTTCTCTTGTCCACGGGTCCATAGACCAACAAAATAGAGATTGGCACTGAAGCTGGAATTCAAATAACAAGTTTATTAATCACTCATGAGTGGGACTACGTCCACACAGCACTCTCAAGTGCTGCCTGAGGTAGTACACTGAAGTCACAGACCATGGTGCTTATATATAGAGTTTGTTGCAGAGTAAGCATGTAGTTACAAATAGAAGGTACAAGCATACACAGGAATAACTACCAACAAACATGGGCAGATGGGTGATCACTTAGTCAGCAGAGTGGGAGGGGGAACAGAACTGTTTACAACAGCAGAAAACCGTTGACAGTTATATCTTTAGCCAGGTGCATTCTAGCAGCTACAGGCCTTTGCTCAGCACATTGCTTTTAGCTCAGTACAGAAGGAGTTAACTAGAGTTGATGACACAAGCAGAATAGAAGGGCAAGCAACAGTGAAGACAGAAGAATTACATAGCTAACAAAATGGATGCCACAAACAAGATGGCTTCAGCTTATCTTAACGGAAATTATTTCAGATTTCCACATCTTGACTGAATCTGGCACAGTGCCACCTCTAAATATTCTGGTCAACAACTTTTTTATTTACGGAGTTTTATATAGCGCGAACTTGACCCAAAGGTATCGGGTATCAGAGCGCTTTACACGAGCACCTGTTGCGTTACATGAGGACACATTCATTTTTGTTAGGCACGGGGAGATTTAAGTGATTAGCCCAGAATCACAGGATGTTGCGCGTCCTTGCCGAGTCTCGAACCAGATTCCTCAGATTTGAGGTCCACCGCCCTAAACATTAGGCCACATCCTCTCCCAATCACTTCTTTATTATTCATTGTGACCTTGAGGGCATGCATTTTGGAGCGGTTGCAGTTTTCCGCAGGAATTTTATTCTGCCAATGGCTACATGATAACGCCCACTCATGCTTCTAGTGTATGCATCTGGAAATCAAACCTTTAAGTGCTCCCTCCATTCAAATAAATGTGACCTTCCATCTTTCTTGTGACATCTCATCATTTATTGAGAAATGCATGGAACACTGGATGAATCAGCTAATTTTCTCTGACTATCAAGCCTTCCTAGGTGACTTTATTCTACACTGGTATGATCTATGATCCTAATGCCACCACAGTCATTCTGCATACCTTTTCTTACCTGTTGCAAAGTCATCCTGTGCCCTGGGCACCCCCCCAACGTTTTGCTGACTGGTACTGGTGGTAACTGACTCTGACTGACCCTAGGCTCTGCCTTACCAGGACCAGGGCTAGTGCTATGCTGAAAACACTTAGAATACAGTGAAAACACCTACATACACTAGGGTACACTAAGGGTTGGAGTACCCATAGGGCCCTAGTACATAATAGGGCAGGGGGATTGAAACTACCTTTCAGTCCTTAGTATATAATAGGGCATGGCAGTTTAGAGGCCAGCAGCCCTTTCTGCACTTGCATGTGCGCACTGCTGAAGCCTGAGGTCAGTTTAAAAAGTGGCTCTGGGCTACAGGACTGCTTTAAAAAAGTAAATTGTGCCCAAACTCGACTTATTGTGTTTGGGGCACTTAAAAATTGTTAACCTACAATGTTTGGGCCTATTAGGTACCCCCAGGGTCTCCCCTAGGTGTCCCAGGGGTGGGGGGGTCAGGTATCTATAAGGTGGACCCTTATAAAATAAGTTTTATATGCCCTGGGTGAAGTGAAATTGCACATTTCACTCCCCACATTGTGATAAAGTGCTGCCCAAAATCGACTTTGGTGGTAGGAGCACTGTGGAGGGAGGATCTGCAATATGTTTACATATTCAGAACCCCTAAAGTCTCCCCTAGGTGTTCCTGGGGTGGGGGTCCTGTAGCTATATGTAGTGTACTTATAAAATATGTTTTTATAAGCCCTGGTGCTGGAAAAAATGGCCCAAGTCACTTTTCCCATTGCAAATCCCATGCCATAGGTTAACATTGGAAAAGGTTATTAGTTAATAACTGGAGAAAGAAAAGCCATAAAACTAGGATTAAAGGACTCAGTAGAATGGTAATGATAAATCCAACAATATGGTATTGTTGAATTTATTGTAAAATGTACAGACAAGAAGTTATAAGACTTTTTATTGTCTGTAAGCTAAAATTCAACCCTGTGCTGCTCTGCCCTGATTGGTCAGAGATAAGTGGGTGAGCCTGGCTGCTTTGAAGAGGTGATAAATGACCCCTGGGGTTAGGAAGCCTCTCGGGGAGGAGAGGTTGCTGGGCATAGGAATGCTAGAGCAGGGGGAGGAGCCGTAAACCATGGACTTCAAGGGTAAAGGGAGGACCCCAGTGTAATTTACAACTTTACCCTGTTCACCCAAGGCAGATGCTAGGCTTAAGAAAGGAATGAGCAGATGCAAGGGGGAGAGACTATGGAGATTAGCCATACTAGGGGTGTGTTTAGCCAGCTCTTCTCTCCCTGCTGAAAATTCTGACATATTGAATTTTGGAAGAATAGTGGTTTCTGGGTTAGCATTTTGCCACACTCTGCAGGAAGTGGTCAGACCTTTGGGTGGAACCCTGCAGCTCATTGGACAGGAGTGGCCTCCTGCTTGACCCCAGAGAACACTGAATAAGTATCTGAGAGGGGAAGTGCCTCTCAGATCTGGTGCTTGAAACTTAAGAAAGCAAGACGAGCCATGCTGGAAGTTTGATGTGCTTTTCCAAAGGCCTGCACTCTGAAGGCTGCACCATCTGCAACGACAGCCTGTGGATTACTTTGCTGTAAAAGGACTAAAGTGTGGACTCCCTGCAAGCTACAGGTTAACAGAGCTCACCCCGAACATCACCACAAGAATCCCCAGCCTGGAGTACTACCAGTGGATTTGTAAGGGTTTTGTTCAAGTGGATGGTGGGAATTGAAGTCTCACACTTTCAAGGACCCTCTTGGAGATTCCAGAACCTTGGATTGTGTGTTGGATACTTTGGGACCCGCAAGACGAACTTCAGGAAGGAGTTCTAACTGGACCCAGCCTGCTGGAGGGGGCTGCACAAGACTGGTGAGAGATTCCCCAGAACAATTGCTAAAGGTGAATGTGTCCCTGTCAGAGGCAACAAAATTACCAAAAGGGGCACTGTTGGTTTCTAAGCACTAGAAAGTGACTAATCTTTAAAAATTCATATCTCTGGTTCCCTACAGTGGATTTATTTTCGTTTTGGTGTCATTTAAAAGATAAAAATATTTCCTATTTTTATAAATTGGTGTTGGATTTTTATTTTGTGTTGTGTCTTAATTATTTACTGAATTGGTGTTTTTAAATGCTTTACATACCTGTCTTTGAAGTTAAGCCTACCTGCTCGCAGCCACGTTACCAAGGGTTGAGCATAGGAATAATTTTGTAAGACCTATTCTGAGCACTATACTGTGTTAGTGGCCTTATTGCCAGTGGCAGACCTACATTTGCCCCTACCAATAATCCACTTTCCAACATTACCAAACTACAAACTTATTCAACACTTAATGTAAAGCAGTTAACATTAAAAGTGTGATTCTTGATTTAATCATCTCCCAAAAATATTTTATTGACATTGATGACCCAGTCCTTGTTGATTGATCAGATCATTTCCTAGTACCTTTCTCCTATGGGTTCATTTAGAACAAAACGTTCGGTCAGCCTAAGAAGATGATAATTTGGTTTCCTTACACCACAAATATCAGCATCAACATCTTGGCCACGAACAAACTTCCCCGTAGATTGTCAGCTCATAAGCTCATTGTGTACATTGAGGAACTTGTTGACGAGTTTGTACCTCTAAAACGTTAAAGCGATCCAGACCATCTGTTTAAATCTGTTTTTGCATTATATTAAAGAAGGAAAATCGCGTTACATACATTGCTGATACAGTGCATCAGTTAACTATGTTGCGCAATATGATATCAATAAACGGGAAGTTATTAACAGCACAATGATATAACATTTAGCAGTGCCATATTATACAGGTGGCAAGTGTTATCTAGTAGGTACTGGCAATTAACACATATATTACATGCTTGCAATAACAGATCCAAACAATATTTGCTTCAAACAGGCATAAGTCTAACATGAGCTTATGATATAACTAACTAATTCATACCGGCCTTATCGACAAATCCCATCACGACATTATTCAGTTCTTCATATACAGTTACATAGGTGAGTTTATGGTTCCATGCCATCAACTACTGCTGTGTTGTGGAGTGTTGATTCAGGGTGGGTGACAGCTAATAGTTGTGTCCTAAGGAGTTCCGTCGTATCGGGAAGTGCGTTACGGCCCCCCTCCCCCTTACTGTTGCCTCTCTCAGAATGGATGCTTTGAGGTATGGAGTCAGCAGGTGGTTTATTGTGTAAAGCTGTCGTTAAAGCGTCTCAATACGTAGCAATAGGGTATTTACGAAGTCCCAAGTTGTCCTCTCTATGTAGAGCGGTGCTTTCCGCCTGAGTCCAGTTTGTGAATGATTGCAGCCAGGCAGTAATATGAGGGGGGCGGGTGATTTCCATCTGCGGTTGATTAATCTTTTGGCTAACAGTAGCCCTAAATCAAGGAATCTAGTTGTGACTTTGTATTTCTTGCCCCTTCGATATAATCCTAAAATGCATATCTCCCATGTAACCATGAGGGTTCTGTCAGTGCAGTGCCTCAAGTGGTCTACCACTTCCTGCCAGGAGTGTTGTAATCAGGGGCATGCCCAAAGCATGTGCAGAAGGTCAGCATTCACCAGCCGGCAACGAGGGCAGGCAGCGTCCGCACTAGATCCAGACCATCTGTTCAGGTTCTCTAGAGTGCTGTACGATGAAAGAAAACTTCTAAAAGTGATTAAGAAAACATTGAGACAGTCGCTCCCTCTCACTTACAACCTTGATAATCCTAGGGTATGTAAAAGGCTGTATATAAAGGCACATATTTTTTTTAAACAATTGTTATTGATTTTTTAAAATGTATAAAATAACAAAAAGACACATACTAAAATTACCAAGCTAAATTAATATGTCAAGAGGAGTATGATGTCTCCCAATCTACCATCCCACAACAGACCTTAGTACATTCCTGTGCAGATGTATAGGAACTTGCAGATACCAACAAGGGATTGGGGGTCAGGAGAGGGTGATGTGGTGTCACACTGGTGCCATTTGAGGCACCCATCACATATTCATCAATGTGTTTAACCCAGTCCATAGTAGTTCATGCTTTTAAAAAAAAACATTTGGGCAAAGTCTAGTAGCATATATTGTTCAATGCTCAGATAAACACTTATCTACATTGGAAAGAGGCATCGATTTTAGATGGTTACTTGCCCCCGCAGAGTCTAGCCACATCTCTCCACGCCACTGCTAGTCCCAAATGAAAGGCACATTTTTAATGTGAAGGCTTCTCACAAGACAAATTAATCCTGCAAACAACCAACATAAGCAATTCGTGGAAGGTGTAAAGGTAGTCAATTACCCTCTACATGTTTTGAGACTCACATTTTCTGAAAGCAATGTGTAGAATTCACCCAATTCCTTTGAGAAATTAGTTAAATCCATCAAACTTTCTTGGTCTCTACTCCTAATTCACCAGCACACCTCATTGTCATATTCAAATCTTGTTATCAAAACTCTGAAAGAGCTTGTGGGCATTGGTGGCGTTATCCACAAGTGGCTCGCATCATATTTGAATAATATTGTCAACCTATTAACTTATTGTAAAAAGTACCGCAAGATTCCAAACTGGATCCAACCTTCTTTAATCTTTATCTCAAACCCCTTGGTGTGATCCTCAACAAATCAATAGCCTGATGGTACACAGCTGTACGTCAACGTCTCTTTGCCTGATGACAAATCACACCCTGCCCACACCCTCAATATCATTCAAGAATGGATGTGATTTCACCATTTAAAGCTTAACCTTTGAAAGGCATCTTTTTTAAACATTTATTTATTTTTTATTGATTTTATCATTTAACACATAAACAAAGGCAGAATACAGATATACAGAATGAAAGATGGTTTGATGTCCATGTCTTCGAGAAGAAATAAAAATGAGAGGGTCATACCGAAATAGTTAATGTACAAAGTTTCATAGCAATGTTTGAAAAGCATCTTTAATTGAGTGACTCCTGCAACACCAGGGACTTTGCAGTAATTGATAGCTCAAAATCCTTAGCCATTCTCTCAACAAAAGCATAACCTCCAGCCGCACATTTTGGTAACTCTGTACGTTTCCCACTGAGACTGTTGTGCAGAACAATAAATATGTTGTTGGAGACTAGTGCCTCAAGACCACAGTACAGTTGTTCTTTCAAGACTTGACTTGGGCAACTTCCTCCAAGTGAACCTGCCAGAAGTGCACTTTGCTCCACTAAGGGTTGCTGTGCGTGCCCGCTTTGTTCCTGAAACACAGGTTTTATCAGAGCTGTCTTTAAGGGGGGGGGGGGGGTTGTTATGTTTAGAAATAACTTATGGGTTTAAAAGAACCTCCTGCAGAGTTCCTTGTGTCCAACAGTTTTCGGGCAGCGATAAAAATGTAGATTTGAATTTTGGCAGTTTTGACTCTTCATAAAGTAGTGCAGAGGGTTAATATGCCTGTTGCAGAGAACATGCACCATGCAAATTTCGGAACGGTATTTTATGTGGTTAGCTCAGTGGGTTACTGCTTTTGTCACAGTGATGCTTTTGTTTCTTGCTGTTCATAAGTTACAATCCTAGTATAGCACACTGAGCTGTGAACTGTCATCAAACAGCTGTATGCAACTTCCATAGTATAGGTTTTAACGTTATGGTTTTTCTCCCGTCTTTCATTATCCTAATGTTGCAAAAAAGGGTTATTTTGGGTACCATTGTGGTAAGTTTTCATTCCTGAGGTCGTGTTTCTCCAGACCAAACACTCATAAAATATTTTGCCTACCAGTATGGATGGCATGTGATTCCTACACCTTGTAATCCACATTGTGTCATGTAACATTTCCTATAGACTGATTTACACTTGTATGATTCATTTTCACTGTATAATGTGTGTGCTGTAAAGTGGTCTGACACCCTATACTGGTTTGAGTTTCGCTGTAAAACAAATGAAATGCATGTGAGAGTGGGACTATGGAAACATGACGGGCACTGTTGGTGGGTGGCAGTGAGAGAATTTGCGGGAAGGAGGTTATTGAGGGGCGCCAACAAACATTGTTGCACCAGTACCACAAGCGCTAAAACCGGCCCTGAGTTACACCAACATTACTTTAACCTATTATTGTCTGAGCATATTGTAGCACATATTATAGCAAGATCATATACTTCGGGAACGCAGCATATTGTATATGCCATGTTCTTTTTTTTACTGAACACTGCTTGCTTTCTAGGTGCTAGAAGGCACCAACATAATCCCCTGTACTGAATCATCTGTACAGGCTGCACACAGACCACTTTATCAAATACAGAACTATAGGAAAGTACTATGCGCTATATTATATATTTTATATTATGTGCATTTCTATAGTGCCTCCTGTTCTGTAGCTTGAAGTCTTCCTCAATTAAACTGTGAATAAGATCACAGTTTAACAAATACTAACAAAGCCCATATCTTTTGCACACACAAGGGCCCTTTACGCGTGTATATGAAAACATAGATGCTCACACCAAGCACATGCATTTAAGCATGCTGACAAAGCAAACCATTTATAGGCACTGTGTCCCGCTTATCTTTCGCTTCACTCTCTCCTTTCACTCCTCACCGTTTAGAGATGTACCATAAGTAAAACCACGTGAAAATGGTGTCTGCTGTATGGAGCATTGTTGTCTTCTCGACATCTTCGTGGATCACATAGCTTGACCAGTGGTCAATGCCCAAAAGCTTTAGAGGTTTTAATGGGGTGCTCTTCCGAATTCATCCAGTAGGTGGCAGGATGATGCACACACAGATGAATCTTGAGTAGCCTCTAGCTGCAAAAGTATTTGTGCAGGTAAGTTCCTTTTCTTTGCCAGGCTGAAATACGTATTTGCAAATATCGACTGCAAACTCATCATAGCACCAAATACTAGATACACAACCCTCAAGCCCTGAGATCAGAAAAACAGAGAACTTCTGTAGGTAATGTCAGTTGCTACATTGTTTGGATGAGAAGTGCATCCATTCTGGTTATATGCTTCTGAGTCAAACTGCACAAACTACTTAACGTTGCAGAACAATACCTGACATGATGCGTTTAATACACAACCTGCTTGTCACAAACTTTGGGAAACAAGCATATTCTCTTCTTTGAGCCTGACCCTGCGGTGGTTTGCACCCAATGTAATTGTGGACCGTCACACCATTTGAGACCCTAAAGGGGCCATCTGGTGAATGATGCCACAGTCCACCTTAAAACCCAAGCAGACGTCATCAAACAACACAATATTCTATAATGCTTATTGTTGGTGATAATTAGAGATGTAGGACTGGATAAAGACAATGCTCTAGATATTAAAATTCTATAGGCACTGTTGACTTGACCTTCACATCATTTGTACTCACAATGGGTATCTATTGACATAGAGGTCACATCATAGTGCCTGGCACTGAAGCAGCAGCTATTGTGTTTCGCTCTGGTGCTCCCCAACACAACCCCCTTCCTGCTCTGATCCTGGAGGGTCAGAAGGGGCAGTAGAGTTTTCTGCCTCCCTGGGAGGCGCTTAGAAGGTTTGTCCTGATTGGAGAGGTTGGCCATAGACTGCCCCCAGGGAGGTAGGAAGTCCACTACACTCCGTGGATATTACATTTGGGTAAAACAAAGGGGTGGAAGCAACCCACCATGGCTTTGGGACATACCCCCACCAGCAAAAAGGGCATAATGTCTTTCTGCTGCTCCCAGGGGCAGATAGGGGTTTTGTTGCCCAATTTGCTGCCGGCAGAAAGCCAACTAGGCACCTGGGATTTCTAAATGGCACCAGAACAAACAAAAGGATCTGGCATCAAACCACTCCCCCACCCCAGAAGTGGCAATAGAGGTAAATGCATGTTTTTAGCAAACGTTTGAGGTCTACAAGGGCTTCTGGATCAGAAAATGGTGTACGAACCACACAAGTCACACCCCCATGGACTTCCCCCGATGGCTAGTTGTCAGAAATGTCTGGGTTTGGTCGGTTTCCTTGGGTGACGGCCGACCCCTGGTACAAAACCCACAGCTACCCAAATAGCAAATAAAAGTGCTGGTTTTGAGCCCATGTTGCGTTTTGGCGCTTTTCCTATTGTGGGTACTGGGACCACCTACACAACCATTTTTAGGTCTCGCCTAGCGATGCAGCGCAAAGTGCTGCTCGCTATGCGAGATCTATTGTTGTCGACTTGGGTCGGAAGGGGGACAGGACATGTGCACGCGTACGGCAAGGCCTGGACAGGACATGTGCACGCGTATGGTGCGAGCAGGAGTTGTAATAACGCCGCAAGCCGTACGCGTGCACATCAACTGTCTGTGCCGAAGCTTAACAGACAGGAGATGTGCACGCGTACGGAGGACAAGAGATGTGAACGTGTACGGGTCGCATATCTCCTGTGCTCCGTACGCGTGCACACCTCCTATCCTCCCTACGCGTGCACATCTCCTGTCCCCCTTCCGTCTGCGCACAGCTTTGCATTTTTAAGCCTCATGCAGTTTCACTTTCTCAATGCGCCCGCGGCTGCTTTCCAGCTTTGTTGCCCCTTGCTCACGACCCCTACCTGACTTTTGCGATAACGGGCCGTCTGGCGGTGGATGCCGGCATCTCTTTCACCTGCTCCGGGGCTTGAGTCTCTCCCGACCCACCGAGTGCCTCTTGGCATGCTCGGTGTGAACTGGAGGCCGAGCTGAAAGCAGCAAAGCTGGCATCTCCTTCTCTAGCTGTGGTGCACTACAGTGCTCAAGGCTCTCCCGACCACCTGTGGCCTCTTGGCGCGCTCGGCGTACACTGGCAGGTGAGCGGGAAGTGGTGACAGTCGGAGGGGTTTTCTGCACTTTCCCCCTTGGACAGGCGATGTGCATGCTCACGGCGTCTGTTTGCGCTTCGGCTCAGACAGCCGATGTGCACGCGTACGGCTCGCGGCGTTATTACAACTCCTGCTCGCACCATATGCGTGCACATCTCCTGTCCAGGCGCGGCGCGCTTACGTGAGCTGCATGCAGTAACTGCTTGGTCTCGTCATGGCACTGTAGAAGCAACTCAATCCCCACGCCTCACCGGCTTCCCAGGGGTAGCAAAGATGGCAGGTGCAGGGGCAGAGGACAAGGAGCTGGAAGACTTGCTTGACAGTAAGATCTCGAAATGGTTTGGGGGTGAATGTGGGGTCGGCAGCAGAGCCGTAGCACTCACCGCGCAGGTGCAATGGGCCCCTGTTAAAAATCATTTAGATTTAGCTTTCCATCCTGCAAAGTCATCCCTTGTGAGTGCTGATATAGACTGCCAGTCGGGAATGTACATAAATCATGCGAGACCAGGGCTTTACTGGGGCGAGTCCCGCGAAGTCTCAGACCCGTCTGTAATATAAAACTGACTATGAAACTGCTCACTACCTGGACAGATATTCACCTGCCTAACTTTACAGGCAAAAAAACACTGATCGAATCTTCAACAAACTCTAGCACAATGTCTGCGATGTAGTCCCTTTTTACATTTCAGGTTTACTTCGTCTTCCATTCCCTAGGAGTATTTGATTTTTTTTTCGAGATGTTTCTTAGTGCAATATATTTAACATGTTTCTATTGACTCATGCGAACTGAGTCGCCTCTGGATGAGTGAGTTGAGGTTGTGGGGGTGATCCATGGCATGGAACACAAAGTTAAGGTAACGGGTGTGCCAGGTTTATGTTAAAGTTTGTGAAGTGGATAAAGACAGCTGTTGAAATAGTGACGGCACCAAAGAAAATTAATTCTATGTTTAAAGGTGTGGGAAGAGAGAAAGGGGGCATGTTGAAAGTGACAAGGAAGTACATGCAGAAGGACAGAGTGAAAAGACAGTAGTGAAGACAAATGCAATGACGTTTGAGTCATGCAGATGGAAGATTTTAGAAAGATACCTGGAGGAACAAGCATTTGCAATGCAATAGTTCTCGCATTTATGCGAGTTTGAGCTATTGACATTGCAAAAAACAATGCCTTTTATTTTTGTTTTCGTTATTAAAACATAAATAAAAGGAATTGTCATTTACAATGCCAATAGCTTAAACTCGCATAAATGCGAGACCTATTGCATTGCAAATGCTTGTTTATTGGGAGACAGATGGGAATGCTGGGTGGTTGGACCTATGTCCAAAAACTTTCTCTCACCGAAATGTGAGGAAAATGTGTGTTTTTACCTAACTAAAATGTGAGGTTTGCAAGGGCTTCTGGGTAAGAAAACATCATGAGATCCATGCAAGTCACGCCATCTTGAACTCCCTGAGTATATTGTTTTCAGAAATGTCTTGATTTGTTGGGTTCTGCTGGGTGGCGGCTGATCCCCAGCCCAAAATACCTGCATTGCAAAAAAGCGGTCTGTTTTGAGTGGAAAAATCCAATCTGTTCATGTTGCGTTTGGGACCTTTCCTATTGCGGGCACTGGGCCCAACCACACAAGCTGGGCACCACTTTTATTGAGAGAAGAATGGGAAAGTGGGGTGATTGTAAATCTCTGGCTCTCTACAGATTCCCAACTTTCGCACATAGAAATGCAAGGAAAATGCATGTTTTTATCCACAGTTTGAGGTTCACAAGGGCTTCTGGATAAGAAAATGTTGTAAGATCCACACCAGTTACACCACTCTGGTCTCCATCTTGTGCCTAGTTTTTGGAAATATCTGGATTTGGTAGTTTTCCCTTGGTGGCAGGCCAGCCCAGGCTCAAAATCTAGAGCTCATTTTGGGTAGAAAAAATGTATATGTCCATTTTGAGTTTTGGGACCTTTCCTATCATGAGCTCACCCACACTAGGGGGACACCGTTTTTAGGTCTCGCCTACGCAGCCCGCATGCGCTGCATAGGAGGACCTTTAGCCGTCGCTCTGCTCATTTTCAAGCACTGCACTCGTGCTTGTGGCGACATCCACCTTGCGGGAGCGAGCAGGGGCGCGCCACAAGCACGAGTGCAGTGCTTGAAAATGAGCAGATTGCGCGCGCACGCAGCACTCCCGGGCTTGTTCCATTTTGCGGTTGTCAAACAGCTGTCAAATTTAAGGACCGGTTTCCAAGGTTCGTTTACACTTGATGTCTTTCTTTGTGTGGCAGCTTTGTAGCCTAATGTGGGAATAATAATTAACCTCGGCCACGTCGCCTTCCGCTTGCTTTTTTTCCGAGCGCTGCTCCGTGCCCCGCGATGATTATTCACAAGGTGGGCCTGCTGCGCGCGGCTGGTAGTTGGTGCTCGTCGACGGAACCACAGTCAGACACATAACACACCGCGATGGGCCAGGGTCAGTTCATGGTTGTCACTGGAGCACCGGCGCCTCTTCCCTGAACTCTCACCACGTGGCGCATGATCATTCAGGGAGTTTCGTTTGGAGTTGTTGGCCAGTGCTTTAAATGGGCAGGTACTATCTGACACTGAGTATCTGCACTTCCTTAATTTGAAAGGGAGATTCATACCTGCCAACTTGAGGAACAATCTCACGGTGTGAGTAGGGGGCGGGGACTTGAAGGGGGCGGGGCCTTGTGCCGAGAAGTATCTACCAGGCACTTTTAAGCCCCCTGCTCCAAAGCCCCCCCCCCCCCCAAAAAAAACAGCAGTGCCGATGTCCTGGGGTATTTTCACAACCCTGATGGACATAGGCTGTTCAAAGCCTCAGAAAACGAGCTGGAAAACCACTATTTACAGTGGGTTTCAGCGGTTTTCAGCTCGTTTTCTCTGCTCTCTCTCCTCACCGGGACACCGTGTGATGGGAATCGATATCGTATGTCACAGGGTGGCACAATGTGAGTTGGCAGGTATGGAGATTACCTGCACTTCTCAGCAATTGTGCAGTACATTTAATGGGAAACGACTGGAACTTCTAAGTAGCAAAGGTACTTTGTGGTAGTGAGTACCTGCACGTATATATATTTCTGTTTGAAGCACTGGTTGGTGGCCAGCTTTTTTGGTTCCGTGCTCAGCAACCTAAATTTCTCCTTGACTTGACTGTAGGGATGACCTAGAGACGGCTTTAGTTCTCTGGCGAGCCTCGTGTCATTAAAAAAAGTAATCCACATTAGACCCGAGGCGCTCTGTACAAATGCATCTATTCTCTCTGGTGCATACTAGTACCAAACATGTGCATGAGAAGCATGCAGTATGTGTTTGCCTGTTTGTTTCATACCAACTACCCTTCATTGTTAACCCGTAGTGGTTGGAATCTCTTGCGTTTTGGCGCTATGTGATTCCTACAAACGGCCCCTGTCAGGTTTGTCTCACATCGCCTCGTTGCATATTCTTTTTCTTTTCTTGGGATACTGTGTTTATGCAATAAATCACCTCTGTTCTTTAATTGTTACGCTTTCTTTTCTCATCACCATATATTATTTCATTGTCCCCCTCTTGTTTAACGTGTCTTTGTATCTCCTCCCGTTTAAGATTTTTTATTGAGAATCTTTCAGAGAAAGGAACATAATAAATCACACCATACACAAATTATCAATTTGCCATTGTTTTCTCCTGCACACCCCTTCTCTCTTTCAAAGTCATCCCTTGTTTTTTCTTTTGCCTTTTAATTTACATTTAGCTTCTATCTGACACTGGTCTGTGGTGAGTGGCATTCTAAAGGAGTTGCTGCATACAACTTACATGGTTGGGGGTGTACGAAGGTGTAAGACAATCGTGGGAAGAGCCTTGGAACACACTGGGTTCTGTGAATCTTGCAGCAAGCACTCTGGGCTCCATTTTCTCCTTCAGTCTGTAGTAGTGCAGCCCGGAGAGCTGAAGTCAGGCTCTCTAGGGACCTCTAGTAATGACATGTGGTAGTGCAACATAGTGCACCCAGATCTGTATATTCCTATCCAGGAACCTCTAGTGACTACCCTGTGGTAGTGCACCATAGCTCACCCTGCGCTGACACTGGCTGATAATGTGCTGCATGGCTATACACTTATAAGGTCCCAAAGGCGAGACCTATTGGCTATGCCAATGCTTGTTATCGTAAGATGTGGGAATACTGGGTTGTAGGAAATTTGTGGATCCCTCCAGAATCTGAAACTTTCCCTTGCAGAAATGTGAGGAAATTGTGTGTTCTGGCTTAAGTTTGGCAAGGGCTTGACTAAGAAAACTTTGTGAAATCCACTCACGTCACACCACCCTGGAGTCCATTGGGTGTCTAGTTTTCAGAAATGTCTGTATTTGGTTGGTTTCCCTGGGTGGCGCTGATCTAAGCCCTAAATCCACAGCTGCCCACATTGCAAAAAAGCATTGGATTTGAGTGAAAAATATGATCTGTCTATGTTGTGTTTTGGGGCCTTTCCTATTGCTAGTGCTGGGCCACCACAAAAGTGGGGTACCGTTTTTATGAGGAGACTTTGAAATGCTGAGTGTTTGGAAATTTGCTGATCCCCACAGATTCCAGAACTTTCCATCACGGAAATATGAAGAAAATGTGTGTTTTTATCCAAAGTATGAAGTTTGCAAGGAGTCTGCATAAGAAAACGTTGTAAATTCCACGCACGTCACACCACCCTGGGTGTCTAGTTTTCAGAAGTGTCTTTGAGTTTGGTAGGTTTTTCTGGGTGCAGACGGAGCCTAGGCGCAAGACCTCACAGGTACCTGCATTGCAAAAAAAGTTATAGTTTCAAGTGGAAATATTTGCTTTTATGGGCCTATCCTGTTGCAGGTGCCGGGCACACCCATATAAGTGGAGGTGCCATTTATCTTGGGACAAGTTTGGAAATTTGTGATACGTGGGAACATAGACTAGTGAAACATTTGTTATTACGAATTGGGTTTCTAAATGTCAGCCAGCGTGGAATGGAAAAAAGAAGCATTTTGCAAAATACCCTCTGATTCACATGATAGTGTGGGTAATCCCAAATTGAGAGATGTGCAAATAACCACTGTTTCCAAACTCAGTAACTTGCTCACATTTCCGAAATACATAGGTTTCCTTCATACCCATTTTTCATTCATTATATTTTACCTTAGGAATCGCTGCACGGTCAGTGCACAATCAAAAATCATTTAAAGCTTCAACTCAGTTGTTGGCCCTGGATATTGCGTGTTGTTGGAGAAACGACAAACCCTATCTATCCATGCTACCAGCGGGGTCCATCGTATGTAATGGAATATTGCTTTTGTAAATCAGCCATTGTGACAAAACGTTTGAAATGTTGTCACCAATGGCTATTTTTTCCTACGCATTTTCATTATTGTTTTATTTCAGTGATTAGTTTCTGTGGGAAAACATTAAGGGATCTACACAAATAGCCCACTGCTAAATTCAGAATTGTGTCTGCTTTTCAGAATTGTATAGATTTCTGAGATCATCCACTGATTCTGCACTTGTTTCCACCACGAACAGCAAATAAGTTGAAAGCACAAAAATTAGGAAACAAATTGCCTCCAGTACAACACTGGATCGGTTAGCTCCGACGCGACCCTCTTGGAGGCATATAAATCGATCCTAAGAGACCACTTGATAGCCCATATAGTAGGGAAATGGAAGGAGCGGCAGTAAGACCTGACAGAATCAGAAGGCACGTGAGGAGACGGACTACATAGCCACCCCCACCGTAGAACAGGCTAAACATCTGGAGGTCCTCCGGAAGGAATATAGGGACCAAGCCACTCAGGAGGGGACAAATCTTTTTCAAAGTAAGCAGGCTCACCTATATGAAGTGGGAAATAAAGCCGGGAAGCTCCTGGACTGGCGAGCCCACAGGAAGGAAAGACGGATGTGGGTTCACAGGGTGCTGGGCTAGACGGGGCTCTGGTGACCTTAGCAGAAGGCATAGCCCAAGTATTTGCCATCCACCTGAACAGCCTGTATCAATCACAGACAGCGCAGGATGGTGATGCTTTGGCTGACTTTGTAAGAGACTTACCAGTGCCCCAATTGGAAGCTGGTGCAAGATTTACCTTGGAGGCAGAGATCACTGAACTGGAGATCTCCAAGTCGATAACCCAATCACATAGCCAGAAAGCCCCGGGCCACAATGGTTTCCTAGTTGAATATTATAAATGCGTGAAATCCAATTACAAGGCCACGCAAGGCAGCGTTCGAAGTGGCCAGGGACGGTAGAATACTACCCAGAGACTGAAGGCAAGCCACAATGGTGCTCATTCATAAGGAAGGGAAACCAAGGGATGACTGTGCTTCATGCAGGCCAATATTACTGCTGAATGTTGAAACCATGGTTTTGGCTGAAATACTGTCTGTCTGTCTGTTGGGGATAGTGGACGCCATAAATGCAGCCGACCAATCTGACGTCAAGTAGTATAGAGCGACTCAGCACAATCTGAGGAGCCTCCTCCAATACCTGGCATGCCTAAATTGTGTGAGGGAGCCTGCCGTGCTTCTAACTCTGGACGCCGCAAAGGCCTTCTACTCCGTGGAGTGGCCATAATTCTGGAAGGTCCTGCAGAAAATGGGCTTTAGCCCCTGTTAGACCTGGCATCCTTGGCGTGGTGTCCCCTGACTTTTTGCCTCTACCTCCTGTATTTTTGACACTGTGCTGGATTTCTTTTTTGCTGGTTTAGATGCTTTGGGCACTTTGCTACTGCTGGTCAGTGCCAAAGTGCAAGTGCTCCCTGAGTAAATTGTTATTGTGATTGGTTATCCATGATTGGTATATTTGTTTTACCAGTAGGTCCCTAGTAAAGTCCACTGAGTGTGCCAGGGCTGGTAATTCAAATGCTACTAGTGGGCTTGCAGCACTGATTGTGCCACCCATATGAGTAGCCCTAAAATGGTGTCTCAGGCCTGCCACTGCAGTGCTTGTGCGCAGTTTGTTAACTGCCATGTTGACCTGGCCAGTGTACCCACTTGCCAGGCCTGACCCTTCCCTTTTCTTACACATTGGACACCCCTATGGTAGGCCCAAGGTACCCCCCTGGGCAGGGTGCAGTGTATGTGAAAGGTAGGACATGTACTAGTGTGGGTAACATGTCCTGATAGTGAAATACTGCCAAATTCGTTTTTCACTATTGAAAGGCTATCTTGCCCATAGGACAGAATGGGGAATGCTGTGTAACATGTTTACCTGCATATCTTCCCATAGGAGCAAGGTAGAAAATTGGAGTCTGGTATCCCTGAACTCAGAATTTAATAACACATCTTTTAGGGTGGATGGTTTTTAAATTCAGTGTTTGAAAATAGCACTTTTAGAAAGTGGCTATTTTCTTTTTCAACCTTTCTGTGTGCCTCTGCCTGTTTGTGGATTGACTGTCTGGTTTGAGAGTGACGGGCTGGGGTGGCTCCAGGAGTCTGGGTGAGTCAGCACTAGGCTGAATAGACCTAGCTGCATTTGGAGTGGTGGGAGGAGTAGCACCTGGGCCTGAATAGGGCTGTGCCTGCCTTCCACAATGCTGGCTCCACCACCTGCGGTGTGTCTGATGAGCCTGGCCCACACTAACAAAGGAAGAAGTTGTGCACTGGCAGAGTGCACCCAGAACTGGTTTGGACTGGGTCCACGACCCCTCACACATAGAGAGCAAAGACTTTTGGGGTATAAATATGATAGCTGAAACCCCTGAAAGTTAGACTACTTCGTGATCAAGAGGAATCCCTGCCAAAGAAGATCAGCTGAAGAGACTGAGGAGAAGTACTGCCCTTGCTGTGTGTCTGGGGATGGCCTGCTGTTTCTACTGAGGAGAGGACTAAGGGGCTTTGCTGAGTGCTGTGTCCCCTGCTTGAAGAAGGACTTTGCTGTGTGCTGTGTCCATCTGAAGAAAAGTCTCCAAGGGCCTGAGAAAACTGGCCTCCTGTTTCTGAAGTCCCAGGCACAAAAGGACTTCACCCCCAGCTTCCCTGAACTTCCTTGCTGGGAGTTCCAGTCTGCCAGGAGGGCCTGTAACTGTGTGTGAGGCCTTTTTGCTGTGGGGAGCTGGAAGCGCGACGCAACGAGAGAAAAGCGTGACGCCGCCGCAGCAGCCGCATCATCGAGGAAGCGTGTCGCCGCTGCTGCTGTTCGCTGTCGCATCACCGGAGAAGCGTGCGCCGCACAGAGGGTGCCGTCGCATCACCGGAGAAGCGTGTCGCAGGGCCGTCGCATCGCTGAGGAAGCGCGCCGCCGCTGATCGCCGTCGCAACACCGGAGAAGCGTGTCGCCGTCACCGAGGGTGTCGTCGCATCACCGGAGAAGCGTGTCGCAGGGCCTGTCGCGGCTCAGAATTCACCGAGTTCGCCGCACGGCTGTTGGGCGTGCACGCATCGCCTCTACGTTGTCGCATCGCAACAAAGACGCCATTTCGTCGCATCGCACCGGATCGTCGCAACGCATCAAGGTGCCATCTTGTCGCATCGGAACCGGAGCGCAGGAAGTACCGACACATCGCCTTCTCTGCGCCCCTTTTGGTTGTTTTGCGTTATGCATCCCAGGTACTTTGAGACTGAGTGTCGCATTTGATCATCTACAAGTTTATTTTTGCAACAACCTTCTTAAAAGACATTCTACTGAGTATCTGTATGTTGGATTTTTGTCGTTTTGGTCTTGTTTAGTTTAGATAAAGATATTTTATTTTTCTAAACTGGTGTGGTGTCCATTTGTGGTGTTTTCACTGTTACTGGGAGTGTTGGTACAAATACTTTACACATTGCCTTTGGGATAAGCCTGTCTGCTCGTGCCAAGCTACCAAGGGGGTGAGCAGGGGTTATCTAAAGAGTGTATCCCCCTTACCCTGACTAGAAGCAAGGGTCCCTATTTGGTCAAAGGTACCTACCTCTGCCAACTAGAGACCCCCATTTCTAACAGCCCCTCCTTCATGGCATGGATAAAGCTACTGTATAGGGAGCCGATGGCACGAGTTTGGGTCATTGGGGCTACTTCACACAAATTCTACCTGGGCAGGGGCACCTAATAGGGCTGCCCGTTTTCCCCCTTGCTTTTTGCAGTGGCAATGGAGCCGCTGGCTGGAACTAATGCCTTACTATGGGGACTGAAGTGGTACCCGGACTAGGAGGATGTGATCTCACTCTATGCAGATGACATACTCCTTTATCTGGAGGTGTTTGGGACCTACGTGGGAATCCACCTCAATATGGGCCAAATCTGCAGTTTACCCCCTGACACTGTGGGACTCGGGAGGTAAGTGGGATTCTCCTTTGCAAGGGGAACCCATGGGTTTTAGATATCTGGGGATTTACGTAACAACTGATCGCTTCTGTACCAACAATATGGAGAGGGTCCTGGAAAACTATAAAAATGGTGTCAAGCACTGGCGACAGCTCCTTCTAACGCTGATGGGCTCAAGATAATCCACTTACCTAAATTCATATACGTCATGCAGAACACCCATTTGAGGTCCCTGATCTTTTTTTAGGGAACTGAACGCAGTGACTAGGGAACTCCTATGGGACGAGGGAGTCCATAGGATAGCACCGTTGGCCCTGACCAGGAAACCCCATGGTGGGGGAATTGCTCTTCCAAATCTAAAATTATACTACTGGGCGCCTCAGCAACTGGTGGCCAATGACTGGGTGTACACAAGCTGACGGGACCCCGCCCTGATGGCAGACAGGAGAGCCATGGATCTGAATGGATCCATGTGATACCTATATGGGGGGAACCGAGCAGACACAGTGCCATATCCGACGGTGATGGGACTATGGAAACAAAATGACAGTGACCACGGGCTGGGGAGGAAAGTTGACAATGGGAACACCCCTGTTGTGGGATACTGACGTATTGAAAGACTTACAGCAAATAAAAGGGTACAAGAAGTGGGATCAGCTGTGCATCTCCAAAACAGGAGATGTCTGGAATGATAGAGAAGTGATACCCTTCCAGGATCTCCAGGCATAATACGATTTGGCTGGTAGTCAGCTCTCCCATTTCATGCAGATGAAACATATATGGAGGGCCCCTATCTGCAACCTGGAAGAGACAGACGAAGAAACCCCA
Source organism: Calotriton arnoldi (assembly GCA_963921515.1). Lineage (NCBI taxonomy): Eukaryota > Metazoa > Chordata > Amphibia > Caudata > Salamandridae > Calotriton > Calotriton arnoldi. Next base: position 350,574 of record CAWUFW010001624.1, on the reverse strand, counting down.
TTAGAGATGAAAAGCTTGGGGGCCTTCTTTCACAAACATGCGGTGTCGCAGATTTATGCCACTTTGATCAACAACAGTTTACCACCCCTCACAGCACTTAGGGATAACTGTGAACGGATCTGGGAAAACTTGAGGATGATGCCTGGGTAGAAGCATGTAGCTACCCCAGCGAAGTGACCAATCTGGGAGGGCTTCAGATTGTTACAATTAAAGATATTTCATAGGTTGTACTACACTAGAAGACGACTACTGGCAGTGGTCAAGATAGACACCAATAGCTGCCTCAGAGGTTGCAGACAACGAGGCACACTGTTGCCCACTCTATGGAAATGCCTACATATACAGGGATATTGGGACACGATGAGCAAAACAATATTGAGAGGGATAGGCCTCACCCTAAACCTTACTCCAGCCGTAGTAATGCTGAGGGTATGGGGCGAACAGTCGCTAGACAAATACGCGCGACTGTTCTGTAATATGGCATTGGCAGTTGCTAAGCGGAACACAATCCGCAATTGGGGAACGGCAGCACCTCCAGTGGTCAAGGACTGAAGGCCGAACTTGGACTGGCGCATGCAGCAGGAAAACCTGGTCTGTTGTTCACAAGGCGCTCCCCAGAATTATGAGAAGGTATGGGGCCCGTAGAAGCAACTCACTGACGTAGCAGAAGGGTAGGGGTTGCTCTGTTGTGTCCAGGGCTGGCATGGGGGGGGGGAGGGGTGATTGTTGTATTAACTTCCAGGGCTCAAGCAGTGTGTGGGAAACATAGGCGAGGAGATTCTTCAGTGTATGCATGATTGGGAAGGAATCCAGTGGTGCGGGCGAGGCTACAGTATTTACTAGATGTTTTGAGATGTTCCTATACTGCAAACCTGGGGAGGGGTGCGGGGTTTATTAGGACTAACTTCTCGTGTTTAAAGTTTATCTCTTGGTTGTGAAACTAATAAAAAAGATTTTTTTTTTTAAACCGTGGTAAAAAATAAATAAACATTTTGATACAATTCTGCTTGTTCCTGAAATCTGAGAAGATGGTCATTGTAGCACAATACATCTTCAGTTCATGCCATTTTTGGGAAAAAACATGCTTTCTTGCACAACACTTTTTTCTCAATCCCCCCCCCCACCCCCCCCCTTACAAGAAAAAGATAAATTTACATTTCGGCAATTGTTTTGTTTCCCTCTAGGGAATCTACAAACACTGAGTATCTTTAGAGTCCCAAGGGTTGGAAAAAAGGGCACAAATTTGGTGTGCATACTTTTTGTGGAAAAAAGTGATGAAGGCTTAAGCTCGAACTACCCCAAACATCCTAGAAAGGCTTAGCAGCCAAGAGTTTAGCCAGTTCCTCCTCCCCAGTAACTTGATGTCTCGCCTGCTACTTATATCTTTGAAGTTCATTTCATTTAGGCTGTAGGCCTGGCTAGCGCAAGGAATCTGCTTTAGTAGTAAACATGAAGAGGTGCTTCACATAAAATGATACACTTATTTCTTAGGCCTTATTTAAAGAAAATGTTTAAAGAAGTTGATTCACTGGTGGAATTGCCTCCACCCTTGGGATAGTATTGTGGAGGAAATTTCCTCCAGATATTGGAGGATTTTCCGTTATCACCCAAGTCTATATCCGCTTTTTTCTATGATTTATCATTGAATATGCCAGTACTGGCTTTACAATTAATTTAAAAAAACTTAGTTTCAGTGCTGGTGTGAATTTATGCATGGGTATTGAGAAGATTGCCCTCATAAAACATACAATCTTTCTCCCTCTGTTTAAAAAAACTTCTGCTTTTTTCTGCTCTCCCCTTTGCCCCAGGCACTAGTAGATTAGTCTTGGAAGTAATTAATTAAAACAATGGTGAACTATTTGTTTTCCGGTTTTGAAGCATGTTGTCGAAATTTCGCTGCATTTATTTTACTAACTCCTATAACACAAGCATACTTCCAGTTGCTTTTATGTTTGTAAAGGGCACGCTACTCTAAAACATCCTAGCCCATGTTCTAGCACCGTGAATCCTGTTAATGTAAACCTAACCTGAGTGAGGTTTCAGTTTCAGTTCCCTTTAGGAAGCGTAGTGAGGTTAGAGCAGGTGCTTCTAAAGGGCGAGGAAAAGCAACAGCCTGAGGACACCACCCATTGATGGTGCACAATCGCTGCAGCAAGTGTTTCTTGGGAAGATCTGCATACCTTACTGTTCCTTAGCCTAACCCACTCTATTTACCTTTTAATCTTAATCCTTCCTTTACTTTACACCTTTTTACCATTATCTCACCCTTCTCTCCTAATATTTATCTGTCACGTCTCCAACATTTTGGTCTATAGTTTTTTTCCCTTATGGTTATTTCTTAATAAGATGTTATTATTCTGAAAAAAGGTGTCACCCTTCCGACAGCTCTCCAAATCCATAGATTCACCAAATTCATACCTACAGGTACCTATGTGACCTTGAGTTAGTCTGTTGGCCCTAAAAGAGCATCCGTCATAGCTCCCAAAGCTACCCCAAATAAAAAGTAGCTTCACTATTTTAGGCAGCTCACAGACAGCATGCAGCAAGAGCATTTTATACTGTCAAATGTAGAAGTTACAGCACCACTACAGAGGCCATTTTCTAAGTGTGACTTTAGAACTCCGTATCCAGAATCTACCAAGCACTTGACCTGGCTTACTTTCGTAAAAGAAAACTAAGGTAAACTTGTTTAGGAAGTAATTAACGGATCCAATTACACCCCCCCCCCTTCTGATTGGACTTTTAAAACCTATTAGAACATAGGAATGTTGAGAGCTCCACTGAAGACAATGGAGTAGCTCCAGATGTTAAAGATCCTCATCCTCGTTACAGGCCCTCGCCGCTATAACTCGGATTCAGGGCCTTTAACAGCCGGTATAGCCATCAGCAGCGGGCTATAAGGCTATATTAGCACAATGGAGTGCTCCGTGCTTCTACGGGCCAGTAAAAGCCTGCAGAGCAACATTCCAATGTTTCTTTTGTTCACAGCAGTTGCCGTGAACAAAGTCCTCTTGGAGCCCGAGGGGATTTAAACCCCCTCGGGCTGCGAGAGGCCTTTGTTTTATTTTTTAGAACATTCTGCCCTCTAGTGGCAGAATGTTCTAATAGCCTTATAGCCCTTTGTTGCTGGGCTATACTGGCCATTTAAGTCCTGCTCCCTTGTTAAAGGCCCTCGCCTTCGACTCGGGCCTTTAATGCTGGAGCGGGCCTTTAATGGCCGGTATAGCCCGCTACGGCGGGCTATAAGGCTATATTAGAATACTGGAATGTTGAGAGCTCCATTACAATGGAGTAGGCTTATAATGGCTGGTATAAGCCCGGAGCTTCAACATTTCAATGTTCGTCTTTCTGTTTTTGTTCTCTTTTTAATTGAGACCATTCTATCCTCAGTGGGTGAAATGTTCTTATAGCCTTCTAGCCCATCTGCCTTGGGCTATACTGATTGTTAAAGGCCCTCTCCCTCGTTATATGCTTGAACCAAACCGGTATAGCCCTCGCCAGCAGGCTATATTGTACGATTTCTAATCTAGTTTTCCTAAATAGGCGTGACCACATTATTCTTCCCCTCAAAAATGACACCAAATCCAACCAACCTACCTTTCACAAGAACCTAAAGATGTGGTAGCTTGTTCTCAGTACAACCGTGCAAACTGCGGAACACCTGACCTAAGAAAGCACGGACAATCAACAACCATCCAGATTTCAAAAAGGCAATAAAACATGTTTTTCCTAAAATTAGGCTCAGTCTCTCGGACTTATGACTTTGCTTAAAGTGATCAGTTATTTGATTTAAATGTATTCTTTATTTGGTTTTAAACAAAGTAAAACCATAAAAGACATCTATATGAAGACAGTACATCAATCATTTCCCATGAGCTTCCTCAGTCTACCTGTACCAGATAGAAAACGAGCCATATAAAAACAAATGTTCACATCAAACAATAACTGTAGATACAACAATGCAGGTCTCACTTGGTTGAAGTGCTTGTCAGAGGAAGGATAAAAGACTCCCTCAAAGTTTTTTAGGAAGGGCAGAACATGACAAAATGCAGAGTGTCCTGAATGAAAACATGATCAAATTTACATGGTACAGAGTTAAAATCAATTGTTTTTCCCTTACGGATAGGTAGGAAAAAATTAATCATGTTCAACCTAAAATTAGTCAATAAGAATTAGTAATGGTTAGGCATAGACAAGGATGATTTTAACAAAACATAGGCTCTTACAGACAACTTATTTAGTACATGATTTTCTCTTACCTGATTTCCAAACCTTGAAGGCATAAAGTGATCTCTTGATATTTCGAGCGAAGTAGCACCACAACAAGCAGAGCTAAAAATTCCTGCTCAAAACCCTACTGGTCAGTGCTTAGTGTCGTAGAGGATTCATACCAACAACACCACAGATTGGACCAAAATTATTGGGTGGTTTTCCCCTTGTTCCCACATCCATGCACAGTCCAATTAATGACTCCGCCTGTGGATCGTACAAGTATTATCAACTGCAATCTTCAAACAGCAATCACTACACAAAAATGGTAGGTACCAACATGTGCAGCTGCTTCTATCTTTGCTTTTTTAGGCAACACTTATTTTCATGGGATCGTAAGTTCACTGAACGATTTTACCGTATCTACAAACCACATACACTATACCCATTGTTTTCCATATGGGTGTAACCGCTACCAACACCTTTTTAACCATGCACCAAGTGCACCCAAGAAGACAATGAAAGTTGGAGCACTCTAGTGACTTCCCAAGACCATGAAGTGCTATATAACTGTTACATGCAGGTTAACCATGGAATAGCAACTAACTCAGCAATCCGAAAAAATGCTTTAGTCCTCACAAAAGAATATTGAAAGGGCTATATAAACAACCATGAGATGCAATACAATACATTTAGCCATTTTCAGGATTCACAAAAACCTTCATCAGTGCTCTTAGAAATCTATGAAAAGCAGAGATTTACTTAGGGATGCCCTCAGGCAGCCCATTTACCAGTTTATGGTTAGTGGTCAGAAGAAATGTGAGTTTGCTCATTGTTCCCTTTTTTATTCTCCATATGGAAAATATGTTTTGCTTATGTAGAAAATAATTTCTCCGACAACTCCTTTAAAGGCTATTGAGAATATGTTTGAATACTCACAAATTACACTATGTGAATTTTTTCAGCATTCCAAATAGCCTCCTCCTGACCCTTCCTTAGTGACGACAGTTAGCATCCCTATCCTAAAACTGCAGGAAATCTGACCACCTGGTAAATTTTCAGAATTTTGTTCCATCTTGTATACCTACAGAGCATCAATCAGTTGCAAGTCTAGACGACACCCTCTATATAGAACCTTGGCTCTTAAAAAGCTCTGTGAATCAGGGCCAAATAATGCTTTTATGATTAAGTATGGATGTCAGTTCATCAAAATACCAAAGGTATTCGAACTGACATCACACACTCTGTGATCACCCTTGACATCACATTTGTGACCTTTTTCCCCACACTTAGCCCCTCCACAGCCTCATATTTGTTATGAGGGGCTCAGAAAAGGCAAAGAGTGGGTATTGCATTAAGGAAATATGTCTATAAGAGTCCTGTGTTCCTGCAACTAGCCAAGGGTACCAAAGGGTATTCCAGACTTGTGATTAAGGGCCTGATTTAAATTAAGTTAAATTTATTTCTAGACCGCACGTATACCCAGAGGTGTCTTGGCACTAGCCAACAGAAACCTAGTACAAAGAAGCTCACTGGGACACAAAAAGCCATCTTTTTGAAGCTTTCCTGAAAGGGTGCAGATTATTCATGAATTTGATATAAAGGGGCAAGGAGTTCCAAGTTTTGGATGCGCAGATCACAAAACTTCTTGCACCCCCAGAGGAGCGTCTGAATTTTGAAAACATAGCATTTTTGGCTACCGAGGATTGTAACGTCCTTGGTGGTAAATACCATTTGAATTTCTTTTTCAAATAGTCAGGTCATATTCCATGTAGTGCTTGGAAGGTGATGCAAAGGGCCTTGAAAACAATTCTATGTCTGAATGGCAGCCAGTGCAACTTTTTTAAAGCCATAGTAGTAGATTTAAATTTAGGTATCCTTAACAACAACTGTGCCGCTGCATTTTGCAGGGTTTGCAATTTGTTCAAATGTTGCTGTTGCATGTTAGTGAAGAGGCCGTTGCTGTAGTCAGTTTTCGATAGGACCATGGATTTGACTACTGTTTTCTGTTGGTGTAAAGGGATGTTGGGAAGGATCTTCTTTAAGTTCCTGATAGTATAAAAAGAAGCGGATGCGACCACATTAGCCTGTGCACCAAATGTTAGTTTATCATCAACTAATACTCCAAGGTTACGGACTTAACTGAATGGATTTGGGAGGTTGCCCACCTCTTGAGGCCACCACGAGGCAGGACCAAAAGGAAACTTGGTTTCCGAACAGGATGACCTTTGTTTTCCCAGAGTTTAGCTTCTTAGCCATTCAGTCACTGACTGTTCGCATACAGTTGTAAAGTCTGGTGCCCGTGTTCTGCTCACTCTTGGCCAGGGAAACCACGATCTGTGTATCATCGGTATAAGACATGAGCGAGTATCCAAACGATCTGATGAGATCAGACAAGGTTGTAACATAGATGTTAAACAATGTGGGGCTTAACGAAGAACCTTGAGGGACCCCCACAAAGCAAAGATAATGGTTCGGAAGTGAATTCATTAAGTGCCACCGATTGTTCTTCACTTAGAAGATATGATCTCAGGAGTGCAAGAGCAGGTTCTCCTATTCCGATGTTGTGGAGATGGCCAATCAGCAGCTCATTGTTGACGGTATTGAATGCTGTTGATAGATTGAGTAGGATGAAGGCCGCACTACCCCCTTGATCAAGGGCTGCTCTGATCTCCTCAGTGTTCATGATCAAGGCCTTCTCAGTACTGTAACCAATTCTGAATCCCTACTGAGTGGAATCAAAAAGAAACTTATCATTTATAAAGGTTGCCAATTGTAGGTTCATGGTCTTTTCCACAATCTTGGCTGGTAGTGGCAAGCAAGATACAAGACGATAACTATTCGGATTAGTTGGATTGAGAGTAGACTTCTTTATCAGTGGTAGTGCTGACGCTATCCTCTATTGGGTCGGAATATAACCAGCTTCAAACATTTGGTTGAAAATGGCTGTTAAATTGGCAGCAATGGTGTCAGGTGCTAGTTTGGCCACCGATGGTGAACAAGGATCCAATGGGGAGCCAGACTTAATAGATTTAATAAACAGTGTGACCTGCTCAATTGTAAGGTCCATGAATTTCAAGAAGGAGACAGTTTTTGGACAAATGGAGAGAGAGGGCATTTCCTCCGTAGGAGGGGTTTGATGGAAGAAAATCTATTATATACCTCTTCCACTTTTGAAAGAAACAGGCCAGAGCGTTACAAAACAATTTGCTACTAGCTGCTAGATTGTTGCTAGGGGTAGAGGTTAACTTATTAGCCATTTGATAAATTTCTTTCACTGAGTTTTTAGCAGCCTCGATTTTTTTGTGTAAAATAACAAGATTTTTCTGTTTGAAGCAGTGTTTTATGCTCCATATTTTGCTTATACGTTTATTTTTCAAATAGGAGATAATCCTGTCTCCATTTGCGCTCCTGTCTTCTGCACCATTGTTTTTGAATTCTAAGATTGTCATTAAACCAAGAAGCAGATGGTTTATGTCTCTTGGGGTAGGATACCTCGGCATGGGGCAATGTGTTCACAGCAGAGCATTGCCATGCTGAGTAATTAGCAACCAAGGTATCTATGTCCTCTGTCATCATAGGCTGAGACTGAGTCACGATCTGATTACATTGGTCTGGTTGTATCTTGAGCCGAGGGCGAGTGGTTTGTGCACTGAGAGAGATTTTACCTGTTTGTAATCGTGGAAGCAGATAACATAACATAACATGTGTATTTGTAAAGCGCACGTTCACCCAGAGGTCTCTTGGCGCTGAATAACAGATGTTCATTGTTACCCAACTCAATGGTACTCATTTTATCGACCGCAGATGGATGAAAGGCTGAGTGGACCCGCCGGGATTTGAACCTGTGACCATGAGGTCGAACACAGGCCCCTGCAATGGACGCATTAGTCCACTGAGCCACCAAACATCACTTTGTGGTGGTCGGACCACGTTATTGGCAGGATGCTGATGTTCTTTAACAGGGATTATTCGTAAAAATCCCGTTGAGACAATGGCCTCCAAAATGAGTTGGACCTACAACTACCTGAGTAGGACCAGAACTGGACGTCATATCAAGTAAAACTTCGGTGTCTTTGTCTGTCAGGTTTTCTAAATAGCAGTTGAAGTTTCCAAGTAAAGTAAAATCAAAGGGAAGTGTACATGATTCCAATATAATACTCAAGTCCTGAGTGAAGGTGTGTTTAGAGCCAGGCAGGCGATAGATTAGTATCCCATTAAAGGATTGAGAATTAGTGATTTCAGTGGAGAAGGAGAGTGCCTTGCAGTGCGGGAAGGGCACTAGTTGAAAAATGGCTGAAATATTAGTATGGTGTACAATGGCTAGCCTGCTGCCCCTTCTGTCGGGTCTGCCAGCTCTGTAAATGGAATAACCAGACGGTGTTGCTGTAACCATATCTGGGCCAGCCATCAAGTCTGCCCATGTTTCTGTAACAAACAGAACATCTATTTTATGTGTGTCTAAAAAGTCAGCAGCCTCATATTTGTGTTTTATAAGAGATCTCGCATTAAGGCGCATCACACTTTTCTGTCAGTAGTAATCTTGTTAGAACAAGAAAGAGGGTTAGTCGCTGGCTTGCTATTTCTGTTATTTATGTAAAAGTCACAGCCCTGACAGGAAGTATAAGAGGCTCGAATGATGGACCTTGTTGTGCCAGTCGTTCAGTCTTCTGCAAGAGTGATGGAGTAAATTACTTTGTCACCCTGACTGAAGTGGCAACCTCCAAATTTTGAAATGTATGTCGGCCCTGCAGACATTTCATGCATTGACAGGAACTGCTGGATTTTCTTTTTGAAAATAAAAAAAATAATGCTCCCCTTGCCATGGGAGTTTTCCCCCATTGTGAGGGGTCATTGTGCACTTTTCATTGCCCCTTACCGCCAGGTTTTGACTGGCGGTGATGGGCATTGAAAAACGGCTATATGTCTGTCCATCTGAATTAGGTGGGTGGACTTATAGCAAAAAAATCCGACGCCCTGACAGAGTTGGACCGTTGGAGAAGTTTGACTAAGGCGGGGATGGAGTAGTCACCAATTCTGTCAAATTATGTCCGCTTGAATCAGAATTGGGTTGGCGGACCATAATGTTTGTGCAGAGGGAACTGCGTCTCCATTGCCCCAATGCTTGTTGTGTGATAGGAGAGCTATATCTTAATGTATATAAGTAAATCTATAACTCTATATAGTGATCCAACACAAGAAAGTACCTGGTTCCCGCTTAACAGAAAAGGATCTGGCTAGAAGGGGTTTAAAGTGATCTTGTATAGTGTCAAACTTTATTTGTCTGTTGAATTAGTGTGTTGTGATGAGACGGTGTCAGCACTCATGGAGTGAGGGAAAAGGACTGTTTCTTGCATGACTTCAGGTCAGACAGTATGTGGTTGTCAAGCTAAAAATAGATTGTGCTAACTGTTCAATATCTTGTTCGATATAGCATTTTCATTAAAACTGGCTTTTGGTTTAAGTGCATGCGGTAATATTTGCTCTCAGTCCCCGCGGTAGATAAACATTTAATAATACAGCGATGAGCCCTGCTTTCAGATGTGTGTCAGTTTACAGTACAGCATCGCTGTAAAATTTCTTACAAGGCAATATACAGATGAACCTAGTAAATTGTCATGCAGATGGTCAACCTCAAGAAGTGCAGTCCAAGCTGAAATCTCAAAGTTTGTAAATGTAAAAGATTTCTACATTTGTCAAATAAGGAAGATGGAAAAAAAATTGGTTGTCTTTTCCATTCGAGCACCACTGTCAATGCCCGGTGTCGGTTTCTCGTGAGCTTTAGTAGCACTGTATGAGGTCTAACCTGCATTATAGATATCTATTTATTTTATTGATGAAGTCGGTTGATTGCTTTCAAGATTTCTTTCTAAATACCCTAATATTGCTTATTTCATATAAATACAAATTATCTTTAGTTGTCTTCCATTTGTAATAGGGGATAGGAGGATGCTTATTTAAAGAGTTTTTCAATAGAAATCCCACACAGCTTCATGGTGTTCATTGTATTTGCAGAAAGAAAAGATTACATACCCGTAATCCTGGTTCTGCATCGTAGAAATCTTCATTGAAGTTCTAAACACTTAAATAATTCTCTACTCAGTATGTGGACCCTGAAAAACCTTTCTTTATAGGTTTTCCACGTGGTGGAAATAATATTGCAGAATGCCCTTATCCATGAAGTCATGTATAATCATATCATAGTGTAAATCTAAAAGAGGTGTCATTTTTATCCAGGCTATCCATAATATTGCTTCAGATTGTCTATTTAGAGTTTAATTGTAGCATTTGATATGCACAACCCCTTTAAAACATTGTATACATGAAGGTAAAAATGCAACCTGATAGTCTTACATTAAGAATAGAGAAAAGGTGGCCTGTCCCTTTAATAACATGGGAGGCTCCTTCCCATAATACATTGGACTGGCAGTTGCCTTCCAGAGCCAGTTCTGTTTTTTACGTATGAGAGTAAACAGAGTATATAAATGACATTTACTACCCAAAAGTGACCAGCTGCTGAGGGGTCATCCCGTTTATGACTTCAACGAAGATTCCTATGATGCAGAACCAGGACTACAGGTGTATCATTTCTTCTTCTTCATTGTAGGATCTTCAGCGATAGTCATAAACACCTTAATAGATTAGGAAGCTATCCAATGGTATAGTATCTGGCTGTGGGGTGTAAATCATAAATAAACTCTTTCGAAATCTTTTATATATATATATATAGCAGGGCTTTACTTGAGGATTTCGGAGCGTTTCTTGTCCAACTTCAGCTTCTGCCTGAGTATCTGAGTCTAGACAATAATGTCTAGTACAGGTATGTACCCGTGTCCATGTCGCAGACTAACACTTGTCAGAAGTAGGGACATGTCTAACCAGGCAGTGGTTTCAGCTTTTCCTCATGTGGAATGGGCCTCGGGTCTACCAGGGAGAGGTTTGTTATACAATTGATAACCTAAAGAAATACACACAACTATCCATCTGGCTATTGATTGTTTGGAAGCAGTCTGATCTTGTCTAATGTGATATTAGTTCACGAACAATTATTTTGTATCCCTAATGTCCTTGGTTTTGTCTAAGTAAAACCGCAGGACTCTCCTAACGTCTAGTAAACGAAGAGTCTTTAGAAAGAAAGTAGATAGTGCAATAATCTGGTTAGTCTGAACGTAAGTTACCACTTTTGGTAAGAAGGAAGGGTGAATCCTCACGACTACCATATTAATATGAAAAATAGTAAGAGATTCTCCTGCTGATATGACTTGTAATTCTCTAACCCTGCCATGAAAGATGTTGAAAGTAGCTCTATGTATAGGCTCAAAATGTGGACTCATTAGTTCTGATAGCACTAAGTTGAGTTCCCATGGAGTTCCCATTGTCGACCATTTGATCAAAAGAGCATTTTCCCACTGAGCTCTGTTCTGGTGCCCTGGATGGGAAATCTCAGCATTTTTTGTTTTGTTTTGTGCAGTGGTGGATAGGTCTGAGGATGAAGCACCCCATTATCTGAAGATGTGTTTTTCTTTTGATACATTTATAATTTTCCTCATTATGTTGGCTGAGGAAATCTTCTTGGTTGAAACCTGGGATATATATCACGAGCAGAGCGATTCTTCTGGTCAGGGCTCAAAGCCACATGGCTAATGGTTTCAGCGATAACTGTCTCAATCTTGTTCCCCCTTGTTTATTGGTATGTGCCTGGTAGTCATATTGTCCGTCTGAATCATTATTGAACCATTGACTTTGTGGTCAGAGAAGGGAGAAAACCTTGAATGTCAAGTATACAACGTTCAGTTCTAGGAGACTGATGTGATACATCTCCTCTTTGTCTATCCAGAGTCTTCGGATCATCAGACGTTGCTGCAGGCTTCCCGCCCAGATAGCAACACATTTGTGACTCTAGTTCGCATCAGTTTTCTTTTGGAATTTAACTCCTATTAACAGATTTGGACTGTTTCACCACCATGTCAGTGAGTTTAGTGCGGATGTTGTTCAGATGAAGGGTATCATCCCTGATTTCTTATTCTTGAGACCATTGGTCCTCGAGGTACTGCTGTAGAGGTGTCACGAACAGTCTTTTGTTTGGTACTATGTATTTGCAGAGGCCATAGGAGTAAGGCAACTTGGCGAGGTGTTGAATTGCTGGTATGTTAGCTCCATGCATTTTCTGTGAATGGATAATGCACCAACATTTTTAAGATACATCTGTGAGAATTATTTAGAGGATGAGTTTTTAGTAACCTTAACAATCTGATGCTTTCCAGTATCCCTTGCCCCCACGCAGGAGCTGCATGTCATCCGACTCTTCTCGTGCATATTTATTTTTTTCTCTACTTTGCGACTACTTTTTCCCTTGGCCATTGCTCTTTTTCTTTTTAAATCTAGTCCTTTTAGTATACTTTGTGCAGGCCAGATCTGCGTTATTGCAATATCAGGCTGTCAGCTATGGTGCAAGCAGGCACCACCATATTGACCATAGACCCATCCTATTTGGCCCCATGCCAAGGCAGAGAGTAGCCAAAAGTGCCACTCTGTTTAGAGAGCTATAAAACCTTCCTTCTGCCTCCCCTCTCCCGGGTCGGCAGGCAATTTTTTTTTTTTTGGTAGTTATTTTGCCACACCGCACTTTATATGGAAACAACCAGCACATTTTTCTTTTTTTAGTTTGAAAAGTTATGTTACTGTTATTTTTAGCTTTAATTATTTCACTCTCTGCTGCTTTTGTAAGGTGAGAAGATGGAGTACAGATGTCACTTTAGGGCCTTGTGAACATTTACGGCTATCACCCTATCACCTTCTCTATTGTTTGCAGGCAAATAGTACCAAAACCTGGGGTCTTGATTTAAAAAGGCTCTCCCTTTTTTGATGGATAGTTCAAATCTAGGTTCTTCTAAATGAACGAAGGGCTTTGTGGCCAGAACACGTGACACTGTGAGCTGTATCAACAAAAGGCACTTTCTTATTAGAGAGGACAGTAGATGTGCGAATTAGAAATTATGTATTTTCGTTTTTCCCCTAAAAACAAAGTGTTGAAGAAATATGGAATCATGAGTTTGTTGTGGAAGTTAGCTAGGTGCCTTACTGTGTATGGCTTTCTGCATCAAATATAATTTTCAAGTGTATCCTTTGTTCCTTATTTTAACAAGAGCGTTGTATTTTTGAGTGCCGTCCCCAAGAGCTACTTAACCTTTGGGTTGTCTTCCATCCTAGGACACAGATCTTCTGTCCCCGGGCATCACTGTGAATAACAGTTACTGCAGCAGCGGCTCCAACCTCGAAGGCAGCAGACACCTAAGCAGAAGCAACATTGACATCCCGCGTAGCAGTGGGGACGATCCAAAGAAGCAGCTGCCGCGGAAGAGGAGCGATTCGTCGACGTACGAGCTAGACACCATAAGACAGCACCAAGCCTTTCTTTCAAGGTACCCTAACTGATATGAGGTCATAGAAGTAAGGCTGCAGTATATCTAAATATACTTTTCAACCAATTACCCCCCTGGCCCGCAAGTTGTCTTCAGCCATTCCTGCTTTTTGTTTTAACCAAAAGAACTTTAGATTCTGGGGTTCTTTCCATTATAACTATGGTCTTTAAAGTCCAATGATGCAGAGAGCTGTGGTAGTTTAAAACAGGAACGCACTGAATATGGACTGGTAATGAATGTAATTGAAAATATTTACAAAAAAATACAGATGCGTCTGCTTAATAACGATTGTTTTTCCTTTGTAAATACATTTGATTCATTCTATCAGCAGGGGTTGGTGTCACTTACCTGGCAGCCCAAAGATCTTGTAAACAGTATTAAGCATTGAGTGCTTGGCATCCCCTTATTGATTATTGAGACCACCTATAGGATTCTTATGGCCCGATTTATTTTCATGCAGAAGGAGTATTCTTCCTTGACCTGGGGGATGACTTAACGTCCTCCAGGCCAAGACTACTCCACCCGCCAAGTTTATAATGACCGCTTAGCTGGCAGTCATTTATAAAAGCTTTGGCAGGAACCACCATCACACCGGTTTCTGTCAATGCATTTCACTGTATTCTTTTTCTTTAAGGATTTTCTTTTTGAAAAGGAAAAAAAGTAATGCTCTCTTTGCCATGGAAAGCTTCTTCTATAGCGGGGGGAGCGTTCTAAATGTTTTACTGTTCCTTTCCACCTGGTTTTACCTGGAGATAAGAAACAGTAAAAAATGACTACATGTCCGCCCATCTAGATTGCGCTGGCTCATATGTAGCCATTTCTACGATGCCCCTTACTCCCCAGGGCCGTCGGAGAAGTTTGGCCACAGCAGAGACAGAGTAGTCTCCACCGCGGCCAAACTTAAGGTCCGCCCGCAATAATGTTTTTGCGGGCGTTCCACTATATTGGCAGGAAGGGGACTCTGTCGCCATTATGACGGAGTAACCTCTCCACCAATATATAAATCATGCCGTAAGTCTCCAGTCAACAAGAATTCCAACTCCATAAACTGAATCCAGCCTAATTTCTCCAGACCCTTAAATGTTTACTACAGAGAGTGGAGATAACTTTATAAAAAAAGAATATGTATTGTCAAAGTTAAAATAAATAACAATAAAGAATTAAAACATATTTATTTAATAGTTTTGCCTTTGCACTATTTAAACCCCAAGGAATGACAGTCTTTTACAATATATTAGCATAAACAATACTTAATATTCTTATTTTATATTTAATTTAACAATAGCAATTATATATTATCATACAGTGGTATAGCTATCTTCAGCATTAGTACAAAAGACAGTCTGCAGAAACTAATATACATTACACGTATCCCATGGGTACATGGATGTCCGTGAGGGGATGAAGGTGCCAAATGAGAGGGATTAGATGTCAGGCTGGACCAAAAGCCACGGGTTAGGAATGCATTATATAGTATAGGTTATAGTGTAGTAAATAAACAGCATGTTATTAGCAGCATTTAATATAAAATTCTAAATTCTTTATCAATTCTTGGTTGGTGCAAGGGCTCAGCATTGCCTCTTACACAGTGGAGCTTGGTTACTCATGGAAGCAGTTTCAATTCAAGTCTGAATCTCACTATACTTTCCTATTCTTATGTTTGCATTTCTTTTCTTTTACTGTGCTAAGAAAGATCATGAGGCCCACATATGCGAAGACCCTGAAACTCAACCTGCCCACACTGATTGCTCGCTCCTGAATAATTTTTTCCTGTTCCCCTGTTTTCACTGTGTCTCAGCATGTGTTTTTCATATAACCTTTTCAGAAAGCAGATAGGAGGTCTGGGAATCTCAAGGACCGGGATCTATATCTTTCAGCCAAGCTTGATACTGCTCCCTGCCCTAACATGACACAGACCGCATGTAGGCAACACCCCTGTTCATGGAAGAAACTTTCTTCATTTCCTACTAAATCATTCAGACATTGCAGCAAGGATGTTACTGAATACTATAGTATTCAAACATCCTCTTGTTGGAAACAAATGTAATCATAGACCTGCACAACATTTGTCTGTGATGTCTGGGGTCTAAGCACCACTCCAAATCCTGTGACGCATGCTCAAGTGTGTACCTGAAGTTGATCGAGGGTGAGAACCAAAACTTAACATGGCTGAACCCAAGAAATTAGGTTGGTCTCGATTCTGGTCACCCTCTTCGGATCATAAGCAAAGCTCTTTGACTTCCCTATGCTCCTGTTCTCTGGTGATAATGCATAGTCGTTATTCACATAACCCAAATCTGCCTTCCTTTCAAGAGCCCATTCCAATTCTGGAGCTGATGTGACTCAAGTTTCCTGGGCCATCGTCGACTCCTGGGCAGGTAGCAAGCAGCATTTGAAGGGACTTGCTGCAGATTTCCAGCCTTGCCCAGGCTCCCTCTGGCATGCCTCCTGGGCCCATGGAGCTATCTGGACCACAAGCCTCACCACACTATGAGTTTTCGCAATTGATTAATGATGCCAGACTGTCATTCCACTCCTCTGCCAAAGTCCTTGCTGAAAGTTGCTCCAAATGCGCCGCCGCCGGCACCAGTGACATCATTATTAGGTCAGGCAGCATCAGTCTCGGATATGGATCCTTCGTCTGTAAGTGTTGGCCTTATATCATGCTGTACAATCACTAAAGGCAGCCATGTGTTGAAGATGACTCCAGTGTGGCTCCACTTTCTTGACATTCAGTATTTTTAGAGGATGGAAACCATTTTCTCTTGTGGTTCTTACGTCATTCAGATGCCTGCCATTGTTCAGCAGGATGAGGATAATGATAAAGCGGCCAATGTACTTCCTCCACATTATACTAATGCTGGTTTCTGTCTCGACTTGCAGCACACCAGTGACCTTGATACATTGCCTGATGTCTGCCCTTAATTCAATGCTTGATTCTCCTACTGAAGAGAGTGCTTCCATTGATGTAGTCACAAGGAAAGCTGCAGACATGTTGAAACTACCTCTGCCAACTGAGTAAACTAAAGCTAATTTGCTTATGAAAACCCTTCATCCTGAGCCCTCTACGCTTGGGCTCCTTTTGTTTTCCAATGTGGCTTTTAGTGACCTTGTATTTGTGCCTTTGTCTAAGCCCTTTTCAGATCTGGCGAGTCGCTGTCCCATTGCTAGATGCCGCAGACTGACAACTGGGGACTCGAAGTTCCCGACACAACATCCTATTCCTGCATGCCTTTTTGTTCAACTGTCCACTTGTAAAGTTAACCCAAACTTTTTCCCTTCTCCTCCTTCAGACATAGAGTCGAAATGTATTGAATCAAAGAGCATGAAAGACTTCTTCTCCGACTGCTTGGCGATGCAATTGTTAAATACATTTTGGCTTCTGGCTTACTATTGCCACTTCCTTCAGGAAATGGCATGTGAGGTTCTACTGCATCCTTTGCATAAAGAGTTCAACATTGTCAGGACACAGCAGCAACATTGTATCTCATCCTCTTCACCTGGCAACACAATACAACCACTTTATTTCATCCTTGGGCAGGTTGAATTCAGTATTTCTTTTCCTACTGGTGTTTGATAATGTCAGACCAATGGGGCCCAGCAAATTGTCCAAGTTGGCTATAACCTACCCTTTCTGGATGTTCCCCCTGGATTGTCCCGAGTTCTTACTCCGGTTTCGGCAGATCAGGCCAACATCATCTCCAGGGAGGTGTTCATATTGCTTGCAAACGATATAATAGAGTTAGTTCCTGAAGCAAAGCAGTGGTTTTAGTGTTACTTCTGTTAGTTTCTCATTCCCAGGAAGGACAGAGGTGTGCGCCTGATTCTGGCCCTGAGAATATTGAACTCATTCTTTTGGAAAGAAATGGAAAGAGATGTTCAAAATGATAACGCTTGTGATGGTTCTGCTGGCCTTGGACCACCAGGACTAGCTGGACCTCCAGGCATGTATTTTTATGTATCAGTCCTGCAGTTCCACAGGAAATACCCGTGTTTTGTAATGGGACCCAATCACTTTTAATTCACCACCCTACCCTTTGCGTATGCCCCTTAGTTCTTTACAAAGGTTATGTTGGTGTTCATGGCCCAACTTTTAAGACTGGCATACATTTATTCCCAAATCTGTGCTACTGACTGTTGAATGCAGGCAGGCTCACCTCAGCTAAATACAGTCCACCTACAGAGTACAATGTCATTCTGTTCAACCTGGGATTCACTATCAGCAGGTCCAAATCCCATTTACAAACCACTTGGAGGCTGCCTTTCTTAGGGGCCATCTTGCCTATTAGCTTGGAACAACTTTCCCCATCATCAGCGAGTTCAGGACTTATAGACTGTGATTCCAATTTTTCAGGCAAAAAGAGGCTGGTCCAGCCTTTATCCAATTTTGAGGCTGATAGGCCTGTAATCCTGCTGCTTGCCGCAGGTTCCCTATATACAGACCTTTCAGTGGAATACGATTGTGATGGGCCCAGCATTGGGGATTTCTGTCAGACAAGATCCACATCTCTGAGGAGGCTTCTCAGGCATCTTAGTGTTTGACAGATGCCAGCCTGACTGATGGCAGACAGTTCTCTTTTCTCCCACCAAAAGCCATGTTAGTGAGTGATGCATTGTCACTCAGCTGGGAGGTCGCTTAGACCAATGGTTCCTAAACTTTTGACTTTGGTGAACCCCCACTAACTCACTATGGTAAGTCAGGGATCCCCAGCTAAGCAATTGCTTTGATTTGTAGCTCAATACAATACACAAAAATAGAGAAACAAGTATACATCTTAGAAATACATAAATTATGAAATATTATATTTAGTTTACAAACAAAAATATATTCAAAAATCGAAATGTTTTACATTTAATGTGATCTTTGGATCTTTCAAAATGTAGTTTTTTTTTTTTTAAACAGATTTTATTTGTCAAAATAACACATATGACGCAGATCTCTGTGCCCCAGAGACAACTGCCGCATGTAAGAAACACCAATTGAATTTGACCATTTTTCAGGAAAATACAGGAAAATGTGAAAGGCAATACAAATAAAATCAAAACCCTCAAAACAACCAACCCCCTCCCCGCCCCCACCCCCCAGCGCACTGTCTTCTCATTCTAGAGCAACTTATCACTGACTCGGACTGCCATTGAGCAACATAAGAGCCCATCATCCACGAAACAATTTCCGCCAGGAGTTGCAGACAGATCACAGGTAGATACAAAGAGCAGGAGAAACGAGCAGTAGGAGATATGGAAGTCACACTGGGTCTCGACTCCGGTCCCCCCGTGGCGGCTCAAGCCCCAGGCCTCGATAGTCCGCCCAGCGCCTCCAGATATCCGGGGACACCCCCTGGCCTCAAATATTGGGATCTCCAAGCCCATACAGAAGTCTATACCGTTTTTCCAGGCCGAGACTGAGGGGGCAGCTGCCGCCTTCCATACCCTCGCTATGTCCCTCTTCGCCAAAGTGAAACCCAGGAGCATGAGATGACGCTTATAGATATTGCCCCCGATCCCTTCCATCACAGGTAAGAGGACTAGCTTCGGCGAATGGGGGAGCTCCCACCCCAGCACTTCAGAGAGACAGGCCAGCACCCCCCTCCAGAACCTTGCTAAAGCAGTGCAATGCCATACAGTGTGCAACAGGGTCCCATCCTCGTGATTGCATCGGAGACATTTAAAAAATTGGGTCTTCGGCATCTGAAAATCGTTCTGGACATCTTGAAAGGACTTTAAGATTGTACCCCGCATGACGTCACCCAGGGTGGAGATACCAATATTGTCCCAGTCGCGGAACCCAGAAAGAGTCGCCAGGTGCGGAAAGCGGCCATTATGCCATAGTGGGGTCTCCCGAGTTAGCCTGTTCCACCAGCCCATCCTCCGTAGCGCCTGCCTCCAGATTTGAAAAACAATCCGCGTAGCAGGCGGTAGGGAGCGTCCCAACGGGGCAGTTCAAAATGTAGTTTTACTTCCCAATTAATAAAAATAAGATAAAAACACTTATGTTTTAGCTGGAACAAGCAGTCTACATACAAACACTAATTTCATAAGCGGTAAATAGCTTCTCTTCTCAGTTTCATACAGTTAAAGTTACCGAGTGCACATCTTTTCCAAAGCAGTTATTCACATTCATTCATAGCTTCGACTCTAGCCAAGTTACTCTAATGCAGTTTCTCTATTTTATCAAATAACATGTTAAAAAAAAAATCAAGAATCTGCTTGCCAATTGCATATCTGTTGGATTAAAACACTCATTTATGGCCAGTGCTGTTGATCTTATGTTCCGACGTCTAAAAGAAGGAAATAGGAGGGTTTTTTCATAACACATTTTATTGGGTTTTAACAAAAAACTCATGGGTGCACAGGCCGGGAAATACACACAGAATGATGGAGTTAGCCATGAACCAGGAGTTTTGATTGGTCAAAAGAGACCTGACAGCTGGTAACATGTGCAAGTGAATTCTTTCAATATTGGCAGAAACAGCAGTTTTGCGACACATGTGCATACTTCCACTGTTGTCTGATATCACTCACATCGAAGAGGCCAGATTTTAGCCTAGCTAAGTTCCTTTTTCATACCAGTTCTTCATTGGAGGCAACCAGTCATCTACACTAGCTTCCATTTGATGTAGTTGTGCTGCTCCCACTAATTAAAATAAGGACACATACATAATTTGTAGCCTCCAATATCAAATTCTCTAACATTTACAGAGCATCTTAAATTGTAATTTATTTGGGTATATATACTTTATGAATCTGCTGATATGACTTCATTTTCTAAACTGTCAAGGACCCTCTTATTAGCCATTGCGGACCCTTAAGGTTTCTCAGATCCCAGTCTAAGAACCAGTGACCAAGATGAAAGGGAGATCTTGGGCCATTGAACTCTGTCAGGAAGTGTCACCATATAAACTTGCTGGAGCTCTGTGCCATTATTGGGCTAGCCCTCAAGGTGTTCTTGTTATCAGTCAGATCCAGGTCTGTCCAGATGCTCATGGACAATATGACTACCATGTGAGACTGCAAAAGGTAGCGCAGTGTGAGCTCCCAAGCTCTCTTTCTGGAAGTGTTGAGGTTATGTTTGTGCTGGTTAATGTTCAATGGAATCTTGGGAATTGGGAATAATCTAGTGGGGTTCTTCAATATCAGTGTCATCTTGCTGACCACGAATGGCATCTAGTCCCAGAGGTAGCTCAATACATTTTCACCCAGGGAAGTGCACACTTGGTGGACCTTTTGACAACTCTGAAACTGCTAAGTGTCCAGCATTTTGGGCTCTAGAGTTGCCCCATCTGCCTTCTGTATACGTTTCTACCCTTGTCTCTAATCTGGGACAGTCTCTCTGAGAAAGGTCAGGTAGGACTGAGTACAGATCAGTCTTGTGTACTTACTTGGGCTCAGAGGGTCTGGTCGCCCAAATTTCTGACCCTGAACATTTGCCTTCCACATCAGCTTCCCCTTCAATAGAACTCTGTCCCAGCTACAAGGCAACATACTTCATCTTAACTTTCACAGTCTACACCTTCATTTGTGGAGATTGAGCAGGACCTTCTTAGAGGCTTTGACCTTCTGGCAGAAGCGGTGGCTGCCTTTGACCAATGGCCTTTGGCCTCATTTTGTTGCCACGTGTAGAGAAGTGTGTTCATCCTATGTAGGTGACATTGTATGATGTTAATTTGTTTGTGTTGTCTTTGCCCCACCAAGGCTTTGCCATGGGCTCAGTTATAAGTTACTTATCCACCCTTTATTTGCCTGATCAGCCCTCATTATTCAAATCACCTATTGTGATGTGTTTCCTAACAGGGCTTTCACATGTATTTTCCCTGTTCCCTTTATCATGCTGCGGTAGGACCTTAATCTGGTCTTGACATTCCTGATATGTGTGCCTTTTGAGCCGCCTCAAAGCTGCACTCTCTCAGCAGCTTCTGTATTTAACTTTATGTGTACATTATTTGGCACAATGAGTACTTATTGTGACAACAGGTTTATTGTCCATATTCAATTACATTTAAGGATTTATATAAAGTTTTGGCTACAGACACATTCATCATTATATGACATTACTAATATGTGAGGTCAGAAAATAAATACATAACTTGAGTAGAACTAATCTTAAGAAATGATGCAGTTATGAGATTGTTTGGCTTCTATTCATGTTACATATGTTCGATCAAAGTACTGTAGACGGCCTGTGCTCCGCTCCTTTCCTGTAGACACACTCTTCACAAATGTATTAAACTGAGTCCATACTTTCTCAAGCCTATTCATTCCACTGTGGACTGTAGCATCAACTTGATCCATTGCATAAATTGCCCAATTGTAGGCTCTCCAGAGAGTAATTGATTCTCACTTACAAAATTGGACTACTGACAATCCAACTGCCATTACTCAGTGTGTAATGGGTTTGCCTCTTTTTTGAAGGCTGTTCCTCATTGTAATCACTTCTGTGTGTTTTGTGAGCGAACTTTGGACTCTTTCAGTTCAACCTCTGTGTACTACCTTCTTTTCTGACAAACTAGTTCTTCGGACATAGGCATCTTTTTGAGCGACAATGGCGTCACCCTTCCATGTTGGGCAGTCCATTACACTTCTCACGTTCTTCACTCCACCTCATCCATCTAAGCAGGAGGAGACTTACAAAGGTTGGACCTATAGTTTCCATTAGTTTCTATATTTAGAGGGCTGAGGAGCTATGCATTGGTAATCAACTATTCATTGGCTTCGCTAGTGCAAAGAAGGGAAAAATCTGACTAAAAATGGACATTTTTGGGATGGAGTGTCCTCTGCATGAAACTATGTTATGTTTTGGCAAAAAATCATCCTCCTTAGGCCCTTAAGCCCAATCCACTACAGCAAAAGCCATGAATATGGCTCTAGCTCCAGACATCTGCCCAGCCACTACGTAGGCTGCCATCCATTTTCTCAGGAGGCTAGACTGCATCGATTCGCAGGTCCACAGAGAGGGACGTTTTGCTCTTTCGGTCCTACAGGACTTCCTGGTATATGACCACTTCTCAGATCCAGCTCCTCTGAGGAGCCAGTGCTTTGGTACTTATTCCAAACATGCCGAATCTGTAAGTAGAAGTAGCCATCAGAAGAACAAGTTACTTAAACTTTGGTAACTCTCTTTCTGGTGGATACCTTTGCAACGTGCAGATTCCTCATGGCCCACCCACCTCCTCATTCTGTGGAGTGGACTTCGAGTTTAATGAGATACCATATTAGATTTGCTCACTGCTAGGCTTTATTTCAACCTTCTCAACCATTCTTCACATCTGAGGGCATTAAAAAAGAAGTCAACTCACATAAGCGTGCCGAGTCTGTGTCGACATGTCGGGGATGGGACGGAGTCACAAGGTTTGCTGATGGTGGCACCTACCGTTACATAGGGGCTATTGGAAGAGTTTCTGGATCCAGTGTGGCGCTTGGGGAGCTTCAGAAGATGAGGAATCTGCAGGTAGATAGACCAGTCACCAGACAAAGCCTTACCGAAGATGAGTAATGAATGTTTTCAGTATTTAGAACTATGGGATAGCAAGGGCGAGAATCCTCAGCAGTGTGGCTCGGCCGCGACATACGGTGGTATATGTTAAGCCAGGTACTCTATTAGTTTAGGGTTTAAGATGTTCATTGAGTGGCAAGTCTGATGTTAATGTGTAACACACCCAAAAAGTCAGAAGTACACTATAAAATTGCAGGACCATTTGGCAGCTTTGTATCTTAATTTTCAGCTGAAATGTCAGTATTTAAGCAATAGCCTTTTTAGAAGGGGCGAAATCCAAAACGAGTTATTTTGTGCCAGTATCACTAAGCACTCGTTTACCTTCTAGCAGAGCAATTATTGGGTAATAAAAGTGCACATTTGTTGCTGTTTACGGCACCACTGTGCAGCTGGGACACATTTCTGTGCCTCCGCGGAGGTTCTTTGAGGTTTACACCCACAGACAAAGCAAAGCAGCCGGGACTGCAGAGCTCTGAGCGGCGATGAAGGCGAGGCAGCGGGCCCAAAAGCCCCTTGTCAGGGAGCAAAGGCCCGGGGTGGTTTTGAGTTTCCTAAATAAGAAATTGCATTTTTACAGTTTATTGAGCACTGGTGCCACATACGCATCTGTTTCCAAAATTGAGTTGTCTGGTTTCCAGTGCCAGTTTTACAACGGAAATATTTCTCCTTTCCTCTTTGTGTTTGATTTTCTATATTTAAAATCACAATGGCTCATAGGCAAAGGTGCCCGAAAATAATTACTTGTTTACTCCTTTTTTTATACAGAGCTCCATAACATCGTTATGGGCATTTTCCCATGCTGTAAATAACTGGTAGGTTTTTATCTCCCAGTTTACCAGAACTCAATTTATCGACCTCTGAAGGATGGGCGGTTGAGTTTGCATGGCCGGTATTCAAATGCATGACGTTCAGGTCACGTGCGATATCTGAATTGAGCGCTTAATTCATTGAGCCCCATCAAGTACCCCTGAACGCCCCCGCTGACGTAGGGCTTATAACTTAGTTCTGTGCCTTTAACAACCAATATGGCCCTCGACAGTGGACTATCCTTCCGTATTAATGAATACTGCTTTGGATAAAATGCACGCATAAACAAAGCTACAGCACTAAAATCGAACTCAATCTAGTTTTACAGTTCTCATGCCTTTCATTTCTTTTTCTTAACATAATCATTCCAAGCTCATCTTAAAGCGGTACCTCTTTAGAATATACAACGTTAGTGGTACATATAACTCCTTTAAATTAATAAAGAAAAAACTCTCACTCTCCCACAGATCTTTCACACTGCTAATACTTTGAACCCTTTGTAGGGTCTGCTTCCCAGCAACCTCATTTTCTCTCAACCACTGGTCCCCGGGGGCCTCCCAGATGCGATGGTCCCTCGGGTGTACACCAGCGACTACAGTTGAAATGGCACGCAGTGCAGTGTTCTTTTTTGCATGGTTGTTTTTTTGGTTCCCATAGCATTGTGTTAATTTGTGCAGTTTTTTTCTTCCTTCTTTTTTTTCTGCCTACTTGTTTCTTGTTTTCTTTTCTCTTCTTCCTCTCTTTTGTTTTCCCTATCTTTCCCCTTTAACCCCCACCCCCGTAGACTGCTAGTGGGAACTGACTAACCTCTCTGCCCACCCAGTATCATTCTTGACCTTTAGACTCACCCCTTGGGTCTCGCAAACTTCATGTCCCTGTGTACGTCCTTGCTTATTTTTTCCTGGAACATCTGTGGTCTAACACATTATATCAAATGCAAAAAGGTGCTCTCCTATCTCAATTCCAAACACGTTGATATAGCTCTCCTTCAGGAGAGGCATCTCCCTAAGGCAGAGGCTGAGAAGCTACGGCGTGATTGGGAGGGCAAAGAGATACACAGTTGCTGTCCTCCACGAGCAGCAGATGACCCATCGGTGCCCCGGAAACGTGGTGTAGCCATTTTTATTCAGTGCCCCATGTTGTGCTCAAAACCTGGGTTAATCCAGAGGGGCGCTATGTATTCGCCTAACTAAAGGTCATCGGGAAGGTATGATGCATAGGTTCAGTGTATGCACCCACGGGTCCGAAGTGCGCCTTCCTTCTTCAACTCACCCGTGCATTGACGGAAATAGATACAGTGAATATCCTGAAGGTGGGGATTGGAATCTGTCCTGGGATGCGTTAGTCGACCGCACTGCTCCAATTGCTGTAGCCAATAATGCGGACAGAGCCCTCTTAAGAAATCTGGGGGCTGATCATGACCTTTGTGACACATGGCGTCTCTTACATCCAACAGACCTGGAATGCACGCACTTGTCCCCGGTTCATGGCACACAATCACTGCTGCATTTTTTCTTGATGTCACACCTCTTGCTTCCCCTTCTTTGTGAGACTTCATTACTAGAGAGAGCACTCTCGGACCACTCCCCTGTTGCCCTGCTGGTTGATATGTGCCGGGCATGGACAATTTGTAAGCCCTGGTGTCTTAATCTGTCCCGCTACAAACATCCAGTAGATAAGAACCAGCTTAAAAAAATACCACGTGCATACTTACTGGGGGAACAATGATGGCTCGGTTGACTTTGACATTAAGGACCGCGTCAAATGCGACCATCAGGGCGCAACTGATGAGGGACGCAGCCCTGTTCAATAGGCAGAGGGAGGAGCGTCAGAAGGCACTGGAGACGGATATAGGTCGCCTTGTGCACTTACATGGCACACCCTTCTGCTATTGCCAGGTGCAACCTTGAGAAGGCGTGTATGGACCTCAATACTCTGTTTACCTCCAAAGTCGAGTATGCGCTACAGAGGTTGAAATACCGACACAACGAACAGGGAGAGAAGGCGGAACGGCTACTCGCGGCGCAGCTCAGGCAGAGGGAGGCAAGCATGGCCTTTCCTGCTATCGTCACTGACTCAGGGACGTTAGTCACCAAGCCACAGAAAATTGCAGACGCATTCGCATCCTACTATAGGTCCCTCTACTCCCCGGAAATTGTCCAAGGATCAGCGCATATGAATGCCTTTTTGGATGGTATTCACTCACTGTCCCTCTTGGAGGAAGGTAGGCAACTGCTTCAGGGCATGATCACTAAAGGGAAGATTGAGCAGGCCATCTCTTATCTACCCTATCATACAGCCCCGGGCGAAGACGGCTTACCGGCAGAGTTTTACAAATGGACCATATCTGAGGTGGTGGATCTTCTCCATGAGGCCTTCGCTGAGGCTGATCACACGGGTTCCTTGGGTTTAGTTTTCAACCTGGCGCTGATTTTGGTCCTTCCCAAACCACAAAAAGGCCCTTTTCTTCACAGCAGTTATCGCGCCATATCCCTGCTCAATGGAGATGTCAAGATACTGGCCAGTATTCTAGCTGCCCTCCTCAAGCAGGTCCTCCCCGCTCCTATTCACCATTCGCAAGTAGGTTTTGTCCCAGGCCACTCATCCCATAATCATCTTCGCATGTTAGCTCATGGGGACTGGCTAGCAACAGATCTTCCGGATGAGGCCTTGGTGCTGTTGTTGGATGTCGAGAATGCCTTTGGTAGGATAGAATGGGACTTCCTGTTTGCCGCACTCCAGAAATTTGGCCTTGGTGATGACTTCATCTCCAGAGTGAGGTGACTCTATGATTCTGCTTCAGCACTGGTCAGTTGTGGGGATTTTCTTTCTGATCCCGTCCCAGTCTGCAAGGCTACCTGTCAGGTTACCCTTTCTTCCCCTGCTATTTCTCCTTGCAATGGAGCCTTTAGTGCCGTCCTTACACCAATCAGACCAGATCATAGGTATCCTCATGCCCGGAGGTCCCTCAACACTGTATTTATATTCAGATGACATTTTACTCACCCTATCAGCCTTACCTTCCTCCATTTCCGCAGTGCTAGAGATCATTGACGCTTTTGCGGCAATATCCAGCTACAAGGTGAATTAGGGAAAGAGCGAGGCCTTGCCGCTGTCGCGAATCACCACATGTTCCGACATCGCCGGTTATCCATTCCAGTGGAAGAATTCTCACCTTCTGTACTTGGACGTCCTAGTTAACAGAGGCCTGGAGCGTATGTGGCAGCTAACCTGGACCCACTTATGGAGCGAATGGGATTGGACTTTGCAAAGTGGTCCCACCTGAATCTCTCTCTCTGTAGATGGACTCCAGCAGTGAAAGTGGTTATCCTCCCCCGAATTACCTGTGTTGAGCATGCTTCCCCAACTAATACCCCTCTCGACCCTCCATCAGATAGACAAGACCATATAGGCCTTCATCTGGGGTTCATCGAGCCCTCGCTTGGCAATCCAGAAGCTTATCGCCCATAGATCAGCACGAGTACTGGGCCTGCCCTCTGTGGAGCATTTTTGCCTAGCCTTACACTTGGCACCAATGACATACATGCACCCTCTGGTCCAGGACACCCCATTATGGGTTGGGATCAAACGCACACTCCAAGAGGCCTTGTTGGGACTACAGGTCCTCTATCATCTTGGCCCAGCCGCCAGATCCCCCAACCCTATGCTGAAAGCCATGTACACCACCTAGATACGGATTCATAAGTTCTTTTTGGTTGATGCGCATCTCCATGACAAGGCTCCCCTCTGGAACAGTACTGGTATTTGCATGGGAGGGGGCATGCTTGACTGGGGCCCCTGGCATAGAGCTCGGATTCCAACCCTCACACACCTGATTTCTGGTGGCGAACTCCAGTCCTTTGAGATGCTACAGGACGAATTTGGCCTGCTGCATACTCAACAATGATGTTATACACATTTACATCAGTGCCTGCTGAGCAAACTGGGTCCTCAACCCTGGACCATCCCCTGTTCCCCGGTGCTCTCTTACCTTAACACTTGGGGTCAGTTTAAAGGTGTGATGTCCGGGTTCTACATTCTTCTGATTCGCTACCGCTACTCCCAGCCACATTTGGCTAGCCTCAGGATGACCTGGCAGGTTCGCCTTCACGTGGAATATGATGAGGAGGAATGGGTAGAATCTACTCTTGGAAGCCCTGGAATGGGTAGTCCGAGAAGCATGGATGAAGTTCAGTCTATTTAAGATTCTTTAGGGCTGGCACTGGACCCTGGCATGGCTTCTGGTTGCTGGGTTTCTCCCTCACTCTGCCTGCTGGCGATGCGATCACGCACCCTTGATATAGCTCATATATTACTGGATTGTTTTGCCATTCATCCCATCTGAGCTGTGGGGTCTACCTCCAGGAGTCCATGGATTTGCCCTTGCCACTTCCGGACCCCCTAATTCTCCTCTATGACTTATCGGACCTTTCAGAGCTGACCCGCCATTCCTGTAGTCTTCTTGTCACTGCCTTCTCAGGTGTCAAGATCTGTATTCTACAACATTGGCGCTCTCCACAATTGCTGTCGTGTGAGGAATGGCTCGCGGAAATGTACAAGACTGCGTCCTATTAAAAGTTCATTTACAACTTAATGGACAAAGCAGATATTCTTCTTCTCATGTGGTCTCCCTTTCTGCAGGATGCCCCCCCGCAAATTCACTGTGACTCTTAACTCTGTTTCGTCATCGTCACTGCACTCCTCCACCCCCAGCATTGCTAAACTTGGGCTTCGTCTGAATGATCCATTTCCCTGCCCTCTATACCCTAGTTTGTAGTTTAGTTTCATCTTCCTTCCCGTCTTTTTCCTCCTGTCCTTTTTCCTTTCTTTTTTTTTCCTTCGGTTCATCTATGGCTTATATTCTCACTCCTTTCCGTCTTTTTTCTTCCTTTCTTATATTTTCGTAACGTTTGGTATTGGTACATGTATCACAAACAGCATTTGTATCTTACTATGGATTTATGCTGGACTTGCATGTCATTGGATTTGCAGATATTTCTTTTTTGGTACTCAGTTTATGCCAATAAAATTATTGATAAACAAAAGAAATTAAGAAAAAACGTGCATGATACATTGGTAATCAACTGTTAATCGTTAAAAGATTATCCCCCCTTATCACTTTTTTATATGAATCATCTGATATAAATTTCAACTATCAGTGAATACAATGACATTAAAATGTGTCCGTACAGTTGACATTTCATGAAACCTTTTGTTTCTGCATGATTGATGCTAAATGTTTTCTTAGAAGGAGAGCCTTGGCACATTAAAAAAAATTGCCAATTCAAAGAGTGTGTATTGATGAACCCCAATATGCATATTTTCTTAGAATTAAAAGCTTGAGCCAATTTCAGTGTTCTGGTCACCAGCGAAATCTGGGCCTGAATTAACAGTTCCAGGCAGTGACCATCCAGGAGGCGGTCATAGTTGTCAATTATAAGTGGCTGCTGGGAAATCATGTGAGCATTAGGACAGTCATCATGTCCCAACTTGGCCGGCCCGGCTCATATGTGGAACCCATCCCAGCGCTGCTACTTCAAGCAGGCAGCATGTGTAGGCCAGCAGGCGTCTCAAGGTTTTACAAATGGCCGCTCCAGAAAACCTAATGCAGAACCTCACTGTTTCTAGCAGAATCTTAAGAAGTAAATCTCTCTTTGGCCTTCTAGAAATACCAGAATTTAAGCAAAAGTCACCTAGACGCTCTCTTTCTCCGTTAATGCCCCTAAGATCTGGAACTCTCTTGCAACACAAAGCGGTCTTACTGTCTCCATAAGTGAATTTAAGAAAGAGCATTAAGGTTAAGGATCACCGACTTCATATCACTGACATTCTAAAAATCACATAAACGGCGATATCGTATATTTTACATACGTAGAGGTGGGTGAAATATAATGCCTGCTACGTTTTGCAAAGTTTACAAATTTCTCATTTCAGGTAGGTGGCAAAGTTTTACAAACTTTTTAGAGCTTTAGTTTCAGAAGAATTTTCTTGCAAAATATTTTTTACAAGAGAATTATTCCACTACAGGTGAGTTTTTGCTGAGATTTCTTTACACAAAAACTACTTTTCCTAAGTTTTCGCCACAGTTTAAACTTTGCAACCATTACTGATATTGCAAAGCTTGCTAGTTCTGAAGAATACTTCATGAAGGTTGTTACTTTGCCGATTCCTAATCATAAAAGTGTGGCATGTTTGGAAAGGACAATTCTTCTGAGCTGAGTGTGGTAAAATACCATTCAGTGAGACATGGTTAATGGTCATTGAGAAAGTCTAGAAAAAGCATCATATACACCAATATAATTAAAATAGAAATGTTTCCTAAGATGTGACACCTTTTTATGCCTTTTTGTATTCGCCCCTGGTGACGTTCCATGCTGTATGAAGCTTATCAATGAATTTATAAGATGTGCACTATTTTTACTGTTTATATAATAAACTATGGTGCAAACTGATTTTACCTTAGTTCTATTTTTTTAACATTCGAAAAGTTGACAAAAAGTATATGTACTATTATTATGTAGGCATTGTGGAAATAAGCAAAACTCTTTGCAGTATTGCAATACCTTGAGTGTGAGCACGGCTTACTTTTTCTATTCCTTATAATGAAAGGAGAAAGTGTATTTGATCAGTGATTTACACCACTAAAAACAAGCATTGAAAATGCAATAGGTCTCGCCTTTGATTAAGTTAAAGCCATTTGCTTTGCTAATGGTATTGTATAGCAAAGCAAATGGCTTTAACTTAATAAAAGGCCAGACCTATTGGATTTTTAATGCTTTTTTTTTTGTAAGGTGTTTTATTTCCTTTATAGATGTTCTATCTGAGGACATCACAAACGGAAACAATACAGGATGCATACACTCTAACATGCTGTGAACGGTAGAGGCTGCTTTGCTTGCCACACATATTGGGTAGATCGTTGAGACTTCAAATAAAAGTAATCCGAAAAGTTTCTGAATAGGAAGTGCTGACAAGTGTGACCCGACACGTTCTTTGTTAAGACTTCCAAGTACACGTGACCCTATTCAAACATTCCACAGTGAGTGCTCCAATCAAGGAGCTTCAAGTCGAAGACAGAGCATAAATGTACTAATGTCATCCTTATATGAATGCTTTAAAGTTACAGAAAACCACAATTTGTATAGAAATATGAAACAAAATAGTATATTTTGTGAGACTGTCACAAAATAGCAGTATGAACTGCTTAAAATGCAGAATAAAAGAATCGAAGACCCCACGTGGGCTGGGCAGAATCACTCCTTCCCAGTGTTTCGAGAAGAGAAACAAACCGCACGTGGAGCGCTTCCTCCGTATTCTCGGGAACTTGTGTGTGCTGTCAGGTGTGAATCACTGCTGTTAAAAAAGTTATAACCGAGTATGGGTAAATTAGAGACGTATTTTTAATAAACGCGAAAGAGGTTTCAAGTAACGAGCGGTCACATGATTCAAATAAACACTGAATGTGACACGAGGCTGCGTGGTACACATGAGGAGGGGATTGCAGTCCGGTCACGGAGAGCCTTGTTCGGGGATATCCCATGTCCCCTAATCTCCAATTGTGTTGACAATCGGGTTAAGTACACAGTATCCACAATTTGGAAAACTCATTACTTATTATAATCCACGAGAATTTGCATTTTTTTGCTGTTTTATATAGCGTGAACTCGACCCGAAGGTATCGGAGCGCTTCAGATGAACACCATTACACAAGGACGCATTCATTTTTGGTAGGCACGGGGACATTAAGTGATTTGCCCCGAATCACTGGATCTTGAGCCCACGCCGACCACTCGAATCTGGTTCCCCAGCTCCAAAGTCGGCAGCTCTGAATGAATGTTGACCTCGTCACTTTTACGAAATACTTCGTATTTTATATTTATAACCTAGGAAGGCAGATGTGCTCTGATAGTAGAACGTGGTATTGCAATCCAGCCGCCCTTGTGCAGTGTACACAAGGGTGGGAGGGTGGAGACATGCACTACGTACAGGTTTGAGTTGCAGGACAGACATTGCCTTTTTAAGAAGGGGCGCCTTCACTCACCACGCATACACGGAGGCGGGGAGGGGTGGGGGCAGGTTAACAGTTATAAAGTGCCTTGCAGATTGCTGGTGGTGGGGGAGGGATGCTTGAGCGCGAAGAGGCGGGTGGAGGGTGATAAGCTGTTGGCTTTTAGCCTCAGCATGACCACATTTTTCTTTCCACAAGGGTCATCACGTGCGTTTCCTTTCTGCTGTTACTCACACTGCACTTTTGTTTCCTGCAGGGAAACTCTTTGTTCTCGAGTCTCCCCCACCCCCCAAAAAAGAAATTAGACTCGGCTTAGCTTGTTCTTGGTGCAGGCCCTGCTTTAAGATGCCGTTTTCTGAGACGAGCGACCCTACCTGTGAAAATACATCTTGTGTGAACCCTCGACGATCACTCGCGCCTGCGGATCCGGGAGCCTTCCGGTGGAGGGGGGGCAGGGGGGGAGGGTGATGCGTTTGAAGCCGGGAAAATTGGGCCGCAACAGCTGCTTATACGTCTGCGAAGGGATTGTGACGTGAATTGGATCTTTCACCAATCAAAACAAGAAACCCGAGGAGGCGAGGCTAAGGCACGGAGAGGAGGAGACAGCGTGCGGACCACGAAAACAAAAGTCACTAACCAATGACAGAGCCGACTGGCGCGTGCTCCAGGTGTCAAGGCAGCAAGGCAGCGTGGTTGCAGGAAGCCCGATAAGAAAAGCATTTGCGACACACGGAAAGCAGGCGAGCCAGTCCGGGTGGGCTGGCCAAAAAAGCGAAAAGGAGGCACCCTAGAAACCTTATTTCCAATGCCAGCCCACCGTTTAACATAAACGGTGACGCAAGCCAATGGGAATAAGGGGCGGGGCTTCAAGCCCTTTTCTCAAAGTACTCATCTGCAATAAATCTCACCGAGCGGGCTGCGCATGTGCGCAGCAACGCTAGGCGAGACCTAAAAATTACATGCTTTGAAGTTTAGTGATATAGTTTTATCCTCTCTACAGCAATTCACTGCTTGAACCTTAGACTTCCCTGATTAGACGCTGTCGGTGTTTCAGCCAAGTTCAAACTGTCTTGTGCCAGACACGTGGCCGCAAAATCTCCTCTATCATTTATTATTGGGGCTCCTTGTTTTATATATTTTTTTTCCCATGTCTGTCTATATTTATTCATATTTATTTTCTGCTAATTTTATCTGTATTTATACATTTTTATTTTGGGCTTAGTGTAAAAAAATGAAGTTGCATTGAGTATATTTCCACATCTGTTTAACAAACAAATTCTTACTCGTGTTTGAATTTCCAAAGTTTTCGGAATTTATAATACCAGTCATCTGAAAACATTTGCATTGTAAAACAAGTTAATCCGATGTACTTCTGCAGTTATTTAAGCCTCAGTAGGCAATGTTTTTTTAATTGTTTTTTAAATTCCCCTGTCTCTCAGTCTGCACAGCTATTGACCTAGCACTCATGATTGACAGTAGTGAAAATCGTACAAAAGGAAATATAATTTCTTTTTTACATATTTAAAAATAAATAGAGACAGGAAAACAGATGTTTTCTCTGTCTGCATTAATCTATAGAAATATTTAAAAACAGTGATTTATGACCCGTAATTAGAACGTGTTTGTATTTGGCTTACCCATCGAAAAACCCACGTCATGGCTTCTCCAGTGTCCTGACCTCTGAAGGAGTGAGAACTAAATGGGGCTGCTGCAAGAGTTTTATGTCTCCATTAAAAAAGCGTCGAGGCCCTTACGGTTCCTCGTAAATCGGCCCTCGCAGCCACAATGGAGCCAATTTGCACTCCGTGTTTAAAGAGGACAGTTATAGGAGTTAACTTAAGACAACTTGTTCCCATAGACAGCGAATGCTCATTCACTCTGCCGATTCTGCTGTTTTCCATTGGCCGGGGCCAGCCTTTGTTTCAAACCCACTGTTTATTTTATAAGTTTCCCTGCAGGAATGTATGACATTACTACGACATACATTACCACGCAGTAGGTTACAATGCGGACGTTACATCGTCCGCGTTGTTACCACGCATGGCTTTACATCGCAAGTCGTTTCTACGACTTGCACTAGATGGCGCGCTGGACTTAGGAATAGTATAAATTACTATTCCTACTCCAGTTAGCACAACAGTAGGGAATGTGTTGGATTTAAAATCCAACACATTCCTTGGTGTTGCGCGCCATCTAGCGCAAGTCGTAGAAACAACTTGCGATGTAATGCCATGCGTGGTAACAACGCGGACGATGTAACGTCCGCGTTGTTACCTACCCGCGTGGTGTTGACAGCGTTATAAACGCTGTTTCCCAGCAGAGCAGATGCAGCTCCGTTTTTTGGGAATTGGGTAATTTTAGAACAGAGCAGAGTGTGATCTACAGCGATGTGGAAAAATCCAGCAATAGGCCGTTGTCTCCTAATGGGCACTGACCTGGGCGCCCCAGCCCTCCTGGCCTTTCCTGGCTTTTCCTGGCTTTGGCCGGTTTGTAGTTCTTCATTCTCTTGATCAGGCCACCTCTGTTCAAGACCCATTTAATGACCTATTCATCCCTCTTTGCTGGCAGTGAAGGGACGTTTCATGCCCATAGAAGCAATCTGCTGCCCTCCTGTTGGTGCTGCCCTTTGCGGCTGACCAGGGTCGCCTTACTGTTGGAACGCCCATATACTCCATCTGTGAAGCATGTGTGGGTTCAGGAGGCTGCTGATGTCACCCGACTTGAAGTCTAATGAGACAGCACTGAGATAAACTGGGCTTAGAATTGGCAGACTAGAAGCTGCCATTAGTGTAATCTCGTATTTCTCTACTTATACCCTGATTACAAATATAGGACACCATTCTGGTGCAAACTTCTGTTTTCACTTGAAATGGGATTCCAAGTTGGGCATTAGTTGACCATTAGCAAATTACGTACCCGTCACGTTTACGACAGGTAAAAACTGACAAGAATTTTATTGTTAAATTGTGTACATTTCATATTTGTGCCTATTGGTTCTACAGAAAATTGGGTATGCAGGCGTACTTGATTTCTTGCACAAGGAGGGTGTACAACTTAGGCCCCAGATTCTTCCAAGCACTAGATGGAGGGTCCTGATGGTCCACGTCTGCAAGTGCGAAGGATCTCAGCACAGAGTTGAGTTTTCTCTCATGCGATACACAAACATGCTCATTTCAAACTCCTCACACATACATTCAAGGCACTACACAACTTAGGCCCTACCTACCTGAACAGTCGCATCTCCTTCCACCAACCATCCAGACACCTCCACTCCATAAGACTCCTACTCGCACACAGTCCATGCATGCACAGAACTAGATCAGGCATGACGATTGTTTAGTAACATCACTCATAAAGCGTGGAACGACCTCCCACAACACATTAGAGCCTCCTCCTCTCTTCTTGAATTCCGCAAGAAGATGATAACCTGGTTTTTCAATTACCCATCCTATCATAGGCAAGGCTAGGCACACACACCTGCTCAGAGCCAGGATACCCTTGCGGGTGATAGTGCGTTTTAGAAATACACATAACACATGGAGGTCATAGGCCAAGCATTGCTTTTGAGGTCAAAAGGACCGCATTGGGTTGGTGCATAATTGGGCATCTCAAAGTACATGTTATGGGGCTATGCCAGGAGAAGCATGGAACAAGTCGGCTTTAAAGTTCTGAATTGTTCTGAACTGTTCACAAAACACGCTCAGGTCTCTTGGACAGGGGTAATCCGTAAAAGCCGTCCACCACTCACATAGCTTCTTTTATAATTAACACTTTATTGCTTTTTCAGTCCATATACCACATAATAATTGAGTAGCTCCATCAAGTACATCTCTGTAATACTTCCTGATAAGGCACATAAAGCTGTAGTGGAGACATCTTAAGCACATCTCAAACATTGGCCTATAGGC
Organism: Calotriton arnoldi; assembly: GCA_963921515.1. Taxonomy (NCBI): domain Eukaryota; kingdom Metazoa; phylum Chordata; class Amphibia; order Caudata; family Salamandridae; genus Calotriton; species Calotriton arnoldi. Next base: position 314,730 of record CAWUFW010001624.1, on the reverse strand, counting down.
AAACACTTGCCCCCTCCCTCCTCTAACTCACCCCCACCAAAACCTAACCCCTCCATTTCCCCTCAATTAGGTCAAAACTACAATTATACTCCAGTAGCCCCCCTGTCAAATTCATAAAACAGCAATATCCTTAGTTGATGGCGCAATGATTCACATTTCAAAGAGGTCCAGAGCACGCAATCACATAACGATTTTAATAGCCATGTGGTTTGTGTGTAGAGGGTCACGTGAATTCCTACAGCACACTTTATTCTTATCTAAAGCATAGATGAATTTTGGGCTGAAAGCAGACTTACCTGCTGTCATCCCCCTTTTCAGATGTCATTTAAGGACTCCCGCCCTCCCTTGATTTTTCCTTTTGCCTTTTTGGGATTCAAGGGCGGGCTTCAGATCCCACGTTTATGAGGTGGTACATTTCAAGTTCTTAGCATTAGGGGTGGGTGTAACTCGCATAATTTGCTGTAGCTTAATTATAAAAAATTATGGCAAAATTATACAAGATTAAACAGAATTACGCAAGGAGCGTAACTCGACATTTAGTGGTGTTTACCCCACATCTAAAATGGACCACAGAATGTGTTTTGAAGTAAGAAAAATAGCGCAAAATGCAACAGAAGAAGAACAGCAGCAGGTGCTCGCACACGCTAAATTTGTTGCTCCCATACTTTACGCAAACTGGCATAATCGCGTAATTTTGGGTAATTTTGCACAAAAGAGTAACACGAAATTACTAAAATTACTCCAATTCCTCTGGCGTAATTAAAATTTCATACAGGCCTAGTTAGCAGAGCCCCAAAACACGGATAGAATATTTTGTAATGTGCAGAGTTTTATTCTTACCTGAAAGGCATTGCCACCCTTCCCCCCACCCCATCCTTCCGTGGCTTGTAGCAGTGAGAGCAGGAAGATGATGTTCAATTTATCTGTGGAACAAGTAACGGGTAGTCTGTCCTAGCAACAGCAACTGTTGAAGGAGAAGCACACCCTGAGGAGCAATGTACTGGAATATAAATCCGTAAAGTTCAGGGTAGAAACTTTCAAGCACAGTGCTCATCTTTGCAGCATCAGTATTAAAAACCTATAAATTCTACACATGTCCAGCTATAATAAAAGGTCGATGGATGGCAAAGGCCATCCGCTGTCGAAATGTTCTGAATTTTAATATATAAGGTCCCTATGGTATAGACCAATAAAGTGATTCGCTGAGGATCAAACAGTTTGGTCAAGTGTGTGAGTCAGGATTAGAATTCCAGCTCTGTGTCTTTGTGGGCTGACCTTCTGGCGGTGGATGGGGTAGATGTATTGACTGATTTGAAGTTCCCTGTGAACATTTATTGCAAGGGTAGTTTCTTCATGTAATAACCTAAGCCTTTATTTTAGAAGGCCATCTGCATGGTACTAAGCATGTTGAATTTAATTCAAGCATACACGAAGAACCAATGTAGTGCTTTTACGGCAGATTTCAAGTAGTTGCATTTCTTACAATTAGGGTCGGTCTTGCAGCCATGTTTTGTGCTTCTTACAGCTTCATCTTGTTTTTAAATCACCATGTTTAACTGGGGGTGGAGGATATATCAGCATGGTAGATCACACTGAGGTTTTTGATGCTGTGTATTAACGCTTGGGTTGTACTCAAAAGTGTGGGCCAAGGGAAAGGCATCTCTCCTCCACCAGCCAGTTACATGAGCTCCCTTCTGGTGTCCTTCAGACATAGCTCAGTTGGCCCAGACAACGCACTGTAAACGTGAATAATGTTTTTCTAATTAAGTGCTTGAACAGACTTTCCTTCACCTTTCTGGGAAATTGACGTCAGAAAAATACAGTGGACGTTGACTTTCGGCCACTAATGTCTTGTAAGGTTTCCTTAATTCCAAGGTGGAAGGGAGCTTTAATTTCTTTTCCTAAAGCTTGCTTTCCTTTTTTGTTCAAGTGTGCCATGCAGAGACACCCTCATTCTGGGGGTACAGGTACTGGGCTAGCTTGGTATTATAAAGTTAAATGCGACCCTCACCAGCCTTACTAGTGTTAACTGTTCTTCTAGGGCCAAGTCCCAAGGTGTGAAGTACACTATGCCTTGGTAGGAAGGCTCATTACTTGTAGTATTTTTCTGTATTTCAGATAACATCAGTGTTGCTCGTTAGCCAATGCTTGATCTCTTTGTATGGTCTCTTTCAAAGGACATGGCCAGTTTAACACATTAGATGCAATGTGTGTCTGATATACAGTTTTGATAATATTCATGTATTTGACAGGAATGTATTGAACCTTTCCTACCAAAGTCAATTACCAGAACTTTCTACATAGGTTCCAATTATGAATGGCTCTGATTTAGGTGTGGGGATATTGTTTGGCTAGAAGTGCTTCTGACTGGTATCCCCTCACCTAAATCCAGCCATTCTGAGTTTTTGTCCCCGGAATGGGGAATAACACGCCAACCTGAAATTTCCAAACCTAAATCTGCATGTGAAGCCCCTATTTGGAGGATAATTCTGCACTCAATTACCCTATGCCCAGAGCAGGTGGTAAAAGAAAGTTGGGCAATCCTTTGCTGAGTGGGGCAAAAGGTGAGTGTGAGGAGGGCATGAGGGGCAGGTGAGGCTGTGAGTTGACGGGACGGTGCTCTCCCATGCAGCCCAATCTGCACATGATTTTACCAACCAGATTTTTCACCTGGTAAAATCACGCCTAGTGTTTCTGCACCTTGATACCTGGCCTACTATGGTGGGGCACATACTACCCAAAATTAACAAACCAGAATACCATGGTCTACCAATTAATGTCTGGAGTCGGAACCTTCATACAAACACATCTCTGATCTTTCAACACCCCTTAAAAGCTATGGGCTACAAATATCAAAAGCTTAATTCAACAACAATATGGACTTCTTCATCCAATCAGAAGTAAAAGGGCCACCACCACCACCCTAAGACATTCTTTCCATTATGTTTACTAACCCCCCCCGCAGTTAATATTGCTAAGCGCCAAATATTTCCTTAAGAAGAGCAGATGGGGACGCCATTCCAGATACTACAATAACCCAACTCATCGAAACCATCCTCACACACAACTTCACTTGTAAGTGCAAATACGCTCTGCAGGTCTTGCGGTCATGCATGGGAGGACCAGTGGCTCCACAATAGGCAACACTTCTCATGTGTGACTTGGAGGAATATTTGAACCAAAATGTAACAGAAATCTCTGCCAATTGTATTTTGTAAAAATGATACGTGCTCGCTATCTGGGCTTCTATGGATGGCTAACATGAGCTATTCCAAGCAGATTGCAACAACACCCACCGTTCTATGGAGTTCTCTTTAGCTTTTCACAATTGTGACCAGCTTCCTAGACATAACTGTGTTTATAAATGTGGAAACCTCTTTTGCTAGAGCATCACAAACAGGCACTGGGATTTGCAGAAATAACATCTCCCACACACACAAATCTGTGAACGTAAACCATGCCATTTTATAATCTGTTCTGAGGCAAACATAAAAGTTCATCATCTGTCGTCCCTATTCAAAGATTGCATCTAACAAGGTCACTCTGACAGACGAAAGACAGTAATTGAGTCGTGTAAATATCCAGAAAATATCTCTTGTGATTCAGACGCCAATCATTATACTGCACAGTAGTAGCCCTATCGAAGATTTTGCAACCCATGGTAAAAGAAAGCAGTAACCCGAAAGTAACATTTCTCGGGCAGCCTATACCAGCATTTAAACTCCTAACCTCTTACAGTATCCTATTGACAATATATTAGTAACAACTACAGCATGGGTAACAGGCATACCAGCTCACATGATAGCGAGAAATTCAGAACCTGTAAAAGTTTGTGGCTAAGCATTCATCAAAGAATCTAAATGTAATTGTTCAGGTTACAAATCTTTCACCTGCAGATCAAAAGATTGTGCAGGAAATTTTCTTCTGGGAAATTTGAGCAATCTTGTTTTAGCAAGGATGATCAGTCGCTGTTTCACAGTACATAACCCCAACCACACACCGCCAGCAGATTTCACTTCTCTAATGGAGGACATAGTGCAGTGGCCTTATCAGTTTAGATACTGTAAAAAAAGCCGGCTTATTTACTAATTATAAGTACCTATAACCAGCTGACTTAACCACATGGGTTGTGAGGACTTGATATGCAAGAAGTGTAAAGTAACATTGAAACAAAGGAAGAGGTAGGAACAGATAAACTATACAGAGATTAAAGATACTAGTCTTTGAGGTGGACTCTAAAGAGATTGCCATTCGGGTCAGATAAATCAAAACTTTACCCCTAGAAATGATGGTCTAAATTAGATTATGGGTTCATGACATATTACATGAGAAGCTGTATTGTGTAGTATTCTGGATTCTACCCATCCATTATGAATGTGATGATGAAAAGACTTTGTCACTTCTGGGTAGGGAGCTCAACTCGCTGAAATTTGAAGTCAGTAAAGACTTCTCTGTTATTGGCATAAAACACAATTAAACATAGACTTCCTACAGATATATTTATAAGAACCTTTAATTACTTTCACAAACACTTATGCATTCCCAATCATTTGTGACCCGTTACAAATGTGAGCTTACATCCCCCTTACAATTCCTCCCCCTTCTTTCCTTTGCTAGGTAATGGCAATTCAGATTATTTGTATCTAATTCATTGAGACTGTGCCTAGACGAGGTTCCTCATTCATTGAGACTGTGCCTAGACGAGGTTCTTCATTCATTAATTCATTGAGACTGAGCCTACATGAGGTTCTTCATTTATTGTCCAGATGGAACTGTGTTTGGAAAAGGTTCTTCCTGTATCAACTGAACAGAGTTGCATTGGGGGGATATTCTTCAGGATCTTAACCAGTGCAACTCTGTTTAGGTAATGTTTTACATCCATTGACTCAATGGAACCGTATTTGAGCTGATGTTTTTCACACAGTGGCTGCCATGGTGACATGTTTGTGGGCAGTTGTTCATCCATTTACCATTTGACAATGTGTTAGGTTAGTATTCATCCCTCATTGACCCATTGGAGATGTTTTGTATGAGAGTCCTCATGCATTGGCGGAATGCCCTGCATTTGGATGTGGTTCTTCATCCACTGAACCAGGGAACAGTGCTTGCATGTTCTTCAGCCATGGGCCCAAATGAGACTGTGTCTAGACCTTGTTCTTCACTCATTGGTCCACTGGAGCTGTGTTTGCATGAAGCTCTTCATGCAGTGACCAAATAGTCTTTTGCATGAAGTTGTCTATGTGTTAACCAATTAGACTTTAGGTTGGATGCATTTCTCAAGTAGTTACCTAATGGATTTGTCTTTGGGTGATTTTCTTTATTTATTTAACCACTGGGGTTGTCTTCAGAGGAGGCCCTTCGTGCATCTGTGAAATTGGCCGCATTTAGGTGTGTTTCTTCAGTTATTGTAATTGGGTGTCTCTTGTTCTGAAGATAGCCTTTGTCCACTGATAAGATGCAAGGTGTGTATACCTAATGATTTTGTAATATTGCACCTTGATTATATGGGATTGTATTGTGATGAATGGTCTTTTATGCTGATGACTATGTGTGTGTGGCGAAATGTTTTCATTCATTAATTTGACGATGGTGAACAGGTAAAGTATATGTGAATGAGTCTGCTTTTGCATAAGGAGCCAAATGTATTGATCCAATTCAGACTTTCTATATGAAGGCCATTATACTGCGATAACATTTGAATTGTTTCGAAAATAAAACACTTATATTTGTTTGGATCGCATTTCCATAGACTGCTTAGACCTAAATCAACAAGGATGAAAAAAAGAGCTTTTTAATCACACAATAGAAATTTATATGATTTGTTAAATGCAGAAAGTGCAGATCAGGAAAATGTAGCAGTGGTATGTCTTTTTGAAAGAACTGGACTATTGCATCATTTGTTATCAAAAATAACTATCCATCATCTTGGAGGTGTTTGAGAGTCAATTTGGCGAAACAACAGAACGTTTATTTCACCTCTGCATGCGTTACTGAAATAGGGTTACCACATGACTTTGTGTCAACTTCTTTCTAGTCTAAGTCTTTTCTTTATCATATCTGTGCATTCTAGGAATTGCAGTTTAGTTGAACCCAGTTTAGTTGTGGCATTATGACGTAGAACAACATTGTAGCCCTGCAACATTGACAATTGGATCAGTCGCTGGCTGTCTAACTTGTGGACACTGAGACTTCTGAATATCACCAACTATTCTCATTACTACTGAAGAAAAGGCCCGATACAACATCTGCTTGATATTTTCACTAATAGTGCTGTACGAATTTGTGAGGACAACACGAAACTGTATTGCAATCATCACATTTTGTATCCTAAATATATGTATAATTTACAAAATTAATCTCGACAGTGTTGAATAGACCAAATTGTGATCTTTGTAATTTTTTCTTGTTCCTTTTTCTCTATTACACCTGTTCTCCTATTGATCATCTAACAAAAGAAAAAGAAATGGGACTGCGCAAATCAAGTATGTTCTGAGAGCAGCAGCACAATAAGACACAATGGGGCAGGCATGTTAGTGTGGTAGTGCGCACCTCTTTGAGGCACGCGCTAGAAGACTGTGATGCTATGCAGCAGTGGCAGCACTTACTTTAAGCACACTAAAATGCTGTTCACAAAATGTCTTCTTGTAGCAATAAAATGCATAATTGGAAAAATGGTATGTGGCTAGGAGGTTTTTTGTGAAGTTTGGGAATGGTATAATTTGCTTCCTGAGATTTGATTGGTGACCTTTATGTTTGGCGGGGGAGGGGGAATCTGATCAAAGATTATTATGACACACGCCATTAAAGAATTATCAATAATCATGTGTTCTGACAATTAAATCACAGTTAAAAAAGAAAGTAATTTGCTCCCATGGCCCCTGCCATTTTGAAATCTACATTTTATTAGGCAGAAAAATATTGAAAATATTTTGCGAGAGAAGAGAAATGAATGGGCTGTCAGTCTGTCTTGTAGTGGTATCAATGTTTGGTCCCCTGATGCGGATCATTATCTCCATTTATTATTTTAACAGGAGCAGCAAAGTTGATCCGCACATCAGAGGGTTTTATGAGCGGAGTCTGGAGAAAGAGAGAAGTTGGTGAAACTAATATTGCGGCGGCTTGCAGTTTGCATTACTAGGCATTCATTAAAAACAGAGCATAATTGGTCTTGATTGTAAGAATCATTAGTAGTAGTTAACTGCAACTACTTATGTGCGTGAGCATGACCCGCCACTACTTATTACGCTTGTATCACTCTCAACTCCCTACAATTCCTGATGTTACAGAACAAAAAAAAAACACCAAAATTATAAATTGGTGGTTCAGAACATATCAACAAATGCATGGTAAAAGTAGCACCAGAGATATGAAATGTAATGATTTTTGCACCTTATCACTGTTGGTAAAAAATGCATTCAGTCGTGCTGCAGAAGTCACTGAGTATGGTGGAATAACACACAAGTTATCTAACGCTGTGGAAACTAAATGATGAACCACATACGCTAGTTTTAAAAACGAGGATAGTTTTCAACACACCCGCTTTCAACGCAAAAATAACCATCTCCATTTATAACAATGGGATTATCCTCGTCCAGTCATCAGACCGCAGCTTAGATGTATTCAACAGATTCTTCCCTATCATCAAACTTGCAGTATCTAATAAGGACTCAGACCCCTCTCAAGATCATCCTAGATCCACATGCGACCCGCAGGCGCCCCAAATAATGTCCTCACACAGCCTTGCCACATTATACGGTCCTCCCCTATTCCCCCCATGCTCCACCATAGCGATCACCCCACACAATACCAACTCTTCCACACCTCCTAATTGAGCAGAGTCATCTCCACCAGATTACCATACCAATACGTGCCCACACATCACTGCTACATCAAGGGCCACTGAGCTACACGACGAAATTATCTCAACCACCGACCCTACCCTCGATCTCAGAATACAAGCCTAAAACCATCTCCATCCATACCTCTCCCCCACCAACTCTCTCAGACCAGCATCATCCCAACTACACAACGCAGAGCACCCCCCCTCCTCCCGGCCTTCTGCCCCAAACCCCGACCACGTGCTTCCACGCCTTGATAGAATCCAGACTTGACGAAATTACACAAGACCTACATCAACTCAAGTCTGACCTACAGAGCCTTATAAATATCACATCAGAGTTGGCCTATAACAGATGGCCCAATAGGACTCCAGAAAGTAATAGGCACATCCACTCACAAAACACCATATACCGCTCACAAATTTGTTTTTTTTGTTTTATATAGCACGAACTAGACCCAAAGATATCAGAGCGCTTTCCATGAGCACCAGTTGCGTTACTGATGGACATATTCATTTTTGTTAGGCATGGGGAGATTAAGTGATTTGCCCAGAATCACAGGATGTTGAGCATCCCTACCGAGACTTGAACCCGGTTCCCCAGCTCCGAGGTCAACTGCTCTAGCCGTTAGGCTACATCACGACTACCATCAAGCACTCCTTACAACAGGTTCGCAACCATATCACCTCCCACTCGCAAGATGGCGATCTAAACCCTACCCCAACGCCTCCACCAGGCCTGTTAGGCTTAAGGATCCGCTGTCATACAGTGACATTCACTCGCTTCTCCTCCCATATAATCCTGCACACCACGGCAACCCAAACAATCTGAATCCCATCCTAACAATTGCCTCGAACCCACACAGAGAACCTAGCTCTAGAGACATAAATAAGTCCAACCTTAAGCTAGTCCCCATCACACAGACAACCTCAGTGTACACCAAACCACACCTGAAATGCATGCTTCTAAATTGCAGATCGGCTATGAAACGCTGCGGACATCGCTGACCTCGTTGTTGCCATGAGCTTGACCTATTATTCCTAACAGAAACATGGCTAAATGACTCCTGTGCACCAATCCTTGACATAATAGTCCCACCCAGCTATGGCATTATAAGATCAGACACACCTAAAAGACCGAGTGGAGGCATTGCCTGTATACACCGCAGTAACCTTGCTGTGAATCAGATACAAACCATTGAGCTATCCTCTTGTGATTACCTATGCCTAAACATTGCGAGCAACAACAGACCACTTTACAAATTATACGTGATCTATCACTCACCAGGTGACAACCTCTCATTCATCCTGCAAATCTTGGAAATCATCACTACCAACGTAGGACAACACTGCTCCCAGATCTTCCTCAGAGATTTCAACCTTCAAGGGAATGACCCAAATGACCCCTCAGTTAACAGCCTAAAAACTTTTCTAGCGGACCTCAACATGAACCAAATCTGCAAGAGCCCTACGCACAACCTGGGTACCACCCTGGATCTAGTCATTGCTAAGGCAAACTTCAGTCAACTTGAATATATCGTCCCATACGACTGGACCGACCACCACCGCATCACCTTCCTCATCAATGAGTCAGTGAGGATACATAAACCTCAACTTAAGAAACCCAGGCACTGGAAAAGGAACACTTGCAACATAGACCTTAATGATTTGACATCCCTCAGTAATAACGTCTTGCCTCCTCCAGCGGACGTGTCAGACGTCCTTGACCTTACAAACCTCTACAACTCTATGACGATCATTCTTGACACAGTTGTGCCGTTACAGCTAAAAAGACTGTCCACTAAAGACGCCAAACCATGGTACAATGGGAGCTTAAATGAAGAAAGACGCAAACTGAGACTTGCGGAACGAGTGTGGCGATCCTCACCGTCGCTAGAACACCTTAAGCACTTGAGATCACTGAGGAGCACCTACAATAAACGCATTAGAAACTCAAAAGCAAATTTCTTCAGAATTCAACTAGACAAAGCCAGAATCGCTCAAGAAAACTGTTCGAAATTATCAAGCATCAATCCACTCAACAACCTAACCCCTCCACATTAGGATCCAATCCGCAGCCAAACTGCAATATATTTGCCTCCTTCTTCCTTGAAAAGTCAAAAAAGATTGAAAGTGATCTCCAAACAGCAATTGAGCACCTCCCGATGATACCTCCAAGTAGCCCCAGCTACCTGTAGCTCGCGAGCTACTCTTTAGAGAACCCTGAGTTAAAGGGTAACTAAATATGGAGCTCCATGGTTTGTGTAATATGAGGATGAGCCAGTTTGCTGCTCACCAGTATTCAGTGGTTGCTTCATAGTCTTGCTCCGTTTACTGGAAAGATGCAGGGGCATGAGTGAGCTAGTGTCTTAGCGGCCACCATTCACAGACTTCAGACTAATTTTTTTGTTTAAATGTGTTTTTATTGATTTTCCCAAAAAGTTTATAAGATTCCATTACAATACATTTGTTACCATCACGTTGTGTTTGCATTTCAATACAAATATGGCGCGGAGGCCAAGGTACCTAGTGAAGACATCGCTAAAGTAAACGTCAATTTTTTAACAGTTAAGTCCGGTGTTTTCAATGTATAGTTATTAACCTGGTAAACGTAGGATTAGGCTGCTTGCAACACAACATTGATATAACAAATAAAACATCACATTGACTCCTATATTTGGACTTATATCATGGAATCATAGCAACACGATGCACTGCTGATGTCTGCTAGCTGCAAAAGCCTGTTGGCCCTTCCGCACGCAGCGCCTGGATAGAGTCTAATTGCTCTGTGCCCCAACACCCAGGGTGCATGTCACACTATGCTGGTCTTGATGCCCACTAACTTAGCTGATGTGGTCAGTGGGCAGATGGTGGCTTGCGCCCGATTCACTAAATACTTTTCAGGGGCAGGTGTTGGTACAGGTCCTAGGTCCCAACATTGTTCCCCGACTCTAGCTCGCATGCAGTGCAGGTGGGCTGGTGGGCCCCTCAGCCTGAGTCCGCCAGATTGCGCGGAAATCCCTCAGGATTACATCCCAGTTCCCCGCGAGTGGTTGTTTACGAATACCCATCGAGTCCTCCTGACTCAGCGCCACACTCTCCGCTTGCGCCCAGCAGAGAAGCGATTGGAACCAGGCACTAACCATGGGGGGGTCAGGGGACTTCCAGCGCCATGTAATCAAACGCTTGGCAGCTATGAGTCCCAGATCTATGTACCGGGATGTCACTTTATGCTTCCGGGATCTGCAATATAATCCCAGTATGCATACCTCCCAAGACCAATTCAGTTCTCGCTCCGTGCACTGCGCTAGTGTCATGGTGACAGCCCCCCAATAGGATATTAAAGCAGGGCAGGACCAAATCATCTCCCGTCTCCCGACACCGTGGACAGTCAGCGTCAGTAAGGTTAAAATACTTATTTATCTTGGCCGGCGTCAGGTAGGCTCTATGCATTATGTAATATTGGATAAGACAAAATCTTACATTGCGTGGGATTCGGGCGGGACCCTCAAACAATGCCAACCATTCACGGTCGGCGCATGGACGCTGCAAATCGGCCTCCCAATGAGCACGTAAAGAGCTCAACTGCGGCGCCGTATGTGCTCTCAGCGCCCCGGCGAGCCACTTAACTAGATGTCGGCCTGTCCCCAACTCATGCAGATATTGCACCACTAAGTGCGTGGGCGGCTCCTGCTCTATGCTGCCCCACGCTGTCCGCAGCATGCCTATAATCGCTGCATGTAGTAAAAATTGCCCCCATGACAGGCCCGAGTCATCTGCCAACGTCTCAAAAGGTAACAACCGCCCCTCCCTTTAAAGATCCCCAGTCGTCGAAATGCCTGCCTCCTCCCATTGCACTAGTTCCGCTCCCGTTACAGCACGGTGTCTCCTAGGCATGCCCACCACCGGCAGGGACGGCGCATACGGGACCACGTTTTGCGTGACTTGCAGGCTACGTCGGTAGCAGTAATAGGCTACTTAAAGCAACAGCTGGGGCGGCGGCCTGCCTCTCCTGTTGGGAATGTGTAAGAGCAGGCGCCTGGGTCGCCAAATCTTCCAGTTGCTGTGCGCTCAACCACCTTGCCACCCATTGGAGTTGAGCAGCTAGGTAGTATTGTTCCATATGTGGCAGCGCAAGACCTCGATTAGCTATCGAGGGGTACATTTTGGATATGGCCACTCTACTCCGCGATGCGCCCCCAGACGAACCTTCTTATATCTACTTCAAGATTCTTGAACAGCGCCGGCTTAAGGCGGGATGGCAAGTTTACAAAGTAGTACAATAGGCGTGGGAGCACCACCATTTTAACAAATGCGATTCGTCCCATTACAGTCAGCGGCAGTGTGCCCCAGAAAGACATCTGCACACGCACAGCAGTTATGGCACGCAGCAAATTGCCGTCCTGCAAATCTATTGGATCCCTGTATATGCGTATACCTAAGTATCGGAATGGAGAAAGCTGCCATTGCACCGGTCTATTGGCTATGGTTAGGTGCGGGTTCGGGTCAATGTCCGCGAACGGATACAGGTACGACTTGTCCCAGTTCACATGTAGTCCCGAGACAGCTGCAAATTCCAACAGCGCGCGCTCCACTACCACGCAGGGCAATCTGACGTCCACGAGATATATTAACAAATCGTCTGCATATAATGACACACCGTGCTGACCATCGCCTAGGGCATGGGTACTCAGAAACGTTCTCTCGGGGGCCAAATTTACTGTGTGGTTTGTGGCCGAGGGCCACACCGGTGGGGGCGGGGTCAGTGGGGGCGGGGCAAGAGTAAAAGAAAAACTGTGACCATGAGGTCGAACACAGGCCCCTGCAGCAGACGCATTAGTCCACTGAGCCACCATACCCGGCACACACATCTATCTATCACTATCTCTATCTATCTCTGTCTCTATCTGTCTCTGTCTCTATCTGTCTCTGTCTCTATCTGTCTCTGTCTCTATCTGTCTGTCTCTATCTATCTCGGTCTCTATCAGTATCTGTCTTTATCTCTATCTGTCTCTATCAGTCTCTGTCTCTATATCTCTCTCTCTATCTGTCTCTATCAGTCTTTGTCGCTATCAGTCTCTGTCTCTATTAGTCTCCGTCTCTAGCTGTCTCTGTCTCTATCTGTCTCTGTCTCTATCAGTCTCTGTCTCTATCTGTCTCTGTTTCTATCAGTCTCTGTCTCTCTCTGGCTCTGTCTCTATCAGTCTCTGGCTCTGTCTCTATCTGTCTGTCTCTGTCTCTATCAGTCTCCATCTATCTCTATCTGTCTCTATCTATCTCTATCTGTCTCTATCTGTCTCTATCTCTATCTGTCTCTACCTCTATCTGTCTCTGTCTCTATCTATCTCTGTGTCTGTCTCTGTCTTTGTCTCTATATGTCTCTGCCTGTCTCTCTCTGTCTCTGTCTGTCTGTGTATGTCTGTCTCTCTCTGTCCGTCTCTGTCTCTCTCTCTCTGTCTGTCTATGTCTGTCTGTCTCTCTCTCTGTGTCTCTGTCGGTCTGTCTCTGTCTGTCACTGTCTGTCTCTCTCTGTCTGTCTGTCTCTGCCTGTTACTGTCTCAGGTGCAATTGTCGGCAACACGAAACAGGAAGCTTCCCAAAAGGCCCTTTAAAAGTCAGCTGTGAACGCTTACAGCTGACTTTTAAAGGGCCTTGGGAAGCTTTCCAACGGTGCTGTGTATGACGTCACAGAGGCCGGCAGTAAACACAGAAGATGGCTGCAGGAGCATACGTAGTGAATACGTATTTAATAGGTCTTCACTACGTATGCTCCTGCGTCTATCTTCTGTGTTTACTGCCGGCCTCACTGGAAATGTAGAAATGGCAATTCAAGGTCCGCGGGCCGCCAATGAAGGCCTGCTGGGCCGCTGGCGGCCCGCGGGCTGTACTATGAGTACCACGGGCCTAGAGGAATCCCCAATTCTGCTTGTGACTCACGTAGTAATGTAGCTAGGGGTTCGATGGCCAACGCAAAGAGAAGAGGTGACAATGGGCAGCCCTGCCTGGTGCATCGCTCAATAGGAATCTGGTCAAGTAAGTAGGGGCCTGATTTGACTCTGGCTACCGGTTGTGTATAAAGTAGTTGAACAAGGCTCAGGAAGTCATCACCTAAATCATACTTACGCAGCGCGGCAATTAAATAGTCCCATTCTAGGGTGTCAAATGCCTTTTCGAGATCTAACACTAGGCACCCTGAATGCTCCCAGGTAAGCCTGGAATAATGTGCTACTCTAAAGAAACGTCGTAGATTCACTACGTGCTGCGAGTGGGTACAAATCTATTTTGGTCTGGATGGACCAAGGATGGGACCAGTGGGGCCAGCCTACTTGCCAATAGTTTGGCCAACATCTTATAATCAATATTCAAAAGTGCCAGTGGGCGGTAAGAGCCAAGGAGTTCCGCATTTCGATTGGGTTTCGGGAGTGATATCAGGAGTGATACCCGCAACGTACCAGGCAAGGTCCCTAGCTGAAACATATTAAGAAGCTGCGGTGCCAGGTCTTGCTGGTAAGCTTTATAGTATTCGGTCGGGAATCGGTCCGGTCCCGGCGACTTGCCCATGGCCACGGAGCGTATTGCCTCATGAACCTCCAGCAAGGAGAGTGGCTCATTCAATTCATCTCGTTGTTCTGGTGTGATTTGTGGCATTGTCAGCGGGGAAAGGAAGGAGTCCAGATCTGGGGGCCGCTCCTTATGTACTGAACGATATACCTTAGTGTAGTGCGTCATGAACTCTACATGTATATCATATTGTTTAGTGAGGATGTGCCCACTTGCTGACTGTAAACACAGTATGGGTGATGCCGCCTGTTCTTGTTTAATCATTCGTGCCAACAGTCTGCCAGGCCTGTCCACTGCCGCGTGCGTACGCGCTGCATGGGATGCATAGTTAAGGCACCACAGCCTCTCCAGGACCTCCGCATGTTTCTGTTTCTGTTCTATTGCGCAGAGCGTGTTTCTGCCTCGCGCTAGGTCAGCCTCCAAGCCCGTCAGTGTATTCTCAATATGTGTTATCACATTATCCAGTTGCTTACGAACACACCAGCTCAAGCCCATGCACTGGCCCCGCAATGTCGCCTTGCCCGCATCCCACAGTAGACCCACATCTGGCACTGAACCCGTGTTATCTGCAAAATATGTAGTAATTGCTGTCCCAACCGCCTCTCTGAATGGGGGGTCTTCAAGCGCCAACGGCTGCAGCCTCCATACGCGCGTGATGGGCCCTGCCTCGTCTCCTCGCAGCCGCACTATGTGAGGATTATGGTCTGAGTGAATTTTACTTAAGTAGTCTGCACTATCGTATTGGGTCATCATCAGCTGGCTTGTAATGAAGCGATCAATCCGGACGTGTAGGCCGTGTGGATGGGAACAGTGAGAGTATAAGCATGTCAACGGGTTAAGAGATCGCCATACATCTAACAAAGCCCAGCGACGCATCCAGTCACCCAGATCTCGCGCATTGGACGCCGCCGCTGTCTGCGATAGTGGTGGGAACGATCTATCCAGTGTGATGTCAAGTACGGCAATAAAGTCCCCACCCAGCAGCCAGGGAACATCGCACCAGCGCGAGAGCTGGCCCGACAATGTCCGCCAGAACTCATTTTGGTTAGTGTTTGGGGCATAGATGGATCCCAGCACCAGCAATTTCCCATTCAAGCGCCCTTTAGTTAGCACATATCTGCCGTGAGGGTCAATTGTAGTTTCTTCTGGCGTAAATTGTGTCCCAGGCCTGATCCAGATTAAAGCTCTCCTCGCGAAGGATGAATAGCCCGTGGCACGTATCTGCCCCCTCCAGCGATGCTGCAATTTACTGATTTCTGGCTTAGCGATATGTGTCTCCTGCAAGAGCGCTATTTGGGCCTTGTGTCGTTTGAGATAAGCATAGGCTTCATATCTACGGGCCGGCGTGTGTAGCCCCCTGACATTCCAAGTGATTATACTGATGTGTGGCATGCAATGTATTGATGAGATGGCGCTGCATGTGTGCTGCACAGCACACCAAGCCGCGAACAGGCAGTCAGCGTGCCCACAGAGGGCGACCGCCGTGTCTCTAGTGCATGAACATGTGCATGTTTATCGTGTTGAGGAGCTGTGAAAACGGAAGGCCATTTATGGCTAAACTGAAACAGAGCAGAGGGACAACAGGTATCTGCCCAAACAAAAAACAATGCCATGCGGCAACCAACGCCATCATTCGCCGAGTTGAACATGTTGGGGGGGAAAGTCGTGGGTTATAGTATGGAACGTGGTATGCGTAATGTTATTGTTATGGGCCCATGTTGCAAAAATGGAAGCGCACGCCACATCTGAATGCTCACAGGGAGCCAGCTAGATCAGTGCGTGACGCTAAGCAAAGGATAAGTGATCGCCAGTAAGCGCGGCACGCACCCACGCCATCCAGGGCGGCCACCGCTACGCACGCCCACTACCCCACCACCGCTGCGCATGCAGATGCAATTACATACATATAGGATGGCAAATGTCCAGGCAGTTCGTCACATCATGTCGTCGGCAGTCTGCGGTGTCACCACAGGGAGCGACTGCGAGTCCTCGCCCACCGGCCACATCGCCAATGAACTGCTCTCACTGGATGAGCACTCCGGGGAGGCATCGACTGTTCGGGGTTGGGAGCAGTCGCTAGCTGGTGTCATGCTTCTCCTGTGCGCAGACCACGCTTCCTAAGACTTCCCCTCCGATTTCTTGGATGTAATGGCGCGCTGCTGCCTTTCTGGCTCGGGGATGTGTGGTGGCCCATAGACTCAAGCCAGTCCCATGCTTCATGGGCGTCATTGAAAAAGTGAGTAGAGCCCGCAGCCACCACCCGCAGGCGAGCTGGCTATATGAGGGAGTATTTGATATCCAGTTCCCGCATACGCCTCTTAACTGCTAGAAATGAGCTGCATTCCGAAGCGTAGTCTGGAAAGAACAGGACTTGGGAGTTGTCCACTTTAATCGCCTCCATCTTCCTGGTTTTGCGAAGGATTATGTCCCTGTCTTTGTAGTTAAGGAGCAGAAAAAGGAAGGGGGCGGGGACGATCCCCTGGTGTCGGTCGCCCCGACGGCACTCTATGTGCTCGCTCCACTGAGAAATATGGAGAGAGGGAGTCCGCTGGCAACAGAGACTTCAACCATGCCTCCGTGTATGTAGCAGCGTCTCTGCCCTCCGCACCCTCCGGCAGTCCCACCACTCTAGTGTTGTTCCTGCGGGAGCGACCTTCGGCATCGTCCGCTCTGTTTCAGGGAGTACAAACGCGCTTTGAGTTCACTTACTTCTAGGGACAACTCCTTGGCAATCGGGGCGACCGCCGCAGTCTCCGCTGCCAGATCACTCACCCTCCCAGCCAATTTCTTGTGGTCTGCATGGAGCAACGTAAAATCAGACGTGACTTTGTCAATGCGGCTTTCTAGTGACGCTCTGGTCTGCGCAAGTGTTTCACTTATGCCAGTCACTGCTTGGAGGACTGAGTCAATTTTCGACTCTAGCGTTGAGGGTCCGGCTATCTCCTGGTCCAAGGACAATTTGGCCGACTTCGATGGGTCTGGCACCGGCTGCCTGCGGATGGCGCTTGACCCCACTCTGGGTTTTCCCATTACGGCTTGTCCGTCGTATAAGACCTGCAAGCGGGCCAATGCAATAATGGAGGCCCAAGTAAGCCTGCAGTGACGGGGCGGAGCCCCCTCTACATGGCGTTCTGAATCCCTTCTGTTTCGCCACAGTTCGGCCCCCTCTTAGTGTGTCTGGCGAGAGTTGGGACACCAAGCTTCAGACGTGTGGGGCTCCGTGCTGACCACTGGTGTCCAATGGTCAGTGCGTTGCTGATAATGGGGCCCTGTAAGTGCGCTGCCAATAGATCAACCAATACTTATATAGTCAGTCAGTGTTCGCCTCAGTGCAGCATGGTGGGCATGGAATGCGACATGAGAGTGGGCCGCCCACTACCAGCATTCCCACTGAGGCCACCATGGGCAGTCTGTGGTGACTCCTGGCTCTCGTGTCCTGGTAATGCGCGGCGGCGCGATAGAGCAGCACCCGCGCCGCAACCACACAGTTTGTACCGCAGGGCTTAGCACCGACTGGGGCGGAAGAACTTCCACGGGGCACACAGACCTGGGGCCTCAGGCTAAGCAATCCACTCCGAGGCCACGTATGTTTGTCGCTCACCAGCGGGTAGGCGCAGTCTATCCCACCGCAACAGGAAGGCCCAGTCCCTGCAATAACAGTGGGCTGGGCTGCGGGAGACAACCCGGATGCGGAAAGGAGTCACCGGCAGCAGTCGCCTCCGCTCAGTCGTGACACACTACTGCACTGTTACGGATCCTCCAGCGGCTCACCTCCCGCTCAGGGCATCCACGTTTACATCTCGGGGAGCTGCGGCCCCCGGCCGAGCCGGTCACTTCACGTATCGCAGTTGCGAAACCGATATCTTCAGCTTCACCGCTGCATCGCCGCCCTCCACATCAGTCTGCATTGTCCGCGCCGCACCTCAGGATATGGCCAGGAGCCCAGGCCAGAGCCGCTCGCTCTCCGGGTTCTGCGCAGTACGCAGCAGCTTCCGTGCAGTCTCCCTCGCCCTTCTAGGCACGTACAATAATGTTCTCCGCCGGCTCACCACTCCGCTCTCCCATGGCGTCAGGGCCGCGGCCGCCCCGCCAGGCACACGGACACTCCCCGCACCGATCCACCCGGCCTGCAAGCCGGCTACGCTGCTCCTGGGCCCGGGGACGATCCGCAACTTCAGTCAGCGACTCCCGCACCACTACGTCGCAGATGGCTGCTTCTCCGCCAGCTAGGCTCTGAAAATCGCCAGAAACCCCTCAGTCTAACCACAACGATCCGGGGCAGCAGGTGAGCCACGGGAGGCAGCACGATGGGCGTTAGGTGCGCAGGATAAGTGCAGGATCTCTGGGCCGATGGACGGAGCTTTTCAAAGTGAGTCCGCCATCTTGGCTGGTTAGCCACGCCCCACAGACTTCAGACTAATATAGTCCAGAATAATCAGAACATTGCTTTGGGTCAGAAACACAGACGTCACGCAACTGCCACCAAAAACGTGTTGCTATGACGGCAAGAGATGTTTCACACAGCCATAGCCATACTGTAGTCACCTTTGAGCCCATCTGTTCATACATCTGCCTATATTGTTTTCTTTTTATTACTATTAAATCAACATATGTACATACCATTGTTGAGTGTGGGGTGGGGTTAAGACACTGGAGAGGGGTTAAGACTCTGGAGAGGCAAAGCCTTGAATGGGTCATAAAGCCCCCCCCCCCTCTAACAATGGTAATAAATAGCCTGTTACACTGCACATTTGCATAGAGAGTTTTTGCCATGGCTTCTTGTCATGTCTGTTTTTTCTGTTTTCTTTATAAAGGTATGTAACCAACACCAGTGCACAAGGTGTAAAACTTATGCAATGAAGTAAAATCACAATGAGCAGGTCTTCTGACCATTAGAATTGTTGTTTACCATTATGAAATATTGTAACACGCAGCCTGTGAGCTAGCAAACAGTGTTTTTCTCAAGTCAATTTGGTGTACTGTGGTAATATATGACTGTGCCTTTATAAGTACAGTTTGACCAAAGTGTACATAATATAAAATGTAATTGGACCACATTTATTTTCATTGGCATGGTATAAAACAAAATTATATATAAATATATATATATGTGATCAAGACCTTTCGCAGGTCGAAACGTGTCATGGCGGATTTCAAGGGCGTTTGATTAATAAATATACTGCACCTTATTTCTAGGTCTGTCTTCGTCTATCCAGCACGATTGTAGCAGCGGAGTTTTTTTCGCATATATATATATATATATATATATATATATATATATACACCATCCTTTTTAACTTGTTCTTGCACTTGGGTGTGCTAAATAAATAATCTTTGAAAATCTGACCTCTATTGTGGTGCCGTGTATCCTCGCTGGAGGAGAAGGATCAGCGAAGAGTTAATTTGTGAGATATATATATAATTCCTCAAACTTAAAGTTGAAGGATAAGGCACTCCACCAGTTCTTGCTGTGTCATTTATTCTCTCATAAAATTTAATTTTGCTGAAACATAGAGAGGAAAAGGGCCAATGCATTTCAGCTGTACAAGACTTCAACTGGACCATATGTGTACATGCATACCTCTGGTTTTCCGGTTGAAAATCCAGTCTCATAGTTCATCAGCTTATTATCATCAACATCATGGTGTATTATATCTCACAGGATCGGACTATGTGAATATTTGCCAGCAGTGTTATTATCCAGATCATCCATTTCTTTCATCAGAGTTGTACAACGTTTAAGAAAGGCAAGTCTATACAGCCCATCCATCTTGCAATATTTTCATTTTCTTTACTCAGTTTGTTTGAAGTGACATCCAGATCATTTATAGACGTATGTGTAATTCGGCGACAAGATTATGCCCTCTATGGGCTTTCATTCCTAGAAACATATTCAGCTCTTCTTAATTTTTACTCATAGTTTTTATGGCCCTAAATTCCTGAAGTATCCTCAATGTCACCTTATTTGTGATACTGCCCACAAATATTTTCAGGATGTATACACCTAGTACATACATTACAAATCCCATCTCACATTTATTTTCTTCTTTCCTCGATGCAGATTTGTTTGCTGTGGTGGTTTAACGTAAGGGAATTTTGCGATATGTTCTTACTCACTGTCTCACATCGGTATAGCGCATGTTCTCACTGATTGTGCAGGAACACTACCTTGGTGGTATTTAAAATGTGTAAAGAACAATAAGCATATCAGCTGTAGCAGTGCAAGTCTCTGTAGTCATCCGTGGTGAGATGAGGATCAGCATCTTAAACTGAAACAGACTGCAGTTGAGTGAGCAAGTTCCTTATAATGATCTTTATTGTGTTCGCAGTCACTGGCAGCGGGCCCTGGTGATAAAATATCATCTTGGGTTAGATAAAGGTGCATGGCACTTGTGCACTCTCTGTTGGATCTAGGATCTGGAAACCCAGGTCCTTCCAATGGACTGTAATGCGTCCTTCCAATGGACTGTAATGAGTCCTTCCAATGAACTGTAATGCACCTTCACATATGACCTTTGCACTTTCTGTAGTCCATTTGAAACATATATCCACAGTGCGGATGGTGTTGTAACTGCATTTTCAAGCATTACTGTGCTTACTGCTTGTTGATGTGTGCTCTGACAAAATTGCTCAATAGGAGGGTGTTCCGACTACAGCACACAATGCAACACTCTTATAGGTTGGACAGTTCCTGGTGTTTCCAACAGTTGCACTGTACGTGATGGGCGACAACAAAGTTGATGGACATATGTCTTTTCTTTTTCTTCCCTAGCAGTGGTGCTAGCACCACCATTCACTTTTCTTTTGTTGCTATGACAGCACAGGCTCTTTGTAGGCAGGATAAAATTTTCCTTTTTCTCCCAGCTTCTCAGCCACAAGTTCTCCTACCTTGGGTTGCCAACAAATGACAGCAGACCACGTTGATGGGGAGAAGCTTCTTGTGCATCACCCACACGGCTAAGCTGCAAATCGTGGAACAGGTCAAAGCATGATTAAACATACCGATTCTTGCCTCCCAGTAGATCAAGTAACTACATTTTAATCATGAACACCATTTCATGAAGTTCAGTCCATCAGTGCATGTCTTGGCATATTAACCTAAGCTCTTTGTGTGATATACAAGTTCTTTAGCTTGATATACCTTCACAGTCCGTGGTCCTTTAAAAATACAGTTGACTGTCTCATTTGAAATAAGCCTAAAATGATGTGAGTACTGAAGGTGTACCCCCATCTAGGAAGCCCTCCTGCTAATACCTTTGAGGTAAAAGCTTGCCCTTGATCTCACTGGAAAGTACACACTTCACCCATTGCTACTAGTAGAAGACGTTTGCAACTGCGCTAGCCATGACTTGGCTCTAAGGCTGCATCATATAAAACAACAGGAATCCGATGTTACCAATATATATTAATATTTATTTATTGACTTAAGCTAACTAATGTGATCAAGATAAATGGTTTGGAAATGTTGCATTACTTTCACGAGGGAGGTTTGTGGTGGCCTTACTATGGTGAAGGGTTTTATTCTTTTGCGGGTTTTGCACTGTAGTACGTCTTGCCTAGTCCATTTGGACATTAATGGCCACCAATATGGCTCTTCCAATAATACGCACTGTTGTTGAAACTCTTCCATGCACTTTACCAATCCTCTCACGTGCAGCTTCAAACTTAACCTAGCAAATTCAATATCAACATCTGTATCATCCCCTCCTAGTAGTGTGAATTTATGGAACCCATTGTGTCCCAGGTAGTTTGTGTGATAATTGTATTGTAGAGTGTATTCGTGGGTCAATCTAAGTCTTTAACTGCATTAGTGCTGCTATTTAGCGCACCTGCACAGCCTGATCAGTTGCTGAATTGACTTTTGAGTGGATTCCCTCACCCTGGCGGGCCAGTGTGGGCAGAACATTCACCAGTCAATGTAGCCTTTTGAAGTTTGCTATCGGGACCCAGAGCAGCTTTGCTCATATCGCCGTCCCTCATGAGTCATTGAAACCATTAGATTCAAAATGTTCTAAATCTATATTTTACATCTGTATATTAAGGTGAAGAGTCACACACCCTCATTGTCAGGAGTGAAGAATTGGCTTTCCACAGTGCATTCTATTCAGCTGTTTGTGCTGTTGAGTCACCCTGTAACTTCACATGTATAATTCTTGAGTTTTTAATGATGAGTCATATTCAGATTGAACATCACTCCTGCACTGGCATGCAGCCCATTGCACCCAGCACACATGTACTTCTCTAGAACTCAGTATGCTTACTTTAGTAGGTGCTTCCAGTAACAGTATAGATGTCACAATAATTGATATCTTCCCGTGTCTTCCTTTGTCTGGTAGATCTTTTTTTAAATATAGGGTGTTTAGGGCATTTTGTATCATAATGAATGCTCCCTGCTGTAGAATATAGATGTGATTAATATGCAGTTTGTGTAGTCTGCCCTTCACTGTACAATCCTGCCTGACTAGGACAAATTCTTCTTGTTAGATTGAAATCATTGTTTCGTGTCTGTAAATGTACATTTGAAATCATATTTTTTTTGTAAAGCCCTGCGGATCTGTGTTTTTCTCTAAAGTCTTTCCTTGTAAATTTAAGGGTAATCAGCTGGTACAATGCAGGGGTATGGTACAATGCTTTCACTCTCTCTGCATAATTTGGGAGATATATTCTTCTGAAACTTAGAAATCATGTTAATGCTTGCAAAGTTTTGGGAGTATTTGAGGCGTTCCAGCATCCCACATTCTTATGGGAACTCTGGTGCAAGTCCTTTCCCTTCTCTGGGCAGTTCATATCCGAGGACGATTACATTTAAATAGCATATTTTGTTTTTTGTGAAAACACCTGCCTCCGCAAATATCATGACTATTCCGTCTACATGTTGGAGGTGATCATCTAATTTATCTTCAGTAATGCCATCTGCATAAGAGACCACGTTCAAATCCTCCTTCAACAGTTCATTGATGCAGGCTGAGAAATCCTCAGCACCATTTTAATACCCTTGAGGCAATATCGTAAATCAATTCTGCGTCTTTAGTGAGGTTAGATAGTGAGACTCCGGGGCTGTACTTTGGGTGAAGACCCCTTTTCAATAGAAATGTAGTATTTTCTGCATGTGAGTTAAATCATTTATCCGGTACGTGTGCATTTTGTTCAGCATGTGTGTTACAAGGCTGGTTCAAAGTGCTCTCGGCCAGTACTAATCTCCGGGACAGTTCTGGTTTCAAAGCCTGAGTAAACTGAGGTGAACATAGAGTAATTATCCACTGATGCTGCAATTCATCCAAAATGCTTTTCAGATTCCTCTTTGCTTCCAAATCTCAGTACTGTATCTGGCAAGGTGTTGACCTGGTCAATTGTTTTTTGTCTAAACCAGTTTGACTTTTATACAGCACTGGAGCCACTGTAATGCTCACTTCGTGGCATACCGGCCCCTCAGTGGTTTGGGCACTAGTGAAGGGAATGCTTCCATTATAACTTTCTCTTAAGTAGGAACATCATTATAACTTGCAGAGCCAGGTCGTCCTCAGCCAGTATAATATCATAAGAGTCTTGTCAGTTGAGTACAGAAAACCATGAAGATTGACCTCTTGATGTCCCCCTCAATTTGAATCTTTGTTTTATAGATTCATTATGGTTTATTCAAATGTCCCTCTGGTGTTTCTACCTGAACAAAGTCATTAGTCGCCTCTGTGATCAGTAGTGGTCTGAGCTTCAGGTCGGCTATTGCGATTTCAGCTGCACTGTGTAGAACAGCCACTGCCCACTCCTTGCGCCCGTGCCGGACCCACTTTCTGTAAGGCATCTCTCTTCTGGTCACAGCTACTTGCTGTTTTTTAGAAGTGCTGCCTTTGTCCTGGACCAGATCCCCTTCTGTCTCCTCTCCCCTGGTGATAGGTCAGTCCGTTGTCAGATCCTGGAGGAAAAAGTGGGCTCTCTTGGAGGCTTTTATCTCCACTATCCTGTGATGAATGAGAATACTGTTCATCAGAGGATAGCTATCACTCTGAAGCCCTCATTTCTTTTCTACCTCTCCAGTTATACCCTCTCTGGTCTTCATCTTTATGAAGATATTAGTATTTCTATTTCCTGAATCCACTCTCTGTTTTAGCATCTTGTCCTCGAGATAGATTTGCATCCAGATTCTTTTCCTTCAGGGTTGTTCCATTCTCAGACTTTGATTTTAATTAGGGCTTCTGTGCCTTTGTACCCTGGCTGTCTCTTCCCACGGAGACATACATTTGAGAGAGAATCTTCGATAATTCTACTTCATTTTAAGCTTGTAGAGTCGCAGACTATCTTTGGTATATGGTCAACAGAGCCTCATCACTTTTGGTTTGCCATGCGTAGTAATGTACAGGGTCATAAATGTACAGCCCGCAACTAGCATTACAGTAGGTTTGGCACTAGTCTGAGAGGAAGGCACATATTCATTATACAATGTTTATCCTTATGGAGCTGAGTGTGGATAAACCGCCTTCAAGTGATTGGTTTTTCTAGCTAGCCAAAACAGAATTTTGTTTTCCCCCTTGGAGGTGGGGGGTGGGGTGGGGGCAGGCCCAGTGGCCCATTTATACCTTTTTTAAAGCCGTATTCACATATTTATTACTACAGTGAAAAGATCAAATACGAGTTTATTACACAGTACAAGAAACTGGAAAGAGAAAAACACTTTTTACTGCTTTACAGAATGCATATAACTATTACTTTACACAGAACAACTGTCCTAATAGTTTCCTATCTCTTGAGTGTGATTTTACCTTGCTGAACAAATGTAACCCCTGGCATCCTGGTTTTGGTTAAATATCTTTTGCTAAACCATTGCATAAACCATATATACAGATGTGCAGAGTATAATATGCTATTTCTCACCAGTGTTAAAGGAGGGGAGGGCATCATGACATTATGGTATTAGCAAATTTCTTTCTGTGAATTGCAGTGCAGAGGCTAAATTCCATGTTTTTGCTGAGTAGAGACACATCTTCTATATCTTTTGGACCTATATTATACCCTACGTCATCACTTTTTCTATACTATTGTCAGATCAGTGATCAGATTGTGATCTGTATTTACATAAATACCCGTGTTTATGCCTAATGCACATGAAAGAACATCATGGCATAAACTATACTTGCAGATGGGTAAAGTAATATTTTTATTATTACCATTGTTGAAGCAGTGGAAGGCATCTTGGCCCACTCGAGGCTTCACTTGTCATTACGCATGTCCCTTCCCCACACTGAACAATTGTAACAAATACCATATTACACCCTCACATCTGGAGATACACATACCATATGATATGAGAGCGCACATACATTTGGCTGGCCTAAAACATGTCACTAGAAGCATTTATGATAATCTGCATTCATATTTATTACTAAAGTGTGGTGGTCCCAATTGTACAGCCTGTGTAACTGGAGAAATTAGATACACACACACATATATATGTACACCTTATGAAAATAAGCCAGAATTATTGAACTACTAGTTCTTAAAAGCAATACAGTTTAAGTTGTAATATTGTAAAAGGGTAAAAACATAGAATGATTTGAAATGTATAAATTCTATTATTTTATGTAAACTGCCATTCCTGTTTGTAATGTTCCATCTCGACTGCTGTTCAACGTTTACATTTCAAGTGCTGTCATGAAATCAGAACATTTCAAATGTTAACATTCACTTTTACCTTATTAGAAATTGTTATGAAAAACATAACAGTTTACGCACAGGCCATATACCTTCCATCAGATGTTTGCGTGCCTTACAGTCTGCACCTAATTCCTGTGACCTCACTGACAACCAGAACCAGTCTATATGTAATGGTGCTGGTGTGTTATGCTTACTGTAGTATTTGTTAAAATGTCTCCATGGGGTTGTGCTTTGGCTGCATAGTGAAAACATTTAAGGTCCCAACCATCAGCTCAGTGTACCATTTTAATGATAAAAAAGAGGTGCTTCTTTTCTGTATGCGGCCTTCAGCCATGATACAAAACAGCCCTTAATAGTTGGTAAACAGCACTCTGTAGCAAACCATGAATAATGTTTAATAATAAACCTATTGAAAACAACGGACTGTGATCACCAATCCCTGGTCTCTAATCACACACTGCTCATGTACAGACTGATTATATAGTCCTTTATTTATTTAGAAATTTGTCAGGCGGCACCCAGACACAATCTACTTTGGTAGTCTCGAATTCAGATTTTAGGCTGGGCCATGAAATACATCCCTTTACATACTCCACTGGCTGCATCTAGCCAGACTCTGGCAAGGTTAATTAATGTCTAACATAACCACATGGACCAGTGGTTGCCGGTTGTCAAAATCAAGCTCAGTACTTGGGGATTAGTTAATCTATAAGAAATACTTGATTTGGAGCAACTGATGGGTATATGGCTCTGTACCACGTTGAGGCAGCCATTTTTGTGGTTGACACTCTGGGGTCGGTGGCCAGCAGAATTTTGTGTTTTGATGCCAACTCCCAAATGTCACTTTCCATAGCCTTCAGTGTTTGAATTTGTTCAATTAATTCAAATCCACATGAATTCCTCGTATCAGAGAAAGTGAAGTCATGATCTCCATCCCGGCCATAAATCCTCCAGCCTCTCATAAACCTCGTTTGACTCTGGATTTCTTATTAAAAATATAGAATGAACCTTGATGAAACCTGTTGTAACCAGAAATCTTTTCTTATCAACCCAGTGAACCAAATTCTAACTCTTTAAGTGTTTGTTTTGTTTTAGTTTACATTCTAGCGTGTTGAGAAACGATCCAGGATCGAGGCGGTCCAGCAGTTCGACCATGCTGGATGGAGGAAGTGTGGGGAAGTTTGAATTTGAGATTTCGGATTTCTTCCTGTGTGGATCACCTCTGGGTCTAGTTCTTGCTCTAAGAAAAACAGTGATTCCGGCTTTGGATAGTAAGTCATCTGCAAATAGTCTTATTCAGAATGTGATCATACGAGAGAATTTGCAATGGCAGCAACTTCTAATATTTAATTCCTTTTTTGCCGACATAGGGTGCTGTTGTAAAGCAGCTTTGACCTCTTGGTGGGATACATTAAATTATCTGTAGGCAAGGCTGTGAGGTAGACCATAGGCTGTATTATGCATTGTCATTGTTTGCACCCGGCGCACCTTTTAAAAGGTGCGCCGGGTGCAAACAATGGCAATGTGCCCCATTATGGTGAATGCGCTGCCCCCAGGGTAGTCGTGAACTAGCACTGCGCTGGGGGCAGCGCATTCATGTGAAAACATGGAGCGGATGCTTGCAGCCACTCCATGTTTTCACAGGGCAGGCTGCAACCCGCCTGCACTTTTAAAGGGGATTAGTGATCCTCTTGCAGGCGGGTGTAGTCCGTGACTGCACGCACCTGCAAGGGGATGTCTGGGGGAGTCTATGGGACCCCCTTTTCCCCTCCAGAGGGCTGCTCTCAGGGGGCGCACTCACAGTGCACCACCTATAAGTGGCATACTGTGAGTGCGCCCCCTGAGAGCTTCTTTGCCTCTGCGCCCTCGTCAGTAATATGGCGCGGGCGCAGAGGCAAAGGAATTCCCTCATTTGCATAGGGCACGCCCCTATGCAAATAAGGGAATGCCACCTGATGGTGGCGCTGGCGCTTTAAGTGCGCCAGCGCTATCGGTATTACTGAAGGGGACGCACAAGTATCTGCGCCCCCTTCTGTAATACTAAAGTGCCCTGGGGCACACAAAGCGGGGGCGAACGCCCGTTGCGCCCCCGGGGTACTTATTGTAATACGGCTCCATATATACTATGTATGTCCACCATTGGCCTGCCATAACTTAAGCAGTGCCAGGTTTGAAACATTGAGTTTGAAATGGTTCTTTTTAGTAATCATTTTATCAGACTGTGGATAGTCTGCACGTCTGTCATAGCTCAAATCCTCCTGGGCCAGCAAACCTGGAATAGACAAAACATTATGACTGACTTTCTTATACTTCTGCTTCATTGTTTAACTGAACTCTTCTTTATTTAACTTATTTCTGGATCAGCTACTTGATCAGCTGGTGACTCACCATTCCTTGCCTTTAGTCTTTTACACAAAGCTTCTTCTGAGAGTCTCTGTCCCTCGTCATGCCCTCCTATGTCCTTCTCCTTCCCGTAGGTCTCAGATATGCAGCCAATGGGAAAGATATCTGCATTCCACCTCTTACAGCATAAAAGTGATCTCAAAACGAAGGTTTAAGCTGCCTGACTAAATCACAGCTGAGCTCAGGATCAATAGCGTATTGAGATATTACTAACCTTCGACAGAGTAGTGCCCCAATAGGATCTGGAAGGCACATACCACAATATTATGAGAATGGAAATACATATGGACCTGTCATGGCTCATTTGCTTACCTGCTGTGGCTGATTCAGATGACTTATTTCTACTGTAAATTGCTCAGAGCAGCAGTGTCCAAAGTGTATCTTGAGGTTATCTCCTTGGGTAAGCCATTGTATAGTCTCTAATGTGGCTCATAAGGAATTAATCTCAAGCTGTGCTGCTCCTTTGGGATGTGGTCATGACATATTTGTATGGTTGGTCCTGTTCGGTAGTGTCAAAGACAAGCCAAAACCTATAATAGTACGAGGGTTGAG
Source organism: Calotriton arnoldi (assembly GCA_963921515.1). Taxonomy (NCBI): domain Eukaryota; kingdom Metazoa; phylum Chordata; class Amphibia; order Caudata; family Salamandridae; genus Calotriton; species Calotriton arnoldi. Next base: position 285,731 of record CAWUFW010001624.1, on the reverse strand, counting down.
GGGGAGGGAGGAAGCACACTGCTTACATCTCAGCGAACGTCCCCCACTGCGTTCTGGTCAAAGCAGTTCATTATAATTTCAGTAACTCACAAGTAATTAAGTGTCACCATCACTTGGTGCTAGTGCTGGTATTTCTGTGCATCCTTTGATACATGTTTCTGTGTGATTGTCCTTCACTGAAGCATACAAAAAAGTGATGGATGGAATGCTTGGATTAATATCAGCCATTGGTAATCACTCGGGCCACATATGAGTCCATTATTGTTTTGCACACCATGCCACCTCAGTTAGGACCCAGCCATACCCAAAGCATACCGAAAGCCCACGCGTCATGTCATCCATGACACATATTTCTCTACAGAGGATGTAATAACCCAGAAACCTTCCCACATTAGCTGCTAACTTGATCCATCAATGGTCATTCAAGCGAATGAAGCACAGAGGCTGATCACAGCAAACTCAAGGCCCAAGACTGGAATGTCTTAAGCCCCTCCTTGAGATCAGATCCCATATGCATTCTCTTTAGGAAATGTCTTGTTTTTTAAATGAATTGTCTGAACTCTTTTTGGCCATGATCAAAGAGCAAAGTGTATTGTCTTGTGTGTTCTCTTTCTCTCTCTCTCTCCCCCCTTTTTTAAGGTTGAAAACATTTTTATTGTGGTGTATCAATTTTTATATTAGTCGTTGTTAATTGTTTTTTTGTATTCCCAATAGACCGACATTGGAACTGTTTATAAAATCACACCAGTTTTTATTAAATATATTTTTGTATATGATTTATGATCTTGTGGCACTATATACTTCTATTGGTGGGGCCATATGTATGTATATGTGAGCAAGTAGCGACCAGTGAAGTGTGCGGTGAGTGTCATATGTGAGTGCTTGTGGTTGAGGGAAAACCGGTAGCCAAAGGGAATATTTACAGATTTGATCATCAAAGAATACCAACTATTGGACATGTCCTTCCCATACAACGCTCTTCCATGAGACTGGATAGTCTTCTTATCCCATCCAGTACAATGTACTGCAGGACAAAGCACAAGTCATAGAGTAGGTATCCATTTCTGCTGCTTTTTTTCCTCATGCTGCCCCAGTTAAAGGTTTACAGACGTCCTCACCACCTATATAATCATAATCTCAACACTATCACAACATCTCGACATGCATTATTCTGATAGGGACTTCTAACCGCAGATTCCTCACTTTTTGAGAATTTCCACAGGCGTCAGAACGGATCCGGAAACTTTTGAGCAATACCTCTACATACCCGTAGGTGGCGCTGTGTTGCTCCCCTCTGATGCCATTCTGCCCCAGAAATGATGTATGCAGCCAATATAAGTGCCACTCCTGTGCGCTGACGTCAGTTCCTTGTCCTTTCTTTCTACGCCACCAGCTTCAGAGCCACCTCTCGTCTGTTTGAGATCACTTTACTTCTAAATTCTAAACACCACCAGTGTGTAAGGAAAAATGTTACCTCTCAAGATGATACGGTATAAACCGGAGGGGGGTGGCAGCACACTGCCTATCATCCCAGTACAGTTCACCCCATTGCATTCTGGTAAATGCAGTACGCTTATTTTAAAGTTGCTGTAGTTTGTCACCAAAGTCGATGCCGGTAGTGCTGTTATCTCTAGACACGTGTTTCTGGGTTAAGCCCTTCATCAGTAGAGAGCAGAGAAAAGTCATCTGGGGTTGCTGAAATGCTGCCCAAGTCTTCACAGATCATAGTGCCACTCCACTGGCACACAGGTGCATCCCAGGGGAGCTCGCCAGCTCATTGGCTCAAGAGAGCTCTGCTCTCTGCCAAAGGTTGGCCCCAATCTCTTTTTTTCCGATAAGGAAGTAGGTACCAAGGTCGATCGTTGTTGTCACCCTTCAAACCCTTGAGTAATTCAAGAAATAGCATAAGAAATCCAACCAGGGCTCGGCCCCGTTCCTGCCACTCGGGTACTCCTGAGAAAGTGCAAGGGCTCTGGTGCGCCATTGGGCCCACGGAGCCTAGAGGCCCTCCATCTGGGATACCCTTGGTGCCAGTCAGACTGTCTGAGCCCACCACTGTGCCCCTACTTGCGATTTTTCCAACTCTACCTCTGGCTTCAGTTTACACCCCGGTTCCCAGAACATCGACGCCAACTCCAACAATGCCGGAGGACAAGGCACTACCTGTTGTGCTCTCTAACTCCAAGTCTGCATTGTCCAAGCCTTTTTCTGAGGCCACGCTCGATGTCCATTGAGCAGCTGCCCTTGCCCACTCCAGCTGACCTCAGCGTCCGGGTTCGGCAGTATAGACCTCATACGCTGCATTCCCTTTTCTGGACAGACACTGACAATGATTATGGTGTGTGTGAGTTTGAGCAACCCTACCATGAACACAACTGGCATGAGGATCACGAGGGCAATTGTACTTGGATGGTGGTGCAAGGTCCTTTCCACGCATGGGGAGGACCTTGGCTCAGTTTCTTCGCACCCGCCGAGAAGGCGCAGTGTCAACAGTTCTGCGTGTTGCAGTTTCCAAGCTGTCTCTTGCTCTCAGAGACGCGTTCCGCTTACGTTGGAACTCAGGATTCCTGCTTGCCTTCTGTCCAGTACCTCTCCTGCCCCGAGTTCTGAAGAAAATCAGGAATGTCCGGACCCAAGTCATCATAATGGCCCTGGATTAGGCATGGAGAGTATGGTATTCAAAACTCCTGGGCAAGAGCATCTGTCCTCCAATCAGGCTGCCCTTTCAGGAGGATCTGCTATCACAGCCCAGCCACAGGGCAGGATCTTACACCCAGCCCTTCGCAATCTCCACCTTCATGCTTGGAGATTGAGCAGTGGTAGCTGAACACCTTTGGCCTTTCTCTGGAGGTGATTGATTTTATCTTGGCAGCCAGGTCTTTCTTGACAAAAAATGGTTTACACCTGTCTTTGGGGCAGATTTGTGGTCTGGTGCTGTACGTGAAAGATAGACCCCCTGCAGGCCAAGTTGTCTGATGTTTTGTTGTTTGTTCTCTCCCTCACCTGGCAAGGCTTTGCTTTGGGCACAGTCAACGGGTATTTTTCTGCTCTTTCAGCTTTTTATAGTTGCCCAACGAGCCTTCTTTGTTTACATCAACTGTTGTGATTCGTTTTTTTAAAGGACTCCAACATTTGTTTCCCGCTTCTCCCTTTGTAATGCCGCAGTGAGATCTTAACCTTCTCCTCACATATTTGATGTGCACTCTCTTTAAGCCTTTACACAGCTGTCCTTTGCGACCTTCTTCCCAGAAAAACTGGTACTGCGGACTAGTGCATCCTTTCATCTCAAAGTAGTTACGCCATGCCGTATCAGTTAAAACATCACCTTACTGGTGTTCTATGCTCTTCCTCACCCCTCTAAGGAGGAGGAGAGACTCGATAGACTAGACCCCAAAAGAGCCCCTAGTTTTTACATTGCTCATACCAGAGAACACAGAGTGGACGATCAGCTCTCTGTGTGGTTCACAGGAGCGAAGAAAGGAAAAGCTGTGCAGAAAAGGGCCATCTCTCTTTGAATCGTGCTCTGCATAAAAATTAGCTATAAATTGGTCAAGAAGTAGCCCCCGGAAAAGTTAAGGCTTCATTCCTCCAGAGCCTAAGGCTTCTAACACCGCATTGGCACATGGAGTTCCTGTCCTGTACAAATGCCAGGCAGCTACGTGGTCGTCTCTCTACACTTTCACAAAGCACTACTGTCTGAACAGCAAGCCGTGAGGGGCTTTTTGCCCACTCTTTCCTTCAGGATTTTCTGGTCTGTGCTGATTCACAGACCCATCGCCGAGTAGGTATTGCTTTGGTATGTATTCAAAAGTTGAGGAATCTTTGGTTAGAAGTTTCTATCAAAAGAACACATTTCTTTCCTTCGATAACGTTCTTTCTGGAAGGATTCTAACTGCAGATTTCTCAACGACCCTCCTATCCTCCACATCCTGTGAATCGAACTCTGCCGCTAAAAAGATCCCAATTCAAGGAATCGACACACTTTTTGATGCCAACTTGCTGCTGGGGCTCTGCGTGTGGGTGTTTGGTTTACCTCAAAGTCAACTGACATCAGAGCGTGAGAGTGATACCCCTATTGCTCCGCCTGTCATTTCTGGTGTGAACGTCAGTGTGGAGCTGCACAGTGCCACCTACCGGCATGCAGAAGTACTGCTCAGAGGTTTCTGGATTCAGTCTGGCACCTGAGGAAATATGCAAAAGGAGAGGAATCTGCAGCTAAATATAGTCTCTACCAGAAAGAGCATTACCAAAGGTAAGCAACTTGTTCATCTCAATGCTACTTGACATTGATTATTAAAATAGCCACCTGTCTCTAGCCCCCACATATACTAGGGTTGAAGGTAGAATTGCAAGTCCACTTTGTCCAAAATTTCATGTTCACCTTAAGCACATTCCATATTAATAAATGTTAAGATTAGTGTTGAGATCACAGCGTGGCATGGCTATCTATGCTCAGTTTATGAGAAATTGTGCAGTGCCCCGGGGGGATTCAGTCAAAGGTTACCAAAGAGTGTTGTACCTATATGGATAAATCCGTCATTTGGCATGCATCAATCAATGCTGAAATAACAATGTAAACAAGGCCTCTCTTTTCGTGTGTTGTGTGTGATATAGATTCACGTTTGGAAATGTCTGGAAAAATTGAAGTTGTCCTGTAAATTAACGTTTTTTACAATCAATCAATCAGGGGGTTTAGAGCGCGCTACTCACCCGAGAGGGTCTCAAGGCGCTGGGGGGGCCGGGGGGAGAGAGGAAGCAGCTCTGGTTCAGACGAAGAGCCAGGTCTTTAGGCTCTTCCCGAAGGTGTGCAGAGTAGGGGAGCGCCTGATGTTGACTGGAAGCTCGTTCCAGGCTCTGGCTGCGGTGTAGGAGAAGGCTCTTCCACCCACTCTGGTTCTGCGGATGCGCGGGGTTTCTGATTGGGCGAGGTCGGCGGAGCGGAGGTTCCTTTTGGGTACGTGGAAGGAGACTCTTTCGTTGAGGTATTTGGGTCCGATGTTGTGGAGGGATTTGTAGGCGTGGGTGAGTAGCTTGAAGGTGACTCTCTTTTCGACGGGGAGCCAGTGGAGGTCTCTCAGGTGTTGGGTGTTGTGCTCATGTCCTGGGGTGCCGAGGACGAGTCTGGCCGTGGTGTTCTGGATGGTCTGGAGTTTTCGTAGCAGGGATTTGTTGATTCCAGCGTAGAGGGCATTTCTGTAGTCCAGTCTGCTTGTTATGAGTGCGTGGGTGGCGGTCTTTCTGGCTTCGGGGGGGGTCCACTTGAAGACATTGCAGAGGGTGTAGAAACAGGTGGAGGCGCCGACGTTGATCTGTCAGGTCATGGTGATGGAGGTGTCGAGTATGATGCTGAGGTTCCGGGCATGGTACGTGGGGTTGGGGGGGTTGCCGAGGGCGGAGGGCAACCAGGAGTTGTCCCAAGAAACGGGGTGGGTGCAAGGACAAGGACTTCTGTCTTCTCCGAGTTGAGTTTCAGACAGCTGCTGCTCATCCAAGCTGCAACATCTTTCATTCCTTCTTGGAAGTCTGGTAGTTTCGGGGTCTTTCGTGAGGGGAGGATGAGCTGGGTGTCGTCGGCATAGGATACAATGCTGAGTCCTTGCTGTCTGACGATGGCAGCGAGGGGGGCCATGTAGATGTTGAAGAGCGTGGGGCTGAGCGATGATCCTTGTGGTACTCCACAGGTGATTTCTGTTGGTTCGGAGAGGAAAGGCGGGAGTCTGATCCATTGGGTTCTGCCGACGAGGAAGGTGCGGAGCCAGTCAAGGGCGGTTTCCTTTATTCCTGCGTCGTGGAGTCTGGCTGCAAGAGTGAGGTGGGAGACTGTGTCGAAGGCTGCGTAGAGGTCGAGTAGGATGCGGGCTGCGGTGTGGCCTTGGTCTAGGAGTGTGCGGATGTCGTCTGTGGCAGCGAGGAGGGCGGTCTCGGTGCTGTGGTTGCTGCAGAATCCGGATTGGGAGGGGTCGAGGATGGAGTTCTCTTTGATGAAGTTAGTCAGCTGGGCGTTGACGATCTTCTCAGTGACTTTGGCTGCGAAGGGAAGGAGAGAGATGGGTCGGTAGTTCTTCAGGTCCGGAGGGTCTGCAGCGGGTTTCTTGAGGAGGGGCTTGACTTCTGCACGCTTCCAGTCGTCGGGGAAAGTGTTGTATTCGAAGGAGGCGTTGATGGTGCGTCGTAACTCGGGCGCTATGGCGGTGGCGGCTCTGTAGAAGATGTGCGGGGGCAGGGGTCCGTGGGGGCTCCTGAGTGGGTGCTCTTCATGGTCGTGGTGGTATCTTCGGTGGTGACCGGGGTCCAGGCGGTGATGGCGGGCCGGCTGTCGTCGCTGGAGGGACGGGTGGTTTCTGGGGTCTGTTCGCTGAAGTTGTAGTAGAGGGCCTTGATTTTCAGGTGAAAGTAGGAGCCGAGTTTGTTGCAGAGGTCCTGGGAGGGAGTGACGTCTGTGGCTTCGCAGGGGGGTTTGGTGAATTGCTGGATGATGTTGAAGAGTTCCTTCGAGTTGCTGGAGTTGGAGAGGATTTTGTTCCGGATGAAGGTCTTCTTTGTGGATCTTATGCGTTGGTGGTATTCTGTCATGGAGTTCTTGTATGTGGTCAGGTCTTCCGTGGTTTTGCTGTTTCTCCTTCGTTTTTCGAGACGTCTGCAGGAGCGTCTGGCTTCCTGGAGGTCGGTGGTGAACTAGGTGGCCTTCAGGGGGCATTGTCTGTCGGCGGTGCGGAGGGGTGCGAGTTTGTCTGCGCAGTTGGCGATCCAGCGTTGTAGTTCCTTGGCTGGCGAGTTGGCGTTGGTCGAGGCGGGGGTGGTCGTGGATGAGGGTGGAGTTGAGGTGCTCCTCTGTGACCTTGCTCCAGTTCCTTTGCGGTGGCCGAGGAGTGGGTTTGAGAGCAGTGGCGGTGCTGAAAGAGAAGTGTACGCAGTGGTGGTCCGTCCAGAGGGGCTGCGTGGTGTGGCTGAAGCGGATGTTGTTTCCACCTGCAAAGATGGGGTCGAGGGTGTGTCCTGCCTTGTGGGTAGGGGTGGTGACGAGCTGTTTCAGTCCGATGTTGGCGAGGTTGTCCAGGAGGGCGGTGGAGTTAGGGTCGCTGAGGTTGTCGAGGTGGAAGTTGGAAGTTTAGGTCTCCGATGAGTACGTAGTCCATGGAGGCGATGGCGTGTGGTGCGATGAGGTCAGCAATGGTAGCGGCGAACGAAGCGCGAGGTCTGGGGGGGTCTGTATGCGAGGGCGCAGTGTGGTTCTAGGGCCGGTCTGGATCTGGAAGTGGAGGTGTTCGGTGCTGGCGGAGGAGTCGCTCGTGGTGGTGCTGGAAATTCGGAGGGAGCTCTTGTGTGTGATGGCGAGTCCTCCTCCTGGGCAGTTGGGGCGGTCCTTCCTCTGGATCTTGTAGCCGTCGGGGATGGCGATAGCGATGTCAGGTGCGGAGGAGGCGTTGGTCCAGGTTTCCTTGAAGAAGGCGACGTCTGGCGAGAGGGTGTCGAGGAGGTCCCATATTTCTACGGCATGTCTGTGCAGAGAGCGCACTTTGAGGAGGATGCACTTCAGGGTTCCGGGTTGTTGGCGTCCGGCGTGGGGGCGGCGGCCATGGTGGTGCGGAGGGTGGTGAAGGTTCGGCGGCATTGGTGGCAGGAGAACTGACCATGGGTGGTATTCGGTGTCGACAGCTGACAGTTGTTGTTCCTTCCGGGGTTGAGTGCGAGGTGGGCAGCTGAGTCGTACCGGTCGTGGTCAGGTCGTGGATGAGTGCAGATGGGCTTGCCTCTGGTGCGCCAGCTGCGCGCGGCCGCACAGCGCCCGCCATTAAATAGGGGAAGGAAGTGCAGGTGGGAGGCGGGAGCGGGAAACCGGCATGGGGGAAGGGCCGCGGGGCAGCAGCGGCAAAAACGGGTACGGAGGGCACGAACAGGAACGGAGGCAGAAGTAGATCAGGGGGCAAAATAAAAATAAAATTAAGCAAATAAAATTAACGCAGACAGAGAATAGACCACAAATGGACACAGGGACACAAAAGGCAGACTCTGACCTCTACCTAGCAGAGAGGTGGGAGGGGCAGCGGCGGAGGCACAGCCAGCAGAGCTGCACGGGCGGAGAGCTGGGTCTCTGACCAGGAGGTCAGAGGTCTTGCTCAGACGTCCGCGCAGCTGCTGCCATTAAATAGGGGAAGGAGGAGGGAAGTGCAGCTGGGAGACAGGAGCGGGAAACTGGCACGGGGAGGGGCCGCAGGGCCAGCAGCGGCGAAAACGGGCACAGAGGGCACTTACAGGAACAGAGGCAGAAGTAGATCAGGGGGCAAAATAAAAATAAAATTAAGCAAATAAAATTAACGCAGACAGAGAATAGACCACAAAAGGACACATGGACACAAAAGGCAGACTCGCACCCCTACCTAGCAGAGAGGTGGAAGGGGCAGGGGCGGAGGCACAGCCAGTGCAGCTGCACGGGTGGAAAGCTGGGTCTCTGACCAGGAGGTCAGAGGTCTTGCTCAGACGTCCGCGCAGCGGCCGCCATTAAATAGGGGAAGGGGGAGGGAAGTGCAGCTGGGAGGCGGGAGCGGGAAACCGTCAGGGGAAATGGTCGCGGGGGCAGCAGTGGCAAAAACGGGCACAGAGGGCACTTACAGGAACAGAGGCAGAAGTAGATCAGGAGACAAAATAAAAATAAAATTAAGCAAATAAAATTAACGCAGACAGAGAATAGACCACAAAAGGACACAGTGATACGAACCCCTACCTAGCAGAGAGTGGAAGGGGCAGCGGCGGAGGCACAGCCAGCGGAGCTGCACGGGCGGAGAGCTGGGTCTCTGACCAGGAGGTCAGAGGTCTTGTGTGATTGTTTTGGTTCAATGTAAATACTTGCTTAACCGTGAACACCACGCCGTCTGTACCAATCTATGAAATACAACTCAGACTATTTTAAAAAGAGTGGCCTTAATTGCATTGTTCTTTCAGCATTGATTGATGCATGCCAAATGTCATATTAGTCCATTTAGATACAATTTCTGTTTGAATGAATCCACCAGGACATTGTGCATTTTCTTATCACTATTACCCCAGTCGTAGTTCGGTTTACGGGGTTGGTCCATATTCACACATACTTAGTTTATGACCATGCTCTGTCTGGAAGACAACATCAAGCATCTCAGCTGTTTCTCAGACTGGAAGCAGTCAGACTAAGGGAATAACATCTGTGTAGGAGTAGGAAGAAGGATAACAAACGTATCACTCTCACTGGTCAGCTTTAAAGACATTCTAATAATGAGATAGTGGTCAAGAAATATACGCAATACCCTTGTCCATTGTCAATCAAAGTTAGAAGCTGTGTGATGTCTTGTATTACCTGTATTAATGCTGTTTAATGACTGATTTCTAGCTAAACCGTCTTCTTCCTGTCTAGTCTTTCAGCTGAGGCCTGCATGCCAGCAGGTATACAATCTGTTCCACCCGGCAGACCCTTCTGCATCGCGAGTGGAACCTCTGCTGGAAAAGAAGTTTCATTTGTTGCCCCCTTTTAACGTACCACGATACCAGCGATTCCCGTTAGGTGACGGCAACTCGGCCCTTTTGGGTAAGTCAACTGTTAAAGACGCTCTCCTCCAGTTCTGCTCCCGCAGTGGTGAGTTCTGTGAGCAACACGTTTTCTCATGGCTAAAATAGTGCACCAGAAATGTTGTGTTTTTAAAACACTTTAACTATGATTTAATAGTATTAAATCATTGCTCCTGTTTTGACAACATTGTGCCTTACTTTCCTCAAGTATTTGTTTCTTTTTCATCAGTATTGTCCCACTCTCTCAATCCTTCCACAACACCTGTGAGTACAGAAAATCAAAAGCAGATGGTATTCAAAGATCTGAAAGGGGATCTACAGGGGAGTAAAAAGGTCCTAATGAAGTAGATAAAATATAAATTCACTAAGGGTGCACATAGATGGAAATTTAGTGGATTTTGTAGAACCACTGATTACCCGGCAACACCAGCACTTGCAAGCCAGAGTCAAGTTATATCTTACTAAAGAGTGTAAGACTCATTACTACAAATATTTATTCTGTCTTCTTGGTGAGATGCAAACAAAATCAAGCACAAGTCTAAAACCATTCTTTTCTATCAGCCGTCTGTAGGGAAGAGCACATTATTGTACAGTATACAAATGGTACCAGGAACAAATGGAAATGCATTCATCAACATCATACCTACACTGGGACATACATGAAAAAGTATTGAGTTTTAGGGATTAAATATGATAAAATGTTGTGTGGGGAACACAATTTGATGGCTCACATTATGTATCTTGGCATCAGGGAGACAATAATGAATCATCTTAGTTGTCCTATTCATGCTGCTATGCCAGTAACACTTCCCCTTGGCTTGCGTTGTCAGAAAGCTTGACACCATTAAAAACTTTGTGGCTGTCACAAAAGATAGTTCTTATTTGTTTTCTTCATCTATTCCAGTCATCAAGATGCATTACGTTAAGGGTGTGCATTTTCTTCCCGTATGGTGAGAACTACTATATTCTCATAGGATCTGAATATTCTGTTGGCTATAATGGCAATTGCTGCTTGAGCCTAGAGTATACTGTGTATTATCATTCTTAACCTTGCAAAAGCTGTCTTTCTAATGAGCATCACCTTTGGTGGAACTGTCTAGTACATAATAAGGCATGATGTTTCCCAAAAGCAGTCCCCCATACCTACCCGTGCTTTAAGCTTCAAATAATGTCAGGTTTCCATATCGACCAGGAGTTCTCACTTCCTGTCTGTTGTTGCTGTTAGTCCTTGTACGCCAGAGGAACTGCCTGGTATAAATGTGGAATGGACTCTAAGACTGTATCAAAGAATTCATTAACACCCCAAGGCTCTTTGTCACTTATGGTAGCAAGACGTGTGTAGAAAGTTCTTCAAGGCTTCGTGTGGCCTGTCCTCTTTTGTGAGCTCCTCACATTGAATAATACTTGGGCAATCTGTTTCAAGAAATTGATAACGCAAAGGAGCCTGATATCGATTGAGGAAGACTTGTAGTGCTTCCAGTAGTGCATCCATTATGAACACCAATCCGAAGTGGTTGCTCCGGCTACTGCCCCCGGTAGTGCATTTAGCTGACATTCCCTAGTTCCCACAAAGGGGATGTTGTTGGGACGGGCATGAGAGAGACACATTGTCATCTCACTTGTGAACTAATGGTGTGTGCTTTACCTTGCTACAGCATGTTCACCATGCGAAAAGCACCTGGGTTGGTGAGAAATGTCCAAAATTCCTTACAAGCCATTTTATGTTGTAGTGCCTCTTCCCACCACAAGCTAGTAGACCCTTTCCTTTACAGTTTGATTTGATAATGGTAGATTTTAGCTCATGTGACTAGATGTGCTTAGGTTTGTTTTAAAGGTGACTAGCTTAGTGATAACCCTACATTCGAAGTTAGGGCAGGATTCCGTTAGTATCTTAATGGTGGAATGTTTTCTCGAAAGAGCAGAATAAACAATTTACATTTATATTTGGATATTTCAATAAATCCGATCTGTAAATGCAACGTTCCTTGGATGTACATTTTCCCTTGTACCCACAGAAGGTCCGGGGTCTCACTCCCCTATAGTGACCTCTTATATGGCCCAATATCTCTGTGTATCTTGAGGCAACAAGCCAAAATGAAATCTTAAGGGCCCCCTACAACTTTTTACAGGGGCTCCTATTATTTTGCGTTACAAGACAAGTGTCCCTTCTCACTCCCCTTAAAAGGGTAGTTTTTTGTGAGCCTTTATGAGGCTAGTAAATGCCACAGAGACCTACCACATGCCACAAACGGAGAGTTTTAACTGCACCAAAAGGAATGCAACATCATTGACAAAAAAGAAGGGCGCAACCTGATGAAAAAGTAACTGTGCTTATAAACTTCCCTAGCCTCTGCATGTAGATTATAAGCATGCATTGATGGTCCGGATGCTGCTCTAATTGAGGTTTTCAGTGTAACCAGTGAATGACTCCCTTCCATGGTGTGCACATTTATCTACTGATTATTCATCTTGGAGATCCTGGCTACTCAGCTGAATTGATCCACTAAATGGTAGTCTACCAGTCATCACTCTAGCGCATCACTCTATTTTCATGTTATCCCACAAACCTGCGGTTGGAGATAAACTAAAGTCACTGGTGAAAATAGCAGCATAGAAATTGATATAAATTTGTGGCCTGGCAAAGGGATCGTAGTGCGGAGTCTAAGGACATATGTAATCAGCATAAAAAATGAGTGATGGTTGGTGCTGGACAAATACGTTCAGGATGTGACTTTGTAGCTAGGGAATTAGACATAAGACTTTCCTAACTCGCTTGTGTGTGTTTAAATATTAACAAAATGTTTATATATTCTCATACATTTGCAGATTGTCAAGGCCAGAATATACTGAACTGTTTTGTGTAAAGTTCCATCACCCTGTGCTTCTCTGTGCCATGTTATTCCACTTCAAACATTGAATTTTTTTTCATTAAAATATTGGTTTAAGGGGGAACTACAACTTTTTAAAAACACGTTTGGGCTTCCACAGTCTATATGTAATAAGGCAGACCAGACCGGAAATCCGCCACGTCTGTGACGGAGTATCACGTCTTTGACACTCTAACTAAGGCCCTATGTGTATTAGGAGATGAAGGTCTTTGTTTTGATTGTTGGAGATATTTGTGATACCTCTTGATATAACAATGTATTTGGTGATCCAGTGCATTACTTATGTGGGTCTTTGCCAGGGACATCTTAATAAAGGACTGGGAGACGTGTTTTATTAACTGAAATAGGGCAGCATCTTTCCTGCTTCCTGAGCCATTCCTTTGCCCCATGTTTTATTGATTATACAAGATTGTAGGACATTATTAACTTTTTTTATCATAAATTGTTTTTAAAAGGTTTTGGGTCCCCGTTAACTGTGGAAACTCAAGGAAAGCATTTTATTTTCAAGAAAGTGTGTTTTTTATTTTAGTCCTACTGCTGTGGGGGTGGGGTTGAAATATAAATGTATGTCAGTTGCATTGTGTTGCTACATGTCTGTTGTTTTGTCGTTTTGTTTCCTTCCCCGCTCACATCTAGTTGAGACTGTCCAAGGCAACCCTACCCTCATCATGGAAAGCAGCCCCCTGGTTGCTCTCACGCGTCAGGATAGCGTCATGGAAACCAGTATCCCCGTTCCTGTCCTTAACTGGCAAGATGTTTCCAGTAGAACTGCTGCGTTTGCTGAGTGTGTGTAATCTGTGCCTCTCTCTCATCTTGCTTTATGTGCCTTGACCACTGCTTGCATGGATCTGGAATCTCCCATTGTGGTGTTATTGATAATTTTCTTGTCATGACCGTGCATGGACATTGGGATCACACACTGTCTTCCCATTCCCCTATTTCTGTCTTCTTGAGTCCTGTGCGGCACAGTGTTTTCACTTTTGTGCATGTTCAGACACAAATGCACAGTCACTCCAGCATTCACACGGGTACGTTTTCTCATTAGTTTGAACTCACAAGAGCAATATCATTTCTGCTATCATGAAGCCTTCAGCAAGATTATTGAGAATATAGTTCCAACATGCTCATTAACCTCATTTTCAATTTTTTCCTATAGTGCTTACTGATTTTTCATTTGTCTCTTTTTGATTCCTTAATTTTGTCTACTTTTATTCTCAGTTAAATGTTTTCCTTTTTTTTTTGCTCTCATTATATAATTTCCTTCCTTTTCTCCATCATTTCTTTTCTCCTGGTCGTACCTTCCTTCCCTTCTTGTTATTATGTCTCCCTTCCTTACTTTCCTGCCTTTCTTGTACAGCAATATCCTGTCTTCAGCACTGTCCAACCATCCAAACTGTCCTCCTGTTCTTTCACTCTAGTCTACCTTCCACACTATTTTGCCTTCTACCCACACTTTTCTGCCTTTCTCCCGCACAACCCTAAGATTTACACTGTCTTGACTGCCTCCTACATTATCCTTCCTCTCGTCTACACTGTCCTGCTTTTCATTCATACTGCCCTGCCTCCCGTCAACACTGTCCATCCTTCTTTTAACAAAGGTCCCGCCTTTCTTTCACTCTGCCCTTCCATCCACATTGTCTTGTCTAAGTTTCACACTGTCCGATCTGCCTTCAACGCTGTCCTGCTATCTTTTGATACAGTCCTGCCTTTCTCACACACTGTCATACCATCCACACTATCCTGTCTGCCTTCCACTGTATGCACTTATCTTCCACTGTGTCCTAACTTCCCCACTGTCCTGCCTGCCTCCACACTGCATTCTAAATGATCATGACTAGCCACCCACATTGTCCTGCTTGCCTTTTACACTGTCCTGCCTTTCTGCCTCACTATCCGTCTTTCCTTCCACACTCTCTTGCTTTCCACAGTGATTTGCCTTTCTTCAATGTTGTCCTGCATTTCTTTGACACTGTCCTACCTGTCTTCCTTTTTTCTGTTCTACTAACCTCCATTTACCCTGCCTACATCTCGTTTCTTCCTAAATTTGTCTCCATACTTTTTTTCTTTCTTTTCTTCCTTGTTTCCACTCCTCCTTCCTTCATTTCTCCCTACTTTACTTACCAAACCCATCCTTCCTCTCTACTTTTCTTCCTTCTTTTGTCTTGTTTTTCCTTCTTTCATTCTGTATTTTTCTTCTTTCCTATTTTTTGCTTATTACCTACTCACCTCCTACATACCTTACCTTTCAGCCTTCCTTCACCATTTCCTTTCCTCCCCTTGGCCTTCGATTTGCCTGCTGTCCATTCCTTAGAACCTTCCCTCATCCATCATAACATTGTACCCTTCCTATGTTAAATAGCTTTGTAAATTTAAATTGAGATATATTCCCACACCATGCATGCTATTCATATTTCTCATTGCATGCCTTTAGATTCTTCATTGCCAACCCAGTTATCCACCTCTGCTAGAAAATTGAGACTGACATCAATCTGTAGGAAGAAGCATGAATAGCAGCCGTGCATACAAAATATGAGCCCACCCCCAGCTAGTTCTATTTCATCATCGGTAGTGAGCCCCATTAGGTGAAAGAGCTCAACAAGATTTTGGGGCTCACCACGCTTGAGGGCCCCATAACTGCACTGTTGTGATTCTGCACAGGTAAAATATATATACACATGTCTACTGACCTCTGTTGTCTCTCAGAATATCGTATACAGAAATACCTTCTGACATGACTATTGAATTATGTTGTTTACAAAAATATTGTTCCAGGGGGTGCAGATTTTCTATTATCTCCAGGGGAGCAATATTTTTGTAGATGAAATTTAGGATATAAGATGAAATTAGTACAGCCGTATTCTGGTCCCACACCCTCGCCTAATAAAACAAGGAGTGTACAAAGGCATGCCAGAAGAAGTCTTTCTTTTTTTTTTTTCTTTGGGCTCTTGCAATCCGCGTCACTCACCATAGGCATATTTGATTATGGACATAGCTAGTGATAACAGCCAGCCTGTGTCAGTGCACATTCATGCTCTACTCTCCGCATACTGTACACAAACAATTTCAAGTCCATTCTGCTTGCATTTGTTCCTCAGCCACTTTGCGCTTGAGTAGACCTGGTGATCTGCTTTTGTGCTTGTGTATCAGTTACTAGACTGCATGCCTGCACTGTTTACTAAGAAGCACTGCTACATTCTCAAGTATTGACAAGTGTATGCCTCCTAATGTGCTTTTGGATTATCTCTGCATACTGTTTTTCATTTTACAGCACCACCTCCCTTTTCTGTTCCCATCCATCAGTCGGTATTGCTGATCTCGACCAATGAAGGGGAGAGCACGCCTATACATTGTCTAAAACTGCAACGGTGTCCACTACATTGCTTCATGTTGCAGGAATCCTGATACCTAGGAGTTGCCTCCCTCACCCCCATTCACTATGTTGAGCGACTCATTCTTGTCTTATTTGCCCACGTGGTAGGGGAGGCGAACCGTTGCTACAGCAGAATTCTGACTCTAACAGTCTGTGTGCTGTTGATAGTTGCTTTTAGTTCTCCTACAAAATGAGTACACACTTATTTGTGTTTGTGAGATATTATGAATCTGCACTGTGCTGTGACTAAACAGTGTGCATAGCCATACCTATAAATGAGTCCACAAATTCATCCCATTTTTCAATATGCATTGTTCTAAAATCACTACTCACACTAGCTCATTCAATTTAATTGGAGATAAAATTTCAAAGGCCAACTTTAGAATGCTTTTTGTGGGGATTATGTGCCAGAAATCCCCATTACTCTCCCCTCTAAATATTTCTTTGTGTCCTGGGTCTTTGTAAGAGGTTAGCCAAAGACAGTGTGCTACAGCAAATTGTTATGGCTTACAACGGTTCCTTTTACAAATGTGCTGGCTGCCCCTTTGTCCTTAGTATTATGTTGTTAGCTGGACAACATTTCTGCTGTTTATGGATAAAACTAGATGCTTCACAGCCCGAACAGTAAACCAGTTTAAGTAGAAAAAAACGATATACCTTAACACTGTCAAACCACCACCATTTATGGTTGACCTTGGAGAAACTTGTCTAATTGTGGTTTGTCTGAATTTACATACCTAAATGTCCTAACTCCTGCTTTAGTACTTTAGCAGCCAGGGTCACAATGCACCTAGTTCTTCAGTCTTGAAGAAAGACTCAGGGCATCATTTAAACTTTGACAGACAGTACCGCATCCGTCAAGGTGGCAGAGGACATTTCCACCAAATTTGGAGATGACCGTCAGCTCAGCTGTCATCCCAGTACCTTGAAAGGTTCCCTTTAGGGTACATAAAGCTTGGTGAGTAGTGTCCGTCGGTTTTGATGGCCATTCACAAAACTCCTAACAAACCTTTACACTTTTTTTTGTTTTTTCAGAAACAAATTCCCAAAGCAGGGGTTTGTTTCTGAAAAATAAAAAGCCAATGACCCCTACACCCTGGAAGGTTTCTCCCAGGGTGTGATGTTCATTATTTGTCTTTTTTATGTCCATCTCTGCCAGGTTTTACCTGACCGAGAGGCCCAGAAAAAAGGACATTCCACTTTCAACCCCAAATAGGGCGGGCAGTGTAATGCCCTTCCTCTGATAGTTCCAACCCTGTCAGAGCAAGCTTTCCATCGACAGAGCCACTAGGGCACATAGTAACAGAAAGCTTATAGTTTGCCCGTCTGTAAATGACGTGGGTGGGAAAAGAGTTTGGATTACCATTTGTGATGGAGTACCCTGTCTGCCAAACACCAAATCATGCCTTCTGTCCTCATTTTATTATTTAGTGGTCAGGAAAGTATGGATACTGTATCTGCCCCTGCTTTAAATGGTGAAGAAATTCTTGTGAAGTCATCTTGTGAACTTGCAATATGCTGTCGGAGTGTAACAATTGCGAAAATATAGTGAATATGTCCCAACAGTGTCCCCAAACCCCTTTTCCTTCCCCACTCAGTATGCACATTCATCTACATTAGCAAAAGACCATACACCTACATGCGAACCAGTCTGTTGTATTTTATACTTATACATACTCTCAATTCATAATGTGCCTCATCTGCAGAGCTGTTGTGAAACCTGATGCTGAAAATTGGTTCATCCCGCAGTGTCACATGCACTGCATGTGTTTCCTGCAGTAAGAAAAAGCAAATCATTGAATGTTCCTCAGTAAAATTGCATTATTTGTATCTGCAGCATGAGGCGTCTTTCTACGACGGATTTTGCTGACTTTACTTCAAAGTGTCAGTTTTTTTAACTGTGTGCAGAATTATTGAAAACGTATGTAATTTTTTTGAAACATAACCTAAGTGCCAGATAAAACAAGTTGAAAACTGGAGTGCATTTTACTGTGAAGCAAGGGCCTCATGTTCTGCCAATGGAATATGGCTTCCTTTGTTGAGAAAAACATTTTATTCCCCCCCACACACACACTGTGTTTCTTTTTACTCTTGTGTACTCTTTCTTGGTCTCTCGTACAGTACAGATGTTCATGCGTACTTCTGTTGTGTTTCCTAGTTGGCCTCCCTGAGTTGCCTTACTTTGTTCCTTCTTTGGAAGAATGTTGAAGCTCTGTGAGCTCAACATTCTCCAGAGTGAGAGGCAAGTGAGAGTACAGGACAGTTGAAAAGGTCCTCTGTATGCTGTTACAGCTGCTTTCTGTTCTTGTATGTAACTTGTTAAACCGCCAGTACTCACTCTACATGCTTCCGATGGTGATTGCTCACTTTGCAAGTACTTCCTTTCGTCAAGACCTTAGCACATCGTTTCTCTCCACCGTTGTATCCCCACTTTGTGTCTTGCCCATCAGTGTGCATGTGGCGAGGAGCTTCTGACATTCTCAAACACAAGTTCAGTATAGAGCATGTGATATTATTATTCCAGTGATATGATGGCACCGCCACACCCCTGCCTACCCCAACCCCCTCCCCCCCTGAATAAGCACTGTCATTTCTATGGGGTTTTTACTTTTCAGTTTACACTTGAAACACTGATTTTTTTTTCAGGCAGTATGTGGAAAAACATGTTGAAGTCAAAAAATATTCTAAATGTGTGACTTCTGAGTCGTGCGTTCTATGAATTTTAATATTTCACAGGCATATTAAAATATCAGTTTTGGATTGCAAGCACACAGCAGATTTGCAAGACCATGTTGTGGCAACTTCTCTCGAAACAGCTTAGAACATACAGAGGCATTTGTTGGGTGGGTTAAACCAACCTGTGGATATAGCCATTACTCCAGTATTGGAACTTTCATAGATTCCCATGCTTGTATCATTCCCCGTCGTCGAGATGGGAGTCCCCGGTATATATAAAATAGCAATAGAAATCATTACAAAAACAGAAACTAGGCCTAGGCCCATTCTAGTTTTGTAACATATCCACCTCTTTTTGTAAAAGAGACCAAATAAAGTGAACAACCAATCAGATTAGCCTCACCCCTTAGAACCTTCCTGAGAGAACCTCAGAGCCTCAGATTTTCTACCGCACATTGTGCAAGGGAGTCTCCACTGAGCTCTGCTCAGTTTTTTCCTGTCAAACTTATTTCTACAGTTTTTTCACCTGTTTTTCTGCAAAACCTACTTAGACTTCGTGTCAAGATGTCTGATAAAGAGAAAAAAGCTCTCTTTAAAGCCTGTGCTACCTGTGCTAAGAAGAGACTTTATGTGGAGGACAAGCACAAGGATTGTATTTACTGTCTGTACCCAGACCACAAGGCAGCAGACTGTAAGATTTGTCGCACCTTCTCAACGAAGACTTTATGGGACCGTGAGGGGCGTCTCTTGACCTGGCTCCAGAAGCTTAAGTCAAGGAAGGAACTGGTCTCCAGTGACAGTGATGAGGCCTCCTCTGCTGCATCTTCTAGGAGGTCTGTGAAGAGGGGTAGGTCTTCTCCTTCTCCTTCTAAAGACCGTCCCAGTAAAGCCTTGAAAAAGACCACTCATAGGTCTGAAAGGCGTAGTCCTAGCAAATCTCCTCACCGAGGTGTAAAGGAGAGGGAAGGACTGTCAGCAGGAGCGACATCAGAGAGGAAGTCTAGCTCAGTTCCTCCATCTTCGCCTCCTGTGGCTCCAACAGCCTTCAAAAAGCCATCATCACTATCTTCTGCTGTTAAGTTGGTGAAGAAGACTCACTCGTCGACGACGCTGTCAACGACTCCGTCGACGAAGGCTTCAAAGGTACAGTCTAAGTCCTCGTCTCCTTCAGTACTCGGTGATTTCATCGTCTCCTTCGCCTTTAGTGTCGACGGCGTTGGGTTATGGGTTCCGCAGTGATGGTAACTCTGTCGTCGACGATGGTGTCGACGACTTCGACGTCGACGAGGATGACGACGGCGATGACGCCGACGGCAACCACGTCGACCACGACGACGTCGACGGCATCATCTGCGGCAGTGGTGACGACGATCTCGACTACAGTACCGTCGACGGCGTCTATGTCTTCGTCGACGCCCATTACATCATCGTCGACGACCTCGTCGACGAGGGAAAAAATTGCTATCACGATCAGTCAGCGCCAGATTACCCCTGAAATGACTTCACCCAGGAGGGTGACTCCTCTACCACCTGCACTCCTCCTTGAAGAGGATGGTTCTGAGGAGGAGGAGGGGCCTTATGGGTATGCGAGTAGCCCATCTCAATTGCACGTGAAGTGCCAAGACACGGACTCTGAGGACGAGTACGTGGAGGAGCAGCAGTATGATACTCCTTTGGGTTATCAAGAGGACTACCAACAACAGATGGTCTCTATGCCTTCCTCCTTACTAACGGACTTACAATTTATGCTGTTGGACTATAGGCGGAGATTCCCAACACAATCTCCGGCTTCAGTCGGGGTGCCAGTTTCAGCTCTTCCACCGACATTGGCTTCTACTCCTCAATTGCCACCGCCTCCACCACTGCCCGTGGCTCCAGCTACACCGTCAAACGACCCTCTCATCCAGGATGATGCCTCTGATGAGGACCAGGGCAACGTCACTATTCCAGATCCGGACACTGAGTGGGATGACTATGTCATTCCTGATCCAGCTTCGCCTTCACCAGCGCCAGTGGATTCTCCCCTGGAGA
The DNA here is from genome assembly GCA_963921515.1 of Calotriton arnoldi. Classification (NCBI taxonomy): domain Eukaryota; kingdom Metazoa; phylum Chordata; class Amphibia; order Caudata; family Salamandridae; genus Calotriton; species Calotriton arnoldi. Next base: position 265,229 of record CAWUFW010001624.1, on the reverse strand, counting down.
CATAGGGGTTTCCATACTTTGATGGAAAGGGCTGCTAAGAGATTTGAACTGCCCATGCCCACGGTGCAGTCTGAATGTTTCCTTTATGACTTCAAAGAGCCTTACAGAAAATCAGTTCGGACCATTCCTGTAGTGGGTCATGTCTGGGACGAGGGTCTGAAGGTGATGTGAAATCCAGCCACTGTGATTCCTGTTCTGCCTCGCCTTGAAAAGAAATATAAGGCTCCTGAGGATAGCCCGGCTTGCCTGGTTAGTCAGCCTAAACCGGACTCTGTCATCTCGCAGGCAGCCCAGAGGAAGTCCAAAATCCTTCAGCTCCCCTCACGACACCTCCAGATAAGGAAGGCAGGCGCCTGGATAACGCCGGCAAGAGGTTTTCCTCCATGTCCAGCCTGATGGTCAGAGCTTCAAACGCCTTGGCGATACTTGGTCGTTACGATCGTCAGATGTGGTGCGATCTTTCCCCCTATCTAGATCAATTGCCGGAGGATGCGAAGGAGGAGGCAAAAAAGATTCTCCAAGAGGGAGAGAGGACCTCTTCAGAGATCATTGACTGTGCAATGGACATGGCAACAACTGAGTTCCGCTCCTTAGCGGGAGCTGCTGTCCTTCGTCGCCAGGGCTGGCTTTCAGCTACATGGTTTCGTCCAGAGGTCCAGAATAAGATCTTGGATCTTCCCTTCGATGGGGAAGCGCTCTTTGGGAAGCATATCGATGATGCGCTTCAAGATATTAAGAAGGATACGGAGACCGCAAGATCCTTAGGGACCCTGCAATAGCACAAGGTACCATTTCGTGGGGCCAGAGGCAGAGGTCAACCCTCCTACAGAGGAGGATACCAGCAACAACGGTATTCTTCCTATACCTCAGCCTCTCAATCTTACCGTCCGCAATATAACCAGCGGCAGGGTCAATCATCCTCTTTCTCTAGGTCTAATAACAGAGGAAGACAAGGACGCCAGGGAAAGGACGCCTCTAAGCGTCAATAGCGGCTTGCTGGCTCTAACTACTGTCCCTTCTCCTCCTGTAACACCAGTGGGAGGAAGAATCTCACATTAATTACTTCCACAACTGGAGGCAAATAACATCGGATCGTTGGGTTCTGAAACTTATTCAATACGGCCATACTCTGGAATTCGTCCATGCACCACCTTCCAAGCCCCCTCGCGCCACCGAGTCAAAACATCTTCGTCTTCTACGTTTGGAAGTCCATCAAATGCTCCTGAAAGGGGCGATAGAACCGGTTCCTCTCTCTCAGCGGGGAGGGTTTTTTTTACTCCCGGTTCTTCCTGATTCGGAAGACCTTAGAGAAGTGGCGCCCTATTCTAGATCTGAGGGAGCTCAACACCTATCTCATCAAACAGTCGTTTCGGATGGTGTCCTTGCAGGACATCCTTCGACTCTTAAACTCAGGGTATTACATGGCCACATTGGATCTACAGGACGCATACTTTCATGTACCCATCCATCCAGCCCACAGGAAGTTCCTTCGCTTCACAGTAGCCAAGAGCCACTTTCAATTCAAGGTCCTGCCATTTGGACTCCGATCTGCTCTGCGGATCTTTACAAAGGTACTAGCTCCCGTGGCAGCTTTTCTGCGAAAACAACAGCACCAAGTTTTTCCCGTACCTGGACGACTGGTTGCTAAAGGCTCCTTCAAAGCACGCGGCAGAGGAATCGGTCGCGGTGTGCACACGCCTTTTCGACAATCTGGGTCTTACTCTCAACACGGACAAGTCGACTCTGTGTCCATCCAGAACAGCCCGGTTCCTGGGAGCCATTCTGGACACATCTCTCAACAAAGCTTTTCCGACCATGAAGAGACAAGAAAAGCTGATGGTCATGGCCCGTCAACTTATAAGAAAACAGTCACTTTCAGTTCGCCTCTACAAATCCCTCCTAGGGTCCATTTCTTCCTGCATTCCGCTCATACCTCACTGCAGGTTGCGGATGCGCCCTCTCCAGGAGGAGCACGACTTGCAGTGGCGCCAAGTGGACGGTTCCTTTGACGACAAGATCTTCGTTACCGTGTCCATGAGGGAGGCCGCACTATGTTGGACGATCGAGGAGAACATTTCTCAGGGCCTCTCCTTCAGGGTCACCCCAGCTCCTCAAATAATAACCACGGACACCTCGCTGGAGGGCTGGGGAGCGGTCTTGCAAGACCTTCACGTAATTGGCCGCTGGCTACCCCAACAGCGTCTTCTACATATCAATCTACTGGAGCTCAGGGCGATCCGGCTGGCTTTACAGGCGTTTCTCCCGCGGATAGAGCAGTCTGCAGTCCTGGTACGAACGGACAATACGACGGCCATGCATTATATACACAAAGAGGGCAGTAGAAGGTCTCGTCTTTTGTCAAAAGAAGCTCAGACAATCTGGGAATGGGCTATCCAGCATGGGATATTGCTGAAAGCGGAGCATCTTCCTGGGGTTCTCAACGAAACGGCAGACTCTCTGAGCAGACTGAAGTCAGTCAGCCACAATTGGGAGCTGGACCAGTCCACTCTGGACCAGATTTTTCGCCTATGGGGCAGGCCGACCATAGACCTCTTTGCCACGCTGGAAAACAAGAAATGCCGATTCTACGCAAGCAGGCTTCACCATCCGGGATCATTGGGGAATGCGCTTTCGATGGCCTGGTGAGGCGCATTTGTTTAAGCTTTTCCCCCCATTCCACTGATCCCCAGACTTCTCAGGAAGCTCAAGGCGGAGCCTTGCAAGATGATTTTGATAGTTCCTACGTGGCCCCGACAAATTTGGTTCACAGAGCTACATCTCCTCTCCCTGGAGCGTCCAATTCCGTTGCAGCCGATTCCTTCGCTACTAATAATGTCCCAGGGCCAGGTCTGGCACCCGGATCCTCGATCCCTACAGTTATCAGCTTGGCTCCTGAGCACCGAGAATTTCTTGGTTTGACCCTCTCGGCAGAATGTAGGGACGTACTTTCTCATGCACGGGCTCCAAGTACAAACAAGACATACCGGTTAAAGTGGAAGCGTTTCTGCCTTTGGTGCCAGCAGGAGGGCATTCATCCTCTTTCGTCTGCACCGCATGAAGTTCTTCCTTACATTCTTTCACTAGCAAAGGCAGGGCTGGCTCACTCCTCCATCAAAGTGCATCTTGCCGCCATCTCTCGCTTCAGACGCACATCTTCTGGTCCTTCCCTCTGGCCGGCAAGGATAATTAACAGTTTCTCAAGGGCCTTTTTAGAGTTTTCCCGCCAGTCAAGCCTCCGCCGCCTCTTTGGCACCTTAATTTGGTTCTCACCCAGCTCATGAAGCATCACTTTGAACCTATTCATCGAGCAGACTTGAAATCCCTCTCCTGGAAGGTGGCTCTTCTGCTAGCCCTCACGTCAACTAGGAGAGTAGGGGAATTACAGGCTCTTACCATTGAGGAACCCTTTCTCCAGTTTAAAAAAGGGACAGTGATACTCCGTACCAACCCAAAGTTCATACCAAAAGTACCTTCAGGCTTCCATTTGAATGAGCCGGTTATACTCAAAACTTTTTTCCCTCAACCCTTTCTCCAGTTTAAAAAAGGGACAGTGATACTCCGTACCAAACCAAAGTTCATACCGAAAGTACCTTCAGACTTCCATTTGAATGAGCCGGTTATACTCAAAACATTTTTCCCTCAACCGACTACTCCAGCAGAGAAAGCACTCCACTCACTGGACATTCAACGGTGCTTAAAATTCTATCTTCAACGTACTAAGGACTTCAGGAAGTCACCTCAACTCTTTGTGGCCTTCAGCGCCCCTCGTAAGGGGTTCCCCCTTTCCAAGCAGGGGATTGCTCGTTGGATTACCAGCGCTATCCAGTACTGTCACCGAGCAGCGGGCAAGCCTCTGGAAGGTCGGGTTCGTGCTCATTCCACGAGGGCAGTTTCTTCTTCGACAGCCCTCTTTGCCGGAGTTCCTATCCGGGAGATCTGCAGAGCAGCGACCTGCGACCTGGAGCAGTACTCATACATTTACAAGACATTATTGCCTGGATTCTTCAGCGCAGGGTGACACAGCAGTTGGCCAGGCAGTCCTGAGGAACCTCTTTCAGTAGTGGTGAGCTTTCCCTTTCATCCCTCCTTCCGTTTTTGCTGTTTCAGATCTTGGCACATTTTTGAACTTTATCTGTTTATAATTACTTATATTTCTAGGAATGTTTATTAACCATTGATGTTGTAATTATGGTGAATTGCTGTTGCTTTATTCTTGCTTATTCCTATTGATATTTCATACTTTTGGGTTTTAATAATCCAGAATGGTTTAATAATGATCATGGTTCAAAAAATGTGCTCATAACTGCTAGCTACTCTGATACAAGCATGGGAATTTATGAAAGTTCCAATACTGGAGTAAGAAAACAAGTATTGGAAACTTTCATAGATTCCCATGCGACCCACCCTCCTTCCCTGGGAAAGCTCGGCCTTCAGCACCTTTGGTAGCTACAAAAATCTGAGGCTCTGAGGTTCTCTCAGGAAGGTTCTAAGGGGTGAGGCTAATCTGATTGGTTGTTCACTTTATTTGGTCTCTTTTACAAAAAGAGGTGGATATGTTACAAAACTAGAATGGGCCTAGGCCTAGTTTTTGTAATGATTTCTATTGCTATTTTATATATACCGGGGACTCCCATCTCGACGACGGGGAATGATACAAGCATGGGAATCTATGAAAGTTTCCAATACTGGAGAACCAAAGTTACAGGTAAGTAACTTGTTTTCATCTTGTGACGCACTTACATAGCCTCTGGGTGCATGTAGGAGTAGGACACTCTGGGGCCCATTTTCGGAATCATATATAATGTTCTGTTACCTGGCTAGGCCTGGGTGTAGTCCACATAGTTCTGCTGTGCGAAACTCTGCGAAGTGCTGAAAAAACTCTGCCGCATTCCGCAGTGTTTCGCAAGCTGTGGAGAGCGGTAAGTCATGCTTAGTTTATCCTGCGCTGTAATATCAGCACGAATGGCACCACGCGCAGCACAAGAGGGTGCTGCTTCTTTCTGCCGCTCAAGTAGACATTATACTCGAGCTGCAGCTTCCTCAGCGCGAGCGGTAGGTTTCTCAACGTGAGCTGTAGCGACCTGCCGTGACGTTCCGCGTTGAGAAATCTCACCGGGAGGTGGTCTAGCGTATGATTTTCCTTGCTCGTACTCATCAACTTAACATTGGCGAGCCACGTGAGAGGAAAAACTCTGCTTCACAAAACTTTTTGGAACTCCGCACACTACACTGAGTGCGGAGTGGGCAAAATTGTGCAAACTTTGCTGGCTTTTCGGAATTCACCACCCACCCCTGTTCCTAACTACAAACTCTCTTTCATTTGAATTCTGGCAGCAAATACTGCCCCAGTCACACAACTCTGGAGCTTCATTGTCAGTGTGGCCAACAGTGCCTCTGAAACATCAGTGTTCTCTGGAATATTCAACGTCATTTACCACCGTCTCTCTGATTTTATGTGAGAAGACTTCCACAACAGAACGTTGTGACATTAGCACTTTATGGGGACGGGGCAGGCAGGAGAGTTTGCTGAACAACTAGACCCTTTCTTTGGGGATGGGGGATAACGCTTCATTGGGAATGCTCGCTCTGTCTCATACCCATTATTTTTCACACTCTCGTTCTCTAGCTCTTTATTTCCCTGCTCTTCTCTTTCTACTCACTCTTTCCATCTTGTCCCATCATTTCGTTTTCTTTTTCATGTGCGCTTTATTACCCCTTACTCACTTTCTTTCTCTTACACTCTGTCGTCTGTCATTCCCAGTCTCAGTGTTTTAAAACTAGACGAGGAGAACCCCCTTTGTCTATGCAGTCTCTGAGGATGCAGTCCGTCATAATAGCCTTTTCTTAATTTTGCTTATCTTATCTTCACTGTCACAAAATACCTCTGTATTGAGGCGGGTTCCTCGTGAGAAATGAATCAGTCAAGCAAGAGATTCCAAGCTAGGGACTCCTCTGTCGACAAGAGAGAGAACTTGTGAGCAGAAAGTTCTGACACTGTCAATTTCCTGTCTGTAGTAGAAATGATTCAGTGAAAAAGTTGTGGGGCAGAGAACTCTTTTAAGGAGACATCAGCAGAAAGAACTGATGTAGGGGACTCATGATCCACAAGAGAGGGATTTGCTTGGTGCATCTTATGTTAATAGATTACACACTGAGTACGCAAGAGAGTCCTCGAGCTTTGAAAAGCAGGATCCATCAGCAGAACGTTTGGAGGCAGAGACTTGAGGGAAGGGTGGGTTTCGAGCAGGATTACCTATCCACGATGGAAATTCACCTGCACATGGAATAGTTGAGCAGTATTGCCTATCTGGCAGCTGTGCTGTAAGCGTATGGTAGAGGTGTGAGTTGCATTTAGTGTGCGTTAGGTCCCCTTATTGGGGTGGCATACCCTTATTTCTTAGTCCTGGTGCTTTCCTTTGCACTGTACTGTGGTGCATTGAATGGGTTGTTTAGTTCCAGGCAGTCATACCAGTGCGAGCTCTGTGCTTTTATGCAGAATATATGCACTTTCTTTGCATGTTCAAAACTGGATGCTTATTCTGCAAGCCTTAGTACTCACATCACTCAAATGACCCTGTTTGCTCATATTATCAAGTCTTGCTTCAAGTTGTGCAGTGTTTATGCTCCATTGTGCCGAGTCTGGTACTTCATTCTGCCTAGCCTCTTAGTAGGTGTGACCATGAATTCTTTTGTTTGTAGAGCTGGTTCAGAATCTTTAATAGAGCAATTCTAAAGTAATTTACTTGTTCACCCTAGGATATGAAACGTTTCCAGTTTTGTAATTGTATAGTCTTTTTCTGTTTAACCAGTTTTTTATGTTTTGCTTGCCCAGATCCCTCTTTGGGTATTGATTGTAGCTGTGTATCTTTCAATGTATTTATTTAACTAAGGAGAGAGATATACACTGCTCAGTTTTCTCTTAAGCGTGGAGATGTGTTAGTTTGACCTATTAGACATGCAGTTTTGAGTATTCTATTAAGGATGGAGGTGTGTTATATCTTCACAGGTCTTTGTATCCTCTAGGGGAAAGACATGTAGTGTGAGTTTTCTCTTGAGCAGGGAGATGTGCTGTCTCTTTCTTTGCTTTGTTGAGGTGAAAGACATGCAGTGTTGAATTTTCTCTCAAGGAGGGAAATGTGTTATATTTTAGTATGTCTTTGTTTCTAACATGCAGTGTTGAGTTTTCTATTTGGGAGGGTTATGTGTTGTATCTTCCTATGTCTGTTTCATTAGGGATAGATATATATGCACTTTTGTATGTTCTCTTAAGGTGGGGGTTGTCATATCAAGTGTAGAATATCGAGGTCAATCTCTCCTTCTCCATGCAAGGGCTGCCCACCTCCTGTTTAAAACCTGAGGAATGTGAGGTTGACACACCTCTTGAAGGGGCTGTAGGATCTATCCCTACCATATGATTCAAACTTTAAGAAGAAATGAGTGCTCTTGTCAAGCGACTTCTAACTCATCTTTTTTTTTTTTCCCCACAACAAAAGTTTATTGTCAACAGCCGTACCAAGCCTGGCCGGGCCAGGTTAACCAGTAGCACAATGTACAGTGTAGCAATAGTGATGTCGACTTTTGAATTGCAATATAACAGTTGAAAATTGAATACAATCAAACACATTCCACCAACCATAAACAAGAGTGTCATATATCTAATAAACAATACAATGCATGCCCTTCCTCTCCACCCCAGTCGCGTACCTATACGACAGCCATATTTTCCCATCCACAGTACAGCCTTTTCACCCATTACTAATTGAACGATTCAGTTGGGATAGGTTCCAAATATAATCCCCGATAGTCTGCCCATCTCTTCCAGATCTTGGGATGTTTCTGGGGGCATCCTCTCGCTTTATATATTGGTAATTCTAGACCCATGCAAAAATCAAGGCCCTTTTTCCATGTCCCGACCGTGGTGGGGAGGCGTCTTTCCATGCCCTGGCTGTATTCCGTTTCGCCAGCGTGAGGCCCAGGAGCAATAGGTGGCGTTTATATATGTTGCCCCCGAACCCATCAGTAATGTGAAGCAAGACTAGCCGAGGCGAGTAAGGGATATCCCAGCCCAGGACTTCTGACAGACATGTGATTACGCCCGCCAGAACCTAGAGAGTGCATTGCACTGCCATATGGTGTGTATGAGGGTGCCGTCCATAACTTGGCAGCGCAAGCAGAGAGGGGACTCAATAAGCCCGGCACGCCAGAGCCTATATCTGGTGTAATAAGCGCGATGCAGGTATTTGAATTGTATGAATCTTAATTGTGCCGCGATAGCAGCGCTACGTGGGGACTCCAATGCCTCCGTCCAGTCGTCTTCATCCAGGGGGCCCAAATCTTCCTGCCAAGCCTCGCATGTTTTACTAAGAGAAGTGGGGCTATTTGTCACTAATGTACGATAGATCTTAGTGATCTTGTGTGCACCTAATTCCCCCATGAACACTTTAGCCTCTATGGGATTAAAATCAGGCAGAGCTTCCTGATGTGTAAGGTAGGGGGAGAAGGCATGACGAAATTGAAGGTATTCATAAAATTGTGGCCGGGGCATTTCATACTCTTGCTGCAGTTCCTGGAAGGACTTTAAGGTCTGACCGTGAAGAACATCTCCTATTGTAGATATTCCTATAGCCTCCCAGCCAAAAAACCCAGATAATCCCATCAGCTGAGGCAGACTACCATTATGCAAGAGGGGTGTTTCCTTTGTTAACCTACCCCACCACCCCATGTGGTGTAGTGACCATCTCCAGATATTGAAAACAACGGCAGTCGCCGGCGGCAACACTTTCAAAGTTGAGTGTGTATGGAGGATTGTGTGAGGTGACATATTGCCCATCAGCCAGCGTTCAACTGCATACGCGGGATCGCATCTGTCCCCGTACCACCAGTCATTGAGGATAAGAAGATGTGAGGCCGCATAGTACGCCTGGACGTCCGGTGTTGCTATGCCTCCGCAATATGTCGACTGGAAACAGGTTGCCAATGCTACCCGAGCTGAGCCCCACCCCCCAGAGGAAGTGTCTGAAGGTTGCACTCAGTTGCTTGACCCAGGAGGGTGATATCGGGTATGGGTGATTTTGAAGTTGGTATACTAGGCGGGGGAGGGAGACCATCTTGAAGATGACGGATCTGCCCAGCAGAGAGAGCTGTAAATGCGACCAAGAGCGAGTCTGTGCCTTAATTTGAACCCATAGCGGGGCCAGATTCTTCTCCCAAGACACAGACTGGGAGGACTACAGACGTACCCTAAGATATTTAAACCCATCCCGGACAACCATCACTTCGCCTGACCATTCGCCTATGTGGCGACCGCCCCGCAGGGGCCATAGATATGATTTCCGGGCGTTCATATAGAGTCCCGATGTCTCGCCAAAAATCTGCATCATCAGAAGCAGTCTCAGTCCCGACCGGTCCGGTCGCGTAAGGAAGAACAGAACATCATCCGCATACAAAGCTATGCGGTCGGAGATCTCCCGTGACCATTCAAAGCCCCGGATTTGCGCACCCATGCGCACCCAGGCCGCAAGCGGCTCCATAGCCAGAGCGAAAAGATAGGGAGAAAGGGGACAGCCCTGGCGAGTGCCCCGTCCAATGGGGAAAGCCTGTGACGTGGAGTCGGCAATGCGAACCGACGCAGTAATATCAGTATACAGGAGTCGAATATACTGAAGAAGGCGGGGACCGAAATTTAGACGATGCAGGAGTGCAAAGAGATAGGTCCAACTAAGTGAGTCGAAGGCCCTGTCGATATCGGCCAGTAGAAGCGCAGCCGGCTCCTCCAGGCGGTCCACTGTCGCTATCGCATTGTGCGCGCGACGGATATTATGTCGTGTGGCACGGCCTGGCATTAACCCAACTTGATCGGAATGAACTAGCTCAGTGATGTATGGCACAATGCGATTGGCTATGACTTTAGCGAGAAGTTTGGCTTCCACATTAAGGAGCGATATCGGGCGATAAGCGTGATGTTCAGGAGGTCTGCCCGGCTTTAAGAACACCACGATTTCTGCATGGCGCCAATCACGTGGAAGGCGCTGCGCGTCGAAAGCGGCATTAAGTGCCGCTAGATACAGGGTCGTCAATAGGGATTGGTATTTCTTGTGGAATTCGCAGGGGAAGCCATTGGGGCCAGGTGCTTTACTAGGGCGCATCTCGGAGAGTGCCCTCTGAAGTTCCTCGATCGCTATTGGGACATCTAAGTCCTTACTCACCGAATCTGTAAGAGCCTGTGAAGGTATGTCATCTATGAATTTATGGACAAGACGAGATGGAATGACCTCTCTGGGGGTGTAAATCTTTGTAATAATCTGCGAAGCTTGCTGCAATATGCAGAGGGTCGGTGAGTATCTCCCCGGTGGGACCACTAACAGCCGGGAGAGTTAGGGGGCAGAGCGCCCGCTGACAGAGATGATGCAGCAGAGCACTGGACTTGTCGCCACACTGGTAAATTCTACTGCGGGTGGCCAACCAGGTCACCCGCGCCTCGTCCATCAGCTCACTGGCATATACCTGCTGCGCATGAAGCAATTGTCTGCGTGCCTCCCTGCCTTCCCCCCCTCTGCTCCTAGATTCTAATACTATGAGCTGGGCTTCCGTCTGCGCCAACTTCTCACGGCGATGTCTACGCTGAGCCGTGCAATATTTAATGTCGACCCCCCGAAGTGTTGGCTTCATGGCCTCCCACAGGGTTCCTGATGAATTAACTGTTACTGAGTTGTGGGAATAATATTCTGTGATTGCAGCATGCATGTGTGTTCTGTACTGTGCATCCTGCAGGTGCCATGGTGATAATCACCAGCGTAAGGGGGGGCGTCTAGAGCCCAGTTGTATATCCAGCTGTAGAGGGGAATAATCAGAGAGGCCCCTGGGTAAGATCTCCGCCGCCACTAGCCTATGTGCGTGTATTGCAGATATGAAGACATAGTCGATACGAGAGAAAGATCCGTGTGTACTAGAAAAATATGTATAACCTTGGTCAGTGGGGTGGACCCTCCGCCATGCGTCGACCCAGTCCACATTCTGCACCAGGAGCCGCAACTTCGACTCGCGCGCCTCTATTGGATGACACACGCTGCGCCATCTATCAGAATGGGGGTAAATAGTGTCATTCCAGTCACCACCCACTAACGTCAAACCCGAGGGGACCTCTGCCCACAGCGTCAATAAACGCTCTGTTAGGTTCCATGCTAATGGAGGAGGGGCGTATACACAGCCCAGGGTAAGCGGTTCACCGTATAGAGTGCCCGTGACGATGATATATCTGCCCTGGGGGTCAGCCCATGATTTATCGTGGAGGAATGGGACTCTACGGTGAATCAGAACAGCTACGCCTCGTGAGCCTCTGATAAATCCAGAGTGGAAGGTCTGAACATACCCAAATCGTGCCAAGTACGGCGTTTTATTGCCCAATAGGTGTGTCTCTTGTAGGAGCAGGACGTCTGCTTCATATCGCCTAGCCTGGCGCAACACTGCCCCCCGCTTGACCTTATCCAGCACACCACGGACGTTCCAGCTGACGACGCGAAGCAGCCTATCGGGTTGTGTGGACATTTCTAGAGATGTATGTAGTGGTGATGTAGGTGGATGGAAGATAGTACAGAGGTGGCATAGTGGATTAAGACACTGCATATAAATTGCGGAGAAATGACACTCAAAAACATAAACAAGAACTTGCCCAGATCCCAACCCCCCACCCAAATACCTCAGTAACATTGAAGCATCTGTCGCGGCGTGATGGGTGTCCCAGCCCCAACGGGGGTCGGGAACTACCGTCCGCCAATGGATCCCATTGGAGATGCCCTTGTACATACAGATATCTGCAGTGTCAAGGGAAAACGTTAATAAAAGTAGCCCTCGATGTAGATGCTGTCGGCATATGAGCAAAGTATTAGGAACAAACCACAAAAGTTAGTATTCTGTCCTTCATGTTTCGTCCTCCGCTCCTCGAATGCGGGACTTACTACGGGTCTTGGAACGTCTCTTGGATCTTGATCGGCGACGCTGTTTGTCATTTTCATGGGAGAGCACATGGCGCGGGCTCCCCAATGACGAATCCGAGTCCAATCTAGGTGGGGTGCGCGGCTTGAGCTTGATGGCTTCATCTGTCCAGGTGAACACCTCCTCCGGTGAATCAAAGAAATGTGTCCGCGATTTATAGATCACCCGCAGCCTAGCCGGGAACAGCAACGAGTACTGGATTTTTAAACTCTGCAGTCGAGCCTTGGCTTCAGTAAAGGATTGCCGGCGTTGCTGGACTAGCCTCGTATGGTCCGGAAAAATCATGATAGTAGAGGAGGCGTAGGTGAGAGTTCCCTTAAGCCTGGCCTGCTGCAGAATGACATCTCTGTCCTTGTAGTTTAATAGTCTGGCAATGATAGGTCTAGGATGGGCACCTGGCGGCGGCTTCTGCAGCAGGGCCCGATGCGCACGTTCAACTACAAAGCATGGGGATAGGACACCCTCGGGAAGCCAGTCAGTCAGCCACTTAACAAGGAAGCCTTCCATGTCGTTGCTCTCGCAGCCCTCAGGAAACCCTACCAGGCGGAGATTGTTTCTGCGCACGCGTCCCTCCGCGTCCTCCGCGGGTGTTGCCAGACCCTTCGTGATCGCCTCCAGTGTAGACACCTTCTTTGTAAGGGTAGTCACCGCATCCTCAACCGTAGATACCCTGGCTTCCGCTTCGGTTATACGTTGTACTGCGTTGTGGAGATCTTGCCTGAGCAACATTACATCCGAGCCGACCGCTCCAATCTTGGCCTCAAGCATGTCCCTGAACTGTGTTATGGCTGCCAGTATAGCTGCATTGTCAGGCATGGGTGACGCCGAGTCACCAGGATTAGGGTTTGGTACCTGAGCCGCGGCGCCAGCATTATTTATCAATAGTGCTTTGTTTTGCCGTTGTGCTGGGGAGTTTATCCTTGGCCATAGGGAAGATGGTAGGGTGAGAACAGTTGCTAGAAGCACACCCAAGTCGTAAAAGCGTTAGACCAGGAGGAGGATCGTGTAAAGTATATGGATGCACGGCCGTCACTTCCAGATAGCACGGAGGCCACTCACTCACAAGACTGGGGCAATATAGATCTGGAGGTGCGGGGAGTCCCAATGGCCGCAGCCAAGCCCCACAAGGCACCACCAGGGCTAATAGGTGTCCCGCTATTGTCCCAGCGTATCAGCCGCACTCCGGTGCTGGATTCACCAAGGGGGGGGCCCGCCCATGCAAACCCCGACACAAGGACGCCGCCGGGATCCGCTGCAGGCCGCGCAGACCAACAAACAAAGTGTCTCGCGGCCCGGGATGGCCGCCGATGAAGAGGCGGGGGGCAGCCACTCCGGCCCCCCGTAACGCGAATAAAGCAGCGGGCTGCGCCCGGCCGCGTCACCAGGCAGGCGGCACCTCTCGTCCCGCTGGGCTGCACATCACGCCCCACAGCTTGTCCCGGCAGAGGCAAGGACAGCGTCCCGCATCAGTCGGGAAGCGGCGGGCTCCACACAGCAGCAAGGGCGGCCACGAACACAAGCCCCCAATCCAGCTGCTCTCACCGTCTCGCTAAGATGCAGGGGCCAAACGCCAATATTTCAAGTACTCCGTGGCCCGATATTGCCGCTGACCACGCTGCGCCCTCCACACGCAGATGGATTGTGTTGGCCGCAGCACCTCCCTCGAGCCACAGTCTTCAGATCGGGCAGATGCCTCGGCCTCACCCAGCAGTCGAGCCCGGGGATCGCCAGGCCTGGCCACGTCTCAGCACTGGCCAGCCCCAGGAACGCCGCCAAAGTCACCAAAGCCACTCTTCAAGGGCAGCGGGGCTCACAGGACGGCTGCGAAGGTCGGAGATATATATTGGTAAGCCGATAAGGCAGGATAAGTGGCGGATTTTATGAGGGCTACCAGGAGCTCCTTTACGGCGCGTCCACCATGTTGGACCGCCTAGCCACGCCCCCCTTCTAACTCATCTTTGATCTTTGTTATGTGCCATGGCAGGCTGGGACTGATCTCGTAATCCCTGCTGCCATCTGGCAGTCTGTCACATCCCATCTATATAAAATGTAGGATATTGAGGACAATATCTCCTTCTGCCTATGAGGGTCACTCACCTCTTGTCTAAAACTTTAGGAAGTTGAGGGGAACCTATGTACAAGGGGAAAGAGGGTATTTTGGAGAGAGAAAAGGGCACTTGCTCAAGTAGATAGGTGGTTGGAAGACTTGGACTGGAGTAGCAGAGCCAGTGGTAAAGGAACATCGTCTTGGGCCAAGTGGAGGAACTACAGCTTCCCTGCTAAAAAGGGAGAGCATCCTAAGTGAGGAAGCTCTAGTACATATATGCATTGGACACAGCAAATATTAGGAATTTGACTGACTGGTGTGGACTACAGAAAGACTCTGACTCCCCCCCGCAAACCAAGCATCTTGCTCAAGAACTGAAGTAGAATGGTACAACTTTGCAGTATCAGTAAGGGGAAGTCTAAAAGTAAGGAAAGCAGGCAGCAAAAATACAATCACAGCTCAAGGTTCGAAAAGGGGTCGCAGTCCAGGGAACTGATGAAGGAACAAAATAGCAAATGTGCAGGGTTGAAAGACTGGGTGTGAATGTGAAGGAGTCATAACAACCGCTGTTGGCAGACATCTGCTTATGGTCATGGGATATCCTTATACTACACTGCATAGACTACATGTATGTAGATTCCACTGTGCCGTTCCTCACACATGAAATCTTTTAGGTTTCTTGTGCACTGATGACCTGTCGGGTATAACGTTTGTAAATGTGGAATGTGGCAAAAGAGGTAGACTGTGTGGTCTTGACATGAAGTTGTTAAGGAAGGCTGAGCGGGGAATCTATGCTCATGGTGGTTATTGCCTATATGTCCCAGAATACAGTTTTGTAATTGAAGGTATTTAGTTTTATACCTGAGCGTGTTCTGCCTTTTTCATCCAAGTCCAGTCCTGACTGAAGCAACATAGTTGTGAGGCGTACGACTCCTCATCTGTCCAAGAGGAGGATTTGTACGCATAAAGAATCTGTGGCCATAAGGTCTCATCAGCAGAATGTTCTGAATCAGAGATCCCCATATGCATAATCCCAAGGGTCTATCAACTGAATGTTCTTTGGGAGAACCCTTGTAAACAAACCTGGATCGTATCCTAGGGCTCTTACCTTATGTTCACGGAGAGTTATCACACCAGCACTTATCCTGCAAGAAGATGGAGAAGGCCAGGCTTGTCCAAGGTTGGCCTGTACTGCCATATCCATGCACAGCTTCAAGATAACAATGGGCTATGTAATTGAGTTTTATTAAGATCCACAGTATCTAAATTCATCTAAAGAGGATAGCCTGAACATTTGGAATTGATCCAGCCTTCCTGAGTCTATATTGGATACCCCTTTTGTAGGCAACACAGTCTGTACAAAAAGATGCCAGTTCTGAAAACCCCTCTCACTCATACAAAAACTATAACCTGGCTTGCATTTCCAGAAGAAGCCGTATCTTGAAGCATTAGAAAAAACATGCTGCCTATGCTGTTTCTTATTGCAACAGCTTTTGCTGTGCTTATGATGTCATAACACTGGGTTGAGAATGCCAGAGGTTGTACTTTTTCAAGCTGCCCAATAAAAGTGTGGACAGTAATACTTAAGAAGTATTATCCAACTGTTAAGGAACACCAAGTTAGCGAGTGGAGTCAGTGGACTCAAGGATAAGTTGAGGGCCCAAAGCTAAGCCTAGAGCTCTATTCTACCAAGTCAGCAAGTAACTGGGAGAGTCCTCTTCCTTGGATACTATTGCTTGTGTGAATTAGACCCTTCAAATTTAGGGTGAAATCAACCCAAAAAAATTGTTGTGTGTTTTTTTCATTGGGATATTTGAGGTGGAAGGTTACAAGAACCATACCTGAGTGATGAGGTTCCGCTATTTTCATTCCATAGAAATGGGTTGTAGTCGGTGCCAAGGATTGATGGTCACAAAAATGTGCATATAGAAAGAGTGATAACTAATTTTTGTCATGATATAAATTATTTGTCGATGGTGTGATAATATTGTGCTAGGATTTGATAAACCATGTTTGATAGAAAACATATTTCACATCCAAACTGTGTCAAGTGCAGCAGATGTTTTTTTTTAAACTAGGGCACAGTTTCTATACATTCCAAATATCTTATTCATTTATGTATAAAAATAAGGCTGATATGCTGGGTTAAACGTACTTCCAACAGCAGCCTGTCAGATAGTTCCACAATGTTCCACTGTAGCTTCACCACAGAGTTCTAATGAATATCTTGAGTGCTAACATTCTGTATTAAAGACAAAAGTGAGGCACTCCTGAACACTATTTTGCATTATTAGGAGCTGTTAAATTTTAAGGTTTTCCTAAAAAGCATGCTGAAGTAAATGAACATTGAGGGGCATATTAGCTAGGCCTGGGCGGAAAACTACGCTACGCTCGCGTAGTTTGCGAAGTTTGCGCTTACTTCGCACTACGCGAATTGCACGTAGCACAGTGCAAACACGCGTAGCGTAGTGCAGCGGTCATTTTTGCTTGCTCGCGGTCCTCAACGTCAAGTTGGCGACCGCGAGCAAGCAAAATGACATCCCGGCGAGACTTTTTCCTCGTTCGCGATCAGCAACATCAAGTTGCCGATCGCGAGCGTGGAAAATAAACCTCCCGGCGAGATTCTCAACGCGGGGAGGTCAGGTTTCTCATTGCGAGTGGTCGCGTATGCTCGCGACCGCTCGCGATGAGAAACTACCAGTCCGCGTTGAGAAAGCTGCCGCTCGAGTAAAAATCTACTCGAGCGGCAGTAAAAGACAGCTCGCACTGTGCAAGATGCCGTTTTCAATGATTGCACAGTGCGGACAAGCATCCGGCACTGTGCAATCATTGCGAACACGCACTACGCAGTTCGCGTAGTGCCACGCGTAGCTCGCGTAGTGCGAACTGCACTTTGCGTAGCTTCGCGAAGCGCTACTTCGCGAACTACGCCCAGGGTTAATATTAGCAAGACCGGCAATAAAATTATCGCCGTTTTAGCGGCAGGAAACTGCCGCTAAAACGGCGATAATGGGCTTGCTAATATGCGTTATAGAATTCCAATAGAAGCCCAGGTTAGATGTCCTGCACATCTAACCTGGGCTTCTATTGAATTCTATAACGCATATTAGCAAGCCCATTATCGCCGCTTTAGCGGCAGTTTCCTGCCGCTAAAACGGCGATAATTTTATCGCCGGTCTTGCTAATATGCCCCTGAGGTGTTAATGCAGATACGAAACTCCTGGGTAAACAAAATGAGGTTAAGTATGGGCTTCGGTCATTTATTGCATAATATGTTTGTAAAGATGTAAAATAGTTCATGAGAGAGACCTCTTCCTAAATTTAGCATCCCCTTTCCATATCTCCATATTTCCATCCCCTTGGTTGCTTAGCACCTCTTTAATTAAGACAGACATAGGTTTTTTACCCTTCCGTAAAAGTGTATGGCAGTAGATTTTTAGGAAGCTATTTGCAGACAGAGCTGATATTTAAAATGCATAGATTTATCTTATTGGCAGTTAGACCCCCCCCCACACATGAGTTGCTGTTTAGACATCTAATTATACTTTTTTTTAAATCTTTTCCCACTTCTTGTTGTCAGTTCAGTAGTTGAATATCCATTCATAAATATGCACTTGCTTCAAAATCATTGTTAGTAGTTAAATATAAAGATATATATATATTTTGGGCAATGGAGCCTGTATGCAGACTCTTTAGATCGTGGACAGAGTTGCAATGTCTGAAGGGAGGGGAAAAGACATTGAAAAAAGTAATCCTCTCATTGGCCAAGGATCCACCAAAGAGAATGGGGGATATGGTATTTCAGTCAATTGGAAGTGCACACTGTCGAAAGCAGCTCATGGCATTTGATAAAGTCTAAACGCCGAAACACGTCATGCCGATAGAAAACCTGCAAATAAATATTTCGAGTCACCCCGTGAGGGCTCTGTATTTTGTGTATGTTTGGCCATGCGGCGTGCGAGCTCCCACCTCGGGAAGGGATGCACCCGTCCTGAGTGCAATGCTAATGTGGGATCATTTGGAAACAAAGTTATATAAATATCTTAAACTGTGTTTCCCAGGACACCTAATAACTAGCAACTTAAAGGTTAAGTAACAAAAACACACATTAAAATAAATAACATTGTAAATCATGCAGAACAATGAGGCTAATACTGTAATACAGTGAAAACCGTAAAGGACTACACAATTTTTACAGACTTGAAACTCTTTAATAATGAATACAAACAAATGGAAAGGGATGTTTCAGGGGCCCATTTAATTTATTTAAAGGGACCATAGCATGAGATACAAGATACTTTTTGATGCACATAGTCCGCCATCTGCACAGGAAAGTGAATGATTCTGAAGTTCTCTTATCGAGCTTTATGTTGCCCATTTCAGGCACATTCTGTGAGTTAGGTGAACACTTTAGTTCTCTATTAGAACTCTATGATTTCAACAGGCAGTTGTTAGGGAAAGAAGGTAAAATGATAGTTGGTTGATACTGCAATGCGGCTCGACTATGGTACTAGCCATAAATCTCCTTGATAGATGTCAACCAGCAAGGAGCCAATCAAAATGGAACATTTTGGTAGCGTACAACTGTCTGTACAACAGGAGACATTAATCTAGCGGCAGTTGGCTACAGTGGAAGCTTCTTTGAATCCTAATGTTGCATTGGACTGGCACACGATTAGCGACTAATACAAAATAGTAGATCTTGGTTTCTAAGTGTATATTTACATTTAATATAGTACTACCGAGCGCATGCATCTACCTTAAATGGGAACTTGACCTTCCAGAAAAAGATCTTTTTTTGATATATTGTGACTCAAAAAGTTGAATGCCGTTTTCAGCATTTGAGACACAGGCCGAAAAAGACTCCTCAATGGCTAGCAATATTTGCAGACCATCAGCCTAAATCTCCATGACACAGTCATGACTATCCCAGACTGTCATGTCACCAGTATATAAAATAATAGATGGGTAACAGGATATTGTTTTACTGAGGGATTCAGAGTGACATCAAATAGACAACCACAGCAAACATGTCAGTTATTCACTTTTTGTCCACCTATAAATTTATGTTATGTCTGTTATCTACATCTTTTTTCACCTGCTATGCAGGGGGAGAGGAGTAAGGGGGATTGATACACAATATGACCTCTTCTTCCTCTCCCAGATGGCCAGAAAATCCTAGCCTCCTGCCACCCAGCCCCACTATCTTCCTTTACCTTCCATTGCACTCCCGAAGCTGTTCTTTCTGCTCTCCAGTAGAGCAGATACCCACCGCTGCACTGATAGGCTATCAAAGAGCCCTGTGAGAAGCCTGGAACTCCTCTATGAGATAGAAACAGGGGGAACACCCTTTGTGTCCTATATGTGCCATGTCATAGCAGTGAATAATCAGTTTAGGAATCTGGTATTATGATAAATGGTGTTCAGTGAGAGCATATATAACAAATAAATTGAAACTGGCAAATGCATTCTTGTTTAAATAATTTATTTGCATAAGCACTGCTGTAAAACGGCCCTGGTAGGATACACTTTCTTAAGAAGTGCAGTTGTGTTAGTTAAAAATAGAAAAAAAGATTTATTTTAAAAAAGAAGCTGCACCCTCTAACATAATGCAGCGTCACTACTTTCGGTCCCAAAATCCCCTTCCATACTCTGCTCAGTGACCACCAAAGTATTCCATAGAGACCATTGCCAAATAGTTGGTGGCCTTGGGGAAGAAAAGGGCAGGGTGACCTTTGAGTAGAAGCAGGCAAGATGGCAGCCCACTGGTTGTCACTCCTACTTAGTAGATTTTAAATTAGCCATTTCACTTTTGGGGCATTAGAGAACTGGAGAGGAGAGATGTCATTATTTTGTAAGTAAATATTTTCACCAAAGCGACTTATTATTGTCTGACTACCAATTTTTCTCCAAATTGAGCCTTTTCTTTTTTGTTTTATAAGCTTTTTTTCTACTCTGCGTATGAGAAAATCCCCAATTCCTATAGTTTTTCTAGCTTTCCCTGCTGTTTATGTTAGGTATATATAGATATGTGTGTGCTCATATTTGTATATACACAATACTTATTCTTTTCATTAATAATAAAAAAAAATCAGTTTATGATTTCACTCATCGTTTTTCCATCCCAAAGGAATGAAAAATGTTATTTTATGTAACTGTTTTATTTGAAAAGCACTCAGATGAAATACCTTTCTGTTGGTCTGTTTGAAAGCATTCCATCTGAGCTAGCTTGCAGTGCTGTTCCGTTCTCTCCTTGAGATTTGTCTTTCATTTTGTCTTGCCTTTTAGTCTAATTTTTTGATTTCCCTGTTTCGGCTTCATAGCGGATGTTGTTCAGTCGCATGGTGCACTCTTCATGGAAAACTCGTCCCCCTCCTCCCCTATCACTGCCCCCAACTTCAGGGGATTCCGGAGGGCAAGTGAGATCAGCATTGCCAGCCAGGTCTCAGGAATGGCAGACAGTTACACTGCTTCCAACATAGCTAACAGTAAGTGTTTAACAGCCTCCATGTCACTCACTGCAGGCACCAATACCACATACCAGATTCATGCCATCATACAAAGGAAAAAAAAGAATATCTCATCCATCACTTGCTTTTTTGTGTGTGCCTGTTTGTGTGCATATATGTATTCTTATAAACCAGGCTAGGACTTTGTGTATAGGACAGAGGAAAGTTATCCTTCCTATATGTAAACCACTGCCTTCTAGTTCTTTCAAAATCCCCACATTCATTGCAAAGTGTTCCTTGTTTATTTGGAATGTTTGGTGTCCATCTTGTTTCACTTGGACTAGGTCATTAGTGTCTCAACAAACACCTTTCAGTGATCCCACCAGTGGGATCAAAATGCTTAAAGTCCTGTATTCCAACAATAAATTATATTTTAAAGAGTATGGGAAAACGTGATTCTTGTCATAATTGAGGCTTTTTGTTCTTTTATCATGATAGTAGTAGAGTGGGCCATAGCTTTGTCTTCCTTCCCCAAACATTGATCCTCAATTATATTAAATAGGGTTTTGAGCATCCTCATCTCTACCTCTTGACTAAGTAGAGCACATTGTACATTTGAAAGGGTAAAGCCCACTGAAGCAATCTAAGGAAATGGTTTCCTATAGACTAACATAGGGTTGAGGATCGTTTCTATATGTTACCATCATCATATTATGTGTTGGGTAATGTATGACTTTTTGAGCATATGTTTATTATTTGTTTGATAGTAAAATAAAGCAATACATGACTTTATGATGGTAGGCCCCAAAGGCCATAAATTAAATACACCATGAAGAGGGATAATGCATATAGATCCAAAGAGTGTAGCCCGTAAAGGTGTCAGAATATCATAAATGTGCCTGAGTAACACATTAAAGAATAAAGAGCCAGGTCCCTTACACAGTGTCATATCCACACATTGCCACATACATACACGGTTTTTCTGGTGGATACTTCTGCCTGCAGATTCCTCACCCTTGAATCTCTTCCACGTGCCAGACTGGGTCTGGAAAGGTAAAGTAGCTGTTCTGTGCCACTAGGTGGTCCCTCAGCTCCAGAATCTACCTGTGATCTAACATCACGACCACCTTGGCGCACTGATGTTAGTTCCTTGTTTTCACCCTTCAACACCAATACGGATTTGCCCTCCTCAGAACATTTTCCAAATTGTTTTACCAAGCAGTGTTTCGGGGTTGTCTCCCCTAAAAAAATCAATATTTAAATGGTGACAATCCTGCAGCAGATAGAATTTTAGCTCTGCACAATGACTTTTTTTGGTACCTGAAGTCAAGCTCATTCCAAGTCGGCTGCATGCATAACTAGAAATTGAATCTGACACTCATACTAATGTTGCTTTACAATCAGTTATTTTCTATATCATTAAGCAATCCGCCCCTGTGGATCATTCCCTTCTAACTGTGGGCCTTAGTTCATCCCCTGTTCACAGTCCCCATTAGACTTGGCCGTAGAGCATGCCCTGCTGTACTGCACACAGCCCGCCCAACAGACCTGTGTGTAGTGCTCAAAAGACATGGGGGCCGATTCCGATCTCGGCCGGTAGGGCACCGAATCGGATTCGGCTTTACCGGATCCGATTCGGACGCCCTGTTTCCGACCGATTCGAACACCCGTCCGCGCGAGCAAGTACGATGCGAGCGTACGCGAAATCCCCGACCGACTCGTTCCCGGCTCCGAACCGCTCCGACCGACTCGACTTGCACCACGCAATGGAGACGTTCCCCGACCGGGTAAGTACGATGCGCGCCTCGAACAGTCCGACCGACTCGCGCCGTCCGGCTCGAAAGAGCAGTCGGAGCCGGACTTCGGGGGTCCGTGTCGGATCCCCCTGTACGCATAGCCGCGCGAGTCGCACACAGAGGGGACCCATGGGTCCCCCCTACACATGCATGTACGGCGCGAGTCGCACCGACGCGTACCCGCTGTAGAGGGCGGCCTTGTTCGCGACGCACCCATTGAGTCAATGGGAGCCCGTGTACGGCGTCGTACGACCGGCTCCCATTGACTTCAATGGGAGTCCGACCGAATCGAGTCCGATAGCATGCGTCCGCATCGTACTCGTTCGGTCGGACTGCTAGAGTCCGGTTCGGTCGGATATCTCTCCGAATCCAACTCGGTCGGAGAGATTTCCGGCCCGAATCGGAATCGGCCCCATGGTCTTAAGGCACTGCAAACAGAAGTAATGCGTACAGGGCATGGGTGAAGACCAATGCGTGTTTACTCTTGACCACATTTCACGATCATTACTAACAATAGTATTGCCTGTAGGGCATGGCCATAGGCTACAGACCATGTCCTACAGGTGTTTGGTTAAAGTATATGTTTACAAAACCCAAGAAATTCTCGGAAAAAACTCTGGCTGTGCGTTATGTATATGTTTACAAAACTCAAGACATTCACTAAAAAGCTCTGGTTATATATTAAAATGACACACTAGCCTACCTTTTAAAAAAAATAGGAATTCTCTGAAAAATCTCCTTTTGAAGAAATTGTATAGTTGTGAATCAATATCTAAAAACTGAGGAGTAATAGTTGTCTTTAGAATCAAAATTCTTCCCACTCTTGCTCTTGTCGTAGCCTCACACATGAAATGACGTGATATCCTATCTGACATGCGAAAGACCATTGAAGTGAGCACAGGAGTAGCCACATGACATGTGCTTTACCCTAACAGAAGGTGCATTGGGTGACTGAATGCACTATACTGTGCACGTCACATGATTGTGTCCCCAATGCCCTTGTGTGTACCTGTTGCCTGGACCATGCAATACATGCCTTATGTCCCTATACATAGCAGGCATGGAACATGGCAAAAGGGACAGATATGCCAACACTGATGTTACCAGTGATGTAATTTGTGATCTCATCTACAAGGCCAGGAGCAGTGCATTTTGTAGGGGGGAGCTGTACACCAAACCTTATATGGTGTACATCAGTGGTCTCTAGGTTTGGACCACTGCGTTGCATCACCTTAGGTTTAATAAGGGGATTTTTAAGTCTTTAGTTCATTCTAACGCGCAGAATGAACACCAATGTACTACCATCCAGATGCTGTTAACAATTAAGAACATACCAGTTGTTTGAACAATAATATTTTGTTTCAGGTGGTCAATGCCTCAACCTCACTGTCATAAAGTGGATAGATCATTGCAGCTATTTTTAAAATTTGTATGACCTTAGACTGTTGCTAACATGTTAAACACTAAGGTACTGCCCAGGTAAAGTTCAGATATATTCTTTTAACCCATTGGTCTATAATCTTCCAGCAGAATTTAATTTTATTTATTTATGTATCTTACATAAATCGACCCAGCTAGTGGGTTACAATGAAAAGAGACATATACTAAAAAGCAGGCACAGTTGTAAATAGAAGAGAATGGGAAGTTTGGTGATATGGGTGGCCACGGAGATCATGTAGCTAAGTGCTTAGAAAACCGACTGGGAGTGATGGAGTTGAGGGTGAAGGGCACCAGTCAGCAGTAAAACCAATGGATGCCAGAGTCTCCCAGCTGGAGAATAACATTGGGGACCTGAAGCAACAGCAGCAGGGACACAGTGATTTCAGGCAGACAGTGGCATCCGTCGTAATCGTTCTGGAGAGCCGGGTGGAAATGGCAGAAATCGCGTGAAGAGGGTCCAACATCCAAGTCTAGGGGTTTCCTCCTGTGGGTTCACTGACAAAATATTGATAGCAAAAATATAGATGACAAAAATATCGATGAAAAAATATATAATGCAAAAATATCGACTCCCTGTACTTAAACAGGTAAGTGCAAAAATATTGAATCAAAAATATCGAAGTTAAAAATATAGATGTAAAAAATATCGATTTAAAAATATAAAATGAAATAATATATATTAAATATTAATATTATCTTTAACAAAATAAATTAAATTTAATGTACATTTTAACTAAATATAAAAAAGAAACTTAATTTAAAAAAATATAAACACACAAACATAATAATTTATACATATTTATTTTATTTATGAAATTTGTTAAGCGCACAAATACCCATAGGTGTCTCGGCGCTGTGGACGGCTAATTAGAGAAAGACTGAGGAGGGGTGATTTATTGATTGAATAGCCAGGTTTTTAAGTGTTTACGGAAGGAGAAGAGAGTGGGGATGGTTTTAATGTGAATGGGAAGTGTGTTCCAGAGTTTGGCGGTGGCGACAGTGAATCTTCTGTCGCCCCAGGAGGCCTTTTTGGTTCTGGGAACAGCCAGCAAGTGTGCTGCTGAGGAGCGTAAGGATCTTGTCGGCCTGTAGGAGCATAGAGATGTTTTGAGGAACTCAGGTCCTGTATTATGGATTGCCTTGTGGACGATGCAGAGGGCCTTGAACCTTGTTCTGCTCCTGATGGGCAGCCAGTGTAGCTGTCTTAGCACCTTAGATACAGATTTGAACTTAGGGGTGCCTGAGAGAATTCTAGCCGCTGCGTTTTGCACCATCTGCAATCTATGTACGACTCTTTCCTGGGCGTTAATAAGTAGACCATTGCAATAGTCTAGCTTAGACAAGACAAGTGTGCTGATGAGAGTTCTGCCCGCATTCGGTGGAAGGTAAGGTAAGAGTTTTTTTATCATCCTGATGGTGAAAAAGGATGAGGAGACGACGGAGTTGGCGTGATGAATGAAAGATAGTTTGTTGTCAAACATGACCCCCAAATTTCTAACTTTTGTGCCGGGAGACGGAGGTAGGCCTAACTCTGATGGCCACCAGGAAGGAGACCAGCTGGGGGAGAGATTGCCGAAGATCATCACCTACGTCTTTTCGAAGTTTAATTTGAGACAATTGTCTGCCATCCAGGTGCTTATAGCAAGCATTCCCTCTTGGAAATTAGCTGAGACTGTCCGACCATTGTTGTGGATCTCTAGCACGATCTGTGTATCATCGGCATAGGAAGTTAGTCACAGGTTGTGGGATTTAATGATCCTGGCCAAGTCCGACACGTGTATATTGAACAGGGTCGGACTTAGCGAGGATCCCTGTGGGACCCCGCATGGCAGTGAAAAGAGAGGGGAGTTGAAGTTGCCAAGCTTTACAAGTTGGGTGCGGTTAGACAGAAAGGATGTCAGGAGGGCCTTGGCTTTGTCTTTAATACCTATGGCTGAGACACGGTCGATCAGGATTGAGTGATCGACCGTGTCAAATGCTGCTGAGAGGTCCAGCAGCACCAGGACCGCGGCACCTCCCTGATCAAGTGTCATCCTGATTTCGTCGGATGTCTTGATGAAGGCAGTCTCGATACCATGGCCCTTCCTGAAGCCAAATTGGGTGTCATCCAGGAGGTTGTTGTTGTCAATATAAGTGGCCAGCTGAGTGTTCATCACTTTCTCGAAGATTTTGGCGGGGAAAGGGAGGCAGGCAATTGGTCTATAGGTCTTGGTATCTGTGGGGTTGAGGTTGTGTTTCTTTAGCAGTGGTTTGATGATGGTATTTTTCCAGATGGAAGGGTATGTTCCTGTTGTGAACATTGAATTGCAAATATTGGCTAGTTTGGCGCCTATGATATCTGGTGTAAGTTTTAGTGTGGTGGGAGGACAAGGATCGTTGGGGGATCCAGATTTGATGGTGGATAAGAGATCAATAATGTACTCTGTGGTGACCTGGCTAAATTCGGAGAAAGTGGGGAGGGGTTATTGATAGTTGGACGTAGTTCTGGAGAGTTGGAGGAGTGTTTTTCTACGTTGGATGCGATGGTCTGATTATTAGTCGGGGAGTGTATTGAAAAATTGGTGTAGATGTGAGTGACTTTTTCTTGAAAAACATTAAACTATTAAAAAAAATTAAAACGTACATTTCGCAATACAATAAATACAACAGTAGGGAAAAAGTTGGATAGCTGAATAATTACATTTACTATTCCAACTCCAGTGAATACAACAGTAGGTAAAGTGTTGGATAGCAGAAGGGTAAAAATTACCATTCCCACTCCAAAGAGTGCAACAGTAGTGAAAGTGTTGGATAGCAGAGGTGTAAAATTTACTATTCCCACTCCAGTGAGTGCAAAAGTTGGGTAAATGTTGGATAGCGGAAGAATTCAATTTACTATTCCAACTCCAGTGAGTGCAACAGTAGGGAAAATGTTGGATAGCGGAGGGGTAAAAATTACTATTCCCACTCCAGTGAGTGCAACAGTAGGGAAAGTGCTGGATAGCGAGGGGTAAAAATTACTATTCCCACTCTAGTGAGTGCAACTGTAGGGAAAGTTTTGGATAGCGGAGGGAGAAAAATTACTATTCCCACTCCAGTGAGTGCAATAGTAGGGAAAGTATTGGATAGCAAAGGGGTAAAAATTACTATTCCCACTCTAGTGAGTGCAACTGTAGGGAAAGTTTTGGATAGCGGAGGGAGAAAAATTACTATTCCCACTCCAGTGAGTGCAATAGTAGGGAAAGTATTGGATAGCAAAGGGGTAAAAATTAGTATTCCCACTCCAGTGAGTGCAACAGTAGGGAAAGTGCTGGATAGCGGAGGGGTAAAAATTACTATTCCCACTTCAGTGAGTGCAACAGTAGGGAAAGTGCTGGATAGCGGAGGGGTAAAAATTACTATTCCCACTGCAATGAGTGCAACAGTAGGGAAAGTGCTGGAAAGCGGAGGGGTAAAAATTACTATTCCTACTCCAGTGAGTGCAACAGTAGGGAAAGTGTTGTATAGCAGAGAAACAAAAATTACTAATAGCATTAAATAATTGAAAAAAATTAAATAATCTTAAAGATAAATAAAAAATATTTTAAAAATATACGATTAAATATATTAAACATATAAAAAGAACACATATTATATTATTAAATACATATAACAAAAAGGTACAAATATTATATAAAAAAAATTAATAAATACATTTATAAACAATATTTATTTAAAAGGAGCAAATATTAACAAACAAATTATTTGAAACATAAATGTATTTATTTTATTTCCTACCCTATAACACCACACCAATAAAAAAAGACGTCAACATTTTTATTTACATTTATTTCCATAATTAACATAATTAATAATATTTAAAAATATTATTAATAAAAAAATAAACATTCATTGAGTACACATTCTTTAACACTATAATATCCACAACACACACCTAAAATTAATTACACAATTACCATAATTAATTACTAATTAATTATTTTAAATTAATTAACAACTGATTAAAAATTCATCAATAAAAAATAAATTACTTCCCACCATTTACACCTATAAACACCACAACACACACCTAAAATTAATTACACAATTACCATCATTAATTATTAATTAAAATTAATTAACATTAATAAACAACTAATTATTAAATATTTAATAACAAATTAATTTACACATTTAACACTATAACATCTCAATTAAACAAATATTAATAAATAAAAATTATTCAATACATGTAATATAATTAAATTACTTCCCATCCTATTCCCCTATAAACCCACAACCCGCTACGGAACTAAAAATGCAAAATTCAAATAAAAATAATAATAACTACTATCAATAATCAATACATTTTATATAATTAAATTAATTCCCACCCTATTCCCCTATAAACCCACAACCCGTCTACGGAACTAAAAACGCAAAATTCAAATAAAAAAAATTAATAACTACTATCATTTTAACACATATAATAAACATACAAACAATTCTTATACAAAAAACATACATCACACACAAAATATATACTAAAATACATAACATTAATAAAAATCGATATTTTTAACAACTATATTTTTGTAAACGATATTAAAAACTTCAATATTTTTTTAATTGATATTACTTACCTAAAATCGATATTCTTGACCACGAGAATTTGTCTGTCGATATTCCTGACCCACGATATGTTTGACACGATATTTGTGCAATTCGATATTTTTTACTCAATATTCTGTCTCTGCACCCCTCCAGTGCCCCATAAGATTTCTATCACAGAGACAGTGTGTTCTTTTTTCCACTAACATCAGTTGCTTCTGCAAAACCATGGCGTTGATGAGGTAACTAAAGTATTCGACTTCCATCAAGGATTTTTGGGCTGGGCGCGCTTTCCTGTGTGGGCACGGTTACTGTTCTCTGAGATCCGGACATTCAGGAAACTGTCTTGGGTAAGGTAGCCACTCTGAAAGAATCTCTCCAGGTGGAAGGTAACAGAGTTCTCCTTCTTGAGTATGGCAAGCAAACTCAGTGTAGATGACATCTGTTTCAGCTCCTTCATAAGGATTACTGCTGAATGGTAATTAAAACCTCAGTATGAAGCTCGGCGAAGTTGAAAGCTTGGCACAGTGACAAATCATGTTTTCGCTAGCCTGAAGGTAGCACAGTCCTTCTTGGACAATCTTGAGGCATCAATCTGACTTCATTGTATGACATCGATCCCCCCACCCCCTTTGTGGTCTGTATGGATTGAGGTTTATTTCACTGTTCTATTTCCCCGAAGCATCAGAAAGGTGTAGCATGAACTAGGAGATGGTTTCCAGAGTAGTGCTTTATAGATTGTACTACTGAATGTCAACACCCAGAATATTGTGATACAAAAATATTGAGGACAGAATAATGAGGGACAAAATTTTGAAAGGTAAGTGCACGTAGGAAAGTATAGATTTACTATTCCAAACTCCACATCTATGTACCTTCTTGATATATGTACTGGGTAGGTCCATGTATGTGGAGTTAGGTATAGAAAATCTAAACTTAGTTCCCAGTCAAATTATTTTTGTTTATACTTTGTCCTCGATATTGTATCCCATCGATATTTTGGGGTCGATATTCAGAGAACACACCCACTTTATAATCGTATGAGTATTCCGATGATGGTGGCCTCTTCTTTTTTCCATTGTCCATCTTTTTCTATTCCTCCTTTGTCACCTCCCTTTTTCCCATCCGATGGACGCCTTCCTCTTCAGTGTTATTTTTCACAGAGGATGTCTGCTAAAAGATGTCTGTTATGGATGTTAAAGAGTTGAAATACAGGCAGAGGGTAGTGTGATGTGCTATGGAGATGAGCCAGTTAGGCTGCGATTTTGAGGCGGATGATTATTGTGATCTTGAGGAGTGTGATCTATGGTACCTGTGGTAATATATTGTGTTGGCCAATAGAAATGTTTGAATCATAACAGTCAAACATCTTTCCATTGTAGGCTTCCTACAAAAGTATTGTGTAGATGTTTGACATTTTGCGTATTCACAAAAGTTCTAGATGTGTTTTTTGAGACCAGCACAAGTCAGAGTGGGTACTATAACTTCCCCATACAAACCCTTGCAGACTATCAGAGCTGGGTGGACACACCCAGTTTGCATGCAATTTCTGTCATGAGTTAAGTGGAAGTAGAACCCATTGGGAAAGCATGTGAAAACGCACTAAATGATTATGTTATGGGTGTGTAATAGTTGTTCACCACTTTCCTAATGGACATTTCCCTTTTGCACACCTCCCTGGGAAATTCTTATGTTCACTTTCTAACCCTAAAATCTACTACAGTAGAACATCCATATTACAGGATTTTGTTCTGCCATAGTAAGTGTAATTTAGGTTTGGAAACGTTTTGCATCGGGCTTAGAATATACTACAGCAAAAAAACGTTGCGAGCAAGTCTCTAATTTCCTCATTGCTTTGGTGCCAAGCTTCCTCTTAGATCAGAGATTGCTTCCAAGTATATAATTCTTTTAAATAATTTAAACAATCTACTTGAAAAGGGCTATTTTAGCACATCTTAGCCTGACATTATTGTTATTTGTTATGTTGTCATGGATTGTGCATTTTTCATTTCCTTCCTCCACGTCAATATTAAAGCATGACTTGTGCAAAGTGATAACATAGTTATAGTACAAATAAATCATTCCAAGTGTGATGTTTTTGCTTGTATATTAATTATTTCTATATAACCTTATTTGCTTTTTGATGTTCAAAGATATGTCAGATTTTTATTTGCATGTTTGTGCTCCTAATGTAGTGTCTGCTTTGTTCCCTAGAAAAACAAATGCATCCCAATCACTCAAAAAGGCTAAGCCTGCTATCCCAACTTGCTCTTCCACATAACAAATCTCTCCCCAAAAGATCTTCACCTAAAAAACATAGGACAGACCTAACTGAAAATTACAAAAAGAGGCGGCTCGAGACAGCACCTAGCCAAGGAAGGCTGGCGCTAATTGCAGACCTGGACGTTAATAAAGGTATTCCTGAGATGCATCAGACATGCCTCTGATTAACATGACGGCGACCACATCGCTCAGCACCAATAACCGTCTCCTGCAACAAGTCTAGCGTCTGCCATCTCCCTCTCATTGCTTCCGCTCTGTCGGCAGATCCTGCACTGTAGCTCATTAAATTCTTGTTTTTGTTTTGTGTATAATTCTCTGCTCATTAAGATTAAAGCGGTTTAAGACAAGCTTGTTTTCTTTGCCGTGTCTGCCAGGGACCCACTGTGTGGAAAAGGGCATCTGTTACCTGCTATATCCACTCACTGTATCTCGGTCTGGTGCTTCTTGCTAACAGCCTGAAATTAACCAGGGTGGATGATTGCATGAGCCACACAAAGCTGGGATTTTACTTCCTGACTAAGCCGTTGAGAGGGGGATGGAAAGCTAAAACGATTGTCTGCCCAGCATGTTGAAGTAATTGCACAAGACAGTCTGTTTCCACTCGACAACCTACGCTCACACAAACACACTAAAGTTTGCTGTTTCACCTTACGTTCCTCTACCATTTCACTTTCTCCTTCTTTAAAAGGTAGAATCAATTGAGCTGCTCTTCATAACATCTGCTTAATCGATTAAATTATTTTTCATAAATTCACTCCATTTCCTAGACGAAATGACAATTGTTAATTTTGTGATTTGGTCCTCTCTTTGAATGAAAATTCGATTCTAGCAACAAAAAAAAGGAGCCAGACATTAACAATTTTCTAAATTCTCTGTGCTAAATCCCAGGTTTCACGTGTATAAAGGACTGTTTTCATTTTCCTTCTCCTACTAATATTTGCTCATTTTTTAATCCCTTTTTTCTCAGAATATCAGACATCTTACAGCTGCTGGCAATGGACCATAAAGCTGACTAAAACTAACATTGTTTGTATTTTTAAATAATTGTTCCTTTTTAGGTAATTGCAAATTCACCCTGTCATGCTTTATTTTGATGGTACTTAAAAAGTCAATTTATTTGTTATATCAGTGGTTCTCTATTTTGTGAAATAATGATCCCAAAATGTACGTATAAGTATGAGAAATGTTTTGCATGCAATTTTCCCCAATTATTTTGTCAGTTTCCGTTTTGTATTTACTCTCTTTTTGTAGCGCTTGGTCTGTAACATGTCTAAGCTGGGACACGTTCAACACGGATTGGTCACACTTTGTGTATCTTGACCTACAGTATGTGAACCAAGAGTTAGAGTGCCTGTCACTTTCAGGTTTAGTAAAAAATCTCTTTGGTTAGTTTTAAAGTCATTTGGCTAGTTGGAAAATTTGCTTTCATTCAAATTTAAAATCAAAAGTAGCAGGATATAGACAATCTTCTTCAAAAACTGTATTAGAAGCCAGGCAATAGACAGAGAGTAACACTGCTAATGTACGTCTTGTCTAACAAAGTATTTTGCTCTGATAGTTGCTGCCCGATGGTGGGGTGCGAAAAGAATCGATTATGCCCTGTACTGCCCAGATGCTCTAACTGCCTTCCCCACCATTGCCTTACCACATCTCTTCCATGCCAGCTACTGGGAGTCAACGGATGTAGTCTCCTTCCTGTTACGACAGGTACTACGACCTTGTATGTTTATTATACTTACTGCTTTAAGATACTTAAACAAGGTTACAAACAACTTCTTAACATGGTCTTTGTCTTGTTTCTTCTATGACGTGTTTGATAATCAGAATCGAATACATAACCTGAAGTTCAATTGCAGACATTGATCTTTAATCGCTTTCAAGCCCCTGCATACATGGGGCCATGGACGATCTGGCTAATCCCTTAATAGATCTTTAAAAACACAATTTATTTGCATAAAATAGACGTACCGGTAAAAAGCATCACATACTACAAGCAAAATATGATCTTGATTCGCAAAGGCATGATCATTGTATTTTGGCATGCAGAGATGTTACTTGAGAAAATTGCATGGAAAGTATTACAGCAAGTGGCAGCTGCCTTGACCTTGCATAATGTGAATGGAGAAGTAAACTGACCTGCCACCAACCGTACTCTCCTCTTTCATGTTCATGTGGGTTTGTAACAGTGTTGGATGGTGCAGTGGCAGCCCAGTTATCCACTTGTCCTCTGTGAGAAAGCAACAGAGAGGGGTGGAGAGGTATGGAGTCCACGACAAGTAACAGAAACACAAACAGAGAGGACACAGGCTGCTGTAATTGTTGTCAGTAATCTTTCTTTATCAGTGAGATAGAAAAGCAACTAGATTGATTCTTGCTGCTTTAGCATGTGGCACCTGTTCCAATATGAACACCAGTGAAGAATTGGTGTGCTCAGAAGAGGATTAGTGTGCCATGGTTACAGTGGTAGGCAACGTGGAGTGTTTTTATTTGCTTAGAGGCAGGGACTGCGATCTGAATTGTGACTGTCATATGGTTCTTGCACTACCGTACATGTTTTGTCTGGTGCTAGGGCAGCTGCCCCATGTTGTCTAACCTTCTCTTAGAAATACTGTTGTTTGCTGCTTAAGATTTGCCTCCCTTTCCCTCAACAGCCAGAATTTGCAGCATGGCTTCCCTAAACACAACTATGCTACAAGTAAAAAAAAGGTGTGAACGGGAACAGTGAAACCTAATTCAGCCCAGAAGCATGCAAACCCACAGCACAATTTTGTTTGCAATGTCTGTGCAGCTCTTTGCAATTATGATCATTTTGTGAAATATTTTTTGATATGTCATGCTATTCTTTATTCATAAAATCTATGCACCCGATTCACAAAGCGCCTCCGTAGTCAGGCAGAGGCTCCGCACACGTGGCGGCATCTCCACAAAGAGAAACTGCAATGTGGAGCCTCCGCCACGAGTGCGGAGACTATTTGTGAGTTGGGCCCTGTGTGTTCATTGCACATCTTTCCTTATACAATTATTTTCTTTGCTGTGTCCTGAATTAGACATTTTCATGGCATTTGCAACAGATGCCCTTTCGATGTATTTCTTCACTCGTGCTAAATTTGTTGATCGATAATCATAAGACTGTCTTCGATATCGCAAAGCAATAGTACATAAAGTCAGATCAACTAAAGATAATAAAGTTGATAGGGGTAATAGCAGTGTTGTACTCACTCTTTGAATGTCACTGCTTGCCTCCTTTGCTTAGGTAATGAGACACGAGAGTTCAAGTATACTGGAGCTAGTTGGAAAAGAAGTCTCAGTGTTCAGTCCTTCAAAACCAAGGGAGAAATGGCTACGGAAGAGGACGCATGTTAAACTAAGGGTAATGATAGTTTTCTTTCACACAATGATATGATCAATTTTGAACTTTTTTCAACTGGTATTTTCATTTATAGATGTGGTTTATATGAAAATATTTACTTTCCGATTATGCAGCTGCAGCATTATACAATTGCTTTCTCCCACACAAAGTGTTCTGCATGGGCCCACACCTATGAATCTACAACACTCCAGTGAATGGGTTCTCAGTTTTTTGTTGAGAGGTACTACAACTCAAAAGTGGTAGTCTATATATGATTTCACAACCCTGAGCACTATCCTGTTACTGTACACCACGGTTGGCTTTCTTTTCTGCTGTCGAACAAGGGGCCTGATTTATATTTCGGCGGGTGGGATACTGCGTTCCAAAAGTGGCAGAAATCCCGTCCGCCGTATTAAAAGTGCCATAGGGTATAATGCACTTGTAATACGATGGACGGGGTACCCGTCACGTTTGCGATTGAGTATCTTGTCCACCGAACTTTAAGTCAGTAAGTCAAGCCCAAGGTCCCAAGGTCTCCAGTCAGGGCTGCTACATGGATACTTGTCACCCAAGGTTATGAAATCTATTGACACCCTTCCCTACCCCACAAGCGGCCAATAATTAAGCATTTTTATTGTGAGGGGATTCTGTTGCCCCACCATTATTGTTACTGGCATTCAAATTAGAATACACTATTTCTGGCCTTAGTTTGATTCTCAGTGTACGTATTACGGATGGTATGGGGAGTGATGCTCGTTTTATGGCCATGTGCTCCTGCTGAAAGTTTCTTATTGGACTGGATAATTATTTTATCTGTTTGCTTGCATTGTGGAGCTCTGAGTGTAACCTTGCAATCACTTCATATACCTGTTTTTTTGAGGTCGAAGCCTACCAGACAGCCCATGCTGTCTGGTAGGTAAAGACTTCTTGGGGATGTTCTGAAAGCTGACCTAAGAATGCATTCCACCCATTGCTTACCATAGGCTTTGTGATTTGAAACTTACATTTGTTTGCTTTCTATTTGTTGGCTTTATTTATTTTCGGCTGTCCAGCATGTCTTTTCTCCTCCCGCGAAGCATAGCCTGTTTACTGTATTCTTTCACGAGTGCTCGCTTTCTATAAACAGGCCTTTAAATTTTGTTCTCCTTTTGTCACATTTGCTGCGCATTCAAAGGCAGAGGTCAAATGTCTGGTTCTATCTTACGAGGGAGATTAGTGTTTACTTTTCTTTCTCTGACTTCAAAGTGAGAGGATTTATCTAACAGTCTGAGTGTGTGAAACAAAAGGCTTTTCTCTAGCACTCAACAAAATGTAAATGTCTGTAAATAAACTGCAAATATTTCAGAATATATCAGAATTAGGAAAGCACAAATGAAGCACATTTTTTGTAATTCTGAAGTGTCTGGAAACATTTTAATACGATCAAAACAAATCAGTACCTTAGATGATGCCATTTCCAACCATTATCGTTTGTGGGCTGTACAGTTTTATCAGTAAAACTGTGTGTCTGTGCAAATGCAAAGGTCATTTCAATTGAAAATGTGTTGTCTGTAATGGCAGTGCAGTAGCACACATGCATACTCCACTTTATGCCATTCCACTCTACTCCACTCAATGCCACTCTACATCACTCTAGGCCACTCTACTTCAGACACTCTACTCTACTTTATGCCACTCTGCTCTACTTTACGGCATTTCACTCTATGGCACACTACTCTACGCCACTTTACAACACGCCACTTCACAACAACTCCACTCTGTGCCACCCCACTCAATGCAACGACACTCCGCTCTACGACACTCCACTCTATCTCACTATTCTCTACTACGCTCTATGCCACTCCATTCTACACCACTTTATGTCACTTAACTCTACACCACTGTTCTCCACGCCACTCCACTCAACGCCACTCTAATCTAGGACAATCTATACCACTTAACTCTAGGCCGCTCTACGCGCCTCCACTCTATGCCACTCCTCTCTAGAACACTCTACTCAACTCCTTCTACGCCACTCCACTGTATGATACACTACTCCACTCTAGCAACCCACTCTATGCCACTCTACACCCCGCCACTCTCCACCACTCTACTCCATGACTCTCCATTCTATTCTACAACACTCTACTCTACTCCAGAACACTCCACTCTACTCCAAAACACTCCACTCTGTGACACTCCAGTTTACAACAATCCACTCGATGCCACTCCGCTCTACAACACTCTACTCCACTCCAGTCTACTACACTCCACTCTAGCTGCCATGCTGTTATACAACAGGGCTAAAACACATTGGCAAAGCCAATAGCTCTTGCATAGACGAGACCTATTGTTTTTGCCAATGCTTATTTTGTTGACAAGGTTTTTGTGGTAGAGGAGTGAGGGAAGTTAGATACTCCCTTCGATCCCCTGACCTGTGTGCAGAACAGATATAGGCAATATTAAATAGTTCAGTTTTGGGGTATGTTCTTAATTGTATGTGTTTCATCTTACACCTTTAGGCTTGTTTACAAGGTATTCCTGGGACACTAAGCACGTAGGGACTTTACTTTGTGGTATGTCCTCCTGAAGGTGCATTGTCTGATCAGAGATGTTTACACACATCACAGATTCATTGTCAGAAGCCTTTTTCTGCAGCTATTCTGGCTCTTTGCCCCAGTCGGCTTTATGTACCATCCAAAGAACTGTGACTGAAATTCTTACATCCACCAGGAGCCAGTACAGGGCTTGAAATGCTGTTTTGTTTGTCTTTGCGCTTTAGTAGGTTCAAGCACATTTTGTTCGCCTGCTTTGTAACCTCTGCAACCTGACGATGAGTTTCTTTATGAGCCTATTGTAGTGCCATAGCCAAAGACGTAATCTGGGGATCTTGACAGGTCCATTCTGTTGTCACTTTGGAGCAACGGGAGTATTGCAGGTTGACACCCTTGACCACTTGGTTGACTTGTGGAGCAAACAAGCGCTCATAGTGCAATACAACTTGCAAGTGCCTCACTGTAAGCAATAAGGATGGAGGTTTTCCCAGGTTTGGATGCTAATTGAGAAAGCAGTCCTTGCTTCATTCATGGAAAGGAAACCGTTTTATTCCAGGAAATGTGTCTAATCATGACGGGATGTTGGCTTTATTCTGTTGATTGTTTTCAAAAGTAGATTTGCAGGTTGTTGGAAATTTGGAAAATCACCTGGCATATTTCAAGGAGCTTCAGAGAGTGCATATAGATGTTTATCAGTAGGCAGGGTAAGACTGAGCTGTGTGACTTGCTGTACTACACAATGCTTAAAAATAATTCCACAGATCCAATCAGTATGTTTTTGGATGTACTTGTGTAGGAAGGCTCAAATCTACTTCAAGGCTGGTTCAGACACTCCTGCCCAATCTTTTAGTTTTCTCAGCAGTATCCTGTGGGCAACTGTACTGTGTCAGAGAAGTCAAGGATCAACTTTATCCAAGGCAATGATGTCCTTTTCTCAAATGCTAGTTAGAGTGGATTCAATGTCTCTCAATGACATGCATTCTGACTGATGATCGCAAAAAGATGGCATCGTCCCTCCTATCTTGAAACTGTCTCATTGCCTCCCTTTCCATTATTTCACTGGAGTTGCATAGGTTAAATATTGGAGAGTATTTAGTCAAGATCTTTGTGATAGCCACGAGTTAATTTAAAAAAGGGAGTCATAATGGTGTATTTCAAGGAGCTGGGAGCAACATAGCTTGAAGAGAGATTTTTATCATGGAGTTGATGAGCGCTTTGAGTATGAGGAGGATGCTCCATGTGGAACTCAGACTGAGATTTACAAGATTTAAGGTCAGTTATCAGGAACAAAGTTTTAAGTTTGTTCTTGAAGTATTTTTATATCATTTACAAGATATTAAGTTGCTAAATTTTACCAATGCTTTCCCTGTTCATTGTTTTCAACCCATGCATCAAACATCAACTCTTGGATTCCTCTCTTTGGTCAGCTGTTTCTTCTAAGCCTTCATCCCATTTGTCATCCATCTTCCATGGCATTTCTAAATGAGAAGGGGCTTTGAATTCTGACCTGAGATGATAGTCTTTTTTTTCCAGATTTGTTCTATGTCACCCTTCAGGAGGCCTCAAACAAGCCAGCTATTTATCTTGACCAATTACAGTATAATACCTTTTGTTAAACATGCAGATTCATACTCTGTCCAATTCACAAAGTTTTTTTAACGCAGGCAAAGTAGTAAGCAATTTGTTTAAACAAATTGCTATTTGTACTTGTGCTAATTGTGCAAGGTCACAAAAAGGAGAAAACAGAACTCCAGTAGATTCACAGTTGCATTTACCCTTCCTATACCAGTGCAAATTATAATACTGGTTATAAATGAGTGGCTACAGAAAGTGTTGGGGATGATGATTTAATCACATTTCCATATATAAAATTGAAGAGTCCTGGAATAAAACGAGTGTAATTGGACTGTGAACAAGTAGCAGTACGAGCAGGGTTAGCACCCAAAAAGAAATGGAACAGAACACGTTTGATCATTCACAAGACAGTATTAGATAATCTGCTCCTGTTTACCCAGGTCCTCACTTGGCCCTTTTCCAGTGTAGTGCAAGTTTTTTATTCATCGATTATTCTTTTGTTTTGTTTTGTGATTTTAGCATGTGACCTAGAGCCACTTTGTAGCCCTTGGCACATGAAAGATGACACATTCTTTTGTTGCTCAGTCCCTTTTCTGCACAGTTAAATTGTTTATTATAGTGTCAAGGTATCATGTGGAAATTCAGGTCCAAGACTTGCAGTGCACTTTGTGGGACCAT
The DNA here is from genome assembly GCA_963921515.1 of Calotriton arnoldi. Classification (NCBI taxonomy): domain Eukaryota; kingdom Metazoa; phylum Chordata; class Amphibia; order Caudata; family Salamandridae; genus Calotriton; species Calotriton arnoldi. The sequence goes on along the minus strand of CAWUFW010001624.1, from coordinate 226,518 downwards.
GTCGCCTTTTAGGAGAAGAGGTAGTACAACTGGTCTTCTGTTAGGAGAAGACCCTTTGAAAGGCTTGTTTACTGTTTTTTTCTTGAAGGCAGTCAGATTTGCTTGGTTCCAAAGATCTAAGTGCAGCCATTCCAGAGCTGGGCACTCAATACACCAAACAACATGCCTCCGTGTGATTTGCAATTTAATCTGACCTGGATGAATAGGTTTGCTTTGCTTGATCTCAGTGTTCATCCTTTGTGAATTGGTCAGAAAAAGAGTCAAGTAAGTACTTTGGTGCCTGTGGTCTACCCGTGGTTTTGAAAACCGTAGAGAGAATTTTGTGCCACCTGTAGCAGATAAGGGTGTAGAGCACCAAGGTGGTGGGAGACCATGTGTCGCAGCACAGACAGGATTGCATCAGTCCAACCTTGACATATTGAAGGCCTTGATCAATTTGACGCAGTTTGGTAATTGGAGAATCAGCATGATCCTTCTCGGCAGCATAGGGCAGAAATGTTTACTTCTTACCAATGTTGTGATTTGGTAGCCAAAGAAGAGTCCAAATGCACTGCAAAAATATTTACTGCTTTAGTAGGGATGGCTCCGAATTCCTCTGGCCACTTGAAAGGTAAGGGTTCTGCAACTGTTAGTTTTTTGGTATTTGCTCTTGTCATGTACATGTTATTCAGACAATCTGTAATTTTTGTGATGATCTTTGTGGTTGCCCAACCAAATGGAGCTGTATGGCATCATCATAAATTTGGATCTATATGTAGTATTGAGAAATCAGCTGCACCAGCTGTCTTATGTTGAAGAGACGGGGAGTCAGTGGAGATCCCTGTTGAACCCCACATGAGCTTGTCTTCACTTCTGAGGAGGTGGTTCCAATTTTGAATCACTGGTTGCAATTTATTAAGAATGATTGGCACCAAAGTTCCGTTTTGATAATCCACACCCAGTTTCTAAGAAGCGTTTTATGATCTACAGTATCTTATGCTAAGGAGAGGGCAAATGGTGTGGATCCTTTGATCCAGCGCGATATTAGCAAACAGCATTCATACACCAGAAACTCACTTGGGCCCATACATTCATACTACGCTAATACTTACGCTGGGGTTATCAGTTGTACTCTTTATCAAAATTCCCTGCTACCAATTACCTTCCGATTGAAGAGTAATGACTTACCAATGAATCCTTTGCTAATTGGGAAGTTTAAAATGAGTGACATTCATTATAGTACATAATCCTGAAATAACCGCTGAGTCAGGAAGTTTTAAAATGTTTATCTAAAGATTTAGCAGAGTAAATTACATAACCACATGGTACTTAATCGCATATCACAGATGAAGCATAGAATAATAATTATTGATTAATGACGGTCCCTCAGAAAGGAGAAGATAGAGACAGCAGCGCAACTAAGGTTGCATTTATATTTACCTAAGTGCGAGAACCAAACCCCTTGACCAAGGAGTTGGAAAGAATAGAACCCAGGAAGGATGAAGAGCAAAGACCTCCTCCAGGATCAGGACAGGACCGGTGACCTCTCTACAACGACGCCTGCGTCGTTCCCTCTCTGATACTCGACTTCTCCTCGATTCTCCCGTGCCTTTCTTCTAATGGACTGCGCCGCCCCTCCTCAGGACCTCTCTGGACAGCGATTCTGTCTGCGATCAATCAACTTGGCGATCTGGAGCTCTTCTGGAAGCATCTACGCTTGTTCTCTCTGGTCCTCTGCTCTCTTGCAGCATCTCCTTCTAACTAATTAGCTAATTCTATATCTATTATACCCTTCTACACCCATGTACCTCCCCTTAATGTTGCCAAAATATGGGACCACTACTTCTGATTGGACAGGGACAGGGGGTTGATCCTCACACCATATTGATTTGGTTCGAATTCTGAAGACCATTGTCTTTAAACTACCGCCCATCCAATTTAATACATTTGCTTTATTTCCCACCCGTCTCACGACAAATGTTATATATTCTTCATATACAAAGTTTCAATTTTCAACAGGAAAGGCAAGAGCACAGCAGCTTCGGCCATCAGGTCATGGCCTTGGACGACGTCCAGGTTGACTTCATTCTTATTCTTTGGCAGCCAAGCAGGACACATGCGCAGAATCATTGTCTCTCGAGTTTCAGATCACCAACCCCAGGCCCAAGTTTACGACCTAATAAAAGTCAAAGAAGAAAATATTAAAATCACAAATAAAATGTTTCACTGTATACCCACTCTGTCTACTCTATCCCCATTTACTTATAAATCTATCCCGCATTAGTAGCGTTAAGAAAACGACAAATTAATAATAACACAAGAGCAAGCTGAAGCATGTGAAAACATCAAGCAGCCATTTTAAAGCGCAGAAGCAGAAATTTCCCACCAAGCAAAGAAAGACGTCACAACACGTGATATGGTTGAGACATGTTCAGTGAAGTTCCCGCGCTTTAGCGGCCATTTTAGAAAAAGACAAGCGTTACTTGTTAGTTAGAACACATAGGCAAGCTTCCTTGCTATTCATGTTGTGTATGCAAAGTTAATATACACAATACAAGATTAATAAATTAATACTGTGAGGAGATTGTATTCGAGCAAGTCTCATTTGTGAGTCCTTGCTCCATCAATCCCCTCTCTGATGGCGTTTAAGAGCCATCAAAATACTACCCTCAATCAGATGCCAACTTCTAGCAAATAGTTTCATTCTCATTTTTACATTTTCAATTTTTTAACATCCCCTTTCAATTTCTTGTATAATTCACTTCTCAAATCCTCAAGTTCAATTTCATCAACCTTTCTCTTCTTTCCTCTTCCTGTCACACTATACGATTCATTCTTTCTACAACATTTGCACCATATTATTATCGTCAGTACTATTATTGCTATTCCTGCTAAGGGTACTAGTATTTGACCTATAAGTCCTTTTCCTATATTAGAAAACCAGGTACCAATTGACGCAATACTACTTGTCAATCTTTCCCATACACTATCAACTTCCAGTGGTTTAAGTTCCTTCTTAAGTTTAGTTATATTCTGTATATACGTTCCAATTTCTGCACTTTTATCAGGAATGTAAGTGCAACAATGTTTCGTCTTCAGTAATTTACAGACTCCGCCCTCTTTTGCCAATAAAATATCAAGAGCAAGTCGATTTTGCATAATCATAGATCTAATCGCAACCATTTCCGCATTAATCATTAGAAATCCTCCAGCAGTATCCGTTGATAAACGATCAACCACTGTAGACAATTTACATATTTTCCTTGAGTTCAGAATTATTCCCACTGAAGGTATCTATGCACCAAATATATCACCTACAATTTCAGAAAAACTAGCTCTTTTACTATGTGTTAATTCGCCATTGTTTTCACTGCTCCCAGTGTTTCTTTTTACGTGGTATATTTTTGGAAATACTATTCCAAAATAACAATTTCCATACCACCGTGCAGGAAGCCTAAAGTAAGCCTTATTCCCACACACATAATAGATTCCAGGAAAAACTGAATCTGTTCCTCCTTTGATTCCCCAACCTCCAAGAATTAAAAAATTGTGTTCACATTCACTGGTACCGATGAAAACATTGTTATAATCAGTCTTTAATCTATGTAGACAAATTTTCCCTGTCTTTACAAAATCCAGAGCCATAGCAGCTTGAGCCTTGCCAGGTGTGTTACTCCCTTCTTTCTCAGCCCAAGGTGGCAAATGAGCCTTATGCTCAGAAGCTTTCCTTTGAAAATCTTGTCTTCTATCTTCTACTAAATTCAAAAATATATTTTCTTCTTCATGTAAGGAACATGTTAGATTGTGTCTATGTGCATGTGTTATGTCTATCGATTTCATTGTTAAGAAAAATTCTCCCATAAACTGTGCGTCTTGACTACTAAGCACTGGGTTCATACTCTTTCGAATCGGAACCTCAGAAAATATCACATCTATGTTTGAATAATAATACTGAAGTCTCCTGTTCTATAAAATAAACTAGACAATACACTACATGATATGCCATATGTCAATGGTAAGTGATGATATGTTAATCCTTCTGCTACTGATTCGGGTAACTTCATACAGACATAACAATTACTAACTTCCATGGTATCTACATATTGAAATAATAACTTTGTGAAAACATTTAAACTAGTGTCGTTATCAGTTATTTCATGATGAAATTCTGGTTCATTTTCTGCCATTAGTTCTACTCTATTTCCCTTTATGTGTGCTGTCCTTCCTTTAGTTTCGTTATTAATCTTTTTATCCATTATCATAAGGTAAGGGACTGCTACGATCAGGACTAACCATACTATAAGCACCATTACTAGACTACATATGCATATTGCACAGCATCTTCTACAACACCTCTGTTTTGGTCTCCCAGCAACTCTATCATCAGGCATTTCGACAAGGAAGATTGCTCTTCTTATCTATTTTTCGCTTTTCTTTATATGACTCTTTTGCGTAGTCAAGGTGGTCTTGTTTCTTTCTCGTACGTCAGTTCTGCAGTTGTTCCTTCGTCACCACTTTCACTTGACTCTGAGCTCTCGTAATCTTCAAGAATAATGTAAGTCCAATCAGGACCCTTGAATTTGTTATTCACAAGTTTCAGTCTCTTGCTTCTTCTTTTCTTAGTTCTGTTTTCTTGTTCGGTTTGACTTGTTACTTCATTTACTTGATCTGGATCTTCACTTCTGGTTGTTATGTGGTATTTTACTCTTTTAATGACACTAGGCCAATGATCACCTTTTCTTGTTTTCTTTGTTTGCACTGTTTCTTTATTTTTGTCTTCAGCAATCTCTTTATTTTCACTGTTTGACACCTTTTCGTTTTCTGCAATTATTGTTTTACTTTCTTCCTCTTTTTCAGGCCTTATTTGTTTTTCTTCTGCAGCTCCTCCGTGAGTTTCCAATAATTGACCTTGTTCTTTGTTTAATTCTTCATGTTTATGTTTCTCGAGATCTTTTTCTTCTGTGTGATTTTCTGGATCTAACTGGTTCTGATCAGGGCTTATTGCACTTTGTACTTCTGCAACCTGACCGGATTCTTCTAGACCTGTCTGTCCCTGCTCAAAACTTGTTGGTTCTTCGTTATTTTGAGCCCAGCTTCCTTTCCCTATCTGGTCCTGCTCAGGTTCTTTTATTGTATGTTCTTCTTTTCCCTGAGCTGCTTCTTCTTCGCCTATCTGATCTTCAATTTCTTCCAATTTTGTTTGACTTCTTGTTCTGTAGTAGACTTCAGGAATTTCTACCACCGGTATCCAGTCCTGACTTGTGCTCGGTTGTTCTTCTGCAGCTTCTCTTGAATCTCGAGCCTGAGATTCTTCAGCTGGGCAACCTTCAGCTTCCTCAGTGATTGATGCTGACTGAGGATTTTCTTCTTCAGGGTCTGGTACTCTTTTGGTGTGGCTTACATGAATCCAATTAGGAAATCCTACACACTTCACTGCTGTATTGGTAGTCAGTATGACCTGACAAGGTTTTCCCCATCTAGGTGATAGACACGTCTCTCTGGTGTGATTCTTCACTACCACCCAGTCACCAGGATTCAGATCATGTTCTTGTTCAGGCTGCCTCGAAACTGCGTCTTCTCCGACCTGATGAGAGACAGAACGCACTAGGTCAGCCAATCCTTTGCAATAATCCAGAACCATATCATCAGATATATTCAGCAGTTTGTTTATGGGAACATGTGCTTGTCTCATTGCTCTTCCCATCATTATCTCGTGTGGGCTCAGTCCCGTATTTCTATCAGGAATGCTTCTCAGTCCCATTAAGACAAGTGGCATTGCATCTGGCCACTCCAATGAGGTTGATGCACACATTTTTCCCAGTCTGGATTTTATAGTGCCATTCAATTGTTCAACCACTCCAGAAGCCTCTGGACGATATGCACAGTGTAATTTTTGTTCAATTTGGAATGCTTCGCAGATTATTTGAATCACTTCACTGTTAAAATGTTTTCCTCTATCTGATTCCAAAGTTACTGGGAAACCAAACCTAGGAATGAGTTCTCGTAGTAACAGCTTTGCGACTGTAATGCTGTCACTCCTCCTGGTAGGGTAAGCCTCCACCCACTTTGAAAACAGACATACTATGACTAGTACATATTTCAACCCTCTGCATGGTGGTAACTGTATAAAGTCGAACTGGAGTCTTATAAATGGACCCTCTGCCTTTCCAATCTTCCCAAACCCGATTATTATCTTTCTCCCTGGATTATGCATCTGGCAAGTCAAACATCTCTGGCAAAGGCTCTCTGCAACAGCTCTGAATTTGGGATTGTACCAGTTCTGTCTGAAAAGTCTAATCATTGCATCTCTCCCTATGTGTGTGTCTCCATGGTACATCCTGGCCATTTGAGAGAGCAGACAGTCAGGCATGACTGGTCTGCCATCAGCACAAATCCACACTTCATCATCTCCCCTTTGGGAACAACCCACTTTGACCCATGTTTTCTTCTCATTTTCATCAGCACCATCTTGCAATCTTCTAACCTCATTCCATGTTTCAGGTGGCATATATCGCTTTGTTCGCCCTAAGTTGGCGGGGGTATGCCCAGACGTGGGTCCCTTGCTCACTTTGCCACTGGATTCAAGCAAGCCTGGCTGATGACGGCTGGAATGCCAGAAACCGGTCCTAGGATGTTTGTTTCCGGTCCAGGGAAGACATGGCTTGGCAGTTCGGGCTGGACTGTTCCCATGAGGCACAGGGTCAGACTGATTTGCATATGGCCATGTCTGAACTGGGGTGGTGGAGTGAGCTAAAGAATGATGATGGATTAAACCCAGATCAGTTGACTGGGGGTGAGTGTTTGATTGGCTCAAACGTTCCGTCCATCATCCCCTTTTGTATCGCTTTGTTCGCCCTAAGTTGGCGGGGGTATGCCCAGACGTGGGTCCCTTGCTCACTTTGCCACTGGATTCAAGCAAGCCTGGCTGATGACGGCTGGAATGCCAGAAACCGGTCCTAGGATGTTTGTTTCCGGTCCAGGGAAGACATGGCTTGGCAGTTCGGGCTGGACTGTTCCCATGAGGCACAGGGTCAGACTGATTTGCATATGGCCATGTCTGAACTGGGGTGGTGGAGTGAGCTAAAGAATGATGATGGATTAAACCCAGATCAGTTGACTGGGGGTGAGTGTTTGATTGGCTCAAACGTTCCGGTCCATCATCCCCTTTTGTATCGCTTTGTTCGCCCTAAGTTGGCGGGGGTATGCCCAGACGTGGGTCCCTTGCTCACTTTGCCACTGGATTCAAGCAAGCCTGGCTGATGACGGCTGGAATGCCAGAAACCGGTCCTAGGATGTTTGTTTCCGGTCCAGGGAAGACATGGCTTGGCAGTTCGGGCTGGACTGTTCCCATGAGGCACAGGGTCAGACTGATTTGCATATGGCCATGTCTGAACTGGGGTGGTGGAGTGAGCTAAAGAATGATGATGGATTAAACCCAGATCAGTTGACTGGGGGTGAGTGTTTGATTGGCTCAAACGTTCCGTCCATCATCCCCTTTTGTATCGCTTTGTTCGCCCTAAGTTGGCGGGGGTATGCCCAGACGTGGGTCCCTTGCTCACTTTGCCACTGGATTCAAGCAAGCCTGGCTGATGACGGCTGGAATGCCAGAAACCGGTCCTAGGATGTTTGTTTCCGGTCCAGGGAAGACATGGCTTGGCAGTTCGGGCTGGACTGTTCCCATGAGGCACAGGGTCAGACTGATTTGCATATGGCCATGTCTGAACTGGGGTGGTGGAGTGAGCTAAAGAATGATGATGGATTAAACCCAGATCAGTTGACTGGGGGTGAGTGTTTGATTGGCTCAAACGTTCCGTCCATCATCCCCTTTTGTATCGCTCAGGTGGCATATACAGCATAAGTTGGCAGCTGATTCCCATTCTTTCCACCCTTTTATTGACTGATAATCTATTTCTGGCACAATGTTGAGCCACAAGATCTGCATATCGATTGCCAATTACCACCCAGTCATCTCCTGACTGGTGTGCGGCACATTTCACCACAGCCAATTCTTTTGGTGATTGTATTGCTTCCAGCAATTCCCTTACAAATTGTCCATTTTTAATGGGGGATCCTGAAGAAGTCATGAAATCCCTCTGCATCCATAGTTGGCCAAAATCATGCACAACACCGTAACCATATTGGCTATCTGTAAATATAGTTACTTTTTGATTCCTCCCAATTTTGCACGCTTTTATCAAAGCAATCAATTCAGCTACTTGTGCAGATTTTACTCCTGGTAAATAGGATGCTTCGACTATTCCAGTTAATTCACACACCGCATAGGCAGCAGTTAGTTTACCGTCTTCATGTCTTTGGCATGAACCATCAACAAACAGCTCCCTGTCTGGCTTTCTAAGGGACTGTTCTTCAATGTCCGGACGTGGTTTCGTGCATAACTCTGTGACTTGTAAACAATCATGTTCTTCTTCTTCGTCATTTTTAATTTGCTCATGATATGGGTCTGGTAGTAAGGTAGCGGGATTTACTATTGTACACCTCACTATGTTCACATTTTCAGCACCCATTATTATTCGCTCATATTTAGTCAGCCGACTAGGAGTAAGATGCTGAGTTCGAGTTCTTGTCAACAGAATTACAACTGCATGTGGAACAAACACCTTTACTGGGTGTCCCATTACAATTGACTCACTTTGTTCAATACTTAAACAGGTAGCCGCCACTGCTTTTAAGCAACCTGGCAACGCGGCTGCCACTGGGTCCAATGTAGCAGAAAAATATGCTATAGGACGTCTGTCTAGACCATGTCTTTGGGTTAAGACTGAAAGTGCACAATTTTGTCTCTCATGACAGAACAATGCGAAGCTTCTCTTATAGTCGGGCATGCCTAGGGCTGGTGCTGAACACAGAGCATTTCTCAATTTTACAAAAGCTCCTACACTCTCATCATCCCATTCAACTGGGTCCTTGGCTTTCTTTTTTGTCATTTGAATTAGGGGCTTTGCTAACAAGGAAAATCCTAGTATCCATTGTCGACAGTAACCTACTATTCCTAGGAACATTCTTACTTCTCTTTGGGTTACAGGCATTTGCATTTTCTTAATCAATTGTACTCTTTCCGAGGTTATTCTTCTTTTTCCCCTCTCAATTTGGTGTCCCAGATATTTAACTGCTGTTGTACAGAACTGCAATTTTTCTGGTGAGACTTTATGCCCTTCTTCAGCCAAATGATTTAATAGTGCTATGGAATCAACAACACAGTCCTCTCTGGTGTTCGATGCCACCAGTAAGTCGTCGATATATTGCACTAGGACTGAGCTACCTGGCATCACTAGTTTCTCAAGGCACTTTTTCAATATCTGATTAAAGATGGAAGGACTTTCCGTGTACCCCTGAGGAACATGATTCCATACATAGACTTTGTTCTCAAATTTAAATGAAAAAAGATACTGGCTGTCTGGGTGCAATGGTATTGAAAAGAACGCTTGGCATAAATCAATCACAGTGAACCATCCTGCACTCCAAGGAATCTGGCATAGGATTACTGCAGGATTTGGCACTATAGGACAACATGGTTCCACAATCTTATTAATTTTCCGCAGGTCTTGAACAATCCTATATTTTCCGCTAGGTTTCTTTAAACCCATTATTGGTGAACTACATGGGCTACTCATTACTTCTTTTAGTACCATTCGATTGATTTCTTCAATGATTCCTGTCTTTACTTCTGCACTCATTTTGTACTGTCTAGTATTTGGGAAAATCGCACCTTCTTTTACAGTAATTTTAACCGGGTCTATTTTGGCCATAAGTCCTACTTCCTTTCCTGTGAAATCCCATACTGTGGGGTTTACTGTAGTTTTTAATTCTTCTGGCAGCTCATCTTTTGTTATCAAAGAAAACATCTCATCTACCTCTGTACCTTGTTTTGCAATCATAAACTTATATACATGATCTTCATCTGGGGTCTGAACTGCCACTCCATCCGGGGTGCAGAAAATTGTGCAATTCATTTTGCATAGTAAATCACGACCTAATAAATTTACTGGACTAGAATCACACACTACAAATCGATGCATTTCTCTGAAATTTCCAATTTTAACTTCCGTTGGTTCGGTAAGAGGTGTTCTAATCTTTCTATTAGCTACTCCCACTACTTGGATAGCTTCTCCAGAGAGAGGAAGGTCTGGAATGTCTGCTGTTCTCACAGTAGACCGGGTAGCACTAATGTCCAAAAGAAAAGTAATATCATTACCTTTCACATTCCCTTCAACATATGGACCTGACTGATCTACCGATAAGGATGCGCCAAGTACGCACTCCTTCTCCCCCTCTCCTAGGCACCGTCATGAACTGTATTGACAGAAATCGTCCTGTAAAAGAAACTGTGATGTTACATAATCATTCTTACCACTTCCTCCTTGATGTCCGACGTCTGTACCGTGGTTTGCTCTGCTTACATTACCCTGAATAGGTGCAGGTGGCAACTGACTCTGAGGATTTACACCCTGCTGTGAGTCATTCTGCGTCTGTGGATTTAAATTTTGATTTGGGCCATTATTATTCCGAATCTTTTTACATTCATCCTTCCAATGCCCCAATTTTCCGCATCCATGACAAGGAAATTTCTTTTTAGCTTCTTCTCTACTCATTCGTCCTCTCACTTTTCCACCATTCCCAGTATCGCCATTTGTTCCAGAATCTTTTCCTTGATTTTCACTTGGATTATCCAAATTAATTCCCTGTTTCTCAGCCATTTTCACCTGTGCCCACATTACTTTTTCCTGTAATTTCTTGTGCCTATCCTCAATATCGTCTCCACAATATTTTGCATATTTCAGAATCTCGTCTATGGGCTTGCCCTGCCAACATAACATGTGCTGCTTAATCATCTGACAAATTTCTGGCTTCAGACCATAAACAAATCGATAAACAAACTGACTCATGTTCTTGTCTCCAATGTCCTCAAATCCACTATACTGCTTAAATACCTGCAATAAACGCTCATAATAGGCGTGTACCGATTCACTGGCTTCTTGGGTGGTTCGGTCTATTTTCACCCAATCTGTTTCTTTCGGTGGTATTTTGCCTTTCAGGTAAGTTATCACCTGCTGATACTTTTTCATTACATCATTCGACGGGGCACCTGTCTTGGGATCTCTAGGATACTCGTCACTTGGCCAATCAACTGTAATTTTACAATCTGTCCACAAATCGGCAGGTACCACTATGTCAAACAAGCCATCTAAATCTTTCAACAATACCTTTGACACCTTCACAAACCTCTCAACCTGCTTGTACCATTCAATTGGTTTTTCTCTCAACTTTGGAAAATCATTCGTAAATGACAAAATATCCTGTCTACTCCATGGGACATGTATATAGCCCCCTCCTGGAACTTCTCGCATCGGATACATTTGATCTGTCTTCCCCGTTTCTTTCATCACATATTCAGATGCTGTTCTACTGGATCGTGCCTCTTCCTTTTTCTTTGCCCATCGAACTCTCCATTTATCTAGGTCTCCCCATTTTTGCAAAACTGTCATTAACTCCTTTACTTGTAACTTTCTTCCAGAGGCATTCATATTTTCTAAATCTTTGTCTGAGAAATCTGCTCTATAGGGTTTCTGCAACACCTTTGATCTCCCTATTTCAATTCCCATCTGCAGAGCCAAATCTGATAATTTTTCATGAAATATTTTTACATTTCTGGTAATACTTCTGCATATGAACAATAATTCTTCTTCATCGTAAGCATTTAGGCGATCTAGCCCCACATTTCCTGCTATTATCTCTTCTAATTCGACTTTTAATTTATAAATATCAAAATATTTTGGAGGTGTATACTGCTGATCTGATCCTTGTGCCCACCTTTCTAAGTCTTCTGGACTAACTACAGTGACACTTTTTGCTCCTGACGAAGCTATCAAGTTTATATCTTTCGAGCACCCAGGTGTAACTCTTTTAGGAGTACTATTGACAGAATCCCGAATTGGTAAATCCATTAATGATATTGTTGATTCACAATCACTAAAATGATCCTCAACCATTACTGTTGCTTCAAGTTTAGGAATATTCACAGGAGTAGGCATAACTAACGGTGGAGGACAGTTTCCTTGATTACCATATAATGGGACTACTGGACCAATTGTTACAGGTATGGTCAAAGAATCAGGATGCACTTTTATCTGTGTTATTTTCTGTATTAATTCTGCTCTGGTCTTCTCTAGGGCTTCTTTTTCTTTATCGTGAAGTATCCTACTGGGGGTGAAATCATTCATTACCTGTGGTACCAATGGAGTTTTTAACAGTGGGGCACTTGGGGTGCATCCACTTGTCCCTTCCTGATATGGTGGGGGTTTCCTTAATATTTCTTCTATAAACTCATCTTCGGAATCTCCATTTCTCATTAAATGTTTTGTCTTTTCGGTGCATTTGCTCCCTAATTTTTCTTCTGCTGTTAACAATGGATACAATCCTTCTGTAAGCATTTCCCTCCTCCATTGTTTCATCTGACCGTCCCTAGACTCGTGTTGGTTTCTTGGAAAAAACCCTCGATAACCCCTGTTACTCCTGGATCGGTCACGCTCAAATGCCTCGGTTTCCCATTCCTCTAAGGCTTCATATTGAGTTAATCTAGGTCTGGGTTCCAAATCGTTCATTCTCAATCTCAGATTTTGAAGAATTCTTCCATTGAAGGTACCATTCTCGGGAAATGCTAATATTCCATCATTTTTTGTATATTCTATCCACTTCTCTATCCATACACAAGTATGATAACCTCTCTCCATCATCATGAATGAAGCGGGCGTTTTAGCTGGTGGAATGATAATTCCTTCCCTAGTTTTGATTGGTTTATCCTTTTTAAAATAGTTCTTAATCTTTTGCAGAAAAGACATTTTTCTCTTCTCTCTGTACATTCTATCTAATCTTCGGTGTATAAAATTATATTCTGCAAAACCTAGGAATCTCCTATCCGGACGAGTTCCTGTTAAAGTCGGATCGCGTTTTAACATGCAATCTCTATCCACTAAGAATTTAGCTTCTAGAATATCAACCAATCAAGTGTCTGCTAACTTCTATTTCTGAACCAATCCTAGCGCGGCCTTTCTGTGACGTTAGTCTGTCAACCCCTCCTTTACAATCTGCTCTTCTTTATCCCTCGCTGTTTCAACCAATCCCAGCGCGGCACCTGTGACGTCAGTACTGCTCCTGACTATTGACCCCTCCTTTACAAGAGTCGTTCCACACCCGCTGATTCAACCAATCCCAGCGCGGCGTTTGTGACGTCAGCTCCCTCTCCGGCAGATGACCCTCCCTTTACAAAATGTTACGCAAACTTTATTTTCTCTATAAATCTTTAATTAAATTTCAGTAACAACATAAAACATTCGCTATCGTGCCAGTTTCTCTGAAAATAGAAAAGATAGTTTTCTCTCACACTTAGTAAAACCTTTCCGTTTACTAAACATACACTACGAGTAAAACCCTTCCATTTACTCTTCACACAAGCTCCAGAAGTACCTGTTACTTCTTCAATGTTACCTTTTCTAGGTGATATAACATCAAATTTTCACCAGCGTACTCTTTTGCTATTACTCACATGCATAGATTCCCTAACCAGTACTGATAGTCCTGCTTAACTTTTCAGTACTATTTCTGCCTGACAGATAACCTCACTGCAGTATGGCTTCCACTTACCATCCGCTATTCAATTTCCCCGGGGATTCTAGACAACATAAAACAAACTTTGAATACACGGATGTTAGTTCATAAAAATAAAATTCTCATTACCCAATTAACAAAGAGTAACCATCCTCTGATAACCAGAAAACTGATCCAGCGCGATATTAGCAAACAGCATTCATACACCAGAAACTCACTTGGGCCCATACATTCATACTACGCTAATACTTACGCTGGGGTTATCAGTTGTACTCTTTATCAAAATTCCCTGCTACCAATTACCTTCCGATTGAAGAGTAATGACTTACCAATGAATCCTTTGCTAATTGGGAAGTTTAAAATGAGTGACATTCATTATAGTACATAATCCTGAAATAACCGCTGAGTCAGGAAGTTTTAAAATGTTTATCTAAAGATTTAGCAGAGTAAATTACATAACCACATGGTACTTAATCGCATATCACAGATGAAGCATAGAATAATAATTATTGATTAATGACGGTCCCTCAGAAAGGAGAAGATGGAGACAGCAGCGCAACTAAGGTTGCATTTATATTTACCTAAGTGCGAGAACCAAACCCCTTGACCAAGGAGTTGGAAAGAATAGGACCCAGGAAGGATGAAGAGCAAAGACCTCCTCCAGGATCAGGACATGACCGGTGACCTCTCTACAACGACGCCTGCGCCGTTCCCCTCTCTGATACTCGACTTCTCCTCGATTCTCCCGTGCCTTTCTTCTAATGGACTCCGCCGCCCCCTCCTCAGGACCTCTCTGGACAGCGATTCTGTCTGCGATCAATCAGCTTGGCGATCTGGAGCTCTTCTGGAAGCATCTACGCTTGTTCTCTCTGGTCCTCTGCTCTCTTGCAGCATCTCCTTCTAACTAATTCGATAATTCTATATCTATTATACCCTTCTACGCCCATGTACCTCCCCTTAATGTTGCCAAAATATGGGACCACTACTTCTGATTGGACAGGGACAGGGGGTTGATCCTCACACCATATTGATTTGGTTCGAATTCTGAAGACCATTGTCTTTAAACTACCGCCCATCCAATTTATTACATTTGCTTTATTTCCCACCCGTCTCACGACAAATGTTATATATTCTTCATATACAAAGTTTCAATTTTCAACAGGAAAGGCAAGAGCACAGCAGCTTCGGCCATCAGGTCATGGCCTTGGACGACGTCCAGGTTGACTTCATTCTTATTCTTTGGCAGCCAAGCAGGACACATGCGCAGAATCATTGTCTCTCGAGTTTCAGATCACCAACCCCAGGCCCAAGTTTACGAACTAATAAAAGTCAAAGAAGAAAATATTAAAATCACAAATAAAATGTTTCACTGTATACCCACTCTGTCTACTCTATCCCCATTTACTTATAAATCTATCCCGCATTAGTAGCGTTAAGAAAACGACAAATTAATAATAACACAAGAGCAAGCTGAAGCATGTGAAAACATCAAGCAGCCATTTTAAAGCACACTGCGCAGAAGCAGAAATTTCCCACCAAGCAAAGAAAGACGTCACAACACGTGATATGGTTGAGACATGCGCAGTGAAGTTCCGCGCTTTAGCGGCCATTTTAGAAAAAGACAAGCGTTACTTGTTAGTTAGAACACATAGGCAAGCTTCCTTGCTATTCATGTAGTGTATGCAAAGTTAATATACACAATACAAGATTAATAAATTAATACTGTGAGGAGATTGTATTCGAGCAAGTCTCATTTGTGAGTCCTTGCTCCATCACCTTAATATTGATGTCAGACTATCATTATGTTGAAGCTTGAAATAATGTTGGCAAGTGTATTGTTGTTTTATATTTAACAGTACTATTGACGTTTTATGTATCTATCACTTAAATATAGTGGTGTTTAATATTCTTTTTAAGTGTTTTATAAGTTAATAATGTTTAATGTATTATTTTCTCAAAAAGTTTCTTTCTTTCATTTGAGATTTTTTTTGATTTGGGGCTTTATTTACATTTTTTTGTTAAAATATTTTAAATAAAAATTGTACAAATTATCATTTTGTGTTGGAGTGTTTTAAATGATATACATATTTTAATTTAGTTAGAATTTTTTTTTTTTAAATATATGTTTTCAGTTTAATGTTATTTTTTCAGGATGTTGAGATTTGTAGGTGTTTTGGGTGGTGGGTATTTTTAAATAATGTTGCTAAATGTAATTAAAAATGTAATATTTTATTCTAATTTAAAAATTAGGAATTAAAAAAATTAGTACTTTATTTTTTGTATTCTTATTTTTGGGTTGTTGAGTTTCAAGGGGTGTGGGTGAGTTATGTTTTCTTTTTATTTATTACATTTTCAAAAAATAATATTTTGTTTTATGTTTAGAATTACCTTTCAATATTTTTTGTAGTTTAGTTCAACGTTATGTATTTTTCAGGATATAGGGCTTTATAGAGCGTTTGATGAGGAGTGTTTTAAAATAATGTTTTAACTTGTTTTACTCGTTTACATTTTATAAATTAGTATAATATTTTTTAATTATTTAAAATATATTTATTTTTGATGGTATTGGGTTTCGTAGTGGTTTTCAGTGCGGTGTTTTAAAATGTACGGATTGAATTTTTTTTTATTTTTTTAATCGTTGAAGTATTGTGAAAACATTTTAAAGAATTAATATTATTTTATTAAAATCATCTAATTCTAATTCATTTTTTTAGAAAAATAAAGTTTATGAATTTAATTATTGTCTATTTGAATATATAGTTTATATATTAAATTTTTAACTTTTTTAAATTTAAAGTTTAAAAATAAATTATTTTGATAATTACTGAAATAAAAATTGTTTTTAATTTACATTTTAAAACATTTAATTTTGTATTTTTGTGTTTATTTGGAGGGTCAATAGTAAATTTTACCTTTTTCCAATGTTTCGTAGGGCCTAATTACCATGGCGGTCGGACGCAGAGGGTTGGAAACCAACCGACAAGTAGTCGGCGGTTCCACCTGTCAAATTAAGATGCGGCCGTCGTGTAGGCAGTCGGAAACATCCCTTTTTCCATTGTGGCTTGTGCTGCGGCCCGGAAAAGGGCCGCAGTGGAAATGTGGATGTTTTAAACATCCATGCCCCGTGTGCCAGGCACTGTGTGGTGCCTGGCACACAAGGAATGGATGTTTGGGGGGGGGGGCACCACAAGTGCCCCTCAAGCCTCATAGCGGAGGCCCACAGGGGCCCAGCTAGGGGCCCTCAAAGTCCCTTTCTGACAGCCTTTCCATGGCGGTCGGCCCGCCATGGAAAGGCTGTCAGGAAGGAACATCAAAATCCCTACTGTGGTGCCTGCGCAGGCACTGCCCCTATTGTAGGTATTGCGATCCTACCGACGGCCTGGAGGGCTCCTTAAGCCTGTCGGACGCGTTGGTTGGTCCCTACGACCAAGGCAGTCGGACCAACTGCATCCTAATGCGGCGGTCAGACCACTATGCTGGATGGCGGTTGGACTGCCACTGACAGCCTCTCGGTGGCTGTCTGACCGCCATCCTTATCAGGCCCTTAGTTTGGAGTGGGAATAGTAAATCTGATTCCCTACACCTCCCCCCGTACAATTATTGTGACTCCCAGATTGTAATGCTTTTCTCAATGTTTCTTAGTTTCAAGGGGAAACATAAATCTGACCCCTCCAGAGTCCAATGCTTTCTCCAGTGTTGCTTAGTTAGCAATGGGAATAGTTAATGTGACCACTAGATTGCAGCGCTTTCCAAGTTTTTTCACAGATCAAAAATATGCATTACATCATCAAAACATAAAATAAGCAGCAAGAAAATATCATTAAAATTAATAACAATTAATAAAAATAAATAAGACCCAGTAATACCAACATTACATGAATAAAACACTAAGGCCCTCATTTCGATGTCGGGCGTAATCACTTCCGCCCGACACCCCTCCTAGGACCAACTGACACCCGGCCGGTGGTCCCAACCACCCCATTAGGATGCGACCAAACACTGTTGGGTCGCATTCCTACATTTTACTATGACAGCATGCATTCCGGCCGTAATGCATGCTCCCATAGTAAAATGGAAGGTGCGGTTCATCCCTGCACCCTGTGGCAGGCACCTCAAGGTGCCTTCCACAGGGTGCAAGGATCATAGGTGCCCCCTCGACCTCCAACCGGAGGTTATGCACACAAGAGGGCCCTGCTGGGGCCCCCCCAAAGACTTTTTCCGACATGGTTTCCATGTCGGACAGGCCGACATGGAAACCATGTCGGAAACAGTCATCGTAATCTCAAGGGCGGAAAGACCTGCCCTTGTGATTACAGGCTGGATTCCGACTGGTGGACAGGCTCTCCGAACCCATCGGAAGACAGATGGAATGACCGGCTGGTTTCCTTTCCGACTGCTTCCATCATAATGAGGCGATTGGAAAGGAAACCGAACAGGTCGGAACCTTTACGAGCCGTATCGTAATCGGCCCCTTAATATTTGCTAAAAGACCTAGATAACTGGCTGCAGTGCACATAAAACTTCAAAGTCGAGCTAACAGATTGTGCCTAATAATCCAGGCCACGTAGCGGAATTTGGATACAGCCACCACAATCACAGTCGAGAAATCGCTTTTGAGGATCCTAAGGGTATATATTCGATTGGTTAGGCCCAAAAGCCGACATGGGGGACAATCCACCTGACTCTGGGTTTGGGGTATTTTTGATAAAAGCAACAAATGTTTCTCTTTTTCGTCCAGAAGCCTGCATAATTGACACCAAGTGGACCCAGACTTTACAGAGTCCCACAATTAAGTGTAAGCAGTAATTGGGAGATTCCCATACCTGAACTGCAAAAACTATGAATATGCACGCACAGGTCGGATGTAATTTAGAAATGCCTCTGCCTTAGGCATAGACTTGTAAAATAAAAAACATCTTGTAAGGCTCCCTGTGTGGCTAGACAGTTCAAGTTGAGCAGCAATTTACTACCAATATCTAGATTTGACAACTGCACCCACAGCAGCCGGGATAGATGATGGGTCTTCCCAGAAATTGGCTAGGTCTAACTCATACCATGTTTTTTTAACATAGGCCAGCCACTTGACCTTCTTCGTACATTGCAGTTTAATGATAGCAATCTATATAGGGGCGTAGTTCTTAAGTGGCCCAAATACGCACCTCGTAGATTAACTGCCTTAAGGCAACCAGCTCAGAGACAGGGAGAACATCAAAGTCCAGTGTTAAAGGCACCAGAGGTGTCCCCCTCTCTGGGCCAGTAAGGGATCTGATAAAGTTGTTTTCACTAGTACCCAAAATACCTGTGGGGCAATATCCCCATAATTCAGCACCATATAGTGCTGCAACCCTTGCCTGGGTCTGGTAGATCTCCATTGCATGAAGACTCTGGAATCATGACGCCTTTTTAGCAAACCTGAGGATTGCCCCTGCTCTATGATTTAACAGTTGCAAGCTTTTGAAGATCTGTGGGGCCCAAGAGCCAGAATATGCTAGACGGATCCCTAAGTAATCAAAGTCCCTGACACTTTCTAGTACTTTCCTTCCTAGGTTTACAGTGCAATGCTTTGTCTTTTTTTCCCTGGTGGACAGACTCGTGCACCAGGGTCAGTTGCTTCTAGCCCTTCCAATGTTCAGCTCCTCCTGCAGGATTGACTCACTCCTTCATTTCTCATTCAGACAGAACTCCTTGTGTTCCAAGGACAATTCAGGCAGTTCTTACTCCAGATCAGACTCCAGGTATTGTCACCTCACCTTTGAGGAGTTGGCTGTCAAGCAGACACCATATTGCACCACATTCCTCTTAGTACTCTATGGAGCACCGTCTTCTTGATCAGAGAGAACTTGGAACTGGAACCACGAGTGGGTCAGCGGCTCCCACCTTTAAACAGAGCCGACAAATAGAGATGTGGATTCTTTGTGCAGAAATAGGTTCGATTGATTCCCCTTTAATGTATCCTTCTCAGGCTATCTTCCAGCGCATTCCTTTGTCTTGAGTGATGTTTTTCACAGCAGGGTTGTCTCCATGTTGGGGCACCCACAACTGGGGAACAAAGAGCTGTGAGCAGTCAGCACCTCACTATAAACAGCCCCCTTTGATAGTGATGAGAAAGAGAGACAAAAGGCTGCTACCTTTCTGAAGGACCCTTAACATTCTGACAATAGAAGCTGCAGTCCCACCCCTGACATCAACCAAATGGCAGACTCACTACGACTAATCAACAGCCCTCTGTATCAGAAAGGACCCTGTCTCTTCTTTACCCACTTCAGTGTCTAGGTTCCTTCCCTTCATTCTAAGGAATGTCAATACACTACTGTCTGGGAGAGCAACCACCATCTTCTGCACATGAACAGGCCAGGGGCTTCCAAAATGGAGCCCACAGGCATTTGTCATTCTCATTTACTCAAGCACTCATGTAATGCACTCCAAACTCCACTTGCATACACGCACACATCCAGGCACACAGGATCTCAGTGCTATGATTTCGCATTCACCATCACCAGCAGAACCTTAGGTGAAAGTGTCAGTAGGCTTCCATTCACATGACATGGGTAAAAAGGCCTTCTTACTCTATCTACTACAACTTTGGTATGCTGCCACCACCATGCTACATGTGTGAACCTGTAACGGAGCTGGTTGGTCTTCTAGTCACTAGAGAGGGTCCATTTGGTGCGTCCTTCTAGGTGCAGGACAGGTCGTACGTCAAGGGCAGGCCTAGACCTTAATGCTCATGGTAGATTAGCATGAGACTGGTGCCAAAATTTGAAAACTAGGATACCAGATATTCACATTTGTGCACACAGGGAAAGGGTCACAACTATACACCATGCGGGATACATTCCTGTCCCAATTGGAGTCCTCTGCTTCCTACATATAGCTTTAGAGAACGTATGTGAGATCATAAATCACTGGCCGAAGCATTTTGTGCTTTCTCATCGGTTTCAAGGGAGGTACCTGTTGTGCCTTTCATGATGCCTGTGACTGGGAATCAAGTCTGAGGTTGATCGTGACTGGGCCTCAAGACTTCATTTTGATATCTCTTCCTTTAACAAAACTGTTTAAAGATCTTGCATTTTCTCCTACCAATGTCAGAGGTTAAAACCACCATGTTGATTGAAATTCTTTAGACTGCCCCTTCCTCGTCAGAGCCCTTGTTGCCCTTTAATGAGGCACTGATGGAGGCCAATTAATGTATTTGAAACCAGCCGTCTTCCCTCTACAGCCATCTGTGGCCGAGTTGTAAGACGTTGTCGCCTTGCTCCTGGCAACCCTAATTTTCTACCTTTTAATGAATTTCCACTACCCATAACACGGATTAACACCAACATGTTGACTGAATTTATTTGGACAGGCCAATCCTCATCGGCCCTTTAACGAGGCACTGATGGAGCTCAGTAAGTGAATTTGGAATCGTCCACCCTACACTCCAACCTACAGTGGTTAAGCTGCACAGGGTTATCACCTGAGTTATGGTGACCCTAATTTTTAAAATGATAACAGTGTTGTATGGAAGCTTCTTGGATCATTGGGTTGATGGTATCTATCTTTGTCTTCGTCCATCCCGTTGGATGTTGTATTGAAGTGATTTGATGTGATGGCTAGGAAAGCGTCTCATTCGGTAGTAGGGCCCTGCTCTCTTATAATGCTACTTGCTTGTTGGCCTTCTTCTCCCATGCTCTCTGGGAGATGGCACAGATGATGAATCCACTCCATACAGATTATGTCAGTAGCTATTTTGCTGAGGTGCTTTGTGATGATTTTGAAGCTCCTTAACTGCTTCTTAGGCCTGGCCCTTACACAGTGAAATCAGGCCAGCTCCATGGGCTGAGCTGTGTCCCTATGTGGTAGTGCTTGATTGAGTCCCCCCTAGTTTCCTAAAGGCTACACATGTGAACTTATTGGACTTATCTTTTAATGATTCCTGTCTTTTCCAGTGGGTGCTAAGAAGGTCCAGGAGAGGTACTGACAGAGCCATATTCTTTCTCAACTTAAGTAGCTTGCTGCTGCTGTACAGAGACCTTAGAGGTTGCACTTGCAGGCTGACAGTGGTTCTTGTTCTACACTATAAAGACACTACAACTTTGTTGAATGCATGCATGAACCATGCGCATTCCTAGAGGCTGGGGGGTTTTGACATGACTCGGAGACCTTCCCACTAGGCCTCACCTTCCCATTTGCACCAGTACAATGCTTTCACAATTGTGTGTTATTAAAGAGAAGCTCTCGACTGGTGTTAACTGCAGTGTCTTTGTTGTTTTTTTTCTATTTTTCCTTGGGGATCGTGTCCTGGTGTCAGGTTGTATTAACCCTGTGGGCAGGCTCCAGCAGGAGCATTTCTCTTTTTTACCTCTCTCACACCCACCTATGATCGTAATTATGGAAATATGAGGACCAGTGGCAGAGGCGGGGAAAAGCGACTGGGATAAGAAAAAAACAGAGGTACAGGACCCCGCTACTTTTACCTTGTCACTCGGCTGGTCAGTAAGGTTTGTGGCCTGTAGTACATGTGTACAAGGCAAAGAGGTATCTTAAGCGCCTTGTTATACAGAGAACTAAAATGTAACTAAAAGAGAAAATGGCTATACCTGAACTCCGGCTCAGTGTAACCAGTTTGATATGGAACTGGTAATTCCTGAAAACTAAACATACAAACAATTAGTATCTCGGCAATACCTTGTGTATATTGTCTCTCTATGCCTAGCATAACTACCTCAAGTGCCTTCACTGCACACAACCTTGTGGGATGTGTACATTGAAAGGTATCCAATATCATGAATATCCTGTTGTTCCTGAGTCTGGCAATGATATGTTCCTATTGAAACTCTAATCAGTTTTGCATTATATTTGTGAGTACACGTATAAAGAGATCCATTAAGCATTCATAAGAATAGTTCAGGTTCGTTTTCATCAAAAACTTGATTTTAAAATATTCACTTTACTACATAGTAGATTGTCCCAGTACCAAAAGTTCACATCAAGTTCAAGTTGTTGTTTTAATCAAGTTCTATTTTGGAATATTTGCTGTAACTGCTTAAATGAAACCTCAGTTTCAGTAGCTCAGCTTCAGTTAAAGTTTCAAACTTTGTTGGTTGATACAACCAGTTATCAGTAGGCAAGGGTTCTTTGCAAAGGGAATCCAGTATCCAAGTAGCGAGGCCATGGCTGCAGTACATAACAAGGATGCTGTGACATTGGCTACGAACAAGAGCTCCGCAGAATCTGAAACGGGTCCCCAAGGAAGTCATCCCTATTGAACATCAGGACTATCAGCATACGGATACTATCAAAAGGGGCAGAGCTTTGCCTCTCAAAAAGGAACCAAGCAAAAGAAGCAAGCCAAAACATGGTACCTTATGCCAGCTCAATCGGACACGGTTCATGGCATGGGCACTGAGACCAGGTGTCAGGAAGCAGAGCTGGGGGTGACGCCTACCGCTATGTGTGGTCCATTTGTGTGGAGGTAGAGTGTCAAGTCCACTCATGCTGAGCAGTCATCTTTGCAGTCAAGGGAAGGTTGGCGGTCACAGCAGAGTGCTGGAGCTGTATGGACTGTAGTGGTGCACACATGGATGATGCACTGTGCAACATTGCACTGGATGTCAACTGTGATTCCCAACACGCTGAATTCTTGTGTGTTCAAGAGAGATTGTGGACATCTTGGATTATTGGGTATAACTTTCCTGCGTGTGCGTGCAGTGGGGTGATTTCTGTTGTGCAGCCCTCTGGTGCTTGCGTCCCCGCTGCTTGTGGTGAAGGAGTGCACTGTGCCAGTGCTGACTGGTCCATGGCCTCTTGGGGAGCTGCACTCGAAAGCAGCTGCAGTGTTTTGCGGTAACATTAGGCAGAGTCTGGCTTCCAGTTCTGCAGGTACCTGAGGCACTTCTGGTTGGTTCTGTTGCATGCTGTTTTTGGGCGGTGCCTTTAGGTTCGGGGAAAGACCCTCTAATAGTTTCACGCTTGCATGACAACAGTTTCCCTCGTGGAGATATGGTGTGTTATGACTACAGAACTTGCTTCATTTTTGTTCTGAATGAGGTTATTTCCGCTGGGGCGTTATGGAGTATCTATGTTAGCTGGTTCCTCTTTTTCCGTCTTGTGCGGTTTTGTATGCCGTTACCCTCCGCTGCAGGTCTGGAAGATGTTTCTTTTCCTGCCCTTTGTTGGTTTTTGCTTTAGTGCTCCTTGTAAGCACGGCCAATTTGTTGTCTGCTAGGTTCTGTGTTTCTGTCTGGGTGTTTTGACTGTTGTGCATGTTACTGTTGTCAGCAGTGCGAGGTAGTAGGGGTGTGTCTTCAGATTTGGTATTCACCTTGTTTAGGTGTTGCTGGTATTGGGACGTTACCTGTCTCTTAGGTGCCTAGTTGTATTCTCTAGGATGCACTTGCTGTCTCACAGTACCTGGGATTGGCTACTTGCGATTTAGACCTTTTGGCCGTTTCTATCCTTATAACCAAAACTGAAAGCCTTATTATTGATTCAGGAAGTGAGGAGGTGGTGGAATCTATCAAAAGAAAGAGTTACTTAACTTGCAGATTCCTCACCATCCTGCCCGTCTCCCTCTTCTGAGTGGAGGCTGTTGAGCAGACAGTGGTGCTGAGAGCGGGGTTTATGCCCTGCAGTTCTCTTCACTTAGTCAGGTTGGTCCCAGATTCCAGGTGAAGGGAAAAAAGGTGAGAACTGACACCACACATGAACTTTTCAGCAGACTTGTGATCATTTTAATGTCAGAGTACCCTCTCTTTTAGTGCCTGCTCGCCACAGCAAAGCGGCTATCTATACCTTTAATGGGACAGTCCCAGACATCTCCCAGCAGAGCAGTTATGCTTTTATTGGGACAGGACCTGCAAGTCACGGCAGAGCAGCTATACTTTTATTGGGACAGTACCTGCATGTCATGGCAGATCAGCTATACTTTTTTTGGCACAGTACCTGCATGCCATGGTAGAGCAGCTATACATTTAATTGAACAGTACCAACTCAGCAGGTCTGCAGCACTTTCAATGAGACAGAACAAGCACTGTTTAGTAGGACTATAGTACATTTCAGTATCTCGTTCAGGCACACCGTAGCGAGGCTTCAGTACGTTATGAGGCAGTACTGGCAGTTGTAAAAAAGTAACAGATTCCACCAGACAGTCGCAACCTGCTCCTATCTTTTTCACATTTGGAATATTGACAGTGGGTGTCCATGAGGCTGTTTTCTGAAGAGACTTTCCCAGGAATTTAACCCCAACCCTTGCCTGTTCACTCACACGTCTCCTCCACAATGTCATTGAATTAAAGGCTAGTACTACTACAGATAATAATGCTGCTGCTGCATCTACCACCGCAAGTAGTGATTCTAGTATCTGAAAGAGACAATTAGTTATGGATTCCTCACCTTAGAATTACCCCCAGGCGTCAGACTGGATCCGGAGAATTTTTCTTCAGCAGTACCCCTGCACGTCGATAGGTGGCGTCGGTCGACTCCACGTTCGTCGTTGGTATCGTGGTCGCCGGAATGACATAGCGGTATCTACTTAGACGCCTCCCTCGCGCGCTGACGTCAGTTCTTTCTTTTTCCGCGCCAGCCAGCGCAGATCCGGAGAGAGCGGTACCTCGAGTCACTTTTTGACTCCGTTTTTTGCGACTTTTGTCGACACCTTTTTTGAGTTGTTTGACTCCTGGTGCACGGAGGGATGTCACGTCGGACTGGCTTCAAGGCTTGCGACTCCTGTCGCAAATTGATGTCGGTCACGGACCCGCACCTCGTGTGCCTTTGGTGCTTAGAGCGCGACCACGACCCGAAGTCGTGCTCCGACTGCCGGGCCATGAACCCGAGGTCTTTGCGGGAGCGGTCCCGAAAGCTTCTCGAGGCCCGGCAGTCCGCTTTGCACCATTCGAGGTCCCGGTCGAGAGGGAGGTCGCGGGAGCGGTCGCGGAGCCACCACCACCACTCATCATAAAAGTCTTCGTCTTCAGGTAAGTTGAAGTACAAGAAGAAGGCGAAGAAGCATCGTCGCTCTTCGCGTTCTCATCGGCCGACGTGGGAAGCGGAAGGTAGTCGTCCTGCTCCGCCCGCGGAGCCTGTTGGGTCGACTCCGGCCTTCCCTCCCTTTCCGGGAGCCGGAGCGACCCCTGCCCAGCTTCGCAACTTTTACGAAGCCTTACATTCCATCTTTGGGCAGCCCGACTCTGCCGGCGCGCCCTCGGGCCCCGTGGACTTGGCTGGGGGCGCTAGGCCTTCGATGCCAGCGGCTTTGGCTCCGGCGCCGCAGGGCCCCCCAAGGATCCAGGCCTGAATCCGGATCGGCGCCGGTCGACCTTGTGACACCTTCTCCGGCGCCGAATCCAGTGACATCACCTCCGCCCCCTCCGACGCCGGTTGTGTTACCAGCCGACGTCGACCCCAGCCTCCCCCTCGATATAGACACGGAGCTGGACCAACGTCGGGACCGGCGCCTACCAGTACTTTTGTACCCCTGTTCTCCGTTGGTGTTTCCTATCGCCCTGAGTGGCTACCAGAGGAGGGTGAGGAGGACTGGTAGGGGTCTGTGGACCCTCTGGCAGACCAGTTAGAAGAACCGGACTGGAGAGAGGAGTTGGGTGATGCCAGTGGTCTGGACACCTCCCCAGACCTTGGCATGCTTTCTCCCCCTACCGTGGCTACGGAGGAGGGTGCATCTTACGCAGTGGTGTTGCGTAGGGCGGCCGAGGCCTTAAACCCCGAGGTTCCTACGGTGGCGGTCAGGACTAACCTCCTGACCGAGGTGCTTTAGCCGGCGGCGGCCTCTTTGGAGCCCCTGCTGCCGTTCAATGAGGACCTCACGGGCATCCTTTTGGGCACTTGGTCCAAGCCCAACACAGGGACTCCTGTGGATAGGATGATTGCCCAACGCCACCGCCCGGCCCTGGGCGACCCCATTTTCCTCTCCCAACAGAGAGGTCCAAGCCTCGACTTCCAAGGGCGCATTCCCTAACGCACCACCTGATAGGGAATCCAAGAAGCTGGACCACCTTGAGAAGAAGATGTTTTCTTCCTACAGCTTAGGACTGCGGGCGGTGAACACTGCATGTCTCTTGGGCCATTTCTCCCACTCGGTGTGGGACACGGTTGCGCAGGTGCTACCACAGTGTCCGGAGGAGGCCTGGGCCGTGCTCTCCTATGCAGTTGCCGAAGGGACAGACGCAGCAAAGTTCGCCATCCAATGTGTGCTGGACACCACCGACTCACTAGGCAGGACGATTTCCACGTCAGTAGCCCTTAGACGCTACGCCTGGTTGAGGTCTAATGGCTTTTCGGGTGATGTCCAAGCTAAGCTTTTGGACATCCCCCTTGATAGCCGTCGCTTGTTTGGCGACAAGGCGGACAACGCGCTGGAGCGCTTTAAGGACTCCAGGGCTACGGCCAGGTCCTTGGGCCTCGCATCCACCTCCCGCCAAGCGCAGTCTGCCTTTCGCCCCTTTCGTGGCTACAGAATGGGTGCCCTACCACGGTCCACCCAGAGCCACAGGCCTGCGCAAGCTGTCCAGCCTCTGCGCGGCCAGGGACGTGGGACCCATCGTCGTGGGTCTGAGGGCCAGCGGGCGGGCAAGTCCACCAGCGCCCCCTCTGCAGCAGCCTCCTAGTCCGACCTTTCAGGGCCACCATTTGCCAGTGGGCGGCAGGTTCGCCATCACCTCCCCCACTGGCTCAACATCACGTGGGACAGGTGGGTTTTGCAGATAGTCCGAAGGAGCTACTCCCTCCCCTTCAAGACTACCCCTCCATCCATGCCACCTCAGACCCATCGCATGTCGGAAGATCACTTGGCCCTTCTCCAACAGGAAGTTACGGCTCTCTTGGCCAAGGGAGCCATCGAGCGAGTTCCTGCCCCAGAAGTAGGTCGTGGTTGTTATTCCCACTACTTTCTGGTGCCCAAGAAGGACAAGGGCCAGCGTCCTATCTTGGATCTCAGGAACGTCAACCGCTTCCTCCGGAACGAGAAGTTCAAAATGTTGACACTGGCTCAGGTCCTGTCTGCTCTCGACCCTGGAGACTGGATAGTAGCGTTGACTTGCAGGACACTTATTTTCACATCCCCGTCCTGCCGGCCCATCGGCGTTACCTATGGTTCACGGTAGGCCATAAGCACTTTCAGTTTACCATGCTCCCCTTCGGCCTTACCAGCGCCCCTCGGGTGTTCACGAAAGTGATGGCGGTGGTCGCAGCTCATCTGCGCAGATCAGGGGTTCCAGTCTTCCCCTATCTCGACGACTGGCTGTTGAAGGCAAGCTCGCCCCAGGCTGTCGTCTCCCACCTCCAGACTACGTCCGACCTCCTGCATTCGCTGGGGTTCACCATCAATGTGCCGAAGTCACACCTGATTCCCTCTCAGAAGCTCCTTTTCATCGGAGCGGTTCTGGACACAGCGCAGTTTCAGGATTATCCTCCTGAGCAGCGATTCGGGGATATTCGGGCTATGATTCCGATCTTTCAGCCTCTATCCCGGGTTTTGGTCAGAATGACCCTGAGGCTACTGGGCCTCATGGCCTCCTGCATCCAGCTGGTGGACTATGCCAGGTGGCATATGCGGGCTCTGCAGTGGGACCTGAAGTTCCAGTGGGCACAGCATCAGGGGAATCTTTCCAATCGCGTCCAGATCTCGGAGGGCACTGCGCACCAATTGCAGTGGTGGCTAACGAAACGGGATTGGGTCAACGGCAGATCCCTCTCCCTTACCCAACCAGAGTTCACAGTGGTGACAGATGCATCACTGCTGGGGTGGGGTGGCCACATGGGAGAGGCAGAGATCAGGGGCCTCTGGTCTCCGGCGGAATCCGGGCTCCATATCAACCTTCTGGAGCTTCGGGCGATTCATCTTGCACTAAAGGCATTCCTTCCCTCTGTCCGGGGAAGTGTGGTGAAGGTGTTCACGGACAACACCACCGTCATGTGGTACTGCAACAAACAGGGTGGGGTGGGGTCGTGGATCCTATGTCAAGAGGCTCTCCGCCTTTGGACATGGCTGGAACATCAGGGCATATCTCTGGTGGTTCAACACCTGGCAGGTTCTCTGAACGCCAGGGTGGACGAACTCAGCCGCAGGTGCATGATGGATCACGAATGGCGTCTTCACTCGGAGGTGGTGCAAGGTCTCTTTCAGCAGTGGGGATAGCCTTGGTTAGATCTATTCGCTACCGAAGAGAACGCGCAATGTCAGCAGTTCTGCGCGTTGGAATTTCCAAGGCAAGGCAACGCTTTTCGTCACGAGTGGAGTTGCGGTCTTCTATACGCCTTTCTGCCTATAACACTCTGCCCAGAGTGCTGAAGAAGATCAAGCGCGACCGGTTCAAGTCATTCTTGTGGGCACCAAGAGTCCGGTATCCCGAGCTATTACACATGGCCATCGATCCTTTGATCAGACTGCCTCTTCGGGAGGATCTTCTGTCGCAGCAGCAGGGGACGGTCCTCCACCCGAACCTGTCCAGCCTCCACCTCCTTGCGTGGAGATTGAGCAGCGACAGTTGACAGCTTTTGACCTTCCTCCCGAAGTCTGTAATGTTATCTTGGCAGCCAGGCTTCCCTCCACCAAAACGGTATACGCCTGTAGATGGAACAAGTTTGTGGCATGGTGCGCAGCAAAGGCTGTGGATCCCCTTTCTGCCCCCCCTTTCAGAGGTTCTCCTCTTCATTCTTTCTTTGGCCCAGCAGGGCTCTGCTCTGGGCACTCTCAAAGGCTATCTTTCGGCCATTGCGGCTTTCCTTTGGCTGCCTGACCAGCCTTCTCTTTTCAAGTCCCTTATTGTAAATCGCTTCCTTAAGGACATTACTCACTTGTTTCCTCCAACCCCTTTCGTAATGCCCCAGTGGGACTTGAACCTGGTTCTCACTTATCTTATGTGCGCTCATTTCGAGCCGCTACATAACTGTGCTCTCAGACTCCTGACCCTTAAAACTGCCTTTCTGGTTGCCATTACCTCTGCTCGCAGGGTGAGTGAGCTTCAAGTCCTTTCTTCTAAACCTCCTTTCCTGGCTGTTCATCCAGACAAAGTTGTCCTTCGCACTAGGCCTTCTTTCCTTCCCAAAGTGGTTACCTCTTTCCACATAGGACAAACCATCACTTTGCCCACCTTCTTTCCGCCTCCGCATCCTTCTAAAGAGGAAGAGAGGCTCCACCGTCTGGATCCAAGACGTGCGCTTTCGTTCTATATGGATCGCACAAAGCAATTCCGGGTGGATGACCAGCTCTTTGTTGGCTATGTAGGTGCCAAGAAAGGTCGGGCCGTGCAAAAACGGACCATCTCCCGAGGGGTCGTTCTTTGCATCAAAATCTGCTATTCCTTAGCGAAAAAGGAACCTCCAGTGGGGTTGCGCGCCCATTCCACCAGGGTGACGGCAGCCACTACTGCTTTGGGACGTGGAGTCCCCCTTCATGACATCTGCCAGATAGCTTTGTGGGCCTCCTTGCACATGTTTACTAAACACTACTGCCTGGACAGCCAAGTCCGGAGAGACGCTTCTTTGGCCGTTCAGTTCTCCAGGACTTTCTGGTGTGAACTTGGTTCGCAGACCCACCTCCGGGGTTGGTATTGCTGGGGTATCTACTCAAAGGTGAGGAATCTATAACTAATTGTCTCTTTCAGATGAACAAGTTACTTACCTTCGGTAACGATATATCTGTAAGAGACATAGATTAGTTATGGATTCCTCACCGACCCACCCATCCTCCCCGTTCTGCGAACTGACTTCTATGGTAAGGGACTCCCTTTTTAGGGCCCTAGTTTTGTGCACTAGTGGTCAGTGTCTTGCATGGCTCTGCTCTTCTGGCGTGGAATGTCGTGTAAAGATCTGACGTCAGTGCGCGAGGGCGGCGTCTAAGTAGATGCCGCAACTTCATTCCAACGGCCACAACGCCAACGACGAACGCGGAGTCGACAGACGCCATCTATCGACACGCAGGGGTACTGCTGAAGAAAAATTCTCCGGATCCAGTCTGACGCCTGGGGGTAATTCTAAGGTTACGAATCCATAACTAATCTATGTCTCTTACAGATATATCGTTACCGAAGGGAAGTAACTTGTTCAATACTGCTGCTGCTGCTGTTACTACTGATGTCCCAAGTGGTCCCACGTAAGCAGTGTCAGTAGATTACTCAGTACTGGCATTTCTTTGCATTCTGGTACTTCACGTTCTACTTTAGGGTTTGAGCTCAAATGCCAGCATATTCACCATATAGGGACATATGAAGAAGAGAATTGCGCCACAGGAACCTCACTCTTTTCGACGTTGCGGTGGCGCAATACCTTGCACCATATAATAGAAAGGGGCATTAAGCCACTTTACATGGCTTAACTTCGCTTTGTAAATATGGTACCTTTTCACGCAGGTATCTAAGTGAAAGGCGCGTTCAATGGTTGTTGCTGTGGGTGTTCTACCGCATCACCCATTGCTTTTTGGTGCTGCCTCAGATTTACATGGATGTGTAAATCTGCGGCAGCGCCAAAAACGAATGCCATACAAAAGCAGGCGTTAGATTAGCACAACGAGGAGAAATACGTTTTATTTCTCCTCAATCTTTTTTCTATGTGTTTTGCATTCTGCACATAAACAATCATCCTTGGAAATCAGGCACCCTTGCACTATGGCGCAAGGGTGTCTGTGTTGGCGCTAGGCAGCTATTTTTAGCGCCAGCGCTAGGGATAACACAGTGGGTGCACCATATTCTTGTAAATACGGTGCATACCTCCATTTTGGAAATGACGCGGCGCTGTAAAATTTGCCGCAGCGCTGCACCATTTCCTTATACATGTGCCCCATAGTGTTAAGTATGCAGTCTTGGATATCTCATAAATGAAACCGATCCAAAAATATGTGCTGTAACACAGAGGAGGAAACCGGGCTGGGTGATACCTCATCCCTGATATGGCAACACCTGAGACATGTTACTGGCACACATACAGCTCTTTAATATAGTTCTTACACTTATAATTTGCTAGACATTTATTCATAGTCATAAGCACTGTAACACTGTTTTATGTATCTCTCTAGATTACTGCTCACTCACCGGAAAGATAAGCGACTTCCTTTCCCTTCGGTCCCAAAAGAAACAGAAAATTCATGAGAAAGTCGGTCTGGCCATATAATATGGTGTAAACATCAGCATTATTGATTAATCAATAATGTACTCTTTTATTTCATATCCTGTAAATGTCATGGCTGGAGGCTGCAAACAAGGTGGTTATTTAAACATTACAGGTGTGTGTTGTTTTTCTTGCAGAACGTTGCCGCCAACCACAGGATCAACGATGCTGTCGCGAATGAAGACGGCCCGCAGACCCTCACCGGGCGGTTCATGTACGGCCCACTGGACATGGTCACCCTCACTGGGGAAAAGGTGTGGTTCCTTTATAGCACTCATTACAAAAAACATTTTCCCCGATCATCAACTTTCATAAAGTACTCTGTACTGTTCTCTTCACATTACACCCTAATAAAGATGTTAAATTGTTCAAACTCCTTCCAGGGTGCTACTCTGTTGCTCTGCGCCTATATAAGTGTCCACTCCACAACATGGTAGTTCCAACCAACAACACAAAGGGAGTTTGAAAATAATGTCTTGAGCTTTCTCCAAGATGGTAGTTGTATTGGGGAACATTTCTTAGGTTCTGGAGTGATTGTATTTGAAGGGGGTAAGAGTTGTCATTCTTAGGAAGAAACTGCTACTCCTATTGCTGCTTGCCACTGCTACAAGCAACTTTGAAAGCTCTTTGGTGAAAACAAACTGACTGACAACTGATATCTTAAAAGTAAGCCTGCCTTTAGTCTTTAGTCTCTACTAACATAGCCGCTAGTTATTTTGGGTCTGTACTAAACACTTTTTATAAACCTGCTGCAGTCTCATCTTTTAAAAATAAAACAGAAAACCGACAATGAGCAGTCAATGTCTGATTTCACTTCCCAATGTCTGTCTACAATGAGCAGTCAATGTCTGATTTCACTTCCCAATGTCTGTCTAATTTCACTTACCGTAAAAGCATTGTGGTTATTGGGTATGTGATGTCTCTTGTACTCCAGTTGTTTGTTAGACTGGAATTAGCATAGTAAATCTGACTCACACAATTTATCCATATTCCCCACTCCCGTTTGAGTTAGAGTAGTGAATTTAACTCCTTCACCCAATGTTTACACTTACCCAATTGTTTGTCAGACTGGAGTTAAAATAATAAATCTGAACACCCCAAAAATATGTACTTTCCCCAATGTGTGTTAGACTAGAGTTAAAATAGTAATTCTGATGTATGCAGTATCCCCAACCTTTGTTAGATTGGAGATGGAAGAATACAATTTCATTTAGTTGTTACTATTAGAATGTTCTTATATTAATTGTTCATTTGAAACATACTCCTTGAAAACTGATTAAGACTTAGACTAGCTGCATAATTATCTTCCTGTGCTCTCACAATTATTACCTCGATACCTGTTTATTTTGCATTTCTTTTGATGAAGTAATTGAGGCATTCAAAATCAAGTATATTGATGCTGTTTCTATGCAGATTGAATGGTGAGCTAGGAACAAAAGCCTAAATTTCCACTAGTCTTCCATACAACGGCTGGTTCGTTCTTGAAATGGTTATTCTGTTATAGGTGGACATTCATGTCATGACCCAGCCTCCAGCTGGGGAGTGGGTCTACTTTGACACGGAGATAAGCAACAGCAGTGGTAGGATCTCCTATGTCATTCCAGAGGACAAGCGTCTGGGGATTGGGGTGTATCCCATCAAAATGGTGGTCAGGTACTGTAATTTAAATTTTTGTGACTAATTGTTTCAAATGTAGTGCAATGGCCATGAAATGGCAAACACACACAAAACTATTTTTGTTCATGTCAATTTTTATTTTATTTTTTAGATATTTAAATATAGAAAATATATTGTTTTAATGTTTTATAATTGGTTATGGATTGACAATAAAAGAAAAAAATGAAATAAAGAAAATATATTCTTTTAACGTTTTATGATTGGTTGTGGATTACCAATAAAGTAAACTGATCCAACTGGTTTACTCCAAATTAACCATCTCTGTGGTTCCTGTGATGAATTATCATTAAACTTCAACTAGGGCTCTGAAGATCTTTTCACGAGGGTAGTTTCACAGTATTCACGAGATGTTTGTATAGTTTTAATAACTTTCCCAGTAAGCAGCGTTTCCTACAGAACTAAGGTTTAGCTTCAGAATTCTCCCACAAAGAAAACTTTCTTTGTGAAAGTGGGGATTTTGTTCTGAAAAATCTAGCTTTGCAGGATTTTTCAGCCATTTTTAGAAACTTCATCAGCTTTGTGCAGTCTGCAGAGTTGCACAGTTTAGCACACTTGAAGTCTCAGCGCTCGCCTGCATAGTCTTCCTCACCTGCGGTCATTGCAATGTGAAGGATCCCAGTTGGAAGGTGGTGCGTGATACATCTGCTACTCTCGGAGGGCTGTCAAATGCAACAACATATTTTGCATAATCTCTGAATTGGTGGCCTGATTTTACAAAAAAAAAAACTGCTCAAAGCGCAGATGTCAAATACTGAGCACCTGGGTGGGCACTTCCTAACCGAAGTGAGCAGGAGCATTTAAATCCATGCAGCCTGAACAGCCACTAACCCAAGTAATAAACTGTTAACCGTTGATTTTAGCCAAATTCCAACTGGGATCCTTATTATGAAAGACAGTTCAGTAATGCTGCTGTTGTTGGTTTGATTTTGTTTGTTCTTAACCATAACATCTGTTCAACAGCCCACGCTGAATGATCTGGAAGGACTCTGTACAACGCACTAATGGAACCATGCAACTATTGTACTGTAATCTCTACCCTTGGTGAAATAGATTGTCTGTCAAGGTTAAACTAGTATCTGAATTAAGGACGCCATAGATATGCATGTTATGTTCAATCTCCACTTAACAGCAATGTCTCTCAAATATCGGGTAGATGATTCAATGTATAGATGGATCTCGCCGCAGTGAGTTGCCTTTCATGAAAATGTAAAATCAAAATTAATAAAAACAGATTTAAACAAAAAATGAAAGACAGTTCAGTGTTGTGCCAACCTGTTGATCTTTGCAGCTCCCCTAAGTCTTCAAATAACGAGATGGGGTCTGATTTTTCAGTGGTTTCTTCTGCCTCGGATACAAGGGGCAGAGAGCCTTGCAAAAATTGGCCATTGTGTGGCATAGAGACTTTGAGAAGGTGCAATTCCCCGAACAGCATGCCCAAGCTCTAAGACTTCTGTGAAGTAATGTCGTCTCAGTCCGTACTAGGACCTAGGATACATATCTATATGTCTTCATACACTCCTGGCTGAATATGAAACTATTCTAGTCGCCATGAACATCAGGTTCTTGGTTGCTAGGCAATAAGAGATTTTCCTGATGTTGCCTGTCAACATCCAATCCCAGTCACTCTCTACCCCCTGAATTAATCCCCCCCTGGTCCCATTGTCCAGCAAGATGACTCCACTTATTTGTCGAATAGCACAGCTAATTGCCTTTGAATGTGTCTGCTCTTCCTCTCATGGGCTGCGTGAGATGTGGACACCAGCACTACACTTCATCGCTCATCCATTTCATAACTTTAGATTCCCTCGCTGATATGTTTAGCACAATATCGTCTGGGCGATTATTTATACTGCAGCAGTGTCTAAACATTTGAGGCCTCAGTTGAGCCTCAGCGGGAGTGCAAATAGCAGTCAAAATGGATGCCTGAGCCCGTCTTTTCAGAAGTGCTGGTTAAGGATGAAGCTCTAGGGCCTGCTCTGCTTGAGGGCACAGTGACACCACCAGCTGGAAGATGGGCCCGGCACGGGCAGCTAAAGAAGGAAATGGAGGAGGAAAACTGTCTGTGCCGATTATGCCCCATTTTATTTCTACAAAAGTGAAGG
The DNA here is from genome assembly GCA_963921515.1 of Calotriton arnoldi. Lineage (NCBI taxonomy): Eukaryota > Metazoa > Chordata > Amphibia > Caudata > Salamandridae > Calotriton > Calotriton arnoldi. The sequence continues at coordinate 191,038 of CAWUFW010001624.1, read as the reverse complement.
ATGAGCCCCTAAGCATGACGATCACATAGCACACATGCGATAACCCGCGGCATTAGTATGATGGTACAAATGACCATACTCAGTTTGTGTCACATTACAATACAAAAGACCTTACAGATGTTGCCTGACATAGTTTAGTAGGGACATATTTATTTCCTCATCAGATTAGCAGATCTGGAATGGAAAGCGCCTGTATGTTTTATTTTTAGCACTTGGATTGCTTTGTCTTTGGACAGACATGAACAAGGATTCCAAGGCTCATCTTGGTGCCTGGCTGGGCTCATTGGGCCATGACTGACAGAGCGGGACACGGTAGCCCTGTTGTCTGAATCTCCTGGCATGGCAAGCTCTGACTCAGAATGACTTCATGCTGTGTTTTTCTGCTGCTCATGTTTTATTGTTGGCATGTGATGGAGCAACCTACACAAATGTATAAATTATATTTCGCACCACTGCCGCCACCAGAATCTCAAGGAAGCCACAAATAGCAAGACAAGTACCTTCTGTATTATGTAGCTCTTCATTTCACATATTTAACTCCGGTTTTCTCCAAATTAGTGCATGGGCTGCTGACAGCAAAGCTAGAAAACAGAGAGAGGTAATCACCGCTTAGTGTTTCCAAGCTGTGTTTTCTGCACTTCATGCACACTGACTCGGACAAATTCATAGTTAAACGTGTGTGCTTTAGACACCAAAGACACAAAAAAACACAGTTGCTCTGCTTGGTACAGCCACAGGCTTTACTATTCCCATTTTAATAGTACTACATTTACTGACCTCAGAAAGATGGCAGGCTGAGGTATCCTTACGGGGGTTCAGACACATGACTGGTAGATCACTACACGTCTTGGGGACAAGCATACATTTCATCATGCCATTCTGCCAACATAGGGTCCTTAATATAAAATTATAGAACTATAAAATAAAAGCAGGAGTAAAGTTTGGAGGGACGTCGAGGATCTCCTGTATTAACTATGCACAAGTGTGTGGTTCCGGTTAATTTATTTGGTGGATTGCATATGTTCAGCTTTGCTCCTGATTGGCTCTGGCAGTGACATCACGTGGCCCTGCTGGACCTCGTCTGATCTGGGCATTGGGTACTCACTTGAGGTTCACATGATTGATGGCGCTTTTTTAGTCTTGATGAGACCATTCATACTAAAGATATGGGCCGCAACGTCATCAACATTTTCGTAGGGGTTGCTCTGTAGACAGATTACATCAAGAAGGAACAAAACATACGTTGGACTTGTACACTGATATTAGGATCTGAAAGAGACACGTTAGTGACAGATTCCTTACCTTAGAATATCCCCAGGCGTCAGGCTGGATCCGGAAAGTTTTGCGTAGCAGTACCCTTGCGCGTCGGTAGGCGGCGTCGTGCGGCTCCGCGTCCGTCGTCGGCGTCGTGATCGCCGGGATGACGTCGCGGGCAGTACTTAGGCGCCGCCCCTGCGCGCTGACGTCAGTTCTTCTTTTCCGCGCCAGCAAGCGCAGATCCGGGAAGAGCAGTGCCCTGGTCAATTTTTGACCATACTTTTTGGTGATTTTTTCACTGTTTTTTCCAACTTAAAGGTGTCGTAGGGATGCCCGGCTTCAGCGATGCGGCGCCTGTGCGCGAATGATGTCCGTCACCGACCCGCATTGGGAGTGTCTCTTCTGCCTCGGCCGAGGCCACGACACCGAGTCTTGTCCCGAGTGCCAGGCCCTCAACCCGAAAGCTTTGCGAGAGCGGTCTCGAAAGCTCCTCGAGGCCCGGCATTCGGCTCCACGGAGGCCCCGGTCGCGTGAGAGGTCCAGGGGTCGCTCGCGGAGTGCACACCGGTCGTCGGCGTCGAAGTCTTCTTCGTCCGGTAAGTCTAAGCACAAGAAGTCCAAGAAGCATCGTCGGCTCTCGGACTTCGCCTCGCCGGTCTCGCGACTCGGCTGAGGCCCCTCCCGGCACCGTCCCCGCCCCCGCGGCCCCGGACTTGCCTGTGGAGTCGCCCCCGCCATACCCGCCCTTCCCGGGTTCGGGGGCGGATCCGGCCAAGGTACAGGAGTTCCTGTCGGCCATGGCCCGCCTCTTCGGGCCTTCAGGCCCCTCCGGTGCGCCTTCGGGCCCCGCGGGCCCTGATGGGGTTGCTCCGGCGTCGCCGGCGGCTCCGGCCCCGGCGTCGCCCGTGCCTCCAGCCTCGATCCCGGCTCCGGCTTCGGCCCCGGCCTCGATCCCGGCTCCACAACCCCCATCGACGCCGGTCGACCTCACGACACCTCCGCCGGCGCCGATGTCTCCGGTGCCGTTCTCGCCGCCGCCCTGGGCTCCGGGCGGCGTCGTCCCCAGTTCCTTCCGGCTCCGGACATGGACCCGGAGCGACGTCGCTCGACGCCGGCTCCGGCGCCGATGGGACCTTGGGTCCCAACTGTCCCTCCTCCTCCTTATTTTGAACCTGAGGAGGACCAGTTGGACTGGGAGGGGTCTGATGACCCTCTGACGCGCAACTGTCAGTATGATGAGGACTGGACAGAGAGTCTAGGGAGGCCAGTGGTCTGGATACTTCCCTGACACTGGCATGCTGTCTCCTCCCGTGGCTACGGAGGAGGGGGCCAATTTTGGTACGGTGTTGCGTAGGGCTGCTGGGGCCTTACGTCTCCAGCTCCCTACTTTGACGGTCAAGCCTAACATCTTGACAGAGGTGCTTCAGCCGGCAGCCTCCTCTGCGGAGACTGTGCTGCCGTTTAACGACGCCCTCACTGACGTTCTTTTGGGCGCCTGGTCCAAGCCCAACACAGGGGCTCCTGTGGATCGGAACGTGTCACGACGCCATCGCCCTGCTCCGGGCGACCCCCTGTTTCTTTCTGTCCACCCCACTCCTGAGAGCTTGGTTGTCCAAGCCTCCGCTTCCCAAACCGCCTTCCCTACCGCTCCTCCGGATAGGGAATCCAAACGCCTGGATCAGTTTGGGAAGAAAGGTTTTTCTTCCTCCAGTGCTGGCTTGCGGTCCGTTAACACCGCTTGTCTTTTGGGCCGATATACCCACTCCCTGTGGGATTCGGTGGCGGATGTTTTGCCCCAGTGCCCTGAGGAGGTCCAGGCACTGCTTTCCCGCGCCATTGCGGAAGGAAGGGATGCGGCCAAATACACTATTCGTTGTGGCCTTGACACCGCCCGACTCGCTGGGCAGGTCGATTGCAACGACGGTGGCGCTCCGACGCCACGCCTGGCTGAGAACCACTGGTTTTCAGGGGATGTCCAGAATACTCTCATGGACATGCCCTTTGATGGAGTCGGTCTTTTTGGCTCCAAAGCAGACCATGCGTTGGAGCGCTTTAAGGACTCACGGGCTACTGCCAAGTCCCTGGGCCTTTCTGCTACACGCCCTCCGCTGCCTTCTGCTTTTCGCCCCTATCGTGGCCACGGTAGGGGCGCCCCTTCACGTCAGCAGCCCAGCCACCGGCCCGCGCAGCAGGCGTCTTCGCGTGGCCGAGGACGTGGATTCCGCCGTGGCGGATCGGGCAACCAGCGTGCGGGTCAGGCCACCACCTCCAACCCGTCCCGCGGCCTCCAAGCCCTCCTAGTCCCTCCTTTCAGGTGCACGGCACGCCAGTAGAGGGCAGGGTCCGCCATCACCTTCCCCACTGGCGCACCATCACCTCGGACAGGTGGGTCTTGGACATTGTCCGAAGGGGCTACTCCCTCCCCTTCGAGACCACCCCCCAGCCATGCCACCTCAATTCCACCGCATGTCAGGGGATCACTTGGTGCTTCTACAAAAGGAAGTCACGGCCCTCTTGACCAAGAGGGCCATCGAGCATGTTCCGACCCCAGAAGTAGGGCGTGGTTGCTACTCCCACTACTTTCTGGTGCCCAAAAGGACAAGGAGGACATGCGTCCTATCTTGGACCTCCGGAACGTCAATCGCTTCCTCCGGAAGGAGAAGTTCAAGATGCTCACCCTAGCTCAGGTCTTGACTGCCCTCGACCCTGGAGACTGGTTGGTAGCGTTGGACTTTCAGGACGCGTATTTCCACATCCCCGTCCTGCCGGCCCACCGGCGTTACCTTCGGTTCACGGTAGGCCCCGAGCATTTTCAGTTCACCGTGCTCCCCTTTGGCCTTACCAGTGCCCCTCGGGTGTTCACGAAAGTGATGGTGGTGGTCGCAGCTCATCTGCGCCGGGCAGGGGTTTCAGTCTTCCCCTACCTCGACGACTGGCTGCTGAAGGCGGGCTCGTCCCAGGCAGTCGTCTCCCACCTCCAGACTACGGCCGAACTCCTGCACTCGCTGGGGTTCTCCATCAATGTGCCGAAGTCGCATCTGATTCCTTCTCCACAGCTCCTTTTCATCGGAGCAGTTCTGGACACGACGCAGTTTCGGGCCTATCCTCCCGAACGGCGAGTCCGGGATATTCAGGCTATGATTCCAATCTTTTCGGCCTTTATCCTGGGTTTCGGTACGGATGACCCTGAGGCTGCTGGGCCTCATGGCCTCCTGCATCCTGCTGGTCAATCATGCCAGATGGCATATGCGGGCTCTGCAGTGGGACCTGAAGTTCCAGTGGGCGCAGCACCAGGGCAACCTGTCCGATCACGTCCAGATCTCGGAGGGGACTGCAAAACAGTTGCAGTGGTGGCTCTCGAACCGGCAATGGGTCATGGGCAGATCCCTCTCCCTTCCCCAGCCAGAGCATACAGTTGTGACGGACGCGTCCCTTCTGGGATGGGGCGGTCACATGGGAGAGGCGGAGATCAGAGGCCTCTGGTCTCCGGCGGAGTCCCGGCTCCATATCAACCTTCTGGAGCTCCGGGCGATCCGGCTTGCACTCAAGGCATTCCTTCCCTCTGTCAAAGGGAAGGTAGTGCAGGTGTTCACAGACAACACCACCGCCATGTGGTACTGCAACAAACAGGGCGGGGTGGGGTCTTGGACCCTTTGTCAGGAGGCTCTGCGCCTCTGGACATGGCTGGAACATCAGGGCATGTTCCTGATGGTTCAACACCTGGCAGGTTCTCTGAACGCCAGGGCGGACGAACTCAGCCGCAGGTGCATGATGGATCACGAATGGCGTCTTCACTCGGAAGTGGCGCAAGGACTCTTTCTACAGTGGGGAGAGCCTTGGTTAGATCTATTCGCCACCGAAGAGAACGCGCAATGTCATCAGTTCTGCGCGTTGGAATTTCCAAGGCAGCACTCGCTCGGCGACGCTTCGTCGCGAGTGGAGTTGCGGTCTGTTGTACGCCTTTCCGCCTATACCACTTCTACCCAGAGTGTTGAAGAAGATTCGGCACGACCGGGCCCAAGTCATTCTTGTGGCTCCGGACTGGGCTCGAAGAGTTTGGTATCCCGAGCTACTCAATATGAGCATAGATCCCCCGATCCGTCTGCCTCTTCGGGAGGATCTTCTGTCGCAGCAGCAGGGGATGGTCCTCCACCCGAACCTGTCCAGTCTACACCTGCTTGCGTGGAGATTGAGCGGCGGCAGTTGATTCCTTTCAACTTGCCTCCCGAAGTTTGTGATGTGATTCTGGCAGCCAGGCGTCCCTCCACTAAGGTGGTATACGCCTGCAGGTGGAACAAATTTGTGGCATGGTGCACAGCAAAGGCTGTGGATCCCCTTTCTGCCCCTCTTTCTGAGGTCCTTCTGTTCCTTCTCTCTCTGGCCCAACAGGGTTCTGCCCTGGGTACCATCAAGGGTTATCTTTGTGCTATCTCGGCCTTCCTCAGGCTCCCTGATCAGCCCTCCCTTTTCAAGTCCCCTGTTGTTAACAGGTTCTTAAAAGGCATTACTCACCTCTTCCCTCCTGTTCCGTTTGTAATGCCTCAGTGGGACTTGAACTTGGTTCTTACCTTTTTAATGTGCGCTCCCTTTGAGCCTCTGCATAACTGTCCTCTTCGTCTTCTGACTGTGAAGACAGCCTTTCTGGTGGCCATCACCTCCGCTCGGCGGGTGAGTGAGCTCCAGGCTCTATCTTGCAATCCTCCCTTTCTGTCTGTTCATCCAGACAAGGTTGTTCTTCGGACGCGTCCGTCCTTCTTGCCAAAGGTGGTTACTGCTTTCCACATTGGGCAGACCATCACTTTGCCCACCTTCTTTCCGCCTCCGCATCCTTCCAGAGAGGAAGAGAGGCTCCACCGTCTGGACCCAAAACGTGCGCTCTCCTTCTATATCGACCGCACAAGACACTTCCGGGTGGATGACCAGCTCTTTGTTGGCTACGTGGGCGCCAAAAAGGTCGGGCGGTGCACAAGAGGACCATCTCCCGCTGGGTTACCTTGTGCATCAAGACCTGCTATTCTTTGGCCAAGAAGGAGCCTCCTGTTGGGCTGCGCGCCCATTCCACCAGGGCAACGGCTGCTACCACGGCCTTGGGCCGCGGTGTTCCGCTGCCGGTTATCTGTCAGGCAGCTACGTGGGCCTCGCTGCACACGTTTACAAAGCATTACTGCCTTGACAGTCAGGTCCGGAGGGACGGCTTCTTTGGCCGTTCTGTCCTCCAGGACTTCCTTGTCTGATCTTTGTTCGCAGACCCACCACCGGGGTTGGTATTGCTGGGGTATGTATTCTAAGGTAAGGAATCTGTCACTAACGTGTCTCTTTCAGATGCACAAGTTACTAACTTGTGTAACGATATATCTGTAAGAGACAGTAGTTAGTGACAGATTCCTACCGCCCCACCCATCCTCCCGTTCTGCGAACTGATTTCTAGGGTTAAGGACATCCCTTTCAGGGCCCTAGTATTTTTCAGACACCTGTGTCAGCTTCTTGCATGGCTCTGCGTTCCTGGCGCGGAAAGTCGTGTACAGAACTGGCGTCAGCGCGCAGGGCGGCGCCTAAGTACTGCCCGCGACGTCATCCCGGCGATCACGACGCCGACGACGGACGCGGAGCCGCACGACGCCGCCTACCGACGCGCAAGGGTACTGCTACGCAAAACTTTCCGGATCCAGCCTGACGCCTGGGGATATTCTAAGGTAAGGAATCTGTCACTAACTACTGTCTCTTACAGATATATCGTTACACAAGTTAGTAACTTGTGCATCAAGAGGTACCCTTAATTGTACATCAGTCAGGATTTATAAAGCACAGCTAATCACCCAATAGGATATCCAGGCACTTGCAGGCCCTGGAGGCTTGTTCGAACAGCCAGGTCTTGAGGGCCATTCGGAATTCCAGAATTGAGGTGATGGTCCGGAGGTGCATGGGGATGCTGTTCCAGGTCTTTGCTGCGATGTGGGAGAAGGAGCATCCTCCACTTCTGCTTCGGTAAATGCGGGGGGGGTATGGGCAAGTCAAAGGGAGGCGGAGCATAGTCTTCTCAACGGTTGGTGGAAGTTCAGGTTGTGGGTAATGTATGCAGATCCTTGGTTGTGTTGGGCCTTGTGTGCGTGGGTCAGCAGCTTGAATTGACATCTCTTCTGTACAGGGAGCCAGTGGAGTTTCCTGAGGTGGGGTGTGATGTGGGTTCGTCAGGGAAGGCCGAGGATGAGTGGCTGTGGCAGTCTGTATAGTCTGAAGTCTCTGTAGAAGGTGTGCGGTGATTCCTACATAGAGGCAGTGCTTAATTTGAGCCGGGGCTTTCCGGTGCTAAGCACCGGCACTTAATTGGTTTCTGGTGCTCGGCACCGGCACCTAATTGTCAACACCATACATACAACAGTCTACCACAGGGTGGCGCTGCTCATCTAATTGAGAGACGAGCAGAACAACGGTTGTTTAGCAATACAATATACATTAAAATTGCAAATTCCTGCCTCCCCAGCCATTCCTTTAGCTTTGGGGACCTGGAATAATCTGAACTGTTGCATTTACATGCGAGAGAGATGATTAGTAGTTGTTTTGGCAGCGATGACAAGGGCGATGGGTGGTGGAAGCTGCAATGGCCTCCTGGTCAGAGCCCTGGCACTTAATATTTTACAAATTAAGCACTGCATAGAGGGCATTGTCGTAGTCCAGTCCGCTGGTGATGAGGGCTTGTGTCACAGTGCTTCTCATGTGTAGGGGTAACCACTTGAAGATCTTACATAGCATGCGCAGACTGAGTGACCAGACGGAGGAGACAGCGTTGATCTGTGATTTCATGGTGAGCTTGTTGTCATTGATGATTCGGAGGTTTCTGTCATGGTTGGAGGGAGTCGGTGCGGGTCCTAGGTCTGATGGCCACCAGGAGTTGTTCCATGTTTTGCTGCTGTTGCCAAAGATCAGTACTTCCGTTGTGTCTGTGTTCAGCTGCAAGCAGTTGTTCTTCATCCAGTTGGCGACATTTGTCATGCATTTGTGGAAGTTGGTTCTGGTGGTGGTGGTGTCGTCGGTGAGTGAGAGGATGAGTTGGGTGCGTAGGAAATTATGAAGAGGCCGTGAGATCTGACTATGCTGGCCAGCAGAGTCATATATGCGTTGAAGAGCGTGGGGCTGAGGGATGAATCCTGGGTGACACCGCAGGTGATCTCCTTGGTTTCAGAGGTGAAAGGCGGATGCTCTGGGTTTTTCCGGTGAGAAAGGAGGTGGTCCATCTGAGCGCGTCCCCTTGGATGCTAATGTGGTGGAGTCTTTCGATCAATGTGTGGTGTTGAAGGCTGCCGAGAGGTCAAGGAGGATCAAAGCTGCTGTTTCTCCTTGGTTGAGGAGGGTTCGGCAGCCACTGCCCATGCAGGTAAGAGCGGTGGGGCCGGGTGGGGGATTTCGACAGATGGCGACGAGGGAAAATTAAATAAACAATTTCCCTCGTCATCCAGCGATCAGGGCTGTTTCGGTGCTGTGATTTTGCGGAAGCCGGATTGGGAGGCATTGAGTATCTGGTTCTGCTCCAGGTGTGTCATGAGTTGATTGTTGATGATCTTTTCCAGTACCTTCACTTTTCCAGTACCTTCACTGGGAATGGGGCAGAGAGATTGGCCGGTAATTTGTGAGTTCGCTGGGGTCGGCGGAGGGAATTTTGAGTAGTGGTCTGACTTCGGCGTGTTTCCAGGCATCAGGAAATGTTGCGGTGGTGATAGAGGTGTTGAGTAGGGTGGTGAGTTCCTGACCAGTCCTTTGGTTTCTGAGGTTGAAGATGTGGTGCAGGCATGGGTGTGTGGGAGCTCCTGAGTGGATGGATTTCATGGTGGAAATGGTGTTCTGGGTGGAGAGAATATTCCAGGTGGTCAGTGTGTGAATCGTGTCGGTTACGGTGGTCCTGTGGCAGAGGGTGCAGGTGAAAGATCCTACTGTGGAGCGTGGGTCAGCGCAGTGGCAGTGTTTGTTGCGGTGTCTCGTGTCGAGTGTGTAGAGTTCGGCGATGGTGTATCTTTGGGGGCAGGAGGGCCAGGCGTCAAGGTGCTGGGCACGGTCCAGACATGGACGGGCGCAGACAGGCTTGCCTTTGGCATGCCTTCATTGTACATATGTATCACTGCATCTTCACTTGTGCACTGTCTCTTCTTCACTATTGTTAATTGTGATACCAACCAAGGAGAAATTAATTGTTTTGCATTCAGAAATGTCTCTATGACTTCATCTGTTTTGAAGAAATTAGAGTCAATGTAGATTAGCATATTAACATGACTAGAATAGAGACCCACTGAACCGCTGTTCTTAATTTTGCATATTTGGGCTGATACTGTTATATATTTTGCGTGTCTCTTCGGACATTCTAAACCCAATCTGATGGCGATGCAAGCCAATTAGCGCCGATACTGAAAGCCAACTTTGCACTGCACAGCCCCCCCCCCCCTGACTGGAAACACAGTTTTTCCTTTCAAGGTTGAACAATGTACTAGCTTTTGTGACTGGGCAATAAAAGAAAGGGACCACACTGAGAACAGAATACCTCTTAAGGATTAAGAAAACTTTGGTGGATGCTCTCAGCAGGGCACAAATGGGAGTTGGATCAACATTTAACAGTGACGATATTTCCTAAATGGGATCATGTTTGTGACACCATCAAATAAGAAATGCCAGTACTTCACCAGCAGGGAGTTGCATTCGAGATCAACGGAAATGTGTTTTCGATGTCATGGTACAAGACCTGTGTATTCACTTTTCCTCAGCTTCCTCTCATACAGAGGGTTCTCAGCAAAATCAAGAGGGAACCTTACTGGCTGATCCTTATTGCCCCAACCTCGGCTTACTAGTACTGGTTCGCATATCTACTTCTTCTCTAAGAAGCTCCAGCCATCCCTCTAGGGAAACATCACAATTTTTTTTAAGAGACAAAAGACAAGTCCTGCATCACAATCCAACATCCCTGAGCACATGAAGTTTCTACAGTAACATAACGTGTGTATTTGTAAAGCGCACGCTTACCCCGTCGGGGTCTCTTGGCTCTGAATAACAGATGTTTATTGTTACCCAACTCAATGGTACTCATTTTATCGACCTCAGATGGATGAAAGGCTGAGTGGACCCGCCAGGATTTGAACCCGTGATCATGAGGTCGAACACAGACCCCAGCAGTGGATGCATTAGTCCACTGAGCCACCAGACCCGGCTACTGCCAGTACTGCCGATATATCTTAACTCAAGCCAGGGCCTCTTCCAAAAGACTTATCAGGCCAAATGAAATGTTCCTGTCTCTGGTGTCAAGATTTTGCTTTGCATCCCATTTCAGCACAACCATATCAAGTTTTACCTTTTCTCTTGCAAACGGTTCAATCTGGCCTAAAACACCATGAGATTGATTGAATGAAGCATTGGAACTTGAAAGATACTCTGGTGAACTGTAGTTGCAGGAAAGTAAATTATTTCTCTCGACAAGCAAGATTATTTTTGTGATATACAGTAATAGGCTGTCAAGTTAAGGAGTAGGTGGGTGTATTCTTGCTGAGTACATGTATGCAGGTATCAATAATGTTTTTAAGTATGATTAGATCCAAAACCATATAGGAAAAACAACATTACATTCATCCACCACATGATACGTGTCCCCTTTAGATTCATGGGAGTTTCCACACTTGTCTGACCATAAAAGTGCTAATTTAAATAATCTGGTGACCAGTTACCCCAGTGCATTGACAAGTATCTGCATTGTAATAGTATGAGAGTGATCTTTTGCTGAACTTGAATATTTACAGAGGGGGCTCCACTGTGTTTCTGAAAATGGGTGTAGGCCCATGGCAAACTGAGAATCATTCCATTTATTTTGCACTCTTAAGATAGGGTAGGACTTAATAGGTGGGAGGAGTCTATAAGATTTAGAGGCAGGTTGGCCACAGAGTGAGAACCATCCACTAGTCACAGGTTACACCACAGAGGAGCTAAGGTAGATTTTGAGATCTGTAAACCCCTCTTGTCTAGCTGTAATATAGCATATCTGGTATCTATAAGTATGTTTCTAGAATAATTTATCTTAACCCTTTTGTTTTGATTATGATGACTAAGGACAGGCTGGAATAGGATTTTGGTTTGCATCCCTTTTCAGCACAACCATATCAAGTTGTACTTTACCTCCTGCTACTGGTTCGATCTGAACTCAGATACACCTCCATGAGAGTTCACCTGGCACCTATCACAAGGTTCAGGAGCTCACGCCACATGGATGAGTTACATCCTTTATTTAATGGTTAATACCTCAGCTGTGTCCATGGTCAGTAAGAATTCAGAGACTTTGCTATTTGGTTGTATGGTTTGCAATTTTCCAGGGATTGCTGTCTATGCTTCAGAAGAGATGATCAAACCATTGTTGGCTTACACCTCTGCTTTATAAATATTTTGGTCGAAGGGTACCGTTTTATATTGGTGTTGTTCCTGATAGCAATTAGTATGTACTCTATTGCTAACTGAAAAAGTAGCAATGATAAGGAGTAACCTTGGTATGTCTCCTGAACTAAAGGTAAGCTGGTTAAGAGGTCATGACTCCTTACTCTAGCAGTAGGCGTATTATACAACGTAGGGATTTTAGGGAGAAGGTATATTCAATGTGGGGAGAGGAGTTGGCCTAACGGCTAGGGCGGTCGACCTCGAATCTAGGGAACTGGGTTCGAGTCTTGGCAATGACGCTGAACATCCTGTGATTCTGGGCAAATCACTTAATCTCCCGTGCCTAACAAAAATGAATGTGTCCTCATGTAACGCAACTGGTGCTCCTGTAAAGCACTCTGATACCCGATACCTTCGGGTCAAGTTTGCGCTATATAAAACTCTATAAAATAAAATAAAAATAAATAATTAAATAAAATAAATGTCTATTGCTGTAGCACGGAACCTATAGAAGGCCAAGATACCTTGTCAAAGGTTATTAGATTCCTATGGAAGGAACACTGCATGGTCAACAATAAATGTGATACTAAACACATCATGCGGGTAGGGGAAGAAAAAGAAAAATACAAAGCGGGAGGTGGGTGCGATTTGTTTCCACACAGAACTGTTTTTGTGAAGTTCACAATTTTGCTAGATATTTTCCAGTGCATTGCAAGATAATATTTACCTTAATTGAACCCAACATCGATGGGAAATATGTGTATTCATGAATGTGGACACGAGAGAGGGTTGGACTGTTCCCATGGGGAGCAGGGTCAAAACTGATTTGCATATCGCTGGGTCAAAACTGAAATGGCATGGTAAACAAAAAAAAAAAGATGGATTTAGGCCCAGATCGCTCTACTGGGGGGTGAATGTTTGACATTGTTCAGCCTTCCGTCCATCAATTGTTCTTTTTACACTTATACAAGCCAGCATGATGAACCATCAAGTTATTATAGCCGATACGGCCAAAACCATGTTGCATACTGGTGTGCATACCCGCGGTTCACAGCATACACCTGTACAGTAGCAGAGGCATGGAGCCTTTGAGGATCTGTCCATCCAGGAGAACAAGACAAAGGACCTTACTTAGAAGTCAGCAGGTGGGCCACCGTGGTACTGAGGCACTGCCTCCACCAAACCACCCACAGTCCGCTTGCCAAACACATTGGAAATTTTCACCAAAATGAGGTGGGAGAATTTTCAGCTAAAATATAGAATGCAGACCAACTGGCCATGATGGACCACCCAGGGTGCTCGTCTTTTTTCAAGGATAGATCCCCTCACTGGGGGATGAGGAGGTTTGTCGATAAACAATGAAAAAGCAGTGTCCCTCAGAACTGGGAAATTTCTCCCAGGGCATGGGGCCTTGGTCCTTTTTAATATCCAGCACCGCCCTGCAGTGCAGAAAAAAACTAAATAGCATAGGCATGCTTTGCTGCAGCTAGCCTTCCACAATGGGACTCCAAGGGCAGTGCCAGCTGAGACTCCATCACTGGAAACTTATCCGTTCCTTCACCTTTCTGTATGATACTCTAGGACCACAAGGAATGTGGACAGAACAACCAGATGTTTGAAGAAGACCCAGTAACAGCCTCCTGACCCCCCCAAAGCCTTTTGGTATCACAGACCCATATGTGGCTGAATCTATAAATATTATGTAGTTGTTAAACTTCTTCAAGTGTAATAATAATATTAAATAGAGTAATAATTATAGTGTTAACCCAACCATACAGCTTTTGTTGGAAAAGACATGCATGGAAGCTTGTATTTTAGCAACTCCAGTGCATCTCAATAGGAAGGTTTACATCCACTGCATCGATGACTGAGCAGTTTTGCACTGGTGACCAGGCAATTTTGCACTTGTGTTTGCACTGACGAACCAGTTCATAATTATATTTGTATGCACGCGTTAGTGTAAGAACAATCTTCACATTAACTGATAAAGATGCTTTGCACTAGTTGGTCTGTGGAAATGCCCAGCACTTGTTAAAGAGGATTTGAGGAACAGTTTGTGCCAAAGGTGCCACTAGTTCAGACTTACAAAGTACATAGCTGCATATCAGGAGGAAGGTGAGAAAGATCATGGAAAAACTGAGGGCAAATTGAGACTAGAGAGCAAGAGTGCTAGGCTTTGTCGATTTAGTTCAGATGCCAGAACGGTACTGAATACAATTGTTATCTGCTGTCAGGATATCATAAAGCATCAGTCTTGTGACACATGGGGAATGCTGTTCAAGAATGGGTGGATTGAGACGACAACTGGAGAGAGATCTGACTCATGCGGAAGACGCTCTAGCGGCATTACAGAGGGAGGAACCTGACGGAGAAACAAAGGGAGAGTCACTGCTACATGCTGTGAGAAGCTGGCTTGGTATATGGTGTACACTTATGTAAGTGGGCACCTTGCACCAATCCAGACAACCCTTATGGTGATTTAAGAGGTTTTAGACAACCTTAGAAAGCTCTCTAAGTGGTAGCTGTGGAGAGCAGCCTTCAGGCTTAGTCCAGAAGGAGTGTAAAGCAGCTTGTTTTACCAGAACATAATCTTGTAGGTATAAATTAAGTGAAAAAGAACCACACTGTGTATTTATAAAAATATGTATTTATTATAAGACACTCACTAACACATACAGGTATCTCCTAGCCGGAGATATACACAATGCACACAATACTTTTCAATAGAAACAGGTAAGTAGCACGAAATACACATTGGTCCCCAGGGGGAGACCAAACCATATACTAAAATAGTGGTTTGCGAACCCCAACTCGAGTCAAGACTACACCCCGAAGACGTAGAAGTGCCGAGGACCCAAGTGACCACCCAAGGTAAGTAACCAGGAGCCCCACCGAGGCTGTGTACAGAGTGGGAACACGACCGTGGGATCAATGCAAGTCAATGGGTAAGTCGTGGTTGCAATTTTAAAGAAGAAGGACCCTTCCCAGAGGACCCTGAAGAAACTCAGTGGAAGACAGAAGGCTGGAGAGCCACCCCACCCGTGGATACCCTAGGAACCAGGATACCTACACTTAGGTAGCCGGGTGCATAGGTGTGAAGTGGCGTCAGAACCCGCCTCGAACCCATTGGAGGACTTCAGGAAGATGCCGCTGCTGGAGAAGGTGAAAGTGTACGGTGGAACCCAAAGGTGGATTCAGGAAGAGAAGTACCTGCAAGCAGAGGGGACAGAATCTATGCCACTCAGAAGTGACCAGGAGGCACGGAAGACGAATGCCCACCGATGTCGAGTGTTGCAGGGAAGCGGACGGTGACTGTGAAACTGCAGCTGTGCGGACCAGGCGACGCTGTGGACGACCAGGAGCTGTCCCACGTCGGATGTCGAGAGTTGAGGGGTCGGTGTCCGTCGGGAGCACCAACAAGCCTTGGCAACTGCAACCAACGTGGAAGTTGAAGAAGGTACAATGTTGGGACCAGCAAGGCCCAGGAGACTCATCACAAGCAGGGGAGTCAGGGCACACCCGAGCAATCAGGGGAGCCCAAAGCATTCAAAGGTCACCCTCAAGAGGACCCACAGGCCGGAGGCACTGCAGTCGCGAGAGGACCTCGAGCAGCTCACCAAAGATGCAGGTCCACGGTGCAAGTGATGCAGTGTGGACGAAGATCTTGGACACTAGAGATGCTTGAGGTTGGGGCTACTTGGATCCCGAAGATCTTGGTGGAAGGAAGCCAACAAGCCTTTGCAACTGCAAGTCAACGCGGTGCACAGGGGTTCGGTTCCTGCAACTCCGATACTGGCCTCAAACTTGGTGAGAGGACAGGGCAGGCCTCGAGGGATGTTAAGAACCACCACCCGTGTTGCTGAGCCTATCTGAAAGAAACAGTTAGTTATAGATTCCTTACCTTAGAGTTACCCCCAGGCGTCAGACTGGATCCGGAAAGTTTTTCGTCAGCAGTACCCCAGCGCGTCGGAAGGTGGCGTCGTGGTCGCCTGGATGACGTCGCAGTAGCTACATAGACGCCGCCCTCACGCGCTGACGCCAGTTCTTTCTTTTTCCGCGCCACCAAGCGCAGATCCGGAGAGAGCGGTACCCCCAGTCACTTTTTGACTGACTTTTTCTCGACTTTTGTTGACATCGTTTTTTGAGTCCATCGACTCCTGGTGCACGAGGGATGCCCGGCTTCAAGGCTTGCGGCTCCTGTAGCCGACTGATGTCGGTGACGGATCCGCACCGCGTGTGCCTATTCTGCCTGGAGCG
This sequence comes from Calotriton arnoldi, assembly GCA_963921515.1. NCBI lineage: Eukaryota > Metazoa > Chordata > Amphibia > Caudata > Salamandridae > Calotriton > Calotriton arnoldi. The sequence goes on along the minus strand of CAWUFW010001624.1, from coordinate 175,129 downwards.
CGAGCACGACCCCAAGTCGTGCTCCGACTGCCGGACCATAAATCCGAAGTCTTTGCGGGAGCGGTTCTGAAAGCTTCTCGAGGCCCGGCAATCGGCTCCGCGCCGCTCGAGTTCCCGGTCGCGTAGGAGGTCGAGGGAATGGTCGCGAAGCCACCACCATTCTTCGTCCAAGTCTTCGCACTCGGGGTCAGGTAAGTCGAAGCACATGAAGAAGTCGAAGAAGCATCGTCGCTCTTTGACTACTCCCCGTCTGTCGGTCGACGCGACTAGGGATGCAGGTGGTGCCCCTCTCGCGGCTCCGGGTGCGGAGCCCGAAGGGTCGGCTCCGGGTTTCCCCCTCTTCCCAGGACCTGGAGCGACCCCTGCCCAGCTTCGTCAGTTTTACGAAGCGATGCACGCCATCTTTGGGCAGCCCGACTCCGCCGGCCTGCCTTCGGGCCCCGCGGACTCAGCTGGGGGCCCTGGGCCTTCGATGGCTTCGGCCTCGGCACCGCAGGGTCCCCTGGGATCCAGGCCTGGATCCGGATCGGCGCCGGTTGACAATGTTACACCTCCCCCGGCGCCGTTTCCACCGGCACCACGTCCGCAGCCGGCATCGGCTGTGCCCCCAGCCGACGTCGACTCCGGCCTCCACCTCGAGGTAGACGCGGAGCCCGACCGGCGTCGACTGACGCTGGATCCGGCGCCGACGGGTACTTTTGGGCCCCTGTTCTACCCTGGCTCTTTGAGACCAGATTGGCAGCCAGAGGAGGGTGAGGAGGACTGGGAGGGGTCTGGGGACGCTTAAACGACCAGTTGGGTTGTGAACCGGACTGGAGAGAGGAACTGGGGAAGCCAGTGGTCTGGATACCTCACCAGACCTTGGCATGTTGTCTCCCCCTACCGTGGCTACGGAGGTGGGAGCGTCTTACGCAGTGGTGTTGCGTACGGCGGCCGAGGCTCTCAACCTCGAGCTACCTACGGTGGCAGTCAGGACTAACCTCCTGACAGAGGTGCATCAACCGGCAGCGAGCTCTTCAGAGCCCCTGCTGTCGTTCAATGAAGCCCTCACTGACATCCTTTTGGGCACCTGGTCCAGGCCCAACACAGGGGCTCCTGTGGATAGGATGATTGCCCGACGCCACCGCCCGGCCCGGGTGACCCCACTTTCGTCTCCCAACACCCCACCCCTGACAGCTTGGTGGTCCAAGCCTCTACATCCAAAGGCGCATTTCCTAACGCACCACCTGATAGGGAATCCAAAAAGCTGGACCATCTTGGGAAGAAGATGTTTTCTTCCTCCAGCTTGGGACTGCGGTCGGTAAACACCGCATGTCTGTTGGGCTGTTACACCCACTCTGTGTGGGATACGGTTGCGCAAGTGCTGCCTCAGTGCCCGGAGGAGGCCCGGGCCGTACTCTCTCGGGCAGTGGCCGAAGGGAGAGACGCAGCGAAGTCTACCATCCGCTGTGGGCTGGATACCGCCGACTCACTAGGCAGGACGATTTCCACGTTGATAGCCCTTCGACGCTATGCCTGGATGAGGTCGACTGGTTTTTCAGGGGATGTCCAATCCACACTAATGGACATGCCCTTTGATGGCCGTCGCCTATTTGGCGACAAGGCAGACAACGCGCTGGAGCGCTTTAAGTACTCTAGGGCTACAGCCAGGTCCTTGGGCCTCTCCACCACCCGCCCTGTGCAGTCTGCCTTTCGCCCCTTTCGTGGCTATGGAAGGGGTGCCCTGCCACGTCCCGCCCAGAGCCACAGGCCAGCGCAAGCTGTTCCGCCCCAGCGCGGCCGGGGACGTGGGAACCACCGCCGTGGTTCTGGGGGCCAGCGGGCGGGCCAGTCCACCACAGCCCCCTCTGCAGCAGCCTCCAAACCCTCCTAGTCCGACCTTTCAGGGCCACCAATCGCCAGTGGGCGGCAGGATTCGCCATGACCTCCCCCCCTGGCGCATCATCACGTCGGACAGGTGGGTTTTGCAAATAGTCCGAAGGGGCTACTCCCTCCCCTTCGAGACCTCCAGCCATGCCACCTCAGTACCATCGCATGTCGGAGGATCATCTGGCCCTTCTCCAACAGGAAGTTTCGGCACTCTTTGCCAATGGAGCCATCGAGCGCGTTCCTGTCCCAGAAGTAGGTCGTAGTTGCTATTCCCACTACTTCTGGTGTCCAAGAAGGACAAAGGCCTGCGTCCTATCTTGGATCTCAGGGACGTCAACCGCTTCCTACAGAAGGAGAAGTTCAAGATGTTGACGCTCGCTCAGGTCCTGTCTGCCCTCGACCCTGGAGACTGGATGGTAGTGTTGGACTTGCAGGACGCTTATTTTCACATCGCCGTCCTGCCGGCCCATCGGCGCTACCAGCGGTTCACGGTAGGCCAAGAGCATTTTCAGTTTACCGTGCTCCCCTTTGGCCTTACCAGCGCCCCTCGGGTGTTCACGAAAGTGATGGCGGTGGTCGCAGCTCATCTGCGCAGTTCAGGGGTTCCAGTCTTCCCCTATCTCGACGACTGGCTGTTGAAGGCGGGCTCACCCCAGGCTGTCGTCTCCCACCTCGAGACTACGGCCGACTTCCTGCATTCACTGGGGTTCTCCATCAACGTGCCGAAGTCACACCTGACTCCCTCTCAGAAGCTCCTCTTCATCAGAGCGGTTCTGGACACGGCCCAGTTTCGGGTCTATCCTCCCGAACAGCGAGTCCGGGATATTCGGGCTACGATTCTGATCTTTCAGCCTTTATCCCGGGTTTCGGTCAGAATGACCCTCAGGCTGCTGGGCCTGATGGCCTCCTGCTGGTGGATCATGCCAGATGGCATATGCGGGCTCTGCAGTAGGACCTGAAGTTCCAGTGGGCACAACATCAGGGAAACCTGTCCGATTGCGTCCAGATCTCGGAGGGCACTGCACATCAATTGCAGTGGTGGCTAACGAACCAGGATTGGGTCGACGGCAGATCCCTCTCCCTTCCCCAACCAGATTTCACAGTGGTGACCGATACATCACTTCTGGGATGAGGCGGCCACATGGGGCAGGCGGAGATCAGAGGCCTCTGGACTCCGGTGGAGTCCGGGCTTCACTGTGTAGGAGAGTAGGATCTGCTTCTTATAGTTACCCCCACTTTTTGCTGATGTTTCACTGTTTTTCGACTTAGCCAGACTGAGGCCCTGCTAATCAGGACCCCAGTCTATCTGCTTTTTACTCTAAATTGATTGTATGTACTTTAGGTACACTCCAGATTGGATTCTGGGGTACCCTTGTGAGTCCCTAGTATATGGTATACTATGTACCCAGGGCATAGGTACCCCAGAGGCCTACAAGGGGCTGCAGCATGTATTGTGCCACCCCTGGGAAGCCTTTTAAAATGACACAACAGGTCTGCTACAGCAGCCTGTGTAAGGTGGTGTTTCCACCCCTTACTGAGATATAGGTTCCCTACAGTGGTGGCTGGTGAGATTTGAAAGTGGTGGGGCATAAACCTTCCGTGGGAGACCACCGTGGCGAGCGAGCGAGCCTGAACAATTAAAGGAGGGCTCGGGGGGTCTCTCCCCCCGAGAAAATTTTGAAAAGTGAGTGGGCAAATGGTGCATTTTCAAGCAAATTTGAGAAGCAAGAAGGCTAATAAAGCAATTGTGAAAGTGCAGTTATTACATTAATAAAGGGATGTCATATAACAACATGGTAGCTGCTTGTTCAGTATAACCACAGAGCTTCATAACAGACTTGTGTGCAGTGCTTGCCTCTTTCAGGCACCGGGACAAATAAAGCACTGCCCATCTCAATAAAGTGGGTATTATTTTAATAGTTAACAATACCACCTTTAAAAAAAGAAACAAGTGTCAATTTTGTTTGTGTGTCATAATAAATCAATAGTGTAAAAGGCATGTTTTTCCGGACACCTGGTCAGATATTAGTGGGATGGTAATCGTATCAGAGTCACGTTTTTAGAAATTAATTGCCGTTAAAACATATCTGTGTGCAATCATCGTTCCGTGTAGTGAAAGTAGACACCAATGTTCTTTCTCACATTCGGATGTCATTGTCTATGCATTTGGCTGCTGTGTGTGTTTTCATACACCAGCAGCATGGCTCTGCATGTCATATGCGATAAGCCTTGAGGCTTTCATTCTGCGATTGCATTTCCTCTCTTCCTTTTGTCGGTGGTTTGAAGGCGGCATGGAGGGGGAGCGGAACATGGACCGTTATGGCTGTCTGCTTTCTGTCAGTGAAGCACAGAGGGCTGTTTTGCAAAAGACACATCGCCGGCTTCATGGCTGCAATCTGTATCGCACCATAAGGCACTAACAAAGTTTCTGTACATTATTAATTAATATTCAATATATACTAGACGCACACAGATGCCCCTGAAACACACACGCATTAGTTTAAGTCAGGGCATCTATTGCTATCTATGTACTATGTATATAGATAAAAACGTTTTATCTAAATACATAGATAGCAATAGATGCACTGAAAAACCTCTACGAAAATGTCCCTTGCCCTCCAGTGTCCAGCGTTATCAGTACAATTTCAGGCAACCATTTCAGGATTATATAGAATGCACTGCACAACTGACATTTTTAGAACATATGATACAAATATACATAATTTCAGATTATGACACAGATGCGATCTAAATTAACATAATAAAAGGCTCATTTGGTAGATATTATCACTGAAATCTCGACTCTCTGTAAATTATGGTGTATGCATGCGTGCCTCACGGTGCCTGGTAGGGTGTGGGCTGTCCATAGGTCGGAGGTATAGTGTTGGGGTGATTGGAGGATGGAGTACGATGTACGAAAGCCCTGAGGTAGCAGCAGGCGGCAGCCACCACCACCTTACATCGATCTTCCCTCTTTGCCTCCAGTCTCCACCCTTCCCCTTTAAATCGGCACCACCAGCGTCTTACTCTTATTACAATAACTGGTGGGTGGTAACCCAACTCAATGGTACTTTATGTAGTGTAATATTACTGGAAGATGTTTTGTGGTGTGAGAGGCTGTAGTGACAATGGCGGTGAGCAGCAGCACAGTGGCGATACTGTAGTGAAGAAACTGTCAGGTTAGTGCCCCGAAGCTGCAGTGAGGGCTGGAGAGGGAGTGTTGCAATAGGGTTATCGTGTAATGCTGCGGGTGGTGCTGGGAGCTGGTAGAACGGTCACGGCAACCTTTGTAATGCAGTAATGGTGGTGGTAATGGGATGATGTAGTACTGTGCTGGGGACAGTACTTGTCCCGGGCAGTCCTCTGTCCGTGCGTGTGTGTGCTGGATTTCTATTGGCCGCTGTGTCTGCCCCACATAATGATGCACTGGACAGGAACGTCCATTGTGTATCACCGAATCTCACCAATCAGAGAGCTGCAGTGCACTGGGCCGCTAGAAATACTCGTGCACTTTTCCGAGCAGCTGAGACTTTCCACCACAAAGTGTGTGACGTGCACTCTGCGCTGCCGTTCAGTTTGTATACTTTTTATGCATTCTTACATTCTGTGCAGTGAACTAACAATGGTGAAGGCACATTCTCTTTCCCAGATGCATTGCGCCACGGCTCATGTTGGCATGAGTGACAGGAAGCGCAGCCTACGCCAGGCACCTACATACGTTCATTACACACCCGTATGCCATGGTGTCCATAAATGACGCTCCTGGTGGAGTTCAAACATGACTAGTATATTCAAACAGTCGCGGCTCGCGCGCGGGGGGGGGGGTGAGGAGGGGGTGCTGGGGGCCCGGGGGAAGTTTTGAAAAGAAAATCCTACCTGAGCAGGTCTGCCGTCCGCGCCGCCTCGGGTCCGACTCCGTTTGCGCCTATAGCCCCTCTCAGCCAATCCTGGCGCTGCTGGCAGCGCCAGGATTAGCAGGGCTACGATTACCTCTCGCCCGCCTGCCCATTAGGAGACCGAGGTTTGAGCCTTTGCTCAACCCTCGCTCTCCTAATGGGCAAGTGCAAACACAAGTGCGCATTACTGGGCACGGTGCGAAAATTCGCTGCCCTTCCCCACTCATGCGCACTTGTGCTGCAGTGCTGCCTGCTGCCCCTGGTCCCTCTGACAATCATGTCAGTCAACATGACGTAGGACCGCCCACCCCCTTCAGACTCTGAAGGGGGTGGGCGGTCCGACGTCATGCTGACTGACATGATTGTCAGTTCTCCCTCGGCGTCTTTGAACTTAAGTAAACTGATTCCAGTTTACTTAGGTTCAAAGACGCCGAGGGAGCTGCGGGCGGGGGGGCTACGCCCCAATGGACGCACCGCCCCTGGTTCCCTATATCTCTCCAGATCACTGCACATGTAAACCTATCAGTCACCCCTATGGCAGGCCTTAACAATCCTGAAGGCAGGGTGCTGGGTTTCATGTGAGAGGGTGCTCATGCATGAGCAGAGCCCCTCTGCAGCTTTCGGAATCTTCATTCCGGGGTTGTTTGTGAGGCAGCCAGACCATATACTCTTAAGTGCATTATAACCTCGCTGTAAATGCTAACTTGAGAATGGCTGCATGGAAACATGTCGTGTTTGGTGTCAAACACCTTGGAATCATACCTCCATCCCAGTAACTGGGGTGGGAGGTATGATTCCACCCTACTAGAGGGAGAAACATGGCACCACCGGTACACCCAGTACCAGCTTAACGGAATCCCGGCATCACAAAATGGACACAAGTCTGCCCTCCTGCTGCTGGACAAAACTCTGGCAGGGGAGGCCTGGACAATAGGTTTCTTGTCACAGGGAGGTGTGACCAACTCCCAGACAGGCTTTAGTGTATTGGGGCTGGGTGGGTGCACTCCACAAGTGCTTTAAAGTCTGCACTGGGGGCACATTTGGTGTCCCTGTGCATAGTCCAGCTCAAACCGGTTGCAGGGGCTACCAGCCCCTGCTCTGGCGCGAAACTGGACAAAGGAAATGGGTGTAGCCACCCCTCTTTCCTGACCCTCCCATAGGTGGGTCCCCAGAGTTTGTCCCACCCCTTCCTTGGGTATAAAGTAGGAACCCCTGACTACAGGACTTTAGATTACACCTGGACTAAACTCTGACACAGAAACCAAGTACTTCGACGATCTGCACTACGCTGGATGACTGAAGAATCTCCCTTGGAGTAAAGGAGTTACTCCCCTGCAAGGCAGGCACCTTTAACGCAACTGACCGGTTGGCATCTCCGAAGCTACGACGGACTCCGAAGAATATTGCCACCCAGGAGGTGGGTTTTCCGAGGTCTTAGAGGTCGATCTGTGCCCACAGCAAGTCTGAGGCCCCTATCCCTCGTGGTGACCGTGCAACCCGAACCTCTGGGCACCGCGTCCATTTGCAGAAGCATGAGCTTTCCGACGACCCCTGAGGCTGAGCTTTGGGTTACTTGTAGCCCTGACCCCGAGCAGTGATTACACTGAAGATTGCTGGCCTACACTCAACGAGTGTTCCGTGGGCCACCATTTTGTGATTCCGCTCGAGGTCCCTTCGCGATCCCTGGTCTGTTGACCTGTGGGTCCCCAAGAAGGCAACTCTAACTTTAATTGGGCTTCCCTGGTTGCTCCAGACGTGCCCTGACTCTCCATCGCTTGGGGAGTCCCCAGGACCTTGCTGGTCTGCACAGAAGCACCTTTTCTCTTCCTGCGTGGGTTGCTGTTGCCAAGGCTTGTTGTGTTCAATCCGAGCACCGACACCCCAGCACTCTACATCCTTCGTGGGACAGCTCGAATCCGGCTCCTGGTCGTCCTTGACGTCTCCGGGACCCCGTGGCTGCAGAGTCAAGCTTCACCTCTTCGCACCTGAAGCACCCGACATCGGTGGGCATTCGATTGCTCTGCTCCTGGTCACTGGCTAGTGACCCAGACTCTGTCCCCTCTGCTTTCAGATTCTTCACATCTTCGATCCAGGCTTGGATCACACCGGACACTTTCCTCCTTCACGGCAGCAGCACTTTGCAGCAGATCGCCCTTGAAATCAACGACGATTCCCGACACCCTTTGACACCTATGCACCCGGCTTCCCTGGGTGAGGTAACTCGAGTACTACGGTGCTCCCGGGGGTGTTGGCCCTAGAACCCCTTAAGTCTAAAGGGGTTTGCTCAAAGTCCTCTTCTAAGTGTCCTTTTGCTTTAAAATTCCAACCGCGACTTTCCTCATAGAATCCTACGGCGCTTGCGGCTATTTTCTCACACTGCACACGTCCCCCGTGGGTCTCCTGTGTCACTACCTTGGGTGGTTCCTTGGGGTCCCAGCGATTCTACGTGCTCTAGGCACTGTGTCTAGTCAAGTCGTGGTTCTTATACCACTTTCTTAATATATGGTTTGGTCCCCCCCTGGGGCCCATTGTATATTGTGCTATTTACTGTCGTTTTAATACTGTGATATTGTGTATCTTGGACTCTAATCTCATAAAGAGATTAGTAGTGAGTGTTTAGAAATAAATACATATATTTTATATATATACCTGGTGTGGTTCTCCTTTCATTTGGTCATTCAGGAGGTTATAATCTGGTAAACCAAGCGGCTTTACACTCCTTCAAGACTTAGCCTGAAGGCTGCTCTCCATAGCTACCACTAGGATAGCTTTCAATCAAGGTTGTCTTTAAACCTATCATCAATAAGGGTCGTTTGGACTGGTGCAAGGTGCCCACTATAACTAGTGGACAGCATATGCCAGGCCAACTTCTCACATTGGTGGCAGCGGTGGGATTCAAGCTTGCTTTACCCGATAATCTCTTTGAGTGACTAACTGAAAACCACTATAGGTACATATAAATCAAGTTTAGAATACAGTAAGTTCTACTGAACTTAGAGTTGTGTGTAAAGGGCTTAGCACACCCTTTCTACAACTCAAGAGAGTTTAGTAGGCCCCACTAGAGTAGGTAGGTGCATACACCACACCACACTAGTCATGTCTTCAAGGGCAGAAACCAGTGGGTCTCTCCCAACTAAGTATGACCATGTATCATACCAAGAATTGAGGACTATGTGTGCCTCAAGGAAATTGAAGACAGGGAAAAGCCCAACCGCCCAACATCTCATAAAGATGTTGCTTGAAGATGACCTCAGAAAGACCCCAGGATCTGATGAGGTTGGCAAAGTGGGTGGGGCAGCAGAAGAGTAAAGGCCAGGTAGTGAAAACTACTATGACCCAGACTCTGTTGCTGGCCAGGGGGATCAAAATCATTCCAACCTGGAAAATCCAATTCTTCCTGAAGGTGAGGAAGGAGACCCCAGTGGGGCTCTCTTTACCCCACCTGGAAGGGTTAATAGTCTACCAAGAAGATCCAGATCTCTTTCTCAGGAATCTAATCATTCTGGTACGTCTATAGGGTCCTCTGCTTCTCATAAAAGGGCATCCTCTTATGAGAAGAAATGGCAACTGCTTGAGTTTGAGAGAGCTAAGCTCAGAATCAAGAGAGAGCAATTGGCCTTAGACAGGGAATCCCTGGAGCTCCAGAGAGCTTCTCAGAAATTGGGACTAGGATCCCATGGTGGCAGCAGCAGTGTCCCTAGAGGTAGAGATCATCCTCATGACCATAGGAACCTGAACAAGATTGTCCCTCCCTACCAGAGTGGGGATGACATCCACAAATGGATAACTGCACTTGAGAGGGCCTGTAAGGTACAGAGGGTCCCTCAGGAGCAGTGGGCAGCAATCTTGTGGCTCTCCTTTGCAGACAAAGGTAGAGACAAGCTCCTCACTGTAAGAGAAGAGGATGATGACAATTACAAAGTCCTGAAGAGTGCTCTGATTGAAGGGTTTGGCCTAACCACTGAAAGATACAGGTTAAAGTTCAGGGATACCCAAAAGGCACAGACTCAGGACTGGGTTGACTTTGTTGATTGTGCTACTAAGGCTCTGGAAGGTTGGTTACTTGGCAGTAAGGTGTGTGATTTCAAAGGATTGTATAATTTGATCATGAGAGAGCAGATCCTTAACAACTGTCAAAATCAACTGTTACATCAGTACCTGGTGGACTCTGATCTGACCTCTCCCCAAGAATTGGTTCAGAAGGCAGACAAGTGGGTCAGAACCAGGGTGAGGCAGAAGGTTCAGAACCAAGGTGGTGAGTCCAAGAAGCAAGATTCTAAGAACCTTGATAAGGGTGGGGAGAAGGGTAAAGACCAGAAGTCTTCTCAAGGGCCCCAAAAATCTGCATCTGGTGGGGAGTCCCAATCTAACAAAGGAAAAGGCCAAAAGAAACCATGGTGTAAAATCTGTAAGCAGAAAACCCAGTGGACTAGTGATTATACCAAGACCAAATACTCAACTCCAGCCACCACTGCCCCTAAGGCAACTGTTCCCCATAGTTCAGCTCCAAGTGGTGGTGTTCCAAATAAGGGTGTAGTATGGTTGACCCTGGGATCTGAGATGGACTCTGGCCTAGTCAGAGTTCCAACTCAGGCTGTACTGATCTGTGATGGAGGCATGGATATGTCCTCCTATGTGAGTTCCAGTAATCTGGGCAAATACAGACAGCAGCCCTTGATTAATGGAAGAGAGGCTTTGGCATTCAGGGACACAGGAGCAAGTGTCACAATGGTGACAAAAGATCTTGTAGCCCCTGAGTAGATCATACTTGGTGAAATGTACCAAGTGACCAACGCTAGCAATGTCAGGACAGACCATTCCCTGGCAGTTGTTAATTTATCCTGGGGAGGGGTAACTGGCCCTAAGAAGGTTGTGGTAAGTGCAGACCTCCCTGTTGAATGCTTGCTTGGAAATGATTTGGAAAGCTCAGCTTGGGCTGAAGTTGAGCTCAGGACCCATGCAGAAATGTTGGGCATCCCTGCAGATGTGTTTGCTATGACCAGGTCACAGGCAAAAATGTCTAAAACTGAACAGGCCCTGGATTCTGGAAGAATGGACCAAGTGCCTCCCAAGAGGAGGAGCAGTAGGGTTAAGGCAGTGTCTTCTCCCCTGCCCCAGAATGCAGATCAATCTCTTGAGGGAGATGATCTCAGTCCTGAAGAAGGAACTGTCCCAGAGGAGCTTGAGCCTGATCAGGTTGAGTTCTTGGGGACAGGGGGCCCTTCCAGGGCAGATCTGAGCCAGGAGCAGCTGAGCTGCCCCTCTCTTAAACCCCTCAGACAGCAAGCTGCTGCTGAGGCTGCTGGGAGTGCTAGTGGTACCAATCTTGTGATTGATAGGATCTATTGGGATGATGGACTCCTTTACTCAGAGTGTAGAGACCCCAAGCCTGGAGCCACCAGGAGGTTGGTTATACCTCTGAAGTTTAGGAGCTTCCTATTGACCCTAGCCCATGATATCCCATTGGCAGGACACCTAGGCCAAAACAAGACTTGGGACAGAATTGTCCCTCACTTTCATTGGCCTCATATATCTGAAGACACCAAGGAGTTTTTTCGCTCCTGTGTTACCTGTCAAGCCAGTGGTAAGGCAGGTAGCACTACAAAGGCCCCCCTGATACCACTACCTGTGGTGGGGGTCCCCTTTGAGAGGGTAGGGATTGACATTGTTGGTCCCCTAGATCCTCAAACAGCATCTGGGCACAGATGTATCCTGGTGGTGGTGGACCATGCCACTAGGTACCCAGAAGCAATTCCCCTCAGGACCACCACAGCCCCTGTGGTGGCAAGGGCCCTCCTGGGAATCTTTTCCAGGGTGGGTTTTCCTAAGGAGGTAGTATCAGACAGAGGTGCAAACTTCATGTCTAGTTACTTGACTGCTATGTGGAAGGAGTGTGGAGTAAATTATAAATTTACCACCCCCTATCACCCACAATGCAATGGTTTAGTTGAAAGGTTCAGCAAAACCTTGAAGGGCATGATTAAAGGTCTCCCAGAAAAGCTTAGGCGCAGATGGGACATACTTTTGTCCTGCCTTCTCTTTGCCTACAGAGAGGTTCCACAGAAGGGGGTTGGTTACAGCCCATTTGAGCTTCTGTTTGGACATCCAGTTAGGGGTCCATTGTGTCTAGTGAAGGAGGGATGGGAGTTACCTCTCAAACCCCCTAAACAGGATATTGTGGACTATGTACTTTGTCTCCGCTCCCGGATGGCTGAGTACATGAAGAAGGCAACTAAAAACCTTGAGGCTAGCCAGGAATTACAAAAAGCCTGGCATGACCAAAAGGCTGTGTTGACTGTTTATCAGCCAGGACAGAAAGTATGGGTGTTGGAGCCTGTGGCCCCAGCAGCCCTCCAAGACAAGTGGAGTGGCCCCCATACCATTGTTGAACAGAAGGGAGAGGTTACCTATCTGGTGGACCTTGGAACTCCCAGGAGCCCCCACTGGGCGCTCCATGTCAACAGACAAAAACCATATGTTGACAGGGCAGACATGGGCTTGCTCATGGCTACTGATGAGGGACAGGAGGAAGAGAGTGATCCACTCCCTGACCTGCTCTCTCAGAACCCTGATGATGGATCAGTAGATGGTGTAGCCTTGGCAGGCAGCCTCACTGACCAGCAGCAAACTGATTGCAGAAAGGTTCTCAATCAGTTCAGACATATGTTCTCCCTGACTCCAAGTCAGACTACCTGGTGCACTCATGAAGTGGACACTGGGGACAGTCTGCCTGTTAAAAATAAGATTTACAGGCAACCTGACCATGTCAGGGACTGCATCAGAACTGAAGTCCAGAAGATGTATTTGGGTGTGATTGAACCCTCAGATAGCCCTTTGGCTAGTCCAGTTGTCTTAGTGCCTAAACCTCACACCCAGGGTGGTAAGAGAGAGATGAGGTTTTGTGTAGACTACAGAGGTCTCAATGCAGTCACTAGGACTGATGCCCATCCAATCCCTAGGGCAGATGAGCTCATAGACACTTTGGCCTCAGCCAAGTTTCTCAGCACATTTGACCTGACAGCTGGCTACTGGCAAATCAGACTAACTGAGGATGCAAAAGCCAAAACAGCATTTTCTACCCCTAGTGGGCACTACCAATTTGTGGTGATGCCCTTTGGGTTGAAAAATGCACCTGCCACTTTTCAAAGGTTGGTGAACAACGTCCTTACAGGCCTGGAAGCCTATAGTGCAGCATATCTAGATGATATTGCTGTCTTTAGCTCCGCCTGGGAAGATCACCTGGTCCACCTGCGAAATGTTTTGGAGGCCCTGCAGAAAGCAGGCCTAACTATCAAGGCCACCAAGTGCCAGATAGGGCAGAGTCAGGTTGTGTACCTGGGCCACCTTGTGGGTGGAGCCAGGTTCAACCATTGCAGAGCAAAATCCAGACCATCATGGACTGGGTTGCTCCAACTACCCAGACTCGGGTCAGAGCTTTCTTGGGCATGACTGGGTACTATAGAAGATTTGTCAAAGGGTATGGATCCATAGTGACCCCTTTGAATGACTTGACTTCTAAAAGAATGCCCAAGAAAGTTCAGTGGACAGTCAGCTGTCAAAAGGCATTCGATGACCTGAAGCAGGCCATGTGCACTGCTCCCATTCTACAAAGTCCTGATTACTCCAAGCAATTCATTGTCCAAACAGATGCATCTGAGTTGGGGGTAGGGGCTGTGTTATCACAATTGAATGATGAAGGTCAGGATCAGCCAGAAGCTTTTATTAGCAGAAGGTTGACCCCCAGAGAGAAACGTTGGTCAGCCATTGAGAGGAGGCCTTTGCTGTGGTTTGGGCCTTGAAGAAGCTGAGGCCATACTTGTTTGGCACTCACTTCATTGTTCAGACAGACCACAAGCCCCTCTTATGGCTAAAACAGATGAAGGGTGAAAACCCCAAACTTTTGAGGTGGTCCATTTCCCTACAGGGGATGGACTATACAGTGGAACATAGACCTGGGAGTAACCATGCCAATGCAGATGGACTCTCCAGATATTTCCACTTAGAACATGAAGACTCAACTGGTCAAGGTTAGTTTAATGTCCTGACGTTTGGGGGGGTAGTGTAGGAGAGTAGGATCTGCTTCTTATAGTTACCCCCACTTTTTGCTGATGTTTCACTGTTTTTCGACTTAGCCAGACTGAGGCCCTGCTAATCAGGACCCCAGTCTATCTGCTTTCTACTCTAAATTGATTGTATGTACTTTAGGTACACTCCAGATTGGATTCTGGGGTACCCTTGTGAGTCCCTAGTATATGGTATACTATGTACCCAGGGCATAGGTACCACAGAGGCCTACCAGGGGCTGCAGCATGTATTGTGCCACCCCTGGGAAGCCTTTTAAAATGACACAACAGGTCTGCTACAGCAGCCTGTGTAAGGTGATGTATCCACCACTTACTGAGATATAGGTTCCCTATATCTCTCCATATCACTGCACATGTAAATCTCTCAGTCACCCCCAGTGCTTAATTTGTAAAATATGAAGTCCAGGTGCTCAAATGTTTGTCGTAGGCCACACCCACTTCCTCCGGCTCCACCCACTTCCTTCACTAGCTCCACCCACAACCTCAACTGGCACTGCTGAAAGTCAGATGTAATACCCAATCTCAATTTCAGCAAAGGAGCCTTCCCTGCCCTGTAAAATTTTTGAAAAAGAGTAAATCAAAAGTGCATTTAAAGCACAATTTTGGAATAAATTAGCTAAAAATGACTAATGCATTGAAATGGGACACGTGAAATATTCCAGTGCTCTATGTGCCGAGTTGGGGAAAGAACAATTCTGGGGTATGCCATTTTTAACTAAGCTAGTCTAATTAGTCTAATTGTGTGTCATGAGTTAAGCAAGCACTCAAGCCCTAAACCGAGGAAATGTCACACATAAGCCCTCAGGCCAGAAAGCATGGAAATATCACACATAAGCACATAGGCCAGAAAGCATGGAAATGTCACACATAAGCACCCATGCAATAATCCGTGGAAATGTCAAACATAAGCATCCAGGCTAGGGCTAGGCCATAAACCGTGGAAATGTCACACATAGCATAGGCATCCATAATCCAGGCCATAAACCGTGGAAATGTCACATATAGGCATCCAGCCGGGGTGTGTACATATGCCCCCATGATTGTAATGGGGCCTCCCCTTCCCCCAGGAAAACCTTCTTTTAAGGAAAAATATCAGTATTTTTGTCCTATTCCCTCAGATCTACAGATTTTCGTTGTTTTGGTTCTGTTTGGAACAGCTTGGTTCTCTCTTGTGTGTCTGTTCCTTGTATTGCGCATTACCCGAGCATCAGCTCTATATTGTACACTCTAGATATATTGGCTGACCCAATATCCCTCCTGGGGATGGGAGAACTGGACTTGAGGATCCCTAGCGGTCTTACATTCAAGAATCACCTGATCCCACAGAGTACTAGATGTTCCTCGCTGTTCCTGCAATATCTAAAGACTTTCTCCTAGATTGTCCCTTCATCTCAGGATCTGCCATCTCTGTCAACAGCTGCAGGAGAAGCCAAATCACAGTTAATGTCAATGCTAGCCTGCTGGTGGGATTTCAGATGTTTCTGGGTTTTAAGATCAGCATATGGTCAGTGCTAGCCCATACCAAGGAATACACACCCATCGGGGGCTCAAGATCAGCTTATGGTCTGTGCTAATCAAACAGTATTTAATGCTAGCCCTAAACAAGAGATCTGGATGCATCTGGGGAGCAAGAGGAGCTAAAGGTCAAACAGGTGCAGATGCATCTAGGGGTCAAGAAGACCCAATGTCAAAGCAAGTCTGTGCCAAGGAATACACATGAATGAGGGAGCTCAAGGTCAGCTAATGGTCAATACCAGCACTAGTGAAGAGCACAGGTGCATCTGGAGGATTAATCTCAGTTTAGACAAATCCTAAACTGCAGAGGGTGTGCGGGAGGGTCCAGGTGATCAAACTCACTTTATTGTCAATGCTGAACTGTTTAACAGTGCAGGTGCATCAGTGTGGGGACGAGCTCAGTTTACACCAATCATCAAATGCAGAAGGGGGGGTCGGATCAAACTGGGGGCTCAAGCTCAATTTATAGTCAATGTAAATCTGTGGAGAGGGTGCAACAGTCTGAGCATTTGATTATCACTGCCTCCCCCTATTTTTCCATCGCATCTGCCTTTGGAGTTGGATGGGTGTTTAATCCTGCCTGCGCCTCATCCCCGTTTTCGAGATGTTTGTTGCAGATCAGGTCCACTAACCCCAACAGGAGTGAAGCGCGTTGGCCTATGTGAAGCACCTACTCAAGCGAGTTAAGCACGATATAGGGACACCTTTCTCAGACTCCATCACCAACTCATTTTGCTTATGTTTAATGGTACTGCAAGTCCATAAAAAGTAAAAACACTTCATAAGAGCACCAGCTGAGTTGGTCCAACACAGGAGAAAAGTGCCCTGACAATGCTTTAGACAACAGTTCACTAAAGACGCTCAAGACTGAAAAGCTTGACAGGCCAAACACCAACCAGGAGGAACCATAGCATGGGTGCTGCAAACTTGCATCCGGCATGCTCTTCTCCTCTGGAACAGATAGGAAGTTCTAGGACTTAGCTAAGCCAAGCTCTTGCTAGGGTGTTTTTTATGAAGAATGATTTCAAAGCAATGTTAAATGTTGTCACTTGTCCACCCACCTTCTGCAGGGCAGCCTAATTCGCTCATGGCCCAGCCTACCCATATAGCTCACTCACTGTCACTATAAATAATACTTTCAGAGAAACACTACTATAGAGAAAAAACTGGTTAGAGAAATACTGTCACAGATAAATATCTGAATAGAAACCTAAACAATGTGGTAACATCAGAAAGATCCCTAAAGCAAAACTGCTGCAACAAATTCCTTTACACTGAAAACATATTTCAGTCACTCTCCCCTAACTTGACCAGTGCTAAACCTAATCCAGTCCCCAGCATTAAAATGGAGCCTAACGCTAACTGTTGCGCGCACACAACTGCTTATGGCACCCTAAAAAGCTGCTTGTCTGACAGGAATTATTGCTTTACTTTTTTCAGCGCAGGCTTTTTCTATTTATTTAAAGCCAGCATTTAAGGATGATGACAGTCTTTTACTGATTCGCTATCATTTGGAATTCTCCGCCAACACTAGTTTTAAAGGTAGGGTGAGATGATCTGCCAGGTATGTATGTGCAAAGACTTACGCATCATTTGTGCCTGCCATGTCAGTAATCTTGTAGTCCACACCTTGCCTTGCCTTCTGCCGCCACATTGCTTGTTGGAGTTTATGTTTTTATGAGGACTGGTTTCTAGTATATTGTTCCTCCTAAAAGTTGAAGAGTGTGGGTGAGTGGGTGAACAACATGCTGATTTTACAGCCACAGTTTCTGCACTAACATAGCTTTTCTGCTTTTGTGGTGGAACTCTCCAAAATAGCGAGTGCATCGCAAACTCAATTTTGCTGCAAAACTACAGTGCTGTAACAATTAACGTCCGTTCTTTGTTGTGAAAACACACTTCTGTGCTACAGTCAGTATTTTTTGTGTCTAATGACTCAATATCCTTAAGAAGTGAAAGGTGGGGGCTTCTGAACGTCATTTTAAAACTCAGTTGTAAAATGCAATTTCTTAAAAGTGGTCACGCACAGCCTTACCTTGCCATTCATTTCACTGAGAAAAATAAGCACTTCTTCTAGTGCCACCACGCAGAAGATCCGCCTCTGAGGAGGCGTCCGTGACAGTGAAGGTTCAGGTCGACTTGGAGAGAGAGGCCTTCTTTCCCTCTCACCACTCAACGAATATCCTGTTCACTGCTGAGGGCTCGCCAGTGCATACATATAGTAAAGTGAGGCTAAGGCAGCATCCTTACCGCGCACCATTAAGTGGTGCCACATTGCAATAAAAGTGCAAAACCAGGGGGGGGGGGGTCTCTAGCCTGGTGGTGCATGGCTAACCCTGGAACGGACAGGCATGAGACTGGCATCTGTGCTGGCACCATTTGATGCAAGAAATCAAAGTAACCTCCTACAGAGACATTTAGCGCTTCGACGCCTCGTCAGGGGTAGTAAGCGCTATACAAATGCAATTACAATACAATTCAATTTAGCAGCAGCAAGCTATTTTCACAAGGGAGAGAGTTAACGGCTGTCATTTAGACTCTACGGGTTATGCTAGTTAGTAGTTCGCGTTTTTTTTTTTTGCACTACTCCTGACTAGAAACTAAGCTGAAATGGTGCTTGCTCGTGTTTTGGGTGCTCTGCTCCCACCAACTTTGATCAGGTGATCAAACGGTGAGAGTAAAACTTTCTGAAAAAAGTCAATTGAAACAGTGCCGGTACCACTGATGGGCATTATTCCCCAACAAATAGCTCACCACCTGGTACCTGCTGTAAAGTGTGATTTGTGCCAGAGAGTTTTTGCACTCACACTTTACACTGGGGTCTCAGTAAGCGCTATATGTGCACTGCTAGTGCTAACATATTTCACAAGCTGCCCGCTGCGCTTTAAGCTCGGAATGGAAAGGCGCACGTGTCAGCAGGTAAACACGAAAGGGTTCATTTTAACACCACTCCTGAAGTAACCCGGCACGCACAATGTTTCTTGTCTTGCCGGCGCGTCGCATTCTTGCTCGGGCCTCAGTTCAGAACTTCCTCATAATCATACATACAGTAAAGTCACCACGCTTGAGAAAAAGCAGCGTTGAATGGTTTGGTTTTTCATTTTTACTTACAGGTTTACTTTACTGGTGACACTGCCTTTATTATTAAGAGGTCTGCTAAATGCTGCTGCTGCTTCAATAACAGTGCCCGCCTTGACGTCGTGCTGAACTCTGGCCGCAGTGACTCATGCGGTGCGTGTGTGCCGGGGCGTGGTCACGTGGAATTTAATTCGAAAAAAAAGGTTACGCAGGCTGCTGCAGAGGACCAAATACAGCCCTGGCCCGCCCACCAGCAACACTGAACCGAAGCAGGCTAGGCAAATACGAATGGATGACGTGGAGGATTTATTATCGGCACTGTCGGCTCTCTCAGAATGAGCAGCATAGCAACACTCTTCTTCAACAGGAATACTAGTTTGAACAACACTGCAGTGAGTAAGTTATTTACTTTGTATGACGGCACATGCAGTGAGTTCAGTAGCGTCCTGCTTGATGTGAGTTCAAGTTGGCAGTAGCGGTGTAGACCCGGCCCTGACAAATAAGTGCCGGTGCTAAGCACCGGAAAGCACCGGCACAAATTAAGCACTGGTCACCCCTATGGCAGGCCTTAACAATCCTGAAGGCAGGGTGCTGGGTTTCATGTGAGAGGGTTCTCATGCATGAGCAGAGCCCCTCTGCAGCTTTCGGAATCTTCATTCCGGGGTTGTTTGTGAGGCAGCCAGACCATATACTCTTAAGTGCATTATAACCTCGCGGTAAATGCTAACTTGAGAATGGCTGCATGGAAACATGTCGTGTTTGGTGTCAAACACCTTGGAATCATACCTCCAACCCAGTAACTGGGGTGGGAGGTATGATTCCACCCTACTAGAGGAGAAACATGGTACCACCGGTACACCGGTACCAGCTTAACGGAACCCTGGCATCACAAAATGGATGCTGCAGCCACAGACACGAGTCTGCCCTCCTGCTGCTGGACGAAACTCCGGCAGGGGAGGCCTGGACAATAGGTTTTCTGTCACAGGGAGGTGTGACCACCTCCCAGACAGGCTTTAGTGTATTGGGGCTGGGTGGGTGCACTCCACGAGTGCTTTGAAGTCTGCTCTGGGGGCACATTTGGTGTCCCTGTGCATAGTCCAGCTCAAACCGGTTGCAGGGGCTACCAGCCCCTGCTCTGGCGCGAAACTGGACAAAGGAAATGGGTGTAGCCACCCCTCTTTCCTGACCCTCCCATA
The DNA here is from genome assembly GCA_963921515.1 of Calotriton arnoldi. NCBI lineage: Eukaryota > Metazoa > Chordata > Amphibia > Caudata > Salamandridae > Calotriton > Calotriton arnoldi. The sequence continues at coordinate 155,491 of CAWUFW010001624.1, read as the reverse complement.
GGTGGGTCCCCAGAGTTTGTCCCACCCCTTCCTTGGGTATAAAGCCCACAGCAAGTCTGAGGCCTGTATCCCTCGTGGTGACCGTGCAACCCGAACCCCTGGGCACCGCGTCCATTTGCAGAAGCATCAGCTTTCCGGCGACCCCTGAGGCTCAGCTTTGGGTTACCTGTAGGCCTGACTCCGAGCAGTGATTACACCGAAGATTGCCGGCCTACACTCAACGAGTGTTCCGTGGGCTGCCATTTTGTGATTCCGCTCGAGGTCCCTTCGCGATCCCTGGTCTGTTGACCTGTGGGTCCCCAAGAAGGCAACTCTAACTTTAATTGGGCTTCCCTGGTTGCTCCAGACGTGCCCTGACTCTCCATCACTTGGGGAGTCCCCAGGACCTTGCTGGTCCGCACAGAAGCACCTTTTCTCTTCCTGCGTGGGTTGCTGTTGCCAAGGCTTGTTGTGTGCAATCTGCGCACCGACACCCCAGCACTCGACCTCCTTCGTGGGACAGCTCGAATCCGGCTCCTGGTCGTCTTTGACGTCTCCGGGACCCCGTGGCTGCAGAGTCAAGCTTCACCTCTTCGCACCTGAAGCACCCGACATCGGTGGGCATTCGATTGCTCCGCTCTCCTGGTCACTGGCTAGTGACCCAGACTCTGTCCCCTCTGCTTTCAGGTTCTTCACATCTTCGATCCAGGCTTGGATCACACCGGACACTTTCCTCCTTCACGGCAGCAGAACTTTGCAGCAGATCGCCATTGAAATCAACGACGATTCCCGACACCCTTTGACACCTATGCACCCGGCTTCCCTGGGTGAGGTAACTCGAGTACTACGGTGCTCCCGTGGGTGTTGGCCCTAGAACCCCTAAGTCCAAAGGGGTTTGCTCAAAGTCCTCTTCTAAGTGTCCTTTTGCTTTAAAAAGTCCAACCGCGACTTTCCTCATAGAATCCCACGGCGCTCGCGGCTGTGTTCTCACAGTGCACACGTCCCCCGTGGGTCTCCTGTGTCACTACCTTGGGTGGTTCCTTGGGGTCCCAGCGATTCTACGTGCTCTAGGCACTGTGTCTAGTCAAGTCGTGGTTCTTATACCACTTTCTTAATATATGGTTTGGTCCCCCCCGGGGCCCATTGTATATTGTGCTATTTACTGTCGTTTTAATACTGTGATATTGTGTATCTTGGACTCTAATCTCATAAAGAGATTAGTAGTGAGTGTTTAGAAATAAATACATATATTTTATATATATACCTTGTGTGGTTCTCCTTTCATTTGGTCATTCAGGAGGTTATAATCTGGTAAACCAAGCAGCTTTACACTCCTTCAAGACTGAGCCTGAAGGCTGCTCTCCATAGCTACCACTAGGATAGCTTTCAATCAAGGTTGTCTTTAAACCTATCATCAATAAGGGTCGTTTGGACTGGTGCAAGGTGCCCACTATAACTAGTGGACAGCATATGCCAGGCCAACTTCTCACACACATCAACCTTCTGGAGCTTCGGGCGATTCGTCTTGCATTCAAAGCATTCCTTCCCTCTGTCCGGGGAAGAGTATTGCAGGTGTTCACGGACAACACCAACACCATGTGGTACTGCAACAAACAAGGCCGGGTGGGGTCGTGGACCCTATGTCAGGGGGCCCTCCGCCTCTGGACATGGCTGGAACATCAGGGCATATCTCTGGTGGTTCAACACCTGGCAGGTTCCCTGAACGCCAGGGCAGATGAACTCAGCTGCAGGTGTATGATGGATCACGAATGGCGTCTTCACTCGGAGGTGGTGCAAGGTCTCTTTCGACAGTGGGGAGACCCTTGGTTAGATCTATTCACCACCGAAGAGAACGCGCAATGTCAGCAATTCTGCACGTTGGAATTTCCAAGGCGGCTCTTGCTAGGCGACGCTTTTTGTCGCGAGTGGAGTTGCGGTCTTCTATACGCTTTCCGCCTATACCACTTCTGCCCAGAGTGCTGAAGACATCTGAAAGAGACACGTTAGTGATAGATTCTTTACCTTAGAATATCCCCAGGCGTCAGACTGGATCCGGAAAGTTTTTCGTCAGCAGTACCCCTGCATGTCGGTAGGTGGCGTTGTGCGGCTCCGCGTCCGTCGCTGGCGTCGTAAGCGCCGAGATGACGTCACGGAGACTACTTAGGCACCACCCATGCGCGCTGACGTCAGTTCTTTCTTTTTCCGTGCCAGTAAGTGCAGATCATGTTAGAGCACGTACCTTAGTCACTTTTTGACTATCTTTTTGAGACTTTTGTCTCCTGTAAGTTTGAGTCTACTCTGGTGCACGTAGGGATGCCTGGTTTTAAGTCTTGTGGGGCCTGCCATCGCAATATGCCGGTGGCGGATCCCCACGACGTCTGTCTCTACTGCCTGGAGAGCGACCACGACTCCCGGTCCTGCATGGACTGTCTGGCCATGGCCCCGAAGGCCCAGAGCGAGCGGCGCCGGAAGCTGCTTGAGGTCCGGCACTCGTCCCAGCGCCGTTCTCGGTCTAGGGGCCGCTCCAGAGAACGCTCGCGGGGCCACCATCATCGCTCTCTGGGCTCCAAGTCTTCACCCTCGGATTCGGGTAAGAGACGACACAAAAAGAAGTCAAAGAAGCGTTGTCGCTCTCCGACGTCCCCCCGTCGGTCCCCGGATGCGGACGAGGGGGACAGGGGTTCTACCCCTGCGGCTCCTTCGGAGCCCGGGAGTCACGCGGCCTACCCACCTTACCCGGGTCCGTCGGCGACTCCCGCACAGGTGCAAGCATTTCTTGCTACCATGGACCGCCTGTTTAGGCCTCGGGCTCCCGCCGGCGCGCCCCGTGTCAGGATCCTGTCGGGCCGTCGGCGGCTCCGGCGCCGCCAAAAGGTCCCACGCTGCCGACTCCGGCCCCAGCGCCACCCTCGGCTCCGCCTCCGGTGCCACTGTGGATGCCATTTGTTCCGCCCCTGCCCAGGTTCCAGGACAATTTTGTCCCTACTTGGGATCCGCGTTGGGGCACGACGCTGGTTCGGCCCGTCCGGCGCCGTCCCCGGCGCCGTTTGTTCCTTCCCCGGTCCCTGCCCTGCCGCCGCAGTCTGTTCCACATACGGCGGAGGTGGAGGACGACTGGGAGGGGTCCGAGGACCCTCTTGCTCGTCAGTGTCACTCTGAGCAGGACTGGGCGGACGAGTTAGAGGAGGCCGGCGGCCTTGATATCTCCTCTGACCCGGGGTTTGCCTCTCCTCCGCCTACCATGGAGGAGGGAGCTTCTTACACGATGGTGCTCCGTCGGGCCGCTGAGGTCCTCAACCTTGAGCTCCCTACGGTGGCCCTGAAGACTAATCTCCTCACTGAGGTGCTCCAGACGGCGTCCACTTCGTCGGAGCCCCTGCTGCCATTTAATGACGCCCTCACTGACGTCTTACTGGGCACTTGGTCGCAGCCAGCCACAGTGGCCCCTGTGGATAAGAACGTCGCCAGGCGTCATTGCCCGGCGCTGGGTTACCCTGCCTTTCTGACCACTCATCCTACGCCCGAGAGCCTGGTCATCCAAGCTTCGACGTCCCAGAGTGCCTTTCCCACGGCTCCGCCGGATAAGGACTCTAAGAAGCTGGAGCAGTTCGGCAAGCAGTTGTTCTCTTCGGCCAGCTTGGGGCTGCGGTTGGTGAACACCGCAGGCCTATTGGGCCGCTATTCACGCGCGGTGTGGGATACAGTTGCACAGGTGTTGCCTCAGTGTCCCGAGACGACCCAAGCTGTGCTGTCCCAAGCCTTTGCCGAGGGTAAAGATGCGGCTAAGTTCGCCATTCGGTGTGGTTTGGACACCACGGACTCACTAGGTAGAGCAATTTCTACGACTGTGGCGCTTCGTCGCCACGCCTGGTTGAGATCTACCGGGTTCTCGCCAGATGTCCAAAGCTCACTCATGGACATGCCCTTTGATGGCACTCGCCTGTTTGGCGATAAAGCCGACAGTGCGCTGGAGCGTTTTAAGGACTCGCGGGCCACGGCCAAGTCCTTAGGTCTTTCCACGAAAAGCCCAGCCACTCCTGGTTTTCGTTCCTTTTGTGGCCACGGAAGGGGCGCCCAGGAAAGTTCCTTCAGCAAGCCTGTGCAGAACCAGCCTCAGCGCGGACGCGGTTTCCGCAGGGACGGGTCTGGGAATCAGCGTGGGGGTCAGTCCACCTCCGCCCCCGCTGCTTCTACCTCCAAACCTTCCTAATCCGAGCTTTGTGGGGCACCCCACGCCAGTGGGTGGCAGGATCCGCCATCATCTCCCCCACTGGCACGCTATCACATCGGACGAGTGGGTGTTGCAGATTATCCGCAAGGGTTACTCCCTTCCCTTTCAGTCCACCCCTCCAGCCATGCCTCCTCAGTACCACCGCATGTCGGGGGAACACTTGGCGCTTCTCCAGCAGGAAGTCACGGCCCTCTTGGCCAAGGGGGCCATCGAGCGTGTTCCTGGGCCAGAAGTAGGGAGTGGTTGTTATTCCCACTACTTTCTGGTCCCCAAGAAGTACAAGGGGGGCTTGCGCCCCATCTTGGACCTCAAGAACGTCAATCGCGTCCTCCGGAAGGAGAAGTTCAAGATGTTGACTCTGGCTCAGGTCTTGGCTGCCCTCGACCCTGGAGACTGGATGGTGGCGTTGGACTTGCAGGACGCATATTTTCACATCCCCGTCCTGCCGGCCCACCGGCGTTACCTGCGGTTCACGGTAGGCCAGGAGCATTTTCAGTTTGCTGTGCTCCCCTTCGGCCTTACCAGCGCCCCTCGGGTGTTCACGAAAGTGATGGCGGTGGTCGCTGCTCACCTGCGCAGGTCAGGGGTGTCAGTCTTCCCCTACCTCGACGACTGGTTGTTGCAGGTGGGCTCGCCCCAGGCAGTTGTCACCCACCTTCAGACTACGGCCGACCTCCTGCATTTGCTGGGGTTCTCCATCAACGTGCCGAAGTCACACCTGAGTCCCTCTCAGAAGCTCCCCTTCATCGGAGCGGTTCTGGATTCGACGCGGTTTCGGGTTTATCCTCCCGAGCAGCGAGTCTGGGATATTCAGGCTATGATTCCGATCTTTCAGCCTCTATCCCGGGTTTCGGTCAGGTTGACCCTCCGGCTCCTGGGCCTGATGGCCTCCTGCATCCTGCTGGTGCAACATGCCAGATGGCATATGCGGGCTCTGCAGTGGGACCTGAAGTTCCAGTGGGCACAGCATCAGGGCAACCTGTCCGATCATGTCCAGATCTCGGAGGGCACTGCACGACAAGTTGCAGTGGTGGCTCACGAATCGCGATTGGGTCAATGGCAGATCCCTCTCCCTTCCCCAACCGGAGCACACAGTGGTGACGGATGCGTCCCTCCTGGGATGGGGAGGCCACTTGGGAGAGGCGGAGATCAGAGGCCTCTGGTCTCCGGCGGAGTCCCGGCTCCATATCAACCTTTTGGAGCTTCGGACGATCCGACTTGCACTGAAGGCATTCCTTCCCTCTGTCCGGGGAAGTGTAGTGCAGGTGTTCACGGACAACACCACCGCCATGTGGTATTGCAACAAACAGGGCGGGTGAGGTCCTGGACCCTATGTCAGGAGGCTCTGCGCCTCTGGACATGGCTGGAACATCAAGGCATTACCTTGGTGGTTCAACACCTGGCGGTTTCTCTGAACGCCAGGGCGGACGAACTCAGCCGCCGGTGCTTGATGGATCACGAATGGCGTCTGAACTCGGACGTGGCGCAAGGTCTCTTTCAGCAGTGGGGAGAGCCTTGGTTAGATCTATTCGCCACAGAAGAGAACGCGCAATGTCATCAGTTCTGCGCGTTGGAATTTCCAAGGCGGCACTCGCTCGGGCGACGCTTTCGTCGCGAGTGGAGTTGCGGTCTATTGTACGCCTTTCCGCCTACACCACTTCTGCCCAGAGTGCTGAAGAAGATACGGCGCGACCGGGCCCAAGTCATCCTTGTGGCTCCGGATTGGGCACGAAGATACTGGTATCCCGAGCTACTCAGCAAGGCGATCGATCCCCCGATCCGACTGCCTCTTCGGGAGGATCTTCTGTCGCAGCAGCAGGGGACGGTCCTCCAACCGAACCTGTCCAGCCTCTGTCATAAGGTTTCTGCACATACAGAGCTATGCACAGGATAATAGGACCTCGGAATATAGTGGTGAGCCAACCATAGACCTTAGCACCCAAAACCCCAACCCAACTAGCCTTAGCGTCCCATTAGCACCAATGTACCAATGATTAGACAACCCAGAACACGGTATCTCTCTCTCAGGGCTCGCAGAGGCAAGAACACTCTTTCGTCACACTCGTACTTGTCCACAACGTGCGTAATAAGAGACACTGTGTAGTTCAAAATGTTTATTTCAACTTACGTGCTCTAAGATACAGTACACGTGTCAGTACTATTATCATAATACATATGAATAATATAATCAGCATGGTTACAACCCCATAGAATACAAACGGGGAAAGCATCTCATAAAGCAGTGGATATATGTCTAACTAACATTACCACCCTCCCCGTGCTGTAAGCTAGTTTATTATAAAAATAGAAGACCTCCGGGCTTTGACTAGCGAACCCCCATACCTCAGTCTCTAGATGCAAAGCTACATCAGCAGACAATCACAGCTCTTCTCTCTGGAAAGGTTTTCTCCAACTGTGTCTAGAGCGGGGGAACCGCAATATTAAAAGCACACTAATTTCTCCATGGCAGCCGTACATAGTGTTATGTCTAGGTGCGAGGGACAGGCCAAATCAGCAAGAACAAGGAGATGCTGTTATTCGACCTTGTACATGTTGTGCAGTCTGAGCCCAAATCGAACAGGAGAAAAGGTGAGAGACAGAAAATGCAGACAGCGCTAAAATAGCTTGGCAAGAGCAGAGGTCGATAGAACAACGGCTCAGAGTAACGTGTGCAAAGAAAAGCAGCATGGCAGCCAGGCCCAAGACAACCCAGCAAGGCAGGCCAGGGCCAGGCCGCCGCAAACCACAAGACACCCTCCCCTGGACAGTTCATCGGACAAGACAAAGGAGGAAGACAGAGTTCAAATGGGCCGAGCAGAAATGTTGTTAGGTTACGCAGCCACCATGAGGGAGAGGACAAAAAACAAAAGACCCAACGAACAACGAGAGTCAGCGAGGCAGGCCACATCAATCCAGAAACGTAGAAGTGCAGAAAAACGCAATAGCATCCAGGAGGACATCATTGGAAGTGTCAGAAAACATAGACGCCATCCAGTCCAACAGATCAAATGAGCAGGAATGTTCCTCAGAGGAGGGAGCATCCAACAGCAATGCGGGACAGCTTGCGTGATATTCAATATAACTTCGTTGTAGGAGATCCTGAGCAGCCGCCCAGATATCCCATTGTGCCAAAATCCCCAGTGCAGCCGCACGCGTCATAAAGCCAGCAACGGAACAGTCCCGTTCATGGGCCTCTAAGGGACCCACCAACTGAACAAAATCCGGAACAGACAACGACGAATTGGAGAGGCAATAATCCATGGTCCAGGTGAAAGGACAGCGGATGCAAGACATCACAGGTTGCACGCAAGTGAAATACGCAAAGCGAAAAGAAAGGGTGTAGGACACACTGATGGTCGCCAAGGGCAGAACACCGAAGCCAGCCAGAAGTCGCTCACGGAGCAGCTGGAGGCGTTCGGGATCGAGAAGGGCCCAGCGGGGAGCAGCCATTGCGCAGAAAACAGACCAACAGCAAGACACCAGCCGCCAAGGCGAGGATTAATGGGAAACCACCAAAGACGCTAGAAAAAATAGAATGAATGAACGCCGGTATCACACCGAAAATAGTTTGGAAGGTGGACACCAGGCCGGACCACACAATCTTAAAAAAATGCACGAGACCCTCAGTGTTTGATGCGTTAAAAATACGATGAATTAACTCCCCGAAATGTTGGGTGAGGTTGGTGTTCAGAAGGGCCTGTATTTCACTGTGGGTACTCGCCACCTGGAGTACAAACGTCTCCCGGGCGGACGTGAGCGTAACCTCCTCATTCAATAATAGGGCCTTTATTCTGCTCAACTTATTGAAGTCTGCCTCCATGGTAGGACTGGAAGGCCAAATAGAGTTATCAACGATGTCGTGAGGGGGAGGAAAAAGCACATTCTTGCAGCAGACAACTCTGTGCGAAACCGTGACAATATACGGAATGCCGGCCTGTAGGCCACAACATTCTTCGTTATTTAAAAGCAAATAGCTACCGTTAGTAAGCAAAGTAAAAGTAGGAGAAATAGCAGGAGCAGGAATACCCTTTAGCACACATGCAAGATTCGGAACGGAAACGCTACAAGCTCCGTGCAGTTTAATATGTTTACAAATAAGCGAATGACCCACAGTTGAATCACAAGACTCCCCCGTGAGAAAAACTTCCTTGCCGTCGCTAAGGCATTTATACATGAAAGGCAAGGACCAGAGTTCATGCAGGAAAGCACTACCCAAAGGCTGGAAACGGCCTACAGGATAATGTTTCATGCACGAGCTAAATTCAAACAAGGAAAAAGGTAAAGCGATAACCCCATGAACTAGCCACACAGCAGAATCTAGTTCCGCTACAGAGAATGGTAAAGGATCCACTTTCTCGATATGTAACAAAGTGTAAGATGCATCTTTCATGGACATGAACTGCTGCTTTTCAGTCAAATTAAAAGGCAGAAAAAGGGCAGTGGTGTTCAAGAAATTCCAAGGAACTTTACCTAACTTAAGGGTTTGCAAAGTCCACGCAAACTGCATTACTGAACGCAATTGATTCTGACCATGATATAAAATAGAAACATCATCTTGTACAATGTCAACAACAGAGGATACAATATTCTCTAATGTGTAAATACGGGAAGACAGGGTATTTATACTATTGTCAACAACAGCAAGCACCTTTTCCAAATTTGCTTGGTCTATTTCCCGAAGACGGGAAGCAGCTTCCATTTGTGACAGCTTCCAGAGTTCATTATACGCTTCATAAATGAATCTCTTCGGTCGGGGACCACGAGGTCCCAAGATAAAGTCGGACAGATCAATAGTGCCTGATAGGAGGGACAAATGTTTTTTAACAGAGTCTAGGGACGAATGGTGTAGCCATTGTTTACATAATTTACCAACTGAATACGTGGTGACAGTACGAGATTCAGCAAATCTCGGATCAGGCTTGTCCTGTCTGTAGCCAGTAACTGTGCCATGAAAACGCAGTTGGCATGCATTCGATGATATGGGCCATGCCAACCAGGGTGACTGTACCATTGCAGAAACGTTAAAGGAGTTGTTTTGAAACAGAGACTGCAACGTCACAAGGGACTTATTAAAACGCAAGCTATCATTTGGAGAACTCGACAAGGATGGGATGGCTGGCGCATTTAATTGTTTAGTGGTTGCCAACCCCCAACAAGTGGTTTGATGAATGGAAGCATTCAGAAACACAATTTGGGCCGGGATAAGGCAAGCGCGGTGCAAAGCCTCGGTGCCCTGCACCTGCCATGGCTTTGAACCCCAGATTGACTTTAAATCGACTGTGTCTTTCCAGTACTCATAACCACCCACCGCCAAGGCGCTCAAAAAGGAACCCGAATAAAGTAATTTAGTGTGGGTCAACATTATTTTTTGAGTCAATGGGGCACCCAATTTAAAATAATAGGACCCAGGGTTCGATCGATTAAAATCAGTGAAATAGGTGAATTTATTTCGAAGAGTCTGGGAGCTACCTGGTAAGGGGTTTGGGCAATGTTCCCATTGGGTGTAGGTAACAGGGCTGCGTAGTGCACTCGGTTTGTGGAGAAAATGGTTGCCCCAATGCTGGTAGCAATACAAATCGGCATAATTCGCAGAATTCATATACAAATCCTCAGCATTAAAGGAAGCATAATATTTTAAATCAGCAAACAATGCTTCAACGGCATGCACATCCCAATCGTCAGAATGAATATTACTTTTTACTACATCACCCATCGAAACTCGAAGGACATTTGGTACATTAATAATTTCTGTCGGGCCATGGATTTGAAAATTTACCGCATCCCATACGATGCCATCAGCAACTGGAAACGCTGAAATGTTTACAAATGTGTGGTCACGCTTCATGATGTGTGAAGAGGAATGTGGAGCCAAAGTTCCAGCAACACTGTTCACAGCAGAGCGTTCAGGTAAATAGTGACCATTGATGAGTAGAAAAAACACTGTGACAAAGCCAATGGACATGAACAAAAAAATCAAGAAAAGCACCATCCAGATGTATGTCCAAGGTGGAATCAAAAAATTGTCTCTAAACCAGGATACGAAAAGACTGAACTTGGACGGGACCGTTGATGAGTTGGTATCCGAGTCAAAGGAATAACGTGTCGGGCTCAGTGGTGTTGTTGGTTGGTGTGCCACCGACTCTGTGGCGGGATAGGTATACTCGTCCTCGTCGATACAGGGGGTGACAGGTTCGAATGTATTTTCAGGCAAATCAACCATCTCCATGGTAACATCAGTGACCGTTCGGGCAGGAGTGCCTCGAACACATGTCCGATAAATGACAGGACAAGAGACCGCTGGTGTGACACTATTCAGGATCGGCCAGATGTTGTAGCTTGACATTTTCCACTGAGATGTATCTGTTCTCCTTGCGACCAGGAAGCGGTGGTAAGATGACTGTACGTGTTCCCTTCAAGCCCAGGACTGGAACCGGTGCACGAAAAGAGGGGCCAAATTCTTTTTTGTTCTCCACCTTCTCTCGAACCAGGTCGCCAATCTTCGGAAGCCAGCCGGCAACCGGAATCTGCAGAGCAGGGTCTGTGGCTGAAGGCAAATGTGCAATTGCAAGTTTGTCTCGGGCTTCTTGTAAGTCCTGTAACATAGTAGAATGGTTATCTACATCAAACTTGGCGGATTGCGCCGCCATGTCTAGACCATCAAGGTCAGGCACAAACATTCGTATGCCAAAGAGCATTTCGTAAGGGGTCCGCCCACCCAGAGGTCTTCTAGGGAGATTGTTAAGTGCACGCTGAACGGTATACAAGTGGGCCAGCCAGTTCCTGCCAGTACCTATAACTCTAGCTGTCAAGGATTGCTTTAAGTCCCGGTTCATTCGTTCAACGATAGAGTTGCCTTCAGGCCTATACGGAGACGAAAATTTCACCCGCACCCCCAAGGAACCCATTGCGTCCTTGTAAGCCTTAGAGGCAAACGCCGGACCTTGGTCCGAATGGAAGGTGCCGCATGCAAAAATTCCCACAAAGACACGCAAATCCCTGATGACATTTCGAGCGTCAGCACTCCGTTGTGGCCAGACCCAGATGAACCGTGTGCACGAGTCCACTGCCACTAAGATATATTTATAGGCAGTGTCCGAAGAAAATGGACCGCAGTGATCCAAGTAAACACACCCAAAGGGTCTGTTTGAAATTCCGAGCGAGGTCTGTGGTGGTCGTGTAACCGTGGAAGGCTTAATCTGTTGACAAACGTCACAGGAAAGCACATAAGTACGGGTGTCTTTATATAAACCACGCCACCAGTAACGCTGCTGCAAAATGGAAACTGTCGCAGACACACCAGCATGAGCCGAAGCCATGCCTTCGTGTGCTGCCGTTATCAAGGAAAGTCTGCGGTCCGCGTTGGGGATCAGCCGATCACCAACGTCAGGTATTGTTACATAAGGAGCCTGATCGGGACCTAACTGGTAAGAATATTTGGAAGGGAAACCCCTAGGGTAATTCGTTCCTTCCTTTGTTGCAGCAATAGCTGCCAAGATATCAGTGTCTATTTTAGACATGGATCTAGTAACTGCTGCTACTGAACACGTGACTACTGCTGATCTGGCAGCTTCATCTGCCAGACTGTTACCAACAGCGTGTGCGCCCATCCGCTGATGGCCTAGGGTGTGAACCACCTGTGTGAGCGGCAGACGTTGTTGTAGTTCTGCCACTCGAACCCAAAGCATTTTATGCTTGATTGTGTTGCCTTTAGCGTCTCTATAGTCGTTTTGCGACCAAAAGAACAGATTGTCATTATATGATTGAACACAGTAGTAAGAATCGCACACTATTAGAGTGGTCACATCAGGATTAACGAACTCAAGTGCAAGCACCAAAGCGCGCAGCTCGGCCAATTGTGCGGTACTATCCCCGAGTGTCTGAGTGTGCACTACAGTGGATTTGAACTCTCCGTTCACAAAGGTACCTGCAACAATAGCACATGCGGCTGAATAAGCATGCTTGGACCCCGTGGCCGGTTGTGCCGAACCATCGGTGTAGATCACACAGTCGTAATCCTCGAGCGGCAATAAAGACAGAGGAGGAGGGTGAACGAATTCATACTGTAAAAACTCCTGAGTCTGAAGAGAAGAATCGAAAATGAAAGTGACATCCGGAGACGTCAAAGATGTTGCCCATTGAATCCAACGGGGGTGCAAAGCTTTAGAGTTCGGTACACTTGCTTTGGTCACTGCCTCTAAGGCAGGGTATGGTGTTGCCACCAGTATGCGTTTTCCCTGTGCCAGTGCGCGCTCTTTTAGAATCGCTATTTGCACTGCTGTTATAACTTTTTCTACAGAGGAAAACCGCATTTCCGCGGAAGTGTACAGATGTGACTTGTATGCGATGGGTACTGTATCACCTTCGTTAAAGGTTAAGTACGTGAAACCCACCGCCCCTGGTATGATTCTAATAACCAAGTTTGTGTGGTTATCACGCGTCAAAAGAAATTTTGACTCAAGAAGGTCAGTCTGTAAAGACTGTAGAATGGAGGTATGTTCCGGAAGCCAACAAGACTTCGAAAAAGTAGGTTGTATCAAGGCATACAGTGGCTTGATACGCTGGGCGTATTCGGGAATGTAAGTACGTCCGAAGTTCAGAAAACCCAGTAAAGACTGAAGCTTCTTCAGATTAGTAGGAGGGCACAGAAGTGCACATTTCTCTAGGAAATGGGGGGCTAAGACCTTACCTTCATTGTTGAGCTCATAGCCCAAGAACAAAACGGTAAATTCAGCAATGTGAGATTTAGCAAAGTTTATTTTGTAACCTTGAACCGCAAATTCAAGAATAATGCGGTCTACTCGGGTCAGATGCGGAAACAATTCGTCATCTGTCAGATAAATGTCGTCTACGTACGAACATGCGTCTGGATCTATGCCGTCCAACAAAGAGACAACACGAGCGGCAAATACGCCTGGACTATTTTGTAGCCCATAGGAAGACACTTGAATTTGAACATTTTACCACCGGAAGTAAAAGCACACCATTGGCCACTCTCCGGGGCTAAGTTGTGCGTGTAGAATCCATTTGAAAGGTCAAGTGTCGTTTTATATTTTTTACGAACAAGACTGTCTACAAGCGCAGAACTATGGGTGTTTTGTACCGCAAAGGTCCGACAATGAGAGTTCAAATGCCGGTAATCCAACACTAAGCGGTACGATCCATCGGGTTTAGAAACCGCGAAAAGGGGATTGTTCATAGGTGATACGCAGGTTTCGATTACTCCCTGATATTCCAACTGAGTCAGAATTTCGGAAACGGGGCCCTTGGCTTCACGTTTTATGGGATATTGGGGTTGTGGTTGCGGTAGTGACCGCAAAGGTATTTCATGGGGGGGAGATTCTTTGTCCCAACCCACGTGGTTGCGGTATAACGCAGGAGCCAGGGACACAGCCCACTCAGCTGCCAGAGCCTCCGCTTTGTCCTTTGGGACATGTCGAGAAAAGCTCGGAAGGATTGCCTCCTCCCCTGTACGTGCAGCTAAAATGAATGGGGGTGGCCAATCCACCTCCGCTAATAAAATGTCATATGAAGAGGTTAGATTTTCCCAAAAAATCCCTTTAATTATACGCTGTATATCACCTTCGATTTGAATGACAATATTAAACAGTCTATCAGGGGGTGCCACTCTAGTGTCAGCTGTCTCGACAATAATGAATGTTTCAGTTGCTGTCGCCTCCATATGAGGACGTAGCGCCTCCCGCACTATGGTAACTTCCGCGGCGCTGTCTAGGAGGGTTACTGCCCACGTCCAATTCAGGAGCCTCGTTCTCACAGTCTGTGGCATATTTCGCTGTTACAGCGGCAACTTTCTTCTTCTGAAATTGAGGTCGAAAACGTTGAAAGTCTTCTGCTTTTTCTCTGACTTGTTGTCGAGGTTGGTCTCGTCCCTGGGGAACCTCCCGGTCCCTTCCTCTATCCTGGCGATCTCCTCCACTGGCCTGTGACGAAGTCTGTGCCTGTGAAGAACGAGGAGAACACGCATCAGGGATCTGAAACCTATCCGGTGATTTAATTCTCGCTCTATCGCGTAAATCATAAGTGCGTTCAGAAGAAACTGAAACCGGGGATGCGCCTCTCGACCCCGGCTTCTTTTGTTGCTTACCCTGTTTTTTCAGCCTCCAGCTCTTTTTAGTGAAGACTGGTTTCTCATCTTTCTCAGATTGAGATTTGGTTTGTTGTTGTTGTTGTTGAGATTGTGTTTGTTGTTTTGCAAAAGGCTTGTTGCCCAGGCTATTTCTACCAATAGTTTTGTAAGCCTGGGTAATAATTTTCGGTAATTCGCGAGGCCTGTCCAATTCTGGGACCAGAGCCAAAGCGTTCGCTACTTGAAAGTTCACTGCATCGCCCTTGACATTCGCAAGGATCAGCTCAGCTACTACTTCAAACACTCCCACCAGTCTCATCCCTAATTCCACAGCCGCTTCAGGGCCATGTTCATCCTGTACTTTTTTAATTACGGAGGGGAGAACCGTCATGGAAGGAGTACCAAAACATTTAGAATATACTGCTGCGAATACCTTACCCCAGTTGTCACATGCTGTCAACTCGGGAATTAAGTCTTTTGGCAAACTAATCGTTAAAATATGGTGTTTATCCACTGGGGTTGTGTGTGGAAAAACTGCCTCCAACTGGTCAAATTTTTCTGCAAGCCAGTAAGGAAAGTCGTCCTTATTTTGTGGACGTTTGCCCATCACTGAGTTCACCATTACAGGACTTATGGTAACTCCGGCTGCACCAGTTGGATGGCCTGCAACTCCAGGAGGGGCTCCCTGGATGTTGCCTGTAACATATTGCACTAGGGCTCGATGCACTCGCACCAAAGCCGAATACATGTTGCGCAATTCCGCGACTGGTAATTGCATATATCGCGGATGTGGGGTATACCCGGCCAAAACAGGCCAAGTGGCCCCATCAATAGATAAGGGTCCTAAACGAACCGTGGTAGTCGGTTGTGGGAGGGCGCCATCAAACCAAACACGGTGTTGCCACGCCGTGAGCGGTACTTCAAGACTAGAATAAGGTCTATATTGATTAGGAACTACGGTGGCTGTATATTCATGGAACAAATTGTCAGTCCCATCCACCGCAGGAAAAGTTATCCATGAGTAGAACACCTCAAAGTGGTAAGCCGGATCGGCTTGTACCACAAAGATCAGTTCGACTCCCGTATCTGGCACTCCATACACCCGTAAGTGATCCCGGAGTGCTCCGCGGCTATGTGCCGCAATTTGTACAGCCATATCTGGCTAGGAATAATCGACAATCCAAAAGTAGGCAGCACAAGTAGGGTTTGTCTAAGAAACCTTTTTTAACAACTTCAAGCTTGAAAGAACCTACAAAAACTTCAATATAGGAGGTATCGCCGTCACACACGCTTCCGGAAGCGTGTGTGAGGGGGTTGTGGACAAGCACAAGTACTACTCAAGCGTCTCGCAAATAAGCTGCCCCACTCGTTGGTCGCGCCATGTCATAAGGTTTCTGCACATACAGAGCTATGCACAGGATAATAGGACCTCGGAATATAGTGGTGAGCCAACCATAGACCTTAGCACCCAAAACCCCAACCCAACTAGCCTTAGCGTCCCATTAGCACCAATGTACCAATGATTAGACAACCCAGAACACGGTATCTCTCTCTCAGGACTCGCAGAGGCAAGAACACTCTTTCGTCACACTCGTACTTGTCCACAACGTGCGTAATAAGAGACACTGTGTAGTTCAAAATGTTTATTGCAACTTACGTGCTCTAAGATACAGTACACGTGTCAGTACTATTATCATAATACATATGAATAATATAATCAGCATGGTTACAACCCCATAGAATACAAACGGGGAAAGCATCTCATAAAGCAGTGGATATATGTCTAACTAACATTACCACCCTCCCCGTGCTGTAAGCTAGTTTATTATAAAAATAGAAGACCTCCGGGCTTTGACTAGCGAACCCCCATACCTCAGTCTCTAGATGCAAAGCTACATCAGCAGACAATCACAGCTCTTCTCTTTGGAAAGGTTTTCTCCAACTGTGTCTAGAGCGGGGGAACCGCAATATTAAAAGCACACTAATTTCTCCATGGCAGCCGTACATAGTGTTATGTCTAGGTGCGAGGGACAGGCCAAATCAACAAGAACAAGGAGATGCTGTTATTCGACCTTGTACAAGTTGTGCAGTCTGAGCCCAAATCGAACAGGAGAAAAGGTGAGAGACAGAAAATGCAGACAGCGCTAAAATAGCTTGGCAAGAGCAGAGGTCGATAGAACAACGGCTCAGAGTAACGTGTGCAAAGAAAAGCAGCATGGCAGCCAGGCCCAAGACAACCCAGCAAGGCAGGCCAGGGCCAGGCCGCCGCAAACCACAAGACACCCTCCCCTGGACAGTTCATCGGACAAGACAAAGGAGGAAGACAGAGTTCAAATGGGCCGAGCAGAACAGAAATGTTGTTAGGTTACGCAGTCACCATGAGGGAGAGGGACAAAAAACAAAAAGACCCAACGAACAACGAGAGTCAGCGAGG
The DNA here is from genome assembly GCA_963921515.1 of Calotriton arnoldi. Classification (NCBI taxonomy): domain Eukaryota; kingdom Metazoa; phylum Chordata; class Amphibia; order Caudata; family Salamandridae; genus Calotriton; species Calotriton arnoldi. The sequence goes on along the minus strand of CAWUFW010001624.1, from coordinate 138,763 downwards.
CAGGCCACATCAATCCAGAAACGTAGAAGTGCAGAAAAACGCAATAGCATCCAGGAGGACATCATTGGAAGTGTCAGAAAACATAGACGCCATCCAGTCCAACAGATCAAATGAGCAGGAATGTTCCTCAGAGGAGGGAGCATCCAACAGCAATGCGGGACAGCTTGCGTGATATTCAATATAACTTCGTTGTAGGAGATCCTGAGCAGCCGCCCAGATATCCCATTGTGCCAAAATCCCCAGTGCAGCCGCACGCGTCATAAAGCCAGCAACGGAACAGTCCCGTTCATGGGCCTCTAAGGGACCCACCAACTGAACAAAATCCGGAACAGACAACGACGAATTGGAGAGGCAATAATCCATGGTCCAGGTGAAAGGACAGCGGATGCAAGACATCACAGGTTGCACGCAAGTGAAATACGCAAAGCGAAAAGAAAGGGTGTAGGACACACTGATGGTCGCCAAGGGCAGAACACCGAAGCCAGCCAGAAGTCGCTCACGGAGCAGCTGGAGGCGTTCGGGATCGAGAAGGGCCCAGCGGGGAGCAGCCATTGCGCAGAAAACAGACCAACAGCAAGACACCAGCCGCCAAGGCGAGGATTAATGGGAAACCACCAAAGACGCTAGAAAAAATAGAATGAATGAACGCCGGTATCACACCGAAAATAGTTTGGAAGGTGGACACCAGGCCGGACCCCACAATCTTAAAAAAATGCACTAGACCCTCAGTGTTTGATGCGTTAAAAATACGATGAATTAACTCCCCGAAATGTTGGGGGAGGTTGGTGTTCAGAAGGGCCTGTATTTCACTGTGGGTACTCGCCACCTGGAGTACAAATGTCTCCCGGGCGGACGTGAGCGTAACCTCCTCATTCAATAATAGGGCCTTTATTCTGCTCAACTTATTGAAGTCTGCCTCCATGGTAGGAATGGAAGGCCAAATAGAGTTATCAACGATGTCGTGAGGGGGAGGAAAAAGCACATTCTTGCAGCAGACAACTCTGTGCGAAACCGTGACAATATACGGAATGCCGGCCTGTAGGCCACAACATTCTTCGTTATTTAAAAGCAAATAGCTACCGTTAGTAAGCAAAGTAAAAGTAGGAGAAATAGCAGGAGCAGGAATACCCTTTAGCACACATGCAAGATTCGGAACGGAAACGCTACAAGCTCCGTGCAGTTTAATATGTTTACAAATAAGCGAATGACCCACAGTTGAATCACAAGACTCCCCCGTGAGAAAAACTTCCTTGCCGTCTCTAAGGCATTTATACATGAAAGGCAAGGACCAGAGTTCATGCAGGAAAGCACTACCCAAAGGCTGGAAACGGCCTACAGGATAATGTTTCATGCACGAGCTAAATTCAAACAAGGAAAAAGGTAAAGCGATAACCCCATGAACTAGCCACACAGCAGAATCTAGTTCCGCTACAGAGAATGGTAAAGGATCCACTTTCTCGATATGTAACAAAGTGTAAGATGCATCTTTCATGGACATGAACTGCTGCTTTTCAGTCAAATTAAAAGGCAGAAAAAGGGCAGTGGTGTTCAAGAAATTCCAAGGAACTTTACCTAACTTAAGGGTTTGCAAAGTCCACGCAAACTGCATTACTGAACGCAATTGATTCTGACCATGATATAAAATAGAAACATCATCTTGTACAATGTCAACAACAGAGGACACAATATTCTCTAATGTGTAAATGCGGGAAGACAGGGTATTTATACTATTGTCAACAACAGCAAGCACCTTTTCCAAATTTGCTTGGTCTATTTCCCGAAGACGGGAAGCAGCTTCCATTTGTGACAGCTTCCAGAGTTCATTATACGCTTCATAAATGAATCTCTTCGGTCGGGGACCACGAGGTCCCAAGATAAAGTCGGACAGATCAATAGTGCCTGATAGGAGGGACAAATGTTTTTTAACAGAGTCTAGGGACGAATGGTGTAGCCATTGTTTACATAATTTACCAACTGAATACGTGGTGACAGTACGAGATTCAGCAAATCTCGGATCAGGCTTGTCCTGTCTGTAGCCAGGAACTGTGCCATGAAAACGCAGTTGGCATGCATTCGATGATATGGGCCATGCCAACCAGGGTGACTGTACCATTGCAGAAACGTTAAAGGAGTTGTTTTGAAACAGAGACTGCAACGTCACAAGGGACATATTAAAACGCAAGCTATCATTTGGAGAACTCGACAAGGATGGGATGGCTGGCGCATTTAATTGTTTAGTGGTTGCCAACCCCCAACACGTGGTTTGATGAATGGAAGCATTCAGAAACACAATTTGGGCCGGGATAAGGCAAGCGCGGTGCAAAGCCTCGGTGCCCTGCACCTGCCATGGCTTTGAACCCCAGATTGATTTTAAATCGACTGTGTCTTTCCAGTACTCATAACCACCCACCGCCAAGGCGCTCAAAAAGGAACCCGAATAAAGTAATTTGGTGTGGGTCAACATTATTTTTTGAGTCAATGGGGCACTCAATTTAAAATAATAGGACCCAGGGTTCGATCGATTAAAATCAGTGAAATAGGTGAATTTATTTCGAAGAGTCTGGGAGCTACCTGGTAAGGGGTTTGGGCAATGTTCCCATTGGGTGTAGGTAACAGGGCTGCGTAGTGCACTCGGTTTGTGGAGAAAATGGTTGCCCCAATGCTGGTAGCAATACAAATCGGCATAATTCGCAGAATTCATATACAAATCCTCAGCATTAAAGGAAGCATAATATTTTAAATCAGCAAACAATGCTTCAACGGCATGCACATCCCAATCGTCAGAATGAATATTACTTTTTACTACATCACCCATCGAAACTCGAAGGACATTTGGTACATTAATAATTTCTGTCGGGCCATGGATTTGAAAATTTACCGCATCCCATACGATGCCATCAGCAACTGGAAACGCTGAAATGTTCACAAATGTGTGGTCACGCTTCATGATGTGTGAAGAGGAATGTGGAGCCAAAGTTCCAGCAACACTGTTCACAGCAGAGCGTTCAGGTAAATAGTGACCATTGATGAGTAGAAAAAACACTGTGACAAAGCCAATGGACATGAACAAAAAAATCAAGAAAAGCACCATCCAGATGTATGTCCAAGGTGGAATCAAAAAATTGTCTCTAAACCAGGATACAAAAAGACTGAACTTGGACGGGACCGTTGATGAGTTGGAATCCGAGTCAAAGGAATAACGTGTCGGGCTCAGTGGCGTTGTTGGTTGGTGTGCCACCGACTCTGTGGCGGGATAGGTATACTCGTCCTCGTCGATGCAGGGGGTGACAGGGGTTCGAATATATTTTCAGGCAAATCAACCATCTCCATGGTAACATCAGTGACCGTTCGGGCAGGAGTGCCTCGAACACATGTCCGATAAATGACAGGACAAGAGACCGCTGGTGTGACACTATTCAGGATCGGCCAGATGTTGTAGCTTGACATTTTCCACTGAGATGTATCTGTTCTCCTTGCGACCAGGAAGCGGTGGTAAGATGACTGTACGTGTTCCCTTCAAGCCCAGGACTGGAACCGGTGCACGAAAAGAGGGGCCAAATTCTTTTTTGTTCTCCACCTTCTCTCGAACCAGGTCGCCAATCTTCGGAAGCCAGCCGGCAACCGGAATCTGCAGAGCAGGGTCTGTGGCTGAAGGCAAATGTGCAATTGCAAGTTTGTCTCGGGCTTCTTGTAAGTCCTGTAACATAGTAGAATGGTTATCTACATCAAACTTGGCGGATTGCGCCGCCATGTCTAGACCATCAAGGTCAGGCACAAACATTCGTATGCCAAAGAGCATTTCGTAAGGGGTCCGCCCACCCAGAGGTCTTCTAGGGAGATTGTTAAGTGCACGCTGAACGGTATACAAGTGGGCCAGCCAGTTCCTGCCAGTACCTATAACTCTAGCTGTCAAGGATTGCTTTAAGTCACGGTTCATTCGTTCAACGATAGAGTTGCCCTCAGGCCTATACGGAGACGAAAATTTCACCCGCACCCCCAAGGAACCCATTGCGTCCTTGTAAGCCTTAGAGGCAAACGCCGGACCTTGGTCAGAATGGAAGGTGCCGCATGCAAAAATTCCCACAAAGACACGCAAATCCCTGATGACATTTCGAGCGTCAGCACTCCGTTGTGGCCAGACCCAGATGAACCGTGTGCACGAGTCCACTGCCACTAAGATATATTTATAGGCAGTGTCCGAAGAAAATGGACCGCAGTGATCCAAGTAAACACACCCAAAGGGTCTGTTTGAAATTCCGAGCGAGGTCTGTGGTGGTCGTGTAACCGTGGAAGGCTTAATCTGTTGACAAACGTCACAGGAAAGCACATAAGTACGGGTGTCTTTATATAAACCACGCCACCAGTAACGCTGCTGCAAAATGGAAACTGTCGCAGACACACCAGCATGAGCCGAAGCCATGCCTTCGTGTGCTGCCGTTATCAAGGAAAGTCTGCGGTCCGCGTTGGGGATCAGCCGATCACCAACGTCAGGTATTGTTACATAAGGAGCCTGATCGGGACCTAACTGGTAAGAATATTTGGAAGGGAAACCCCTAGGGTAATTCGTTCCTTCCTTTGTTGCAGCAATAGCTGCCAAGATATCAGTGTCTATTTTAGACATGGATCTAGTAACTGCTGCTACTGAACACGTGACTACTGCTGATCTGGCAGCTTCATCTGCCAGACTGTTACCAACAGCGTGTGCGCCCACCCGCTGATGGCCTAGGGTGTGAACCACCTGTGTGAGCGGCAGACGTTGTTGTAGTTCTGCCACTCGAACCCAAAGCATTTTATGCTTGATTGTGTTGCCTTTAGCGTCTCTATAGTCGTTTTGCGACCAAAAGAACAGATTGTCATTGTATGATTGAACACAGTAGTAAGAATCGCACACAATTAAAGTGGTCACATCAGGATTAACGAACTCAAGCGCAAGCACCAATGCGCGCAACTCGGCCAATTGTGCGGTACTGTCCCCGAGTGTCTGAGTGTGCACCACAGTGGATTTGAACTTTCCGTTCACAAACGTACCTGCAACAATAGCACATGCGGCTGAATAAGCATGCTTGGACCCCGTGGCCGGTTGTGCCGAACCATCGGTGTAGATCACACAGTCGTAATCCTCAAGCGGCAATAAAGACAGAGGAGGAGGGTGAACGAATTCATACTGTAAGAACTCCTGAGTCTGAAGAGAAGAATCGAATATGAAAGTGACATCCGGAGACGTCAACGAGGTTGCCCATTGTATCCAACGGGGGTGCAAAGCTTTAGAGTTCGGTACACTTGCTTTGGTCACTGCCTCTAGAGCAGGATATGGTGTTACCACCAGAATGCGTTTTCCCTGTGCCAGTGCGCGCTCCTTTAGAATCGCCATTTGCACTGCTGTCAGAACTTTTTCCACAGATGAAAACCGCATTTCTGCGGAGGTGTACAGATGTGACTTGTATGCGATGGGTACTGTATCACCTTCATTAAAGGTTAAGTACGTGAAACCCACTGCCCCTGGAATGATTCTAATCACCAGGTTTGTGTGGTTATCACGTGTCAAAAGATATTTAGACTCAAGAAGGTCAGTCTGTAAAGACTGTAGAATGGAGGTATGCTCCGGAAGCCAGCACGACTTCGAAAAGGTAGGTTGTATCAAGGCATACAGTGGCTTGATACGCTGGGCGTATTCGGGAATGTATGTACGTCCGAAGTTCAGAAAACCCAGCAATGACTGAAGTTTCTTCAGATTAGTAGGAGGGCACAGAAGTGCACATTTCTCCAGAAAATGGGGGGCTAAGCCCTTACCTTCATTGTTGAGCTCATAGCCCAAGAACAAAACGGTAAATTCAGCAATATGAGATTTGGCAAAGTTAATTTTGTAACCTTGAACCGCAAATTCAAGAATAATGCGGTCTACTCGGGTTAGATGCGGAAACAATTCGTCGTCTGTCAGATAAATGTCATCTACGTACGAACAGGCGTCTGGATCGATGCCGTCTAACAAAGAGACAACACGAGCGGCGAATACGCCTGGACTATTCTTGTAGCCCATAGGAAGACGCCTGAATTTGAACATTTTACCACCGGAAGTAAAAGCGCTCCATTGGCCACTCTCCGTGGCTAAGTTGTGCGTGTAGAATCCATTTGAAAGGTCAAGGGTCGTTTTGTATTTTTTACGAACAAGACTGTCTACAAGCGCAGAACTATGGGTGTTTTGCACCGCAAAGGTCCGACAATGAGAGTTCAAATGCCGGTAATCCAAAACTAAGCGGTACGATCCATCGGGTTTAGAAACCGCGAAAAGGGGATTGTTCATAGGTGATACACAGGGTTCAATTACTCCCTGATATTCCAACTGAGTCAGAATTTCGGAAACGGGGCCTTTGGCTTCACGTTTTATGGGATATTGGGGTTGTGGCTGCGGTAGTGACCGCAAAGGTATTTCATGGGGGGGAGAATCTTCGTCCCAACCCACGTGGTTGCGGTATAACGCAGGAGCCAGGGACACAGCCCACTCAGCTGCCAGAGCCTCCGCTTTGTCCTTTGGGACATGTCGAGAAAAGCTCGGAAGGATTACCTCCTCCCCTTTACGCGCAGCTAAGAACGAATGGGGGTGGCCAATCCACCTCCGCTAACAAAATGTCATATGAAGAGGTTAGATTTTCCCAAAAAATCCCTTTAATTATACGCTGTATATCACCTTCGATTTGAATGACAATATTAAACAGTCTATCAGGGGGTGCCACTCTGGTGTCAGCTGTCTCGACAGTAATGAATGTTTCAGTTGCTGTCGCCTCCATATGAGGACGTAGCGCCTCCCGCACTATGGTAACTTCCGCGGCGCTGTCTAGGAGGGTTACTGCCCACGTCCAATTCAGGAGCCTCGTTCTCACCGTCTGTGGCATATTTCGCTGTTACAGCGGCAACTTTCTTCTTCTGAAATTGAGGTCGAAAACGTTGAAAGTCTTCTGCTTTTCCTCTGACTTGTTGTCGAGGTTGGTCTCGTCCCTGGGGAGCCTCTCGGTCCCTTCCTCTATCCTGGCGATCTCCTCCACCGGCCTGTGACGAAGTCTGTGCCTGTGAAGAACGAGGAGAACGCGCATCAGGGATCTGAAACCTATCCGGTGATTTAATTCTCGCTCTATCGCGTAAATCATAAGTGCGTTCAGAAGAAACTGAAACCGGGGATGCGCCTCTCGACCCCGGCTTCTTTTGTTGCTTACCCTGTTTTTTCAGCCTCCAGCTCTTTTTAGTGAAGACTGGTTTCTCATCTTTCTCAGATTGAGATTTGGTTTGTTGTTGTTGTTGCGATTGTGTTTGTTGTTTTGCAAAAGGCTTGTTGCCCAGGCTATTTCTACCAATAGTTTTGTAAGCCTGGGTAATAATTTTCGGTAATTCGCGAGGCCTGTCCAATTCTGGGACCAGAGCCAAAGCGTTCGCTACTTGAAAGTTCACTGCATCGCCCTTGACATTCGCAAGGATCAGCTCAGCTACTACTTCAAACACTCCCACCAGTCTCATCCCTAATTCCACAGCCGCTTCAGGGCCATGTTCATCCTGTACTTTTTTAATTACGGAGGGGAGAACCGTCATGGAAGGAGTACCAAAACATTTAGAATATACTGCTGCGAATACCTTACCCCAGTTGTCACATGCTGTCAACTCGGGAATTAAGTCTTTTGGCAAACTAATCGTTAAAATACGGTGTTTATCCACTGGGGTTGTGTGTGGAAAAACTGCCTCCAACTGGTCAAATTTTTCTGCAAGCCAGTAAGGAAAGTCGTCCTTATTTTGTGGACGTTTGCCCATCACTGAGTTCACCATTACAGGACTTATGGTAACTCCGGCTGCACCAGTTGGATGGCCTGCAACTCCAGGAGGGGCTCCCTGGATGTTGCCTGTAACATATTGCACTAGGGCTCGATGCACTCGCACCAAAGCCGAATACATGTTACGCAATTCCGCGACTGGTATTGTCATATATCGCGGATGTGGGGTGTACCCGGCCAAAACAGGCCAAGTGGCCCCATCAATAGACAAGGGGCCTAAACGAACCGAGGTAGTCGGTTGGGGGAGGGCGCCATCAAACCAAACACGGTGTTGCCACGCCGTGAGCGGTACCTCAAGACAAGAATAAGGTATATAGTGATTAGGAACTGCAGTGGCTGTATATTCATGGAACAAATCGTCAGTCCCATCCACTGCAGGAAAAGTGATCCATGAGTAGAACACCTCGAAGTGGTAAGCCGGATCGGCTTGTACCACAAAGATCAAGTCAACTCCAGTATCTGGCACTCCATACACCCGTAAGTGTGTTCGGAGTGCTCCGCGGCTATGTGCCGCAATTTGTACAGCCATTTCTGGCTAGAAATAATCGACAATCCAAAAGTAGGCAGCACAAGTAGGGTTTGTTTAAGAAACCTTTTTTAACAACATCAAGCTGGAACGTACCTACAAAAACTTCAATATAGGAGGTATTACCGTCACACACGCTTCCGGAAGCGTCTGTGAGGGGGTTGTGGACAAGCACAAGTACTACTCAAGCGTCTCGCAGATAAGCTGCCCCACTCGTTGGTCGCGCCATGTCATAAGGTTTCTGCACATACAGAGCTATGCACAGGATAATAGGACCTCGGAATATAGTGGTGAGCCAACCATAGACCTTAGCACCCAAAACCCCAACCCAACTAGCCTTAGCGTCCCATTAGCACCAATGTACCAATGATTAGACAACCCAGAACACGGTATCTCTCTCTCAGGACTCGCAGAGGCAAGAACACTCTTTCGTCACACTCGTACTTGTCCACAACGTGCGTAATAAGAGACACTGTGTAGTTCAAAATGTTTATTTCAACTTACGTGCTCTAAGATACAGTACACGTGTCAGTACTATTATCATAATACATATGAATAATATAATCAGCATGGTTACAACTCCATAGAATACAAACGGGGAAAGCATCTCATAAAGCAGTGGATATATGTCTAACTAACATTACCACCCTCCCCGTGCTGTAAGCTAGTTTATTATAAAAATAGAAGACCTCTGGGCTTTGACTAGCGAACCCCCATACCTCAGTCTCTAGATGCAAAGCTACATCAGCAGACAATCACAGCTCTTCTCTCTGGAAAGGTTTTCTCCAACTGTGTCTAGAGCGGGCGAACCGCAATATTAAAAGCACACTAATTTCTCCATGGCAGCTGTACATAGTGTTATGTCTAGGTGCGAGGGACAGGCCAAATCAGCAAGAACAAGGAGATGCTGTTATTCGACCTTGTACATGTTGTGCAGTCTGAGCCCAAATCGAACAGGAGAAAAGGTGAGAGACAGAAAATGCAGACAGCGCTAAAATAACTTGGCAAGAGCAGAGGTCGATAGAATAACGGCTCAGAGTAACGTGTGCAAAGAAAAGCAGCATGGCAGCCAGGCCCAAGACAACCCAGCAAGGCAGGCCAGGGCCAGGCCGCCGCAAACCACAAAACACCTCCACCTCCATGCGTGGAGATTGAGCGGCGACAGTTGACAACTTTCGATCTTCCTCCCGAAGTCTGTGATGTCATTCTGGCAGCCAGGCGTCCCTCCACTAAGACGGTATACGCCTGCAGGTGGAGCAATTCTGTGGCATGGTGCACAGCAAAGGCTGTGGATCCCCTCTCTGCCCCTCTTTCTGAGGTTCTTCTGTTCCTTCTATCCTTGGCCCAGCAGGGCTCTGCTCTGGGCACTATCAAGGGTTATCTTTCGGCCATCTCCGCCTTTCTACGGCTTCCAGATCGGCCTTCTCTTTTTAAGTCCCCGGTTGTTACCCGTTTCCTCAAGGGCATTACGCACACGTTTCCTCCCGTGCCGTTCATAATGCCTCAATGGGACTTAAACCTTGTCTTGACATACCTGATGTGCGCTCCCTTCGAGCCCCTTCATCACTGTCCTTTGCGTCTTCTCACTCTCAAGACGGCTTTCCTAGTAGCTATCACCTCTGCCAGAAGAGTGAGTGAGCTCCAGGCTCTTTCTTCCAAACCTCCTTTCCTTTCTGTTCATCCGGACAAGGTGGTTTTAAGGACCCGTCCTTCTTTCTTGCCAAAGGTTGTAACGCCCTTCCACATCGGGCAGACCATCACTTTGCCCACCTTCTTTCCGCCTCCGCATCCTTCAAAAGAGGAAGAGAGGCTTCACCGTCTGGACCCAAAACGTGTGCTCTCGTTCTATCTGAAGCGCACACAACAGTTCCGGGTGGATGACCAACTCTTTGTTGGCTACGTGGGCGCCAAAAACGGTCGGGCCGTGCACAAACGAACCATCTCTCGGTGGGTTGTTCTGTGCATAAAAGCATGTTACTCGTTGGCCAAGAGGAGCCCTCCTGTGGGGCTGCGTGCCCATTCGACCAGGGCAGCGGCAGCCACTACTGCCTTGGGACGCAAGCGTTCCCTTGCAGGACATTTGTCAGGCAGCTACGTGGGCCTCGCTGCACACGTTTACCAAGCATTACTGCCTTGACAGTCAAGTTCGGGGAGACGGCTTCTTTTGCCGTTCTGTTCTCCGTGACTTTCTGGTGTAATCTTGTTCGCAGACCCACCACCTGGGTTGGTATTGCTGGGGTATCTATTCTAAGGTAAGGAATCTATCACTAACGTGTCTCTTTCAGATGCACAAGTTACTACTTGTGTAACGATATATCTGTAAGAGACATTAGTTAGTGATAGATTCCTACCGCCTTCACCCATCCTCCCCTGTTCTGCGAACTGATTTCTAGGGTTAAGGTCATCCCTTTCAGGGCCCTAGTTTCATGGCACCAGTGGTCAGTTTCCTGCATGGCTCTGCGTTCCTGGCGCGGACAGTGCGTGTACAAAACTGACGTCAGCGCGCATGGGTGGCGCCTAAGTAGTCTCTGTGATGTCATCTCGGCGCTTACGACGCCAGCGACGGACGCGGAGCCGCACGACGCCACCTACCGACGCGCAGGGGTACTGCTGACGAAAAACTTTTCGGATCCAGTCTGACGCCTGGGGATATTCTAAGGTAAGGAATCTATCACTAACTAATGTCTCTTACAGATATATCGTTACACAAGTAGTAACTTGTGCGATCAGGCTCGACCGGGCCCAAGTCATTCTTGTGGCTCCAGATTGGGCACGAAGAGTCTGGTATCCCGAGCTGCTACACATGGCCATCGATCCTCCGATCAGACTGCCTCTTCGGGAGGATCTTCTGTCGCAGCAGCAGGGGACGGTCCTCCACCCGAACCTGTCCAGACTCCACCTCCTTGCGTGGAGATTGAGCTGTGGCAGTGTATGTCGTTTGACCTGCCTCCCGAAGTTTGTGATGTTATCTTGGCAGCCAGGCGTCCCTCCACTAATACTGTATAGGCCTGCAGATGGAACAAATTTGTGGCATGGTGCACAGCAAAGGCTGTGGATCCCCTTTCCGCCCCTCTTTCTGAGGTTCTCTTGTTCCTCCTTTCTTTGGCCCAGCAGGGCTTTGCTCTGGGCACTCTTAAGGGCTACCTCTCGGCCATTTTAGCCTTCCTTAGGCTTCCTGATCAGCCTTCTCTTTTCAGGTCCCCTGTTGTAAATCGTTTCCTTAAGGGCATTACTCATCTTTTTCCTCCTGTTCTCTTCGTAATGCCCCAGTGGGACTTGAACTTGGTTCTTACATATCTTATGTGCGCTCCCTTTGAGCCGTTACATAACTGTCCTCTCAGGCTTCTAACTTTGAAAACTGCCTTTCTGGTGGCCATCACCTCTGCGCGCAGGGTGAGTGAGCTACAAGCTCTTTCTTCCAAGCCTCCCTTTCTGGCTGTTCATCCGGACAAGGTCGTCCTCAGAACTAGACCTTCCTTTCTTCCCAAGGTGGTTACTTCTTTCCACATTGGCCAAACCATCACTTTGCCCACCTTCTTTCCGCCTCCGCATCCTTCAAAAGAGGAAGAGAGGCTCCACCATCTGGATCCAAAACCGGTGCTTTCCTTCTACTTGGATCACACCAACCAATTCCGGGTGGACGACCAGCTCTTTGTTGTTTACTTGGGCGCTAAGAAAGGTCGGGCCGTGCACAAACGGACCATCTCCAGGTGGGTCGTTCTGTGCATCAAAGCTTGCTATTCTTTGGCAAAGAAGGAGCCTCCAGTGGGGCTGCGCGCCCATTCCACCAGGGCGACGGCAGCTACCACTGCTTTGGGACGGGGAGTCCCCCTTAATGACATCTGTCAGGCAGCTACGTGGGCATCGCTGCACACGTTCATCAAACACTACTGCCTGGACAGCCAAGTCCGGAGAGACTGCTTCTTTGGCCGTTCTGTTCTCCAGGACTTTCTGGTGTGAACTTAGTTCGCAGACCCACCTCCGGGGTTGGTATTGCTGGGGTATCTATTCTAAGGTATGGAATCTATAGCTAACTGTTTCTTTCAGATGAACATGTTACTTACCTTTGGTAACGATATATCTGTAAGAAACATAGGTTAGTTATAGATTCCTTACGCTCCACCCATCCTCCCCGTTCTGCGAACTGACTTCTAGGGTTAAGGACTTCCTTTCAGGGCCTAGTTTTGTGCACCAGTGGTCAGTGTCTTGCATGCCTCTGCGCTTCTGGCGTGGAAAGTCGTGTACAGAACTGACATCAGCGTGCGAGGGCGGCGTCTATGTAGCTACCGCGACGTCATCCCGGCGACCACGACGCCAACGACGAACGCGGAGTCGACCGACGCCACCTTCCAACGCGCAGGGGTACTGCTGACGAAAAACTTTCCGGATCCAGTCTCACGCCTGGGGGTAATTCTAAGGTAAGGAATCTATAACTAACCTATGTTTCTTACAGATATATCGTTACTGAAGGTAAGTAACTTGTTCTTTGGAGTCCGTGGAAGCCCAGGATCAGCAGACCGGTAAGCTTAGTTTTGGTGCCTGTAAATGCAGGGAAGTGACTCCTTCACTTCAAGGGAGATTCCTTCAGGTGTCTTGGATGCCCACAGGCCTTGGAAGGTTCCTGTATGGTGCACAGGCATGGACGTTGCAGCAGACCAGCAGGGTGACAAATCAGGAGCAGCAGGACTCTTCCAAGTTGCAGCCTTGATGCCCAGAGCAAAGTCCAGCGAAGTCCAGAGTGCCCAGACGGTTGAAGAAGAAGTGGTGTCTGAAATAAATCTTGTCCCACGGCGAATCTAGGGACCCACCCTCAAGTAAGTCCTTAAGTACCATAAGGAAAGGGTTGGGACGATCAGGGTTCCCTCCCAGGGGAGGGGTCAGACAGTGGGAAGGATACTCCCATGTCCTTTGTCCAGTTTCGCGCTAGAGCGGAAGCCAATGGCTCCCTGAGCTTGTTTGAACTGGACTATGCAAGGAGGGCACCAAGTGTGCCCTTCAAGCATACTGAGTGGCGCTGGCAAGCGTTCCCACCCGGCCCCAATACACTAAACCCTGTCTGGGAGGTGGTCACACCTCCCTGTGATAGGATACCTATTGTTCTGCCTTCCCCTGCTCGAGCTTGGCTCAGCAGCAGGAGGGCAGAATCGTGTCTCTGGTAGGCAGCATCCATGTTGTGCTGTACGGGTCTAGAGGACTGGTACCGGGAACACTGAGGGCCTCCCGGAGGAGCTTTACAGTGCATGGAATCATACCTCCCACACCGTGTACAGTGTGGGGGTATGATTCCAACATGTTTGATACCAAACATTATAGGATTCGTTACAGCCAGTTTCGAGATGGTCATCGCGTAATGACGCAGTGCCCCTCTATATGTGATATGGCTGTCTCACTTACAACCTGGGAGAATGGACTCTGTAGGCTGTAGGGGTGTCCTGCTCATGCAGGGGCACCCTCACACTTAGAACCGAGCACCCTGCCTTCAGGATTGAAAGGCCTGCTTTAGGGGTGACTTAGAGGTCTTAAGTGCAGTAACCCTAGATATAGCTAAACCTATATCTTTCGTAAGTGGTGCTAGCACCAGCCTACACAGGCTGCAATGGCAGGCCTGTAGTTACAGTTTGAGTGGTCCCTCATATGTGGCATAATACATGCTTCAGCCCATGGGGAACCCCTGGTGTACCTATGCCCTGGGTACCATATACTAGGGACTGATAAGTGTACACCAGTGTCCAATCTGGGATGTACCTAAGTACTTACCATACCAATTTAGGGGAGAAAGCACATAGACTGGGGTCCTGATTAGCAGGATCCCAGTCAGACTAGTCAGAAACTGTGTTACATCAAGCAAAAAGTGGGGAAACCATAAAAGTAGATCCTACTTTCCTACACATGCCCAAAGTAGAGTGGGAGAAATATGGGAGAGATTAGACTGTATGGTCCGACGTGAATACCGCCAATTGCTTCACTGGGAGGGGGACAAATCAAGTCGCTTGCTGGCATGGTTGCTTAAGCACAAGCGCCCCCCCCCCCATAATTTTCACACCCCGTAGACCGGAAGGTAGTCACGTATATACACAACATGGTATTAACTCCCTCTTACATGCTCACCTATCCTCAGTATACAAAGAGGAGGTAGGGTTGGCCCCAGACATCCAGGATCGTTTTTTGGATGATCTCACACTCCCTAGGATCAGCAATGGCCAATGTGAGGGACTTAATGCCTTAATGCAGAGATTAGGCTAGAGGACCTGAAGGAAGCTCTAGCCGACATGGCCCGCTGTAAGTCCCCGGGCCCTGATGGTCTACCGGTAGAATATTTCCAAACATATGCAGATCTCCTGCTCCTTCGTCTCCTGGAGACCCTGCAGGAGGCCAGGTGGTAGGGACTCTTACCACCATCAATGAGGGGGGCCCAGATTGTAATGCTCCCTAAACCGGGTAGGGACCCCTGCATGTCGGACTCATTTCAACCGTTATCGATGTTGGGCGTATGTAGGAAAGTAGGATCCTTCTGCATGGTTACCCCCACTTTTTGCCTGGTGCTATGCTGGTTTTTGACTAGTCTGACTGAGATCCTGCTAATCAGGACTCCAGTCTAACTGCTGTCTCCCTAAATTGTTATGTTTAGTACTTAGGAACACCCAAGATTGGATACTGGGGTACCCTTATAAGTCCCTAGTAGATGGTACCCATGGAGCCAGGGCATAGGTACCCCAGAGGTCTCCCATGGGCTGAAGCATGTATTATGCCACCCATGAGAGACCATTCAAAATGGAACTACAGACCTGCCATTGCAGCCTGTGTAAGTTGGTGCTTGCACCACTTACTAAAGATATAGGTTTCCTATATCTAGGGTCACTGCACTTAAGACCTATAAGTCACCCCTCTAGCAGGCCTTTACAATCCTGAAGGCAGGGTGCTTGGTTCTAAGTGAGAGGGTGCCCCTGCATGAGCAGGACACCTCTACAGCCTACGGAGTCCATTCTCCCAGGTTGTCAGTGAAGCAGCCATATACATTATAGAGGGGCACCGCGTAATTACGCGATGACCATCTCGAAACTGGCTGCAACGAATCCTATCATGGTTGGTATCAAACATGTTGGAATCATACCCCCACACAGTAAACGGTATGGGAGGTATGATTCTAAGCACTAGAAGAGCCTTCCGGTAGGCTCTCAGTGTTCCTGGTACCAGCCTTCTTGACCCGGACAGCACAGAACGGTTGCTGCCGACCAGAGACACGTTTCTGCCCTCCTGCTGCTGAGCCAAGCTCGAGCAGGGGAAGGCAGAACAATAGGCATCCTGTCACAGGGAGGTGTGACCACCTCCCAGACAGGATTTAGTGTATTGGGATGGGGTGGGTGCGTTTGCCAGCACCACTCAGTCTGCATGAGGGGCACATTTGGTGTCCCTGTGCATAGTCCAGTTCAAACCAGTTCTCTGGCACGAAACTGGACAAAGGACATGGAAGTAACCTCCCCCCTGTCCAGACCCTCCCCTGGGAGGGTCCCCTGAATTTTCCCGACCCTTTCCCTAGGTTACTTAAGGGGCTTACCTGGGTGTAGGTCCCTATTTCGTCGTGGGATAAGATTCAGATCAGACACCACTTCTACTTCTACCGTCTAGGCACTCTGAGCTTCGCTGGACTTCGTTTGGACCTGACTTCGTCTCCCTTCCAGTCTGCTGCATCGTCTGTGCATCATACAGGAACCTTCCAAGGCCTGTGAAACATCAAAGACACTTGAAGGAATCTCCCTTGAAGTGAAGGAGTCACTCCCCTGCATTTGCAGGTACCGCAACTAAGTCGACCGGTCTGCTGATCCTGAGCTCCTCCGGACTCCAAAGGCTCTGCAACACAGGTGGTGATTTTCCACAGCTCTTGAGGCCTGCCCTGCCCTCTCACCCTCGTGGGGGTTGCAATAACTGAACCCCTGTGCACCGCGTCAACTTACAGTTGCAAAAGCTTGTTGACTTCTTTCCGAGGAGATCTTCGGACTCCAAGTAGCCCCAACCTCGAGCACCTCCAGTTACCAGAATCTTCAGCCACACCGCATCGTGTGCATTGTGGCCTGCATCTTTTGGTGAGCTGCTTGAGGTCCTCTCGCGACTCCGGCCTGTGGGTCCACTTGAGGGTCACACTTGTTTCTTCTGGGCTCCCCTGATTGCTCGGGGTCTGCCCTGACTCCCCTGCTTTTGGTGAGTCCCCTGGACCTTGCTGGCCCAGACAATGCTCCTTCTTCGATTCCTGCGTTGGTTGCATTTGCCAAGGCTTGTTGGTGCTCCTGCCAAACACCGACCCCATAGCGCTCGACATCCTTCGTGGCACAGCTCGTGCACGGCTCCTGGTCCTCCTCAGCGTAGCCTGGTCTTCACAGCTGCAGAGTCAAGGTCATCGTCATCCATCCTGCAACACCCGACATTAGAGGGCATTCATCTTCCAAGTATCCTGGTCACTCCTGAGTGATATAGACTCTGTCCCCTCTGCTTGCAGGTACCTCTCATCTAGACTCCACCTTTGAATTCCACCGGACACTTTCTCCTTCTGCAATAGCGGCACTTTCCTGAAGTCCTACATTGTTTTCGACAGCGGTTTCCGACACCACTTCACAAATATGCTCCCGGCTTCCCTGGTGTAGGTAACGTGGGTACTAGGGTATCCACGGGTGGGGTGGGGTGGCCCTCCAACCTTCTGTCTTCCACGGGGTTTCTTCAGGGTCCATTGGGGAAGGGTCCTTAATCTTTAAAAATCCAACCGCGAATTACATGTAGAGTTGTACGGAGCATCCGGCCGTGTTCCCACACTGCACACGCTCTCCGTGGGGTCCCTATCTACTCTAAGTCCGGGCCAGAACTCCACTCCGCCAACGAAGTGTGCGGAGATTTGCCTACTCTGCGTTCCGCGTAGAACGCAGAGTATAGGGCAAAATTCCTACTCCGCAGCGGAGCGGAGTTGGCCAGCCCCCGGCTCCACCCCGCCTATTAAAAATGAATAATAGTTTATTAAAAACGAAAAAATAAACACTTACCTGTACTGCCGGCGTCCCCGGGCTGCCCTCCTCCTCTTCCTCGCCGTCTCCTACTTGGGTCGATCATCTTGCGAAAACTGCGCGTGCGCGCATGTGCAGTTTTCGCAAGCTGATTGACCCAAGTAGGAGAGAGACCTCCGCGTAGTCCTGCTACGCCAGCTACGCCCGGGGTTAATCTACTCACCTTGGGTGGTTCCTTGGGTCCCCAGCACTTCTACGTCCTCTCGACTCTGTCTTGATCCGAGTTGTGGTTCTTATACCACTTTCTTAGTATATGGTTTGGTCCCCTCCTGGGGTCCACTGTGTATTTCATGCTATTTATTGTGTTTCTTTGCTAAAGTATTGTGTGCATTGTGTTTATCTCCGTGTAGGAGATACTTGAACGCACTAGAGAGTATTATATAATAAATACATATTTTTATAAATAATTGGTGTGGTTCTTTTCACTTAATCTATTCTATAAGATTGCATTCTGGTAAAACAAGCTGCTTTACACTCCTTCTGGACTAAGCTTGAAGGCTGCTGTCCACAGCTACCACTTAGAGAGCTTTCTAAGGTTGTCTAAACCCTCTTAAATCACCATAAGGGTTGTCTGGACTGCTGCAAAGTGCCCACTTACATATGTGGACATCATATACCAGGCCAGCTTCTCACCTTGGTGTGCAACGGTTGGGATTGAAGCCTGCATTGTTTTACCAGATAAATCTTTGTGTTGATTAATTGAAAAACCATCACTAATACTGGGGAAAAATAATATAAGCTTAGAATAGTAAGTTTTACTGAACTTAGGGTTGGGTAAGTCAAGGATCTAGCACATCCTTTCTCCAACCTCAGAGAGTTTAGTTCCCACTAGGTTAGGTAGGTGCAACACCCCACCACACTTAGTATGTCTTCCAAAGGAGATGCCAGTGGCTCTCTGACTGCTAGGTACAGTGAACTTTCGTTCCAAGAACTGAAAGCACTGTGTGCCTCTAGAACGTTGAAGACAGGGAAAGGTGCCAACACCCAACGCCTCCTAGAGGTGTTACTGTTAGATGACCTCAGGAAAACAAGTGGGTCAGATGAACAGGAGAAAATTGGTGGGCATGGGAATGAAGATAGGCCAGGAGGGGAGCCCCTCTTTGACCTTGAATCAAACCCTGACCAGGAGGAGACAAATGACTCCCACCTGGATAACACAGATCTCCCAGAGGATACTGCAGGTGGCCCTGAGGAGGCCCCCTTTGTTGCTCCTGGGAGAGTGCAGAGTAGACCAAGGAGGTCTAGATCCTCCTCTGCAGAATCCAATGGCTCAGGACAGTCAGTAGGGATCTCCATATCTAGAAAGATGGAGAACTCTTTGGATAGGGAATACCAACTTCTTGAACTTGAGAAAGCTAGGCTTAGGCAAGAGCAGTTGGCCCGTGACAGATAGTCCCTAGAAGTCCAGAGAGCTAGAAAGATATTGGGACTAGAGTCCCATGGTGGCAGCAACAAGGTCCCTAGAGTTAGAGAAACTTCTTTTGACCATAGGAACCTGAACAAGATAGTCCCTCCCTACCATGTTGGGGATGACATCCACAAATGGATAACTGCTTTAGAAAGGGCCTGCAAAGTACAGAGGGTCCCTCAAGAGCAGTGAGCATCTATCTTGTGGCTCTCCTTTGCTGACAAAGGTAAAGAGAAGCTCCTCATTGAATTGTTAGAGAAGAGAATGCTGATAATTACTCTGTTTTGAAGAGTGCTCTCATTGATGGGTTTGCCTTAACCACTGAGCAATACAGAGACACCCAGAAAGCACAAACCCAGGACTGGGTAGATTTTGTGGATAGTGCCACAAAGGCTCTGGAAGGTTGGCTACATGGCAGCAAAGTGCATGACTACTTAGGATTGTACAATTTGATTATGAGGGAGCAGATCCTTAATAATTGTCGAACCAGCTTTTGCACCAGTGTCTGGTGGACTCAGATCTAACTTCTCCCCAAGAATTGGGAAAGAAGACAGATAAATGGGTCAGAGCCAGTGCTCTGAGGAAGATGAGACCAACCCTGTTAGGGCCTCACTTCCCTAATCAGACAACAGACTCTTTCTTGGCCCAAACAGATGGCAGGTAGACACCCCAAACGTTTGAGAGGATCTAAGACCATACAGGGGAGGAACTTCTCAGTGGACCATAGGTTAGGGAGTATCCATGCAAATGCAGGACCTTCCTTATATGGCCACATAAGAAATAAAGCCTCAACTGGACAAAGTTAGCCTTATCTCCTTTCATTTGGGGGTGGGGAGGTTATGCAGGAAGGTAGGATCCTTCTGCATGGTTACCCCCACTCTTTGCCTGGTGCTATGCTGGTTTTTGACTAGTCTGACTGAGATCCTGCTAATCAGTACCCCAGTCTATCTGCTTTCTCCCTAAATTGTTATATCTGAAAGAAACACGTTAGTTATAGATTCCTTACCTTAGAATTACCCCCAGGCGTCAGACTGGATCCGGAAAGTTCTTTCGTCAGCAGTACCTCTGCGCGTCGGAAGGTGGCGTCGGTCGGCTCAGCGTCTGTCGTCGGCGTCGTGGTCGCCGGGATGACGTCGCAGCAGCTACTTAGACGCCGCCCTCACGCGCTGACATCAGTTCTTTCTTTTTCCGCGCCAGCCAGCGCAGATCCGGGAAGAGCGGTACCTCAGTCATTTTTTGACTAACTTTTTCTCGACTTTTGTCGACTTCTTTTCTCGAGTCTTTGACTCCGAAGAGGTGCACGAGGGATACCCGGTTTGAAGGCCTGCTGATCCTGTCATCGCATGATGTCAGTGATGGATCTGCACCGCGTGTGTCTTTTCTGCCTGGAGCGCGACCACAACCCCAAGTCGTGCTCCGACTGCCGGTCGATGGCGTCGAAGGCTTTGCGGGAGCGGTCCCGAAAGCTGCTTGAACACCGGCAGTCGGCTCCGCGCCGTTCGAGGTCCCGGTCGAGAGGGAGGTCGAGGGACAGGTCGCGGAGCCATCGCCATTCCGGCTCGAAGTCTTTGCACTCGGGGTCGGGTAAGTCGAAGCATAAGAAGAAATTGAAGAAGCATCGTCGTTCGACTTCTCGTCGGTCGGCCGATCCGACGAGGCGCGCGGATGGTGCCACTCCCGCGGCTCCGCGCGCAGAGCCCGAAGGGTCGACTCCGAGCTTCCCTCCCTTTCCGGGACCCAAAGCGACCCCCGCCCAGCTTCGTACGTTCTACGAAGCGATGCACGCCATCTTTGGGCGGACCGACCCCGCCGGCGTGCCTTTGGGCCCTGCGGACTCAGTTGGGGGGCCTAGGTCTTCGCTGCCGGCGGCTCCGGCGCCGCAGGCCCCCCTTGGATCCAGGCCTGGATCCGGATCGGCGCTGGCTGACCTCATTACGCCTCCACCGGCGCCGCTTCCTACGGCACACTACCGCGCTCGACGCCGGTTGGCTCCCCGGCTGGCGCCGACCCCATCCTCCTTCCCGACGTGGACACGGACCGGCGTCGTCCGACGCCGGATCCAGTGCCGGGTGGGGTTTTCATGCCCCTGTTCACTCCTGGGATCCCTTTACAACAACAGTGGCACCCAGAGGACGATGAGGAGTACTGGGAGGGGTTAGGTGACCCTTTAAGTGACCAGCTAGAGTCTGAGCAGGACTGGAGACAGGAACTGGGGGATGCCAGTGGTCTTGACACTTCACCCGACCTTGGCATGTTGTCTCCTCCTACCGTGGCTACGGAGGAGGGAGAGTCATACGCTGTGGTGTGTTGCGTAGGGCGGCCGAGGCTCTCAACCTGGAGCTTCCTACGGTGGCGGTCAGGACTAACCTCCTGACTGAGGTGCTTCAACCGGCAGCGAGCTCTTCGGAGCCCCTGCTGCAGTTTAATGAGGCTCTCACGGACGTCCTTTTGGGCACATGATCCAGGCCCAACACGGGGGCTCCCGTGGACTGTTGCGGGGATTCTGCACATATACAGAACTATGCGCAGGAAAACAGGACCTCGTGTATAGTGGTGTACCAACCATACACCTTAGTGCCCAAAATCCCAATCCGACTAGCTATAGTGTCTCATTCGTTCTCCGTACTACAGCGAAGCTACCAATGATTAGACATCCCAGAACACGGACTCTTTCAGGAATCGCGGGAGCAAGAACACTCTTTCATTACTCACTCATACTTGTCCACAACGTGCATATTAAGAGACACAGTATAGTTTAAAATGTTTATTTCAACTAATGTGCTCTAAGACACAGTACACGTGCCAGTACTTGCAGCATAATGCATAAAGACAAAACAGTAAGCATTGTGACAATTCCATAGAATACAAACGGGGACAGCATTTTATAAAGACAGTGGATAAAAGACTATAATGCCTTGCCACCCTCCCGTGCTATGTAACTAGTTTATTATAAAAATAGAAGACCTCTGGGCTTTGTCAGGGGGACACCCATACCTCAAGAACTAGATGCAAGGTTTACATCATCGGACAAGCACAGCTCTTCTCACTGGAAAGGTTTTTCTCCAAGTGCCTCTAACAGGTATATTGCAATATTAAAAGCACTCGAATTTCAGCAGTACAGCTGTGCTTCGTGTTATGTCTAAGTGCGTGGGGCTGACCAGAACAGAATAACAAGGGACGTTGTTTTTCAACCTTGTACATCGTGTGCAGACGAAAACCACAGAGAACAGCAGAAAATGTGAAAGGCAGAAATGTAGACAGTTCTCATGGAGATAGGCACAAGCAGAGTCTGGAAAAACAAAGTCACGAAGTAACTTGTGCAAAAGAGGCATCATGGCAGCTAGACCTAAGCTAACTTAGCAATGTCGACAATGAGGCCATGAGGCCACAATCCACACTACACCCTCCCCTGGTCAGTCCGTAGGTCAAGACATAGGACGAAAACATAGTTCAGATAGATGGAGCAGAATGCAAACGTCTATAGGTGGGAAAAGTTTTTGGAAAAAAAGGTCGAAATAGGGCCAAAAAAAAACTGGTCACTCAAAGAGGATAAAAAAATCCGGATATGCAGTTTATTGAGAGCCAACACAACTAATCCATCAGAGTGTATGCGCAGAAGACAGCAACACCTTCCAAAAAGACATCATTGTCATCGTTTGAAAAAAGAGATGCCATCCAGTTCAACAAATCAAAACTGCATTCATGTTCCTTACAATAGGGAGCAGCGATCAGCATTGCGGGACAACTTGCGTGATATTCAATATAACTTTGTTGTAGGAGATTCTGAGCAGCCGCACAGATATCCCATTGTGGCAAGACTCCAAGTGCAGCCGCACGCGCCATTAATCCATCACCGGAACATTCCAGTTCATGGGCCATTAAGGGGCCCATCAACTGGTCGAAATCCGGGTCCGAACAAGACGTATTGGAGAGGCAAAGGACCATGAGAACGGACCATGAGAACGGACATCGTAAACAGGACAGCACAGGTTGCACGCAAGCGAAATACGCAAAGCGAAAAGATAATCCATAAGCCACGCTGAGTGTTGCCAGTGGCAGTGTACCGAAGCTGTCAATCATGCGGTCACGGAGCATCCGCAGTCGCCCTGGGCTGTGTAGGCCCACAAGAGGTGCAGCCATTGCGCAACAGGCAAAGCAAAAGCAATATTCCAGCAGCTAAGGCTAGGATCAATGGGAAGCCACCAAAGACGCTGGAAAAAATGGAATGAATAAAAGCCGGTATTACACCAAATATCGTCTGAAAGGACGTCAGAAGGCCAGAGCCCACAACTTTAAAAAAGTGCACAAGGCAGTTGGTATTAGATGCATTGAATATACGGTGAATCAGTTCACTGAAATGTTGGGGGAGGTTAGTATTTAAAAGGGCCTGTATTTCACTGTGGGCGCTGGCCACCTGGAGGACGAAGGTCTCCCGTGCGGAAGTTAGCATAACCTCCTGGTTTAATAATAGCGCCTTTATTCTGCTCAATTTATTGAAATCTGCCTTCAAAGTCAGTATGTAAGGCCAAATGGAACTATCTAACTTCCCACGTGGGGGTGGAAAAAGCACATTTTTGCAGCATAATACGCGTTGCAAAACTGTTACAATGTAGGGTATGCCAGCTTGCAACCCACAGCAATCTTGATTATTTAAAAGAAGATAGCTACCGTTAGCAAGCATAGTGAAAGTAGGTGATATAGCTAGAACAGGAATACCCTTTAAAACACATGCAAGATTCGAGGCGGAAACATTACAAGCCCCGTGCAATTTAATGTTTTTACAAACAAGGGAACGACCCACTGTAGAATCGCAAGACTCCCCAGTAAGGTACACCTCCTTGTCATCCCTAAGGCATCTGTATGTGAAAGGCAAGGACCACACTTCATGCAGAAAGGTACTGCCCAAGGGCTCAAATCGGCCAATCGGGTAATGTTTCATGCAGGAACTGAATTCAAACAAAGAAAAAGGCAAAGAGATAACCCCGTGTATGAGCCAAACTGCAGAATCAGTTTCCGCTACAGAGAAAGGTAAAGGAACTATTTTTTCTATATGTAGAAGAGTGTATGTTGCATCTTTCATGGTAATGAATTGCTGTTTCTCAGTCAAGTTAAATGGCAAAAACAATGCGGAAGCGTTTAAGTAATCCCATGGTACCTTCCCCATTTTCAGAGTTTGCAAAGTCCATGCAAACTGCATCACTGAACGCAATTGATCCTGACCATGATAAAACACAGACACTTCATCTTGTACAATATCAACAACAGAAGAAACAATATTATCTAATGTGTAAATGCGGGAAGACAGCGTGTTAATACTATTGTCAACAACAGCAAGTACTTTTTCTAAATTTGCTTGGTCTATTTCCCGTAAACGGGAAGCAGCTTCTATTTGAGAAAGCTTCCAGATTTCATTGTAAGTCGCATAAAGAAATCTTTTCGGTCTCGGACCTCTAGGTCCCATAACAAAGTCGGCCAGATCAATGTTACTGGATAACAGGGATAAATGTTGTTTCACGGACTCTAGTGTAGAGTGCTGCAACCACTGTTTACATAATTTACCCACTGAATATGTTGTAACCGAACGTGAGTTAGAAAAACGTGGATTAGGGCGATCCTGTCTATAACCAGGAGCAGAGTTATGAGAACGCAGTTGGCAGGCATTAGAAGCTATCGGCCACACCAACCATTCTGAGGGATCTAGTGCAGAGACATTAATGAATTATTTTGAAACAAAGCTGCAGCTCGTCAATGGAATAATTTAAATGCAAGCTCCAGTTAGGCAATAAAGACAGCGCAGGAATGGTAGGTGCATTCAATTGTTTGGAAGTCGCCAAACCAAAACAAGTTGTTTGGTATATAGTATTATTTAAAAATAAAATTTGGGTCGGGATGAGGCAAGCGCGATGTAAGGCCTCGGTACCGCGTACCTGCCAGGACTTAGTGCCCCAAATCGATTTCAAATCAGTGGTGGCTTTCCAGTGCTCATAGCCACCAACAGCTAATGCGTCCATATAGGAACTGGAATACAACAATTTGGTGTGGGTTAACATCACCTTCGGATTGGAAGTAATGTTTAATTTAAAATAATAGGACCCTGGGTTTGACCTATCAAAGTCTGTAAAATAAGTAAACTTATTTATCAGAGTTTGGGAGCTCCCTTGCAGAGGGGTGGGGCAATGTTCCCACTGGGTATAATTAAAACTACCTCGAAGTGTACTAGTTTTATGTAGGAAATGGTTACCATAATGTTGATAACAATACAAATCGGCATAATTAGCAGAATTCAAATACAAATCCTCAGCATTAAAGGCAGCATAATATTTCAAATCGGAAAACAAGGATTGAATTGCATGCACATCCCAATCATCTGAACGTATGTTTCTTTTTACCACATCACCCATGGAAACATGAAGTACATTCGGTACATTGATAATTTCTGTCGGTCCATGAATTTGGAAATTCACTGCATCCCATACGATGCCATCTGCGACTGGAAAGGCGGAAATGTTCACAAATGTCTGGTCACGCTTCATGATGTGTGAAGAAGAGTGTGGAGCTAAAGTTCCAGCAACAGAGTTCACCGCAGAGCGCTCTGGCAAGTAATGACCATTGATGAGCAAGAAAAAAACTGTCACAAAGCCAATGGACATGAACAGGAAAATCAGGAATAGTACCAACCAGATGTATGTCCATGGAGGGACCAAAAAATAGTCTCTAAACCAGGATACAAAAACACTGAATTTGGTTGGGACAAATGATGAAGTGGAAGTCGAGTCAAAAGAAAAGCGGGACTGGTTCAGTGGTGTTGTAGGCAAACCAGCCAATGACTCGCTTGTGGGATAAGCATACTCAGTTTCCTCGTTGCAGGAGGAAGCTGGTGGGTCGAGCTGGCGATCTGGTAGAGAGACCATCCCAATGGCAACATCATTACACGTGGCGACCGGAGGGCCACCAGCAGGATTCCTTGAACTTGCTGGACATGATACAGCAGGTGTTACACTATTCAGAATCGGCCAGATGTTGTAGCTTGACATTGTCCACTGAGATGTATCTGTTGTCTTTGCGACCAGGAAGCGGTGGTAAGATGACTGTACGAGTACCCTTCAAGCCAAGGACTGGAACCGGTGCACGATAAGAGGGGCCAAATTCTTTTTTGTTCTCCACCTTCTCTTGGACCATATCTCCAATCTTCGGAAGCCAGCCGGCAACCGGAATCTGCAGCGCAGCGTCAGTGGCTGAGGGTAAGTGTTCACTTGCAAGTCTGTCACGGGTCTCTTGTAAGTCCTATAAAATAGTAGAATGATTATCTACGTCAAAGGTCGCGGCAGTTGCCGCCATGTCTAGACCATCAAGGGCTGGCACAAACATCTGTATGCCAAAGAGCATTTCGTATGGGGTCCGCCCACCCAGACATCTTCTAGGGAGATTATTAAGTGCACGTTGGACGCCATACAAGTGGGCCAGCCAGTACCTAAGACTCTAGCTGTCAAGGATTGCTTTAAGTCACGGTTCATTCGCTCCACAATTGAGTTGCCCTCAGGCCTGTATGGAGACGAAAATTGCACTAGCACCCCCAAATACCTCATTGCATCCTTGTACGCCTTAGAGGCGAACGCTGGACCTTGGTCGGAATGGAAGGTGCCACAGGCAAAAATTCTCACAAAGACACGCAAATCCCTGATGACATTTCGAGCGTCAGCACTCCGTTGTGGCCAAACCCAGATGAAACGTGTGCACGAATTAACTGCAACTAAGATGTATTTATATGCAGAATCAGAAGAAAATGGACCGCAGTGATCAAGATATACACAACCAAAAGGTTTATTAGAAATGCAGAGCTGTGTTTGTGGCGGAGGTGTAACCGTAGAGGGCTTAATTTGCTGACAGATGTCACAAGAAAGGACATAATTACGGGTCTGTTTGTATAAACCACGACACCAATAACGCTGCTGCAAGAGTGAAACAGTTGCAGACACGCCAGCATGGGCCGAAGCCAAGCCTTCGTGTGCGGCTGTTATCAAAGAATTTCTGCGGTCCGCGTTGGGAATCAGCCGATCACCAACGTCTGGAATTCTTACATAAGGAACCTTGTTGGGACTTAAGTGATAAGAGTACTTGGAAGGGAAAGCCTGTGGGTATTTAGAACCTTCCGTTGTAGCAGCAATAGCTGCCAAAATCTCATTATCTATTTTTGTCATGGATCTTGTAACTGCTGCTACTAAGCACGTGGCTACTGCTGATTTGGCAGCTTCGTCCGCCAAACTGTTACCGACCGCGTGTGCACCCACACGCTGGTGGCCATAGAGTGTGAATCACCTGTGTGAGAGGCAGACGTCGTTTAAGATCTGCTACTCGAACCCAAAGCATTTTATGCTTAATTGCGCTGCCTTTAGAATCTCTATAGTCGTTCTGAGACCAAAAGAATAAGTTGTCATTAAAAGACTGAACACAGTAGTAAGAATCGCATACAATAAGTGTAGTCACATCCGGGTCTGCAAACTCAAGTGCGAGCACCAAAGCACGCAGCTCGGCCAATTGGGCGGTACTGTCTCCCAGTGCCTGCGTGTGCACAACACTCGATTTGAACTCACCGTTCACCATAGTACCTGCCACAATAGCACATGCTGCTGAATAAGCATGATTAGAACCCGTGGCCGGTTGCGCCGAACCATCGGCGTAAATGATACATTTGTACTCCTCAAGCGGCAGTAAAGACAGAGGAGGAGGATGAACAAATTCATACTGCAAGAACTCCTGTGTCTGAAGAGAGGAATCAAAGATAAAGGTGACATCAGGAGACGTCAAAGAAGTAGCCCATTGTATCCAACGGGGGTGCAAAGCCTTAGAGTTTGGTACACTTGCCTTTGTCACTGCCTCAAGGGCAGGATATGGTGTTACCACCAAAATGCGTTTTCCCTGTGCCAGTGCGCGTTCTTTAAGAATCGCCATTTGCACTCCAGTCAAAACTTTCTCCACAGTTGAAAAGCGCAACTCGGCAGAAGTGTAAAGATGCGACTTGTAGGCAATAGGTACTGTGTCACCTTCGTTAAACGTCAAGTAAGTGAAACCTACTGCGCCTGGCACTATTCTGATCACCAGGTTCGTGTGGTTATCACAAGTCAACAAGAACTTAGATTCAAGTAGATCAGACTGCAAAGATTGTAGAATAGCTGAGTGTTCCGGAAGCCAGCATGACTTCAAAAAGGTTGGTTGTATCAAGGCATAAAGAGGCTTGATACGCTGGGCATACTCAGGAATGTAAGAACGCCCGAAGTTCAAAAATCCCAGCAAAGACTGAAGTTTTTTCAGGGTCGTTGGAGGGCGCAGAAGTGCGCACTTCTCCAGGAAGTGGGGAGCTAGGCCCCTACCTTCATTGTTGAGCTCGTAGCCCAAAAACAACACAGCGTACTCTGCGACGTGTGATTTGGCAAAATTAAATTTGTAACCGAAGTCCGCAAATTCAAGAATAATGCGGTCTACTCGGGAAAGATGCAGCCATAGTTCATCGTCCGTCAGATATATATCATCCACGTACAAATACGCATCTGGGTCTATGCTGTCCAACAAAGAGACAACATGGGCGGCGAAGACCGACGGGCTGTTCTTGTAGCCCATTGGCAAACGCTGGAATTTTATTTGTTTTTCACCGGAAGTGAACACGGTCCATTAACTGCATTCAGGGGACAAATTGTGTGAGTAAAATCCATTGGAAAGGTCAAGTGTCGTTTTATATTTTTTACGAACAAGACTGTCTACTAGCGCATAACTATGGGTATTCTGTACCGCAAAGGTTCGACAATGAGAGTTCAAATGCCGGTAATCTAAAACTAAGCGGTACGACCCATCGGGTTTAGAAACCGCAAAAAGGGGGTTATTCATTGGTGACACGCATGTCTCAATCACTCCTTGATATTCTAACTGTGTCAGAATGTCTGAAACGGGCCCTTTAGCTTCCCCCCGGAGGGGATATTGGGGTTGAGCCTGTGGCATAGACCGCAACGGTATATCATGGGGGGGAGAATCCTCATCCCAGCCCACGTGATTACGGTACAGTGCCGGGGCCTGGGCCACAGCCCATTCTGCTGCGAAAGCCTCCGCATGCTCCTTGGGGACATGACGAGAAAAACTCAGAAGGATTACTTCCTCCCCTCTCGGAGTAGCGAGTACAAATGGTGGTGGCCAATCCGCCTCCGCCAATAATATGTCGTAAGAAGAGGTCAGATTTTCCCAAAAGATCCCTTTAATAACACGCTCAATGTCACCTTCAATTTGAAGGACTATATTAAATAGTCTGTCAGGGGGTGCCACTCGGGTGTCAGCTGTCTCGACAGTAATGAAAGTGTCAGTTGCTGTCGCCTCCACATGAGGCGACAGCAGTGCCTCCCGCACTATGGCCTCCCGCACTATGGTAACTTCTGCGGCACTGTCTAGCAGCGTCACTACCCACGTCCAATTCAGGAGTCTCGTTCTCACCGTCTGTGGCATATCTCGCTGTTAAAGCCGCAACTTTTTTCTTCTGAAACTGAGGGCGAGAACGTGGAAGTTCTTCTTGCTTCCCCTTGCCTCCAGGCTGACGAGGTTGGTCCCGTCCTTGTGGGGCGTCGCAACACTTGCCTCGATCCTGGCGATCTCCTCCACCAGCCTGTGAGCTCGATGGTGCCTGTGAAGAACGAGGAGAACGCTGTTCAGGGACCTGAAACCTGTCAGGAGACTTAATTCTCGCTCGGTCGCGCAAATCATAAGTGCGTTCAGAAGACTCGGAAGCCGGTGACGCTGCACGCGACCCCGGTTTCTGTTGTTGCTTCCCCTGCCTCTTAAGTTTCCAGTTCATTTTAGAAAAGAACGGTTTATCGTCTTTATCAGACTGAGATTTTTGTTGTGGTTGTGTTGGAGTTTGCGTTTTAGCAAAAGGCTTAACTCCCAAACTATTGCGGCCAATGGTTTTATAAGCCTGTGCAATAATTTTCGGTAATTCGCGAGGCTTGTCCAGTTCTGGGACTAAAGCCAAAGCGTTAGCTACTTGAAAGTTAACTGCATCACCCTTGACATTTGCAAGGATTAGATCAGCCACTACATCGAACACTCCCACTAGTTTCATCCCCAATTCTACAGCCGCTTCAGGGCCATGTTTGTCTTGAACACGCTTAATCACGGCGGGGAGGACCGTCATTGAGGGAGTGCCGAAACACTTCGCATACACTGCCGCAAATACCTTACCCCAGTTGTTGCATTCTGTCAACTCTGGAATTAAGTCTTTTGGCAAACTTATAGTCAAAATCCTGTGTTTTTCCACAGGAGAGGTATTTGGAAACACCGCCTCCAGCTGGTCAAATTTTTCAGCAAGCCAATAAGGCAAATCATCTTTATTCTGTGGGCGCTTGCCCATCACCGAATTAACCATGACGGGACTTATAGTTACACCACCAGGCCCAGCTGGGTGCGCTGCAACTCCAGGAGGGGCCATCTGGACGTTGCCTGTGACATATTGTACTAAAGCTCTGTGCACACGGACCAAAGACGTATGCAGCACGCGCAGTTCATCTACCGGAACCGCTAAATAACGTGGATGCGGGGTATACCCGGCCAAAACAGGGCAAGTGGCCCCATCCATCGATAAAGGGCCTAAACGAATCAGGGTGACCGGGTGTGGGAGAGCGCCATTAAACCAAATTCGGTGTTGCCATGCGCGGAACTTCAAGAGCCTGATAAGGCCGATAAGCATTAGGAAGGGCCGTGGCAGTGTACACATGGAACAAATTATCAGCTTCATCCACCGCCGGAAAAGTGACCCATGAATAAAACACCTCAAAGTGGTAAGCCGGATCAGCTTGTACCACAAAGATGAGAGCGACACCCGCGTCAGGCACTCCATACGCTGTCAAATGAGCTCGGAGCGCAGCGCGGCTATGTGCCAGGATATTTATATTCACAGCCATTAAGACTAAGAATGAAGAACAACCTAGTGCGTGGCAGCGCAATATAGGGTTAACATTAAAGAGAATACCTTTTAATAACTTCAAGCTTGAAAGAACCTATAAAAACATCAATATAGGAGGTTACACCCTCACATCCGTTTCCGGAAACAGAAGTGAAGGGAATTGTGGACAAGCACAAGCACTACTCAAGCGTCTCGCAGATAAGAAGCAGACCAAACGTTGGTGGCGCCATGTTGCGGGGATTCTGCACATATACAGAACTATGCGCAGGAAAACAGGACCTCGGTGTATAGTGGTGTACCAACCATCCACCTTAGTG
Source organism: Calotriton arnoldi (assembly GCA_963921515.1). NCBI lineage: Eukaryota > Metazoa > Chordata > Amphibia > Caudata > Salamandridae > Calotriton > Calotriton arnoldi. The sequence goes on along the minus strand of CAWUFW010001624.1, from coordinate 107,713 downwards.
CCCAAAATCCCAATCTGACTAGCTATAGTGTCTCATTCGTTCTCCGTACTACAGCGAAGCTACCAATGATTAGACATCCCAGAACACGGACTCTTTCAGGAATCGCAGGAGCAAGAACACTCTTTCATTACTCACTCATACTTGTCCACAACGTGCGTATTAAGAGACACAGTATAGTTTAAAATGTTTATTTCAACTAACGTGCTCTAAGACACAGTACACGTGCCAGTACTAGCAGCATAAAGACAAAACAGTAAGCATTGTGACAATTCCATAGAATACAAACGGGGACAGCATTTTATAAAGACAGTGGATAAAGGACTATAATGCCTTGCCACCCTCCCCGTGCTAGTAACTAGTTTATTATAAAAATAGAAGACCTCTGGGCTTTGTCAGGGGGACCCCCATACCTCAAGAACTAGATGCAAGGTTTACATCATCGGACAAGCACAGCTCTTCTCCCTGGAAAGGTTTTTCTCCAAGTGCCTCTAACAGGTATATTGCAATATTAAAAGCACTCGAATTTCAGCAGTACAGCTGTGCTTCGTGTTATGTCTAAGTGCGTGGGGCTGACCAGAACAGAATAACAAGGGACGTTGTTTTTCGACCTTGTACATCGTGTGCAGACGAAAACCACAGAGAACAGCAGAAAATGTGAAAGGCAGAAATGTAGACCGTTCTCATGAACATAGGCACAAGCAGAGTCTGGAAAAACAAAGTCACGAAGTAACGTGTGCAAAAGAGGCATCATGGCAGCTAGACCCAAGCTAACTTAGCAATGTCGACAATGAGGCCACAATCCACACTAGACAGGATGATCGCCCGACGCCACCACCCGGCGACCCCTCTTTCCTCTCCCAACACCCCACCCTGGAGAGCTTGGTTGTCCAAGCCTCTGCCTCCAAAAGCGCCTTTCCTACCGCTCCACCGGAAAGGGAATCCAAGAAGCTGGATCATCTTGGGAAGAAGATTTTCTTTTCCGCCAGCTTAGGACTGCGGTCCGTAAACACTGCATGTCTCTTGGGCCGTTATTCGCACTCAGTGTGGGATACGGTGGCGTAAGTGCTGCCTCAGTGTCCGGAGGAGGCCCGGGCAGTGCTCTCCCAGGCTGTCGTCGCCGGGAGAGATGCAGCTAAGTTTACGATCCGTTGTGGGCTGGACACCGCCGACTCTCTGGGCAGGACCATTTCAACGTCGGTAGCGCCCCGCCTCTACGCCTGGATGAGGTCCACTGGCTTTTCAGGGGATGTCCAGAACACCTTGATGGACATGCCCTTTGATGGCCGTCGCCTTTTTGGCGACAAAGCAGACAGCGCCCTAGAGCGCTTCAAGGACTCACGGGCTACGGCCAAGTCCTTGGGCCTCTCCTCCCGTCCGGCGCAGTCTGCTTTTCGCCCCTTTCGTGGCTACGGAAGGGGTGCCTCGCTACGTCCCACCCAGGGCCACAGGCCGCAGCAAGTTACCCAACCTTCGCGCGGCCGGGGACGTGGGAACCAACGTCGTGGTTCAGGGGGCCAGCAGGGGGGGGGGGCAGTCCACCAACCCCCCCTCTGCAGCAGCCTCCAAACCCTCCTAGTCCGACCTTTCAGGCCCATCAAACGCCAGTGGGCGGCAGGATTCGCCATCACCTCCCCCACTGGCGCACCATCACTTCGGACAGGTGGGTTTTGCAGATAGTCCGAAGGGGCTGCTCCCTCCCCTTCGAGACTACCCCTCCAGCCATGCCACCTCGTTACCACCGCATGTCGGAGGATCATCTGGCCCTTCTCCAGCAGGAAGTTACGGCTCTCTTGGCCAAGGGAGCCATCGAGCGCGTTCCTGTCCCAGAAGTAGGTCGTGGTTGTTACTCCCACTACTTTCTGGTTCCCAAGAAGAACAAGGGCCTGCGTCCTATCTTGGACCTCAGGGACGTCAATCGCTTCCTCCGGAAGGAGAAGTTCAAGATGTTGACACTTGCTCAGGTCTTGTCTGCCCTCGACCCGCAAGACTGGATGGTAGCGTTGGACTTGCAGGACGCTTACTTTCACATCCCCGTCCTGCCGGCGTTACCTGCGGTTCACGGTAGGCCACGAGCACTTTCAGTTGACCATGCTCCCCTTTGGCCTTACCAGTGCCCCTCAGGTGTTCACAAAAGTGATGGCGGTGGTCACAGCTCATCTGCGCAGATCAGGGGTTTCAGTCTTCCCCCTATCTCGACAACTGGTTGTTGAAGGCGGGCTTGTCCCAGGCAGTCGTCTCCCACCTCCAGACTACGGCCGACCTCCTGCACCAGCTGGGGTTCTCCATCAATGTGCCGAAGTCGCACCTGATTCCCTCTCAGAAGCGCCTCTTCATCGGAGTGGTTCTGGACACGACGCAGTTTCGGGTCTATCCTCCCGAACAGCGAGTCCGGGATATTCGGGCTATGATTCCGATCTTTCAGCCCTTGTCCCGGGTTTCGGTCAGAGTGACCCTGAGGCTGCTGGGCCTCATGGCCTCCTGCATCCTGCTGATCAATCATGCCAGGTGGCATATGCGGGCTCTGCAGTGGGCCCTGAAGTTCCAGTGGGCGCAGCATCAGGGGAATCTGTCCGATTACGTCCAGATCTCGGAGGGCACTGCTCAACAACTGCAGTGGTGGCTCACGAACCAGGATTGGGTCAGTGGCAGGTCCCTCTCCCTTCCCCAACCAGACCACACTGTGGTGACGGATGCCTCCCTTCTGGGATGGGGCGGCCACATGGGAGAGGCGGAGATCAGAGGCCTCTGGTCTCCGGCGGAGTCCGGGCTTCACATCAACCTTCTGGAGCGCCGGGCGATTCGTCTTCCACTGAAGGCATTCCTTCCCTCTGTCCGGGGAAGAGTAGTGCAGGTGTTCACGGACAACACCACCGCCATGTGGTATTGCAACAAACAGGGCGGGGTGTGGTCGTGGACCCTATGTCAGGAGGCCCTCCGCCTCTGGACATGGCTGGAACATCAGGGCATTTCCCTGGTGGTTCAACACCTGGCGGGTTCTCTGAACGCCAGGGCGGACGAACTCAGCCGCCGGTGCATGATGGATCACGAATGGCGTCTTCACTCGGAGGTGGTGCAAGGTCTCTTTCAACAGTGGGGAGTGCACTATCAAGGGCTACCTTTCAGCCATCTCTGCCTTCCTTCGGCTGCCAGATCAGCCCTCTCTTTTCAAGTCCGCGGTAGTTAACCGTTTCTTGAAAGGCTTAACACATCTCTTTCCTCCAATTCCCTTCGTTATGCCTCAGTGGGACTTGAATCTTGTGCTGACTTACTTAATGTGCACTCCCTTTGAGCCGCTTCATAACTGTCCTTTACGTCTCTTAACTCTTAAGACTGCTTTCCTGGTAGCCATCACTTCTGCTAGAAGGGTGAGTGAGCTCCAGGCTCTTTCCTCAAAACCTCCTTTTTTGTCTGTTCATCCGGACAAGGTGGTTCTCCGGACCCGTCCATCCTTTCTTCCTAAGGTGGTCACTGCTTTCCACATCGGGCAGACCATTACTTTGCCCACCTACTTTCCGCCTCCGCATCCTTCAAAGGAAGAAGAGAGGCTCCACCGTCTGGACCCAAAACATGCGCTCTCCTTCTATCTGGATCGCACAAAGCAGTTCCGGGTGGATGATCAACTTTTTGTTGGCTACGTGGGTGCAAAGAAGGGTCGGGCCGTACACAAACACACCATCTCTCGATGGGTCGTGCTGTGTATCAAGGTATGTTACTCTCTGGCTAAAAAGGAGCCTCCAGTCGGGCTACGCGCCCATTCCACCAGGGCGACGGCAGCCACTACTGCCTTAGGAAGGGGAGTGCCTCTAAATGACATCTGTCAGGCAGCTACGTGGGCGTCTCTGCACACGTTTACGAGACACTACTGTCTGGACAGTCAAGTCCGGAGAGACGGCTTCTTTGGCCGTTCTGTTCTCCAGGACTTTCTGGTGTGATCTTGGTTCGCAGACCCACCACCGGGGTTGGTATTGCTGGGGTATCTATTCTAAGGTAAGGAATCTATAACTAACGTGTTTCTTTCAGATGCACAAGTTACTTACCTTTGGTAACGATATATCTGTAAGAAACATTAGTTAGTTATAGATTCCTTACCGCCCCACCCATCCTCCCCGTTTTGCAAACTGATTTCTAGGCTTAAGGTCATCCTTTCAGGGCCCTAGTTTTGTGCACCAATGGTCAGTGTCTTGCATGGCTCTGTGTTTCTGGCGCGGAAAGTCGTGTACAGAACTGTCAGCGCGCGAGGGCGGCGTCTAAATAGCTGCCGCGACGTCATCCCGGCGACCACGACGCCGACGACGGATGTGGAGCTGACCGACGCCACCTTCCGACGCGCAGAGGTACTGCTGACAAAAAAACTTTCCGGATCCAGTCTGACGCCTGGGGGTAATTCTAAGGTAAGGAATCTATAACTAACTAATGTTTCTTACAGATATATTGTTACCAAAGGTAAGTAACTTGTGCGTTCAGTACTTGGGTACACCCCAGATTGGATACTGGGGTACCCTTAAAAGTCCCTAGTATATGGTACCCATGTATCCAGGACATAGGCACCCCAGAGGTCTCCCATGGGCTGAAGCATGTATTATGCCACCCATTAGAGACCATTCAAAATGGAATTACAGGCCTGCCATTGCAGACTGTGTAAGTTGGTGCTTGCACCACCTACTAAAGATATAGGTTTCCTATATCTAGGGTCACTGCACTTAATTATTTATTTATTATTATTTATTTATTTAAGAGTTTTATATAGCGCTGGCCAGACCCAAAGGTATCAGAGCGCTTTACAACATTTATTGTGATGCAATCAAACACAAAGTATAACAATAATGAACACATTGTTCCGTGACAAATCCTGTTCAAGGAGGGGGGTACAAACGAGTGAGTCAAGAGGTAGGTGATGTAGAAGCCTTCTTATCAAAGTGACTATATACTGCAATGTGCAAGATTCCATATTAGGCGGCAGCTATCTATTCGCACAATCAGCTATCTATTCGGAAGAGTTCGGTTGAGGAAGAGGTCTTTGAGCTGGCTTTTAAATTTTATGAAGGAGGGGTTAGTCCTGATATGGACTGGGATGGAGTTCCAAATTTTGGGCGCATTTCCAGAGAAGGAGCGTGATAAGGTTTTTTGTTTGCGAGTTTTCGGGGGAATGAGAAGTAGAGTGTTAGTACTCCTGAGATTCCTTGTCTGACCGGCCTTATTAAGTTTGGAAGCCAGGTAGGCAGGTTTACCAGTGTGCAGAGCTTTGTGAGTGGGACAAGCAGTTCTGAAGTTGGAACGCAACTCGATTGGGAGCCATTTTAGCTCTCTGAGAGAGGGAGAGATGTGTTCGTATTTCTTTACTCCAGTGACCATCCTGGCTGCTGCATTTAGAGTTGACCTGAGGGGAGCTAAGTGAGATTTTGCCGTGCCTGTGAGGCTGGCGTTCCCGTAATCCAATCTGGACAGAACCAGGGATTGTGTAGCCTGTTTAAGGTCATTGGGTGTGATGAAGGGTTTTATTTTGTTGAGTAGTTTTAGGTTGAAGAAAGCACTCTTTGCGGTGTTCTTGATATGTTTGACCATGTCTAAATTTGGGTCCAACGTGATTCCCAGTGATTTTACAGAGTCGGCCGGGGTGAGTTTGCAGTTGAGAGCATCAATGGTTTTTAGCCATTCTGTGACTTGGGGGGGGGGGGGGAGGGGGTGGGGGGGTCTGCTCTTTGTTGGAGATGAGAAGGATTTCCGTCTTATCTTGGTTGAGTTTCAGGTGGTTGAGGGATAGCCAGTGTTGGACTTCTCTTAGAGTGTCGTTTAGTCTCTGAATGTCACCAATGGAGGAAGTTTCTAGGTAGATCTGGGTATCGTCCGCATAGAGGTGGAAGGGGATGTTGGCTTTTTTGAGTATGGTGGTGAGGGGCTCCATGTAAAAACCTATAAGTCACCCCTCTAGCAGGCCTTTACAATCCTGAAGGCAGGGTGCTTGGTTCTAAGTGAGAGGGTGCCCCTGCATGAGCAGGACACCTCTGCAGCCTACGGAGTCCATTCTCTCAGGTTGTCAGTGAAGCAGCCATACACTATATAGAGGGGCACCGCGTAATTACGCGATGACCATCTCGAAACTGGCTGCAACGAATCCTATCATGTTTGGTATCAAACATGTTGGAATCATACCCCCACACAGTAAACGGTGTGGGAGGTATGATTCCAAGCACTAGAAGAGCCCTCCGTTAAGCTCTCAGTGTTCCCGGTACCAGCCTTCTGGACCCAGACAGCATAAAATGGTTGCTGCCGACTAGAGACACTATTCTGCCCTCCTGCTGCTGAGCCAAGCTCGAGCAAGGGAAGGCAGAACAATAGGCATCCTGTCACAGGGAGGTGTGACCACTTCACAGGCAGGATTTAGTGTATTGGGATGGGGTGGGTGCACTTGCCAGCACCACTCAGTCTGCATAAGGGGCACATTTGGTGTCCCTGTGCATAGTCCAGTTCAAACCAGTCCTGGGAGCCGTTGGCTCCCGCTCTGGCGCGAAACTAGACAAAGGACATGGGAGTAACCTCCTCCCTGTCCAGACCCTGCCCTGGGAGGGTCCCCTGAATCTTCCCAACCCTTTCCCTAGGGTACTTAAGGGCTTACCTGGGTGTTGGTCCCTAGATTAGTTGTGGGATAAGATTCAGATCAGACACCACTTCTACTGTGTGGGCACTCTGGACTTCGCTGGACTTCGTTTGGGCCTGACTTCGTCACCCTTCCAGTCTGTGCATCATACAGGAACCTTCCAAGGCCTGTGAAACATCAAAGACACTTGAAGGAATCTCCCTTGGAGTGAAGGAGTCACTCCCCTGCATTTGCAGGCACCGCAACTAAGTCGACCGGTCTGCTGATCCTGAGCTCCTCCGGACTCCAAAGGCTCTGCAACACAGGTGGTGGTTTTCCACAGCTCTTGAGGCCTGCCCTGCCCTCTCACCCTCGTGGGGGTTGCAATAACTGAACCCTTGTGCACCGCGTCAACTTGCAGTTGCAAAGTCTTGTTGACTTCTTTCCGACGAGATCTTCGGACTCCAAGTAGCCCCAACCTCGAGCACCTCCAGAGACCAGAATCTTCAGCCACACCGCATCGTGTGCATCGTGGCCTGCATCTTTTGGTGAGCTGCTTGCGGTCCTCTCGCGACTCCAGTGCCTCCGGCCTGTCGGTCCACTTGAGGGTCACACTTGTTTCTTTTGGGCTCCCTGATTGCTCGGGGCCTGCCCTGACTCCCCTGCTTTTGGTGAGTCCCCTGGACCTTGCTGGTCCCGACGTTGCTCCTTCTTCGATTCCTGCGTTGGTTGCATTTGCCAAGGCTTGTTGGTGCTCCCGCCGGACACCGACCCCTCAGCACTCGACATCCTCCGTGGGACAGCTCGTGCATGGCTCCTGCTCCTCCTCAGGGTCGTCTGGTCCTCACAGCTGCAGAGTCAAGGTCATCGTCATCCATCCTGCAACACCCGACTTCGGAGGGCATTCGTCTTCCAAGTCTCCTGGTCACTCCTGAGTGATATAGACTCTGTCCCCTCTGCTTGCAGGTACCTCTAATCTAGAATCCACCTTTGGAGTCTACCGGACACTTTCTCCTTTTGCAACAGCGGCACTTTCCTAAAGTCCTCCATTGGGTTCGACAGCGGTTTCCGACACCACGTCACACATATGCACCCAGCTTCCCTGGTGTACGTAACGTGGGTACTATGGTATCCACGGGTGGGGTGGCCCTCCAACCTTCTGTCTTCCACGGGGTTTCTTCAGGGTCCACTGGGAAGGGTCCTTAATCTTTAAAAATCCAACCGTGACTTACACGTAGAGTTGTACAGAGCACGCAGTCGTGTTCCCACACTGCACACGCTCTCTGTGGGGTCCCTATCTACTCACCATGGGTAGTTCCTTGGGTCCCCAGGACTTCTACATCCTCTCAACCCGGTCTAGATCCGAGTCGTGGTTCTTTTACCACTTTCTTAGTATATGGTTTGGTCCCCCCCTGGGGTCCACTGTGTATTTCGTGCTATTTATTGTGTTTCTTTGCTAAAGTATTGTGTGCATTGTGTTTATCTCCATGTAGGAGATACTTGAACGTACTAGAGAGTATTATATAATAAATACATATTTTTATAAATACTTGGTGTGGTTCTTTTCACTTAATCTATACTATAAGATTGCATTCTAGTAAAACAAGCGGCTTTACACTCCTTCTGGACTAAGCCTGAAGGCTGCTCTCCACAGCTACCACTTAGAGAGCTTTCCAAGGTTGTCTAAGACCTCTTAAATCACCATAAGGGTTGTCTGGACTGGTGCAAGGTGCCCACTTACATAAGTGGACATCATATACCAGGCCAGCTTCTCACAGCGTAGATAAACAAATACTGGCGAAAGCACTCGCAATGCATCTGAGTAGGGTTATTACATATCTAGTCCACACGGATCAGTGTGGTTTCATGTCAGGCCGCGGCACACATACATATTTACGTAGGTTGTCCCACGTCTTGCATGCCACAGCAAATATGGACATCTGTGCTGACACGTTGGATTTAGATATCGAGGGGACTACCTCTGGGAGATACTGACAAGAATGGGCCTTGGCCAGGAATATATCTCCTGGGTACGCCTTCTGTACAACCTACTGACTGCTAGGGTATGCAATGGCTGGGTGATTTCTGAAACTCTCCCCATCGAACAGGGCACAAGACAAGGCTGACCATTGTCCCACTCTTATTCACCCTGGTGATAGAGCCTTTGGCGATCAGACTACGAAGGGACATGAATCGTTGGGGATCAAGGTGGGAGGCCGGATTCATGCTGTATCCTTACATCCGGATGATGCCTTGCTATATCTAGCTCCCCCAGAGGTGGCAACGTTCATTCTTCTGTAAATCTTTCAGGTTTGGGCACAATGTCTGGACTGAAAGTCAATAACCAGAAGTCAGTCCTATTCCCACTCGCTACATTAGTAATAACAGAAGTGGCTGACTTCCCCGCAGCAGAGTTCAGATGGAAGTGCAATCATTTCCGCTATCTAGGAATCCAGGTGGCGCACTCAGCCGATATGCAATATGCATTGAATATGGGGGCAGTGATTATGGGTTTACAGTCATCCATTAGTTTCTTGAATCGCCTCCTTCTTTCTATCATGGGTCGAGTGGCCCTGGCCCGGATGGTGCTCCTACCACGCTGCCTGTTCACTCTGCAGAATTCCTTCTGCATTATCCCTAGATCTACCTTTGAGACCATTAATAGCCTCCTACTATCGCTGGTTTGGGCTGGAAAGCGCAGTAGGGTAAAACTGGAGATTCTGAAATTGGATATGGAACAGGGGGCGCTGGGCCTCCCGGATCTACATCTCTACTATTTCGCTGCCCTTCTCCAGTAGGCGGCGCTCTGGTGTGTGTCGGGCCCCAATGTAGAGAAGGACCTCCTGGCAGAATGGGAACGAGAGAACAGACTACCGAGATGTCTCATGATGGGATCTCGGGCACCCCTGGAATATCCTTTTGTGGTGCGTCAGGTCGCGGGAGCCTGGGAACGGCCGGTCACATTGGTGCTGCGAAAGGACCCATATGGACGAACGCTACTGTTGCAATGGCTGCGCAATTTTTGCCATATACAAACCGTGATGGACTTGACAGGGTGGTTTGAGGGATGGTGCCTTACCGTGGGTGATCTATATTGTGATGGGTCTTTTCTCTCGTTTGCTGATGCACGGAAATGCTTCGGGATTCCAATGGGACATTTTTTACAATATGCAAAAATCTCATGCACAACACAGGAGATTTGAACTTCCTTCCCAGAGGAACCTACGGAGTCCCACACTCTGCTGGCGATTCTTGACCCAGGCACCCACAGGGGATTGATCTCTCTCTTATACCGAGTACTCGAGGCCAACCGCAGTGTCAACATTTCCCGGGTTCAGGATAGATGGTCGACAGACCTACTGATACCCCTCACAGACAGTGAATGGAAAAGAGCGTTCACACAGGTCTGGTAAGTGGCCAGCAACGCTGGCTTCAAACGTATACAATTTCATTAACTACACCGCACATACATGGCACCCCGCCCTCAGATTAGCGCGCTTCAATGCGTCACACTCCCCAGAGTGTCCCCACCATGGGGCCGTGCTGGCTGCGTACACTCACATGACGTGGGATTGGCCTCGGCTTTGGCCCTACTGGTCAAGAGTGCTGGAGACGCTTAGAAGGCAGTGGTTAATCGTTTCCCCGATCTGAAGGCCTCTCGAAGGGTCCTACCGACCCCCTAGGTGAAGAACAGAATGCAATGTAAATTTGCGAATTTGGGAGTGGTGCTTGCTAGGCCCCGCATAGCGATACACTGGAAACAGCCCGTGCCCCTTGACTGCCCAGATGGACAGGAGATATGGGTGAATGGGGGGTGGCTGAGTAGCGACATCTGCATATAGTCCGCACAGACGAGAACGCCGAACGGGATTTGGAAACATGGGGATTATTGCTGGAGAAGTTGCGAACCCTCGGGCAGACAGCTGTGGGACCCGACACCCTCTCACAGACTGGGACCCCTGGCACACAGACAGTGGGTGGTGGGGGAACCCCTAATTACCCGGATAACACCAAATCACATAGAACTTTGGGGGTGTTTTTGGGTGACGAGGGAGCCTGATTGGTTACTGAAGGGAGAGGAGACCTGTGGTCGTTCTTTGATGGTGAGCAAACCGTCCCCTACGGCCTAGGATGCCACTCAGCTGCACACTACAGGAGATACAAAGGGGCAAGGCCTCAGTACTTCGTTACCAAGTACACCAAAGATCCATCAGAGGAGGAGCTGGGATGGATATAACTGTAAAATCACATCGGTCCTTGATGTTGGAAGATATGTGAGGCATGCTGCTCTGCCAACAGCTGCCCAGTTTTCTCTTTCCTCCTTTTAATGGTTACGTGTTTATTTATAACTGTATTGGTGTTACGTATTTACCTAAAAATAGGGATGTGCAGCATTTTTAGCATTTTGACTGTAATACATGCCCTGGCATGTAACTGTCACACATTTGCAATTACAATTATGTACTGTATATATTCTATATATGCTCGTACTGTATATTGCTGCTATGTGTATCCCGAAATAAAAACAAGTTTTAAAAAAAAACATCAGTCACTCTGGCATCCCACTACATTTGCAGACATGCTTGTTTTTGTCACTGCATTGACAAAGTGTTACCTGTACCTAACTGGAGTGAAAAAAATATGAAATATTTAATGCATTGGTGTGCTGTCAGTACTCTGCAATCATTCCTTAAACCAGTTTACCTGCCCTTTTTTCAGGGGGGACCATACCTTTGCAGACAGCTACATGACAGTCCTTCCAAAAGGCAGTGAATTTGTAGTATTCAGCATCGATGGCTCGTTCGCAGCCAGTGTGTCCATCATGGGGAGCGACCCCAAAGTTCGAGCCGGAGCGGTTGATGTAGTAAGGTGAGTGGCCGGAAAAAAACATAAATTTACAATTAAGGTTAATCTTTACGTATATATGTAGGGCCAAGTACACTATTACATCATTGTATTTCTTTTGCAGGCACTGGCAAGACCTTGGCTACCTCATAATCTACGTAACAGGTCGCCCCGACATGCAGAAGCAGCGGGTAGTGGCGTGGTTAGCACAGCATAACTTTCCTCATGGGATAGTCTCCTTCTGTGATGGCCTTGTGCATGATCCACTGCGGCATAAGGCTAACTTTCTCAAAGGTTTGATCACAGACGTAAGTACTTTGTTCTACTAAAGTTTTTTGAGAAACAGCAAAGAAATACTACATTGTTTTATTGATTTCCACTGATGCTCCATTGATGACCATTTTCATCTTTCACCCACATGTACTCCTCTATTCATTTCATATCCTCTGTGTCTTCCCAATATGGTGTTTAGAGGTGCTGCACGTTTCAGTCTCTGAACTGACCAGAACGGTGGGCCGAGCTAAAGAACAGTTTAATTACCTTTGTCTGTTTTATGTATTTGTGGTGGAAGTGCAATTTTATACCATGAAGCTTCTTTGAATTATTCTTAGGTGCAACAGATTCTTTTTGCTGGGTTTCTGGAATCTAGTTCCATAAAAAGTGGTTAGTCCAGAGATGAGTCTCCCCGAAAGGAAGACTTTATGGCAACATAGAACCCTGGGAGCAATATCTTTGAGCAAGCATTCAAGATGCTAGAAACCGTAGCCTTGCTCTCTAGAACACTCTATGAACCGAAAGTTGGCTGGTTTACTATTGGACAGCGTGTCAAGGGAGGGATGCCAGTGCAGGACAGGCATGATCAGGGCATCCCAATTATAACAAGAGTGTGGGCTGCCTTAGTTTGAATTAGGTGCAGTCTGCCAATATAAATGTTCGGTGATCTAAGGCAGTATTGCTGTAGTCCAATCTCTCAGATATATTGATACATTATAAACAGGACATTTTAGGAACAGATGTGAAAAATGTCATCTGTTGTCAAGGATATATAGCTTGAAAAAGGCAAGAATGAGTGACTCATTCAGTTTGATCGGTTAGCTGAAGGCAAGCTGTTAGTGTAGTGTGAACATTTTACATTGTTGAACCTGAATAAGTGGGCCTGGAGCAGTCTTTTGGATTTGCAGTCATATTTATTCAACTCAAGGCTGTACGTCCACCAGACTATCCCTCTGGACCAGTGATTGGTGGCAGCTGCACTTGCAAGCAGATGTCATTGATGTAAGTTGAGCCCATGTCAGATGCCCACCTTCAGCCCTTCACTTGGGTCTCAGCAGCAGTCATGGCTGTGCAACAGTGGAGCCTGCGTTAGATCATTCTCTGCTGCTGCAGCGTATAGAAGATGATCTGCATATAGATATTTTATTCAGTTCAAGATAACCAAGCATTGCTCTGTCTATGTCCTTTAACACTGGCCCACCGTCACCCGCTGAAGAAACCCCTAAAAAGAATCATAGAGTTCCACCAGCCACCCAAGATAATTTAAATGTACCCACTCATCTTATGCAGGCAGGGTACAAGGATTGTAAGTTCTAAAATATTGCGGATCATACACAGCGCTATAGTAAAATATGCGTTTTATGTAGTGTCACTATGACATAGTATCGTCAATGACTCAATAAGGTAGAAAGTATCTCCTAGCCACTCATAATGTTGAGGTGAATTATTAACTGTTGACTTCGTTTGAATTCTTTACTCAGCCCAACTCTCAAGGTCAGTGATTGATTTATTCATTTGAGGAGAAGGAATCAATTCCCCCCATGGATGAAACAGAATGAAATGCATTGCAGTGATATTTGTATAATGTTAGTGATCTGTACATTTGCTTAGGTAATGCTCGTCTCACCTGCGTTGCTAAAATGTAGCATTTGCTAACACACCTATGAAGGGTTGGTAGGGGTGTGCATCACATATCTGTTTAAATTGCACGTATATCATGATTACTACCCCTGACAAGGCGTCGAATCGCTTTGCGGCGAGTAGCATGCTACCGGGGAGCCCAAAGTTAGTGGTCAGTCCATAGTTATTGGGGTTAGTTTTGCATGTTCGTTCCATGCATTCACTCTAGTTTCTTTGTGGTACAATATTGACACAGATGGGATCATTAGAGGGGGCTATGTAAGAAGCAGTTGTTTGCTGGAATTAATAGGATAGTTATGGTTTCCAAAGAGCTTAAGACAGATAGGCATGTGGTTTGGAGTAACTTGTATACATAAGAGGCAAACAGAAGGAAGAAGGAAACAGTGGCGCTCTTAAAAAATATAGGATGGAAGTAAGTAAAAGTTTGATGGAATGTCAATTTGTCATGCAGGATTTTAAGGAATGTAACGGGTGAAGAATTTTTGCATGCAATTTGTAGATGTAAACCTGTTGAAAGAAACACTTTTAAATTCTGCTCCTAAGAAATGTAGCTTACACGATCTTTGTAGAGGCACCTAAGAGGTGACACAGATACTTTGATTACTCAAAAGGAAGCCTAGTGCTTATTGAGACCCTTTTATTTTCAAGCAGTGCGACAAATAAGCACATTCTGTTACCTATAATTACAACGAGAACACCCCAGAGACCCCTTTTATATACCTACTACAGTAGTATAGTTAGTACTGTAAAGAACCATTACCATTTATGCAAATCATATGCCCCATACATAAACTATACATACAATACGAAACATATGTTATGTAAACACGCAGCAAGCAACTTACAAATATAACAAGGCAATAGATGAACACATTGCAGCAGTCATTAGTATATTCAGTCCATGTTTGTGACTCATTCAATACCTGGTTGAGAAGGTACTGCCCACCGCATCCTCCTGAAGAGCAGCCTCACAGAACAGACACCATGTCCAGCAGAATGGATGTGTCTGAGGTCTCCTTCCAGCACCCACCCTGCCTCGTATATGCGCACGGGCCCTCTGACAAGTGCAATGCCCGTAGCCAATTCTGGATTCTTAGTAGCCAGTGCTTCATATACTGACACCTGGGAGTGTACACAAATAATAGAAAAAGCAAAAATGTAAGTCCAGACGTGCAGCTGGTTGAATGTGTCACATGACACCGGAGGCAGTCATTGGTCAGCATCATCTCCGAAAGAAGGGCAGACCTGGAGCATGGCCTATCACATGTCAGCGTTAGCGCTGGCAGACTAGCAGCAGTGAGCAACAGTCAATCACGTGCAGAGATCGCCTCTGAAAGATCCGGGTAAGGGTGAATCACCTCACAGATGTACGGGTTTATTTCAGGTTTAGTCAGACCAGTGACTGGACACACGACAGGATCACATCTGAAGGGCTAGCAGGGCAGAATCAGTCATGTGTTAGTCTTGCATCCGAAATGGTGATAGAGTTTTGGAAGAGAGAGTCCTGTCCTAAGCACCCTTTTTTATCCGATTCACTGAACCCAGCACTCCTGTGGAGCATGATGAAAATGAACTGAACCTGGATATTTGTTTTACCCAAACAGGTCTCTTGGCACTGTCTATTGCTGGAAAACTTGATCATACTTATTTTATCAACCTAAGAAGGATGAAAGACTGATTGGACTTGCTGGGTAATCAACCGGTGACAATGTGGTCCAATACAGATCTCTGCTGTGGATGCATTAGTCCATTAAGCAACCAGCCCCTGCTGTGAAGAGTCATATGACAAATTTAAAAAACAAGCCCTGTGTACTAGTGGCTAAATTTACATTTAGTAGCTGAAGACGTGGTTCCTAATCCGGCTGTGGCAGGTGGCCAAAAATGTTTGATTCATGGAAAACATCTGTTCGAGGCATGTGTGCTGTAGATCCACATGCTTTGCATACTCCTGCCATCTAGTGTTGGGTCTGGATGTTTGCAGGTTGTTTTTCTTTGAAGAAGTCTTTCCTAGTCACGAGGTAAGGTGACTTCTCCTTTCGGTGATAGTGCGCATGGTCATCGACTCCATTGTTAGATTGTTTTTTTCCGCCATCGGGTTCGGACATGTATTGCTGCGGTCTGGTTCGAAACCGTTCTTTGGTTCCCCTCAATGGTATTGTTTCGTACGCGTTTCCCACTTCCTCCACGTATCGTTTCGGTCAACGGAATCTACTTTTCGATCAGAAAGCTTCGTGGACAGCCTTCGGGTCTAACTCCGTTGGGTCAGCTCTCCGCCGATGGAACTGACACTGTTCAAATTCGGCCCTCAGTGCCATGCAAAGTATCCGCGCACTGACTCACACTAAGTTTGTAACTTGTGCTCGTCTCCAGAGCACAAAGAAGAAGACTGCAACGCTTGCAGATCGTTTCGATCAAAGAAAACTCTTCGCAATCGTCGGGCTCGACGTTGAGAGATGCAGCATCAAAGCATTGAAGACACGCCGGACATCTTCGGTGAAGACTCTGGTCAAGAAGATGTTGGTGCATCAGCAACAGAGGAGGAAGAAGCCTTCTCCATGCAGGACTCCGACTCGGAGCTCGAGATATACCTCGACGCCGAAGAACTGCCACAGGGACAAGGAGATGTGAGTACGGAAGACCCCTTGCCCACCAACTCAACCACAAAAAACATAAGGCTTCGGCACCACCTCTGCCCTCTGGCCAAGGTCGACAATGAGATGACTTTTCTGATGCCCCGGCTCCGAAACACCCAGTCAAGCCTTCCGGCTCTGTACCGAGTCATCAAAAATCCTCGTCGGAACCGAAGCCCTCCGGTTCCAAACACAAATCCGGCTCGGAGCCGAAGTCCTCGGAGCCGAAAACGAAACAGCCTTCGGAGCCGAAATCTTCCGTACTGAAAGGACAGTCCATGCCGGCACCGAAAACGCCGGCGCCGAAACCTAAAGATGCCCCTTCGGATCCGGATCCAGACATTGTTCCACCGAAAAAAAATCCCAAACAAAAGAGACTGTATATTAACCCTGAAACACATCGTATTCATACTAAACTACCTTCAGAAACACAAGCTTCCTGATGAGGACAATCATTATAAGATTCCTTTAAAAAAGAAGTCTGTCGCTACCAGTCCTTTTCATCCACCATTCCCTCCACCACCCCCCTCTCCACCTTCAGATCCTTTGCACATCACACCTCAGGATTCTTGACAATCTCACCATGATGACGATGAAATTGATGATGGGGGTACACATTTACCAGTAGATCCATGGACAGATTACACAATTGATTCTCCAGCAGATAATGACCCAGACCTTTACCATGCCAAGCCATCTCCTCCAGATGACAATGTATACTATCAAGAACTCATTGTCAGAGCTGCACAATATCATTGGGTGGCACTGCACAAAGAATTGTTAGGAGAGGAATTTTTATTCGAGACTTTAGGATCAACACATAGGTCATCACAAACACTTCCCATGCTTAGGGCATGATGAGTCACGCTGACGAAATTTTCAAAGACTCCGTGCGTGCACGCATCTTGACTCCTAGAGTTGACAAAAAGTATAAGGCCTCCCGACAAATCCAGTATTTATTTATTTATTTAAGGAGTTTTATATAGCGCTGGCCAGACCCGTGGGTATCGGAGCGCTTTACAACAGTTTTTTCGCAAGAGTTATATAATAGAGCAGTGTTACATCATGGTTCGGAGGTCCAAGTGTGTTGTGCAGTCTTGAGGTAGTCGTGAGTCCTGAGGTAACCTCGTTGATTGCACATTGTCATGTGTTGAACTTAGGTGGTCTTTGTGATACAGAGTCAGAGAGCAACGGAGTCAGGGTTTGCGTTAAGGCGGCGGCTATCCATTTGGGAGGGAGCGGTTGAGGAAGAGGACTTTTAGGTGTTTTTTTAATTTTGTGAAGGACGAGATAGTTCTGATATCTGCTGGGATGGAGTTCCAGATTTCGGGCGCGTTTCCGGCGAAGGACCTTGCAGCGGTTTTTTGTTTGCGTGTTTTCATAGGGATGAGAAGTAGGGTGTTGGAGCTCCTGAGGTTTCTTGTCTGACCAGCCCTCTTGAGTTTGGCGGCCAGATAGTCCGGATTTCCTGTGTGTAGGGCTTTGTGCGTGAGGCAGGCAGTTCTAAAATTAACACGCTGTTCGACTGGGAGCCATTTTAGTTCCCTTAGTGCTGGTGAAATGTGATTGTATTTCCTGATTCCAGTGACCATTCTGGCTGCTGCGTTGAGGGTTGTTTTGAGGGGAGCTAGGTGGGATTTTGTTGTACCAGTGAGGGTTGCGTTCCCATAGTCGAGTCTGGATAGCACCAGTGATTGGGTGGCTTGTTTGAGATCTTTGGCAGGGATGAATGGTTTAATTTTGTTGAGTAGCTTCAAATTGAGGAAGGCACTCTGCGGAGTTTTTTATGTGATTGGCCATGTCGAGTTTTGGGTCTAGGGTGATTCCTAGTGATTTTACGGAGTTTGCTAGAGTAAGATTACCGTTGAGAGCATCCAACGCTTTAAGCCATTCTGCAATTTGAGGGTTCTCTTCTTTGTTGGAGATGAGGAGGATCTCAGTTTTGTCTTGATTGAGTTTTCGGTGATTTAGAGACAGCCAATGTTGGATTTCTTTTAGAGTGTTATTTAGTCTGAGGATGTCATCTAAGGAGGAGGTTTCGAGATAGATCTGGGTGTCATCTGCATATAGGTGGAAGGAGATGTTGGCATTTTTAAGTATGGTGGTGAGGGGTTCCATGTATATGTTGAACAGTTGTGGTGAGAGCACTGAACCTTGGGGTACGCCCCTGTTGACGGGGTGTAGGTCGGAGGTAAGTTTTTGATTTTTATCCTTTGCGAACGGTTGTAAGAAGGAGGAGAACCAGCGTAGGACCACCTCATCGGCACCTACCCTTTCTTGTAGGGCCTTGATGAATAGTTGGTGATCGACTGTGTCAAAGGCTGCCGATAGGTCCAGGAGAATGAGTAGGCAGCATTGATCGGTATCGAGGGATTTGTGGATATCATCTGTGATGTTGAGGATCGCGGTCTCGGTGCTATAGCCTTTTCTGAACCCCGATTGGTGGGGATCAAGAAGGTTGATGTTGTCCATGTGATGAGTCAGTTGAGAGAGGACGCATTTTTCAAGGATTTTGGATAGGAGGGGGGAGATTGGAGACGGGTCTGAAGTTATTCAGGTCCTTGCAGCAAGGGCCAGTTGCCATTAGATTCACTAGTAGTGTCTAATGCTCGTAAGCGAGCTAATTCCCAAACATCAGGGGACGCTCCTCCACCAGATAAAGAGTCCAAGTTAATAGACGCTTCTGGCAAGCGCGTAGCTGCTCAGGCTGCCAGTCACTGGCGCACTGCAAATATGCAGGGACTTTTTGCCAGGTATGACAGGGCACACTGGGATAAAATGGAGCAATTGCTCCAATATCTCCCAGATGAGCATAAAACAAGAGCACAAGATTTGGTAAATGAGGGGAAACTAATTTCCAATTCTTCCATAAGGTGTGCTCTAGATGTGGCTGATACTGCGGCTAGAGAGGTCAACACTAGCATTTTGCTTAGGAGACATGCTTGGTTAAGGATCTCCGGGTTTAAGCCTGAGGTCCAACAATTAATTCTAAACACGCCATTTGATAAGAAACATCTTTTTTGCCCGAGGTCGATCAGGCATTAGAAAAAATGAAAAAGGACACTGAAGTGGCCAAATCCATGGGAGCACTTCAGTTCCCTTCAAACAGAGGCTCCTTTCATCGTTCCTTTTACCGAGCGGGGTCCAAGACGCCACCCTCCGACCAAAAAACCTCCACCTACAAGGTTAATAATCAGTCCTCTCCCTCAAGAGGCTTTTTTTGAGGAGGTTATAGAGGGAACAACTCTAAAGGTTGGGGCAAGGGCAACACACCCCGTAACTCCCCTTCCCCGAATAAGCAGTGACTTACCCACGCTTCCCCCCGACCCATACCACACCTGTCGGGGGAAGACTTCAACAATGACTCCCCATTTAGTAATCTATAACAACCGACAAATGGGTGATTGGAATTATCCTACATGGTTATTGCCTGTAGCTTACCAGCAATCTTCCAAACATTCCACCTCGCTTTCACAAATTGGCTCCACAGCATGTGCAATTGCTCGAACAGGAAGTGCAATCGCTCTTACTAAAAGGAGCTTTAGAACCGGTTCCAGTACAATACCAAGGTTCAGGGGTTTACTCTCTGTATTTTCTGATTCCCAAAAAGGACTGTTCCTTAAGACCTATTCTGGATCTCAGAGAATTAAACCAATATATACTGTCAGAACACTTTCACATGGTGACCCTTCAACACATACTTCCACTTTTACAAAAGGCAGATTTTATGTCTACTCTAGACTTAAAAGAAGCATATTTTCATGTTCCAATTCACCCACCTCATCACAAATACCTCAGATTTGTGATAGCAGGCAAGCATTATCAATTCAAAGTACAGAGTATTTACCAAATGTCTGGCAGTAGTTGCGGCTCATCTCAGGAGGCAACATGTTCACGTCTTCCCCTACCTAGACGACTTGGTCATCAAAGCGAGCACTTACCAAAACTGTCTGCGGCATACTCAAATGACAATAGACCTACTTCATCAACTGGGCTTTACAGTCAATGACACAAAAATCTCACCTGCATCCTTTGCAGATGCAATCTTACCTAAGAGCCACTGTAGACACAGTCAAAGCTCTAGCCTCTCCCTATGTAGCCAGAATTCACAAGATTCAGTCTATAATACTATAGATCTGAAAGAGACACGTCAATGACAGATTCCTTACCTTAGAATATCCCCAGGCGTCAGGCTGGATCCGGAAAGTTTTGCGTAGCAGTACCCCTGCGCGTCGGTAGGCGGCGTCGTGCGGCTCCGCGTCCGTCGTCGGCGTCGTGATCGCCGGGATGACGTCGCGGGCAGTACTTAGGCGCCGCCCCTGCGCGCTGACGTCAGTTCTTCTTTTTCCGCGCCAGCAAGCGCAGATCCGGGAAGAGCAGTGCCCTAGTCATTTTTTGACTAACTTTTTTGGTGAATTTTTTCACTGTTTTTCTTCGAATCGACTTCAAGGTGTCGTAGGGATGCCCGGTTTTAAACGTTGCGGCGCCTGTGCTCGGATGATGTCCATCACAGACCCGCATCGGGAGTGTCTCTTCTGCCTCGGCCGAGGCCACGACACGGAGTCGTGTTCCGACTGCCGGGCCCTCAACCCGAAAGCTTTGCGAGAGCGGTCTCGAAAGCTCCTCGAGGCCCGGCATTCGGCTCCGCGCTAGCCCTTGTCGCGTGAGAGGTCCAGGGGTCGATCGCGGAGTCCTCACCGGTCGTCGGCATCAAAGTCTTCTTCGTCCGGTAAGTCCAAGCACAAAAAGTCCAAAAAGCATCGTCGCTCTAGGACTTCGCCTCGCCGGTCTCGCGACTCGGCTGAGGCCCCTCCCGGCACCGTCCCCGCCCCCGCCCCCGCGGCCCCGGACATGCCTGTGGAGTCGCCCCCGCAATACCCGTCCTTCCCGGGTTCGGGGGCGGATCCGGCCCAGATACAGGAATTCCTGTCGGCCATGGCCCGCCTCTTCGGGCCTCAAGGTCCCTCCGGTGCGCCTTCGGGCCCCGCGGGCCCTGATGGGGTTGCTCTGGCGTCGCCGACGGCTCCGGCCCCGGCGTCGCCCGTGCCTCCAGCCTCGATCCCGGCTCCGGCCTCGATCCCGGCTCCGCAACCCCCATCGACGCCGGTCGACCTAACGACGCCGACGCCGATGTCTCCGGTGCCGTTCTCGACGCCGCCTGGGGCTCCGGGCGGCGTCGTCCCCCAGTTCCTTCCGGCTCCGGACATGGACCCGGACCGACGTCGCTCGACGCCGGTTCCGGCGCCGATGGGACCTTGGGTCCCAAATGTCCCTCCTCCTCCTTATTTTGAACCAGAGGAGGACCAGGAGGACTGGGAGGGGTCTGATGACCCTCTGACACAACAGTGTCAGTACGATGAGGACTGGACAGAGGGTCTAGGGGATGCCAGTGGTCTGGATACTTCCCCTGACACTGGCATGCTGTCTCCTCCCGTGGCTACGGAGGAGGGAGCCAATTTTGCAACGGTGTTGCGTAGGGCGGCTGGGGCCTTACGTCTCCAACTCCCTACTGTGGCGGTCAAGACTAATATCTTGACAGAGGTGCTTCAGCCGGCAGCCTCCTCTACGGAGACTGTGCTGCCGTTTAACGATGCCCTCACTGACGTTCTTTTGGGCGCCTGGTCCAAGCCCAACACAGGGGCTCCTGTGGATAGGAACGTGTCCCGACGCCATCGCCCAGCTCCGGGCGACCCCCTGTTTCTCTCTGTCCACCCCACTCCTGAGAGCTTGGTTGTCCAAGCCTCCGCTTCCCAAACCGCCTTCCCTACCGCCCCTCCGGATAGGGAATCCAAACGCCTGGATCAATTTGGGAAGAAGGGTTTTTCTTCCTCCAGTGCTGGCTTGCGGTCCATCAACACCGCTTGTCTTTTGGGCCGATATACCCACTCCTTGTGGGATTCGGTGGCGACTGTTTTGCCCCAGTGTTCTGAGGAGGTCCAGACACTGCTTTCCCGCGCCATTGCGGAAGGAAGGGATGCGGCCAAATACACGATACGATGTGGCCTTGATACCGCCGACTCTCTGGGCAGGTCTATTGCAACGACGGTGGCGCTGCGACGCCACGCCTGGCTGAGAACCACTGGTTTTTCAGGGGATGTCCAGAATACTCTCATGGACATGCCCTTTGATGGAGTCGGTCTTTTGGGTCCAAAGCAGACCATGTGTTGGAGCGCTTTAAGGACTCACGGGCTACTGCCAAGTCCCTGGGCCTTTCTGCTACACGCCCTCCGCTGACTTCTGCTTTTCGCCCCTATCGTGGCCACGGAAGGGGCGCCCCGTCACGTCAGCAGCCCAGCCACCAGCCCGTGCAGCAGGCGTCTTCGCGTGGCCGAGGACGTGGATTCCGCCGTGGCGGATCGGGCAACCAGCGTGCGGGTCAGGCCACCACCTCCAACCCGTCCGCGGCCTCCAAGCCCTCCTAGTCCCTCCTTTCAGGTGCACAGCACGCCAGTAGGGGGCAGGGTCCGCCATCACCTTCCCCACTGGTGTACCATCACCTCGGACAGGTGGGTCTTGGACATTGTCCGAAGGGGCTACTCCCTCCCCTTCGAGACCACCCCCCCAGCCATGCCACCTCAATTCCACCGCATGTCAGGGGATCACTTGGTACTTCTGCAGAAGGAAGTCACGGCCCTCTTGACCAAGAGGGCCATCAAGCGTGTTCCGACCCCAGAAGTAGGGCGTGGTTGCTACTCCCACTACTTTCTGGTGCCCAAAAAGGACAAGGAGGACATGCGTCCTATCTTGGACCTCCAGAACGTCAATCGCTTCCTCCGGAAGGAGAAGTTCAAGATGCTCACCCTAACTCAGGTCTTGACTGCCCTCGACCCTGGAGCCTGGTTGGTAGCGTTGGACTTGCAGGACGCATATTTCCACATCCCCGTCCTGCCGGCCCACCGGCGGTACCTTCGGTTCACGGTAGGCCCCGAGCATTTTCAGTTCACCGTGCTCCCCTTTGGCCTTACCAGTGCCCCTCGGGTGTTCACGAAAGTGATGGCGGTGGTCGCAGCTCATCTGCGCCGGGCAGGGGTTTCAGTCTTCCCCTACCTCGACGACTGGCTGCTGAAGGCGGGCTCGTCCCAGGCAGTCGTCTCCCACCTCCAGACTACGGCCGAACTCCTGCACTCGCTGGGGTTCTCCATCAATGTGCCGAAGTCGCATCTGATTCCTTCTCCACAGCTCCTTTTCATCGGAGCAGTTCTGGACACGACGCAGTTTCGGGCCTATCCTCCCGAACGGCGAGTCCGGGATATTCAGGCTATGATTCCGATCTTTCAGCCTTTATCCTGGGTTTCGGTACGGATGACCCTGAGGCTGCTGGGCCTCATGGCCTCCTGCATCCTGCTGGTCAATCATGCCAGATGGCATATGCGGGCTCTGCAGTGGGACCTGAAGTTCCAGTGGGCGCAGCACCAGGGCAACCTGTCCGATCACGTCCAGATCTCGGAGGGGACTGCAAAACAGTTGCAGTGGTGGCTCTCGAACCGGCAATGGGTCATGGGCAGATCCCTCTCCCTTCCCCAGCCAGAGCACACAGTTGTGACGGACGCGTCCCTTCTGGGATGGGGCGGTCACATGGGAGAGGCGGAGATCAGAGGCCTCTGGTCTCCGGCGGAGTCCCGGCTCCATATCAACCTTCTGGAGCTCCGGGCGATCCGACTTGCACTCAAGGCATTCCTTCCCTCTGTCAAAGGGAAGGTAGTGCAGGTGTTCACAGACAATACCACCGCCATGTGGTACTGCAACAAACAAGGCGGGGTGGGGTCTTGGACCCTTTGTCAGGAGGCTCTGCGCCTCTGGACATGGCTGGAACACCAGGGCATGTTCCTGGTGGTTCAACACCTGGCAGGTTCCCTGAACGCCAGGGCGGACGAACTCAGCCGCAGGTGCATGATGGATCACGAATGGCGTCTTCACTCGGAAGTGGCGCAAGGACTCTTTCTACAGTGGGGAGAGCCTTGGTTAGATCTATTCGCCACCGAAGAGAACGCGCAATGTCATCAGTTCTGCGCGTTGGAATTTCCAAGGCGGCACTCGCTCGGCGACGCTTTTCGTCGCGAGTGGAGTTGCGGTCTGTTGTACGCCTTTCCGCCTATACCACTTCTACCCAGAGTGTTGAAGAAGATTCGGCACGACCGGGCCCAAGTCATTCTTGTGGCTCCGGACTGGGCTCGAAGAGTTTGGTATCCCGAGCTACTCAATATGAGCGTAGATCCCCCGATCCGTCTGCCTCTTCGGGAGGATCTTCTGTCGCAGCAGCAGGGGACGGTCCTCCACCCGAACCTGTCCAGTCTACACCTGCTTGCGTGGAGATTGAGCGGCGGCAGTTGATTCCTTTCGACTTGCCTCCCGAAGTTTGTAATGTGATTCTGGCAGCCAGGCGTCCCTCCACTAAGGTGGTATACGCTTGCAGGTGGAACAAATTTGTGGCATGGTGCACAGCAAAGGCTGTGAATCCCCTTTCTGCCCCTCTTTCTGAGGTCCTTCTGTTCCTTCTCTCTCTGGCCCAACAGGGTTCTGCCCTGGGTACCATCAAGGGTTATCTTTGTGCTATCTCGGCCTTCCTCAGGCTCCCTGATCAGCCCTCCCTTTTCAAGTCCCCTGTTGTTAACAGGTTCTTAAAAGGCATTACTCACCTCTTCCCTCCTGTTCCGTTTGTGATGCCTCAGTGGGACTTGAACTTGGTTCTTACCTTTTTAATGTGCGCTCCCTTTGAGCCTCTACATAACTGTCCTCTTCGTCTTCTGACTCTGAAGACAGCCTTTCTGGTGGCCATCACCTCCGCTCGGCGGATGAGTGAGCTCCAGGCTCTATCATGTAAACCTTCCTTTCTGTCTGTCCATCCAGACAAGGTTGTTCTTAGGACGCGTCCGTCCTTCTTGCCAAAGGTGGTTACTGCTTTCCACATTGGGCAGACCATCACTTTGCCCACCTTCTTTCCGCCTCCGCATCCTTCCAGAGAGGAAGAGAGGCTCCACCGTCTGGACCCAAAACGTGCGCTCTCCTTCTATGTCGACCGCACAAAACACTTCCGGGTGGATGACCAGCTCTTTGTTGGCTACGTGGGCGCCAAAAAAGGTCGGGCGGTGCACAAGAGGACCATCTCCCGCTGGGTTACCTTGTGCATCAAGACCTGCTATTCTTTGGCTAAGAAGGAGCCTGCTGTTGGGCTGCGTGCCCATTCCACCAGGGCAACGGCTGCTACCACGACCTTGGGCCGCGGTGTTCCGCTGCCGGTTATCTGTCAGGCAGCTACGTGGGCCTCATTGCACACGTTTACAAAGCATTACTGCCTTGACAGTCAGGTCCGGAGGGACGGCTTCTTTGGCCGTTCTGTCCTCCAGGACTTCCTTGTCTGATCTTTGTTCGCAGACCCACCACCGGGGTTGGTATTGCTGGGGTATCTATTCTAAGGTAAGGAATCTGTCACTAACGTGTCTCTTTCAGATGCACAAGTTACTAACTTGTGTAACGATATATCTGTAAGAGACAGTAGTTAGTGACAGATTCCTTACCGCCCACCCATCCTCCCCGTTCTGCGAACTGATTTCTAGGGTTAAGGACATCCCTTTCAGGGCCCTAGTATTTTTCAGACACCTATGTCAGCTTCTTGCATGGCTCTGCGTTCCTGGCGCGGAAAGTCGTGCACAGAACTGACGTCAGCGCGCAGGGGCGGCGCCTAAGTACTGCCCGCGACGTCATCCCGGCGATCACGACGCCGACGACGGACGCGGAGCCGCACGACGCCGCCTACCGACGCGCAGGGGTACTGCTACGCAAAAACTTTCCGGATCCAGCCTGACGCCTGGGGATATTCTAAGGTAAGGAATCTGTCACTAACTACTGTCTCTTACAGATATATCGTTACACAAGTTAGTAACTTGTGCTTTCAGTCCAACCAAGCCTTACCAGCGGGAGTGTTCATGCAACTGCTGGGAATGATGGCGTCTTGCATCGCAATTGTACCCCATGCAAGACTTCACATGCGTCCCCTACAAGAGTGCTTGGCACGCCAGTGGAATCAGTCACAGGGTCAATTAACCGATCTAGTGTTGGTAGACAGCTGTACCCATCGCTCTCTGCAGTGGTGGAACCCACAAAATTTATCAAAAGGACGGCCTTTAATCAACCCTATTTCACAGATCGTGCTCACAGCAGACGCATCTCTGACAGGTTGGGGTGCCCATCTCCAAGATTACACAATACAAGGCCTGTGGAGCTACAAGCACAAAAGTCTCCACATAAACTATCTAGCGCTTCTAGCAGTTGTTCTAGCACGCAAAGCTGTTCAAACTCACCTGATAGGCAAAACTGTCCTTGTCAGAACAGACAACATGACAGCAATGTATTATGTACAAAAGCAGGGAGGGACGCACCCTCTCCAACTGTTACGACTTGCTCAGACCATTTGGAGATGGGCAATTCATCACAGGATTTATCTTCTGGCAGAACACCTCCCAGGAGTAAACAATCAGATTGCCGACCTCCTCAGCAGAAGGAGACGCCAAATTCACAAGTGGGAAATTCATCCCCAAGTTCTACTTCCACACTTTCAACAATGGGGATTCCCACAAATAGACTTGTTTGCCACAGCCGACAACGCAAAATGCCCAAACTTCGGCTCCAGGTTCCCACACCCGCTCTGAAAGGGCAATGCCCTATGGATGAACTGGTCAGGGATATTTGCCTACGCTTTTCCACCTCTCCCCCTCATTCCGTGTATGGTTCGGAAGCTCAGACAAAAATCCCTCACACTAATTCTAGTAGCTCCCACATGGGCCCTTCGACCATGGTACACCACCCTGTTGGAGCTGTCACTAGTTCAACATCAAAAGCTGCACCTCACCTCCAGCCTCCTCACACAGAACCGTGGAGAAATCAGACATCCAAATCCCAAAGAACTGAATTTAGCAATCTGGCTCCTGAAGTCATAGAGTTTGGTTATTTAAATCTACCACCAGACTGTATGAATATTCTAAAAGAAGCAAGAAAGCCTACCACCAGAGCTTGCTACACAGCAAAGTGGAAAAGATTTGTTGTCTACTGCAATAACAACAAAATAAACCCTCTAGATGCTTCTATACAAAACATTATCTGTTACCTGTTACACTAACAGCAAACTGGACTAGCTTATACATCTATTCGTTTGCACCTGGCAGCAGTTGCTGCGTATTTGCAGAACAGACAACATTTGTCACTATTCAGAGTTCCAGTAATCAAAGGCTTCATGGAAGGCTTGAAAAGAGTAATACCACCAAGGATTCCTCCTGCCCCAGTATGGAATCTCAACATTGTTCTTACAAGGCTCATGAGTCCACCTTTTGAACCATTGCACAAATGCCCTTTGCAGTTTCTCTCATGGAAAGTTGCTTTCCTCATCGCAATCACCTCATTAAGGAGAGTTGGTGAGCTACAGACATTAACATTGGAAGAACCCTTCTTTCAGCTACCCAAAGACATGGTAGTCCTCCGCACCAACCCTAAATTCCACCCCAAAGTAGTTTCTGCTTTTCATATAAACTAATCGGTTGAGTTACCTGTGTTTTTTTCCTCAACCTGATTCTGTAGCAGAACGCTCTCTTCACACGCTTGACGTAAAAAGAGCTTTATTGTACTACATAGATGGGACAAAACACTTTCGAAAAACATAACTGTTTGTTGCATTTGCTCCACCTCACAAAGGCAATCCTATTTCTAAATCTGGTATTACAAGAAGGATTGTTAAATGCATTCAAACATGCTACGCTAAAGCTAAAAGGACTTTATCCATACCGCCTAAAGCGCATTCCCCTCTCAAAATCGGGGCTTCTGTGACCTTTTTAGGTAACATTCCTCTAGCTGACATATGTAAGGCGGCTACAGGGTCTATACCACACACATTCACCAAACACTATTGTGTAGATGTGTTAGCACGTCAACAAGCGAATGTAGGCCAAGCAGTACTTAAAACACTTTTTCAAACAATTGCAATATCTACAGGTTAGCCACCGCTTTGGGAGTATACTGCTTTGTAGTCTATGCAAAGCATGTGTATCTACAGCACACATGCCTCGAACAGATAATGTTACTTACCCAGTAAGCATCTGTTCTTGGCATGTAGAGCTGTAGATTCACATGCGCCCACCCGCCTCCCCTGGTACCTGTAGTTGTTGCAGTTCTTCATTATACATTCATACGCATGGACATCTCTATACTACACTTACTTACGCCATTCTCACCCTCTTGCGGAAAAACAATCTAACAATGGAGTCGATGATCATGCACACTATCACCGAAAGGAGGAGTCACCTTACTTCGTGACTAGGAAAGGCTTCTTCGAAGAAAAACAACTTGCAAACATACGGACCCAACACTAGATGGCAGGAGTATGCAAAGCATGTGAATCTACAGCTCTATATGCCAAGAACAGATGCTTACTGGGTAAGTAACATTATCATTATTTTCCATGCCTCAAACTGCAAATATGTGGAAAAAAATCTGTGCAATGAACTGTCTGTTAACGTCCCAATACATGTCCCCACCCACAACTCCCCACTCCTCATCACAGCATGGTTTCTGTAAGACAGTCCACCACTGATATTTGAAGGCTATCAAAAGATTCCATGTGTTGCTTCATGCAAATTCAAATGAAAGCCTAATTGCTAAAATGTAAAATATTTTTTCAACTGTTTAGACATTTATAGATTACAAATAGTGTTTTTTGTTGAAATATTTTTAATTGCTCCAAAAATCTTACATTTTCGGTAGTTGGTTTTCGTGATAGGAATTTGACTGCATTAATATGCTTTTTATGAGGTACCAAAACCTGGGTAACCCATGAAGGGCCCTGAAAACAATATTCATTGTATTTTGTGATTTTAAATACTGACTATATAACGGAGGTCAATTTAGATTACTGTATATACATCTGGCCCATTTGGATGGACATTGGGGACCCTTCTTCTTAATCTGGACGTGCAGAACTGTAGTGCACACCGGACTGTGTAGACATGTTTGTGCGCCTATTTTGCTTTTAATACCAATTATCTATGAGGTCGTTCAAGCTTGTATGTATCCATATTTTAGTATGACGTTCAAAATCTGCTTTTTATAGCCTTCGTAGTACAGCAGATTGACAGATATATCTTTCTATAGACACCAGGGGGCATTGTATCATTCATTCATTCATGCAGCGCAACGCAGCAAGCCACCTTGCTGCGCTATGGGAAAGGGTAGGAATGTGCTGTATATACTATTATCTGAAAGAGACACGTTAGTGACAGATTCCTTACCTTAGAATATCCCCAGGCGTCAGGCTGGATCCGGAAAGTTTTTGCGTAGCAGTACCCTTGCGCGTCGGTAGGCGGCGTCGTGCGGCTCCGCGTCCGTCGTCGGCGTCGTGATCGCCGGGATGACGTCGCGGGCAGTACTTAGACGCCGCCCCTGCGCGCTGACGTCAGTTCTTCTTTTTCCGCGCCAGTAAGCGCAGATCTGGGAAGAGCAGTGCCCTAGTCAATTTTTGACTACCTTTTTTGTGGATTTTTTCACTGTTTCTTTCGATCGACTCCTAGGTGTCGTAGGGATGCCCGGCTTCAAGCCATGCGACGCCTGTGGTTGCATGATGTCGATCACGGACCCGCATCTAGAGTGTCTCTTCTGTCTCGGCCGAGACCACGACACGAAGTCGTGCCCTGACTGCCGGAAACTTCACCCGAAGGCTTTGCGAGAGCAGTCTCGAAAGCTACTCGAGGTCCGGCAGTCGGCTCCGCACCGCACCGCACCAAGCCCCGGTCCCGGGAGAGGTCGCGGAGTCCCCGCCGGTCGTCGGAGTCCAAGTCTTCGCGCTCCTCGGGTAAGTCGAAGCACAAAAAGTCTAAGAAGCGTCATCGCTCTAAGACTTCGCCTCACCGGTCTCGCGACTCGGCTGAGGCCCCAGTCGGCACCGTCCCCGCGGCCCCGGACATGCCTATGGAGCCGCCCCCGCATTACCCGTCCTTTCCGGGTTCGGGAGCGACTCCGGCCGAAATACAGGAATTCCTGTCGGCCATGGCCCGCCTCTTCGGGCCTCAGGCTCCCTCCGGTGCGCCTTCGGGCCCCGCGGGCCCTGATGGGGTTGCCCGGCGTCGCCGTCGACTCCGGTCCCGGCGCCGCCTGTCCCACCAGCCTTCATCCTGGCCTCGGCTCCGGCCCCGGCCTCGATCCCGGCTGCGGTGGTACCGCAACCCCCATCGACGCCGGTTGATCTAACCACGCCTCCGCCGACGCCGATGTCCCCGGTGCCGTTCCTGACGCCGTCCGGGGCTCCGGACGGCGTCGGTCCCCGGCTCTCTCCGGCTCCGGACATGGAGCCGGACCGACGTCGCTCGACGCCGGCTCCGGCGCCCGATGAGACCTTGGGTCCCAAATGTCCCTCCTCCTCCATATTTTGAACCTGAGGAGGACCAAGAGAGCTGGGAGGGTCTGAGGACCCTCTCACACAACAGTGTGAGTATGATTTGGACTGGGCTGAGGAACTTGGGGATGCCAGTGGTCTAGACACCTCCCCTGACACTGGCATGCGGTCTCCTCCCGTGGCTACGGAGGAGGGAGCTAATTTTGCAACGGTGTTGCGTAGAGCAGCTGGAGCCTTACATCTCCAATTGCCTACTGTGGCTGTCAGGACTAATCTCCTGACGAGGTGCTTCAACCGGCAGCTTCCTCTTCGGAGACTGTGCTGCCGTTTAATGATGCACTCACTGACGTTCTTTTGGGTGCCTGGTCCAAGCCCACCACAGGGGCTCCTGTGGATAGGAACGTGGCCCGACGCCATCGCCCTGCTCCGGGCGACCCCTTGTTTCTCTCCCAACATCCCACCCCCGAGAGCTTGGTTGTCCAAGCCTCTGCCTCCCAAACCGCCTTCCCTACCGCCCCTCCGGATAGGGAATCCAAACGCCTGGACCAATTTGGGAAGAAGGCTTTTTCTTCCTCCAGTGCTGGCTTGCGGTCCGTCAACACCGCTTGCCTTTTGGGCCGATACACCCACTCCCTGTGGGATTCGGTGGCGGCTGTTTTGCCGCAGTGTTCTGAGGAGGTCCAGACACTGCTTACCCACGCCATTGCGGAAGGGCGAGATGCGGCTAAATACACCATACGTTGTGGCCTTGATACCGCCGACTCGCTGGGCAGATCGCTTGCAACGACGGTGGTGCTACGTCGCCACGCCTGGCTGAGAACAACTAGTTTCTCGGGTGATGTCCAGAATACACTCATGGACATGCCCTTTGATGGAGTCGGTCTTTTTGGTTCAAAGGCAGACCATGCGCTGGAGCGTTTTAAGGACTCACGGGCTACTGCCAAGTCCCTGGGCCTTTCTGTTGTACGCCCTCTGCTAACCTCTGCTTTTCGCCCCTTTCGTGGCCACGGAAGGGGCGCCCAGTCACGTCAGCTGCCCAGCCACCGGCCCGCGCAGCAAGCGTCTTCGCGTGGCCGAGGACGTGGATACCGCCGTGGCGGTTCGGGCAACCAGCGTGCGGGTCAGGCCACTACCTCCAACCCATCCGCGGCCTCCAAGCCCTCCTAGTCCTTCCTTTCAGGTGCACAGCACGCCAGTAGGGGGCAGGGTCCGCCATCACCTTCACCACTGGCGTCCCATCACCTCGGACAGGTGGGTCTTGGACATTGTCCGAAGGGGCTACTCCCTCCCCTTCGAGACCACCCCCAGCCATGCCACCTCAATTCCACCGCATGTCAGGGGATCACTTGGTGCTTCTGCAGAAGGAAGTTACGGCCCTCTTGGCCAAGAGGGCCATCGAGCATGTTCCGACCCCAGAAGTAGGACGTGGTTGCTACTCCCACTACTTTCTGGTGCCCAAAAGGACAAGGAGGACATGCGTCCTATCTTGGACCTCCGGAACGTCAATCGCTTCCTCCGGAAGGAGAAGTTCAAGATGCTCACCCTAGCTCAGGTCTTGACTGCCCTCGACCCTGGAGACTGGTTGGTAGCGTTGGACTTGCAGGACGCTTATTTTCACATCCCCGTCCTGCCGACCCACCGGCGTTACCTGCGGTTCACGGTAGGCCTCGAGCATTTTCAGTTCGCCGTGCTCCCCTTTGGCCTTACAAGTGCCCCTCGGGTGTTCACGAAAGTGATGGCGGTGGTCGCAGCTCATCTGCGCCGCGCAGGGGTTCCAGTCTTCCCCTACCTCGACGACTGGCTGCTGAAGGCGGGCTCGTCCCAGGCAGTCGTCTCCCACCTCCAGACTACGGCCGAACTCCTGCACTCGCTGGGGTTCTCCATCAATGTGCCGAAGTCGCATCTGATTCCTTCTCCACAGCTCCTTTTCATCGGAGCAGTTCTGGACACGACGCAGTTTCGGGCCTCTCCTCCCGAACGGCGAGTCCGGGATATTCAGGCTATGATTCCAATCTTTCAGCCTTTATCCTGGGTTTCGGTACGGACGACCCTGAGGCTGCTGGGCCTCATGGCCTCCTGCATCCTGCTGGTCAATCATGCCAGATGGCATATGCGGGCTCTGCAGTGGGACCTGAAGTTCCAGTGGGCGCAGCACCAGGGCAACCTGTCCGATCACGTCCAGATCTCGGAGGGGACTGCAAAACAATTGCAGTGGTGGCTCTCGAACCGGCAATGGGTCATGGGCAGATCCCTCTCCCTTCCCCAACCAGAGCACACAGTTGTGACGGACGCGTCCCTTCTGGGATGGGGCGGTCACATGGGAGAGGTGGAAATCAGAGGCCTCTGGTCTCCGGCGGAGTCCCGGCTCCATATCAACCTTCTGGAGCTCCGGGCGATCCGGCTTGCATTCAAGGCATTCCTTCCCTCTGTCAAAGGGAAGGTAGTGCAGGTGTTCACAGACAACACCACCGCCATGTGGTACTGCAACAAACAAGGCGGGGTGGGGTCGTGGACCCTCTGTCAGGAGGCTCTGCGCCTCTGGACATGGCTGGAACATCAGGGCATGTTCCTGATGGTTCAACACCTGGCAGGTTCCCTGAACGCCAGGGCGGACGAACTCAGCCGCAGGTGCATGATGGATCACGAATGGCGTCTTCACTCGGAAGTGGCGCAAGGACTCTTTCTACAGTGGGGAGAGCCTTGGTTAGATCTATTCGCCACCGAAGAGAACGCGCAATGTCATCAGTTCTGCGCGTTGGAATTTCCAAGCCGGCACTCGCTTGGCGACGCTTTTCGTCGCGAGTGGAGTTGCGGTCTGTTGTACGGCTTTCCGCCTATACCACTTCTACCCAGAGTGTTGAAGAAGATTCGGCACGACCGGGCCCAAGTCATCCTTGTGGCTCCGGACTGGGCTCGAAGAGTTTGGTATCCCGAGCTACTCAGTATGAGCGGATCCCCCGATCCGTCTGCCTCTTCGGGAGGATCTTCTGTCGCAGCAGCAGGGGACAGTCCTCCACCCGAACCTGTCCAGCCTCCACCTGCTTGCGTGGAGATTGAGCGGCGGCAGTTGATTCCTTTCGACTTGCCTCCCGAAGTTTGTGATGTGATTCTGGCAGCCAGGCGTCCCTCCACTAAAGTGGTATACGCCTGCAGGTGGAACAAGTTTGTGGCATGGTGCACAGCAAAGGCTGTGAATCCCCTTTCTGCCCCTCTTTCTGAGGTTCTTCTGTTCCTTCTTTCCCTGGCCCAACAGGGTTCTACCCTGGGTACCATCAAGGGCTATCTTTGTGCCATCTCGGCCTTCCTCAGGCTTCCTGATCAGCCCTCCCTTTTCAAGTCCCCTGTTGTTAACAGGTTTCTAAAAGGCATTACCCACCTCTTCCCCTCCTGTTCCGTTTGTGATGCCTCAGTGGGACTTGAACTTGGTTCTTACCTTTCTTATGTGCGCTCCCTTTGAGCCTCTACATAACTATCCTCTTCGTCTTCTGACTCTGAAGACAGCCTTTCTGGTGGCCATCACCTCCGCTCGGCCGGTGAGTGAGCTCCAGGCTCTATCATGTAAACCTCCCTTTCTGTCTGTCCATCCAGACAAGGTTGTTCTTAGGACGCGTCCGTCCTTCTTGCCAAAGGTGGTTACTGCCTTCCACATTGGGCAGACCATCACTTTGCCCACCTTCTTTCCGCCTCCGCATCCTTCCAGAGAGGAAGAGAGGCTCCACCGTCTGGACCCAAAACGTGCGCTTTCCTTTTACTTCGACCACACACAACACTTCCGGGTGGATGACCAGCTCTTTGTTGGCTACGTCGGCGCCAAAAAAGGTCGGGCGGTGCACAAGAGAACCATCTCCCGCTGGGTAACCTTGTGTATCAAAGCCTGCTATTCTTTGGCTAAGAAGGAGCCTCCTGTTGGGCTGTGTGCCCATTCCACCAGGGCAACGGCTGCTACCACGGCTTTGGGCCGCGGTGTTCCGCTGCAGGATATCTGTCAGGCAGCTACGTGGGCCTCGCTGCACACGTTTACAAAGCATTACTGCCTTGACAGTCGGGTCCGGAGGGACGGCTTCTTTGGCCGTTCTGTCCTCCGGGACTTCCTTGTCTGATCTTTGTTCGCAGACCCACCACCGGGGTTGGTATTGCTGGGGTATCTATTCTAAGGTAAGGGATCTGTCACTAACGTGTCTCTTTCAGATGCACAAGTTACTAACTTGTGTAACGATATATCTGTAAGAGACAGTAGTTAGTGACAGATTCCTTACCGCCCCACCCATCCTCCCCGTTCTGCGAACTGATTTCTAGGGTTAAGGACATCCCTTTCAGGGCCCTAGTATTTTTCAGACACCTATGTCAGCTTCTTGCATGGCTCTGCGTTCCTGGCGCGGAAAGTCGTGTACAGAACTGACGTCAGCGCGCAGGGGCGGCGTCTAAGTACTGCCCGCGACGTCATCCCGGCGATCACGACGCCGACGACGGACGCGGAGCCATACGACGCCGCCTACCGACGCGCAAGGGTACTGCTACGCAAAAACTTTCCGGATCCAGCCTGACGCCTGGGGATATTCTAAGGTAAGGAATCTGTCACTAACTACTGTCTCTTACAGATATATCATTACACAAGTTAGTAACTTGTGCATATGGCACATTCCTCTGTCCTTTCCTAGCGCTGGCACACTTTTGGCTGCCTAGCGCCAATGTAGTCACCCTTGCATCACGGTGCAAGGGTGCCTGCATTGTGGGCAGAAATGTTTTTGTGCAGGAAGGGGAACCTTCCTGCACAAAAACAATCCTGAGAGCCATTTTCCTCTTGCAATGCTATTTCTAGTCCGAATCAAGGATGTTACTGTATAGGAGGGGAGTTCAATGTTGGACGCCATGGGCAGTTCCATGCCCGATTGATAGAATGATCACAGACTTCATAAATAATTCCGATTTGTTTTGTAAGATAATGTATCCCATGTAGATATAACATATCCCATGTGGATAATCTGAAATTCTGGTATGGGTCTTCTCTTGTGTATTATTGAAGGACACCGTAGCCTTACAGGTTCATCAAAGCTGTAATGGCAAAACTAGCAGTTCGAGGCATATGAGCTGTAGATCATATGCTGTGCATAGATCGCCATCTAGTGTTGGGTCCGGATGTTTGAAATTTGTTTTTGTTCGAAGAAGTATTTCCAGTCACGAGGTAGGTGACTCCTCCTTTCGGTGATAGTGCGCATGGGCATCAACTCCATCCTTAGATTGTTTTTTCCGCTATTGGGTTCGGATGTGTATTGCTGCACTCCGGTTCGGTACCGTTTTCGGACCCCTTCGACGCGCAATCCACTACCCTCGACGGTATTGTTATCGATCGCGGTTCCCCATTTGACGCGCATCGTCGATCGGGAAACTCGTGGAAGGCCGTCGGGCCTACCCGCGCCGACCGCGCTAGCAGTCGATGGAACGGACTCCCTTCAAGTTATGTCCCGAGTGTTGTGCTAAATTTCCACGCACCGACTTGCACGAAGTGTGCAACCTCTGCTTGTCCCCGGAACACGACGAGAACAACTGCGACGCGTGTCGATCGAAAAAGACTTTGTGACCGTCAGGCTCGACGCCACTAGATGCAACACCAGAGCGGCTCAGCACCGGACATCTTCGGCGAAGATTCCGACACTGAACATCAAGCTCAAGGAGCCGAAGAAGAAGAACACATCTCCGTGTCCGAGGCCGACTCCGACATGGAAGAAGAGGAGCAGGTTACTCCTGGTCAGCGTACCGTGAGTAAAGATACCTCTGTGACCCCTCAACATAAAACAAAGGCTCCGGTCCCTCCTCTGCCCTCGGGCCAAGGTCGGCACCGACAAAAAGTTTCCGACGCCCCGCCCTCAGGCCCGGCTCCGAAACAGAAAGAGAAGCCTTCCGGCTCGGGCTTGAGCCAGCCCCACTCTGGCGCCGAGCCATCACCTTCGGCGCCGAAGCACAAGTCCAAGCATGTGTTGGTTACAATACCACCGTTGACGAAGATTCCACCTTCGACACCGAAAGGCTTGGAGCCGAAACCTTCGACGCCCAAAGGCTCGGAGCCGAAACCTTCGACGCCGAAACCGGCACATAAAGAGAAAAACACTCCCTCTAAAGAGCCTCGGCCCGATGCCCCGCCTTCGGATCCGAAGCAGAAAAAACTGGTGATCAACCCTGAAACAGGACATATTCATGCCACTCTTCCAAAAAAACTGAAGATTGACCTATCAGAGGACTACCACATTCCTCTCAAAACAAAGAGTGTGGGTACTAACCCTTCTCCCCCTTATATTCCACCTCCTTCTCCCATTGATCCCAACTTTTTCATCACACCATCAAATTCACCACCACCACCACTTTCACCTGACCCACAGGATGAAGGGGATGGGGATGAGGATCAGAATAGGCCACAAGACACTGACCCTTGGGAGGATTATCACACAGACAATGACCCTGATTTGTATCCCTCCAGACCCTCCCCACCTGACGACAACATTGGGTACATTGAGCTCCTTAACAGGGCTGCTCAATATCATGGGGTGGAGCTCCATAAGGAGCCTTTAGAAGAGTATTTCCTCTTTGAAACACTTACTTCTCCCCAAAGAGCTACTCATACCTTACCAATGCTCAAAGGCATGTTAAAACACACGGATGAGGTATTTAAAGACCCGGTAAGGGCAAGGATAATTACACCTAGGGTGGACAAAAAATATATACCCGCTCCTGCCGACCCTGTTTACATTAGAGGCTAGCTGCCCTTAGACTCTTGTAGTCTTCAACGCTCGCAAGAGAGCTAACTCACAATCCACAGGTGAGGCTCGTCCTCCTGATAAGGAGTCTAAGCTTATTGATGCCTCGGGCAAAAGAGTGGCTTCACAGGCAGCAAATCACTGGCGCATTGCCAACGCTCAAGCTCTGTTGGCTCGTTATGATAGGGCTCATTACGATGAGTTAGAGAAACTCATACAACATTTACCTGATGAATACAAATCTAAGGCTAATGACCTTATTCAGGAATGTAAACTTATCACCAATACATCCATTTGGTGTGCCCTAGACGCAGCAGACACAGCAGCTCGTGCAGTCAGCACCAGTGTACTCTTACGCAGGCATGCTTGGTTGAGAATATCAGGCTTCAGGCCGGAGGTGCAAACCT
Organism: Calotriton arnoldi; assembly: GCA_963921515.1. Lineage (NCBI taxonomy): Eukaryota > Metazoa > Chordata > Amphibia > Caudata > Salamandridae > Calotriton > Calotriton arnoldi. The sequence continues at coordinate 70,223 of CAWUFW010001624.1, read as the reverse complement.
CCATCCTTAACCAACCATTCGACAAGGAGCATCTCTTTGGCCCAGCTGTTGATACCTCGCTGGAAAAGATGAAAAAGGACACTGAGGTCGCAAAGTCCATGGGGGTTTTGCAGTTACCTGCCATTAGGGGTTCCTTTCGCCGCTCCTTTTACAAGGGTGGTTCAAAAACTGTGTCCACCGAAAATCCCTCCTCCTCTTACAAGGGCAACAACCAATCCTCCTCTTCAAGAGGTTATTTCAGAGGAGGTTTTAGAGGAAACAATGGTAAGGGAAGAAGCAGAGGTAACTCCACACGCACTTCCCCCGCAAACAAACAGTGAATTCCTTCCGCTATCCCCCGATCATTCCACCCCTGTCGGGGGACGTCTCTCCCAATTCCTACCTGTCTGGAATTCAATCACCTCAGACAAGTGGGTACTACAAATTATCCAATATGGTTACTGCCTGGAGCTTACAGACACTCCCCCAAATATTCTTCCAAGATCACATGCAATGTCACCAGAGCATCTCACCCTCCTAAAGCAAGAGGAAAAACTCGCTATAGAGCCAGTCCCATTACAATACCAGGGGACCGGGGTATACTCCCTGTATTTTTTCATTCCCAAAAAGGACGGCTCTCTCAGGCCTATACTAGACCTCAGAGAACTAAATCTGTACATTCAATCGGACCACTTTCACATGGTCACACTCCAACAGGTGCTCCCACTCCTTCAGCAAGGCGACTTTCTGTCCACTCTGGACTTAAAGGACGCCTATTTCCATATTCCCATTCACCCTGCTCACCGGAAATACCTCAGGTTTGTGGTGGATGGACAACATTATCAAGTCAAAGTTCTCCCATTCGGAGTAACCACAGCACCCTGGGTTTTCACCAAGTGTCTGGCAGTAGTCGCTGCTCATCTAAGAAGACAGCACATTCACGTCTTCCCCTATCTAGACGACTGGCTAACAAAAGCCAGCTCGCAACAGAGCTGCCTACGCCACACTCGAAAAACAGTCCAACTGCCTCACAACCTTGGGTTCACTGTAAACCTCACCAAGTCTCAACTCCAACCATCCAACACACAAGTGTATCTAGGAGCCACAATAGACACTCAGAAAGCTCTAGCGTGTCCCAATCCAGTCAAGATCCGCAACATGCAGACTCTAATATCGCAGTTTCAGCCTCAACACTCATTACCAGCTCGAGTGTTCATGCAATTGCTAGGAATGATGGCATCTTGCATTTTAATCGTTCATTACGCAAGACTCCAAATGCGTCCCCTACAGGAATGCTTAGCACGTCAGTGGAACCAGGCTCAAGGTCAGTTATCAGATCTAGTGTTGATGGATGGCCGCACCCATCGCTCTCTGCAGTGGTGGAACACACAAAACCTTTCCAAGGGGTGGCCATTCGTCGACCCTATTCCACAGATAGTGCTACCAGCAGACGTATCGCTCACTGGTTGGGGAGCTCATCTTCAAAAGCATACCATTCAGGGCATGTGGACTCTGCAACAAAAACAACTCCACATAAACCATCTAGAACTGCTAGCAATTTTTCTAGCATTGAAAGCCTTTCAACTTCATCTAGTAGGCAAAGCTGTCCTGATTTGCACAGACAACATGACAGCAATGTACTACATACAAAAACAGGGGGGACACACTCTCTCCAGCTCTCACAGCTAGCCCAGAGCATCTGAAGATGGGCCATACCTCAAAAAATATATCTCCTTGCAGAACACCTTCCAGGAGTAAACAACCAGATTGCAGATCTGCTCAGTCGTCAACAACAGCAGATCCACGAATGGAAACTCCACCCTCAAGTTCTCCCAATCTTCCAAATGTGGGGCTTCCCAGAGATAGATCTGTTCGCCACCCACCTAAACACAAAATGCCCAAACTTCACATCCAGGTATCCACACCCATTGTCCAAAGGCAATGCACTATGGATGAATTGGTCAGGGATATTTGCTTACGCTTTTCCGCCTCTCCCACTCATTCCATTACTGGTTCGGAAGCTCAGACAGCAGTCCCTGACACTAATCCTAGTTGCTCCCACATGGGCCCGTCAACCCTGGTTCACAACCCTGTTGGAGCTATCAGTAGTTCCTCACCAAAAACTACACCTTACTCCCAATCTTCTCACTCAGAACCATGGAGAGATAAGACATCCAGATCCCAGTCATCTCAACCTTGCGATTTGGCACCTGAAATCCTAGAGTTTGGCTAACTTAATCTTCCGCCAGACTGCATGAATATTATCAAAGAGGCTAGGCGCCCTACCACAAGAGCATGCTATGCAGCAAAGTGGAAGCGGTTTGTCATTTACTGTAACAACAATCAAATCAATCCGCTAGATGCTTCAATCCAAAACATAATTTGCTATCTATTACATCTACAGCGTTCCAATTTAGCGTACACATCCATACGCTTACATCTTGCTGCAATAGCTGCATATCTACAAAACAGACAACATTTGTCTCTTTTTAGAGTGCCTGCTATTAAAGCATTTATGGAATGACTTAAAAGAGTCATTCCCCCCAGACTTCCACCTGCTCCAGTGTGGAATCTCAACATAGTTCTTACAAGACTCATGGGTCCACCTTTTGAGCCATTGCACAAATGTGAACTACAATTTCTCACTTGGAAGGTAGCCTTCCTCATAGCCATCACATCTCTGAGAAGAGTGGGTGAACTTCAGGCACTAACCAGAGAAGAGCCATTTTTACAAATACACCAAAACAAAGTGGTTCTTAGGACTAACCCCAAATTTTTACCTAAAGTCATTTCTGCCTTTCATATCAACCAATCTGTTGAGCTGCCTGTGTTCTTCCCTCAACCAGATTCAGTGGCAGAACGTGCTCTTCACACCTTAGATGTCAAAAGAGCATTACTATACTACATAGAAAGAACAAAACCTTTCAGGAAAACCAAGGAACTTTTTGTTGCTTTTGCTCGACCACATAAAGGCAATCCAATATCAAAATCAGGTATTGCAAGGTGGATAGTTAAGTGCATTCAAATATGCTACATTAAAGCTAAACGCACATTAACAATTCCCCCTAGAGCACACGCAAACTGGGGGCTTCTATGGCATTCTTAGGAAATATACCCATAGATGACATCTGCAAAGCTGCAACATGGTCTACACCACACACATTCACAAAACACTATTGTGTAGATGTGTTAGCAAGACAGCAAGCTAGTGTGGGCCAGGCAGTTTTACGTACACTATTTCGGACCACTGCAACAGCTACAGGTTAGCCACCGCTTTGGGAGATAACTGCTATGTAGTCTATGCACAGCATATGATCTACAGCTCATATGCCTCGAACGGAAAATGCTACTTACCCAGTATGCCTCTGTTCTTGGCATATAGAGCTGTAGAGTCATATGCGCCCACCCGCCTCCCCGGGTACCTTTACCTGTTGCAGTAATATCTTACTTAGATACAATATACATGGACATCTCTCTTTACTACTCTTACTAACTCCATCATCACCCTTTACGGCAAAACAATCTAAGGATGGAGTCGATGCCCATGCGCACTATCACCGAAAGGAGGAGTCACCTACCTTGTGACTGGAAAGACTTCTTCGAACAAAAACAAAGTGCAAACATCCGGACCCAGCATTAGATGGCGATCTATGCACAGCATATGACTCTACAGCTCTATATGCCAAGAACAGATGTATACTGGGTAAGTACCATTTTCCTTGCTTCCAGTTTGTGAACATGAGATCTTTTCCTGACTTTTTCATTTATACCTTTCCACAGTTGCACATGAAAGTTCATGCAGCCTATGGTTCTACCAAGGATATTTCCGTATACAGCACCATCGGTCTGCCGCCTGCACAAATTTATATTGTTGGTCGCCCAACCAAGAAATTACAGCATCAGTGTCAGGTAATATCACTATCCTTTATATTGTTTTGGGTGCTCGAAACCAAGTGTGGGTTATTGGTTCTCACCCTGAGGTTTACTTACCATTGTAATTGGCACTAGCAAATCTAGCATTGTGTGTTAGAGGAAAAATAGGTAGGTTTTAATTCAGACATTCTTAGAATCTTTAGTGCAACACATTTCTACACCAAGTGAAATAACAAGCCCATCAGGTGTGTGTCTTTCTGTCCTTATCACTGCAAGTTCAATAGCATTGATTAAGAATTGTGCAGAAAGAAGGCACCAAAGCTTGTATGCCTTAACCAAGCCAAATTTTTAAAGCACTCGGCAGGGTCATTTTATAATATACATAGGTAGGAAATTTACCTTTTGTGTGGTTTAACCGAATGATTTCTTTTTTTATAGGATTGGAGTTACTGGCATAGTTTGAATTTTGGCACTAGGGAAGCTGCTAACGTTCCTCATGCAAGTGCTCTGATCCCTAAATATGATGACAGATTGGCCAATCTGAAGTGGTATATTTAACATTTAAGTAAAAATACAGAAATTTAGTGTAGGAAGTGCACCAGTGATATAAAGATTATATATAACATGTAGGCTGCATTGTGCATTTACACCACCTACATGAGTGACTTTAAAACAAGCCTTCAGGCTTGCCAGCTCAACCCTAAACTACTATGATCAAAGCAGTAGAAAACCCATGTCAAAGGAAACTGTTTTAACATGTTTACATTTGACATTACACTGCTATTTCAGGTCAAAGCTCAAATCTAGAGTACATGCCTTTCCCAGAATTAAAAGTCTATTTTTTTTTTTAGAGATTAACTTCAGACAAGATTATTGTTCAGGCATTCACAAAGCTTACCAGATAAATGCAAGTGCTTTGAAGCTTGTTTGTTTCCTGTGGTTGTGCCCAAGTTAAGTGCTTTCTTTTGCACTAATGCAAACATAAAATGCAAATCCGTGTGCGTAGAACCCCCCTGCCACCACCCGCCAGCGATCTGTATGTGCAACAACAATGAAATTAGCAACAATCGCCTTAACTATATACGCATCAACCCATGAATTCGACGTCTAATATTTGTCGCATAGGGCCAAAACATTACTCCAGTATTCTGCCCGCGCTTGCCACACCTTAGCATGCTTCTGCTGGCAGCCCAGTGCCCTATACACCACTATCTCTAAACCCATGCAATGATCCATCCCCCTCCTCCTCTCCGCCAAGGAAAGGGGAGTTGTGACTTTCCATTCTCTCGTTATGTCATGTTTGGCAAGGGTCATCCCCATTAGTTTATACATGTTACCACCCAGTATACAGTTAAATATGTAGGAGGGTAAGTTTGGGGTCCATTGGGACATTCCAACCCAGGATCCTGCTCAGGCAAGTAGTCACTTCTTGCCAAACCGATTCCAGGACAGGACAGCCTCATACAGTATGTAGGAATGTCCCATCTGCGTTTCAACATGGGAGGCAATACCCACCATCCTCCATAGGCGATGTCTTGTGAGGTGTGCTCAATCTGACCTGGCCGCAATAGCAGCTGCTCTAGGTGGACCCCTAGCCTCAGTCCAGTCCTCATCTTCAGGGTTTCCTAAATCACCTTCCCATGCCCTCCGCAAGGCAGTGAATGTGTCTGGTTGGTTGGAGATGAGAGTCTGGTATATACTAGCAACCTTGTGATCTCCCAGGTCCCCTGAGAGAAGCTTACCCACTAGCAGATTAAATCCGATGAGTTTATTCAGGGCTGTTATATATGTGATCAATGCATGGCGGAACTGCAAGTATCGATGGAACTGACTGTGGTGAAGCCCATAATCAATTTGCAAAGTCTGAAAGGACTTGAGGGTGGTCCTACTCATAACGTCACCCAGAGTAGATATCCCTATCAGGTCCCAACTCTGAAATCTCTCCAATGCGTCACCTGTGACAGTGCACAGCCTTGCCAGAGCGGTGTCACCTTCGTTAGTCTCCCCCACCAGCCCATCTGCTGAAGGGTGCATATCAACAGGTTGAAAACCACCCTGGTTGCTAGGGGAAGGCAATCAAGGCTGCTACAACCATATAGAAAGGAGGCAAGGGGGGTGTCCCCCATAGCCCACCACACAGATACAAAAGCGGGGTCACCACGGAAGTCATACCACCAATCATTATTGATCAGTAAATGTGAGGCTCGAGTTGCGGGATACGGCCGCCCTCACGGGATTCCGACAGTGGGACCATGTCGGGATTTCTCTCCTCGGGGATGTATGGGCTGGGGATCATATCAGGGCTTTCTCTGACCTGCAGCAGCGTCACACCCTTCACAATCCCCAATTCTTTAAGTACCTGCAGCTCCGTCATGCCCTCGCTGCCCATGTCCCAACAGGTACATCTCTGCCCGAGTTTAGCCCGCTAGAGGCACAGGTCATAATGGGAGACCTGGGCAGAGGAGGGGTGTCCCGGATATACCGCTCCCTGGCGAATAATGGTCCGACTACTTTAGCCTCGCTGCGGGCTCGCTGGGAGGGTTGGCTTGGCCCCTTAGAGGAGGCGGACTGGCGCTATGCCCTGATGGCTCCCAAAACCCTCACGACCTCCTCTAAACTCCGTCTCGTCCAACTCTATTACCTCCACATGGCCTAACTTACTCCTGCGCGCTTACACAGGGCGGGGCTGCGCCCTTCCCCAGACTGTACACGTTGTGGCCAAGCTCCGGCTGACTTTTATCATATAGTATGGTTATGTCCGGGCCTTGCCCGGTTTTGGTCAGGGGTGGAAGCTGAGCTTATAGAGACCTTGGGCTGGCAGGTTCCCCATGACCCCCTGCGACTTCTCCTGGGCATATTTGATGGCTTAGATGGATCCAGAGCAGATAAATTTTTTCTAGTGACGGCAGTCGCTGTGGCCAAGTGAGACATTGCGGCGGCCTGGGCTCAGGCCAACCCCCCTACCCTGAAAAAATGGCGCCGAGGGGTGGACTGGTGCACGACCCAAGAAGAACCCCTCTACGAGGCACGTGGTTGCCCAGCGAAATTCCACATGGTTTGGGGTAAATGGTTGAATCTACTGTTTTGAACTCCTTACTATGGTTCTTCCGTGTATCAATGTACTGGGGTTTTTGGGGGGGGTTTCGCTGGCTTAGTCGTACCAGGAATGTGGTTTTTGCTGATTGTTGGGGGCTATCTCATGCTCTATCGTGTAAGAGGTGTGCTGAAGTTTTGTTTGCTTGTTCCTTCAAAATGACAATAAAAAATTGATTATCAAAAAAAAAAATGTGAGGCTCGATAGTAGGATTCAATGTCAGTTGCTGTGATGCCCCCAAAGTAGGTAGATTTAGAACATTTTCTAACAGAAATACGGGGGATGTGATTGTCCTATAGGAAGCTACGAAGGATAGAATTGATTTTCCGAAACCACTGTCTCAGGATGCCATACGGGACGTTTTGTAACTGATATAAGAAGCGGGGTAACGACACCATTTTAAAGATTGCCGATTTTCCAGTCAGGGAGAGTAAGAGACCACACTTGAACATCCTCCCTCAGGCGATTCAACACGGTCTAAAAATTATGCTCCCACGCCACCCCAGCATCAGGGGACACAAACACGCCCAGGTATTTAACACCCCGGTGGCAATTTGCAGCTAAACCGCCCAAACAAAGCTCTGCGGGTAGACGTTTGCCGGGGAGAGTGTAAATCTGGAGACATTGATGTGGAGCCCCGAAGTATCCCCAAAGATGCCCAAAATTTGTAGTATATGGGGTCCCATATGTTCGGGGTCAGTTAAGAAAAGAACATCGTTAGCATATAATGCTATTCTGTCTGAGGCCCCATCTCCCCACTCGAACCCGCACACTTGGGCTTCCTTTCTCACCCACACAGCCAACGGCTCCATAGCAAGAGCAAACAGTAGAGGGGACAAGGGACACCCCTGCATCACCCCCGCTGGATCGGGAATGGATTGGATTGGGCACCAGCCGCACGCACTTTCGTCACCAGATCTGTGCATAGCAGCTTGATATATGAGAGAAACTTGGGGCCAAAATTTAGGCAGCGAAGAAGAGCAAACAAGTACTCCCAACTCAGTCAAACGCCTTGCCAATGTCAGCAAGGAGGACCACTGCCCATACCCCCAATCTGCCTGCCAGAGCTAACACGTTATATTTAGCATCGGACATTATGCCGGGTAGCCCGATGGAGCATAAACCCAGTTTGGTCTGGGTGCGTGAGGCCAGAGACCAACCGTACCAAATGGTTTGCCAGTACTTTAGCTAGCACTATTACTTCCAAGTTTAAGAACCACTCCATGTGTTGTCTATAATTTAGGTTTTGTTGATTGTAGGGTGAGAGGCCCCACCTAAAGTCGGGTCGTTGGCAACCAATGGTCCTAAAGTCCCCGTGCTAGTTTGGTGACGTCAACAATTTTATGCATATATGAGCGTGACACGAGGAAGCAGTGTAAGCGTGAGAAGGAGCCATGCACCTGAGAAAAGAAATTGTAACCGCGCTCGCAGGGGTGATAGGTTCTTCAGACATCTATTAGACTAAGGCATCAACAAAGGGAGGCATGCAAGTGCCTCCAACCCCCAAAGGGTAAACCATGCGGTCGCCACCGGTCAATGGTGCTATCCATGACGCTGTTCCAATCTCCCCCCCATCACTGTGAGTCCCTCTGGGATTTCCCCTACAGCCCAGTTATTACGTTCACAAACGACTGGCTTAGAGGAAGAGGGACATAGATGCTGAGAAATGTGAGGGGTTCCCAAGATAAATTACCATCACAGCCGTGCACCTGCCCTTCGGAATTCACCCAGGACTTAACCTGCAGGAAGGGAATACAATACTTAATTAGGATACCTGTTTCCCTAGAACCTCTTGTAAACATAGAGTGAAATACTTCGGTATAGCCAAGCCTAGTTAGACACGAGACCTTGTCACCCATAAGATGAGTCTCCTGCAGGAACAGGACATCGACCCCTAACCTCTGAGCGTATTTAAGGACCGCATCCCTTTTAATTTTATTCAGCAAACCATTCACGTTCCAGGACACTACATGGAGCTGATCAGCTATATTTCGGGACGGATTACTGCTCATGGTACACTGGGGTGGAAAAAGCATTGGGGAGCGGTTAGCAGCTGGGTCGTGGATGATGCGCAGTGGATCTACAAAACAAACAAGAACATCTCCCCAACACCCCCACATCATACTTTGAGAATAGGAAGTATCTGTCGCGGGGCAGACCACTTCCGGGTCCCAACAGGGAACCCCATGAGGCCTGTCCCAGTGATTACCCATAATACCACCACTCTCTAAGCTACAGTAGCCCCCAACCCTCGAAGTTCAATACGGTGTCCCCTCAACAGGAGGGTATACAACAAGGGAATCAAACTATACCACTCCCACTGTCGGACAATCATTAAAGTCTTGGTCCGCATCGGGGCTCGCTCAGGGCAATGTCAGGAGCATTCTATCGCTTACAACCTCAGGTTGCAGACATGGTAGCAGGTATTGGGGCAGAGAGATCTGCCTCCCCGGCCGGGTCCACCCGGTTAGGGTGCAAGGGGGCCTGAACTCATCGAGAGTTTACCCTTGGGGAGTGTGACCTGTTTTGTCTTTTCACCAGGGTTTTTGAGGATCGGATGGGTCTCTCCCCCTGAGATGAGTCTGAGTCCATTCGTGGAAGAGTATGCGGTTTAAAGTGAGCTCTTATCTGTCCAGTGAAAAACCTCCTTCGGCGTATGTAAAAAGAAGGTTTGGGAGCGATAGAGCACCTTCAGCTTAGCCAGATACATCAACATGTACTGAATGTTTAAATCACAAAGTTGTTTTTTGGCTGCCAAAAATGATTCCCGTTGTTGCTGCACCATCCTAAGATAGTCGGGAAAGATCATGATGGTTTGGGACTGGAACATGACTTTGCCCTAGAAACATGCGTGCTTAAGGATTGCGTCCCTGTCCAAGTAGTTCAAGAGTTTCGCAATCACAGACTGGGGCTGAGCTCCAGGTGGAGGGCATCGTACCAGAGCCCTAGGAGCACGTTCGATGACAAAACAAGGAGACAGAGCCTCGGAGGCAAAAGGGATCTGAGCCATTGGTCCAAGAAGTGCTCCACAGAGGAGCCCTCACATCCCTCTGGGAAGCACACAAATACTAGATTGTTTCTACGGGCTGTGCCCTCAGCATCCTCGACTCTTGCCGCTAGTTCAGTGGTCACGGCTTTGAGTCTGGTCACCATCTGTTGGACCGTGTGAACTGAACCCCCAACACTCGGGTTTCTACTTCTGTGATCCACTCAACGGCCTTCCAAAGGTCCTGATGCAGCAGAGTGACATTGCTTCCTATTGCACCAATCTTGCGATCTAGCATGTCTGGATTGAGTGATACCAACCAAAAGGGTGGCATTATCTGGGGTGGGACCGCATTGCCTATCCATCCCAATGGCCTGGGTGGCACTCCCTGAGTGTCAGGTGGTGGCGAAGAGGAATGGGAGGGGCAGCTGGACCCTTTAACAGACCAGCTTGAAGACCCTATGGACTGGCGGATGGACCTGAGGGAGGCTACTGGGTTGGACACTTCCCCTGACACTGGCTTGCTTTCTCCCCCTACCGTGGTTACAGAGAGCCTCCTACGCATTGGTGGTGAAAAGGGCAGGTGAGGTCCTTGGCCTCGAGCTCCCTTCGGTGGCAGTCAGAACTAACCTCTTGACAGAGGTCCTTCAGCCTGCAGCTTTGTTTTGCCCTTTAATGAAACCCTCACTGATGTCCTTCTGGGCACTTGGTCCAAGCCCAGCACAGGGGCTCCTGTGGACAGGACAATCATCTGCCGCCGCGCTCTGGTCGACCCAGCGTTCCTTACGCAACATCCTTCCCCCAAGAGCTTGGTTATCCAAGCCTCATTTTCAAAAGGTGCATTCCCTTCTGCACCCTTGCTAGGTAATCCAAGAAGCTGGAACACCTTTAAGAGGATGTTTTCTTCCTCCAGCTTAGCATTGTTGTCGGTGAATACCGCTTGTCTCTTGGGCCGATATCCCCATACCATCTGGGATACGATGCGCAGGTGCTGCCTCAATGCCCGGAGGAGGCCCGGGCCGTTCTCCCCAGGCAGTTGCGGACGGGAGAGACGCAGCGGAATTCACCATTCGTTGTGTACTGAACACCACCGACTCACTGGGCAGAACAATTGCCTCGTCAGTAGCATTACGACGCTATGCTTAGTTGAGGACTTCTGGCTTTTCAGGGGATGTGCAGTCTACCCTGATGGACATGCCTTTTGATGGCACTCGCGTTTTAGGCGACAAGGCAGATTCGGCGCTTGAGCGCTTCAAGGCATCTTGAGCTACGGTCAGATCCTTGGGCCTCACGGCTACCACCTGTCCCCCTCAGTCTGCCTTTCAACCCTTTCATGGCTACGGCTGGACCGCCCTCACCATCGAAGACACCCTGAAAACTATGAAGTAAACCCACTCTAGGGCCCCTACGGACCCCTGCCCCCACCACATCTACCACAGAGCCGCGGACATCTTCGCCGGAGCTTCGACAAATCATGAACCGCTCCTTCCCCGACAACTGGAAACACGCTGAGATCAACCCTCTCCTGAAAAAACCCTCAGCGGACCCCACCCACCTCAACAACTTCAGACCGATCTCCTTACTCCCGTTCCCTGGGAAAGACATCGAAAAAGCCGTCAACAGCTAGCTCACCTCCTTCATAGAAGGGAACAACATCCTCGACTCCTCCCAGTCTGGTTTGAGGAAAAACCACAGCACCGAAACCGCCCTTCTCGCAGTGACAGACTACATCCGCTCCCTCCTGGACCTCTCTGCAGCCTTCAACACAGTCTCTCACTGCACCCTAGCCCGCAGACTTCACGAAGCAGCAATCCAGAACAAGGCCCTCCACTGGATCCGCTCATTCCTATCCGGCAGAACACAGCGGGTCAGACTCCCACCCTTCCTCTCGGATCCCACATCGACCACCTGCGGAGTTCCCCAAGGATCCTCCATCAGCCCCACCCTGTTCATCATCTACATGGCGCACCCATCATCAGATCCCACAGACTCAACATTGTATCCTACGCAGACGACACCCAACTCAACCTCTCCCTATCCAACTAACCCAACATCTCCAAACACAGCTTTCAAGAAGGAATGGAAGCAGTCGCCAGGTGGCTGAAGAACAGCTGCTTACAACTAAACACGGACAAAACCGAAGTACTCATCATGGGCCCACACCCCAACGCCCAGGACGACACCTGGTGGACCCTGCCCTCAGGTACCCACCCTCCCCCACTGACGACGCAGGCTACCTCTGAATCATCCTTGACTCCGAACTCAAAATGGACCGCCAAAATCAACGCCGTCTCTTCCTCCAGCTTCCACACCTTCCGTCTCGTATGAAAAACCTCCAGCTGGATTCCCCTCGAGCACAGGAAAACCGTCACCCACGCCCTCATCAGCAGCAGACTGGAGTACGGCAACACACTCTACGCCGGGATCAACAAGAGCCTCACCCGCAAACTCCAGAACATCCAGAATGTCTCCCCCAGACTAGTCCTCATCCTACCGCGCCACTGCCACATAACCCAACACATGCGGACACTACATTGGCTCCCCGTTGAGAAGAGAATCACCTTCAAGCTCCTCACCAATACCCACAAAGCCCTCCACAACACCGGACCTGCCTACCAGAACCACCGCCTCTCGTTCCACACACCCCAAAGATCCCTCCGCTCAGCCCAGCTCTTCCTTGCAACGGTGCAGCGCAACAAGAAGACCAGAACAGGAGGTCGTTCCTTTTTCTTCCTCGCGGCCAAGACATTGAACACCCTCCCTCTCCACACCTCCGACAGACTCCAACACTCTCCAAGTTCATAAAGGACCTCAAGACCTGGCTCTTCGACGAATCGCTGTGAACATCCGGGAGCTGTCCCCCTCCCCCCAACAGCGCCTTGAGACCCTCTCGGGTGAGTAGTTGTGCTTCAACAAACCCCTGATTGATTGATTGACGGAAGGGGCGCCCTGCCACGTCCTGTATAGACCAGCCACCGAGTCACGCAGGCTGTCCAGCCTCTGCATGGCCGCGGACATGGGACCCAGAGTCCTCGTAGGTCGGAGAGCCAGCGGGCGGGCCACTCCACCCTTTCCCCCTCTGCCACTGCCTCCAAACCTTTCTAGTCTCACGTTTCAGGCCCATCATCAGCCAGTCGGAGGCAGGATTCACCATCATCTCCTCCGCTGGCAGTCCATCACATCGGACAGGTAGGGTTCTGCAGATAGTCCGAAGGGGCTACACCCTCCCCTTCGAGACTACCCATCCCTCCATGCCACCTTCTTACAGCCGCACGTCGAAGGATCATTTAGCACTTCTCCGCAAGGAATTTCCAGTTCTCTTGGCCTAGGGGGCCATAAAGAGGGTACCTGTGCCAGAAGTTGGACGTAGTTGTTATCCCGGCTACTTTCTGGTGCCCAAAAAGGACAAAGGCTTGCATCCTATCCTAGACCTCCGGACCCTCAACTTCTTCTTCCAGAAGGAGAATTTCAAAATGCTCACTTTGGCCCAGGTACTGTCTTCCTTCGACCCAGGAGACTGGATGGTAGCGTTGGACTTGCAGGACACATTTCCATATCCCCGTCCTGCCAGCCCACAGACGTTACTTTTGGTTCACGGTGGGCCACGAGCACTTTCAGTTCATCATGCTCCTCTTTGGCCTTACCAGTGCCCCTTGGTTGTTCACAAAAGTGATGGCGGTGGTCGCAGCTCATCTGCGCAGATCAGGGGTGGAAGTCTTCCCCTATCTCGAGGACTGCCTGGTGAAGGCTGTCATCTCCCACCTCCAGACTACGGCGGACCCCCTGCACTGGCTGGGGTTCACTATCAACGTGCCGAAGTCACACCGGATTCCCTCTCAAACGCTACCTTTCATCTAGACGATTCTGGACAGTTTCGGGCCTATCCTCCCGAGCAGTGAGTCCGGTATATTCGGGCAATGATTCTGATGTTTCAGCCTCTATCCCGGATTTCGGTGAGAATGACTCTGAGGCTGCTGGGCCACATGGCCTCCTGTATCCTGCTGGTGGATCATGTCAGATGGCATATGCAGGCTCTGCAGTGGGATCTGAAGTTCCAGTGGGCGCAGCATCAGGGGAATTTTTCCAACTACGTCCAGATTTTGGATGGAACTGCACACCAACTGCAGTGGTGGCTAACAAACCGAGATTGATCAGATCGATCTCCCTTCCCTAACCAGATCTGATGGTGGTGACAGATGCATCACTCCTGGGATGGGGCGGCCACCTGGGAGAGGCGGAGATCAGAGGCTTCCGGTCTACAGCGGAGTCCGGTCTCCATATCAACCTTTTGGCGCTCCCGGCGATCAGACTGGCACTGAAGGCATTCCTTCTCTCAAAGGGAAAGTGGTGCAAGTATTCACCGACTACACCACCGCCATGTGGTACTGCAACAAATAGGGCGGGTTGGGTCGTGGACCCTTTGTCAGGAGGCTCTCTGCTTCTGGACATGGCTGGATCATCAGAGCATATCCCTGGTGGTTCACCACCTGGCGGGTTCTCTGAACGACAGGGCGGACGAACACAGCCATCAGTGCCTGGTTGATCACGAATGGCATCTCCGGAGATGGTGCAAGGTCTCATTCAGAGGTGGGGAGAGCCTTGGTTAGATCTGTTCGCCTATGAAGAGAACACGCAATGTCAGTATTGCACGTTAGAGTTTCCAAGGCGGCGCTCGTTTGGCGACGCTTTTCATTGCGAGTGGAGCTTCGGCCTCCTCTACGCCTTACTGCCTATACCACTTCTGCCCAGAGTGCTCAGGAAGATCAAGCACAACCGGGCTCAAGTCATTCTTGTGGCTCGATTGGGCACGGTATTCCGACCTTCTGAGCATGGCCATCAATCCTCCAATCAGCCTGCCCCTTAGGGAGGCTCTTTGTCGCAGCAGCATGGGACGGTTCTTCAACCGAACCTGTCCAGCCTCCACCTTCTTGCGTGGAGATTGAGCGGTGGCAGTTGACAGCTTTCAACTTTCACACCCGAAGTCTGCGATGTCAGCTTGGCAGCCAGGATGTCCCACCACTAAAACGGTATACGCCTGTAGATGGAACAAATTTGTGGCACGGTGCACAGCAAAGGCTGTTTATCACCTTTCTGCCCCTCTTTCGGAGGTTTTCTTGTATATACTTTCTTTCGCCCAGCAGGGTTCTGCTTTGGTTATCTTTCAACTATCTCTGCCTTTCTGAGACTTCCAGATTGTCAACAGATTCCTTAAGGGCCTTACTCACTTGTTTCCTCCGTCTCCTTTCATAATGGCCCAATAGGATTTAAATATGGTCTTGACTTTTCTTATTTGTGCTACCTTCGAGCCTCTTCATAATTGCCCTCTCAGACTTCTAACCCTTAAGACTGCTTTCCTCATTGCCATCACCTCTGCTTGCAGAGTTAGCAAGCTCCAGGCTCTGTCTTCCAAGCCTCCCTATCTATCTGTTCATCCAGATAAAGTAGTACTAAGAACAAAAGCTTTGTTCCTACCCAAGTTGGTCATGCTCTTTCATGTGGGACAATCCATTACTCTGCCCACTGTTTAACCACCCCCGCATTCCTCCAAGGAAGAGGAGAGATACCACCGTCTGGACCCAAAACGTGCATTGTCTTTTTATCTTGATCGTACAAAAGAATTCCGGGTGAATGATTAACTCTTCATTGGCTGAGGGGGTGCCAAGAAAGGTCGGGCGGTACAGAAAAGGACCATCTCTCGATGGGTTATCTTCTTCATTAAATTGTGATACGCATTGGCAAAGAAGGAACCTCCTGTGGGGTTACGTGCTCACTCTACTAGAGCAACAGCGGCAACCACTGCGTAAGCATGCGCAGTCCCAGTCCTGGATGTCTGTCAGGCAGCAAAGTGGGCATCTCTGCACACGTTTACCAGACACTACTGCCTGGATAGCCAAGTCTATAGGGACGGGTACTTTGCTCGCTCAGTCCTCCAGGACTTCCTTATGTGATCTTGGTTCGCAGACCCTCCTCCTGGGTTGGTATTGCTGGGGTATCTATTCACAAGGTAAGGAATCTACAACTAGAGTCTTTATCAGATGAATAAGTTACATACCTTCGGTAACGATCAATCAATCAATCAGGGGAATTGTAAGCGAGCTACTCACCCGTGGGGGTCTCAAGGCGCTGGGGGGGGGGGGGGGTCCGCTGGTTTGCTTAGCCGAAGAGCCAGGTCTTGAGGGTCTTTCTGAAGGTGTTCAGGGAGGGTGCGCGTCTGAGGTCTGCCGGTAGCTCGTTCCATGTCTTGGCTGCGAAGTGGGAGAAGGATCTTCCGCCTGCTCTGGCTCTGTGGATGCGCGGGGTTTCGGCTAGTGCGAGGTTGGAGGAGCGGAGGCTTCTTTTGGGTACGTGGAAGTTGACTCTGTCGTTGAGGTATTCGGGTCTGTTGTGTAGGCATTTGTAGGCGTGGGTGAGGATTTTGAAAGTGATTCTTTTCTCTACGGGGAGCCAGTGGAGTCTTCGTAGATGTTGGCTGATGTGTTTTTGTCGGGGGATGCCAAGGACGAGTCTGGCTGCGGTGTTCTGTATGGTCTGGAGTTTGCGGAGTAGGGACTTGTTGATGCCGGCGTAGAGTGCGTTTCCATAGTCCAGACTGCTGGTGATGAGTGCGTGGGTGACTGTCTTTCTTGACTCGGGGAGGGGGGGATCCATTTGGAGGTCTTGCGGAGGGTGTTGAAGCAGCTGGATGTGACTGCGTTGACCTGTCGGTTCATGGTGAGTGAGGACTCGAGGATGGTACCCAGGTTCTTGGCGTGGTCTGCGGGGGTGGGTGGGCTCCCGGGGGCGGTTGGCCACCAGGTGTTGTCCCATGCTGAAGGGGTGGTTCCAAGGACGAGGACTTCTGTCTTCTCGGCGTTGAGTTTCAGGCAGCTGTTGGTCATCCAGTCCGCGACCTCTTGCATTCCCTTCTGGAAATTGAGTTTGGCGGTGGTGGGGTCTCGGGTGAGGGAGAGGATGAGCTCGGTGTCGTCTGCGTAGGATACGATGCTGAGGCCATGTTTTCGTACGATGGTCACGAGGGGGGCCATGTAGATATTGAAGAGGGTCGGGCTCAGTGATGATCCTTGTGGGACTCCGCAGGTGGTTTCCGTGGGGTCGGAGAGGAAGGGAGGTAACCTGATTCTCTGGCTTCTTCCGGTGAGGAACGATCGGATCCAGTCCAGGGCTGTTCCTTGTATGCCGGAGTCGTGTAGTCTGGTCACTAGTGTGCGGTGAGAGACGGTGTCGAACGCCACTGATAGGTCGAGTAGAATGAGGGCTGCTGAGTGTCCCTGATCCAGGAGGGTGCGGATGTCGTCTGTGGCGGCGAGTAGGGCGGTCTCCGTGCTGTGGTTGCTTCGGAATCCGGATTGGGACGGGTCGAGGACGGAGTTCTGTTCAATGAACCGTGTCAGTTCTCTGTTGACCAGTTTCTCTGCGGCTTTGGCTGCGAAGGGGAGGAGCGAGATGGGCCGGTAGTTTTTGAGGTCGGTGGGGTCCGCTGTTGGCTTCTTGAGTAGGGGCCTTATTTCTGCCCGTTTCCAGACGTCCGGGAAGGTGCCTGTTTCGAAGGTGGTGTTGATGGTGCGTTTCAGTTCGGGTGCGATGCCGGTCGCGGCTCTGTGGTAGATGTGAGGAGGGCAGGGGTCGGTGGGAGCCCCCGAGTGGATGCCTTTAATGGCTGAGGCGGTGTCTTCGGTCGTCAGGGGTGTCCAGCTGGAGATGGTTGGTTGGCTGTTGTCCGTGGGGGGCGGGGGGAGGCTGTGGTGTCTGGAGGGCGGTCCGTGAAACGATGTATCTGGTAGAGACATATTCTAGTTGTAGATTCCTTACCGCCCCACCCATCCTCCCCGCTCTGTGAACTGATGTCTAGGGATAGGGACTTCCCTAAAGGGCCCTAGTTTTGACGCACCAGTGTCTTTCATGATTCTGCGCTTCTGGCCTGGAAAGTCTTGTTAAGAACTGACGTCAGCACGCTCGGGTGGTGTCTATATAGCTCCAGCGACGTCCTTTCCGACGCGCACGACACCGACGACGAACGTGTAGCCGACCAACACCACCTACCGACGCGCAGGGGTACTGCTGATGAAAAATCTCCAGTTCCAGACTGACGCCTGGGGGAAATTTACAAGGTAAGGAATCTACAACTAGAATATGTCTCTACCAGATACATTGTTACCGAAGGTAAGTAACTTAATCGTTATAGAGCGAATTCACTATTGCTGTAGTTTTTTATAGTGGACTTCGACCAAGATGAAGTTAACAGAAGCACATTCCATGCTTTGTGGTTCCCTCCAGGACTGTGGCATCAAGCCCCTAAGAAGTCTGAGGGAATCCCAGGACCCCAATCTAGCAATTCTAAACATTAGAATACATATAGGAGACTGGCAAGGTCCTCTAGTTGTTTTTTTTTAGTTAGTTGTGAAATGGATTCAGAGGTGGCAGTAAGTAATTGAAGTGAATGCATGTACTTTACAGTATGTTAGGTGTAGGCTGTAGAGACAAAATCTTAACTATGTTTTTAATATTTTTTGTTCCTAGTTTATTACTGAAGGGTATGCCGCACATCTTGCCCAACTGGAGTATAACCATCGCTCTAGACCAGCTAAGAATTCCACCAGAATGGCACTTCGAAAGGGGAGCTTTTGCCTTCCGGGACAGACTGACTTCTTAAGAAAGAGGAACCACTTGCTACGCACCATCTCCTCACAGCCAGCAGGGAGTACAAACCCTAAGCCCGAAAGAACGCAGAGCCAATCCGAGAGCGATAGGGAGCGAGAGAAGGAGCGCAGCCAAAGAAGCATGAGCCTTGCTGCAGGGTGTTGGGGACGGAGTGCAGCAGCCACTGCTGCCAAATTAGAATCTGGCGTTTTAAGTCAGAAGTAACTTACCAAAAGATTGAACTAGCTGGCTGTAGCAACACAGAACACAACGGCAGGATGGACTTTGCAGGACGGGTGATTATGGTGCTACAAAACAACAGGTCTGAAAGAACAGAGTCAGGCTAATGACACAAGAAGTGCGGGCCATTCAATATAGCGGTTGTGATGGTGTGACATAATTATTGGCGTGTGGGACCTAGAATTCCATTTTACTTGTGATGATTGGATTTGGTGGTTCAGAAAGGGGAAATGAAGTTGTGTGCTACACCAGCTGTATGCTAAGAACATATTCTGCCCAGTGTCCTTTATTATCCAGGTTCAGCGACTACAACTGTAAATACGCGCCTCCTTCCTCTACTTAGCCATTGATAAAAGGACGTGTCAAACTGAATATTGCACAGAATGTGGGTAGATGTTAGA
Organism: Calotriton arnoldi; assembly: GCA_963921515.1. Lineage (NCBI taxonomy): Eukaryota > Metazoa > Chordata > Amphibia > Caudata > Salamandridae > Calotriton > Calotriton arnoldi. The sequence continues at coordinate 51,013 of CAWUFW010001624.1, read as the reverse complement.
AGGTTTGGATCTTCCACTTAGCCTGTTCTGCAGCCAGACACAGCTACTGTGGTATAACCATTTTCCTTTTCTCGCAGTGGAAAACTGTTCTACAGGTAGAAAGACGCCACTGGCAAACCGCTTCTTGTGCAATGCATGGATATCGGTCCTCATAATCTGCAGCTAAAGATCCTTTTTTTCCCCCTTCTTTTGACCATTGGTGATTTAGCAACCGCAGATGAAATTTGCATGCAAGCAGAGAACTGTTTGTATGTATTTTGTTGGATAATTTAACAAGTTTTCGTTTCTGGTCAGTAGCGCACAACAAGTTGCATATTCCTTTAGAACACTATCAGACAGGTCAAGCCTTGAGCATTAGGAACCACTCCATCTCTCATGATGGGAACTCAAGAAGGCTAGGTCCAAACCTTAATATCCTGGTTCATAGTTTCAAGGGTCAATAAGCCCCCTGTAGCAGCTGTCACAAGGAGTTAAACTTGCTTTTTTACCTGTAGTTCCTCAACTGTAAAACCTCATTGTTTTTTGCACTGATATTTTTTAGAATGGAGACTTGTTACCATCTCATGTAGCTACACATGATTTGTCGGTAGTGCATGACAACAGTACGTTGCTGAGGTATATTTTTGTGCAGTCATTATTCTTCTAAACAATAAGACTGATGAAGGGGAGCATGCCAAAAGGCCATATCTTAATTTTCTTCTCTCAAGTTAGACGGCAAGGCTCCTTTAAAAAGCTTTCATGGTCAGGATTTGGGAGAGAACAGATGAGAATTTTTTTACTCCCAACACATAGGCAGAGCCAAACGAAAATGCAGCTTTACCGTCCACTGTAGTATATCGCATTTATAACGCTTTCTACTTGATAATCCTATTTATAATGAGATTTTTAATGAGGCTACTTTGGTTTAATAAGTCATTATCTCCACCCAGAGTGCGGCATTTCTGCACTCCGATACCCAGCACTGTGAAATCTGCCTAAGAGCAACTCATTACTTCACCGTGTCATCCCAGAATAGAAAACAGGGTGCATTTCAGACTGAGGAGACTACTTTATGAAAACAAAAAACCAGAATCTCATGACAAATCACATTTATACTATGTTGACATAGTCTTAAAATACAGTGGCCGTAAGTGCTGGCTTATTCCAAAAGCCAACAATAACGCATGCATCTCCTGACTTTTAAACTTGACAAACTGCAACAATATTAAGTTACTTTTACCTATAATACACTAGTACCTAGATCGATTTTTACACATGAAAAAATACTTCCCCTTTCTCATAGCGCAGACTGTGTCTTGAATGTGCATCTGACGCTGCTGCTATATTGTGAATTACTTTATGTATGTTGTTAGGTTAAGGATGTACTAATGTTTTGCCATCATCAGTTACAAGGGCAAGTCCAAGTCAACCATGTTAAATTCCAAATAAAAAAAAATATCACAAACCCACTGACAAATTTGGATATGGCCTTTCATGGTTGTGGACCTGACAGACACATGTAGGCAATTTCTGGAAGAGATGTGTACATTTTCAAATGAGGGATGTTAACACAATATTGTGTGTAGATAGTGTAAAACAAAAGATAATGTAAATGTTCAGAGAAGTTGGTTATGTACAAAGTGAAAGTTATTTATTTATGTAGAGAAAATATCTGGAAGGAACAACTTTCCGATTTTATTAATATTTAAACATGTAGCTTTTTTTCATTTCAGGCATTATGTACAAAGTTTTTTTCATGGACCAAGTTTAATGTACATGTAAATGCAAAAGTGCAATATTATATTCAATTCCTTGTTTATATGAAAACATTTAAGAATGACAATCCTCACCTATGTGTAAATTTTTGGTTTTAAGATCTCTGTTCAGCTTCTTGATTTGTCAGGCCCGTTCTCTATCTGTCATTATAATTGAGATCGAGAAACCAAGGTCTCTGGAGCAGAATTTCATTTTTTCATGATCGCAATAATATAAGTTTATGCAGATTTGTTTTCTACAATGTGGGTGGAAGTGCCACAGGGAAAGTGATGCCTGAGGTTTTTACTGTACCACTAGTCCATGCACTTATAGTATAATTTACTTCCCAAACCCATTGTTTTATATTGCTTTTTGATGTGTAAATGTTTCTTTTATTAAACGATAGCAATAGAAATCTTTCAATTTGCAAAGTTAGTTTAATGGTATTTTGAGGGTTGCATGTTAGATGAAAGATGTTTATTGTGTCATCTCAACTGCTAGTGCAGACTGGAGTACAAAATATTCCAAATTTGATTAATGTGATGAAAATCATCTCAATTAAAACATCTCCCTTTCACTTACAAATCCCTTTATTGTCACATGGCCTCAGCAAAATATTCATTCAAGAGTGGAAAGGTTTATTTTAAGATACCAAAATGGTATTCATTGTAAACCACTGACTATCACGTGTGTTACTTCTTAAACGCACAGCATCCCCTCTAAGCACGAAACTTGCAGTTCATAGCCCAGGTAGATATGGTGTTTTCACCTTTGCTGCATTTTCCTATTAGTTCTAGAAGCCTTATATTTTTTCCTACTCTCGTATGAAACCCCTGGATAAATTGATAACGTCGACTGTCAATTTTATATTCAATGACGTTATATTTTATTTATAAAGAGTGGTATCTCAAGGACACAATTGAGAGAAAAAAAAATGTACTCAGAGCATGAGTATAACAAACATGGGAAAGTCCGGCACACCAAGGACTTTGAGACATCAGATTGCAGCTTCCTCATTTTGATTTATTGCATTACTTTTACGTGTATACAATACTGTTAAGATCTCTTTGGCTTGTATGTAACAAACCATACCTAGAGCTTCTTCTTCTTGCTGTTAGTGCATTGTCTTAATGCCTGGGTGTGCTTTGTGTACAGTATCATTGTACGTTACACAGATTAAAGAATTGGGAAGGCTCCTCTTGATGTGTTTTCTTTCAGTGGTTATTCAAGTGTTGTAACAGATGAGTAGCGAAAGGAATCTTTGGCCAACCTGATGGCAGCAGAACCTTCTTAAGTTCAGTGGCAGACTTACTGCTTAGACTGCTTTTTATTTGTTCTGTTTCTTTGTATAATTTTGTGCCTGTCAGTTTATAGAGTAATGATTTAAAAAAAGAAATGAAGAACACAAATTTGTCTGGTTATTCGAATGGCTACATGTGAGAAAATAAGAACTACAGTTTTGCCGCATGATCCTATTCTAAATTCACATGATGTGCATTATTCCAGCATCTACTGGTTGAATCTGGCAGTGGATCATTAATGTAAAGGTTTTAACTGAGCATTGGCCACTGTGATGTTGATTGTAAGCCCACAATATCCCAATGCATGGATTACATTTTAGATTCCTTTTTAGGTCTCGCCTACGCAGCGCGCATGCGCTGCATAGAAGGGCACCTTTTGGAATCGATCAGCTTTTTGGCCAAAAACGTGCACGTTTTGCATTGCTTTCTATTGCAACGCGTGCACGTTTGGCGTTTCCCTTGCGGGAGCGAGCTTTGGCGACATCTGTTTGTAATTATCTTGCAAACAGATGGTGCCCCTGCTCGCTCCCGCAAGGGAAACGCTGTGTGTGTCCCTTCCACCCCACCTCCACAAGAGTGCGCGTCGTAATTTAGCAGAATGCTCGCTCCCTCTCTTCGGAATGTGGCTGCCTTCTCCTCCTCCCTCCTTGTCAGGCTCTTTTGTCCCCTGCAGCCAGCGCAACACTGCTGATTCCCCCCCCCGCCTCTACTTCTTCCTTTTCCAGTCTGTATATCTGCATTCTGTCAAGTCTCCTACCCCCTTCTCCCCATTCCACCCACTATTCTTTCCGCTCCCCTCATTTTTCCTCAGCTCCTTGCCCCATGATTGTCTTCGCGCCCTTCCTCCCTCTCGCACCATCTTGGTAGCCCCTGCCCTCCTTCCTGGTGTGTACACACACTCGTTGTGCAGCAGGGATACATTAGTTTCCTTCTCAGCGAGAAATGTAGACAGTGGAGATCATTTGCGTTGTTCTCCTCCATGGTGTCTAATGAATCACTTGTCCGTGGTCTCACAGTCACTGCTGCAAACATGGCCACTTAGTTCACGGTGGAAGGGGACTGGTTTTCCGTTGGTCAACCTAAATTGCAATAGTTGGAGCTTAGGCAAAAATAAATATTTAATTAATAAATATTTTTACGTATTAATCAATATTGCAGTTTCACAAGCATGGCTTGTTTTACATATTGCATCAGCTCTGCAATTAATAGGGTAAAATACATCTGTATCTTTGTTGAAAAAATAATGCATGCTCGTCAACATTGATATTTTTATTTTATAAAAAAATAGTTGACTGAGTTTAGTGATGCTTGTAGATTATATACATACATTTGAACAGTACAAGATTGCTGCAACCGTGAATCAGGCTATACGTAGTCATTTCTGTCTGCTAGCTAAATCAATCTCCCACCCCCTCGGGCTGGGCCTTGCGCATGCGCTCTTTGTGGCCTACACTGGAGCAAACTCAGTGGAGCGGCCGGTGTAGAGTCTGCTGAGCAGCGGCACAGACGCACTGGGAGGATGTGCTGCTTTTGCCCTGCACCAAAGGCCTAATCCCCTCTCTACCTTGCCTTTTCTACCCAATTCTACATTCCTTAGTGTTGGCCTACAGAAGTGTGTGTCGCTCTTTGATTGGCTACTCCATGTATGTATAAACTGTATGGCTAAACACTTACAAGGTCCCAAAAGCGAGACCTATTGGCTATGCCAATGCTTGTTTTTTATGCTTGCAGGTTTGCAGGTGTATTTTTGGCGGGCTGTCAAAGACATTACATTTTTCAAGAGACATTGAGCTGCAATTGAAATCAAAGGAGTTGACTGCATTTGAGAATGAAAACAAGGGGTTGAGGAGAACAGGTTTTTATTGTGGTCTATGATAGTGTCTTAGAATGTTTGCTGCATATTATGTTTACCTAGATCTCTTCATGCCGTTTTAGAACAGATCATGCAGAGCACACTGTTTTAATTCCATCCAAATTGCCAGGGACAATTTGTCCTAAATGATGAACATGCCGTGTGCATGCTATGTCTGCCAAGGGGTCAGAAGACTGTTACTAATCTTCATTATATAAATCAAAGACTCCAGGACACAGAGACAAGATTAGTTTGCCACACTAGACAACGACGGAGATGTCATACATCAAAATTGGCGAAATACAAGAGCCAAGAGCCATCCATGCAGGATATGAGTTGCTCAAAAGATGAATAGGTGTCTGTAACAAGAGGCTCAGGGGTAAGATAATCAAGAAACTCTGCTCTTATAGTGTTGAAGCTTCAAAATCAGTTATAGGAAAAATTCTCCTAAGAAAAACAAAACTTTACAGTCCCTTAAACCAGAAGGCTTTCTGGAGCCAAAAGGAAAGGCATCTGCTGATAAAGATATGATATTGAAAACCTCAACAATCCAGGAAAAAGCTATCAAGGGTAAGTTCTGGACGTCAAAACATGGATCACTTGACGAGGATGCCAAGAAGTTCCATTCTTCCAGTTTCAAGGGACACTGGCAAGGATGCTCTGAAACGCATCAACTCAACATCTGCTAATAATCATGGTCGAAAGGAGGGAGAGGGGTCATCAACTTCAAAAACAGGAAGAACTTTTGAAACCCGTTGAGTCTACCAAGTCATCAAGCAATAAAGCTGTATAGAAAAAGGCTTCAGTAATCAAAAAAGAAGCTGCCCTTCAAGGAAACATTTTCTTCTAATAAAGCTCCAAGACTAATGGGGATCAAAAGACCAAACACACAGGCATGAAACAAAAGAAGACAACAAACTGAAGTTCTTATCACACAACTAGCTGATAATAGCGAGGATACATTGCACAGCAGTCAACAAGACAAGGAAATAATATGGCAAACCTACAGTACAGACTCCCCACATGAACAAGTAGATTTTCGTGCCTACTAGACAGAGCATGTGCTGTCTGTTGCGAGGCATATTGTGGCCTACCATGAACTTAGAGAAGCTTGGAGCCCGTCCATTGCTTACCATTGCTTGGCTTTCTTGGTCACTCATTTGCCTGCTTCTTATTTGTGTCCCAGCTTCTCAACCTTGTGTTTGTCCCTCCCATGGAGCACTGCCTCTTTGTATGTTTGTCTGGTGTCTGTGCTCGATGTTAGGGAATTCATTTTTTCTTTTTGTGTAAGCAGTCACAGAGTGCACGTTTTTGAGCTGTCTCCCACTTGCCCTTCTCTCCCTCCTCCAACAAATTCTAAGTGACTCACTCAGATGCGTCTGCAACAGAAAATACAAAATCAGCACCGTCTTATCACAGGGAATGCTATGTCAATAAGTTGTTTGTTTACATTTTCTGCTAATTTTCCAGCAGTGGATCTTCCATAGATTTACATGCTTTAATCTTTTACCATCATCGAGGTGGGAATCCCATGTTTACAACAGCAGTATGAAACACAGTGCCCCTTTACTCATGTCATTGAAAAAGAGCTGAACTTAAGCAGAGATGAGTGTGCCCTGAGCCCTCCCAGAGGCCATCTCATCTCAGATTGCATATCTTTGCTCTTTGTCTTCAGATAGTTAAGTCGATTTTTTCAATTCAAAAACCTTGACTTCAACCTTTCCCTATCTAGTATGTGTTGAGGTCTTCCACATTGTCTTTGGATTAGGCCCTTAAATAATTTCTGACATGGAAAAATCATATCTAAATCGAGCTTCTTCATAGCATGTGACTAGTGGCAAAATGAAAGTTGTTTCTGTTTATCCACATTGGATGTGCATTTACTGCCTCCTTCTGCATCTCAAACCTAAGTACTGTAAGATTTGCATAACATCTCGGCCCAAACCCTCAGTGACCATGAAAAGAAGAGTTGTGAGGTGGCTACAAAAATCAAAGGCTGCTGAAACTCTCTCTTCTGGGTACAGAGCAGTGTATAGTAACCCCCTCCAGTGCAGGAGGTAAATAAGCACCACTTGAAGACCCCAGAACTCCAAAAAAGGCACCTTCAAGAGAGATGAGTGTGAGCCAGCAAGGAGAAAATCTTCACCACCCATGCCACTACCTACATCTCCTCAGGTAATGAAAGCAATAAGCAATGTTGATTCCATCATCGACGACTTCTTTGATGATGGAAAAGAAGAGGCACTTCTTACTGTTGTAAGCATTTGTCAACGGCAGACCATCAAAAACACTGTAGACTCGTAGGAAGAAGCAAATGTCAACAGAGCCTCTGTCTACAGCTGCCTCGTCGATGGCAACAAGCAGCCTGTCGGCGATGGCCACAGGATGACTACCACACATACGATTAATGGAGATGTCCCAAAGACATTGCCATAGATGGTAGAACCACTGATCACAGGCTTGTCGATGATCATCCTGTTGAAGCTAGGTCCCCAAACCAAATAAAGAGCACTTGCCCTCTGCCATTTTACCAAAACATACTTTTTAAAATTTGTTTTTATTGATATTTTCAATTACATACAATGTACGTTTTTATGCAACAAACCAATATGCCAGGTATACATTTTCTAGTCTTACAATATCGCAGTATACACACAATCATCTGCCATCTACATATGTCTTCCAAAACGTTGCGCTTCAGTGCCACCAGGACCATTAGCCATGAAACTAAAACCAGGAGAGATAGTAATACAATAATATAATAGCAGATGTCAGTCACCATCTGGCAGCGTCTATCATTGAGACATTTCATAAAATCATTCCACCTTTATCCCACACCCGCAGTACGGGCATCGTCTGGCGTAACATCCTCCTCCCCATTTGTCTGCTTCCTAGCCCATTCCACAAACGGTTCCCATATGTCCCTTGGTCTGGAGGTGGGGGGCATCAATTCCCAGAAAGTGGTGAGCTGGGAGTGGCCGTATGTGATCTCTCTAAGCCATTCCATGGTCGTAGGCCTCCTCCCCCTCCCCCAGTGAACCGCAACTTGACGTTTGGCAAATAGCAATAGGAGTGCATGTAGTTTACGCTTCTTAACAGGTGTGTCCTTTACATAACCTAGCAGGCCCAACATTGGGGATGGGGAAAGAGACAGACTCAGGATCTGATTAATTTGCTGAAATATCTTGGACCAGTAGTCAGCCAGTGCAGAGCACTCCCGTGCCATATGTATGAAAGAAGCGGGGGTTACCCCCACACCGCCAGCAGCTCTCATCATCTCTCAGTCCCATGCGGTGCAAACTTATAGGTGTTCTGTAATATCTGTGGAGGAATTTGAAGTGAATCAACCGAAGTCTGTAGTTAGGGGAGAGCTCAGTGAGTTGACTGCAACAATATTGCCATTGATCTTCAGTCAGTGGGTGTGGGAGCTCCTCATTCCACCTCTGCAATGCATTAGGTCTTATCACAGGGGCCGTGCTTTGCATTTGTGTATAGAGTCTGGTGATAAGTTTTCGTGGTGATGGCGATGTCAATAAGTTTTCTAGTGCCAACAAAGGGATCAGGGGGGCTGGGAATTCGCTACTTAATGCCCGGCAGGCAGTTCGAATCTTGTGGTAAAGGAACAATTCTCCGAATGGTACCCTCTGACCCTCTTCTGCAGCTGGGGGGTCCCTAAATGTGTTATCTGGGTATAGATCCGCAAACGTATGGAGCTTCATTGTCCGCGCTACCTTTTTACTTATCTCATCCTTTATGTTGGGCAACATTGGGTTTTGCGCCAAAGGGAATCGATGGGGCATACAAGATCTGGGCTCCTGCACGCTTCCTCAACCCATCCCAAGCCCAGCGCAGGGTTTCGGAGGTGTCAATGCCGTCTGTGGGACGTCTATATTTTTGATACAGGGCTACTTGGAGAGGAACCGGTGCCACCGCGTCCGTCTCCACCGCCACATGTGGCTGAAATGGTGTTGGGTGGACCCAATAGTGCAAAAAGTGTGCTTGCGCACAGAGTGCGTATAGTTGCATATCCGGGGCGCCCAGACCTCCCTGTTTTAACGGCAGAGACAACAATTCCCACGATACTTGAGCCTGTCCACCCGCCCAAACTAAAGATGTTAACAGTGAGCGTAGTGTTCGGAAAAAAGGCTGTGTTAGTATGAGCGGCAAATTTACAAAGAGGTACAAAAATTTAGGTAATATAACCATTTTCGTCAGCGCGATCTTCCCTGCCAGGGATAGCGGAAGTTTAGCCCAGAGAGCAACTTTTTCTTCCAGCCAATGCATAGTGCGGCCATAATTCAGGTTCCACACCTCTTGCAGGTCCCGGCTTATCCAGACCCCCAAATATTTTACCTTCTCATCTTCCCATTTAAGCGGGAACTCAGAGACCACAGCCTTTGTGTTGTCAGTCAGGGGGAATATAACTGATTTAGTCCAGTTGATCGATATCCCGGCCAGCCCTCCAAATTTAATAAATTCTCGTAGAACTACATCCAAGTTCTGCGCCGTGTCCTGAATATACAGAGTCACATCATCCGCATAGAGTGATATGAGGAGGCTTCTAGTACTAAACCCTATTCCCCTCGCTGTGTGATGTTGTCTAATGCGCGCGGCTAGCGGCTCCATCGCGATGGCGAATAGTAAAGGGGACAGAGGGCACCCCTGGCGCGTGCCACGCAATATCGGGAATGACTCTGACACGAGTCCGTTAGTACGTAACCTAGCTGTTGGCTCAGTGTAGAATAATCTGATCCAGTTAATAAAAAGAGGGATCAATCCGATCCTTTCTAGTATTGCAAACAGATATGGCCATTCAAGCGAATCGAAGGCTTTGGTTGCGTCCAAGAATACCGCCGCCGCCTGCACGTCCGGGTGTAAATAATGTAGAATCGAAAAGACGGTGCGAAGATTATGAGAGGTAGACCTCCCCGATATAAAGCCCGATTGGTCTGGATGAGCAATGAGGGGGACCATTGGTTGTAGCCGATTGGCTATTAGTTTCGCCAATATCTTTACATCGACATTAATTAGCGATAGAGGCCGGTATGAATCTAATTCAGTGTCAGGCTTCCCAGGTTTAAGCAAAGTAATAATGATCGCCTCTCGCATTGATTGGGGTAACATCCCCACCTCCTGAGCTTCTTCATACACTGCCAAAAGTCTGGGCGCTAACTCTTCAACATATGTCTTATAAAAGGCTGTTGTCAACCCATCCGATCCGGGGGCTTTGTCTAGGGGCAACCCCCTGATCACATTAGTCACGTCCTCCACTGTGAATGGCAAATCCATGTATTCCCTATGTCTATTATTAAACCAGATCAGTTCAAGGGAGTCGAGAAAGGCTGGCATGCCCTCCGGGCACCTAGATTGTGTAGCTGTATATAGCTGAGAATAGAACGAAGCAAACTCCTCAAGTATAGCCTCTGGGCCTCTGATCATATCACCGTCCCTGCCCACCAGCTCGGGAATAAAGGCAGAGGAGCTCGGGGTTCGAATCATGTTGGCTAGTGTGCGTCCCGGTCTGTCTCCCTCTCCATATCTCCTCGCCTCTGCATGTTTCCCAAGAAACTTCACCTCCCTTTGTGCCTCTACGTCATAATCTAGCAATTTGGTTTTCAACTCCGCCAGTGTAGCGGTCGTACCATCCACATAAAATTGCGCTTCAAGAGCTTTGATTTTTGTCTCAATGGATGACAGCGTGTTCCTAATCACCTTAAGTACCCCCGCCTGCCTAGCTATACATTGTCCTTGTATAACCACTTTAAATGCTTCCCACAGGGATGCGTCAGTATCGACGGAGCCTGCATTAAGAGTAAAATACTCTGTTATGTCTGTACGTATTTCTGCCTTAAACGCCTCATCCAATAAGGCATGTGGAGGGAGTCTCCAGGAAAACGCCTGCCGCTTGGAGTCAGGGAGCGACAGCCGCACGAGGCATGGAGAGTGGTCTGACAACGTTCTCGGCAGATGGGATATCTCCTCTACCCAGCTTGACACATCCCGAGACGCCAGCCAATAGTCCAATCTGGACCAGGCTTTATGGTGTTCAGAGAAACAGGTCCCCTCCCTAACCAGTGGGTGTCGCAAGCGCCAGACGTCAACAAGATCCCCATCGTCAAGTATTGCATTTAGTGCTTTACAAGCAGCCGGATGGAGTGTCCTCGCCGTGCCCTGTCTATCCAGCTCATCGTTTAATTCAGCATTGAAGTCTCCTCCCCATAAGATCGTGGAGCAGCCAGTTGCTTTAATTTTGGTCCAAATATCTTGGAAAAAGTCCGGGGAGTCGACATTGGGTCCGTATACAGCTACGACGGTCAGGGAAACCCCTCCCAACGAGCCCACCAGTATTACGTATCTGCCCGCAGGATCTGTGTGGATTTCCCTCTCCCTCCATTCAACGCCCCGCTTAACCAGCACCGCCACCCCGCAAGAGTAATTGGAATAAACTGCGGAGTATGTGAACCCCCATCTTTTATGTTTGAGTTTGGGGGATGGTGTAATATGTAGATGAGTCTCCTGTAGCAGACACAGATCTATATTATGTCTCGTTAGATATGCATGTACTAGTCTTGACTTCCTGCCATCATTTAGACCTCTTATGTTCCATGTCAGACAATTTAGGCTGGCCATTTGGTGTACAAGAATGCAACATATATAATGTAAGGGCGTCTAGGGCAACATATTTGGTTCTCGAGTCTGGCTGTGTACATCCTCCAATATAGAGCAAATATACCGGCATAACATTTAAAAACAATCCCCCCCGCAATCCCCCACCCACTCCAACCCCCCAATCAGGTTGAAAAATACCCTCCCTATAACAATGTAGCAAAACATCCCACCCCACCGCCCACTCCAACCGCCCAATCAGGTTGTGTACGTACCCTCCCCACCAACTGAGGGGCAAGGCCCTTAATTAGGAAATTTCCCATGAGGGCGCGGCAATGCCGGCGAACATCCCTGTTGTTCCCAGGGCGGCCGGGAGAACTGTTTTGGGAAGCATAGCTATCTACACTATACAGTGCATAATGTCCGGTGTGCCCCGTAGCCAAGTCCAGGACTAGCAATTATCTGAAATATATAGAGATGAAAAATACAAACGTGGCCCGTATATAGGGACCATAAACCAACAACAAACAAAGCTCTCAGTTATACGATACCAAATCAGTCATTGTCGCTCAATCGGTCCATAGATGAGTCCTTCGGCCCACGGTTCTGCCTGTTGTGCTGCCCTCCTACATGTTTCGCTAATTTAAAGGCAGATTTGGCATCGGTGAAAAAGTGGGCCGTGCCATCGTATGAGACCTTGAGCTTTGCCGGATAGAGCAAGGAGTACGGTATCTTGGCCTGCAGCAATATTCGTTTAGTTGGGAGAAATTCTTGTCGTGCAGCTTGAACAGCCGGTGTGAAGTCTGGATAGAAGGAGATTGTATTTCCTTGGTGCGAAATTGTCCCCCTCTCCCTGGCCAGTCGTAGTATTAAGTCCCGATCTTGATAATTGAGGATTCTTGCAAGTATGGGTCTTGGTGTGGCTCCGACAGGAGGCCACGGACCGAGGGCGCGGTGTGCTCTTTCAACCGCAAAGACGGCAGATAGATGAGGGTCAAATAGCTCATGTAGCATATCTGATATGTAGGTCTCCATCCTTACAATGGCAGTCGTTTCGGGAAGTCCCGTAACTCGGAGGTTGTTCCTACGGGACCTGGCTTCCAAATCTTTATTTTTGGCACGGATGATGGTAAGCATTTTATCCATATTCAGCAATTGTTCCTTTGTTTCCGTTTGGAATTCGTGGAATTCTACATTCCTATTTTCAAGCACATCCAACCGGGATTCATGACTTTCAACTTGTTTTTTAACAGTGTCAAGTTGAGTGGTTAGCGCATCAAGTTTAGTATCTATTGTTCGTAGGCTTGATCTCATCTCCAGCAGCAGAGTCCTCATATCTTCTCCCTGATCTTCCTGCTGGAGTGCAGTCGGGTTTTCCGAGGTAGCCTCCGGGTCTGACTCCGTATGCCAGGTTGTGCGCTTGTTCTCGAATTGTAGCTTTGGCTGTTTTGGATCCTGCTTTCCCATGGTGTGACTTGGTGTTGATAATCTATAGATCAGTTATGGGACAGCCAACCGACCGGACAGACCCGTTATTAATGATATTGTTCACAGGGGTGGGCGCCGCAGTCTCGGCTATAAGCTCTGCAGGATACAGCGGCGCGAAAGCCTTGATCACGTCAGTCCCCACTGATTATGGACCAGCTATCGTTCGTCAACATCTGAAAGAGACACGTTAGTGACAGATTCCTTACCTTAGAATATCCCCAGGCGTCAGGCTGGATCCGGAAAGTTTTTTGCGTAGCAGTACCCTTGCGCGTCGGTAGGCGGCGTCGTGCGGCTCCGCGTCCGTCGTCGGCGTCGTGATCGCCGGGATGACGTCGCGGGCAGTACTTAGGCGCCGCCCCTGCGCGCTGACGTCAGTTCTTCTTTTTCCGCGCCAGCAAGCGCAGATCCGGGAAGAGCAGTGCCCTGGTCATTTTTGACCATACTTTTTGGTGAATTTTTTCACTGTTTTTCTATCAAGGTGTCGTAGGGATGCCCGGTTTCAAACGTTGCGGCGCCTGTGCTTGGATGATGTCCGTCACCGACCCGCATTGGGAGTGTCTCTTCTGCCTCGGCCGAGGCCACGACACGGAGTCTTGTACCGACTGCCAGGCCCTCAACCCGAAAGCTTTGCGAGAGCGGTCTCGAAAGCTCCTCGAGGCCCGGCATTCGGCTCCGCGGAAGCCCCGGTCGCGTGAGAGGTCCAGGGGTCGATCGCGGAGTCCACACCGGTCGTCGGCATCGAAGTCTTCTTCGTCCGGTAAGTCAAAACACAAGAAGTCCAAAAAGCATCATCGCTCTAGGACTTCGCCTCGCAGGTCTCGCGACTTGGCTGAGGCCCCTCCCGGCACCGTCCCCGCCCCGCGGCCCCGGACATGCCTGTGGAGTCGCCCCCGCCATACCCGCCCTTCCCGGGTTCGGGGCGGATCCGGCCAAAGTGCAGGAATTCCTGTCGGCCATGGCCCGCCTCTTCGGGCCTCCAGGCCCCTCCGGTGCGCCTTCGGGCCCCGCGGGCCCTGATGGGGTTGCTCCGGCGTTGCCGACGGCTCCGGCCCCGGCGTCGCCCGTGCCTCCAGCCTCGATCCCGGCTCCGGCTTCGGCCCCGGCCTCGATCCCGGCTCCACAACCCCCATCGACGCCGGTCGACCTAACGACACCTCCGCCGGCGCCGATGTCTCCGGTGCCGTTCTCGACGCCGCCTGGGGCTCCGAGCGGCGTCGTTCCCCAGTTCCTTCCGGCTCCGGACATGGACCCGGACCGACGTCGCTCGACGCCGGTTCCGGCGTCGATGAGACCTTGGGTCCCAAATGTCCCTCCTCCCCCTTATTTTGAACCTGAGGACCAGGAGGACTGGGAGGGGTCTGATGACCCTCTGACACAACTGTGTCAGTACGATGAGGACTAGACAGAGGGTCTAGGGGATGCTAGTGGTCTAGATACTTCCCCTGACACTGGCATGCTGTCTCCTCCCGTGGCTACGGTGGAGGGAGCCAATTTTGCAACGGTGTTGCGTAGGGCAGCTGGAGCCTTACATCTCCAACTCCCTGCTGTGGCGGTCAAGGTTAATCTCTTGACAGAGGTGCTTCAGCCGGCAGCCTCCTCTTCGGAGACTGTGCTGCCGTTTAACGACGCCCTCACTGACGTTCTTTTGGGCGCCTGGTCCAAGCCCAACACAGGGGCTCCTGTGGATAGGAACGTGTCCCGACGCCATCGCCCAGCTCCGGGCGACCCCCTGTTTCTCTCTGTCCACCCCACCCCTGAGAGCTTGGTTGTCCAAGCCTCCGCTTCCCAAACCGCCTTCCCTACCGCCCCTCCGGATAGGGAATCCAAACGCCTGGATCAATTTGGGAAGAAGGGTTTTTCTTCCTCCAGTGCTGGCTTGCGGTCCGTCAACACCGCTTGCCTTTTGGGCCGATATACCCACTCCTTGTGGGATTCGGTGGCGGATGTTTTGCCCCAGTGTTCTGAGGAGGTCCAGACACTGCTTTCCCGCGCCATTGCGGAAGGAAGGGATGCGGCCAAATATACAATTCGATGTGGCCTTGATACCGCCGACTCGCTGGGCAGGTCTATTGCAACGACGGTGGCGCTACGACGCCACGCCTGGCTGAGAACCACTGGTTTTTCAGGGGATGTCCAGAATACTCTCATGGACATGCCCTTTGATGGAGTCGGTCTTTTTGGGTCCAAAGCAGACCATGCGTTGGAGCGCTTTAAGGACTCACGGGCTACTGCAAAGTCCCTGGGCCTTTCTGCTACACGCCCTCCGCTGACTTCTGCTTTTCGCCCCTATCGTGGCCACGGTAGGGCGCCCCTTCACGTCAGCAGCCCAGCCACCGGCCCGCGCAGCAGGCGTCTTCGCGTGGCCGAGGACGTGGATTCCGCCGTGGCGGATCGGGCAACCAGCGTGCGGGTCAGGCCACCACCTCCAACCCGTCCGCGGCCTCCAAACCCTCCTAGTCCCTCCTTTCAGGTGCACAGCACGCCAGTAGAGGGCAGGGTCCGCCATCACCTTCCCCACTGGCGTACCATCACCTCGGACAGGTGGGTCTTGGACATTGTCCGAAGGGGCTACTCCCTCCCCTTTGAGTCCACCCCCCAGCCATGCCACCTCAATTCCACCGCATGTCAGGGGATCACTTGGTACTTCTGCAGAAGGAAGTCACGGCCCTCTTGGCCAAGAGGGCCATCGAGCATGTTCCGACCCCAGAAGTAGGGCGTGGTTGCTACTCCCACTACTTCCTGGTGCCCAAAAGGACAAGGAGGACATGCGTCCTATCTTGGACCTCCGGAACGTCAATCGCTTCCTCCGGAAGGAGAAGTTCAAGATGCTCACCCTAGCTCAGGTCTTGACTGCCCTCGACCCTGGAGACTGGTTGGTAGCGTTGGACTTGCAGGACGCATATTTCCACATCCCCGTCCTGCCGGCCCACCGGCGTTACCTTCGGTTCACGGTAGGCCCGAGCATTTTCAGTTCACCGTGCTCCCCTTTGGCCTTACCAGTGCCCCTCGGGTGTTCACGAAAGTGTTGGCGGTGGTCGCAGCTCATCTGCGCCGGGCAGGGGTTTCAGTCTTCCCCTACCTCGACGACTGGCTGCTGAAGGCGGGCTCGTCCCAGGCAGTCGTCTCCCACCTCCAGACTACGGCCGAACTCCTGCACTCGCTGGGGTTCTCCATCAATGTGCCGAAGTCGCATCTGATTCCTTCTCCACAGCTCCTTTTCATCGGAGCAGTTCTGGACACGACGCAGTTTCGGGCCTATCCTCCCGAACGGCGAGTCCGGGATATTCAGGCTATGATTCCGATCTTTCAGCCTTTATCCTGGGTTTCGGTACGGATGACCCTGAGGCTGCTGGGCCTCATGGCCTCCTGCATCCTGCTGGTCAATCATGCCAGATGGCATATGCGGGCTCTGCAGTGGGACCTGAAGTTCCAGTGGGCGCAGCACCAGGGCAACCTGTCCGATCACGTCCAGATCTCGGAGGGGACTGCAAAACAGTTGCAGTGGTGGCTCTCGAACCGGCAATGGGTCATGGGCAGATCCCTCTCCCTTCCCCAGCCAGAGCACACAGTTGTGACGGACGCGTCCCTACTGGGATGGGGCGGTCACATGGGAGAGGCGGAGATCAGAGGCCTCTGGTCTCCGGCGGAGTCCCGGCTCCATATCAACATTCTGGAGCTCCGGGCGATCCGACTTGCACTCAAGGCATTCCTTCCCTCTGTCAAAGGGAAGGTAGTGCAGGTGTTCACAGACAACACCACCGCCATGTGGTACTGCAACAAACAAGGCGGGGTAGGGTCGTGGACCCTTTGTCAGGAGGCTCTGCGCCTCTGGACATGGCTGGAACATCAGGGCATGTTCCTGATGGTTCAACACCTGGCAGGTTCGCTGAACGCCAGGGCGGACGAACTCAGCCGCAGGTGCATGATGGATCACGAATGGCGTCTTCACTCGGAAGTGGCGCAAGGACTCTTTCTACAGTGGGGAGAGCCTTGGTTAGATCTATTCGCCACCGAAGAGAACGCGCAATGTCATCAGTTCTGCGCGTTGGAATTTCCAAGGCGGCACTCGCTCGGCGACGCTTTTCGTCACGAGTGGAGTTGCGGTCTGTTGTACGCCTTTCCGCCTATACCACTTCTGCCCAGAGTGTTGAAGAAGATTCGGCACGACCGGGCCCAAGTCATTCTTGTGGCTCCGGACTGGGCTCGAAGAGTTTGGTATCCCGAGCTACTCAATATGAGCGTAGATCCCCGATCCGTCTGCCTCTTCGGGAGGATCTTCTGTCGCAGCAGCAGGGGACGGTCCTCCACCCGAACCTGTCCAGTCTACACCTGCTTGCGTGGAGATTGAGCGGCGGCAGTTGATTCCTTTCGACTTGCCTCCCGAAGTTTGTGATGTGATTCTGGCAGCCAGGCGTCCCTCCACTAAGGTGGTATACGCCTGCAGGTGGAACAAATTTGTGGCATGGTGCACAGCAAAGGCTGTGGATCCCCTTTCTGCCCCTCTTTCTGAGGTCCTTCTGTTCCTTCTCTCTCTGGCCCAACAGGGTTCTGCCCTGGGTACCATCAAGGGTTATCTTTGTGCTATCTCGGCCTTCCTCAGGCTCCCTGATCAGCCCTCCCTTTTCATGTTGTTAACAGGTTCTTAAAAGGCATTACACACCTCTTCCCTCCTGTTCCGTTTGTGATGCCTCAGTGGGACTTGAACTTGGTTCTTACCTTTTTAATGTGCGCTCCCTTTGAGCCTCTACATAACTGTCCTCTTCGTCTTCTGACTCTGAAGACAGCCTTTCTGGTGGCCATCACCTCCGCTCGGCGGGTGAGTGAGCTCCAGGCTCTATCTTGCAAACCTCCCTTTCTGTCTGTTCATCCAGACAAGGTTGTTCTTCGGACGCGTCCGTCCTTCTTGCCAAAGGTGGTTACTGCTTTCCACATTGGGCAGACCATCACTTTGCCCACCTTCTTTCCGCCTCCGCATCCTTCCAGAGAGGAAGAGAGGCTCCACCGTCTGGACCCAAAACGTGCGCTCTCCTTCTATATTGACCGCACAAAACACTTCCGGGTGGATGACCAGCTCTTTGTTGGCTACGTGGGCGCCAAAAAGGTTGGGCGGTGCACAAGAGGACCATCTCCCGCTGGGTTACCTTGTGCATCAAGACCTGCTATTCTTTGGCTAAGAAAGAGCCTCCTGTTGGGCTGCGTGCCCATTCCACCAGGGCAACGGCTGCTACCACGGCCTTGGGCCGCGGTGTTCCGCTGCCGGTTATCTGTCAGGCAGCTACGTGGGCCTCGCTGCACACGTTTACAAAGCATTACTGCCTTGACAGTCAGGTCCGGAGGGACGGCTTCTTTGGCCGTTCTGTCCTCCAGGACTTCCTTGTCTGATCTTTGTTCGCAGACCCACCACCGGGGTTGGTATTGCTGGGGTATCTATTCTAAGGTAAGGAATCTGTCACTAACGTGTCTCTTTCAGATGCACAAGTTACTAACTTGTGTAACGATATATCTGTAAGAGACAGTAGTTAGTGACAGATTCCTACCGCCCCACCCATCCTCCCCGTTCTGCGAACTGATTTCTAGGGTTAAGGACATCCCTTTCAGGGCCCTAGTATTTTTCAGACACCTGTGTCAGCTTCTTGCATGGCTCTGCGTTCCTGGCGCGGAAAGTCGTGTACAGAACTGACGTCAGCGCGCAGGGGCGGCGCCTAAGTACTGCCCGCGACGTCATCCCGGCGATCACGACGCCGACGACGGACGCGGAGCCGCACGACGCCGCCTACCGACGCGCAAGGGTACTGCTACGCAAAAAACTTTCCGGATCCAGCCTGACGCCTGGGGATATTCTAAGGTAAGGAATCTGTCACTAACTACTGTCTCTTACAGATATATCGTTACACAAGTTAGTAACTTGTGCATTAGGCTCAGTTTGGGCCCCGGGGAGGGGGTCTGCAGCTATTACAATGCCGGACCACACAGTCCCCGACTCAGCCCCACGTCAAGCAATTGTTCCATTAGACTCCCGCCAGTTCCGGGTCAGGCCCAAACAGCCCCCAATCAAGAATGCGGGTCAACTCAGAGTCTCTCACGCACCCGCAACCCAGCACTCGCCAGCGGCCTACCAACACCTCTCACCGGTGCTGCAGGGCGCCGCCCAGAAGAGGCCAGGATCCGGCTTACTCCACGCCGCTCATGTATCTTCTGCGGTCCCGCCAGTTTCAGGTGATATGTGTATTGTCCAGTTGTCGCCTCGTCTCAGCGCTCCAGCGCAGATTGTTGGTGGATGCGGGGACAAGCCGCTGCGCCAGGACGGTTCCGACAGCTACAGTGCACAGCTGGGCCCTCCCCGCCTCCGGGCGCCCGGGACTCAGTTAGTCACCTAGGCTGAGGCACCAATCGAGGACATGGGCTACCGCGGGAAGCAGTGGGGGTACTCCTTGCTCCCGCAATCCAGCAATCGCCAGCCGCTCACCCACCTCGCCCACCGCCGCCGCAGGGCACCGCACAAAGGAGGTCCCGGAGGTCCCGCACTGACTGCAGGTCCGCTGCGTCTTCGCCGATCTCAGGCGAAATATTCCCTTATCATGCTCCGCCACCTCCTAGCGCCCCAGCGCCGACAGCGGGCGAGCGGTGATGCCAGCAGCGGCGTCAAGAGTGTTCCAATAGGGGCACTGCGTAATCCGGCCCTCCCCGCAGCTAGACGCCTGGGGCTCGATTTTCTGCCCAGTCCACGACACGCCTCCAGGTCCCAGCCCAGGCTCGTCCCGCCAGACCTTCACTGCACGCACCAGGCGTGCCGATTGCAAAATTCTCAGCTTCCAGTCCCTCGATGAGGCCCCAGACCTTAGGGCGACACCGGAGTATGATTTTAGCGAGCACACTCCCCAATTATGCTCGGATAAATACAGGATTAAATCCCGGCCGGCGGAGCTCGCTTAGAGAGCGGCCATTCCGCAGCACAGCAAGCCACGCCCCCCTTACCAAAACATACTTAACCTAACAAACGTACACCTCAACCACCCACCAAGCTTCTGGAAACAGAAGAAGGTGAGTCGACCCTATAATGCAGCTTATAGGTGAGGCCAAGTAAAAATAACATACCAGGATGAAAAGAGTGTTCATCACACTATAAAATCTAGAGGGTCAACAAACAGTGTAGCACCCAAATTATCCTAGCTTTGGTGACGACCGGTCAGATAATGGTGATTTTATTATTGCTACTACTGTCCTTCTGAGGCAGACTATGAGAAATACCAGGAAAGCATAACGTAAGTGCAGATGGAGATTATTAAGAAACTCCTGTCACATGATGGCAGATTACTAAACCCGTTTTCCTACAGAGCCATCATCTGAGCCTGCCCATCAAGCACTACCAACCCCTCAAAATGTGACTCCCTGGCAAGCCTTGTTGACCAGCAAAAGGCAGATTCAATAGTGATGCAAGCAGTCCAGAGAGGACCAAGAAACCCTGGAACACCATGTACAGCTCCACCCAGCAGGACAGATTCATTTGGAAAAATGGTTTCTTTCTTGGCAGCCATGATAATTAAACTAGCTAACGCCATGACAATGCTGGACAGATGCCATTGTCATATGTGCTTGGATACAGCACCCTACATTGACCTACTACCAGATGTCAAGAAACAGGAAGTTAAGATGATCCTTTAAGAAGGGGACAAGCCGCAGCAACACTTTTTGACTCTGCAACAGGTGTTGCTAACTTTCCGCCAGCTGGCAAGCACAGCAGTCTTAAGAAGGCAAAGTTGGCTGAGAGCTGCCTCTTTTAGACCTGAGGTACAAAACAAGATTCTTATGCCCTTTGATGAGGAATCCTTGTTTGTAAGCAAATAGATGATGCACTGTAAAACATAAAGACTGCTACTGAAACAGCTTGATTCCTCAGTTTTTGCATCAGTGATGCCCACAACCTGTTAATGGGACTTTAGGCAGGGACCAACCATATTGAGGCAGATGCCAGAGCTATAGCTATCTATATTACCAACCACAGTCACAATACTGCCAATATTACAAACCTCAATACAGAGCACCACCTGCTCAAGCACATAGCAAGACTCAAGCAAGATGCAGAGGTGGTGCCTAATCTAAGTCAAAAGAGAAAGGTTGCTGTCAGTGACTGTCCCTTGTCACCAACTACCATTACCATTCTACCTCCTGGACTCAAGGACTTGCAAGTGGCACATTACTGACTTTCTGACAGGAGTGGGAGGCAAAGAAGATCAGACAAGTGAGTGTTGGACCTGATCCAATTCGGACATTCCCTAGAATATATTCAGCTCTCTTCTCAAACAGCACAGCCCAAGCTAAAACACAAATATCTGCACCTGCTAAAAGCTGAAATCCCTATCATGCTACAGAATGAAATTAACATGCGTCTGGAAGGAACATCTCCACATAGGCTTACACTTCATAGTTTTGATGGATACTTCTAACAGCAGATTTCTGACCTTAGAATATCGCCCAGGCACCAGACTGGATTCGGAAACCTTTTCGTAGTAGTGCTCCTACACCCCTTAGGTGGCATTGCAGGGCTCTGAGCTGGCTCCATACCGTCCCAGAAATGACAGAGCAGAGCCACATATAAGCACCACCCCTGCATGCTGACATCTATTGCTTTCTTTTCTCACCTAGACACCGATCCAGAGCTCTGCTCCTGTTTTTGTTATTTTTCGGACGACTTACTAACAATCTCACAGTATGCTAGGGAATGATGTCCCCAGCGAAAATGTTAGGTTTCAATTCATGCTAGGACTGCAGGAAGCAGATGTCAGTCTTTGGTGTCTGGACTCTGGACACATCTCTAAGTCATGTGTTAAGTGCGCTCTTGTGCACCCGAATGTGATCCGCGACCAGGAGGCAAAGTTGTATGTCCCTGAACCCAAGAAGAAATTACAACATTCCAGTGGGTCCCGCTCATGCTCCAAGTCATGGGCCTGGAGTCGGTCCAAGTCCAGAGGCCGCTCCCACAACCGTTCAATTTTGTATTGAAAGCCCCCTAAGTCAAAGTCCACGTCCAAAATGCAAGATTAATAAAGTAACATGTGAATCTGAAAGAGACACGTTAGTGACAGATTCCTTACCTTAGAATATCCCCAGGCGTCAGGCTGGATCCGGAAAGTTTTGCGTAGCAGTACCCCTGCGCGTCGGTAGGCGGCGTCGTGCGGCTCCGCGTCCGGCGTCGGCGTCATGATTGCCGGGATGACGTTGCGGCCAGTACTTAGACGCCGCCCATGCGCGCTGGCGTCCGTTCTTTCTTTTTCCGCGCCAGTAAGCGCAGATCCGGATTGAGCAGTGCCCCAGTCATTTTTTGACTGAATATTTTTGTGACTTTTTGTCCAAGTTTTTCGAGTCGTTTCAACTCCAAAGGTGTCAGTAGGGATGCCCGGCTTCAAGCCATGCGGAGTCTGTAATCGCATGATGTCGATTACGGATCCGCACCGTGAGTGTCTCTTCTGTCTGGGGCGCGGCCATGACCCCCAGTCGTGCCCCGAGTGTGGGTCCCTCGCCCCGAAGGCTTTGTGAGAGCGGTCTCGAAAGCTCCTCGAGGCCCGGCACTCGGCTCCGCGCCGCTCGAGGTCCCGGTCCCGTGAGAGGTCGAGGGGCCGGTCGCGGAGCCGTCGTCATTCGTCGGGGTCGAAGTCTTCGTCCTCAGGTAAGGCGAAGCACAAGAGGTCTAAGAAGCGTCGCTCTAACACCTCCCCTTGCCGGTCTAGCGACCCGGCCGAGGGTCCAGACGGTGCCGCCCCGCGTCTCCGGGGGTGCCCGCGCAGCCGACGCCGGCCTACCCGCCTGTTCCGGGTCCGACGTCGACTCCGGCCGATACACAGGAGTTCCTGTCGGCCATGGCCCGCATCTTCGGGCCTAAGGGTTACCCCGGTGCGCCAGTGGGAGTCCTCCCTCGGCACCACCGGCGGCTCCGGCCCCGGTGTCTCCGGCGGCTCCGGCCCCGGCGCCGTAGGACCCCCTCAGATCCAGGCCTGGATCCCGGTCGACGCCGGTTGACCTAACGACACTTCCACCGGCGCCGACCTCACCGGTACCGTTCACGGCGCCGTCCCCAGGTTTTCCCCGGCACCGGACACGGAGCCGGATCGACGTCGCTCGACGCCGATTCCGACGCCGATGGGACCTTTTTTCCCTCATGTCCCTCCTCCTTACTTTTCACCTGTTTTGGAGGACGAGGAGGACTGGGAGGGGTCGGAAGACCCTCTCACAGCTCAATGTGAACCTTATCAGGACTGGGCTGAGGAACTGGGGGATGCCGGTGGGCCGGCAGGACGGGGATGTGAAAATATGTGTCCTGCAAGTCCAACGCTACCATCCAGTCTCCAGGGTCGAGGGCAGTCAAGACCTGAGCTAGGAGAGGCGGAGATCAGAGGCCTCTGGTCTCCGGCAGAGTCCGGGCTCCATATCAACCTTCTGGAGCTTCGGGCGATTCGTCTTGCACTAAAGGCATTCCTTCCCTCTGTCAGGGGAAGAGCAGTGCAGGTGTTCACGGACAACACCACCTCCATGTGGTACTGCAACAAACAAGGCTGGTGGGGTCGTGGACGCTATGTCAGAAGGCTCTCCACCTTTGGACATGGCTGGAACATCAGGGCATATCTCTGGTGGTTCAACACCTGGCAGGTTCTCTGAATGCCAGGGCGGAAGAACTCAGCCGCAGATGCATGATGGATCACGAATGGCGTCTTCACTCGGAGGTGGTGCAAGGTCTCTTTCAGCAGTGGGGAGAGCCTTGGTTAGATCTATTCGCCACCTAAGAGAACGAGCAATGTCAGCAGTTTTGCGCGTTGGAATTTTCAAGGCAGCACTCGCTCGGAGACGCTTTTCGTCGCGAGTGGAGTTGCGGTCTTCTATACGCCTTTCCGCCTATACCACTTCTGCCCAGAGAGCTGAAGAAGATCAGGCGCGACCGGGCCCAAGTCATTCTTGTGGCTCCGGATTGGGCACGAAGAGTCTGGTATACCGAGCTATTACACATGGCCATCAATCCTCCGATCAGACTGCCTCTTCGGGAGGATCTCCTGTCGCAGCTCCAGGAGACGGTCCTCCACCCGAACCTGTCCAGCCTCCACCTCCTTGCGTGGAGATTGAGCGGCGACAGTTGACAGCTTTCGACCTTCCTCCCGAAGTCTGTAATGTTATCTTGGCAGCCAGGCGTCCCTCCACCAAAATGGTATACGCCTGTAGATGGAACAAATTTGTGGCATGGTGCACAGCAAAGGCTGTGGATCCCCTTTCTGCCCCCCTTTCAGAGGTTCTCCTCTTCATTCTTTCTTTGGCCCAGCAGGGTTCTGCTCTGGGCACTCTCAAAGGCTATCTTTCGGCAGTTTCGGCCTTCCTTTGGCTGCCTGACCAGCCTTCTCTTTTCAAGTTCCACATTGTAAATCACTTCCTTAAGGGCATTACTCACTTATTTCCTCCAACTCCTTTCGTGATGCCCCAGTGGGACTTGAGCCTGGTTCTTACTTACCTTATGTGTGCTCCCTTCGAGCCGCTACATAACTGTCCTCTCAGGCTCCTGACTCTTAAAACTGCCTTTCTAATTGCCAGCACCTCTGCTCGCAGGGTGAGTGAGCTACAAGCCCTTTCTTCTAGGCCTCCTTTCCTGGCTGTTCATCCGGACAAAGTTGCCCTCTGTACTAGGCCTTCTTTCCTTTCCAAAGTGGTTACCTCTTTCCATATAGGACAGACCATCACTTTGCCCACCTTCTTTCCGCCTCCGCATCCTTCTAAAGTGGAAGAGAGGCTCCACCATCTGGATCCAAAACGTGCGCTTTCGTTCTATCTGGATCGCACAAAACAATTCCGGGTGGATGACCAACTCTTTGTTGGTTATGTGGGCGACAAGAAAGGTCGGGCCGTGCAAAAACTAACCATCTCCATATGGGTCGTTCTTTGCATCAATATCTGCTATTCTTTAGCGAAAAAGGAACCTCCAGTTGGGATGCGTGCCCATTCCACCAGGGCGACGGCAGCCACTACTGCTTTGGGACGTGGAGTCCCCCTACTTGACATCTGCCAGGCAGCTATGTGGGCTTCACTGTACACGTTTACCAAACACTACTGCCTGGACAGCCAAGTCCGGAGGGACGGCTTCTTCGGCCGTTCAGTTCTCCAGGACTTTCTGGTGTGAACTTGGTTCGCAGACCCACCACCGGGGATGGTATTGCTGGGGTATCTATTCTAAGGTGAGGAATCCATAGCTAATTGACTCTTTCAGATGAACAAGAGACATAGATTAGTTATGGATTCCTCACCGCCCACCCATCCTCCCCGTTCTGCGAACTGATTTCTAGGGTAAGGACTCCTTTTCAGGGCCCTAGTGGTCAGTGTCTTGCATGGCTGTGCGCTTCTGACGTGGAATGTCGTGTAAAGAACTGACGTCAGCGCGCAAGGGCGGCGTCTAAGTAGAT
Source organism: Calotriton arnoldi (assembly GCA_963921515.1). Taxonomy (NCBI): domain Eukaryota; kingdom Metazoa; phylum Chordata; class Amphibia; order Caudata; family Salamandridae; genus Calotriton; species Calotriton arnoldi. The sequence goes on along the minus strand of CAWUFW010001624.1, from coordinate 25,601 downwards.
ACCGCGACGTCATTCCGGCGACCACGACGCCAACGACGAATGCGGAGTTGACCGACGCCACCTATCGACGCGCAGAGGTACTGCTGAGGAAAAAATTCTCCGGATCCAGTCTGATGCCTGGGGGTAATTCTAAGGTGTGGAATCCATAACTAATCTATGTCTCTTACAGATATATCGTTACCGAAGGTAAGTAACTTGTTCGTTTGTGGATGAGCAGCTCAGTGTTAGTAGTAGTCACTGGTAGTGGTGGCTCTCGCTGAGAGCCAGGGTACCTGCCAGTAGCGGTGAGGCCTCTTGATTCTGCCAGTAGGAGGAGCGCTCGTGGGCAGCCTTGGTAGCCCGCTGTTTAAGAGGCACACCCTCCAGTGGCCTTGCGGGCGGTCTGCTTGGTACGGGCCATAGCGAGAGCATGAGCTGTCTATGTAGGACGTACAAGATGGAATGTCCACAAAGAAGTCAGTCATAGCTTGCAATCCCCTAGTAAAAAAACAAGGGCTCATGTTCCACAAAGACAAATGATCCCTACAACCATCATGCAGGATTCACTTTTTTGAGGGCACTACTAGAAACAGAAGAATTGAGGACGTACCCTTCACAAAACGGCATGCAGCCACAATGTCAACTGCAAAAATAAATCCAGAGTCAAGGTGTGTCTACTAAAACGCCTCTTAAGTCATTAGGTCATTGCGCATATGCCTCATTTAAATCTGCCAGTTAAGGATGCAGCCAATACAGGAAGAAGTGGACAAGCAGTGGACTTAGATATCCAGAATCAAATTTGTGTCAAAGCTAAAATGAAGAAAGCCCTTCCATGGTGGGTCTATTCGGAGATCATCAATCAGGTTACTTGTAAAGCGCAACTACTCACCCGTTGGATCTCAAGCCCCTGTGGGGAGAGATGGGGGGGGTCTGCGGTTCAGTCGAAGAGCCAGGTCTTGAGGTCCTTCCTGAATTTAGGCAGCGATGGTGATTGCCTGAGATGTAGAGGCAAGGAGTTCTAGGTCTTCGCAGCGAGGTAGGAGAAGGTTCTTCCTCCAGCTGTGGTGTTGCTGATCCATGGGATAGAGGCCAGGGCAGGTTGGACGGAGCGGAGATATCTGGTGGGTGTTTGGAAGGAGAGGCAGTGGTTGAGGTATGCAGGTCTGGTGTTGTGGAGGGCTTTGTAGGCGTGCGTGAGGAGCTTGAAGGTAATTTTTGGGTTGATCGGGAGCCAGTGGAGGACTCTCAGGTGACCGGTGATGTGGCTGCGGCGGGGGATGTTCAGCATGAGTCTGGCAGAGGCATTCTGGATGTTCTGCAGTTTCTTAAGGAGTTTTTGGGTGGTGCCGGCGTAGAGTGCGTTGGCATAGTTGAGTTTGCTGCTGACAAGCACATGGGTGACTTTTTTCCTGGACTCTGTGGGGATCCACTTGAAAATCTTCCGAAGCAGGTGGAGTGTGTGGAAGCAGGAGGCCGAAACGGCATAGATTTGGTGGTTCATTGAGAGCGAGGAGTCCAGGAGGATGCCGAGGGTGGGTAGGTAGGTAGTCGTTCCTCACACTTCATCTTGACTTGGTGTAGGGAAATGCCTCTATTTGCATGCTCACCCTGCCAAGTTTTGGACTGATGCTGCTGGTTCTTCTACTCTGAGAGTGCACAGAGGCCTGCTAACCAGACCTCCGAGAAGGTGCTGTGACCCTAAAAATTATATGTTGAATGGCTTATATCCTATTGGCCTAGCTTTACTTACTTATAGGTCCCTCAAATAGGGTACCAGGGTTACCCAAGGCCTGTAAGTTAAAGTTTTCCCCCTAGGGCTGCAGCACTTGTTGTGCTACCCAGGATGGGACAAAGGGAAAACATGTCTCCCAACCTGCCACTGAAGACTGGCATAGCAATTTTAAACTGCTAACTCAACTTTGCCATTTAAACTAATGGCAAAGCCAAAAACTCCCTTTCTATGCTTGTGAATCACCAGTAGAGACTGCCTAAAGAGTCCAAGGCAGGGTACTGTATGCCAAAAAGTGGGACATGTATTTTTACATTACCAAGCAGTGAAAGAATTGTCGTTTTTACTGTGGCAGGGCTAGTAGCCACATTAGCGAGAAGGTACATCAACATCTGGTGGATTCCATGCTATCTAGTCCAACAGATCTGGGCAAGATGACTGATGAGTGGGTACGCACTAAGATGTGCAACAAGTCCTAAAGAGGTGATCATCGGAAAGGGGGACAGGCCCCACTTCAGGGGAAGAAAGGGTGAAGAATAAAAAGAGAGAATTTCCCAAAGAGCTCCCAAAAGATGCCCAAGGGGTTAGCCCAGAGCCACATCCCATTCCAAGGGAAGGGGTACCCGGGAAAGAATTTTGACCCTTCAAAGGCTGGGGTGAGCTATGACTAAGGTAGCCAAGTCACACGAGGAAAGATGCTGTGAGTACACAAAATTCACCCACTGGCGACCATCCCCAAGGCATTGTGAGTGTAAGGGTATGGGTGGAAGTTGTCTCTGGGCATTGCAGCCTTGGCCCACTGGCCACCCACTATGAAAAGATACAGGCCGTGGCCAAGAATCAATGGTGTTGAAGTACAGGCTCAGAGAGATACAGGTGACCTTTACATTCAAAAGGATGCACTTTGGGTTGAAAATACACCTGCCTCCTTCCAGAGGTTGGTAAATAGAGTACCTTCAGGTGTGGACAGTTTAATTGCAGCATATGTGGATGAAATAGCTGTATTCATTTCGACCGGGGAAGATCGCCTGGTCCACCTCAAGGAAATATTTCAGGCCCTGCAACAGGCAGACCTGACTATCAACGCACGTAAGTGCCAGAGAGGGCAAGGGTCTTTTGTGCACTTGGGCCACCAAGTAGGTGGAGGCCATATACAACCTCTCCAACCCAAAATTTAGACAATTCTTACCCTAGAGGCTCCTAAGACCCAAACCCAAGTCAGACCCTTTCTTGGCCTGATTAGATGCTATAGAAGGTTTGTCAAAGGTTACGGTACCATAGTGGCACCATTGACAGAACTTATTTCTAAAAATAAATCCAGAAACGTTATCTGGACTGAGCAGTGTCAAAAGGCCTTTGACCCACCTAAGGAAGTTTTGTGCTCAGCACCTATCCTAAAAGCACCTAATTTCAGCAAGGATTTCATTGTCAGCTAGATGCTTCTGAACATGCGATTGGGGCAGTGCTGTCATAAGTCAATGATTTGGGCCAAGATCAACAAGTTGCCTTTATCAGTAGGTGACTCCTCCTCAGAGAGCAGCATTGGAGTGCCATTCAGAGGAAAGCCTTTGCTGTAGTTTGGTCTCTAAAGAAACTGAAACCCTACCTGTTTGGAACTCACTTTAGAGCTCAAACTGACCACAGGCTTCTCCGGTGGCTAATGCAGATGAAAGGAGGGAACCCCAAAACGTTTTGGTTTTACATTTCCCTACAGGGTACGGACTTTACAGTAGAACACAGACCTGGGACTGAGCATGCCAATGCGAATGGCCTTTCCAGGTTCTTCCACTTAGATGATGAGAATTAACAGGGTGCAGGTTAGTTGCTTACCTCCTTCCGTCTGGAGGGGGGCCATGCAGAGAAATGCCTCTTTTTTCATGATCATCCTCCCCCAAGTTTTGGGCTGATGCTGCTGGTTTTTCGACTCTGACAGTACACTGAGGCCTGCTAACCATACCTCAGTGTAAGTGCTCTGACCCTTAAAGTATTTGCTGGTTGGCTTATACCCAACTGGCCTTGCTTTACTTACTCAAACGTCCCTAGTATATGATACCACAGGTACTCAGGGGCTGTAAGTTGAATTGAAGTCCCGACCTCCCCCCCCCCCCATGGCTGCAGTACTTGTTGTGCCAACCTGGATGGGACAAAGTGAAAATGTGCCTCTCAGCCTGCCGCTGCCAACTGACACTGAAGTTTTAAACTTCTAACTCAATTTTGCCCAAACCAATGTGGTCAAGGAGCACATACTCACTCACTGTTCCTCGGAGAAGTTACATCAACATCTGGTGTCACTTTAAATTTAAAGTGGCCTTTAGCTGTAGAAAAAACAGCCCTATGCGTGGCTCCTTGTGTGAGGGCTATTTGCCAATAACCTGAAGACAGTTTAAAGGTGCTCAAAGACTTCATCTCCCAACTTATCAATCAGCACATCAGCTCTGGGTATGGGGTGGGCATCCATCTTGGTGACTGCATTTAGGCCTCTGTAGTACACACAGAACCTAATTTCCGGTTTCCCTACTTTTGGATTTGGATTGGGTACCAGTACCACTGGGTAGACCCAAAGACTACTGGATGGCTCTATCACCCCCAACTCTAACATCTTGGCAAACTCAGCCTTGATACTAGCTTTGACCTAGTCAGACTGTCTGTAAATCTTACTGTTGACAGGCAAGCTATCACCTATTTCCACATCATGGGTACACCAAGTTGTCAGGCCTAAGGTCAATGAAAATAGACTGGCAAACTGCCTTAATAACTTGAAGCAGTTAGCTGTTGGTCAGTAAGAGTGGAAGAGAGAACTACTTACTCTACTGATCCCTCTTTGACATTGGTAGACAGGAAGCCAGGGAATGGCTCACTGTCCTCTTCTTCCCCCCCCACCTGTCACTATGAGCATTGTAATGTCTGATCTGTCATGGTGGAGTTTAAGCCTGTTCACATGGATAACCCTGTGAGGGTTTCTTGAGGTTCCCAAGTCCACCAGATAGGTGACTTCCACTTTCTTCTCCAGAACAGGATAGTGCCTAGTCAACTTGTCTTGGAGGGCCCTAGGGTGCTACAGGCTCCAAAACCCACACCAACTGTCCTGGTTGGTATTCCACCATTGAAGACTTCTGGTCGTACCAGTGCTTAACAACCTCTTGACTGGCCTCCATATTTATATTTGCCTTTTTCATATATTCTTCCATCCTGGAGCGAAGGACTAAAACATAATCCACAATATCTTGCTTTGGCTCCTTGGGGGGGAGGGGGTCTCTCTCATCCCTCTCTTATCAAACTTAATAGACCTCTTACAGGGTGTCCAAAGAGTAGCTCAAAGGGACTGGAGCCTACTCCTTTCTGAGGAACCTCCCTGTAGGCAAACAGCAGGCATGGCAGGAGAACATCCCATCTCCTTGTGAGTTTTCCAAGCAAATCACTGATCATGCCTTTAATGCTTGTTGAGTCTTTCTATTGGACTATTTCTTTGCGGATGGTAGGCGGTGGTGAGCTTATAAATCACGCCACACTCATCCCACATTTCTTTCAGATAGGCTGACATAAAGTTAGTACCCCTATCTGAGATTACCTCCTTAGGGTACCAAATCCTAGTGAAGATTGTAAGGAGGCCCCTAGCCACCGAAGAAGCAGTGGCTGTTCTAATGGGGATAGCTTCTGGGTATCTTGTGGCATGGTTGACAACCACCAAGATTAATCTGTTCCCACAGGCTGTCTTTGGGTACAGGGGAACAACAATGTAAATCCTCAAACTCTCAAAGTGAGTCTTTACCACAGGTAGTGGTATGAGGGGAACCTTTGGCTTGTCCCCTGTCTTGCCACTGGCAATAGATGGACCACAGGTACCCAGGGGCTGTAAGTTAAAGTGCCCCCCAGGGCTGCAGCACTTGTTGTGCCAACCTGGATGGGACAAAGTGAAAACGTGCCTCCCAGCCTGCCACTGCAGACTGGCATTGAAGTTTTAAACTCAACTTTGCCAGTTAAAGAGCGACACAGAGAAGGCTCTATGATGTAGGGGACAAGGCGAATAAAATGACAGCTTGGTTGGAAAAAAGGGATAAGGAGAGAAACTGGGTCCCAGAAATTCATACACCCAAAGGTACTATACATAAGACTGAGAAGGCTATTGCAGAGGCGTTTGCCAACTACTACGAAACACTCTATACACCTACTTCAGTAAGGTCCGGAAATGAATGCACTGAGCTTCTAAGGGATATCTCCCTCCCTAAACTGTCAGCTGATCACTAGACCAGTATTTAACAGTTGAAGAAATAGATGGAGCAAGCTGAGAATTACTATCCAGTAAGGCCACTGGTCCTAAAGGCCTCCCAGTAGAACTCTACAAGGGTGTGGCGGACAAAGTTGCGCAGCATATGGTCAACATGTTCCGGATGGCTGGGGAGGAGGGATCTCTGCCCGAGGCTCAACGACTGGCCACTATAATTGTCAAACCCAACAAAGGTAAACCCCCAGAAGAACGCAGCTCCTATAGGCCCCTATCGCTACTGAATTTAGAAGCCAAGGTACTGGAAAATGCCCTTGCAACCAGGCTTTGTACAGTGATAACCTCTGTAGTCCACCCGGATAGGACCAATTAGGTTGTATTTCCCATAGAAGCACTAGATTAAACCTCAGACGTCTGTACAGGGAGCTTCATATGACTAGGGCTCAGCAGAGGGAGGAGGCCGTGCTGCTCTTGCTAGATGCGCAAATGGCATTTGATAGTATTGAGTGGCCGTATATGTTCTTTAGTGAATGGGTCAAACTTCAATATCGCAACGCCCGTTGGCAAGGGTACGAGTCAACGGTACGGTATCCCGCACTTTCGCACTACACAAGGGCACGAGACAGGTGCCCGCTGCCCCAGATGATCTTTGCACTGGCGGTCAAGCCTCTTGCTGCCTGGGTCCGCCAAGACCCGCTAATATCAGGCATCAAGGGTGAGGGCGACTAGGAAGAATGTATATCTTTATATGCCGATGACATTGTTGTATGCCACTCAGCCCTACTTCACGGTAGGTATATTGCTTCATATATTTCAGCTATTTGGCAGCTACTCCGGGTAGCAGATTAATTCGGATAAATCTCTCCTCTTTTGAGAGATGTGCCTCCTATGCTGGCTGGGAAAAAAAACCTCTGATTGTGAAAGACAAGATGAAATATCTCGGCATCCGGATATCGAGGACAGCTGGTGATTTTCTGACCAATAACCTACTCCCACAAACCGAAAAACTCCAGTGATGTGGCACACTAGAGAAAACTACTAGTGTCCTTGATGGGAAGGGCTGTCTTATTTAAAATGATGGCCCTGCCTCACTTACTCTGTGTTCTACAGAACACCCCATTTAAATACCACCAGATTTCTTCCAACAAGTGGACGGCGAGTTATGTAAACTCCTCTGGGACAGGGGTAGTTCTAGGATTGCATTGCGCAAACTTCAGAGGGCAGTGTTTGAGGGGGGACTGGCGGTCCCGGACATAAACAAATACTACTGGGCAGCCCAGCTGATAACAATTAATGAATGGGTGTTTGAGGACAGGGATGAACCCGCATACAGGGTGGATCGACTAGCGATGGGTAGTCGCGGCTATCCAGCCGCGCTCTACAGTAGGAAACAAGAGGGGCAACTGCCACTTCACACACAGACAGTGGTTCGTACGTGGTGTGAGGCCACTAGATTTTTGGGTTAGGAGGTCAAATTAATGGAGAAAACCCTGCTATGGGACAATGATTCTTTGGGGGAGGTGGGGAGTCTGAAGGGATTCCATATATTGAGATTCCTGGGCATCGACTACCTCGGAGATGTTTGGAGGGGTCAGTCAATGATTTCCTTTGACGACCTGAAAGCAGAATACCAGATGACAGACACAGAAAGATGTCGATACTTACAACTGGGACATGCGTTGCGCAGGCACATGCTCGAAGGAGAACAATTGCCGGAATGCACACCCCTGGAAGATAGGCTACTGCTAGACCCTATGATAGCGAAAACCAACTCTCCAACATAGACAAAGCTCATGAAAAACTCACTAGACCCCCCTGGGGCCATAAGGGAGGCGTGAGAAACTGACGTGGGACTGCTGGAGGAGGATGACTGGGTGGAGGCGCTTCATAGTCCTTGAGAAGTAGCTATTCGAACCCGCTTTCGCCTCATGCAAACTAAGAATTTTTCACAGATCCTATGCTTCTAGAACACTCAAGCACCAGCTGGGACGATGCAACTCAGATCAGTGTGTCAGGGGATGTGGAGAGGTGGGGTGGTTCTTTCATATTCTATGGACCTGTCCCATTATTCAACAATACTGGCAAGGGTGATACGGGTTATGACCGAGGTCACGGGCCTGGACCACCCATTGGAGGTGCAGTGGCATATCTTGTGTGTGACGGGGGAAATACTATGGCCCAAATATCACAGGACATGGCTCAGGGTGGCGGTCATAGTGGTGAAAAGGAACATAGCCAAGGTCTGGGGAGTAAGCTGCCCACCGAGGGTAATGGATTGGGAAATTGATCTGGATTGGTGCAGTAAAGCAGAAAAAGTGGTGTACCAGAGTCGGGGTTGCCTGTGCAATTGGCAAATGGTTTGGGGTCTGTGGGAAGCCTAGAGAGGATACTGACCATACACCCTAGAGAAATTGCAAATGCACATTCGTGGAGGCTTCGCTTGTTTAATAAGCAATGTAAAGATGTCCAACCTGTATGGAACGTTGCCTTGATCCTGTATTCGAGTTTATCGAACAAAGTAAATGTGGAATAATCCTATGTACCTACTTCTTTCGTAATTTATGATTATGGAGTTGCCTAAGTAAACTGAGCAAAAGTTGAATAAAAATAATAAAAAAATAAAATTAAAATAACTTCCCTTTTTAGTATAAGGCACCTCTACAGCAGGCCTAACACATCCTAAGGCAGTGTACTGTATGTTAAAAAGTGGGACATGTATATTTTACATGTCCTAGCAGTGAAAAAGTCAAATTGTCGTTTTTACTGTGGAAGGGTGAGTAGCCCCAATGGGTTACACGCTGACAACTAAGCTGTGCTAACTCCTGCATGGAACTACTAAAATTGGTACTTCAGGGTATCATATTAGTCATTGCATTAAACTTGACTTGATGCCCATGTCGAATTTAATGTATCTTTATCAGAAAGGCAACTTTTAGAAAGTTGCCACTCTGTTGCCCAAGTCTTCCAGTGGCCATTCGCAGATGCTGGCCACCAGACAGACTTCTGCCCTCCTGGGGAAAAGTGTGAACAGCTCTCAAGACCAGGAACAATCGAGGCTTGCTGTTCGAAGGGGTGTCACCGCTCCGTGGCAGGAAGACCTTCAGGGAGTGAGTCCAAAAGGCGAGCATCAAAGGGGAAGCTGCCTTCAAAGGGCAAATAGTGGACACATGAGAGGGGCTGCTCCTTTGTTGAGGTAGATGGTCTGGCGTTGGGGACCAAGGGGGGAGACCAGTTGCCAAACTGTTTTTTCTGTGGGCATGTAGCCCTCTGGTAGCCATACCTGTAAGGGTGGCTTCCAAGCTCCACTCTCCGAGAGATGGATTCAGCCATCTTGGGAGTGGGCTGAATAGTGTGCTCTGAGATAGCTAGATGCCACACATTGCAGGAAGTGATCACTACACGGGGAGGGATCTTGTAGCCCGTTGGCTAGTAGCCACCACCTCCCATGAGAGCACTTTCAGGGCCTATATATGGCACCCAGACCTCAGATAACATCTGGCCTGGAGAGAGGCCTGAAGATGGACTGCCCTACTGTTCCCTGGACCTGGGAAGAGAGGTTTCACCAATCGTTGGACTGCATCTGCTGATCCTAGGGCTAGCAAAGAGAGGAGTGTGACTGTGGTCCCTGGCTCATTGAAAAGTTGCTCCCGTGCCCCAGCCAGAAAAGGAACTCCAAGAATCAGTTAGCTGACTTCCTGTTACAGTACCAGGGCCACAAAAGCTGAGGAAGCCCGTCCTGGCTAGTCAGTAGCCACAATCGCCTGATCGTCACTGCCCGCAGACGTGCAGCAGGGGAGACCACGTCCTGAAGCTCAAACGTTGCACCCAAGTGTGCTGGACCTGGGAGAGCTGTTCGAGTGCAGTTTGGTCGCCCAAGATGAACACTAGTCTTCACCAAAGGGAACAGCTGGTTTTGCTGTGTTTCGCTGTGCCCAGTGATCAGTAGTTTAGTGGCAACTAGACCATTGCTGGACTGAAGAGGACTTCGAGGGATATTGCCCCCTGTGGCCAATGTCACACTCCCCTGGACTGTGGACTGAGGAGTAGCTAGAGGAAGACCCCCATCAACTGCATAACAACCCCAGCAGCTTCATTATCCTGTATCCCTTGCGTCAGAAACACTCCATTATAGTGCATGGTGGTTCGCTCATAGCGCCTGGAGCTGGACTTGAGACAGCTTTGGCGGTGAGGTAACTGTCCTAAAACAACTTTCTAGCCCCTTGGCCCGATCACTTCAGAGTTGGTCGCCCAAAGGCGGCCAGAGTAGTCGAACACAACTGTTTAAAAGTTTTACAAAGTATGCAAACTTTATGGCTGCGAATGCTTGTTGGAATTTTGTAGTGATTTACGATTTACTTAAACATCTATATCTTCGGAACCTTCCAGTAGATTCAGTTCATTTGGGTGTCTAAAAATAAGACCTATATTTATAAATTGGTGTCTAATTTCTTTCATAGTGTGTGACTTTCTTATTTTGTTTGTTTGGTACTTCTAAATGCATTACACTTGTTCCTTTGTCTAAGCCTTACTTACTCCTCAAAGCCACAGCTACCCAGGGTTCAGCTAAGGTTTAACAAACACGCCTAACAGGACCCAAGTTAGTTTTGTGAATGTATTTCACGGTGAGGTCGCACAACCATACCATATATTACATCAGTTTCCACACAAAGATTGATGCCTTTATGAAAGAATGGGAAGCACATCTTCAGGAGATGTAAATGATGGGACTGTGGTCCAGGCAGGAAACAAGATTACACAAAAATGTGCTAGAATTGGGAGCCATCAGGAAAGGTCTGCAGTAAATTTTTCCTCAAGTCCATCATTTGTCAGTGTTGGTCCGGACAAACAACACAACATCAATGTTTTATGGGGACGTGGCCAAACAAGAAGGCCGACTAGAAGCTCTTTGCGGAGCTCCAGCCAGAGTAATAGAAATCCTGCCCGTATGCGGCACCATCGAGGGGTTCTGAAGCCAGCGTCTACCCCCAAATCCTGTACCGGTATGGATAGGAGTCCCAGGCTCAAGATAGGGCCATCGAGAAGCACCCGGAGAGCCAGCCATGCCACGACTGCGGGGGGACTACCTGGCTGAGAAGAGCCATGGACGGAGGAGGCCTGAGATGTGACGTATCAGCTTGGAAGACCCCGGGAAAACTGTGCTGCGCTGAGCAGGTGCCAAACTGCAGTGCCCCGGCGGCTGGATCAGGTGGCCGAGGTTATTGAAGGAGTGACGCGGGGGCCAAGACCGGCTGAGAGACTGCCACGTGCGTGTCGCGGGTACATACTGTGGCAGGTGAGGTCGGACGGTGTCCAGAGCGGCAGAGGGGTGGCAGACCCCACTCCTGTATGGCACCAGCACCAATTTCCTGCAGAAAGCCCGGGAGGGGCCTAATGAAAGCCGAGTGAGGCCTGCGGATGACAGGGCCCTCGGATGAAAGCTGCTGCCCATCTGCACTGATTCATGAATGAGCAGTGGCGGCAACAGGGGAGCTAAATAGCGGGGCTTGAACGAACCTCATTTCCCCAGACAGACTTTGTGGAGAGGACTCCCTCCCTGGAGGTGCAATATTGGACCCTGGGAGGGACCCCAGGAACCTGACGCTGTGGCTGCTGCAACTTATGAGGCCCCCCCATAGTGAACACTGTGCAAGAGCAACTTCTGCAGCGTACTGGGGACTGTGCACTACGACTGCTGACAAGGGGGCACATGGGCCGTGGTTGGCGGAATGATCTGCAGTGTATCATGGGGAAGGAAAGGTCCGCATGCTGACGCAGGCCAACAGGTTCGTAAATTACACCCACTCCATGCACCCGGAGGAACCCGGAGGAGCAGCGGGAGGCACCTGCGTGCTCAGCCCAGACGATTGCGGACCTGTTGACGGCCATACAGGGCTCATGGGCAGAACTGTTCACAAAAACAGACTCAATGTCAAATGAAGTCAACCTCCTAAGAGTGGACCTGTGAAAAGTGGCGGAATGGGTCACCACCGCAGAGGAAAGTGCCGCGGACTTGCAGCAGGAAGTGCAAGCACTAACGTCCTCGGTGTCGACACTACAGAAGTTAACGGTCCGGCTGGAGGAGAGGATTGAAGACTCTGAGAGTCGGTCTTGAAGAAATAATTTGAGGTTTATTCTTCCCCAGAGAAGGCAGAGGGGCAATTGGTGGAGTTGTTTTTAGAAGACTGGATTATAAACGCATTACACCCCAACAGACTCAAAAATGTTCACAATTGAACAGGCCCACCGAGTTCCTCCCCCCCCCCGCCGAGACCTGGGGCTCCCCTTAAAGCCCTTAGAACCACCTAATGACCAAGTCGAAGTAGTAAAGAACTTGGGTATTAAGACTGACAAACAGCTGTCCCTTCAAACCCAGATCAACACGATTGTTGGCATCTGTTTTGGTCTGATGCATATGGCCAAAAACCTTTTACAATTCCACTCCCTTCCAGTCAGGACTACCGTTCTGTGTCCAGATTAGGTTATGCTAATGCTCTTTATGCAGGACTTCCACAATACCTGCTGTAGAGATTGCAGACTGTCCAGAATGCAGCAGCACATCTGATACGCCTTCTACCCAGACGAGTGTTGATGATAATTCATTTGAATAACCTACACTGGCTTCCTGTCAAAAAAGGATCATGTTTAAAACCCTGACTCTTATGCACAGGGCTCTCCACCAGTCTGGTCCAGAGTACCTGTCCTCTAGGATCCAATTTTACTCTCCCCTCAGGATCTTGCGATCATCTTCTGGGCGCTTTGCCAAAGTTCCCAGAGTAAAGCAAGCAGGAACAGGAGGCAGATCTTTTTCCCTCCTGGACCCGCAAGCCTGGAACAGCTTGCCGGCTGAGGTACCTGAAGAGGCCAATGAACGCTCTTTTAAAAACCAGCTGAAGACATGGCTTTTCACTCTTTAATTCGATCTCTCGTTTTTAGGTCTCGCTGAGCCAGCGCATGCGCTGCCCTGCGAGAAATTTAGTAAGTGGGTTTTTGAAGTGCTACCAGAGAGGCTTTTGCTGGCTACCAGCTTGCGTTCACGCGAGCGTGCATGCGCGCAGCCGCCATGTGGCTTTCTGTAATGGCTCATTAAGCCTTACAGCGCGTGAATCCCCTCCCCTACCCCCTCCCTTCTCCCACTCCCTCCTCGTCAGCTTCTCTTATTACAAGCGCGTCGCGCGGCCAATGCTTGTTTTAATTAGCAGCTTGTGCGCTGGCTTCATGAAAGGTTCACGTCATCCACTTAATTTGCCGTGTTTGATCTTTCTTCACGGCCGCAAACACTCTCTTGGTTATTGTGGGCTTTGGAAGCCATGTTGATAAGTGTTTGTGTTTTGTTTTGGTTTACTTTAGGTGCCTTGTAACTAAAAGGTCATCAATTTAGTGAAAGCAACAAGAAGGCGGCCACTCCCCTTTCTGTTTGTGATGCTCGCCGGAATCAGTTGACAAAATACACAACTCCGTAGGCTGTGGCGGCGTGCAGTGTGTGGCGTTATATCCTGGTTCCTTCGGCCACACTGTGTTATGGTAAAATGCAGCATTTTCAGTTAATTATTTATGTGCTGCTTGCGAGCCCGTTTTACGAGCGCCGCAGTCCATCACCCTTCTTTCACGCTTGGCGATGGGGGTTGTCTGCCCTTGCCGAGTGTGCTGGAGCATATTAGTGAAATTGCATCACCAAATTAAAGTTATATTTACATTTAACTTAATGAGTTGATTTTTACTCTGCTTTGCCTGTGCAAATTACTTTTGTCAGTGTGCTTTAAGGACTTTTGACTTTGAAAACAGGCGCTTACATAACGCCTTGATGTTGTTTGATTTTCTTACTAAACAGGCGGCACATAAGTTATGTACATTGCAGTGACAGAATTGTAATGCTCTCCTTTTCAATTTAGTTTTCTCCCACAAAAGTGTGATTTAAGCACGTTATTTGAAAGTCAGTCGCTCGCACTCACGTTTAAAAGTAACGTTACACAGCAAAAATGAAAACGGCAAACGATGCAACAAATGCGACGGTGGAGAATCATGCTTATATCACTACAATGTAAGCTATATACGGGTATTTTTACATTCAAATGACGTTCCACACCCGATAAAATTACTGTTATGCTGGGAAATTACAACTCTGAACGCATATTTTAGTAAAACTGCTGCAGCTTTCTGTAGAGCCGCACTTGAACGCTGAGAACTGGCCACGAATATCCACCTTCACTTACACCCCAGGGTGTCATGGCCATCCTTTTCCGTTGTAACATTACTTCATTACTTGTATTAGTAATAGTGATTTTATTTCAACATTTGCCGGTATAACATCACTTGCGAATGTTTTTGTCTTGTTATACCGCAGCGTGGCTCCTATGCAGCATAGCTGGAAAAAAAAGCGCTGTGACACAGTCAACACTAGCCCCGTCATAATGTTTGTTTATTAAACTTGCTACCATGATGGCTATGTGAATACTTGTAATTTCCTAGTCGAACATTCCTATTAGTGATAGCAATTCATTATTATAGTAAGCCCACATGTAAATAAATTGTTTACACTGTAGTTATACAAGCATTATTCCTGGTTGTCGCATTTGGCGCATTCTCGTCCCTTTTGCCAAACATTTTTTCGGACACAGATAAGGGGAGTTTGTCCCGTTTGTAACTGCTCCTAACCTCAGATACACGTTTCTTAATACGCCCCTTATCTCAGTTGTTTTCAGTGGCCTCTCTCTCGAAAAAACATCTGCCCCCACCCCCCGCCCCCCTCCATCTTGGAGACTCGAGGTTGAATGCCAGGGTGTTGAGATTTTCCAGAGCCCCAGAGCACTTCCTGGTTTCGTGGGAATAAAGGAGATCTGTCTAGGAGATCTCCTTATGGATAAACAACCAGCCTGGGCACCTTGCAGTCCCATGAAGCTGTGGCGTAGGTGAGGGAAGGGCGACTAACAATTCAAAACAGATTTGAGCAGTGAATTCTCAACAGCGGACGTTATTGGTGACTACTGGTTTTGCTACGCATCCTAAGTAATTATTTACTCTTTTTTTTTCTTCAGAAAATGTTTATTACATTGACTGGATCTGGAGGGAAAACGAAGGATTCAGAATAGGCAGTTGGCATACTGGGCGCTAAAGTAATCAGGGATGCAGGTTTTCATTTTTTATAAGGAAGTTAGTTAAATTGTCTATAAAGACTCCCTATAGTGTTAATTGCCCTTTGCATCAGAAAGTATCATGTTGCCGCACTAATGACTGTGTTTAATTGCTTAAACGACTACAGGTTGTCATGTTTAATATCTCCAACTTCATGAAGTCCATTCATTCCACACACACATAGTTGCCACGCATATTCATATGTCGCATAACAAATGTGCCAGTCTGTCTGCATCAAATGTAAGATTGTCGTTGTCAGGTTACATTTTAATGTTTGACTAGTGTAATACTAAAAATATATCCACTTGTGCGTTTATTGTTAATGTTTAGTACAGTTGCTGCCTGGAAAACGAGGATTGGGTTTATTTAACGAGCAGGAGTGAGGGCTCTTAACCTTACAGAGTCAACATACAGGCGTGGAAAGTGCTTATCTGTTGAAGATTCCCGATACTGATAGTGGAATGAAATACTATTCTTCCAGATTTTCGTGGCTTCTCTCTCTACCTTCTCACCTTGTGTGGTAGTCTTTGTGGTATTCACTCCACTTTCTTTGCCCAGTATTGAGGCTTTCGTTGCCTTTTGTTCCAGATGTTGATGTTTGGGGTGACCAGGTGTTGGGGGCATGTTTCACATTTGTTTGCTGAAAGTCAGCATAACGGCGCTAGCCAAACTGATTTCCAGGCACTTTTAACAACAGAGCCACATGCCCTCTGGTTTCTAACATTTTTGCTCCCGGAGTAGGACTGATTGTAAATGGGGGTTCAAACTTTTCGTGGAAGTTGCTGTGCTTGCCTTGATTGAAAAGCCACCTCCTCGTTTCAGGGGAGCTCGGTAAAATTAATGACTTTGGACCCTGGTGGAGTCAAGCATTCTAATTTTGCTATACACACAATTCAAAACCACCCAGCATATTTACATTACACATAATAAACTCTGCACACCTTCATTCAAAACCACATAACATTCTCCTCACTACTACATAAATGCACCCCACATAAAACCAATCTATACCACATAGCAACTCACATAATTACTCTCCACACCATGCCACATAATTACAATCAGCATAATTTCACTCAACGCCACACAGTTCCACACCACATAAAATACCTCAACACGTTTCCATTACACACCACATAATTCAACAAGAAACCACATAATACAAATCAACAACACAATTACATAACATACCACATACATACAATCCACACCATATAATTCCACATCACACCACAAAATTAAACAGTACACCACATAATCAAACTCCACCACATAACATTTCACAACACAAAATACCATGCCACATAGTTACTCTCTATAACAATCCCACTCCACATAAGTCCTATACACTAAATTCAACATAACTGCACAACATACCACATAATTCCACTACACACCACATAAATCCACTCCACAACACATAAGTAAAAAACATTTACAATGCCAATAGCACAACACTCTACTTCAATTTACTTACCTTCACTCACCACCCTTTACAATCAAAAACCTTTAGCCAAACTAGATAGCAACAACAGAAATCTACAACAAAACAACAAACAAACCAAAAATAGACAGCCATAACAAGCACAGTTATCAACTGTACTAACGTAATACGTTAGCCGGAAACAGAAATGCTTATACAAATTTTTTATTATAACTTTTAGCATGCTAGACAGCAGCCACACTGCTCTAAAACATAAAGTTAACACATTGGCAAAGCCAATTTCTCTAGCTAAACACTTAAAAGGTCCGAAAGGCGAGACCTATTGGCTTTGCCAATGCTTGTTCTCTCTCTTGCTCTGCGATTAGCACCGGGACACTCCTGTGAGTAGTCGCGCGCTTTATAAATTCAGTCAGTCATTCATAACACACCTGTTCAACTTTCGGGATCGCACCGCCATACTGCAGCATGTCCACGTGAAGGGCCCTCCACAATTTCAAGGGAACCTATCTCCGTATTCTTGCATTACACAACAAGCATTGGCATAGCCAATAGGTCTCGCTTTCCGGTTTTATAAGTTTTTACTTATGCAGCACATTATGTTAACTGCTATAACATGTACTGTTTTTTAAGATGGAAGCATTGATAGTAATGGCTACATTTTAGCACTGCTTTGCGAAGTATGTAAATTGAAAGTAATTTCTATACAACTTGTAGTCTGAAGTTATGTATGTGGAAATGCTTTTATATGCAATAATGAATAAAGATTTGGAAGCATGGGTGGAAGAGGAGCAGCTGTGGTGAAATGCTGCTTGTTATAGTATAAGATGTGCTAAAGTTCTACTTGTTGGTATTGATAAGCCCATTGTTATATTAGTGAATAGAACTTGCTCTGATGGCACACGGTTGTTAAAAACACTAAACAAATAAAAGCATTTTTTCTCTAGAGTGCTGCATTTTTAAATGGATGTAGTTATAAGTGTAAAGCGAAGATTATTCTTTGAAAGAAGCTAACTTAAAAAACTAAGCACTTTCAAATGTTATTAGTAGTAGTAAATGTTTGTAAATTGGTTTATGTAATACTATAAAAAGGCAAGTAAACAGTTGTAAGATTATAAAGTTGGCTGTAACATTTTTATTTGCACAAAAAAGTTTGTAATATGAAAAAACAGTTAGAAGTAACATTTATACAGTTTTTTGTAAAATTTATTTACTCGTATGAAATATTTTGTATTATTTCCATAATAATGTCATTGCAAAAAAGAACTTCGCATATACATGGCAAATATGGTATAATTGCATCTGATAATTCTTCAACTTCGGTATTAATACTAAACCAGTCCATTAGAATGTCGTTGCTTATTTTCATAGACTGATATGTATCACTATTTAGCACTTGTGTTGTAATAGTGCTTGTTTCTTGATCGGTCCTTTCAATTCCATATATTTGTATTTGGATTGTTTCAGAAGGAGGTTCTGTTGCCTGTAAATAGATGTTAAAGTAAAGATTAGGTTTGTTTAAAATTTGTTAGTGTATTTTTTCTAAATAGTTTTAGAATTTGTGCTTACTACTAATAGTATCGCAAATAATGTTGGTACTTGTTTAGAGTAGTCAATGAGTATAAAATAATATGCAGCTTACATAGCTGACTATTTTTTCTATGTGCTCTGTTTGTTATATTTAGTGTATGTTTGTTCCCTGTGTGTATACAGACCACTTTTATTGAGATATTGGTAGTAAGTTGCTTGTACTATTGTAGTGCTTTAAATATTTTAGGTAATTAGCCTTTGCTAAGCACACTGTAGGTAGTTTAAAAATTGCAGTGTGCCTTGTGTGGAAAGCTTAATTCATAATGATTTTTGTTGTAGTTTTTTAAGAGAGTTACTGTTTCCCACTATGGAAGGAAAGTAAGTTTTCAAATTTCTTGCATTGAGTAGAAAGCCTTGTATGAGAAGGCTTTTAAATACTGTGTAAGGATACCCAATTACTACATTTGAACAAGGTTTTTTGCCTAGGAATTAAATGTGTCCTTGTTGTTTTTTTGCTCTAGAAATTAATGTTGGATGTAAAAGCTTTGTTTTACTGTCCTATTTTTGTATTGGAACTAGCTCCTTACTTATATGAGAGAATGCTATGAGCATGTTTGCTTTGTAAGGATTTAGTAAAGTGTCATATTTTAACTTGTTTACTATTTTGGCTTTTTGTCCTATGTGTATACTGTCTAGATGCTTGTTAGAGAGCTGATTTATGGTTGTGTAAAAGAAATAATTAAATATATACTTACTTCAAATTGACTGTCTCTCGTCGTATTTAATATTTTCTCCCCGTTGAACTCATGTACTGTGACATGAGTTATTTTTACATATTGTCCAATTTGAATATTGAAGTTAGTTGCCTCTCTCCACAATGTAATTTTTACATAGACTGTGGAATCCTTTATTGTAATGGATTTTATAAGAGTTTCTTGTCCGGCAACAAATATGTTTTTGTTTTCTTCTTCCTAAAAAAATATGAAATTGCTATTATAATTTAGTTAAGTTTATTAGTTACTTATTGAAGTAGTAGAGATAGTGAGATAGTGAAAAAGAGAGTTAGTTAGTGAGAGAGATAATAGTAGTTATTGAAAGAAAGTGTTAGATAGTGATGTAGTTAAGAAGAGGGGGAGTAAGTGAACGAAAGAAAGATAGTGAGAGATTTATTTTGTGAGATGTATAGGAAGAGAGTAAGATAGTGAGAGTAAGTTAGCAAGAGAGATAGTTGGAGAGTAACGTAGTGAGATAGTAATAAAACTAGGTAGTTAAAGAGAGAGAGATAGTTATGTTGCTAAGTGAAGAGTAGGTAGTGTTTGGAGAGTTATGTAGCGAAATAGTGATAAAGTTATGTATGAAGATAGAGAGTTAGGTATGTTGGTAAGTGAACAGTAGGTAGTATGTAGGTGCAGTTAGTATTGTTTTATTTTTTTAAGGTGTTTTAGTGTTTTGTGTAGAAGGAAGGAGTAGTGAGTAAGGTGTTAGTGGTGGATGTGTGTGGTGTTGTTGTTGCTTATTATATTGTGTTGATAGAAAATGTGTGTTGTGTTGCTTGGTGTTAGTTTTGTTGTAGCTAAGTGTTATAGAAGAGGAGATAGAGTTTATTGTAAGTTGTAGTGTGGTGAGGTATTTTTGAATAGGAAGTTGTGTTATTTTTGTAATGGTGGTGTTGTATTTGTAGATGATAAAGTTGTTGTGGAAGAGGAGATAGCGCTGTGTTGAAATGGGTTGTGTTTGTTGTATGTTTGGAAGGGTTATTTATTGGGAAAGAGGATATAAGTGTGTAAGAGTAGTAGTGTGTATGTGTTTTTAGCTGTGCGTTGGAGAGGATATAATGTTTTAAGTGTATTGTGTTGTTTGAGGAAAGGTAGAAATATGTGCTGAAGTGAAGAGTAGCTAGTAGTGCAATGTATTTAGTAGTGCAGTGTGCGGTTGTTGGAGTGTTTAGAACAGTTTGTAAAGTTGAAAGAGTAGTGTTAGCGTTGAAGTCTAGTAATTAGTTACTGTAAGTGTTGTTTATTGACTTACCTCTGTAATTGTGCCGCAAACACTCATCATGGTTTTTAATTTTGCTTCCTTTATTGCCTTTATCGGCGATGCTGGAGGTGCTGGTGGTTGCAATATTTTTTCTGCTTCTTTGATTATACATTCTGTTAATACCATTGCTGGATATTTTGTTACTTTGGTTTGTTTTGTTATAATAATTGCATTGTTTTTGTTTAAAAAGTTGCGAATTAGCAAACCATTCCTTTCTTTTGTCTGGTTGTAGAATTCTTCATTGTAGCAGGTTGCTTTAATGGTTCCAGTTGTGTCTGCTAATGCCAAATGATATAATACTTTATTGTCTTCTTTTGCATTCCGGTAATATGTTTTTGGTGAACATTTCACAACGTTTACTCTTATTGGCTTTTGATAAGGTTTGCTGTTGTCTGTTGCCTTATTAATAATTTCTTCAATTGTAAGCATCTGCAATGATAGAAAAATTAGTAACATTTCAAATGGACAGCCATAATGCTTTGTGATCACTATAATAGCATTCTAATGTTCCAAATGCTTTAAGTACTTCATTTGTGTATATGTGATCTAATAATGATTGGTAGTTTGTTGTGTAAGTGTTTATAAGTTGTTTGCATTGTAATTGTGTTTCCATATATTCTAGAAGTTTTGTACTTTCTGGGCATTTTGTTGTTAAATCTATGTTAAAATCTCCCATTATTATATATAGATAATTTGGGTAGAACTGAGTTATATTATTTATTGCTTGTAATAGTGTTTGCAATAATATATGTGGCGGTTTATATAGTATTATAACTAAGTAGTTGTTTTCATTAATATGTAGCGTAAAATGTATAATGTCAATTCCTTGTTGTGTTTCATAAATAGGTAAAATGAAAATGCCTTTTCTGTAATATAATATAATGCCATGGCTTGTTTGGTGATTATGATATTTATCAAAAATCATATGATGATATTGGTCTATAATAAAATCATTGTGTGCTGCTTTTCTAGTAGTGTTTATTTCAGTCAAACAAATAATGTCGGCTTTCATAATGTTTTTATCTGATGTTAGGGATATAAAATGCTTCTGAATTGAGCGTATATTTTGTGTAATAATATTTAATTGTGTGTTGTATGTTCCTATTTGTGGTACAGATATTTCTAATAGCATACATGTTCTTAATCTTTGCATTTCTTCTTCAACTTTTGGATGTACTATAATTTTTTGTTCGTTAAAGTTTTGAATGTATATGTTTGATATAGATTTTGCTCTGCTTAAAGCAACATAATGCAAGTGATGTATTTTACTGTTATTAAAGTGTATATAAAGTGGTTCTATAGTTTCTCCTTGTGTCCTATGTATAGTCCGTGCAGATGCTTGTCGTAATGGAAATTGTTTGCGTATAATTGTTATAAATTTTTTCGTAAATTGAAATTGTCTTGAAATTGGATGTATGGGTGTCCACGCTGATGAAATCTGCGAGTGATATAAGCGTTTGTTTTGTTCCCGTGCATTTCTTCCAACTGTTTTATTATCAAATGCAATCCAAACAATAAATGGTGTATTATTAATATTTTCAACCAATTCCACTAAACCTGAAGCTCCATTAGTTAGGCCATCATTAACATCGACATTACAAGTTAAATCATAGCGTAGCTTTAAAGCTATGTGTAGTGTGTGGGCAAGCCCCATAGTTTTTGTCGGATCTTTTGGTAATTGTTGTAATATTGCCTCTTTAACTTTTTCTGCAAGATCAAAACTAACGATATCTTTTGCTATTGTAGTATAAACTTGATATTGCTGGCTATGTTGCAATAAAACTTTCTGATTAATAGCATTTACTTCGTTGTTAGTTGACATTATATATGGGATATATTTAGCAATGGTGTTATCTGGTTCTTTTTCACGCTGCTTTATGTCTAATATATCTTTGGCTGTATGTTTACCTTCTCTTAATCTGTTTAGCAATTCAGCAAATAATAGGTCATTTTGTTGACGCATGATTTTTGTCAACTCAAACAGTTTAAAATGTGTTGCACATAAGTTAGTGCTTAGAGGTCCATATGAGTGTTTACCATTTTCAAATATATAGGTGTCAAACACAGGTTTTAACTGATAAAAGTCCCCAATAGCTAAAATTGTAATGCCTCCAAAAGGTTGGTTAGATGATTTTATTTCTTGTAGCCTGTTATGTATAAAGTTAAACATATTCCTCCCAACCATGGAAATTTCATCAATTATTAGCACTTTAAGATGTATTAGTTGAGCTTGTAGAGTACTTCTGTGCTCATGTGTTAGTGGTTTATAATTTAAACTTTGTGATACAGGTATTTTAAAAGTACTATGTAGTGTTTTACCATTAATATTATGTGCTGCTTTCCCTGTTGGAGCAGTAAGTAATATATAAATATTGTTTGGATCTTCACCAGCTTTGGTATTGTAATACCGTAGCAATGTTTGATAAAGTGCAGTAATAAGAAAGCTCTTCCCAACTCCTGCACCACCAGTGCAAAATGTATAGCATGGTGTTTCTTTTGTTTTTAGCCAGTGTAAATGATGATAGACAAAATTTAGTTGCTCTTCTGATAAATTATGCATCATTTCATAGTACTTATCGTCTGTTAATATAGAATTAGTTAAAGTTTGTTCTTCAGTTATGCTTCGGATACCTAAATCTAGTGATAAGTCATATATAGTCTGTTCATTATTTCCGATCTCACTGTTTACTATATTTGATGGTATTATTACTGTCGGTTGAAGAGGGCTATTTAGCATTTCATTGTCGCTCTGACTAGTAAGTTCTGTAATAATCTTGTTGTTTTTATTGTAATTATTATAATGGGTATCTGCAATATTTTTAACTTGCATATATCTTTCGTAATATGTGGTGTTATTTAATATTATTTTGCTTTCTTCTCTCCATGGATAGTGAAGCATTAATAATTCCCGATAATAATTCTCTGAGTCAGTGTTTTTGTTAAATTTGCAGTAGCGTATAATTTTCCTACATGAACGCTTTCTGAAAGTATAATTTGTGTCTGTGTATATTTTCTGTATTTTGAGTTATGGTGTCTATTTCAAGTTCTTCTTCGTCTGAGCTATAAAAATTTGTTTCAGCGAGTAAATTTTCACTGTCATTTTTATTTTGCTTTAAAAAAGTTTACCATTATAATTATAAGTTGCTACGAAATCAGCTAAGGTACACTGTTCTAATGGTTTTGGTCGTTTGCAATATTTCTCGATAATATTTTCACACTGTATGTTAGTTGATGTATCTGGCAATGAATTTATACTATCTACATCTCTCAATAAATAAGCTCTTTGTTCGGGGGCTAGTATTAATAAATATAAATGACCGAGAACTTTTCCGTAATGGGATTTGAAGAATGAGGTAAGCTGCTTCCTGAGCACTTATTTCTGAACAGTTTAGGAATTTGTTGCCTATGTGTCTAAGTTGTTCTTTTACATTAGTATTATGATTTACTTCTTTTGCAGCTTGTGCAATTATTTTGCTCATTCCCCTTTGTGATTTACTGATATATGAAATAATGTAAACAGCGCAAGCATATGCATCTAATATAAACTGTAAATCTATGTTTGCTCTCCAAGCTTTTAGAAGAATTGAATTATAGTTATTAATAAAACATTCTGCTGGTGTTCTCTTTAAAAAAATAGTTGTTTTCCCTATTAATGATCTTATACATGTAATATATTGTTGATTATCTAAATGTATTACTTCTAAAAACTGTGCAAAATCTAGTGTACTAAATTCCGGAGTATTCATAGCTTCATGAATAGATTTAATGTTTTCCTGCAACTGTTTATCTGTTGCATCATATGGTAAAGATTCTAGTATTATAGTTTGTGGCATTGGATATCTAGGATATTGATATTTGCATGTCCGTTTGTTTTTTCTCCTGCAATTTTTGGTGTGTGCATGCTTTTGTAGAGGTATTAAAGGTTCTAATTGTGTGTCTTGTGATTTGCTGCAAGTTATATATTTGTCAATAAATAAAATTAATTCTGCTAACTCCGCTATCCCATATTGTGGTGCATTTTCAATCCATAATAATGCGTGTATATGTGGGGAACCTCTTTGTTGAAATTCTACTCTGTAAAAGAAGTCAATTAGTTTCCCAATAGGGTTTGTTTTATGCATTATAATGCAATTAAATAATTTACGAACTTGGAAGTCAAAATGCCTTGCACAGGTAATTGGATCTTGTTGTATTAATTTGCATTTTGTTTCCCAAGGCATATCTTTAAACTCTTCCTCTGTGCATTCATTTAGTTTTTGCACTCGTAATAATATATTAATTAAATGAAGCCATTTTGTTTCTGCAGCAGATAAAGTGAGGAAAAAGGTTGGGATTCCAAGTTGTCTTATCATAGCAAACAGATCTTTTTGCAGTGTTCCCAATATGGTGGTGAACTGCGGATAGTTTTCAGTATTTTATATCCTTCATTATAGTGTAAGATGCTTTCTAAGTTACATTTTATGTCTTTTGCAGTAATACATTCACCATTAGTGAAAAATTTCCGTAGGGAAATGTTTATTTTGCCCTGTATTTGTTTTATGTGCAATTTTTTCAGCTTAAAGAAAATATTAGTTATTGATTTAGCTACTCTTCTATCATAGCTCCTTAATTCCCATTGGCATATTGTGCTATAATGTACAGGTAAGTGTCTGTCATTATTGTTTGGTCTTCGAGTGCCACAAAAAATTGTTGGGAAAGCCAAAAATTCTGAATCTTTGTCTTCATATAAACCTCTAGGTGTGTTATATTCAGCAGGTGCTAAACATAAGACATTGACACTATCAGTGGTAATAGTTTCATTTGTTAACAAAGTATCTAAATTTCCTGCTTCTATGTTATCTGAAGTGTTTGATGACTCATCTTGTTCTGATGTTTCATTGCAATAGTTTATTTCTGGTGGTATATATTCCCAATCTGGATTAATAGTGACTCCATATTCTTTAAACATGTCACTATTTGTTGCTAGCCACACTGCTGCATGTTTCACATGATTTGGCCTGACATTTTCAAAATGTGTATATGATTTATAAGCTAACTTCCTTTTTAATTTTATTGGAATTGTCATGTTGTCATTAATTTGCCTTGGTAAAATTGTAACTGTTGTCATAACATCTGCAGGTACATTAACAACAGCCCCTGTTAATGATTTCTGTGATCCACGAGGTAATGCCCTAATTTGTAGAAAAGGAATTCTTGGCGAAACTAATCTTTCCTCCAAATTATGCAAATTTAATTGCATTGGTATATTTTCAAACTTCATTCCATTTATAAAAGAGCATGGCGGTATTTTATCTTTACTAATATATCTATAGCAAGTGGTACATATATAGTTTGTTTTGTTTTGACTAATGTCACATTGTATAAATCTTGGATGTGTGGAAATACCTCTTGTGTTTTTCAATGATTGTTTATGCCATAATTGATTACAAATAGTACAAACGTACTCTGGGCCATAGATTATTTGTTTATGAAAGTCGATTAATAGTTTTTGGGTTTGCAATATATTTGTTTGTATATCTATACTATTGGCCACT